>OY390717.1:558705-5358705 GCA_959613365.1 Balanococcus diminutus
TCGCGTCGCGTCGTCTTTCCACTGTAACGTTGTAGGCGCCCGGGAGCTATGCTTAGCTCCTTGTAGGTAGGTACATACCAGAGCGTAGCGCGATGCCGCTCTCTGAGCGCGAGACATCGTACTCGCTTCGCATTTTTGCGAGTACGATGTTAAAAAGCGAGTAAAAGTATCGCTCCCTGCGATGCCGATACCTGCGAGTATGGCATCGCGCCTAGTACCGCGAGTATGGCGAGTACAGTATTAGAGCACTATTCTACGCGTTGCGTTTAAGGTAATAACTTGAGATTGAGACAAGTTAGAGATTTCGTTGTTAGCTCATGTGAAAGAGGATAAGATTTCACACATTCGCCTCGCTTACACTACATATCTACGATCATTAGTTTTTTTGATATTTTAATGTAAAGAAAAATAAAGTTGACATTAAAATAACGGAAAAACTATAAGTCCTAAATAGGTGGTGTAAGCGAGGCGAATGCGTAAAATTTTATCCTCTTTCGAATGAGCCAACAACGAAATCTCTAACTTGACTCAATCTCAAGTTATTACCGAGTTAAAATATAAAATCATGCGTAAATGAACTAGTTCGATCTGTCATTCGGTTTCCTACGGCTCGGCTACGTAAGTACCTACGAGTAAGTAACGGGTTGACGCGTCGCGTCGTGACGTGATCAAGTCATTTATTTCTTTTTAATGTCATAAAAATTTTTTAATTTATCTAAATTCTCTACTCTGAGATTTTTAAACTTTTTAAATTACAAAAGTACATTTTTTTCCATTTTGTAATTTGCTATATTTTAAAATTATTCGTCAATTTTTCCTCTTCTTACAAAATTTTAATTTATTCATATCTTTTAGTTTTGCTGAATTTTTTCAACCTGAATTCTTCTCTTTTTCTCATGATTTTTTTTATGATTTACTATTCTTTCAATGTCTTCAGAAGACCAAAATTGTAATTTTTTTTTTTCAATTTATAAGTATTTTTTGAATAATTTATTTGTACAATAGTAAAAGTAATTTTAAAAATTCATTTAAATATGAATGTTTATCTTATAAAAAATGAAAATTTGAAGAAATAAATATTTTTCAGGGTTAACACTTTTAATGAATCCAAAATTTTGAAATAAGGGCCACCCTAATATTTGTGTTGTAAGAATACATTTTTTGTTCCTTTTTATTATTGTATACATGTTATACCTTGTTTTTTCACGAATAAATTTTTTCCGTTTTCTAGTAAATTTTCATTTCAAACGGTTTTTCTGGACGTCAATTCGACAAATACTTTTGAAAAAAAATTCAAGGCTGAAATTTGCAATTAAATTTTTGGAATTTTTCATAATTGATATTACAATTTTTCGCAAATAAGTTTTTAAAGTGTTTTGCAACATTTTTATTTTGAATTTATCCATTTTTTTAATGCTCAAATTACCAATTATTTTTATGAAATACGTGTTTTAAAAATTTTTTAATGGAAGAATTGCTAATAATTTGAATTTTTACAAAATTGATGTTTACAACTTTTCGTGAAGAAAATTTCGACAACGCATGGAAAATTTCAATAGGATTTTTAGATTTTTTCAAACTTCATTTTTGGTCACTTAATTCAAAATTAAAACATTTACTTTCACATAATATATTCGAATACAGGTACTTCTACCTATCAGTAATTATTTTCGGACAAAGGATTTTGAAAAAAGTATTAGAGAAATGAAATATTGAATGAAAATGCGAGTATGGCATCGCGCCAGTACCGACGAGTATGGCGAGTACAGTATTAGAGCACTATTCTACGCGTTGCGTTTAAGGTAATAACTTGAGATTGAGACAAGTTAGAGATTTCGTTGTTAGCTCATGTGAAAGAGGATAAGATTTCACACATTCGCCTCGCTTACACTACATATCTACGATCATTAGTTTTTTTGATATTTTAATGTAAAGAAAAATAAAGTTGACATTAAAATAACGGAAAAACTATAAGTCCTAGATAGGTGGTGTAAGCGAGGCGAATGCGTAAAATTTTATCCTCTTTCGAATGAGCCAACAACGAAATCTCTAACTTGACTCAGTCTCAAGTTATTGCCGAGTTAAAATATAAAATCATGCGTAAATGAACAGTATAGCCTTTACGTAGCGCGAGTACGAATGCGAGACTCGCGCGTAACATCGCTACTCGCCCCCCACTATTCGGCATCGCAGGCATCGCGCGATGCCTCGTCAGAGCGAGTACGAGTATACTCGCTTCGCGTTTGACGCGAAGCGAGTAGCGATGCCAAATGTTGGCATCGCGCTATGCTCTGGTACATACCTCTACTTGTACAGTTTGGAAATAATGCAATATTACGAGCTACGAGCGTAGGTAGGTAGGTAGGTAGGTATATGGGTACGAGGGCGCCGACGATATAAGTTACGTTGCGTAAACGTGCGCCCGGCAAATATACGTAGTATGTAGGTACTTACGTATAAATAGTACGCGCGCTTAAAAAGAAGGAAAAATGATACGACGAATTAAAACCAAATTTAATTGGCGGTAATTAGCATTCGGTGGTATCTTTGTAAAACACCCAGTTATTAGCTGGATGTTCCTTGTTTTGGCAAGGTTAGAATCTTACAACATGTTATTTCTAAAACAAGGCTAAAATAGTGCTAGCGTAGGTTTTGCGCATATAATCAAAATGTAGGCTGAACAAACTGGTTTACATTTGGATTTGGATGAAAAAAAAATCACCTGTTTGGATGTTAGAAGTTTGGCTAGGTAGGTTGCTCTAGCTACAGCTAGATGGGTATTGGTACGAAACGAATACCTTTTTTTCCCCTTCTTTCTGTCTTTCTTTCTTTCTTTCTTTCTTTCTTTCTTTCTTTCTTTCTAAATTGATAAAAATAAATTATTTCGTTCGTTCGTTCGTTCTTTCTTTCTTTCTTTCTTTGTACGTGCGTACGCGAGTAAGGCTGTGCTTAATGCTTATGCCTGAGCCTGCGTCAGGTAGGTACGGGCTCAACTCTCAACTACCTACCTACCTACCTACCTACCTACCTACCTACGTATCGTCATCGTCTCGAATTGAAATGCAACGCGCGTCGATTATTTGTATAGGCCCATTAAACGAGATCAAAACCTTACAGATTCGAAAGCCCTGCCAGATATGCCTTAAACCTATCGCACTCGAGTTGGAGTAAAAGTGTAAAAGCGTTTGCCTACTAGGTAGGTACCTACTCCATTTTACGTACCGTCTTGTACATAATTATGTACATTTAGGCAGAAAAATTTTCATCGTAGCGCAGCGTTTCAAGTCTAAAAACATACGAGGTGGTGTCGCAAGGTCACCTCAGCAGTCTATAGGCAAATTTTTGTACCGGCTCGGCTCGGCGCGGCGCGGCGCGGCGCCTCGTCTGTTGAAAAAGAAAAAATGTCAACGTAGATACTACTCGCATTCGTAGACGTACTCTACTATATTTTATAGGCGCACACGTGTTTAGATTGTACGTACGTAGCTACGTGTACGTACAGTATAGGTAAGTGATTGTAACTATGTAGATGTATCTACGTAGCTACAGCTACATACTATAGCCAGGTACTCGATACTCGTACGTCCAAGTACGAGTACATGCTACTTAGCGTACGCGTATGGCAGTACCTAATAATATTGTAATTATTAATACGAGTAATAAAAGGCGATAAATAATAATTATTGGATGCGGAGCGACTAATTCTGAATTTTAATTATTTCTAGTAGGTACAGTACAAGCAAACTGGTTTATTGCCGCGCACGACGCGACGCATACCGGTAAGTAGGTATACGCTATACGAGTACGTCGGTATATTCGTGCAACGAATTACATTACAAGCACCATAATATCACCCACCGCAACACAAGTACCTAACCGCTTTTTTTTTCCTTCTTTTGCTTCGTTTTCTTCCTTTTTTTCCGCCTCGCCTCGCCTCGCCTCGCCTCGCCTCGCCTCGCCCCCCACACCTCGACCCGTCACGTCTGGTTTCGTCTAATTTCGTTTTCCTTTTTCAACATGTTAATTACCAAAAGGGGCTCCCCTTTGCCGTCGTTGTCGTATTTTTTATACATTCTTGTTTGTTTACGAACACGTTTTAAATTTTTAAATTATTCGGTTAACCTTGAAATTTTAAGCTCTATCCTATTTCGCGGGTTATGTAATCGAAAAAATTTTTATAAATAAATCGGCAAACGTTTCAAATTATTGTGTTTATGTACCTAGACCTACGAGTATAGTATACCTACCTCGTACTCAGTTGCTAGCGTACAAAACCTAGGTTCTATTAGGTAGGTATAGGTATATGTAGTATACGTGTGTAGCTGTAGCTATCTAGAAGATACTGCAACTGGCCTAGGTGAACGTGTACTGTCAGTAAGTAAGTAGGTAAGTATATTTGATGTGCCTGTGCCTATACGTGGCAAAGGTCAGAATCAGAGGCCGTAATACGTTGTCGAAATGGTCACTAAAAAGGCCGTTAGGTCAGTTACAATACTCGATGATACGAGTAGATATGTATCAGTTGTTACGGCGCCGCGCCGGTCACCGAAAAACCGGCTCGGCTTCTGATTCCACCAGACGAACTCGGAATTGATGGCCAACAACTGGCATGGCGATAGTCATCAACATACATCACGAGTATACTATCATATTCATAATAAGTATGAAGCGAAAGTAATTTAGATCGCTCCGCCAGAGAATTTAGAAGGAATGCAACTTATTTAACGTCATATCGCAAGTCTATCGAATACGTTTTAGGCAAAATCGCCGCGCCGTCCGTACATATGTATACAGTATTTTCATATCTTGCTCGGTGTCGGTATATTCCTTTCGCAGTTTCCGCCAGTACAGTACGGACTACGGACTACGGACTACGGACTACGAACTACGGAGACGGACGTATTCAACAATTTCAACCAAATCGTCGCGTCAAACGTACTACTTGGGTAATTCGAATTTAATGCGCGCTTTATCGCCTACAAAATTATAAGGTATGCTACATTACTCACGTTTACAACGTCTAATAGATATAAATGTATGTATGTACCATTACTATTTAGGTACGTGGGGTAGCGGGTAGCGTATGCGAGTCGATCGAATTGAATATAAGTTACATCCACATTTTCCATTTATCAGATATTATCGCATTTTGAATTTTTGATACATGCCCTCCTACGCTGCGCTGTCCAAGATTAATGGATATTATTGGCCAAGATACTCGTAATTGTGGCGCCATCTTCCAACACTAAATGAAACCACTTGGAAGCTGCCGTCATGGTGACGAAAAGCATCGCATCGCCGGAAGAGAGCGGTACACTACATTTTCGTCATTTCTGCAGATTATCACCGCGTACGTCGATTTCGTCCAACCTTATGACGCGCTTGCCAAATATGTTGCATACCGTTAAGCGCGTAGGCAATTCAAAATTTTCAAATTGCCATCTCGCAATACTCAATATTATTTATCTAATAACTACAATATTATAGAGTTGGTGTATTATTAGGCCTACCTGTTCTACCTTCGTAATCATTCTCGATGCGATGCGACAAAAGCTGCCTACCTTTCTAATGAGAAGGAAAAGCGTATTCCGATCGAACGAATTTCCAAATTAATGATTATCAAACAATACTACGTACCCACGCCGCCGATTATCCAGCAATAAATTCCTCGTTATTTACTCTACTTACGTAAATACGTAATATAAACGTATTTCATAATTCTTCCCTGAAATCATCATTCATTTTTCTTCCGGCACCTGTAAAGAGTTTATACGAAAGAACACACACACACACACACACACACACACACACACACACACACACCCTCCCCCACCCATCACCACACATATTTACTATTTAATTCGTCGAAAGGAGCAGCAAAAAAGAAAAATACAATAATAATTCTATACGATACGTTAACCAATCGTGGTACTGATTCAGTCCGCTGCCAAGACTGAAAAATACACGATCGGTTTTACATGCAAAAATGGGGGAAAATATTTTAAAATTGGTAGGAACAACATCGAGAATGTGCCTACAACTATACTCGTAGCACAAAACAAGGACGACGAATAGAATACAATAAACGACTTGGGTAATTAAATTGTAGAAAAAATGTTTACACGTCTTTGAAACTTTCAATGGCGTACGTACCTATTGCATACCTATTGATAGAGGGGTGTCGTGTGGCTGAAAATTCGAGGGAATATTTTTCGAAAAAAATCAAAAACCAAACGTTATTTTTTTCCCATTTATTTCCCATATATTTCTCTTTTATTTTTATTCATTTCCCTTTTTTCCCATTCATTTTCAATTTATTCCCCTTTTTTAAATTTTTTTTTATTCATTTCCCATTTATACATCTTTCCTCCTTTTTTCCTATTCATTTCCCATATATTTTTTCCTCTTTTATTTTTGATTCATTTGCAACTTTCCCCCTTTTTTTCTCTTTTTTCCCATGTTTTTTTTTGTGATTTTTCGAGCTTCCAATAAATCAAGATAACGGTGTTTCTGGACGAATTTGACCCCGCCAAACTTTGATACGGCGCGTCGTAAAAAGTCGTCAAAAAATTGCGAAAATTCCAAAAATGAGCGCACAACAAAACCAACTGCAAATCTGAACAGCACGACACAAAATTAGTCGATAAGCACACCTCGTTCGATTTTTTGAGTTGAAATGAATTTTGCTAAAAAAAAACTCAAAAAAAGCGTGTACGCGGGGAAATGACGAGTCGTACGGCCAAACCGATGGCGCCAATCGATTCGCCAGGTCAAAATACCCCCATCTGCATATGTCTCGCGCCAAAATCTGACAAAAAGTTTTTTTGCCCAAAAAAATCATAAGGCTTAACCATGGTGTTTTTTTGCGTTTTTTTGAGCCTCCAAAAAAATCGAGATAAAGGTGTTTTGGGACTAATTCGACCCCGCCCGACTCAGCCCCGGTGTCGGATTTGCGATCCGGGGCGCCGTTGTCGAGATATGCGCCTAAAAAGTGGTCAAAAAATTCCAAAAATGAGCCCAGAACAAAACCGACTGAAAATCTGAGCAGAACAACTCAAAATTAGTCGAAATGCACACTCGTTTCAATTTTTTGAGTTGAATTGAATTTGGCTAAAAAAAAAACTCAAAAAAAGCGTGTACGCGGGGAAATGACGAGTCGTACGGCCAAACCGATGGCGCCAATCGATTCGCCAGGTCAAAATACCCCCATCTGCATATGTCTCGCGCCAAAATCTGACAAAAAGTTTTTTTGCCCAAAAAAATCATAAGGCTTAACCATGGTGTTTTTTTGCGTTTTTTTGAGCCTCCAAAAAAATCGAGATAAAGGTGTTTTGGGACTAATTCGACCCCGCCCGACTCAGCCCCGGTGTCGGATTTGCGATCCGGGGCGCCGTTGTCGAGATATGCGCCTAAAAAGTGGTCAAAAAATTCCAAAAATGAGCCCAGAACAAAACCGACTGAAAATCTGAGCAGAACAACTCAAAATTAGTCGAAATGCACACTCGTTTCAATTTTTTGAGTTGAATTGAATTTGGCTAAAAAAAAAACTCAAAAAAAGCGTGTACGCGGGGAAATGACGAGTCGTACGGCCAAACCGATGGCGCCAATCGATTCGCCAGGTCAAAATACCCCCATCTGCATATGTCTCGCGCCAAAATCTGACAAAAAGTTTTTTTGCCCAAAAAAATCATAAGGCTTAACCATGGTGTTTTTTTGCGTTTTTTTGAGCCTCCAAAAAAATCGAGATAAAGGTGTTTTGGGACTAATTCGACCCCGCCCGACTCAGCCCCGGTGTCGGATTTGCGATCCGGGGCGCCGTTGTCGAGATATGCGCCTAAAAAGTGGTCAAAAAATTCCAAAAATGAGCCCAGAACAAAACCGACTGAAAATCTGAGCAGAACAACTCAAAATTAGTCGAAATGCACACTCGTTTCAATTTTTTGAGTTGAATTGAATTTGGCTAAAAAAAAAACTCAAAAAAAGCGTGTACGCGGGGAAATGACGAGTCGTACGGCCAAACCGATGGCGCCAATCGATTCGCCAGGTCAAAATACCCCCATCTGCATATGTCTCGCGCCAAAATCTGACAAAAAGTTCATTTGCCCAAAAAAATCATAAGGCTAACCATGGTGTTTTTTTTGCGTTTTTTTGAGCCTCCAAAAAAATCGAGATAAAGGTGTTTTGGGACTAATTCGACCCCGCCCGACTCAGCCCCGGTGTCGGATTTGCGATCCGGGGCGCCGTTGTCGAGATATGCGCCTAAAAATTGGTCAAAAAATTCCAAAAATTCCAAAAATGAGCCCAGAACAAAACCGACTGAAAATCTGAGCAGAACAACTCGAAATTAGTCGAAATGCACACTCGTTTCAATTTTTTGAGTTGAATTGAATTTGGCTAAAAAAAAACTCAAAAAAAGCGTGTACGCGGAGAAATGACGAGTCGTACGGCCAAACCGATGGCGCCAATCGATTCGCCAGGTCAAAATACCCCCATCTGCATATGTCTCGCGCCAAAATCTGACAAAAAGTTTTTTTGCCCAAAAAAATCATAAGGCTAACCATGGTGTTTTTTTGCGTTTTTTTGAGCCTCCAAAAAAATCGAGATAAAGGTGTTTTGGGACTAATTCGACCCCGCCCGACTCAGCCCCGGTGTCGGATTTGCGATCCGGGGCGCCGTTGTCGAGATATGCGCCTAAAAAGTGGTCAAAAAATTCCAAAAATGAGCCCAGAACAAAACCGACTGAAAATCTGAGCAGAACAACTCAAAATTAGTCGAAATGCACACTCGTTTCAATTTTTTGAGTTGGATTGAATTTGGCTAAAAAAAAACTCAAAAAAAGCGTGTACGCGGGGAAATGACGAGTCGTACGGCCAAACCGATGGCGCCAATCGATTCGTCAGGTCAAAATACCCCCATCTGCATATGTCTCGCGCCAAAATCTGACAAAAAGTTTTTTTGCCCAAAAAAATCATAAGGCTAACCATGGTGTTTTTTTGCGTTTTTTTGAGCCTCCAAAAAAATCGAGATAAAGGTGTTTTGGGACTAATTCGACCCCGCCCGACTCAGCCCCGGTGTCGGATTTGCGATCCGGGGCGCCGTTGTCGAGATATGCGCCTAAAAAGTGGTCAAAAAATTCCAAAAATGAGCCCAGAACAAAACCGACTGAAAATCTGAGCAGAACAACTCGAAATTAGTCGAAATGCACACTCGTTTCAATTTTTTGAGTTGAATTGAATTTGGCTTAAAAAAAACTCAAAAAAAGCGTGTATGCGGGGAAATGACGAGTCGTACGGCCAAACCGATGGCGCCAATCGATTCGTCAGGTCAAAATACCCCCATCTGCATATGTCTCGCGCCAAAATCTGACAAAAAGTTTTTTTGCCCAAAAAAATCATAAGGCTAACCATGGTGTTTTTTTGCGTTTTTTTGAGCCTCCAAAAAAATCGAGATAAAGGTGTTTTGGGACTAATTCGACCCCGCCCGACTCAGCCCCGGTGTCGGATTTGCGATCCGGGGCGCCGTTGTCGAGATATGCGCCTAAAAAGTGGTCAAAAAATTCCAAAAATGAGCCCAGAACAAAACCGACTGAAAATCTGAGCAGAACAACTCAAAATTAGTCGAAATGCACACTCGTTTCAATTTTTTGAGTTGAATTGAATTTGGCTAAAAAAAAACTCAAAAAAAGCGTGTACGCGGGGAAATGACGAGTCGTACGGCCAAACCGATGGCGCCAATCGATTCGCCAGGTCAAAATACCCCCATCTGCATATGTCTCGCGCCAAAATCTGACAAAAAGTTTTTTTGCCCAAAAAAATCATAAGGCTAACCATGGTGTTTTTTTGCGTTTTTTTGAGCCTCCAAAAAAATCGAGATAAAGGTGTTTTGGGACTAATTCGACCCCGCCCGACTCAGCCCCGGTGTCGGATTTGCGATCCGGGGCGCCGTTGTCGAGATATGCGCCTAAAAAGTGGTCAAAAAATTCCAAAAATGAGCCCAGAACAAAACCGACTGATAATCTGAGCAGAACAACTCAAAATTAGTCGAAATGCACACTCGTTTCAATTTTTTGAGTTGAATTGAATTTGGCTAAAAAAAAACTCAAAAAAAGCGTGTACGCGGAGAAATGACGAGTCGTACGGCCAAACCGATGGCGCCAATCGATTCGCCAGGTCAAAATACCCCCATCTGCATATGTCTCGCGCCAAAATCTGACAAAAAGTTTTTTTGCCCAAAAAAATCATAAGGCTAACCATGGTGTTTTTTTGCGTTTTTTTGAGCCTCCAAAAAAATCGAGATAAAGGTGTTTTGGGACTAATTCGACCCCGCCCGACTCAGCCCCGGTGTCGGATTTGCGATCCGGGGCGCCGTTGTCGAGATATGCGCCTAAAAAGTGGTCAAAAAATTCCAAAAATGAGCCCAGAACAAAACCGACTGAAAATCTGAGCAGAACAACTCAAAATTAGTCGAAATGCACACTCGTTTCAATTTTTTGAGTTGGATTGAATTTGGCTAAAAAAAAACTCAAAAAAAGCGTGTACGCGGGGAAATGACGAGTCGTACGGCCAAACCGATGGCGCCAATCGATTCGCCAGGTCAAAATACCCCCATCTGCATATGTCTCGCGCCAAAATCTGACAAAAAGTTTTTTTGCCCAAAAAAATCATAAGGCTAACCATGGTGTTTTTTTGCGTTTTTTTGAGCCTCCAAAAAAATCGAGATAAAGGTGTTTTGGGACTAATTCGACCCCGCCCGACTCAGCCACGGTGTCGGATTTGCGATCCGGGGCGCCGTTGTCGAGATATGCGCCTAAAAAGTGGTCAAAAAATTCCAAAAATGAGCCCAGAACAAAACCGACTGAAAATCTGAGCAGAACAACTCAAAATTAGTCGAAATGCACACTCGTTTCAATTTTTTGAGTTGAATTGAATTTGGCTAAAAAAAAACTCAAAAAAAGCGTGTACGCGGGGAAATGACGAGTCGTACGGCCAAACCGATGGCGCCAATCGATTCGCCAGGTCAAAATACCCCCATCTGCATATGTCTCGCGCCAAAATCTGACAAAAAGTTTTTTTGCCCAAAAAAATCATAAGGCTAACCATGGTGTTTTTTTGCGTTTTTTTGAGCCTCCAAAAAAATCGAGATAAAGGTGTTTTGGGACTAATTCGACCCCGCCCGACTCAGCCCCGGTGTCGGATTTGCGATCCGGGGCGCCGTTGTCGAGATATGCGCCTAAAAAGTGGTCAAAAAATTCCAAAAATGAGCCCAGAACAAAACCGACTGATAATCTGAGCAGAACAACTCAAAATTAGTCGAAATGCACACTCGTTTCAATTTTTTGAGTTGAATTGAATTTGGCTAAAAAAAAACTCAAAAAAAGCGTGTACGCGGAGAAATGACGAGTCGTACGGCCAAACCGATGGCGCCAATCGATTCGCCAGGTCAAAATACCCCCATCTGCATATGTCTCGCGCCAAAATCTGACAAAAAGTTTTTTTGCCCAAAAAAATCATAAGGCTAACCATGGTGTTTTTTTGCGTTTTTTTGAGCCTCCAAAAAAATCGAGATAAAGGTGTTTTGGGACTAATTCGACCCCGCCCGACTCAGCCCCGGTGTCGGATTTGCGATCCGGGGCGCCGTTGTCGAGATATGCGCCTAAAAAGTGGTCAAAAAATTCCAAAAATGAGCCCAGAACAAAACCGACTGAAAATCTGAGCAGAACAACTCAAAATTAGTCGAAATGCACACTCGTTTCAATTTTTTGAGTTGGATTGAATTTGGCTAAAAAAAAACTCAAAAAAAGCGTGTACGCGGGGAAATGACGAGTCGTACGGCCAAACCGATGGCGCCAATCGATTCGCCAGGTCAAAATACCCCCATCTGCATATGTCTCGCGCCAAAATCTGACAAAAAGTTTTTTTGCCCAAAAAAATCATAAGGCTAACCATGGTGTTTTTTTGCGTTTTTTTGAGCCTCCAAAAAAATCGAGATAAAGGTGTTTTGGGACTAATTCGACCCCGCCCGACTCAGCCACGGTGTCGGATTTGCGATCCGGGGCGCCGTTGTCGAGATATGCGCCTAAAAAGTGGTCAAAAAATTCCAAAAATGAGCCCAGAACAAAACCGACTGAAAATCTGAGCAGAACAACTCAAAATTAGTCGAAATGCACACTCGTTTCAATTTTTTGAGTTGAATTGAATTTGGCTAAAAAAAAACTCAAAAAAAGCGTGTACGCGGGGAAATGACGAATCGTACGGCCAAACCGATGGCGCCAATCGATTCGCCAGGTCAAAATACCCCCATCTGCATATGTCTCGCGCCAAAATCTGACAAAAAGTTTTTTTGCCCAAAAAAATCATAAGGCTAACCATGGTGTTTTTTTGCGTTTTTTTGAGCCTCCAAAAAAATCGAGATAAAGGTGTTTTGGGACTAATTCGACCCCGCCCGACTCAGCCCCGGTGTCGGATTTGCGATCCGGGGCGCCGTTGTCGAGATATGCGCCTAAAAATTGGTCAAAAAATTCCAAAAATTCCAAAAATGAGCCCAGAACAAAACCGACTGAAAATCTGAGCAGAACAACTCAAAATTAGTCGAAATGCACACTCGTTTCAATTTTTTGAGTTGAATTGAATTTGGCTAAAAAAAAACTCAAAAAAAGCGTGTACGCGGGGAAATGACGAGTCGTACGGCCAAACCGATGGCGCCAATCGATTCGCCAGGTCAAAATACCCCCATCTGCATATGTCTCGCGCCAAAATCTGACAAAAAGTTTTTTTGCCCAAAAAAATCATAAGGCTAACCATGGTGTTTTTTTGCGTTTTTTTGAGCCTCCAAAAAAATCGAGATAAAGGTGTTTTGGGACTAATTCGACCCCGCCCGACTCAGCCCCGGTGTCGGATTCGCGATCCGGGGCGCCGTTGTCGAGATATGCGCCTAAAAAGTGGTCAAAAAATTCCAAAAATGAGCCCAGAACAAAACCGACTGAAAATCTGAGCAGAACAACTCAAAATTAGTCGAAATGCACACTCGTTTCAATTTTTTGAGTTGGATTGAATTTGGCTAAAAAAAAACTCAAAAAAAGCGTGTACGCGGGGAAATGACGAGTCGTACGGCCAAACCGATGGCGCCAATCGATTCGCCAGGTCAAAATACCCCCATCTGCATATGTCTCGCGCCAAAATCTGACAAAAAGTTTTTTTGCCCAAAAAAATCATAAGGCTAACCATGGTGTTTTTTTGCGTTTTTTTGAGCCTCCAAAAAAATCGAGATAAAGGTGTTTTGGGACTAATTCGACCCCGCCCGACTCAGCCACGGTGTCGGATTTGCGATCCGGGGCGCCGTTGTCGAGATATGCGCCTAAAAAGTGGTCAAAAAATTCCAAAAATGAGCCCAGAACAAAACCGACTGAAAATCTGAGCAGAACAACTCAAAATTAGTCGAAATGCACACTCGTTTCAATTTTTTGAGTTGAATTGAATTTGGCTAAAAAAAAACTCAAAAAAAGCGTGTACGCGGGGAAATGACGAGTCGTACGGCCAAACCGATGGCGCCAATCGATTCGCCAGGTCAAAATACCCCCATCTGCATATGTCTCGCGCCAAAATCTGACAAAAAGTTTTTTTGCCCAAAAAAATCATAAGGCTAACCATGGTGTTTTTTTGCGTTTTTTTGAGCCTCCAAAAAAATCGAGATAAAGGTGTTTTGGGACTAATTCGACCCCGCCCGACTCAGCCCCGGTGTCGGATTTGCGATCCGGGGCGCCGTTGTCGAGATATGCGCCTAAAAATTGGTCAAAAAATTCCAAAAATTCCAAAAATGAGCCCAGAACAAAACCGACTGAAAATCTGAGCAGAACAACTCAAAATTAGTCGAAATGCACACTCGTTTCAATTTTCTGAGTTGAATTGAATTTGGCTAAAAAAAAACTCAAAAAAAGCGTGTACGCGGGGAAATGACGAGTCGTACGGCCAAACCGATGGCGCCAATCGATTCGCCAGGTCAAAATACCCCCATCTGCATATGTCTCGCGCCAAAATCTGACAAAAAGTTTTTTTGCCCAAAAAAATCATAAGGCTAACCATGGTGTTTTTTTGCGTTTTTTTGAGCCTCCAAAAAAATCGAGATAAAGGTGTTTTGGGACTAATTCGACCCCGCCCGACTCAGCCCCGGTGTCGGATTCGCGATCCGGGGCGCCGTTGTCGAGATATGCGCCTAAAAAGTGGTCAAAAAATTCCAAAAATGAGCCCAGAACAAAACCGACTGAAAATCTGAGCAGAACAACTCAAAATTAGTCGAAATGCACACTCGTTTCAATTTTTTGAGTTGGATTGAATTTGGCTAAAAAAAAACTCAAAAAAAGCGTGTACGCGGGGAAATGACGAGTCGTACGGCCAAACCGATGGCGCCAATCGATTCGCCAGGTCAAAATACCCCCATCTGCATATGTCTCGCGCCAAAATCTGACAAAAAGTTTTTTTGCCCAAAAAAATCATAAGGCTAACCATGGTGTTTTTTTGCGTTTTTTTGAGCCTCCAAAAAAATCGAGATAAAGGTGTTTTGGGACTAATTCGACCCCGCCCGACTCAGCCACGGTGTCGGATTTGCGATCCGGGGCGCCGTTGTCGAGATATGCGCCTAAAAAGTGGTCAAAAAATTCCAAAAATGAGCCCAGAACAAAACCGACTGAAAATCTGAGCAGAACAACTCAAAATTAGTCGAAATGCACACTCGTTTCAATTTTTTGAGTTGAATTGAATTTGGCTAAAAAAAAACTCAAAAAAAGCGTGTACGCGGGGAAATGACGAGTCGTACGGCCAAACCGATGGCGCCAATCGATTCGCCAGGTCAAAATACCCCCATCTGCATATGTCTCGCGCCAAAATCTGACAAAAAGTTTTTTTGCCCAAAAAAATCATAAGGCTAACCATGGTGTTTTTTTGCGTTTTTTTGAGCCTCCAAAAAAATCGAGATAAAGGTGTTTTGGGACTAATTCGACCCCGCCCGACTCAGCCCCGGTGTCGGATTTGCGATCCGGGGCGCCGTTGTCGAGATATGCGCCTAAAAAGTGGTCAAAAAATTCCAAAAATGAGCCCAGAACAAAACCGACTGAAAATCTGAGCAGAACAACTCGAAATTAGTCGAAATGCACACTCGTTTCAATTTTTTGAGTTGAATTGAATTTGGCTAAAAAAAAACTCAAAAAAAGCGTGTACGCGGGGAAATGACGAGTCGTACGGCCAAACCGATGGCGCCAATCGATTCGCCAGGTCAAAATACCCCCATCTGCATATGTCTCGCGCCAAAATCTGAAAAAAAGTTTTTTTGCCCAAAAAAATCATAAGGCTAACCATGGTGTTTTTTTGCGTTTTTTTGAGCCTCCAAAAAAATCGAGATAAAGGTGTTTTGGGACTAATTCGACCCCGCCCGACTCAGCCCCGGTGTCGGATTTGCGATCCGGGGCGCCGTTGTCGAGATATGCGCCTAAAAAGTGGTCAAAAAATTCCAAAAATGAGCCCAGAACAAAACCGACTGAAAATCTGAGCAGAACAACTCAAAATTAGTCGAAATGCACACTCGTTTCAATTTTTTGAGTTGAATTGAATTTGGCTTAAAAAAAACTCAAAAAAAGCGTGTATGCGGGGAAATGACGAGTCGTACGGCCAAACCGATGGCGCCAATCGATTCGTCAGGTCAAAATACCCCCATCTGCATATGTCTCGCGCCAAAATCTGACAAAAAGTTTTTTTGCCCAAAAAAATCATAAGGCTAACCATGGTGTTTTTTTGCGTTTTTTTGAGCCTCCAAAAAAATCGAGATAAAGGTGTTTTGGGACTAATTCGACCCCGCCCGACTCAGCCCCGGTGTCGGATTTGCGATCCGGGGCGCCGTTGTCGAGATATGCGCCTAAAAAGTGGTCAAAAAATTCCAAAAATGAGCCCAGAACAAAACCGACTGAAAATCTGAGCAGAACAACTCAAAATTAGTCGAAATGCACACTCGTTTCAATTTTTTGAGTTGAATTGAATTTGGCTTAAAAAAAACTCAAAAAAAGCGTGTATGCGGGGAAATGACGAGTCGTACGGCCAAACCGATGGCGCCAATCGATTCGTCAGGTCAAAATACCCCCATCTGCATATGTCTCGCGCCAAAATCTGACAAAAAGTTTTTTTGCCCAAAAAAATCATAAGGCTAACCATGGTGTTTTTTTGCGTTTTTTTGAGCCTCCAAAAAAATCGAGATAAAGGTGTTTTGGGACTAATTCGACCCCGCCCGACTCAGCCCCGGTGTCGGATTTGCGATCCGGGGCGCCGTTGTCGAGATATGCGCCTAAAAAGTGGTCAAAAAATTCCAAAAATGAGCCCAGAACAAAACCGACTGAAAATCTGAGCAGAACAACTCAAAATTAGTCGAAATGCACACTCGTTTCAATTTTTTGAGTTGAATTGAATTTGGCTAAAAAAAAACTCAAAAAAAGCGTGTACGCGGGGAAATGACGAGTCGTACGGCCAAACCGATGGCGCCAATCGATTCGCCAGGTCAAAATACCCCCATCTGCATATGTCTCGCGCCAAAATCTGACAAAAAGTTTTTTTGCCCAAAAAAATCATAAGGCTAACCATGGTGTTTTTTTGCGTTTTTTTGAGCCTCCAAAAAAATCGAGATAAAGGTGTTTTGGGACTAATTCGACCCCGCCAGACTCAGCCCCGGTGTCGGATTTGCGGTCCGGGGCGCCGTTGTCGAGATATGCGCCTAAAAAGTGGTCAAAAAATTCCAAAAATTCCAAAAATGAGCCCAGAACAAAACCGACTGAAAATCTGAGCAGAACAACTCGAAATTAGTCGAAATGCACACTCGTTTCAATTTTTTGAGTTGAATTGAATTTGGCTTAAAAAAAACTCAAAAAAAGCGTGTATGCGGGGAAATGACGAGTCGTACGGCCAAACCGATGGCGCCAATCGATTCGTCAGGTCAAAATACCCCCATCTGCATATGTCTCGCGCCAAAATCTGACAAAAAGTTTTTTTGCCCAAAAAAATCATAAGGCTAACCATGGTGTTTTTTTGCGTTTTTTTGAGCCTCCAAAAAAATCGAGATAAAGGTGTTTTGGGACTAATTCGACCCCGCCCGACTCAGCCCCGGTGTCGGATTTGCGATCCGGGGCGCCGTTGTCGAGATATGCGCCTAAAAAGTGGTCAAAAAATTCCAAAAATGAGCCCAGAACAAAACCGACTGATAATCTGAGCAGAACAACTCAAAATTAGTCGAAATGCACACTCGTTTCAATTTTTTGAGTTGAATTGAATTTGGCTAAAAAAAAACTCAAAAAAAGCGTGTACGCGGAGAAATGACGAGTCGTACGGCCAAACCGATGGCGCCAATCGATTCGCCAGGTCAAAATACCCCCATCTGCATATGTCTCGCGCCAAAATCTGACAAAAAGTTTTTTTGCCCAAAAAAATCATAAGGCTAACCATGGTGTTTTTTTGCGTTTTTTTGAGCCTCCAAAAAAATCGAGATAAAGGTGTTTTGGGACTAATTCGACCCCGCCCGACTCAGCCCCGGTGTCGGATTTGCGATCCGGGGCGCCGTTGTCGAGATATGCGCCTAAAAAGTGGTCAAAAAATTCCAAAAATGAGCCCAGAACAAAACCGACTGAAAATCTGAGCAGAACAACTCAAAATTAGTCGAAATGCACACTCGTTTCAATTTTTTGAGTTGGATTGAATTTGGCTAAAAAAAAACTCAAAAAAAGCGTGTACGCGGGGAAATGACGAGTCGTACGGCCAAACCGATGGCGCCAATCGATTCGTCAGGTCAAAATACCCCCATCTGCATATGTCTCGCGCCAAAATCTGACAAAAAGTTTTTTTGCCCAAAAAAATCATAAGGCTAACCATGGTGTTTTTTTGCGTTTTTTTGAGCCTCCAAAAAAATCGAGATAAAGGTGTTTTGGGACTAATTCGACCCCGCCCGACTCAGCCCCGGTGTCGGATTTGCGATCCGGGGCGCCGTTGTCGAGATATGCGCCTAAAAAGTGGTCAAAAAATTCCAAAAATGAGCCCAGAACAAAACCGACTGAAAATCTGAGCAGAACAACTCAAAATTAGTCGAAATGCACACTCGTTTCAATTTTTTGAGTTGAATTGAATTTGGCTAAAAAAAAACTCAAAAAAAGCGTGTACGCGGGGAAATGACGAGTCGTACGGCCAAACCGATGGCGCCAATCGATTCGCCAGGTCAAAATACCCCCATCTGCATATGTCTCGCGCCAAAATCTGACAAAAAGTTTTTTTGCCCAAAAAAATCATAAGGCTAACCATGGTGTTTTTTTGCGTTTTTTTGAGCCTCCAAAAAAATCGAGATAAAGGTGTTTTGGGACTAATTCGACCCCGCCCGACTCAGCCCCGGTGTCGGATTTGCGATCCGGGGCGCCGTTGTCGAGATATGCGCCTAAAAAGTGGTCAAAAAATTCCAAAAATGAGCCCAGAACAAAACCGACTGAAAATCTGAGCAGAACAACTCGAAATTAGTCGAAATGCACACTCGTTTCAATTTTTTGAGTTGAATTGAATTTGGCTTAAAAAAAACTCAAAAAAAGCGTGTATGCGGGGAAATGACGAGTCGTACGGCCAAACCGATGGCGCCAATCGATTCGTCAGGTCAAAATACCCCCATCTGCATATGTCTCGCGCCAAAATCTGACAAAAAGTTTTTTTGCCCAAAAAAATCATAAGGCTAACCATGGTGTTTTTTTGCGTTTTTTTGAGCCTCCAAAAAAATCGAGATAAAGGTGTTTTGGGACTAATTCGACCCCGCCCGACTCAGCCCCGGTGTCGGATTTGCGATCCGGGGCGCCGTTGTCGAGATATGCGCCTAAAAAGTGGTCAAAAAATTCCAAAAATGAGCCCAGAACAAAACCGACTGAAAATCTGAGCAGAACAACTCAAAATTAGTCGAAATGCACACTCGTTTCAATTTTTTGAGTTGAATTGAATTTGGCTAAAAAAAAACTCAAAAAAAGCGTGTACGCGGGGAAATGACGAGTCGTACGGCCAAACCGATGGCGCCAATCGATTCGCCAGGTCAAAATACCCCCATCTGCATATGTCTCGCGCCAAAATCTGACAAAAAGTTTTTTTGCCCAAAAAAATCATAAGGCTAACCATGGTGTTTTTTTGCGTTTTTTTGAGCCTCCAAAAAAATCGAGATAAAGGTGTTTTGGGACTAATTCGACCCCGCCCGACTCAGCCCCGGTGTCGGATTTGCGGTCCGGGGCGCCGTTGTCGAGATATGCGCCTAAAAAGTGGTCAAAAAATTCCAAAAATTCCAAAAATGAGCCCAGAACAAAACCGACTGAAAATCTGAGCAGAACAACTCGAAATTAGTCGAAATGCACACTCGTTTCAATTTTTTGAGTTGAATTGAATTTGGCTTAAAAAAAACTCAAAAAAAGCGTGTATGCGGGGAAATGACGAGTCGTACGGCCAAACCGATGGCGCCAATCGATTCGTCAGGTCAAAATACCCCCATCTGCATATGTCTCGCGCCAAAATCTGACAAAAAGTTTTTTTGCCCAAAAAAATCATAAGGCTAACCATGGTGTTTTTTTGCGTTTTTTTGAGCCTCCAAAAAAATCGAGATAAAGGTGTTTTGGGACTAATTCGACCCCGCCCGACTCAGCCCCGGTGTCGGATTTGCGATCCGGGGCGCCGTTGTCGAGATATGCGCCTAAAAAGTGGTCAAAAAATTCCAAAAATGAGCCCAGAACAAAACCGACTGATAATCTGAGCAGAACAACTCAAAATTAGTCGAAATGCACACTCGTTTCAATTTTTTGAGTTGAATTGAATTTGGCTAAAAAAAAACTCAAAAAAAGCGTGTACGCGGAGAAATGACGAGTCGTACGGCCAAACCGATGGCGCCAATCGATTCGCCAGGTCAAAATACCCCCATCTGCATATGTCTCGCGCCAAAATCTGACAAAAAGTTTTTTTGCCCAAAAAAATCATAAGGCTAACCATGGTGTTTTTTTGCGTTTTTTTGAGCCTCCAAAAAAATCGAGATAAAGGTGTTTTGGGACTAATTCGACCCCGCCCGACTCAGCCCCGGTGTCGGATTTGCGATCCGGGGCGCCGTTGTCGAGATATGCGCCTAAAAAGTGGTCAAAAAATTCCAAAAATGAGCCCAGAACAAAACCGACTGAAAATCTGAGCAGAACAACTCAAAATTAGTCGAAATGCACACTCGTTTCAATTTTTTGAGTTGGATTGAATTTGGCTAAAAAAAAACTCAAAAAAAGCGTGTACGCGGGGAAATGACGAGTCGTACGGCCAAACCGATGGCGCCAATCGATTCGCCAGGTCAAAATACCCCCATCTGCATATGTCTCGCGCCAAAATCTGACAAAAAGTTTTTTTGCCCAAAAAAATCATAAGGCTAACCATGGTGTTTTTTTGCGTTTTTTTGAGCCTCCAAAAAAATCGAGATAAAGGTGTTTTGGGACTAATTCGACCCCGCCCGACTCAGCCACGGTGTCGGATTTGCGATCCGGGGCGCCGTTGTCGAGATATGCGCCTAAAAAGTGGTCAAAAAATTCCAAAAATTCCAAAAATGAGCCCAGAACAAAACCGACTGAAAATCTGAGCAGAACAACTCAAAATTAGTCGAAATGCACACTCGTTTCAATTTTTTGAGTTGAATTGAATTTGGCTAAAAAAAAACTCAAAAAAAGCGTGTACGCGGGGAAATGACGAGTCGTACGGCCAAACCGATGGCGCCAATCGATTCGTCAGGTCAAAATACCCCCATCTGCATATGTCTCGCGCCAAAATCTGACAAAAAGTTTTTTTGCCCAAAAAAATCATAAGGCTAACCATGGTGTTTTTTTGCGTTTTTTTGAGCCTCCAAAAAAATCGAGATAAAGGTGTTTTGGGACTAATTCGACTCCGCCCGACTCAGCCCCGGTGTCGGATTTGCGATCCGGGGCGCCGTTGTCGAGATATGCGCCTAAAAAGTGGTCAAAAAATTCCAAAAATGAGCCCAGAACAAAACCGACTGAAAATCTGAGCAGAACAACTCAAAATTAGTCGAAATGCACACTCGTTTCAATTTTTTGAGTTGAATTGAATTTGGCTAAAAAAAAACTCAAAAAAAGCGTGTACGCGGGGAAATGACGAGTCGTACGGCCAAACCGATGGCGCCAATCGATTCGCCAGGTCAAAATACCCCCATCTGCATATGTCTCGCGCCAAAATCTGACAAAAAGTTTTTTTGCCCAAAAAAATCATAAGGCTAACCATGGTGTTTTTTTGCGTTTTTTTGAGCCTCCAAAAAAATCGAGATAAAGGTGTTTTGGGACTAATTCGACCCCGCCCGACTCAGCCCCGGTGTCGGATTTGCGGTCCGGGGCGCCGTTGTCGAGATATGCGCCTAAAAAGTGGTCAAAAAATTCCAAAAATTCCAAAAATGAGCCCAGAACAAAACCGACTGAAAATCTGAGCAGAACAACTCGAAATTAGTCGAAATGCACACTCGTTTCAATTTTTTGAGTTGAATTGAATTTGGCTTAAAAAAAACTCAAAAAAAGCGTGTATGCGGGGAAATGACGAGTCGTACGGCCAAACCGATGGCGCCAATCGATTCGTCAGGTCAAAATACCCCCATCTGCATATGTCTCGCGCCAAAATCTGACAAAAAGTTTTTTTGCCCAAAAAAATCATAAGGCTAACCATGGTGTTTTTTTGCGTTTTTTTGAGCCTCCAAAAAAATCGAGATAAAGGTGTTTTGGGACTAATTCGACCCCGCCCGACTCAGCCCCGGTGTCGGATTTGCGATCCGGGGCGCCGTTGTCGAGATATGCGCCTAAAAAGTGGTCAAAAAATTCCAAAAATGAGCCCAGAACAAAACCGACTGATAATCTGAGCAGAACAACTCAAAATTAGTCGAAATGCACACTCGTTTCAATTTTTTGAGTTGAATTGAATTTGGCTAAAAAAAAACTCAAAAAAAGCGTGTACGCGGAGAAATGACGAGTCGTACGGCCAAACCGATGGCGCCAATCGATTCGCCAGGTCAAAATACCCCCATCTGCATATGTCTCGCGCCAAAATCTGACAAAAAGTTTTTTTGCCCAAAAAAATCATAAGGCTAACCATGGTGTTTTTTTGCGTTTTTTTGAGCCTCCAAAAAAATCGAGATAAAGGTGTTTTGGGACTAATTCGACCCCGCCCGACTCAGCCCCGGTGTCGGATTTGCGATCCGGGGCGCCGTTGTCGAGATATGCGCCTAAAAAGTGGTCAAAAAATTCCAAAAATGAGCCCAGAACAAAACCGACTGAAAATCTGAGCAGAACAACTCGAAATTAGTCGAAATGCACACTCGTTTCAATTTTTTGAGTTGAATTGAATTTGGCTTAAAAAAAACTCAAAAAAAGCGTGTATGCGGGGAAATGACGAGTCGTACGGCCAAACCGATGGCGCCAATCGATTCGTCAGGTCAAAATACCCCCATCTGCATATGTCTCGCGCCAAAATCTGACAAAAAGTTTTTTTGCCCAAAAAAATCATAAGGCTAACCATGGTGTTTTTTTGCGTTTTTTTGAGCCTCCAAAAAAATCGAGATAAAGGTGTTTTGGGACTAATTCGACCCCGCCCGACTCAGCCCCGGTGTCGGATTTGCGATCCGGGGCGCCGTTGTCGAGATATGCGCCTAAAAAGTGGTCAAAAAATTCCAAAAATGAGCCCAGAACAAAACCGACTGATAATCTGAGCAGAACAACTCAAAATTAGTCGAAATGCACACTCGTTTCAATTTTTTGAGTTGAATTGAATTTGGCTAAAAAAAAACTCAAAAAAAGCGTGTACGCGGAGAAATGACGAGTCGTACGGCCAAACCGATGGCGCCAATCGATTCGCCAGGTCAAAATACCCCCATCTGCATATGTCTCGCGCCAAAATCTGACAAAAAGTTTTTTTGCCCAAAAAAATCATAAGGCTAACCATGGTGTTTTTTTGCGTTTTTTTGAGCCTCCAAAAAAATCGAGATAAAGGTGTTTTGGGACTAATTCGACCCCGCCCGACTCAGCCCCGGTGTCGGATTTGCGATCCGGGGCGCCGTTGTCGAGATATGCGCCTAAAAAGTGGTCAAAAAATTCCAAAAATGAGCCCAGAACAAAACCGACTGAAAATCTGAGCAGAACAACTCAAAATTAGTCGAAATGCACACTCGTTTCAATTTTTTGAGTTGAATTGAATTTGGCTAAAAAAAAACTCAAAAAAAGCGTGTACGCGGGGAAATGACGAGTCGTACGGCCAAACCGATGGCGCCAATCGATTCGCCAGGTCAAAATACCCCCATCTGCATATGTCTCGCGCCAAAATCTGACAAAAAGTTTTTTTGCCCAAAAAAATCATAAGGCTAACCATGGTGTTTTTTTGCGTTTTTTTGAGCCTCCAAAAAAATCGAGATAAAGGTGTTTTGGGACTAATTCGACCCCGCCCGACTCAGCCACGGTGTCGGATTTGCGATCCGGGGCGCCGTTGTCGAGATATGCGCCTAAAAAGTGGTCAAAAAATTCCAAAAATTCCAAAAATGAGCCCAGAACAAAACCGACTGAAAATCTGAGCAGAACAACTCGAAATTAGTCGAAATGCACACTCGTTTCAATTTTTTGAGTTGAATTGAATTTGGCTTAAAAAAAACTCAAAAAAAGCGTGTATGCGGGGAAATGACGAGTCGTACGGCCAAACCGATGGCGCCAATCGATTCGTCAGGTCAAAATACCCCCATCTGCATATGTCTCGCGCCAAAATCTGACAAAAAGTTTTTTTGCCCAAAAAAATCATAAGGCTAACCATGGTGTTTTTTTGCGTTTTTTTGAGCCTCCAAAAAAATCGAGATAAAGGTGTTTTGGGACTAATTCGACCCCGCCCGACTCAGCCCCGGTGTCGGATTTGCGATCCGGGGCGCCGTTGTCGAGATATGCGCCTAAAAAGTGGTCAAAAAATTCCAAAAATGAGCCCAGAACAAAACCGACTGAAAATCTGAGCAGAACAACTCGAAATTAGTCGAAATGCACACTCGTTTCAATTTTTTGAGTTGAATTGAATTTGGCTAAAAAAAAACTCAAAAAAAGCGTGTACGCGGGGAAATGACGAGTCGTACGGCCAAACCGATGGCGCCAATCGATTCGCCAGGTCAAAATACCCCCATCTGCATATGTCTCGCGCCAAAATCTGACAAAAAGTTTTTTTGCCCAAAAAAATCATAAGGCTAACCATGGTGTTTTTTTGCGTTTTTTTGAGCCTCCAAAAAAATCGAGATAAAGGTGTTTTGGGACTAATTCGACCCCGCCCGACTCAGCCCCGGTGTCGGATTTGCGGTCCGGGGCGCCGTTGTCGAGATATGCGCCTAAAAAGTGGTCAAAAAATTCCAAAAATTCCAAAAATGAGCCCAGAACAAAACCGACTGAAAATCTGAGCAGAACAACTCGAAATTAGTCGAAATGCACACTCGTTTCAATTTTTTGAGTTGAATTGAATTTGGCTTAAAAAAAACTCAAAAAAAGCGTGTATGCGGGGAAATGACGAGTCGTACGGCCAAACCGATGGCGCCAATCGATTCGTCAGGTCAAAATACCCCCATCTGCATATGTCTCGCGCCAAAATCTGACAAAAAGTTTTTTTGCCCAAAAAAATCATAAGGCTAACCATGGTGTTTTTTTGCGTTTTTTTGAGCCTCCAAAAAAATCGAGATAAAGGTGTTTTGGGACTAATTCGACCCCGCCCGACTCAGCCCCGGTGTCGGATTTGCGATCCGGGGCGCCGTTGTCGAGATATGCGCCTAAAAAGTGGTCAAAAAATTCCAAAAATGAGCCCAGAACAAAACCGACTGATAATCTGAGCAGAACAACTCAAAATTAGTCGAAATGCACACTCGTTTCAATTTTTTGAGTTGAATTGAATTTGGCTAAAAAAAAACTCAAAAAAAGCGTGTACGCGGAGAAATGACGAGTCGTACGGCCAAACCGATGGCGCCAATCGATTCGCCAGGTCAAAATACCCCCATCTGCATATGTCTCGCGCCAAAATCTGACAAAAAGTTTTTTTGCCCAAAAAAATCATAAGGCTAACCATGGTGTTTTTTTGCGTTTTTTTGAGCCTCCAAAAAAATCGAGATAAAGGTGTTTTGGGACTAATTCGACCCCGCCCGACTCAGCCCCGGTGTCGGATTTGCGATCCGGGGCGCCGTTGTCGAGATATGCGCCTAAAAAGTGGTCAAAAAATTCCAAAAATGAGCCCAGAACAAAACCGACTGAAAATCTGAGCAGAACAACTCAAAATTAGTCGAAATGCACACTCGTTTCAATTTTTTGAGTTGGATTGAATTTGGCTAAAAAAAAACTCAAAAAAAGCGTGTACGCGGGGAAATGACGAGTCGTACGGCCAAACCGATGGCGCCAATCGATTCGCCAGGTCAAAATACCCCCATCTGCATATGTCTCGCGCCAAAATCTGACAAAAAGTTTTTTTGCCCAAAAAAATCATAAGGCTAACCATGGTGTTTTTTTGCGTTTTTTTGAGCCTCCAAAAAAATCGAGATAAAGGTGTTTTGGGACTAATTCGACCCCGCCCGACTCAGCCACGGTGTCGGATTTGCGATCCGGGGCGCCGTTGTCGAGATATGCGCCTAAAAAGTGGTCAAAAAATTCCAAAAATTCCAAAAATGAGCCCAGAACAAAACCGACTGAAAATCTGAGCAGAACAACTCAAAATTAGTCGAAATGCACACTCGTTTCAATTTTTTGAGTTGAATTGAATTTGGCTAAAAAAAAACTCAAAAAAAGCGTGTACGCGGGGAAATGACGAGTCGTACGGCCAAACCGATGGCGCCAATCGATTCGTCAGGTCAAAATACCCCCATCTGCATATGTCTCGCGCCAAAATCTGACAAAAAGTTTTTTTGCCCAAAAAAATCATAAGGCTAACCATGGTGTTTTTTTGCGTTTTTTTGAGCCTCCAAAAAATCGAGATAAAGGTGTTTTGGGACTAATTCGACCCCGCCCGACTCAGCCCCGGTGTCGGATTTGCGATCCGGGGCGCCGTTGTCGAGATATGCGCCTAAAAAGTGGTCAAAAAATTCCAAAAATGAGCCCAGAACAAAACCGACTGAAAATCTGAGCAGAACAACTCAAAATTAGTCGAAATGCACACTCGTTTCAATTTTTTGAGTTGAATTGAATTTGGCTAAAAAAAAACTCAAAAAAAGCGTGTACGCGGAGAAATGACGAGTCGTACGGCCAAACCGATGGCGCCAATCGATTCGCCAGGTCAAAATACCCCCATCTGCATATGTCTCGCGCCAAAATCTGACAAAAAGTTTATTTGCCCAAAAAAATCATAAGGCTAACCATGGTGTTTTTTTGCGTTTTTTTGAGCCTCCAAAAAAATCGAGATAAAGGTGTTTTGGGACTAATTCGACCCCGCCCGACTCAGCCCCGGTGTCGGATTTGCGATCCGGGGCGCCGTTGTCGAGATATGCGCCTAAAAAGTGGTCAAAAAATTCCAAAAATGAGCCCAGAACAAAACCGACTGAAAATCTGAGCAGAACAACTCAAAATTAGTCGAAATGCACACTCGTTTCAATTTTTTGAGTTGAATTGAATTTGGCTAAAAAAAAACTCAAAAAAAGCGTGTACGCGGGGAAATGACGAGTCGTACGGCCAAACCGATGGCGCCAATCGATTCGCCAGGTCAAAATACCCCCATCTGCATATGTCTCGCGCCAAAATCTGACAAAAAGTTTTTTTGCCCAAAAAAATCATAAGGCTAACCATGGTGTTTTTTTGCGTTTTTTTGAGCCTCCAAAAAAATCGAGATAAAGGTGTTTTGGGACTAATTCGACCCCGCCCGACTCAGCCACGGTGTCGGATTTGCGATCCGGGGCGCCGTTGTCGAGATATGCGCCTAAAAAGTGGTCAAAAAATTCCAAAAATGAGCCCAGAACAAAACCGACTGAAAATCTGAGCAGAACAACTCAAAATTAGTCGAAATGCACACTCGTTTCAATTTTTTGAGTTGAATTGAATTTGGCTAAAAAAAACCTCAAAAAAAGCGTGTACGGAGGGAAATGACGAGTCGTACGGCCAAACCGATGGCGCCAATCGATTCGTCAGGTCAAAATACCCCCATCTGCATATGTCTCGCGCCAAAATCTGACAAAAAGTTTTTTTGCCCAAAAAAATCATAAGGCTAACCATGGTGTTTTTTTGCGTTTTTTTGAGCCTCCAAAAAAATCGAGATAAAGGTGTTTTGGGACTAATTCGACCCCGCCCGACTCAGCCCCGGTGTCGGATTTGCGATCCGGGGCGCCGTTGTCGAGATATGCGCCTAAAAAGTGGTCAAAAAATTCCAAAAATTCCAAAAATGAGCCCAGAACAAAACCGACTGAAAATCTGAGCAGAACAACTCAAAATTAGTCGAAATGCACACTCGTTTCAATTTTTTGAGTTGAATTGAATTTGGCTAAAAAAAAACTCAAAAAAAGCGTGTACCCGGGGAAATGACGAGTCGTACGGCCAAACCGATGGCGCCAATCGATTCGCCAGGTCAAAATACCCCCATCTGCATATGTCTCGCGCCAAATTCTGACAAAAAGTTTTTTTGCCCAAAAAAATCATAAGGCTAACCATGGTGTTTTTTTGCGTTTTTTTGAGCCTCCAAAAAAATCGAGATAAAGGTGTTTTGGGACTAATTCGACCCCGCCCGACTCAGCCCCGGTGTCGGATTTGCGATCCGGGGCGCCGTTGTCGAGATATGCGCCTAAAAAGTGGTCAAAAAATTCCAAAAATGAGCCCAGAACAAAACCGACTGAAAATCTGAGCAGAACAACTCGAAATTAGTCGAAATGCACACTCGTTTCAATTTTTTGAGTTGAATTGAATTTGGCTAAAAAAAAACTCAAAAAAAGCGTGTACGCGGGGAAATGACGAGTCGTACGGCCAAACCGATGGCGCCAATCGATTCGCCAGGTCAAAATACCCCCATCTGCATATGTCTCGCGCCAAAATCTGACAAAAAGTTTTTTTGCCCAAAAAAATCATAAGGCTAACCATGGTGTTTTTTTGCGTTTTTTTGAGCCTCCAAAAAAATCGAGATAAAGGTGTTTTGGGACTAATTCGACCCCGCCCGACTCAGCCCCGGTGTCGGATTTGCGATCCGGGGCGCCGTTGTCGAGATATGCGCCTAAAAAGTGGTCAAAAAATTCCAAAAATGAGCCCAGAACAAAACCGACTGAAAATCTGAGCAGAACAACTCAAAATTAGTCGAAATGCACACTCGTTTCAATTTTTTGAGTTGAATTGAATTTGGCTAAAAAAAAACTCAAAAAAAGCGTGTACGCGGGGAAATGACGAGTCGTACGGCCAAACCGATGGCGCCAATCGATTCGCCAGGTCAAAATACCCCCATCTGCATATGTCTCGCGCCAAAATCTGACAAAAAGTTTTTTTGCCCAAAAAAATCATAAGGCTAACCATGGTGTTTTTTTGCGTTTTTTTGAGCCTCCAAAAAAATCGAGATAAAGGTGTTTTGGGACTAATTCGACCCCGCCCGACTCAGCCCCGGTGTCGGATTTGCGATCCGGGGCGCCGTTGTCGAGATATGCGCCTAAAAAGTGGTCAAAAAATTCCAAAAATTCCAAAAATGAGCCCAGAACAAAACCGACTGAAAATCTGAGCAGAACAACTCAAAATTAGTCGAAATGCACACTCGTTTCAATTTTTTGAGTTGAATTGAATTTGGCTAAAAAAAAACTCAAAAAAAGCGTGTACGCGGGGAAATGACGAGTCGTACGGCCAAACCGATGGCGCCAATCGATTCGTCAGGTCAAAATACCCCCATCTGCATATGTCTCGCGCCAAAATCTGACAAAAAGTTTTTTTGCCCAAAAAAATCATAAGGCTAACCATGGTGTTTTTTTGCGTTTTTTTGAGCCTCCAAAAAATCGAGATAAAGGTGTTTTGGGACTAATTCGACCCCGCCCGACTCAGCCCCGGTGTCGGATTTGCGATCCGGGGCGCCGTTGTCGAGATATGCGCCTAAAAAGTGGTCAAAAAATTCCAAAAATGAGCCCAGAACAAAACCGACTGAAAATCTGAGCAGAACAACTCAAAATTAGTCGAAATGCACACTCGTTTCAATTTTTTGAGTTGAATTGAATTTGGCTAAAAAAAAACTCAAAAAAAGCGTGTACGCGGAGAAATGACGAGTCGTACGGCCAAACCGATGGCGCCAATCGATTCGCCAGGTAAAAATACCCCCATCTGCATATGTCTCGCGCCAAAATCTGACAAAAAGTTTTTTTGCCCAAAAAAATCATAAGGCTAACCATGGTGTTTTTTTGCGTTTTTTTGAGCCTCCAAAAAAATCGAGATAAAGGTGTTTTGGGACTAATTCGACCCCGCCCGACTCAGCCCCGGTGTCGGATTTGCGATCCGGGGCGCCGTTGTCGAGATATGCGCCTAAAAAGTGGTCAAAAAATTCCAAAAATGAGCCCAGAACAAAACCGACTGAAAATCTGAGCAGAACAACTCAAAATTAGTCGAAATGCACACTCGTTTCAATTTTTTGAGTTGAATTGAATTTGGCTAAAAAAAAACTCAAAAAAAGCGTGTACGCGGGGAAATGACGAGTCGTACGGCCAAACCGATGGCGCCAATCGATTCGCCAGGTCAAAATACCCCCATCTGCATATGTCTCGCGCCAAAATCTGACAAAAAGTTTTTTTGCCCAAAAAAATCATAAGGCTAACCATGGTGTTTTTTTGCGTTTTTTTGAGCCTCCAAAAAAATCGAGATAAAGGTGTTTTGGGACTAATTCGACCCCGCCCGACTCAGCCACGGTGTCGGATTTGCGATCCGGGGCGCCGTTGTCGAGATATGCGCCTAAAAAGTGGTCAAAAAATTCCAAAAATGAGCCCAGAACAAAACCGACTGAAAATCTGAGCAGAACAACTCAAAATTAGTCGAAATGCACACTCGTTTCAATTTTTTGAGTTGAATTGAATTTGGCTAAAAAAAACCTCAAAAAAAGCGTGTACGGGGGGAAATGACGAGTCGTACGGCCAAACCGATGGCGCCAATCGATTCGTCAGGTCAAAATACCCCCATCTGCATATGTCTCGCGCCAAAATCTGACAAAAAGTTTTTTTGCCCAAAAAAATCATAAGGCTAACCATGGTGTTTTTTGGCGTTTTTTTGAGCCTCCAAAAAAATCGAGATAAAGGTGTTTTGGGACTAATTCGACCCCGCCCGACTCAGCCCCGGTGTCGGATTTGCGATCCGGGGCGCCGTTGTCGAGATATGCGCCTAAAAAGTGGTCAAAAAATTCCAAAAATTCCAAAAATGAGCCCAGAACAAAACCGACTGAAAATCTGAGCAGAACAACTCAAAATTAGTCGAAATGCACACTCGTTTCAATTTTTTGAGTTGAATTGAATTTGGCTAAAAAAAAACTCAAAAAAAGCGTGTACGCGGGGAAATGACGAGTCGTACGGCCAAACCGATGGCGCCAATCGATTCGCCAGGTCAAAATACCCCCATCTGCATATGTCTCGCGCCAAAATCTGACAAAAAGTTTTTTTGCCCAAAAAAATCATAAGGCTAACCATGGTGTTTTTTTGCGTTTTTTTGAGCCTCCAAAAAAATCGAGATAAAGGTGTTTTGGGACTAATTCGACCCCGCCCGACTCAGCCCCGGTGTCGGATTTGCGATCCGGGGCGCCGTTGTCGAGATATGCGCCTAAAAAGTGGTCAAAAAATTCCAAAAATGAGCCCAGAACAAAACCGACTGAAAATCTGAGCAGAACAACTCAAAATTAGTCGAAATGCACACTCGTTTCAATTTTTTGAGTTGAATTGAATTTGGCTAAAAAAAAACTCAAAAAAAGCGTGTACGCGGGGAAATGACGAGTCGTACGGCCAAACCGATGGCGCCAATCGATTCGCCAGGTCAAAATACCCCCATCTGCATATGTCTCGCGCCAAAATCTGACAAAAAGTTTTTTTGCCCAAAAAAATCATAAGGCTAACCATGGTGTTTTTTTGCGTTTTTTTGAGCCTCCAAAAAAATCGAGATAAAGGTGTTTTGGGACTAATTCGACCCCGCCCGACTCAGCCCCGGTGTCGGATTTGCGATCCGGGGCGCCGTTGTCGAGATATGCGCCTAAAAAGTGGTCAAAAAATTCCAAAAATGAGCCCAGAACAAAACCGACTGATAATCTGAGCAGAACAACTCAAAATTAGTCGAAATGCACACTCGTTTCAATTTTTTGAGTTGAATTGAATTTGGCTAAAAAAAAACTCAAAAAAAGCGTGTACGCGGAGAAATGACGAGTCGTACGGCCAAACCGATGGCGCCAATCGATTCGCCAGGTCAAAATACCCCCATCTGCATATGTCTCGCGCCAAAATCTGACAAAAAGTTTTTTTGCCCAAAAAAATCATAAGGCTAACCATGGTGTTTTTTTGCGTTTTTTTGAGCCTCCAAAAAAATCGAGATAAAGGTGTTTTGGGACTAATTCGACCCCGCCCGACTCAGCCCCGGTGTCGGATTTGCGATCCGGGGCGCCGTTGTCGAGATATGCGCCTAAAAAGTGGTCAAAAAATTCCAAAAATGAGCCCAGAACAAAACCGACTGAAAATCTGAGCAGAACAACTCAAAATTAGTCGAAATGCACACTCGTTTCAATTTTTTGAGTTGGATTGAATTTGGCTAAAAAAAAACTCAAAAAAAGCGTGTACGCGGGGAAATGACGAGTCGTACGGCCAAACCGATGGCGCCAATCGATTCGCCAGGTCAAAATACCCCCATCTGCATATGTCTCGCGCCAAAATCTGACAAAAAGTTTTTTTGCCCAAAAAAATCATAAGGCTAACCATGGTGTTTTTTTGCGTTTTTTTGAGCCTCCAAAAAAATCGAGATAAAGGTGTTTTGGGACTAATTCGACCCCGCCCGACTCAGCCCCGGTGTCGGATTTGCGATCCGGGGCGCCGTTGTCGAGATATGCGCCTAAAAAGTGGTCAAAAAATTCCAAAAATGAGCCCAGAACAAAACCGACTGAAAATCTGAGCAGAACAACTCAAAATTAGTCGAAATGCACACTCGTTTCAATTTTTTGAGTTGGATTGAATTTGGCTAAAAAAAAACTCAAAAAAAGCGTGTACGCGGGGAAATGACGAGTCGTACGGCCAAACCGATGGCGCCAATCGATTCGCCAGGTCAAAATACCCCCATCTGCATATGTCTCGCGCCAAAATCTGACAAAAAGTTTTTTTGCCCAAAAAAATCATAAGGCTAACCATGGTGTTTTTTTGCGTTTTTTTGAGCCTCCAAAAAAATCGAGATAAAGGTGTTTTGGGACTAATTCGACCCCGCCCGACTCAGCCCCGGTGTCGGATTTGCGATCCGGGGCGCCGTTGTCGAGATATGCGCCTAAAAATTGGTCAAAAAATTCCAAAAATTCCAAAAATGAGCCCAGAACAAAACCGACTGAAAATCTGAGCAGAACAACTCGAAATTAGTCGAAATGCACACTCGTTTCAATTTTTTGAGTTGAATTGAATTTGGCTAAAAAAAAACTCAAAAAAAGCGTGTACGCGGGGAAATGACGAGTCGTACGGCCAAACCGATGGCGCCAATCGATTCGTCAGGTCAAAATACCCCCATCTGCATATGTCTCGCGCCAAAATCTGACAAAAAGTTTTTTTGCCCAAAAAAATCATAAGGCTAACCATGGTGTTTTTTTGCGTTTTTTTGAGCCTCCAAAAAAATCGAGATAAAGGTGTTTTGGGACTAATTCGACCCCGCCCGACTCAGCCCCGGTGTCGGATTTGCGATCCGGGGCGCCGTTGTCGAGATATGCGCCTAAAAAGTGGTCAAAAAATTCCAAAAATGAGCCCAGAACAAAACCGACTGAAAATCTGAGCAGAACAACTCAAAATTAGTCGAAATGCACACTCGTTTCAATTTTTTGAGTTGGATTGAATTTGGCTAAAAAAAAACTCAAAAAAAGCGTGTACGCGGGGAAATGACGAGTCGTACGGCCAAACCGATGGCGCCAATCGATTCGTCAGGTCAAAATACCCCCATCTGCATATGTCTCGCGCCAAAATCTGACAAAAAGTTTTTTTGCCCAAAAAAATCATAAGGCTAACCATGGTGTTTTTTTGCGTTTTTTTGAGCCTCCAAAAAAATCGAGATAAAGGTGTTTTGGGACTAATTCGACCCCGCCCGACTCAGCCCCGGTGTCGGATTTGCGATCCGGGGCGCCGTTGTCGAGATATGCGCCTAAAAAGTGGTCAAAAAATTCCAAAAATGAGCCCAGAACAAAACCGACTGAAAATCTGAGCAGAACAACTCGAAATTAGTCGAAATGCACACTCGTTTCAATTTTTTGAGTTGAATTGAATTTGGCTTAAAAAAAACTCAAAAAAAGCGTGTATGCGGGGAAATGACGAGTCGTACGGCCAAACCGATGGCGCCAATCGATTCGTCAGGTCAAAATACCCCCATCTGCATATGTCTCGCGCCAAAATCTGACAAAAAGTTTTTTTGCCCAAAAAAATCATAAGGCTAACCATGGTGTTTTTTTGCGTTTTTTTGAGCCTCCAAAAAAATCGAGATAAAGGTGTTTTGGGACTAATTCAACCCCGCCCGACTCAGCCCCGGTGTCGGATTTGCGATCCGGGGCGCCGTTGTCGAGATATGCGCCTAAAAAGTGGTCAAAAAATTCCAAAAATGAGCCCAGAACAAAACCGACTGAAAATCTGAGCAGAACAACTCGAAATTAGTCGAAATGCACACTCGTTTCAATTTTTTGAGTTGAATTGAATTTGACTAAAAAAAAACTCAAAAAAAGCGTGTACGCGGGGAAATGACGAGTCGTACGGCCAAACCGATGGCGCCAATCGATTCGCCAGGTCAAAATACCCCCATCTGCATATGTCTCGCGCCAAAATCTGACAAAAAGTTTTTTTGCCCAAAAAAATCATAAGGCTAACCATGGTGTTTTTTTGCGTTTTTTTGAGCCTCCAAAAAAATCGAGATAAAGGTGTTTTGGGACTAATTCGACCCCGCCCGACTCAGCCCCGGTGTCGGATTTGCGGTCCGGGGCGCCGTTGTCGAGATATGCGCCTAAAAAGTGGTCAAAAAATTCCAAAAATTCCAAAAATGAGCCCAGAACAAAACCGACTGAAAATCTGAGCAGAACAACTCGAAATTAGTCGAAATGCACACTCGTTTCAATTTTTTGAGTTGAATTGAATTTGGCTTAAAAAAAACTCAAAAAAAGCGTGTATGCGGGGAAATGACGAGTCGTACGGCCAAACCGATGGCGCCAATCGATTCGTCAGGTCAAAATACCCCCATCTGCATATGTCTCGCGCCAAAATCTGACAAAAAGTTTTTTTGCCCAAAAAAATCATAAGGCTAACCATGGTGTTTTTTTGCGTTTTTTTGAGCCTCCAAAAAAATCGAGATAAAGGTGTTTTGGGACTAATTCAACCCCGCCCGACTCAGCCCCGGTGTCGGATTTGCGATCCGGGGCGCCGTTGTCGAGATATGCGCCTAAAAAGTGGTCAAAAAATTCCAAAAATGAGCCCAGAACAAAACCGACTGAAAATCTGAGCAGAACAACTCGAAATTAGTCGAAATGCACACTTGTTTCAATTTTTTGAGTTGAATTGAATTTGGCTAAAAAAAAACTCAAAAAAAGCGTGTACGCGGGGAAATGACGAGTCGTACGGCCAAACCGATGGCGCCAATCGATTCGCCAGGTCAAAATACCCCCATCTGCATATGTCTCGCGCCAAAATCTGACAAAAAGTTTTTTTGCCCAAAAAAATCATAAGGCTAACCATGGTGTTTTTTTGCGTTTTTTTGAGCCTCCAAAAAAATCGAGATAAAGGTGTTTTGGGACTAATTCGACCCCGCCCGACTCAGCCCCGGTGTCGGATTTGCGGTCCGGGGCGCCGTTGTCGAGATATGCGCCTAAAAAGTGGTCAAAAAATTCCAAAAATTCCAAAAATGAGCCCAGAACAAAACCGACTGAAAATCTGAGCAGAACAACTCGAAATTAGTCGAAATGCACACTCGTTTCAATTTTTTGAGTTGAATTGAATTTGGCTTAAAAAAAACTCAAAAAAAGCGTGTATGCGGGGAAATGACGAGTCGTACGGCCAAACCGATGGCGCCAATCGATTCGTCAGGTCAAAATACCCCCATCTGCATATGTCTCGCGCCAAAATCTGACAAAAAGTTTTTTTGCCCAAAAAAATCATAAGGCTAACCATGGTGTTTTTTTGCGTTTTTTTGAGCCTCCAAAAAAATCGAGATAAAGGTGTTTTGGGACTAATTCAACCCCGCCCGACTCAGCCCCGGTGTCGGATTTGCGATCCGGGGCGCCGTTGTCGAGATATGCGCCTAAAAAGTGGTCAAAAAATTCCAAAAATGAGCCCAGAACAAAACCGACTGAAAATCTGAGCAGAACAACTCGAAATTAGTCGAAATGCACACTCGTTTCAATTTTTTGAGTTGAATTGAATTTGGCTAAAAAAAAACTCAAAAAAAGCGTGTACGCGGGGAAATGACGAGTCGTACGGCCAAACCGATGGCGCCAATCGATTCGTCAGGTCAAAATACCCCCATCTGCATATGTCTCGCGCCAAAATCTGACAAAAAGTTTTTTTGCCCAAAAAAATCATAAGGCTAACCATGGTGTTTTTTTGCGTTTTTTTGAGCCTCCAAAAAAATCGAGATAAAGGTGTTTTGGGACTAATTCGACCCCGCCCGACTCAGCCACGGTGTCGGATTTGCGATCCGGGGCGCCGTTGTCGAGATATGCGCCTAAAAAGTGGTCAAAAAATTCCAAAAATGAGCCCAGAACAAAACCGACTGAAAATCTGAGCAGAACAACTCAAAATTAGTCGAAATGCACACTCGTTTCAATTTTTTGAGTTGAATTGAATTTGGCTAAAAAAAAACTCAAAAAAAGCGTGTACGGGGGGAAATGACGAGTCGTACGGCCAAACCGATGGCGCCAATCGATTCGTCAGGTCAAAATACCCCCATCTGCATATGTCTCGCGCCAAAATCTGACAAAAAGTTTTTTTGCCCAAAAAAATCATAAGGCTAACCATGGTGTTTTTTTGCGTTTTTTTGAGCCTCCAAAAAAATCGAGATAAAGGTGTTTTGGGACTAATTCGACCCCGCCCGACTCAGCCCCGGTGTCGGATTTGCGATCCGGGGCGCCGTTGTCGAGATATGCGCCTAAAAAGTGGTCAAAAAATTCCAAAAATTCCAAAAATGAGCCCAGAACAAAACCGACTGAAAATCTGAGCAGAACAACTCAAAATTAGTCGAAATGCACACTCGTTTCAATTTTTTGAGTTGAATTGAATTTGGCTAAAAAAAAACTCAAAAAAAGCGTGTACGCGGGGAAATGACGAGTCGTACGGCCAAACCGATGGCGCCAATCGATTCGTCAGGTCAAAATACCCCCATCTGCATATGTCTCGCGCCAAAATCTGACAAAAAGTTTTTTTGCCCAAAAAAATCATAAGGCTAACCATGGTGTTTTTTTGCGTTTTTTTGAGCCTCCAAAAAATCGAGATAAAGGTGTTTTGGGACTAATTCGACCCCGCCCGACTCAGCCCCGGTGTCGGATTTGCGATCCGGGGCGCCGTTGTCGAGATATGCGCCTAAAAAGTGGTCAAAAAATTCCAAAAATGAGCCCAGAACAAAACCGACTGAAAATCTGAGCAGAACAACTCAAAATTAGTCGAAATGCACACTCGTTTCAATTTTTTGAGTTGAATTGAATTTGGCTAAAAAAAAACTCAAAAAAAGCGTGTACGCGGAGAAATGACGAGTCGTACGGCCAAACCGATGGCGCCAATCGATTCGCCAGGTCAAAATACCCCCATCTGCATATGTCTCGCGCCAAAATCTGACAAAAAGTTTTTTTGCCCAAAAAAATCATAAGGCTAACCATGGTGTTTTTTTGCGTTTTTTTGAGCCTCCAAAAAAATCGAGATAAAGGTGTTTTGGGACTAATTCGACCCCGCCCGACTCAGCCCCGGTGTCGGATTTGCGATCCGGGGCGCCGTTGTCGAGATATGCGCCTAAAAAGTGGTCAAAAAATTCCAAAAATGAGCCCAGAACAAAACCGACTGAAAATCTGAGCAGAACAACTCAAAATTAGTCGAAATGCACACTCGTTTCAATTTTTTGAGTTGAATTGAATTTGGCTAAAAAAAACCTCAAAAAAAGCGTGTACGGGGGGAAATGACGAGTCGTACGGCCAAACCGATGGCGCCAATCGATTCGTCAGGTCAAAATACCCCCATCTGCATATGTCTCGCGCCAAAATCTGACAAAAAGTTTTTTTGCCCAAAAAAATCATAAGGCTAACCATGGTGTTTTTTTGCGTTTTTTTGAGCCTCCAAAAAAATCGAGATAAAGGTGTTTTGGGACTAATTCGACCCCGCCCGACTCAGCCCCGGTGTCGGATTTGCGATCCGGGGCGCCGTTGTCGAGATATGCGCCTAAAAAGTGGTCAAAAAATTCCAAAAATTCCAAAAATGAGCCCAGAACAAAACCGACTGAAAATCTGAGCAGAACAACTCAAAATTAGTCGAAATGCACACTCGTTTCAATTTTTTGAGTTGAATTGAATTTGGCTAAAAAAAAACTCAAAAAAAGCGTGTACGCGGGGAAATGACGAGTCGTACGGCCAAACCGATGGCGCCAATCGATTCGTCAGGTCAAAATACCCCCATCTGCATATGTCTCGCGCCAAAATCTGACAAAAAGTTTTTTTGCCCAAAAAAATCATAAGGCTAACCATGGTGTTTTTTTGCGTTTTTTTGAGCCTCCAAAAAATCGAGATAAAGGTGTTTTGGGACTAATTCGACCCCGCCCGACTCAGCCCCGGTGTCGGATTTGCGATCCGGGGCGCCGTTGTCGAGATATGCGCCTAAAAAGTGGTCAAAAAATTCCAAAAATGAGCCCAGAACAAAACCGACTGAAAATCTGAGCAGAACAACTCGAAATTAGTCGAAATGCACACTCGTTTCAATTTTTTGAGTTGAATTGAATTTGGCTAAAAAAAAACTCAAAAAAAGCGTGTACGCGGGGAAATGACGAGTCGTACGGCCAAACCGATGGCGCCAATCGATTCGCCAGGTCAAAATACCCCCATCTGCATATGTCTCGCGCCAAAATCTGACAAAAAGTTTTTTTGCCCAAAAAAATCATAAGGCTAACCATGGTGTTTTTTTGCGTTTTTTTGAGCCTCCAAAAAAATCGAGATAAAGGTGTTTTGGGACTAATTCGACCCCGCCCGACTCAGCCACGGTGTCGGATTTGCGATCCGGGGCGCCGTTGTCGAGATATGCGCCTAAAAAGTGGTCAAAAAATTCCAAAAATGAGCCCAGAACAAAACCGACTGAAAATCTGAGCAGAACAACTCAAAATTAGTCGAAATGCACACTCGTTTCAATTTTTTGAGTTGAATTGAATTTGGCTAAAAAAAAACTCAAAAAAAGCGTGTACGGGGGGAAATGACGAGTCGTACGGCCAAACCGATGGCGCCAATCGATTCGTCAGGTCAAAATACCCCCATCTGCATATGTCTCGCGCCAAAATCTGACAAAAAGTTTTTTTGCCCAAAAAAATCATAAGGCTAACCATGGTGTTTTTTTGCGTTTTTTTGAGCCTCCAAAAAAATCGAGATAAAGGTGTTTTGGGACTAATTCGACCCCGCCCGACTCAGCCCCGGTGTCGGATTTGCGATCCGGGGCGCCGTTGTCGAAATATGCGCCTAAAAAGTGGTCAAAAAATTCCAAAAATTCCAAAAATGAGCCCAGAACAAAACCGACTGAAAATCTGAGCAGAACAACTCAAAATTAGTCGAAATGCACACTCGTTTCAATTTTTTGAGTTGAATTGAATTTGGCTAAAAAAAAACTCAAAAAAAGCGTGTACGCGGGGAAATGACGAGTCGTACGGCCAAACCGATGGCGCCAATCGATTCGCCAGGTCAAAATACCCCCATCTGCATATGTCTCGCGCCAAAATCTGACAAAAAGTTTTTTTGCCCAAAAAAATCATAAGGCTAACCATGGTGTTTTTTTGCGTTTTTTTGAGCCTCCAAAAAAATCGAGATAAAGGTGTTTTGGGACTAATTCGACCCCGCCCGACTCAGCCCCGGTGTCGGATTTGCGATCCGGGGCGCCGTTGTCGAGATATGCGCCTAAAAAGTGGTCAAAAAATTCCAAAAATGAGCCCAGAACAAAACCGACTGAAAATCTGAGCAGAACAACTCGAAATTAGTCGAAATGCACACTCGTTTCAATTTTTTGAGTTGAATTGAATTTGGCTAAAAAAAAACTCAAAAAAAGCGTGTACGCGGGGAAATGACGAGTCGTACGGCCAAACCGATGGCGCCAATCGATTCGCCAGGTCAAAATACCCCCATCTGCATATGTCTCGCGCCAAAATCTGACAAAAAGTTTTTTTGCCCAAAAAAATCATAAGGCTAACCATGGTGTTTTTTTGCGTTTTTTTGAGCCTCCAAAAAAATCGAGATAAAGGTGTTTTGGGACTAATTCGACCCCGCCCGACTCAGCCCCGGTGTCGGATTTGCGGTCCGGGGCGCCGTTGTCGAGATATGCGCCTAAAAAGTGGTCAAAAAATTCCAAAAATTCCAAAAATGAGCCCAGAACAAAACCGACTGAAAATCTGAGCAGAACAACTCGAAATTAGTCGAAATGCACACTCGTTTCAATTTTTTGAGTTGAATTGAATTTGGCTTAAAAAAAACTCAAAAAAAGCGTGTATGCGGGGAAATGACGAGTCGTACGGCCAAACCGATGGCGCCAATCGATTCGTCAGGTCAAAATACCCCCATCTGCATATGTCTCGCGCCAAAATCTGACAAAAAGTTTTTTTGCCCAAAAAAATCATAAGGCTAACCATGGTGTTTTTTTGCGTTTTTTTGAGCCTCCAAAAAAATCGAGATAAAGGTGTTTTGGGACTAATTCAACCCCGCCCGACTCAGCCCCGGTGTCGGATTTGCGATCCGGGGCGCCGTTGTCGAGATATGCGCCTAAAAAGTGGTCAAAAAATTCCAAAAATGAGCCCAGAACAAAACCGACTGAAAATCTGAGCAGAACAACTCGAAATTAGTCGAAATGCACACTCGTTTCAATTTTTTGAGTTGAATTGAATTTGGCTAAAAAAAAACTCAAAAAAAGCGTGTACGCGGGGAAATGACGAGTCGTACGGCCAAACCGATGGCGCCAATCGATTCGCCAGGTCAAAATACCCCCATCTGCATATGTCTCGCGCCAAAATCTGACAAAAAGTTTTTTTGCCCAAAAAAATCATAAGGCTAACCATGGTGTTTTTTTGCGTTTTTTTGAGCCTCCAAAAAAATCGAGATAAAGGTGTTTTGGGACTAATTCGACCCCGCCCGACTCAGCCCCGGTGTCGGATTTGCGGTCCGGGGCGCCGTTGTCGAGATATGCGCCTAAAAAGTGGTCAAAAAATTCCAAAAATTCCAAAAATGAGCCCAGAACAAAACCGACTGAAAATCTGAGCAGAACAACTCGAAATTAGTCGAAATGCACACTCGTTTCAATTTTTTGAGTTGAATTGAATTTGGCTTAAAAAAAACTCAAAAAAAGCGTGTATGCGGGGAAATGACGAGTCGTACGGCCAAACCGATGGCGCCAATCGATTCGTCAGGTCAAAATACCCCCATCTGCATATGTCTCGCGCCAAAATCTGACAAAAAGTTTTTTTGCCCAAAAAAATCATAAGGCTAACCATGGTGTTTTTTTGCGTTTTTTTGAGCCTCCAAAAAAATCGAGATAAAGGTGTTTTGGGACTAATTCGACCCCGCCCGACTCAGCCCCGGTGTCGGATTTGCGATCCGGGGCGCCGTTGTCGAGATATGCGCCTAAAAAGTGGTCAAAAAATTCCAAAAATGAGCCCAGAACAAAACCGACTGAAAATCTGAGCAGAACAACTCAAAATTAGTCGAAATGCACACTCGTTTCAATTTTTTGAGTTGAATTGAATTTGGCTAAAAAAAAACTCAAAAAAAGCGTGTACGCGGGGAAATGACGAGTCGTACGGCCAAACCGATGGCGCTAATCGATTCGTCAGGTCAAAATACCCCCATCTGCATATGTCTCGCGCCAAAATCTGACAAAAAGTTTTTTTGCCCAAAAAAATCATAAGGCTAACCATGGTGTTTTTTTGCGTTTTTTTGAGCCTCCAAAAAAATCGAGATAAAGGTGTTTTGGGACTAATTCGACCCCGCCCGACTCAGCCCCGGTGTCGGATTTGCGGTCCGGGGCGCCGTTGTCGAGATATGCGCCTAAAAAGTGGTCAAAAAATTCCAAAAATTCCAAAAATGAGCCCAGAACAAAACCGACTGAAAATCTGAGCAGAACAACTCGAAATTAGTCGAAATGCACACTCGTTTCAATTTTTTGAGTTGAATTGAATTTGGCTTAAAAAAAACTCAAAAAAAGCGTGTATGCGGGGAAATGACGAGTCGTACGGCCAAACCGATGGCGCCAATCGATTCGTCAGGTCAAAATACCCCCATCTGCATATGTCTCGCGCCAAAATCTGACAAAAAGTTTTTTTGCCCAAAAAAATCATAAGGCTAACCATGGTGTTTTTTTGCGTTTTTTTGAGCCTCCAAAAAAATCGAGATAAAGGTGTTTTGGGACTAATTCAACCCCGCCCGACTCAGCCCCGGTGTCGGATTTGCGATCCGGGGCGCCGTTGTCGAGATATGCGCCTAAAAAGTGGTCAAAAAATTCCAAAAATGAGCCCAGAACAAAACCGACTGAAAATCTGAGCAGAACAACTCGAAATTAGTCGAAATGCACACTCGTTTCAATTTTTTGAGTTGAATTGAATTTGGCTAAAAAAAAACTCAAAAAAAGCGTGTACGGGGGGAAATGACGAGTCGTACGGCCAAACCGATGGCGCCAATCGATTCGTCAGGTCAAAATACCCCCATCTGCATATGTCTCGCGCCAAGATCTGACAAAAAGTTTTTTTGCCCAAAAAAATCATAAGGCTAACCATGGTGTTTTTTTGCGTTTTTTTGAGCCTCCAAAAAAATCGAGATAAAGGTGTTTTGGGACTAATTCGACCCCGCCCGACTCAGCCCCGGTGTCGGATTTGCGATCCGGGGCGCCGTTGTCGAGATATGCGCCTAAAAAGTGGTCAAAAAATTCCAAAAATTCCAAAAATGAGCCCAGAACAAAACCGACTGAAAATCTGAGCAGAACAACTCAAAATTAGTCGAAATGCACACTCGTTTCAATTTTTTGAGTTGAATTGAATTTGGCTAAAAAAAAACTCAAAAAAAGCGTGTACGCGGGGAAATGACGAGTCGTACGGCCAAACCGATGGCGCCAATCGATTCGTCAGGTCAAAATACCCCCATCTGCATATGTCTCGCGCCAAAATCTGACAAAAAGTTTTTTTGCCCAAAAAAATCATAAGGCTAACCATGGTGTTTTTTTGCGTTTTTTTGAGCCTCCAAAAAATCGAGATAAAGGTGTTTTGGGACTAATTCGACCCCGCCCGACTCAGCCCCGGTGTCGGATTTGCGATCCGGGGCGCCGTTGTCGAGATATGCGCCTAAAAAGTGGTCAAAAAATTCCAAAAATGAGCCCAGAACAAAACCGACTGAAAATCTGAGCAGAACAACTCAAAATTAGTCGAAATGCACACTCGTTTCAATTTTTTGAGTTGAATTGAATTTGGCTAAAAAAAAACTCAAAAAAAGCGTGTACGCGGGGAAATGACGAGTCGTACGGCCAAACCGATGGCGCCAATCGATTCGTCAGGTCAAAATACCCCCATCTGCGTATGTCTCGCGCCAAAATCTGACAAAAAGTTTTTTTGCCCAAAAAAATCATAAGGCTAACCATGGTGTTTTTTTGCGTTTTTTTGAGCCTCCAAAAAATCGAGATAAAGGTGTTTTGGGACTAATTCGACCCCGCCCGACTCAGCCCCGGTGTCGGATTTGCGATCCGGGGCGCCGTTGTCGAGATATGCGCCTAAAAAGTGGTCAAAAAATTCCAAAAATGAGCCCAGAACAAAACCGACTGAAAATCTGAGCAGAACAACTCAAAATTAGTCGAAATGCACACTCGTTTCAATTTTTTGAGTTGTATTGAATTTGGCTAAAAAAAAACTCAAAAAAAGCGTGTACGCGGGGAAATGACGAGTCGTACGGCCAAACCGATGGCGCTAATCGATTCGTCAGGTCAAAATACCCCCATCTGCATATGTCTCGCGCCAAAATCTGACAAAAAGTTTTTTTGCCCAAAAAAATCATAAGGCTAACCATGGTGTTTTTTTGCGTTTTTTTGAGCCTCCAAAAAAATCGAGATAAAGGTGTTTTGGGACTAATTCGACCCCGCCCGACTCAGCCACGGTGTCGGATTTGCGATCCGGGGCGCCGTTGTCGAGATATGCGCCTAAAAAGTGGTCAAAAAATTCCAAAAATGAGCCCAGAACAAAACCGACTGAAAATCTGAGCAGAACAACTCAAAATTAGTCGAAATGCACACTCGTTTCAATTTTTTGAGTTGAATTGAATTTGGCTAAAAAAAAACTCAAAAAAAGCGTGTACGGGGGGAAATGACGAGTCGTACGGCCAAACCGATGGCGCCAATCGATTCGTCAGGTCAAAATACCCCCATCTGCATATGTCTCGCGCCAAAATCTGACAAAAAGTTTTTTTGCCCAAAAAAATCATAAGGCTAACCATGGTGTTTTTTTGCGTTTTTTTGAGCCTCCAAAAAAATCGAGATAAAGGTGTTTTGGGACTAATTCGACCCCGCCCGACTCAGCCCCGGTGTCGGATTTGCGATCCGGGGCGCCGTTGTCGAGATATGCGCCTAAAAAGTGGTCAAAAAATTCCAAAAATTCCAAAAATGAGCCCAGAACAAAACCGACTGAAAATCTGAGCAGAACAACTCAAAATTAGTCGAAATGCACACTCGTTTCAATTTTTTGAGTTGAATTGAATTTGGCTAAAAAAAAACTCAAAAAAAGCGTGTACGCGGGGAAATGACGAGTCGTACGGCCAAACCGATGGCGCCAATCGATTCGTCAGGTCAAAATACCCCCATCTGCATATGTCTCGCGCCAAAATCTGACAAAAAGTTTTTTTGCCCAAAAAAATCATAAGGCTAACCATGGTGTTTTTTTGCGTTTTTTTGAGCCTCCAAAAAATCGAGATAAAGGTGTTTTGGGACTAATTCGACCCCGCCCGACTCAGCCCCGGTGTCGGATTTGCGATCCGGGGCGCCGTTGTCGAGATATGCGCCTAAAAAGTGGTCAAAAAATTCCAAAAATGAGCCCAGAACAAAACCGACTGAAAATCTGAGCAGAACAACTCAAAATTAGTCGAAATGCACACTCGTTTCAATTTTTTGAGTTGAATTGAATTTGGCTAAAAAAAAACTCAAAAAAAGCGTGTACGCGGAGAAATGACGAGTCGTACGGCCAAACCGATGGCGCCAATCGATTCGCCAGGTCAAAATACCCCCATCTGCATATGTCTCGCGCCAAAATCTGACAAAAAGTTTTTTTGCCCAAAAAAATCATAAGGCTAACCATGGTGTTTTTTTGCGTTTTTTTGAGCCTCCAAAAAAATCGAGATAAAGGTGTTTTGGGACTAATTCGACCCCGCCCGACTCAGCCCCGGTGTCGGATTTGCGATCCGGGGCGCCGTTGTCGAGATATGCGCCTAAAAAGTGGTCAAAAAATTCCAAAAATGAGCCCAGAACAAAACCGACTGAAAATCTGAGCAGAACAACTCAAAATTAGTCGAAATGCACACTCGTTTCAATTTTTTGAGTTGAATTGAATTTGGCTAAAAAAAAACTCAAAAAAAGCGTGTACGCGGGGAAATGACGAGTCGTACGGCCAAACCGATGGCGCCAATCGATTCGCCAGGTCAAAATACCCCCATCTGCATATGTCTCGCGCCAAAATCTGACAAAAAGTTTTTTTGCCCAAAAAAATCATAAGGCTAACCATGGTGTTTTTTTGCGTTTTTTTGAGCCTCCAAAAAAATCGAGATAAAGGTGTTTTGGGACTAATTCGACCCCGCCCGACTCAGCCACGGTGTCGGATTTGCGATCCGGGGCGCCGTTGTCGAGATATGCGCCTAAAAAGTGGTCAAAAAATTCCAAAAATGAGCCCAGAACAAAACCGACTGAAAATCTGAGCAGAACAACTCAAAATTAGTCGAAATGCACACTCGTTTCAATTTTTTGAGTTGAATTGAATTTGGCTAAAAAAAACCTCAAAAAAAGCGTGTACGGGGGGAAATGACGAGTCGTACGGCCAAACCGATGGCGCCAATCGATTCGTCAGGTCAAAATACCCCCATCTGCATATGTCTCGCGCCAAAATCTGACAAAAAGTTTTTTTGCCCAAAAAAATCATAAGGCTAACCATGGTGTTTTTTTGCGTTTTTTTGAGCCTCCAAAAAAATCGAGATAAAGGTGTTTTGGGACTAATTCGACCCCGCCCGACTCAGCCCCGGTGTCGGATTTGCGATCCGGGGCGCCGTTGTCGAGATATGCGCCTAAAAAGTGGTCAAAAAATTCCAAAAATTCCAAAAATGAGCCCAGAACAAAACCGACTGAAAATCTGAGCAGAACAACTCAAAATTAGTCGAAATGCACACTCGTTTCAATTTTTTGAGTTGAATTGAATTTGGCTAAAAAAAAACTCAAAAAAAGCGTGTACGCGGGGAAATGACGAGTCGTACGGCCAAACCGATGGCGCCAATCGATTCGTCAGGTCAAAATACCCCCATCTGCATATGTCTCGCGCCAAAATCTGACAAAAAGTTTTTTTGCCCAAAAAAATCATAAGGCTAACCATGGTGTTTTTTTGCGTTTTTTTGAGCCTCCAAAAAATCGAGATAAAGGTGTTTTGGGACTAATTCGACCCCGCCCGACTCAGCCCCGGTGTCGGATTTGCGATCCGGGGCGCCGTTGTTGAGATATGCGCCTAAAAAGTGGTCAAAAAATTCCAAAAATGAGCCCAGAACAAAACCTACTGAAAATCTGAGCAGAACAACTCGAAATTAGTCGAAATGCACACTCGTTTCAATTTTTTGAGTTGAATTGAATTTGGCTAAAAAAAAACTCAAAAAAAGCGTGTACGGGGGGAAATGACGAGTCGTACGGCCAAACCGATGGCGCCAATCGATTCGTCAGGTCAAAATACCCCCATCTGCATATGTCTCGCGCCAAAATCTGACAAAAAGTTTTTTTGCCCAAAAAAATCATAAGGCTAACCATGGTGTTTTTTTGCGTTTTTTTGAGCCTCCAAAAAAATCGAGATAAAGGTGTTTTGGGACTAATTCGACCCCGCCCGACTCAGCCCCGGTGTCGGATTTGCGGTCCGGGGCGCCGTTGTCGAGATATGCGCCTAAAAAGTGGTCAAAAAATTCCAAAAATTCCAAAAATGAGCCCAGAACAAAACCGACTGAAAATCTGAGCAGAACAACTCGAAATTAGTCGAAATGCACACTCGTTTCAATTTTTTGAGTTGAATTGAATTTGGCTTAAAAAAAACTCAAAAAAAGCGTGTATGCGGGGAAATGACGAGTCGTACGGCCAAACCGATGGCGCCAATCGATTCGTCAGGTCAAAATACCCCCATCTGCATATGTCTCGCGCCAAAATCTGACAAAAAGTTTTTTTGCCCAAAAAAATCATAAGGCTAACCATGGTGTTTTTTTGCGTTTTTTTGAGCCTCCAAAAAATCGAGATAAAGGTGTTTTGGGACTAATTCGACCCCGCCCGACTCAGCCCCGGTGTCGGATTTGCGATCCGGGGCGCCGTTGTCGAGATATGCGCCTAAAAAGTGGTCAAAAAATTCCAAAAATGAGCCCAGAACAAAACCGACTGAAAATCTGAGCAGAACAACTCGAAATTAGTCGAAATGCACACTCGTTTCAATTTTTTGAGTTGAATTGAATTTGGCTAAAAAAAAACTCAAAAAAAGCGTGTACGCGGGGAAATGACGAGTCGTACGGCCAAACCGATGGCGCCAATCGATTCGCCAGGTCAAAATACCCCCATCTGCATATGTCTCGCGCCAAAATCTGACAAAAAGTTTTTTTGCCCAAAAAAATCATAAGGCTAACCATGGTGTTTTTTTGCGTTTTTTTGAGCCTCCAAAAAAATCGAGATAAAGGTGTTTTGGGACTAATTCGACCCCGCCCGACTCAGCCCCGGTGTCGGATTTGCGGTCCGGGGCGCCGTTGTCGAGATATGCGCCTAAAAAGTGGTCAAAAAATTCCAAAAATTCCAAAAATGAGCCCAGAACAAAACCGACTGAAAATCTGAGCAGAACAACTCGAAATTAGTCGAAATGCACACTCGTTTCAATTTTTTGAGTTGAATTGAATTTGGCTTAAAAAAAACTCAAAAAAAGCGTGTATGCGGGGAAATGACGAGTCGTACGGCCAAACCGATGGCGCCAATCGATTCGTCAGGTCAAAATACCCCCATCTGCATATGTCTCGCGCCAAAATCTGACAAAAAGTTTTTTTGCCCAAAAAAATCATAAGGCTAACCATGGTGTTTTTTTGCGTTTTTTTGAGCCTCCAAAAAAATCGAGATAAAGGTGTTTTGGGACTAATTCGACCCCGCCCGACTCAGCCCCGGTGTCGGATTTGCGGTCCGGGGCGCCGTTGTCGAGATATGCGCCTAAAAAGTGGTCAAAAAATTCCAAAAATTCCAAAAATGAGCCCAGAACAAAACCGACTGAAAATCTGAGCAGAACAACTCGAAATTAGTCGAAATGCACACTCGTTTCAATTTTTTGAGTTGAATTGAATTTGGCTTAAAAAAAACTCAAAAAAAGCGTGTATGCGGGGAAATGACGAGTCGTACGGCCAAACCGATGGCGCCAATCGATTCGTCAGGTCAAAATACCCCCATCTGCATATGTCTCGCGCCAAAATCTGACAAAAAGTTTTTTTGCCCAAAAAAATCATAAGGCTAACCATGGTGTTTTTTTGCGTTTTTTTGAGCCTCCAAAAAAATCGAGATAAAGGTGTTTTGGGACTAATTCGACCCCGCCCGACTCAGCCCCGGTGTCGGATTTGCGGTCCGGGGCGCCGTTGTCGAGATATGCGCCTAAAAAGTGGTCAAAAAATTCCAAAAATTCCAAAAATGAGCCCAGAACAAAACCGACTGAAAATCTGAGCAGAACAACTCGAAATTAGTCGAAATGCACACTCGTTTCAATTTTTTGAGTTGAATTGAATTTGGCTAAAAAAAAACTCAAAAAAAGCGTGTACGCGGGGAAATGACGAGTCGTACGGCCAAACCGATGGCGCTAATCGATTCGTCAGGTCAAAATACCCCCATCTGCATATGTCTCGCGCCAAAATCTGACAAAAAGTTTTTTTGCCCAAAAAAATCATAAGGCTAACCATGGTGTTTTTTTGCGTTTTTTTGAGCCTCCAAAAAAATCGAGATAAAGGTGTTTTGGGACTAATTCGACCCCGCCCGACTCAGCCACGGTGTCGGATTTGCGATCCGGGGCGCCGTTGTCGAGATATGCGCCTAAAAAGTGGTCAAAAAATTCCAAAAATGAGCTCAGAACAAAACCGACTGAAAATCTGAGCAGAACAACTCAAAATTAGTCGAAATGCACACTCGTTTCAATTTTTTGAGTTGAATTGAATTTGGCTAAAAAAAAACTCAAAAAAAGCGTGTACGCGGAGAAATGACGAGTCGTACGGCCAAACCGATGGCGCCAATCGATTCGCCAGGTCAAAATACCCCCATCTGCATATGTCTCGCGCCAAAATCTGACAAAAAGTTTTTTTGCCCAAAAAAATCATAAGGCTAACCATGGTGTTTTTTTGCGTTTTTTTGAGCCTCCAAAAAAATCGAGATAAAGGTGTTTTGGGACTAATTCGACCCCGCCCGACTCAGCCCCGGTGTCGGATTTGCGATCCGGGGCGCCGTTGTCGAGATATGCGCCTAAAAAGTGGTCAAAAAATTCCAAAAATGAGCCCAGAACAAAACCGACTGAAAATCTGAGCAGAACAACTCAAAATTAGTCGAAATGCACACTCGTTTCAATTTTTTGAGTTGAATTGAATTTGGCTAAAAAAAAACTCAAAAAAAGCGTGTACGCGGGGAAATGACGAGTCGTACGGCCAAACCGATGGCGCCAATCGATTCGCCAGGTCAAAATACCCCCATCTGCATATGTCTCGCGCCAAAATCTGACAAAAAGTTTTTTTGCCCAAAAAAATCATAAGGCTAACCATGGTGTTTTTTTGCGTTTTTTTGAGCCTCCAAAAAAATCGAGATAAAGGTGTTTTGGGACTAATTCGACCCCGCCCGACTCAGCCCCGGTGTCGGATTTGCGATCCGGGGCGCCGTTGTCGAGATATGCGCCTAAAAAGTGGTCAAAAAATTCCAAAAATGAGCCCAGAACAAAACCGACTGAAAATCTGAGCAGAACAACTCAAAATTAGTCGAAATGCACACTCGTTTCAATTTTTTGAGTTGAATTGAATTTGGCTAAAAAAAAACTCAAAAAAAGCGTGTACGGGGGGAAATGACGAGTCGTACGGCCAAACCGATGGCGCCAATCGATTCGTCAGGTCAAAATACCCCCATCTGCATATGTCTCGCGCCAAAATCTGACAAAAAGTTTTTTTGCCCAAAAAAATCATAAGGCTAACCATGGTGTTTTTTTGCGTTTTTTTGAGCCTCCAAAAAAATCGAGATAAAGGTGTTTTGGGACTAATTCGACCCCGCCCGACTCAGCCCCGGTGTCGGATTTGCGATCCGGGGCGCCGTTGTCGAGATATGCGCCTAAAAAGTGGTCAAAAAATTCCAAAAATTCCAAAAATGAGCCCAGAACAAAACCGACTGAAAATCTGAGCAGAACAACTCAAAATTAGTCGAAATGCACACTCGTTTCAATTTTTTGAGTTGAATTGAATTTGGCTAAAAAAAAACTCAAAAAAAGCGTGTACGCGGGGAAATGACGAGTCGTACGGCCAAACCGATGGCGCCAATCGATTCGTCAGGTCAAAATACCCCCATCTGCATATGTCTCGCGCCAAAATCTGACAAAAAGTTTTTTTGCCCAAAAAAATCATAAGGCTAACCATGGTGTTTTTTTGCGTTTTTTTGAGCCTCCAAAAAATCGAGATAAAGGTGTTTTGGGACTAATTCGACCCCGCCCGACTCAGCCCCGGTGTCGGATTTGCGATCCGGGGCGCCGTTGTCGAGATATGCGCCTAAAAAGTGGTCAAAAAATTCCAAAAATGAGCCCAGAACAAAACCGACTGAAAATCTGAGCAGAACAACTCAAAATTAGTCGAAATGCACACTCGTTTCAATTTTTTGAGTTGAATTGAATTTGGCTAAAAAAAAACTCAAAAAAAGCGTGTACGCGGGGAAATGACGAGTCGTACGGCCAAACCGATGGCGCCAATCGATTCGCCAGGTCAAAATACCCCCATCTGCATATGTCTCGCGCCAAAATCTGACAAAAAGTTTTTTTGCCCAAAAAAATCATAAGGCTAACCATGGTGTTTTTTTGCGTTTTTTTGAGCCTCCAAAAAAATCGAGATAAAGGTGTTTTGGGACTAATTCGACCCCGCCCGACTCAGCCCCGGTGTCAGATTTGCGATCCGGGGCGCCGTTGTCGAGATATGCGCCTAAAAAGTGGTCAAAAAATTCCAAAAATTCCAAAAATGAGCCCAGAACAAAACCGACTGAAAATCTGAGCAGAACAACTCAAAATTAGTCGAAATGCACACTCGTTTCAATTTTTTGAGTTGAATTGAATTTGGCTAAAAAAAAACTCAAAAAAAGCGTGTACGCGGAGAAATGACGAGTCGTACGGCCAAACCGATGGCGCCAATCGATTCGCCAGGTCAAAATACCCCCATCTGCATATGTCTCGCGCCAAAATCTGACAAAAAGTTTTTTTGCCCAAAAAAATCATAAGGCTAACCATGGTGTTTTTTTGCGTTTTTTTGAGCCTCCAAAAAAATCGAGATAAAGGTGTTTTGGGACTAATTCGACCCCGCCCGACTCAGCCCCGGTGTCGGATTTGCGATCCGGGGCGCCGTTGTCGAGATATGCGCCTAAAAAGTGGTCAAAAAATTCCAAAAATGAGCCCAGAACAAAACCGACTGAAAATCTGAGCAGAACAACTCAAAATTAGTCGAAATGCACACTCGTTTCAATTTTTTGAGTTGAATTGAATTTGGCTAAAAAAAAACTCAAAAAAAGCGTGTACGCGGGGAAATGACGAGTCGTACGGCCAAACCGATGGCGCCAATCGATTCGCCAGGTCAAAATACCCCCATCTGCATATGTCTCGCGCCAAAATCTGACAAAAAGTTTTTTTGCCCAAAAAAATCATAAGGCTAACCATGGTGTTTTTTTGCGTTTTTTTGAGCCTCCAAAAAAATCGAGATAAAGGTGTTTTGGGACTAATTCGACCCCGCCCGACTCAGCCCCGGTGTCGGATTTGCGATCCGGGGCGCCGTTGTCGAGATATGCGCCTAAAAAGTGGTCAAAAAATTCCAAAAATTCCAAAAATGAGCCCAGAACAAAACCGACTGAAAATCTGAGCAGAACAACTCAAAATTAGTCGAAATGCACACTCGTTTCAATTTTTTGAGTTGAATTGAATTTGGCTAAAAAAAAACTCAAAAAAAGCGTGTACGCGGGGAAATGACGAGTCGTACGGCCAAACCGATGGCGCCAATCGATTCGCCAGGTCAAAATACCCCCATCTGCATATGTCTCGCGCCAAAATCTGACAAAAAGTTTTTTTGCCCAAAAAAATCATAAGGCTAACCATGGTGTTTTTTTGCGTTTTTTTGAGCCTCCAAAAAAATCGAGATAAAGGTGTTTTGGGACTAATTCGACCCCGCCCGACTCAGCCCCGGTGTCGGATTTGCGATCCGGGGCGCCGTTGTCGAGATATGCGCCTAAAAAGTGGTCAAAAAATTCCAAAAATGAGCCCAGAACAAAACCGACTGAAAATCTGAGCAGAACAACTCAAAATTAGTCGAAATGCACACTCGTTTCAATTTTTTGAGTTGAATTGAATTTGGCTAAAAAAAAACTCAAAAAAAGCGTGTACGGGGGGAAATGACGAGTCGTACGGCCAAACCGATGGCGCCAATCGATTCGTCAGGTCAAAATACCCCCATCTGCATATGTCTCGCGCCAAAATCTGACAAAAAGTTTTTTTGCCCAAAAAAATCATAAGGCTAACCATGGTGTTTTTTTGCGTTTTTTTGAGCCTCCAAAAAAATCGAGATAAAGGTGTTTTGGGACTAATTCGACCCCGCCCGACTCAGCCCCGGTGTCGGATTTGCGATCCGGGGCGCCGTTGTCGAGATATGCGCCTAAAAAGTGGTCAAAAAATTCCAAAAATTCCAAAAATGAGCCCAGAACAAAACCGACTGAAAATCTGAGCAGAACAACTCAAAATTAGTCGAAATGCACACTCGTTTCAATTTTTTGAGTTGAATTGAATTTGGCTAAAAAAAAACTCAAAAAAAGCGTGTACGCGGGGAAATGACGAGTCGTACGGCCAAACCGATGGCGCCAATCGATTCGTCAGGTCAAAATACCCCCATCTGCATATGTCTCGCGCCAAAATCTGACAAAAAGTTTTTTTGCCCAAAAAAATCATAAGGCTAACCATGGTGTTTTTTTGCGTTTTTTTGAGCCTCCAAAAAATCGAGATAAAGGTGTTTTGGGACTAATTCGACCCCGCCCGACTCAGCCCCGGTGTCGGATTTGCGATCCGGGGCGCCGTTGTCGAGATATGCGCCTAAAAAGTGGTCAAAAAATTCCAAAAATGAGCCCAGAACAAAACCGACTGAAAATCTGAGCAGAACAACTCAAAATTAGTCGAAATGCACACTCGTTTCAATTTTTTGAGTTGAATTGAATTTGGCTAAAAAAAAACTCAAAAAAAGCGTGTACGCGGGGAAATGACGAGTCGTACGGCCAAACCGATGGCGCCAATCGATTCGCCAGGTCAAAATACCCCCATCTGCATATGTCTCGCGCCAAAATCTGACAAAAAGTTTTTTTGCCCAAAAAAATCATAAGGCTAACCATGGTGTTTTTTTGCGTTTTTTTGAGCCTCCAAAAAAATCGAGATAAAGGTGTTTTGGGACTAATTCGACCCCGCCCGACTCAGCCCCGGTGTCAGATTTGCGATCCGGGGCGCCGTTGTCGAGATATGCGCCTAAAAAGTGGTCAAAAAATTCCAAAAATTCCAAAAATGAGCCCAGAACAAAACCGACTGAAAATCTGAGCAGAACAACTCAAAATTAGTCGAAATGCACACTCGTTTCAATTTTTTGAGTTGAATTGAATTTGGCTAAAAAAAAACTCAAAAAAAGCGTGTACGCGGAGAAATGACGAGTCGTACGGCCAAACCGATGGCGCCAATCGATTCGCCAGGTCAAAATACCCCCATCTGCATATGTCTCGCGCCAAAATCTGACAAAAAGTTTTTTTGCCCAAAAAAATCATAAGGCTAACCATGGTGTTTTTTTGCGTTTTTTTGAGCCTCCAAAAAAATCGAGATAAAGGTGTTTTGGGACTAATTCGACCCCGCCCGACTCAGCCCCGGTGTCGGATTTGCGATCCGGGGCGCCGTTGTCGAGATATGCGCCTAAAAAGTGGTCAAAAAATTCCAAAAATGAGCCCAGAACAAAACCGACTGAAAATCTGAGCAGAACAACTCAAAATTAGTCGAAATGCACACTCGTTTCAATTTTTTGAGTTGAATTGAATTTGGCTAAAAAAAAACTCAAAAAAAGCGTGTACGCGGGGAAATGACGAGTCGTACGGCCAAACCGATGGCGCCAATCGATTCGCCAGGTCAAAATACCCCCATCTGCATATGTCTCGCGCCAAAATCTGACAAAAAGTTTTTTTGCCCAAAAAAATCATAAGGCTAACCATGGTGTTTTTTTGCGTTTTTTTGAGCCTCCAAAAAAATCGAGATAAAGGTGTTTTGGGACTAATTCGACCCCGCCCGACTCAGCCCCGGTGTCGGATTTGCGATCCGGGGCGCCGTTGTCGAGATATGCGCCTAAAAAGTGGTCAAAAAATTCCAAAAATTCCAAAAATGAGCCCAGAACAAAACCGACTGAAAATCTGAGCAGAACAACTCAAAATTAGTCGAAATGCACACTCGTTTCAATTTTTTGAGTTGAATTGAATTTGGCTAAAAAAAAACTCAAAAAAAGCGTGTACGCGGGGAAATGACGAGTCGTACGGCCAAACCGATGGCGCCAATCGATTCGCCAGGTCAAAATACCCCCATCTGCATATGTCTCGCGCCAAAATCTGACAAAAAGTTTTTTTGCCCAAAAAAATCATAAGGCTAACCATGGTGTTTTTTTGCGTTTTTTTGAGCCTCCAAAAAAATCGAGATAAAGGTGTTTTGGGACTAATTCGACCCCGCCCGACTCAGCCCCGGTGTCGGATTTGCGATCCGGGGCGCCGTTGTCGAGATATGCGCCTAAAAAGTGGTCAAAAAATTCCAAAAATGAGCCCAGAACAAAACCGACTGAAAATCTGAGCAGAACAACTCGAAATTAGTCGAAATGCACACTCGTTTCAATTTTTTGAGTTGAATTGAATTTGGCTAAAAAAAAACTCAAAAAAAGCGTGTACGCGGGGAAATGACGAGTCGTACGGCCAAACCGATGGCGCCAATCGATTCGTCAGGTCAAAATACCCCCATCTGCATATGTCTCGCGCCAAAATCTGACAAAAAGTTTTTTTGCCCAAAAAAATCATAAGGCTAACCATGGTGTTTTTTTGCGTTTTTTTGAGCCTCCAAAAAATCGAGATAAAGGTGTTTTGGGACTAATTCGACCCCGCCCGACTCAGCCCCGGTGTCGGATTTGCGATCCGGGGCGCCGTTGTCGAGATATGCGCCTAAAAAGTGGTCAAAAAATTCCAAAAATGAGCCCAGAACAAAACCGACTGAAAATCTGAGCAGAACAACTCGAAATTAGTCGAAATGCACACTCGTTTCAATTTTTTGAGTTGAATTGAATTTGGCTAAAAAAAAACTCAAAAAAAGCGTGTACGCGGGGAAATGACGAGTCGTACGGCCAAACCGATGGCGCTAATCGATTCGTCAGGTCAAAATACCCCCATCTGCATATGTCTCGCGCCAAAATCTGACAAAAAGTTTTTTTGCCCAAAAAAATCATAAGGCTAACCATGGTGTTTTTTTGCGTTTTTTTGAGCCTCCAAAAAAATCGAGATAAAGGTGTTTTGGGACTAATTCGACCCCGCCCGACTCAGCCCCGGTGTCGGATTTGCGATCCGGGGCGCCGTTGTCGAGATATGCGCCTAAAAAGTGGTCAAAAAATTCCAAAAATGAGCCCAGAACAAAACCGACTGAAAATCTGAGCAGAACAACTCAAAATTAGTCGAAATGCACACTCGTTTCAATTTTTTGAGTTGAATTGAATTTGGCTAAAAAAAAAACTCAAAAAAAGCGTGTACGCGGGGAAATGACGAGTCGTACGGCCAAACCGATGGCGCCAATCGATTCGCCAGGTCAAAATACCCCCATCTGCATATGTCTCGCGCCAAAATCTGACAAAAAGTTCATTTGCCCAAAAAAATCATAAGGCTAACCATGGTGTTTTTTTTGCGTTTTTTTGAGCCTCCAAAAAAATCGAGATAAAGGTGTTTTGGGACTAATTCGACCCCGCCCGACTCAGCCCCGGTGTCGGATTTGCGATCCGGGGCGCCGTTGTCGAGATATGCGCCTAAAAATTGGTCAAAAAATTCCAAAAATTCCAAAAATGAGCCCAGAACAAAACCGACTGAAAATCTGAGCAGAACAACTCAAAATTAGTCGAAATGCACACTCGTTTCAATTTTTTGAGTTGAATTGAATTTGGCTAAAAAAAAACTCAAAAAAAGCGTGTACGCGGGGAAATGACGAGTCGTACGGCCAAACCGATGGCGCCAATCGATTCGCCAGGTCAAAATACCCCCATCTGCATATGTCTCGCGCCAAAATCTGACAAAAAGTTTTTTTGCCCAAAAAAATCATAAGGCTAACCATGGTGTTTTTTTGCGTTTTTTTGAGCCTCCAAAAAAATCGAGATAAAGGTGTTTTGGGACTAATTCGACCCCGCCCGACTCAGCCCCGGTGTCGGATTTGCGGTCCGGGGCGCCGTTGTCGAGATATGCGCCTAAAAAGTGGTCAAAAAATTCCAAAAATTCCAAAAATGAGCCCAGAACAAAACCGACTGAAAATCTGAGCAGAACAACTCGAAATTAGTCGAAATGCACACTCGTTTCAATTTTTTGAGTTGAATTGAATTTGGCTTAAAAAAAACTCAAAAAAAGCGTGTATGCGGGGAAATGACGAGTCGTACGGCCAAACCGATGGCGCCAATCGATTCGTCAGGTCAAAATACCCCCATCTGCATATGTCTCGCGCCAAAATCTGACAAAAAGTTTTTTTGCCCAAAAAAATCATAAGGCTAACCATGGTGTTTTTTTGCGTTTTTTTGAGCCTCCAAAAAAATCGAGATAAAGGTGTTTTGGGACTAATTCGACCCCGCCCGACTCAGCCCCGGTGTCGGATTTGCGGTCCGGGGCGCCGTTGTCGAGATATGCGCCTAAAAAGTGGTCAAAAAATTCCAAAAATTCCAAAAATGAGCCCAGAACAAAACCGACTGAAAATCTGAGCAGAACAACTCGAAATTAGTCGAAATGCACACTCGTTTCAATTTTTTGAGTTGAATTGAATTTGGCTAAAAAAAAACTCAAAAAAAGCGTGTACGCGGGGAAATGACGAGTCGTACGGCCAAACCGATGGCGCTAATCGATTCGTCAGGTCAAAATACCCCCATCTGCATATGTCTCGCGCCAAAATCTGACAAAAAGTTTTTTTGCCCAAAAAAATCATAAGGCTAACCATGGTGTTTTTTTGCGTTTTTTTGAGCCTCCAAAAAAATCGAGATAAAGGTGTTTTGGGACTAATTCGACCCCGCCCGACTCAGCCACGGTGTCGGATTTGCGATCCGGGGCGCCGTTGTCGAGATATGCGCCTAAAAAGTGGTCAAAAAATTCCAAAAATGAGCTCAGAACAAAACCGACTGAAAATCTGAGCAGAACAACTCAAAATTAGTCGAAATGCACACTCGTTTCAATTTTTTGAGTTGAATTGAATTTGGCTAAAAAAAAACTCAAAAAAAGCGTGTACGCGGAGAAATGACGAGTCGTACGGCCAAACCGATGGCGCCAATCGATTCGCCAGGTCAAAATACCCCCATCTGCATATGTCTCGCGCCAAAATCTGACAAAAAGTTTTTTTGCCCAAAAAAATCATAAGGCTAACCATGGTGTTTTTTTGCGTTTTTTTGAGCCTCCAAAAAAATCGAGATAAAGGTGTTTTGGGACTAATTCGACCCCGCCCGACTCAGCCCCGGTGTCGGATTTGCGATCCGGGGCGCCGTTGTCGAGATATGCGCCTAAAAAGTGGTCAAAAAATTCCAAAAATGAGCCCAGAACAAAACCGACTGAAAATCTGAGCAGAACAACTCAAAATTAGTCGAAATGCACACTCGTTTCAATTTTTTGAGTTGAATTGAATTTGGCTAAAAAAAAACTCAAAAAAAGCGTGTACGCGGGGAAATGACGAGTCGTACGGCCAAACCGATGGCGCCAATCGATTCGCCAGGTCAAAATACCCCCATCTGCATATGTCTCGCGCCAAAATCTGACAAAAAGTTTTTTTGCCCAAAAAAATCATAAGGCTAACCATGGTGTTTTTTTGCGTTTTTTTGAGCCTCCAAAAAAATCGAGATAAAGGTGTTTTGGGACTAATTCGACCCCGCCCGACTCAGCCCCGGTGTCGGATTTGCGATCCGGGGCGCCGTTGTCGAGATATGCGCCTAAAAAGTGGTCAAAAAATTCCAAAAATGAGCCCAGAACAAAACCGACTGAAAATCTGAGCAGAACAACTCAAAATTAGTCGAAATGCACACTCGTTTCAATTTTTTGAGTTGAATTGAATTTGGCTAAAAAAAAACTCAAAAAAAGCGTGTACGCGGGGAAATGACGAGTCGTACGGCCAAACCGATGGCGCCAATCGATTCGCCAGGTCAAAATACCCCCATCTGCATATGTCTCGCGCCAAAATCTGACAAAAAGTTTTTTTGCCCAAAAAAATCATAAGGCTAACCATGGTGTTTTTTTGCGTTTTTTTGAGCCTCCAAAAAAATCGAGATAAAGGTGTTTTGGGATTAATTCGACCCCGCCCGACTCAGCCCCGGTGTCGGATTTGCGATCCGGGGCGCCGTTGTCGAGATATGCGCCTAAAAAGTGGTCAAAAAATTCCAAAAATGAGCCCAGAACAAAACCGACTGAAAATCTGAGCAGAACAACTCGAAATTAGTCGAAATGCACACTCGTTTCAATTTTTTGAGTTGAATTGAATTTGGCTAAAAAAAAACTCAAAAAAAGCGTGTACGCGGGGAAATGACGAGTCGTACGGCCAAACCGATGGCGCCAATCGATTCGTCAGGTCAAAATACCCCCATCTGCATATGTCTCGCGCCAAAATCTGACAAAAAGTTTTTTTGCCCAAAAAAATCATAAGGCTAACCATGGTGTTTTTTTGCGTTTTTTTGAGCCTCCAAAAAATCGAGATAAAGGTGTTTTGGGACTAATTCGACCCCGCCCGACTCAGCCCCGGTGTCGGATTTGCGATCCGGGGCGCCGTTGTCGAGATATGCGCCTAAAAAGTGGTCAAAAAATTCCAAAAATGAGCCCAGAACAAAACCGACTGAAAATCTGAGCAGAACAACTCGAAATTAGTCGAAATGCACACTCGTTTCAATTTTTTGAGTTGAATTGAATTTGGCTAAAAAAAAACTCAAAAAAAGCGTGTACGCGGGGAAATGACGAGTCGTACGGCCAAACCGATGGCGCTAATCGATTCGTCAGGTCAAAATACCCCCATCTGCATATGTCTCGCGCCAAAATCTGACAAAAAGTTTTTTTGCCCAAAAAAATCATAAGGCTAACCATGGTGTTTTTTTGCGTTTTTTTGAGCCTCCAAAAAAATCGAGATAAAGGTGTTTTGGGACTAATTCGACCCCGCCCGACTCAGCCCCGGTGTCGGATTTGCGATCCGGGGCGCCGTTGTCGAGATATGCGCCTAAAAAGTGGTCAAAAAATTCCAAAAATGAGCCCAGAACAAAACCGACTGAAAATCTGAGCAGAACAACTCAAAATTAGTCGAAATGCACACTCGTTTCAATTTTTTGAGTTGAATTGAATTTGGCTAAAAAAAAAACTCAAAAAAAGCGTGTACGCGGGGAAATGACGAGTCGTACGGCCAAACCGATGGCGCCAATCGATTCGCCAGGTCAAAATACCCCCATCTGCATATGTCTCGCGCCAAAATCTGACAAAAAGTTCATTTGCCCAAAAAAATCATAAGGCTAACCATGGTGTTTTTTTTGCGTTTTTTTGAGCCTCCAAAAAAATCGAGATAAAGGTGTTTTGGGACTAATTCGACCCCGCCCGACTCAGCCCCGGTGTCGGATTTGCGATCCGGGGCGCCGTTGTCGAGATATGCGCCTAAAAATTGGTCAAAAAATTCCAAAAATTCCAAAAATGAGCCCAGAACAAAACCGACTGAAAATCTGAGCAGAACAACTCAAAATTAGTCGAAATGCACACTCGTTTCAATTTTTTGAGTTGAATTGAATTTGGCTAAAAAAAAACTCAAAAAAAGCGTGTACGCGGGGAAATGACGAGTCGTACGGCCAAACCGATGGCGCCAATCGATTCGCCAGGTCAAAATACCCCCATCTGCATATGTCTCGCGCCAAAATCTGACAAAAAGTTTTTTTGCCCAAAAAAATCATAAGGCTAACCATGGTGTTTTTTTGCGTTTTTTTGAGCCTCCAAAAAATCGAGATAAAGGTGTTTTGGGACTAATTCGACCCCGCCCGACTCAGCCCCGGTGTCGGATTTGCGATCCGGGGCGCCGTTGTCGAGATATGCGCCTAAAAAGTGGTCAAAAAATTCCAAAAATGAGCCCAGAACAAAACCGACTGAAAATCTGAGCAGAACAACTCAAAATTAGTCGAAATGCACACTCGTTTCAATTTTTTGAGTTGAATTGAATTTGGCTAAAAAAAAAACTCAAAAAAAGCGTGTACGCGGGGAAATGACGAGTCGTACGGCCAAACCGATGGCGCCAATCGATTCGCCAGGTCAAAATACCCCCATCTGCATATGTCTCGCGCCAAAATCTGACAAAAAGTTCATTTGCCCAAAAAAATCATAAGGCTAACCATGGTGTTTTTTTTGCGTTTTTTTGAGCCTCCAAAAAAATCGAGATAAAGGTGTTTTGGGACTAATTCGACCCCGCCCGACTCAGCCCCGGTGTCGGATTTGCGATCCGGGGCGCCGTTGTCGAGATATGCGCCTAAAAATTGGTCAAAAAATTCCAAAAATTCCAAAAATGAGCCCAGAACAAAACCGACTGAAAATCTGAGCAGAACAACTCGAAATTAGTCGAAATGCACACTCGTTTCAATTTTTTGAGTTGAATTGAATTTGGCTAAAAAAAAACTCAAAAAAAGCGTGTACGCGGAGAAATGACGAGTCGTACGGCCAAACCGATGGCGCCAATCGATTCGCCAGGTCAAAATACCCCCATCTGCATATGTCTCGCGCCAAAATCTGACAAAAAGTTTTTTTGCCCAAAAAAATCATAAGGCTAACCATGGTGTTTTTTTGCGTTTTTTTGAGCCTCCAAAAAAATCGAGATAAAGGTGTTTTGGGACTAATTCGACCCCGCCCGACTCAGCCCCGGTGTCGGATTTGCGATCCGGGGCGCCGTTGTCGAGATATGCGCCTAAAAAGTGGTCAAAAAATTCCAAAAATGAGCCCAGAACAAAACCGACTGAAAATCTGAGCAGAACAACTCAAAATTAGTCGAAATGCACACTCGTTTCAATTTTTTGAGTTGGATTGAATTTGGCTAAAAAAAAACTCAAAAAAAGCGTGTACGCGGGGAAATGACGAGTCGTACGGCCAAACCGATGGCGCCAATCGATTCGTCAGGTCAAAATACCCCCATCTGCATATGTCTCGCGCCAAAATCTGACAAAAAGTTTTTTTGCCCAAAAAAATCATAAGGCTAACCATGGTGTTTTTTTGCGTTTTTTTGAGCCTCCAAAAAAATCGAGATAAAGGTGTTTTGGGACTAATTCGACCCCGCCCGACTCAGCCCCGGTGTCGGATTTGCGATCCGGGGCGCCGTTGTCGAGATATGCGCCTAAAAAGTGGTCAAAAAATTCCAAAAATTCCAAAAATGAGCCCAGAACAAAACCGACTGAAAATCTGAGCAGAACAACTCAAAATTAGTCGAAATGCACACTCGTTTCAATTTTTTGAGTTGAATTGAATTTGGCTAAAAAAAAACTCAAAAAAAGCGTGTACGCGGGGAAATGACGAGTCGTACGGCCAAACCGATGGCGCCAATCGATTCGCCAGGTCAAAATACCCCCATCTGCATATGTCTCGCGCCAAAATCTGACAAAAAGTTTTTTTGCCCAAAAAAATCATAAGGCTAACCATGGTGTTTTTTTGCGTTTTTTTGAGCCTCCAAAAAAATCGAGATAAAGGTGTTTTGGGACTAATTCGACCCCGCCCGACTCAGCCCCGGTGTCGGATTTGCGATCCGGGGCGCCGTTGTCGAGATATGCGCCTAAAAAGTGGTCAAAAAATTCCAAAAATGAGCCCAGAACAAAACCGACTGAAAATCTGAGCAGAACAACTCAAAATTAGTCGAAATGCACACTCGTTTCAATTTTTTGAGTTGAATTGAATTTGGCTAAAAAAAAACTCAAAAAAAGCGTGTACGCGGGGAAATGACGAGTCGTACGGCCAAACCGATGGCGCCAATCGATTCGTCAGGTCAAAATACCCCCATCTGCATATGTCTCGCGCCAAAATCTGACAAAAATTTTTTTTGCCCAAAAAAATCATAAGGCTAACCATGGTGTTTTTTTGCGTTTTTTTGAGCCTCCAAAAAAATCGAGATAAAGGTGTTTTGGGACTAATTCGACCCCGCCCGACTCAGCCCCGGTGTCGGATTTGCGGTCCGGGGCGCCGTTGTCGAGATATGCGCCTAAAAAGTGGTCAAAAAATTCCAAAAATTCCAAAAATGAGCCCAGAACAAAACCGACTGAAAATCTGAGCAGAACAACTCAAAATTAGTCGAAATGCACACTCGTTTCAATTTTTTGAGTTGAATTGAATTTGGCTAAAAAAAAAACTCAAAAAAAGCGTGTACGCGGGGAAATGACGAGTCGTACGGCCAAACCGATGGCGCCAATCGATTCGCCAGGTCAAAATACCCCCATCTGCATATGTCTCGCGCCAAAATCTGACAAAAAGTTTTTTTGCCCAAAAAAATCATAAGGCTAACCATGGTGTTTTTTTGCGTTTTTTTGAGCCTCCAAAAAAATCGAGATAAAGGTGTTTTGGGACTAATTCGACCCCGCCCGACTCAGCCCCGGTGTCGGATTTGCGATCCGGGGCGCCGTTGTCGAGATATGCGCATAAAAAGTGGTCCAAAAATTCCAAAAATGAGCCCAGAACAAAACCGACTGAAAATCTGAGCAGAACAACTCGAAATTAGTCGAAATGCACACTCGTTTCAATTTTTTGAGTTGAATTGAATTTGGCTAAAAAAAAACTCAAAAAAAGCGTGTACGCGGGGAAATGACGAGTCGTACGGCCAAACCGATGGCGCCAATCGATTCGCCAGGTCAAAATACCCCCATCTGCATATGTCTCGCGCCAAAATCTGACAAAAAGTTTTTTTGCCCAAAAAAATCATAAGGCTAACCTGGTGTTTTTTTGCGTTTTTTTGAGCCTCCAAAAAAATCGAGATAAAGGTGTTTTGGGACTAATTCGACCCCGCCCGACTCAGCCCCGGTGTCGGATTTGCGATCCGGGGCGCCGTTGTCGAGATATGCGCCTAAAAAGTGGTCAAAAAATTCCAAAAATGAGCCCAGAACAAAACCGACTGAAAATCTGAGCAGAACAACTCGAAATTAGTCGAAATGCACACTCGTTTCAATTTTTTGAGTTGAATTGAATTTGGCTAAAAAAAAACTCAAAAAAAGCGTGTACGCGGGGAAATGACGAGTCGTACGGCCAAACCGATGGCGCCAATCGATTCGCCAGGTCAAAATACCCCCATCTGCATATGTCTCGCGCCAAAATCTGACAAAAAGTTTTTTTGCCCAAAAAAATCATAAGGCTAACCTGGTGTTTTTTTGCGTTTTTTTGAGCCTCCAAAAAAATCGAGATAAAGGTGTTTTGGGACTAATTCGACCCCGCCCGACTCAGCCCCGGTGTCGGATTTGCGATCCGGGGCGCCGTTGTCGAGATATGCGCCTAAAAAGTGGTCAAAAAATTCCAAAAATGAGCCCAGAACAAAACCGACTGAAAATCTGAGCAGAACAACTCGAAATTAGTCGAAATGCACACTCGTTTCAATTTTTTGAGTTGAATTGAATTTGGCTAAAAAAAAACTCAAAAAAAGCGTGTACGCGGGGAAATGACGAGTCGTACGGCCAAACCGATGGCGCCAATCGATTCGCCAGGTCAAAATACCCCCATCTGCATATGTCTCGCGCCAAAATCTGACAAAAAGTTTTTTTGCCCAAAAAAATCATAAGGCTAACAACCATGGTGTTTTTTTGCGTTTTTTTGAGCCTCCAAAAAAATCGAGATAAAGGTGTTTTGGGACTAATTCGACCCCGCCCGACTCAGCCCCGGTGTCGGATTTGCGATCCGGGGCGCCGTTGTCGAGATATGCGCCTAAAAAGTGGTCAAAAAATTCCAAAAATGAGCCCAGAACAAAACCGACTGAAAATCTGAGTAGAACAACTCGAAATTAGTCGAAATGCACACTCGTTTCAATTTTTTGAGTTGAATTGAATTTGGCTAAAAAAAAACTCAAAAAAAGCGTGTACGCGGGGAAATGACGAGTCGTACGGCCAAACCGATGGCGCCAATCGATTCGCCAGGTCAAAATACCCCCATCTGCATATGTCTCGCGCCAAAATCTGACAAAAAGTTTTTTTGCCCAAAAAAATCATAAGGCTAACCATGGTGTTTTTTTGCGTTTTTTTGAGCCTCCAAAAAAATCGAGATAAAGGTGTTTTGGGACTAATTCGACCCCGCCCGACTCAGCCCCGGTGTCGGATTTGCGGTCCGGGGCGCCGTTGTCGAGATATGCGCCTAAAAAGTGGTCAAAAAATTCCAAAAATTCCAAAAATGAGCCCAGAACAAAACCGACTGAAAATCTGAGCAGAACAACTCAAAATTAGTCGAAATGCACACTCGTTTCAATTTTTTGAGTTGAATTGAATTTGGCTAAAAAAAAACTCAAAAAAAGCGTGTACGCGGGGAAATGACGAGTCGTACGGCCAAACCGATGGCGCCAATCGATTCGCCAGGTCAAAATACCCCCATCTGCATATGTCTCGCGCCAAAATCTGACAAAAAGTTTTTTTGCCCAAAAAAATCATAAGGCTAACCATGGTGTTTTTTTGCGTTTTTTTGAGCCTCCAAAAAAATCGAGATAAAGGTGTTTTGGGACTAATTCGACCCCGCCCGACTCAGCCCCGGTGTCGGATTTGCGATCCGGGGCGCCGTTGTCGAGATATGCGCCTAAAAAGTGGTCAAAAAATTCCAAAAATGAGCCCAGAACAAAACCGACTGAAAATCTGAGCAGAACAACTCAAAATTAGTCGAAATGCACACTCGTTTCAATTTTTTGAGTTGAATTGAATTTGGCTAAAAAAAAACTCAAAAAAAGCGTGTACGCGGGGAAATGACGAGTCGTACGGCCAAACCGATGGCGCCAATCGATTCGCCAGGTCAAAATACCCCCATCTGCATATGTCTCGCGCCAAAATCTGACAAAAAGTTTTTTTGCCCAAAAAAATCATAAGGCTAACAACCATGGTGTTTTTTTGCGTTTTTTTGAGCCTCCAAAAAAATCGAGATAAAGGTGTTTTGGGACTAATTCGACCCCGCCCGACTCAGCCCCGGTGTCGGATTTGCGATCCGGGGCGCCGTTGTCGAGATATGCGCCTAAAAAGTGGTCAAAAAATTCCAAAAATGAGCCCAGAACAAAACCGACTGAAAATCTGAGTAGAACAACTCGAAATTAGTCGAAATGCACACTCGTTTCAATTTTTTGAGTTGAATTGAATTTGGCTAAAAAAAAACTCAAAAAAAGCGTGTACGCGGGGAAATGACGAGTCGTACGGCCAAACCGATGGCGCCAATCGATTCGCCAGGTCAAAATACCCCCATCTGCATATGTCTCGCGCCAAAATCTGACAAAAAGTTTTTTTGCCCAAAAAAATCATAAGGCTAACCATGGTGTTTTTTTGCGTTTTTTTGAGCCTCCAAAAAAATCGAGATAAAGGTGTTTTGGGACTAATTCGACCCCGCCCGACTCAGCCCCGGTGTCGGATTTGCGGTCCGGGGCGCCGTTGTCGAGATATGCGCCTAAAAAGTGGTCAAAAAATTCCAAAAATGAGCCCAGAACAAAACCGACTGAAAATCTGAGCAGAACAACTCAAAATTAGTCGAAATGCACACTCGTTTCAATTTTTTGAGTTGAATTGAATTTGGCTAAAAAAAAACTCAAAAAAAGCGTGTACGCGGGGAAATGACGAGTCGTACGGCCAAACCGATGGCGCCAATCGATTCGCCAGGTCAAAATACCCCCATCTGCATATGTCTCGCGCCAAAATCTGACAAAAAGTTTTTTTGCCCAAAAAAATCATAAGGCTAACCATGGTGTTTTTTTGCGTTTTTTTGAGCCTCCAAAAAAATCGAGATAAAGGTGTTTTGGGACTAATTCGACCCCGCCCGACTCAGCCCCGGTGTCGGATTTGCGGTCCGGGGCGCCGTTGTCGAGATATGCGCCTAAAAAGTGGTCAAAAAATTCCAAAAATTCCAAAAATGAGCCCAGAACAAAACCGACTGAAAATCTGAGCAGAACAACTCGAAATTAGTCGAAATGCACACTCGTTTCAATTTTTTGAGTTGAATTGAATTTGGCTTAAAAAAAACTCAAAAAAAGCGTGTATGCGGGGAAATGACGAGTCGTACGGCCAAACCGATGGCGCCAATCGATTCGTCAGGTCAAAATACCCCCATCTGCATATGTCTCGCGCCAAAATCTGACAAAAAGTTTTTTTGCCCAAAAAAATCATAAGGCTAACCATGGTGTTTTTTTGCGTTTTTTTGAGCCTCCAAAAAAATCGAGATAAAGGTGTTTTGGGACTAATTCGACCCCGCCCGACTCAGCCCCGGTGTCGGATTTGCGGTCCGGGGCGCCGTTGTCGAGATATGCGCCTAAAAAGTGGTCAAAAAATTCCAAAAATTCCAAAAATGAGCCCAGAACAAAACCGACTGAAAATCTGAGCAGAACAACTCGAAATTAGTCGAAATGCACACTCGTTTCAATTTTTTGAGTTGAATTGAATTTGGCTAAAAAAAAACTCAAAAAAAGCGTGTACGCGGGGAAATGACGAGTCGTACGGCCAAACCGATGGCGCCAATCGATTCGCCAGGTCAAAATACCCCCATCTGCATATGTCTCGCGCCAAAATCTGACAAAAAGTTTTTTTGCCCAAAAAAATCATAAGGCTAACCATGGTGTTTTTTTGCGTTTTTTTGAGCCTCCAAAAAAATGGAGATAAAGGTGTTTTGGGACTAATTCGACCCCGCCCGACTCAGCCCCGGTGTCGGATTTGCGGTCCGGGGCGCCGTTGTCGAGATATGCGCCTAAAAAGTGGTCAAAAAATTCCAAAAATTCCAAAAATGAGCCCAGAACAAAACCGACTGAAAATCTGAGCAGAACAACTCAAAATTAGTCGAAATGCACACTCGTTTCAATTTTTTGAGTTGAATTGAATTTGGCTAAAAAAAAACTCAAAAAAAGCGTGTACGCGGGGAAATGACGAGTCGTACGGCCAAACCGATGGCGCCAATCGATTCGCCAGGTCAAAATACCCCCATCTGCATATGTCTCGCGCCAAAATCTGACAAAAAGTTTTTTTGCCCAAAAAAATCATAAGGCTAACCATGGTGTTTTTTTGCGTTTTTTTGAGCCTCCAAAAAAATCGAGATAAAGGTGTTTTGGGACTAATTCGACCCCGCCCGACTCAGCCCCGGTGTCGGATTTGCGGTCCGGGGCGCCGTTGTCGAGATATGCGCCTAAAAAGTGGTCAAAAAATTCCAAAAATTCCAAAAATGAGCCCAGAACAAAACCGACTGAAAATCTGAGCAGAACAACTCAAAATTAGTCGAAATGCACACTCGTTTCAATTTTTTGAGTTGAATTGAATTTGGCTAAAAAAAAACTCAAAAAAAGCGTGTACGCGGGGAAATGACGAGTCGTACGGCCAAACCGATGGCGCCAATCGATTCGCCAGGTCAAAATACCCCCATCTGCATATGTCTCGCGCCAAAATCTGACAAAAAGTTTTTTTGCCCAAAAAAATCATAAGGCTAACCATGGTGTTTTTTTGCGTTTTTTTGAGCCTCCAAAAAAATCGAGATAAAGGTGTTTTGGGACTAATTCGACCCCGCCCGACTCAGCCCCGGTGTCGGATTTGCGATCCGGGGCGCCGTTGTCGAGATATGCGCCTAAAAAGTGGTCAAAAAATTCCAAAAATGAGCCCAGAACAAAACCGACTGAAAATCTGAGCAGAACAACTCAAAATTAGTCGAAATGCACACTCGTTTCAATTTTTTGAGTTGAATTGAATTTGGCTAAAAAAAAACTCAAAAAAAGCGTGTACGCGGGGAAATGACGAGTCGTACGGCCAAACCGATGGCGCCAATCGATTCGCCAGGTCAAAATACCCCCATCTGCATATGTCTCGCGCCAAAATCTGACAAAAAGTTTTTTTGCCCAAAAAAATCATAAGGCTAACCATGGTGTTTTTTTGCGTTTTTTTGAGCCTCCAAAAAAATCGAGATAAAGGTGTTTTGGGACTAATTCGACCCCGCCCGACTCAGCCCCGGTGTCGGATTTGCGGTCCGGGGCGCCGTTGTCGAGATATGCGCCTAAAAAGTGGTCAAAAAATTCCAAAAATTCCAAAAATGAGCCCAGAACAAAACCGACTGAAAATCTGAGCAGAACAACTCGAAATTAGTCGAAATGCACACTCGTTTCAATTTTTTGAGTTGAATTGAATTTGGCTTAAAAAAAACTCAAAAAAAGCGTGTATGCGGGGAAATGACGAGTCGTACGGCCAAACCGATGGCGCCAATCGATTCGTCAGGTCAAAATACCCCCATCTGCATATGTCTCGCGCCAAAATCTGACAAAAAGTTTTTTTGCCCAAAAAAATCATAAGGCTAACCATGGTGTTTTTTTGCGTTTTTTTGAGCCTCCAAAAAAATCGAGATAAAGGTGTTTTGGGACTAATTCGACCCCGCCCGACTCAGCCCCGGTGTCGGATTTGCGGTCCGGGGCGCCGTTGTCGAGATATGCGCCTAAAAAGTGGTCAAAAAATTCCAAAAATTCCAAAAATGAGCCCAGAACAAAACCGACTGAAAATCTGAGCAGAACAACTCGAAATTAGTCGAAATGCACACTCGTTTCAATTTTTTGAGTTGAATTGAATTTGGCTAAAAAAAAACTCAAAAAAAGCGTGTACGCGGGGAAATGACGAGTCGTACGGCCAAACCGATGGCGCCAATCGATTCGCCAGGTCAAAATACCCCCATCTGCATATGTCTCGCGCCAAAATCTGACAAAAAGTTTTTTTGCCCAAAAAAATCATAAGGCTAACCATGGTGTTTTTTTGCGTTTTTTTGAGCCTCCAAAAAAATGGAGATAAAGGTGTTTTGGGACTAATTCGACCCCGCCCGACTCAGCCCCGGTGTCGGATTTGCGGTCCGGGGCGCCGTTGTCGAGATATGCGCCTAAAAAGTGGTCAAAAAATTCCAAAAATTCCAAAAATGAGCCCAGAACAAAACCGACTGAAAATCTGAGCAGAACAACTCAAAATTAGTCGAAATGCACACTCGTTTCAATTTTTTGAGTTGAATTGAATTTGGCTAAAAAAAAACTCAAAAAAAGCGTGTACGCGGGGAAATGACGAGTCGTACGGCCAAACCGATGGCGCCAATCGATTCGCCAGGTCAAAATACCCCCATCTGCATATGTCTCGCGCCAAAATCTGACAAAAAGTTTTTTTGCCCAAAAAAATCATAAGGCTAACCATGGTGTTTTTTTGCGTTTTTTTGAGCCTCCAAAAAAATCGAGATAAAGGTGTTTTGGGACTAATTCGACCCCGCCCGACTCAGCCCCGGTGTCGGATTTGCGGTCCGGGGCGCCGTTGTCGAGATATGCGCCTAAAAAGTGGTCAAAAAATTCCAAAAATTCCAAAAATGAGCCCAGAACAAAACCGACTGAAAATCTGAGCAGAACAACTCAAAATTAGTCGAAATGCACACTCGTTTCAATTTTTTGAGTTGAATTGAATTTGGCTAAAAAAAAACTCAAAAAAAGCGTGTACGCGGGGAAATGACGAGTCGTACGGCCAAACCGATGGCGCCAATCGATTCGCCAGGTCAAAATACCCCCATCTGCATATGTCTCGCGCCAAAATCTGACAAAAAGTTTTTTTGCCCAAAAAAATCATAAGGCCCATGGTGTTTTTTTGCGTTTTTTTGAGCCTCCAAAAAAATCGAGATAAAGGTGTTTTGGGACTAATTCGACCCCGCCCGACTCAGCCCCGGTGTCGGATTTGCGGTCCGGGGCGCCGTTGTCGAGATATGCGCCTAAAAAGTGGTCAAAAAATTCCAAAAATTCCAAAAATGAGCCCAGAACAAAACCGACTGAAAATCTGAGCAGAACAACTCAAAATTAGTCGAAATGCACACTCGTTTCAATTTTTTGAGTTGAATTGAATTTGGCTAAAAAAAAACTCAAAAAAAGCGTGTACGCGGGGAAATGACGAGTCGTACGGCCAAACCGATGGCGCCAATCGATTCGCCAGGTCAAAATACCCCCATCTGCATATGTCTCGCGCCAAAATCTGACAAAAAGTTTTTTTGCCCAAAAAAATCATAAGGCTAACCATGGTGTTTTTTTGCGTTTTTTTGAGCCTCCAAAAAATCGAGATAAAGGTGTTTTGGGACTAATTCGACCCCGCCCGACTCAGCCCCGGTGTCGGATTTGCGATCCGGGGCGCCGTTGTCGAGATATGCGCCTAAAAAGTGGTCAAAAAATTCCAAAAATGAGCCCAGAACAAAACCGACTGAAAATCTGAGCAGAACAACTCAAAATTAGTCGAAATGCACACTCGTTTCAATTTTTTGAGTTGAATTGAATTTGGCTAAAAAAAAAACTCAAAAAAAGCGTGTACGCGGGGAAATGACGAGTCGTACGGCCAAACCGATGGCGCCAATCGATTCGCCAGGTCAAAATACCCCCATCTGCATATGTCTCGCGCCAAAATCTGACAAAAAGTTCATTTGCCCAAAAAAATCATAAGGCTAACCATGGTGTTTTTTTTGCGTTTTTTTGAGCCTCCAAAAAAATCGAGATAAAGGTGTTTTGGGACTAATTCGACCCCGCCCGACTCAGCCCCGGTGTCGGATTTGCGATCCGGGGCGCCGTTGTCGAGATATGCGCCTAAAAATTGGTCAAAAAATTCCAAAAATTCCAAAAATGAGCCCAGAACAAAACCGACTGAAAATCTGAGCAGAACAACTCGAAATTAGTCGAAATGCACACTCGTTTCAATTTTTTGAGTTGAATTGAATTTGGCTAAAAAAAAACTCAAAAAAAGCGTGTACGCGGAGAAATGACGAGTCGTACGGCCAAACCGATGGCGCCAATCGATTCGCCAGGTCAAAATACCCCCATCTGCATATGTCTCGCGCCAAAATCTGACAAAAAGTTTTTTTGCCCAAAAAAATCATAAGGCTAACCATGGTGTTTTTTTGCGTTTTTTTGAGCCTCCAAAAAAATCGAGATAAAGGTGTTTTGGGACTAATTCGACCCCGCCCGACTCAGCCCCGGTGTCGGATTTGCGATCCGGGGCGCCGTTGTCGAGATATGCGCCTAAAAAGTGGTCAAAAAATTCCAAAAATGAGCCCAGAACAAAACCGACTGAAAATCTGAGCAGAACAACTCAAAATTAGTCGAAATGCACACTCGTTTCAATTTTTTGAGTTGGATTGAATTTGGCTAAAAAAAAACTCAAAAAAAGCGTGTACGCGGGGAAATGACGAGTCGTACGGCCAAACCGATGGCGCCAATCGATTCGTCAGGTCAAAATACCCCCATCTGCATATGTCTCGCGCCAAAATCTGACAAAAAGTTTTTTTGCCCAAAAAAATCATAAGGCTAACCATGGTGTTTTTTTGCGTTTTTTTGAGCCTCCAAAAAAATCGAGATAAAGGTGTTTTGGGACTAATTCGACCCCGCCCGACTCAGCCCCGGTGTCGGATTTGCGATCCGGGGCGCCGTTGTCGAGATATGCGCCTAAAAAGTGGTCAAAAAATTCCAAAAATTCCAAAAATGAGCCCAGAACAAAACCGACTGAAAATCTGAGCAGAACAACTCAAAATTAGTCGAAATGCACACTCGTTTCAATTTTTTGAGTTGAATTGAATTTGGCTAAAAAAAAACTCAAAAAAAGCGTGTACGCGGGGAAATGACGAGTCGTACGGCCAAACCGATGGCGCCAATCGATTCGCCAGGTCAAAATACCCCCATCTGCATATGTCTCGCGCCAAAATCTGACAAAAAGTTTTTTTGCCCAAAAAAATCATAAGGCTAACCATGGTGTTTTTTTGCGTTTTTTTGAGCCTCCAAAAAAATCGAGATAAAGGTGTTTTGGGACTAATTCGACCCCGCCCGACTCAGCCCCGGTGTCGGATTTGCGATCCGGGGCGCCGTTGTCGAGATATGCGCCTAAAAAGTGGTCAAAAAATTCCAAAAATGAGCCCAGAACAAAACCGACTGAAAATCTGAGCAGAACAACTCAAAATTAGTCGAAATGCACACTCGTTTCAATTTTTTGAGTTGAATTGAATTTGGCTAAAAAAAAACTCAAAAAAAGCGTGTACGCGGGGAAATGACGAGTCGTACGGCCAAACCGATGGCGCCAATCGATTCGTCAGGTCAAAATACCCCCATCTGCATATGTCTCGCGCCAAAATCTGACAAAAATTTTTTTTGCCCAAAAAAATCATAAGGCTAACCATGGTGTTTTTTTGCGTTTTTTTGAGCCTCCAAAAAAATCGAGATAAAGGTGTTTTGGGACTAATTCGACCCCGCCCGACTCAGCCCCGGTGTCGGATTTGCGGTCCGGGGCGCCGTTGTCGAGATATGCGCCTAAAAAGTGGTCAAAAAATTCCAAAAATTCCAAAAATGAGCCCAGAACAAAACCGACTGAAAATCTGAGCAGAACAACTCAAAATTAGTCGAAATGCACACTCGTTTCAATTTTTTGAGTTGAATTGAATTTGGCTAAAAAAAAAACTCAAAAAAAGCGTGTACGCGGGGAAATGACGAGTCGTACGGCCAAACCGATGGCGCCAATCGATTCGCCAGGTCAAAATACCCCCATCTGCATATGTCTCGCGCCAAAATCTGACAAAAAGTTTTTTTGCCCAAAAAAATCATAAGGCTAACCATGGTGTTTTTTTGCGTTTTTTTGAGCCTCCAAAAAAATCGAGATAAAGGTGTTTTGGGACTAATTCGACCCCGCCCGACTCAGCCCCGGTGTCGGATTTGCGATCCGGGGCGCCGTTGTCGAGATATGCGCATAAAAAGTGGTCCAAAAATTCCAAAAATGAGCCCAGAACAAAACCGACTGAAAATCTGAGCAGAACAACTCGAAATTAGTCGAAATGCACACTCGTTTCAATTTTTTGAGTTGAATTGAATTTGGCTAAAAAAAAACTCAAAAAAAGCGTGTACGCGGGGAAATGACGAGTCGTACGGCCAAACCGATGGCGCCAATCGATTCGCCAGGTCAAAATACCCCCATCTGCATATGTCTCGCGCCAAAATCTGACAAAAAGTTTTTTTGCCCAAAAAAATCATAAGGCTAACCTGGTGTTTTTTTGCGTTTTTTTGAGCCTCCAAAAAAATCGAGATAAAGGTGTTTTGGGACTAATTCGACCCCGCCCGACTCAGCCCCGGTGTCGGATTTGCGATCCGGGGCGCCGTTGTCGAGATATGCGCCTAAAAAGTGGTCAAAAAATTCCAAAAATGAGCCCAGAACAAAACCGACTGAAAATCTGAGCAGAACAACTCGAAATTAGTCGAAATGCACACTCGTTTCAATTTTTTGAGTTGAATTGAATTTGGCTAAAAAAAAACTCAAAAAAAGCGTGTACGCGGGGAAATGACGAGTCGTACGGCCAAACCGATGGCGCCAATCGATTCGCCAGGTCAAAATACCCCCATCTGCATATGTCTCGCGCCAAAATCTGACAAAAAGTTTTTTTGCCCAAAAAAATCATAAGGCTAACCTGGTGTTTTTTTGCGTTTTTTTGAGCCTCCAAAAAAATCGAGATAAAGGTGTTTTGGGACTAATTCGACCCCGCCCGACTCAGCCCCGGTGTCGGATTTGCGATCCGGGGCGCCGTTGTCGAGATATGCGCCTAAAAAGTGGTCAAAAAATTCCAAAAATGAGCCCAGAACAAAACCGACTGAAAATCTGAGCAGAACAACTCGAAATTAGTCGAAATGCACACTCGTTTCAATTTTTTGAGTTGAATTGAATTTGGCTAAAAAAAAACTCAAAAAAAGCGTGTACGCGGGGAAATGACGAGTCGTACGGCCAAACCGATGGCGCCAATCGATTCGCCAGGTCAAAATACCCCCATCTGCATATGTCTCGCGCCAAAATCTGACAAAAAGTTTTTTTGCCCAAAAAAATCATAAGGCTAACAACCATGGTGTTTTTTTGCGTTTTTTTGAGCCTCCAAAAAAATCGAGATAAAGGTGTTTTGGGACTAATTCGACCCCGCCCGACTCAGCCCCGGTGTCGGATTTGCGATCCGGGGCGCCGTTGTCGAGATATGCGCCTAAAAAGTGGTCAAAAAATTCCAAAAATGAGCCCAGAACAAAACCGACTGAAAATCTGAGTAGAACAACTCGAAATTAGTCGAAATGCACACTCGTTTCAATTTTTTGAGTTGAATTGAATTTGGCTAAAAAAAAACTCAAAAAAAGCGTGTACGCGGGGAAATGACGAGTCGTACGGCCAAACCGATGGCGCCAATCGATTCGCCAGGTCAAAATACCCCCATCTGCATATGTCTCGCGCCAAAATCTGACAAAAAGTTTTTTTGCCCAAAAAAATCATAAGGCTAACCATGGTGTTTTTTTGCGTTTTTTTGAGCCTCCAAAAAAATCGAGATAAAGGTGTTTTGGGACTAATTCGACCCCGCCCGACTCAGCCCCGGTGTCGGATTTGCGGTCCGGGGCGCCGTTGTCGAGATATGCGCCTAAAAAGTGGTCAAAAAATTCCAAAAATTCCAAAAATGAGCCCAGAACAAAACCGACTGAAAATCTGAGCAGAACAACTCAAAATTAGTCGAAATGCACACTCGTTTCAATTTTTTGAGTTGAATTGAATTTGGCTAAAAAAAAACTCAAAAAAAGCGTGTACGCGGGGAAATGACGAGTCGTACGGCCAAACCGATGGCGCCAATCGATTCGCCAGGTCAAAATACCCCCATCTGCATATGTCTCGCGCCAAAATCTGACAAAAAGTTTTTTTGCCCAAAAAAATCATAAGGCTAACCATGGTGTTTTTTTGCGTTTTTTTGAGCCTCCAAAAAAATCGAGATAAAGGTGTTTTGGGACTAATTCGACCCCGCCCGACTCAGCCCCGGTGTCGGATTTGCGATCCGGGGCGCCGTTGTCGAGATATGCGCCTAAAAAGTGGTCCAAAAATTCCAAAAATGAGCCCAGAACAAAACCGACTGAAAATCTGAGCAGAACAACTCGAAATTAGTCGAAATGCACACTCGTTTCAATTTTTTGAGTTGAATTGAATTTGGCTAAAAAAAAACTCAAAAAAAGCGTGTACGCGGGGAAATGACGAGTCGTACGGCCAAACCGATGGCGCCAATCGATTCGCCAGGTCAAAATACCCCCATCTGCATATGTCTCGCGCCAAAATCTGACAAAAAGTTTTTTTGCCCAAAAAAATCATAAGGCTAACCATGGTGTTTTTTTGCGTTTCTTTGAGCCTCCAAAAAAATCGAGATAAAGGTGTTTTGGGACTAATTCGACCCCGCCCGACTCAGCCCCGGTGTCGGATTTGCGGTCCGGGGCGCCGTTGTCGAGATATGCGCCTAAAAAGTGGTCAAAAAATTCCAAAAATTCCAAAAATGAGCCCAGAACAAAACCGACTGAAAATCTGAGCAGAACAACTCAAAATTAGTCGAAATGCACACTCGTTTTAATTTTTGGAGTTGAATTGAATTTGGCTAAAAAAAAACTCAAAAAAAGCGTGTACGCGGGGAAATGACGAGTCGTACGGCCAAACCGATGGCGCCAATCGATTCGCCAGGTCAAAATACCCCCATCTGCATATGTCTCGCGCCAAAATCTGACAAAAAGTTTTTTTGCCCAAAAAAATCATAAGGCTAACCATGGTGTTTTTTTGCGTTTCTTTGAGCCTCCAAAAAAATCGAGATAAAGGTGTTTTGGGACTAATTCGACCCCGCCCGACTCAGCCCCGGTGTCGGATTTGCGGTCCGGGGCGCCGTTGTCGAGATATGCGCCTAAAAAGTGGTCAAAAAATTCCAAAAATTCCAAAAATGAGCCCAGAACAAAACCGACTGAAAATCTGAGCAGAACAACTCAAAATTAGTCGAAATGCACACTCGTTTCAATTTTTTGAGTTGAATTGAATTTGGCTAAAAAAAAACTCAAAAAAAGCGTGTACGCGGGGAAATGACGAGTCGTACGGCCAAACCGATGGCGCCAATCGATTCGCCAGGTCAAAATACCCCCATCTGCATATGTCTCGCGCCAAAATCTGACAAAAAGTTTTTTTGCCCAAAAAAATCATAAGGCTAACCATGGTGTTTTTTTGCGTTTTTTTGAGCCTCCAAAAAAATCGAGATAAAGGTGTTTTGGGACTAATTCGACCCCGCCCGACTCAGCCCCGGTGTCGGATTTGCGATCCGGGGCGCCGTTGTCGAGATATGCGCCTAAAAAGTGGTCAAAAAATTCCAAAAATGAGCCCAGAACAAAACCGACTGAAAATCTGAGCAGAACAACTCGAAATTAGTCGAAATGCACACTCGTTTCAATTTTTTGAGTTGAATTGAATTTGGCTAAAAAAAAACTCAAAAAAAGCGTGTACGCGGGGAAATGACGAGTCGTACGGCCAAACCGATGGCGCCAATCGATTCGCCAGGTCAAAATACCCCCATCTGCATATGTCTCGCGCCAAAATCTGACAAAAAGTTTTTTTGCCCAAAAAAATCATAAGGCTAACAACCATGGTGTTTTTTTGCGTTTTTTTGAGCCTCCAAAAAAATCGAGATAAAGGTGTTTTGGGACTAATTCGACCCCGCCCGACTCAGCCCCGGTGTCGGATTTGCGATCCGGGGCGCCGTTGTCGAGATATGCGCCTAAAAAGTGGTCAAAAAATTCCAAAAATGAGCCCAGAACAAAACCGACTGAAAATCTGAGCAGAACAACTCGAAATTAGTCGAAATGCACACTCGTTTCAATTTTTTGAGTTGAATTGAATTTGGCTAAAAAAAAACTCAAAAAAAGCGTGTACGCGGGGAAATGACGAGTCGTACGGCCAAACCGATGGCGCCAATCGATTCGCCAGGTCAAAATACCCCCATCTGCATATGTCTCGCGCCAAAATCTGACAAAAAGTTTTTTTGCCCAAAAAAATCATAAGGCTAACCATGGTGTTTTTTTGCGTTTTTTTGAGCCTCCAAAAAAATCGAGATAAAGGTGTTTTGGGACTAATTCGACCCCGCCCGACTCAGCCCCGGTGTCGGATTTGCGGTCCGGGGCGCCGTTGTCGAGATATGCGCCTAAAAAGTGGTCAAAAAATTCCAAAAATTCCAAAAATGAGCCCAGAACAAAACCGACTGAAAATCTGAGCAGAACAACTCAAAATTAGTCGAAATGCACACTCGTTTCAATTTTTTGAGTTGAATTGAATTTGGCTAAAAAAAAACTCAAAAAAAGCGTGTACGCGGGGAAATGACGAGTCGTACGGCCAAACCGATGGCGCCAATCGATTCGCCAGGTCAAAATACCCCCATCTGCATATGTCTCGCGCCAAAATCTGACAAAAAGTTTTTTTGCCCAAAAAAATCATAAGGCTAACCATGGTGTTTTTTTGCGTTTTTTTGAGCCTCCAAAAAAATCGAGATAAAGGTGTTTTGGGACTAATTCGACCCCGCCCGACCCAGCCCCGGTGTCGGATTTGCGATCCGGGGCGCCGTTGTCGAGATATGCGCCTAAAAAGTGGTCCAAAAATTCCAAAAATGAGCCCAGAACAAAACCGACTGAAAATCTTAGCAGAACAACTCGAAATTAGTCGAAATGCACACTCGTTTCAATTTTTTGAGTTGAATTGAATTTGGCTAAAAAAAAACTCAAAAAAAGCGTGTACGCGGGGAAATGACGAGTCGTACGGCCAAACCGATGGCGCCAATCGATTCGCCAGGTCAAAATACCCCCATCTGCATATGTCTCGCGCCAAAATCTGACAAAAAGTTTTTTTGCCCAAAAAAATCATAAGGCTAACCATGGTGTTTTTTTGCGTTTCTTTGAGCCTCCAAAAAAATCGAGATAAAGGTGTTTTGGGACTAATTCGACCCCGCCCGACTCAGCCCCGGTGTCGGATTTGCGATCCGGGGCGCCGTTGTCGAGATATGCGCCTAAAAAGTGGTCCAAAAATTCCAAAAATGAGCCCAGAACAAAACCGACTGAAAATCTGAGCAGAACAACTCGAAATTAGTCGAAATGCACACTCGTTTCAATTTTTTGAGTTGAATTGAATTTGACTAAAAAAAAACTCAAAAAAAGCGTGTACGCGGGGAAATGACGAGTCGTACGGCCAAACCGATGGCGCCAATCGATTCGCCAGGTCAAAATACCCCCATCTGCATATGTCTCGCGCCAAAATCTGACAAAAAGTTTTTTTGCCCAAAAAAATCATAAGGCTAACCATGGTGTTTTTTTGCGTTTTTTTGAGCCTCCAAAAAAATCGAGATAAAGGTGTTTTGGGACTAATTCGACCCCGCCCGACTCAGCCCCGGTGTCGGATTTGCGGTCCGGGGCGCCGTTGTCGAGATATGCGCCTAAAAAGTGGTCAAAAAATTCCAAAAATTCCAAAAATGAGCCCAGAACAAAACCGACTGAAAATCTGAGCAGAACAACTCAAAATTAGTCGAAATGCACACTCGTTTCAATTTTTTGAGTTGAATTGAATTTGGCTAAAAAAAAACTCAAAAAAAGCGTGTACGCGGGGAAATGACGAGTCGTACGGCCAAACCGATGGCGCCAATCGATTCGCCAGGTCAAAATACCCCCATCTGCATATGTCTCGCGCCAAAATCTGACAAAAAGTTTTTTTGCCCAAAAAAATCATAAGGCTAACCATGGTGTTTTTTTGCGTTTTTTTGAGCCTCCAAAAAAATCGAGATAAAGGTGTTTTGGGACTAATTCGACCCCGCCCGACTCAGCCCCGGTGTCGGATTTGCGGTCCGGGGCGCCGTTGTTGAGATATGCGCCTAAAAAGTGGTCCAAAAATTCCAAAAATGAGCCCAGAACAAAACCGACTGAAAATCTGAGCAGAACAACTCGAAATTAGTCGAAATGCACACTCGTTTCAATTTTTTGAGTTGAATTGAATTTGGCTAAAAAAAAACTCAAAAAAAGCGTGTACGCGGGGAAATGACGAGTCGTACGGCCAAACCGATGGCGCCAATCGATTCGCCAGGTCAAAATACCCCCATCTGCATATGTCTCGCGCCAAAATCTGACAAAAAGTTTTTTTGCCCAAAAAAATCATAAGGCTAACCTGGTGTTTTTTTGCGTTTTTTTGAGCCTCCAAAAAAATCGAGATAAAGGTGTTTTGGGACTAATTCGACCCCGCCCGACTCAGCCCCGGTGTCGGATTTGCGATCCGGGGCGCCGTTGTCGAGATATGCGCCTAAAAATTGGTCAAAAAATTCCAAAAATGAGCCCAGAACAAAACCGACTGAAAATCTGAGCAGAACAACTCGAAATTAGTCGAAATGCACACTCGTTTCAATTTTTTGAGTTGAATTGAATTTGGCTAAAAAAAAACTCAAAAAAAGCGTGTACGCGGGGAAATGACGAGTCGTACGGCCAAACCGATGGCGCCAATCGATTCGCCAGGTCAAAATACCCCCATCTGCATATGTCTCGCGCCAAAATCTGACAAAAAGTTTTTTTGCCCAAAAAAATCATAAGGCTAACCATGGTGTTTTTTTGCGTTTTTTTGAGCCTCCAAAAAAATCGAGATAAAGGTGTTTTGGGACTAATTCGACCCCGCCCGACTCAGCCCCGGTGTCGGATTTGCGGTCCGGGGCGCCGTTGTCGAGATATGCGCCTAAAAAGTGGTCAAAAAATTCCAAAAATTCCAAAAATGAGCCCAGAACAAAACCGACTGAAAATCTGAGCAGAACAACTCAAAATTAGTCGAAATGCACACTCGTTTCAATTTTTTGAGTTGAATTGAATTTGGCTAAAAAAAAACTCAAAAAAAGCGTGTACGCGGGGAAATGACGAGTCGTACGGCCAAACCGATGGCGCCAATCGATTCGCCAGGTCAAAATACCCCCATCTGCATATGTCTCGCGCCAAAATCTGACAAAAAGTTTTTTTGCCCAAAAAAATCATAAGGCTAACCATGGTGTTTTTTTGCGTTTTTTTGAGCCTCCAAAAAAATCGAGATAAAGGTGTTTTGGGACTAATTCGACCCCGCCCGACCCAGCCCCGGTGTCGGATTTGCGATCCGGGGCGCCGTTGTCGAGATATGCGCCTAAAAAGTGGTCCAAAAATTCCAAAAATGAGCCCAGAACAAAACCGACTGAAAATCTTAGCAGAACAACTCGAAATTAGTCGAAATGCACACTCGTTTCAATTTTTTGAGTTGAATTGAATTTGGCTAAAAAAAAACTCAAAAAAAGCGTGTACGCGGGGAAATGACGAGTCGTACGGCCAAACCGATGGCGCCAATCGATTCGCCAGGTCAAAATACCCCCATCTGCATATGTCTCGCGCCAAAATCTGACAAAAAGTTTTTTTGCCCAAAAAAATCATAAGGCTAACCATGGTGTTTTTTTGCGTTTCTTTGAGCCTCCAAAAAAATCGAGATAAAGGTGTTTTGGGACTAATTCGACCCCGCCCGACTCAGCCCCGGTGTCGGATTTGCGATCCGGGGCGCCGTTGTCGAGATATGCGCCTAAAAAGTGGTCCAAAAATTCCAAAAATGAGCCCAGAACAAAACCGACTGAAAATCTGAGCAGAACAACTCGAAATTAGTCGAAATGCACACTCGTTTCAATTTTTTGAGTTGAATTGAATTTGACTAAAAAAAAACTCAAAAAAAGCGTGTACGCGGGGAAATGACGAGTCGTACGGCCAAACCGATGGCGCCAATCGATTCGCCAGGTCAAAATACCCCCATCTGCATATGTCTCGCGCCAAAATCTGACAAAAAGTTTTTTTGCCCAAAAAAATCATAAGGCTAACCATGGTGTTTTTTTGCGTTTTTTTGAGCCTCCAAAAAAATCGAGATAAAGGTGTTTTGGGACTAATTCGACCCCGCCCGACTCAGCCCCGGTGTCGGATTTGCGGTCCGGGGCGCCGTTGTCGAGATATGCGCCTAAAAAGTGGTCAAAAAATTCCAAAAATTCCAAAAATGAGCCCAGAACAAAACCGACTGAAAATCTGAGCAGAACAACTCAAAATTAGTCGAAATGCACACTCGTTTCAATTTTTTGAGTTGAATTGAATTTGGCTAAAAAAAAACTCAAAAAAAGCGTGTACGCGGGGAAATGACGAGTCGTACGGCCAAACCGATGGCGCCAATCGATTCGCCAGGTCAAAATACCCCCATCTGCATATGTCTCGCGCCAAAATCTGACAAAAAGTTTTTTTGCCCAAAAAAATCATAAGGCTAACCATGGTGTTTTTTTGCGTTTTTTTGAGCCTCCAAAAAAATCGAGATAAAGGTGTTTTGGGACTAATTCGACCCCGCCCGACTCAGCCCCGGTGTCGGATTTGCGGTCCGGGGCGCCGTTGTTGAGATATGCGCCTAAAAAGTGGTCCAAAAATTCCAAAAATGAGCCCAGAACAAAACCGACTGAAAATCTGAGCAGAACAACTCGAAATTAGTCGAAATGCACACTCGTTTCAATTTTTTGAGTTGAATTGAATTTGGCTAAAAAAAAACTCAAAAAAAGCGTGTACGCGGGGAAATGACGAGTCGTACGGCCAAACCGATGGCGCCAATCGATTCGCCAGGTCAAAATACCCCCATCTGCATATGTCTCGCGCCAAAATCTGACAAAAAGTTTTTTTGCCCAAAAAAATCATAAGGCTAACCTGGTGTTTTTTTGCGTTTTTTTGAGCCTCCAAAAAAATCGAGATAAAGGTGTTTTGGGACTAATTCGACCCCGCCCGACTCAGCCCCGGTGTCGGATTTGCGATCCGGGGCGCCGTTGTCGAGATATGCGCCTAAAAATTGGTCAAAAAATTCCAAAAATGAGCCCAGAACAAAACCGACTGAAAATCTGAGCAGAACAACTCGAAATTAGTCGAAATGCACACTCGTTTCAATTTTTTGAGTTGAATTGAATTTGGCTAAAAAAAAACTCAAAAAAAGCGTGTACGCGGGGAAATGACGAGTCGTACGGCCAAACCGATGGCGCCAATCGATTCGCCAGGTCAAAATACCCCCATCTGCATATGTCTCGCGCCAAAATCTGACAAAAAGTTTTTTTGCCCAAAAAAATCATAAGGCTAACCATGGTGTTTTTTTGCGTTTTTTTGAGCCTCCAAAATGTTAAGAGCCTCTCACGGCGCCTGCACTGGTCAACCAGTTTGCCTGGCCACACTGAGTCTTTCTCCTCCCTTTCTCGCTCGCTCTCTCGACGGTCGCGCACCCGGCGCTGCCGTCCCAGTTCATGTTGTGTGCTTGTGCTTCCTAGATGTGCTTCCTAGAATAAAGACTTCAGGTACGTGGACTTGCTTTTCATTCCTGGGTCGGCCCCCTGTCTGGGGGAAGGCTCCTCACATGGTAGAGAGCAGTGGTTTTTCGATTCACAAAATGTCATTGAGCATTTTTTTTTGCAAAATTTAAGAAATTTTTCTAGACCTCTGAATACCAAAATTTTTTTTCACCTGCTGTAATCTTTATTTTTTTATTTTTTAGTAATTTTTCCTGAATCTTGAGTACATTGGAAAACAGGTATGTTGAACTTGTGTGATTTTTGCGTTCGTTGTGGATCAGTTTTTTAATTCATTTCTAGATGGAATTTTTTTATGTGTGTTGTGTGATATTATTATTATTAAATCTTGACGAAATTCTTGACGTATTTTATAAGTTTCTCTTGACGTTCTAGATGTTTTAATATTTTTTTAGCTATAATTTTTATAGAGATCTATGGGTTTATTGCCCTAGGTCGACTAGTTTTAATTTAGCTTCGTGGGTTTATTGCCCCAAGCTACCTATTTTAATTCTAGGATAGGGCGAACTACGGGTTTATTGCCCTGGTTCAAAGTTTTAACGAATATTTTAATATTCAAAAGTGGATCTTGGGTTCATAGCCTAAGACACTGGCGAAAGATTTTATTTAAAATCTTGATGAAAGATTGGTCCACATACGAAACGCATAATTATTCACAGGTCAACTACAAATATTATATCTTGAAGTATTTCACATTAAAATATCTAGATCGTTTATTAATATATAGCAAAAAGATAGATTGAAAATTTAAATTACCACTCTCACCATTGTAATTTAAGTTTAATATTAAGTGTTTCAGTCATTCGCGAATTTTTTTCTAGACGTTGTGTGCAATTTATTTCTTGACGTGATATTACTTCAGTTTATCTTGTGAAGTGATAGTATTTAACGTTTATTTTTTTTCTCTCTCTCATTCCCTCCTCAGTTTTATTTAGCTGGTGGCGATCGTATAATACAAAGAAAATATTTATCGTGCAGAATAGTGTTCAAGTGTAAGTATTAGATTGCATCTCGATTGAATCTTACATTATAAATAGATATAAATGAAAAATATTGACGTGAATAATCTCGATGTAACTAAATTATTTTCTCCTGGCCGAAGTTTTTTGTTTGCTTTTATTCTGGCCACAAAAACCTGTAGCGCGCGGGTAGGCAAGTAGATGAGGGTAGATTAGTGTCAAATTTAAGGTATTGCAATGCAAATTAATACAAAGTTACCGCAATGCGAAAGTAATGTTGCAACCTGCCTCTTGAATGTAGAAAGGTTTGAAAGGTGACCCTTTCATCTTTCTTTTACTCGCCTCGTCACTTAGGCATAGGTAGATTGGTATGTCGAATGTCGTTGATTAACAATAAAACTTCTCGAATGATTTTTCCTGTACGATTCGGTAAAATGTTTCGTCAGGAAATAAAACAAATAATTTTCTTACTTATCGTTGGGTACAAAACTGACTCTAGGACCTGTGAGCCTATTTGTTGGTTAGTAGATTGTTAATCGTGGCGGATGGGACCTGTGAGCCCTTAAACCACATTCGTGTATGGGGTTATCTTGAAGTAGTAGTAGTATTAGATAGTAGAATTGGCCAAAAATTAAAACCCAAAGTGATCATACACGTCTAAAATAACGACTAAATATAAAGTAAACAATTTTATTTTTCCCATTCTAGAAAGTTCATTTGACACAAAATACCTCACCATTCTAAAATGCACAAGTAAGGTGCAGAATTGAATAACATCTACTTTGTCTCGAGCTAGCTAGGCATGGATTCTTGGTTGGTACTTTACAGCAATCAAGATGAAATGTTTAACTAGGCTAGGACCATTGGGTTGTTCGGAGTTCCCAATCCAGTGGCACCGGCTGTAAATCGTGATTTCTAATCAGATTTATACTTGTTCTTGGAGAAAAAAAAAAAAATTATTTGTCACATTAATATTCTATATAATTTTATTCATCTCGAACGTAACTCAATAATTATTATAATAACAAATACATCTAGAAAATTATTATTATTCTACTCACACAGATAGACGATGAAAAAGAAATGTTCAATAATTGAGAAGTCGAGAAAATAGAGAAATTAGTGGAAATTCGAATTACGTACCTATAACTATAAAAGCTTATTGAATGATTTCCACAGCCCGTACATACGGTCATATTTAGCTTACTCTTGAAGTTTTAAAGAAATTCAGATAAATTTATCTTGAATATTAGTTTAAGAACTACTCCTTATAGACGGCTCAATAAACAAACTAAATAACTACCTGCTCAGAGTCACATGTAATTCCTAAAAAGCATGGATTCATTTAATAAAAGAAATAAGACTTAGTTAATTGTATGGAAATAAAGCTCAGTTAAATGTATGTTACTCTTGAAATGATTTTAATGATCGAAAGATAACTTGTCCAAAATATCGTTCAATATTTTAGAACGGAGGGAGAGAAAAGTCGAATATTTGAAAATTTACACTCCATTAAAATCTTCTGATTTGTGTGAACAATGGTAATGAAATAACTTTTCTAGAAACAGTTTCTTGATCGGCGTTGAAGTCACTTTCTAGACAACGTATCTCGTGTATTCTACTTATTGCATAGTTTGAAATAAAGACTAAAATCTCGTTTCAAATGCAGAAGTTCTAGAAGGATGTTTCAAACAAGGGAAAAATACTTTAAAACGGAGGCAGAATAGAAATTCTAGATCACTACATAAACATACTTACTCTAGACAATTTCACTATTCAATTCTAGATATCACCACTTGGTAAGATTCTCGGATACTACAAATATCATTTCTCAAGTCCTAGTATGAATAAAAACGCCTCTCGAAGTGATCCTGGGTTAAAGTAGAAAGTGTGAACATTATTCATAAACTGTTACTTACACTAAAAACGTGAGACATACTCAGCGGTGAAAATACAAGCATATGAAAACCCTTATCAAATCACAGTTAGCCATTTTTTGAAAGATATTTCAATTACTAAGATAAGATCATAAAAGTCACAGACAAAAAGAATAGAAGCTACACTGAACGAACGAATTCCTTCACCGACCGAATTTGCCCTTTGGCATAGCTATCAGCTTACATTTTCTAGACAATTCAAAAGCTTCTAGAATGGAGGGAGTAATAAATTAGTTAATATACAATACAATTTGTCCTCAAATTATTACTGCTCAGATAATATAAATATCGTTCTCGTTTAAAATTCTGAAATAGCTCTAAAATCACTCTAGAAAAGTTGAATTTTTTTAGATTAATTCTTAAAGATTAAAGAAATTGGTCAAATAATTTCTCGTTACATCTTGATTAGAGAAAGTTTCTTTAAAAATTAATTCTCGAGTTACTTCACCAAATTTCAAAAATTAAAATTTTCTAAATTAATAGGAACATCTGAAGTAAACTTGTTGACATCAGTATATTTGGCAACACCGCATTCAAATGAAACAGCGTGCTCTGGTATCTTGTTCAATTCTCAACTTGAAAAAAAAAAATATATATATCGCAAATCAACGTCTTAAGCGGTTGAAATTGAAGTTATTATAAACAAATTTCTTGAAGGATTACAATTAAATTTACTGAATTTTTTATCTCGTTCTTGTTAATAATGAATCAAACTGATAGTCTTGGTTGTGGTCGCGGTCGCGGTTGCGGGCGAGGTAATTTAAGTTTATTGGAACTGAGAGCACAGTACTTTAGAAGAAACTCTTGCCATTTATGCGGAGCTATGGACCACTTCAAGATAAAGTGTCCAGTAGGTGCGAGATGTTTCCATTGTAAAAAGTTGGGCCACAAGGCACCAAATTGCCCAGCTTATCAGGGCCAGTCTGTCCAGACGGTTACAAGAGAGGTCACTGGCGGTCGCTCCGATGGAAGTGTTGTGGCGGACAGGTCTAAGTTACCTCTCAATCAAAGCCAAATGAAGTAATGTTTATCCTTTTTCGAATAATTTTTCTTTTTTTTATCCTCTAGATGTTAATTTGTTTTTTTCTATAGATAAAAATTTCTTTTATACTTTTTTTAATAAAAATATTGCACTATTCTCCTGACTTTCTATCTGAGTAAAACACTGATGGCGAATTACTTTTCTCGAAGAAATCTTCATAACAATCAACGCAATCGTAATTGTCGTAGACATTCTAGAGGTGATTACCGAAACACTTGCAACCGAAATTATAGCCAACCTATAAATTCATATAATAATAATAGTTCGTACAGTCGCGGTACCTCTAGAAGGAGAAATAATAATCATAGAAGGTAGAAATAGCTGACATCAAGACTTCACTAATACATCTAGAAACGATAATAAGAATAATAATACGAAAAATTAATAAAATGCTTTACTGTAGATACCTCTGGAAATTCGATTTTGCAACCCGAAATTAGATTAGAACCGACTAACCCAATCGATGAACCAATTCCAATTAGCAAACATCTTGACGAATTGATAAGATAGTTATTAAATCCCGATTAATTATTATTAAATGAAATCTCGGTTAATTATTTTGACGGTAAATATTTAGATCAAAAATTTGTTTTATCGTTACTTATTTTCATTCATAAATTTTTTTTAATTCTGTTTGAACTCATCTAAAAGTTGTAAATGGTATCGAAAGAAATGAACTAGCTGCTCTAGAAGAAATCGGCTATAGGAAATTTATTAATCAAAAATTTAAAAAGATATCACAAATAATAAGTACATAACCTTAAAATACGTTCTAGAAGTATCAAATGCTTTTTATAACCTCTTGTCGCTTTCTAAATTAGCCAATAATGACTATAACGTTCTCCTCTCGTATAAAACTGCGAAAAATTACGAAACAGATCTAGAAGCAAAGAGATTACAAAGTTCGAAAATTAATACAGTGAACCACTATAGAAACAGATCTTAAAAATCATACTCACTAGACATACAATTGATTGACTCAACCAAAGTTGATTATACCAGCTCGTATAGAGAAAACATCTTGACCTTTACCTGAAAGGAAAAATAAATTCGAATTAACCTAAAAATAATGTAACTATAGAGAACGATACATTTCAAAATTTACCTAATAGATGTCATATTATCAGTCGATGGATCTTCCAAGGTCTCTTCAGTCGTTTTTACCTGGAACTGATATAATATATTGTGACATAAGTTTCTTGAAATAACGATGACATGAAGCGAAAACATTTGAAAAATCATACAAATCGAAACAATTTTCTCTAGATTGATAAAAAGTCACTTATCTAGAAGTTTGAAAACAGCACCGGTTCTCCAATGAAATTTGATGAATAAGTTTGTCATATTAAGCTAAAAACTTTCTAGATCGTTCACGAGATTTCATTCACTGAGAAAATATTCATTACACTAATTAATTAAGCTTCTAATAAAATAATTGTCAATTAAACGTAATTTTTTAGTGATAACACGTGAATTTCACATACCCACTCTCAATGGTTGAAAATGTCTATGCAATGTTACCCGAAGTTAAAACGTAAAATTGTATTAAATAAAAACACTACTTCTAGATCAAAACTGTACTATGTTGTAAAATCTGAGTAGTTACCGCAATTACCAGTTTGTAGTTTAGATGACCGAGTTGTTTGAGGGACATGATTAATATACGTGACTCCGCAAATGCTTATAAACGATTAGTTGATTGAACAAATTATTATCTAAGTCAGTTACTATTTTACTACACAGCCATATAAATATATGAATAAACAGTAATTACCCGTAAACGATCCGCCCCAGCACCATCCCAATCCGTATCAATAAATTAAACGAAAAATTTGCATCTTTGATGCCTAAAAATAATAATCTTGACGAAATTGAAGATTTTCTAGCCCACAGAGCTATAATTAAACAACCTGTAATTGATTTAATTTCTAGAAGTGAACTTCTCGTAAATGATATTAAAAATAAGCTGATGAAATTACTTCCTGGAAATAACGTGAAAAGTCATCTCGACGAAAAGAAAGAAGAAAGTCATTAAAAATATGAATCAAATAAAAATTTAATATAAAATTACTCAATTGCATACAAGCTTCTATGAAGAAATTAAGTCTTGAAGAAATTCGTACAAAATGTAATATTCCTTTCCATACAATATATTCAGATGTAATGGGTCCTATAAAACCACCAACAATTGAAAAAAAAAAAAAAAAAAAAAAAAAATATGAGTATATCGTTTCTTTCATAGACGACTCCACAAGATTCGCAATAACATATTGAATAAAAAATCCGACACTCTAGACTGTTTTAAACAATACGTAAGTTTAATTAAAAGCTATACGAATTCTTCTGGAAAAGTGAGATGTTTGAGATCGGACAATGGTACTGAGTATTGCAATTCCGAGTTTACTAAATTTTGTCTGGAAAGAGGTATCGTACAACAATTTTCTGAGCTTTACACACCACAACATAACGGGTGCGCTGAGCGCTTTAATCGAACTATAATAGATAAAACTCGTAAATTAATTTTCGTTTCTAGCATTCCGAAACATTTTTGGGATATTGCATTAGCTATGGCGGTACATAATTACAATCGTACGCCGCATTCGAATCTAGACGGAAATTTTACCAATTCAGATCGCGTTTATCAAAATTAGATCCTAAAATATTTCAGCTAAAACGATTTGGCTCGCTTACGTACATCTTGAAAACAGGTACACCCAAGTCAAAATTTGATAATAAAGCCGTAATCGGAATTCTTGTCGGTTATACGAATACAGGGTATTATGTACTTTTGCCAGATTCTGGAAAAATTGTTCGTACATCACACGTTAGAATTAATGAAAAGAAAAATTATCGCGATATTAAAAATACACCAGATCCTGGAATAACTATCATCTCCGAAGCAGACTGGCTAAAAGACTTCTCTGAATTGTATGAACGTCCTGTACCTGTAAAAGAAAACTCTAATAAGCCTAACGATAATAATACGCACACGAACGATAATACTTTGAAAATTACTACAAATTCTTCCATCTCGAATGCGAAAATTCTTCTCGATTGTTCAACACAAACAGATTTTATAATTTCTTCTCTTGATGAAAAGTCCATTACAGATATCAACGTCTCGAACGATTTCACTTCAGAAGTAGTATTACATAATGATAAATCTGAAACAAATATTGAAACACACTTCCATAAAGCACTCGAATTTTTGGCTCAAAACAATGCGAATGACGAAGCAGCAAATGAACTCGAAAATTATTATTTACTTACGAGTATTCTATCCGATCCTATCTCATACGAACAGGCGTTGAAATCCGATGACTCTTCTAGATGGCAAGATGCGATTAATCAAGAAATTAACGCGATGATTAAAAATAAAGTTTGGATAGAAGACGATCGTCTGAGCAGTGAAAGTGATGAGCAGGTTACAATCGTCGATTCGACCATGGTTTTCAAACGTAAAATCACAGTCAATGGTAATATTCGTTATAAGACTCGTCTCGTTGCTCGTGGATATCTTGATACAAGGAATTTTGAAATATCACGTATTTATGCACCAGTTTCACGTATAACCACAATTCGCACAGTTTTACTTCTTATCAATAAATTCAATCTAGACGCTTATCAGTTAGATGTACCCTCCGCCTTCCTTAACGGCGATCTTCTTGAAGAAACATACATGGAAATTCCAAAAGGAATTAACGTCTCGAAAGAACATAGGAAAGCAAAAGTTTATAAACTGCTAAAAGCTATTTATGGCCTTAAACAATCGCCAAACAGGTGGAATAAACGTTTTGACGATGAAATTAAAAAAATTGGGTTTTCATGCTGACGTGAACGACCCGTGTCTTTATTGGTATCGAGTTGGTGACGTCATAATTTTTCTAATTCTCTATGTTGACGATATTTTTTTTAGCTGGAAATAACAATGAAGTATTATTGCGTATTTTTGAAGAACTTAGGAAAAATTTTTTTTGATACTCAAAAATTAAGGTGAACGTAAAAATTTGTAGGATTAAATATTACACGTGACTGTGAAAATAAGATTATTCATCTAGATCAATAAGATTATTGTTCTGACATGCTAGAACAATTTCATATGTTAAAATCCAAAATTAGCAATATTCCTATGCAACCAAAATCTACTTTAATTAAAACAAAAGCATTAGAACAAGATCTTCTTGAAAAAGTACCTAAAAATAGAGAAGGATGAAAACGACAAAAACGTATTCAAGGAAAATATGACGATAAGGTAGAGAAGCGATCGGCTCTCTCTTGTACTAAGCGAATGCCTCTAGACCAGATATCATGTTTGCTACTCACTCTCTTTCTAGACGTCAAGTTAATCCCACAAAATTTGATTGGGAAGAAGTGAAGCGAGTGTTTAAATATTTAGATCATACCAAAAAAAAAAAATATGGTCTTGCATACATAGGTAAAAAGAGAGAAATCATTGCATATGCCGATGCATCATTAGATGATTGTGATACGTATAAGTTCAGACCAAGACGCCGACATCTTGACGAAAGCTTTACCAAATAATAAATTCGAAAATTTTAGAAATCGGTTACTTCACAATCTAGATGAATTTTAATTCTACTTTAAAATACCGTAGCCATATCTAGATAGAAATAAAAATTACTAATACATCTAGATAGTAATATACATAAGCAATGGAATTTTTCAACTACACCTAATTATGCGGATTTTTACGCACTCCTTTGCGAGATAAGAGCTGTTGCGACAACCTACGAGTTGGAAAATTTCCTCATACTTGAAAATATTATAGAAGAACTTAAAATCGCGAAGAATCTGAATAATCAACTGTCCACAGACGATGATTTGGAATTGGACTGTTTTCTTTTTTCTTTCCATCTCGATGGTATAAATTCTTAAATAGCTCATTTATCTTCTTAAATTTTTTTTGCATCTCGTATTTGTGATATTTTTTGTAGAAAACGAAGTTACTAGGTTATTTTGTAAGAATTTTCTTTAGTTTTTGTTATTTTGTTCTTGACGAAGTTACTAATTTATTTTGTATGAATTTCTCATTTCTTGTTATCTTGTTTGTATCTTTATATAAGAGAGCGTCCCCTATATTTTATTAAGTAATCTTGTATTTATTGATTTCTCTAGATGTTTTTTTGTTTGTCTGTTTTAACACAAAGTTTTATGTTCCTGACATCGTAGAATTTTATTGGATTCAACGTTCTACATAGTGACCGGCCAATTTTAAGCAAATTTTACCCGTTTCTCTCGTGTATTTAATTCTAGTTCCCCTTAGTATGTAAAGGAGATATGACTTGGCTCAAATGTTTAAAACAATCTTGACGATATCTTGAAGTTCTTACGTATCTAGATGCCTACTTTCTCTGGTAGCGCGACCTCCTCTCCTCACTTGCTCGAAAGCTCGTCGGGAGGGAGTGTTAAGAGCCTCTCACGGCGCCTGCACTGGTCAACCAGTTTGCCTGGCCACACTGAGTCTTTCTCCTCCCTTTCTCGCTCGCTCTCTCGACGGTCGCGCACCCGGCGCTGCCGTCCCAGTTCATGTTGTGTGCTTGTGCTTCCTAGATGTGCTTCCTAGAATAAAGACTTCAGGTACGTGGACTTGCTTTTCATTCCTGGGTCGGCCCCCTGTCTGGGGGAAGGCTCCTCACACAAAAAAATCGAGATAAAGGTGTTTTGGGACTAATTCGACCCCGCCCGACTCAGCCCCGGTGTCGGATTTGCGATCCGGGGCGCCGTTGTCGAGATATGCGCCTAAAAAGTGGTCCAAAAATTCCAAAAATGAGCCCAGAACAAAACCGACTGAAAATCTGAGCAGAACAACTCGAAATTAGTCGAAATGCACACTCGTTTCAATTTTTTGAGTTGAATTGAATTTGGCTAAAAAAAAACTCAAAAAAAGCGTGTACGCGGGGAAATGACGAGTCGTACGGCCAAACCGATGGCGCCAATCGATTCGCCAGGTCAAAATACCCCCATCTGCATATGTCTCGCGCCAAAATCTGACAAAAAGTTTTTTTGCCCAAAAAAATCATAAGGCTAACCATGGTGTTTTTTTGCGTTTCTTTGAGCCTCCAAAAAAATCGAGATAAAGGTGTTTTGGGACTAATTCGACCCCGCCCGACTCATCCCCGGTGTCGGATTTGCGGTCCGGGGCGCCGTTGTCGAGATATGCGCCTAAAAAGTGGTCAAAAAATTCCAAAAATTCCAAAAATGAGCCCAGATCAAAACCGACTGAAAATCTGAGCAGAACAACTCAAAATTAGTCGAAATGCACACTCGTTTCAATTTTTTGAGTTGAATTGAATTTGGCTAAAAAAAAACTCAAAAAAAGCGTGTACGCGGAGAAATGACGAGTCGTACGGCCAAACCGATGGCGTCAATCGATTCGCCAGGTCAAAATACCCCCATCTGCATATGTCTCGCGCCAAAATCTGACAAAAAGTTTTTTTGCCCAAAAAAATCATAAGGCTAACCATGGTGTTTTTTTGCGTTTTTTTGAGCCTCCAAAAAAATCGAGATAAAGGTGTTTTGGGACTAATTCGACCCCGCCCGACTCAGCCCCGGTGTCGGATTTGCGATCCGGGGCGCCGTTGTCGAGATATGCGCCTAAAAAGTGGTCAAAAAATTCCAAAAATGAGCCCAGAACAAAACCGACTGAAAATCTGAGCAGAACAACTCAAAATTAGTCGAAATGCACACTCGTTTCAATTTTTTGAGTTGAATTGAATTTGGCTAAAAAAAAACTCAAAAAAAGCGTGTACGCGGGGAAATGACGAGTCGTACGGCCAAACCGATGGCGCCAATCGATTCGCCAGGTCAAAATACCCCCATCTGCATATGTCTCGCGCCAAAATCTGACAAAAAGTTTTTTTGCCCAAAAAAATCATAAGGCTAACCATGGTGTTTTTTTGCGTTTTTTTGAGCCTCCAAAAAAATCGAGATAAAGGTGTTTTGGGACTAATTCGACCCCGCCCGACTCAGCCCCGGTGTCGGATTTGCGGTCCGGGGCGCCGTTGTCGAGATATGCGCCTAAAAAGTGGTCAAAAAATTCCAAAAATTCCAAAAATGAGCCCAGAACAAAACCGACTGAAAATCTGAGCAGAACAACTCAAAATTAGTCGAAATGCACACTCGTTTCAATTTTTTGAGTTGAATTGAATTTGGCTAAAAAAAAACTCAAAAAAAGCGTGTACGCGGGGAAATGACGAGTCGTACGGCCAAACCGATGGCGCCAATCGATTCGCCAGGTCAAAATACCCCCATCTGCATATGTCTCGCGCCAAAATCTGACAAAAAGTTTTTTTGCCCAAAAAAATCATAAGGCTAACCATGGTGTTTTTTTGCGTTTCTTTGAGCCTCCAAAAAAATCGAGATAAAGGTGTTTTGGGACTAATTCGACCCCGCCCGACTCAGCCCCGGTGTCGGATTTGCGATCCGGGGCGCCGTTGTCGAGATATGCGCCTAAAAAGTGGTCAAAAAATTCCAAAAATGAGCCCAGAACAAAACCGACTGAAAATCTGAGCAGAACAACTCAAAATTAGTCGAAATGCACACTCGTTTCAATTTTTTGAGTTGAATTGAATTTGGCTAAAAAAAAACTCAAAAAAAGCGTGTACGCGGGGAAATGACGAGTCGTACGGCCAAACCGATGGCGCCAATCGATTCGCCAGGTCAAAATACCCCCATCTGCATATGTCTCGCGCCAAAATCTGACAAAAAGTTTTTTTGCCCAAAAAAATCATAAGGCTAACCATGGTGTTTTTTTGCGTTTTTTTGAGCCTCCAAAAAAATCGAGATAAAGGTGTTTTGGGACTAATTCGACCCCGCCCGACTCAGCCCCGGTGTCGGATTTGCGGTCCGGGGCGCCGTTGTTGAGATATGCGCCTAAAAAGTGGTCCAAAAATTCCAAAAATGAGCCCAGAACAAAACCGACTGAAAATCTGAGCAGAACAACTCGAAATTAGTCGAAATGCACACTCGTTTCAATTTTTTGAGTTGAATTGAATTTGGCTAAAAAAAAACTCAAAAAAAGCGTGTACGCGGGGAAATGACGAGTCGTACGGCCAAACCGATGGCGCCAATCGATTCGCCAGGTCAAAATACCCCCATCTGCATATGTCTCGCGCCAAAATCTGACAAAAAGTTTTTTTGCCCAAAAAAATCATAAGGCTAACCATGGTGTTTTTTTGCGTTTTTTTGAGCCTCCAAAAAAATCGAGATAAAGGTGTTTTGGGACTAATTCGACCCCGCCCGACTCAGCCCCGGTGTCGGATTTGCGGTCCGGGGCGCCGTTGTTGAGATATGCGCCTAAAAAGTGGTCCAAAAATTCCAAAAATGAGCCCAGAACAAAACCGACTGAAAATCTGAGCAGAACAACTCGAAATTAGTCGAAATGCACACTCGTTTCAATTTTTTGAGTTGAATTGAATTTGGCTAAAAAAAAACTCAAAAAAAGCGTGTACGCGGGGAAATGACGAGTCGTACGGCCAAACCGATGGCGCCAATCGATTCGCCAGGTCAAAATACCCCCATCTGCATATGTCTCGCGCCAAAATCTGACAAAAAGTTTTTTTGCCCAAAAAAATCATAAGGCTAACCTGGTGTTTTTTTGCGTTTTTTTGAGCCTCCAAAAAAATCGAGATAAAGGTGTTTTGGGACTAATTCGACCCCGCCCGACTCAGCCCCGGTGTCGGATTTGCGATCCGGGGCGCCGTTGTCGAGATATGCGCCTAAAAAGTGGTCAAAAAATTCCAAAAATGAGCCCAGAACAAAACCGACTGAAAATCTGAGCAGAACAACTCGAAATTAGTCGAAATGCACACTCGTTTCAATTTTTTGAGTTGAATTGAATTTGGCTAAAAAAAAACTCAAAAAAAGCGTGTACGCGGGGAAATGACGAGTCGTACGGCCAAACCGATGGCGCCAATCGATTCGCCAGGTCAAAATACCCCCATCTGCATATGTCTCGCGCCAAAATCTGACAAAAAGTTTTTTTGCCCAAAAAAATCATAAGGCTAACCATGGTGTTTTTTTGCGTTTTTTTGAGCCTCCAAAAAAATCGAGATAAAGGTGTTTTGGGACTAATTCGACCCCGCCCGACTCAGCCCCGGTGTCGGATTTGCGATCCGGGGCGCCGTTGTCGAGATATGCGCCTAAAAATTGGTCAAAAAATTCCAAAAATGAGCCCAGAACAAAACCGACTGAAAATCTGAGCAGAACAACTCGAAATTAGTCGAAATGCACACTCGTTTCAATTTTTTGAGTTGAATTGAATTTGGCTAAAAAAAAACTCAAAAAAAGCGTGTACGCGGGGAAATGACGAGTCGTACGGCCAAACCGATGGCGCCAATCGATTCGCCAGGTCAAAATACCCCCATCTGCATATGTCTCGCGCCAAAATCTGACAAAAAGTTTTTTTGCCCAAAAAAATCATAAGGCTAACCATGGTGTTTTTTTGCGTTTTTTTGAGCCTCCAAAAAAATCGAGATAAAGGTGTTTTGGGACTAATTCGACCCCGCCCGACTCAGCCCCGGTGTCGGATTTGCGGTCCGGGGCGCCGTTGTCGAGATATGCGCCTAAAAAGTGGTCAAAAAATTCCAAAAATTCCAAAAATGAGCCCAGAACAAAACCGACTGAAAATCTGAGCAGAACAACTCAAAATTAGTCGAAATGCACACTCGTTTCAATTTTTTGAGTTGAATTGAATTTGGCTAAAAAAAAACTCAAAAAAAGCGTGTACGCGGGGAAATGACGAGTCGTACGGCCAAACCGATGGCGCCAATCGATTCGCCAGGTCAAAATACCCCCATCTGCATATGTCTCGCGCCAAAATCTGACAAAAAGTTTTTTTGCCCAAAAAAATCATAAGGCTAACCATGGTGTTTTTTTGCGTTTTTTTGAGCCTCCAAAAAAATCGAGATAAAGGTGTTTTCGGACTAATTCGACCCCGCCCGACTCAGCCACGGTGTCGGATTTGCGGTCCGGGGCGCCGTTGTCGAGATATGCGCCTAAAAAGTGGTCCAAAAATTCCAAAAATGAGCCCAGAACAAAACCGACTGAAAATCTGAGCAGAACTACTCGAAATTAGTCGAAATGCACACTCGTTTCAATTTTTTGAGTTGAATTGAATTTGGCTAAAAAAAAACTCAAAAAAAGCGTGTACGCGGGGAAATGACGAGTCGTACGGCCAAACCGATGGCGCCAATCGATTCGCCAGTTCAAAATACCCCCATCTGCATATGTCTTGCGCCAAAATCTGACAAAAAGTTTTTTTGCCCAAAAAAATCATAAGGCTAACCATGGTGTTTTTTTGCGTTTTTTTGAGCCTCCAAAAAAATCGAGATAAAGGTGTTTTGGGACTAATTCGACCCCGCCCGACTCAGCCCCGGTGTCGGATTTGCGGTCCGGGGCGCCGTTGTTGAGATATGCGCCTAAAAAGTGGTCCAAAAATTCCAAAAATGAGCCCAGAACAAAACCGACTGAAAATCTGAGCAGAACAACTCGAAATTAGTCGAAATGCACACTCGTTTCAATTTTTTGAGTTGAATTGAATTTGGCTAAAAAAAAACTCAAAAAAAGCGTGTACGCGGGGAAATGACGAGTCGTACGGCCAAACCGATGGCGCCAATCGATTCGCCAGGTCAAAATACCCCCATCTGCATATGTCTCGCGCCAAAATCTGACAAAAAGTTTTTTTGCCCAAAAAAATCATAAGGCTAACAACCATGGTGTTTTTTTGCGTTTTTTTGAGCCTCCAAAAAAATCGAGATAAAGGTGTTTTGGGACTAATTCGACCCCGCCCGACTCAGCCCCGGTGTCGGATTTGCGATCCGGGGCGCCGTTGTCGAGATATGCGCCTAAAAAGTGGTCAAAAAATTCCAAAAATGAGCCCAGAACAAAACCGACTGAAAATCTGAGCAGAACAACTCGAAATTAGTCGAAATGCACACTCGTTTCAATTTTTTGAGTTGAATTGAATTTGGCTAAAAAAAAACTCAAAAAAAGCGTGTACGCGGGGAAATGACGAGTCGTACGGCCAAACCGATGGCGCCAATCGATTCGCCAGGTCAAAATACCCCCATCTGCATATGTCTCGCGCCAAAATCTGACAAAAAGTTTTTTTGCCCAAAAAAATCATAAGGCTAACCATGGTGTTTTTTTGCGTTTTTTTGAGCCTCCAAAAAAATCGAGATAAAGGTGTTTTGGGACTAATTCGACCCCGCCCGACTCAGCCCCGGTGTCGGATTTGCGGTCCGGGGCGCCGTTGTCGAGATATGCGCCTAAAAAGTGGTCAAAAAATTCCAAAAATTCCAAAAATGAGCCCAGAACAAAACCGACTGAAAATCTGAGCAGAACAACTCAAAATTAGTCGAAATGCACACTCGTTTCAATTTTTTGAGTTGAATTGAATTTGTCTAAAAAAAAAACTCAAAAAAAGCGTGTACGCGGGGAAATGACGAGTCGTACGGCCAAACCGATGGCGCCAATCGATTCGCCAGGTCAAAATACCCCCATCTGCATATGTCTCGCGCCAAAATCTGACAAAAAGTTTTTTTGCCCAAAAAAATCATAAGGCTAACCATGGTGTTTTTTTGCGTTTTTTTGAGCCTCCAAAAAAATCGAGATAAAGGTGTTTTGGGACTAATTCGACCCCGCCCGACTCAGCCCCGGTGTCGGATTTGCGATCCGGGGCGCCGTTGTCGAGATATGCGCCTAAAAAGTGGTCAAAAAATTCCAAAAATGAGCCCAGAACAAAACCGACTGAAAATCTGAGCAGAACAACTCGAAATTAGTCGAAATGCACACTCGTTTCAATTTTTTGAGTTGAATTGAATTTGGCTAAAAAAAAACTCAAAAAAAGCGTGTACGCGGGGAAATGACGAGTCGTACGGCCAAACCGATGGCGCCAATCGATTCGCCAGGTCAAAATACCCCCATCTGCATATGTCTCGCGCCAAAATCTGACAAAAAGTTTTTTTGCCCAAAAAAATCATAAGGCTAACAACCATGGTGTTTTTTTGCGTTTTTTTGAGCCTCCAAAAAAATCGAGATAAAGGTGTTTTGGGACTAATTCGACCCCGCCCGACTCAGCCCCGGTGTCGGATTTGCGATCCGGGGCGCCGTTGTCGAGATATGCGCCTAAAAAGTGGTCCAAAAATTCCAAAAATGAGCCCAGAACAAAACCGACTGAAAATCTGAGCAGAACAACTCGAAATTAGTCGAAATGCACACTCGTTTCAATTTTTTGAGTTGAATTGAATTTGGCTAAAAAAACCCTCAAAAAAAGCGTGTACGCGGGGAAATGACGAGTCGTACGGCCAAACCGATGGCGCCAATCGATTCGCCAGGTCAAAATACCCCCATCTGCATATGTCTCGCGCCAAAATCTGACAAAAAGTTTTTTTGCCCAAAAAAATCATAAGGCTAACCATGGTGTTTTTTTGCGTTTTTTTGAGCCTCCAAAAAAATCGAGATAAAGGTGTTTTGGAACTAATTCGACCCCGCCCGACTCAGCCCCGGTGTCGGATTTGCGATCCGGGGCGCCGTTGTCGAGATATGCGCCTAAAAAGTGGTCCAAAAATTCCAAAAATGAGCCCAGAACAAAACCGACTGAAAATCTGAGCAGAACAACTCGAAATTAGTCGAAATGCACACTCGTTTCAATTTTTTGAGTTGAATTGAATTTGGCTAAAAAAAAACTCAAAAAAAGCGTGTACGCGGGGAAATGACGAGTCGTACGGCCAAACCGATGGCGCCAATCGATTCGCCAGGTCAAAATACCCCCATCTGCATATGTCTCGCGCCAAAATCTGACAAAAAGTTTTTTTGCCCAAAAAAATCATAAGGCTAACCATGGTGTTTTTTTGCGTTTCTTTGAGCCTCCAAAAAAATCGAGATAAAGGTGTTTTGGGACTAATTCGACCCCGCCCGACTCAGCCCCGGTGTCGGATTTGCGGTCCGGGGCGCCGTTGTCGAGATATGCGCCTAAAAAGTGGTCAAAAAATTCCAAAAATTCCAAAAATGAGCCCAGAACAAAACCGACTGAAAATCTGAGCAGAACAACTCGAAATTAGTCGAAATGCACACTCGTTTCAATTTTTCGAGTTGAATTGAATTTGGCTAAAAAAAAACTCAAAAAAAGCGTGTACGCGGGGAAATGACGAGTCGTACGGCCAAACCGATGGCGCCAATCGATTCGCCAGGTCAAAATACCCCCATCTGCATATGTCTCGCGCCAAAATCTGACAAAAAGTTTTTTTGCCCAAAAAAATCATAAGGCTCATGGTGTTTTTTTGCGTTTTTTTGAGCCTCCAAAAAAATCGAGATAAAGGTGTTTTGGGACTAATTCGACCCCGCCCGACTCAGCCACGGTGTCGGATTTGCGGTCCGGGGCGCCGTTGTCGAGATATGCGCCTAAAAAGTGGTCCAAAAATTCCAAAAATGAGCCCAGAACAAAACCGACTGAAAATCTGAGCAGAACAACTCGAAATTAGTCGAAATGCACACTCGTTTCAATTTTTTGAGTTGAATTGAATTTGGCTAAAAAAACCCTCAAAAAAAGCGTGTACGCGGGGAAATGACGAGTCGTACGGCCAAACCGATGGCGCCAATCGATTCGCCAGGTCAAAATACCCCCATCTGCATATGTCTCGCGCCAAAATCTGACAAAAAGTTTTTTTGCCCAAAAAAATCATAAGGCTAACCATGGTGTTTTTTTGCGTTTTTTTGAGCCTCCAAAAAAATCGAGATAAAGGTGTTTTGGGACTAATTCGACCCCGCCCGACTCAGCCCCGGTGTCGGATTTGCGATCCGGGGCGCCGTTGTCGAGATATGCGCCTAAAAAGTGGTCCAAAAATTCCAAAAATGAGCCCAGAACAAAACCGACTGAAAATCTGAGCAGAACAACTCGAAATTAGTCGAAATGCACACTCGTTTCAATTTTTTGAGTTGAATTGAATTTGTCTAAAAAAAAAACTCAAAAAAAGCGTGTACGCGGGGAAATGACGAGTCGTACGGCCAAACCGATGGCGCCAATCGATTCGCCAGGTCAAAATACCCCCATCTGCATATGTCTCGCGCCAAAATCTGACAAAAAGTTTTTTTGCCCAAAAAAATCATAAGGCTAACCATGGTGTTTTTTTGCGTTTTTTTGAGCCTCCAAAAAAATCGAGATAAAGGTGTTTTGGGACTAATTCGACCCCGCCCGACTCAGCCCCGGTGTCGGATTTGCGATCCGGGGCGCCGTTGTCGAGATATGCGCCTAAAAAGTGGTCCAAAAATTCCAAAAATGAGCCCAGAACAAAACCGACTGAAAATCTGAGCAGAACAACTCGAAATTAGTCGAAATGCACACTCGTTTCAATTTTTTGAGTTGAATTGAATTTGGCTAAAAAAAAACTCAAAAAAAGCGTGTACGCGGGGAAATGACGAGTCGTACGGCCAAACCGATGGCGCCAATCGATTCGCCAGGTCAAAATACCCCCATCTGCATATGTCTCGCGCCAAAATCTGACAAAAAGTTTTTTTGCCCAAAATAATCATAAGGCTAACCATGGTGTTTTTTTGCGTTTCTTTGAGCCTCCAAAAAAATCGAGATAAAGGTGTTTTGGGACTAATTCGACCCCGCCCGACTCAGCCCCGGTGTCGGATTTGCGGTCCGGGGCGCCGTTGTCGAGATATGCGCCTAAAAAGTGGTCAAAAAATTCCAAAAATTCCAAAAATGAGCCCAGAACAAAACCGACTGAAAATCTGAGCAGAACAACTCGAAATTAGTCGAAATGCACACTCGTTTCAATTTTTTGAGTTGAATTGAATTTGGCTAAAAAAAAACTCAAAAAAAGCGTGTACGCGGGGAAATGACGAGTCGTACGGCCAAACCGATGGCGCCAATCGATTCGCCAGGTCAAAATACCCCCATCTGCATATGTCTCGCGCCAAAATCTGACAAAAAGTTTTTTTGCCCAAAAAAATCATAAGGCTAACCATGGTGTTTTTTTGCGTTTTTTTGAGCCTCCAAAAAAATCGAGATAAAGGTGTTTTGGGACTAATTCGACCACGCCCGACTCAGCCCCGGTGTCGGATTTGCGGTCCGGGGCGCCGTTGTCGAGATATGCGCCTAAAAAGTGGTCAAAAAATTCCAAAAATTCCAAAAATGAGCCCAGAACAAAACCGACTGAAAATCTGAGCAGAACAACTCAAAATTAGTCGAAATGCACACTCGTTTCAATTTTTTGAGTTGAATTGAATTTGGCTAAAAAAAAACTCAAAAAAAGCGTGTACGCGGGGAAATGACGAGTCGTACGGCCAAACCGATGGCGCCAATCGATTCGCCAGGTCAAAATACCCCCATCTGCATATGTCTCGCGCCAAAATCTGACAAAAAGTTTTTTTGCCCAAAAAAATCATAAGGCTAACCATGGTGTTTTTTTGCGTTTTTTTGAGCCTCCAAAAAAATCGAGATAAAGGTGTTTTGGGACTAATTCGACCCCGCCCGACTCAGCCCCGGTGTCGGATTTGCGATCCGGGGCGCCGTTGTCGAGATATGCGCCTAAAAAGTGGTCAAAAAATTCCAAAAATGAGCCCAGAACAAAACCGACTGAAAATCTGAGCAGAACAACTCGAAATTAGTCGAAATGCACACTCGTTTCAATTTTTTGAGTTGAATTGAATTTGGCTAAAAAAAAACTCAAAAAAAGCGTGTACGCGGGGAAATGACGAGTCGTACGGCCAAACCGATGGCGCCAATCGATTCGCCAGGTCAAAATACCCCCATCTGCATATGTCTCGCGCCAAAATCTGACAAAAAGTTTTTTTGCCCAAAAAAATCATAAGGCTAACCATGGTGTTTTTTTGCGTTTTTTTGAGCCTCCAAAAAAATCGAGATAAAGGTGTTTTGGGACTAATTCGACCCCGCCCGACTCAGCCCCGGTGTCGGATTTGCGGTCCGGGGCGCCGTTGTCGAGATATGCGCCTAAAAAGTGGTCAAAAAATTCCAAAAATTCCAAAAATGAGCCCAGAACAAAACCGACTGAAAATCTGAGCAGAACAACTCGAAATTAGTCGAAATGCACACTCGTTTCAATTTTTTGAGTTGAATTGAATTTGGCTAAAAAAACCCTCAAAAAAAGCGTGTACGCGGGGAAATGACGAGTCGTACGGCCAAACCGATGGCGCCAATCGATTCGCCAGGTCAAAATACCCCCATCTGCATATGTCTCGCGCCAAAATCTGACAAAAAGTTTTTTTGCCCAAAAAAATCATAAGGCTAACCATGGTGTTTTTTTGCGTTTTTTTGAGCCTCCAAAAAAATCGAGATAAAGGTGTTTTGGAACTAATTCGACCCCGCCCGACTCAGCCCCGGTGTCGGATTTGCGGTCCGGGGCGCCGTTGTCGAGATATGCGCCTAAAAAGTGGTCAAAAAATTCCAAAAATGAGCCCAGAACAAAACCGACTGAAAATCTGAGCAGAACAACTCGAAATTAGTCGAAATGCACACTCGTTTCAATTTTTTGAGTTGAATTGAATTTGGCTAAAAAAAAACTCAAAAAAAGCGTGTACGCGGGGAAATGACGAGTCGTACGGCCAAACCGATGGCGCCAATCGATTCGCCAGGTCAAAATACCCCCATCTGCATATGTCTCGCGCCAAAATCTGACAAAAAGTTTTTTTGCCCAAAAAAATCATAAGGCTAACCATGGTGTTTTTTTGCGTTTTTTTGAGCCTCCAAAAAAATCGAGATAAAGGTGTTTTGGGACTAATTCGACCCCGCCCGACTCAGCCCCGGTGTCGGATTTGCGATCCGGGGCGCCGTTGTCGAGATATGCGCCTAAAAAGTGGTCAAAAAATTCCAAAAATTCCAAAAATGAGCCCAGAACAAAACCGACTGAAAATCTGAGCAGAACAACTCAAAATTAGTCGAAATGCACACTCGTTTCAATTTTTTGAGTTGAATTGAATTTAGCTAAAAAAAAACTCAAAAAAAGCGTGTACGCGGGGAAATGACGAGTCGTACGGCCAAACCGATGGCGCCAATCGATTCGCCAGGTCAAAATACCCCCATCTGCATATGTCTCGCGCCAAAATCTGACAAAAAGTTTTTTTGCCCAAAAAAATCATAAGGCTAACCATGGTGTTTTTTTGCGTTTTTTTGAGCCTCCAAAAAAATCGAGATAAAGGTGTTTTGGGACTAATTCGACCCCGCCCGACTCAGCCCCGGTGTCGGATTTGCGATCCGGGGCGCCGTTGTCGAGATATGCGCCTAAAAAGTGGTCAAAAAATTCCAAAAATGAGCCCAGAACAAAACCGACTGAAAATCTGAGCAGAACAACTCGAAATTAGTCGAAATGCACACTCGTTTCAATTTTTTGAGTTGAATTGAATTTGGCTAAAAAAAAACTCAAAAAAAGCGTGTACGCGGGGAAATGACGAGTCGTACGGCCAAACCGATGGCGCCAATCGATTCGCCAGGTCAAAATACCCCCATCTGCATATGTCTCGCGCCAAAATCTGACAAAAAGTTTTTTTGCCCAAAAAAATCATAAGGCTAACCATGGTGTTTTTTTGCGTTTTTTTGAGCCTCCAAAAAAATCGAGATAAAGGTGTTTTGGGACTAATTCGACCCCGCCCGACTCAGCCCCGGTGTCGGATTTGCGGTCCGGGGCGCCGTTGTCGAGATATGCGCCTAAAAAGTGGTCAAAAAATTCCAAAAATTCCAAAAATGAGCCCAGAACAAAACCGACTGAAAATCTGAGCAGAACAACTCGAAATTAGTCGAAATGCACACTCGTTTCAATTTTTTGAGTTGAATTGAATTTGGCTAAAAAAAAACTCAAAAAAAGCGTGTACGCGGGGAAATGACGAGTCGTACGGCCAAACCGATGGCGCCAATCGATTCGCCAGGTCAAAATACCCCCATCTGCATATGTCTCGCGCCAAAATCTGACAAAAAGTTTTTTTGCCCAAAAAAATCATAAGGCTAACCATGGTGTTTTTTTGCGTTTTTTTGAGCCTCCAAAAAAATCGAGATAAAGGTGTTTTGGGACTAATTCGACACCGCCCGACTCAGCCCCGGTGTCGGATTTGCGATCCGGGGCGCCGTTGTCGAGATATGCGCCTAAAAAGTGGTCAAAAAATTCCAAAAATGAGCCCAGAACAAAACCGACTGAAAATCTGAGCAGAACAACTCGAAGTTAGTCGAAATGCACACTCGTTTCAATTTTTTGAGTTGAATTGAATTTGGCTAAAAAAAAACTCAAAAAAAGCGTGTACGCGGGGAAATGACGAGTCGTACGGCCAAACCGATGGCGCCAATCGATTCGCAAGGTCAAAATACCCCCATCTGCATATGTCTCGCGCCAAAATCTGACAAAAAGTTTTTTTGCCCAAAAAAATCATAAGGCTAACCATGGTGTTTTTTTGCGTTTTTTTGAGCCTCCAAAAAAATCGAGATAAAGGTGTTTTGGGACTAATTCGACCCCGCCCGACTCAGCCCCGGTGTCGGATTTGCGGTCCGGGGCGCCGTTGTCGAGATATGCGCCTAAAAAGTGGTCAAAAAATTCCAAAAATTCCAAAAATGAGCCCAGAACAAAACCGACTGAAAATCTGAGCAGAACAACTCGAAATTAGTCGAAATGCACACTCGTTTCAATTTTTTGAGTTGAATTGAATTTGGCTAAAAAAACCCTCAAAAAAAGCGTGTACGCGGGGAAATGACGAGTCGTACGGCCAAACCGATGGCGCCAATCGATTCGCCAGGTCAAAATACCCCCATCTGCATATGTCTCGCGCCAAAATCTGACAAAAAGTTTTTTTGCCCAAAAAAATCATAAGGCTAACCATGGTGTTTTTTTGCGTTTTTTTGAGCCTCCAAAAAAATCGAGATAAAGGTGTTTTGGAACTAATTCGACCCCGCCCGACTCAGCCCCGGTGTCGGATTTGCGGTCCGGGGCGCCGTTGTCGAGATATGCGCCTAAAAAGTGGTCAAAAAATTCCAAAAATGAGCCCAGAACAAAACCGACTGAAAATCTGAGCAGAACAACTCGAAATTAGTCGAAATGCACACTCGTTTCAATTTTTTGAGTTGAATTGAATTTGGCTAAAAAAAAACTCAAAAAAAGCGTGTACGCGGGGAAATGACGAGTCGTACGGCCAAACCGATGGCGCCAATCGATTCGCCAGGTCAAAATACCCCCATCTGCATATGTCTCGCGCCAAAATCTGACAAAAAGTTTTTTTGCCCAAAAAAATCATAAGGCTAACCATGGTGTTTTTTTGCGTTTTTTTGAGCCTCCAAAAAAATCGAGATAAAGGTGTTTTGGGACTAATTCGACCCCGCCCGACTCAGCCCCGGTGTCGGATTTGCGATCCGGGGCGCCGTTGTCGAGATATGCGCCTAAAAAGTGGTCAAAAAATTCCAAAAATGAGCCCAGAACAAAACCGACTGAAAATCTGAGCAGAACAACTCGAAATTAGTCGAAATGCACACTCGTTTCAATTTTTTGAGTTGAATTGAATTTGGCTAAAAAAAAACTCAAAAAAAGCGTGTACGCGGGGAAATGACGAGTCGTACGGCCAAACCGATGGCGCCAATCGATTCGCCAGGTCAAAATACCCCCATCTGCATATGTCTCGCGCCAAAATCTGACAAAAAGTTTTTTTGCCCAAAAAAATCATAAGGCTAACCATGGTGTTTTTTTGCGTTTTTTTGAGCCTCCAAAAAAATCGAGATAAAGGTGTTTTGGGACTAATTCGACCCCGCCCGACTCAGCCCCGGTGTCGGATTTGCGGTCCGGGGCGCCGTTGTCGAGATATGCGCCTAAAAAGTGGTCAAAAAATTCCAAAAATTCCAAAAATGAGCCCAGAACAAAACCGACTGAAAATCTGAGCAGAACAACTCAAAATTAGTCGAAATGCACACTCGTTTCAATTTTTTGAGTTGAATTGAATTTGGCTAAAAAAAAACTCAAAAAAAGCGTGTACGCGGGGAAATGACGAGTCGTACGGCCAAACCGATGGCGCCAATCGATTCGCCAGGTCAAAATACCCCCATCTGCATATGTCTCGCGCCAAAATCTGACAAAAAGTTTTTTTGCCCAAAAAAATCATAAGGCTAACCATGGTGTTTTTTTGCGTTTTTTTGAGCCTCCAAAAAAATCGAGATAAAGGTGTTTTGGGACTAATTCGACCCCGCCCGACTCAGCCCCGGTGTCGGATTTGCGATCCGGGGCGCCGTTGTCGAGATATGCGCCTAAAAAGTGGTCAAAAAATTCCAAAAATGAGCCCAGAACAAAACCGACTGAAAATCTGAGCAGAACAACTCGAAGTTAGTCGAAATGCACACTCGTTTCAATTTTTTGAGTTGAATTGAATTTGGCTAAAAAAAAACTCAAAAAAAGCGTGTACGCGGGGAAATGACGAGTCGTACGGCCAAACCGATGGCGCCAATCGATTCGCAAGGTCAAAATACCCCCATCTGCATATGTCTCGCGCCAAAATCTGACAAAAAGTTTTTTTGCCCAAAAAAATCATAAGGCTAACCATGGTGTTTTTTTGCGTTTTTTTGAGCCTCCAAAAAAATCGAGATAAAGGTGTTTTGGGACTAATTCGACCCCGCCCGACTCAGCCCCGGTGTCGGATTTGCGATCCGGGGCGCCGTTTTCGAGATATGCGCCTAAAAAGTGGTCAAAAAATTCCAAAAATGAGCCCAGAACAAAACCGACTGAAAATCTGAGCAGAACAACTCGAAATTAGTCGAAATGCACACTCGTTTCAATTTTTTGAGTTGAATTGAATTTGGCTAAAAAAACCCTCAAAAAAAGCGTGTACGCGGGGAAATGACGAGTCGTACGGCCAAACCGATGGCGCCAATCGATTCGCCAGGTCAAAATACCCCCATCTGCATATGTCTCGCGCCAAAATCTGACAAAAAGTTTTTTTGCCCAAAAAAATCATAAGGCTAACCATGGTGTTTTTTTGCGTTTTTTTGAGCCTCCAAAAAAATCGAGATAAAGGTGTTTTGGAACTAATTCGACCCCGCCCGACTCAGCCCCGGTGTCGGATTTGCGGTCCGGGGCGCCGTTGTCGAGATATGCGCCTAAAAAGTGGTCAAAAAATTCCAAAAATGAGCCCAGAACAAAACCGACTGAAAATCTGAGCAGAACAACTCGAAATTAGTCGAAATGCACACTCGTTTCAATTTTTTGAGTTGAATTGAATTTGGCTAAAAAAAAACTCAAAAAAAGCGTGTACGCGGGGAAATGACGAGTCGTACGGCCAAACCGATGGCGCCAATCGATTCGCCAGGTCAAAATACCCCCATCTGCATATGTCTCGCGCCAAAATCTGACAAAAAGTTTTTTTGCCCAAAAAAATCATAAGGCTAACCATGGTGTTTTTTTGCGTTTTTTTGAGCCTCCAAAAAAATCGAGATAAAGGTGTTTTGGGACTAATTCGACCCCGCCCGACTCAGCCCCGGTGTCGGATTTGCGATCCGGGGCGCCGTTGTCGAGATATGCGCCTAAAAAGTGGTCAAAAAATTCCAAAAATGAGCCCAGAACAAAACCGACTGAAAATCTGAGCAGAACAACTCGAAATTAGTCGAAATGCACACTCGTTTCAATTTTTTGAGTTGAATTGAATTTGGCTAAAAAAAAACTCAAAAAAAGCGTGTACGCGGGGAAATGACGAGTCGTACGGCCAAACCGATGGCGCCAATCGATTCGCCAGGTCAAAATACCCCCATCTGCATATGTCTCGCGCCAAAATCTGACAAAAAGTTTTTTTGCCCAAAAAAATCATAAGGCTAACCATGGTGTTTTTTTGCGTTTTTTTGAGCCTCCAAAAAAATCGAGATAAAGGTGTTTTGGGACTAATTCGACCCCGCCCGACTCAGCCCCGGTGTCGGATTTGCGGTCCGGGGCGCCGTTGTCGAGATATGCGCCTAAAAAGTGGTCAAAAAATTCCAAAAATTCCAAAAATGAGCCCAGAACAAAACCGACTGAAAATCTGAGCAGAACAACTCAAAATTAGTCGAAATGCACACTCGTTTCAATTTTTTGAGTTGAATTGAATTTGGCTAAAAAAAAACTCAAAAAAAGCGTGTACGCGGGGAAATGACGAGTCGTACGGCCAAACCGATGGCGCCAATCGATTCGCCAGGTCAAAATACCCCCATCTGCATATGTCTCGCGCCAAAATCTGACAAAAAGTTTTTTTGCCCAAAAAAATCATAAGGCTAACCATGGTGTTTTTTTGCGTTTTTTTGAGCCTCCAAAAAAATCGAGATAAAGGTGTTTTGGGACTAATTCGACCCCGCCCGACTCAGCCCCGGTGTCGGATTTGCGATCCGGGGCGCCGTTGTCGAGATATGCGCCTAAAAAGTGGTCAAAAAATTCCAAAAATGAGCCCAGAACAAAACCGACTGAAAATCTGAGCAGAACAACTCGAAGTTAGTCGAAATGCACACTCGTTTCAATTTTTTGAGTTGAATTGAATTTGGCTAAAAAAAAACTCAAAAAAAGCGTGTACGCGGGGAAATGACGAGTCGTACGGCCAAACCGATGGCGCCAATCGATTCGCAAGGTCAAAATACCCCCATCTGCATATGTCTCGCGCCAAAATCTGACAAAAAGTTTTTTTGCCCAAAAAAATCATAAGGCTAACCATGGTGTTTTTTTGCGTTTTTTTGAGCCTCCAAAAAAATCGAGATAAAGGTGTTTTGGGACTAATTCGACCCCGCCCGACTCAGCCCCGGTGTCGGATTTGCGATCCGGGGCGCCGTTTTCGAGATATGCGCCTAAAAAGTGGTCAAAAAATTCCAAAAATGAGCCCAGAACAAAACCGACTGAAAATCTGAGCAGAACAACTCGAAGTTAGTCGAAATGCACACTCGTTTCAATTTTTTGAGTTGAATTGAATTTGGCTAAAAAAAAACTCAAAAAAAGCGTGTACGCGGGGAAATGACGAGTCGTACGGCCAAACCGATGGCGCCAATCGATTCGCAAGGTCAAAATACCCCCATCTGCATATGTCTCGCGCCAAAATCTGACAAAAAGTTTTTTTGCCCAAAAAAATCATAAGGCTAACCATGGTGTTTTTTTGCGTTTTTTTGAGCCTCCAAAAAAATCGAGATAAAGGTGTTTTGGGACTAATTCGACCCCGCCCGACTCAGCCCCGGTGTCGGATTTGCGGTCCGGGGCGCCGTTGTCGAGATATGCGCCTAAAAAGTGGTCAAAAAATTCCAAAAATTCCAAAAATGAGCCCAGAACAAAACCGACTGAAAATCTGAGCAGAACAACTCGAAATTAGTCGAAATGCACACTCGTTTCAATTTTTTGAGTTGAATTGAATTTGGCTAAAAAAACCCTCAAAAAAAGCGTGTACGCGGGGAAATGACGAGTCGTACGGCCAAACCGATGGCGCCAATCGATTCGCCAGGTCAAAATACCCCCATCTGCATATGTCTCGCGCCAAAATCTGACAAAAAGTTTTTTTGCCCAAAAAAATCATAAGGCTAACCATGGTGTTTTTTTGCGTTTTTTTGAGCCTCCAAAAAAATCGAGATAAAGGTGTTTTGGAACTAATTCGACCCCGCCCGACTCAGCCCCGGTGTCGGATTTGCGGTCCGGGGCGCCGTTGTCGAGATATGCGCCTAAAAAGTGGTCAAAAAATTCCAAAAATGAGCCCAGAACAAAACCGACTGAAAATCTGAGCAGAACAACTCGAAATTAGTCGAAATGCACACTCGTTTCAATTTTTTGAGTTGAATTGAATTTGGCTAAAAAAAAACTCAAAAAAAGCGTGTACGCGGGGAAATGACGAGTCGTACGGCCAAACCGATGGCGCCAATCGATTCGCCAGGTCAAAATACCCCCATCTGCATATGTCTCGCGCCAAAATCTGACAAAAAGTTTTTTTGCCCAAAAAAATCATAAGGCTAACCATGGTGTTTTTTTGCGTTTTTTTGAGCCTCCAAAAAAATCGAGATAAAGGTGTTTTGGGACTAATTCGACCCCGCCCGACTCAGCCCCGGTGTCGGATTTGCGATCCGGGGCGCCGTTGTCGAGATATGCGCCTAAAAAGTGGTCAAAAAATTCCAAAAATTCCAAAAATGAGCCCAGAACAAAACCGACTGAAAATCTGAGCAGAACAACTCGAAGTTAGTCGAAATGCACACTCGTTTCAATTTTTTGAGTTGAATTGAATTTGGCTAAAAAAAAACTCAAAAAAAGCGTGTACGCGGGGAAATGACGAGTCGTACGGCCAAACCGATGGCGCCAATCGATTCGCCAGGTCAAAATACCCCCATCTGCATATGTCTCGCGCCAAAATCTGACAAAAAGTTTTTTTGCCCAAAAAAATCATAAGGCTAACCATGGTGTTTTTTTGCGTTTTTTTGAGCCTCCAAAAAAATCGAGATAAAGGTGTTTTGGGACTAATTCGACCCCGCCCGACTCAGCCCCGGTGTCGGATTTGCGGTCCGGGGCGCCGTTGTCGAGATATGCGCCTAAAAAGTGGTCAAAAAATTCCAAAAATTCCAAAAATGAGCCCAGAACAAAACCGACTGAAAATCTGAGCAGAACAACTCGAAATTAGTCGAAATGCACACTCGTTTCAATTTTTTGAGTTGAATTGAATTTGGCTAAAAAAAAACTCAAAAAAAGCGTGTACGCGGGGAAATGACGAGTCGTACGGCCAAACCGATGGCGCCAATCGATTCGCCAGGTCAAAATACCCCCATCTGCATATGTCTCGCGCCAAAATCTGACAAAAAGTTTTTTTGCCCAAAAAAATCATAAGGCTAACCATGGTGTTTTTTTGCGTTTTTTTGAGCCTCCAAAAAAATCGAGATAAAGGTGTTTTGGGACTAATTCGACCCCGCCCGACTCAGCCCCGGTGTCGGATTTGCGATCCGGGGCGCCGTTGTCGAGATATGCGCCTAAAAAGTGGTCAAAAAATTCCAAAAATGAGCCCAGAACAAAACCGACTGAAAATCTGAGCAGAACAACTCGAAGTTAGTCGAAATGCACACTCGTTTCAATTTTATGAGTTGAATTGAATTTGGCTAAAAAAAAACTCAAAAAAAGCGTGTACGCGGGGAAATGACGAGTCGTACGGCCAAACCGATGGCGCCAATCGATTCGCAAGGTCAAAATACCCCCATCTGCATATGTCTCGCGCCAAAATCTGACAAAAAGTTTTTTTGCCCAAAAAAATCATAAGGCTAACCATGGTGTTTTTTTGCGTTTTTTTGAGCCTCCAAAAAAATCGAGATAAAGGTGTTTTGGGACTAATTCGACCCCGCCCGACTCAGCCCCGGTGTCGGATTTGCGGTCCGGGGCGCCGTTGTCGAGATATGCGCCTAAAAAGTGGTCAAAAAATTCCAAAAATTCCAAAAATGAGCCCAGAACAAAACCGACTGAAAATCTGAGCAGAACAACTCGAAGTTAGTCGAAATGCACACTCGTTTCAATTTTTTGAGTTGAATTGAATTTGGCTAAAAAAAAACTCAAAAAAAGCGTGTACGCGGGGAAATGACGAGTCGTACGGCCAAACCGATGGCGCCAATCGATTCGCCAGGTCAAAATACCCCCATCTGCATATGTCTCGCGCCAAAATCTGACAAAAAGTTTTTTTGCCCAAAAAAATCATAAGGCTAACCATGGTGTTTTTTTGCGTTTTTTTGAGCCTCCAAAAAAATCGAGATAAAGGTGTTTTGGGACTAATTCGACCCCGCCCGACTCAGCCCCGGTGTCGGATTTGCGATCCGGGGCGCCGTTGTCGAGATATGCGCCTAAAAAGTGGTCAAAAAATTCCAAAAATGAGCCCAGAACAAAACCGACTGAAAATCTGAGCAGAACAACTCGAAATTAGTCGAAATGCACACTCGTTTCAATTTTTTGAGTTGAATTGAATTTGGCTAAAAAAAAAACTCAAAAAAAGCGTGTACGCGGGGAAATGACGAGTCGTACGGCCAAACCGATGGCGCCAATCGATTCGCCAGGTCAAAATACCCCCATCTGCATATGTCTCGCGCCAAAATCTGACAAAAAGTTTTTTTGCCCAAAAAAATCATAAGGCTAACCATGGTGTTTTTTTGCGTTTTTTTGAGCCTCCAAAAAAATCGAGATAAAGGTGTTTTGGGACTAATTCGACCCCGCCCGACTCAGCCCCGGTGTCGGATTTGCGGTCCGGGGCGCCGTTGTCGAGATATGCGCCTAAAAAGTGGTCAAAAAATTCCAAAAATTCCAAAAATGAGCCCAGAACAAAACCGACTGAAAATCTGAGCAGAACAACTCGAAATTAGTCGAAATGCACACTCGTTTCAATTTTTTGAGTTGAATTGAATTTGGCTAAAAAAAAACTCAAAAAAAGCGTGTACGCGGGGAAATGACGAGTCGTACGGCCAAACCGATGGCGCCAATCGATTCGCCAGGTCAAAATACCCCCATCTGCATATGTCTCGCGCCAAAATCTGACAAAAAGTTTTTTTGCCCAAAAAAATCATAAGGCTAACCATGGTGTTTTTTTGCGTTTTTTTGAGCCTCCAAAAAAATCGAGATAAAGGTGTTTTGGGACTAATTCGACCCCGCCCGACTCAGCCCCGGTGTCGGATTTGCGGTCCGGGGCGCCGTTGTCGAGATATGCGCCTAAAAAGTGGTCAAAAAATTCCAAAAATTCCAAAAATGAGCCCAGAACAAAACCGACTGAAAATCTGAGCAGAACAACTCAAAATTAGTCGAAATGCACACTCGTTTCAATTTTTTGAGTTGAATTGAATTTGGCTAAAAAAAAACTCAAAAAAAGCGTGTACGCGGGGAAATGACGAGTCGTACGGCCAAACCGATGGCGCCAATCGATTCGCCAGGTCAAAATACCCCCATCTGCATATGTCTCGCGCCAAAATCTGACAAAAAGTTTTTTTGCCCAAAAAAATCATAAGGCTAACCATGGTGTTTTTTTGCGTTTTTTTGAGCCTCCAAAAAAATCGAGATAAAGGTGTTTTGGGACTAATTCGACCCCGCCCGACTCAGCCCCGGTGTCGGATTTGCGGTCCGGGGCGCCGTTGTCGAGATATGCGCCTAAAAAGTGGTCAAAAAATTCCAAAAATTCCAAAAATGAGCCCAGAACAAAACCGACTGAAAATCTGAGCAGAACAACTCAAAATTAGTCGAAATGCACACTCGTTTCAATTTTTTGAGTTGAATTGAATTTGGCTAAAAAAAAACTCAAAAAAAGCGTGTACGCGGGGAAATGACGAGTCGTACGGCCAAACCGATGGCGCCAATCGATTCGCCAGGTCAAAATACCCCCATCTGCATATGTCTCGCGCCAAAATCTGACAAAAAGTTTTTTTGCCCAAAAAAATCATAAGGCTAACCATGGTGTTTTTTTGCGTTTTTTTTAGCCTCCAAAAAAATCGAGATAAAGGTGTTTTGGGACTAATTCGACCCCGCCCGACTCAGCCCCGGTGTCGGATTTGCGATCCGGGGCGCCGTTGTCGAGATATGCGCCTAAAAAGTGGTCAAAAAATTCCAAAAATGAGCCCAGAACAAAACCGACTGAAAATCTGAGCAGAACAACTCAAAATTAGTCGAAATGCACACTCGTTTCAATTTTTTGAGTTGAATTGAATTTGGCTAAAAAAAACTCAAAAAAAGCGTGTACGCGGGGAAATGACGAGTCGTACGGCCAAACCGATGGCGCCAATCGATTCGCCAGGTCAAAATACCCCCATCTGCATATGTCTCGCGCCAAAATCTGACAAAAAGTTTTTTTGCCCAAAAAAATCATAAGGCTAACCATGGTGTTTTTTTGCGTTTTTTTGAGCCTCCAAAAAAATCGAGATAAAGGTGTTTTGGGACTAATTCGACCCCGCCCGACTCAGCCCCGGTGTCGGATTTGCGGTCCGGGGCGCCGTTGTCGAGATATGCGCCTAAAAAGTGGTCAAAAAATTCCAAAAATTCCAAAAATGAGCCCAGAACAAAACCGACTGAAAATCTGAGCAGAACAACTCGAAATTAGTCGAAATGCACACTCGTTTCAATTTTTTGAGTTGAATTGAATTTGGCTAAAAAAACCCTCAAAAAAAGCGTGTACGCGGGGAAATGACGAGTCGTACGGCCAAACCGATGGCGCCAATCGATTCGCAAGGTCAAAATACCCCCATCTGCATATGTCTCGCGCCAAAATCTGACAAAAAGTTTTTTTGCCCAAAAAAATCATAAGGCTAACCATGGTGTTTTTTTGCGTTTTTTTGAGCCTCCAAAAAAATCGAGATAAAGGTGTTTTGGGACTAATTCGACCCCGCCCGACTCAGCCCCGGTGTCGGATTTGCGGTCCGGGGCGCCGTTGTCGAGATATGCGCCTAAAAAGTGGTCAAAAAATTCCAAAAATTCCAAAAATGAGCCCAGAACAAAACCGACTGAAAATCTGAGCAGAACAACTCAAAATTAGTCGAAATGCACACTCGTTTCAATTTTTTGAGTTGAATTGAATTTGGCTAAAAAAAAACTCAAAAAAAGCGTGTACGCGGGGAAATGACGAGTCGTACGGCCAAACCGATGGCGCCAATCGATTCGCCAGGTCAAAATACCCCCATCTGCATATGTCTCGCGCCAAAATCTGACAAAAAGTTTTTTTGCCCAAAAAAATCATAAGGCTAACCATGGTGTTTTTTTGCGTTTTTTTGAGCCTCCAAAAAAATCGAGATAAAGGTGTTTTGGGACTAATTCGACCCCGCCCGACTCAGCCCCGGTGTCGGATTTGCGGTCCGGGGCGCCGTTGTCGAGATATGCGCCTAAAAAGTGGTCAAAAAATTCCAAAAATTCCAAAAATGAGCCCAGAACAAAACCGACTGAAAATCTGAGCAGAACAACTCAAAATTAGTCGAAATGCACACTCGTTTCAATTTTTTGAGTTGAATTGAATTTGGCTAAAAAAAAACTCAAAAAAAGCGTGTACGCGGGGAAATGACGAGTCGTACGGCCAAACCGATGGCGCCAATCGATTCGCCAGGTCAAAATACCCCCATCTGCATATGTCTCGCGCCAAAATCTGACAAAAAGTTTTTTTGCCCAAAAAAATCATAAGGCTAACCATGGTGTTTTTTTGCGTTTTTTTGAGCCTCCAAAAAAATCGAGATAAAGGTGTTTTGGGACTAATTCGACCCCGCCCGACTCAGCCCCGGTGTCGGATTTGCGGTCCGGGGCGCCGTTGTCGAGATATGCGCCTAAAAAGTGGTCAAAAAATTCCAAAAATTCCAAAAATGAGCCCAGAACAAAACCGACTGAAAATCTGAGCAGAACAACTCAAAATTAGTCGAAATGCACACTCGTTTCAATTTTTTGAGTTGAATTGAATTTGGCTAAAAAAAAACTCAAAAAAAGCGTGTACGCGGGGAAATGACGAGTCGTACGGCCAAACCGATGGCGCCAATCGATTCGCCAGGTCAAAATACCCCCATCTGCATATGTCTCGCGCCAAAATCTGACAAAAAGTTTTTTTGCCCAAAAAAATCATAAGGCTAACCATGGTGTTTTTTTGCGTTTTTTTTAGCCTCCAAAAAAATCGAGATAAAGGTGTTTTGGGACTAATTCGACCCCGCCCGACTCAGCCCCGGTGTCGGATTTGCGATCCGGGGCGCCGTTGTCGAGATATGCGCCTAAAAAGTGGTCAAAAAATTCCAAAAATGAGCCCAGAACAAAACCGACTGAAAATCTGAGCAGAACAACTCAAAATTAGTCGAAATGCACACTCGTTTCAATTTTTTGAGTTGAATTGAATTTGGCTAAAAAAACCCTCAAAAAAAGCGTGTACGCGGGGAAATGACGAGTCGTACGGCCAAACCGATGGCGCCAATCGATTCGCCAGGTCAAAATACCCCCATCTGCATATGTCTCGCGCCAAAATCTGACAAAAAGTTTTTTTGCCCAAAAAAATCATAAGGCTAACCATGGTGTTTTTTTGCGTTTTTTTGAGCCTCCAAAAAAATCGAGATAAAGGTGTTTTGGGACTAATTCGACCCCGCCCGACTCAGCCCCGGTGTCGGATTTGCGATCCGGGGCGCCGTTGTCGAGATATGCGCCTAAAAAGTGGTCCAAAAATTCCAAAAATGAGCCCAGAACAAAACCGACTGAAAATCTGAGCAGAACAACTCGAAATTAGTCGAAATGCACACTCGTTTCAATTTTTTGAGTTGAATTGAATTTGTCTAAAAAAAAAACTCAAAAAAAGCGTGTACGCGGGGAAATGACGAGTCGTACGGCCAAACCGATGGCGCCAATCGATTCGCCAGGTCAAAATACCCCCATCTGCATATGTCTCGCGCCAAAATCTGACAAAAAGTTTTTTTGCCCAAAAAAATCATAAGGCTAACCATGGTGTTTTTTTGCGTTTTTTTGAGCCTCCAAAAAAATCGAGATAAAGGTGTTTTGGGACTAATTCGACCCCGCCCGACTCAGCCCCGGTGTCGGATTTGCGATCCGGGGCGCCGTTGTCGAGATATGCGCCTAAAAAGTGGTCCAAAAATTCCAAAAATGAGCCCAGAACAAAACCGACTGAAAATCTGAGCAGAACAACTCGAAATTAGTCGAAATGCACACTCGTTTCAATTTTTTGAGTTGAATTGAATTTGGCTAAAAAAAAACTCAAAAAAAGCGTGTACGCGGGGAAATGACGAGTCGTACGGCCAAACCGATGGCGCCAATCGATTCGCCAGGTCAAAATACCCCCATCTGCATATGTCTCGCGCCAAAATCTGACAAAAAGTTTTTTTGCCCAAAATAATCATAAGGCTAACCATGGTGTTTTTTTGCGTTTCTTTGAGCCTCCAAAAAAATCGAGATAAAGGTGTTTTGGGACTAATTCGACCCCGCCCGACTCAGCCCCGGTGTCGGATTTGCGGTCCGGGGCGCCGTTGTCGAGATATGCGCCTAAAAAGTGGTCAAAAAATTCCAAAAATTCCAAAAATGAGCCCAGAACAAAACCGACTGAAAATCTGAGCAGAACAACTCGAAATTAGTCGAAATGCACACTCGTTTCAATTTTTTGAGTTGAATTGAATTTGGCTAAAAAAAAACTCAAAAAAAGCGTGTACGCGGGGAAATGACGAGTCGTACGGCCAAACCGATGGCGCCAATCGATTCGCCAGGTCAAAATACCCCCATCTGCATATGTCTCGCGCCAAAATCTGACAAAAAGTTTTTTTGCCCAAAAAAATCATAAGGCTAACCATGGTGTTTTTTTGCGTTTTTTTGAGCCTCCAAAAAAATCGAGATAAAGGTGTTTTGGGACTAATTCGACCACGCCCGACTCAGCCCCGGTGTCGGATTTGCGGTCCGGGGCGCCGTTGTCGAGATATGCGCCTAAAAAGTGGTCAAAAAATTCCAAAAATTCCAAAAATGAGCCCAGAACAAAACCGACTGAAAATCTGAGCAGAACAACTCGAAATTAGTCGAAATGCACACTCGTTTCAATTTTTTGAGTTGAATTGAATTTGGCTAAAAAAAAACTCAAAAAAAGCGTGTACGCGGGGAAATGACGAGTCGTACGGCCAAACCGATGGCGCCAATCGATTCGCCAGGTCAAAATACCCCCATCTGCATATGTCTCGCGCCAAAATCTGACAAAAAGTTTTTTTGCCCAAAAAAATCATAAGGCTAACCATGGTGTTTTTTTGCGTTTTTTTGAGCCTCCAAAAAAATCGAGATAAAGGTGTTTTGGGACTAATTCGACCCCGCCCGACTCAGCCCCGGTGTCGGATTTGCGATCCGGGGCGCCGTTGTCGAGATATGCGCCTAAAAAGTGGTCAAAAAATTCCAAAAATGAGCCCAGAACAAAACCGACTGAAAATCTGAGCAGAACAACTCAAAATTAGTCGAAATGCACACTCGTTTCAATTTTTTGAGTTGAATTGAATTTGGCTAAAAAAAACCCTCAAAAAAAGCGTGTACGCGGGGAAATGACGAGTCGTACGGCCAAACCGATGGCGCCAATCGATTCGCCAGGTCAAAATACCCCCATCTGCATATGTCTCGCGCCAAAATCTGACAAAAAGTTTTTTTGCCCAAAAAAATCATAAGGCTAACCATGGTGTTTTTTTGCGTTTTTTTGAGCCTCCAAAAAAATCGAGATAAAGGTGTTTTGGGACTAATTCGACCCCGCCCGACTCAGCCCCGGTGTCGGATTTGCGATCCGGGGCGCCGTTGTCGAGATATGCGCCTAAAAAGTGGTCCAAAAATTCCAAAAATGAGCCCAGAACAAAACCGACTGAAAATCTGAGCAGAACAACTCGAAATTAGTCGAAATGCACACTCGTTTCAATTTTTTGAGTTGAATTGAATTTGTCTAAAAAAAAAACTCAAAAAAAGCGTGTACGCGGGGAAATGACGAGTCGTACGGCCAAACCGATGGCGCCAATCGATTCGCCAGGTCAAAATACCCCCATCTGCATATGTCTCGCGCCAAAATCTGACAAAAAGTTTTTTTGCCCAAAAAAATCATAAGGCTAACCATGGTGTTTTTTTGCGTTTTTTTTAGCCTCCAAAAAAATCGAGATAAAGGTGTTTTGGGACTAATTCGACCCCGCCCGACTCAGCCCCGGTGTCGGATTTGCGATCCGGGGCGCCGTTGTCGAGATATGCGCCTAAAAAGTGGTCAAAAAATTCCAAAAATGAGCCCAGAACAAAACCGACTGAAAATCTGAGCAGAACAACTCAAAATTAGTCGAAATGCACACTCGTTTCAATTTTTTGAGTTGAATTGAATTTGGCTAAAAAAACCCTCAAAAAAAGCGTGTACGCGGGGAAATGACGAGTCGTACGGCCAAACCGATGGCGCCAATCGATTCGCCAGGTCAAAATACCCCCATCTGCATATGTCTCGCGCCAAAATCTGACAAAAAGTTTTTTTGCCCAAAAAAATCATAAGGCTAACCATGGTGTTTTTTTGCGTTTTTTTGAGCCTCCAAAAAAATCGAGATAAAGGTGTTTTGGGACTAATTCGACCCCGCCCGACTCAGCCCCGGTGTCGGATTTGCGGTCCGGGGCGCCGTTGTCGAGATATGCGCCTAAAAAGTGGTCCAAAAATTCCAAAAATTCCAAAAATGAGCCCAGAACAAAACCGACTGAAAATCTGAGCAGAACAACTCAAAATTAGTCGAAATGCACACTCGTTTCAATTTTTTGAGTTGAATTGAATTTGGCTAAAAAAAAACTCAAAAAAAGCGTGTACGCGGGGAAATGACGAGTCGTACGGCCAAACCGATGGCGCCAATCGATTCGCCAGGTCAAAATACCCCCATCTGCATATGTCTCGCGCCAAAATCTGACAAAAAGTTTTTTTGCCCAAAAAAATCATAAGGCTAACCATGGTGTTTTTTTGCGTTTTTTTGAGCCTCCAAAAAAATCGAGATAAAGGTGTTTTGGGACTAATTCGACCCCGCCCGACTCAGCCCCGGTGTCGGATTTGCGGTCCGGGGCGCCGTTGTCGAGATATGCGCCTAAAAAGTGGTCAAAAAATTCCAAAAATTCCAAAAATGAGCCCAGAACAAAACCGACTGAAAATCTGAGCAGAACAACTCAAAATTAGTCGAAATGCACACTCGTTTCAATTTTTTGAGTTGAATTGAATTTGGCTAAAAAAAAACTCAAAAAAAGCGTGTACGCGGGGAAATGACGAGTCGTACGGCCAAACCGATGGCGCCAATCGATTCGCCAGGTCAAAATACCCCCATCTGCATATGTCTCGCGCCAAAATCTGACAAAAAGTTTTTTTGCCCAAAAAAATCATAAGGCTAACCATGGTGTTTTTTTGCGTTTTTTTTAGCCTCCAAAAAAATCGAGATAAAGGTGTTTTGGGACTAATTCGACCCCGCCCGACTCAGCCCCGGTGTCGGATTTGCGATCCGGGGCGCCGTTGTCGAGATATGCGCCTAAAAAGTGGTCAAAAAATTCCAAAAATGAGCCCAGAACAAAACCGACTGAAAATCTGAGCAGAACAACTCAAAATTAGTCGAAATGCACACTCGTTTCAATTTTTTGAGTTGAATTGAATTTGGCTAAAAAAAACTCAAAAAAAGCGTGTACGCGGGGAAATGACGAGTCGTACGGCCAAACCGATGGCGCCAATCGATTCGCCAGGTCAAAATACCCCCATCTGCATATGTCTCGCGCCAAAATCTGACAAAAAGTTTTTTTGCCCAAAAAAATCATAAGGCTAACCATGGTGTTTTTTTGCGTTTTTTTGAGCCTCCAAAAAAATCGAGATAAAGGTGTTTTGGGACTAATTCGACCCCGCCCGACTCAGCCCCGGTGTCGGATTTGCGGTCCGGGGCGCCGTTGTCGAGATATGCGCCTAAAAAGTGGTCAAAAAATTCCAAAAATTCCAAAAATGAGCCCAGAACAAAACCGACTGAAAATCTGAGCAGAACAACTCGAAATTAGTCGAAATGCACACTCGTTTCAATTTTTTGAGTTGAATTGAATTTGGCTAAAAAAACCCTCAAAAAAAGCGTGTACGCGGGGAAATGACGAGTCGTACGGCCAAACCGATGGCGCCAATCGATTCGCAAGGTCAAAATACCCCCATCTGCATATGTCTCGCGCCAAAATCTGACAAAAAGTTTTTTTGCCCAAAAAAATCATAAGGCTAACCATGGTGTTTTTTTGCGTTTTTTTGAGCCTCCAAAAAAATCGAGATAAAGGTGTTTTGGGACTAATTCGACCCCGCCCGACTCAGCCCCGGTGTCGGATTTGCGGTCCGGGGCGCCGTTGTCGAGATATGCGCCTAAAAAGTGGTCAAAAAATTCCAAAAATTCCAAAAATGAGCCCAGAACAAAACCGACTGAAAATCTGAGCAGAACAACTCAAAATTAGTCGAAATGCACACTCGTTTCAATTTTTTGAGTTGAATTGAATTTGGCTAAAAAAAAACTCAAAAAAAGCGTGTACGCGGGGAAATGACGAGTCGTACGGCCAAACCGATGGCGCCAATCGATTCGCCAGGTCAAAATACCCCCATCTGCATATGTCTCGCGCCAAAATCTGACAAAAAGTTTTTTTGCCCAAAAAAATCATAAGGCTAACCATGGTGTTTTTTTGCGTTTTTTTGAGCCTCCAAAAAAATCGAGATAAAGGTGTTTTGGGACTAATTCGACCCCGCCCGACTCAGCCCCGGTGTCGGATTTGCGGTCCGGGGCGCCGTTGTCGAGATATGCGCCTAAAAAGTGGTCAAAAAATTCCAAAAATTCCAAAAATGAGCCCAGAACAAAACCGACTGAAAATCTGAGCAGAACAACTCAAAATTAGTCGAAATGCACACTCGTTTCAATTTTTTGAGTTGAATTGAATTTGGCTAAAAAAAAACTCAAAAAAAGCGTGTACGCGGGGAAATGACGAGTCGTACGGCCAAACCGATGGCGCCAATCGATTCGCCAGGTCAAAATACCCCCATCTGCATATGTCTCGCGCCAAAATCTGACAAAAAGTTTTTTTGCCCAAAAAAATCATAAGGCTAACCATGGTGTTTTTTTGCGTTTTTTTGAGCCTCCAAAAAAATCGAGATAAAGGTGTTTTGGGACTAATTCGACCCCGCCCGACTCAGCCCCGGTGTCGGATTTGCGGTCCGGGGCGCCGTTGTCGAGATATGCGCCTAAAAAGTGGTCAAAAAATTCCAAAAATTCCAAAAATGAGCCCAGAACAAAACCGACTGAAAATCTGAGCAGAACAACTCAAAATTAGTCGAAATGCACACTCGTTTCAATTTTTTGAGTTGAATTGAATTTGGCTAAAAAAAAACTCAAAAAAAGCGTGTACGCGGGGAAATGACGAGTCGTACGGCCAAACCGATGGCGCCAATCGATTCGCCAGGTCAAAATACCCCCATCTGCATATGTCTCGCGCCAAAATCTGACAAAAAGTTTTTTTGCCCAAAAAAATCATAAGGCTAACCATGGTGTTTTTTTGCGTTTTTTTTAGCCTCCAAAAAAATCGAGATAAAGGTGTTTTGGGACTAATTCGACCCCGCCCGACTCAGCCCCGGTGTCGGATTTGCGATCCGGGGCGCCGTTGTCGAGATATGCGCCTAAAAAGTGGTCAAAAAATTCCAAAAATGAGCCCAGAACAAAACCGACTGAAAATCTGAGCAGAACAACTCAAAATTAGTCGAAATGCACACTCGTTTCAATTTTTTGAGTTGAATTGAATTTGGCTAAAAAAACCCTCAAAAAAAGCGTGTACGCGGGGAAATGACGAGTCGTACGGCCAAACCGATGGCGCCAATCGATTCGCCAGGTCAAAATACCCCCATCTGCATATGTCTCGCGCCAAAATCTGACAAAAAGTTTTTTTGCCCAAAAAAATCATAAGGCTAACCATGGTGTTTTTTTGCGTTTTTTTGAGCCTCCAAAAAAATCGAGATAAAGGTGTTTTGGGACTAATTCGACCCCGCCCGACTCAGCCCCGGTGTCGGATTTGCGATCCGGGGCGCCGTTGTCGAGATATGCGCCTAAAAAGTGGTCCAAAAATTCCAAAAATGAGCCCAGAACAAAACCGACTGAAAATCTGAGCAGAACAACTCGAAATTAGTCGAAATGCACACTCGTTTCAATTTTTTGAGTTGAATTGAATTTGTCTAAAAAAAAAACTCAAAAAAAGCGTGTACGCGGGGAAATGACGAGTCGTACGGCCAAACCGATGGCGCCAATCGATTCGCCAGGTCAAAATACCCCCATCTGCATATGTCTCGCGCCAAAATCTGACAAAAAGTTTTTTTGCCCAAAAAAATCATAAGGCTAACCATGGTGTTTTTTTGCGTTTTTTTGAGCCTCCAAAAAAATCGAGATAAAGGTGTTTTGGGACTAATTCGACCCCGCCCGACTCAGCCCCGGTGTCGGATTTGCGATCCGGGGCGCCGTTGTCGAGATATGCGCCTAAAAAGTGGTCCAAAAATTCCAAAAATGAGCCCAGAACAAAACCGACTGAAAATCTGAGCAGAACAACTCGAAATTAGTCGAAATGCACACTCGTTTCAATTTTTTGAGTTGAATTGAATTTGGCTAAAAAAAAACTCAAAAAAAGCGTGTACGCGGGGAAATGACGAGTCGTACGGCCAAACCGATGGCGCCAATCGATTCGCCAGGTCAAAATACCCCCATCTGCATATGTCTCGCGCCAAAATCTGACAAAAAGTTTTTTTGCCCAAAATAATCATAAGGCTAACCATGGTGTTTTTTTGCGTTTCTTTGAGCCTCCAAAAAAATCGAGATAAAGGTGTTTTGGGACTAATTCGACCCCGCCCGACTCAGCCCCGGTGTCGGATTTGCGGTCCGGGGCGCCGTTGTCGAGATATGCGCCTAAAAAGTGGTCAAAAAATTCCAAAAATTCCAAAAATGAGCCCAGAACAAAACCGACTGAAAATCTGAGCAGAACAACTCGAAATTAGTCGAAATGCACACTCGTTTCAATTTTTTGAGTTGAATTGAATTTGGCTAAAAAAAAACTCAAAAAAAGCGTGTACGCGGGGAAATGACGAGTCGTACGGCCAAACCGATGGCGCCAATCGATTCGCCAGGTCAAAATACCCCCATCTGCATATGTCTCGCGCCAAAATCTGACAAAAAGTTTTTTTGCCCAAAAAAATCATAAGGCTAACCATGGTGTTTTTTTGCGTTTTTTTGAGCCTCCAAAAAAATCGAGATAAAGGTGTTTTGGGACTAATTCGACCACGCCCGACTCAGCCCCGGTGTCGGATTTGCGGTCCGGGGCGCCGTTGTCGAGATATGCGCCTAAAAAGTGGTCAAAAAATTCCAAAAATTCCAAAAATGAGCCCAGAACAAAACCGACTGAAAATCTGAGCAGAACAACTCGAAATTAGTCGAAATGCACACTCGTTTCAATTTTTTGAGTTGAATTGAATTTGGCTAAAAAAAAACTCAAAAAAAGCGTGTACGCGGGGAAATGACGAGTCGTACGGCCAAACCGATGGCGCCAATCGATTCGCCAGGTCAAAATACCCCCATCTGCATATGTCTCGCGCCAAAATCTGACAAAAAGTTTTTTTGCCCAAAAAAATCATAAGGCTAACCATGGTGTTTTTTTGCGTTTTTTTGAGCCTCCAAAAAAATCGAGATAAAGGTGTTTTGGGACTAATTCGACCCCGCCCGACTCAGCCCCGGTGTCGGATTTGCGATCCGGGGCGCCGTTGTCGAGATATGCGCCTAAAAAGTGGTCAAAAAATTCCAAAAATGAGCCCAGAACAAAACCGACTGAAAATCTGAGCAGAACAACTCAAAATTAGTCGAAATGCACACTCGTTTCAATTTTTTGAGTTGAATTGAATTTGGCTAAAAAAACCCTCAAAAAAAGCGTGTACGCGGGGAAATGACGAGTCGTACGGCCAAACCGATGGCGCCAATCGATTCGCCAGGTCAAAATACCCCCATCTGCATATGTCTCGCGCCAAAATCTGACAAAAAGTTTTTTTGCCCAAAAAAATCATAAGGCTAACCATGGTGTTTTTTTGCGTTTTTTTGAGCCTCCAAAAAAATCGAGATAAAGGTGTTTTGGGACTAATTCGACCCCGCCCGACTCAGCCCCGGTGTCGGATTTGCGATCCGGGGCGCCGTTGTCGAGATATGCGCCTAAAAAGTGGTCCAAAAATTCCAAAAATGAGCCCAGAACAAAACCGACTGAAAATCTGAGCAGAACAACTCGAAATTAGTCGAAATGCACACTCGTTTCAATTTTTTGAGTTGAATTGAATTTGTCTAAAAAAAAAACTCAAAAAAAGCGTGTACGCGGGGAAATGACGAGTCGTACGGCCAAACCGATGGCGCCAATCGATTCGCCAGGTCAAAATACCCCCATCTGCATATGTCTCGCGCCAAAATCTGACAAAAAGTTTTTTTGCCCAAAAAAATCATAAGGCTAACCATGGTGTTTTTTTGCGTTTTTTTTAGCCTCCAAAAAAATCGAGATAAAGGTGTTTTGGGACTAATTCGACCCCGCCCGACTCAGCCCCGGTGTCGGATTTGCGATCCGGGGCGCCGTTGTCGAGATATGCGCCTAAAAAGTGGTCAAAAAATTCCAAAAATGAGCCCAGAACAAAACCGACTGAAAATCTGAGCAGAACAACTCAAAATTAGTCGAAATGCACACTCGTTTCAATTTTTTGAGTTGAATTGAATTTGGCTAAAAAAACCCTCAAAAAAAGCGTGTACGCGGGGAAATGACGAGTCGTACGGCCAAACCGATGGCGCCAATCGATTCGCCAGGTCAAAATACCCCCATCTGCATATGTCTCGCGCCAAAATCTGACAAAAAGTTTTTTTGCCCAAAAAAATCATAAGGCTAACCATGGTGTTTTTTTGCGTTTTTTTGAGCCTCCAAAAAAATCGAGATAAAGGTGTTTTGGGACTAATTCGACCCCGCCCGACTCAGCCCCGGTGTCGGATTTGCGATCCGGGGCGCCGTTGTCGAGATATGCGCCTAAAAAGTGGTCCAAAAATTCCAAAAATGAGCCCAGAACAAAACCGACTGAAAATCTGAGCAGAACAACTCGAAATTAGTCGAAATGCACACTCGTTTCAATTTTTTGAGTTGAATTGAATTTGTCTAAAAAAAAAACTCAAAAAAAGCGTGTACGCGGGGAAATGACGAGTCGTACGGCCAAACCGATGGCGCCAATCGATTCGCCAGGTCAAAATACCCCCATCTGCATATGTCTCGCGCCAAAATCTGACAAAAAGTTTTTTTGCCCAAAAAAATCATAAGGCTAACCATGGTGTTTTTTTGCGTTTTTTTGAGCCTCCAAAAAAATCGAGATAAAGGTGTTTTGGGACTAATTCGACCCCGCCCGACTCAGCCCCGGTGTCGGATTTGCGATCCGGGGCGCCGTTGTCGAGATATGCGCCTAAAAAGTGGTCCAAAAATTCCAAAAATGAGCCCAGAACAAAACCGACTGAAAATCTGAGCAGAACAACTCGAAATTAGTCGAAATGCACACTCGTTTCAATTTTTTGAGTTGAATTGAATTTGGCTAAAAAAAAACTCAAAAAAAGCGTGTACGCGGGGAAATGACGAGTCGTACGGCCAAACCGATGGCGCCAATCGATTCGCCAGGTCAAAATACCCCCATCTGCATATGTCTCGCGCCAAAATCTGACAAAAAGTTTTTTTGCCCAAAATAATCATAAGGCTAACCATGGTGTTTTTTTGCGTTTCTTTGAGCCTCCAAAAAAATCGAGATAAAGGTGTTTTGGGACTAATTCGACCCCGCCCGACTCAGCCCCGGTGTCGGATTTGCGGTCCGGGGCGCCGTTGTCGAGATATGCGCCTAAAAAGTGGTCAAAAAATTCCAAAAATTCCAAAAATGAGCCCAGAACAAAACCGACTGAAAATCTGAGCAGAACAACTCGAAATTAGTCGAAATGCACACTCGTTTCAATTTTTTGAGTTGAATTGAATTTGGCTAAAAAAAAACTCAAAAAAAGCGTGTACGCGGGGAAATGACGAGTCGTACGGCCAAACCGATGGCGCCAATCGATTCGCCAGGTCAAAATACCCCCATCTGCATATGTCTCGCGCCAAAATCTGACAAAAAGTTTTTTTGCCCAAAAAAATCATAAGGCTAACCATGGTGTTTTTTTGCGTTTTTTTGAGCCTCCAAAAAAATCGAGATAAAGGTGTTTTGGGACTAATTCGACCACGCCCGACTCAGCCCCGGTGTCGGATTTGCGGTCCGGGGCGCCGTTGTCGAGATATGCGCCTAAAAAGTGGTCAAAAAATTCCAAAAATTCCAAAAATGAGCCCAGAACAAAACCGACTGAAAATCTGAGCAGAACAACTCGAAATTAGTCGAAATGCACACTCGTTTCAATTTTTTGAGTTGAATTGAATTTGGCTAAAAAAAAACTCAAAAAAAGCGTGTACGCGGGGAAATGACGAGTCGTACGGCCAAACCGATGGCGCCAATCGATTCGCCAGGTCAAAATACCCCCATCTGCATATGTCTCGCGCCAAAATCTGACAAAAAGTTTTTTTGCCCAAAAAAATCATAAGGCTAACCATGGTGTTTTTTTGCGTTTTTTTGAGCCTCCAAAAAAATCGAGATAAAGGTGTTTTGGGACTAATTCGACCCCGCCCGACTCAGCCCCGGTGTCGGATTTGCGATCCGGGGCGCCGTTGTCGAGATATGCGCCTAAAAAGTGGTCAAAAAATTCCAAAAATGAGCCCAGAACAAAACCGACTGAAAATCTGAGCAGAACAACTCGAAATTAGTCGAAATGCACACTCGTTTCAATTTTTTGAGTTGAATTGAATTTGGCTAAAAAAAAACTCAAAAAAAGCGTGTACGCGGGGAAATGACGAGTCGTACGGCCAAACCGATGGCGCCAATCGATTCGCCAGGTCAAAATACCCCCATCTGCATATGTCTCGCGCCAAAATCTGACAAAAAGTTTTTTTGCCCAAAAAAATCATAAGGCTAACCATGGTGTTTTTTTGCGTTTTTTTGAGCCTCCAAAAAAATCGAGATAAAGGTGTTTTGGGACTAATTCGACCCCGCCCGACTCAGCCCCGGTGTCGGATTTGCGATCCGGGGCGCCGTTGTCGAGATATGCGCCTAAAAAGTGGTCAAAAAATTCCAAAAATGAGCCCAGAACAAAACCGACTGAAAATCTGAGCAGAACAACTCGAAATTAGTCGAAATGCACACTCGTTTCAATTTTTTGAGTTGAATTGAATTTGGCTAAAAAAAAACTCAAAAAAAGCGTGTACGCGGGGAAATGACGAGTCGTACGGCCAAACCGATGGCGCCAATCGATTCGCCAGGTCAAAATACCCCCATCTGCATATGTCTCGCGCCAAAATCTGACAAAAAGTTTTTTTGCCCAAAAAAATCATAAGGCTAACCATGGTGTTTTTTTGCGTTTTTTTGAGCCTCCAAAAAAATGGAGATAAAGGTGTTTTGGGACTAATTCGACCCCGCCCGACTCAGCCCCGGTGTCGGATTTGCGGTCCGGGGCGCCGTTGTCGAGATATGCGCCTAAAAAGTGGTCAAAAAATTCCAAAAATGAGCCCAGAACAAAACCGACTGAAAATCTGAGCAGAACAACTCGAAATTAGTCGAAATGCACACTCGTTTCAATTTTTTGAGTTGAATTGAATTTGGCTAAAAAAAAACTCAAAAAAAGCGTGTACGCGGGGAAATGACGAGTCGTACGGCCAAACCGATGGCGCCAATCGATTCGCCAGGTCAAAATACCCCCATCTGCATATGTCTCGCGCCAAAATCTGACAAAAAGTTTTTTTGCCCAAAAAAATCATAAGGCTAACCATGGTGTTTTTTTGCGTTTTTTTGAGCCTCCAAAAAAATCGAGATAAAGGTGTTTTGGGACTAATTCGACCCCGCCCGACTCAGCCCCGGTGTCGGATTTGCGGTCCGGGGCGCCGTTGTCGAGATATGCGCCTAAAAAGTGGTCAAAAAATTCCAAAAATTCCAAAAATGAGCCCAGAACAAAACCGACTGAAAATCTGAGCAGAACAACTCGAAATTAGTCGAAATGCACACTCGTTTCAATTTTTTGAGTTGAATTGAATTTGGCTAAAAAAAAACTCAAAAAAAGCGTGTACGCGGGGAAATGACGAGTCGTACGGCCAAACCGATGGCGCCAATCGATTCGCCAGGTCAAAATACCCCCATCTGCATATGTCTCGCGCCAAAATCTGACAAAAAGTTTTTTTGCCCAAAAAAATCATAAGGCTAACCATGGTGTTTTTTTGCGTTTTTTTGAGCCTCCAAAAAAATCGAGATAAAGGTGTTTTGGGACTAATTCGACCCCGCCCGACTCAGCCCCGGTGTCGGATTTGCGGTCCGGGGCGCCGTTGTCGAGATATGCGCCTAAAAAGTGGTCAAAAAATTCCAAAAATGAGCCCAGAACAAAACCGACTGAAAATCTGAGCAGAACAACTCGAAATTAGTCGAAATGCACACTCGTTTCAATTTTTTGAGTTGAATTGAATTTGGCTAAAAAAAAACTCAAAAAAAGCGTGTACGCGGGGAAATGACGAGTCGTACGGCCAAACCGATGGCGCCAATCGATTCGCCAGGTCAAAATACCCCCATCTGCATATGTCTCGCGCCAAAATCTGACAAAAAGTTTTTTTGCCCAAAAAAATCATAAGGCTAACCATGGTGTTTTTTTGCGTTTTTTTGAGCCTCCAAAAAAATCGAGATAAAGGTGTTTTGGGACTAATTCGACCCCGCCCGACTCAGCCCCGGTGTCGGATTTGCGGTCCGGGGCGCCGTTGTCGAGATATGCGCCTAAAAAGTGGTCAAAAAATTCCAAAAATTCCAAAAATGAGCCCAGAACAAAACCGACTGAAAATCTGAGCAGAACAACTCAAAATTAGTCGAAATGCACACTCGTTTCAATTTTTTGAGTTGAATTGAATTTGGCTAAAAAAAAACTCAAAAAAAGCGTGTACGCGGGGAAATGACGAGTCGTACGGCCAAACCGATGGCGCCAATCGATTCGCCAGGTCAAAATACCCCCATCTGCATATGTCTCGCGCCAAAATCTGACAAAAAGTTTTTTTGCCCAAAAAAATCATAAGGCTAACCATGGTGTTTTTTTGCGTTTTTTTGAGCCTCCAAAAAAATCGAGATAAAGGTGTTTTGGGACTAATTCGACCCCGCCCGACTCAGCCCCGGTGTCGGATTTGCGATCCGGGGCGCCGTTGTCGAGATATGCGCCTAAAAAGTGGTCAAAAAATTCCAAAAATGAGCCCAGAACAAAACAGACTGAAAATCTGAGCAGAACAACTCGAAATTAGTCGAAATGCACACTCGTTTCAATTTTTTGAGTTGAATTGAATTTGGCTAAAAAAAAACTCAAAAAAAGCGTGTACGCGGGGAAATGACGAGTCGTACGGCCAAACCGATGGCGCCAATCGATTCGCCAGGTCAAAATACCCCCATCTGCATATGTCTCGCGCCAAAATCTGACAAAAAGTTTTTTTGCCCAAAAAAATCATAAGGCTAACCATGGTGTTTTTTTGCGTTTTTTTGAGCCTCCAAAAAAATCGAGATAAAGGTGTTTTGGGACTAATTCGACCCCGCCCGACTCAGCCCCGGTGTCGGATTTGCGATCCGGGGCGCCGTTGTCGAGATATGCGCCTAAAAAGTGGTCAAAAAATTCCAAAAATTCCAAAAATGAGCCCAGAACAAAACCGACTGAAAATCTGAGCAGAACAACTCGAAATTAGTCGAAATGCACACTCGTTTCAATTTTTTGAGTTGAATTGAATTTGGCTAAAAAAAAACTCAAAAAAAGCGTGTACGCGGGGAAATGACGAGTCGTACGGCCAAACCGATGGCGCCAATCGATTCGCCAGGTCAAAATACCCCCATCTGCATATGTCTCGCGCCAAAATCTGACAAAAAGTTTTTTTGCCCAAAAAAATCATAAGGCTAACCATGGTGTTTTTTTGCGTTTTTTTGAGCCTCCAAAAAAATCGAGATAAAGGTGTTTTGGGACTAATTCGACCCCGCCCGACTCAGCCCCGGTGTCGGATTTGCGATCCGGGGCGCCGTTGTCGAGATATGCGCCTAAAAAGTGGTCAAAAAATTCCAAAAATGAGCCCAGAACAAAACCGACTGAAAATCTGAGCAGAACAACTCGAAGTTAGTCGAAATGCACACTCGTTTCAATTTTTTGAGTTGAATTGAATTTGGCTAAAAAAAAACTCAAAAAAAGCGTGTACGCGGGGAAATGACGAGTCGTACGGCCAAACCGATGGCGCCAATCGATTCGCAAGGTCAAAATACCCCCATCTGCATATGTCTCGCGCCAAAATCTGACAAAAAGTTTTTTTGCCCAAAAAAATCATAAGGCTAACCATGGTGTTTTTTTGCGTTTTTTTGAGCCTCCAAAAAAATCGAGATAAAGGTGTTTTGGGACTAATTCGACCCCGCCCGACTCAGCCCCGGTGTCGGATTTGCGGTCCGGGGCGCCGTTGTCGAGATATGCGCCTAAAAAGTGGTCAAAAAATTCCAAAAATTCCAAAAATGAGCCCAGAACAAAACCGACTGAAAATCTGAGCAGAACAACTCAAAATTAGTCGAAATGCACACTCGTTTCAATTTTTTGAGTTGAATTGAATTTGGCTAAAAAAAAACTCAAAAAAAGCGTGTACGCGGGGAAATGACGAGTCGTACGGCCAAACCGATGGCGCCAATCGATTCGCCAGGTCAAAATACCCCCATCTGCATATGTCTCGCGCCAAAATCTGACAAAAAGTTTTTTTGCCCAAAAAAATCATAAGGCTAACCATGGTGTTTTTTTGCGTTTTTTTTAGCCTCCAAAAAAATCGAGATAAAGGTGTTTTGGGACTAATTCGACCCCGCCCGACTCAGCCCCGGTGTCGGATTTGCGATCCGGGGCGCCGTTGTCGAGATATGCGCCTAAAAAGTGGTCAAAAAATTCCAAAAATGAGCCCAGAACAAAACCGACTGAAAATCTGAGCAGAACAACTCAAAATTAGTCGAAATGCACACTCGTTTCAATTTTTTGAGTTGAATTGAATTTGGCTAAAAAAAACTCAAAAAAAGCGTGTACGCGGGGAAATGACGAGTCGTACGGCCAAACCGATGGCGCCAATCGATTCGCCAGGTCAAAATACCCCCATCTGCATATGTCTCGCGCCAAAATCTGACAAAAAGTTTTTTTGCCCAAAAAAATCATAAGGCTAACCATGGTGTTTTTTTGCGTTTTTTTGAGCCTCCAAAAAAATCGAGATAAAGGTGTTTTGGGACTAATTCGACCCCGCCCGACTCAGCCCCGGTGTCGGATTTGCGGTCCGGGGCGCCGTTGTCGAGATATGCGCCTAAAAAGTGGTCAAAAAATTCCAAAAATTCCAAAAATGAGCCCAGAACAAAACCGACTGAAAATCTGAGCAGAACAACTCAAAATTAGTCGAAATGCACACTCGTTTCAATTTTTTGAGTCGAATTGAATTTGGCTAAAAAAAAACTCAAAAAAAGCGTGTACGCGGGGAAATGACGAGTCGTACGGCCAAACCGATGGCGCCAATCGATTCGCCAGGTCAAAATACCCCCATCTGCATATGTCTCGCGCCAAAATCTGACAAAAAGTTTTTTTGCCCAAAAAAATCATAAGGCTAACCATGGTGTTTTTTTGCGTTTTTTTGAGCCTCCAAAAAAATCGAGATAAAGGTGTTTTGGGACTAATTCGACCCCGCCCGACTCAGCCCCGGTGTCGGATTTGCGATCCGGGCGCCGTTGTCGAGATATGCGCCTAAAAAGTGGTCAAAAAATTCCAAAAATGAGCCCAGAACAAAACCGACTGAAAATCTGAGCAGAACAACTCGAAATTAGTCGAAATGCACACTCGTTTCAATTTTTTGAGTTGAATTGAATTTGGCTAAAAAAAAAACTCAAAAAAAGCGTGTACGCGGGGAAATGACGAGTCGTACGGCCAAACCGATGGCGCCAATCGATTCGCCAGGTCAAAATACTCCCATCCTCGTGCCAAAACCTGACAAAAAGTTTTTTTGCTCAAAATAATCTTAAGGCTTACAACCAACGGAATGAAAATTTCGCTTTGACAGCGTCGTCATTGATGGGATGATTATCTGTTATTAGGTTCAGACTCTGGGTACTAAATTGAAAAAAGACGACCCGACAAAACCGCATTAAAACTCGAAAATTCATTATTCAAAAATGCGTTGGTAAAAGAAAGTAGCATTTAAGCCTTGTATAAGTAAGTACCTAGGTAATAGTCCAGAATTTAACTACCACTTTTTTTGTCATAATCCGCTTCAGGACGATGTAAGGAGTCGATTCTATAAAAAAAATTTGAAAAATTCCGGGGACAAAGTATAGAGAAATTTGGTAGTTAAATGTTTGATGAAAAACTGTCTTAAGGGTATTTCCAAAGAATTTAACTACCAATTTTCTCTATACTTTGTCCCCGGAATTTTTCAAAAAAATTTTATGGAATCGACTATTCAGATCGCCCCGAAGCGGACTATGACCAAAAAAATGGTAGTTAAATAATTTTGTTAGCAAAAAAAGTTTAACTACCACATTTCTTTGATTTTTCCCCGGGATTTTTCAAAATTTTTTCATCGAATCGAATGCTTACATAATCCTGAAATGGATTATAACAAAAAAGTGATAAAAATATTTTTTATCGCTTCATAATGTTCCGGGGGGGGGGGGGGGGGCTTCGCCCCCGGACCCCCCATTTTATAGATACTCTGTTTGAGATTGGCAACAGTACAAGAAGTCCCAACGTTTGGACTTGTACTGTTGCCAATCTCAAACAGAGTATCTATAAAATGTCGGGAGGGGGTCGAGGGGGGGGGCGAAGCCCCGAACATTATGAATTCTACTCACAATCGTACATAATTATTGCAGTTTGCAGTAAATTGTTCAGTGTTTATAAGTGCGAATGAAACTTTTTTATCAAAAAAAAAAAAAAATCGCCATCCCTTTTACAAAACATGAATGGTTCGTTTTTTCATTGTGAATAGAAATTTTATAAGGGATGGCGATTTTTTTATTATTTTTTTTTTGAAAAAAATTTAACTATCAATTTTTTTGCCCGAATCCCCCTCAGGACTATCTAAATAATCGATTACTTAAAAAAAAATTCAAAAATTGTGAGGAGAAAGTAGAAAAATTTGGTAGTTAAATTCTTTAAAAAGTCTTGTTTACTCGTTTTTGGTTAAACATTTAACTACCAAATTTCTTTGCTTTCTCCCCAGAATTTTTGAATTTTTTTTTATGGAATCGATTATTTAGATCGTCCTAAAGAGGATTCTGGTAAAAGAAGTGGTAGTGTAATTCTGGACTACTACCAGTACCGATTACCTATACGCGTAAATTTGTTTAAAATAACTCGGAGTTTGCCGAATACATGTAAAAAATTTTTATTCCTGCAAATGTACAGCTTATGCAATTTGTTTTGCGAGCATTAAGAATAATGATCGTCTGCGTTTCTACGTACTTGATCAATGACTGTAGGCAAGTCAGAACTGCCTCTTTAAAATAACTTGAGATGTTTAGAACGATACTTGTTGCAAGATGTCGTATTTTAAACCCTAAAATGTATTAGGCATGATACTTCTTCGATAATGTCGTAAAAAGACCATACTGGCACGTACGTAATGCATTTTCGACTAAACTCGTGTTTTTATGGCAAGATATGCCTGAAGAAATGTTAGGTATGTAATCCTTTCAACATATCACCTCTCTGACCAGCCAAATTTCACTCACATTATTCATGCTTGAAGTGTTCTTTCTGCCTGAATTTCGCCTCACTAGGCAACCCCAATATCATGCTCATATCAATTGAGGGGGTTGGTTACAAAACAGGAATTATCCATTTTTGGCGAAAATGAGAGTTTTTCACGCCGCGTCACGTGAATTCATCAAATTTTTTTTTTTTGGTCACTCCTTCCTACCTAAAAATTACGTCAAAGTTGGCTCATGCGGATTGAATTTGCTTTTTATTTGACTAAAAAGAGAAAAAAAAACCTGCCTTGGAGTCAAAACTAACAACATCCATTCTTTAGAGTGTAACATCTTCGTAAATGCTCACTCTATGGGCAAAATTTAGAACTGAAATGCTTATCGGATGATCAAAAACATTTTCAAGCATTCGTTTTTTCTAAGTTTTTCGCCTCTACTGAAAAATCACGTTTTTGGATAATTCCTGTTTTGTAACCAACCCCCTCAATTCACAGCATAGGTAATCACGCTTTTTATCGTTACTGTTCTCTTCAAAATTTTATCAGATGCATTTTCTCTTGTGTAACAGTAATAACGCGACATTTGCGCTCGAAAATAATTTCAACGATAACAAATATAACAAAAGTGACTGATTTTGACAATTCTAAATTATTTGAAATGTACAGATCAATTTTTCAAATACCCATGTATATATTTTTCCAATTGTTTTCCTGAGCGAATAAGGATCATTTTTTATGCTTTCAAAAATCTCTTGAAACAAAATTTTGTTTTAAATTGTTATACATCAATTTTTTTAAATCAAAATGCCTAATAATTTATCATATTAGACCAAAATATTTCACTTCAAAATTTAAATCCAAAAAAGGAGGGCGACCTGGAACATGCCAAACAATGTTCATACTCGGTGTCAGCGAATAACGCCTTGTACTTGAAGACGAAGAGCAATTTTCTGATGAAATATGCCTGAAAAAGTAGCGGGTATGCAATACCTTCAGCATATAGCAACGTGTCAATAATCATCTACCTTTATTCTTCAGGTATTATGAGAAACCAGTGCTCGTTAATAATTACAATGATAAAAAATTATCATGAAAACAGGGTTATAAAAATACTTTCGAGCACTGGAACTGGAATGACACCTGTAAAGAGTTTAGAAATAACACCCCCCACACCCCACATTTTTACTTGAACAAAAGGAATACATGAAAAAATTACAACAAATTACGCTTAAACGATAACATACTTAAAACTATGAACATTGCATCTTACGAGTACATTACACATAAAAACACTGTTACGAGAAAATTGAGTTGGGAGGATTGCATGGTGGAAAATTTACACGAATAGGTGCCTATGTTTCGTCAAAATATACACTGCATTAAAAACGAAAAAATTTGCCATGCTAGAGTAAGTATACTGATAATTGATCAATTTTTATCAAACCAAGGAATATTTCAATTTCTTTCACATTATCAAGAAAAAATGAGAAATCAGCAGTGCTCGTTAATGATTTCAATGATATCGAATAAATAACCAAGTAGTCCAAGTACAAATGACTGATTTTGAAAATTTCCTCCACATTCAATAAATTACTTTTTTCAAAACTACTGGTAATTTTTTCAAAGAAAAAAAAAAAAATTATATCGAAAATTTCTTGTAGGTATGTTTACTTGATTAGAAAGAACTTTTAAATTTTTCATATGAGAATAAGGAATTTTTCATTATTTTCCATTTAGAAAAAATATGTACTCCAAAGATTTTCATTGCAACTTTTTTTAAAATAATTTTTTGCCTACTTCAAAAATAATAATTAGAACTCATTAGGTACACATTTTCTTAGGAAAAATATTTTCGTTTCCGAATTTGGCTCAAATTTTCTATTTAAAAACAAAATCGAAATGGTAGATTTTTGCAATTCAAAAAAATTCGCTATTTCAACAAATCAAAATATTCCACATTCACCCTAAAAGAGAAAAATATAATCATGGCAAAGGGGTTGAAAAAAAAACACCTACGAAAACGAGAATGGCACTCCTAAAGAGTGAGAAATAACACCCCCAGCCCCCCCCCCCTCATTTACACATATTTACTTGAAAAATTACAAAAATTATGCTTAAATGTTAAAATACTTAAATTATGAACATCATACACTCACACAATACATAAATATAAAATAAGAACAGAAGAGATAGTTTGAAATTTCACAATACGTAATATCAATAGCTTCAAAAGATCAAAATTAATTCTAAAAAATAATGTGGTTGGACAGGGGTGGAGGGTTGTGGTGTGACTGGAAATTCGGGCGAATATTTTTTAAAGATTTAAAAACAAAAAACAAAACATGATATCAAATAGGTTTAGAAATTTCATCAAAAATTCCATGCTTAGGTACCTAGGTAAGTATTTTTTTAAACAGAGTAGGTACAAATAAAAAATACAAATCAGACAGGAAGGTAGGTAGGTACATTTTTTCAAATTATTACCTAGTTATACAGAAAATCGATATTTTTGAATTTCGAGATTCGAGTGAAAATGATCAAGTAAATCGATCGAACCAAAAAAAAAAAAAAAAAAAAAAAAAAAAAAGTTAAAATTAAATAAAAATCAAATCGAACGCGAAGGTAACTAGAAAATTTTGAATTTAAAGTTGGAAATTGAGAAGATCGATGGTAGGTACATATTTTCACTACGCCAGAAATAATAATAATATCACCCAAAAATTGAAAAGGATTAAATTATTGGGGGGAGGGGTGCAACAAAATCTACTCAGAAAATGAACTCAAATCAATTTAAAAATCGCGTAAATTAAAAATATTATACAGAATGACGTACAACATCGACTAGACTGTTACGAGAAAAATGGGTTGGGAGCAGGGGTTAAATACCTGAGAATTTCCACAAATATTTTTCGTCAAAATATGAAACAACGTATTAGAAATAAATAGTGAAAAAATTAGCCTGGCAGTAGTGTAGGTAATATTGACAATTATTGATCAATTTTTATCGAGCCAACGAGTAATTTTCTTTCACGTTATCGAGAAATACAAAAAATTGGGAAGAATACTTAATCATTCTAGATCAGAAACAAAAATCTTTTATGGGAAGCATGTTGAAGAAAATCAACCTAAACATCGAACACAATTTTTTTCAATGAATAGTTTGGCAAAAAAAAAAAAAAAATCATTTTTTCAAAAAGTTAATTGAACAAGATAAGTACCTATAGAATATTTTTAACAAGGACCATTTTAATAATAAAAAAAAAAAGTGAAAAATAAATTGAAAGAAGGTATTACGGAATTTGGAGGTATGGTGAGGGGGGGGGGGGAGTAAACACCAACAATGCACACCCGTACACTTCAACAGATATGTATACACGTGCACATATTGAATTATTTAAAAAAAAAAAATACATCACATCATTTTAAAACAAAATGATTAAACAAGAAATCAAACTGCAGTACTTAGGTGTTAGGTACAACAAATTCAACTTCAACTTACAATGCTGAAACGAAAATATAAACTCTACATAGGGGGATTTCATTTGAATAAAATTTGAGGATTGTACATGAAGGGGGGAGGAAGGGATACGACCGAGTTCCGAAAAAATAAACAATTCGTATGAAAATACCGAAGTAAAAATAAGATTAAAATAGTACCTGGAAAAAATTAGTACGTAATTTGGGGATCTATAATATCGAGCAGTAAAAAAAATTGCTGAGGAGTAAAATCGTCAAAATTCTGGCATGTAATGTCTTCTCATAATTAAAAAACATAATAAAACAAAACAGTGAACTTGCAAAATAAAACTATAAAATATCAAGATGAGGGAGGGGGGGGGGGGCTTCTGAAATACTAAATACCAAATCTAGGTATCCATCGTCATCGTTGGCACCTGCGATAAATTCTCTAAGGGTAGAAATCGAAAAAACAATCGGGCACCTTCGCATAATGAGCTGTAAAAAGTTGTGGGTAGCTAAAAAAATTCCTAAAAAAAGTAACTTCGCTAAAATCGGTAAATTCGCTGCGGATAAAATCCGATGAAAAATCTATTCCAGCTTTCGCAGCCAAAAAATATGTTTCCAATGAACGTATAGACCGGTTTGCACATCTCCATTCTCATCTGCACTCGGGGTAATGCGCCCAAAAGCCAGGATACGGGCAACATTACGGATAGAAGACAGCCAAAGTTGTTCGACAACACTTGGGCCGAAGCATGTGACATAGAGCCGTTGCCAAGCGGTTGTACATGCGACCGGACGGATCTGGTCGACTCGAACTGTTGTTCCCACAATGTACACCTAGAACGTTTTACCGCTCCTTCGAAGCCCGTCTACCCTATGCCCCACTTCCGACCGAAGGTGCCGTAGGGAACGCTTTTCTCGAAACGACGATGTAAGAACTGTCGGCGAAATTAATACAGCAACGACACGACCAACACCTTGCGCCCCGACCAAGCGTCACCTCCTACGGTTTCGCGGACTACTTCTCGTCCGCAAAACGCCTACCAGGCGGGGAAATTTGAAAAAAAAAAATAAGAAAAAAAATTACGGGTTCGAGGGGAGTTTTAAAAAAAAATAAAAAAAATACGGGTCAACAATGATCAGTTGTCCCATCATCCGACACCCATTCCGCCGAAGAAGAACGATGCCGACGAGAGGAGACAGAACGCTAAAAGACGAGCCAGAGGCCCCTCACAAACATGCAGCGAGCAAACATGCTGTGCTAGACGCCGGTTGTTCCGCAGGGTTTCACCACGTGTGATGGGGAATAGGCGTAGTCGCCGACACCCCGTCGTGTTGCCTCGGGTTGCCACGCACGATTCATAAAAATCAAAATTATCCCTAACTTTGATAATGAATCGAGGGGGCCCGAGGGGACCTGCAGAACCCACGCACTTTAGTTATCCAATGCCCTAAAGCAGTAGTTAACTAATGTCCTAAGTAAGTCACAAGGCAACCACTCGGTGGGGCTTGGAAATACGTGGGATTGAAAAATAAGAAATTTTCGACGTTATTTCCATTTAGGACAGCACCCCAAACCAACGTCATGCGACACCTATTCCTATCGGGGAAGTTCAAAAAAAAAAAAAAAAAAAATAGCGTGAGGATGAAAGACGGCTCCTACAGACAGACAAAAGGACATTGTAACATTATCGGCACCCATTCTATTGAGATGGGGCGGCCATCAAAAACAAAGGGACCTACAAATATAGATTTGCCTATCCAAAAAAAAATTCATAAAAAAAAGAACGCGAGCGCTCGTACATCACTCTCACACTTGTGCGATCGCGACCATCATCGATACCTGTTGGTTAATATCGTATTTTTAAGAAATTGCCTGTAGAAATACGAATTTCACTATCGTTTCACCAACGTACTGTCGCTGGTCGACCAGACGACAAAAAAAAACCTATCGACAAAGATGTACCTATCTAGTACGCGACCTGCAAAAAAAAATCCAAGCAGTTGTGCGGTTGCTTGCTAATGCTAATTGGCTAATCTCGTTGCTTCTTAACACATTAAAATCGTACTTATTGTCCTATCACGAATGCTGAAATGTTGGCAAACCTTTTAAGAATAGTCAACGCCAGAGTACTCAAAGTCTGTGAGGAAAATACTTAATTCATCATCATACGTATTTTCATCATCGATCATTTGCAGAAAAATTGTAACCGGTAATTGTTTATCCATTGCTAAATACCTCGTCGCTTATTAGAAAATAAAATCATCTTCGACACATCGGTGGGGGGGGGGGGGTTGATAGAAATAGATCACGTTCCTGAAGAACACGTTGAAATTTACTCCGGTATGATATCAACACATTGAAGGATGCTCGTGGTAGAAGTACATATTTTCAATGGTGTTTTGTTGAAGGTAGATATACGTAGATGCTGGAGACTTAAGTTGTCTTGATAATATAGACGCTGGAACGATGCGATGACGGTAAAGATGCTCGTAACGATGTGTGAGGCTTCTGAGGAAATTTTCTCTCTGGTGTGTTGGTTCTACGATGATTGTTGCTTCTTGAATAATAATAGTACCTATTGTGAAAAATTAGACCCAATAATATGCAAATTTTTTAAAAATTGGGTATTTTAAAAAAAATGAATAATTTGGAAAACTGGATGATTTTAGAACAGTGATGAATTTTTTCAAGAATTCATCAATTATTTTAATATCAGCAAATTTTATGAAATTCACAAGCTCGGAGAAATTGGAAAATTTTCAAAAAATTGACAACATTTCGAAAATAAATTCTGCAGAACTAGGTACAAATTTTATTAATTAAAAATTTGGATCACTGAAAATTTATAAAATTGGCCAATTTCAAAATCTGGAAAAACGATAAATTGAAATTTTTTTTAAAAAAAACAAGTAAATCTTGAAAATTAGGACAATTTTGAAAAATATATGCACCGTCGAATTGGAAATGAAGAAAAAATGCACAAAAATATTGTAAATTTTAGGGAAAAAAACTTGATTTACGAATTTCATAAAACAAACAAGTAGGTACTAATTCGAAAAAGCTAAAAATTGAGAGAAAACACGTACTAAATCATTGAAAGAAGGCAAAGATTCAAAAGTGATGAATTTTTCTCTAAATTATCACTCGAGAAGCCATACAGTTGTAGCGTTGAATTGTACGAAAAATTCAAAAACTTTAATAATTTTTTTTTCTTCAAATTTTCACGAAAATTATCAATTTTCTCTCGAAATACAGTTCTATGGTTGAATTATACGAAATAATTGCAAGATCTGCCGGAATTGAAATAATTAACTCAAAAAATTCCAAATTTAAAAATCGTATCAAGTATATCATTCTATCTACCTAAATTCAAGTTTCCTAAAAAATAAAAATTTTATCGAAATTATTACTCGATAATCTTACAGTTGAAAGGTTACGAACATAAACATTTAAAGAAAGAAGAAAAAATGACGAATCAAAAATTTGCACCAATTATAATACCTGCCTAGATTAGATATTATAAATATCGAACGAACAATATTTTAAAATCAGAAATTTGTAAAACGGAATTAAAACGAAAACGAGATGAACAGTAAAATTGAAATAAAAAAAGAAATGAAATAACAAATCAAACTCACGTTGATTGTGATTCCGAATCGACTCGCAATGTACATAGAATGTTGAATCTCTTCGAGGGTCGAGGCATTAATATCATCCAGTTACATTCTATTTCTTGGCAAAATACGAGTAGGTAACAAAGTATTCTAAAAATGAAGAAAATAAAAACATTAAAAACCACGCATTCGTTTTTGAATATCAACAAAACGCCCTAGTCTCTTTTGAAAATACCCTCTTAACATACCTAAGCAGTTGATGTAGCGTAAGGGTTAGCCAATGTTCTAGGGATGACAAAGTATTTCTAGACAAACGTTCCGATACGACCAAATTATATTTTCTAATCAGCGTCATCGAAGATGGCTTCAATTGAATAGCTGGGGCGAAGACCTGCACCTTGATTTTTTTCCGTCGTGTATACGAAGAATAAGCTGACGAAATATTCTAATGAGCTGCCCAACGAGATATCTAATATCTGCAGAAAAAAATACATACGATTAGAAACTCGGTTATAACCACCTACATTCGGAATTTCGATCAAATAAAAGTTAAATAAAACTAACAGCTGCATGATTGGTGAATTCAAAACGAAAAAGATCGACTTACTTTTTTACCATTATCCAAAGCTCGTTTGAGTTCCGAAATTGAACAGCCAAGACGTTAATATTAGTTGAAGATACGCCGACATCGGTGGTTCGGCTCAACGCTGACGTAAAATTTCAGCAATCTACCTAGAATCACACTTGAATTACTTAGATCCAAAGTACGTAATTTAACTACTTACTACTAATCTAAATGATTTTCAACATTTCAACTTTCAAGCTTTTTAGAGAGGTTTTACGTATACTCGTGAAAAGTTCAGGAAATAATCAACAATCAAGGTGTAAGAAATCATTGAATAGGGTCTACCGATTTCTATACTTGTATGCCTATAATTAACCCACGTACAATCCTAAAAACGAATTTCATCATTCAACAGAAAGAAATGACAACAAACTAAATCGAAATACCTAATCAACAGCAGACATTTGTATACATGAGCGAGATCGAAACAAACTGTAAGTAGATAAATCGAACCAAAATAACCGTTAAAGTGCCAAAATATGCATCAAATTTATAAAGGTAATACTTGGAGAAAGTTCGAATATCAATCACATCAAGTAAGCATTATCCACGAGCAGAATAATGCATAATAATTATGTAATTATTATCAACTTATGCAATAAATACACCGGTTGGGAGCACATCCATTCGAAATAATAGGCACAACAAATTTTCAAAAACGTAAAAATTCAACGCGATTTAAAACGTTGGTTTACGAAAATAAAAATATAACACAGTTACCTATAACACAAACGAGCAAAGAAAGAAAAAAACAGACGCCTAAAAATGGAGGGAACGGCCGTCACTAAAAATCAACAAAAGACGATAATATCACGTTTGGGTGGGTGGGTGTGTGTGTGTGTGTGTAAACTTGTAAAGGAACACAAAGGAAGCAATGCAACGACATGGCCGAGATGACCAATAAGTTAATAACTACACAATACCTTATTTCAGACCTTTACTTGATTTTCGTTTATGATTTACCAATCACTATTTCACTTCGTTCACAAATTAGCATATTCGCGAATAAATTATGCCCACCCTGTGTATACGCGACAAGTTACCACATTAAATAATTACTAAGATATACTTACAGAAGACACAAACAGAAACAACGATTCGATAGGTATACCATAAAACTTGATGAAACGGAATAAAATACTCGAGTAAATCTATTCAACACCGCAGCGTTCAATAATTTCATTTCCCCGCCGACGATAGCACAAAACTATTTACGCGAAAAATGAACCAAAATGAACTCATCACTACATGTAAGTTTCAGCCGACACAACAATGAATAAAATGGAACACGATTATTAATTAATAATTAATTAAATCCGTAAAATAACTCGAAATAATAACGACAAACACATCACGACGAGTTTACTGTTCGTTTTTAGAAATGCAAATGGCTGCCAAAGAATGAATAAAGGATGCCAAGAAAGTGAAAATTTCAAATAAAACGACGCGTCTGTCAAAGTCAAGTTCAAGATCACAGGTCAACAGTTCAACGAATTTGTAGCCTTGATTCTGATTGGCCGACTTGTGTTTGTGTGTTTGTGATTTTTTTACGGAGGGGGATTTTTTGAAGTTTGGTGTTTTGTCGGGGATGTTTTTTTTTTTTAAGTAATGATAATCGAACAATAGTCAAAACGTTAATGAAGCGAAATTTCTGTGAAAGTGAAAAAATGCGGAATTTTTACAAATTTTATTTGTGACCTTACACGCAAACTGGGCTTATTTTTTAAAACTTTTTTACGTTGATCAAAATCAAAATTTTCAAAATTATTAAAAATGTTGCTATTTTATTCGTTGAAAGCGAACATTAATGGGTATTTTTCTTCCTAATTGTAAACCGAGAATAATATACTCAATGAAAAACTATCTTACATCTCAATAAATTACCTAGTACGGCTAATTATTTCAATCTTTCAAACGACCCAAGCCAATAAACGAATAAATTACACGACGTATTCGAATCGACGAAACACCAATCTTTTTTCGAATCTACTCTTTAGGCTCAAGACTAGCCAAAACTAGGTATTTCAATTTATCGTATCATTCAATGGTCACTTTCGCGATAGTTTAGCCAAGATGAAGGAAGAAATGCAATCAAACGTCACACTAATGACAAGCTTACTCGAAGACCGAAGACGATAGCACAACAGCCTCCTTAGGCATACGACTTGTTTCAATTTACCGTACGATTAAAATGGCCAATTGCAATTTCGCGTAGTTTAAGCAAAGATGAACGTAGAAAAACTCAGCTATCAAAATCATTCCGTTCTATTCCTCACACAGTACGCGTAATACTTTTACTTCACTTCTTCCTTCACACGAGACACGACGTTGTGACACGAAGAAAATGAAAGACGAGATAGACGGAATTGGAAAAACACAACGGAAACGAACAAGCTATCATATAACAACACCACTGTTGTAACAGGAATAATGTGAAAGCTTACACGAATGACGAATGAAAATTCGGTGTGATTTCAGAATGAATCACCTATCAAGAGAAACTGCGTTATAGAAAAATCCAAACACAATATTATAATAATATTACATAGGTACTTGATAATAAGTATGACGAACCTCTGAAAATGCGATTACGATGGATGTAGTTATTCCAACCACCAACTTGTAGGTACGATACGATGCGACGGGAACACAACCGTAAATTTCATTTAAATTAAATTAAAGCAAAACAAGATCACGAACTTGAAGAAAGGTACATCTTTGAAACTGAAAGTCGCAAACTCGATAGGATTGATAAATATTCGACATTTTATTTTCTCGACGCACCACCAAACCAAAACCGCAAATACACTTCGGACAGTAGGTTCGGACTCCTTCGGCTATGATCGGCTGGACTTGTGTTCTTCTGCATTATCATTATCACGTTAGTTCAGTGCTACATTAAAATACTTTACGTTCAAAATTGGAGGGGAGGGAGGGGTCCAATCAAATTTTTTGTCATAACCAAAAGTATTCGTAGAGTTTGAAGCTACAGCTTTTGTTTGAAAATTTTTTCAATTGGGCTCCTTACCTCCCCCTACCCCCACCAGTTTTTAATAATGTATTTCGACTAAGTATGAATAAGTTATATTACTCAAAATTGGTGGCGAAGGAGGGGTCCGATTGAAAAAATTTTCAAACAAAAGTTGTAGCTTCAAGTTCTACGAATACTTTTAATTATGACAAAAATTTCGATTGGACCCCTCCCTCCCCTCCAATTTTGAAAATAAAGTATTTATGTAGCCCTGGATTTTGGCCCTGGATCCTGGCGACTAGCTTGATAAATGATAATGCAGAAAAACTACCGATAACTTGTTTTTTTTTTCCATGTATAAAAAAAATTAAATTGTAAATACAGCGGTGAAAACAGGGGAAAAGGAATTTTTGGGTAAACAAACCTTTACGCTGTAAATTTTTAGAATATAACTTGAAACCCCAAACAGAACCCGAAAAACGTTCGGGTTTAGGGTATAGGATTCGGGTCTGAGTTTTCGGGGTTCGGGTTGTTATGGGTTCTTATGGGTTCCATCAAGATGATCGGGGTTTTTTCGAGGTCCGGGTTCCGGGTTCGGTTCGGGTTAACAGCCCTGAAATAGGCGCGAATCGGAATTTCGACTAATCTCGGATCGCTGCGTTCAAATTTGCAGTCGATTTTTTTCGGCGCTCATTTATAAAGTTTATTTTAGGGGCATCGGAAGTACGAAAAGAGTGACCAGTATTCAAAGATACGTCGCGTCGGGCACCACGGCGCAGCATACTCTATCCAACTAGAACTACCTACCTATGGCATCGGCGCGGCATCTTGTAGCAATCTAGTACTAGGTAAAAAGGCTAATAGTGAATAGGTAGGTATGTATGTTATGTACTATTGTAGAAGGCCCAGAAGACCTAAACGTACAACGTAGGTACCTACCTACCTACTTACCCCTAGATGTTATTTTACGTGCATGTTCTTCGTCCTCGTCCTCCTCGTTGCGTTGATTGCGTCGCGTCGCGTCGTGCTCGTGCAAGATGAGTGAAAGTTGTCCCAGTCCCACTCCGCCCGGCCGCCGACGACGCTGTCAGTTAGTCACTTTGCTAACCGGACTCGAGGGGTAAGATGCCGATGCTGTACTTACCATACTGATTACCGCACCGCACCGCACCGCACCGCGACGCTCTTGCGAATTGCGTCTGTTTACCTCGATACGCAACGTTTAGACTTTAGGCATACGCGACCGGTCAACGTACATTTTACGCGCGCGCGCGTCTCGCTTAAAACGATGCGGGAAGCGCGATATTTGCGTTGCGGTTCGCCTTGACGGAATGTAATTGCGTCGCGGCGCTTGAACCGCGTCTTCTTACCGTCCAAGTGCATCTGATGAGATTTAGAATGGTAATTGACTAATTGCCTAATTGGTACGGGCGGATGTCGGATGCTGCGGCAGCGGCACAGTATACGGTATGGTAGTGTACGTGTACCTACGACTACGTATTGCGGTGCGGCGCGGCGCGGCGCGGCGTTGATAAGGTGTATGTGGATCTAGTAGGTACGCGGCCTTGGCCCTGATAACTGCCTTATCTTATCAAAGACAAAGCGTACTTAGTACCTATTGAGAATAATTGAGATACACCACGTCGTATCGCATACGACTGAAACGACTACCTATATTGTACCATACACCTGGTCACCTAGACGTAAACGAGCAGTATCGCTGGGTCGAATGTTCATCATTATCACATACGCGTCATTCGTCACTCGTACTACCTAGTATGTAGATATGTACTTAGTTGGTTGTAGGTCAACCGAACACTACGCTAGACATAGACCGAGACGGCGCGGCGCGGCGCGGCGACGTGGTCAATTTGGTCCATGTACCTACGGTACGGTACGGTACGGTACGGTACGCGATAAAAGAGCAAGCGAAACGAACGATACCGACGATACGTTTCGCGTCTCAATGCAATACGAGTTTACCTATCGATAATCTAACGAACGAAACTACGCTACGGCGCCGCGAGCTGGGTCCGATCGGCGATTGGATCGGGTCGAAGGTCGAAGGTCGAGGTTCACGTACCGAGACCGACCGTATACAGTGCAACGCAGCATATTATACGTATACGTATTATCTGTAGGTAGGCAGTAGGCAGTAGGTACTGCGGCGTATGTGTATAGCTATTTGGATTAATAGCGCCGGCGCCGATGCCGCGCCGCGCCGCGCAAGGATGCAATCGGAAATCAGATAGGCATTACCCATTTTATAGGTAAACTCGAAGTCGTAGTCGGAATATAGCTGATCGTATAGAACTAACTAACGTAAGTTTAGTGTGCCTAGAATAGATACAGCGCGTACCTGACCTACGACCTACGACCTACGACCTACCTACCTATTGATACGAGTATTTTTTCAGCGTTGCGTTTTTTGTCGCGTCGCGTCGTCGCTTGGTAGGTAGGTACTACGATCTACCGAAATGAACATACTGTACCTGTACGTATATACGTCGTATACGTAATAGGTACATACCTACGCTACGTACGTACGTAATCCGTATCTACAGGTATACATACAACTTGTCATGTCAGACGAGTAGACGAGTAAACGTACACGTACAGGTATTAATACATGAGATTACGAGCACGAGCACGGCGAGACGAGCCAAGACTGGTTGACGAGTGTACATTGAGCGACGGAGCAATTATCTGGTGTGGTGGACGGGTGAATGTGAGTAGAGTGGAGTGGAGTGGAGCAGAGCAGAGCAGAGCAGAGCAGAGCAGAGCGGAGCGGAGCGGCAAGTCATTACGTATTTGCCATTAAGTATGCATAAGCCGGCGTTGATACTCGTTAATGGCTACGAATACATACTACATACGCTACCTACTGCTACAACACGATCGCAGCGTATCTACCTGTAGATTGTAGTGTAGTACACAGTACACGACACTGTGCCATGCCGTGCCGCGCTCCGCTTTACGCTGCACTTACTCGACTTGACTCGGTTCGGTATACTAGCTGTATATACCTAGCCATAGCCATAGCCATAGCCATAGCGATGGTGATAGCGTAGTACGACGTACCAGTACCATCGCGTCGCGTCCCATCCCATCGTACCCGTAAAATCAGCTATTCAATTTTCCAAAATTCGCGTGTACATCCACCGCGACCGCGTGCCGCGTACCGCGTTTACCGTCGTCTTATTTCTCAGTCTGTTTTCGCTTTCGTAGAATTCACGTTGACGTTCACGTTCGCGTTCGAGTAGATCAGCTGGTGGTTGTTGTTCCTACACGTGCTTGTACACCTACATACATAGTTCTGTTGTAATCGACAATCGTAATCTCACTAATCTCGGCACTAGAAGTACACGTACCTCTACCTACACGTACAGTAGCATTGTGCGGCGCTCTTCGTTGTCGTTGTACATACTCGTATACGTATGTACCTATTCGGTAGCGGTAGCATTAGGACATCGCATCGCATCGTATTCGGTGCCACTCATCAATCAAGCAATCAATCAATCCATCCATCCATCCATCCATCCATCCATCTATCTATCTATCCGATGATTAGACATGACATCGAATGATAATTTGTTTCAAGGTAAGCGAAAAATGTATATATGTACGCTGCGCTACGTACGAGTAGAGGTATAAGCCGAGTAAATACGTAAACGTGTGTAGACGTAGACGTAGACGTACCACCTAGAATCATTTTTCTTCTTTCTTCTAGTTTCGCTTGCCCTTGGTCGTTAAGTAGGTATAATACGCGAGTATTATTATCTAGTACCTATAGCGCAGCGTACCTACTGGCTAGCTGGCTACTACTCGAGCATGTAAGCTGATCTACGTCTACGTCTACGATTTAGACATCTCTTTTTATATCTATTGGGTTTTTTGTTTTTTGTGGGTTTTTTTTTATCCATAGCTACAGACAAATCATCGGCAAAAGGCCGCGGCAGCTGCGGCCGTCAATCGTCGTCGCCGTCGTTGGAAAATGAAGAAATTGGCTTTCTCAATAAAGGCGAAGAAGACGAAATGGTAAGCATATACCTACGCAACGCAACGCAACGCAACGCAACGCAACGCAACGCAACGCAACGCAACGCAACCATAGGAGTAGGTATAAACAGTCGAACAGGTGGTATAGGTAATGCAAACGCGTAGCCGCTACTACTTGTTCGTTTGTAGCTTCGTACCTACATATATACCTAATTATACATGCAATATAGTACGTAGTACGTACATACTATAAACGAGTATATTACGTACGAGTATGCCGATGATAAGGTTATTATTTATGTATTATGTAGGTAGTAGGTACCTAACGTAAGTACCTCAATAGATAGGGGTGTCCAAGTTCGTACGTAGGTTTCATATCGTTGGTTTATGAACTTTGTTTTTGTTAACGGTTCGCAGGAAATTTACGGATTCGAGCGCAGCGTCGTCGGCACAACGGTTACGTGGATTTTAATATTATTATCGTTGGGTACGTTGCGGCTAGTCTTCCACTGGTATAATCATTGGATGTTGTACAGCACGCATCGAAGATGCGCTTTAAAATTCGCCCAAAACGTTTTAGTTATAGTAAGTACCCAACTGTAGCGATGCGATGCACTTTGTATACAGGTACGACGGGCGGGTTGTAACGTAACGTAACGTAACGTAACGTGCCATCGCAGACCTACCTACCTAACCAACTATAGTTGATACGTCTTACGTATATCGTTATGGTAATTCGTAACCTGTTTCAGGACAGATATCAACGATACCACGCAACGTATTTCGTAAAAAAAGTAGTTCGAATCAATTTGAAACTGCTTAGGTAAGTGAAAGGCGAACTGCGCCGCGTACGTATTCGACGAGTTAGAAGACGTACAACTGTTCGAAATAGAACTAGAGTTAGAGCTAGTGGTAAAGCGTTTAATTTACGCGCGGGTTGGCGTTTGTGTTCTTTTTCATGACTCCATAAGCGCAGAGCAAGTGCGACGTGTCAGTAACGACGATGTAGACGACAAGGCAGCGGCCAAGTTGGCGGTCCAAACTCGCTCCTTGGTCAGGATATATTTCAACGACGGTTCGTACATCGGTAAGGCTCCGTCCCGTTCCGTTCCGTAGTAACGCGAGTAACGCTAAATCACCTTCACCTGTTGCGTCGTCGTGTTTAGATGAGAACGAATTGATTACGATTACGGTGAAGAAATTGAAATACGCGTGGCGAGAAGACGAGAAAAGTTTTTGCAAAATCGGCGGAATAGAGAAGAGCGTCGACAAATGCGACTTTCATAATATGACCGGTTATTCGATGCAGGATCAACTGTCCAGGTAGGTAGGCTGGCTCCCAGTCGCCTATACGCATATACGCATATACGCGGTATTACGTAGATACCTACTCGTATGTATAGCTATTAGCTACCTAGCCCACCCGATTGACGTGTATCGTGTGTATGTGCATGTGGATGCGGATGCGGATGCGGACGCAGACGAGTCGTGTACGGTAAGAACGAGATTCAAATCAAGCTGCAATCGGTCGCCGTGCTCATGTTTTTGGAATTTTTAAATCCGTTCTACGTGTTTCAAGTATTTTCGCTAATTTTGTGGTTCGTCGAGTTGTATTTGTACTACTCGTTCGCCATAATCGCCATGTCGCTGTTCGGCATCGTTTCGTCAGCCTTGCAAACGCAAAAGGTACGTACGTAGACGTAATTCCTCTCCTACCTAGGTGTAGATGTACCTACCTACGTTGATATTGATTCTCATCCGTAGTTGTTGTTGTTGTTGTTGTTGTTGTTAATGTAGAATCAAAAACAACTGGACAAGACGATCAAATCGCGAGGCACGGTCACCGTATGCAGAAAGCTGACTTACGACAAAAGTGAAGGCGACGGCGCCGGCGCGACGTCAACGCCCGTCTACGAGCAAGTGGCCAACAGCGACCTGGTGCCGGGAGATGTGATCCTGATTCCTAGATCCGGTTTTGTCGTTCCTTGCGACGCGGTGCTGCTTTGCGGAAATTGCATCGTAAACGAAAGCATGTTGACTGGTCAGTATACAGTGTACATAAACATATAGGCACTCGTACGTAACGTGTAGACGGTAGAGTAGACTCGTACGCTTACCGCAGATACCTACCTGCGGTACGTAATGAGTAGGTAGCAAGGTACAATACCTATTTCGTACGTACGAGCTAGGTTTCGGTACGAGGTATTTATTGTAAACGTAGAGCTACCACCTAGGTATATGTGTTGTGTAATGTACTTGTACGATTGCCAGGCGAAAGTGTTCCGGTGACGAAAACGGCGCTGCCGAATGTTGCGATGGCGTATAACGAAAAAGAAGACCAAAATCATACGCTGTACGGCGGCACTCACGTACTGCAAGCCAGATACTACGCCGACGAGAACATACACGCCGTCGTATTGCGAACCGGCTATTTGACCGCCAAAGGCGCCCTCGTCCGCTCCATTTTGTATCCTATACCGCACGATTTCAAATTCGACCGAGACATTTATAAATTCGTATGGGCTTTGGGAGTGGTGGCCGTCATCGGCAGCTTGTACAGCGCCTTCCTCAAGGTACCGATAACATCGCTACTCGTATATCACCTATAGGTAGTGGTAGAGGTAGAGGTAGAGGTAGAAGTACCACCATTACGTTAGCTCGTGTAATAATTTTGTATTTGGCGCGCGTGCGCTCGCACGGGCAGATAGTTCACAAGGCGTCCGTATTCGACACGGTCATCGACTCGTTGGACGTGATTACGATAGTGGTTCCTCCGGCGTTACCGGCAGCCATGACCGTTGGAAAGTACTACGCTCAGAGTCGACTTCAGCAGCAGAAAATCTCGTGCGTCAATCCGTCCGTAATCAACGTTTGCGGCTCCCTAAATTGCATCTGTTTTGATAAAGTAAGCGGCCGCCGCGCCACATATACATACATTTACATACGTAAAGTAAACGTATGTACTCGTACTCGTACTTGTGTGGTCGTGGTAGTTGGAACTGGGCACTGGGCACTGGGTACTGGATACGTGGGAATCGCGTATAGGTATAGTTAGCTAGTAAAATGAGTACTAGGTAGTAGGTGCCTAGTTGGAAGTACGCGACGCGACGCGACGCGACGCGAGTACGAGTAGCTAGCGACTAGCCAGAGCTACGAGGCGTACGTTTGTAGAATAGTATCTAGGTAGGTAGGTAGTACGTCTCTAATAGAGCGGCATCGCTTCTCTTCGTATTGCAGACGGGAACGTTAACGGAAGACGGACTCGACTTGTACGGCGTGATAGCATCCGTCGATCGGCAGCTGCGACATGTCGTTACCGATGTTCGCGACTCGACCTCTCATCTGCCCATCAATTTCACAGAAGCGATGGCCACCTGCCACTCGTTGACGTTGATCAATAATGTGGTCTCGGGAGATCCGCTCGACGTTAAGGTAAGTCTACTCTAGCAGGTACCTCCTATACGTAGGCGACGAGACGTGACGCGAACGCGTCTATAGTATGTACAACAAATTCGCGTATGTAGCGTTAACGTGGCGGCTTCTCTTTTTCGTCGCGCAGATGTTCGAATCGACCGGATGGATTTTGGACGAGACCGAATTGACGGATACGCTCAAGTACGACTTGCTCGCGCCAACCATCGTCAAGGCACCCTCCTCCTCGCCACTTTCCACCGAATCGACGACGACGACGACTACGATAGACGATCACGAAGTAAGTTACCTACCTATCGAATGGTGCCCTTTTTTTGGTAGGTAGGTAGGTAGGTAGGTAGGTACGACTAAAGGTATAGATAATGACAATGAGCAAGCGTTTCGTTCCGTTTCGTAGATCGGCATTATACATCAATTTCAATTTTCGTCGCGTTTGCAAAGAATGAGCGTAATCACGAAGCGTTTAGGCTCGGACCACTTCACCGTATACTGCAAAGGATCTCCCGAAATGATCGAATCTCTGTGCGATCCGAGCTCCGGTGAGTAAATTGCTCGAGTACCTACCTACGTATACGTACAGTCGTACATACATACACGTACTAACCGTGGTCGCCCGCATTTTTTCCTACGCAGTACCCGAGAATTTGGACGACGTGTTGGAGAAGCAGACGGAAAAAGGATATCGAGTGATCGGCGTCGCGTACAAAACTATTCCGCTCATCGACATTATCAAATTGAAACGACTTCACCGGGACGAAGTGGAGCGCGATTTGATTTTCGTCGGACTAGTCATCTTCGAAAATAAGCTGAAGCCGCAAACCGCGTCCATCATCGCCGATCTCAAGCAAGCCCGAATGAAGCTAATCATGTTAACAGGTAGGCACGTAGATAGGTAGGTAGGTCCTACTCACCTACCTACGTATACCATCATCACTTATATCCGCTTGCTTTGCTTACTGTTTTACCAACTACTCGTACTTTTAGGCGATAACATTCAGACGGCGATCTGCGTGGCCAAAGAGTGCGGCATTATCGCAAAAAACCAGCTGGTAGCCAATATAAACGCGATCGAGACGAAAGACGGTAACGGTAACGGTAACGGTAACGGTAACACGCCTACATTGACGTACACGATACGTGGCGGTGGCGACAGCGAAAACGGCGACTTTAAATTTGTGAGTAGATACGACGCGACGTACGTAGGTAGGTAGGTAGGTAGGTATAGCTATCAAGTAATGGGCTAATTATACGGCTAATTTGTGCCCACAGCTGACGCAAACGATGCTAGCTAACGAAAACGACGACTACGGCGATCTAGAGAGCGGAATAAAAATGCATCGACATCGACAGTCGAGCGGCGCAAATTGCAAATTGGCGTTGGCGTTGACCGGTCGCGTATGGAGTATTATTCGGCAACACTTTCCGTCCAGTGTGGCCGGCGTATTGGCCAACGGCGTCATTTTCGCGCGCATGTCCGCCGATCAAAAGCAACAAGTTATACAGGAGTTGCAAAATTTGGAATTTTACGTCGGTACGCGCGTAATATCTTTATTACTTTACTTTATCAAAAAGCCACCTACCTACCTACCTACCTACCTATCTACCCATGCACCTGATTCACCCGGTATTCCAACTACAAGTTACACCTTGGCACAAAAAAAAATTATTACTCGGGTATAGTTAAGGTAGATATGTAGGTAGGCTACTCTAATACGTAGCGTAAGACTGCGGCTATAATACGTTGGGTCGTGTTTGTTCTTCTCGCAGCCATGTGCGGAGACGGAGCCAACGATTGCGGCGCGCTAAAGACGGCCGACGTAGGCGTTTCGCTGTCCGAAGCCGAATCGTCGGTAGCGTCGCCGTTCACGTCGCAGCAGCCGGACATCGGATGCGTGCCGAAGGTGATACGCGAGGGACGCGCCGCGCTCGTCACCTCGTTCGGCCTGTTCAAATTCATGATACTGTACAGTCTGCTCGAGTTCTTCTCGACGGTGCTGCTGTACGGCGAAGGCGGCGCCCTGTCCGATTTCCAGTTCCTGTACATCGACGTCTTCCTCATCGTCGTGTTCGCCTTCTTCTTCGGCCAGAGCAAACCGTACGGCGGCGCGCTCGTTCCGCGGGCGCCTTCTTCCGGCCTGCTGTCCGCCGTGCCCGTGCTCTCGTTGCTCTTTCAAACCGGCCTCATGGTGCTGGTGCAGGTATCGTCGCTGCTGCTCGTCAAACGGTTTCCGTGGTACCGCGACGACCACGACCGCGGCCACGGCCACGACGGCCTTCCTCGCGACGAATTCGAAAATTACGACGACTACGCCGTGTTCACGGTGTCGCAGTTCCAGTACATCATTCTGGCGGTGACGTTTTCGTTCGGCAAGCCGTATCGCGAACCCGTCTACAAGAACGTCGGCCTGTTTTGGTCGCTCACCGTCATGACGGCCGTCTCGTGCCTGGTGACGGTCGCGCCGCCGCCGTGGCTGCGGCGTTTGTTTCAGCTGAAGCCGCCGCCCACCTTGGAATTCAGATTCGCGGTTCTGGCTTTGGCCGCCGCCAACGCCGTCTGCAGTATTTTCTTGGAAAGCGTCCTAGTCAACGTGGTCGTAGCGAAGTTGTTGCGCCGCCGCTGCCGCCGTCACCATGACGCTGGCGACCATCGCGACCAGCGGCAGCACTTGGCCGGCTGCGCCAAAAGCAAATCCTTCTCTAAACAGCAGCTGTGCTCGTCCGATCAAGAACTGTGGCAAACGACGACGAACTCTGGCGGCGGCTCGGCTACCGCAGCCGGCGCCGCCAAATATTACGGCACCATGGATAGTTATAATTTCATTTGATAGGTACCGTTCGCGTATTCGACTCACCACCCACCATCTACCTCCTATCTCGTATCTCGTACCACCTACCACCTACCACCTGTAATGTCTAAGTATTTTTAATTTGCTACACTTGTACAAAAAAATGTACCCACCGCGCGCGTCTATGTCTATTGTCTACGTACGTACGTAACTATAGTATACTTTTATCGAACCAACCATCCTACCTAATTATGTTAAGTTGATTTTATTATACCGTACGATTTTCGTTTGTTTGTAATGTAATAACTAATAAGCGTTATTGTTTTTGCGTTTTTAATTGACGATCGCCTTTAATAGGTACGTAGCGTACATACTTATTTGTATTTCGTACGTACACGTAGGTCACACGTCTGCGAGCAGCAAAGGTAGGTTCTAAATTACTAGTACGGAGTACGGTACATACAAAATATACTCCGCGTACATATATGTAGGTACTAGGTACGCATGCGTAAATCGGCAATTTCGAATAAAATGCGTCATCGTTATCGATCATCGAATAGGTAGAGGTAGATACCTAGCGTACATATTCGTATTATTGTTCTCAAGTACTAGTCTTATAGTGCCGCGCCACGTAAAAGATATACTACGTAGAAGATAGATGATAGGTAGGTACTCTAGCCTACTAGGTAGGCACCGGCAGTGCGCGGCCACCAATTTCAGCCAAAAACGTTTCCGAGTTGCGTATTCGTATTTTGTATAGTGTTTATGAAACAACGCTACGCTACGCTACGCGAGGCGAGGCGACGGCGACGGCGATTAAAACCGCCGTTACAGATCTAGCGACCTTGGCTCGGATAATATTTTTATGCGAGTATTTCGAATTCGTTCGTCGTCTTCTTATCGGCACGACACGACATCGGTAAATCGAAGCGAGAAACGCATGATAATATTATCTATTTATCTCGCTGTAGATGAATACGAATAAGTACAAATGTAAGTAGGTACATACGTACAATACGTACAATACATACAATACTCGCAGTGTACGTATGTGTGCAACTATCTTATCTCTTTATCATTAAGATTACACGTTTAGACTGGGTTGCGTAGCGCAGCTACAGCAGTACACACGATACGACAAGGCAACCGCATTGCCTTATTAACGCTTGCGCCAGTTTCTAAAAAAAATTTAATTCGTTCGTACCTACAGTTTTCTTTCTGTTGGCAACACGTTCGCGTCCGCCTCCTATCCAATCTCCCCTAGCCTGCGAGCTGCTGCGCCGCGTAGCTGCGTAAGGTCGAGCGTCGCGACGCTGACGTATCGTAATATGACGTGAAGTGACGTGACGTGTCGTTGCATTGCACATTACGCATTGGGCATGTCAAATTCTAGTAACTAAGTTCTCGAGCCGATAGCCAATAGCGATAGGTAGCCCGTTGCGTGACGTCGCGTCGCGTCGTACTTGTTGAGAGTGTTGCTTTGCGTTGCGTTGCGTTGCATCGTTTAGTGTTTGGGCGGATTCACCACGTTCACTTACTTACACCGCATCGTATATATGTACAAGTACATCTAGCGCAACCGCTATGCCCTTCAATATGGAAACGATAACTTTGCATCAGTACGGTTTGATAATTTTTCTATACGTACATTTACCTATCTATACAATACTATACCTACTATAGTAGTTGTGTAGTTGATTAGTTTGTTAGTTGCTTGGTTACGTAGCGTAGGTATCTATCTCTACGATATGTAGTTACCTATACATTATTTGAAATAACCGAAAGCCGCGGCGCCGGCGTCGTCCTCATTCGTATCACGTGGTGGTTGCGCTAAAAATATTTACGTTTTCGATTTCAGTTCGCAAGATGATCCAGCCGCAGCCGCAGCCGCAGCCGCAGCCGAAAAAGAAGTAAATGTTTCGTGGAAAGACGTTAAATATCAAGTGAGTAGGTAGGTAGGTAGTGTACCCGTACCTCCCTACGACAGTGACTTCAACCTCGGCCCCGTCTTACCCTCTTACTCTTGATAGGTAGATATCAGCTAGGGACGGAGCGGGAGCGGGAGCGGGAGCGCAAGTTTTGCCAACCGATATCGATGTGATCGTCCAATCAGCAACAGCAATTCGCTTCGCTCTTACTGACTCGATTCTGTTTTGGTTTGGTACATTTAGATTTTGTCTAGTAACGTGGCCTTTTTGTTTACCATTCACGCCGGAGTAAATTTGGCTTTTTCAAATTTCTTGTTAAACGACTTGGATAAAGATGCCAGTTCGTGGTTCGGTAAGTAGGTACCTACACCTACCGTTCGTAGGTACGTAGTAGGCTTATTTTACCTACTACGGTATTATAGGTACGGCTACGACTACGACTACGAGTAACCATGCAATAAGGTAATTGATTCGGATTTGAGGTAGCTAGCTTGGGCGCGGCTGGCACTCCGATCGGCGCCATCTCTTGCGGACCGTTGATGGACGCGGTCGGACGGAAAGGATGCAATTTGGTTATCGCGTTGCCGTGCGTCGCAGCCTGGCTAATTCTAAGCGTCGTCGACCAGCGGAGCGCGTCCTTGTGGCTGCTGTACCTGAGCCGATTCTTGGCTGGAATAGCCGCGGGTAAGGCGAGTGAGCTGTACTGTACGGTACGGTCCGGTACGGTACGGTACGTAACAATGAACGCAAAAAGTAACCAGCTCGGCTCGACTTGTTCGCAGGTCTAACCACCGCCAATTTGGTGTACGTGTCGGAAACGTCGCATAAGAAATATCGCGCCACCTTTCTGTCGTTGGTCGGCCTGTACTTTTCGTTCGGCATACTGCTGACGACGCTGCTCAAGCTGGTCTTCACCTGGAAGCAGAGCGCCGTCTTTTTCGCCGTCTTTTTTTCCATCGTCGCGCTGCTGGTATCGCGACTGACGCCCGAAAGTCCCGTGTGGTTGGCCAACTTCCGAGGCGACCCGCGAGCCGCCAGAAAATCCTTACTCGCGTTGAACTCCAATTCGCAGGTACGTTACCGGTTACTTTAAGCTACGTTACGCCACTTTATTCACTTACTCCGCCGCTTTTCTTTCGTCCACCGCGTAGATTTTCGAGCGAGAATGGCGCGATTTGATGGCGAACGCGTTTCCACCGCCGCCACCGGGAACGAAGCGGCAGAATAGCGGCGGCGGTGGCAGGAGCTGGTTCGAGCCGGCAGTTTACAAGCCGACGGTGACGTTGATAGCGCTGATACTGGCGCAACAGTTGAGCGGTTTGTACGCGACCGTGTACTACGCGTACGACATTTTGACGCGATTCGCTCCGCAAAATGGCTCCGTGGTGGCGCGCGAAGCGTTCGTGCTGTTCGGCGTGGTGCGGTTCGCGGCCAGCCTGCTCAGCTGCTGCGTGTCCGCCAAGGTGGGCCGCAGGAAGCTGCTGATCGCGTCCGCGACCGGCATGCTGTTGACGCTCGCCGGCTTGATCGTCGCGTCGTCTTCGTCGTCGTGGCTGCGGCACCGGACCGCCTCCGCTGCGGCCGCAGCCGAATACGCGGCCGTATCCTGCTTCGTGCTGTACGTGGGCGTGGGCGCGGTCGGCGTCATGACCGTACCGTGGACGCTGATCGTCGAGCTGCTGCCGACCGAGAAACGCGCCTCGGCCGGCGCCTCGCTCGTCTCGTACGCCTATCTGCTGATATTCGCGCTCGTCAAGACGCTACCGTTGGCGCTGGATCGCGTCGGCGTTACGCTCACCTTTGCCTTTTTCGCGCTCGTCTCCTCGCTCATCGTCGTCTTCGTCTACTTTTTCATTCCCGAAACCGTGAACCGAACTCTGCTCGAAATCGAATCGTTTTATTCGGGCCCCGTTCCGGTCAACGCCGATGCCGACGCCGACGCCGACGCCGACGCTAACCTCGACGGAAGCGGAGATGACGCGACCAAAACGATGGCTACCACCGACGACGTTAATGAAACGCTTTGTCCGGCCGCCGGACTTCCTTATCGGTCGTTACTTGGCGGCAACCCGTAGCCGTTCTTCGAAACCAATAGGTAGTTCATTTACGATTCAAGCTCTCCCATCTACCAGTATGTGGAACGTTTAATGTGTAAAGCGTAAAATATCGGCTTGTACTAGTTTAATTTACGTAAATATACGTCTTTTGTATTTGCTCTAGAAATTAGTCATTTGTCGAACACACTTGGTACCACCTTTCTGCATAGGTAATTATGTATACCTAATTATAATTGATAATACGACATGAAACAATCTTGGTTCGTCGGTTCGCCACTGCAGTGAGACGTACGATGCTAAAATTCACGTCAATATTACTGGCAAGGCAAAAGTTAGTAAACGTACAAGTAGACGAGTACAAAGCGTGCACCGAACTTACGCGTATACGAATATGCGAATATACGTAACGTACGTACGAGTACCTATACCTATGTACGTAGTATACGTCTTGTAGTTGTAGTTGTAGTTGTAGTTGTAGTTGTAGTTGTAGTTGTAGTTGTAGTTACCGATGGAAATTCCAAACGATACGCGAGTAGGAGTAGGCGGCTATTCGGGGTACCTCTACCAGCACCAGGCACTCGGTATCATTTAGCTACATGCATACGATAGTCGGCATCGGCACCCCTCTGTGACGAGCGAAGCCACATAACCGCAACCAAATCGCCTCGTATAGATAAGACAGGCAAAGGCAGGCCGGCAGGTGGGTGGGTAGGTAGGTTGGTTCCCTATTTCGTTCGAATGATAAGCGTAGGTAGATGTCCAAGCACGGTTTAGAACTAGAAACGCTACGCTTAGATTGCGCGATGTGCGATGCGACACAAATCGAAAAATACACCGAGTACGAGTAGGTAAGTTTACCTACGCGAATGTAAGTGTATAAGTAGCAAGGGCCAAGTACTAGTTGGACTGGAAACACGAGCGAGCGAGCGAGCGAGCGAGAAAACGATCGAAATGATGGAAACGCAATCGCAACCGTTCACAGTGGAATGTAAACACGTGTATCCGCAGGTAAGAGCGAAACAAAATACGCACGTAGCTAACGCAAGTTAGTCTAGGTACCTACCTAACCTACCTAGGTAATTGGTAGGTCTAGGTATACTTAATAGACGCGACTAAAATGAAAACTGGCGGCCGCGTTCTTACTGTACTAATAATATGTTGGACTTGTTGTTTCGTGTTGACGATCAGCTCGTGAGCGATACGATGGTGTCGTTGACGTCCATCTGCGGAGGCCTGAGCAATTCGTTCGTCAACCTATTAGGAGAGGACGTCGTAGACGTGGAAACCAAATCGTGGCTAGGTAAGTCTACTCCACATACAGACTGACATCGTATTGTACATACGATAATGTACGAGTAGGTGTGTAGGTGTACGTCGTCGCGTCCGTCTTACTTGTATTTGCATCGCAGCTAGCGTTACGACTTTGATGACGATATTGGGCACGCTGGCCGTCGGTCCGCTAGTCGACAAACTGGGAAGAAGGCCCACATTGCTGACGGTGGACGCGATCTGCATTCTGTCGTGGGCGCTGATATCGGCGGAGGTCGTACCTCAAAATGATGGACCGCCGTCGCCGTCGTTTTGTCTGCTCGTCGGCGTACCGTTGACCGGACTCGTTCGCGGAGGTATGACACGACACGAGCCGCGAGACGAAAATGCGTCGCGTCGCGTCGTCGGCACTGTTGCTAGCGCGCGATATACCTATCTGTTTGCAGGAATAGCGGCCATCAACGTTGTTTACGTAACGGAGATTACGCACAAAAAGTACAGATCGACGATGCTATCGTTTAGCTTGGTGTACCTGACGTTCGGCATACTGGCGGTCGGCTTGCTGGGCACGTTGGTCACGTGGAAAACGGTCGCCTTACTCTGCCTGCTATTTTTCTGCGTGGTTTTCGCCTTGACCGTACGCTATACCGTCGAAAGTCCCATTTGGTTGGCCAACTTCAAGGCCGACTCGTGCGCCGCCAAACGCTGCTTGCGAAAATTGATCGCCGACCAGCGAGTAAGTACCTACACCTACACCTACACCTAGACCTAGGCTAAAAGTACCTTACTCGCCACTCGCCAGTATGTGTGTACGTATATGCTTACAGCTGTTCGAACGCGAATGGATGGAAATGAAGAGCGACCGCGACGGCGGTAGCGGCGACGACGCGGACGCGGACACTTTGCGCCGAGAAGAGCGTACTCCGAAGGAGGTACCGGCGGCGGCGGCGGCCTCTTTCTATCGGCCGGCCGTCGTGTTGGCGGTTTTGCTGGCGCTTTCGCAAATCAGCGGCGTCAATTACATGATATACTTCGCGGTGGACGCGATCGCTCGAATCGGCCACGATTTCGGTCTGGCTCGCACCAAACAAATATTCGCCGTGCTCGCGACGTGCAAATTCGCCTTCACTTTATTCGCTACCACGCTGTCGACCACTTTTCGTCGTAAAACTCTGCTGTACGCGTCCGCCTGGGCCACGCTCACCTCCAGCCTGACGATAGCGTTGTGCAGCTGGTTGCGTTCGTACACGACTCAGGTCCAGGCCGCCGCTTTGGACTACGCGGCCGTAACCGCCTACGTCGTGTACATGAGCTGCGGCGCTTTCGGAATCTGGCTCGTCCCGTACACGCTGATCGGCGAGCTGTTGCCGAATCGGCTACGCGGTTCGTGCGCTCCTTTTTTCGTCTGCTTCAGCTACGCGGTCATGTCGGCCGGCGCTAAACTTTTCCCGAGTCTTTTGGCCACCGCCACCGTCGCCCAAATATTCATGTTTTACGCGCTCGTCTCGGCGCTCATCTTGATCTTTGTCAAATTCTACGTTCCGGAGACTGGCGATAAGACGTTGAAACAGATCGAAAACTATTTTAGCAGCAGACCGCCCAACCGGCCCAGCTAACTACCTACGAGTATGTATAATCAGCAACCTACGCACCTAGCTAGGTATCTCGTACCCGTACGTATAAATCTCGCCTCACGGTCACTTACCTACCTACCTACCTACCTACCTACTTACTGCGCTGCGTACGCGTATACGACATAATCATTTTTGTTTGTATACTTGTAAATAACGACGACGCGACGTTCACATTGCAGAGGTCGAGTCGAGTCGAGTCGAATCGAATCGAGTGCGCGCCTGCGAATAGGTTTAGGTATAGGGATATTGTGCGTTTACTGTTTGTTAGCTTCTTTTCCCACAAGTTATAAATACCTAGTAAATTGTAACCACGATAAGATACGTATACGGTAGGTACTTACACGTACACGATACGATAGAATACAATAGTGTGCAGCGCCGCGCTCAAAATACCCGTACGTATAAGTACATTTTTATTATCTGCGTAATAAATTTTCATTTTTTTTTTTTCATTTTTTTTTCACTTGTTCGTAGTTATTCGTATCGAATATTCATTATCTGTTGGTACTAGGTAGTAAAGATATGTACTGCACCTATAGTGCATAGTGTGGCGTGGTTAAGGCGTACGAAGGTAGAGTAGAGCTACCTAGTACCTACTCGTATTTTGTTTTAAAAAACGAACGAGCGCGAGCGTCGAGTGGGTACTTACAGGTTGTGAAAAACAATCGTCAGTCGCACGATTATCGTATGCCAGTGCCGTTGCCGCTGTCACGGTCGCTGTAGCAGTCGTACGGAGAGCAACGCGCATCTGCGAGAGTAGGTAATAAAATGACGCTTTATTCCGAGTAGGTATTCGTACGTCTACGTATCGCTTACAACGTTTTTAACATCTCTGGCCAAAGATATCGCATTCGTTTACTCGTAGTCGTAAGTAATAGTATTAGACGACACGATCGACTGATGGAATGATTCGCATCGCTACGCGTTCGTTGAATTGACTCGAATTCGCCATTTCGATCCTACAAATAGCTACACTACAGCCAAAATGCGCGATAAACCGAATACGAGCGACGAGCGAACGCAATCGATACGACCAACCGGAGACGATGAAAATGACGAGTAAGATACCGCAATCTCGTTTGTAATACGAGAATATTCTACCAACGCAACGTACTCGCAGCCGAGCGATAAGTAGGAACTGCACTGCTCGGTGTATGTGTATGTGTATGTGTATTTGTACTTATAGTTCGGTGCGCGTATAATTTTCTGCGATATACCAAAAGTACGGTTCAATTCAGGTACGACGTTCGCGACGTTTTCATAATTCGTCCGATTGCGAATAACGAAGAAGGCGACGACCATTCCTCCAGTTCGAAATGGTTTCACTTCAAAACGCAAGTGAGTACATCTACATACGTATGAATAGCAGGCTCGTCTACATTTCGATCGTTACTTATACGTAAATCTTCGATCTTGCTCGGTTCTTTGTAGATTTTGTGCGCGAATATCATCGGAATTTCCATGATTCACGCCGGATTAACGACGACGTTTACCAATCTGCTGAATTCACATTTCAGCGATCGAGCGATTACAAATTTCGGTAAGATACAAACGCCACGAAATCACCCATATTAGTACCCAGTACCTACCTACGTATCTCTATGTACATCGTCGTCGTCTTTTTCAGCCAGTTTAAGCGCTTTAACCACTCCTTTGGGATGTTGCTTGGTCAGCTTGACATCGGATCTTCTGGGCAGAAAACGTAATCTGCTTTTCATTCAGATTGGCTGCGCGATTACGTGGACGACGGTTAGCGCCATCGGCATCGGCGGAAATAAAACGCTTTACTCGAGCGCCGTACTGAGCGGCTTATTCAGAGGCGGTAAGAGTGCGCGCGTACGTCTGGCTAGGTAGATGGTAGGTAGGTAGGTAGGTAGGTAGGTAGGTAGGTAGGCACTACTGGGCGCTTTCTCGTTTTACGTTTCAGCCTTGACCGCATCGTGTCCGGCGTACATTTCGGAAATAACCAACAGCCGATACAGACAGCTGTGCTTATCGTTGACGACCACCTTTTTCACGGTCGGCGTTTTCGTCGTCAGCTTTGCGAACGCCTTCACGACGTACGTTTACGCGGCGTTATTTTTCAGCGGCTGTTTCGTCGCGCTCGCAATTTCAACGTTCTTCTTGGTGCCGGAAAGCCCGCACTGGTTGGCCGTCTTCAAATCGGACGCGACAGCCGCCAAACGTAATCTGAAAACGCTGAACCCGAACCGTTCGGTAACTAGTAACTCATTACGCCGTTTTACCGTGTAATTGTACGTGGGTACGTAACGCGATGCCGAGACTAACGACGCGACGTCAACCTTTGCCTCTCTGTAACCTCGACAGGTGTACGACCAAGAATGGCGCTCGATAGACGAAAAGATGACGGCGGCGGCTGCGACTGCTACAACCCGCGTACTCGACTCGAGCGGCAAACTGGCGTTACTGAAAAAGGCGGCCGTCTACAAGCCGTGTGCGACGTTGCTGGCGTTGATATTCTTCCAACAATTTTGCGGCATTTACCCGTTCACCAGCTACACGGTACGATGTCTTCCGGCGTTGGCCGCCACGCTGGCGCCGCTCTACGAAAAGCCGATATTTTTGGCGTCCGGCGCGGCGCGTCTCGTCGTCAGCGTAGCCACGTCCGTCGCGCTGACCGCCTTTAACCAGAAACAACTGCTGCTCGTATCGGCGACCGGCGTCTGCTGCTCTAGCATTCTCTTACTCGTCGCTCGGGCGCCGTTCGCCGCCGACGCCGCCTCCCAGTCTCACGACGCCGTCGAATGGATCAGCCTGGCCGGCTTCGTCGTCTACCTGCTGAGCGGCTTCGTCGGCCTACTCGGCGTACCTTGGACCGTGATATTCGAATTACTGCCGACCGAAGCGAAAGGCTTTCTAGGACCTGCGCTGGTGGCCGTCGGCTACGCTACCATGTCGCTGGTGTTGAAGCTGTTCCCTTTCGTCTACGACCAGTACACCGGCTACGTGTTCGCTTGTACCGCGCTCGTATCGCTTTGCGCCGTATTCTACGTGAAGCGCTTTCTCGTCGAAACCAAAGGAAAGTCGTTGTACGAAATTGAAATTTTCTACTCGAAACCTCCGAACAACTAATAACAGTACAAATTACGAATTGATAAATATTGTAGATATTACTCGATGTATCGATCGCGACGTATACTTACGCAAGGAAGGAAATAAATAAATTATAAAAAATAAAAATAAATAAAAAATAATAAATTAGCATCGAATAAACGAGAAAATTAACGCATACTCGTAGGGTATATTTCGGTAAATTAATTAAGAAAATGTCGACTTACATTGTACCGAAATAAACTTACACTCTTCGAACAAACACACCTTCCTTCCGCTACCTTATACTTACCCAAATTCTATAATTCATGTAGGTACCAGGTAATAGATAATAGGTATTTTTGTAATACGTCGTATACCGTACTTGTACGTAGACGGTCGCAAAATCAAATGATATGGTCGCCTAGCAAACGATCGAAAACGTTTAATCGAGTTCGTATTTCACACTCTTATAAATGGTATGCACATGAAATTATTAGAAAATAAATTTAAACTCGGCGATTGGCGGTAGAAAATGGAGGTAATGCGGCCGCAAAACGTAAAGATGAGAAGAGAAATTGCGGCGGCCGGTTGAATTGCGGTCTCACTTGAACACCGTACTGTCGACCATAGCTCCCAAACATTGTACGATATTTGACGACATTAAATGACTTACTTTCTCCTCTAAATGCCTTTTCGGGTCCTGTTTGCCTACGTTCTTGATGGCCAATTGTTCCGGCGTCATTTTCTCCTCTTCTTCCAAAGCCTAAAAATGCGCCGAACCGAGTCAAGCATGAGTACGACGATATTCGGTCGAGTCTAGTTTAAAGTATGTACCTATACGTACGGTACGTTCTAACATAAGGCTATCGTAAATACCGTACTCACTTTGTTGTAGTTCTTGGCCAAATCCAACATTTCGTTCACCGTACTTTCGTTTATTTTACAATGTTGCGTGTAGTCGGACAAAATCAAACCGTCCATCCACGATTTCTTATGCAAATTCAGCAACATCTTTTGCTCCAATTCGTTTTTTCTATAATTTATCGAAATGGAATAATAATGCCGATTCAAGCCGTGAATCAACGCCTGTAACCGAAAAGAAGAAAAAATGAAAAAAAAAAAAAAAAAAAAAAAACGCTAGTCGACGTTGCGAGTGTCGGAATCGAAAAACACGATCGTTCGGTCGCGTTGGTTGGTAGTGTTTTAGGTTTTACTCGTACCTGAACCGACGGTTTCTGCAGATGGCCCAAGTTACTCGTGGTTTGTCTCGGCTCCTGACCCAACACCATCATGTTGGGATTTATCAAACGAAACGCGTCGATGACGACTTTACCTGAAACGCGTCCGACAACGAATACATAATTAGTATAAGAACCAAGTGGACCGAGTTTAGGCGCTGCCCGATTTCTCGGATTCGCATTACCTTTGACACTTTGAATCGGATCGACGACGACGGCGACTGCTCGCTCGGACAGAGCTTCGAAACTCTGCTGCGTGTTTATATCGACGCCGGACAGCCAGCATCCGAAACCGGGATGCGAGTGATACCAACCGACCACCATTTCCGGTCGTCCCGTTTGTCTTAACATATCCAACATTTTCGCTTGGAATACCGGATCGACGGCTTCCACGCTTACTCCCTACAAAAAAAAAAAAAAAAAAAGGCGAAGGTGAAGGCGAAAGCGTTAACGAACGAACAAACGGTACTTGTAACCTGTACAGCTCTAGTCGAGAGCGTACGGCATTTGGAATCGGCACTAGTGATCGACTCACCGTTCCGGTCTGAGGCATAGCGAACACGTCTATCACGCGTACGGTATAATCGTCTACGAATTCTCCAAGCATCAAACCCATGACTTCCATAGGCACGCCAGCTCGACCGTGTTTTAACATCTTGAGTAAGGCCAACGACGAGATGTAAACTTGCTCGGCGGTATCGACCGCTGGTGTATCGGCAGGAGGAGCGCTTTGGCTCAAGCCGGCCATTCCGCCGCCCAATCTCAGTAATCTATCCATAATTCTGCGAAAATTAAAAAACAAATCGCGTCTATAGATATCGGCTCACTTAGTTCGGTTATGGCTACGTAAACGACTCGCGCTCGTAGGTACCTTGGGTACTTACAAATAGATACGTACCTGAAGCTTTCGAAAAACAATTACTCGTGTACGTTCGAGTTCTCTCTCTCTCTGTAGACGATTGGGCGTTTTAAAAGAGTAAAAACTTGCGCGGCAGACGATAAAGATTGGCGACAAACGATCAACGAACAAGATACAAAAGGTACACTGTGTTTACTGTCAACTCATTCGACGTCGATATGAAATGAAAAAAATTAACAACGTCGTCGCAAAGACGAGACTGACGAGACGAAATTTAACGAATAATATAACAAACGATCGCGATGCAAACCATGTTTCGTACAATTTTTAATAATTCGAACATTCAATTTTCATTTATCATCTTAATCATCTTCAAATCTGCGGTAATAAACAAGCTAACAACAATGAAAATGGAATGAGAACGGAAGGGGGAAATGAGTCGGTACTTTTTCGTTTTTGGCTTCGCAGTTCGCAGTTCGCACTTAGAAGTGTCGATCGGCACAAAATTACGCGATTACGCGCGTAATTACCGGTATTTCACTTTTTACATTATTATTCGAATATTTCTTTATTTTTATTATTTTTATTGCAGCTTCCACAGTACGTCTTGGAATTGAGAAAATTGTTTTTGGTGTCAAAAATATTACCAAATCGAGGTCGTAAAAGGTAAAGGTAAAGTAAAACTCAAAAAATTTGGGATCTATTTCAAGCAGTGTTTCCAACCTCGCGAGAAGCGAGATGAAAGTTTCATTTTGCAAATTTGGCCTTGACAGCCCTAAATTTTATAAATCTGTACTCTACAACCCCGAAATGGTCCATTTTGATTTTTGACCCTTTACCCGACTTCGTAGGCCTCTCGGAAGCTGTAATTCTAAAACTAATAAACTCAACAATGAACTGCAGTAGTGCAGTTGCACGTAAGGAAGAGCTCTGATTAGTTTTTGTAATAGGTACAAACTTTAAAGGCTCCGCGAATAATGGTACCATTTTGAAAATGAAAGCACATTTTGCAATCCTCGGATTCTACCCTATCGGCCTAGATCCCTAAATCGCCCAATTTCGACATTATTATTTTTTCAAATTTTGCATAAAATAGTAAAATTTAAAACTGACCTTTTAACTTTGCTTTAATTTTGGTGAATTTTACAAAGTGCTCTCTTATCATTTATGGTACGGTCTCATTTCATGGACAACGCGGTACGCACGTTCAAAACTAACATCATATTCGTAATATTCAACTTCAAATCACCTAGTCATAAACAAACTTGAAACTGCAGTTGCAGTAATAGAACTTTCAAATTAGTTGTTGTATGAATTTTGGTATAAAACGTATTCCTACATGTAACAGTGTATGGTATGCAACTGTATTTACGATCAATGAACTCAAATTGGTCGTAAGCAGAAATCAAAAATCAGAAGCGCAGATGATCCAAACGCACGTAATCGTCGAAAATGTGCCGTGTTTCGATGTTAGGAAAAAATGCCACTTCAATTGTTCCATATACGCAACCTATTCGGCACAGTAAGCTCGAATCGCCATGCCGACATCAGGCTTCGTAATTTTTTCGTGTACCCAATTTGACCAGGCATCACAGAGTCGCACTCGCTACAATTACAAATCTACAACAAAGCGAAAAAAAACCTTTCAAGTTTTAAAGATGGTAGCTTGTATCTCCTACTTCTCCTCCAATAGAAGAGAATGACAATGTGACATCAGCCAAAATTAGATTAGAAGATACACAAGGGCGATGTCAAATCGGGCTTCTCATCATCCTAATAATGTACTGGGCTTCATATGGTATTGGTATTGCGTGTGCGTATTGAATTGATATAGTAGATTAAAGGATTAAGGCTGTATTTCATAAGTTTGAGAATTTCTTTTCACAAAAACTAGACCAGCCATCTTTTCACTTTTTAAATTATTCGATTTTTTTTTTGATTTTTTTTTTGGGGGGGGGGGGGGGGGGCTAACTCGAAGCTTACGTATTTCTGCGTTCAATATGTAGAATATTAAATTTGAATTCGTTGACATTGAAATAAATTTTCTGAAAGTTCCACTAATATTGTAAAGTACTACCCTGTCGTCAAACTGGTTGCCTATGCTCGGTCACGCGGCAAACAGCTTAATATTATGATTTCATACTATTTTTTACGCGACTTAGGTAGTGCTACTGTACTATACTACTTTTTACGCAAATCTACGCGTGAAATACTACATTCTATGCGGCGCAAGACGTAAGCAATAGGTATATTGCGTATACCTGTAACTCATTTTTTGTCGTTTTTGACAAGTATGAAGTAGGTACCTAGCTCTAAGGATTGGGAATTACGGCTTTTAGCCACTCGAACAGAAGAACAGAATTGGAGAACGAAGAAGTGACCAATCAGCTAATTACCTACTAAATAGTCAGTAATAGTCTAATAGTTGGATCTGGATCTGCAGAGTTGAATCGACGTAGACTTACCTACGGACGACAGTACGCATACGCTCATCCTTTAGATTAGAGTTTAGCTACTATACATAGGTGTAGGTACTTACTCGGCAAAAAAAAGAAGAAAAGAAAGGTATCGAGGCGATATGCTCGGTAATGGCGCGTGATCCCAGTTCAAAGATTCGCAGAAGCGATCGCGATCGCAACGATCGGCTTATTGCTTCAATTTTAATCCGAACATTTTGCTACATCGTTACACCGCGCTCCATTCTTGCGATTATATACTCGCCTCGCATGTACCACTTACCTACCTGTATGGCAGATAGATAGATAGATAGATACCATCCATATCCAAGTTGGATGTTTCTGCGTAGGTTGGCGAGCATTCGAGCGATTGAAATTGAATTAGGTATTTACAATTTGCATAAATAAGTAAGCAGAAGCTGAGAAGCACCAGTCCAGTTGTAGATTTGTAGAGTACTATACGAATAGATAGGAACTAATAATTAGCTCCGTCTTACCAGCAAAACGCGGCACGCCGAGGCGTAGCAGTAAATTTATCAAGATAAATACTCGTATATCGAATACCTACCTATACTTCTTACGTATTTTAAAGAGTCTCGTCAGACACGTTCACTAGTCTACCGACTCATCGTACGTATTTTCTTCGGTAGGTATACGACTTACGAGCTGCACCCTTCTATTTATCTATGTACTTGGAGCCTAATATTCCAGATACGGATGAAATTAGAGACCAATAAAGGGAAATATACTGGACTGCCATTTCGCCCCTTTCCCAAAAATTCAAATTAAATTTGACTTTTACGATACGGGAGAGAAAAAAAAACTAAAAAGGTGAATTTTTGTTAAAATTTAAATACCTACCTAAAATTATCCACTTTTGCAACTGCTCGTATGAAAATACATAGGTACCTAAGAAATGGCGGTTCAGCGTTCACCATACACCCCTTTGTAGTTCTCTAATGAAATATCTAAAAACGATCACCAAAAAGAGATAGAATTGTAAAAACTAAAAGGCTCCAGCTCGAACACTGGATCCTTTGCGGCAGAGGGCAGACTCTGTTTCGAATGAACAGCAACAGCAGAATCCGTGCGAGCTTGAGCGCAAATTGTTGATAAGTTGATAACGAGCGACTGCGACGCGACATCGACATGGACATCGACATTGACATTCATCCATCCGTGTAAATGTACAAATAGGAAAAAATTACGCGCGCTCCTGATTCAGCGCGTCGCGTCGCGTCGGAGGGAGCGACACGACACAGGAAATAGTCTCCAGTTCCGGCCGTTTTATTCTTTACGCTGAATTATTTCGTTGTTCATAATCCGTGAAATTGTTAACGTTTAGTCTTAGGCGTAATGTTTATATTATGTATGTATCGCGTACTTGCTAAGTATACCGATACCGGAGTACGTTTGTAGTTTGTAAATAGCATCGCCATCGCCAGTCAAGCGATTCGCACTTGGGTTGACAAGGCGAGGCTCATTGTCCATGGCCTGTAGCTCGATTCGATGCCTAAGCCTATTATCTAACCATCTACCCTATATGTATAACTAGGAATGGACTACGTATATAGTAAGTACCTATGTCTATTGTCTATGTACTCGTAGGTAGGTAAATCTACGTAAAACGATAGCTTGCGACCTAAACCTATAGCAAGACCAGGTATATGTAGTAGCAGTTGTAATGTACTCTAGCATTCTGCAGTACCTACTTTAATCGTAGGTACCTACTAACTTAGCTTTTTGTACTTGCATGCAGCGCTTACGATTAGGTAAGACTATATAGGTATTGACATCCTATAGTAGAAAAACATAGACATACCGTCCTAGTATTCGAACAAGTATAGGTACATGTACGTTAGCTATAATTCACTTAGGTTAGACCTACGTATAGCTGTAGCTGTAGCTGTAGCTGTAGCTGTAGCTATCTCTGAGAGGGTGTTTTTTAATATTTTTTATCATCATTATTACTTATTATTTGTATTAATATTTAGACAGATACCTACAAAAAAAGAAAGGAAAAAAAAATGAAAAATTAATGATTTTGTTTGCGGATCTCGGTATGACTTCTTTTATACTCGAGTCTCCAACCGTTCAGAAGCCGCTACACAGCGCTTATTAATGAAACTGGCGCGCGCTTGGGTGTGCATGTGTGCATGTGTGCGTGTGTCTGTGTTCAGGTACGAGTAAGTATAAGAGAGCTAGTTTACTGGGTTGGTTTAGTTTACATATTTTGGTCGGATAGTGAACATTCTGCTCTACTCGTATGTACTGCATACTGCGTATACCACGCCACGCCGGTGGTCTGCTTTGCTGCCGCAATCTGCCGCCGGTATTAATTTAAATACATATTTTGGTAGGTAGCTCGGAAGTTCGATAGTCGCGGATTGCCATCGTAAAAAAAAATGAAGAAAGATGATCGGTGTTGCTGTTGCCTCGCTCCGTACCTAGTGTACCTACGAGTATAGGACATAGGTATATACCATGACGTAGATGGCGTTACGATGGACCGCCGCACCGTCTATCGTAAGCAAAACACCTAAAAAAACCTCCCTTCGCTGCTGTAACCTTTCGCATAGATAGTTACAGATAGGTATTCGCAAACATACGCTGGTCGTCTAGAGTAGGTATAGCTAGGTACGCACACCGACCATAAAGTGAGCACTGAGCACTGAGCACTGAGCACTGAGCACTGAGCACTGAGCACTGAGCACTGAGCACTGAGCACCGAGCACCGAGCAGGTACCTAAGCTGAAAGGATGCGGAGATGGAATAGAGGAGAACGAGATACGAGACGCGAGTCGAGTCTATCGTTTACGTTTGGTTTGCAGAGATTCATTCAACCTACGCGCGCGCGAGATTCCATTATTTCACATGGCACTTGTGCGGATGCCGCAATGAGTTTACATCGAAAGCATCATTAATTAAACGCCGAGGGAGCGTAAGAGTATAGGTACTCGTAAGCTGCGCCGCGCCGCGCCGCGCCGCGCCATGCCGTAAGAAACCCCCGTCTGAGTGAACAGATATCCACGTCCAACTTCAAGTTTACAACTACGCCAAGCCACGCCATGCCGCGCCGGGTCAGGCCGTTGTACGAATATATACGTAGACGTACCTCCTATACCTACGTATACGTATAAGACAATGCCAACGTCGAAACACGGCAGGTAGCTCTCCTCGCACTCTCTTCTCGACTCGACTCGACTCGACTTGACTTGACTTGTCTTGTCTTGTCTTGTGGTTCTCCACTTCTCCTTCTCTCGTTCCATCTCATTCTGCTGTTGCCTGTTCGAGTCGCATCAAAAAGGTCAAAAACAGCTTCGTACCTCCATAGGTTGGTACCCAAGTGTACGTATACGTAGATCACTGCTTTCAGTCGTCCCGTCGCATCGATTAAGCCATTAATAACATCAATCATCGAGTATTGTCAAACTATTACCTACCTAGCGTGCATCTGCATATGCAACGCTACAGTCAACGCGTTCATTATATACGTACAATATCCATCATACTTGCTTACTACTCGAGTATATACATTGGTAAATGAGAGAATGAGACCGAGAGATCACATATGTGGCCCTGCCCCAAGAAAAGACGCTTACACCTAAATTTTCGATTTTGGGATTTTGATGTTTCGGACACTTCAGACCTTTTTCTTTCCACTGGGATCGGTCCCAGCTTAATGTATTCAAAATTGAGTGAGATATGGACAGTTAAAGATATCACCTTACGATTTAAAACTGGAACACAAAATTTTGGGAATAACTGAAACTGAAACTAATAAAAGAAGAGAACTGAAACTGAAATCGGAACTGGAACTGGAACTAATATCATTTCGGTTAAGCAGCCCTCTGCAGGAATGGTTAAGTGCATTGCAGAATGTAATGAAATGAAACCGCTTTATTATAGGGAATACCAATAGTTACACGATGAGGAGGAATTTTTTTACTCAACAAATTGCAATAGTTGCTGTATACGTAAGTAGGACTCATTCTCCCATACGATAATTGCTTGATGTCGAATCGTCTCGTCGATATCGACGAGTTTTGTTGTTGTTGTTGTTTTATGTACTTTTTTTAGTACCCAGTTGCTTATTAGATTTGATATGCCGGGTACCTTGACCTTACCCATTCGATAATTCGACATACCTACACATACTATACCGTATACCTACCTACATGACGTGTTCATAATGTGAAACCTTCGACTTAAAAACAAATTACCTATTTCATATATTTTGATGAATAAAAAAAAAAGGGAAAAGGAAACAGTAAAAATGAAAGGTGTACAACGCGTCTTAATAAATAAATAACGTAGGTACTAGGTAGGTACGTTACGTACAATTACCCGAGTAAAACAAAAGTAAAAATAGCTATACGGTATCCATAATATTTTGATTCGGTAGAGAAAAAAGAAGAAGAGAAGAGAAGAGAAGAGAAGAGAAGAAAAGAGAAGGAAAGAAACAATAAAGAAAAGAAAAACAATTGGTTGTCTGAAAAATAAGTCAACAATTATTTACAAGATTCTACGATAATTATAGGTAGGTAGGTAGGTCGGTCGGTGCCTAGATGGGTCTAGGTACGTATCGAAATCCATTTAATTCCAAATAAAAACCTACGATCAACGTAGGTACGGTTGGTTGTGTTTGTAGATGATAGGTAGTTAGGTACACGGTGAGGGATCATTTTTAGATCGGCGGTACAAGGTTGTACCTACCTACTCATCGTCATACTCTTACACTCGTTTTGTTTTGCACAAGTAGGTACGTTATCAGGTATAAACATTGGTATACACGTACCACGAGTAAGAGTATGCTGGAATTACTGGCGCGTGCTGCGCTGGCCCGAGTTTTGGTTTCCACCTATAGTTTCCACATTTAGACGTAATATAATGTAAACGCGCAGGTATGGTACGTACACAGGCCAATTGTAGGTACCTCTATGGTTTACGTTTACCCATGAAGCAGCGCACCGCACTGTGACCGTACCGATTTATTTGGGTGGTTTAGGAGCGTGTCTCTTCATATGCAGAGCCAAATGATCGGATCTAGCGAAACATCTTTCGCAGATACCGCACCTGAATGGTTTAGCTCCGGTGTGTTTGCGGTAATGACGCGTCAACTCGTCGGAACGAGCGAAGCGCCATTCGCACTCCGGCCACTGACATTGATACGGTTTCTCACCTGAAATGTATACGAAACAAAAATACCGGCTGTAGCAGAAGGTAAATTCGTTATTGCTAACGTAACGTGTACTGTAAGTAAGTCCAAGTGCATAGTGCATACAAGCGAAGCAACTATCACAATCTACATCTACATCTCCTACACCTACACCTTACACACTGTGGTAGGTTAGGTACGTGCAGTATACAAATATATACGTGTTTTATGTTAGTAGTAAACTCCCGAAGCACATTTTTTTTTTGTCAGTGTATGCCCAGGTGTATATACGTAGTTACAGATATACGCAGGACTATTAGGTACCTCGTATACGAATATATGATTCGGTAAGAATATCGCAGCCAAAGTGTAGGTATAAATATATATATATATATATATATATATATATATTGGCCCGTTTCCAGACATGTCGGCCACTTTTCATATATATTTGTCCAATTTACAAAAAATGTCAAAATTGAAAAAAATTTCTAATCTTTGTTCGAATTAATTTATAAAAATTTCAATCACAGGTTCGATCTAATATACAAGAAATACGCATGGGAAAAAATAATGAGACTCTTAGGATGAAGTTTGCGGAAAAAAATTGAAAAATTGGCCCAACTAATTCAAATTTTAAATAGGTCTTCAGATTAAATAAAAGCCTGGAGTGTATTAAAAATGTTAGTATCAATAACTTTTCTGTGCATCAATAAAATACTGAAAAATTATGAGTCAAATTTGAGGTCTTGTATATCTAGTTTCGACAAATTTCCACACATAACGGCCAGTGCTTGTGATTCTACCCGCTGTGCATTGATAGTAGATCCCGCGTTCATCCGTGTGACTTGATTTCCGAGGGTTACGCGGACGCGATAAAGTTTGTGAAACCCTGTAGTCGAGGGTGGCTGAGAGTGACCGACTTGTAATGTAAGTTTAACCCGGAAGAAGTCAGCCATGGCCGAGAAGTGCGGTGGCCGACTTGTAATGTAAGAATAACCCGCAAAGTGGCCGACATGTCTGGAAACCTATACCTATATACACGTATATATTAATTAGCACTATGTAGATGAGATCCGATACGGCGCGGGAGCTCTTGGACGTACCTAGCTACCTACATACCTATAAGATCGTAAAACAAGGCTGTATGACGACCTTTTGGGCAAGGATGCATTTAGCCGAACGTTTTGCAGCTAACGGCTAAAAGCTAAAGTGTTCTTTAATGATCAGGCTAAAACTTGAGCTAAAAGCTAATTGTCAGAATCTGATTGGCTAATGACTTTTCGATGATCGGCTAACGGCTAAAATTTTTTTTTTTTTATCCAAATTGAAAAAGCCTAGTTTACAAGCTCAATCAGATAATTGCGAATGGTTATAATGGACTGCTTGACCAGTGAAATTATAAAATAACAATTTTTTCCCTTTCAAGATCAGTTTTTCGATGATAAATTTCAAATTTCAAATCACATTACTAAAAAATTGAAATTTGAATCAACCTTAAACCGTATTTTTAAACTATTAGATGAAGTAAAGTGACACTGGGAAATGAAATGGCTATGCTACATAATGTACTTTGGTACTTTCTGAAGAGATGTTCAAAAAAGAAGCCTGTGACTGAGGAAGTGAGGATGAGCCGATAAGGAATGAACTTTGAGAAGGGCCTGAGGTCTCAACCTAGTCTCGATCAAAGAAGAAAAAATTAGCCGTTAGCCAAAGAAAATCAATTGGCTAAAGCTAAAAGGCTAACGGATAAGCTAAACATCCCTGCTTTTTGGGATACCTATGTCATGTCAGGTCTGTGACCGGTGAAGAATGACATGACTGGGAATGATGGTACGTACTCGTATTCGTATAGCGTGGCTTGGCTTGGCATCGCCGCACGCCGGCCGTTAGTCTATCGTCTCGTTTACTTATCTAAGGTTACGCTGCCGCCGCCGCGCCATCGTCGGTTTATGGTTCATTCGTGATTATTATGCAAAATGCGTGCAAAAAATAAAAATAGCGATTCGCGGCAACGAACGAACCAACTGGATCGTATGCGCATCAACATCTCGAGTTTGACCACGGTCGTATCGCCAAAAAATAATGAGAAATTTGACCCTCGTTAGATAGGGACAGGGACTAGGAAGTAGGAACTAGGAACTTGGGGCAGGCGTCGCAGACTTTTCAAGTCCACTTTGGCACTATCTTCCCTTTTTTTTGCCCACGATACGTTTGACTGTTCATTTTTGAAGTAGATGTATAGTCTCTAAAATGGTACTCCGCAACCCCCCACCCCCCACCCCCACCCCTTCATACTTGAGATCATCAAGCAATATGTACGCGTACCTGAACGTACCACACGGATGCGGTATCTTCGCGAAATTCGCGTGCGCGCAGAATCCTAGATACGCGTAGTGTAGCGTAGGTACTGAATAGAGTACATAGTTAGGTACATATGTAAGTACGACTACGACAGATGCACGCGACCGTGTTCCGCGAGTCCGCGACCGCGAACGTAGCTTAGCTATGTATGAGTACTTGGTCGTTGTAGACCGAGTGTAGAGTAGACTAAACCGAAAGCCGAAAACCGTATACCTATATACTATACTGTGTAGTCTGTAAACGTGTTTGTCATTTGATAATGAATAAATGAAAACGCAGTCATTGCTGGTCGGATAAAATAATCTCGTCAAACCGGTACACGTACAACACGTTCGCAACAAAGTGTACCTGTACCTATTTATGTTTGTACTGTATAACCGTACTCAGGATAGAACGATACGACGATGCGATACTCATCTCGTATAGCTATAGCCACAGTTGAGCTAAAGCTATACTTAATCGTAGCCGTAGTCGGTAGTCGGTAGTCGGTAGTCGTAATTACAAATACGTAGACTTACTACATACATACATATATCTAAATGAGACGTTTCATAGTGGTTTATAGGTACTTCATTTACGATAGTCGATAAAAAAGATATAGGTATATAGATTCTTTGAACATGAGTATTTCGTAGGATGTGTTACGAACGATGTAGACCTAGGGCCGCTCTTAAAGACGGGCAAGAGGTGAAGAAACAGCGTGCCCCCCCCCCCCACCCCACAATATTTGAAAATTTTGTGTTCTAGTTGGAAATTTTCTGTTTGAGTTGGAAAATTTTGGTTTCAGGCAAATGTTTAAGAATTGGGCAAGTCTTAAATTTGTCCATGTTGTCGGGTAAAAAGTTCGTTTGCTAAAAAAAGATGAAACGAAAAAATGAAGTTGGAATTTTTGAAAACGAGTTGGAAATTTCAAGATTTAGTCCCTCCAATATTCTGACTTCAGTTCGGGCCTGTGTATACCGACGCCCGACGCGTACGCGTACCTATAGCGTAACAGCTGCAGATGCCTATTGCCTAAGTGTACAGTAGTGTAGTGATGAGTTCAGTAAATAGGTAACTAGGTATACTCGTACTCGATAACTCATTCATACGCATGACCTAATCGCGTGTTCATTAATCCCTCCCCCTCCCCCTCCACTTCCGTCAAGAATGGCCTTTTAAACGTAATTGCAGTACCAATGCAGATGTACATTCGGAATTCGGAATATACAAGAGTGCTTCATTTTTTCTTACATAAACGAGTGACTATGGTACTGATTTCCGAGTAAGAAATGGAATATGGATGAGAAAAACAGTCGAAATTGCCAAATTTGAAACTTTACCCAACTTTTTTCTGCCCCCCCCCCCCTCACACTCTCCTGGTTGACACATCTGTGCCAAGATAACGAAGTCACTCGGATAATTTGTATAGCAGTAGCATGTAATGGTGATACTTAGGTATATTAGGTAAGTATAGGTGTACCTAAAGGTAAAGGTATCGAGCAGGTAAGTAGGCACTGTACACAAATGTTACTAATGATTTACGTTTGTCAGGACACCGATGAAGGAGAGACAGAGTCAGAGAGAGTATAGCGAACAAGCGATCAACCACTCGACCGGTGCGGGGCATTCGCGGTCGCGGTGTAGCACGTGCCAAAAGGCAAAACAAAACAGAAAACACCGATACCACTGATACAGAGCAACCGCAAGTCGGCAACCCAGCCCCAGTCCTAGTGTATATGAGAACCCGGTATAGTCGAGCCATCGTTCCGTTCCCGCTATCGCGCGGCATATTGGAGAATCATGAAACACCGGATTAACGAGTAGGTACGATACGTATATCCGAGTCCGAGTAATAGAAAGAATGCGGTTTTACACCATTCGTTCCTTACAGCTTTTATTCATTCATTCGCGCGTACATTCATTCATACTCGCACACTCGTTCACTCACCCGTCCTTTCATTCATACATACATACAAGTACATCCATTCATTCATTCTTTCTTTTTTTCTTTCATTCATTCATATATAGTTATTCATTCCTGTTTGTTTCCTTCATTTTTATACATTTACCAATTTATTTACTGGCATTTTCTTTCGTTCGTTGCGGTGCAGGTCGATTGCGGGCCAGCTAATGATTTGGCCCGCAAAGGGTATGGGCGGTTAAGATAGGTGATTTGGGCCTAGAAACCAATTTGGATCAAACCTAGCCCAAAAGGTCGACCATGATGAGAAAAAATGTTGACAAAACTTTTAGACCCCCAGCGCAAGTATTTTGGGGGTGGGGGCTCAAAACGTGATTTTTAGTCATTATTTTTTGGATTTTCGCCAAATTAAGATAGAAATTTCGCGTTTTTTCTAATAGATTCTATATCATTGGGTGGGGGGGGGGGGGGCTGTAGAAATTTTTTCGATTTTTTCGGATCATTTTTCGCTGAGTTATAGCGATTTAAAAACTTTGAACCGCCATTTTGTATTGAACCAACTTTGGCACAATCACAAGTTTTTTACTGAAAACGTGTCATCTAACCCGAAATATACTGTAAAAATTTCGAGACGTTTGAAGTGGTGCGTCATTGTCAAAAATGCAAAGAACTGACTTTTTCGTCTATTTTTCGCTCTCAAGTGCGTCATTTCTGGTCCAAATTTTTTTTTTCTTGAAATATGTCATTATCTCATTAATGACACCAATATACACCATCAACCCGAATTTGGACCAAATTCGTTCATTTTTCCCTTTTTTTCCAAAAATACCCAAATGACGCCATTTTGGGAACCCAGAACCTCTTCAAGATGCCCTAGGGGCCTAAAAATCATGTCTGGTCTTGTTTCAAGTCGATATCTCTCATACACTGCAATTTCACCAAAATCGAGCAACTTTGATTTTTTTTGCTCATTTTCAAGAATAGAATTGAGTATTTTGGACTTGACAAAAATTTTGCAAGAAATAAGTTGAAAAAAATCAAAGTTGCTCAATTTCATTATCTGGGTCCATTTTGAAAGATTCTGACGAAATTTGTTTGAATTATTCAACAATTCCCATTTTTGGAAAAAATTAATAAAGTCAGTTCTTTGCATTTTTGACAATGACGCACCACTTCAAACGTCTCGAAATTTTTACAGTATATTTCGGGTTAGATGACACGTTTTCAGTAAAAAACTTGTGATTGTGCCGAAGTTGGTTCAATACAAAATGGCGGTTCAAAGTTTTTAAATCGCTATAACTCAGCGAAAAATGATCCGAAAAAATCGAAAAAATTTCTACAGCCCCACCCCCCCCCCCCCGACCCAATGATATAGAATCTATTAGAAAAAACGCGAAATTTCTATCTTAATTTGGCGAAAATCCAAAAAATAATGACTAAAAATCACGTTTTGAGCCCCCACCCCCAAAATACTTGCGCTGGGGGTCTAAAAGTTTTGTCAACATTTTTTCTCATCATATGGTCGACCTTTTGGGGTAGGTTTGATCCAAATTGGTTTCTAGGCCCAAATCACCTATCTTAATCGCCCATACCCTTTTCAACTCTATTGCGGGCCAAAAAATATTGCTGTCAGTGCCTTTGTTATTGAGAACAATGGTCAAATTTTAATGCCTATTGCGGGCCAAGAAAGTAAGGTTGGCTCATTTGATTCCTTCGTGTAGGTAACCACATATCCTTCCAAAAATTTCCTCGAGTTTGCATATGAATACACGAGTTTCTCAATCAAAGTGGTATTTTTATGAACGAACATAATAATTACTTACGAAAAAAATGAGAAATTTTTTGATCCCCCTCCAAAAAAAAAATATAAAAAAATACAAAAATTAAAAATATGTTTTCTGCTAAGAAATAGGAAATTTCATTTCATGGTGCAAATAATTTTTAAAACATCCAAAAAAGTGGAAAAATTGTTTCACCTAGGTACTTAATCCAACAAAAAAAAAAAAACGGAAAAAATCATTTTTCAAATGAATGAAATTTTTTTTATCAAAAAAATTAAAAGAATTTTTATTCAAAAAAACTTGAGAAATTTTCATTTTCATTTCCAAAAATATTATGTTCACTAAAATTGAGAAAAAAAAATTCTTTCCAATAAACTTGTCTCTGGGCGCATCTGATGTTTCGAACTAAAAATTGAATGATGAACACTTCAACTGGTTTACAGCTGAATCTTCGTTCCAAAGTTATTATAACTTTGCTTCGTTCACTTCTTGGCCCACAATGGAGCATTTTTTTGCCACCACAATCATTAATCATTTCCATCTTTTGTTTACACTTGGCCCGCAATCGTACCGCTTTTTTAGGGGGAGAAAACAATAGCTGGCCCGCAATAGATCAACGGCCGTTCGTCGGTTCGTCCATCTAGTTACTCGTATCAATAGGGCAGTTCGAGTTATGCGTAGTATACATACTCGTACCTGGACCCCGTTGCGTTTGGTAGCTCTTTACATCATTATTACGATAAAAAGCTACCAAACGCAATGGCAATAGTATGGCAACGGCATGCGCATTACACTAGCCCTCGATACACGGCTGTGACATACAACTCAAAATGTCCTATACTATACATCATTTATTCATTTTTTTTGTGTCTGTATCTCTCTCTCTAGTCTCTGGCCACGCATCTCACGTCCACGGCACATTCATTCGTAAAACTTAATAAAACAACCTATTGATACTGAGACTGACAGATACCTCTCCTACCTACTACGTGTGAAACGTCAAAGAATTTCCCCGCTTCGAGTCAAGTACCTAGTACCTGCTACTGCTAGGTACCTCGGAGCTGAACGCGAATTTCGCAATCGCTACGCAGTACCCGCGATAGTGAAAATTTTCCAAGAAAACGAAACGAAAACATCGAATCGCATCGCTAAATCCGAGTCGTCGCGTCGCGTCTGCGTCTTTTTCTTTTTCCGGTTGACTCATCGAACGCCTCATTGGGGCCACTCCGCGTCGCGTCGCTCTGGTACGACATGAGGACATGGCCATGCGATCGCGATACGTTCGCCTACATTATTAGGTAATTAGGTACACAACGGTATCGATGGCTTGTCGGTAAATACTACATAACCTAACTACGTATATACCTATTTAATTCGTTCGTTGCTGTGTATGTATAATAGGCATCGTAAAAGTTCGCCCCAGTGTATAGGTGAGCTTTGACGCACGTTTTTCATACGCACTATATATTTGCCTAGTACCCTTACCTATACCTACGTACACATAGGTAGGCATAAGTTATTCACCACCGACTCCTCGGATTCATCTACATCATCACCCAGTTGTAATCTGGGTTGTGTCGCAGCTACCAAGTCTTTGAATCGAGCCGAAGAAGCGAAGATAAACTGCATCATGATACGATATGATATGTACCATTGTACCTATTCGCTGCTTGTTAAACGCAAACAATCTCGACAAATGCTCGTATAATAATTGCAAGTACATTGGCACGACAGCGACAAATGGACATTGACTTTGGCAAATTAAGATAGATGTTAGTTGGGTCTTGTTACTTTGTAAAGTAAGTAGCTAGGTGATAGCAGGCGAACGTTTTTTATTCCATTTATTGAAATTAGGTAAGAGGTAGTAAAACGTAATAACTAAAAGCTACCTATGCATTGCAGGCCTAAGCGCAAGCGGTCTCCTCTCACGCGGTTAGTATACAAAGGGCACGTTTAGGTATGTCTGTGTAAGTATGTATGTAATGTTCCAACATGTAAATTTGCACAAGCGCATAGAAACACGAAGGGAATAAGAGCACGAATAACACAACACAACGCAGTGGCAGTGATCGCGACTGTCCAATAATCCAAGGTAAACCAGACAAATAGGAAAACGTGCGGCGAATGGCGAATTCCGAATGGAATGTACGTAGTACGTGTAACTAACATACGACTATAAAATAAACCATATTATATACCGATACCGTACTGTAACCGTAGGTACAGCTACGTACGAACACTAGTACCGTGTACCATTGCATCCGAGTACTCTCCTATTCCTAGTACGAGTATAGCCATCAATTCCCAATCCAATCCAATCCAATCCAATCCGATCCATTCCATTCTATTCTGTTCTGCTCTACTCTGCTCTATTCCATCCACTTATCTTTACTCTACATCTCTACATACCTAGTCGAGACTTACGACGACCACTATTTATTTTTATTAGTGCGCGCGTATCGTATCGCTTCCTGCTCCTGTTATCTGGTTGCTGGTCGCTAATCACTGGTCAGTGCCTGCCGCCAGTGGTCACGTGACACGACGGTACGCGCAAGTCGAGGTGAGGCGACGAGTAATTGCGACTACCTACAGACAATATGTACGTACGGTACTGCAAATAAGTGTAGATGCAGATTTGTACGAATGCACCTACGTACGCTAACTACGTACAATTTTATACAAAATGTACCAACCTAAGTAGGTAGATACATTACTCGTACATACCTATGTGCACTCCTGCACTGCACACAAACACAATGTAGCTAGCAGGAACTCGTGAGTAAATTAGCTGGTATATTATGTAGAAGCAATGTGGTGTATGGCACCAGTGATATGAGGACCTTGCCCGTGAAACCTACAAACCTCCACCATAAAATAAACGAATAGAATCGCGATTCTGAGTTTGACGAAAACACGGAGCGAACGACGCAATGGAGCCGGAGCCTTTGAAAATTGAAATGCCCTTCTCATCTTAAGAGGATATCTCTCAACTTTCTAGTAGTTTAGTTACCCACCCCATCCCTAGATACGAGTTTTCAGTACCTACATACGCAGATGCAAGTGCTTCAAGCTATATACCATACCGTGCCAGTCAACTTAAGCGTAAAACAAATTCTCAAAAAAAAAAAAAAAAAAAAAAAAAATGCAGCTTGTAGATTTTTGTAATTTTTACCTGTGTGGATTCGCTGATGCGCTTTCAAATGAGAACTTTTCGTGTATACTTTTTTGCAACCTAAAATAAAATAAAATCGACGTTAGTTTATACTATACACTATACAAATACAAATGACGTTATTGTAAGATACGTTCGAATGACGCATAACATGCAACGAATCGCTATGCTAATGATAATATCGTTTGGTACATTGAGAAGATTCTGAATGGCAAGATAGTGAAACTCGAACGCATCTTAACATCGTCAAGTACTGGGTGTAGATTTAATGTTAAAGCGCTGATGTTACCAACATACAAAAAGTATCTTTGCAAAAATTAATAATTTCGCGAATTTTAATCATATAAACTTCGTTTTGATCTTAAATGAAAGGGCTTGAAAGTAATAATCGATTTCAGTTGTATTTTTTACATTTCAACGAATATTTTTCAAGAAAAAAGAGTTTTTGTGATACATTTCCCAACTTTTTTGTAAGTTGGTAACACCAGCGTGTTACCAGCGCTTCAACATAAATCTACACCCGGTAGATAGATACGCGTGTACCGCACGTTTACGCTGCTGTACTTTAATTTTTACCTACCTAAAAAGTTGCAGTGGTGTATCCTCCTTTTCTCCAGTTCGGGATTATTTCTTCGGTTATACCTTTGAATAGGTCTAGACATCGACGTGGCAGCGGGAATTGGATAAGGAGGCGGCGGTGTTCGACGTATGCTATCCGTCGTTACGATGCCGTTGTCTGCCGAATCGATGTTGGCATTTGCAGACAGTGGAGAAGAATACATGATACGCGTAGGAACAGACGAGTATAAATTTGTTTTGAAACTATGAAATTGATGGTGTTGGTGGTGATGCTGCTGCTGCTGCTGTTGTTGTTCTTGCTGATGGTGGTGGTGTTGGTGGTGATGTTGATGTTGATGAGGATGCGGATGATGATTATGGAGGTGAGGATGGTGTGGGTGATGATGATGCTGTTGTTGTACGCAGTCTGTGTTATCTTCGCCGCTTACGTTGGTAATGGTATTGCTACGCCTATTGCAACTGGTATGGCTATTGTTGTTACCGATGTTGTTGCTGCTACTACCGTTGCTGTTGTTATCCTCGCTACTAACGTTAGTATTGGCAATAATACTATTACGAGGACTGTTGACGGCGTTGTTACTACTCTTACTATTAGAATTAAGGTGATTGGTGGCGGAGGTGGATGCAGTATTTGAAGTGACGATGGCGACGGCGGTAGTGGTAGCAATAGAATTAACGTCCGAAGCGGATGTTGTTGTACTACCCGTACTGCTGGGGGTGCTTGAGGCGGTAGCGTACGAGGTCGAGGAATTTTCGCTCATCAATTGTAGCGAAGACGGAGAATGCAGCGGTGGCAACTTTTCCATTTTCACCGAGATCGGATGCGCCATATTACTATAAGTGTCGTGACTGGTGGATTCGTCGGACGCTTCGACTTTGATATGAGGCATGCTGGTGTTTATGGCGGCAACTGCGGCTAGCGATCCGATGATTTCGACGTTTTCAGGATCCAGCCTCTGTATGCTGGACGTTATGTCGTCCCACATAGCTAATTTTGGAACTTCATCGGAAGAATGCGCGTGACCACCGTGCTGCAGATGGGTATGAGTAGCGGTATGCGACTGCGCATTCTGGCCGCTTTTATGTTGCAAGTACGGCGGCGAAATACCGTGTTGATGTTGATGTTGTTGCTGTTGATGATAAGTTCGCGAATTATGGACAGAGAGCGAGAACGGCGAAGATAACGGCGTTTCAAAAAAGTCGTCGATTTGCGAAACCGATTCCAAACGTTGTTTTTCCTGTTCCGACCTATAGACGTATTCATTTCTAATCGTTTCTTCTTCGATTCGTTGTATACGTTCCAAATCGTGTTTGTATAAGCGGGTGTCTAGAGCGTCAAATTCTGTAGCCTGGAATCAAAATAATCACAAAGTTAGTCGTTTAATACCGATAATGATGTTTATTCCCTTAAATATCGATATATACCTAAGTTGTAAATTCTAAAATGTCAGCAACAAACAACCCCCAATACTCATACGGATGATTGGGTAACAATACGCGTAGATCTATACCTAATCTGGGTAGGTTACGTACATGTATTGTCTTTGCTCTTTGGGTTGGCATAGTTATATTTTAGTGGTCTTAGACAAAGGACAGGTAACAGGTGTAGGTGTTTTTATCTATAGTAAACATTGTATTTTCAGCAGGTTATAACCATATTGTAAAATTATGCGAAAATTATTGGAAAGCAGTGGGGTGCAGGCATGATTTCATATTTTTAGGGCTTTGCGAATGTTTTTTTTTATATTTTAGCACTGACCCCCATGAAAAAATTTACTATCTAGATATTTCTTGGCTAATATAGCTAATAAATTTCATTTTCCTATACAGCTAACAGCGAAAGAAAAATTTGTACTCGTACTCGTGTCTTGACTGAATGATGATAATAGTAGGTAGGTAGGTAGGTAGGTGCCTGCTTAATACTATCTGAATGATCCGTTGAACCTACCAACCTACATAGACCTTGTCATAAAGGTACTAGAAAAATGACAACCATGTAATTACTGTTTAAAGCACATACATACGTAGGCATAATTTTATTTTAGCTTCGCTGTCATTATACATATAATTATCTATGTGTATGGTACGAGTAAATCGTCGCATCGTAGCGGAGATGAAGAACCCCAATACTTCACAAAACTACAAAATAAGAATGTGTAAGTAACTAAGCATGCATACTGCGGGTATGCGATGTGCATTGTACGGGGCTAATGTAGATACTTACACATAAGAATGTATTAGCATTGCATACCAAGCATACTAAGGCTGAATGATCTGCAGATAGTCAGTCATATACCTATCTTGAGTATACCTAAAACCTGACTTAATGTCCATGCTCTCATTCGCATTCTCATTCAAATTTCCATCAATCGGTGCTTATCTACCGCACATATAATGCACCTACAGTATCTACTATCGTCTATCTACTCGGTCGTAGGAGTATTATTAGCTTCGCCTTCGTCTCGTCTACCACATCTGACAAATGTCTATGCCTATGCATATGCCCATGTCCATGTCCATATAGTAGGTATAGCAAGCTTTCGTTATTGTTGTCTTTCTGCGTGTGTTTATGAGGTACCTACTCGAAGTGTCGTTGTACCGTAGACCGATAAATTACAAATTAGCGACTACGAATAAAAAATTGAGCCAAAATTTGGTATGCAATCGAAAAAGTTGCCACGAACAAATCTGCAGTCTAATGTAAGCGATGCCAGCAAAACACGCTGCATCTGCTTCGGCAGTTCTCGTTTCTAGTTTAGGTAGGAATCGATAGCATGAGCCAAAGTATATAGAGAGTCCAAGTCTCTTTTACCACGATATTTTTTGTGTTAAACTGAACGTTGCGCAGTGAGTAGGCCAAATGCTTTTTTGAGTGCAACGTAAAAACGAGTTAATTGCGAGCAATGATACGCAGTTTGTACTACGTGTATGCAACTAAAGTAAGAGTAAGTATAAGTGGAATAAACGGAAGCGAAAAATAGAAAACAGAAATGGACCTACGTTACAGCCTCGTAAAACGTCGCTTAGCTAAAGAATAAAACAAATAAGAAAGACATCCGACATTCGTCATTTGACACTGATGCAAATGCATGTCCAACACGTCTACTTGTATACTCGTAACTCGGTAACCCACCAATGTAGGCAATGTACATTGTACATACGTACCTACCTACATATATGGTGTACCTACATAGACAGACATACATGTACATACATAACATACGCTAAAGGTACACTCAACCGACGCGACTAGACCAGACCAGACCAGACCAGACCAGACCAGACCAGACCGGACCGGACCGGAGTGGACTGGTAATTGGCAACAACGCAAAGCCGTTAAAACAACATAAGTACCTATACAGAAATATCGCGAATACAAAATATTTCATCTGCATATCTCTACTGTACTGTACTGCAAGTACTATACGCGTATCTACGTCATATCTATCACGTAGGTATAGATACTAGGTAGGTAGTGAGTGACTGGCTGAGTTTTGCCTGTATACCTACCTATGTGTATAAGTATATGTATTGTATTGTATTCGTACCTCAGTACAACTACATTTATACTTTGCACGTAAATAGAATACAAATTAACGGTGACCTAATCTTTTGTTATTCTCGTGTTCGTACTTTGTAGCTTTGAAAAACTATTTTTTTTTCTCTCTCTTTTCTTTTCCGTTTTTGAAACAACGCGAACACGTAAAAAATTTGAAAATGTTTTTTCCTCGTACTAACGAATAATGAGCGCTAATTGTGCGAACAATAAGTCGATTGGTCGAACTTATACGGTACCTACTGCGTACTACCTAAGTACCTATGTATAGCATGTAAAGTGTTGAGTGCTGCGCTGCATTGTCGCGTCGTCTCGCTGTTCATCGCTTCGGTTGTACAAATAATTTCAATTTTCAACTTATCGCATGCAATGCAACAACACTATAATACGTTAACAGTACAGTAGGTACGTTATGGGGATTGGATGGGATGTGATGGGGGGAATGGGTGGGATTGGGTGATTACGTACAAATTATACGATTACGAACGCATAATACGAGATACGACTTACAAAGAATCTCGATTTTTGATTTCCATCTTCCAAACAAAATGTTCACGCATATAACATGTAGACCTATAGTACGTTCGGCGAAAGATTAAACCTGGCAAAATAAAAAGTGGGGGACGCAGTGAAAAAATGAAGCAATTAGAAGCCGAGAATTGTTCGTTTCGGCGCGTTGATTGGTTCATTTTCGCTCCGCCTTTCTCGCGCCAAAATTTGCCAGGTCTAATCTTTCGCCGAACGTACTATAGTTGCGGTATAAACGAAATGTCTGCGCTTTTTCAACCATAGCCACAGTCGATCGGGTAAGCGACGCGACGTCTGCTCGATTGCTTTGCGTTTTTGCGTGAAATACGATCGCGATGAAAATGAAACGAAAATGATACAGTAGTTGACCTCGAAAATCGTAGACTCATTGGACGACGACGCGACGTACAGGGCGCGATTGCAATTATTAGTACAATAAAGGCTTCTCCACTCGACTCAATGTCATTCGACGTAGATATAGCAGATACTACACTTATGTCATTCAAAATTCGAATGTAGCATAGGTTAGCAAATGAAATTGTTTTATTAGAAACAAATACATAACATAACGATAACTATATAAGTTGACGACGACAGAAAATTGAAGAAAGAAAGAAAAACTAAAAAAGAAAGAAAAACTAAACATACGAATAATCGGTTTGTTTGCCAGCACTGCAGTTGACTTGGGGCAGCACTACGCAATTGACAAAGCTCAACTGTGTAGTTGGCAACTTGAAATGCTTACGCTACTTATAAATATGTAGGGGGTAATGCACAAACCACGAGGGAAATAATCCGCGTAGTACCATAATATCTACCTAACTAGCTATAAGCATGATCGAGACTGACAAAAAAAAAGGTAAATACTGAGACTCGACTGAGGTATTTGGAGGTCTGCACTCGGCAAATATTCCTCGGGCAAACGAATGATAGAAATTCCAAGAAAAGAAAGATGGTGGAGAAAGAAAAAGAAAGAAGACTAACAGAAAAAGAAGTAACTCGTCGCGTCGCTGCCAGTACTCGAAAGATAAAAAAAAATTGACGACGACGCGACGCAAAACGCAATAACGGATATTTAACTACGGCACGTACAAAAAGTGTAAATAATTACACGTACCGTACATGGGTGATACGAGTTCAGTACTATAATATTAAGCTATGTAGCGTCGCGTATCGTCGTAGATAACATAGCATAGCGTAACATAATATGAACGAATCCGCGATGTGCAGGTAAGAAGATAGGTACGATGTAATTACTCATTTCTTATTTGCCATGTTTTACGAGCCTACAGACATTATAGGTACCTATGGACACAGGAATATGCATCTAGGCATAGACAAAGACGTTCTTTCTCGCCGAGATTATTCTGATTATCCGACATCTACTACTATGAAGATGACATCGGGTATCGGAAGAGAAGCTCGAATTGAATGGATGTGTCGTTTGATACAGAATAAATCACGAAGATGGACTGAAATTTGGAATGGAAATCGATGCGAAGAATTGATTCTTGATTAACATTGACAAAAAAGTAGAAATCGCAAAAGAAAACGAAAAATTTGACAATGTTACCAAATTCACATACCTATTTATAATCATTTAGGTGCTCTCATATGAGTAAATGAGGATGGAAGAGACCTAAAGGAAAGAACAGAATCAGCATGACAAAACAAGCTTTCAATAATCTCAGCAACGTTTTGACGAATCGATCACAAGAGCATAGGCCTGCGAAAGAGGATTTAATGAGATGGACTGTACTGAAATGCTCGTGAGAAGCCAGCACAGTGAATGCGGATAGTGAAAGAAGACTGAACTTAGTCGAGATGTGGCGTCATCGAAGAATGCTAAAAATACCATGGACTGAATTTTGCAACAAATGTACTTATATCGGTCTCAGCAAAAGCGAATGAAGTAAATGAAATGATAATTGGAGATATCGAGTGCCGTAAAATGAAGCACATGGTAGATTAATAGATAGCCCATAAAATCCTGGAAAATGGAGTAGGTACTCTTGGTGGCAGTATACAAGGACGAATTCAGTGCAACTCCATCAAGGAAAGAAAAAGTCTAAATGATCGGAGCTGATGACAGCGAATTCAATCCAAATTGCGGTGTGATGGTAGATAGCGTATTTTTAGGTAGGTAGGTACGTAGACGAATGCAGATATTGTACGTAAACGTAATCACGTATACTGGTAATGGGCAACGGATAATGGGTAATGGTGATAGTGATAAATGTAGACTGATATTTAGGTAGAGAGACTGTATGTAACGTACGAGTATACTATACGATACTGAACTTGGATGTAGGTTGGAACTTGGAAGTAGTGATAGGCTTTCAGCGCAACGTGAGCCATTAATCAAAAGCGCAAGCTCGAACCTTGAAGTGTCACCGTGCGTCGCGTCGCCGCGTACGTCGTGCCGCCTCAGTTGTACGCGCGCGAGTTGATCGGAAATCTAATTCAATTCGAGCGGGCAAATGAAATTGAAAACATACCGTGTGAATACAATTCAGGTAGGCTACGTAGGTTAGGTACGTCTACGTAGTGCGTACAAACAGTCCAGAGTAGGTATAATATTGAGCGGAGAACAAGTTTGGAGAAAAACGCTTGCTTCATCCCGCGTCATTTTTCCAAGTAAATCGCTTGAATTGCGAATAGAATCGCTAATCGAAATCGATTAAGGAAACTGAATCCAATTCTACAAAATATAGGCCCATGAATCGCGCTCGAAGAAATAAGAATCGGAGTCTCTAAATTAAATGAATCGCGACTAAAGAATCCGATTCTTTATTTTTTAGGAATCATTTCGTCGCTGCCTTCATCATCTAATACATGCATGGAGGAGTGTAGCGACCGCATTCACCCTTGCATTTTTGAAAAATTGGAAAAGTTGTCAACTTCGAATTCAGAGTATACAAAGGATGATCAAATGCTACCAGACGGTGAAACTAGTGTACGAGAGGAGGCTCGTTGAATGCGCAAGAAAAACGTCGCATGACGTGACATTTGAAATCGAACGACTTAAGAGCATGATGACATGACGCGCCGAGGGGTGGGGCACCGCGTAGGCGTCAAAGCCCAAAACTCGATTTGTCTATGTAACGTACACACGATACACGCTACACGAGTAGCGCAGATTCGATTCACGATAACTCGCGTTTGTATCGAACTATCTACGGAGGTAATACTGTAAGAAAGAGATTTTTCTTATCGTACTATCCATCAGTCAATCTATTTATCCTTTTCTTCCTTCCAATTTCCATTCGTGTTTGCTATTGTGTATTACCTCCCTGTACCTCTCCGCAACTCAAATTCAATCGTGGACTCGCCGTACTCGCGGTCATCTTCGTCAACCATGCTGCGCTGTCGCCGTCAAAGCCGGAAACGTATGGAATGGAGCGAAGGCGATACCAATATTTTAGGAACAGTACGTACCATTACGCACATACATATGTAAGCACGCGTAAAAGTACATACTTTAATGAAGTTGAGGCACAATTTAGTTGAATGTCGTTGGGACCTGATGTCTAGCGGAAAAAAAACTCTACATTTACACAGCGATTCATCTCTCGACCATTTATATCGAGAAGAAGAAGAACTGGTGCCACAAAATTAGATGAGTACGAATTGAGAATGACGCACCCATTAACAACGGCGTCGTCTGTTTAAAAATTTTTTTAACGAATTTTCAAAGAGAATTTATGCTTAGGTATACCACCTAAAGACATCAAAACACTTGGAATGATGCCTTCACGTGTTTTCCTTTTCAGTAGGTATTACATTTTTCAATAGGTAATTATAGATACAATAATTGTATTTAAATATAAAATAAGTGTCGTTGTGGCACCCGTACAAAAATTCGACTACACACACTCCTGGTTATGTTATTGTGACACCACCCCACATGTCTTTAGCCTCGAAACGTTGCCACAGCTACATCGAGTAATTTACGTCTAGCACCTCACCTTACTCCACCCCGCTATTAGTATGTACACTTACGTACTTGTACTTATGTAAGTGATAAAACTGTGCTCTAAAGTGTGCGTACTGCGTAAACAAAAACAGTACTGCACGGGGCAAGGCGCGCCCCAACACTAACACTACCGTATAGGCGGATGGATGGCGGAGGTACCCTCAGCAGAGAAGAGCATCTGCATTGTCATTTTGAAAACAATCGACGGCGGCGAGCCGAGTTTCATTTCTGGGCATTGGCACGGGCATGGTGGGCGCGCCCAAGTGGATTTGAAATTGGACGACTGTTTTCTTATTATAAATCGTAATAGGATTTGTTTGCGGCGCAGACGATTTATCTTGATGCTAAATGCCGAACAATCACAGCCACAGCGCATCTCGCGTTCGCGTTCACATTCACGTTACAATTATTACTCGCGCAACAATACAATACAATTACAATTACGAATATCCAGTAGGTACACACAACTCTAGCGGCTATTTCGTGCCTATTTCCTCAAGTTGTTGGCTATATGGTTATCCTTATCATATCGAGTATCGAGGCTTCGGGACAGCTATCTTGGCATCTACACTTACCTACCCAGACTTACGCCTAACATGAAGATAAGAAGGTACACTAGGTAGACCCACATCAACGGGTACAAGGTACCCAGACTGTAAACTTTGCAACGTTGTAGGCACGAAGATGAAGCGTCTCTCGCGTGTCGTATCGTATCGTACGAAATTTTACTAGGTGTACCTACTTAGTCGTACTACTCATCTCATTGTGTATGTAACTAAACCTGTTTAAGATTTGGACTATGTTTTATTAACAAATAATGCTACGACCAAAAGACTTGACACGCAGAGTAGTGCGTACCTCATTTAGATATAGCTGAAGCATCACATGGCATACAGCACACATGATACGCCCAACTCGAAGTCAATGCCTATAATAGTTAGGTAGGTAGGTAGGTGTACGAAATGAGATGAAAAGGTAATCGTACCTAGATACCTATTCTAATTTGTTGCACCTACCAAGTACGACTTATAACGAGTACGAGCATAGCATAATACACACAGACACAATATACGCGCATCGTCTACCGACCGATCTTCTCCACGTATCCGAGGCGAAAATGCCTGCGGCGTAATGATTTCAGATTTCCAGATCCAGATCCAGATCGCGAAGAAAGAAGAAATGGTTATTAAATACCGGGTGGTTATTTATAATGGATCATTTAGCCGGCTACGGTTGCGGCAAGGCGTTAAATTGGTTTTGCCGTTTGAAACGCATTAATTATCGAAATGAAATGCTTTTTAATGAAGGCTTATTTCGGAACAGATACACACATAGGCACGCCGCTCCGCCGCGCCGCCCGCCCGACTGCTTGTAAATAGTATCATATCTCTAATACCTATTACCTATAGTGGCGATGAATGTGGCCGCGTGCAAGCGTAAGTGTGCGTGTGCGTGTATGGTGCTTGTGTACATTGTACTTACACGTAAACCAATTTCTAGCTGACATACGTATATCCATACCAACATACAGCATCTATAGGCAAGCATAACGGTTATTCTGTTCGGAGGACAGCGGCATGGTGATTGGCATCGGGCATCGTGGCTTGGCATGTCGCGGCGTTGAAAAAAATTACCCCATTTCACTATAGTAGGTAAGTACCTAACTACCTACCACCTACTATTTGGGCAAAACGGTTTAGAAGGTGAAAATTATATATTTTTTTTTGTCAATTTCCGTCTCACCGGAATCGGTCTTTGCGACCCCGCCCCACATCCATCGATGCTTCGCCATGATTCAACTCTATATCTAACTCTGAACTCCACTCTCTTTGAAGTAGGTATCAATTTTGATTGACATCGCCTTTATTCGCAACTCGTTCGAAATCGTAATTACTAATCATTATTATCATTTATGTCACAATCTGACGAATGATACGTTAGCAGGACGTACGAGTACAAGTACTAGCGAGCGTTACAAAATGAAAGGCATAAAAATTTTGAAATATTTCGGAAACCATGTCTTCAAATGTTGAAAAAGGAGTAAGGATTCAATTCGCACTGCACTCCACTCCATCCCACACTCCCCACAGCATGACCGGCAACAGGGGTCTCAGATTGAGATGGCCTCATCTCCGCCTCTATTCGCGCCAACCACATTTTTATATCACCTACCGCTAGTTCTTTTTGTCCTAAAAGATTAGTCTATAGGTAGTAACAGCGACAGTGACATAAGGTGGCTGCGTAAAGCGTAAGTCTAGATTTACGCTTACTGAGACAGTGCTAGTACTGCTAGTAGGTAGGTAGGTACATCGTCCAAATATACATATATGTACATTATACTCGCAGTGTAATTACTCTGGTGCACACGAAGATGCGAGCCACAGCCACTTGGTAGTTGGCACTTGGCACGGCCATCGAGTCGAACAGCAGAAGGAAGGCGAGGACGGACGGAGACGAGGAGGAAAACAGTAAAAGACCGAGAACGAGAACTCGTTCAAAATAAACATTTCATCTCCGCATCTAGGTGTAGATAATAGGTATGCTATACGTATATGTAGTGTGTACACGTAAGTAGGTATCTAAAATAAATAAAACGAACACGAACACGAAGCGAAGCGCAGCGCAGCTCGAAAGCCATAACTTGTAAATATACCTATCTACTCGTAGTATTTGGTTTGGTTCGTTGTCGATGTCGAATATCGTATCGACCGAGGAGCGAGAACCGAAGACCGAATTTCAATTCGTACGGTATGGTATGGTATAAGTATGCAACCAATGACGCTCGTTTCGTTATCATCCTGCACCTAAATACTTTTTGTAGACTTTTCTCACTTCTCATCTTTTCTCTTTCGTTGGCGGTTGGTCTCGCTTTGTTATGCCAAGCCAAGCCAAGAGCTACGATTGTGCAAAACAAATTATGCAGTTTTGATAAGACGACGATTAGTAGGTACACTGAACTTACATCGTATGCACGTACCTCTACCTAGTACCTACCTACAGCTGTGTAGGTATGCGTATACATGTACTGCGTAAGCTCAAGTAAACGTCAAGACACGTCAACCTATATGACTTTGCAAACCCATTGGCTATCTTTCCCGAATTGAAAAAGCTTGGTATGATTTTTGCATATATCTGAAGAACAGCGAACATTAATTGTATTCGTACTCGTAAATTGGTAATACGTAAACGTGATACACGTGTACGTGTGCACTGTGTATTATGTAGGTAATGTGTATCAGCGAGCGATCGAATAACGAACGTTTTGTGTTATCGTGTTACACAATTTGCGCGAGCTGCCCGAATCGCCATCGCCATCGCCATCGTCATGCCACCGACGAGCGCAGCCTCGTGCGCTATATCAACGAAAGCGTAGGTAGTTAACCCTTTGGAGGTTCTGATACTTCCCACAGATGAAATTTTATTTGCTTTCAATCAGGATATGAGGCATGTCCACCAGTAAACAAAACAGCTTTGAAGTTGAACTTTGAGGTCATACTGGTGTCGGAAATTGAGAATTTTGAAAAACAACATTTACTCCATTTCCGACTAGCAGAATTACGATACATTGAAAAAATTGATGTGATGTATTAGAGGATCACAATGTGAAGTAGGAAATCAAAAGCATTTTTGGGAAAGAATGACAGTATAATTGAAAAAGTATTTATTATCCCCCACCCCCCCAAAAAAAGTGATACTCCGACTTCCAGTGTAGCCACAACAGGAAGTGGTTTAGAAAAAATTGCTTTTAAAAGAAAGACAGAGGGGGAAAAAATCTAGGTCATAAAGAGGGGGATTTTCCAAAAATTTAACCCTCGAGTCGGAAAATGCAAACAAATTCAGGTAAAAATGTTGTAAAAAGACAAAAAAAAAGACAAAGGTGGGTGAAAAAAGAATTTCCACAATTCCGACTGGGTTATGAGAGATATTTCACGAACTCAAACATAGTGTGGTACATTACAGATAATTTCAGATTGTGCATAAAAGCATTTGCGAGTTTCGTCATTTTTCAGAACCAGTTCTAGTATAGGACTTTAGCAATGTATAAGATTGGGTAGTGTATGTTCAGGTAGTCTGCACCTTGAATGAAAGGTGATTTATTTCAATTAACAATTCCGACTGAAAAATTTGGTGAATGGAGGTTTGCTTTGATGAGAGCTTTTTTTCATACTTTTAAAAATATTTTGACTTGAAGCAAAGTTGTTCAACTTGCTCAATCGAGTCGGACTTGCCTGACGTGTATAATTGAGCCAGTATCTTTGACTAATCTATTGTTTCAATGAAAAGTGCCTCATTTTCATTAACAATTCCGACTGAAAAATTAGGCGAATGGAGGTTTGCATCGAAGGGAGATTTATTCCAGCCCTTTTGAAAATTCTTGACTCTAAGCAAGGTTTTCCAAAATGATTATCTCAGTAGGACTTTAGCAATTTGTAAAATTGAGCATAGTATGTTTGGGTAGTCGGTCCATTGAATGAAAGGTAATTAATTTCAAATAACAATTCCGACTGAAATATTTGACGAATCGAGGTTTGCTTTGATGAGAGCTTTTTTCAAACCTTTTAAAATATTTTGACTCGAAGCAAAGTTGTTCAACTTGCTTATTTCAGTCGGACATTACCAACATGTGAAATTGAGCACTGTATGTTTGACTAGTCTGTCCTTTTAATGAGAAGTGCTTCATTTCAATTAACAATTCCGACTGAAAAATTTGGTGAATAGTGGTTTGCTTTATTTAGAGCTTTTCTTCAACCATTATAAAATTTTTTGACCCAAAGCAAAGTTTTCCAAAATGATTATCCCAGTAGGACTTTAGCAATTTGTAAAATTGAACACTATATGTTTGGGTTGTCTGTCCATTGAATGAAAGGTAATTTATTTCAAGCAACAATTCCGACTGAAATATTTGACAAATCGAGGTTGGCTTTGATGGGAGCTTTTTTTCAACCCTATTAAAATATTTTGACTCGAAGCAAAGCATTTTAGAATGATTATGCGAGTAGAATTTCACCAATGTGGAAAATTTAGCACTGTAGGTTTGACTAGTCTGTCCTTTGAATGAAGGTTGCTTCATTTTGATTAACAATTCCGACTGAAAAATTTGTTGAACTGAGGTTTGCTTTGATTCGAGCTTTTATTCAGCACTTTTAAAATTTTTTCACTCAAAGCAAAGCTTTCTAAAATTATTATTTGAGTAGGACTTTACCTATGTGTAATATTTAATACTACCTATATGTTTGGCTAGTCTGTCCTTTGCATGAGAGTTGCTTCATTTTGATAAACATTTCCGACTGAAAAATTGGTAAATTGTAGTTTGCTTTGATTAGAGCTTTTTTTCAAGCTTTTAAATTTTTTTTGACTCAAAGCAAAGTTTTCCAAAATGATTATCCTAGTAGGATTTTAGAAATTAGTAAAATTGAACACTATATGTTTGGGTAGTCTGTCCATTGAATGAAAGGTAATTTATTTCAAATAACAATTCCGACTGAAATATTTGACAAATTGAAGTTGGCTTTGATGAGAGCTTTTTTTCAGCCCTATTAAAATATTTTGACTTGAAGCAAAGCATTTTAGAATGATTATCCAAGTAGGATTTCATTTCACCAATGTGCAAAACTGGGTCTTGTACATTTGGCTAGTTTGTCCTTTTAATGAAAACTGAATCATATCAATTTGCAATTCCGACTGAAAAATTTGTTGAATTGAGGTTTGCTTTGATGTGAGCTTTTATTCAGCCCTTTTTAAATTTTTTCACTCGAAGCAAAGCTTTCTTAAATTATTATTCAAGTAGGACATTACCGATGAGGTAAAATTGAGCACTGTATGTATGTCTAATCTGTCCCTTGAATGAAGGTTGCTTCATTTTGATTAACAATTCCGACAGAAAAATTTGGTGAATTGTGGTTTGCTGCTTTGATTAGAGCCTTTTTGCAAGCTTTTTCATTTTTTTTTGACTCAAAGCAAAGTTTTCCAAAATGATTATCCTAGTAGGATTTTAGAAATTTGTAAAATTGAACACTACAATACGTTTGGGTAGTCTGTCCATTGAATGAAAGTTAATTTATTTCAAATAACAATTCCGACTGAAATATTTGACAAATTGAGGTTGGCTTTGATGAGAGCTTTTTTTCAACCCTATTAAAATATTTTGACTCGAAGCAAAGCATTTTAGAATGATTATGCAAGTAGAATTTCACCAATGTGGAAAATTTAGCACTGTAGGTTTGACTAGTCTGTCCTTTGAATGAAGGTTGCTTCATTTTGATTAACAATTCCGACTGAAAAATTTGGTAAATTGTGGTTTGCTTTGATTGGAGCTTTTTTTCAAGATTTTAAATTTTTTTTGACTCAAAGCAAAGCTTTCCAAAACGATTATCCTAGTAGGACTTTAGAAATTTGTAAGATTGAGCACAGTATGTTTGGGAAGTCTGTCCATTGAAAGGTAATTAATTTCAAATATCAATTCCGACTGAAAAATTTATTGAATTGAGGTTTGCTTTGGTGTGAGCTTTTATTCAGCCCTTTTTAAATTTTTTCACTCGAAGCAAAGCTTTCTTAAATTATTATTCAAGTAGGACATTACCAATGAGCTAAGATTGAGCACTGTATGTATGTCCAGTCTGTCCTTTGAATGAAGGTTGCTTCATTTTGATTAACAATTCCGACTGAAAAATTTGGTAAATTATGGTTTGCTTTGATTGGAGCTTTTTTTCAAGCTTTTAAATTTTTTTTGACTCAAAGCAAAGTTTTCTTAAATTATTATTCAAGTAGGACATTACCAATGAGATAAAATTGAGCATCGTATGTATGTCTAGTCTGTCCTTTGAATGAAGGTTGCTTAATTTTGATTAACAATTCCGACTGAAAAATTTGGTAAATTGTGGTTTGCTTTGATTGGAGCTTTTTTTCAAGATTTAAAATTTTTTTTGACTCAAAGCAAAGTTTTCCAAAATTATTATCCTAGTAGGATTTTAGAAATTTGTAAAATTGAACACTATAATATGTTTGGGTTGTCTGTCCATTGAATGAAAGGTAATTTATTTCAAATAACAATTCCGACTGAAATATTTGACAAATTGAGGTTGGCTTTGATGAGAGCTTTTTTCCAACCCTATTAAAATATTTTGACTCGAAGCAAAGCATATTTTTAGAATGATTATGCTAGTAGAATTTCACCAATGTGGAAAATTTAGCACTGTAGGTTTGACTAGTCTGTCCTTTGAATGAAGGTTGCTTCATTTTGATTAACAATTCCGACTGAAAAATTTGGTAAATTGTGGTTTGCTTTGATTGGAGCTTTTTTTCAAGCTTTTAAATTTTTTTTGACTCAAAGCAAAGCTTCTCAAAACGATTATCCTAGTAGGACTTTAGAAATTTGTATGATTGAGCACAGTATGTTTGGGAAGTCTGTCCATTGAATGAAAGGTAATTAATTTCAAATATCAATTCCGACTGAAAAATTTATTGAATTGAGGTTTGCTTTGATGTGAGCGTTTATTCAGCCCTTTTTAAATTTTTTCACTCGAAGCAAAGCTTTCTAAAATTATTATTTGAGTAGGACTTTACCTATGTGTAATATTTAATACTACCTATATGTTTGGCTAGTCTGTCCTTTGCATTAGAGTTGCTTCATTTTGATAAACATTTCCCACTGAAAAATTTGGTAAATTATGGTTTGCTTTGATTGGAGCTTTTTTTCAAGCTTTTAAATTTTTTTTGACTCAAAGCAAAGTTTTCCAAAATTATTATCCTAGTAGGATTTTAGAAATTTGTAAAATTGAACACTATATGTTTGGGTTGTCTGTCCATTGAATGAAAGGTAATTTATTTCAAGTAACAATTCCGACTGAAATATTTGACAAATCGAGGTTGGCTTTGATGAGAGCTTTTTTTCAACCCAATTAAAATATTTTGACTCGAAGCAAAGCATTTTAGAATGATTATGCGAGTAGAATTTCACCAATGTGGAAAATTTAGCACTGTAGGTTTGACTAGTCTGTCCTTTGAATGAAGGTTGCTTCATTTTGATTAACAATTCCGACTGAAAAATTTGTTGAACTGAGGTTTGCTTTGATTTGAGCTTTTATTCAGCCCTTTTTAAATTTTTTCACTCAAAGCAAAGCTTTCTAAAATTATTATTTGAGTAGGACTTTACCAATGTGTAATATTTAATACTATATGTTTGGCTAGTCTGTCCTTTGCATGAGAGTTGCTTCATTTTGATTAACAATTCCGACTGAAAAATTTCGTAAATTGTGGTTTGCTGTGATTAGAGCTTTTTTTCAAGCTTTCGAATTTTTTTTGACTCAAAGCAAAGTTTTCCAAAATGATTATTCTAGTAGGATTTTAGAAATTTGTAAAATTGAACACTATATGTTTGGGTAGTCTGTCCATTGAATGAAAGGTAATTTATTTCAAATAACAATTCCGACTGAAATATTTGACAAATCGATGTTGGCTTAGATGAGAGCTTTTTTCCAACCCTATTAAAATATTTTGACTCCGAGTAGGATTTCACCAATGTGCAAAACTGGGCCGTGTACATTTGGCTAGTTTGTCGTTTTAATGAAAAATGAATTATTTCAATTAGCAATTATGACTGAAAAATTTGTCGAATTGAGGTTTGCTTTGATGTAAGCTATTATGCAGCCCATTAACAATTTTTTGACTTGAAGCAAAGCTTTTTAAAATTATTAATCGAGTAGGACTTTACCGATGATGTAAAATTGAGCAAGCTTTTTTTCAAACCTTTTCAAATATTTTGACTCGAGCAAAGTTTTTCAACTTACCAAATTGAGTCGGAATTCCCAGACTTGTATAATTGTAATGGTATGTTAGGCTAATCCATTGTTTGAATGGAAAGTGCTACATTTTGATTAACAATTCCGACTGGAAAATTTGGTGAATCGTGGTTTGCTTTGATTGGAGCTTTTTATCAACATTTTTAAAAATTTTTGACTTAGAGCAAAGTTTTTCAAAATGATTATCCCAGGAGCACTTTACACTCAAACAAAGGATTAGCTCAACATACTCCCTCAATTATACATGTCAGACAATTCCGACTTGATTGAGCAAGTTGAACAACATTGCTTCGAGTCAAAACATTTCAAAAGGTACAAAATAAAGCTCTCATCAAAGCAAACCTAGATTCGCCAAATATTTCAGTGGGAATTCTGAATTGAAATCAATTACCTTTCATTCAATGGACAGACTACCAAAACATACTGTGCCCAATTTTACAAATTGCTGCAGTCCTACTGGGATAATCATTTTGGAAAACTTTACTTTGAGTCAAAAAAATTTTAAAAGGTTAACAAAAAGCTCTAATCAAAGCAAACCACGATTTACCAAATTTTTCAGTCGGAATTGCTAATCGAAATGAAGCACATTTTATTCAAAGGACAGACTAGCTAAACATACAGTGCTCAATTTCACATGTTGGTAATGTTTGGCTGAAGGTTTGAAAAAAAGTTCTCATCAATCTCAACCTTCATTTGTCAAATTTTTCAGTCGGATCGTTTATCGAAATGAAGCACTTTCCATTCAAACAAAGGATTAGCCCAACATAGTCGATCAATTATACACATCAGGCAATTCCGACTCGACTGAGCAAGTTGAAAAACTTTGCTTCAAATTGAAAAATTTTAATGGGGTTGAAAAAAAGCTCTCATCAAAGCCAACCTCAATTCGTCAAATATTTCAGTCGAAATTGTTATTTGAAATTAATTACCTTTCATTCTATGGACAGACTACCCTAACATACTGTGCTCAAGTTTACAAATTTCTAAAGTCCTACTAGGATAATCGCTTTGGAAAACTTCGCTTTGAGTCAAGAAATTTTAAAGGGTTTAAAAAAAGTTCTAATCAATGCAAACCACAATTCACCAAATTTTACAGTCGGAATTGTTAATTGAAATGAAGCACTTTTCATTCAAATGGCAGACTAGCCAAACATACAGTGCTCAATTTTACACATTGGTAAAGTCCTACTTGATTAATAATTTTGGAAAGATTTGCTTTAGGTCAAAAATTTTCAAAAGGGCTGGAATAACCCTCGTTTCAAAGAAAACCTCCATTTGGTAAATTTTACTGTCGGAATTGTTAATTGAAATGAAGCACTTTCCATTCAAACAATGGATTAGCCCAACATACTTGCTAAATTATACAAGTCAGGCAATTCCGACTCGACTGAAGAAGTTGAAAAACTTTGCTTTGAGTCAAAAAATTTTAATTGGGTTGAAATAAAGCTCTCATCAAAGCCAACCTCGATTCGTCAAATATTTCAGTCGGAATTTTTATTGGAAATTAATAACCTTTTGTTCAATGGACAGACTACTCAAAGATACTGTGCTAAATTTTACAAATTGCTAAAATCCTACTGGGATAATCGTTTTGGAAAACTTTGCTTTGAGTCAAAAAGTTTGAAAACGTTTGAAAAAAAGCTCACATCAAAGCAAACCACTATTCACCTTATTTTTCAGTCGGAATTGCTAATCGAAATGAAGGACTTTTCATTCAAAGGACAGACTAGCCAAACATAACAGTGCTCAATTTCACATGTTCTTACAGTCCGACTGAAATAAGCAAGTTGAACAACTTTGCCTTGAGTCAAAAATTTTTAAAGAGGTTGAAAAAAAGCTCTAATCAAAGCCATCCTCGAATCGCCAAATATTTTACTCGGAAATGTTAATTAGAAATGAATCACCTTTTACTCAAGGTGCAGGCTACCTGAACATACACTTCCCAAACTTACACATTGCTAAAGTCCTATCAGAACCAATTCTGAAAAATGTCAAAACACGCAAATGCTTTTATCCACAATCTGAAATTAGCTCTAATGTACCACATTATGTTTGAGTTCGTGAAATATCTATTATAACCAAGTCGGAATTGTGGAAATTCTCTTTTCATCCACATCTGTCTTTTTTTTGTCTTTTTACAGTATTTTTACCTGAATTTGTTTGCATTTTCCGACTTGAGGGTTAAATTTTTGGAAAATCCCCCTCTTTATGACCTAGATTTTATCCCCCTCTGTCTTTTTTTTGAAAGCAATTTTTTCTAAACCACTTCCTGTTGTGGCTACACTGGAAGTCGGAGTATCACTTTTTTTGGGGGGGTGGGGGATAATAAATACTTTTTTAATTACACTGTCATTCTTTCCCAAAAATGCTTTTGATTTCCTACTTCATATTGTGATTCTCTAATACATCACATCAATTTTTTCAATGTATTGTAATTCTGCTAGTCGGAAATGAAGTGAATGTTGTTTTTCAAAATTCTCAATTTCCGACACCAGTATGACCTCAAAGTTCAACTTCAAAGCTGTTTTGTTCACTGGTGGAGATGCCTCATATCCTGATTGAAAGCAAATAAAATTTCATCTGTGGGAAGTATCAGAACCTCCAAAGGGTTAAATACTACATAGGTACATGGTACGTACATACTGGTATTATACGCGTTCGCTTTGGATAGTTTCAATACTCGAGTATTGCCGCCGCTCCGCTCCGCGCCACGCCATGCCGCGGCAGCATAAAACGCGGCAACGGTAACGGCGGAGGTCGCCGATGCCGATGGCTAAAATTCCGAATACATACGCATAAATTGGACGTTTCGTTAACGGAATCCGATAAAGATAAATTAATTACGAAAATCACCTTGAAAAATGAAAATGAGAATTGAGAAAAAGAGCTGAGCGTAGCGCAGAACAGATAGTATAGGTAATTAGGTATACCGACGTATCTAGGTACGTAGGCACTTATCCGATTCTAATTGTAAATATATTATACGTATGGTATATCGTATTTGGATCGAGTCTCTACGCTGAGCTAGGCGGTAGAGAAGAGAGCGACTGTCGGCAGTAAACACAGAGAACGCTGAAGCTGAGTAGTGAGTACCTACCTACCTACCTACCTACCTACCTACCTACCTACCTACCTACCTACCACATTGAGAGAAATTTATATAATATAAATTCTGGAAATAGGGCACATTTTTCCTATAAAGTGTATAAGTGTAGGAATTACTCTACAGCAGGCCTGCAGATTTTAACACTGCGATGAAAATTTTCCATTTTTTCGCACTAAAATGCTTTTTTTTGCATCGCGTCGGTAGGAGCTATTCGAGTTCAGTATTGGAACAAAGCAGACGATACATTAAGTGAGTAGGTACCTAGCGTATTTCATGTTTTTATAATTCGAAACTCAATTTTCAGCCATGTGCAATTTTTCAACCTTCGAGTAGGGTCAGAAGAGTGATATTAAATTTCAACAACAATGGTATAGGAAGGTGTAGAAAGTGAAAATGCGCATTTCAAGCGGATATGATCCAGGTACCATACCACGAAGATGACACTACCCAAAAGTGATAAAAACCTCATTTTGACACTACTAACATAAGAGGGCATCTAGCTCCCCTCCACTTGGAGTTGAGAGGATGAAATTTTTTGCGGTTGATTTTCAACTCAAACATGCAGGCAGGTAGTTAGATAGGTAACTAGGTACCTATTATAGCGCACAGTTCGGCAATATTAACTAGTAGTAACTACTGTGAAACGGCCAATGTATCACGATTGGACTTGTAAGTGTAGTGGATATAGGATATAGTACTAGTCAGACAGCTCGACGGCGTGGCGTGGCGTGGCACGTTGGATTAATGCACCGCTCTCCACTCAATCTCCATCTTCGTTCTTCACCACGCTGCGCTGCGCTGCGCTGCGCTGTGCTGCACCACTCTTAGCCTTAGCATAGCAATGATAAACTGCCCATTGTCGTATAATAATATGGACCGCGGTGATGGCGTGCGTAGGACGGCGAAATGCGTCGAGTGCGTATTCGTGCTCGTATAATCAATGGTGATGGTTGTACCTACTGCAGTCTCAGTCTGTAGACTGTACACTGTACTAGACTTTGGTGGTACTCGTAAGTCGTACCTTATAGCCTATACTCGTAAAGGAGCATATCTCGAAATACCTCGTATACCTACTAAACCATCTGTTTCTGTACCTACGTATTGGTATGTAATACGCAGTAATCGTATACCTACTGCTACTGCTAGTTGCACATGCATATTGCATACGTATGTCTATGTTACTCCGAATTTGTGTAATTGCCGAATTCACGCACTCGGCAACGTCGTTGCCGATTTCGCGAAATTTTGACTTTTGAACAACTTTTTCACTGTCATCAATTATCCAAAAAAAAATTAGAAGTACATATTCGAGAAGTCCAAGCTTGAAGCTACAGTTTTAAAAAAAATGAACCTTCTAACTTAATTAGGGGATTTGTTATGTCCTTACATGACTGTACAAAAATTCAAAAACTTCACAAATCCCCTAATTAAGTTAGAAGGTTCATTTTTTTTTTAAACTGTAGCTTCAAGCTTGGACTTCTCGAATATGTACATCTAATTTTTTTTTGGATAATTGATGACAGTGAAAAGGTTGTTCAAAAGTCAAAATTTCGCGAAATCGGCAACGACGTTGCCGAGTGCGTGAATTCGGCAATTACACAAATTCGGCTTAACATATATATATATATATATATATGCGAGTATATAAACCCACCCATACGATATGGTATTGGTGGTGCAGTGCAGTACTGTGCAGCGTACAGCAGTGTACCAGAGTCAAGGCATCGTTCAAGCACCATATGAGTAGTGGTACATATCTAAGTAAGTAGGTACGTTAAATGATTTGCCCATTATTTCGCATCGGAGGTGTTTTATTGCGAGTAGTAGCAGCAGCAGCAGCAGCAGCAGCAGTATAGGCACACTGCAACTCTCCAAGAGACAAGAATTGCGAACGCGAGCTAGCGTGGACAAGAACATACTCAATATAGGTACACACCTATACCTAGTACGTAGTGTGTTCTTTAGTACATTCGCGTATTTGAGCCTTGCCTGCGCTGCGTATGCGAGAGTACTTTACGTCGGCCTAGGTGTAAAACCTCGTAACTCCAAAACGCAAAATTTTACGACAGGCGATAAAAAGTGATCTGGAATGACAGTACTGAGTACTTGTAAAAGCGACTTGCATTTTTTTTATGTTGGAGGGACTCCCTCCCACATGAAAAAAATGCAAGTCGCTTTTACAAGTGCTCAGTACTGTCATTCCCGATCACTTTTTATCGTCTCTCGTAAAATTTTGCGTTTTAGAGTTACGAGGTTTTACACCTAGGCCGACGTTTAGTTTAGTTTAGCTTACAATCCAATCTAATGGAATTGCGCGCGTCGCAAGGTTATCTTAATGCACAGTATATTACAGATACTATATAGAAGATATAGGTAGAGGTACAGGGCACAGGTATGCCACTACCTGGAAACGCGACCATCACTGCGAGGCCCATTTCGACAGTGCGAGGCCCGAAAACGGGTCTCGCAGTGTTTCGCATGTAACACCTATACTTTCACTATGGTCACACATCCAGCATGTCATGCCATGCCATAGGCAAATTTTTGCCCGGGCGGCCGAGCCTCATCTCATCTCATTTTGTATGGATAATCTCTACCGAGACCGTGAGACGATACAGATTACCTCACACTTTTCCCCACAGAAACTTCAATCTCGTATAGTCTCTAAGGAAGTGACGTCCAAGATGTGACTCTGGCGCTGAGAGACGCGGACGCAGCTCTCCTTCCACTACCTATTTTTGTAGTGACATAGATTAGGATAGCTGCTTTACCAACTCTTCAATTTATAGGTACTAATTTTCAAACTGCTGGAACTCGGTTTGTCTGTACCAATTATCGGGTCTCGCAAAGATAGTACTCCCCAGTCCCCATATGTGACTCTACCTCAAGAAGGGATGCTTATTGCTTATGACTAAAATCAGATCTTTCAGAAACAATCGATTCGAGTTTTATAAGTGTAGGTATAGCTCTATGGTTCAGCGCGTAAGATATATAGTTTTGAATTTTCGAAATAATCAACGTTACCATCGAGTGGAATTTTAAAAAATACTTCTGAGATTTTTCACCTCTATATCAGTGGTGCCGCAGTGAAGAGCAAAAAAATGACTAAAATTAAATTGCGATGGAAAAATTTTTCAACTTAGTGATATAGGCGTATTTTGACCTGCTGAATTCGAAAATAATGAAATAATATTCTCGAAGAGTAAAACTGTAGTTGTTGTAAAGTTTGAAAAGGAGAATGAATAATCAAGTCAAAAAAAAAAAAAAAAAAAAAAAAAAAAAAAAAAAAAAAAAAAAAAAACAACCGAAGAGGCGAATTTAAACCGCGAGCAAAAGAAACGAAACGAAATCTTATGAACGAACCGACCACTCCTCGCCTCTTCAATTCATAACAGCAAACAGCGAGCTAAGCCGCGTCACGTAGCGTACAGCCATAGCCCGCGACCCGCTTGGGTAGAACTACATAGTAACTACTCGGGTTTACTTCATTAATCAAATCACGGTAAAAATGAACGAATAAAACGTCGAAAGGAAAAAGACTTTAGACGCGCACAAACGAATGTATACGCTCGAAGCGCTCGCTAATTGCTAAGTAAGTTTAGTGAGTGAGTAAGTAAGTAAGTATATGACATGTATTTTGCACGAATAAGTACCTTACATAAATGTACCACTCTATAGTTGTACGGTATTTTACGGGTTTACACCTACATAGGTAGTTTACCAGTTAGGTGTTTGTACCTATTACAAATTTTGGCCCTCTCGATAGGTTGTCGTTGTCGAATAACCAGGTACGTCGTTTCGTAAGTAGACAAAAAAGTTAGGAATTCGTTTAACCTAATAATAGGTAAATGGAATTTTCATTCATTTTTAGAATGAAAATCTTACAATGCGATGTACGTGATTGGAGAAATAGGGGGGGGGGGGGGGGGGTGGTGTCAACTTCAAACAAACCGCGTGTAGACTCGCAAAATACTTTGAGAAAATTTCGTAATACTTGACGAGAACCCGAAAAAATTTAAGTAATGATGAACCCACCGGCTACCCAGTGCCTCTACCTACCTACCTACCAGAGCAGAGCACGATGCCAATATTATGTCATCGCAACTCGCCTCGCTCCAAACGCGAGGCGAGTATGATCGGGATCGCAACGACGAGAGATCGCTCGATGCCTGTGATGCCGAATAGTGGGGGGGGGGGGGGGGGAGGGGGTGGCGAGTAGCGATCTTACGCGCGAGTCTCGCATTCGGGATCGCCTTACGTAAAGGCTATACTGTTCATTTACGCATGATTTTATATTTTAACTCGGCAATAACTTGAGACTGAGTCAAGTTAGAGATTTCGTTGTTGGCTCATTCGAAAGAGGATCAAATTTTACGCATTCGCCTCGCTTACACCACCTATCTAGGATTTATAGTTTTTCCGTTATTTTAATGTCAACTTTATTTTTCTCTACATTAAAATATCAAAAAAACTAATGATCGTAGATATGTAGTGTAAGCGAGGCGAATGTGTGAAATCTTATCCTCTTTCACATGAGCTAACAACGAAATCTCTAACTTGTCTCAATCTCAAGTTATTACCTTAAACGCAACGCGTAGAATAGTGCTCTAATACTGTACTCGCCATACTCGTCGGTACTAGGCGCGATGCCTGATCCCTGGTATCGGGATCGCAGAGGGAGCGATACATTTACTCGCTTTTTAAGATCGTCATCGCAAAAATGCGAGGCGATGATGATGTCTCGCTCGCGCTCAGAGAGCAGCATCGCGCTACGCTTTGCTACCTACCTACCTACCTACCTACTATACCAACGAATGTCCGAAAGTCCAAAATAAAGCTATGCGTCGGATACCTACGACTACGACTTACGACAATATGGTGCAATCTAGCGGAACGCCTCGATGGAAACAAAGCGAAGCGAAGCGAAGCGAAATGCGTATTACGAATAGTAGCGGTGTGCTCGGCAAGTTGCATATAAAAATGCCTAATTAAATAATATGCAAACGAACGCGCGTCTTTTCACGGCGAAATGCGTAGTCAACTTTATAAACATAAAATTTCATTCGCTCGTTACGCTGCGTGCATTACAGGTGGGGGGCTTGAGCGATTGACTATCCGGAATACGCGATACTCTGCACCGTGCATTGGCAGTACACTATACGACTAAAATATTAAATGTACACTACACATTAGGGTGGAGCGAAAAAAAACCCCAACAACAACATAATCTCCGATTTCGACCAAACTCGCAGAGGTGGTTTACTCTGAGTAGAAAACCTCGCACAAAAATTTTTGAGCCCCCTACCTCTCAGGGGAGTGGAGCTAGGGGCCCTCAAAGTAGGGTGACTTTTGAATTAAAAACAAAATTATAAAATTAATTCAACTGAATTCTAAATTAACTCCTGAAATTAATTCTGATCATCTTTCTAAGAAATCGAAAGGCGTACGATTTAATTCAATTAAATTAGGTAACTAAAATTCATAAATAAAAAATAATGAAAAGCTAAAAAAAAATCTTAATTTAAATAAATTAATTAGAAGTATAATATATTATAATAAATTCAATTTTTTTTGCCACTTTTGGGTAGTGCCACCTACATGGTACCTCGGCCACACCCCTAGAAAAATGCAATTTGAGTTTCTACAACTCTCCAGACCATCCACCTTGAAATTTGATACCGATTTTTTCACCCTACCAGGGGGTTGAAAAGTTGCAGATAGCTAAAAAACCGAGAATTTCGAATTACAAAAAACGGAAATAACATCCGTTTGATACCAAAACTGGACTCAAATGGCTCCTACACTTAAACTAAAAAATTTTTGGAATGTGGAGCTGTTGCTGAAAATTGAGGAACAGTTACACTTTGACTGTGTAAAGCTGAATTTTACACTATTTAAGATAACGATTCCATATTTTAAGGTAATGATTACTCTGCATGGGGCAATTATTCTACAGGAGAATGAATACCTCTTATACAGTAACTATTGCAATTTTCCATAAGATAATTCCTCTCAGTTGAGTAACTATTCCTCAACGAAGTAAGGGACATAATACCCTACAGAAGTGTAACAATTCCATGACAATAAGGTAGCTGCAACGGTGTGAATTCTAATCAACACACATTAGCAACTATTTAATTCGTTTTGGTTCAAACATTTTCTGCCATGTTGGATGTTACAAGTGTGTGATGATACAGTTTCATTAAAAAAAGTGGATTTTATAGCAATACGTTATGTTAATTATTATCAACATTTTTGATTTAAATTCGTATGGTTTAAGTAAATGAAAATTATCACGAGTGCGATTATATTTTCACTGATCAGTGATCACATACCTTTATTTATTAAAGCTGATTTATCTAAGTACATTCTGCATCTGCATCATCGACAAACTGGAGACCATATTTGTTTGTTATCAAATTTGAAGGAGAAGGTGAGTACAAATTGCACATACAGTACTTGAATTGTGGTAAATAGAATAGGTGTAATCGTTTCTAATCATAAAATTATTAGTGTCCAAGACATAAGATAAGCATGAACTAAGACTTGTATTATGCATGTGTAATTTTGTATTCATCTAAAATCCTTCATATTTGATTAATGCTCTCCACTGTTTGTCATAATGCAGAATAGAAGTAGGTAGATGGATTTGCTTAATTTATTTTTATGTGACGAGTGAGAATATAATTACGAGTACATTTTACTTGACAATTTTCATTTAGGTAGGTAATAAAAGTGTAACAGTTCGATAAATTTAAAGGAGTCATTCCTCTATTACAGAGTAAAGTTGGGATACGAATGAAATTGTGGAGTGGTTCTTTGAAAGTGTGCATTAAATTCATTTTACAAAGGAATAAGTCATCGGGCAAGAGGAACTATTCTTTTACACAAGGTAACTATTACTCTATGAAAAGGTAATCTTTCTAAAATATAAATGAACGTTTCTGCTTTAGCAGAGGAGTGGCTACCTCGTGTGGAGTAATAGTTCCTTCACAGATGAGACCTATTCCATTTTGATGAGTAATGATTCCACTATAGCTGGTGATGTTTCTTCAAAACTGAGCAACTGATATCCTTTGCAAAATTGATTCAATGCGCACTTTCAAAGAACCATTCCGCAGTTTCATTCATATCCCAACTTTACTCAATATATAGAGGAATGATTCCTTTAAATCTATTGAACCATTACACTTCTTTTCTTTCGGTGTATTAATGCAAAAAAATATTACTTACTTCGGTAGAAAAAGTTGAAAAATGTTCATATTAGGGGTTGCCAACTTTCAATTTTCATAAAACATCAAAATTTTTCATATTTTTTGGTAAAAATTGATGTTTTATGAAAATCGAAAGTTGGCAATCCTGATATGAATTTTTTTAAACAGTTTCTATTGAAGTGACTTATTTGCATCGAGAGGAGCCATTTGAGTCCAAGTACAGACGGAATGTGCTTTCTTACCTATCTACACCTACCTATACTTAAGTGGAAAGATATTTTTTACGAATCGAATACGAATTCACGTTGTTGATGGCGAGTAGGTACTAGGTATCGATATTAATTTTTCGATCATCTACGAGTATTTATAAAAGCGGTGGAGCGTGGAGCGAGAGAGCGAGCAGATAAAGAAAAAAAAAAGAATGAAAATTACCAAAGTAGGTACTCGTCTCTTTCTCGTATAATACCTACATTTATACGCATTACGAGCGTAAGTGTACATATGTGTACATGGACGTTGTCTATGTCTACCTAACTGACTCGGAGAGGTATCGTATCGTGTTGGCGCGATATTAAAAGTGTGAACGCGGCGGCGCGCCGCAGGTATTTGCTTTACCTAAAGTAAATACTATTTTATACTTATTTTGTTTACTTTGTAACGTTGAAATTCACTAGAAGATTATTTCATCGAGTCGAGTCGAGTCGCGTCGCGTCACTCGTGAACTTATGAACTAGACTAAACCGAAGGAAGCGGTACATTGCACAGGCCTACACTACAGCTACAGCTACATAGTACATCTACATACGTATACGTAGCAAAATAGGTAACTGGTACCTAGGTATTACTCATGGGTTTGCCTGTTCCTTTTCGCGTCTAAGATTCCAGGCAGAGGTACCTGCGAGTACTTTACTTCACACCTGCTGTACGCAGCAGTCTTCACCTTCGATCTTACGCGTACAAGCTCGCAGCGTGTCTGTCTACATAACGAACGTAGGCCAACCGATTGTCGATTAGTAAAAAAAACAAAACATCGTTCGATCGTAGCTCCTTCATTTGCAAATTTAGGCATCGCGAGTACATCGAGTTTCTACCTACTCAGTTGTATCGAAATCTCTCAAGTCTGAACCGAAACACCCTGTATATGGTGGAATAGCAGACTTCTAAAGTTAAATCGTGGTTATCGTCAATCGAGATCGCAAACTAGATGGAAGTATGCCGCGCCGCCGCCGCCGCCGCCGCCGCCGCCGCCGCGTATAATAGCGCGACACATAGCAAATTAGCCATTAGAGCCATTAGCCAGTCCAGCTGCAGCCTATCCTCACTTCGTCAGTCAGCCAGCCAGAAGACCAGACCTGCAGTGCAGTGCAGTGCAGTGCAGTGCAGTGCAGTGCAGTGCAGTGCAGTGCAGTGCAGTGCAGTGCAGACCGAAGCAGGGGAACGCAACGCATATGCAACGTAGCGTAGCTATCGTTCGAAAGCGAACGAGTGACAAGTTGACACGAAAGCGGTATAATATATGTAGGTATAGTATACCTAATTTATCAGCACGCGAATCGCGACTCGCGAGTGAAACAAGCAAAACGACTCTAGATTCGTCGCGCCAACCTTTGTATAAACGTACGAGTACAATATTTACGAGTACTTACTACTTACGACGTTAACATATGTACAAGAACGTAGCCGTAGCGTAAGCGAGAATAAACGATTATACGAGTAGGAGTACAAATGGCTCGTGCTACTGTCGTGCAGTTATGTTACGTTCGCGCTTCCGTATAATCACCTACCAGTACCTGCACTGAAAGAAATTAGTATAGTAAAATACAGGATCCAAATTACTTTACTTTTACAGTAAAAATCACTATACTGGGTAGTATTTTTTACTATACAGTATAGTAAAAAACACTATTTTGCTGCATTTTGCAGCACTTTTTACTATACTGTGTAGTAAAAACTAAAAAATACCGCACAGTATAGTAATTTTTATCATTTTTTTTTACTGTACTTCCATACAGGATCCAAATTACTGCAATTATAAGGTCCATGACCATATTATAGTACAAAATATTGATTTTATGCTATAATATACTGCATTTCCAGTTAAAAATACATTATTTGTACAGTACCTAGTACTATCTCGTTCTCTCAGTGTGCATAATTACTCAATTAGCTACCTAATACCTAACTACCTACGCTACGTGCCTATCGTATTTTTCTCATGAGCTCGAAATTTGAAAAAAATTGAATAAAAATGTAACTTGCCCCTTTCTCCCGAAATGGAAAAAGAGACACACAAACTATATTCAATTTTGATACGAAAGAAGAAAATTGGTACACGAGAAAAGAAGACGCGAAAATACTTTTAATTTTCCTTAGTTCTACATATAAAAAATGTATACCTACTAAAAAACGCAAGGCGAGTAATCGCGGCTCGAGTATACCCTACCGAATATAATTACGACCGAGGGTGTAATAGTCACTTTGCAACCCCTAACCATACGCTAATCCGCTAATTCAAACTTGAATAATGTCTCATGTCTCATTTGGAAGACGAGTTAATCAAACGCGTTTATTGTATAAGTATTATGCTATCATACTCGTACTTCTCGAGCATCATATTTTACATTTTACGCATCTCCGTCTACCTGGCTCTTGCCTCCTGCCTCCTGCCTCCTGGCTCCTTAGCTACCGCTACGACCACCAACACCAGAGCCCAGCCTACCCCTAACTGTTGTACCTCTACCTGTACTAAATAGCCTTTGCAACATGTTCGCGTGTTGCGTTTTGTGCCTGATGGACCAACTGCGAATGGGCCGACGGGGGAAAACATGAAACAAATTACGCGAATGCTTTTACCTACACCTATCGATATCGACAATTCTGCATTTCGCGCAGGATCGACTTTTGAAACTGGAAATTTTATTGTAATAACGCGTTGATATAAAGTTCAAAAAAATTGTTTTCTTTCAATAATCCGAGTATCCGAGTACCTAATGAATAAGTATGGGTATGCGTAGTCATCGTGTTTCGTGGATACATTTTGATTTAGCACTGCGAACCAGGTTCACCGAGTTAAAAATGTTGCAAATAATTAGGAAGGCGTAGCGTACGTCTACGTAGTATGTAGTATGTAGTATGTACCTCAACCTATATTACATTTAAAATGGAGCGCGTGCGCGTGCTTCGCTATCATATTTTGTCGTATATGGTACGCGATACAAGACAATTTATTATTAAGTATAATAACAATAACAATAAGTATATACGGATATGTAGGTAGGTAGGAAGTACGGTACGGTACAGGTATGCGGCAAGTGTCGTATTGGTGTGGCTATCTACTGCACATGTATAGAGGAGAGGTAGACGTATCTCTGATATACCTACCTACCTACCTACCTACCTACCTACCTACCGACATAGACACAAAATGTCACTATAGCATAGCTTATACAGGACGCATACGACGAGATTTAAGCAACAGCCAAACAGCAATAACAAACGAATCGAATCAACCGTGTGTGGAAAAACATCGGGAACATCGAAATACCATTATCTATCTAATCGATACGAGTAAGTCTAACTCTGCCTACGAGTACATCGTTCTTCGCTTCGCGTCTCATCTCCTCGTCTTGTTCTACGACTGCTGGTCGAGAATCGAGAAATTGACGCGATGCTGTTAATTTGTGGAGAGCATTAGGGCAACGTGCGGTTACAGGAATGTACATTATACATTACACGTTATACATGACATGGCATGGTATGGCATGGAATGAAATGACATGACACGACACGACACGACATAAGTATTTATTAAGTATCCATTTCCATATCCGAATGACCCAGCGTTGCCAAATGGAAATTTGAAAAAAATCGAATGATTTTTTCTAAAAAAAATCAGGAGATACGGCAGAAATGAATTTCAGCGAAAAATTAGTAGGTAAGTAGATTTCGCGAGTTTTCAATAAAAAAAAAGTAGTAGATTTCCACATAACGGGGGAGGGGTGTGTTTGGTATCGTTTCGATATAATTCGACCATCCTGAACTCGAACCCACCACCATTGGTTTTCCGATTAGAAGTAGAGAAATGACACACTCGTGGGATTAGTATCGCGGAAAACGGTCATTTTTTCGTGAAAAAAGAGGTAAAATCACGTTTTTAAACTTTTGAAGCCCCCTCATTGGTGACCAATTGGATACTGTTATGTAAAAAGCGACCAAGTGACATATCCCCTTAGTTTGTTTACGTTTTTCATAGACGCATTACAGCAGCTGTGTGAATGCGTCTATGAAAAACGTAAACAAACTAAGGGGTTATGTCACTTGGTCGCTTTTTACATAACAGTATCCAATTGGGGTATGAAATATTTTTTTCCATATAATTCGAATTTTCCTGAGAACTCATTTTTTTTTTTTTTTTTTTTTGAAGAATTTTCCAATCAGAAAATTTCATTACCTACTAACAGGAATTTTTATGGAGAATTTTTTGAAGAAAAAGTATGTTTTCTTTCTGTTGTGAGATCTAAAAATTTTCGAAATCAGTTCAAAGAATTTTTCAACAGATTTTCCTAAAAACACATCTTTTTCTGGAGAATTTTCCAATTAGGTATAACATGTAAATTTTATTTCTTGTCAAGAATTTTCATGGAAGATTTTTTGAAGAAAATGAATGATTTCTTCCTGTATTTTTTTTTAAATTTTGAGTTTAAAAAATTTCTGCGGAATTTTTAAAAAAATGAACCATGCAAGTTGCACATCAGGAATGAATTTATTCAAACCGAACTTTAATTGTTTTTCCAGCTTTTTTGGTTCAAATAAAGAAATTTCTTTGATTTATACTGCATTGCACAAATCTTGTTCTTTGTCATTCAAATGTTATTGTTTTCTTAAGATCATTTCATCAATTAAAACTTGACATAGCTAGACCTACATAATTTCATATTTGAACAAAATGTTGACGAAAAGAAAAAAAAAATTAAGCCAGGAGGGGGGGGGGGGGGGGAGGGGGTCAAAAAGTATTTCTTGCTTGGTGGCCCAAAATTTTGCGTTACGCTTTACGCTACTGTACTCGAAGCACTCTGTAAAACAATAAACGAGTAGGTATGCCATTCTTCACGCTTTCATTTTTTTGAAGGTCCAGCCCCTACCAAAAAATTTCTTCATCGCTGTACCTAAATCTCCGAATGAAAAAATTTTCAAAAAAATGTTTGATTCAGGTATATACCTATCTATGTTGGAATAATTATGGTTCCAAGGACCTCAACTGTAACTTTTACTTGAAAAATTTTCAATTTCAGTTTCATTTTATACTTGGGCACGAAGATGTAAAAACTTTTAGGAAAGGGATGGATCTTGGAAAAAGGGGGGCTTCGAAGAAAAATGTAACCATAGCTCATTACAAAAAAAAAAAAAAAAAAAAAAAAAAAAAAAAAGTCACTCGATTACGAATCAAACGTAAAATCGCTATTCACCTTTCGATCGCACGGACGGATGCATTTTTTTGGAGTTCGAGACTAGACTATATCATTCCTAGGCGATTGTTGTTATTTTTTCTTCTTTTTTTTCAAAAAATACCAAAAAAAACACACATTTTTCTCAAAATTGACACAAAAAATTATTTTTGGAATTCTCTCTCTTATATACAAAAAGGGCACCTTGAATCGACGTTATTTCAAGGGTATACGTATACATATACTCGTGACAACGCTAGTTTGTCTTCATACTACAATTTGACCCTCCAATGTCTCTAGGGCCAGAGAAAAATCTGTTGCTTATGCAGTTCATTTAGTAGGTATGTAGCTAGAGATACCCTTACTCGGATAGCTAGATATTAGGTATTTATGTAGATAGGTTAGGTACATACTATATGTACCTACCTATGCAGTATGCAGTATTCAGGTTGGTATAGTAGGTTAGGTGCACGCGAATACCAAATAGTTACCATTACCACCTACTCATTTCGTATAGATAAAGGTAACATCGAATAACTTACGTTCGTCACAAGCAAGCTAAACTCGGAGTCAGAGGGAGGTAGGTAGGTAGGTAATCGGTAGATATAATATAACTAAGTATTGTACGTAAATTCGGTTTCGAATTGGAAATTTTCAAGTGGAGCTCGAGTTGGAGATGGAGTGCGGCTGCGGATCCCAGTGGGACGCGTATACTCGTAGATACGCCGTGTCCCGCTGCTACCAAAATGCGCCTTCTCATCCGGATACAATGGAAAATGGAAGCGAAACGCTGACGTTACAACGTCCGCCGTCCACGTATCTATAGCCATAGGTAATAGGTATTAGGTATTAGGTATACGTCGTATACGTATTTACTGTTTACTAATTTAAATATTTGTCATTTTACCATTCTAAACTTAACGTTCATCGTTTTCCCCTTCGTTTATGGACCATAAAATCTTACCTTATCTTCGCATCTTATTAGCGTTATGTTACAGGTATACGAGCTACGCCCCACCCCCCACCCGCCCACCATCGCCATCGCCATCGCCAGGCAACGCAGCCGTTGACGTTTCAGCCTCTCTGTATGTGAATATCCTATAAATGTCGCATAAATTATCGACTTAATTTGATCGCGTCCCGCGTAATATCCGATAAATTTCTACAACGTTACACGTTAGTTAAGTTAGGACGCGTTGCACAAATTACCCCGTACGTGCTTCTTCTTGGTGGCATGGCATGGCATGGCATACCTTCTAGGCTTCTATACAGGGAATAAAACCAATTGAAACCCAATTGGTTATGGTGATGGTGGTTTTGAGAAAATTTTGAAATTACTGGTGGTTCCAATTGGTTTTTGGTTTTTAAAAATTTTCAAAAGGTTTTGGTGCTAAAGTGGTTCCATTTAATTTTTTTTTTTTTTTTTTTGATTGTTTCTGGTTCTGGGTTTTTGGTTTTGCTTGATTAATTGGTTGTGATGGTGGTTCTCAAATTAAAAACCATTTCAAATGGTTGTGGTGGTGGTGGTTCCGTTTTGGTTTTTCAATTGGTTTTCATCGAATTGCTTCCATTTCGTAGTATGAAAAATATTTCCCAACATTTAAACCATTTATCTATGGCATTAACCATCAGAACCAGATGGAACCATTTTCGTGCTTCCTATTATACCACAAAAGAACTAAAAAAATATCAGATCTTTGAAATTTGAATAAAAAATTAAAATTCAAAAAGTAAAAAAAAAAAAAAAAAAAAAAAAAAAAAAAACTATAAAGAATAAAAAATAAAAAATGAATTTTGCCTACAAGTTACAAACACAATATTGCAAGAAATTTAAATTAAATAATATACATTCAAATAAAAAACAAAAAATAATAATGTTTCCACTTTCCAGAGCGCTGAAAAATCAGAAAAATGAAGAAAACAGGCCACAGGTGGTAGGTAAGGGGCCCAATTAAAAAAAATTTCAAATCAAAGTTGTTACTTGAAGTTCTAGGAATAAATTTGGTCATAACCAGGGAAGAAAACCAATTGAAACCAAAACCGGGTAAAACCACCACCACCAGATATTTCAATTGGTTTTCAAAACCATTTGGAACCATTACAATGAACTTCAAAAATTCATTCAAGAACCACCACCAAAAAGAACCAATTCCGTTCGAAAAGGCAGGGAAGAGAACCGTTTGGAACCACAACGAAAAATCATTTGCTGAAATAACCACAACCACAACCACAAGAAAGTGGTTTGAAAATAAAAAACCACCATCACCACCACCATCATTTTCAATTTCCTTTACAATGAAAACCAGAACCACAACCAATTAATGGAATTGGTTCTTTTTGGTTCTAAAAAGAGAAATAGTGGATTTGAAAGGGAAGGAGGGGTCCAATCAAAATTTTTGTTATGACCAAATTTATTCATAGAACTTCAAGCAACAACTTTGATTTGAATTTTTTTTTAATTGGGCCCCTTACCTACCCCCCGGTGGCCTGTTTTCTTCATTTTTCTGATTTTTCAGCGCTCTGGAAAGTGGAAACATTATTATTTTTTGTTTTTTATTTGAATGTATATTATTTAATTTAAATTTATTGCAATATTGCGTTTGTAACTTGTAGGCAAATTAATTTTTTATTCAAATTTCAAAGATCTGATATTTTTTTAGTTCTTTTGTGGTATAATAGGAAGCACGAAAATGGTTCCATCTGGTTCTGATGGTTAATGCCATAGATAAATGGTTTAAATGTTGGGAAATATTTTTCATACTACGAAATGGAAGCAATTCGATGAAAACCAATTGAAAAACCAAAACGGAACCACCACCACCACCACAACCATTTGAAATGGTTTTTAATTTGAGAACCACCATCACAACCAATTAATCAAGCAAAACCAAAAACCCAGAACCAGAACCAATCAAAAAAAAATAAAAATTAAATGGATCCACTTTAGCACAAAAACCTTTTGAAAATTTTTAAAAACCAAAAACCAATTGGAACCACCAGTAATTTCAAAATTTTCTCAAAACCACCATCACCATAACCAATTGGGTCTCAATTGGTTTTCTTCCCTGGTCATAACAAAAATTTTGATTGGACCCCTCCTTCCCTTTCAAATCCACTATTTCTCTTTTTAGAACCAAAAAGAACCAATTCCATTAATTGATGGTGGTTCTGGTTTTCATTGTAAAGGAAATTGAAAATGGTGGTGGTGATGGTGGTTTTTTATTTTCAAACCACTTTCTTGTGGTTATTTCAGCAAATGATTTTTCGTTGTGGTTCCAAACGGTTCTCTTCCCTGCCTTTTTGAAAGGAATTGGTTCTTTTTGGTGGTGGTTCTTGAATGAATTTTTGAAGTTCATTGTAATGGTTCCAAATGGTTTTGAAAACGAATTGAAATATCTGGTGGTGGTGGTTTTACCCGGTTTTGGTTTCAATTGGTTTTCTTCCCTGCTTCTATAGCTCTCTCGCTCTCTCCAACTTCAGCCTTTCCTCTGCCTTTCGTTTTTCGTTTTCATCTCATCATTAGGTACTTACGTTAGTCTGCTTACGTAGGCAGGTACCTAGACCTAGTATACTCTTAGGAATGGAATGGAATACCGCGATCGATCAAATTCAAATTCGACACGTGAAAACCAAAACAAATGTACCTATGTAGCATTGAACGTAAATTTTCATCGAATTGCGACGCGACGCAATTCGTTTCGGCCAAGTTCGATCTCAAATTCTCAATCTCAATGGTGGTTGGTCGTTGGTCGATGTTAAATTGAGCGCATCGCGACGTGACAGCAGCGCACGAATAAGCGCGGAAAATTGGACGCGATGCGATGCTATTCGAATATTGGAATAATAGTAGGGGTACTAGGGGTACCTACGTGTGATGTGCCAACGATATGATTCGTGCGCGTTGCGTTTAATACGACGACGGCGCGGCGACGCCTGCTCCTGCTCGATAAAAACAACTACACGAGGCGTGGTTTACGAGTTTCAACGTAGCTAAAATGCAAGACCGAATAGGTACCTACCAAATAGTCGTTACATCGAATATTTAATATACCTATTTCTAATCTTTTCCCATTCTAATTGCCTATACTAGAGATACTACAAGGCAGGCCTAACTGCATGCACCTCTACCTTTCCTGTGTAGGTTTGTTTAAATACAAAATTGCATAAATAACAAGCAGGTAAGTACAAGAAAGTAGGCATCTACCTATAGCACCTACAACTACGTAGTATGTATAATTGTATAATGATGTAAGTATATTGTAATTGCGAATGCCGAACTTGAAATTCATCGCCGGATATTCATTCAGAAATGTAGGAAAATGACTCAGTCCTCAGTCTGAATAAATGGCGATATAGGTATTTTTAAACATTAGGTAACTAATACCTATATACCTACATCAGGGTAGACTGAAAAAAATAACCCAACTCGGATTTCGACCAAACTCAAAAAGATGGTTCATTTAGAGTTGAAAACCTGCCAAAATGTTTTTTAGCCTCTCCTACCTCTAAGGAGAGCGGAGCTGGTCTCTCAAAGTAGGGTCACTTTTGGAAGAAGACAAAAAACAGGAGACGCATTTTGCCATTTTCAAGTAGGTAGGTAGGTACCTAGTGTCGCTTGCGTGGCATACCCTCTAAAAAAGTGCCATTTCAATTTCTACACTTGCCTGGATCATCGAGTTTGAGGTAGGATACGACTTATTGCGAGACTACTTGACAAGAGAAGGAAGCAGCTGGGGGCCATTCGTGCCGTTGGTGAATTTTAAAAATAAGTAATAAGTACCTATAAAATTTTCTTGAATTTTTGTGAAATGCCTGAAATTTTCAGTATTTTTTTTTTCAAAATAATTCTTTTGAAATTTTGGAATTTGGTATCGGTCATTTGAGAATAGGGGAGAGTGACCTGCCCAGAGGGGTCCGAGCGCCCAAAATTATTGCCCTCTACCAATGAAGGGGTCGAAAGGTTGCAGATTATCTCCTGAAAAATCGAGGATTTAGGGCTCAACTAAATGGTTCCTATATTGATGCAAAAAATATAATTATTATATTTCGAGGGAAGAAATTGAAAATTTTTCATCGCGGGGTTTCCAAATTACGATTTCCTCGAATAGTTAATTTTTACGATTAAAAAATGAATAAAAAAAATTTGCAATCCTACGATGAAAAATTTTTCAATTTTTTCTTTCGAAATAATTTTTCCGCGTCGATTGGAGCCATTCGAGTTCAGTTTTGGTTCCAAATACTCGGATAGTAAGTATTTTTTTTTTTTTATTATTTAAAATTTTTTCTAGCAAACTGAAACATTTTCATCCTCGGGTATAGAGGGCAACAAGCGATACCCAATTTTTCAAACTCGATGCCAGAGGAGAGCTCGAGGCAGCCGTAAAACCAAACAACTTGCCTGTCTCCCTATGCCCAGACTATTATGGTCTTCGGGGACGAGCCTTTTGCATTCTTCAACGAGTACGTGATAGGTGATAACTTCTTAGAAAAATCGTACTTAGACAAATTTCGCAGTTCTCATTTTTAGTAAAAATAATCGAAAATTACCGACGAATTCCTTTGAAAAAATGAGAAAGGGGTTAATTTTTGTTTCCCGAAAATTCAGTTTTCAAAATAAGAGAAGAAATGCGTACGCGGGCGTAGGTTGCATAGACATTTTAGGCTCTACCCTAAACCTATATAGGTAGGTATACTTACGCAAATGTAAATGTAATATACTATAATGTTAGTTGAAAAAGGTGATGATGTGTACTGACTGGGTACTGCGTAGGTCTAGGTACTAGGTAAGTACTATAGGTAGATGCGTATAATTATTGGGTAGGTAGGTATTTACGACGCGACGTGTCATCGGCATGCACGTATTTACCTATCTACTTGTATGTAGGTATTCAGTTCCAGTATTGTAATATTTTTCATTTCCATAACTTACGAGTATATTATCGTGTCTGTTTTATACGCGTGAAATTAACATTTTTCAACTTTATACGCCCACACGAATATTTGCGCACGCTCGACATCCTGGTACCCAATCTGTATTTCTGTAACGTAAGTAGATACTGACTGGCTTTCTGGCTAGTGGCTGTAGCGGTACGCGCGAGCGCTATACCTACCTAAATAGGTAAGTAAGTATTAAGTACCTATACACACGAATCTAGCTCTAGCTAGTATAATACATGCATCTGGTATTTAATTAGCCAATACTACATAGATACTTGATATTCAAAATTGTATGGGAGGAGGGAGGGGTCCAAACGCAGTTTTTGTAATCAGTAATAACCAAAATTATTTCTGAGACTTCGAGTTACAACTTTTTTTTTTGAAATTTTTTTCAATTGGACTGGATTACCTCTACCTGTTTTTAATAATACCTAATAACAGTGTTGGGAAGAACGCGTTCATGAATGGTGAGCGCGCGCTCCGCTCACCATTTACTCTGAGCCGCTGAATTGTTTACGCGCTCAGACTCGGAACGCAACTGAACGCAAACTCTTCTAGCGATTCGTTTCCTTTGCTAATGACGATTGTCGAAGTTTTCATCTCAATTTCATTCAATTTTTGTATGCTTTATTAAACACTTAATTATTTTGAAGGATTCCGGTGAAGTGAAAACTGTTTTTGGAACTCGTTTTAATAATTTTTTCAACTATCTGATTCAACTACTCAACATAAACTTTGGAAAAATAAACCCAAATAAGTTGAAATTTAATTTGTTTATCATAAAAAATTATTACAAATTGAATTTAAACAATTTAAATGACTGGTTGTAGTGTTTTATTATACCTAGAACAAAATTATGCTTCACTCTGTGAAACTACAACAGTGATAACTTGAAAGAATCTTCGTCATCTATGCCGTATACGTGATTGTGTGCCGAATAAAATTGAGTTAGTTCTTTCATTAGGTACCAGCAGAAATTTTGATTTAAAAAATTACGTAAAAATAAATTTGTTTTCACAGATACACACACCCAAACTAACACATATTTCTGTTTTTATTTGGTACATAAATAACATGAAAACTTAATTTTTGATTGGTATATTGCTCTTCAGAAATTTAATTATTCACTGATAAGTTCATTTCTATACTTCTAAACATGTTATTATTAATAATTTTAAGGAAAATCGAGAGAATAGGATGAAACTGAGACAAAAACTTCGTAAAACTAGTAAAAATTCACTGTATACAAATTACCCTATAGAGAGTGATAATTGAACGCTGCTCAGTTTGCGTTCACCAAAGAATCTCGGAGCTCGTTCAGAGCGCGTTCTGAGTATTGCCAACACTGCCTAATAATAATAATAATAATAATTATTATTATTATTATTATTATAAGACGTGTTGATGTCATATTATACGCAAAATTGAAGGAGAGGAAGGGATCCAATCGCAATTTTTGTTATAACAAAAATTATTTCTAGGACCTCGATCTACAACTTTTGTTTGAAAATTTTTTCATTTGGACCCCTCCCCCAATTTTGAAAAATTATCTATACCTACCCGATATTATGTGAAATTGGAGGAGAGGGAGGGATCCGATCAAAATTTTTATAATAACTAAAATTAATTTTAGGATCTCGATCTAAAACTTTTTTTTGAAAATTTTTTCAATCGGGCCCTTCCTCCCGCATTCCTTTAATTTTCAATTATTATAGTATCTTCGGAGTGTTACGCTTAATCGGAGGGGAGGGGAGGGGAGAGTAGGGTCCAATCGAAAAAATTTTCAAACAGAAGTTATAGCTCGAAGTCCTAGCTAGAAATAATTTTGGTTATCACAAGAATGGCAATTGGACCCCTCCTTCTTTTCCAATTTTGAATATCAAGTATAACTGAGTAGTACTGATCCTATTAAACTTGATGAATTTTCGATGGTGCCAAAAAAAAAAAAAAAAAAAAAAAAAAAAAAAAAAAAAAAAAAAAAAAAAACAGTACTGTGGCGATCGATCCACTTGTCATAAAAAATATAGATAGGTATAGGCATAGCCATAGACGGTACATCTTTTACTCAAATGCTTATTCGAATTCGATACTGATATGCCTAATACCTATCTGCGTTATTTACCTAATCAACTAATTTGCCATTTACCCAAAAAGTGTTACAACGCGACGTAAGAGGTAGGCGCTTCGGCAGGCGACTAGACGAGAAAACAATTCGGAAAATAGATGTAACCTTAGCAACTAGCAAATGGATGGGGTATAAACATACGAGTAGGTACAAGTACCGAGCAAAAGACAATTCTCTTCATTTATGTAGGTACGTCATTTTGAAATTTGTACTCGCAATTGAACCGGATGGCATGGCAGTTAGCAATTAGCACTATCGTCTAGCGCCTTGTAAGTTGTAACTACATAGAACTACCTATTGTATTATTTTGCACTCGAACTCGATAGTCGAGACGCATCCAATCAGACCCACAAGGGCTACAGGCAGAAGGGGCTTCGTTTTTACTTATTTTATATTATGTCTATGGATAAAGTGGCTTCATATCATCGAATGCGCTTGACCGCTTTTCATGTTCGTATAGGTAGGTATGGTTGCTTTAGTGATGACGTCACTTCGCCACTTATACGTACAACTTTTCAAATTTCGTATCCAAGGTCGATTTGACTTGAATTTTTTTGGTCCATTGATGCTCGAATGTTGAGTACTACATACACCACCAGCCAGAATCATTCCAATATAGTTAATTTTGAAAACGATTTCATTTTTGTAGGGAATTATACTCGTACATAATATGAAGCCACTTCAATATGATAGATCGCTATTTATATGAGTATAGGTAGGTATTAGGTATCTATCTAGTATCTAGATATTAGGTAGTTGTACGTATAAGAAATAGCATATTGCGCATTTACCTGCATTTGTAGGAATGAGTCAAAATACGTGAAACCGGTAGAAGTGGGTGACGAAGAAGACCAACTACTAGAATCTGGTACAATTTGATCATCGTGAGCTGGTAGCGAGCTCATTGTAACACGTTGTTGCGAACTCAAATCCGGACATCGAAGTACACAGCGAGAGCCCGAAGCCACTAATTCCATAACTCGATTTCGTATCCATACAAAATTTGTGAAAAAAACGAAAGTACCACGAAATGAAAAAAAGTACAGAGACACGGCATCGATTTATCGTTATCAAATTCGCGAAATTGGAGAGGAAAAACCCGGCGAAAAAATCGAACAAACATCGATTATCGAATCGAACGATCACTATGTCTATGTATCTACTCGTACTTGGGTAGACAGCGACCTGCGACGCCGAGCTCGGGTTAATTTCAATTTCAGTTCGCTGACACGAGCGCGAATTTTGAGAAAACGCTTCGGCGAAAAAAGCATCGACAAAACGAAAAACTAGATAAAACGATAGATTGTGATGAAATCACCTTTCAGGTACCCGATTTGCAGTCCGTTGGATCTTGCATTGTACTGCTGCATCGTACACGCGGATGCGGAAATTTTAGAGTAGATATCTAATTATCGCGACAGTGAAACAAGGTACTTGCACGCGGATCGGATGCGTATCGTATGTGCGTAGGCAACTGCAGTATGTATGGTCAATTGGTCACTACCAACTGCCAACTGCCGCCAAGTCTGAACTAAACTCTGAAGATACAACGAACGTGGGCTGTGCTGTAAGAGTATACTACATAGATTGTATGATCGATACGTATTAGGTACTTGGTGGTCGAAAATTTGAATCTGCTAACCGTACTGACGACGAATAGTTATAAGACCACTGCTTGGCGAATACAATACTCCTTACGTTAGTTATGTACCGAACACGAACGTATCGAATGCAGTAGCTGTAGCTGTAGCTGTAGCTGTTGCTGTTGCTGTAGCTGATCAGATTGTCGATGTAATGATTCGCATTGCGACTGCATGACTGCGAATAAGAAAGACAGTGATAAATATGATATTAAACGTGTAGGTTCGCGCGATGAATAGCATGAATCCAGAATGGGACGGCGTGGCGGTTGCTACCACTGCAAGTGCAACTGCGATTAACTGCGTCGCGTCAGCGATACTAGAAAACGGTCCGGTCGTAGCGTGAGCAGGTACAGGTACATATTATTAATTATCTTCTATCTAAATGAATCGACAAAGTACAACGAATACCGAATCATTATTGTAACGCCCGAACTCGAACTACGTAGAACTAGAACACGCAAAACAGCAAAATGGATAAAACTACGTATTACGCGGGAAATTGATAACGCGAAAACTGATAACTCGCGCGATCAAAAAGAACAACGAATAACGAAAAACGACTCCCATTAACCAATTAATTAATCATTAACGAATATAATAATGTAAGATTAGAGCCCGCGAACACTGCACCGGACAGCGGCATGGATGAGCGGCGGAACAAGCGAAAGCGAACAACTGAGAAGTACTGAGACTGACTGCATTCAACTCGACTCAATTGTCGACTGTGGACTGGCGTAGTTGCCCGTTGCCGACTCGACTCGACTCGATTCGGACGATGCAAATGTGACGCGACGATCGACCGAGGACCGACGAGCTAAATAGCATAACCGGATTATAAACCAAACCACAATAATAATATTGCCTAGATACTACTACGACGACGCGACGCGACGATTGCAAGATACGGACACGAGTGCGCGCTTACTATTCCGTTCGGTTCGGTTCGATTTTGACCAAACCATGAAACCAAACTACTCTAACCATTAACCATTAACCATTAACCATTAACCAAACGATGCGAGATGCGTAGCCATGCCATTACCATTACCATGATATGGCCGTAGCGTGAGCGCAAACATGAATGGGCGGTGAAACTGGTACGCCGAATTGATAATCAACAAAATCAACCAATCGTCTTTCTCGAAATCCGCACGCGATGCTTTTATCAATCCCATTGACAAACGATCGCGGATCGCGAACGCGAATCGCGCTTCGGCTTCGGCTTCGGCTTTGCAATGCAAAAATAGCCGCAGCGTATTCGTCTCCACTTTCTGCAAGAACGTGTCCATAAATGCCCACTGCCCAACAGCTCGTAAGTCGAAAGTTCGACAAGTTCATAATAGTCCATTAGTCTTCAGAGTAAACATACCTACACCTAGTACCTAGCTAGTAGCTACTACGTACTACTACCTACGTATAATTATAAAATGTGCAAAATTAATATTATATGCTTTGCTATGCCCATGCCCTGCCTTTACTTCAAATTGGAAATTCAAAACTGACAACTTTTCTTCATTTTTGTAAATTATCGCTCAATTTTTCCAACTTTGAACTCAAAATCGCCAACTTGAAAAGTTGAAACTCGAAATTGCCAACTTTTCAATATATTTTTTTGATTGCCTCAGGGTCAGGGGAAAAGTCCCACCACTGCCCTTGTCACATTGAAATAGTGAAAACTGAATAGGTAGGTATATGCAAGATAAATTTACGTGAAAAAAAAAACGAGCGGATCGGGAGCACAACGGAGCCCTGCCATTTACGTTCATTTACGCTATGTACCTCCTATATGACGTCTTAACGTCACAAATCTCTGGACTTGTAATATTTTTTTCAATCAACATTCATTCGATTAATTTTATTGAAATTGGAGGGCAGGGAGGGGTCCAATCGAAATTTTTATAATAACCAAAATTATTCCTAGAGTATTATTTTACAACTTTTGTTTGAAATTTTTTTCAATTTGATCCTCTCTTTCCTTCGCATTTTACGTATTACTGTTATATTATATAGAAAATAAGAGAGGAGAGAAGGGTTAAATTGAAAAAATTTTCAAACAAAAGTTGTAGACTGAAATATAAGGAATATTTTATGTTATTACAAAAATTTAAATTGGACACCTCCCTCCCCTCTTATTTTGCATAATACTACAATGTATCATTGTGGACAATGACAATACATGAAAATTGAGGGAAGGAAGATGTCCAATCGAAATTTTTGTAATAACATAAAATATACCTTATATTTTAGTCTACAACTTTTGTTTGAATTTTTTTTAAATTGGACCCCTCTATATTCTCTTATTTTGCATTTATAACAGTAATATGCGACATCAGAAACGAATGGGGGGGGGGGTCAAATTGAAAAAAATTGAAATTCAAACAAAAGTTTAGGTGGGAACCGTATTACTTTGGGAATAATTTTTGTCATCATAAAATTTTCGATTGGACCCCCTCCTTCCCCTCTTATTTCAATAAAATAGATCAAACGAATGTGAAGTGAATTGGAAAAAATATTACAAGTCCAGAGATTCGTGACGTCATATACATAGTCTAAAAGTACGTAAATGGTAGAGCTCCGTTGTGCTCCCGATCCGCTCGTACGTAAAAAAAAAAGGTTTTTAGGATTTTTTATACAGTTGAAAATTAAATTTCAAACCAGCAAACCCCCTCAAAGGAGTGTGTGTGTGTCTATGTAGGTAGGTAAAAGTATTTGTGATGCGGGTAAAGAAGGTACCTACTTATTTGTATAATCCATCATTTGCGATTGCGAGGTTCCAGTTCGAAACAACGCAGCGAAGAATGTACCATTTATTCTATTGGGAGGTATTTTTCGTGGGAAACGACTTTAATCATTTATTATGATGTATCGCTATCGTGTCCTGGAAAATGACCTCACTGAAAAAAATACCTCGATAGCGATACGAAAAAAGCACGGAAGACCTCAAAATATACATAACGCAAAACACATACCTACATACGTGTACGTAATGTTATACTCTTACGTATTGGTACGATGTCGATGTGTACTTATAGCTGTTGTACGTGTATGGCAATTGGCAAAACGTACCTACTAACTCGCTAGATAGATTTTACGCTTGAAATGGTTTACGAAATTTTTATACGTACTTATACGAACGCTCGATGACTGGAAAAAATTATACGTTGGGACTCGCGCGGACTTGGGAGTAAAGCTTTACAACGCCAACGGCAACACCGTGGATACTATACACACGTTGGACTATTTATCTGTGACCGACATGAGATCATAGTAAACGTACCTATGCGTAATTCATTTTAATAATATTTCACGTAGGTGGCGGTAGATAATTGAAAATAAGCGTAGCCACGCTTCAAGGCTTCTATACGTGATGCTGATGTGATATGGTAGGTATAGGTAACTATAAGGCTGATGCTGACTAAACATATTGAAGAGAAGATAGGTAGGTACATACGCGTACCTACGTAACTACACTACACGTACTTGTGCGTAAATCTTCCCGTATAGTTTTGTGTACGCCCAGGTATAGTAAGTATATAGGTAACGTAAGCCAAATACTTACATGTATAGCATATGCGTAGGTAGGTAAGGTACCCAACCTACACCGTACGATATAGGTGATGGAAATGGAATTCATCCATTTCAAACTACGGAAAACAAGCATTTATTTTTCACTTTTTTTATTTCAACGCAAGTTCTCAGATTCGGAGCCCATTACTCCGCATCATGGGCTATAGTATAGGCTACCATTGGTAAGTATATAAATAGAATAGATATACCTACATACCTACGGTAAAACACAGCAAGATCTGTTCATCTAAATTCTAGATAGATATAGGAAAGTATACTTACATCTACCTAGTCATTACACATAGACATTGAAATGGGGGGGGGGGGGGGGTGTACAAAGGGTGTACAAATAGGTACTTATAAGCGCATATTAAGCGTTTGCGTTTCGATTTCATTGAATTCGGCACAACGATCGTTCGCATTGTGATGGGAAATTTTGTCACGCCTCAAATTCTTCAACCAGCTTCATCATCGCATAATCCATAATAATATCTAGGTACATATATCACAATATCGACCGCTTATCGCTGTATATACATTTACATAGGCATGTAGGTATGTACCTAAGTGCTTATCGTCGCTCGTAGTCGTAGCACAATGCACGCATAGCCGCACTCGTTGTCATTTTACGAATTTATTTAAATTTAAATTTAAAAAATACGAGAACAAAATTATAACAAAAGCTTCTTAGGTAATTTTTCAAACTCGTTCATTTGCGATCAAATTTAAAACAAAGTTTCTACGATTACGTAAAATTGGCGAGTTAAACGAGTAAGAGTAAACCAATGCTTAGGAATAAAGGCAGGTGGCAGGCTCCGAAGCATAGCCGTATCAATCGTTTATCCACGATTAGTTGATAACCATAAGGAAGGCAGATTCTACCTACCTACCTACCTACCTACTTACTTACCTCTTTGCAAGTACTTCATTTCAACAGATTTGAAATGTTGTAACCAACATTGAGTTATAGGTAGGTAAGGTACACAGACACACCTATATCGTTGTATAAGCGGGTAACCTGCGCTTCCTATAATTACAAATATGCTATAATTCGGAAGAAAACAACAAATATCAAATATATTATGTACTTCTAGGTAGTAGGTACCTCTACCTAGAAGTAAGTACAATTTGTATGCACGTTCGAAACAATGTTGCATTCGTGGCTACACCGCACCGTACGTAATACGTAATTCTGTCCTGTCGTACCTATACCTATACCTATATACCTACTATAGAGCCAACCTAGACCCACCTGAACACACGTAGGTCTCGGTAGCCGAGTGTTCGTTCGTGTAATTATAGTTTATATTTAATTTTCACCAGAGTTCTTAATTAACACCCGTGTAAGGAGTCAGGAATATAACGATCGAGCATCGGATACCTACTTGAATGCTACAGCAGCTGCAACATCTGCAGCATCTTCGATACGTACAAACGTACGTAAACTAAATACCTAAACGCAACGCTATTAGCTGCATGACGGCCGAATCGAAGAAAAATTTCAATTTGCTCGCTTTATAGCCGCTATCCACGCTATTCTTCGATAAATTATCCTGCGAAGCTTCTGGCATTAAACTTATTCAATTATTCATCTTCTTATTTTCGTAATGAAAAATACGCCTTAATAATTTTTAACGTCTTAATCGTTCGATATTATCGATCACGCAACGCGACAAGCATGAAGCGGCAGATAATTTCGAATTCGTGTCAAAAACCCATTTAGAGTAGACTACCTATCGGTGTTGGGCTCGGGTGGTACCTTGATCTTTGATTCGAACAAAATCAAAACTACAAATACCTACTAAACTGGTTACTACCAGTTAAAAAAAGCACACCTACGTGCAACTATACTTAGCAGGCCTATATCCTACCAGTAGATGCCGTACCTAATACCTATTCTATTGGCTATTGTACTCAGAGAGTTACCCTTACCACCCCAAGTAATTAATGATTTCACGTCGAACCTACTTAGCCACTTTCGAATTTTTCCCATTTAGCGGAAAACACCAATGCCTATAGAGGTTGAAATCTTTGCAAGTTCATACCTACAAATACGCAGGTCCAATAACATACCTATAACGCATTTGCGAGTTACGTACGACGAAAAAGTGCTAGTTAACAATTGAAACACTTTTTGACCGGAGAACGATGTCTTAGAGTTCTGATTGTCGCAAACCTTCAATATCTTACAAAACGATTAGATAGTAGGTAGGACGTAGATATTCATAAACTGCAAGTAAGTATTCTGCGACGAAAAAACGATCAATTTTTTGCAAAAAAAAAAAAAAAAATCATAAAATTAGAAAATACACGATGATGAATTGTATCGATCATTTTTGGAACTTTTACGTCGTAGGTACTCATTTTAATACCCATTTACTTACAGAATTAGATATACCAACTACAATGACATAATATAATATCATAAATATAGAAAAGCACAGATAAGAAGGTTTTTGATTAAAGGAACGAAGACAGAAACTCGGTACATTCAAACGAAATGCGTAGAAAGAATGTAATTAATAAAAAACCCATAATAATATTATTAGTTGCGTAGGTATTACATCGATATAATATTGTACATACGCGTACTTGAAGTGTGCGGCAACTTGCGTATATCGAATCTGACTTACTCTGCGATGTCGTGTTTAAAGTTAAAATGCTGCCGCTAAAGCGAGCACGGTGAAATGAATATTTTCCGGATCGCTTTCCATGTATTTACGAAGTATATCGCGAGAATCCTGAAATTAATTTCAAAAGCGTAGCGATAAAATAGGCTCCCTTCAAGTTAACAGATGCTTACGTTAAATTTGAACGTACTTTCAAAAGAGTATCTTTGCTGGCTGAACCGTGATTGATTGGCAAAGGCTTTCTCCCATCTGAAAGTAAAAGCAGATTTCATCATCATCGTCGACATCGCGAGTGAGCATTACTTACACACTCGACAATTTAAATTGACAATCAATAACTAGTAACACTACTCGCAAGTACAATGTACATACGATAATAGTGATTTAGCAATTAGCCCCGACCGACCCCAATGAAGTACCAACACCACGTTTGCGGTTGCTAGTGTTTCAGCCAATGCTACGTTGGCATCGACTATTGGAGGAAAAAAATCTCACCTAATTCGAATAAATATCCATCTTTTTCAACGAATGCGACGTAATGGTAATTAGCACTCTCGTTTGGATCAGGGGCCTGTTTAAAAACAAACATTTTCTTTTTTAATTTAGCTTCTTTGTAAATTGTAACGCGAGTGATTCGCATTTCATGTAATTTTACGATGCCAATCACCAACGAGAGTAATACACCCGATGCGCAAGAAATGCGCCAAACGTAAGAACTAAGTAGTAGGTAGTAGGTACTAGGTACGTATTTAATCGAAAAATTTTACTTTTGTTTGGCCTTCTTTTCCAACTTTATCGTGGACTTCAGAAATTTTAGATTGTTGCAACAGTTGTCCACCTTCTTCGGGGCTCAGACCTCGAATCGATGTTAAATATTCCTTCAACGGTCCATCCGCCAAGTCGATTCTTTTCAATAATTTGCCGGCAAATACGAGTACGTAATTAATAACCGATCCAATTTAAAAGCTCTCGTTAAAATTCGTAATTTACCTGTCCAAATTATTGGCGATGCTGTGGATCAACGCCACTGTACCACACGCGTTACTAATATACTGTTTTATATAGACTACATCGTCGGGAATGACTTGCTTTTCACTTTTGGCCTTTTCAACCAGACAGCTTTCAAATTTTTCGATCTGAAACAATTTCGAAACGTAGCGGTCAAAACGCGACATGAAACTTTTCGTCGAGTATTTTTTCGACAAAAATCTTTTAAAGTTAAAAATGACTAAAAATATCGGTCATAATATTTTCAAACGTAAGTAGAGGTACTCGATTCGAGCTTTACGCGTACATCTAGATATAAAATATTAAAATCGTAATGGTTTGTACGACGAGTTTTAAAATTTCCATAAAACATACGCGATAACCTTTTGTCGAGTGTCAATGGTTAATGGTTGGTTCTTATACAAAGCCTTCAATCGCGTGCACTTGGAGTACTTACTGGAAGGACAATCTTTGCTGTATACATATAGACATACGTACTTTTTCAGTGACAGGAAAGAGAAGCATCACAGCTAGCACAGGTTGAGGTGTCATGAATAGCAATTCATCGTCTAATCCCAGTACATCGACTACTTGCCAGCTATCGGGAACACCGAGTTTTGTCGCCATCTATCAGTATGACAGGAGATCGAGAAACAGTGTTACAGCTTGCGTCTAGTATATCCGACGCCAATACCACAAGTAGTACATATGATTATATAGTCTTACCTGAGTGAGGACCTAAAACAACACATTCGAACAATTAGTAAAATTCAAATCGAACGAATAAAGCGTAACCCCAACCGGCAAACGTTCGGGGTCAAATATACATACCGCCGGGTTAGATTCCAACGGTAACCAAGCCATTGCGGAGGAAATTCTTACGATCTTACGATATTAAGACGGCTTAATCGAAATTGAGGCGCAGAGCTTCCGAGTTTTGATTTGAAATGTTTCACTCTAGAAGCGAAAGCAGAAGACTTCTGAGCCGATTACCGGCGTCTGGAAACGAAAGAAAGTACAACACACAAAATGGTAGAAGTAAAGTAAATTAGTCGAAAAGCGGTGGAAAATGTGTCGAATTCAACTCCAGTATAAAAATGAAATGAAAAATATCAATTACCGACGGATCAATGATTATTAATTCAATAATTGACCACATTCGAACGAGATTGAACGAACGATTAAGCAACATAAACAAAGTAATACGGCGGGAAAAAAATGAAAACAACGTTAAGCATGAGCGATTGCCATATATATAAGATTTTCATGATTTTCAATTGCATTTTTCGCCATTGTAATTAGATTAATTTTAATATATTATTTTAAAATCGAAAAGCACATGAAAAGAGCTTTCTTTTGACGTATCTACCTTCTAAATTGATCCATTCTGTCCAAAACTATTGCTTTATCACTTTTGCTACCTCTTATCAGCTAACTGTTTGCAAATTTTAGTAACATTAATTTTCAATTTTTTATACTATATTGTCAAGTAATTATGCCTTTTATTGATTGAAATGATAATATTATTGAAGGAAGAGAGAAAATTGGTACGTAAAAGATGAAAAACGAAAATTTACTTCAATGAAATTTTTTGATTTTATATAGCGATCCTAGCGTTTTTTTAACAAAACTAAATTTTAAGATGAATAACACGGCCGAAATCATGTTGGTCGCGTGAATGTTCACGAAATATTTGAACTGATAAAGCCATATTTTTAAAAATATTAAAGGTATTTGCAATGTAAATACTTCATTAGAAAGCTGATTTCATGAGCTTTCCACCTACAATTTTTCCATTATTCATAATCTTCATTTTCATGATTAAAAAATCACTTCAAAAACAGTGAAATTTTAGATATATGCGAAACGCAAAGAGCTAACGTTGTTTTCAATTTTCTACCGCCGTGTCTGTATGTGTCTTTATGTGTCTTTGTGTGAGTGTGTATCAACATAAACAGTGAATCTTCGTTCGAATGTGGTCAATTATTATTCAAATTCGATACTAGACTCGTTCACACTTCACAGTCGCTTATCGCACAATCGCCATTCATTATCACTTGAATAAAAAAAAATAAAAAATAAACATAAGCCATGACGTCATAACGTAATCATCAGGTCGTTGTATGATGAAAGGATAATAAAACTCAAAGGTGTACTTGCAAACGACTATCACGAGGCGTCTTTTCGAATTTCATTACTTCAAAAGTTTCATGATGGAAGAGGGCCTAAAGCCTAAACCTAAACAAAGTTTTGTTGTTGTTGTTGTTGTTGTTTATCGCCGAAAAAGCACGCGGCCAAACTGAAACGTGCTTCTGCTTTTTTTTTCAAAGTATTTTATTGTATTATCGCGATTAAATATGCGACGGATTTAATTAATTTTCATAACTAGCGGGCGTTATTTTTCATTAATTTGCGATTAAATTCAGTGTTCACCATGATCGTGTTATTTGAAACGGCTGCCGGTTACGCTTTATTCAAAGTAATTATCATCCACCTATCTCGATTCGATCTGTTACAATTTTTACCTAAACTATCGTCGAATTCATCCGTATTAAATTAAGCTTGTGTCGCTAATGGAACGCTCTTGTAGAATGAGAATGAGCGCACGAATGTCCAGTCTCTCGAGTCTACTACTTCGATAGCTAATGTTATTTACTTTTTGTTTAGCTATTGGACGAACACAAACTACAGAAATCAGATGACTTATACAGGGACTTTGAAACACCCGAACGTGCCAATAAAATGTAAGATTTCACCTATATTTCTTTGTACGTGTAACGCCTTTGCGAGTATTTCATTTACAACGATTTGTCGATGTGCTATAGAATCAAATTGAAGCATTTTGAAAAATTCAAAGACACCACCGAAGCGCTTGCTGCTACCACCGCTGCGGTTGAAGGAAAGTTGACCAAGTCGTTGAAGAAGGTGAGCTATCATCGATTACAGATTTGAAAATGATTATTAATCGCGCCGTAATAATTCGTCGTTTGTCGTTTAGCTATTGAAGAAACAAATATCCGACGGTTTGCAAGAGCAACTACTGGTATCGGATGCCAAACTAGGAAATGCAATCAAAGAAAAATTGGACTTGAATGTAGTTTCGAATAACGCTGTCAACGAACTAATGAGATGCATTCGGCTACAGACGGAAAGTTTAATCAGCGGCCTTTCGAAGAAGGACATTACCGCGATGGAGTTGGGTTTGGCTCACAGGTGATCGTCGATGACGTCTTGTTCGTTATTTACACGTATAATACTATCTTTCGTATTTGATTAAATGAGAAAATTTTTGTTGCAGTTTGTCACGCTACAAACTGAAATTCAGTCCGGATAAAGTGGATACGATGATCGTACAAGCTGTCAATCTGCTGGATGAATTGGATTCCGAACTCAACAATTACGTGATGAGGTGTCGCGAATGGTATAGTTGGCATTTCCCCGAGCTGGGTACTATCCTAACGGATAATATGCAATTCATCAAGACGATTAAAATTATCGGTACGTGAAATAATAACAACCCTTTTAGTCTTCGAGTTCGCTTTACTTTACTCGATACGTCGATACGCAACGCAGAGAGTAAACCTTCATTCTACTTCTAGGGACTCGAGATAATGTGAAAAATTGCGATTTATCCGATATATTACCCGAAGACGTAGAAGAGCGCATTAAAAGTATGGCCGAAATGTCTATGGGAACTGAAATTACCATCGACGACATTACCAACATTTGGTATTTATGCGATCAGGTAGTTTTACTGCGCTTCACTTTACGTTTATTCTGCTGCTTTTTCAATAGGCGCTAATGGTTATTTTACGCAGGTTATCGAAATCACCGATTATCGTGCTCAACTTTACGACTACCTTAAATCCAGAATGATGGCTGTGGCTCCTAATCTAACCGTTCTACTGGGCGAATTTGTTGGTGCACGTTTAGTAGCCCAAGCGGGTAAGCGAGCAACTTACTTGTAAGATTTCAGCCAACTCGGTCGTCTCGTCTGTTTGGCTGGCGAACGAATTCGTCATTTCTTATAAAAATAATCGCCTGTAACGTTTGCCAGGATCGATTTTGAATCTCGCAAAGCATCCGGCGTCTACTGTACAAATACTGGGCGCTGAAAAGGCCTTGTTCAGAGCGCTTAAAACTCGAAAAGAAACGCCGAAATACGGTTTCATTTATAACTCTCCGCTAGTTGGTCAGGCCAGTCAGCCTTTGAAAGGAAAAGTAAGTCGAAGAAAATTACCGACATGTTCAGGTTTCGGCGACCGTATCGTTATTAATTACGTCAATATTTACGTTTGACGCGGTTCGCGTGTTTCAGATTTCTAGAATGTTAGCGGCAAAAGTTTCTCTAGCAACCAGAGTTGACGCGTTGGGCGACGATCCTAGTTTATCGTTGGGAGTTGATCATAAAGCTAAATTGGAATACAGACTGCGTATGATGGAAGAAGGTTCGTTGAGACGGATCAGCGGCACCGCTAAAGCGAAAGCTAAATTTGAGAAATATAACGTCAAAAGGTAAGACTAGAGGAAGAACGCGCGCGTCTTTTGGTTATAATTCGCAAGCATTTTAATTTTTTCGTTTTATATCTTACTTTCAGCGAAGTGATGCAATATCAGTCTGCTGCCGATTCTACGTTACCAAGCGGAAAACGCAAATTTGAAGCCGATGTTAAGAAACCTTTAATCGAAGAAATAGGATCAGGTAAATATGGCATTTATCGGAGCTGCCGTATCGGCGAGCAAACAAATCTATCTAATTTTCGTAATCGTGCTTCGATACATTTTTTCAAATTTATTTTTTATTATTCGATTCAGACGAGCCGCCGGTTAAAAAAATTAAAGAAGAAGTCAAAGAGGAGCCAGCAGACGAAGACGTTAAAGGTGAATACTTGTCATTTCTACTTGCGTTAGTTTGCGTGTGTGTTTTTTGTTATCCATTCGAGTAATGTTGTATTATTTTTTTTTTTAATCGTTCGCGTCAACAGACGAGAGTATTATCAAGAAAAAGAAGAAAAAGAAGAGTAAAGAACCTGTTCAAGCGGAAGTAGAAGTTGAAGAAGGTGACTTATTTTTACAATTTGTTGCTACGTGATTGCGTTTAAAGGGCGTTCGTTTTATTCCTGTATGTTTGTTTGCAGCGCCGGTCACGGAAAAGGTCAAAAAGAAGAAAAAAAAGAAGTCTGAACCGCAGGACTGAAGCTATTCTCAAATTATCATGTTGTACGGTACAAACGATCGTTTGTATACTTATTTTTTAATAAATCGTTTCAATTTATTGCGGATTTATTTGGAAAATCTAAAGTTGGTCGCGTCGTGCGTGCCGTAACTGGGACCCGAGTGAAATACATAATACGATCTATATGTATAATCGTACCTGATCGCAGAAACAATAATTACCACCAGCGAAATAAATGAAAAAATTACCAACTCGAAGTGTAATAATTGTATTTTATTTCAGTCTAATTTCAACGAAAAATGAACTTTTTTCTGGTAAATTACGAGACAACAGGAGAGAGGAAATCGAAACACATACGCGAACGTTGTTTAGGTACGACCAACTTATTCGTGTTCATTTTGAAACGGACAGCTAAAGCGTTTTCTTTTCTTTTTCACTCGCACCGTACGTTACGATCGATTTCTTCTAAAATTGCCGAAATTGTAGATAGATACTGCTACGAAATTTTCTGCTGCTGTTGCTGCTGTTGTTGAAAACGAACCGTCGCTCGTGCGCTTCTTTTTATACGTCACACGGATATTAAATATTCTTCTATACGAACTGCACTCCTACGCCCAACTGCACACCATCTATCAACTTGTCATCGGCTTGGAAATGAACCGGTATGCAATAATTCAATTCGAGTCTAGCGAGCTGGCCGAGACGGTAGACGAATCCGATGCCGTAGGCTAATCTTAGATCTTTACCCAGGCACTGGATGTATTCGTTCAGACTACTTTTGGCATTTAGCAAATTTCCCGCATTGGCGAAGAAATGTATTCTAAAGGAATCGCCGAACGAGCCTTTCTGCGGACGATGCGGTAACGGCGTGTACAAATGAAGCGCACCGTTCCAATACAGCGATCCGCCTTGAGCGTAGCCGTCTACTTTGGGACCGACCGCATTCACGCAAAATCCTCGCAGGGTTAAAGGGCCGCCGAGGAAAAATCGGTCGACTATAGAATAGTATTTGTCTCTGGTTGTGTCGGTGATCAGTCCGGCGCCGAAAGATCCTTGCACACTGATATCGGCGACCAACGATTTGTTCACTTGCGAAAAGATTTCGTTTTTCAAAAATCCTATATCTCCTCCCAATCCGGCGAATTCGGTTTTCAGCTGAAACAGCGTACCGGATACGGGGAAAACTACCGAGTCTCTCGAATCGTAGACGAGACTGTTGCGAGCCGACGATTTCAAAGAATATCCGGACGATTCTCGAGTGGGAAAGGCGACGTTTTTGTTCAACACGCCCACTTTGCGGATAATTCCTTCGTACTCCATCTTGTGATTCAATATGCCGCCGTACAGAAACGAAAGAGCCAGCTGTAGGCCGTGTTCGGTTAATTTATAGCCGGAAGCGTTGTTTTCGGACGCGTGCTTGAAAACGGAAGACGAAAATGATCCGTCGTTGAACAGCAGCGGTTTGGTGACACAAGCGTAGAATAGTTGCATTTGCCTCGGCGTATATTTAATCTCGGATTTGACGCTTTCTCCGCGACCCCTGAAATTGGGCGCTTGAACGACGAAGCCGACGAAACCTTGATTATTTTCGATAGAGGTATTTACGGCGCCGGTAACGTAAGCTAGCTCGGTAACTTTGAAAGTCACATCGTATCCGTAGTCGGGGGTAGCTTTAGGTCCTTCGCTCGTATCTATAACGACGGAAATGCTTTTGAAACAACCCAGTTTCTCCAACTTCAAACGACAATCTATAGTTTTTTCGAGTAATTGCTGAAAATTTTGCACTCTAAATACGTCTTTGAAAGAGTCCGATATGTAATCGTCTTTCGTCCTTTTGAGTCCTTCGACGTGAACTTTGTCTACGCGCACTTTCAACGATTCGAAATTCAATTCCCGCTTATTATGTTTTACGTCGGAATAGCCCATGTTTGCGAATACAAAAGCACTATTTGGTAAAAGTAAAAGAAACGCGAAATTATTTTCAAAAAATTGGGTTCACCTTCGTGATGTTTTGGTTTTGCGAACGCATTCGCCACTACGTACACATGCGTTCGCGAAGCGGTAGACGGATAGTTATTAATTAATTATTACGTACGTATACGCGCGAAAGCTGTCAAATCTTTTCATTTATCTCGATTTAAAACCATCGTATTTAGATTAGAAAATAAACTCGAAAGTTGGAACTTGGAACTGTTGAAATTTTGAATAAAATTACAAATTAGATAACGATTAAAAAAAATGATAAAAACAAATACTTTACATTAATAATACTGGAAACTCAATGCTTTTGATTTGACTCCCAAGAAGAGCGCTCTCTAAGCGGCTCGGCATGAAACTAATTCCAGGTTTTCGACTAATCGTCGCGTGATTCGCCCTCTGATTGGTCGAAGACATGACGATCGGTCGAAAGTCTGAGAATAGTTTCATGCCGAGCCGCTAAAAGAGCGCTTTTGTCGGGGACACTTTTCCCCATTGGAGTTTCCACTTCCAGTATTATTAATGTAAAGTATTTGATAAAAAGCTAAAACGTACATATAGATATTAATAAACTGGATCGGCAACTCGTGAAGCAAAAACAAATTTGATAAGCCACGCCCCTTTAGTTTTTCAAATTCACATTTTAGAGGAGAAAATTCATGAAAAACTTCAATTTTTTTGAATTTTTACTCGTATTTCTGTATATTAATTGTTACAAGGTGGAAAAAAAATATTTCAACTCCGTTAATTTGACACTACAAGAGAAAAACTAATTTTCCTTCAACTTCACCCTCGCGACTCTGATTGGCTGATTTTCTGCTTCAGTTTTTCCTGTACATTTTAGATGTAAGCTGCCGATCCAGTTTATTATGACAGTGTACATAAATTCCAATTCATGTAAAAAAAAAAATCAAACTCGAGTTATCAATATCGCCTATCACTCAGTATCAGTACAAGTTTTTGAGGTTTTTTAGTCAAAATTCCAAAATTCGTCCTGATTCCTTTTCCTTTTGTCAGGATGTCTCGGATGGTTTCCATTTAATCGTCGTTTCCCGGCACGGATCGAATATAAATTCGTAGAAATGGCCATGATGAACGGTTTTATCGGCAGTTTCATCCCCGAGATGGAACAAATCATTAGTCAGCTCGAACGAGGAACCATTATCACGCGATTTTATCCACGGAAAAAACCCGAACGAAAAACGTTATCGGTTCGTCGCGAAACCAGACAGCTACTATGGACTCGAACTGCTTCACGTGCCTACGAAGGATCGAGTATGTATCGCGTAATACTATAGTCTACTATAGAGTACTGCTGCTTTTGTTCGGCGAATGCTAATCTGTAATGCGATTTAATTTCAGTCGAAATGAGAGAGGTTAAAGAAATACGATTGGGCAAATTCTCCAAAGATTTTGACAAATGGCCCGAAGAATCGAAGAAAATTGATAACTTGAGATGCTTCGTCATATTTTACGGTTCGGAATTCAAATTAAAAGTGTTTTCGGTGGCAGGTAAATTATCTTATATTTCGCCCCCTCCCCCGGGGCCCCCTTCGCCTTCCATCATTAGTTGCGAATCGAAAATGTCGAGAAGACCGACGAATAATTAATTATGCTTACCCGTTGTTGTCGATAGCTTTGTCGGAAAAAGAATGCGAACTGTGGTTGAGAGGTTTAGAAAATCTGATTTTGGACACGGTCAATTCGCCATTTCCGCTTCAAGTCGAGCGTTGGTTAAGAAAAGAATTCTATAGTATGGAGCCGATGCGAGAAGTGTAAGTTGATTTTTGAGGGGTTTTTTTCCTTTGAAATTCCACGTACTACGCGCTCGTATCTTATGTTGGACGATCAATTGTATCTGTACGTTGACCGGCGCGCTAGTACGGCTCGTTTTAAATCCAAGTAGATAGAGGTAGCTAATCGAACGATTCTTTCGTTCTGCTTAAGCGTTTCAATGAAGGATATCAAATCATTTTTGCCGAGGGTCAACTGTAAAATATCTACGTCGAAACTTCGGGAATATTTTCAGGAAGTCGATACGAAAAAGCGTAACGAAATTACATTCGACGAATTCGTCACATTCTACCAAAAATTGATGTTCGATGAAACTGTAAGTTTTACCATACACGTAGTCGTATTTTGGTTAAATTAACCTATACAATATAGCGAGAGTGAAAATGTTTAAAGATTTTCCAAGAATTATGCGTTCCATTTTGCGACGGCAATGATACGATTAGCGCGAAAGGATTAACCAAGTTCCTTTTGGAAATCCAAGGCGAACGAAATATAACCGAAAGGCAAGTCGCGCGACATATGCGAGACTATTTACAGGATAATCAAAGAGACGTTCCGGATCCTTATTTCACCGTTACCGAAGTAAGCGTACTTTCGGACGGAGCAATCTATCACGAATACGATAACGTAACGCGTAAAATATGGTGCTAATGAATAATCACGCGGTATCTGCGTTTTTTTTCCTCCAACAGTTCATGGACTTTTTGTTTTCAAGACAAAACGATATCTGGGACCAACGCTACGACGAAGTTCACCAAGATATGTCTCGACCGTTATCTCATTATTGGATTTCCAGCTCCCATAATACGTAAGAGAATTATCGCTATCGTACTCTCGTCTCGTAACGTCGCGCTGTATTTTTAAATCGTTTAAATGGTTCGAATCTAGGTACCTGACCGGTGATCAGTTCTCTAGCGAGAGCTCGGTCGAAGCGTACGCCCGATGCTTGAGACTAGGATGCAGATGTATAGAACTAGATTGTTGGGACGGTCCGGAAGGATTGCCGATAATCTATCACGGCCATACCTTGACAACGCGAATCAAGTTCACGGACGTCATTAATACGATTAAAGAGCACGCCTTCACCACATCTCCGTAAGTCGACTATCGTTTTCAAATGCGTACCTAGACTTGCCGGCTGTACAGTGTACATAGACACGTAGTGCATAACTATAGAGCTACCTACAGCTACCTAATTATAATGTACGATCGTACACGTAACGTAAATACTAAATACCGTGTAATATTGATTTCTTTTTTAATCGCAGGTATCCGGTAATTTTGTCCATCGAAGATAACTGTTCGCTACAACAACAACGAGCTATGGCGAACGTTATGCAACAAGTTTTTGGCGATCTATTATTAACGCAGCCGATCGATAAGAATGAAACCAAATTACCATCTCCGCAACAGCTGAAAAATAAAATTGTGTTGAAGCACAAAAAGTTACCCGAAGGCTCGGAAGAGGGTTCGGTATGCGTTCAAAGCGAAGACGGTCGGTATAGCTCGTGAAATTTACACGTCTCGTATACCTACTTTTTCTATTTTCGTTTTCGTCCTTTTGAAAAACTCGTATGTTGGAATTATTACAGATATGGATTTAAGAAACACGGTTAAAAACGGAGTGTTGTACTTGCAAGATCCGATTGAAAAACGCTGGAATCCGCATTTTTTTGTACTGACGAGAAACAAGCTGTACTACACGGAATGCGTAAACGGTCAAAATGATCAGGAAACCGAAGATGATACGGATACAGAAACCGAAACTAGTAGCGCCGGCTCGACCAATAGACTCAGAGAAGTAGGTCCGCGTCTGTCCAATCTACAACACCGCTGCTGATCTTTTTAACAATTGCCCTTGTGTGTGTGTGTGTTTTTTTTTTTTTTTTGTGTCTCGTTTTCGGCACCTCTTCAAGGGAATACCCAACGACGAATTGCATTACGGAGAAGAATGGTTTCACGGTAAATTACCGGGTGGTCGAGACGAGGCCAAAGATCTACTTCGACATTACTCGCACCTCGGAGACGGTACCTTTCTAGTTAGAGAAAGCGAAACATTTGTCGGAGATTATTCGTTATCGTTTTGGTAAGACGCGTTTTGGCGTTTATTCGTGCGACTTGTCGGTTGCGGCGGGGCTTCTTACGTCAACTTTTTCGTATTCGTTTTAGGCGTCAGGATAAGGTGAATCACTGTCGCATAAAATCGAAACAAGAAAAAGGAAAAACAAAGTATTTCCTGATCGAAACCGTCTGCTTCGACAGCTTGTACAATCTAATCGCCCATTACCGAACACATCCTCTAAGGAGTCAAGTACGGCCAAAACGAAAACTATCGATATTTATCAATTAATTAATTAAATAAATACGTACTTATTTACCATCGAATCGAGTATACCTTCCTACTCGTACGTTTACCTACGAGTTGTAGTGCAGGATTATCGACATTTAAATTATTTATACATTCGTACTACGTAGTGAGTGAGGCGCCGCCAATTTAATTTTTTTTTTTTTTAGGAATTTTTAATCATTTTGAGAGAACCAGTTCCGCAGCCGAAGAAGCACGAAGGTAAAGAATGGTATCACGCGCACGCGACTCGAACCCAAGCCGAAGAATTATTGAAAAAAGTACCGCACGACGGAGCTTTTCTCGTTAGACCGAGCGATAAAGAGCAAAACACTTACGTCATATCGTTTAGGTAGCGCGATTACGTCGCTTTTTTCGTTATTTTACCATACGAGTACCTATCTCGCACCTACGTACGTGGTAGGCAGGTACTTATTCCGTTCGTTTTTCATCGTTGCTGAATGCTGTTTGCGCACGTCGCGCGATATCGTTACAGAGCCGAGAAGAATATTAAACATTGCCGTATCAGAGTTGACGGACGTTTGTACACTGTCGGTAGTACGCAGTTTGAAAGTTTGGTAGATTTAATAAGCTACTACGAGAGGCATCCTCTGTTCAAAAAAATCAAATTATGGTATCCGGTCAACGAGTCCATCGTGCAACGAAATTTCCAGGTGAGTTGTGAAATTCGCTGGGGGGAGGGGCAAACAAACTAACGAATAATAGAAATGATAATTTATTATGTATTTAATACAGATAGATAGTAAATAACTTAGCACGTACCGTAGATACTAGTACGTATTTTATACGATAACGAATGACAAATAATCGTAAAATAAGACGCAGGCCTCTACGTATAATAGTCTAAAGCGATCACTCGTATTTTTCGCGAGAACAAATCGCGAACGTAATGTCCAGGTGTCCAGGTTAGCTTTCTCAAGAAGCGCGATTTCTCATCATTTGCGGCGGTACAAGTATGTACGCCATGTTGGGCGATTTGAAAGTAGGAGGTATCGCCTGGTCGGGATGGGCAGCGGCGGCGGCGGCGGCGGCGGCGGAGATTTCATGCGTGCAAGGGTAGTTGGCAAGTGCGGATGGTAATAGGCAGTTTTCGCAGATCGGCTTCTCAGGCTTCGGGATGGTTGGATGCGGCGGCGGCACAATTTCCGAACGCTCGGATACGGCGCGCGGCGTATTCTTGTACACGATTGGCGCTACGAACGAAGGTGCGAAGAAAGGATAACGAACGTATTGAATATCTGCGGCAGCGGGTGCGGGTGCGGGTGCGGGTACGGGCGCGAGCGCAGGCGCGTAATAGAACTGAGGAGCGAAAGTCAAGTTGGCCGGCGCCGGAGGTGCCGCATAAACCGCATGCGAACCCAACAGTTTTATCGGACGATTTGGTACGTTTACTTTGGACGACGAATCGGATACGACCTGCCGCGACGAAGAGTTTTCTGCGGCGACGGCGGCGGCGGCGGCGGTGCTGGATACCGACGACTCTGTACCAGGTTGAAGTTGGACCGAGTCGAGCGCAACTGGTACCGGCGGTGGCGATATTTTGCGATTCAATACGACGTTTTCGCCGACCTTTTCAACAACCGCGTCGTCTTTGTAATTCAATTCCACGTTTACGGATTTTGGCGGCGCTGCTGACGTCGTCGCCGCCACCGAAGATGCGGCCACATTTTGCGCTGGCTGCGCTTTCGTCTCGTCCCTGTAGTACAAGTACGGATGATAGTACTGAGCCGGAATGGCGACGTAGCTGATGGCCGACGGCGACGGCGCCGATAGCGATGGCACCACCACCCCGTCGTACACGTTCCACGGTTTATCGTATTTGGGTGGCGGAGAAATTCCAGTTCGTTGGTTGTTGTAAGCGGCGATCACATCTTTATCAGTTGGCGTCGCGGCTGCCACGTTCGCTTTTCCCGAATCTTTCTTGGGCGCGGGCGCGGGTGCGTACGCGTAAGCGTAACGGCTGTGCGCTTGGTTCGTCGCGTAGTTTTGATGTCTGCTTTGACCAAGCTGTCGCAAAGAAAATTTTACTCGTTATCTACTATCTACCTGTACTTTCATCTGGCTAAATACGATACACGTACGACGTACAACGTACGACGTACGTACCTAGTAACTGTCAAGTACCTAGCTACCTAGCTATTACCCATACTACCCTAGTATCTGGAACGAACGAGCAACGTTGGAGCAAAAATAACCACTACTTACGTTAGTGGGGAATTTCCAAAACGGAATAGCGTATCTAATATCTACTCGATTACTTAGAAAGGTCTACACCCCTAAGCGTACTTACCGTCGACAAACTCCGTTCGGTCGTACTCCGCAACCACGCACTGAACATGAATCCATCGCCGCGATTAATAAACAGAAAAATCAACGTTACCTGTAATCAAACGAAACGATAAATGGTCTCTCGCCTATATCAGCGATTGCGAGTATATGTACGTCGTGATTGCACCGTGCAATAGTTTAGATAAATTCGTCGATAAGTGAAATGAAAATATTTTCGCGAAAATCGAATACGAATACGTCTTTTGTACGGAATTACCGCGTAGGTGCTATAGTTATAATTACTCGGGTACCGATGTCGATACGTCCGAGACCTTTAGAAAAATTACGATAAATTACCTCGATTGTTAGCCGAGTGAAGAGTCCCATTTTGACAAGTGTATACCTACGTCCTACACCTAGTCGTATCGAGCACTTTTTACGAAATACTCTAAAGTATAAATATTTTTGTGTCTAGAAGTAGTAGAAGGCTTCGTAGAAAAAACGCTGGCTTTATATCTTTTACGGTACCGCCTCTTCCTCTTTTTTTTTTTTTTTTTTTTTTTTTTTTTTTTTTTTTTTTTTCTAAATCATCGATATTACGGAAATATTTCGAGCAAAGACCATTAATCTGTACCTAAACTGGTTCGAGATCGAGACTCGGAGACGGGGTCTACCCGTTTTGGTAAAGCTCAACTACGAGGTAGTGAAGCCAACCACCCTAGACAACGATCTATCGAATGAGCGTGTGCGCCAGTGTGCGTGTGTCTTTTTAATACCCTCGAAAGGGGAAGATTTATAATATAAGCAACAAGTGTACGCTGCGCGGCGCGGTGTAGTGTAGGTCTTGATACGAGAATGGAAAATATCTTCTCTACCGACCGGTTTGCGTTCAAGATACGAGATGCAGTATGCAGTATGCAGTACACTTGCAGCATGCGCCCGAATACCGGACTTGTTCCCTTTACCGTTAATTTTTTTAATCTCTTCGATCTATTACGCGTATATACGAGTAGGACATCCTCATCGTCGATTTGGTTCGATAAAATATTTTGTAAGTAATCATTTCGACCTTTTTTTTTCTTTCTTTTTTTCATTTACTTGTAGGTATACACTGTTTTACGTTCAGAAATACGTACGCTGACCTATCTATTTCCAGCTGATCAAAGTCATACGATGCAACTTCCTCCGATACCTGCTACTAGTACCTATTCGAGTGGGTAGTTTGGTATACCATTCTATAGTTCCTACCAACTCTTGAAACGACCAATTGTTAACAATTATCCCATAAGTTCAACTTGTTCGATACCTGTCGATGCTCGATCGTAGTGCCGTCGAACTGTCGATGGTAAATCAAGTCGTAAGTACATGGCTGTAGATTGGGTACCAGCATCGGTCTATTTTCTCATTTGCGTAAGGCAAGCAATAGCCCGAGTTTTAGTGTTCGGTATTCGAAGAAAAAACGAAATTACCCGGCTAGACCGTATTTTAAACGAACACGTTCGCTTCGATTTGAAAACATCTCGACTAATTACGTTATTGAGACGTGTTTACATTTTTAAAAAGAATGCTCGCTGAGATATTTTGATTGTCGGTGTTTATCGTTCCTCCCTCCCCTCTCCCCGATGGTTGAAACGCCGTTATACAGGATGACTGGACCTCGTCCTGTGCAATGTGGCTAGGTAGGTGGGTACGTTGGCCGGTTGAAGAGTCGGTGGGTAGGTAGGTGGGTGGGTGGTACCGTTACTGTACAAAGGCTGGCTGACGTGATGTCTAGTTGACTGACACTAGCACTTGCTCAGTTGCTCTTGCTGCGGCGTGGATTATACGTAAATTATAAACACGATTATCCGAATCGCCATGAAATCTTAATACCATACGACGTACGACATACAACGACTAACGTCTAGTTTGATAGTTTTGTTTACATTCATGAGGAGGACCTTCGATGAATTTTTTATCAAGTCCAGTGCTACATAATACTTTATATTCAAAATTGGAAGGGAGGAAAGGGTGTAATCGAAATTTTTGTAATAACTAAAAGTATTTGTAAAACTTCGAGCTACAACTTTTGTTTGAAAATTTTTTTAATTGGGTCCCTTACCTACCCACAGTTTTCAAGTGTGAATAAGTTATATTACTCAAAATTGGTGAGGAAGGAGGGGTCCGATTGAAATTTTTGTTATAACCAAAATTATTCCTAGTACTTCAAGCTACAACTTTTGTTTGAAAATTTTTTCAATTGGGCCCCTTACCTCCCCCCTGTTTTCAATAATGTATTTGAATGAGTTGGATTATCCAAAATTGGAGGGGAGCGAGGGGTCCAATCGAAATTTTTGTCATAACCAAAAGTATTAACGAAACTTCAAGCTACAACTTTTGTGTGAAAACTTTTTCTATTGAGCCCCTCTCTCTCCACTTATTTTGCACAACACTTCCAAAATACTAATTAAAAATTGAAGGGGAAAGGGTCCAATTGAAAAAGTTTTCAAACAAAAGTTGTAGCTTGAAGTTTCGCTAATACTTTTGGTTATGACAAAAATTTCGATTGGACCCCTCCCTCCCTCCCCGTCGATTTTACATAATTCAACTCATTCAAATACATTATTGGAAACAGTGGGGGGGGGGGGGGGGAGTAAAGGGCCCGATTGAAAAAATTTTCAAACAAAAGTTGTAGCTTGAAGTACTAGGAATAATTTTGGTTATAACAAAAATTTCAATCGGACCCCTTCTTCCCCACCAATTTTGAGTAATATAACTTATTATTCACACGCATTCAAAATACATTATTAAAAACTGGGGGAGGTAAGGGGCCCGATTATAAAAAAATTTCAAACAAAAGTTGTAGGTTGAAGTTTTATAAATACTTTAAGCTATTACAAAAATTTCGATTAGACCCATTCCTTCCTTCCAATTGTGAATATAAAGTATTATGTAGCACTGGACTTGGTAAAAAATTCATCGAAGGTCCTCCTCATGAATGTCAACAAAACTACCAAACTAGACGTTATTCATACAACGTACGTGTTCGTGGTGTTTATTTCGTACAAATAAGAATAAAGGGTACAAACTAATACGTACGCCGTAATCCGTACGGTCAGCACGGTATCTACATAAAATGAAGATCTTGCGAGTTACGATTTTATTACTTAAAATTCTTACTCGATCATTTACGGGTAACCGAGTCGAGTCGAGTCGAGTCTGTGTTTTTATACGTAGGCCTGTAAGTTATAATCGTAGGTGTATGTAAGTACCTGCTATTACTAAGTACCTATCTAAATAAATAGGAATTTGATCGATAACAATTTTTATTAATATCTACGTACTATACTGCATACGTATACGAATAAATAACACCTATCGTTTCTGTTTGCTCAGGGCTTCGACGACGATACGGTGTCAGGAACTCCGGGATACATGGATCCGTCTTGCTTCATTTCCAAGGTAGGTACTATAGGCAGCGATTTTGAAAAATAACCAACAAATAAATAAACGAAAACGAACAAAGTGAGACGAAGGTGAACAAAAATTAAAACGGCTTCAGGTTACGGTGAAGGCGATCTACGATTACACGGCCTTACACCCGGACGAATTGTCATTTTGCAAGCACGCCGTTATTACGAACGTCGACAAACAAGAAGGCGATTGGTGGCGAGGCGACTACGGTGGCAAACAGCAGCACTGGTTTCCTTCGAATTACGTCGAAGAAATCGAACCTCAACAAGAACGCGAAGATTCGGTAAGATACGATACCTACCTACCTACCTGGTATAATCGATAGGTAATCAAAAATGGTAAATTTTCGATTGACGCTCTTTCCGCAGTCGGGTGACGCGCAAGTCTTGGGTAGCCTTCAGAAAGGTAGCCTGGACGTTATGGGCGCGGTTGTGGATATCGTCAGTAGCGGATTTGCCGATCTCGAATCTCTGCTTCGCATACAAAATCCCAACATGTGTACCACGTTCGAGGTAGCTGCAGAAACGTACAACGAAGCCCAACAGTGGATGCAAAGCATCATAGAAACGGCTCAAAATGCCAGTGCTAGGGTAACTAACTAACTATACCAGTACATTACCGATTACATACGTAGATGGCTATAATTATGCTGAAATGAAAAGTCCTAATTCGATTACCTATGTCTAGGAAAATCACCATAAAGAAATGGAGAGAGCGTGGCGAGTAGCCAAAGAAATGTCCAATTTAATCATTTATTGTCGCTCGGTAACGTTCAACGTCGAACGAGTCAAACAAGGAAATCACATTTATAACGAGATGTCGTCGTTTCCCGAAACCAAAGCCGAAAAACTGATGTGCCAGCAAGAGAGTAAACTATTTCTTCGATACCATAAGGTAAATTACCTACGGCTACGTAAACGTACGTTTATTTTACATTTAGTACATGTCGTACCTGCAGTGTATTATACCCTACCTACCCCTACCGATTTCTACTCCGATTTATTCGCATCTAACTGTAATCATCGTCTCACCTGTTGTAGCATCAAATAAGTCGCGTTTATCCGAAAGGACAACGAATAGATTCCTCCAATTACAATCCGATGCCCATGTGGAATTACGGCAGTCAAATGGTCGCTTTGAATTGGCAAACGCCCGGTGAGAAATTTTCTTTCCGTCCTGCTCGGTGTACTAACTCGCTGTACTAATATCTCGTTCGTTCGATTGGTCATTCGACATTTTTTTCCCTCAGACAAAGCGATGCAGATAAACCAAGGCAAATTCCTGTTTAATGGAAATTGCGGATACGTGTTGAAGCCCGATTGTATGTTTCGAGAAGGTTTCGATCCGTCCGACGCCAGCACCTTGGGTGTAGATGTGAAAAGTAAATACGTCGTGTTGAAAGTAATTGGCGCTCGTCACCTGGGTCGTTCCGGCAGAAGCACCACCAGTCCCTCGGTTGAAGTAGAAATTTTGGGAGCTGATTACGATTCCGGAATCAAATTGACGACGAGAACCATTTGTTAGTATACTTACCTAAGTAGTATCTAAGTGTTTTCTCGAGGTTTTATAATGTATTTTTTCGGCTTGGCGTGTTGATAACGGTTTGTGCTTGGTTTTTTTTCGTTTGCGCAGCCGATAACGGATTAAATCCCATATGGAATGAAAAATGTGATTTCGAAGTAAAATTTCCGGATATAGCGTTGATCCGTTTCGTCGTTCAAGACGAAGATATGTTTGGTGATACGAATTTCATTGGACAGGCTACTTATCCGGTGAGAAGTTTTCTCCATCTAGTTATCGTTCTTTTTTCTTGTTATTTTTCTTCTTGTTCTTGTTCTTGTTCTTCAATTTAAGTGTACTTACTAGTACCTATACGTACTGCGAATGATTTTAATTTTTTTCAAAATTACTTTTTATTAGTTGACGTCCATCAGAACTGGATATCGAAGCATTCCTTTGAAGAACGGATATTCGGAAGATCTTGAATTATCTTCGTTATTAGTCTACATTTCAGTTAAAACTGTAGTAAGCGAACAACAGATCTCGTAATCGGATGTCGTGTTTTTTTTTCTGTCGATGACAAACGCGTTGACTACTGTGCTTTTTATCGTGAAATGTTACAGGATAGATTTTCAAACACTATTTCTTTATCGGGACATCCATTCAGCTTGAGAACGTTTGCCAGATAGAACGACTTTGAAATTTACCCTTGTTAAATCATCGATTTCGATACGATTGCGATTGCTAAAAATTAACTTGTTAGCGATCGACATTTCATTTCCCTTATTTACGTATTTGAGAAAACGATTTTATCGTGTTTTTTTTTACCGCGTTAACTCTGCTCGACTATCGAACATTAAATACCTACCGTTAAATATTATTACGCGCGTAGTGAGATTTGTTTTATACATTCGATTTTTTACTTTTTTATTATCGTTATTTTATGTTTACCTAATACCTATTACCTACATACACCTATTTTTTAATTTTTGTATCGCGAACCTTTGTACTTTGTACGAGCGTATTGTTGTTGTTGTTGTTCGTAAATAATGTAAATGTACCTACTACGTACCTTTGCGTTGTATGTTTTCCATTGCGCAGCGCCGCATACCTAATTTATAGGTATCTAATATTATGTCCTATTTTTAATTTCGTTTGGCGTACGAATATGATAATTTCGTACGAGTGCGTGAACGCCGAAACACAAACTGTGTGGCTTGGCTGTCTGGCTGTGTTGTCGTCGCTTTATGTACTACATTCGTATCAACTACCTACGATCAATTAGCGCAGATAATGCGATTATAAATCGTAGTGCCGGTCATACTTACGTTAGTTAGTTGCACACTCGAATACGCATCTATCTATACGACAATTTTCTACCGTGAAAAATCAGTTTGTATGTTGATTGCAAACTCGGTTCCATCGCGAAGTACGTACGTACATAGAACTAGAGGATAGTAAAGTTTACTCGACAAATGTTTATTGTTTTAGAATTGCTTTTTTCGTACCTACTCGTATGTCATTGTACGACTGTACTTACTACCTACAGCGAATATACCATAGTATATGGATTAGATACCTATTCGTAATTATTATAAGCGTATTCGTTGGAATATTTTTACGTTAATTTTATTAAACGCGTTATAGCGTAAAAAGTATCTACGCGTAAACGATACCAGTTGTCTGTGTCTTCCTTTTATTCTTCGGTGTACCTCGGTTGATCTTTTTTTTATACCTACGTTGTCTTTTAAATTAATATTATCTAAGTATTTGAGAAATAAATATTTTATTGAAAATCTGCGTTGTTGTACGTTGTACATATTAAAATTGAGTATTCTATTATGATCCCGTACAGCAACAATTCATCATGAAGTTATAATCGGAGCACAGAGGTCCCATCGAAAGAGGACATTTCAAATCCGGATAGCACGGTACTGGTACATTATCTAAACGTACGTTGTAAATTACGATACGATCGATGGTTCTAGCGTCGCGTCGTAAAATTGATACTTAAGGCTTACCGTATTCGGATCCGGGACATTGACAACAATATCCGTGTATCACCGCCGAATCATCTTGACATTTCCATGATGGACAGGATCGTAATCCGCAATTGGAAAATCGATATAGTCTATTCATCACTGGATTACAATCAATTTTTGCAACGACGATAACGATACGATATTAAGTATTTGTGTCGCTATCGTAATGTAGGTAGGTAAATATAAATAAGATTGATTCTACGTAGGTAGTAAAACTGAAACAGAATACTGTATTTTTTGTCTGTACGTAAGATATAATAGTTCGATTACGTACTCATTATATCTTTAGGTACCTAGACCTGTATTATAGCACATGGTGTACCTATCGCGTATTTCCAATTTTAGCCCTGGCTGCGATTTTTCTTTTCTTCTGCGAGTGTAATTAATTTGAACTTACAGTCGGCATGGCAGCCTATTGTATATCTACTTATGGTCGGTCGTTCGTTTTAATTTTACCTATTTCGTACTTCTATAGCATCGTAGCGAATACGACTATAGACTGCGACAGTAAATAGTTCACTTCACCTGCTCCTGCTCGGCGTATAGGGCCACCTATATTTTTTCATAATTTGACTCGCGTTAAGGTTTCTATTACTAGGTGTCTAGATCTATGTAGCCATGGGTATACTTGATAGGCATTTACATAAAGAAAAAAAATACTTTTGTAACTTGATTTCGGGAAGGGAAACAACTAATACATAATTAGCAATCAGGTGATTTGGGGAGAAATACCTATTTAAGACAAAAATATCATCCTTTATCAACTTCATAGGTATGCACGTAAACGATTAAGCAAGTACACTACACATACATGGTAAACTTTAGGTAGGTACCTAGTACCTAGTACCTTTGTAAGTAGGTTTCATGAAAAAGAAAGGTTAATACTTACGCGAAAGAAAAGTCCGTTTATCTCTGCCAGCAGGATAGTACGACAACGTTAACGAGAAGCAATACAAAATTACGAGTATTTTGAACCAGCGTGATACGTTTACCATTATTGCTACTTCAAAAGTTGGTATAAACATCGATATCCTTTTGCCTCGCATCGTGCGATGATTACTATTAATAAGCATTCGGTAGATATAAATTTATGTTGTTGAAAATACGAAAATGAAAACGACGCGAATGATTTTCGACTGATCTCCTATTAATACGCGATTATATCGGTTTAATTTCATTTGCCGAGCTAGTTTTCTCGATTAGGTCATCATCGTTATCAACTCCTAACGACTAATTCATTCCAGCGGTGTCAAATAATTATTTTTGTCGACAGGCGCGTATAATTAACGTTGGCTCGTTTGCATGTTTTCCCTCCAAATCCTTGAAACTTTACGTCTACTTTAAATATTTTTTAGCCACTACATAATCTACGTATAGGATAATTTTGATAAGAAATTTCAAAAAATGGAATTTTCGTACTGAACAAAAAGTAATAAAAATAGTTAAAATTAGAAAGATGAACGTAGATCGGTATGTAGTTGAATCGAGGATTGAATACATTTTATCTATGCATTGCATACTAGAAGACAGTTATTAGTACCTATAGTACCTAATTTTGGCTTGGCGGTAATTTGATACAACATACCCAAAATCTGCATTCAAAAAAAGAAGAAGAAAAAAGGAAACACCATCAAGAATTCCAGGATTATACTTGTACCTACCGGATAGCGAAAGTACCAACTCAAAGTTTTTTAATTTTAATGAAAAATAAAATCCTTTTAACATACGCGAGTATGACAAAAAAAAAGTCAATTGATCTAGAACGGAGCATTTAGCTAGTGGATAATAAATTACCTAATACTTAGAAAGGGATGTTCGTTTCTTTTTGGGTTTAATTAGATTGGTCAACGGGTTGGACAACATATTAAGGGCTAAATAATTATTCATAAACGATACTCGAATATTATTCGGATAAGCAGCTCGAATTTCTCTTCAATTTTCCCAATTAAAGTAGCTAATCGTTCGATTCAAAACAATAATGAATTTATTATTTATTATCAAAAATTTCATATTTATCCATAAAAATGTCGTATTTCAATTTCTATTGATCCATTGATCATCTCAATCTCAAAAGTAATCGCAATCAACTCGTTTATAAAAAAATAAAAAAATTTAAATTAATTTTTAAAAAAATTTAAAAAGTGATAAATTTTTTTTTTTAAATCTCGTACGTGATTGGTCTAGGTCTGGATTCGATGAATCCTTTTTTGATACTCGATTCGGTCATTGACTGATTTTGACAATGACAACCTTGACATGACGACCACCCGACCACGTGATCGATGCGCAAGTTTTTGCGTTCCATGTGCCCGTGTTCCTTTCTTCGTATGTCCATGTCATTTCATTTATTTAATTAAAATTTAAAATATTAATTTAATTACATTAGAATTTAGATCCGGATGGCTTCCGCGCTTTTCTTTTGTAGTTTTGTAATTAGTACTTCGTAAGCTACTTGCAATTTCGTAAGTTATCAACTTATCGAGTATATTCGCGATCGCGTGTGTAGCTTTTTACTTGTCTAGGGTGCGATATCGCGTGTCATATCGTCGATGGAGTAAAATAATAATTATTGTTGAATCTTTATTGCGTCGTATGCTCGGTATGTCCAGTGAATAGCGAATGCTGTCAAATGTAGCGTGAACGCGTGAAGTTGAACTGAACACCGAAGCCGATATAGTTTTCATCGCGTTGAGCGTCGATTCGAATGGGCTGCAATTTTCATTTAAACGTTTATTATCAGGTAATTTCAGTTCAACTATTTCGATGTATGCGCTAATCGTAGAAATTATCGTTGGAATTTCGAATTTGAATGTATCATGCATAATATGTGATGTAAGCGACCGAACGAAGTATTCCGCTCTACAAAAACTTGGTGAAGCTGGAGTGTTTATAAATTATGTACTTCGTTAATAATAATATGCGTACATGGAAGGGTAGTTGCATTGCATCAGTTATTGGTAGTTCGATCAGCCATGTCTAGCCAACTTCAACTTTGTTTGATAAAATTAAGGGCCGATTCCGTTTACTTTTTTGCCTATCCTGCCCCGTCTTGACTTCCATAAATGGGCAATGTTAATCTTAAATCGTTCAGATCTAAAGATCTACCGAACGAAAATTCAGCTTTGGTATTGTTTGGTAATGGGCCATGGGCGGAATAGCATTATCATTTCGTTTAGGTTTTTGTTTGTTTACGCGCCAAGATGGAACTCTACAGAAATCCCCCCTCTACATAAAGCACGTACGTATAATTTACGTAGCTGCATAGACCTTTTACTTTTATGTATGGACCGCTCGTGTAAATCAGCGATTTTGAAGCACAAGTAAAGCAGTGTGAGTGCGTATTTACAATATCATTTTTCGACCCTTACGTTGTGCGCGTTACCAATACAACGACTTATTATGTGTAAAATACACACACACACACACACACACGTTTGTTTGCGCATGAGCAGAAGCGTTTTATCAAAATAGAACGTCGTGCTTCAAAATCGGGCTGATTTTCACATTGGACGAGCGGTCCATATATAAAAGTAAAATGTCTATGCGTAGCTGTAACTTACCCCCTGATTGATCTTACTCGATATCGCACAGTTCTAACGAGTTCGTGATTCGTGAATTTTTGGTAATTTTTATTTGTTTTGTTAGATACTTATTAAGTTATTATGACACGACTTTCTTATTGAAAATCTAGAATGCATTGCGTTTAGGAGTTGTTTTGCTTTGCGTGTTTACCGTTCACAGATTATTATTTTATCAAAGGCTCGACGGCTCGAGGTTCGAGAATAACTATAGATGACTCATAGAATCTAACGTACGTAAGTCAAAATGTCGATGACGTGCCTATTTCAACCGCATGTGAGGGGCTTTGAATCGAATCCGGAATTCTCCACTTTTGAAAATTTTACAGGAGAGTGAAAAAACTGTTGTGACATATGTGCAAATTTTAGTGCAAATGGAGGGCACGCGATTTAATATTTAAGGAGAAGGGGTAGGAATGGGATTCAGTGCTGCCACCTATATATTGAAAAATTTCCGTACTCGACGAAAATGCTGGAGAATTCCACTTTTGACTCCAACTTCACACTTTTTTTTTGTCATTTTTGTTGTGTATAAGCTGACTTCAGCTCAACACTTTCATCCCTCCTGGACAGTTAAAAAATTTTTATGGATTTTTTCTGATTGGACCATCGGATGCGTAATGTTCCCAACTACCGGAAGCGACAAAAATATCACTTTTGAAAAAAAGTGGAGAATTCCGGGTTAGATTCAAAGCACCTCATGTTAGGTCTTTTGTTACAGAAAGAATGATCGTCTTACATATAATAAGTTAGCTGATATCGATGACGAATAATCTACCTAGATGATGATAAAATTATTTTTTTTGTGTGTGTGTGTGTGTGTGTGTGTGCGTGCGTGCGTGTTCGTGCAGTGTACCTGTCGTTGACGAACCCCTCTACTCAACATACTGCGTTCTGCCAGTTCTGTCATTACCGACGCAACCCTCAGACTTTGATACAATGATGAATGTTGAATTGGAATAGTTTGCCTTTGCTGCATTTTTGATCTGTTTTCTTTTTCTTGTTTTTTATTTTAAATTTGTAAAATTTGGGTAAGTGTCATTTTCGAAATTTCCATCACGAAAATCATGAGTTTGAATATTTTTGAGAATTTCATGTCTTTAGGATATTGGGTACTTACTTGACTTTTCATCGTCGTCGTTTTTTCTCGCAAAATTGGTAGCAATAATTTTACAAGTGAAAAATTGGCCCTCGAAATTTTCAAATAGTTTACAATCTTTTCAAAGTTTTGAAATTTCGACTCGGGTTTTTTAAATTATTTTTTTTGTTATTTTTTACGAAGGATTTTTCAAGGGTTTCTGAGTTTTTGTTTTCAATTTATCGTTTCCAAAATTGGTCTTTTTTATAATTTACATTTTTTTTTCCTGTTTTCAAATTAGTCCAGTGAAATTAGATCAAAAATTAGCAAAAAAAAAAGGGGGAAAAATACTTACAATTTTTTTTCCAACCCTCGGTCCCACCTAGCTTGGCACTTTTCCTTAGAGGTCAAAATTTTCGTTTTTAGCGAATTACACGAGATGTTGGTGAGATAGCGTAAAATAGCTGGTATAAGAAAAAATTCTACATAAAATTTTCTATCAAACGATACTATACATTGGACCCCACCCTTCAATGCAAGCCCCCTAGGGGATGTGGCAAATCATGCAATTTTTAAAACGAACAGTTTTTCATGAATAACTCGAAACTTCCACAAAAAGAAAACATTGGTATGGAACAAAAAATGTTTCTTATAAGCTTTTTTATAGAATGATGTAACTTCAATTTAGCACCTCTCCCCCACCCCCCTTAGTGGAGCCTCAAAAATGAAATGGTACAGAAAAAAGTTTCAAACAATAGTTGTTCACTTTTCAATTCTAGACAATAATAGTTATTACCACTTTTTCATTTTAATCATTACTTCCTCAGAAAACTTCACTTCCAAAAATTGAAAACTTTTGGGTTCGTTGCAAAATTTGGCAGAATAACTGTAGATATGTATGTAGGTGTAGAAGTTCAGGAATACAGGATGTTCCACAATCCACAAAGCGTACGCAGTAATTAAATTAATGCAATTCGAGTATAGACAAACAAAAACCTTTTATTATAATAAGTTGCCTATCTCAGTTTTGAAGGGGCGATGGTTCAAAACAAAATCGAAATTTCGTCGATAAAATTCACAAAATGAATGTAATTCTTTGAGAGGAGAAAAGCCAGTTATGTCGAGAATTTGCCCATCTTTGAAAATGAAGGCGCCTCAAACTTTCCTTCATTTCAAAGATAGGCAAATTCCTTTTTCTCGTCGTCGTAACTTCTTCAATTTCAAAGATACGCGTCCTAACGTGATTACAACTTTTCTTGTGTTTTCGAAATGCTATGCACTGGCGAAGTCAAAAATTTTGTCGAATGCAGTGTTGCCAACTGATGTTGTTAGGAAATATATGGGTACCAAATTGTCAAAGCTTTAGAGCGTCTTCAATTTTCGAGATGGGCAACTTAATGTAATAAAGTTTTTTGTTTGTCTGCTGGAGTTGCATCCATGGAATAGCAACAGGCTGTATTTTAGTGTTAGCTGTAGTAGGCAAAGTATAGGTATGTACAAAGGTACTCTTTTGTAGAAAAAACTTGTAATTATTCTAAACGATAACGCGCGAAATCAACCTTTAACAATAACCAATCAATCGATCACATATAAAAAAAAAAATTAAAAATTAAAAATTCGTAAGTCAAGTATACTCGTAATATGTATGTAGCTGGTGTTGAAGTGAACGTAGAAACCTCCGTACGTATAATTATGCTCACTTGTACATACAATATATTTACATTACGGACGTACGTAGTTTAGGTATACGTTCATCACGATTAGCCATTAGTATTTACTATTTAGTAGGTACGTGGTTTTGTGATCGCATTTCACGCTCATACTTACACTCACTTAATCATACCTAAATATTTACTTATACCTATTATATGATAAGTATTACGTAAAACTGAAATGAAAATGACTTACAAAGTTGCGAATTTTAGAGATCATTAATATCAGCTAAGCATTAATATTATAGCGAAGACGGAAACTCTTTGCAGAATTTTTCGCTCACCTCACCTCACCAGTCACCACGGCCTCCACATGAAATTATTTGTTTGATCGTTTCCCGACGTAGACCTATCGTCGAATCTGTAGGATAATTTGAATGAAGGTTTGTGCGACGAACGACTTTGTTGATACGTTAGCGAGACTGAGCGATGATCGGGTGACGATGAGGGCGACGGCGACGGCGACGGCGACGGCGACAGTGACAGTGACGGCGACGACGGTGGCGAAGGCGATGTGCGGTCGGCACCGTTGGGGCTGTCCAGTAGAGCGGATTGCGAATTGTACGAGTAAGGTGGAAAGTTGATTTCGAGTGGCCGCGATGATGGTTTGGCGATGCATTGTTTCAAGTGCTCCACCAGCCTGTTGCTTACCGCCGAATTCAAACCGGGTAACGAACAGAGGAATTTACACGCTTCGCTGGCGCATTCGCTAAAGCCAGCCTGCCAGAGTAAACAAAACGCGTAAACCAAGCTATTAATTAGCAGTCTTCGGTATGTTAGGCCTTAGGCGTACGTAATCGATTATTTCGATCGGATACGATTTCGATGAGGGTGGCGGGGTAAACAAAAGAAAAAAAAGAAGAAAAAAAAAACGCAAAACGCTTACATGAAATCTTCGTGCTTCTTGAATAGGATCTTTTCTTCTAGAAATTCGTTTGATATACTTGACGGTCATTTCTAAAACGTCGGCTTTTTCCAGTTTGTTTATGTTTTCTCCTTCCGCCTGCGGAAAAGAAAATGAAAAATATTTGTTTACGTTATTGGTAGGTAGAAAGTACGTCCATATTGCACGAGTATACTGAGTATAGTATAAGCACATCAGCATATGCGCATACAGATGCATTGACTGGCCCTGGCCCTTACCTCTAAACTTCCGAAGAGCAGTTTCAATTCGTCTACGCATCGATTCATCCTGGCTCTTCTTTTGCGTTCCAATAATGGTTTTGTAAACTGCGCAAATTTATTTCGAATAGTAATTAGTCGATTAATCGATACAGGTTACAGGTTTACTTATGGTGTACTTGACCGATCGCGATCGTGAGTAATGGATATGGCGTTATAATACTCGTAATTGTGTAGTGTAGCTAATAGCTATTCCTGTTTGTATCGTACGTTACGTATTGCTTTTCTCCCCGTTCGAAAACAGAATTTCATACCTGACGTGTGCAGAGAGTGAAAATGAAAATAGGGCGATCAATCTTTAGAAGTGTACGAAAGAGGTCGAAATTTTGTCAGATCGAAACAAACGCTCAAATTCCGTTCGACCGACTGGGTACCTGCTGTAAAATGTAGTGGACAAATTGAAAAATTTTCATTTGATTGCAGGGTAGCCAACTTTCGATTTTCATAAAAATCAAAACTTCCTAATTTTTTATGGCGAAAATCGATTCGTTAAAAAAATTGAAAGTGGCAACCCTACAGTAGGGGAATATTTTTTTGCATCAATAGGAGCTATTGAAGCTCATTTTTGGTACCAAACAGATGGTATTTCCTTCTTTTTGAAATTGTAAAATCTCAACCTGGTAGGGATGGAAAATTGAAATTGTAAGGACAACGCCGACAACGGCTCACGGAAGTGTACAAACTCAAATTGCAGAATTACACTGTCGCGTCGTGCACCTATTAAAATATGCGAGTATGCAACCCAACTAACATTCGTGCTCGTAGTAGTGCCCCTTTGGCGAGCCGTAATTCGTAATACGGACTTGAAATATTTCTTTCAATGAACACGTGTTTCATTCAAAATTGAAGGGTAGGGATGAGTCCAATCGAAAATTTTGTAATAACTAAAATTATTTCCAAGACTTCAAGCTATAACTTTTGTTTGAAAAATTTTTCAATTGAACCTCTACCTCCACCAGTTTTTAATAATTAGAGACCGGATTTTTATGCAATGCATATTTTTCTGTGTTCGAGAAAACATGCATATTTCAAGAGATCTATACGATTCATCAAATTTCCTGACGATTGAGCCCTATTTCATTTTGCATATTTCATCCTTAAATGCATATTTTTGCATATGTCAGACTAAAAAGTGCGTATTTCCGCATATTTGCACGTATTTTCGTGATTTTATTGCATATTTTAAAGATTTGGTCAAAACCAGTTTGGAAAGTTTTTTTCTAACCACATTTTTCTGATTAAAATCGCAAAACTGTAAAAATGTCATGTTGAATTGTAAAAAAAAATCCAAACGATCTTTCAGTGTGTTCAAAAGTGTTTTTACCGATAACTTGGCGATGCATTTGATTATCGTTTGTAATGGAGAAAACGACGAGTTGATGAAAAATTAATTGATTGTTTTTTCGATTGTTCGAAAAAAATATTTTTTGTGAGTAAGCAGTCGATTTCACTTCAATTTTTCAGTGTTTATGCTTTTCAGCTTAAAAAATCCTTTTCAGCGATACCCATATTGAAAATACATATTTTGCATATTTGACCAATAAATGCATATTTTTTGCATATTTTGAGCTTTTAAATGCATAAAATATGCGCATATTTTAGGATTATATAAGTGCATAAAAATCCGGTCTCTATTAATAATATAAGTATCTAAGTCGTATTATGCGAAATTGGAGGGGAGGGAAGGGTCTAATCGAAAAAGTTATAATAATAAAAATTATTTCTTGGACCTCAATCTACAACTTTTGTTTGAAAAAATTTTCAATCGGAGCCCTCCGCCAAATTTAGAAAAGATATCTACCTGATATTATGTAAAATCGAAGGAGAGGGAGAGATCCAATCGAAATTTTTATAATGATTAAAATTATTTTTAGGATCTTAATCTACAACTTTTATTTGAAAAAATTTTCAATCGGTTCCTTTCTCGCTCAAACCACCAATTTTTTATCAATATCTTCGGAGTGTTATGCAGAATCAGTGGGGAGAGAGGGTCCAGTTGAAAAAAACTTGAAACAAAATTATAACTCGAAGACCTTGGAATAATTTTAGATATTGCAAAAATTTCGATTGGACCCCTCCTTCCCCTCTAATTTTCAATAAAATAAATGTCAATCGAAATTTGAAAGAAATAGGTATACGCTCACATTGATTCATTTCAGCGAACTACTCACCCAGGCTGGTGGAAATAACAACACCCCAACAACTCGCCTTAATTTTGTAGATGACTATTGATTAAAATTAAATCAAATAAGTAAGCGTATTGGTATTCTGTACCTTTTTATAGCGGGCAGTGCGTGAGATGGATGACAAATGATGGTCGTTGTTGAGGTAGATATTGCGATTATTTGGATGATAACGTAACATGGCGCGTTGTTTTAGCACTAGTACATTGTACACTAAACTCGCGTATGTAATAACTGGAATTCGCTCTTCTGACGCGATAAAAATTCACGTTGCGTTTTACAAAAAACAAATTAAAACACACGTAAAAAAAAAAAAAAAAAAAAAAAAAAAAAAGAAGAAAGTTAAAAAGTACGTACTTCGGTACGTAATAGAATAGGGCTGTCGGAGGCCCAACGAAAACGAAACACCCGCTATGTGCTTGCCTATGCCTCTACCCAACTCGGTTCTCGTATAATTACGACAAGATGAGATGACGATGAGATGTGATAATAGCGAATCGAATGCCGACAGGTCGACACTGCGTTGGACGTCCAACGCTCAGGCTCAGTCTCAGCGTCTCAGCGTCTCAGCACTCGTTAAGGTAGGTGAACGCCTCTAGTCTAGGCCGAGTCCGATCGGACGTACGAAAACGAAGCACGAAGCACGAGGTATTGGAAGGCAGTTAAAGTAGGTAGGAAATCCCTTCTACGAAACTTCGCGTGGCCAAGCCGTGCCTGTTTCTTTATGCGGAGCGTTTTGAGGCTGGCGCTGTGCAATTGTGCAACCCTCCTCCAGGTAAAAACGACGACACTCGAGCTCGACACGAGGTATTCGCGTGTCTCGTTTACGTTTTTCTCATAGAGCTGGTAAGAGTGAGACGGCGTGGCGGGGAATCTCGATAACTAAACGAGCAGGTAGCCTGCTATACCGTACGAAGCCCAGTCGAAAATTGAACTCCGTTAAAAGTCATATCTCGGCCCTGGCACCACTAATTATCATACCGCACTCCTTAAATACATATTTACTAGCTAAAATGTTAATTTTACCATAATTCGTAAGAAGTATGCATGTTGCTGCTTCGTTATGGAAGTTTCTAGCGTTGGTAGCGTTCTAGCTTCCCGAACTCATCTTTGCAGTAGGTAGGTCTATAGTATAGACAGTCGCTCAAACGATGAAAATTATAGATATCATGTAACGGACCGTCATGTCAGGAGTAGAAGGGGGTCATGAAGTCAAAATATTCAAAAATTTGATTTTTTGACAGTTGTGAGTGTAGCATTCGACATTTCAACGGCAAATCGAATGGTACAAACTGCGAACATTGCCTACTGCGGTAGTGAAAGTAGTAAAAAAATAGTGAATGAATTGTGAAAGTACAAATAAATTTTGTCAAAATTTCAATTAAAGTAGTAAAAAAAATCACCGTGAAGTCTCGAAAGTTTCGTCCATCGTTGAATATAATTTAAAATTGAGCAAGGGCGTAGACTTAGAATTTCCCTGTCTGGTGAAAATTTAGAAGGACTGGGGGGGGGGGGGTAAATTTTTTTGGTACCTTGTAATATATTTTAATAAGTCTGTAGGTGAAATTTCAGGATACCCTGTAATAATTATATTTTAATAAGTAACTTCAGGAGTTGAATCTTCTTGTGGCAACAGTACCATGTGAAACGAACTTCATCATTTTCTCAGCAATTTTTCCCTTGACCAGTTATAGATAGGAGAAAAACGACTGGTGCCACTAAGTTATACATATATGTGAGTATGGAGTGAGAATCGCACCTATTACCTACAGTACTCTCTGTTTATAAAAATTTTAACGATTTTTTAAAAGTGATATTCCTCTTGAAGACATGAGACTTGAAATGTGCTTTCAGTATATATTTTTTGATATTTATATAATCGTATAAAAACATAATAATAAGTGTCGTTGTGGCACCAGTACAAAAATTTGCATATCGACTCCTCACGATACCGCCCTACATGGTTTTAGAATTGAAACGTTGTGGTTGTGGCACCATTTCGTGGTGCCACAACGAAAATTTTGGTGCCTGAACTTACAACAAGGATGTAAAATGGTGCCACAACTACATTGAGTAAAAGTATCATCTTTTGAAATTTACAGAAAACAAAAATGTTCACAAATTTGCCAAGGGTAGAATTTTTAATTGGATCAAATGGTAGCCTTTGTCTTCGAATAAATTAAAATTGCTATTTTTTCAAATTTACCTACTGAAAATAAAATTTTTTACAAATTCAGTAAGACGAGAATACCTTTTTTAATTGAATTAATGCCATTTCTCATTTTTTGGAATAAACCAAAAATAATTTTTTTTCAAATTTAGCCAGAGGAGGGTAGCTTTTTTCATTGATTAAATGCAAATTTCTCCTTTTTGAAATGTATAGAAAATAAATAAATTTTTACAAATTCGCCAAGGGTAGGGTAGCGTCTTCGAAGTTCGAAAAAATTAAAATTTCCATTTCTTCGAATTTACTGAAAATAATTTTTTTTTTTAAATTCAGCAAGACGAGGGTAAGTAACTTTTTTCATTGAATAAATGTCATTTCTCATTTTTTGGAATTAACAGAAAACAAATTTTTTTACAAATTCAGCCAGAGGAGGGTAGCTTTTTTCATTAATTAAATGCAAATTTATATATATTTTTTTGCAGTTTTTTTTTTGTCTAGTGATAAAAAGCCAGTCCCTATACAACTCTACACCAATGAAATTGAGTTTTTCCACTATTTGAATATTTTTCTGTTGGTGGATAATAACTAGGGATGCGATATGCATGCACCAAAAATTGTTGAAATATGCGCTTAAAATATGCTTTTAAAAAAGGGAAATATGCAAAAAAAAATGCCCTAAAAACTGGAAATATGCAAAAATATGCCCTATCGATATGGGTATCGTTTTAAAGGATTTCTTATCCTTTAAAACACTGTAACAATAATTCTTACTTAAAACTGTTACTATGATTAATAAATCACGAAAACGAATGAAAATCAGTAAAAAAATCTTTTTATGAAATTTTTTAAGAACTTTTTTTTTTACCAAACAAAGTGAAAAACTGGAAGTCTGAAACTGGAATTGAATATTTTCTAGATTTTGACTAAATATGCCCTAAAAACAATGAAAATTGGCGGATTCAGGTGAAATATGCAAAAATATGCCCTAAAACAGGCCAAAATATGCAAAAATAAGCGCTAACATTCAAAATATGCAAAAAAAATACTCTAACAAGTTGGGCTTGATCGACTCAGAATCTTATGAATCGTAAAGAAATTTGACATATCCCATTCAGAGGGCGTTGAAAAAAAATATGTAAATGCATGAGAATGTCATCCCTAATAATAACGTTTGATTGTAGGTAATTTTTTTTTTTTTTTTTTTTTTTTTTGAGAAGGATAGCTTCTAAAATGTCAGTCATTTTTGGGGAAGTGGTTTTCTTAAAATTTTGTGAAAAGTGGCGAAAAAAGAAAGAATCAAGCTTAACCTTGATCTCGAAAAAGATTGTGTGATAAGCAACTTTTTGAAGCTTACTAATAACAAATATCAGATCGGTTTTGGGCTAAATTATGAGCATTTTGCGTTATAAGTGGTCATAAAACGAAAATAAAAACAACATTGAAAAACAAAAATGATTAAATTTCATTGATTTCAAGTAAAATTATTTTGATCAGTGATGATTCTGAAAATTGATCAAAAATTCTCAGAAGTGGAATTTTTTAGCTTAAAATCACGTATTTAATTTGTATCAGCCTCCGGGGGAGATATTTTGAAACAAATTAGGGATATATTTTTACACATTTTTATTTAAATTTTTGAAAAACAGCTACATTGCCTACTAGGTCTCTTTTGTCGTGCCAGTTGGAAATATTGATTTTTTTCGAAATTTTTAGTGGCTCAGATGATAGACCTTGGTTTGTATAGATCAGAACAAAAAAAGTGAAAATCGATTTTTTTTTTCCCTACTAGGTCCCTTTTGTTATGCCTGCCGGGTCACATATTACCCTGCCATATTTACTGCACAAGATTCCGATCTGAACAACAACATTCATGCATATAATTCGGAAAGCTCGTTAAATTTCCCAACTTTTTGCTATAAAACATCGGCAAATTTGTTTCATTAAATTTGAATTACTACACAATGAAATGCATGCAATCGCAAGTGATGATTTCTACATCATCAATTTTTTCTTTTAAATCTTCACAGAATCGACACTAATTGGATAATGAATTTCAAATACTTACTGTGAGATTGTGTAGGGAAGTATACCTCAGTGAATACCAAAGTCAGATTTCACCAATAATGCCGTTAAGACAATGTGAAGTAGGGCTGATAATATGGTCAAATGTCCATACTTGATTACCCGACTTTATCTTATGTAGGTAATAAGTACTATTTACACGTACACGTGCGTTAGGGTTTTTCCTTAATAAAAATGCGTGCCCAAGAGAAAAGGAAGGGAAAGAAGTGGAAAGAAAAAGAAAAGAAACATTTTGAATAATAATAGCGGTATAGTAAGTAAGTACAGTAGGGCATGTACTTGTACTCGATAAGAAAAGGTGAAAAAAGTGAAGATGGCAACCTGTTGTAGAGATTGACTATGAGAGCAAAAGGGCGAAGAGCGGAGGGCATAGAGATAGAATTGGCGTACCTATGCGTAAAGTTAGTCGAAGATGTACCTAACTACCTACTACGTATTGGTATAGGTAATATAGGTATATTCGAATGTCGGAGTACGTATCAGCAGTGGGGGTAACGGTAGCGTGCTATAAGTGTGACTAGCATCGTGAGTGCGGAACGTGAACTTGGGGTAAAGAAGGCACGCGGGACTCATCAAACGACAGGTGTGTCTATGTAAGCAGCGTGTATACTGTATACGAACGAGTACGAGTATATCAGTATGTGTGCGTAATACATACGATAAAAGGCAACCAGATTGGCGTAGCGTAGAGCTTTATACACCGTGAGAACCACCGAATCCTTCGAATTCCCACACATTATTATGTACTATGTAGTAGGGAAAAAAGGCCACCTGTGCCCCGTCATTATTGTGACGCCGTTTCGAGTTTATGTACCGTGTGTGCTGAAAACCCCGGTATCGCCGTATCGGGTATATGACCATTCGACTGCCTTGCCTGCCTGCCTGCCTGCCCGTCTGCCCTTCTTCGTTTTACGGCTGCCTATGCATATTGCATACGCTCGAAAACAAGTACGAGTACGTCTACCCGTATATCAATTTCTAAGATTTTTTTCCTAAATAAAAACCTGGCCCCGCGAACCGCGAGTTTTTTTACGCTTGTTTATTTACTTTTCACTTTCAGCATTCTCCGCTTTCCTTCTTTTTTCACGAGTTGCCCATCTTCCTCGAGTTTCGAATGGTAGTTCGGTACCATTATGTTTACAATTTTCCACCCCCGCCGTGTTTAGTACCTACATATTACAGAGTATCTAGATGCATTTTATTTTGCAATGCAACCGAGGATCAAACCGGTGTAAATGGTAACGTTACCATGGCTTGGCACAGAGTGGGGGGGGGGGGGGGTATATTAGAATAAAATGAGAAAAAAATTTTGGACAATTTTTTCAAAGAAATTAAATTTATGTGAAATTTCCTATGTAAAAAGTTTCGCGAAAACCCTGTTTTCTTACATGGCAAAAGTTTTTTTTTCCAAAAATGCGAATAATTGAAAAATTCAGAATTTTTCATCATAACCTCTCAGAGTGAACCCAAATGATGAGAATTTTTTTTGGCAATTTCACTAATAAAATTGAATTTTGGAAAAATGTGAAATTGTTTATTGCAAAATGAACTTTTTTCAAATAAAATAATTGAAAAATCATGAATTTTTCCATCATAACCTCTCAGAATGGAACCGAATAAAAAAAAATTTTTGAGGAATTTTTTCAAAGAAATTGAATATTATGTGAAATTTTCCTTGTAAAAAGCTCCACGAAAAAACTGGTTCTTTTTACATGGCAAAAGTGATTTTTTTCCAAAAATGCGAATAATTGAAAAATTTAGAATTTCTCTATTGTAATAGTACTATATGGCCTGACTTCCTGGTGCTACACTGCGGTAACGTGGTTGGTATTGTCACGAATAAAAAGTACGTAAATTACGTATATTCGAAATATGAAAATTCCCGTTAGAATAAAGTCGCAGAATCGGTGAATTTCTTCGACACGAGCTCGTCGAAATTCACCGTTAATTCAGCTGTGGAAAAATACACAGGGAAGTAATTATAATGACCAAATATGGTCATATCAATAAATTTCGTCACCTACAATTAGCGAAGCCACGAACATAAATTGAGTCGCTCGCTAATCGTCATTCCGGCCTTTTAAAAAAGACCTAGTTGAAAAAGAACTAATATTGTTAAAATAATCCGAAACATTTTTTTTAAAGAATTGTTCTCTATCGTTCTTATTTTTCAAAAGAAAAATAATCGTGTTCTTTAAATTATTTACGTGTCGCATAAATCTACTTCTCGCAAATTTACTACGATAAAGTGTTGAATTCTCTCGCTCGGGTTTTTCCAAAGAAAAAAATCAATTCGTCAAATATCAGGAAAAATCAGTGAGAAGCATTCCTCACAATAGGCGCCCGAACGCTCGAATCCAAGAGAAATCCGGTCCTGAGAGAAATTTCGGAATTAAATTAAAACCAACGGTTACGAAGAAAATTACGTCAGATAATTATCCAAAGAGAAAAAAATCGAGGAAAAAGTTACGCGACCAAAAACGACGAAAATTTCCAACCTCAATAAAAAAACAAGGCTACTAAGAAGAAATTTCTAAACTCATCCAGCGACGACTCAAAAACAAAGGCCAAAAAAAACGACGACGAGACCAGAAATCCAAAGGAGCCGCAGTGAAGCTTTCCTATCAGCCAAAGAGAAATCCGAAATTTCAGAAGAAAAAACACCTTCAAAATCCCAGAGATAGAATCCATTCTACGAAAGCTAGAAAATTCCAAATTGCAAAAAAGGTAAAATCACGAAGAAAAAAAAATATAAATAAAAAAATAAATAAAAATAAAAATAAATAAATAAAACAGAAAAATCCTAAAATAAAATAAAACAAAATAAAAATTAAATTAAATAAAAAAATATGATTAATGGAAATAAAAACTAGCTGGATCTATCTATTAAAAAAACACGAAATCGAAAAAATTCTAAAGGCATACCAATTAAACATAGAAGGTACAGGGTGTCCCATGTAACGCGCAACCCTGATTTTGATGGCGCGTCACTTTCTAGTGAGCGAGTTCGGAACTACTTCGCCGGGTCTGACGTCATCCCCAAACGTTTTCCAACCGCTCAAGGCAGTTTTATTTTTATATCTACTGCCATGTTTTGTGTTCCAGAATTTTTTATAAATGAAAGTCAAAATATTTTTTTGTGCAATTTTGAAGTTTCAAAAACATTTAATAGATTTTCAAGCAAATTTAGGGGTCCTACAGTGGTCCTACGAAAAAATTTGTAAGAACCAAAATTGTAGAGCATAAAATTTACTTCCTAAATAGTATATTATTATATTTTTCTAGGAGTTTTGGTATCGTCATTTTTATAGTCAAAGTTCAAAAATTGAAAATTTCTCCAAACTTTAAACTTTGACTGCAAATATCACGAAAAGTAAGCCTCCTAGAAAAAAACTAATCGCTTACTACGGAAAGCAAATTTCACGCTCTACAATTTTGGTTCTTAGCATTTTTTTCATAGGACCCTTAGATTGTCCATAAAATCCATTTCAAGTCAAGAAAAATTCAAAAATACAGTGTGTACGGTTCAAATTGAACCGTACACACTGTATTTTTGAATTTTTCTTGACTTGAAATGGATTTTATGGACAATCTAAGGGTCCTATGAAAAAAATGCTAAGAACCAAAATTGTAGAGCGTGAAATTTGCTTTCCGTAGTAAGCGATTAGTTTTTTTCTAGGAGGCTTACTTTTCGTGATATTTGCAGTCAAAGTTTAAAGTTTGGAGAAATTTTCAATTTTTGAACTTTGACTATAAAAATGACGATACCAAAACTCCTAGAAAAATATAATAATATACTATTTAGGAAGTAAATTTTATGCTCTACAATTTTGGTTCTTACAAATTTTTTCGTAGGACCACTGTAGGACCCCTAAATTTGCTTGAAAATCTAATAAATGTTTTTGAAACTTCAAAAAATTGCCCAAAAAAATATTTTGACTTTCATTTATAAAAAATTCTGGAACACAAAACATGGCAGCAGATATAAAGATAAAACTGCCTAGAGCGGTTGGAAAACGTTTGGGGATGACGTCAGACCCGGCGAAGTAGTTCCGAACTCGCTCACTAGAAAGTGACGCGCCATCAAAATCAGGGTTGCGTTTTACATGGGACACCCTGTACTTTGGGTGAACTCAGAAAAAATTTAAAAAATTTTGTCACCTCTTTTGATAAAATCGGATTAAAATTACAAAATAAATTTGAGGATTTTGACAAAAAAAGAACAGACCCCTTAGAAGTAAAAGAAATAGAGGAATTTTTAGAAGAAGAAAATATCGAAATTATAAATTCAAAATTTTGGGAAAACGTAGAAAAAGATAGCTCTTTCATTAGTGAAGAAATAAATTTAAGTGTGGATAGCGAAAAATCACAAAGTGAAAGTGAAGACGAAAAACAAAAAAGAAAAGAAAGAGCAAAAAGATTTTCTGAAATTTACGAAATTTTGAAATTACAACTAGAAATTTTTAGACAAAAAGAGGCAAAATTTAACGAAATTATGGCACAAAAAACTCCAAAAATTACTCTTCAAAAATTTGGGGGAACGAAAAATGAAGACATTGCTACATTTTTTATGGAATTCGAGTTGGCTGCAAAATTATACGAATGGAAAACACCAGAGATTAAAATCGAATACCAGCCCTCGAATATTTCAATCATATTTTTAATGTAAAAGGTATAAAAACATACGTAAACATTAAAAAACTTTTTGAAATAAAATATACACCCAATGAGCTCAGTCTACGAAACAAACTTAAAACAAAAAGATACAAAGAAGGGGAAGACCTTGAAAACCACATATCGGAAGTAATTTCCATATGTAAAAAAATTGATCCAAGTATGGCAGATCAATCAATGTGCAAAAAAATTTTAAAAACATTAGGAGTTTCAATAATCGAAGCCATATCCATGCTTGACAACTCGACTCTAGTAAAAATGAGGGAAAATATAAATAGATATGAAAATAAGAACTACTTAAAAGAGAGTCAAATGGATATGGATTTGAAAAAAACAATACAGGACACGAGCGAAAAAATTAAAAAAATGGAACTAGAGAATGAAAATAAAAACAAAATATATAACGTGAACGCTCAACGTTACAACAACAAACCATACTTCAATAAAAACCGAGGAAATTACAATCAAAATAGAGGTTACTATAACCAGAACAAAAACTATAACAGACAAAATTCATACAATAACTATAACAATCCATATAATAATTCGAGAGGGAACTATGGAAATGGAAGATACCAAAATTTTAGGGGAAATTATAGAGGTAATCAAAATCAAAGAGGAAACTGGAGAGGAAACGGAAGAGGAACCTATCAGAATAATAGAGGGGGTTACCAAAAGCCTTGGTATAAAAATTACGAAAAAACTAACGACGAAAATAACAAAATAAAACCGAAAAAAAAATCAAAAAAAACAATAAGTAGGGGTACTTCACCAATCAGAAAAGTGACCGCAAAAATCCCCATAAATGAAAAAAATACCCAAGAAAATAAAACGGTCACATTAAATTCAACAAGTACCCCAAATTTAAAATTAAAAATAAAACTACTCAAAAATGAAAAACCTATTGAGGCTATAATAGACACAGGATCAAACATCTCGTGTCTGAGCGAAAAACACTTTACTCAAAACATGACCCTAAAACCAAACGATATAAACGCGGGAGGTCTGTGCAATGATCCCATAACTATCATAGCCATAGATCGAAACGCGGTCCCAAGGTCCGATAATATATTCATGGCAATGGAGGGAAAATTTTTTTTTATTACCCTAGACGCGAATCAGGGCTTTTTTCAAATACCCATTCACCTCGATGACAGAAAAATAACTGTTATAATCTTTGAAAATGAACTCTATGAGTTCAACGTTCTCCCGCAAAGCCTCAAAATTTCGCGTGCTGCATTCAGCAAGGCAATTTACCAAGCTTTTTCGGATATTATGTACAAAAACATGGCAGCTTATATGGACGATTTTGCATATTTGGCGAAAATTTCGAAGATACCCTAGAAAACCTAAAAATTACTTTAGAAAGACTAAATACATTAAATCTAAAATTAAAAACATCAAAATGCAAATTCTTCTATAATGAGACCAACCTTTTAGGGCATAAAATAAACGGAGAAAAAATTCAAACTTTGGAAAAAAATGTAGAAAAAATAAATAAATTCCCCATACCAAAAACTGTAAAAAAAAGTCAGAAGTTTTTTAGGCTTATGTGGATATTATAGAAAATTCGTAAAAAATTTTGCAAAAATAGCTGCCCCACTAACCGACGAGAGTATATACATGTTTCCAATCATATACAGACCAATTTTGGCTCTCGATAGAGCAACACAGACACGATTACTTAAAAATCCTATTCTTCGTTCTTCATTGCTCCTCACGAGTGACAGCAGTATGATGTCGTTTTCTTCGCCTTGATACTTATCGACGACTACCACTTTAACGTCTTTCATGATGGCATAACCACGTTTCATCTATACATCAGAACTGTATTAAAATCTTGCTTCTGCAAATGCTCAAAAAGTATCAAATGTTCAGTACACATACTTCTCTTAAGAGGTACATTTGACGTGTGTAAGTGGTCAAGATCCCGTGTAGCAATTGTCGACATCGACATTTATGTCGACAAAATTCAGACACATTTTTTTCTCGGTTAACGATGAATTAAAAATGATATTTGAGATTTAAAGTAATGTTCTATGTTAAACATAACTGTTCAATCAAAATTTTTGAATTTTTCTCAGTATTTTCCTATAATTTAGAAAACGTTGTTTTTCTACATAGACAAGTCGATGTAAAAATCGATACTCGATAAACGCATCGACATTTATGTCGACAATTTCTGCCAATTAAATTTACAAATTTTATATCTAAAAAGAACTAAAAACAATTAATAAGAACATATTAAGCTCAGGAATAAATAATTTTTGAAAGAATCACAAAATTTTCTTATTTTTCAAAGTTTTGAATAATACAACGACTTGTCGAGTTATTGTCGACATAATTGTCGATGGTCGAATAATGCATCGACTTGACTGTCGACGTCTTGAGGGTGATTGTGATACTCGCAGATAAAGTGTGTTGTGAATTAGTACATAAGGTCTAAGAATCATCTCTATGTTAGTTGGACACTCGCATGTGTCCAGCTACAAAGGTGGCCTCAATGCCGCATATTTGACAAAAAATGTCGAAATGTTGGCTTGAACACTATTTTTGGTGTAATTTTAATATATACTTATATTGAATATTTGACCTTAGCATATTTTTCAAAATCTCACCATTGCAAATGTCGATGTGGATGTCGATATAAATGTCGACACATCGAAATCGGTCACTTTTCGATCGTACATGTCGACACGATTGTGGATGGTTTGTCGAGCTTATTATCGACATGTTTGTCGACCGTCCAAATATGGCTCGACATGTCGAGCCATATTTGGACGGTCGACAAACATATCGATAATAAGCTCGACAAACCATCCACAATCGTGTCGACATGTACGATCGAAAAGTGACCGATTTCGATGTGTCGACATTTATATCGAAATTAGCATCGACGTTGCTACACGGGATTGTCACTTCTTTTGCGGAGTAGCCTTGCAATAAGATATACCTACATAAATGAATTACGAAATCTGCTTCGAATTTGTTTTTTCTGGAAGACGAATCTTCGACCTGAAAACGAAAAAGAAAAACATCAAGTTAAACGTGATAACGTCATTAATTTATCATTTCATAAATATTTCAAACTCACATTTTCTTCGTAAACGTTGTGCTCGACGAAGAATACATTTTTTGTAATTCCTCTAACTGAAGGGTATTCGAAAACGGATTCGTGATTTTTTAGATTAGGATATATCGATGGTACTATGAGGCTTGATATTTCAGGTCTCATTCGATGCTGTATTTGCAGTTGAGGGCAATACATATTGTTGTTGATCATGCGTTCGAATAAGGAGACATCGATGTTATACTTTTTTGATAATTCGTATACTGCTGTGCTGGGTCTCAGCTGTTTATGGTCTCTTGTAATTTACGAACAAAATTAGTATAGAAATAAATATTATTCAATAATTAATTATTTCCAAAATCATTATTAATTTTAAAAGTTGATTTCAATTTTTCTAGTTTTATTCACTCACGTTATCAAATTTCAAGTTTTTTCAACTTCTGAAATTTTCAATTTTTTAAAAAGAAAATTTAAAAAATTTTCGGAACTAAGAAAAAGTATTTTAAAATATTTTTGCAAAAATTGGTCTGTTCTGAGTCCAATAAACGTTTTCTCAAGTGACGAACCGTGTCGTAGTTATTTCGCGTGTATAATTTGGTTCATAACTAGACAAATTTGGTATGTGAAGGGTTGGGCAGGAGCATCACGTATCCCAGCTCAAAGATCAACCGCTCCGAGGTTTCTCTAGTTAAATCCCCCCATCCCATATCTCACACTATCATAACCTCTCAGAGTGAACCCGAATGATGAAAAAAATTTTTTTTGAAATATTTCCAGTAAAATTGAATTCTGGGAAAATGTAAAATTGTCCATTGCAAAATGAACTTTTTTCAAAAATAAAATAATTGAAAAATCTATAATTTCTCCATCATAACCTCTTAGAATGGACCCGAATAATAAAAAAAATTTGAGCAATTTTTTCGAAGAAATTGAATACCTATGAGAAATTTCCCATGTGAAAAGTTCCACGAAAAACCTGGTTCTTTTTACATGGTAAAACTGAATTTTTCCCAAAAATGTGAATAATTGAAAAATTCTGAATTTTTTTATCATAACTTCTCAGAGTGAACCCAAATGATGAGAATGTTTTATTTTTTGTTGAAATTTTTCCAATAAAATTGAATTTTGGGAAAATGTGAAATTGCCCATTGCAAAATGAACTTCTTTCAAAAATAAAATAATTGAAAAATCATGAATTTTTTCGTCATAACCTCTCAGAATGGACCCGAATAATGAGAAAAAAATTTTTAGACAATTTTTTCAACGAAAGTAAATAAATGAAGTCTCTTTTTTTTGGTAAAAAAATTTACAACATTTTCACCCCCCCCCCCCCTCCCCAGTCGCCACCACAATGTGAGCATCACTTGAGAAAATAATGATTCGCCGGCTATGACTACAACCCATACAAAAGTCATATTTTTTGCCAGAAAATTCCATCCATTTAGCCAAAAAACGCAGTCCTTCACTTCAAAAAGTTCTTCTACAATTTTGGTATACAAAAAATTCCTTGATGCGTATTTTTTCATGTAGAATTACAATTTTCTGCAGACTTTCGCCTTCGCTCCGCTCAAGCAGTATTCATAGGCAAAAGAATTAGCGACCTCAAAACAGAAGGGGAGTATTTCTTTCAATTTCAAATTGTTTCAATTGTACCATAATCTCCTCAACCCCTGCCACTCTTTTTTTTTTTTTATGAAAATAGATGGACTTGATTGGTTTTACCTACCTGGCAGGGTACGATCTGTATTGGCTTCAATCCATTTCGCGCTATGCTAGACTCGAAAAATTGCTGGATCGCACCTACCTACCTACCTACCTACCTACATAGCTTTTACCTATACATATTTGCATATAAGTATCTAAGATCTACAAGTATTAACACATTATGCAAGGCTAAGGCGGTAAAGTGGAGTGCGATGATGTTGATTGCGAGGCGAAAGATGAAACTCAGCACCATCGAAGAACGATGAACGAAAAAAGAGGCGATGTAAACTGTAAAGAATCGACGACCTCGGAAGTATAGAAAAAATGTATTCGTCGCTTGTAATGTATAGATGTACAGGCGTCAGCATCGTAATTTCGTCGACAAACGAACTGCTGGCGTAGCGCCGCCCCGCGTCATCACTGATCGTCATTTGGGAAGATACGAAACGTGTGATTCTCACGCTTCTAAAGAAGCCAATCGAATGATGCGGCATCAGCGCGGCGTTAAGAAGACGAAGACGAAGACGTAGACGTACTCGGACTATGCCGTCTTCGCATCGGAAAAAGAAGAAACTTGGCTGGACGAACGCGCACGCTACGTCGTGCCGCGCCACGTCATACTTACAATTACAATCTATCGACTGCCGAGTATTAGTATCGACGCGACGCATCGAGCACACCTATACACGTACACTCGTAATACATTACATTTATACGTTTGTAAATACGAACACTATATACTCCGACTTACCCAAGTACCTACTGACGTGACTGATGAAGTATACGAGTACCTACCTCTACCTCCACCTGTATGTACCTACTACCTATATCCGTACTGCGATAAAAATTGGAAAATGATGAGCAGTAGTTGAAAAACTGGGCAACGGCTACCAAGTACCATTCTCTCCTATAGCATATAGCACACCAAATCCTATTAGTACCATCGCTGTACTGCCGCTGTCGTCGCGGTCGCTACTGTGTGTCTTAGGAATCTTTCGACTCTTTCATCTACCAGTGAGAAAAGGGAATATATTTAACAATTGGACGCGGTAGCGTCTCTGATTCATTCATTCTATGTACCTAGACCTAGCTAGGTATAGGTTTAGGTACTATTTTATCTGTCAATGTAGAAGCAATCAGTCGCAGTCGATTATTACGCCGAATTAAAACCGGTAAAAGAAATAATAGATATATAATGCTATAATAACGACTTCGCCTCGGCGTTTTACGTCGTTTATAAAGCTGTCGCATCGCCTCTTGTACTTGTAGTGGTATCTCTTCGTGCGACGAGACGTCTTTTAAATTACTTTCGACCATTTTGTTGAGCTGGGAAAATTATCTCGTTGGTAAGCGTTCGCGTTCCTACCTAGGCCTATTCCGATTTGTATGTATACTCGCGAAAGAGGGCTGAAGACCGGATGTTTATGTGGGGATAGCGTGGTGCAGCAGCCTAGATACATTTCGTTCTTTTTTTCTCGCTAAATTCAGATGGAAAATTTGCGCTTCATTTGGCTGTTATGCCGAAATGAGAGAAATGAGTCTCTACTCCTCTTGCCAAAGAAAAAAAGTTGATCAAGGTGTAATTCACCACAGAAAATAGATAATTGAGAATCGGAGTACCTAAAAGATGACATAAAACTTGTAGCATATAGCATATTGCGTGAGAGCGACCGCGACACATTGGACGATTAGGTGTGAAACCGAGTGCGGACGTGATGGCGCTGGAAATCGACGCGACGCGGTTGTGTGTGTAAAACACGTGTATCTTTATAGTAGATTAGAGATAGCCTGCGACACTCTTGTCATTCGAATCCGATTATCAGGAGAACATAATCGCAATTCGGTTTATTATACCTATACCTACCGAGGTATCGTCGGCGTCAGCTATAGACTAAAGCTATTAGATTCTTCATAAAACTGAAAAACTAGCGAAGATGCCGCTATAGCCAAAGGTGGCGAGATACGTCTACGTATTATGTGTACCATACGTACTACTACGTACGTGCAAATTTGGTATTATATACAAAAAACTCGAGTCCAGTGTCATTCACATTGTACACAATATACGAGATGCTACGTTTCTACATTACTAAATCTTCATACCTACCTTGTATACCTACAAACCAATATTGTGACGCTGCGTAGGTAGTAGGTACCATACTATTCTTTGCGGAAGTATCAGTCACCTATACCTAGACTACAGTCTACACGGTTATTTTTGGAAAATTGCTTCATCGACGGCAGCCTCATCACATTTCGTATTCATCTTTTGATTTTATTTGTTTGTCGTACAAATTCGTACTTACCTACCTGCTCAATCTAAAGTAAATACGATTTAAGAAGATGAAGTTTAGGTGTCGTTGAATCAGAAATTCTAACCAAGCGTGTAAAAAATTATCGTAATTTTTAATGCGTATCAAAAAATATGTACATTCGCAAAAAAAAACACCAAGAACAAAAAACGAACAAAAATAAATAAATTTACAACAATCGAGTATAAGGAGAACAACTTATGCTAAAAGTAGCTAATGATTATCACAGAAAAAATGATCTACGACAGACTGGCCTGTGTGACGTGTTCGCAGTCGCTACATGAACGGACACGACGACACCGTAAAATTCAAATCGATAACCAGAGATCATATCGAGGACAACAAATGTTATCAAATGAAAGAAATACAAGCGCGAGTAAATGCACATACCTACTTGGAAATATGAAACCGATTACAACTAAAACAATAACAACAACAATAGCGAGAACAACGACAATAATATCTAGCTACAGCTACGGGTACGTAAATGAACGAACGCGTATACCTCTAATCTGCGCCTTGAAATGCTTGTATAGGCAAAGTATACGACCGTAGTGGGCTGGTAGTAGTTGTAGTCGTCGCGTCGCGTCTTAGCGCAATCAGTTACCATGGTCTCCATACTGGTAAAGAGGAGGCCGAAACGATGGAATTATTGTTTTCTACTATGCTGGTTAAGGAGGACGAAGACGACGACGTCAGGTTGGGCGACGGAGACGGTGGCGGAGTCGTGTAAGGATTGAATGGATCTTCGCGTCGATACGCCGCAGCGTGTTCGATACGTTGTATGCAGCAGCCCAAATGTTGCAGTAATTTAACTCCGGACGAATGGTCGATGCTCGGTTCCGACGATGAATTTGGCAAAGAGTCGACAGTGTGCTGGGACGACGGCGATGGCGGCGCTGACAGCGACGACGACCCCACTGGCGACGTCGGTGACGACCAACGAGTCTCGTTTTCCGATTGTTGTTGGCTGTTTTGCACGTTCGAAGCCAAATATTGCGACACTTCGGCGGCACAGTGTGTAAAACCTGCCAAAAATCGGTCGGCGTAAGCGCTGTCCGGCGTCAAACCCAGCGCTCGTTGACGTTTCAGCTTATGCAAATGACGCACTGTCAATTCTAGAATGTCAGCTTTTTCCAGTTTGCTGACGTTTTCGCCTTCCGATTGAAGAGCCGTCAACATGATTTCCTTCAGTTCGTCCAGACACCGATTGATTCGTGCTCGCCGTTTACGTTCCAACATGGGTTTCATTACCTGCAATCAAACGAGACGTTTCGTCAGTTAGATACGTGGTGATACGTGGTGGTACATCGGTACATGCATAATAATTAATAAATATTCGCGTACTACGCATCTACTTTACGTTAGAAGAATACTACTCATATGCCATCATTCTATCGATGGTCCTAGTTCACTAATTCAAATTGGAAACAATAAGGTAAGGGTATATGCCCATTATAAGATACCATAGGTACCTACGGGTACATGTATTGTGGTAAGTTAGTGTCTAGCCATTCTGTCGACTTGATTGGTAATTCGTAAAGATCGAGATGTACGATACCCTTCGGTGTAGATCTATACCTAGCATGAGACTCTAAATTTTAGTAGGTGCCTACCTATTTATTTCGAAATTACACGTTTTTTTTTCTTTTTTTTCCTCGTTATCGTTTGTCTTAAACTCGTTTAAATTTTCAATGTTCATCCGTCTAGGAAGTAGGCAGTAGGCAATAGGCAATAGGCACTCGAACGAGTTTATACTATACATACTACGCATTACGCAGCAGCGATTTCAGTTTTAGAGTGTACGCCAAACGTAGACTCATGGGTAGACGTGCGATTTGCAGTAGATGGAACGCGAAACGTTTACCCTATTTGAAATTAATTGAATTGAAAAACGGAAACCGTGCAAATATGGTGAAAATAAGAATACCGAGACTGACCTTTCGATATTGATAAGTTCTGGAAACTGGCTGTTCGTCGTATGCCGAATTGGATGCGTTTGTATTGGTTACGCCGCCTGTAGGATTTTGAAAAACGTAACAGCGACCGTCTGGTCGCATCATCAGCTGACGATGTGGATTGGAAGAATTGATCGATGCCGCTGATAACATAACGACTAATTTTCACAAAATATCCGATGTGCAGAAATGTGAAAAACAACGCAGAAAATTCAAAATCGCGATTAAGGATGACGATAACCACCAAGATTTCAGCTCGACAAAGATGCGCAACAAAAGTTTATGAAACACGCAACGCGGAAAAATGATTGGCAAAGGTCGCGCGCAAAAGTCAGTCGAAATTAATTGTAAAAACACGAACGCGAAATGAGCAAAAAGTCACTCGATTGTGAGACACAAGACACCAAACTCGTAAACTGATATGAGGTAGATACGTTGAGTTACACTCGGATGATACCGAAATGAAAACAAAAAACAAAAATAAAAATGAACCGAACTCGGAGCTGCTGCTGTGGCCGCTGATGACCGGTGACGGTGAGAGCGAGTGAAGAACAGAACAGAGACCAGCGAGTACGACTAAGGAGACGATACGGCACAGGTACAGTACAGCACAGTGGAGTACACCGCCGCGCCGCGCCACATCACATCGAATTCGATTCGATCGAGTTGCGAACTTGCGAGTCCGAGTACCGAGTAGAGTAGACTTTCGAGTAGCTCTTCTATACGACGTATACGACGACGACAACGACAACTAACGTAAGTCGGAGTCGGAGTCAGTCACTCAGTCAGTGGAAGACGGAGACGGAGACGTATAAGCGATGCGATAACGAATAACGAAGGAATGAAATGACGATACACGATACAGCCAAGGTGCGGTACAGCCGCATCACAGCGCTGCGCTCGGATGAGCGGTGCGCGGTGGCAATGTAGAATTGTGCCGAGCCGAAGGCGCGGCGTGGCGCGGCGTACTCGGGTTCAGGTGACTCGTGGGCTGCACCAACGATGCGATGGCACATGGCAGGCCGGTAGCCAGACCGCTCCCGCGAGTAAAGCCTATCCGTGGGAAAGTACTGGCACTCTCGGTTCCCACACAACGTCGGAATGCCTGTCGTCGTGGTCGCTGCTGCCGCCGCCGCCGCCACTGTTGTTGTTGTTGTAGTTGTAGTAGTTGCTGGTCTCGGTCGTAACGCGTTGCCGACCCTGTTGCTGAAATAGCGATACTGCACCGCACCGCACCTTGCTCATTGTTTGCGCGGGTTCTTTTCAAACGTGGAATACTAACGACCCACGTGTTGATATGTGCGTGACTGAACACGGTACATCGTATACAGTACACGTCCGTCTTCGCAGTCTTTACACTGTACACCCTTCCCATTCTGCGCTGCACTTACCATACGTATCGCTGCCTCGCGTCCAATCGCGCTACCTTATTCTAAATTTCTTTTTTTAATCTTTATCCGAACATAATTAAGTGTACTTTATTACTTTTGCAGTACACTGATGATTTTTCTAAAGATTTAGGTGATAATCAACCAGAGCCACGTTCCATAAGCGTTTTGTGCTGGGATGAAGAGTGACCCCTACATGGAAAATTGTAAAAGAGTTTTTGGTGAATTTTACTCTGGTCCAACTATTTAAAAACTCTTTTTCATCAATTACCTTCTTCTATTAGGCATCAACTGAAAAAATTTCAAACAAAACTTGTATATCAAAGTCTTCAAAAATTTTAATTAGACCACTCATTCCCCTCAAATTTTGCAAAAAAAAAAAAAAATTTCAAGGATCCGCCCCTTTCTCTGGGAAGCACTGCGTTTGGGGCTGAGGACTTTTAGTATGTTCATCGAGGTCATAGTCAGTACCGATTCCTCGGGAAAAATTGTTGCCAGGAATTTCCCCCGACCAAAGCCTAATTTGACTGGGCTAGAATGATGCGATCCGCCTAGTGTTGGCAAAATGCGCGCACATTTGCGCATATTTGCCACGTTACTTCAATTTTTTCACTTTTTTTCAACAGAAATCGTACAATTTTCGTTTATAGCTTACAAATAAACATGATTTTGTCAGATTAAGCCAACATTAAAAATACTATTATATTTTAAATCAGTTTTCTGAGACGAATATTTTGAGATACAACATCATTTTTCAAATTTTTGAGAAAATTCGCGCATTTTCTAGATTTTGACTTGAGAATATGCGCGCATATGCGGATGAGAATATGCTCGTTGCCAACATTAGATCCTCCCGACTGTTTTCCTGTATGTGTATTCAAAACCATATATCCCCCTTTCTATCATAGATACAGGTTTCTTTCAAATACGATAGTACAGCTCATAAAATTATCTTCGTTATTTATCTTGAGCATTTTCCCGTAAAAATTATTCATCCGTCGAATAATTTATGCGGAAAGTATTTTTGGAAAACAAAATATTCTTCATTTCTTTTCACGGCTTTATCTCGAATACTATTGAAGATAGAAAAAAAAAATATAGAAGTAAAGTTATTGGAAATGTTATAAGCTTTAATTAAAAAAAAAGAAAATTGAAATTGGACAATTAGGGACAGAGTTGTGATCGAAAGTAAGAACCCGAATGGGCGTCATCTTGGATTGGCCACCATATTGAAAAGCTACCCCCACCATATGGTCATCATACTTTTTTACCATCTCCATGCACCCCTCTATATCTGGGGTTTGAAGGAAAATTTGCCACCCCAAATTATACTGCCCTGTTCTCTTCTGGCCCATGTACTACATCGCATATATGTACTTACTCGCCTCGTCGTGGGTATTATTTGTTCGAGCGTAGAAATGGCCGCAACTACTCGCATTTATTCAATTTTTTTTTTTTTTTTTTTTTTTCATTTTTTAAAGCGAAAAAATAGTAGTTAGATGATAGAAAGCCTAACGGGTTCGCTTACATAACTGGGAGCTGAATTTACTATACGACCAGTACTTCATTGCGATGCGTGTAATTAATACTTACTTACTTCTTAAATGTTTATGTATATGGTAGAAGGTATGTTTAAGTATACAAAACTTACATATATACCAATACCTACGTATCCGAGTTTGATGACAGAATGCGGAGATAGGTAGTAGTACCTACATGATATAGTATGTGATGTTGCGTCGCGCCATCGACACTGCACACGAAACGTATATACAGGTCACGAGGCCAGTGTATTTGTAGATGCTTCGGGACTTCACGATTGTGTCACCGAGTCTTGTATTACCCAGTCAAGAGTACCTAACTACCTATACACCTACCTATACATATACTAAAATCTAGGTACAAATAGAAGGTGCAAGGTATTTGAGGAGCCCTTGACGAAATTTCAGATTTGGATAATCATATAAATAGTGGGCTATTACTTTAAAATCTGATTATGTTTTACTCTAAATTCCTATAGTATTCATTCTTGTATCAGGTATCGATGAAGTCAATACATAATTACAGTTATCCTTATTTCTCATAATACGACAGATACAGCCGCAGCCAGGTACTACTAATAGAAAATGTTATGCACACGTGGCTCCCATCTCAGAAATTGAAGGGAAAATAAAATTTAGTTTTCTCGTTTGCTTGTTTTTTTTTCTTCCTTCAAGACTGGGCATAGGTATAGGTGACCCTGCCCCAAAAAAGGGATCTTACGACTAAATTTTCAATCTCGGAATTTTGAATTTTTAAAATACTCCAAACTCTCCTACTTCGTCTAAAATTCATCTTATATTTTTCCATTTTCAAAATTCAGTGAAATATTAGCAGCTGGACATGCAAATAGTATAATAATGTTTTTTATTTGGTTTTTCAGAAGAATTTTTATTGTTTTTATCTGCAGTAGTGAATCAATCACTCGAGCTACGGTATTTTAAATGTAATTTTTGAGTTCAGCACATCAAAATAACCGAATACTGTTAAATTCCAAAAAAAATTTAAGATCGTTAACTTCATTTTAGTAACACTGGTGTGATAATCAAGAATTTCAATCGCTCATTTTTTTGTTCTACTCAGAGGTACTGAAGCAAACTAATTCATGCACTTTACTCGGTGTCGTTAGATCCCTTGCTTGAGGCAGCACGGCCACATATAATCCCTTGGCCTTTTTTTAGTTGCGCCAGTGCTAGTACCTATCCCGTACATCGTTGGGTGATGAAACCGTACGATTGTACGATGACAATAGTGCCCGGTTAGGTGATCCTACTTGGGTAATATGGGTAAGATAATTATCGATAACCGCGATGAGTGATAACTACGGTGGCAAACTACTCATAAACCAAAAACCAAACTGAAATTGTAACAAGAATAAGGTACATAGGTAATTTGAATTTTATTACGTGGTAGCGGTTTTGATTTCGGTTTTGGTACGTGTTGAATTTCATAATATCGTTAGGCCGATTAAGTATGAGACGAGCGAGTATTATTCTGTACCTTTCGATATATTTTCGCTGGTGTGATTTACGAAGAATACTCGTATACTCGTCAATTTTTTTCATTACATAGGCCATCGTGTACGTGACGATTAGCTAAAATGGATGCTGGTTCGGAGATTCTGAGGTTTATCTGATAGTATGTAAGTGGAAGTACAGGTATGGGTAGGTACCTGGAATTGGTAGATAAGGTACAAATTGCCTACAAACAAGCGCCAGCGCGCATCACATTCGGTTTTGGTTGTTCAGAGTTGTTGATCCAAAGTGTAAATGCTAAATCTTACCATGAGAGTAAAAAAAAAAAAAAAAAAAAAAAAAAAAAAACAGCGATCATCAACACCCTTTTGTGCAAGGAAATTTAAAATGAATGAAATAATAACTTAGCCAACTCTGTTGCTTTGAAATGTTTTGCTAATTGAATTCTTATTTTTCCTTTCCCTTCTCGCTAGTTGTGTTTTTTTTTCAAATTCTTATTCTGAAAATAGCATAGTGTCTCGCCTCTTCGACCTTCGTTGTCGTTTGACTCGAGCAACGTTTTTCATTTGTTCGGGGCGATGGCCATTGACGATTAGGCAAGTTGTAAAGAGCACGCGACTGTGATTTCATTTCAACCACTCGATGCTCAAGACACACGGTGGGACCTGGTTGAATCGCGAAAGTAATTTATAAGGGTGTAAAAAAGGTTCGCTGGAAAGAATGAAAAAAAGAAAGAAGGAAGCGTAGAAAATGATGAAGAAGTAAAAGATGAAAAACCTCAACAGCGCGCGGTTTATTGTATAGGTAGTTGATAGTTGAAAGAAGCGAAAACCAATTTGATGTTTAATGAATAGAGATTGAAAAGAAGTAGCGAGAAGAAGGGTAGCGGCAGCGGTAAAACTGGTAATGGTGAGCATGCGCGAACCACGTCGGTGAGAAGCGGTATCAAGACGGATTCCCACGGCCTCAGGCTCGGCTATACGACAGGCACGCGAAGGCGCGCGCTCATACAATCATCATCATCATCATCATCATCGCCGTCGTCGTCATTATTATTATTATTATTATGTGTATTACCATTACCATCGTCTTCTTATTCGGTTTCGTCGTAGTGTTGGTAGTAGCCACAGTATAGTCATCTTCTTATACTCGTATGTCTGCTTACCTGTACAGTGTATAGTGTACAGTAGGTATACTACATACATTATATACAAGAGTACACAAGTACCTACATACTATTTAGGTATGCGTATACCAATACCATGCTCGCGTATATCTTCTTCTTCTTCTTCTTCTTCAATTCCGAGTTGACCGCTGCGATATCCCTTCCTCGTTCGCGCGTACGTTTTCAAATGTCCTTCACCGTCAGTATCACGAACAAGAAAAGAAGATGAAATCAGCCTTCTTCTATCGACTCTGAACCCAGCCCAGCTATGACTCATTAAACGCGTTAGGTATCTTGCAAGAGACAAAGAGAGCGATCGTCGATTATCATTTAATTATAGGTATCCTACATTCGTACGTAATGTAGTGTAGATACGTACCACGTACCACATACTACGTAAACGTGCAAATAATAAGAAAAAAGGAGAATACTTATAGGTAATATAACTTATATACCTCTACCTATACATTTATGTACCAAGAAACAAACGATGAAGTATCCACTGGTTGACAATTCAATGTAATTGATCGGACACTTGTTGGTTTCAATGTGGTTGAATTTATTATCAACTGAATTGTAATTTGTTACTAAACCAAACTTTTACACACAGTTTACACGAGCACGTACCAAATATAGGTACTCGTTTATCGAGGTTGATTTTCAGTGCGCCTATATATTTGCAGCGGTGATTGGCGGTGAGAGGAGGTGCATATGATGCAATTCCACCAGGTCCTCATTTGTTTCGAGGCCCTACAGAGCCTGTAGCGTAAGGGTCTAAAATCTATTTTAACCCATAAAAGCACGAAAACCTTGATTACAAGTTTCATTCATAGGCATTTTATAAATTGGTATTATTTGTAACAATTTAGAAGTGGTGGGAGGCTTTAAAATGAAGAATAAAACGTTGTAGATCCTACACAAGAGAGACCCGAAACGGCGAAGCCTCAAACATTTTGTTATCCATAAAATGAAAAAATGCGTTTTTTGTCTCGAGATACATTGTCTCCAAAAAAGGTTTTTCTTTTTCAAAAATTTGAAAAACAACCCCCCACCCAAAATGAGAAATTTTCAAACTTTTCTTTCGTTGAGAAAAATAACGAGATATTTTTAGTTGACTACAAGAAAACTCAGAATTATTTTTCTCTAAAAAATCGAGTTTTTTTTTTTTCTATAAAAATTATTTTTTAAATATTTCACTCCAAAAAAAAAGTGATTTTAATATATTGCGTATGATTTTGTACTTTCTGAGTTTTCTGGCTTGTGTAGCTCATTTTACATTTGAAATTTTTGGGCATAGCTGAATCGCCAGAGCCACTCAAAAATGAAAAAATGAAATCTAGTTATGCTAACTTGCTAAGTACTTGATACTTATGTACATACTACATACTAGATAGGTATAATTATGGGCTATTGCGCTATTGTACGAATACAGTCAAGGAGCGGCAACCAGGTAACGTAAACACCTAATAAAAACACTACTCCCGTAATAAGTGTGGACAGTAGGCTATCTTAAATGAATGTCTTTTCCTTTTCATCTCACCGCTGCTTCGCCGACTAATTACAATACGAAAAACTGAAAAAGTGTTAATACTGAATAGACGAATAGTGTACGAGAGCATTGGTTGCTGATTGATGTTATCGTTACCAAAGAGAAAATTGAAAAGATGGAAAGAAGGTAATAACGTGATTGGTTTTTTTTTGATTTTCCATTAACCCGTATACAAAAAAACTAATAGTTACTATATAATACCATTAGTTCCTATAAGTAACTATTTAAATTTTAGTGGTAACTAATGGTAACCATTACAAGTCCTTGGGTGATTAATAGTTACCAATAGTGATTAATAGTAACCATGAAACATCATATGGTTACTATTGGTAATTAATAGTAACTATTAGTAACTAGCATCTTTTGATACTCGCAGATAAGATGTGTTGTAAATTAGTACATATAGTCCATGGAAAACGTAATACATTTGGCTAGACGTGCGCGTCAAGCTTTGAGAGGGATGTCCACAACTAGACAGTGTTTTAATGAGCCTGCCAGGATGTACATAAAGACCTCCAATTTTTGAATCAAACATGGTGTAAATAGCCAACTACTAATAACTAATAGTTTTACCATAAAAAAAAAAACAATGGTTTTTTTTCGCCACTATTAATCTCTAATGGTACTGGTAATAGTAGTGGTAACATTTACAGCTAAAATTACCACTACTAATGGAGGCGAAAAAACCATTAGTTTTTTTTTTATGGTAGAACCGTTAGTTTTTTTTTTATACGGGAATTTACCTACTCCGAATGTTTTTGTTATTTGTTCACCAACGTGTAATAAGATGTACCTAATTATTTTGACTTCTCAAAAACTATGTAGGTATTTTACTTACAAATGAAAGATTTTATGGTCGGTGCAAACATATTCACATGTTGAACTGCCAATATTTCTTTGAATTTCAATGATAGAAAATCTGGGACAAATTTTAAATGAAAGACAAGAGTTTAAAGTTTTTTAAACATTTACCTAAACCCCATAAATTTAAAATTTCGTTTGTGAGGTTTTTCTCTTTAGACTATACGAGATGAAACGTTAAAACCACGTATTCCTTCACATAAATACAAGTTGAAAATGTTACTCAAGAAAAGTTTGTAAATCCTTATGTTTCTAGCCGGGGAGGGGGGGGGGGGAGGGCTGAGAAAGATAAGTTTTTCATTTGGACTAAATGGTAGGTAGGTATCTGTGAATTTTTTTTTGAGGTATTCTTGTTTCATAGTTCAGATGAAAATCATGTTTTGATAACCGCAATTTTTATTATCATTTAAATTAGTTACTTAAGGGGGGGGGGGGGGGGCTACTTTTAAATCGACTTTTTTTTTTATTACATAGAGTACAAATGTATTGACAGTATAGTTGAATACGCCAAGACCGGACCATCCCCGGCTCCACTGACTCCAAAAAAAATAGGAAATTAAAAATTTCAAAAATTCCAGTTGAATATTTTTGAAATTGTGATTTCCTAGATTTCGTAGTAAAAAATGCATAGAGTTTTTGAGACTTCAAAATATTTCTGTTTCATTATACTTTGGTCAACAAAATAACAAAAACATAAGAATGTATTATTTGAAAATCAAAAAACTCTAATTACCCTTTTTCTGTCCTACCCATTTCACATGAATGCCCCATTATCTCAATAACTAATGGAGGTATCGAGCTCATCTTTTTTTGGGGTTGTAGGAGAAGTTCTCCCCCATACTGTAACGAGAGGATTTTGCAAAATTTTAATTTGTCGACGATTTCTTTCGAGTTGACTGGAATACTTCGATGAGAAACTATGAGGGGGTTTGATAAAATCGGGTAGAAAGTAGGAATTTTGCAAAATCCTCTCGTTAAATTACAGACCAAACTGTACTGAATACAAAACATTCTGAGGAAGAACCTCGTGGGTTGCATAGTTTTTCTGGAAACGGGGCATTAAAAAAAGTCGCATTGTTTTACAATTTTGACGCTTGAAATTTTTCATTTTCCAAAAAATCTATCAATATTTTTTGCAAAACGACATCATCAAAATGCAATATGAATATAACTTTTCTTTTTTGAAAACTCCATGCATTTTATTTTTCAAAAATCAAAAATTAATTTTTTTTGTAAAAAAATGCAAAATGATTTTTGTTGCCAATTTTTCCTCGATACTTCAGATAAAAAAAAATCAAAAATGCATCATATAAAAAAGTCTTAAAAAATTCCGCTTGTCAACGCTATGCATTAATTTTTTTTTTTTTCAAAGTAGCCCCCCCCCCCCCCCCCCCTTTAATAAATTTCCTCGAACGGACTTGCATTTCCTTGAGAGGACGAAACATTTTAACTGAATAGTTCGAAGGTAAAGTTCTATGCCGGCCAACGTCCGCGTTTCTCCCGGTTACCAACGCATATAAACTTAGTTTTATTTTGATGGGTGTTAGCCGTGCAGTGTGTTATGTCAAATTGTCGAGGTTGAAAAATTAAAGAAAAGGTGAATGCATAATACAAGTCGTGAGTCGTGAAACGCTTTCACTGAAAGCCAAGAGCCAAGCAAAAGCTGAAAGCTGCTCTATCGACAAAATAGCATTATTGCCTACTTGCACTTGTTGCTGCGTGGAGAAAGCGCTCCGCCTATCAAGGAGCTCGTCCTCCAATGAATGGCTGACATTCTGTTATACGATATTTCATTCGATGCGCGATGCCGACGTTGCGTGTTTCGTCGTGTTTATTCATTAATGTACGCGATTTAAAATGGCGCCAATTTTCAACTGGGTTTAGATCGCGCACTTTAACCGCGTTTTTCTACGCCCCTAAATTATTAAAACTAAAATATGAATTTCACATCGATAAAAGTACATTAAAAACATACCTCCGATTTCGACTAAAGCTCACAGAGGTGGTTTACTTTGAGTTGAGAACCTCCCAAAAAATTGAGCTCCCTACCTCTCAGGGGAGTGGAGCTAGGGGTTCTCAAAGTAGGGTCACTTCCGAAAAAAACACCTCAGTTTTTGCTATTTTCGGGTATAGTGTCACTTGAGTGGCACCCCCTGAAAAAAGGCAGTTTGAGTTTATACATCTCCCTGGACCAATCGATTTCGAAGTTGGTAACCTGTACTTATTGCCCTCTATCGAGGGGGGGGGGGGGGGTAAAAAGTTGCAGATTTCTGATAAATCGAGATTTGTTAATTACAAAAAAAGGAAATATCACTTTCTTGGCGCCAAAACTATAGGTAGAATCAAAAACGGCTATTATGGATGCAAGAAAAATAATTCGATAAAAAAAATTGGAAATCTTTCATTGGGTGCCAACTTCTGATTTTCTGATAGCATCGTTTTTCGCCACTAAAAATTTGAATAGGTACTTATTTTGATTTTTTTAGAAAATCAAAAGTTAGTATTCCTGCAATGAAAAATTTTCAACTTTCTTCATCAGGGAGCTCTAATTTTTTTGGAAAGTTCTCAACTCGAAGTAAACCTCCTCTGTGAGTTTGGTCAAAATCTGAGGTAGGAAGAATGTATTTTTTTTTTTTTTTTTTTTTTTTTTTGTTGATCCCCTAATACGTATATGCGGGAAAAGCGGGAGTCATCAGCTCTTGAGTGATTTCAGTATAATGAAAGCCACTTTACCAAAACGAAGTAACTTTACCGTTGAACATCTAAAAATGATGCCACTTTATCATGTCGTTTCCCGAATTGATTTTCAAAAAATATGATCCGTCGAAGGTGGAAATATTTTTTTTCGGCGAGTTTTCCGTCGTCGCCATAGTTTAGCTGCATACCTACTCCTAGTCCAATATCAAGAGGTGTAAGTACCTATGTAGGTGCTTAGCCTGCTTAGGTAGGTACAACCCATCGAGTACGAAGGTAAAGCCTATTATGTTTACATACTCGTATGAAAACGTGACAACCCCCGTCTGCACTCTGCACTTCTCCACCTATATTGATTTCAAGGTGGTCCGATCTTCCGATGCCGTAGTTGAAGTAGCTAATTTTTAAATTTAGGTTATTAATCTTTAATGATAGGTAGGTAATGGGTATGGAATAATATGTTCGGCGCATTCGTATAAATGGTTTCCTAGGTGGTCTTTTAATCTTTTGTATTAGGTATAGTGTAAGTGTACGATGTATGGTGTACTCGTTCGTCGTATACTGTATAGCCGTAATTGTTGCAGCAAGTACTTACCTTGCCTATATGATGCGAGTATTTGAAAAAAGGTATTTACGCGTAATGCATGTGGTACGAGTACGTAGGTAACTAGGTATACGTCTATCGTATATCGTATATCTACCTACGAGCTATTAGGTATGTCTATATGTATGCAACAACTTTAAGTATTCATTGTTGATGGTTGTGATTTTACAAGGCTACAGTACGTAAATTCGATGCTGTACGTGTATTTGTATAGTCAAGTGGCGCAGGCGCTGGTTTACCAAATTACCTATACCTAACCTACTATTGAACGATACTTATCGCTGGGCGGCCGCGGCGCGACTCGACGTGATGGTCACGGACATAAGCAGGACACGGACACGCGTAATGATACGACGAGCCGCGGGAAGATAACGAGAAGAGAAGAAAAAAAAAGAATGGGAAAAAATTCGACTGAAAGAAGAAAAATTACCGGTCATCATCGGTGCGATATTGTTGGAGTCGCATCGATCGCACCGCGTCCATAATTGATAATTACGAATTCACGAGGCAATGGTCACTACTGGTCGAAGCGGCATAAAACGGTGCGCGCGCGGCGAAGGGTCGTCGCTTAGCGAATAATTTTCTTCGTTACAGTACGTCTATGTAGTATGTAGTATACGTATACGTATACGTATACGTACCTACTAAGTACGCAATGGCAACGGTTCCATTGTGCTTGGAAAATGAGATCAGAGACCAACGGCCACTGCTTCGGCCAGTGCCATCGGCATTGCTATCGTGGATAGGTAACCTGTAGTAATTTGTAACTAACACAAACGGGATGAAGCGGACTGCAAACATCGAGCCTAGCCAGACCGTCGGAAAAGCGAATATGAGGTGACGGAATGAAACTTTTACCTAGTGTGATGTCGGTGTTTCGGTTTGTTTTGATAAACGACACGAACGAAGGCACGAAGATTGATATTTGAAATAAAATCACATTGATTCTCACTTGGATAAGTTACGTATATTCACAAATCACCAGTTTATAAAAGGTACATAATGAAGGAAATTTCAGCATAAGGCTAAAACACCTAACATCAGCTTAATCAAACTACTGTGATCAATAGGTGATCTCCACTAACTTAATATTCCATAAAATATGATTATTTATATTAATTAGTCTGAAGAATGCAGTTGACAATTAGATAGGTATACCTTTCTCTTCAGCATAAACGAAAAGCGGCGTGTATTTAAATTACACATCATACGCTTAGCTTTGTATGATAGGGTCAATCACTTCTATATGCTTCTGCTCAAAGAATGTAGGTATACCTTTCACTTTTAATTTTGTGCGAATTTGCCAAAGTTATTGTAAAATAATGTATCGATAATAAGTGGTTAATTTCCCGCATTACACTAGGCACCAACATAATTATGGGACATGTCAGAAGTGCCAAATTCAGGTTGCATTGGATATATGCTTGAAATGTAGTTTTATGAATGTGATTGAAAAACTATTGTAGGTATAGGATGCCCGTTTACATTAGAAATTTTTTTTTTTTTTTTTTTTTTTTTTTTTTTTTTTTGTAAATTTCTGTAAATTTTGAGAAAATGAAAAAATTTGAAAACATTCAAAATTTAAAAAATGTTTTAAATTTTTTTCTTTGCATAGCACCTTATAGAACTTGAAAAAACGGAAAAATCTCCATCTTTTGTGTAGGTAATTTCATCAAAAAATGAGATTGAAAGTTTATTCACTTTACCCGCTTCATTTTCCTACCTTTAGGTAAAGCACCACCTTAAATTTATTTCTCGGACTTTGTGTTAATCATCCGTTAGATTTACGACGTTTATTTTCACTCGTTATGACCAGCCAACTACGTAGGGTAGAGTACCCGTTTATGGCCACCGCCACCTGTCCATCTTTGGCCACCTTTAGCATTAAACATAGATTTGAAAAGAAAAAATGGATGAAATCAGTTGGGGTTTTTTAAAATTGAAAGTGAATGCACTTCTTCAACCAATATTATATAATTTGGAAAGAAAATATGTGGTTAAGTATTTTTAACTCTAATTTCTTGTGCCAAAAATGAATGAAGTTAAAGTTTGCTTGCAAAAAAGATCGTTTGATGGGGTCTGTGTAATGATGGAATAGCAGTCCTAATAATCAAAAAGTAGAGGCAAGTAAGTAATTTTCTTAAAGATCAGTGATTTATCTATCAGAAATGAATATAAAATTGGTAAATAAATGATTTTTTCTCGCATTTATTTTAAATGGCCGAGTTAGGAACTCTGAAAATTGCAATTTTCCATTTTTGGCCACATCATGGCCAAAAATGGAACGAGCCGCTTCCATTTTTGGTCACCTTAATTATTTGTTATTCTATTCATAATCCCATCAATATTTTGATAGTTTTTATTCAGGGATGGTCAAATCGCAATTTTTGTTATAACCAAAATTATTTCTAGGACCTCAATCCACAAATTTTGTTTGAAATTTTTTTTAATTGGACATCTCCCTTAATTTTGAAACAATATAAATATTTACTTATATGCTATGTGAAATTAGAGGAGAGGGAGGGATCCTATAGAAATTTTTATAATAACAAAATTTTATTTAGGATCTTGATCTACAACTTTAATTTAAAAACAAAAATACCCCAGCAAAGAAAAAAAAGTCACGAGTTCTTGTGAAACCTAAAAAACGAATTTCGCTCGCCTTACGTGAATTATGCAATGGTTCACAAAATTCAACAACTACTTGAAAAAGGAAGAAGATTCCTTTGCCATCGGTTATCATTCACGATCAAGCAATGGGTAGTTCAAAAACAAACTGTTTTAGATTTTAAAAAGTTGTCTAGCGCTAAAAAAGCGCCATCTATTAAAGCTAATCTAGTATCTGCAATTCTGCAAGTTCTACCAAGACTCGTAAAGCATCTAAAACCACTGAAAATAGGCCTACTCCATCTGGAAATAAAAAATCAAAACTACATTCTGAGAAAGATGGTGAAAAACTAGACATAAAATGTAGCCTACATGTTATTTCGAGTACCCGCTGTAAGTACATAAACTTGCAGCATTTTTCGTTTACAAGAACCTTGTCTACATTGTGGTAGCTTTTTTTCGAAGATAAAAATGTGATAAATGCATCGTTGGTGGAAAATGGACCCAGAAACAATGGCACAGTGAAAACTAAAGGTTCTTTAAATGCGATTATTCCTTTTTGAAATAGTGTCCTTTTTGCCACTAGGTATGGTTAAAAACTTGAGGGAGATTTTTGAATTGAATAAGTGTTAAAATTTGCAAAAAAATGTTTTATTATTATTATTTTTTTTTAAATTTTATTAAAAAGCGTATTAATATATCAAAAATTACTCGAATAGAGTTATTTTACAAAAGCATTCGCAATTTCAATGGATGGCCAAAAATGGTAACAGCCGTCGTGGCCATTGCTGGAAGCATGGTGGCTACTTTAGGGGATTTTTGACCTTTTTTTTTTTTTGAATTTAAATAAATAATTATTACGATGACTTTACGAATATACTAACTATTCAGATCGAAAATACAATGTTCAATTATACAGAAAACATCATCAAAGTTCAAATAACTTCATTTTACAACTCGCCATGAGAATGAGAAAATGAAAAATGTATTAAAAAAATGAAATTTTCAATTTTCAACAACTCGTCGGCGGATGTTCCGGAATTTTCATTTTTCTAACGTGTAAATATACTGCGACGTAATGCCTTCCCAATTCCGCAGTTATTTACTATTTATTTTTATTTTTGAGAGCGTTGCGTTGTGCGATTTCAGTCGGCAAATATTACTTATTTGCAAATATTCGATACGCTTCGCTGCGTATAAATAAATTACCTGCGTAAATACGCGTGCACAACAGTAACTCGCGTACAAGTGTGTGATGTAATGTCATGTATTATTTTGTAGACCTACAACGCTGACGCATACGTACGCGCCTATTGTAGAACCGGAATCGCGAGAAGGAGAAGCCAGTTCGGCAGTTCCCGGTTTTGGGAAATTGGAAGCGTGCACGACGTAGGTACGCGAAGCGCCTGAACAGCAGCGACAGCGATAGGCGAGAAAGCGGAAAGAGAAAGAAAAAAGAAAATCATTTAAATACAGCGATAGGGTTTCGAAGGGTATAACAAGCTACGGTGGACTTGTGGGTGGGGGGGAGGGGGATTGATGCACATTTTGCGGTGCATTGCAATGTTACATTACGTATCCTATCGTATTGACAGGTATCGACGTATTGGTCGTAAGTCGTAACGTAACGTAACGTAACACACTACACAGCGTAAAGCGTAATGTCGCATTCGTATTCGGATAAGTGTTGGCCGGGTGAGGTGAGGTGAGGTGAGGTGCGGTGCGGTGTTTTTATGTCGTATGGCATAGTGGTATACACACACGTACGTTGTGTAGCGTGGGAAACCGCGGCAGGTGTTCGCTATTAGTAGCTACTGTATTACCAGCTTTAATCTTCAATCTTGATGGCTCCTAAATTGTCTTCTCTGATTTATGGTTACCGAAGGTGGCGCGGTGTAGTCCAGGCGACAACAACAACATTTTAAAAGTTATGCATGGTGAGGTGTGGCGCAGCCGCGGCGGTACGGTGTTGTTGGCATTTCACGAAAATTAACAAAAAGTAGGACCAAAACAAAACAAAAACGAATGAAACCTGCTACTACGAGATCGCTGCTGGCTCGTTGCCCTCGTTAATATTATCGTAACTTAATGATGACTTGAATAATAGCGCGCGGCTTTGCTTACGCTTTTTCTCTGTCAGTTTTTAGCTAACGTATTTCTGTAATTCTAATATTCGCCTATTTTTCTTCATATTTTTTTTTTTAAAATTCGCAATTCGATGCGATAGCTGGTAATACGCGTCATTTACATTCTTGTTTGTTTGTGGTTGTGGATATGGCATAATTATAGTGAGAGAAGAGATCGCGTTCAAGTGGACAGCCAAGTACCATAAAAATAGCAAATTTTGTGCCCTATAATATAAATGTGACAATATGCCATGTGGAAGATGCTTAGAGCAAAAAAATCTTTTTTTTTTTTTTTTTTTTTTCTAAAAGACCTCCTCTATCCGATGGTATGGTCAAAAAAAAAAATCAAAAATTTTTTTTAAAGTGCTTAAAAATGCACTCGAAATGACCAATTTATACTACAAAATCGCTTTGTTTTTTGGCTCTCCTGTACAATTTACATTGCTCTAAGCATATCTTCCACATGTCATGTCACTAATATACCTACAACCTACATTGCATACTCGATACGAGTAAATAGTCCTTTTTTTTTCGGGTAAAAAAGAGAAAATAAGGTAGACCAGTCAAATATCAACTTTCAGCAGCTTAGACTTACGTTAGACCAATTACAGTTATTACGAAACATTGAAATCGATGTACTAAAATACCAATAGATTATAAATGTATACGTATGTGCATGTGCGGTTACATGCGTTAAATAAAACTAGGTACATAAAAATTAGGTACGTACGTGCACTTACTTCAAGTTAACCCACCTCCGTTCAAAAATAACGTATGTACCCCTACGCACGCGGTGTAGCGCTTTGTGCATAACTTGCTGCCTGCTACAGTATGAGGACACACCGAGACCGACCTATGTGATGCGATGTGACCCCTTCGAAACGTCATCTTATGCAACCCACATCTTTAAACGTTGAATAATTCACATAAGCTACGTTATTTACGGCGTAACCGAGCTACTATACTTATCATGTGGAGTGGAGGATGGCGGAGCAGTGCAACGCGCCGCGTCATGTAGTATTATCGAATTTTGTTCATATATTGAAGTTGCAAAATGCTTAACCCGTATATTAAGTACGTCTCGAATAGCTGTCCAAATTCTAATTGCATTCTTACAATTCGATATGCGCATTACGTCGCTTCGGTACTGAAAATTTGAACTTAACTTGATTTTGAACTTTCAATGATTTTATATAATGTATAATTTTTTTTGTCTCTTTCTTCAACCTTTTTGTTTCATAAATAAGCGGTACCTCTACACCCCCTTCAAATTAAAAAAAAAATTAAAAAAAGGAAATTGATATCGAGTGCTAATTAAAGACATTATAATGCATATTTAATTACACTTAATTATGTGAAAAAAATCATTTTTTGTGTTTTTTTTTGTGTTTTTTTGTGTTTTTTTTTTCAAGTTGTGGGAGCCGAAAGATATCTCTTGAAATTAAGTTGAGAGCTTACTTACAATATAGTGTGGTTTATTTTGTTACAGGACCGAGACCTATAGAGTAAGCCACTGCCATATCAACATGTTTTCATCAAGTACCTCAGGTAAGTAAGACCTATGGTCAAACAATAATTAAAATATTAAAAGATATGTATGTCATCGTTAGGGCTCAGATTTTCATGCTCTAGCATGTTTTTCTGTTGAATACTAGATAGGGAATTTTCAAGTCATCTTTACGTTTCAGAAAATTTCCAGTAAAATTAAACAAACTTGTTGGGGCATATTTTCGCATATTTGACCTTTGAGCGCATATAATAGCATATTTTAGGCATTTTTAGGGAATAGTTATTTTGTGTTTTTAGAGAATATTTCATTATTTTTCAAGTTTTTTGGGAGCATATTTGATCAATTTTCCATTTCCAGATTTTTATCTCTCGAAAAATCCGCAAAACTGATACAGCTTTTTTCGCTGCAAAATTTTCAGCTTTGGTAGTACTTTTTTTTATTTAATTAGAATTACGTTTCTTTACTTTAATTTTTTTAAATTGCTCTTTTTTAAATTTTTTCCCTCCGTTTTATTAAAAAACAAGGCCAAAAATCGATTTCAAGAATTGTATGAAATAACCTTTTTTCCTTTTTTCTGTTCAATTTCTCATTATTTGTTCAAATTTTGAGTCAAAATGAAGTAGCTGGCGTTTTCCTCATTGAAACAACATCCACATCGTCGAAGCATATTTTTAGTCTACAGTATAAAATGTTCAAATTGCGACGTTACGTATATCGGTGAAACCTCTCAAAAGCTTCATATGCGTGTTTCCCAACATAAACGTGATGTATTTAATAAAACTGAAAAAACTGCTCTGGCTAAGCATGCTGAACAATTTTCCCACAACTTCGATTTCGAGAATATAAAAATTCTTCAACGTACGTAATTGCAGAAACAGACGAAAAAGGAAATTTATTGAAAGTCTTCATATACTTCATGATAAAAATTCAATCAACGATAAAGCGACGTAGATGATCTTGAACCATACAAACATCTGGCTTCGCAATTTCTTTGTTCATTTTTTTCCTATTTATTTTAATTTCACTTCATAATTTCTTCGTTCTTCTCTCCTATTTTGTTTAATTTGATTATCTGATGATGCACTACGTCGTTATGCGAAACGTCATATTTCCCCCCTTTTTTTTTATTTCGTTCGTGTTAAAAACTGTCTTTTTATTTTTTATTAAATGAAATTAATAATTAGTAAAATTTTTTAAAAATCAAGACATAAACTCCTTTGAACTTTCAAATTTTCAAAATTTAGTCTTTCTAAACGTCCAATTGTATGTTTCAATTTTCCCATGTTCTTTTCTAATTTTCTACGTAATTATTTGCTTTTTCAACTACTCCACGTACTTATTCGACTTCTCAAATCTAAACTTCACTCTTCGTAAAATTTTCTTCAACTTATTCTTATTCGTACATTTATTGTTTCACAATCAACCCATTACTTTTAAAAATTTTCACCAATCGTGCATTATCAATTATCATGATCATCGTACTTCAATATGCCTTCTTTCTGCAATCATTCGTAAAATTTTCAAAATTAATTTTTCCCAAACATACAATATGCCTTACTTAATTTTTCCAACTTATTTCCAACTTAGTTTTTCCTTCAACATCTATGTAAACTTCGTAATCTCTGAAAAATTTCTTTCCATCTTTCGCATTTCTCCGTATATTTCTCCTTTGATAATCTATGTGAATTTTATGTTTAAAAGATCTACTTAAATTTCTTTCGTAATTTTCGTGAATTTCTTTGCATTTCTCATAAATTTCCACACCTTTCGACGTTAACTTTCGTAATTAGTTTCTAGGAAATCGTGAATATTTTTCAAAATTCTTGCTCTTCTTTATAGACTTTATTTATCAGCGTACTTACATTATGTATCTACTTTTACTTCTTATTGCGTTCATTAATCCAAGTACTTATTCAAATATCAGCATTTAAGCAATTTTTCACATTCCATAAATAGTCCTTACTCGATCGAGTGAGAAACTGAACATAAATGAATTCTTTTGCTGCCTATGTGAGTGTATCAAATATATCGTATATCCCAATTATAATGTCTATGCTTCATCTGCTTGCCTGGCTGCTTTGTATAAATGACCATGTTGGTGGAGGTCAGGTGTCGTAGGTATTGTACCTACTACCTACTTACTGTATAACTGTATTCAGCATTGTACAGCGTAGAAAGTGATGAGTGACGAATTCGTGGTGGAATGGAAAGTATTTTTGCGACGGGTACGCGTCTAATCTCAAAGACGAACAGAGAGGTATGCGGGTTAAGTTAAGTTGAAGGGTTCGTCTTCGCCTAGCGTGTAAATATGCGCCTACTACCAACTGGACGACTACGTAGTATGAGAGAATCGTGGGAATATCGAGCAGGTGTCTCTCGATCATCGCTCTGTGTACGTCCCGTCACTCCGCACCTAGATGTACAGTATTTTTATACCTAGGCCTTTCAGCACCAAACTCTTCGCCGCACCTACTGTACGGTGCTATACTGTAAGATATTTATTTTGTTCTGGTCTGGGGTTGAGGAGGAGCAGGGGCTGTTTCAGTGTGTACCTAATGTTTCAAAATCGATCTAAAATACGGTGCAGTAACCGTATATGCAAGTTTGAATGCCCGTCTATTGTATTATATGTAGAATTTTTGCTTCTGGTTTTGCTTGTCAGGTGTATGAGGTCGCCTTAGTGCATCGCAACCGCAGCGAGTAACAAAAGCGTGCATTTTTTAAACAAATCACAAAAATAAGGAACGAGGGTGATATGAGGGGAAAATTGATGAGTGTTAAGGAGGTCCTTTTGTCGTGTACTCTTAAATCGATAGAAATAAGACTAAAAAACTTGACTTTTATTAAAAAAAAAAACACAAAAAAAACAGACACCTGCGCAAGCGCAGCTCCAACAGTGTGCGTAGCTTGAATTCTAAAATTACTGAGTAGTATTACTCTAGAGTTCATTTTCTCTTGAATTTTCAAAAATGAATTTTTGTTATTTAAAAAAAAAATCAAGAAGGATTTTATTCCAATTTTTTTTAGAGGTGATTTTTTTCTACTTTTCAAAACTAGATTATTTTAATTTTAAAATTCCGAAATTTTACTTATCTAGGTACTGATTTTCAATTATGATGAATTTTCAAAAAAGTTAATCTAGTCAAATTCTTCAACGTATTGAATTTTTTTTTTCTTTCAATTTTTGGGAAGATTTTCCTTGAATTTTCACAAAGAGAAACTGTGTTAATTTTTTTTTACCATTTTATTTCAATTTTTCAAGGTTTTTATCCTTTATGCTTAGGAATTTTTTTGATTTTCAAAATTTGATTTTTTTTCAATAATTTTTAATGATAACTTTTCTTAATTTTCAATAACAAAACTTTAAATGATTTTTCTTCAATTTTTAGAGATCATTTTCTCTTGAATTTTCAAAAAAGGTATTTGTTACCTACTTAAAAAAAATAATAAGATGGATTTTTTCGTTTTTTTGTTTTTTTTAATGAGATTTTTTTCTAGTTTTCAAAACTAGATTTTTTTGATTCTACAATAATTCCAAAATTTTACTTAGATATTAATTTTTAATTAGGTATGACAAATTTTCAAAAAAATTGGTTTCTGTCAAATTTTTTAACATAATATTGAATTTTTTTCAATTTTTGGGGAGATTTTCTTTGAATTCTCACGAATAGAAACGGTGTAATTTTTTTGACTATTAAGAGATTTTTTGATTTTCAAAAATTAAAATCTAAAAATTTTGAAAAATACATTTTTTGTTATTAATGAAGATTAAAAATTTAATTTCATAACGACTCTCGAAAACAAAATTTGAACCCATCCCATGATTTCATCCTAGATACGCCACTGATTTTTTTTTCTTTGCTTTTTTCAGCTAGGTACCATGGTGGTTTCATTCTTATTTTCAGCTCTTTATCCTATCTCTCTCTATTCTATGGGGATGCGAAAGTTTCCCAACCTAAAAGAGGTTCAACTGGTTTTACATTTCGTCATTTTTTCTCATTTATTCCAGCTATAGGTATCAAAAATTTTTTGAAGTTTGATTATTTTATTGGCGCGCAGGAGTTTTTTAAAACATTGTTCATTTCCTCAGTTCATTTCTCAGCTCCCTCCATTATTTGCAATTTCAACCACTTTCAAGTGTACAGGTGGTTTTTCAAATTTTTATATTTCTGAGGTTTTGCAGAGTTGTACTTCAACGCCTTAGTGCGTTTTTTTTTTTCGTTGCTCATCGTCGCAACCCCTTATCGATACCCCATCCTACCCACACCTTCACATTTTCGATGTTTATGTTTGTCACTGCTATCAATCATCGTCGTGATTATTGTGAATTCGTCTACTCATATTCTGATAACCTATGCTGCACAACACAACATGCTTGAAATATCATTAGCGGTTACCTATTATGCACCTACCAATAAGACAGTGCTTCATCCCAAACAACTGAAAATAAATATCAAAAATATATAATACCTAAATGAATTACGCTCCTCTTTCAATTTTTTTTCTCAATTTCAATATTAGATAGTTTTTAAATAGGAGACGACAAATCACCGCCTCAAATTTTTACCGCCCTGTGCGATCGCACTATTCAACCATCTTGCCAATACGGCGCTGATTCCAATCACGACTGCGAAGGCGATGAATAGTGAAAAGTGACCATTAAGTGGCAAATTTACGTTTGTAAAAGCCGAATAAGTTGATAGAGTAAACTGGCTTTTATACGCGTCGATGAAGCATTCACGAGTAGGTATCGAGTACGCTATGCCTGCCGTGCCATACCTTTAAGATGCTGCTCGTTTTCAAGATGAAAGGTGACAATGGATAACGAGCAATCGAGCACCGAGCAGATGTTGACGATAAAAATACGTATACGCGTATTTAATTTACGGTCGCACTAGCCAACGCAGCAGCGTAATGTAGCGTAACGAAAAGGCTAAAAAGTCTGAAATGAGCGCGGAACACAATCGATTTAACACCTTGGCTGCGACAACAGCAACAGTACAATGCTAAGATGAGAAGAATAACCATTGACCATCGATACCTACGCCTTATAAAAATTACTCTACACTCTGCAGTGGCCACCAAATTAGACAATAATAATGCATCTACAGACTTAGCAGTATATCTACACTAAAGTATAATAGAATAGCCAATAGGTGTATCTACTATATCGCTATCCGTGATATGCGATACATGCGTGTTCATGTAAAGGTACCTATAAGTGTTGAAGAATACACCGCACCATACCTTCGCCTTCATTCTCTTCGTTAAAGATGGACGAATCAAATAGAAGGTTGGTAGATAGGCCTATCTACAATTATTTATAAAGCACCGACGAATAAGGTTTTTCTAAACGAAGCCGCCGCCGCCGCGCCGTCACTGTCACCAGGCAAACGTATTCAGTGATACGTCAATACACCATCTATATAACCGCGCGAGTCCATTTAATCGCCTTTATCGAAATCAGTAGGTATTTATTGGTCGTATTTTTGTCTTGAATATCGCATTACATAGTACCTAATATTTTTCAACGAAAAAAAGGTTGGAAGGTCAGAATCCCCAAAAGGCACATCTAGGACTTCTACCGAACCTACATGCCAAAGAACAGCCTCCTAGGTCAATTGGGGTGGCCTGTAGCCGTGACACAAACTTAAACAAGGCCAAAAATAGCAAAAAATGACCTCAAAATTGCGTTTTTGGGGGTGGAAGGGGGTGGGAAAAGGTTGAAAGGTCGAAACCCCCCCAAAAGGAACATCTAGGACCCTTACCAAACCTACATGCCAAAGGACGACCTCCTAGGTCAGTTTGGGTGACCTGTAGCCGTGACACAAAATTGAAAACAGTGTAAAATGACCCCAAAATAGCGTTTTTTGGGGTTGGAAGGTCGAAACCCCCAAAAGGCACATCTAGGACCCCTACCAAACCTACATGTCAAAGAACAGCCTCCTAGGTCAATTTGGGTGGCCTGTAGCCGTGACACAAAATTGAAAACAGCGTAAAATGACCCCAAAATAGCGTTTTTTGGGGGTGGAAAGAGGTGAAAAAGGGTCGGATGGCCGAAACCCCCAAAAGGCACATCTAGGGCCTCTACCAAACCTACATGCCAAAGGACGACCTCCTAGGTCAATTTGGGTGACCTGTAGCCATGACACAAAATTTTTCAAGGTCAAAAAAGTGTCAAAATAACCGGTTTCTCCCCTCCTAATTGCTCTAGGAAGCTGATTTTTGAACATGTTGTACAACTTTTCATTTCCTATCGACTGGTTTTTGAATTGGCATTTTTTGTGATTTTCTGCACCCCCCCCCCCCCCCTCCATAAAAAGTCGACATATCTGAATTTCAGTTCAAGGTCATCCCCACTCCAACCACAAAATATGCCTTCCGAGAAAGCCCTATTGCCCGAATTTGAACTTATTTGGTGAAAAAGGGGCTGAGCGAGGGGCTGATATATATATATATATATATATATAAACAGACATTGATGAAAATGGTCAAAATGGACTTCTGGAGTCATGAAACGGATTTTGTACTTAACCCCCCCCCCCCCCCCCCCCAAACTCCCACATCATGATACAGCGTAATAGCATTGGTTTTTTTTTTGACAAATTGAGAAAAAACAAGGCTAACAAAGCTAAAAACAATGGAATAGCGCGGGACTCGACTAAAACCAAGTTACTCGAATTAGGAGACAGCTAAAAATGAGTAATGGGCAAAAATGTCGCATGTTGGGTGCAGTATGCGGAACGCAAAAAGAGGACGGCTACGATGATGGCATGCCCGAGTGAGGTTGCTGCAGTTGTACGCATGTAAGTATGTACACATGTGGAATGCTCGTGTGACTACACATTATAGAAATGGTGCTCGCCTGTGCCTTCGCCATCATGCAGGTTTCGGATTTCATTTCAGTTCCCACGATGTAAAACCGAAAACGCGTGTTTGGTGCCGGTGCCGGTGCCGGTGTTAATGTTTGCTGCTGTGCGCCATCCACTGCACTGCTACCAATTAGGGGTAATGGACTCGTTATTCGTACGATGTGAAATTAACGCGGACGATCGTATTGCAATATGTTAGCTACCTTTATAACGCAATTAAATGCTCTAAGTATAGCATATCACCTTCACCCCACTAACTCGCGTGTAGGTATGTATCTAAATTTGAGGTATACCTATACTCGTGGGTGTATAGGTAGGTACGGGTCGCGGTAGAGGTGTACAATAAATAAAAGATCGTCAAAGATATTTGCTGAACAAACTTTCGATTAGAGAAAACGAAAGAGAGAGAGAGAGAGAGAGAGAGAGAGATAGATAGATCAAATCCAGTTAATTTTTAAAGACATGCTGTTGATTCACCAAGCTGGTGTCAGATTTGCATTCGCATCCCAAATCTAATGACAGTGGACTTGAACAATCAAAAATTGGATTGAAAATGCTTATATTGTTTTGAACTTTTTCGTTATAATTTTCCAAACTTTTTAGGGATGTGCGTAAGATTTCCAACGAATACGACGCGACGTTGCATTCTTAATTTCCTATACTGTCTGATTATGAGTGCAAACGTTGATCAGACCTACTAAAAGTCCGACTAACGTTTTGGGTCTGCTCCTCTGCTTCAACGTATGTGAAATTTCTAGGATGAGTCCAAACAACGCATGGTCATTCCTGGTTTTTTTTTCTTCATTTTTTATCAATTTATTTTTTCAAGTAGGTAAAGTAAGCATTACGATAATGTGAAAAATTGATTTCGACTCGAAAATTTGAAAACTGCATCGGCATTGGCATTGTCACATTGAAAGGTTGAACGCGTGCCTCAACATGACAATTTGATGGACGTGTTATTGCAATAAGCGTACCAGCAGTGTTACAGTCAGGTCGCCGCGATGCGGCAACAGACGCAACAGCAGCATGGCTCGTGTGCTCGAACGTCTAATCCAACGACGCTATACGTGATTTTCAAATTTCAAACATACACGTGTAAAAATAATCGCTGAAGGAGAACCAGAAAAATGTGAAATACTTCCCTCCTACCTTCAGTATATTAAATATTTTCTGGTACTCGAACGAATGCAACATCTATACACATATGTAGATGTAGGTAAAGCTATTTTTACCTGTTGAGCATGCTGATTATTTTGTTTTATTCGAAAGTGGAAAAAACAATATTCCAGTTTCGAGGCAATCGCATTAAATTTTGTTTATTATGATGAGGACGAACAATCAGGTTGAAGAAATAGAGAATATCTTAAATTTTTTGTTTTTCCACTCGAGCGAATTAGCATTAGACTAGAGTATGGAAGGTATCGAAATCGATGTATTGTGCAAAGAGGCAAAGACTGAAGCGTGTCCCACGTTTTGATCAATAATTAGACTAAATCTTCTGATTTTTTCATATTTGAAAGTAAAAAAAAATCATATTGAACGAAATAGAACATTTTTTGAACCAAACGTCGAATTTATTTACTTATGCTTTTCAAGCGAGTGGAATACATTTTGTATTTCGCCGAAGTGCTGCCAAAAAGGATGCCGCAAAACTCCCACTTTTTGGTTTTGATATTTTGTTAGACAATTCGCGTGCTGCGCTGGTACACGCGCGTACCTACATAACGCTTATAATTACTAATGTATCTACTCGTACTGGTACTCGTGATAGTATCTATGTAGTTTACCATTACCTGCAGCTTATTGTACATACGTATAATTGTGCTGTGTTGTACTGTATGTACTTCGGTGCAATTACCGCGGTAACGCGGCACGGCACGGCACGGCAAGGCAAGGCACGGCGCGGCGCGGCGCGATGTCAACATTTATCATTTCTTATTTATGCAGCAGAATTACTATGCATAATTTATGTGCAAAACTAGTTCCACATACTTCTTAGGTACTTACATGTACTCGTATTCGTAACTCGATAATAAATTTCATTTAATTTCATAACACACGTGTATGCACGTGGACTCATCAAAGTTGTAATTTTCAAAGAATTGGCGCGGCGCGACCTTACGCGACACGACGAAACTTGATACACGCGCCGCGTCCTACCTTACGCCCCCCCCCCCCCCCCCACCCTCCCAACACACTTCACACCTGTAGCGAGTACAAAACGCAATGCTAAATAATTATTATTTGCAGGCGTTGCTCTGCTCTGCTCTGCTTTCTGCACTCCGCTGCGCTGATTTCCCTTCCGCATCTGTGCCGGGCGTCGCGTCGCACCTCGTCTTTCATCGCCTCGCGTTCCATTCATCGCATAAAAGTGCGCTTTGCGGCGCTAAAAATATCTACACGTAATAATTACATTACGGGCCTACGTCTAGTTCTGTTGTATGCGTATAAGCTGTACCTGTACGTAAACGTATTTATTATTCGCGTTTGTATCTATTGACTTTCGCTTTGTGATTTTTCGCTATCCAAACTTAAATTTATTTCCTCACTTGTGAATGAGCTATTTTTTTCTACGTTTTCCCAAAAATTTGAATTTATAATTTCGATTTTTTCTTCTTCTAAAAATTCCTCTATTTCTTTTACATCTAAGGGGTCTGTTCTTTTTTTGTCAAAATCCTCAAATTTATTTAATCCGATTTTATCAAAAGTGGCGACGAAATTTTTTTAATTTTTTCTGAGTTCATCCAAAGTACCTTCTATGTTTAATTGATATGCATTTAGAATTTTTTCGATTTCGTGTTTTTTAAATAGATAGATCCAGCTAGTTTTTATTTCCATTAATCATATTTTTTTATTTTATTTAATTTTTATTTTGTTTTATTTTATTTTAGGATTTTTCTGTTTTATTTTTATTTTTATTATTTTTTAATTAATTTTTTTTTTCTCGTGATTTTTGAATGGACAGTTTATTCAATTTGGAACGCTCAACGAAGAGAGAGTACTCATGTTCACTGATTTTACGTTATTTTTTTACGTTACACACTTTTGATAGAGATAGATAGAAAAATAAAATTCTTAAAATAGTATAATATAACGATACTTTTTGGAATTTGGAATTTCCTAGCTCTCGTAGAATGGATTCTATCTCTGGGATTTTGAAGGTGTTTTTTTCTTCTGAAATTTCGGATTTCTCTTTGGCTGATAGGCAAAATTGTGAGGAACGCTTCACTGCGGCTCCTTTGGATTTCTGGTCTCGTCGTCGTTTTTTTTGGCCTTTGTTTTGGAGTCGTCGCTGGATGAGTTTAGAAATTTCTTCTTAGTAGCCTCGGGTTTTTTATTGAGGTTGGAAATTTTCGTCGTTTTTGGTCGCGTAACTTTTTCCTCGATTTTTTTCTCTTTGGATAATTATTTGACGTAATTTTCTTCGTAACTGTTGGTTTTAATTTAATTCCGAAATTTCTCTCAGGACCGGATTGCTCTTGGATTCGAGCGTTCGGGCGCCAATTGTGAGGAACGCTTCTCACTGATTTTTCCTGATTTTTGACGAATTTATTTTTTCTTTGGAAAAACCCGAGCGAGAGAATTCAACACTTTTTCGTAGTAAATTTGCGAGAAGTAAATTAATGCGACACGTAAATAATTTAAAGAACACGATTATTTTTCTTTTGAAAAATAAGAACGATAGAGAACAATTCGTTAAAAAAGATGTTTCGGATTATTTTTACAATATCAATTCTTTTTCAACTAGATCTTTTTAAAAGGCCGGAGTGACGGTTAGCGAGCGACTGAAGTTATGTTCGTGGCTTCGCTAATCGTAAGTGACGAAATTTATTGATATGACCATATTTGGTCATTATAATTACTTCCCTGTGTATTTTTCCACAGCCGAAGTAACGGTGAATTTCGACGAGCTCGTTGATTTCTTTTTCGGTGTGCTGTGCCGCTGGTGCCATAAAGCTTCGAAGATTAGTCTATTTCCATAGAAATTGATATTCGTGACTTTTACACATTTTGTCACAGAGTAAAAACATAAAATATACATGTTTCATACTTTCAAACGTAGTGTGGAAATAGAGCCATTTTCTGTTATATTATTTGATACGTTTTTAAGATACCGACTGTTGAATTTGAAAGGGACAATCGGGCCGATCATTACCAAATATGTGATCAAGAAACCAGAAAAGAAGTAAGGTAGTTGCACCAGTCGTTGGCCACGACCCAGTGGTGGGTCACTTGAGAAGAAAAATGTTTATAATTAAGCGTATTTTTAAAATAGCTTCAGAAATTTTTTTTAGAGCAAACCTGGAACATTTCTGCATAGAACCACATAAAAGTTTTTAATCAATTCTGTTCAAGTAATTAATAATGATCGTCTGAAATTTTTTTGTTAGAACAATTTTCAAAATGATGCCAATTCTAAAGATTTTTGTTAAGCCGAAGTGTTATCGAAATATGAATTTTACACTATTAAGATTAATAAAACTTGAAATATAACCATTTGGACCTGAATAAGAAGAGTTTGGAGATTCCATTTCTTCATTAAAATAAAAAATATTGCCAAAATTCTATCAAATATGGCGGTGACTATCTACTGGAAGGAAAAAATGGTGTTTAGCCAGTAGTTGATCATTTTGATCAAGTACTAGACTTACGAAATTTTTGTAAAGTTCTAGTGGTTGATCATGCAAAAAATTGGTAAATATTCACGAAAAATGATAGTTTCTCTTTCTCATGGCTAATGAGTGACAATTTTACCGAATACTTATTGATTTTTTAAAAAATTAAATGGTTGAGAGCCGTTGTCATAATCTGATTGACCAACTACTGGGTGATCAACTACTAGCGCGTGACCAACTACTGGGTGGTCAACTACTAGATTATCTTGACCAACCACTGGACTTTTCTATTTTTTCACTTAAAATGGTCGTAATTTTCAAAGAAATGAAGTAAAATTAAAAAATTATAGCGCATTTTGTAGTAGAATACACAAGGAATCGTTTGGTATATTCACCATTTCGCCAACGTTATTAGTTTTTAAACCAGAATGTTTTTTATAAGACACTTCCACTATAAGGGTCCACCACTGGTGCAACTACCTTATGGAATTCTTGCAGGTTTCAATCTTCATATTCGAAAGAGTGAATCATATTTCTTAGAACCTACATACATATTCAGTCAGAACTAAGAAAATATATATATATATATATATATTTTTTTTTTTTTTTTTTTTTTTTTTTTTTTAAATGTCGAAACCCTCAATTTTTGAAACTCGAAAAAGATGTTAAAAGCAAATTTCATCCAAAATTTATATCATCATTGTTTTTCTTGCGAAATTTTCTTTTAGATGATGCACTTGAAAAAATCTCGTAAATTTTGATTATTGTTGTTTTTTAAGTACACGTCTCAAATTATGTATACCTTACCTATACAGTATAATTACTATTCTGCGCTTTTGAACCTGTGACTTACAACCTTACGATTAACTAAATTAAGCAAAATTTTGTGCAAATTTATTAGCGCAGTAATTTTGGGCGTTTTGCGATTGCAAAGTCATCGATAAATACCAAGAGTAACCTACACCCACATCCTAATCCTATACACGATGATGGATGCGTAAACTAAACTCATTTTCTTTTTATTGCGAGTGGTGCCGATTCCAATGGTAGTATTTATAGGCCTACCTACTAACGTTCGGCGTTTTGTGCCGCTGTCGCGTCGTGTGAAATGAAATTAAATTATAGGAGATGAAATAAATTGAATCGAATACCACGGTCTACAATTAGTTACGGATGGATTATAAAATCCGCGTGACTACCGCTTCTTTTGTGAACGCTTCGGAAATGTCGTAAACGCTTTTTTAGCCGTTCAACATCTTTTGGCCAATGGTGGCAATCCTAGTGTGCTACTGCTACACTGCACCACTGCATCTTCGGGTCTGCGTACGATTACCTATTTTAGTGCACAATACACCTACATAATACTTACAATACGAGTAATATACATATAAATGCAATGTATGTATTAGCTCCCAGCTCCCCTGTTTCTTTTGCATATACGATGTGCGTTCTCGTTGTAGTGCGCTAAACAGGTAATTTTTTTTCTTCTAAAAATGTGACCTGGCGTAGGGAAATGTAATGGTTAGTATCCGAATTGATTTTTACCAAAAACAACTTGTTTTTTTCTTCTTCTATTTAAATGGTTTCTGATTAAACATACCTAATAATATTAAATTTATTTGTTCGTTTTCTTATAAATCGAATATTTACTTGAAATGATTATTAAAAATATTGATATTTTTTGTTATGTCTGTGATTTGGAGCTTTCGTTGGACACTAACCGCGTTTTCTTACGCCAGGTCACATAAATCTATATACCTATGTACGCAACCTGCAGTTCGCAGTCCGAATCCATAGCTAGGCTATCTGAGTAGAATAATATAGGCAAAAGCTCACTGAAAACAGTTTCCTGAGTTGTGCGTTGTGTGCTTTGGGCTTTGTGTCCTGCGTTGATATTTGTTTGCTTTGGCGTTTGGTAGCGCTGATGCTGATTATGGTTTAAGAAAACGCTAATGTAAACCATATGGATACAATGTAGTAGTGTAGGTCTATATAGTACACCAGTGCGATACCTACGTGGCAATACTATATCTTATATTATGTACATATCGAAATGGGCTGACCAGACGCGGATGTCAAATTCGTTTCGACTCGCTGATTTTAAATTGCTCGCTCGCTCGCTCGCTCGCTCGCTCGCTAGTCGCAATTCCAATTCAAATTCGAATTCTATAACTACGTATAAATAGGTATCTGTGCGGCGATACAGCCACCTCTCTGTTGTTGTATACCTAGATCTTCGTATGTATACCTGTGATAATTGATTACTAATGCGTGCCTATACGCTCTTTCTACTTCAATTCAAAACGTTCGAAATGGTTTCCGAAATTCGATTAACGACAGAGAATGAGGATACCGATCGGGTAAGGTATCTACATTCTACATACATAGAAGATCTATCCTGCACAAAATGAAGTGTAGGCTACTTACCTCTGCACCTACATAAATAGAAAGTATTCCATACGAATGCCACGAGTTGGGATCCTGCGTGCAACTGTGCAGGGTTGCTAACCAATTTTTATTCTCTTTTTTTTTTTTGTTTCAGCTAATTTGAGTTAGTGAAAACATCTTGATGATATTGGTTTTTGGTTCCTGGTTTTGGTTAATCAAATTCATATATATTTTTTTTTTAATTTTAAATTTTTTTTTCTCATCCACTTCCACTTGGAATTTAATCAATAATATAATATTAATAAAAAATGAGGAATTATTCCCCAAAAAAGAAAAATTATTATCGGTTTTTGGTTTTGGTATTTTCAGGTTTTCCAATTATCTTTCGAATTTTGGTAATTGGTTTTTGGTTTCTAGTCCCAAATCTTGAAATACTTGGAATACTTGGTTAATCTCAGTTTTTTGGTTAACGGTTATTGGTTAATTTTCGGTTTGATTAGCAGCCCTGCAACTGTGCAATGTGCATTGTGTATGTATAAATTGCATGTAGAATGCGAAATACATAGAAATTCCGTTCTTTCGTTGAGTCAGTTTGTATGACGCGGGCGCGACACGACGTCAATACATTTATGTAGATGATGAGATGACCACGACCGAACGTTAGGTAGGTAACTACTGTAGAAGTAGAGTAGATTCAAGGGAGCACGGCACGCAGGTATAGGTATTAGCTACATTACGTACATATGTATCTGCGATGAGATTACGTGCATACGATATACATAAATAAAAACACGATGCATTATTTAGGTACTGCATAAATGCGTGTGAGTACGAATATCACATAAAATATGGTTACTTATTAGTTATTAACAACACGCGCACGTGCAGCCGTTTACCAGTCAATGTTGAAATTGTTTAATGGGCGATGCGACGGAGGAGCCGATTAAGTACAATATATATCGAGATTGATAAATGAAACTTTTCTGTTTACCCACTGTGCTATGCTGTGCGTGCTATACACTTGTTCTGTACAGTGTGGAATTTTTAAATTCTCCGTCCTTCCCTCGGGCAATAAAAATTTTATCGATCTTGGGATTTTTTTGGGTTGGGGGTGTGAAATAATGAAAATAATATACCTATTGTAAGTACTTGAGTAGGTACCTACTTATTTCACCAAATTTTCGATCATTATCCGTTACTTGACACAAGAGGTGAGATGCGACGCGACGTCTACGTCTACGCCTACGCCTACGCCTACGCCTTTTTTATTCCGTGTTAAAGTATACCCATCGTATAACGAATTTTCTTAGACAGGTTGCACCGCCTACCGCCTTTTAAATCTACTCACCCAACGGTCCTCTGTACATCTAGATAGTACGTGTGAGGTGTACGGTGTAGCTACTTACATTAGCTATACGCATTTATTTTATACGGTAGCTAAGTACCAGTTATAGACGTACAATCGTATATAAAGTTACTACTTAAATTTGGATAATAGATTATAAACAAACTGGGATACGTTTTCAGCGTATATATCAACTGCCTAGTACGGTAGGTGAATAGAATAGGTTGGGTACGATACGTAGAACTAGGTAGGTTGGTAGGTACGTTTACGTATATACCTTTTTTATATTCCATCTTCTTTTATTCGCACCATGCAGTTGAGAATCTGCGTAAAGTAGATTTAGAAACGGGGTTTTCTCCTTTTTTTTCTTTCGTTCGTTCTTTATTTTCTCTTCAATTTTTGTATAGCGTTATAGCGCACGTGCCCATGAACTCACCCTAACTGGAATTGTTTCGAAATTTATTCCGTTGAAATGAAACTTTACCTATTCTTACGAGCATTATATTAGTCTGCAAAAAAGAATAATAAATAGTGAAAAATGAACAAATTTCAACTTTGAAAAATTTCTCGTCTCCTCCTACGGATACAAAGTTTTTGAAAATTTGTCCAGGGTTAGGTCTTGAACTGCTCTTTACGTAGATATCACGGACAGTACTGCACGCTCTCGATTTGACCCAGAGAAATGAAAAAATTCAACTTTAAAAATTTTCCCCTCTCCTCCAATGCATAGAAACATTTTGAAAATTTGTCCAGAGGTAGCCGTTGACGTCCGCTACAAGCTGGCACTGCACGCCCTGGTTACATTTTGGCAATGTGAAATTAATTTTCAATATGCCAGTAAACAGTAATTAAAGTTTGTTCGTGAATTAATCAACCGAGTATTTTGAAAAGTTTACCGCATTAAAGTAGGTATGCAACAAGTACTATCTATAGGGGATCTATCTGGGTAGTAGGTACTTGTAGCGTCGTGTACCTATCGTACACTCCCCTACCTAGTCTACCTATGAAGATAAGGATTTCATACTTGTAATGTATCAGATAATTGTACGATCAGTATTGAGTTCCGAAATATACCTAGTAGCGTACCTACATACGTATCGTATCGTATCTCTTTCTCGTACGTTACAGGTACTGGGTACCCATCTTATGTGCGACTAATTGGATAATTCCACTTTATCGATTTATTTTGCCCTCATTGATGGCGCCAAATTAGCTATAGGTGTAGAGGTTGAAGGAGTTTTTTCCCTACATTACTTCATTGACGGAATTGTTGCGTCAAATGCAGCTGCTCGAATCTCAGAAGATGACGAAATAGCCGAACAAACATTAGTCTGGTAAACAGGTTGTAACTTGCAAGAAACGGAAGGTATCAAGGATTGAGATTTCTTTATAGTATAGATGGCAGAGGGAGAGAAGGCAGGATTTAGAAATTTTAGGCTCCGAGGTCCAATTTCGGCCGATGGTTTTTCAACGAATTTTCGACCTTCCTCTGTGTAGTGTGTACTAGCATCTGAAAAGTCGTATATTTATTGACAAATGATAACGAATACACTTTCCCGATGTTTTCACTTTGGTGGAAAAAATGTGGCGAAGGCCCAGTGGCGGCGTCTTGGCGTCCTGGGCCCTCGGCCCTCGGCCCTCTAAATCCGGGTGAGATATGAAAAGTGATACAGACACTTTTGGGTTAGGATAGATCGATTTTTTTTCAACAAGGTAAAAGTTTTCAAGTAGCTTTGCCTGCGCTGTGCCCTTTCATCGACATCGCGTTCTATTGCAAAAAACGAAAGGTAAAGTTGAAGCGGATCAGTTAGTGCTACTCATTACGTTTACGTATTTGATGGAATTCGCGCCTGAAAAATGACCATGTGAAGGTGACACGAGTGGCATCGCTTCTTGTACATGCTGCGCAGGGCAGAAAATAGTGATGAAAAAAATCAAAATTGAAAATCGAAAAATCAATTTCGTCCGTATAAATAATCAAAATAGCCAATCTGTCCTTCATTTGCAATTTCCTGACACGAAATTCTGACAAAGAAATACTTTCTGAGACAAAAGACTTTTGACAGTATAAAATTTGGAATTTTTTCTTCTTCAAAACTTGACGAATTTTAGATATTTTGTCGAGAATTACTTACATTCTGTAACATGAAATTTCTACTAATTCAGTACATTTCCTTTCAACCAATTTTTTTAATTGAACGTGACACATGTAAGTACAAAGTAAAAGCATATGCCATGTTTTAGACTTTCAGTTTCAAAAGTAAGAGTGAAAAAAGAACTAACCGGGGTCCTCATTTTTCTTCAATTTTGGGGAGGGGGAGATTTTTAAAAACCTTTTGAAACAAAAAGTCTTGTAGGGGGTGAATGGCGTGTCTCGCTTCTCGAATTTGACAAATCAACTAAAAAGTTCGTAAACTGGCTAAATGATCGCCAAATCGGCAGAAAAGTCATTAAATTCCTGTAGTGTCAGAACAGACTACAAAATTTGTTCGCTAAAAAAATATTTAAAAAAAATAAAAAAGTTGAAACGAAAAAAATCGTGTTTAGTCGGCATTATTGGCGAATTCTTTTTTTTTTTTTTTTCCTTCAATTCAAGTCGGCAAATTTTTCATTTTACTCATCCTCTTCCCATTTTTGGACCAATTTTCGTCACTGTGTACAGTACACGTGCAAGACGTGTCGCATAATTGCCGCTGCGGCATGCCGGAAGAAATCCCGGGCTAGAGGACCGGACAGTAAAATATAGGACAATAGCAGCGCGCGGAGATTTATCGACGAAAATGATTATGTGAGAGTGAGAGAGAGTGATCGCGGGGTGATTGCAACTCGCCTATACGAGATTGCGGGTGCAGGGAGAGAGGAACGAGACGATTAGACGATTTTCTTTAAATATTTGAAAGGCAGGTGGTAACTGGTGCAGATTCTTGTATGTGTAGGTATACCTTAGGGGATAAGAGGACACGGACGATGACGATGACGATGACGATGACGATGACGATGACGATGACGATATTGCCGCACCCGCCCGTCTCTATCTCACTCTCTTAGTCCTAATAATCTCAACTCGAGCTACCAAAGTACATACTCGTATTATATATACACGTCGTATACATACGAGGCGCGAACCATCTGCCGTTTTTTATTTCTTCTGGCCTGTGCGATCTGTGTGGGAAACAAGCATCGAGTTCGGTTCCCACGATTCACCCACTAAATATTATCAAAGTTGGCGCGTTATTAGAACACGCGTTGGGCACACACCTGCCACCAGACAGACGGTCGCGTCGTAGCTTTTTAGTTAGGATATATGTAGGGTTGTAGCCCTTCGACTTGGACTCGTCCTCACGTGGCCATGGCCACGAGTGGCGGGGCTTGCATATCTACATCTTCTGTATGTGCGCGTTACGCGTAGTGGTAGTACATTCGAAGTAGGTACTGCAATTGGCAGGCGGAGTAGTGCGGTGCCTAGTGATTCTCCAATCCAGCTCCAGCATTTCCATTTTCAATTGGACAGATGCGTGTGTGTGTGTGTGTGTGTGTGTGTGCGTGTGCGTGTGCGTGCTTCTTGCGTGTATATATATAAGCCGACTGCCGGTTCGCTTTTTATCGCAGTCTTCTGATTCTCCGTTGTTGGTTGCTCACTGTTGAAAAGTGCTCTCCCTGTTCGTTATCGTTCGTAATACTTTTCGTATTTTTTACGCGTATTCGTACTTTACTTTTTGTACCGCATCTTTACAAATTTACACAATTTGAATTCGCGTATTTTTCCATTACTACCTACGTACATTTACGCGTCTGTTTATTGGTGCATCTACCATTTTTTAGTACAATTATCGTTTTCACGTTTTGATTTTTCCTTCACTTGCGCGTGTTTTTTACGTATTATTTATTCGTGTAATCATGTCTGCCGTTCAAGCAACTATGCTGTCAGTAGACGCTCGAAATATACTCAATCGCAGCAAAACCAGCGACCTACCAGTTTCCAAGAACAAGCAGTTTTTATCGCGCAAAATTCACAAGCTCAAAAAGGTAAATTTCATTATAATATTATTTATTTTATTTTTAAGTAGTGAACTTAATTTTATGGTAGGTACAATATAGGTTAGATATGTCTAGATATTCGGATTTGCGATTTGGGGACCAGCTTCTAGACTACTAATAATGTTCTTAGATACTCGCGTCACATATCTTCAAGTGTCTATGGTACTGAGCTTTTTAAAAAAAAAAAAAAAAAATCTTTTAATTCGAGTGGCTTATTCATTGTAAACAAAACAAAAAGAAAAAAGAAAATTTGAAAACAAAGAGGGCTTCTCTATGTAAGAGTAATTTTTAGGTAGATAGACGTAGTAAAGTGCTACAGGTGTAGAATTTGATGGGTACCTTTGTTACAGAATGATCTTCTCTCTAACAAGTAGGAATAGCTTCAGATAGGTAGTAGGTTTGGTATGGTTTGTTTTTTTTTGTTGGTTTTTTTTGGTTTTTTTTTTTTACATCTATGGACCAATCAGATAGATATACCTAGGTAGTTCTAGTTGCTGGCTACGTGAGTCTGGGTACTCGAATAAATACTCACTTATACCTATTATATACTTGTATGTAGATAATGAGAGCATAGTTTAGTTATTATTAGATAACGGTTTCGTCGTTTATGTTTTAAAAATTATCAGTTATCTAACTTGGTGCGTTTCGTTTTGTTTTTTGCAGATATTAAAACTGAGCTGCGACTTTTTCCGCAAACATAATTCGGTGGCTCCGTCGGACTTTTCTTTCGAAGAATGGAAAAATCATCAGAATTCTATCGAAGAGCAAATGCAAAATTACGAAAACGAACTGCTAGAAAAAAAACTGCTGGCCAAGCAATGCGATACTACTGGCAGCAGCGGCGGTTCTTCGTCTTTGGAACACGATCAGAACGTTGCCAATGAAAATTGGGAAAATTGGGACAGTTGTTGCTGGTGCGCCCATTCCGAATCGCAATCGCAATCGCAATTACAGTCGACATTGTCACCGCCGCCACCCTACGCCGAAACGCCGAGCCGAACGCAGCCACCCAATTCCATCTGTTACGTGTTTATGCCCGACCAAGTTAAACCCGTTCCCGTGAAACTCCGCAATGCCAAAATCCCAGGAGGTGTCATGTGGATCGTCTATCGGCCGGATTATGACATATGCTACAGGGATAATCTTTACGAGATCACCTCAAATCAAATGGCTCAAGCTCAACGCCCCATTTTAGTATGAAAATAGCTACTTATTCGAATACGTACGAGCCTCGCGTAGCTTCAAATAGCTACCTATTATGTTTTATCCGTTTTGTTTGATATTGTTTTGTTTTTTGTTTTTTTGTTTTTTTGTTTTTTTGTGTTTTTTTTGTGTTTTTTTTTTTTTTTTTTTTTTGGTAAGTATTCGATTGCAGTATTTCTTGCGAGTGTACGCTTTGTGTAATATTTTTTTTGGTAATTCCCTACCTCTAACTATTCTTTTAGTTTTAATTCTACGTCGAGCTTTCATTTTTCTTACCTACGTTTGTTTTATTTTTTGCTTTCGTCGTGATGGGTATACTTACCTATTTACGGCGACAGCTTAGCTATGCCATGTATTATGTGATATTGATAAGAACGAATTTATTTATTAATCTTCGATGATCTCTCGTTAACGGTGATTTTTTAGAATAACGATTATTTAAATAAGATCCTAGCTGTAGGCGAAGGTGTTAAGATACTTCTATCGATATTAGGTAAGTAAGACGTATTCGTATCGTATTATCGTTATAGGTTAACAATAGGTATATAGATCTGCGTAATTATGTTGCATATTATAGGTAAATGTAAACTTGGTACGTTGAAATGTGATATTTATATTTTTAGTATACCTATTTTTGATACGTACGTAGCTACGTATCTGCTATGTAAGCGTCGTCGATCATTTTAAATAAATTTTTACGATTTTCCATAACTGTCGTTTGCACGAATTTATTTGATATCTAAATCTAATGGGAATAAGCTCTATACGCGTACATAGTACATACACGTGGGTAATTGGGTACAGGTATTAAACGTACATAGACACTTGAAAGCAAGAAGCGTATAAGTACCCATGTGATGTGATATATGTGCAATTGTGCAATGCACGATGCCACGATGCACTATAAACTAGGTATTAAAAAAAAATAATAATAAAAAAAAAAAATTAGAAAAAAAGGTATTGTGATGTATGCGGACGAAAGGTATATAATTATTTTATTTTGCCGTCGATCGAAACCGAAAAGTTCACTCTGTAATCGGCGACCATGTCCATTTATAAACAAAAACACGCTCTTTGCGATTATTAAAATATCACACCTTCGCACGTGCTAGTAGTCGCACTACCCTATAAACACGTCTCGTGCATACCTCCTTTACCCATCTACATAGTAACGAGCAATATACTGGCGCGCATACTAAGCAATAATATTATCACTTGTATGTACATTCGCATACATAAAATATTGTACATGTAAATAATGCGAGGCCGAACTTGTTAAACGGAAGTCCAAAGCCGAAGCTGAACTACAGAGTGCAGAGCGTTGAGAGGGTTACGAAAAAAAAAAAAAAAAAAAAAAAAAAAAAAAAAAAAAAAAAAAAAACAACGATAAAGAAGCGTATATAGGGAGCGTCATCTGGCAACTGGCAAGCGTATGTTGCACGAGGAAGTGGTGGCCTTCCAGACGACCTTTCACCGCGTTTTTGTTTTTCTCCCACGATTCGAGCACGCGAATTTCTACGCGCTCATGCTCTAGTATATTCAAAATTATAGTATACGTGATCTCTTTAGGGTGTGCGTCTGATTACAATTTTTATAAAACACGTTATGTATTTTATTATTATTTTTTTAATCAAAATTTTTTTCTCCTACATTCCAAGTTGGTGGTTCCTTTTGACGAGGAAGAAAAAGGAAGATGAATCTGCTGAAATCGTTTCCATTAAAAGCAATTCTTGGTGCTGTTGGCGCCAACTTTTTATGCTAATTTCTCAAAGAGTTAGTTTCAAAAATGATAAGTGATTGATAACTGTTGAAATCTGTTAGCGTACCTACATATATGTGAGAGCTACGTGAAAATGACGAACTTCAATTATAGGCTTCAGCTCTTTCTTTGGCTAGCAAAATTTTGTACTTACTCCGCAACAAAGGACCTCAAACATGCGTGTGAGTCTGCTTCGCTAAAAAATCGTTTTTATTTTGTTTCATCTCGCGCTCGTCACCTTCTCCCCGTCCCAAAACAAAAATCATTCGCCCTTATGCTATGCTATATGAAACAGGCATCTACATAAATTATATTTACTCTCACAATTTCTATACTTACTCGTATAGGCAGGGCCGGATTTAGGAAAAAAATGCCCCAGGACCATATAATTACTGAAGGCCCTCTTGCCTCTTTAATCCCCTCCCCCCCATCGCAGTAATTGAAGTACACGTTTTCATTTTATTTCTTAGGTAAATACTAATAAAATCAAACTTAATAATTAATTCTAAATTAAAGACACGCGTCGAGATTTTTTAATAGCGAAACTTTCAATTAGATCGTCAAAGTTTAATTCGCGAAGTATGTCGTTTTCGGAACTCAACATCACCAAATTTTGTATTCCCTCCCCAGAATATTAATCCATACGCCATGTTGGACTGGAATAATCCGTAATATGCTAGCTTCAGTGTTTGTAAATTTACCAAATTTTTTTGAGACTCTATGTGAACCCCTAAAAATTTCAAGCAATTTACTTTTTTGACTGGTACTTGTATATCTAAATTTTGCACCCCTGATCCAAAACACATCATATTTGTTTTACTTACGTTAAGTGTCATTCTATTTGGGAAAGTGTTCATCAACCATTTTTTTAGAAAAAATTTCAATGAAAAGTTTTGAAAAAATTTGGGAGAAAATCAAGATGAACGATTTGAAAAAAATCTAATCCGCGATTCACTTGGAAAATCTAGGCATAGAAATGAAATCGATGAAAATTATTAGGAAAGTTTAAATAAAAAATTGAAAAAAAAATCAGAACAATTTCGATGAAAAATCTGAAAATTAATTCAATTAGGTAGAATTTCACAATTTACATGGAAAACTTTTTATACAAGTTTGAAAAAATTGAAAATAGGGATTCATACTGATTTTGAATTTTTTTCGTTTTTTCAACCCGATATAAGGTTTCTAGAGTCATAATTTTGAGAAAAATGTCGTCAATTTGTTGAAATCAAAATTTTATCAGTGGAAAAATTTTATTCAATTAATTTTTGTTCATTTCGAGCTAATTTTGCAATTTTTTTCAATTCTTGCTGACTTTGCATTTTTTTTAAACCCTGCAACTCTAAGGTTTCTCGAGTATTAATTTTGTGAAAAATAGCAATTTTGTGGAAATTTGAATTTATGAGTGAAAACATTTTATTTTATCAATTTTCGTCCAATTCGAGCTAATTTTGCACTTTTTTTTAATTTTTGCGGAATTTGCATTTTTTTGGTTTTTTTTACCTGTACAACTTTAGGGTTTCTTGAGTGATAATTTTGAGTTGTGTTAAAAATCACGTAACTTATGCGACGAAAAGTGCGCATGGGTAGATATTCGTATACACGTCTGGCGCCACTCCGATAAAACCGGCGAAAACAGCTGACTGCGTTTGATGCGTGTCGTTTAATTTGAACGAGAGTTATGAAAATCAGTATGAAATATCTTTTCACCATCTGAGCGTCCGTACTTTGCATACCCGCGTAATAACTGTAATTTTCAATTTTTAAGTGATCTGCCGGTAGCCCCTTTTCAGTGAAGGGCCCCTTTTGATGATGGGCCCCAGGGCCATGGCCCCGCTGCCCCCCCCCCCCCCCCCTAAATCTGGGCCTGCGTATAGGTACCTACTTATCATCTTGGTAATAACAACCTCTTCCGTCGTGGACAACAATTGCCTTCCCTCCTCCAATGGGGGTTTCAGCTTATTTATAACTGCATATCTATTGTATAGTTAGATGTCCGTTATTATTTTCGTATTAGTATTTTCTTTTGAAAATTACTCGAGTTTCCAGAATGCCCACGTTGTTTTACGAAAAGCATTTTTGAATGAGAACATTTTGAAAGAGATGGAACTATTTTATGAACAACTCTAGCTCTCACTTCTCGGCGGTGTTTACAGAATGTAATTGCGAATGAGTCATCGTGTTGACGCGTTGTCTTTCAATTTATAAAATGCGGGTTCCTTTTTTAATGAAGTAACGATGCGATGCGCTTGTGAATTTGGATTTTGCTTATTTGATAACTGGTTATGACATGACGCGTCAAACACCATTCTTAGTTTAGGTTTTCTAACAAAAACTTGTAAAAAAAAGTTTAAAATGAAGAAATACTACGCGAGGGAGGTTATTGAGATTCTTTTCATTTTTTTCAAAGCAACGAGAGGTTTGGACCCAAAAACCTTATGCTCAAATATGGCGTTGAGCACTTTTTTTACATTTTGAAAAATAAAAAATAGAGCTAGCTCTTTGAAGGTGCGTGGAGAAAAGAGCGAAGCTCCGAAAAAGTTGAAACTCATTCAAAGCTGAACTTTGTGCACTTGATTCTAAAAATGAAGTTGTCGCTGCGCTACATATTTAATTTGTACGCGAGACGAGAAAAACAAGGGGGAAAAAAAACCAAGCAAAAACAAGTTGGTGAGTTTAGATAATGCGAACTATAGACATGCACATGTAGAGTAATTATTACGATTACGACCTGCAGTAACATGACGCATTGACGCGACGACTAAGTACGCGTTGTAGTAACCCCAAGTAGGTACCTACACGACACAATCATATCAAATGTCACGATGTCTACTACATAGTAGTGAAAGTAGTGAAAAGGTAGTTAATTTGAAAAATAGGTAGAGAAGTTAGTGGGTTTTTTTTTTCAAATTTTCAATAAAAGATGGAAGCTTTTAAATATTTAATTTTTTGTTCTGTTGAAAGTCGTAAAAATTGGCAGTGAGGAGTATGTATCATATCGTTTGCGTCCGTTGCATATGGAAATCAAACGCCAACGGACTAGATATTATAATATATGCGTATGTTATGTATATTGCATACGTACATTGACTGGTGGAGGGAATAGCGATAGCGATAGCGGAGAGCTATAGTGAATAGTCGATGTCGAAGACGATGATGAGGCCGTGGAAGGGAAGAGAAGGCTAAGGCGAAGGCGAAGGCGAAGGCGAAGGAAGGCGCGCCATATTAGTATAAAAGAGATAAAGCACGTGCGGAATAAAAATATGTTTTCACCACGTACGCGGTGCTAGCGAGCGACGCGCCAGAACCGCAGCCTGCAATATTCCCACGATCTTCGCAGGCCTGCAGCGGCATCGGTGACAGCGGCATCAGCTGCTGTAGCTGTAGGAACAACAAGTAGCGTATAGGTAATAGGCGAGGCATAATGCCGATGCCGTGCCAGTGTCAGTGTCAGTCAACGACCAGGGTTCCCAAATCTCGGTAAGACGCAAAGACAGCGACCGGTTTCACATTCTCTCGTCTTCTCACTTCTCAGGTACTCGAACTCGCTAATGCTTTACCTACATTGTGATTACCTTATCTTACCGTTTAGGTTTATTTTCAATGTTTACCATTGTACCATTTACGCGTTCGTCCTACGTACGCGTACGCGAATTGCGCCCGAGCACGGTCTGGGCACGCTTACGACAGTGCGTCGAGATCGTCGCGCCGCGCCGCGCCGCGCCGCGCCGCGCCGCGCTGCGCTGTTTCGCTACCTTGATGAAATCATATCATGTAGTGCCGAGCAACGCGACGCCGGCATCGGAAATAGCTAATTTGTAGTGAATTCATCACGATCAGTCGATGCGATTTTATTAGAGATACTTACGTATATCCACTCTTGAAAAACAATAAATAAGTTTCACACGTTTAGACTTGGAAAAGTTGAAACTTCATTTCCCTGTATTGAGAAAACTTGGTAGGATTGAAGGGGAATAGTTTTGAGGCGTGCGGTAAAAAAATTTCAATTTATATTAAGATTTGCCACAAATGTAGATAGTTCCACTACTTCTAGTTACGACAGTCGCCATGTCAAAATTACTACATATAATTATTGCGATTCTTTCTACTGTACTTTTATAGTATTTCACGAGATAATGTTTGATGGGACGCTTGAGAGCCACTTTTAATACACTGCATATCGATATCTACTCGTACTGTACTTGTAGCCCGTGCAATTTATCTAGACACCTCGCCAATATATACAAACGTGTAAATACACAAACACAAACTTCTGGCCACCAGATTGGTGCATTACGCTTGTTTACACTTATTTGTATAGTTGAGATGTCCATTGTCAAGATAAATTGTACGGACTATAGTTTTTTCTCTCAGAGTACCGCGTAACAATGTGGAAAACATTGAATGTGTTGACTGCTTAGTAGTGTTGAAAAACCGCGATGATGATTCAAATTCAACAAAATTACAAAAATCAATTCGATAAGTTTGAAGAGTGAAAATGAAAATTATTTTTTACTGGCAGTTTTTTTGCGTGGGGAAATTCCTTTATAGAAATATTTGCCTGGAATAGAATGTCCAATCACTATACAATTTTACGCGCGTGCTGCAGACACTTGTTGCTGCCTGACGAAAACCTTATGGCTAAAGGAAAGGACCAGCTAATGCTACCTAAATACCTATACGTCCCTATTTAAAAATTTTTTCATTTCTTTTGAATTTGTCGCGGTAACTAGGTAAGTAACTACTAGTTAATCGACCCTGTTTATGACGTCGTGCTGGATCAATATACACCTTTTAATTACTTTGCTGCGAGTGACGAGTGACTTTATAGCTATTTTGAAAAAAAGTCTCTATTTATGTATTGAAAAAAATTGATATTCAGAGATTAGACAGTCGCGGACATTTATGAAATTAGCATCATTTTTCTAAACATATCTCTTCCTGCTCCTTATACATAGACGCTTTATTCAAAATATCGAAAAAGTCTCTCATAGACAAACTTATAAAAAAAAACACAAATTTTGAAATGTCACAATATTTCGTTGAAACTCACCGAGAAATCAGCATCCTAAATTAGCGCTGATGACAGAGGAGAGCATATATACCTTCAATTGATACGTCTGGTTTAAGGTGACTTCAAAATAGGAAATTCCTGAAGCATGATTTTTCATAGAAAAGTAGAATTTTTTCTACTTTTCATTTCCTGTTTTGTGAAAACAATATTATTGTGAAATTGTTTTGTTTTTTAAAAATCATTTTTGATATAATATGCCAGTTATAATACTAATTATCACTAGATAATATATATATATATATATATATATATATATATATATATATATGTCGGAAGAATCATCATTTCTCCTTGAGAACGCTGCCGTTGAAATGCGTTGGTTCGACTTTTCACTTCGATTTGATAGTTCTTTCAGGAGTTTCCTATTATGAGCTAAAACTATGGAATATACGAGTATCTCAAAGTTTTTGTACCACTAGATGATTGGACGCTATGTCTTAACCTAGTAGCTGTTTTGGTTCCGTGGCCGGGGGACGCTTAAGGCGATCTTACGACGACGAGCGGCCTTCTGCTTTCCCACGGTTCTGCTTTACTTCGTCTTTCGTCTTGCCGGCGTTTTGCGGGAGCCGCGCCGGAGCGGGTTGTTAGTAACAAATGGTGGTCCCCGTCCCGCGTATAACATCTTAAACGTGAACGTGATTCACTCTCTGTATCTATGTATAGGTATATATAGGTATAGTGTTGGTCTCGGTTTGTTTGGTTGGTTGGTTGGTTGGTTGGTGCGTGTGTAGCGTACGAGTGTCGAGTGTACCTAACCCGAATGTAATCGCTTTGGGTAGGTCTAGCTGTACGAGGAAAAAAAGAAATCCACCCCGGCCCGCCTCGTCCTTCTTTATAGGTATATTTTCCAATCCCCGATCTATCCTTTTAAATTACATTATGGAAAATAAAATACCTACTCGCACAAAACACGTCTAACCATGAATAAAATAAAAAGGAAGACTTCCCCATCTATTCCGTTTTCGTTTTCAAGAATAAAGCGTTACTCCTCGCACGTGATCTCTCTTTCTTTCTTTTCTTTTTTCCTTTTTTTCCCCGAATCTTTTATTATGCGCGCGTTTCTGCTAACCCCCTAGTTGTACCTGCGGTGGTGGCCAACCCTGCCCTATGCTCGAAAGGTTCTCATCTCTCGAGTCGTAGGTACGTATATCCTGGGATTTAATTACAAAATTAATATAATAATCAGTAATCACACTTGCATTAACATTAGAAAGAAATCCTGCTAAGTGCATGTAAACAGAAAATTGACTGCTCGTATTGCTCGTGACCCGCTAAATTTAAATTAGGTATCACTCGCAGTGTTTCGCGTGTATCCTTCGTGCAGTGCACTAATCAACGTTCATCTGTATATAGTAGCTATAGCCTAATGTAAGACTCATCTACAAGACGAGGAAACACCGCCCCGAGTCTCACACAGATACCAGATTCTATTTAGCCCGGGAGGATTAGCAAAAGCAAAACAAAACAAAACTGTATCGACATTGTTAGGATCTTAATCCACAACTTTTATTTGAAAAAATTTTCAATTGGTCTCTTTCTTCCTCACTCTGTCAATTTTTAATTAGCAACTTCGGAGCGTTCTGCAAAATAGGTGGAGTCCAATTCAAAAAATTTTTTAAACAAAAGTGTTGTTGGTTAAAGTCCTATAGGTAGGAATACTTTTGGTTATTACAAAAATTTCGATCGGACCTCTCCCTCCCAATCTTGAATATCAAGTATCTGTGTAGTATAAAACTTGATAAAAATCAATAAAAACGATCCGCCCCGCGTAATACACATTGAGTAAACCACACACCAGTCTTTTACTACAATGTTGATATTAATTTTCTTTTAAAATATAATTTTCGCAGATGAACTTCTCATTTACATTATTTTGTGTTTAACCGACATCTTAATGAAAATTAGATTGAAATGAAATTTAAAAACTTCACCACCACTACGATATGCTACACTGTGATTGACTGAAACGTTTTGTGTCCTGTGAGGGGACATTACCACACGCCTGTAATTTCACCGACATACTTATTGAAAATGAGTGTGATAAGGATTTTGAATTTGTGTCACAACGTTTGCCCAGAAGTTAGCCTGGATCCTTTTTTTGTGTCATGTTGTTCTAGACACCTGTACTTACAATCCCTATTAGGCGTCGGGGTTCAAAATTCCAACAAGGCTGAAAGCCCTGATTTTGCAATTACCCCACAATACTTTACTTATGAACTTTTGATATAAGAAATTTTATAGATTGTTGTTAGGTGTCAAATTCGAATATGGGAATTTTATTTTAGAAAAAAAAATTGAATAACGCAATGGCGAAGTGAATTTCATCCCCTAGCACACGATGCAAGCGTCCTACGATATCGCGTCATAACACAATACTGGAGATTTTCCTGGACTAATGACAATTTTGTCCATTACGATTGGAGGGTGGCAAAAATTTCATTTTTCTAATTTCAACTTCCAAGGAGGGTGGTGGTTTTGTAGGTACGGACTACGTAAATAGGTAATTAGGTATATGTGTAACGCGTATTTGTAAAGTTGGTCGAATGTGAGCCCAATCAAGAAAATTAATTGTTATAGGTGCAGATTATTTGTTTTGGGGTTTCACCCCTCTCGCTCTCGTCCACTGCCTTGCCTTGCCTTGCCTTGCCTTGCCGGTTGCTCCGTGGAGATGCGTTGTGCTCGACCCTCTGCGACCCGCGACTCGCAAGGCGTAAGTAAGTCCGCGTTCCCACGCACTTATGGTACGCGAACGGCGAACGCGATTAAAATAATAAGGAAAGGCGAAGTGGAAGTGGAGCGAGCGGGCGTACGCTACGTTTGTGTCGTTTACACGTACCACTGTACCGTACCGTACCGTACCGTACCGCACCGCACCGCACCGCATTGCATTCCGCCACGTCTGTCGCTTGGCATGCCATGTGTACTTTTCGAGTAGGTATGCGTTATGCGTTATGCGTTATGCTGCGTTATGTTATGTTAATAATGTTAAATGCTCGCGCTAGACGGGAGGATCCAACTAGCGACGGTGTTGTTGTTGGTTTTCTGTAATTCACCACCTGCCTTATTTTCCCACGTTCCTTCTTCGCCTCTTCGGTCTTCAGTCTTCAGTCGTTGCCCGCCGTCGCGTCTTCGGTGTTGGGTCGGTGCGCGGTACCATACTTACCAATACCAACCTACAACCTAATACATTCATAGGTATACCTAAGATATCAGCTACGCTATTGTATGTACCTCACTACCTCTCTTCGCCTTTTCTATCTACCTTGGTATGCGTACATCATATTATGCGTGTAATGTTTATGTGTAGTAGCTGGAAATACAGCTTTCGCGTTCGCACTTTGCAGTCTACATACGAGATTACGAGCATCTTAAATGTACTTACACTTACGTATGTAGGTGAAGATAGTAGGCAGTAGGTCTAGGTACATATGGGTAGGGGTACATTATATGCATGTAGGTGTATATTCGATTCGTATTCGACCTCTACCGCGCTACCCCATTGCCCTATTCTATATTCTACGTAGACAGTAGACGTTCATTACCATCATATCTCATACCAATGTAAGTCTATGTACCTAGACCTACATCCAGATGCAGATCTTTTAGTCAATATGCATCTTCAAAAAATCCAGGTCAGTTCTCTTCCAAATTTAGGAGCTTTGGATCTTTAGATCCAATTTTCAAACTTTAGGATCCGGATCAAGCCTGTTTTTAGGGGTTTTTTTTGGCTTCCTTTGCAGTTTACTTTTCATTCATTTCGCAGAATAAATATTGAAAAATTGAAAACACATGAAAAATAATCAATTCACTGAGAAAAAAGTGATAAATACCTAGTAGAAATTTTTTTTCTGGATCTAGATCTGTTTTTTCAAAAATTTAAGCATCTAAAGATCCAGATTAGATCCGTTTTCAAAGTTGAACGATCTGATCTAGATCTGATCCAAATTTTTGGATCCTTAGATTTTTAAATCCCATTTTCAAATTTTAGAATCCGGATCTGCCCAAACTCTGTACACAGATACTCGTGATTCCTAATTCTCTGGGACAATGACTTTCTCATGTCAGGGTTGTAGCACTTGTAGCGAGAGAAAATTTATAGATAACTTTGCTATATTGACGAAATTTTCATTACGCGCGAACCTTTATCTCCACCCCTCCCATTTCTTTTAGGACCGTTGTTTATCTGTGTGACATCGTGTCATCCTGTTTATATTTTGATTGTATTTGGCCAAACTTCAACTCTTAGTAGTGCTCCTGACCAGGCATTAGTGAGCCAAAACCTGAGAAATTCTAAATTACTCGTGTACTCCACTCCTTGTACTTGCGTATACTCGGCGTTGGTAAAACTAGTTTCATTTTATTTATTCTGTTTTATTCGGACACTCGGCGCTAACCAATTAAGAATAATAATTTTTAGGTATACGTCGTTTTCTCCGATCCGGTATACCTAAATATAGAATTTTTCCCCGTTTCGCTAAATTCGCAAACGTGTTTTTTCTCTCTTGCTCGCCGCGCCGCCCTCCGCTCCGTCGCCTCTTTTACCAGCGAATTTCAATTCTCGCATACTTACATAATTATTTACCAGACAATTACCACCTATCGAAATCGATTTGTGGATGGTGGACGCGTTGTCGAGAGGGGAAGATGCAGTCGCTTCGATAATGAAGAACGCGTTTCTTGCGTGCGGTGCGGTGCGCCCGCGCACGTTCTTTTTTCCACTCTTTCTTCTCTCGGCGTACAACGAGAAGCTGAAGCGTGTAGCGATTTAGCGAACGCGTCTCCGAGGTTTAATTATTCTGTTTTGTTTGGTTTCTTTCAAACTTTAAACGCGTTTTCATTATATCGATTGTCATTATTGACTACCACAACAGTCAACAACCACGCAACAGGGTTTCTTATTATTGGTAGATTGAACTGCTCGTCATCGTTCTTCTTCCGACACTCCAGCGACACGACGAGCTTGCGGTTCCATCGAATTCCGACGAATACGTAATGATTGGAATTTTTTTTTAAATTTTGCTACCTCTTGTTATTGGCAGAGGGGACGCCTTTTTGCTTATTTCTGCTGATTTTCAAGCAAAACCAATCTCATTTTTGGTAATTTTAGATTTTTTTTGTTTTGTTGCAATATTCCCAACGACATTAAAAATACCTCAACTTTGAAACGATTTACAAAATTACTGAAAGAATGGCTTTTAACGAAAGCATTCTACTCGGTGGATGAACTCAGTATAGGAACACCAATAATGATAATCTGTAATATTATAGTTTTACTTTTTATATTGTAATTATAATTTTTCCACTACCGCAGCATACTGATATAGGTATATGGACGTTGTAAAGGATGCAGTACTTCACATTACAAATACCTAAATATATTCATTCATTCGTAATCCAATTATTACATGATCTTTTTTAAACCATTTTTTGGCAATAGGACGTGAACATTTTTTAAACGGTAGCTCTTAACAATAAGGTATTTTTTATTACAAGAAAATTGATTTTTTTTTTTTTTAAATACTCAATTTCACTGAAGTAAATTTTTTTTTCTCAAAAATGCACGACAGATTTAACTCTAAACAGAAAAATAGAATTTTACTCCAAAATATTTGGCAATAATCAAGGTTCATTTCTCGAAAAAATTGATTTTTTGAAATTTTTTTTTCTAAAAAATTAAGAGATTTTATCCTGAACAAAGAACCCCCCCCCCCCCCCCCCCAAAAAAAAAAAAGAAGAAAAAAAAAGAATGCAAGATTGTTGAGTAATACTTGAAAAAAATTATCTGTAGGCTTATTATTTTTTTTTCTCTACAAAAATTGAAAGAATTTTCATTTTTCACGATTCGTTTCGGCTTAATTTGAGCGCTGCGTATACGTTTAGGTATATTTATGCACCTCCGTTCGAGTAATACAAATGAGTACTGGTACTGGCACTACCTTACGTTAGTGGTATTGGTATAGATAGTCGAATGGCGTGCCATGCCAGGTACCACCTCTGAGAAAATGAAAAATCACATTTTCCAGATAAAAATGGCCTCAATTATAGGTACACGTACGACATGACGTCAATGTAACGACAAAACGTGGCGTGTTGATATACCTATAACGTAAATAAATAAATTTATTTCATTATCATTACATTATCGTACGACACTGTGACGCTTCGTTGTGTTGCGTTTTGCTCGGCGCGACGACGACGTCGACGTCGAGGTTGCCGAGTTCGCCAAGTCGGAAAGAGCGAGCCAGTGTAAAATTATACTTATAAGGTTTTGTTTGAAAAAATTTTCAATCGGACCTTCCTCCAAATTTCGAAAAAGTATCTACCTGGTGTCATGTGAAATCGAAGGAGAGGGAGGGATCCGATCTAAATTTTTAAAATATCCAAAATTATTTTCAGTCTCTATTTGAAAAATTTCTCAATCGGTCCCTTCCTCCCTCTCACTCCTAATTTTTAATTAGTAACTTAGTATCTGCGGAGTGTTTTGCAAAATCAATTCAAAGAGAGGGGCCCAACTAAAAAAGTTTTCAAGTGAAATTTGTGGCTCGAAGTTCTAAAAATTATTTTGGTGATCACAAAAATTTCGATTGTACCCTTCCCTCCCTTCTAATTTTGAATATCAAGTATCCATGTAGTACTGGGCTTGTGAAATTCAACAACCAAGATTCACATCCCCAACACCATGTAAACAAATTGAGTTAACTATAGACATCAGTGAATTTGCTTTGTAGCGTCGCAGACTTGCTGTTGGCAGTATATTATCAACATTCATCCCTTTTTCACAACCAACAGAGTCGTGACAACCAGAGGGTGTTGGAATGTTTCACCTCCCAAGCAAAATAAATTTCAGGAAAAAGTTGCGTAAAATGAGGAATTTTTGGAAAATTTGAGAAATTAGGGGAAATTAGATAAGAAAATTGGAGTTTCACACCCCCCCCCCCCCCCCCCCCACCCGACTGCGCATCGCTTCGTCGCACCACTAACAATGAGAAAATGCTATTCTGGTCAAGTTTTCCACTACTTTGGAAAAGCGCTCGTCTTTTTTTTTTTACTTTTATTTTTATTTCGCTTCAAGAAGTAAATTAGACGTACTTAGGTCCCAAGTGATAAGTATAAAAATATTATCATCGTGTCAACTGTTGCGTCGAGAAATGACGCGGTAGCGTCGCGTCGGTCGTTTGGGTGACAGGAGAGCGGGCTGGGTAAACAAGTGAGAAGCGAGCGAGCGAACGCGCTATGGCATACTCGTAGGTACATAGGTATGTAATGTATGTAGTTTGATATGCGATTCGATGCGCCAACGTAAGAGTGTAAGTAAGAAGATAATGAATAATAATATGTCGAGTCGAGGTGGCGAGGCTGGGCAAGGTGAGGCGGCGGGAAGACGAAGACGAAGCCGAAGTGAAGACGATGCGAACGCCAAGTAATAGTACGAGTACGAGTAATAATAATGGTTAATGGGCAATGGGTAATGGGTCGCAGGGTCGGTGGCATGATTGTGAGGAGGCGCGGCGCGGTGCCGAGGTGGCACGTGGTGCATGAAGCGCGTGTCGCCAGCTGCTGCCGGGTTCTGTGGGAACGCCGGACTCTGTTAGGTTCCCACGATCCGATACTCTATCACTCACACAATCGCAATTCGTTCGTACACAACAGTACACCTGAGCCGGCTTGCCTGCTTCCCCTTCACCCGACCACTGTCGACTTCGACGTTACTATATAAACCCCCACTAACCATCGGAATCTTACTCATTCCGATACTGCGTTTGAACCTAGCGTTTGTGCTGTGTGCTACTGTGCTCTGCTCTGTCGCTTGCGCTATTCGCACTCGCTACTTTGATTTTTCATAAACCAATTTTTATACTACACCTACGTGTACGTACCTGTGTGTAAAGTGATTTAAACTCTTGCATCGCATCTTGTTTGTGTATCGCGATTTGTTTGCGCAATTTCGATTATTATCAAGTACTTTTTAATTTTTTTGTGTGTTTTTTCGTTGCGTTATATTTCGCCAAATTTTCACGTAATTTGCGCGATATCCTGCGTTTGTTCATCTTCTTATTCGTCTACGTATCAATCTGCACTCTTCAATCATCATGTCTGCTGTCGATGTTGAGCAATTGCAACCCATCTCCAGAACTTATCAATACAGAAAGGTTGGTATTTGTTTTAGTATTTCATTTTAGTTTACTTATTATTATTATTATTATTATTATTATTATTATTGTTTTTTTCATCGATTGTTCGCGCGGTTATCTTATATAATTTGTTTGGTGATATTCCCCCCCCCCCCCCTCGCAATAATTGTCAGTGCTCCTGTAAATGAAACTAAATTCGCTACAAAGCCTACTTTTCGTGAAAAATTGAAATTTTCGACCGTTTCCTTTTCTTGTATCTGTACTAGATTTATATGGCACGTAAGGTGTTACCTACCGTGCTTGGCGAACAATCGAACCCAATTTATATATTTTATCATTTTTACCTGCCCACTCGTGTATTTTCGACTTATCTACAAAATACACTTCACACGTACCTACTTACGTTAGTACCTACTACGAGTATGATTACTTATTTGAGAAAATGTACGAAATGGAAAACTAACGGAATTTGTTTTGTTTTTTGTTTGATTTTATTCAGGTTATGAAACCGATGTTGGAACGAAAACGTAGAGCTCGTATCAATCGCTGCTTGGACGAATTGAAAGAATTCATCTTATCGACGTTGCAAGCGGAAGGCGAAAACGTTAGCAAATTGGAAAAAGCGGATATTTTGGAATTCACCGTCCAACACTTGCACAAGCTGCGCCGTCAAAACCGATTGAGCAGTCCGGTCGCGGACGCGGACCGATTTCGCGCCGGTTTCACGCACTGCGCTTCGGAGGTGTCGCGCTGTCTGGCTTCGACGCCCGGAGTAGATGTAAATTTGGGCACCAAACTGATGACGCATCTGGGCCATCGACTCAACGAAATGGAGAAAACCAGCCCGCTATCGGTGCACGTCGCGTCGTCCGAAAGATATTCGCCGGCACCCAGTTCGCCGTCTAGCATTTCGTCGTCCGAATCGTACGCTATGCCGTTGACGCCGACTTCGTTGACCTCCGGAGGCGGAAATCACTGCTCCAGAAATAGTTCGCCTTGCCATCCGGAAACGATGCATCACTCGTCCAACAACGGTTTGCTCACAGTCATGGATATGTCAGTGTCGATGACCAAAACGCCCGTCTGGAGACCGTGGTAAATTATACAGCCTTTCGTCCATCCTCCTCCATATACAACCCTATCGTCTTTCATCGATTAAACCAAGTTTAACGTGTACCTAGCTATACCTAATATTTATTCGTTGTCCTGTATGTAATGCTTAATGTTGTACACGAACCTATTTTCTTTTTTCAACCCTATTTCCCATCATTCGATTGTCGACAGTTGCGTCGTTTTCCATTTCGTTTTTCTTCCCTTTCGAATTGTGTGTTTTTTCAACCCCCCCCCCCCCCCCTCCCCCCTCACCCCACCACAACTATACGAATTTAGAATTATGATTACGATAAGTTGCGAATACTCTTTTTTTCCTCCTTTCATTAGGTAGTCTTATACCTATTGTCGCGTATTTTTATTTGAATGTAGATGGTTACGTGATTAGCGCCATCGTTTCAACTTTTTACGAATGTAGAAAATTTCCTTTCGTTTCCAATTTGAACACCTTATCTACGTTGTTTTAAATGGTGATTGAAAATTGTGTACGTACTGTCCTCCCCCCCCCCCCCCCCCCTCCTCTCGTCCGTGTAAACAAACGGCAACGGCGCAAAAATTGTTCGCGTTATGTTTTTTATTCTTAGTATTTATAATTTTACGCCTGTGATATTTTTATTTTGTAAGATACGAGTTGTAAGTACGGTGTTAGTTAAGTTGGTTTTATCAAATTTTCCAATGATCTTCTTGTTTTTTTTTTTTTTTTCATACCAACTTATTGTTTTCTTTTTTTCCTCTCAAATTAATGTAATTGTACGTTGATGATACGATAATCTAAAACGTTTACTCTGTGATAGTAATAATAAATATGATTTTCAATTTCAATTTTGTCGATGTGATTTATTACGTCTTACGGTGTGGTGTGTGGTCGACACAGTCGCGTTTTACGAATTTTTCTTATCATTTGGTCACGAGGTATGATAGGAGGTACACGCGACTGTGTTCGAGCTTGGGTGATGTAAGTATACATGAAAATGACGCATTGACGACGTTACGCGTAATACGAAAAGTCGAGAATTAATTTACAGGTCAACGAACCGGCTTACCGACGCCGACGACTTACGGAATTGGTAATTTGAAAAATCGCGTAAACTCGCGATGCAGCGCGGCTGATACTGCTATTAGTTTTTCTCCGTAACGTTTTGAAGGGTATTCGTAGTTGAAATAGACACAAGTAGCCTAATAAGTAAATTACCTAACGAATAGCTGGCACTTCAGTCAGATAGCTAACTTGCTACACCGTTACGTATAATTAATTATACATAGGTATATTCTTATATACTCGTAACAACATTCGGTCGTGTTTCAATTTGCATACGATCGAGCTAATTTTGGGAGCAATATCTAAACATAATCTAAACGTTTGAAAACTGTGCAACATATTGTTACGCGTGTACACGTGCTCCTTCAAATCAGCGATAGTCAACTCAAACAACACCCGTGTTCGTGCGCATTGGAATAGTGGAATAAGGTGTTGATTGGCGGGAGGGAAGTGCGGCAAGTTGAAATGATTGTCTACTAGGGTGGCCCTTATTTTTCGAATTTTGGAAATGGTGTCGGGACCGGGGGGGGGGGGGGGTGGGGTCAATTGGTGACATATTGGTAGAAAATAATTCCCTATTTTTTATTTTTCCTCTAACTGAATTTTAAGCCGTTTCTCAGGGGCCCCCAAATTTGAAAAAATCAAAAAAATAGAAAAAATAGAACATTTTGAAAATTTTTGAAAATTTTTAGCAAAATGGTCATAGGGATGGTATTTCTATAAGACAAGACCATTTTAGATGATTTCTTATCTTTATCCCCCTTTTCATGGGACATGAAAAAACACAATTTTTTACGTTTTTTAAAAAATTTGAAAAAAATGACTAAAAATTAAAGAAACATTTTTTTTTTGAATAAAATGTTTTTAGCATACATGTTATCACCCAAAAAGGTCATTTACGGCGATTTTTCATCCTTACCTTCATTTTTGGGAACCTCATTTTTTTCAATTTTTGATAGTTTTTGAAAAATTCTCACTGATACGGCAGTGGTGAAAAATCACCGTAAATGACCTTTTTGGGTGATAACATGTATGTTGAAACCATTTTATTCAAATTTTTTTTTTTTTTTAATTTTTAGCCATTTTTTTTCAAATTTTTTAAAAAACGTAAAAAATGACATTTTTTTATGTCTCATGAAAAGGGAGGGGGTAAAGATAAGAAATCATCGAAAATGGTCTTGTCTTATAGAAATACCATCCCTATGACCATTTTGCTAAAAAATTTCAAAAATTTTCAAAACGTTCTTTTTTTTCTATTTTTTTGATTTTTTCAAATTTGGGGGCCCCTGAGAAACGGCTTAAAATTCAGTTAGAGGAAAAATAAAAAATAGGGAATTATGTTCTACCAATATGTCACCAATTGACCCCCCGTCCCGACAACATTTCTAAAATTCGAAAAATAAGGGCCACCCTATTGTCTACGTAGCGCGCAAACGTTTCTATTTTACACATTTAAAAAAAAAAAAATTTTTTTCCTTTATACCTGGAATGTTTTTTTCTATCGGTATCGGTGAATCGGAGTTTGACCCGCTAACGAAGCAGGGTTCGATCTAAATTTTTGTAATAACCAATTATTTTCACGACTTCGAGCTCCAACTTTTATTTTAAAATTTTTTACAATTGGTCCCTTCCTCCCTCACGAGCTCCTCTAATTTTTAATTAGTAATCATCATCTTCGTAGTGTTATACAAAATAGTGGGGTGATATTAGACTTGGTAAATTTCATGCAAAAATAAACAAAAAACAAAAAAAAAAACAGTAGGTATTGCGGCGACTCGTTCGTATAAAAACCTATTTATAGTTAAATTAGAAGGAACGGCGATAACATAACTAGAGTCATCACATTCTGACAACATCGATTCGGTTCCTTTGCGAATGATGTTTTCGTTTTTAAAATGTGTTGCAAGTTTATTGAGAATAGTTGGCTCGATTAATCATAGACGAGTACTCGGCACAATGGCAATGGCACTCACACGGTACGCTTTTCTTTATTAGTTTTGACGAACATATAAGAAAAACTTATAATACGTAAATGAGGACATTCTTAGATGACTAAGCCGAACTAAGCTAAACTAACTTAATTGAAGGGATGTAAAAAAAAATCTGTTCTTGATAGTTTTTTGAAAAAATTGTTTAATTTCCCTGAGACATCGCGTCGCGTTTACATATTATTTTTTGACAAAAAAGTGAAATTAAAAATAAAAAATTAAAGAAAAAAAAAGAAAAAACTAACAAACAAACAAAACGAAAGATCGTACACGCTTAATCGATGATTTTTGAAACTTGGTAACCTAAATATAATTAGTAAATTGAATACATTTTAGGGAGCAGGAGCAGGCTGTACCCACGTCACTCTACAATTCTACATACTTTCAACGAAAATTATGGATATCTATCTACTTGGTAGGTAGGTACCTACGTTGTTCACATTTATCAACTAGGTCTACTAACAGATAGTTTTGATACTGACGCAAATCTATAGAGATGCATTATTATCTACTTGAGAGAAAGTAAAGCAATTTATAAAATTATTACCTAAATGAAAGATGATCATTTTAAATGAAAACGTACACGTTACACAGTAACACTAACTAACTTACTGGTAATGATTCTGTACTACGTATCTATCTAATCTACTACAAAATTTGAAATAAAGGAAAATACCTACGATAAAGGAACAATAAAAAAAGAAAGAAAAAACGAACGAGCGAGCTGACGAATAAATAAATACCTAAATTCTTAAATAAATAACACGACGATTTCAACAAGTGGTAATACTCGAGAGATTTATTTCACGTCTACTCGAGACAAATTCCGAAAAATAGGTACTCCTCGAATTGAAAAAAATAAATAAATAAAAAAAATAACGATAGATGCTAGTATAATGATAATATCTCGTAATATCTATAACCGAGCAGTTTGTTTTCATTTTCAAGTACCACAGGCACATAAATTTAGGCAGTGCTTGTACGTAACTACTGTTGAACCGATGTTTCGCTGTAGCTTCCGTTCACGTGGGCTGATTCCTTAGTATGTCGTTGCACATTTCGTTATTTTTCTGGTTTAGTGCGAATGTCCGTCCGGGAACCACCAATTTCAAACGCTTTTTCTGTTTACGTGCCAAATTGGTGTCTACCAGCTTTTGATATTTCTCGCCTTTAAATCTGCGTTCAAAAATAAAACCCGTTCGTTTAAGATACTCGGTTACCCTACGTACGTAAGACACAGGCGTACCTCACTACAGAGTCCAATTGCGAAATTCTCAAACAAAAGGCTAATTGGTCGTAAAAGTCCAGATCTCCGGTCATTTCGCCTTTCTGCTGCGAGTACACTTTGAAATCGACGCCATTTTTAACAAAAGACGAACTTATATTGAGGGTACCTTCTACGGAGCCGCCAGCGCTGTAAAGCCGGGTTTACACCATCAGTCAGTTTGCACAAACTCCATAGTTTGTGCAAACTGACTGATCGTGTAAACACTTAATTATTCATCAGTCATGGTTTAAAAATGGTTGGATGACTGAAGACTGATGACTGATGAAAATCAAACGTGTTTGATATTTTACACAAACTGCGCATATAGAGAATGGTTTTTTTTTATCCGACGTTATCATCAAAGTTATAATGTTTTGATTATTTTTTGCCTTTTTTTATGATTAGTTTTGAGATTTGTTACTTTTTTCGCGATTTATGCATTTCATACTGATAATTGTAAAAATTAGATGAAGTTGGTTTGTGTCGTGTAAACGCTTGACAGCTGGATTGACAGTTTAATTGATGGTCTGCACAAACTACAGTTTGTGCAAACTGACTGATGGTGTAAATCTGGCTTAAACGATCGAAAGAAAGAAATGAAATTATTACAAGTCTGAAGTCGATGAGCCAACCGACCCGACACGAACCGAAACGGCGCACCGCCGGTACCATACGAACTTACGTCGCTTCGACGAACGCGTGAGCATTTCTGTTCCAAAGGCTGAACTGAATTTGACCCGATAAATCGTACGAGCCGGCGCCGATCAGTTGAAATTTCAAAATATTGCCAGTTCCTAAAGGAATCATTTGGTCGGCCTCGTGAAGTAAAGCTGTGCCCTAAAATACGTCGCAAGTTCACTCCAAAGTACAGCTATGCACGAGCATACTCGTAGTATAACCTCGCCTCACGTATCTATCTCTACCTATAGTAGGTAGAAGGTATCTAGCTCGCATAAATTGATAAAAGACCGTGCTTACTTGTAAGGCGGTCGTTCTTTCGGAGGCAGTTCCGGACCAAATGTGTCCCATTAATTCGCCGTGTCCGTTGAAAAACACGAAGGGTCTTATCTGTACGCCCAAGACGGACGCTTCCAAGCCAGCAGTCAACTCTTCAGGTTCGTCTAGCTCGTCTTCTACGACGCTCGTATCATCCGACCATAAGAACGAACTCAGTCCGCCAGTGAATACGTCTAGCTGGTGAAAACACGCGTAATTTGGCAAGTACAGACTTGGGTATACACTGGAAATAGGTAGTAAGTTTATCGCGAGGCTCGTGCTTGCGTCGCGTCGCGTCGCGTCGCGTCGACGGTGGCAAACTTACCGCGCCCACTTTCAAAGTGTCGTCGAATCTTTGTAGCGAAACGCTGACGTGACCTCGCTTCAGCACGCCTTTCGAAACTTGGTTAACGCAAAACAACGTAGCGTTCACGCTGGGATCTTCGTCAAACGTTCTACTCAGCGCGTTAGAAAGTCCTCGTTGAGCCACGACGCCGTAATGATTGAGGTTCTCCTCTTTCATCACACGTTTGAAAGTTTTCGAGAATTTTTCATCTCTGAAACACCCGAATCACTCCTAATTAGATAGGTCTAGGTACCTAATCTACGTGTACTATACCTAATGTTTCATGTATACCTCTACGTATCTAATCTACTATTCTAATAGGTAGGTATCTAGCAGGTAGATATATCTAGTACTCGTACGTACTCGGATGCGATTTGATTGAGTCTTTGTAGAAGATATTTGCGTATTTCGTATCCGCTGTCAGACTGTAAAGATTTGACCAGGTGTCGTAGAGTTTGTTCGCTGGGTTCGGCTTCGATTAGCACGTCTACGGCGATTACACGACTACTGCTGTCGTATTTCTTGTCTTTCTGATAGTAGATTCTTTCCATGGTTTTCAGAACTTGTTCGTCCCAAACGGAAGGCGGCAACGCGTACACTACCTTGAGAGCATTTACGCTCACTCTGCAAAAATTAGCCGAGTCGGCGATTTAAAATACATAACTCGGGTAATTACGACTATCTATCCAAAAAAAAAAGGGTGAGGGGGGGGGGGGAAGGCTACTTTTCGTCGACTTACGATCTTGTCCCGTTCACAGCGTAGTCCAATAATAGCGACTTTGATTGAGGGTTTTGCAAATTCTTCAAAGATCTGATGTATGTTATTCTACAACGATCGTCTCGCCCGCATTGTGCCATTTTTTCGGCTACGAAAGAGTATGCTTCCAACGCCGCCTATGCGCACAAATAGAAACACGTGCTTACGTTAGGAGATATGTACATCGCACGTAGGTAGGTAGGTAGGTAGCTAGGCCTAGGTACCTACCTAGTCTGTTAATTTATTTGTCACACTTACGTCGTTGGAAATTTTACGTGCCATCGCCGTTAAACATAGGACTAGAGAGTCTAACAACTTTTCATCGCTCGGCTTTTGATTTATGATATTCCGTAAGTCTACGAGTTGATGAAGAAATTAATCTAAGACCTTTACACTGAGTAACCCAACTACGTAGATATGTGGGTAGCGTCGTAATGGCTGCGACAGCCAACTACAAAAGGCTATAGCTTACCTTGTACAAATTCGACTTTGGGTTTCCTGGCCACCGATAGAGACCACAAATATCGCTCGACAGCGTCCAGCTCGGTCGCCGGCTTGACCATGTTGAAACGTTTCAAAACCGCTTTATGAGCGGCCAACGTTTGAGCCGAACCTAGCACATCCATAAACTGTAGGCTGTAAACGAAAGCAACGAGTGAGTGAGAATTTCGACGAATTCGAGTTTGAGAAATGAGAAATTACCACTTACAGAATGGGCTCGTTTTTCTTATTCTTCAGTATTCTGCTTATTTCTTCTTCGGAAGATTGTAGGACGGATCGGAGTACGGCTAGAAAAGCCGAAGCAGATTTCACGTTGCCCAAGTTGTCGCTTTTCAACGATTCCCTGTTTTCTTTAATCGCTTTCGTTAGCTGGCCAAATTGAAATTTCATCATTATTCGACAAACTACATACGTGAAACGTTAAAGGTCGTAAGTAGGTACTCCAACTCGACCGAGTTGAAATACCTACTTGGATGACATTATACTCTGTAGGTGTCTTGGCTCGGATTTGCGATGGTTACTTACCGGTGTAACGGTTGATCGGCTAGGCTCTTCGTTGATGTACAGAGGTTCTGGTTTTAAATCGAGATGGAAACTTGCGGCAGTTTCGCTGATCACCTTCTCGACCGAAGTATATGGTAACATGGTTACTTTGGTGTCCGATGATACAGTATCTGAAGTCAAAAGATATACCTATTATAGATCCTAGCTGGATACTATAACGCACGACGTGATGGTGCACATAAAGTAGAGTGAAGTACTTACAATGTACTACACCTAAACCCGAGTACTATAAACACTAGGACACGTGTCACGTACCTATCAAGTTGAGACGGACGGTAGCGGTGACCGACGCGCCAATTTCCTGTTTAACGTAAATGTTGAGATCGACATTTTCGTACATAGTTGCTTCGATCAATTCGCCCATTTTGTCGTCGTCAAATTGGTACAGAATTCTTCTATTTACACTGGTACTCGTTCCCAGCATCTGCGTGCAGGTATAAAATTACAGTTCTAAGTCCCTCGTATTGGTACATATTTACTATTATCGCGTGTACTTCGTAGTTACCTACGCTACTTTATGATTACAAATTTAAGATAAACGATAATAATGATGGAGATGGAGATAGTCGTAGCCGTTGCTTACCTTCTCGGGATGCTGATTATCGGGTAGGTGCGAAATACAATTGTTTTTCGTTTTCAAGATATTTCTCGAGTCGACGATTTCGTAAGTGACCGAACATAGGCCGCATATATCGGATTCTTCGACGTGAACATGTTGCTTCTGAAACTGGAACAACACACGGTTGGTACCGTGGTCAATATCTACCTTCTGCACTCGTATATGTTTTTGTATATGGGAGTAGATATATGCGAAGAGGCTAGGTACCAGGTACGAGGTACGAGGTACGAGGTACGAGGTACGAGGTACGAGACCTACATACGCACGTGGCGTATTATACGTGTAATATGCTGACCATGTAACACTAGGACGCGATATAGAGACACAGATACTATGACATGACATGACATGAAATAGCATGTATCGGTACGAGTATATACATACTGTACACCTCATTTGATGTGGTGTGTGGCGCTCACTTGAAATAAACTGGCTAGAGATTTTTTTATGTTTCTCAACGATACGTCTTCGTTCGGATTCAGGTACACGTTGAAAATTTTGAAGCGTTTCCAGTGCACGAAAAAAACGTCGTTTTTCAAGTCGTCCAACGATTTGACAGCTTCTTTCCCGAAGTTCCATGTCGAATTTTTTCGATAATCGATCAGCCTTATTTTCAACGAGTCCACCTGTAGAAAAGAATGACCGCCTTTTTTTAAAAGCTAATTCGACAGTACAAATAATTGAGCACGTCATGGTATCGTTTGGCTATTATTCCTTTACCCATACTTACCGATACATAGATAGACAGATATCTAGATAGATAAAATGTTCTTCAACCCACCTGTAGGTAGGTAATAGGTTTTAATTTCAGCACTTGATAGGTACATTGATACCTACACTTGTACCTATAGTTAAAATCGCTCCGTCGTAAGGGTAGGTTGGCAAAAATCTATCCATCTTTCTACGTAAGTATAGAGATAGGTACCTCTCTCTATGTACATTTGTGTAATATACTGAAGTATGGTACGTATAGGTAGAGATATTTGGGCTGTTTGCGACGTACTTACTCTCAGTTGAAGGAGCTTTTCCAATTGGTCGTCTGGATTTTGCCAAATAGTCGAAAGTCGTACATTTCCGGTGGTTTGGAAAACCAGGTCGTTCTCCGAATTAGTCTTGTTGACTTCGTTTAGTCTGACGACGTTCTCGAACGAGTATACTCTGTGGACGATGGCCGAGTTGGCGAACAAATCGGACGGGCTGCTCTGCGAGCCGGCGACCGTACTCGTCGACGACGCCGATAACAACAGCAACGACAACAGCAGAAGCGACAGCGGCGATGAAAAGGACGCTGCAGAAAAATACGCGATCAATGGTCGAACGTCGGATAGCGATAGCATACTTTTACATTCATGCTGATCCGAGAAGGTGTAATAAAACTAAAATCGGCTCTGCCGGTCTAGCTCGTAGAAATTCTGCTTTTCGCTCGTTACACCAGCATTAGCGCGCACCAAACACCGTTCACCGTAAACAGAGACTGAAGCTGAAGCGGCGATGGCGATGGCGATGGCGATGGCGATGGCGAAGCTACAGCTACAGCTACCGCGGTCGTAGCGCGCATCCAACAGCCAACATAGCATCGCTCGCACAAACAACCAACGATCGAACAAACTGAACTTAACCGAACTGACGCCAGTCGATGACGTTGACGACGACGACGACGACGACGACGACGATGACGACGACCACGACCGTTCAAAGTACATACTACATACCTACCTACGGTCTAACTTAATCGTAAACCGGTAAATGAAAACGACCAACACGATACCCATCCCGTAGCCATGCTATCGTACACCACGCCACTAGATATAACCATTATCTACTCATTCACTAAAGCCGGCAACTTTGACCGCGCAAGGCGACGCGGTGCGGCGCCGGCGCGAGCCACCACGTACCTCTACGTACGTATACGTGCTAGGTAGGGCACAGCTTGGATAGTAGATTGTGTTCGTTCGTACCTCTATACCTTACAGCACAGCGCTAGACATTGGACAGGTTAAAACTTAAATGTAGATATTGGAACTCGCGACCGCGGTCACTGTCACTATCATCACTCATCGCTTATCGCTGTATTTCAAAGTATGTAGTGGTAGTGCAGACGTGTAGGTATTCGTCCGACCGAATATCTGCACCTCGGTATTTGTACCTTGTACCTACCTACCTACCTACCTACCTACCTACCTATATGCACAAGTAGACCGCGTAGTATTGATATTGACGTTGTAGGTAGGTAGGTAGGTAGGTATTACCTATGGTAGGTTTAATATCCGATGTCTCGCTCCCTTTCTCTTCTGTACAGTTGAACGTAGACGCTCGTACTTTCCGTCTAATCAAGTCTATTTATTATTTTTCATTTTGACTCTTTTTTGTACGATGTTGGTATATGGTATACGTTTACGTTATAGTATTTTATACGAAGAGATGACGTACGATAGGTTAGTGTCGAATCGATTAGACGAAATGAAATGAATTGTCGATGGCTAATTGGTTATTTTTATAACTCGACGATTAACAATGACGATAGGTGTAGTGCTGCGGAGTGCGGACGTCGACAACGTCGACAACGTAACAACGTAAAGATACGGCTCACCAGCTCATCAGCTGATAAGTACAGTTAGGTGAAGACGTGGTGTTACACGCGGAAACCGGTTGAACAACGCGGCGCGACGCCACCGCATCTCGTGCCATTGGCCTGCGCATCCGCATTGTTTCAATTTTAAAGCGAGAGAGACGCACGCATCGCGTCTCTCGGTTACACAAAGTACACTGCACACTTACACAGTTACCATCGATATTTTTCCATTTTTGCAATTGCATTCAGATTTTGAACTTTACCTTCGAACAGGAGGGTGCAGCTTACGTTAGCTTTACAAATTGTCGATTAGCACGTGTAGCTCAACTCTGCGTTGAGGAAATAGGCGCATAAGTTGACGTAGTTTAGTTTAGTCTTAGTCCCATAAGTGCCAGTACCTACTTACGTTAGGTGGTACTCCCCTTACGTAGTACTTGAAGTTGTAGTAAATAACCGTCCAACAAATTGATTTGATTTTGATAGGTAGAGAGATACCTAGTACCATTACCATTACTTATATTCAAGTAGCTAGTCGTGCTTCAGCGTTACGGTTTTATTTTGTTTTTGGCGAACGCGCTCCGAATAAATTATCATTAATAGCTACGCGCCTCGATGCTTTAGAAAATATACCCAGTATGTATTTTCAGTTTTCACGTCTTTCCAAACGAATTTTTGCATTTTTCTCGTCATCTCTGCTCCACTCCGCACTTCGTATTCTTCAGTGTCCTCCTCCCCCCTCCCCTCACTACATTCGTTCGGTTTTGGATCGTTTATATTGTTCAAGGTTAGTAAGATGATTAATTCATCGTAAGTATTCCTGGCTGCGCGAGTTCGCGTTCAGGCAAGCACTTGATACTAAACCATCATTTTTATCTTGTTTGCGAAGCCGGGTGTGAGAGGCCGAGGCGGCGCTGTTCCGCGGTGAGAAATTTATCAGTCTGATCGGTCGATTTTTGAATAATTATTATCGTGTTCGAAAGTAGCATAGGTAGGTAGGTAGGTAGGTAGGTATGGGTTCTCGAATCGAGCGCTTATTCAAAGTATTCTTATGTACAAATCGTTGGAAAGGATAAATACATACATGAACCTGCAATTGTTCAAGTTCAACTTACATCTAAAATTGTCATTTTCTTATAGGCAGATAGATGGTACTAGGTGACTATAGGTTCCTACTACTACTTCGTACAATATAAAACAAGTTTAGGAGCCTCAAAATTGTGCTACAATGGTGAGCCACCTTGGATTTTGAGCCAAATCAAAGATGTCTTAAAGACCTTTCTTGCCTACTTCTTAAATCTCAATCCATCGTAGTACATACATAGTTCATAATACCTACATCTACAGCAAATAGGTAGACCATTTGTCTGGTCTTGTGCGAGCGCAGGTCAGCGTACTGCGTACCTAGCTGTACCTACCTACTACAAAGGCGTGAATTTGATTTAGTGCATGCTTACCATACTTCAGTTGTGCGTCGTGGTCGACGGCAAAAGCGAAATGATGCTGATAATTTGTTTTGCGCATATTTGCAATACGATGCCTATATATCGGTACGATCGAGGTTCGGGTGCCCGTAATTAATCGGCTCGCTGGCGTTCGAGATACAGATTTGAGATTACGTACAGTAGAGTACCGGCCACCGGCCACCGGCCACCGAGTACAGAACTACAGACACAGTCACGAATACGAATACGAATACGAATACGAATACGAACGCGGAGACAGAGACGAAGACGTGGACAGGCGGAGAGACTGAGTATGGTATAAGTACGTCGACGTCGAGTTCAAAGGCCGACACGGACGGAAGTTGTTCGTTTAAAAGATTATCATTACGACGTGTACAAACAAATACTGAAATACGATGGCATATCGCATAACAATGTAGTTGTGTATTCGTACGCGAGATCTACTCAATTACGTATTTTATCAATATCACCAGAATCGTCTGCTAGCGAGTAACCGAATATTCGCCGATTGTTCGTAACTCGACGCAATGCACGTACGTACTACAACGTACGTCGATAGGTAGAGCAGAGGTGCACCGTTGATATACGAATAAGTTATTGGTTTACTACAAACACGTCTAGCTAGGCAGCTACATACTCGTACGTATCACGCATAAAATACGTTCATTTATAGACTTATATTTACGCATAAATCATACCTACTCTACCTAGTACCTACCTAATCTGTCGTCTTTTCGTTGTTTCCTTTGCCCGCGCCGCTTCTTGCCCTACTCGACGACGCGACGTAATAACAATTGGAAATAATACATAGGTATATACGAGCATTTAGTAGATATTCATATGGGAAAGTACGATTGTAATGTGTTTAGAATTAGAAGAGACTGTCCCCATACTATACATACCTACATATAATACCTATTTATGCAATATATAAGTCGAGTCGACTTTGTACCTACCTATACCTACCTAATAGACAATTTGCTTTGTTTTTTTTGTTTCAGGTGAGTGATTCTACGAGTAGTACGTAGGCACACGATCGTATTTGTGTCTATCTCCATTGAATTTCCACGTCATCTGCAGCATGCCTACTACCTACTACCTACTACCTACAACCTAACGAATAAGCGTAAAAATTGACGAATAATTTTCGCGGCATGACATTCAGAAAGTTGGATTTTGGTTTTGGCAAAGGGTAGTCGACTAGTCGAGTGCTTGAAAGTCCAACGTTATACGTAGATATTTACTAGTTAGAATCGCGGGTTCTTCTACGTACTAGGTTGCTATCTAATTATCCACTTATGCACTTTTTTGGTGGATGACTGACGAGTTTTGGGTCACCAAGAGGACCATTCTACCGATACCATTGACTATACAGCTCCGAAGAGTTGTTCATTTCACTTTTTGAAATTTTTTCATCGATCCCTCGCGTCGTGAGTTAATATCGACTGAAGAGGCTTTAATTTTTACACCTTACTTTGACTACAAATGACAACTTTTGCGCTGTAAGCTGTTTCAATTTTTAAGAAAAAAAAAAAAAAAAGTCAAAATTGTATTTCCGATAACTAATGAAGTACTCAAATAGCGGTGAACCGAACCGGTGCGACGATCGTCTACCGCGACGCGAACGCGTGATAATTGGTAGCCTATATCTAACTCGAATAACCAAGACAACCGAGTGTACGTAACGTGGGTGAGTGAATTTGAACTAAAAACACACCTTGAAACCTTGAAAACGACAGCAAGTATAACGTTTACGTTAAGTTACCTATCAATAATTTATCTTTCGTTGTCTAGAATCACATAAACTGTACTTAGACCTAGCTACTCCCTATTCTCAATTTTTTTTTTTTTTTCTTTACGACGCGACGTATGTACTGTGTACGTCTACGACGAAGTACCTGGTATGTCCGTCGCGCATATGCACAGATCGTAGACTCGCGAGTACTCATTCCCACGCCCAATTACCTACTCAGGTATCCGCGTACAACTATGTAGATTAGAATTACACCCAAGGATCACCGGTTGGGTATAGTTATCAAAATACCCGACAATTATCACGCTGCGCGCTCGTTTCGGAATCACGACCACTTATCTATGCGTAATTTTACGTAGCGGTCGGGTCGGTGCGTACGTTTTCAATTCGTAGCCGTACATTTACATAACTATATTTATATATCTGCTTCTGCTTACATACGATTATACCGGCCAGTAGGTCTAGCCAAGCTAGGTACCACTTTCATAAAGAGACAGGACCATGCGCTAGTTGTTGGAAATGTTTACTGTTTGGTCGCAGTTTTTATTTTTTTACTAGTATACGAAGACGTACGTACGAGTATATCATGTTGGGTTCACTCGTATCTTTTCGTTCGAATTAACGCGTTTCGTTTCGTTTCGTTTCGTTTCATTTCGTGTTTTTTATTGGAAGAGAAGCTGTAGTCGTATGCTTTTTCGGATCATTATTCCTTTCTGCCATTTCCGAGCGCAGCTAACCTCGACTGTGGCGAATATCGCCGCAAAATAAATACAGATAATATTACCAACGCAACGCACGGAGCGTACCGCGACCGCCGAATCAAAAATGGAGAGCGCGCTTTTTATCGCCGCCGATGGAAGTACTCCAGCCGCCATTATGGTATCTCAGTCGCAAAACAATCGCGCTAAAGAAGAAGACGAACGTATTCTGGATGAAATAAACGTTAAAGCGACAACGACGACGACGACGACGACGTGCGCGTCTGCAACATGGAATCGGGTCGCCCTCGCGAGGCAGGTAGGTCGGTATCGCTGTTGCGTACAAAATTGTACCTACGCAGTAAGTATAGAAGTAGATACTAGATACCTAACACTATTGGTACATATATCGCACCTTTGGAGTAATAACGTTACATCTAAAAGTAAAATAGATTTCGTGATTGTGATGTTTACTCTTCTGGGGTCGACTTGACACCGTCCATATCTAATTACTCTCCCAAGGTGCGATATTACTACATACGTTTAGTAGTATTCTGTATGGCCGTTATTTGTAGCCTCGGCTTGTAAACGATGCGGTTCCGTTGATGGGTGGTGGTTGTTTGCTTAGTTGTTGGCAGCATCGGGCGCTGTCGTCGGATCGATTTCGTTCGGCATGACGACCGGATTTTCCGCTACTCTGTTACCAAACTTGAAGTCAGCCGATAACGCGGCCTCGGTCGACAGAAGCTTGGAATCGTGGATAGGTAGGTACTAGGTAATTGGGTAGCTAGAGCTAGGTACTAAATAGTCGAATCAACTTTGCGTTGCGTTTCAGCTAGCAGTGTGGTGCTCTCGATGCTGGTCGGCGTGATTACCGGTAGCGTTTGTATGCGATTTTTGGGCCGAAGGCCGGCTCAATTGTGCTTGTACGTCAGTTGGATATGCGGCTGGTTGACCGTATCGTACTCGTCGGAGGTATTCAGCCTGCTAGCCGGATGCGTGTTGGTAGGATCGAGCGCCGGCAGCCACGTGGTCGTTTCGGCCTTGTACATAGGCGAAATATGCGAACCTCGTTTTCGCGGCGTCATCAGCATTCAAGTGAGCTTGGGAGTAGCGGCCGGAATCCTGGCCAGCCACGCGCAGGGTCTGCTTTTCGACTGGAGAACCGCGCTGAGGATGAGCGCCGCGCTACCCATCGTCGCCTTGGCGTTGGTGCTGGCCTTCGCTTACGAATCGCCCACCTGGTTGGCGTTCAACGGATGCGTACAATCCGCCAAGAACGTCTTCTTAAGACTGCGTAACGAAACGGCGCCCAACGACGAATTGAACGCGCTAATCGAAGCGGCAGCGGCCGCAGCGGCGCTCGATTCCAGCGGCCAACGTCGTCGTCGCACTGTGCTGCGATACTCGTCGTCTGTCCGAGCGTTTCGCGCCTCCTTTTCCGTACTGAGCGTTTTATTCGTCGTGCAGCAAGGTTCCGGACTGAACGCGATCGTCTTCTACGCGGTTACGATGCTGAAGGCGATGGGCACCGACGCCGTCGACGGCCATCGTCGCTCTCCCGTCGACATTTCTTCGTCGATGATTATTATCGTGGACACGGTGCGCTTCTTCGCCTCGTTGGTGGCTTGCGTATTGATCAAGGTGACCGGACGAAGAGAGCTGTACTTTTGGTCGGCCGGCGGATCGATGCTGTCGCTTTGCGCCGTCATTGCGTGTACCATCTATCGCCTTCCCAACGTTATGATTTTTTTTACGTGCGCCTATATCGCCTTCTTGTACGTTGGCGTGTCGCCGATACCGTGGATAATGGTCGGCGAGGTGAGTCCGATTCGCTACAAACTAAAACTTACGAATCGTCTATACTTATGCAAATACGTATTTTTAATACTTGGACGCGCGTTTGTTCTGTTGCAGCTATATCCGACCAACTTGAAAGAATTTGGAATTTGTATAAGCAGTTTCTTCTGCTTTCTTACCATGTTCGCGGTGGTGAAAACGGCGCTATACTCCATCTCGCTGCTGGGAACAGCCGTCACTTTCGCCATTTACGTCGGCATCATGCTGGTCGGCGTTATATTTTTGTTCTATCATATGCCGGAAACGAACAATATCACCTTACAACAAATTGAAAAAAATCTAAGTCGTCGACGGACCACCTCGCAAAATTGTACTTAATTTACATACCTGCCTACCAAACTACTCATCTGCCGCCCGAATGAACCGGAAACGATATCTACCATCGACTACCTGTTATACGTGAAAAATCAGTCACTCGCAATACCTTACTAACGTTATAATACGAGTATACCTATTGTAGTAAGTAATCGCGTAAATACACGTCTTGTTAACGTATAATTATTGGGAAAAGGATGGTTGGGGGGGGGGGGGACATACAAACGATCGTTATCACAAATCTGTAAATATATCGAAAAATCGACGGTAAATTACAAAAGTATTTTATAAATTAACGTAAATTAACTGCGGACTGTCGCTTACACACATTACAAGACGTACGTACATATCGAGCACGAATACGAATCGATGAAATTACAAAAAATGTTGGCAAACGCCCGATGAAATACATAATTAGCGGGTACGCGAGTACGATAGAAAATATTACAATAGACGCCGACGAGTAAATAAAGAAAAACAACGCGGAGATGAGCGTCCCGTACTGTCTTACGACGCGACTATATACGTAAGTAAGTAATTTAAAAAAATGATGATTAAACGATGGGCTGACGATCGTTTTTCACTACTCCCTGTGGCAGCGGCACGTCGAACACGATGGGCGGATTAACCGGCAGATAATTTATGTTACAGGTCGAAGCGTTGATGTAAATGATTTTTCCATCGGACGTTACGCCATAACCTACGGACAAATAAAGCAGAGTAAATGGAGAAGCGGAGGCATAAACGAAAATTCGAATTGAATTCGACTCGAGTAGATCCACCTTCGTGAATATGACCGAATATGTGATATTTGGGAAGCACTCTGCGCTGTACGGTGGACAAGAGTTCGACGCAGCCAGCGCGTACTCCGGTGCAGCACAAATCTCCGAAACCCAGAGGCGGCGAATGCGTGACCAAGATGTCCGTGTCGTCCGGTATCAAATTCCATTTGTCTAAGCACTGTTGCCCGCGAGGCAAATTGAACGCCCATTTACAGAATTCCGGTTGCCTAAAGTGTAAAGCAGACGACAAGTAAAACACGTCGAATAGAAGTCGGTAGCACGATCGATTCGTTCGTTCGCTTACCAAGGTGTTCCGTAAATTTTGATTCCGTGCACCGTGATGTGCGAATCTTGCAGATATACGCAGCCGGTGAGCTTCTCTCTAATGTCCGACTTCTCGACGGCTTGCTTCAGATCGCCTCTGTCCAGTCCCAAAGTTGGGATCTCGTCGACTTCGTAGCCTTCTTGAAACGACAGCTTACTGGTTAACGGATGCGTGAATGTCGGATCGAAACTCAATTCGTGATTACCGGCGATGACGATCTTATGCTTGTGCGGAAGTTTTTCTATTTCGTACAACAAACGCCAAAGCCAAACGTAAAATCAATACCTACTAACGTACGTACGAGCTACGAAAAACGTAATGTTTTTGGATTTATCGAGACGAGTATAAAGCGACGACGATTACCTATCCAACTGTTGAAATTTAACACCTCGTCTTCGCCGCCGCATCTGGTGAAATCGCCGGCGTGAATGAAAATATCGCCATCGGGAATATCGAATTTGAGATGCGACGTCAACGAATGCGTATCGCTCATACAAACGACGCGTACCTGCGCAGAAAAATGAATACAAATGTGCCGGTATCTTACAATAATCGGCTTTATTTGCGATAAAAACCGAACGAGACGACGCTACGCTCACCCTACCATGTCGTCGGAAACGTCCTTCTTCGGCGGCGAAACATTGATCTTGATAACTTTTTGCGTTTTCGATAGAACCTCCCACGCTGCCGTCGGATTACCGCTCAAGCTGTGTACTTCGACTTTCATATTGTTTCGGGGTATGCTTTAGCCGCCGGTGCACGAGGAGCGACGATCTCAAATGGACTGCATGGTGATCGAGTGCGAGTTACAGAACTGCAGTGCGGAATGCGGATAATGTTGGCGCCGAAATGCCCAAATCGCTGCTCCACTCGTATTCGTAATCGTCAGCCCCAAATTTGGCTCACTGCTCACTGCGAGCGCGCGTATTTTGATAACATCGATGAAGTCGGCCAGCGGGATATTTGGTTGAATTTTCTATTAGATTTCCGTCGTCCTATTCTTTTTCTTTGAGATTTCAGTTTCTATTACAACGCTAAAACAGTAAAACTAACGAAAACATTGCTAGTAACGACTCTACGCATAAATTCGCAAGTATTATCAGGATTAGTCACGATTGTTTTTTCATTGATAATGGAATTTTCACTGTTTTCGTTTTTTAAACGCGCGATTCAGTTTACGTTATTGTGTATTCGCACGGCGCACGTTCACATGTCACAGTTCCGGCGCCAAGTCCTGCCTGCGCCTCGCGCCTCCCACTTACCAAACCCAAACAAAACAATTATTTCGCTGGTGAACTGGAACGTTGGGCTTGGGCAAAGCTTTGGGTGTGTTTCCGTTTCATTTCACTCATTTTTCAGTTACTTTAGTTGTAAAATTTGAAAATTGAAATTGTAAAATTGACTCGAAATCGAATGTAACATTTTTTACCCATCTACGATTGTTTCGTTTAATTTAAATTTAAATCGAATCTCGTTATTCGCGTTCGGCGCTTACCCACTTGTTGCGATCTTACGATTGTTTTTGGCAAGTTTGCTGAGAAATGCTGGAGGATTACTCTGCCGGAGAGTATTAACAGGTTGGTTGAAAATTGAAACTAATTTCGAATTCTTGGATTACTTCTTTCTGTTATAAATGCATCAACTGTAGGTAAGTGCTCGGTGCTTCACTTTACTTCACTTCACCGTTTAGCATTTACACTCGCAGATCTTGGGACGTAAGTATAAATTATTACGTATTATTAGATGACCGATTTTAATTAACGTCCAACGACCGTTCGTTTTCTAGGTAGAATGTCCACTTTAGACGCAGATTTGAGATATAAAGAGAATCCGCTGTACCAGTTCCACGAACCGAGTGATTATTCATTTTTCTACATTACCCTAGCATTCTGCTCGGCGCTCGCCCTCTTCCTGCTCGTATTAAACGTTTACTTTTGCTGTTTTTCGGAGCATAAGAATTACTGGATAAATACTTATACCGGCGAGTACCAGAGTACGAGATGCGATGGCTTGCTCGTATCGAATACCTACGTCAAGTACTACGAGATCGGACGTTCGAGCTCTAACACGTGAATTTTTATTTATTATTCGCAGGCAACTATTGGCTATTACCGTTTTGGGTGAGGACTCCCGCCGAACAGGTGCCCTTTGATTTGAAAGAACTCGAGTGGGTGATTACACCCGAACGTTCCGTCTACCAAGCTCAAATCTCCGAAGAATATTTGGAACTGCAGAGAAAAGAAAGCGATATTTAGACTTACACAGTTAGCTAAGTTAGCTTACGTAAAGATGTTTCACGTTTACTACCCGCCACTTTTCTTTTTAGCCATATTCGTTGTATTGGTCATCGTGTTGCTTTTGCGATACGGACCGCGATTCTTGAATATACGTCATACTACCAATCCCATATCGGCGGACTGGTACGACCGAAACTACGAACAACGAGTATCTCACGCTTGAATTTAACTCTTTTTTTTTTTTATATTTTTCATTTTCACTTCTCAGTTTTCGACCCCGGCCCCGTAGCGTTGTCGCGTCTTTGCAAAAATGCATTTCGTAAGTACCGCAGTAATCGCGCAACGCGTACTTCGTGGCCGTATACCTGCATTTCACTTATCATTCTGGTACTCGAATCTCTTTTTTTCGTTTTTTATTTATTTTTTATTTAGTAGTTGAAGACTAAAGTATTATTATTATTATTATACATAATTATAAATTTGCGGTACACTATCGAGTGGGTTCTTTTAGCGATATGGACAATTGGACACCATCGGTGTCAATCTGCAACTGTTCGTGTTCATACTCTTGGCACTTAAATCGCACCGAATTTGTCGTAATTTAAACTTTTGAACGAATTCGAATAGCCTAAGATAGTACATTCCACCAAATGTATTTTGCAGCCAAAAGTTGAAAAAGAAAAAAGAAATACTTTAATAATGCGATCCCCTGTGATATTTTATCGTCTACCTTTGGTTAACCGTTCCGTCCTTTTTTTTTTACAATTTTTTTCACTTTTTTTTTTTTTTACTGTAGGCAGTTATCTACTATTTATATTTTTTTATTATTCGTCGCGTACTTTTTTAAATACTGTTTTCGATAATGTAAGTACGTATTTTTGCTCCTAACCCATTATTCGTCGTCGTGTATTGTGCCTTATTTTGATACTTAGTATACTCGACTCAGGACCCAGTACTCAGTACTTATTCAATGTTCGAGATTTTGTCGTTGGATATCTATTCTCGACTACTCGTATGTTTCTCTATAGTTCGAGGTTCAAGTGAAAAGAAAAAATATATAGGTTTATATATTAGTTTGTTTATAGATTTGTTTTACATTTATTAGATTTAGTGGTGAAATAATACGGACTTTGCGTACGAATAAATTTTTTACTTCGCCTCTTCGTTATTTTATTGTTGTAGAATGAGGTACTCGTAATTTAAGTTTACGGCGAGTATTTCATTTGGTCATTTTTCGTCGTTAGCTCATCGGCTCGATTGTTGAAGGGTTAAAATGAAGCTAATCGCGGGCATCTCTTCTATTCGGTATTCAGCTTTCAGCTATTCACGGAGACTGCAACTTGAAAGGCCGACTCGCATGAAACTTGTCTTCGCATCAGCTGTACACTTTGCTGTACAATAAGAATGACTGAAGCAACAACAATGTAATAGACAATATACTAAACTAACATAACAAAAACTTTAGAAGTACCTACAATACGTACAGTACAGTACAATACAATACAAGAAACAAACGATGCGGAACAAGTCGATCGAAAGTGTCGCCACTAACGGGGAGCTAGATAGAGCTACACTAGCTAAGTAGTCTGTACTCTGTAGTACCCCCCCCCCCCCCAAAAAAAAAGTTGAAAAAAGTCGAGACAGGGACATTCGGAGCCGATGGTCTGCATACCTTACCTACGTAGTACTTCTACTATACGTACTCGATATTTTTTTATGTACGCATTTTCGACGGATCGTTGCATAGGTATTTGAAAAAAAAAAAATAATAAATTGAGTAAGCATTTTGGTAGACATAATTAATGGTGAGAAAGATGATGGATGATTTAGAACCAGAGTGGCAGAGCGAAAGAGGAAGCTGGCTCGTGCAATGTGAATATGGAGATGGACATTTTACAAATTTTCATATTCTTTTCCAACTTATTACGAGTAGGTAGGTATAGGTACTAGGTACAAGTACATCTACATAGATAGGTAGATGTAGAGAAGGCCTAGGTATGTATGGGTAGGGGTACGATACCTAACCTACGTTGTATATCAAATTGTCGCGTATCTAGTCGTGCTGTAGGTAGGTAGGTAGGTACCTAGTAGGTACGAGTACGTTCATTTTTAACCGAAATCGGAGAAGATGGAAAATAATGAAGTATACCTATACTTACGTAGCTATAGCTACATTGTGTTGGGTGTTGTGTTTGATCATTGATGATATACTCGTATAGGTACTGAGTGGTGATATACCGGGTATTCCTGGACCAGTGCACCGCCTTCGAACCTATGATGCTTCTACCCAAACTACACAAGTGTATGCATGTTTGCCGACCCTAACATTTGAAGGGGCAAAGTTATACACTCGTAATGGTAATTTCTTCAGAACGTCATAACTTTGCCAATAGTGTAGATAGACAAAATTTGCTTGAGGTTTTTTAGTAGAACTTTTCAAGTCCTACAAAATAGGTTATATTCGTGTTTTGCCTAGCTCCAAAATTGAAGGAGCTACGATGATGTGAAAATTTGTACGGTCGATAACTCCTTCAATTTTCAAGTTAGGCATAATTTGTAAGAGTTAATTTTTCTTCATTTTTTTGAGTTCTACAAAATGAGCTATCAATGTTTTGCCTAACTCTAAAATTGAAGGAACTACAACATTCAAAAAATGAAAAGAAGGGCAATTTTCTTTAAATTTTACTCAAATTTGAAGGAAATTGCCATTCTTTTCATTTTTTGAATGTTGTAGTTTCTTCAATTTTAGAGTTAGGCAAAACGTTGATAGCTCATTTTGTAGAACACAAAAAAATGAAGAAAAATTAACTCTTACAAATTATGCCTAACTTGAAAATTGAAGGAGTTATCGACCGTACAAATTTTCACATCATCGTAGCTCCTTCAATTTTGGAGCTAGGCAAAACATGAATATAACCTATTTTGTAGGACTTGAAAAGTTCTACAAAAAAAACCTCAAGCAAATTTTGTCTATCTACATTATTGTCAAAGTTATAACGTTCTGAAGAAATTACTATTACGAGTGTATAACTTTGCCCCTTCAAATGTTAGGGTCGGCAAATATGCATACACTTGTGTAGTTTGGGTAGATGCATCATAGGTTCGAAGGCGGTGCACTGGTCCAGGAACACCCTGTATGATACCTAATTTTGTACGTACTGAGCGAAATGGCGGTTTACGTTACGTAGTTATGTCATGTGTAAAGCTAGGTCCAGACGGTCAAATATATTTGACAATATCGGGTTTGCCAATGTATGTTGTCAAATATATTGGACCGTCTGGACACACCAATTACTCTTCAAATTGCGATAGTTTGGATTTGAAGAGTAATTAAATATATTTGACGATTTTCAAGCAGTGTCTGAAAATTTTCGTATATTTGATCAAACGTGATACAGAGCGCATGCGCAAAGTACTTTATCAGTGCCATTTTTATCATTATCAAGGGGTTTCTCTTTAGTTTTTCCACAGAAAGCACTGATTTTTGTAAGCTTGCACGATTTTTTTCAATTTCGTAATTTACAATTTTCATTTGATGGCTAAAATAAGTATCAGTATCAATACGAATGAATGGACTCTGCAATTTATTGCAATAGTACTGATTTTTGTAAAAAAATCGCGCAAGCTTGCGCGTGTTTTTTTTAATTTTGTAATTTACAATTTTCATTTGATGTCTAAAAAGAATACCAATATCAATATGAATGAATGGACTCTGCAATTTATTGCAATCACTGTTATCACTGATGTTGATTAAAGTGGTTTGAAGTTTCGTCACTTGGGACATTTGATGGTGTGGACACATGACAGGTGGTCAAATCACCAATCACCAATCAGCAATATTTGACAAATATATTTGACCGTCTGGACCTAGCTTAACATGTAGCTATTAGCTATACGAGTAGCTAACTAATGTGAATGCGATTGCGATGCGATGTGAGATGTGAACTACTGTAATGTAACTGTACCGTACATATATGCACTATAGTGTATTTTGTATAGTATAGTAGCTTCGGTTTGGTACACTCTATAAGTAATGATACGGCTGTGGCTGTGGCTGTGGAAGAAAGGGAAACGTGCGCAAAGGTATTTGCGCAACCAAAAGTCCAGGGAAGCTGCGAGTGCGATGCGATGCGATGAAGAATTGAGGATGAAATCAATACCATATCGTATCTTGTATTCTTACAAAATTATGCTACCTATTCTATTCGCGTACTCGTACTCGTACTCGTACTCGTTTTCGTTCGTATGTTGGCTATCGTATACCACCGTATACGAAGACGAGCATCATCAATAGACAATACATACGAGTCTTATTTAACCGTATCTAGATACTACTCGTAGTACCTAATGTACTAGTACGTTCCTTTTTTCGCCTTTTTCGTTGTTTGTCCATTTTTTCTCGCATTTGTGTACGTTTTGCTTTCGCGGATACCGAGCTGACGCTGTAACATAAAGGGTGTGTTGTGTCTTGTGTCGTGTATTGTGCTGCCTATAGCTACTTTCTTCGCCGATAACATCATCGCATTGCAAGGTACACATCGTTTTCATTTCGGTATCGTATAGTATAAATAGGTATTAATTACTTAGTTACTGGTACTGGTAGTGGAAGTGGGATAGTGATGGCTCTAGCTATATTTATAACCATTTATACCTAATAATACTCGTTCGTTTATGATTTTTTCCCCATTCACCCTTTGCTGCTGCTGCTGCTGCTGTTATAAGTAGAATTTCTTCGCGTCGTATTCGCCGCAAAAAGCGTCGAATAATTTGAATATAAATTTTACAAAGCGACAGGATGCGACGTAAGGAAGTACTGCATATGAGGTGGTACTAGGTCTACTCGTAGGTAGTAGGTAGCTAGAGCCCTAGAGGTACGCAGTCCGTATGTGTACTTTCTTCGTCGAGCTCGAACGTCGAACCGAATTGAAAAATTGAACGTAAATACAAAAGGGTCGACGTGACAGGCCAGGCTGAGACTATGAATGATAAAAAATGACGTGCGAGTTAATGTAGTAATTAACGATACAATAAAATGCAGTATTTTCGCCTCTCCTTACCTCTTGACTTGGCGAGTGAAACAGCGTAGCTGTAGCTGTAGCCGCGTCGCCGACGAAAGGACGCGACCGGCAGCGAGGCGACACGATGATGTCTGACTCTTGTCCCTTGTGCTACCGTAGCCGTGGCCGTTGCCGTAGAATTTGAGATTTTGAAGCTGCACTGCACAAGCAGCTCGTGCTTAGTGCTTACGTTAGTAATGATGACTCGTGTAATTACGTCTACAGTCTATTGGTATTGGTCTAATTAGTACATCTCGACAGTAATTATGGACGACGATATTATAATAGTTGAGAATTATTACCAACGCAACGCATTCGAACGATAATGTCGAATTGACTTGTGTTTGACCCGCGATCGCGTCCGATGCAATTAAAATTGATGGGAATTTTCGCCTCCGACATAACTAATTAATAAGACAGAGCATCGTCTTTCTTTGTCTCATCCCATTTCATTTGAGAATAACTCGAGGATAGTAATTGAAGCGCGGTGCGAGGCGTTGCGGTGCTTCGCTTCACCTCGCCTCTCATCCCCTGAAGCTATCCTGAAATCGCAAATACGCAGCCCGCGGGTACTACGCTTAGACGTATCTACACAGTACTAGGTACCTACCTACTACCTAGACCTACGAGTAATACCTACACTTCGGCATCTATGTATTTTTTGATAACCACCATAATCCGCGACTGACCGGGTATCGTTCGTAGCTACCCACCTAGTACCTACTAACTACCTACCTACCTACGTCTTTAAGATCGTATGAAAATCATAGAATTAAAGTGGAATAGGTAATTAGTCGATGCGACAAACGTTTGAGACCCCATAGCTCCCCTCCTGAGTGACCTAGGGGGCTAAAAATTTGTATGTAGAGGTTTCAACTCAAAATGAACAACATATTAAGAAATTAGCAAAATCGAAGACCATCGATTTTTTTCACTCCACCCTAATGTATAATATAATACTCGTAAGTAGTAAGTGCATTGTGTATTATCTTGTATGTGCATAGCTACTGATTCGGGGTGGGGGAATTTTCTATGATTTTTTTTTTCGAATTCGAAAAAAGGCTATTCTTTCGGCGTAATTTGACCGGAATAATAACTTCAAAGTCGATTTACCGCCTTACCATCGTTCCTACCAAAAAATTGTAAATAACTTATTTTGTAGGAAATTCGATTCTGTACAAATTTTACGGGAGACATTTTTCTGTAGCTTGATTAGGGACTGATTTATACGCGAAGAAAGTGAAAAATGTGGTAATTTGGAGGGGAGGAGGACTCCCAATTTTTGGGAATTTTATATAGTAGGTATATGTTGATAAGGCAGGCCCGTAGTCAGAGGGGGGCTAGCATCGGACTGAGCCCCCTCTAACAAATTACAAAATTTGGTCAAAAAGCAGATTTTAGTAGGAAAAATTCGCAAAAAAAAGGCTCAAGCCCCCTCTACAAAGTCACTCTGACTACGGGCCTGTCATAAGGGCACATTTACGAGCAAGTTTATGATAGAAAAAAAGTTTCCTTCATTTTGTTTAGACAAAAACAAATGTCCTAATTTGAGAACCACCATAATTGCGCTTCAACACGAAAACCAATTGATATACTTTTTCGTTTCTTCTAGTTTCTTCTCTATTTTTTTTTTTTTTTTTTTTTTTTTTCCAATTTTATTGTTCTACCGGAAAAACTTAATCAATTTAAATGACGGCCGCGAGTTCTCAATGATTACGTTGTGCGTCTCGTTTAGTTGATATTAATGATGGTGATAATCGAGTTTGAACCGAGTAGATACTTCCAAGCACTTACTATACTATTTAGTAAGTAGCTACGTAGACATTACATGCGTATGTACTTTCCTAGTTTTGTTGAAAATTTTTCATCACGAATTCATGATTAATTCCTCCTCTTTGGCAGGCGCAATGACTGTAGGCCGATCTCATGTGATAAGTTGCCTATCTCGATTTTGAAGAGGCAAGCAGTTTCAAAAAGTTCGAAATTTCGTTAATACAATTTCCATGAAACAGATGTAACTCTTCGAGAGCAGTAAAACCAGTTATGTTGAAACTTTGCCTATCTTTGAAAATGAAGGCGCTACGGAGCTTTAAACTTTGAAAAAACTGATTTTCGAGGTTCTGTAGCCCCTTCACTTTCAAAGATAGGCAAATACTTCACATAACCTTTTTTTTGTTCCTCTCAAAAAGTTGAATCTGTATCGTGCATTGTTTTGGCAGAATTTTTTGATATTCATGTCCGGAAAGTGCACCGTCCGTAATAATTAAGATAGGCGATACGTTCATCAAAAATTTCTCCGCTGTCATAACTCCTTCAATTTCAAAGATAGGCATCCCAACGTAATAACAATTTTCCTCGGGTTTTCGAAGCGTTATGCACTGGCGGGGCCGAATATTTTTTTGAATGCAGTGTTGCCAACCAGTTTTGCTTGAAAATACCAACTTTTAAAAAGCTTTATAGCCCCTTCAATTTTCAAAATAGGCAACTTATCGTAATAAAGTATTTTGTTTGTCTACTCGAGTCGAGTTGCATCTATGGTTAAATTATTGCGGACGTTTCATGGAATACCCTGTATAGGTAGTAGGTACTACATAATTAATTATACCAACGAGTTGATTTCACTACCTAACACCTAGTACTCACCTATACCTACCTACTCAGCATTGGAAAGTTGAAAAAAATGCGAACGAATCTTACTATGTACATAAAGTAGGTAGGTGTACAGGTAGGAATATTAACAGGATGCGTTGTACGGGCTTATCGCTTTTACTCGTAGCCTATATCGTTTCCCAGAAGAGAACCAGAAGTTGATAGCATCTGTATCTTACTGTATTATGTGACATTTTTTTTGGTCTACGAACGATTATCAGTCGTGTGTCGAAGCCCAGGGTGCCCACTGTCCAGCTCTGATCGTGTAATTAAGAGTACCTAGACCTACCTAGAACGGCAGAACGAACTTATCGATCGTCTTTATTTACCATTTCACCTGCAAATACCTTTACCTACTAGGTTAGGTACTGGCACATGTTACCTATTGGCTATTATTCACAAATGAATAGGTTAGGTTAAGGTAGCTCGTAGCTGCGACCGCGTATACAATTACAAGTACATACATTTCGTAGTTTCGTACGAGTACGTACAATCGTATCGCACGTAGGAAAGTTCAACTTCAAAATCAAGCGATAACCTTTGCCTATATTTTTAGTATCGCATGCTGTCGCATCTTATCATTTATCAATTACTCGTACGCGTATTATTCAATGTACGATGCACCTAGGTTCGTCGAATAATGATTCACTATCCGCAATCCACTTGTAACACTACTTAGCTATGTATTATGGTATAGTTTCATTGTCATTTTATTACATATTGATATTATTTCGGTACACGAATGCAATTGTTTGATGATTTGCAGATGATGTGGCTTCATAATGTATGCGTGTGGGTTGCCATTGCGTTAATTTCGATCGCGACGACGTTGGTACACAGCGATCCGGTACCGGTAGCCAAATCTAAAGTCGTCTCCGAAACTTCTAAATCCAATACTAGGCACGATCATTCCGCAGATGGTGAGTTGCAACTGCAAATCGGCAGATTGTACTGTTGGTATTACCTACGTAGGTGTTGCAAATAATTGACGATGCAATTCGTAGGATAGGTACAAACTTGGTAATACGTATGTAATACCTACTGGTGCGTTACGATGGCTTACTAATTATCTATAGTATACCTACTACGTATACTAGGCAAGTGTAAGCGTAGCGTAAGCTCGTGTGCTTTTGTTGTTATCAGATTGTCAGTACACAAAAGGACCGTGGTCGACGTGTAATACGCAAACATACACAAAAAGTCGTACGTTAACGCTCAAGGCTGGCCAAAATGAAACTAAATGTCAAAAAACCAAAACCGTGGAAAAAAAATGCAAAAAAGGTACTTATGTTTTCATACCTATGTAGTTTTCGTCGCTGGCGCTGACGCTGACGCTGTCGATTAGGTATCCCATACCTACGCAGGTAAATGCCATTGCCAATTGCTCCTATTGTCACTGGCTGGTGTGTTAGTGTTGTGCATTGTGCAATATGATTGACGGCGAGTCGGCCGGCGCCAACGATCGCGATCGATCTCTGTATACTATAGCGAGTGGACGAGGAGCGAAGGAGGGGGCGCTGGCACCGTACTCACAATTACCTACGTGCTACGTATACTCGTATTCGACTACTCGTATACCTGTATCATATCGTGTCTGTGTAATGTACGTCTACTTATACGTACATACAAATTTCAGCTATGTGTATGCGCACGTACCTAAATAGGTAGTAGGTACAGAGGACCTACCAACATTGTACAGTGGGACTAGAATTCGTCAACGGTTGTTATTGGTGCTAGGGTAGGAAGTAGGAACTAGAGAAAAATGTGGTGTGGTACGCTGCAATTGTCATATAAAAATGGAAGGTAGTCGTTTCGATAAGTACAGATATGAGATAGAGGTACCTCTACATACCTAAGTTAGTGGGCACTGGGCAGGGTACATACATAGTACCGAGTACCTGCGACTAGGTACATATTATACGCGACAGCGACTATTTTAGTATTCAGTATTTTAGTATGGTATTCACCAGTTCGGTGTTGCGTTGTGTGTTATCGAAAAGGTTGTCGGTACGAGAAGGGAACTTGGAGTAAATGTAACGCAGACAACCAAATGGTTCGTACGGACGTGCTCAGAAATCCTAACGAAAGCGACCCGTCTTGCGAGAAAACCAGAGTGACTAGGAAAAACTGCAAAAACAAAGCCGACCGTCAAACCAAAGGTATTTTTTCTTCGTATACCTAAACCTAACCTACAGCTAGACTAGAAGTAGGTAGGTACTAGGTACTCGAAATAATACGCACGTACACGTACCCGTACCTGGCGCAATAATTAATTACTTACATACTTGACTTTGACTTACAATAATTGGCAAATACGTATACGTTACCACAGACTACGCCTGTATACCTAGGTACAGATACTTAGCTAGCTATCATATCTAGGTATATATTATCTAACTGGGTATCTACCTACATTACATACACACAGGTAACGAAAACGATTTGGTAGGTAATAGGTATAGTTGTTACGATTGCGATGTGTGAGTTACCTAGCTAGCTACCTACCTATCTATCTATCTATCTATCTATCTATCTACATACATACCTACCTACCTAGTACCTACCTACCCAGCTACCCACTTGAATAACTAACCAACTTACGAAGTAGAGTATACTGAAAATGAATTTCCAAACACCTACGTAACTGTACGATTATACCTATTATGTTTTAGGACAAAAAAGAAAACACAAACAACAAGATACGTCAACTGCGAAAAACAAAAGTAAACAGCAAGAGTAGATAATCGCAACTACGTACATAGGTATACATTAGGCCTATTTCATCTCGTCTACGTCTACGTCTACGTCTACGTCTTCTTACTTCATATCAATCAAATGCATCGATTCTGCGAGTTTGAAGAACACCCCTACTTATAAAAATATAAACGAGTTTTTTTTTAAAATTATTTATTTTATCGTTTATTTATTTTTTATTTAAAAGAAAAGAATAAAAATAGTAAAATTTATACTTATTTATATTACGTTAATGTACCTACCTATAGCTGCGTGTTTGATTTGCTAGTTAGTTATTTTTACCTATCTAGTACCTACTTATCGCGTTTTTTTTTTTTTTTTTTTTTTTTTTTTTTTTTTTTTTTTTTTGTATTATACGTACATTACGTACTGTATCTATTTATGTTGGCAAGTAGGCCTACGTACGCTACGGTATATATGTATATGTACGTCTATTTGCGTATTCTACGAGCCTACGTAATTTTCGCTTCGTGTATTTTTCGCAGATCTCCCCATCAGCTGTACCCACGTACGCGTTTTACGTACAGATAATAGCCGATAGGAGGTATTTACGTAATTCTACCCGTGTATGTACAACACGTATACCTTTACCTATACCTAACTACTTAACTAGTAACTACTCGTACCTACACTTACTCTCGTATACACTAAGTTGTAATCGTAATTTTGTAAAAATAATGTGTACACGTGTGTACCTACGTATAGCTAGTAGCTACAGCTACGGCAACAGCTACAGCTAGTCCAGGATAGACAATACCTAGTCCGCGTATCCTGTAGGCTCTGGCCTATCCGAGAAATCTTACTTCTGAACATAGGAGTACCTACCTACTTAGTTGTCATAAAAGTCGTCGCGTCGAGTGAGACAGAAATTTCTCCAAACACTCGATTCGCAATTCGTCGTACGTAGGTCCGTAAGGTACAGCTACAAATATGCCCATACTGCATTCGCATCGACTACTCCTGTCTCCTACTCGCACCTTTCAGTATAGTCTGTCCAATGTCCAGTACCGTTTAGCAGCTAATTAGTATCCGCTGAGGCTGACGATTGTCATCGGTCATGCCTTATTACACCGATACCGATACCGATACCGATACCATTCTGTAATCCGTTGCGTGGCCGTGGGTGATAAGAGGTACTCGTATCGTACGTCGGTTTATCTGCGTACCTCCTACCTATGCAGATGTACATCTACATTCTGTCTCATTACTCGGCACATTTTGAACAGGTCTCCTCAAAAACGATGCTGATTAGCTATAAATACAATTACCTAGGTTATCGTAGGTAATAATAATACTAAATTATTACGCATTTTTGTATCATTGTGACGTAACCGTACTACGATACTTACGATTAGCCTATACCTACCTACTTTGTTGCATTCAAGTTTTGCGATTAATTGTATCTAATTTCATCTACGAACAAAAGGTGTAGTGTGTACGTGTTTTTATTCAATTTTAATTATTTTCCTCTTGTTTTGTATTACATTTTATTTAACCGCGTATCTAAGTATTTTAGATGAATGTGGCCAACTTTTTTTTACAATCGATTTTGTCTCTCATAAGTACATACATGCATGTATTGACCTCTAATTGTGCTAAATCCTATACGACGCGGCGTAGGTTATTTTATCTAAATACATACCTACTTACTTTTATTTTGCCAACGGCTGTATCCGCGTATGTAATGTATGTACTCGTATAATGTAGTGTACTCGTATGTAGGTATAATGGAGCCGGAGAACCGACGTCTCTTAGAAACTAGTAGCCAGTCCGTTTAATTACCTATTTACCTATACACACGTACGAAGCGATAGATATCAACGCTACGTGTCGTCTTGGTCTTGGCTCAAATTTTCAGTTCTAAACTCACTGCGCAACACTTGCAATGAGGTGACCGATGTACATAAAAATATAAGCAAGAGGGTAGATACTAGATGCTCTGTAGACAGTAGTCTACCTTATTTCGATTAGGTATCATCGTCTGCTCGAGTATTTTACTAACTCGACGTCTGTGTAGTACGAGTATGGCGCAGATTTTCGCGTAGACAGTTAGACACGTACACACGTGAAAATTGAAAAAGAAATGTAGGTACCAATACTCAGATATGTAACAATTTCAAATGAATCCTGGTACATGGTACTTGGTTATACTTACATACCGTCTACAAGTACATACATCTTACATACTTACTACTTGGTGTGAGGTTTTGTTACGCGTAATGAGTCGTGAGTGTAGGATTTTTTCCAAAGGTATACCTATAGTTACCTACTACACCTAGTGGGCTGAGATTCCAAAAATCGAAATAGACTCATTCGTACATCTTGCTATCGCCTATCTCGACTGTTGTCTGCAATATTATGCACGTAGTATGATGTACAATGTACATTTAGGATCGCATTCGTGGAACAGTACGACAAGACAATATGGAGCAAAATTCAATTTGCGTACGATGCGTACGAAAAATTTGAAGGATATTGAAACGAAAGTACCTAGTATCTAATTAAATCGTACGCTTAAACGCCTGAAACGTTTTATGTACAATTATTACATAGATGGTACTCGAGTATGTTTTCCAAGTTTCTAAATAAAGCTAACGTAACGTAATATTATAGATACATATTTACAATTTACAAGCGATCGTTATCCGCTAAATAGCCGCACAGTTTATACTGATGCGCGGCTGTTTTGAAACAATCGTCCTCGAGTAGCGCTCGTTTTCTACCCAATATAACGCTTTTGAAACTCGGCTTGACCGTCGTAAACTCGTATTTATAAGTTCGCCAAGGTAGTAGCGAATTCATGAAGACGGCGGTGAATTTGTCGGCATTTTTTTCCATATATATTCGCAAAGGATGCCAGCAAATATATCGGTTCAGCGCGATACCCAAGACGATTACCATCGATCCTAAAACGTAACATTGAGTTTCCGTCAAGAACATCATACCCTCCGATAACGCATCTAGCATACGGTTGCTGTGCATCAAATACTTTCCGTTACGTTCCGCGTATATGATAGCTATCAACGTCGGCGTTATCATAACTTTAAGATTGCAAACGATGGCGACGATCGAGAGTCGTTTCGATTTAGGCATACGGTAGATTAATTCGCTCTCCGACGATACGTTGTCTTTTTTCTTCAATTTCATTTCGCCTTCGAACATGGCGACCGGCAATCGGTAATTTCTTCTAGTCGTTGTTAGCCAAACGTTCGTCAATCGCGATGGTGATTTTTCCGCTGCCAGCAAATGACCAAACTTGCTCAATGCCTTCATCTTTGCCAGCTCGATACAGAGAACGTCGATTGTGGCGTGCAAACTGCAAATTACGGTATGGTGCCTCGTTAGTGGGTCGTTACATTCTACGAATTTACACGTTCAAGTTATTACCAATTTGCCTGCTGTCCGGTAGCGTTTCTGCATTCGACAAATGATGAAGCGTCAATTTAATAAATAAACGTCCATCAACTCGATCATTTCGCTACGAGAATACAAAATTCGTTTTCTTTTGCTACAAAAAAATCATTGGAATTAAATTTCTTATCACTGTTATCACGGCCGGTCCGCCATACGCACGCTGCTCCAAGTACTCGCTTTTAGTCGCTTACGCGTAATTACGCTCAGCTGCTCGCGTAAGTTTTTACTTTTTACAAAACATTGCAAAACGGAGTAAGATACAAAAATTATTGGAAATCGAGCCAACGAATAAAATAAAATTAACCATTCGATTGTTTATTATAATATTTCAATTTTATTATTCATTTTTAATTAAAAAACTGATAGGTATAATAAAAAAAACAGTAGAAAAAAAACACTGACTGACCTCATTGACCTCAATATCATATCAAAAGTTCGTAACATTTGACATAAAATAATTACTAGTTCGCTACAAGTACAAGAATGTCTTACTACTATTTAGTAAACTTATTTCGATGTTCTAAAATGGAATGAATGATGGAACGCCGCGTCAGAAGTGGCGACTCTTTGGCCAATAAACAACGTTCTGAACTCAAAAAATGTTTTCGAAGGAATACGGAGCTCCGCAAATTGGGCATGCACTCTAGATACGAACATAATTTCATCGTATAAACACGTTTATCCGTACAATTATTAGGTATTACTTAAATGGCACTATTCTTCCTTACTTGAAGCGCATCATTTGCTGCGGCGGTAAGATGCAGGTGATCGGAAATACATCTACAATGGAAATTATGATTGCACGGCAAAGTCGTCAAATCGTACTCGGCGTTTTGGATATTTTGATTGCATATTCCGCAAGGATCATCCGGGTCTCTATTCGAGTATAGGTATATTAGTTTTCTCAAACAGTTTATATTTAAAAGGTACCATTTCTAAACGTAAAGTTACCAAGTAGATATCTATTATTTAGTGATACCTTTGATTTTGACGATCTCGCTGATCTGGCCTTTCTTGAATAGGTAGTTGCAACGCATTACTTCTTCGCCTTCTTCGTCTTGCATCTGCTTCTACAAATTGTAACTGTTCTCCCCCATTCAAAGCGTAGTATATTGCTAATGTGCCTACTGTGACTGCTGCAACTACAACTAAACCAAGCATATGAACTACACTCGGCATAGTTTTAAATAACGTCCGTACTAATGATTACTATTATATTATTAAACAAAAGGAATGAAATGATCGTAAATTGATCGATCTTCGATCAAAACTCATCAAATTTTTTAGATCAATTTATCAGTATCAGTAGGTTATCACCGTTTTATTTTGTTTACCTCCAAAGATCCACTCCACTTCCACATTCAACTGAGTCAACTCGTGACGTCGTGAGCAAGCTCGTCTAAAAAAAAAAAATTATGATGTAAGCCGAAATCGTTGTGTCCAAAGCTAAATAATCACCCACAGTCTCATGTTTTCATGTTTTTGTGCTGTGGTTTCTCGTTTGTATATTTTTTTCGTTTTTTCTCAAGACGTTCGGTTCAGTTTTGAATTCATATGCAATTTTGTCGAAAATTACTTTCAAATAGTTATAAAATTTCGGGATTAATTGTCATTAAAAATCTTTCGATTTACAATTTGGGTTCGGAAGTAATTAGACTATGTTTATACCAAGTTATTTGTTCAATAATACTCAACTATCGATGTGTTTTTTACCAGTGTTTATAGCTGTTTTGTTACATCGTGCATGAGCCGGCGTAAATTTTCGTTTATTCCTACTCGATTTTATTTTTCGTAAAATGGCTGTGCATCCTGAATTCTGGATGGATGGAAAATTCAAATCGATGATCAACTCACCGGAGAACAGTTTCTTAGCGAATTCAACGCAGTATTCGTACAAAGCTAGTGCGTAAACATTGAAAATGCTTTCTATCTCGACTAAGCAATTTTACCTTGATTTAATTTACGTAAATGAATTACATTTTCTTTTGCGTAGGCGTAAACATAGAAATTGAAGAAACTTTCAATATACCACCCGCTTCTAAAACTTCGGATAATATTGTTTCGGAAACGAAGATGAGCGATTATGGAAGATGCTCGTCGAAAGCAACGTCGTGTTACGACTTCCAAAATGGTTGAGTATCGTTACGTCTTTCAGATACGATACGATTCGTCGAATTTTCGCGGTTTCATCGTTTGTATTTCGGTGTTTTAGGAGTAGAATCGCTGTGTTGTCAATTTTTGGATATCGTCGAAGCGTACAACTCGCCCGAACAGGTGTTCGATATGATGAGTACATTTTTCAGCGCTTGTTCCGATTTCATCCAAAGTTCATCAAATTTGCGGCCACAAGTAAGAAGATAGACGAGTTGAAATTGATTTCGCTACAGTCTCCCCCTTCCCCCTCACTGACATATTGTATCGTGGTGTATGTTTCTGCGCAGGATAAAATCTGGCTGGAGAATGAAAAAAACACTTGGAGGCTTATTTACGCTTTATACGAAAACAGATTACATTATGTAAACGAAGAGCTGTACGTTAATCCAGAAAATGACCTAGATATCATGAAAACTCTGTTTCAGAATAGTAATTCCATGAGAGAGGTACACTCGCGTTTGGATTAAATTCAATTTTAAAATTCATCGTGAAAAATATGATTTTGTAAATTTTTATAGTGCCAATTGGTAGTGGACTGGTTAGAGGAATGCGCCGCTGTGCGCACAGATCGTAGCGAACAACCGAAAATGTCTCACTTTACAGACAAAACTGTCGTTTGGGAAAATACTCTACAACAGTTGCAAGTAATACGGCGCTCGAAATGAATACCTAATAATTCGAATAAATTCGACCGGTTTTGATGCATGTTGCCGTTGTTAATCGGTGCGATTATAATTACAGATAAAAAACGTAGCTTATTCTAGTCCGCGTGCTCTTGTCACCGCCATGGACCCCGACGCTCCGCAAAGGCAAAAGAAACAAATACACGATTTGGACGAGGTATCAAATTCGCGCGCGCGGCGATTACACTCTCTTCTCATTCTGAAATCCGAGTTGGCGTATCGCGTAAACCGAATAATATTCTCGTTATTTGTTTACAGGAAGATGAGAACCGTTTGTTGGAACAAATATTCGCCGAAATTCGTTGCGGACGCCTTCATAAAGCTGTAGAAATTTGTTGTTTATGCGGCCACAAATGGCGCGCGGCCATTCTACAAGGTTGGATGTTATTTAACGATCCAAATTATAAATGTTCGGATGGTTCGGTTATTTCAGCTTTCGGCAATCCTCACAGGTACGTACGTGGTTGACGAATTTCGAGGTCGCTATTAAAATTACCAGAACCCAACTTGAGAGGCAGTTGGAATATACATATGTACGTACGTTCGCGTTCAATTTGTATGTTTCATTCTCGTCGTTTAAATGCTTTTCAGAGACATTTGGCGCGTGTGCGCGTGGCGATTGATAGAGAAATCGCAGTGTTCCAGCGTTTGGAAGGCGATTCTCGGCGTGTTCTGCGGTAATTTGACGGTATTACTGCCGTATTGCAAAGATTGGGAAGATTTATTGTGGGCTTTCATGAAAGTCTACATCGATGTTAAAGTAGAGCGAGAAATTCGCTCGGTAAATTCCAATTCCGGCGTAGAATATCCGGAGCAGTATTGGGATTTCAAGTAAGTTGGATTTCGATTAAATTAAATGAAAGAGAAATGCACGAATGGAATCGCCGAATCGGTGGCGAAGTTATGGTACTCGTACATGTATGTATTAATGTCCAATCACTCGGTTCGTGCAGATACAGCGTGAACGAAATATTCGAAGAATTGGCGGGATTCAATGACAACAATATCAGAGTAGAAGCTTGTACGCCTCAAAGGATCATTCAACGCCTGATAATCACGGATCGCGTTCAAGACTTGATATCGATGATGGGCGAATGGTGTTGCCAGGAGACTCCGAATCCTCATTTGATAAGAATGGCCGCGCATATCGTAATTTGTTTACGATTGGTAGGGCTGGCTTTGCCCAGCGATAAATGTAAATCGGACGATATTCTACGCGCGTACGTTAAGGTAAGTCTGTCGCGTACGAATTCTTGGCTCGAATCGGCGTTATTGTTTAACGCGATGTTCGTTCGATTTGTTCGATTAGATTTTAATGAAAATCGGTGACGCGAAATTGGTTGCCTATTACACAGCCATGCTTAGCGAGGAAGATCAAATCATTTACTATTCGGAGTTCTTGCAAGGCATCAGCGACGAAAACGAACGCATCAAGTGTTTGGAAGCAGCCGAAATGTGTCATTTGCAAATAGAAGCTATCACTAAATACGTTGTTCAAGTTATAAGGTTAGTAGCAGTGGTGCTACGTGCGTATTCGAAACGAGAAATACTTACATTTTTTACGATTTGTAGAAACAAAGCGGACGAAGACGGAAAATCGCTCTATTTAGCCACAGGAATTACGAAAGAAGACCAAGAGAAAATATCGGCGTTAGATTTAATAATGCATTACACGCAGCAAAGACACGAAGCTATTTGGGAGACGAACGCGCTGATTCGCTATTTCCTCAGTCAGAGAAATATACAGGCGGCAAATTACGCATTCTGCAAAGTAATGTGATGTGACATATCGCATCGTATCTTGTTATTTCATCCTATTATACACTTACGCTTCGAGTGTTTATCGATTGCTGTTTTTTTTTTTTTTTTTTTTTTTTTCTTTTCTTCAGATCCCGGAAGATTCCATCAACATGATATTGGAGCAATTGGAAATTGATCAAGAAACTTTACGTACGAATCCTGAAAGCGTTCCTAGTAAAATATACGCCAGCATCAGAGAATACTTTTCGTATAAAGTTTATCTGGTAAATATCTGTTTACGATTGCCCAGCTTTGCTTCACATCGAGTGTTTCGAATCATCTCGAAATTCAAATCATTTCCAGAATGCTGAAATGAGATTCGCCGATTGGTTTCATACGTTTCACAAAATGGAACCCTCGCGTCCTCAGAAACCTGCGGATGACGCTCAGTTTACTCTTAAAGTTGCCTACGAACATCATCTGACGCAGTATAACAACGATTATCAAAGATGGACCGCCGCTGTTGACGAACAAACCAAGGTACAGTAAGTCGTTTTTTTCGCTCAAAAGTCAAAACCAATTTTACTATTTTTACACAGTCTGCGTCCACTCTTTATCGATTTCGATTTGTAGATTGTAAAATCGCACCTATACAACGTGCTTCTGTTCCCCGACGGAGGATGGCTCGTTGAGAACAGATATTTCCAAGATTCGTCGCGAATCGCGCAAATGAACGCTCTTCGCAAATTGTGCATACCGAAAGTATGATTACACATATTGTCGGGTACTTGATCGATTTGCTTTTTATTCACGCAACGTTTCTCGCATTTGCAGATCGTGATTTTACTACACACTGTGCTTCACTCGATACAGTTGTACGACGAATGTTTAAAGTTGACAGAAATAATTACTTCCGAAGAAAATGAAATCTATAAAGTAAGCCATACTGCTCGCTGTAACTTGATTTACGCGAACCAGTTTAATATACGAATATGTAGAATTTCTAAACGAAGCGTTGACGCGTGTACCTATATTATTGTGTTTGTAGGCGTACTCTAAGCAAGATCTAGGAGAAATTTTGAAAAAAATTTGCGATTCCTGCGTGTGTCTTTTGAATAATGGAAAAGATCCTTGGGGTTTACCAGTGTCGTCGTGAAAGCACGCATTCGTACGGTTGTTGTTACATCAATTCATTTATCTGCCGAAGCCCGGCACTCTGGCCATCCTGTGTATCGTTTTCAGTTTCGTTCTTTCACAATGATGTTCTTTTTATTTTATTGCGTTTTATCATTATTTTTTGAACTTGTATTATGTATGTACTTATTTTTTCTTCTATTCTTTGAATAATTTTATACATGTACATGTACTGCATTTTTACAATTCAGCCAACAGGTTATCTTTCTTCGATTGAACGAAAAACTTTATTTTTCTTAATTTAGAAAAAGATAACTCGTGCTTTTCTCTTAAATCTACTTTTAATCTGTAAATATGAGCAGAGAATTTGTACAGTTGAATTGAAGCAAAGAAGGTTACATTTCTTAGAAAGAAAAAAATCATTTTTATAAAATAAAACATTCACAATTTCACGTCTTGATTTCAATTTATTTTTCATTCATTCAAAGAATGTTCGCAATTAAAAAAAACGCGTAGCAGTCAAGATGCTCCGCGACAGCCGAATTTTTTTTTTCAAGTTAGTGTACCACTTTGAAAACGTTTTCATCCATGGTATTTCAGTTTCAATATCAGTTTTAACTTCAAATTCAGTTTAAAAATGTCAGGTTTTTGTCTTCAGTTTTAGTTCCTTTCTGCATTGAAGATTTCATCTTCAGATGGGGGCTTCGCCCCCCAACCACCTCGTCACTTCCCACTCTTCAGATGGGGGCTCCGCCCCCATGCCCCTCTTGAGGGGCTTTACCCTCAATAGGGACATAGCAGGAGAGGATTGAGGGCTTCGCTCTCAATTCCCTTCACACTTTCAGCTCTTCAGACGAGGGCCAACACACCAAAAAAGAGGTTAAAACGTGAAAATTTATGATTTTTGACCCTGTACGGGGGTCAAATGGTGCTCAAAAGTCGAAACCCCCAAAAGGCACATCAGTGACCTCTACTGACCCTACATCCCAAATTTCGATTGTTTAGGTCTTTTAGTTTGGGCTGTAGGCTGTTCAACGCGTCAGAAAAGACAGGTTAAAACTTGAAAAATATTGATTTTTGACCCTGTATCGAGGTCAAAAGGGGTTTAAAGGTCAAAACCTACAAAAGGCACATCAGGGGCATGAACTCGATCTATGATAAAAATTTAGGCCCCCCAGCTCCATTTGGAGGGTCTGTAGCCTGATCAATGTGAAAAAATGACCTGAAAATCCACTTTTTGGGCCCTAAAATGGGGTGGGGATGACTTGGGAAGCTGAAATTTGGATACAGTGGAGACAATCAGAGTCACTGTTGTTGGTAAAATTTCAAATCATTTTGTCAAATTGGAGCCTCTTTAGAGCCCCCCTCAAAAAGGGGCCACCCCCAATTTTGGGGCTCAAGGGTCAAAAACCCCAAAAGGCACCTCAGTGACCCTTACCTATCCTAAATACCAAATTTTAGCATCCAAGGTCATTTGGTTTGGGCTGCAGGCTGATCAACGTACCGGGAAGCGAGAAAAAACATGAAAAATTGTGAAAAATCTTGATTTTTGACCCTTGACAGGGGTCAAAGGGGGCCCAAAAGTTGAAACCTACAAAAGGCACATCAGGGGCACAAACTTGATTCATGATGAAAATTTTGGCCCTCCAGCCCCATTTGGGGGGTCTGTAGCCTGATCAACGTGAAAAAAATGACCCCAAAATCCACTTTTTGGACCCTAAAATAGGGTGGGGATGACTTAAGGGGCTGAAATTTGACTATGGTGTAGGTAATTAGGGTTCTCATCCCTGGGGCAAGTTTCAAAAAATTTCATGATATTGGGGCTCCCCCGCACCCCCTCAAAAAGGGGTAAAATATCCAATTTTGAGTTAGGGCCCCAAAAATTTTTTTGCATCTTTCCTACACCGAGGGGACCCTACATATCAAGTTTGACCTCATTTGACCTGTTAGGCTCGGCCCCAGAGTTCCAAAAGTAGCGGTAAAATTATATATATATATATATATAATATATATATATATATATAATATATATATATATATATATATATATATATATAAATATGTGACATGTGACAGATCGTCATCTTTTGGTCCCAAACGTCGACAAATGGGGTCAAAACTCTTCTACCCCCCGTCCTTCTAAATCAGGGTCGGACACAATAGCCTAAATTTTTTTTTTCAAGTTAGTGTACCACTTTGAAAACGTTTTCATCCATGGTATTTCAGTTTCAATATCAGTTTTAACTTCAAATTCAGTTTAAAAATGTCAGGTTTTTGTCTTCAGTTTTAGTTCCTCTCTGCATTGTAGATTTCATCTTCAGATGGGGGCTCCGCCCCCATACCCCCGTTGAAGCTCCGACCCAACCCCCTCATCACTTTCGGCTCTTAGGATGGGGGCTTCGCCCCCAACCACCTCGTCACTTCCAACGGGCTCCGCCCCCATGCCCCTATTGGGGGCTTTACCCTCAATAGGGACGAGGCAGGAGAGGATTGAGGGCTTCGCTCTCAATCCCTTCACACTTTCAGCTCTTCAGACGAGGGCCAACACACCAAAAAAGAGGTTAAAACGTGAAAATTTATGATTTTTGACCCTGTATGGGGGTCAAATGGTGCTCAAAAGTCGAAACATCAAAAGGCACATCAGTGACCTCTACTGACCCTACATCCCAAATTTCGATTGTTTAGGTCTTTTAGTTTGGGCTGTAGGCTGTTCAACGCGTCAGAAAAGACAGGTTAAAACTTGAAAAATATTGATTTTTGACCCTGTATCGAGGTCAAAAAGGGTTTAAAGGTCAAAACCTACAAAAGGCACATCAGGGGCATGAACTCGATCTATGATAAAAATTTAGGCCCCCCAGCTCTATTTGGGGGGTCTGTAGCCTGATCAACGTGAAAAAATGACCTCAAAATCCACTTTTTGGGCCCTAAAATGGAGTGGGGATGACTTAGGGGGCTGAAATTTGACTATGGTGTAGGTAATTAGGGTTCTCATCCCTGGGGCAAGTTTAAAAAAATTTCATGATATTGGGGCTCCCCCGCACCTCCCTTAAAAAGGGGCCATATCCCCAATTTTGAGTTAGGGCCCCAAAATTTTTTTTGCATCATTCCTACACCGAGGGGACCCTACATATCAAGTTTGAACTCATTTGACCTGTTAGGCTCGGCCCCAGAGTTCCAAAAGTAGCGGTAAAATTATGGTAAAATTATAAATATATATATATATGTCAGAACTCTTCTACCCCCCCCCCCCCCTCCTTCTAAATCAATGTCGGACACAATAGCCTAAATTTAAAAAAAAAAAAAATCGGTTAAAAAAAAAATTGGAAAATTGATATTTTACATAGCGACTCTAGTGGTAAAAAATTGAACTAGTCAAGTTTTCGTTTTTTTCGCACTCTAGTGGATTTGAAATGAAACATATTATTGCATCAAATACTTTAAATTAATAATACTGGAAACTCAATGCTTTTGATTTGACTCCCAAGAAGAGCGCTCTCTAAGCGGCTCGGCATGAAACTAATTCCAGGTTTTCGACTAATCGTCGCGTGATTCGCCCTCTGATTGGTCGAAGACATGACGATCGGTCGAAAGTCTGAGAATAGTTTCATGCCGAGCCGCTAAAACTGCTAAAAGAGCGCTTTTGTCGGGGCCACTTTTCCCCATTGAAGTTTCCAGTATTATTAATTTAAAGTATTTGATGAAACCTTGCAACGCGCGGCGTTGGAAGTTGGCACTTGACAGCCATTTGCCTTTTCACTTTTGAACTTGAAGTCGTGTAGAGAAGGCGTCATACATATTTCCTTGTTCGTTATGTATTTTCTCGCGTTGTTTTACGAATTTTCGTACAGTTTTATTATTGTAATTATTGCATCAGTCGAAAGTTCGAAACTAATAATGAAGCCGATAGCCGATACTATTCTGTAAGTAGACATTCCATTTCCATTGTATCGCTTGTGTCTTCTCCTTCTCTCATCTCTTCACGATTTTTCGCGCGATTCTTTTTAGGTTCGTTCGGGCGACCTCCACAACTCCAAAATTTGGAAGTATGGAACCTAATTTTGGAGTTGTGGAGGTCGCCCGAACGAACCTACTATGTAGCTATTAATAATTATGTAGAATAATTTTCATTTTTGTTATGTCGAAAGTGTTTCTCGTTTTTCGCACTCGTGAGTCATTCGTTGACATTTCTGCCATCTTTGCATTCTTTTGACTACTTTTGACTGTCGGTAAATCATCCCAAATCATCCTCTTTTCGCAGCGATAGGTCATAGATTTTTTTCAAAGTAGCTAGTGAAATTTTTGCTAATTTTTTCAACTGGAAAATTCTTCTACGTTTCTCGATTATTATATGTCATCTGACAGTTAGTTTCATTACATTTAGTTTTTGGTTTGTTTGATTCTTTGTTAAGATTTGTTTCTGTTCAAATTGCCTTTGCCTCTTGATTTTTTCAACACTTAACTGTAGAGGTGAGTCATCCTGCTCGTATTTCCACTAGTTGAGGTTTGCTTTTTCCTTTTTTCGTTTTAGGCGTTCTTTTGGATATTTTACTATGTATCTTAGTGAGTAATTTTCAAGACTAGCGATAGGTCATGAGTATTTTCGTAGTAGTGCTCTAGATATTGCAATTTCTATATTAAGGAAAATTCATATGCCTTGTTGACGTGTAGCTTGGCCTTTTGTGTAATTATGAGGAATGAAATTTTGTGATATTGTGCTTCTTTTTAACTCGTGTTGTTAGTGAAGTACTTGAACTTCATTTATTAATTGCTTTCGTGTTTGTGAAACGTTTTTAGTTTAATTAATTGAAAATTTGTTCGTGTTTTTTTAGTTGCGTGTATTCAATCATCCGCCAATCAGATTCCAGCTCGTTTTGGTGTGAATGGTGATAAAATGCAGCAGAAAGTAAAACGTGTACTTATATAGACGGTTCACGGTTCTCAATGAAGAAATTACCTATCGAAGTGAGTTTTTTCCATTTATTTGTTAAGTTTAAAAGCTTATCAGCTTGCGATTTTTTTCACGAGTGTTTTAACCTATAGTTCCTATTGTTAGAGTGAAAGAGTTTTTCATTTTTTCTTGGAATGTTCGTGTGCGATAAAAATTTTGAAAACTCATGATTTTAGGAATTTTACCTCGTGTTCGTTATAAATCAAAAGTGTAGATGAGTATAAGGATCTTTTTTACATGGTTAAAAAAATTGTTTCTTTTTTCAATTTCGAACTCTTGATTTATTTGTGGTGTTTAAAAACGAACGAAGGCATTAGTTGAAATATACTCAGACATAATTGTGACCACGTTCCAATACGATTTAAATATTCAGTAAAAAGATAAATTATCAGTTTTTGTTTGTATAGAATTTTTTTCAAAAATGATTGAATGATTACTTATATGTAGATTACGAATTGTTGATTCTTTTTTTATTATTTTTTCTAATTTACTTGTGCTTTATTATTCCTACAAATGATGTATCTATCCTACGTCGACCATAGAATGAAAATCAAGCCTGAACGAGAATAATAAATGAAAGCCCGACGAGCAGAGCTTTTGCAGTTGATGAATTTGCCTTTCGCCATTTCAAGATTCAATTATTCCAGTTCGTCAGTCAGAATGAAGGTAAAAATTGAACTCAGTAATATCGAATTTAATGTACATTAGAAATGATTACGAATTTATAAAACGAATAGGTTTTCACTGCCAGTTTTTAAAACCTTGAAATGTTATCAGATTTCAGCTGAAATGAAGATGAATGGTGCATAAGCGAGCTCATACTCGAATGTTAATTTGCTGTTTTTATCATCATGAAAAATGGGAAGAATTTAATTTATCGAAGGTGAGATACAAATGCTCGATTTTTTTGATACCTAGGTAAATATCTATTTTATAAATTTGAAGTTTCTAATCGATCTTCTGTGTTCTCTATTTTTTTCAGTTTGGTAATGAAATGGTTTTCGTAGTTAGATTTTATTGCAAGAAAACGCCAATTGAAGAACAACTATCCAATGCTCAACTTTCATGGTATCGATTCAGCCAGTGCAATTGAAAATATTTTTCACAATGGGTGAGTGATTTCTTATCAGTTATCGTGTAGTTCTTTTTCTAAAAAAATTCTATAGTCAATGTTTGGAATTATCCCTTCCCTCAAAATTGAGATTATTTGAAATATCAATAATTGTTGAACTTTTATAGAATTTTCTTTCCCAATTTTAAACACAGTACAAACTAAGAAGGTTTTTCCATAGTAGGTACTCAAATAGTTTCTTTCGTTCACAGTTTTCTTATCTCTAAATTTTGCTAAAGTGTTTTTGATAATTTTCTATTCGTTTAATTTGTCAATTCGTCGTTCGTCCGTGTTAAAATCGAGATTACAAATTTGAAAATATTTTGCCCAATAGGTGAGTGATTTCTTATCAGTTATCACGTATTCTTTTTCTTGTAATAATTTTCTAGTGTATTGATATTTAATACCTAGTCAATATTTGAGAGTTGTCCCTTCTGTTAAAGTTGAGATTATTTTGAGTTGTTTGTAGAATTTTTTCTTTCCCAATTTTGAACTGGTACTCTAGTTTCTTCTGCCCCAAGTTTTCTTATCTCTAAATTTTGCTAAAGTGTTTTTGGTAATTTGAGAGTTGTACCTTCTGTCAAAATTGAGATTATTTGAAATATCGTTTCTTAAATTTTCTTGTTTGTAGAATTTTTTCTTTCCCAATTTGGAACAAACTCGAAAAAGTTTTTTCATAGTACTAAAATAGTTTCTCTTGTTACCAAGTTTTCTTATCCCTAATTTTGCATGAGAAAAAAATGTTCAAAGGTTTGAAAATAAACCTAATAAAAAAAAGTCGGTAGATCTGAAGTGTCTTGTATATTTTTCAAAATTGAAGAAAACTTAATTGGGTGAAAATCTATTTTTTTCTCAAGTTTCTACATATTTTGCAAATTTTTATTTAGTGGTTTCAATTTTTATTTTTTTTTTATTTTTGTGTTGTGGTTATAATTTTTCCCCCTTTTTTTGAATTCGCTGGTTTATTAAAGTTTGTCAATTTTTTCGAGTTTTCAAAATTTATCCCAATTTTTTCGAGTTTTCAAAATTTATCCCAACTAAATTTTTTCTTCTTTAAAATTTGACAATTTTTTAGCTTTTCGGTTTTTTGAAATTTGTAAAATTTGTTAATTTGTAAATTTTTAGTTTTGGAAAATTTGACATTTTTTTCTTAATTTTTTAAACGTTTTCTTCTGTTTTTAAGGCCCGTATTTTAAAAATTTCCTTATACTTAAGGCGAAGCGTTCTTACACAGACCAAGTAGTTTTGTTTATTTTTTCCATACAAATAAATGGCTGCTCGATGTAAATTGACACGATACGTGTGAAATCGCCTCGCCTTAAGGTCTATGTTTGCTTAAGCAAATTTTTAAAATACGGGCATAAATCATTTATTATTTTCCTCAATTACTCGAAATTTTTCAATTTTTGCGTAGATAATTTTTTCGTTTTAAAAAAATTGGCATTTTTTGAATTCGCTGGTTCATCATCAAATTTTGGAAATTTTTTCCGAGTTTTCAAAATTTATCCCGGTTTGAAAATGAAAAGTTTTTCAAAATTTGACAATTTTCTTAGCTTTTCTAGTTTCTTGAAGTTTATAAGATGTTTTGTAATTTTGTAAATCTTCAGTTTTTAAAAATTTTGTAAATTCTTTTTTTCGATTCTTTAATGTTTTTTTTTTCAAATCGATTTCCTCAACCGCTCAAAATTTTTCAATTTTTGCGTACATAATAATAATAATTATTTTTTTTAAATTTACAATTTCCAAGTAATGTAAATAAATCTCTTGTTCTTTTTTTCATTTTTGATATTTTCATCATTGTTCTTTTTTTCATTTTTGATATTTTCATCATTGAACTCAAAATTTGGTAATTTTTTCGATATTAATTATTAGTTTTTAGTTTCTTTTTTAAAATTGACCAATTATTTCAATCACATAGGATTTTCAAATTTCTCAAAATTTGTCAGTTTTTAAGTTTTTTAACTTTTTAAAAATTTTTGTAATTTTTTTGAAATTATATTACTTTTAAAAATTTTTACGGTGAATTTTCATTTTTTAAAATTTTTATAGTAAGTATCATTTTTTTTCCTTTTTTTTTTTTTAGAAAATTCGACCTTTTTTCATTATTGAATAATTATTATTTTATTATCGAAGATTTGCTGATTTTTTCAATCGTCCTAAATTTTTAAATTTTCCAAAATTCGTTGGCTTTTTAAAATTTCTCATGATTCATTTTTTCAAAAATTTACAGGATTGTAGTAGGTCATTGTCCTTTTTTCAATTTCATCTTGAAAATTTGAAAATTTTTAAAGAGCTTTTATTATTAGGTAGGTATTATTTTTTATATTCGTGTAATTTTTCAGATTTTTTGTAAATTCTTTTGTTTTTTGAAAATTTTAATTTTTATAAATTATTGCATAGTACGCGCCTACCTATAATTTGGAAATATTTTAAACTTTTCAAAAATCACTCGTTTTTCTTCATTTTGGAATATTATTGTCTTATTCATTAAAATTTACCCATTATTTTTTTGTAACCCCCTCAAAATGTTCAAAATTCGTTGACTTTTTGAAATTTTACAATTTTTATTCGATTTTTCAAAATTTATCATCTTTCCACAACCATCCGGTGTTTCAATTTTTTTTCAAGAGTTCTTATTTTTTTGCATTCGTGTGTTCTTTGAAACTTGTTAATTTCTAGATTTTTTTCATTAGTTTTTTGTTTTTGAAAATTTACCATAAATATTTTTTTATTACATAATTATTTTTCTTGTAATTTACCTATTTTTTCAGTCTATGATAGTCCATGTTTGGAAATTGTACCTTCTCTCAAAATTTGAGGTTAATTGGAATATCAATTGTTGAACTTTACTCAAAAAGTTTTTCCATAGTACTCGAATAGTTTATTTTGTTTCCAAGTTTTCCCATCTCTAAATTTTGCTAAAGTGTTTTTGGTAAATTTCTGTTCGTTTAATTTGTCAATTCGCTCGCTTAATTTGTCAGTTCGCTCGCGTTAAAATCGAGATTGCAAATTTGAAAATGATCTCTTTATCAGTAATATTTAATACCTAGTCAATGTTTGAGAGTTATCCCTTCTGTTAAAATTGAGATTATTTTGAGTTGTTTGTAGAATTTTTTCTTTCCCAATTTTGAATTTGTACTTCGAGCTTCTTTTGTTACAAATTTTCTTATCTCTAAATTTTGCTGAAGTGTTTTTGGTAATTTTCTGTTCGTTTAATTTGTCAATTCGCCCGCGTTAAAATTGAGATTACAAATTTGAAAATATTTTGCATAATGGGTGAGTGATTTCTTATCAGTTATCACGTATTCTTTTTCTTGTAATAATTTTCTAGTGTATTGATATTTAATACCTAGTCAATATTTGAGAGTTGTCCCTTCATTCAAAATTGAGATTTGAAATATCGTTTATTAAGTTAATCTTCTTGTTTGTAGAATTTTTTCTTTATCAAGTTCGAACAAACTCGAAAAAGTATTTCGTGGTACCAAGCTTTCTAATCTCTAATTTTGCTTACTTATAGGTACCTAGCTGCCTACTTGTTTTTGGAAATTTTCTTTTCGTTGTAATCTATCAATTCGTTCGCATTAAAATTGAGACTTCAAATTCAAGTTTTGTTTTTCACTAGATTTTTAAATTTTTGTGTAGTGTCAAGGTTAGAATTCATTTTTCATTTTAAATCAAATTAAACTCTGAATAGGTATATTTTTTGGATTTTCAAAAAAAAAAAATTATTTTCTTCGAAATGAACAATTTTTAGTTTTTTACCTATTATTTTCTAGATGAAATTTTTAGTATAATAATAATTTTATTTCTCTCGAGTCCTATTTTTTAATTTGTTTTGAGTGTTTCATATTTTGGCAAATTTATATTCGGTGGTATTTATTTTTTTCAATGATCTACTTCGTAGTTTTACTTTAAAATTTAATTTGAAATTACTTCAAAAACTATATATTTTCATTTTCCAACACAATTTTTTGAAAAATATATATTTTTTAAAATTTTAATCTAATGTTATTACTTTTTTGACTATTTTCTGAAGTTTTATTATTTTTTTCCCTAAAATTATTATTTTTTCGGGTATTTTCTGAAGTTTTATTATTTTTTTTTCTAAAATTGAAATCCATTTTTTCCTCAAAAGTAAAACTTGACTTTTTTAAAAATGAGCTCAATTTTTTCATAAATTCATTTTTTACTTTGAATTTTTCGCCGTTTTCTGATTTTAATAATAATTTAAAAAATTGAATTTTACGTACCTAGGTATTTCACATATTTTTAAAAAAATTGAAACCGTCGATGTATTACTATTTTTAAAGAAAAATACCTATTGTTAGACTTTTTTTGAGCAGTTTTTTTCTGTTCATTTTTTAATAGATAAAAAGTTTGAAAACCACCGACGTAAGGCATCAATGTATTAGTGCTCAATGGCCGGTCAATCTTTTCGTCGTTTTTGTCTATTCGTATTAATTTTATTATTAGTATGTATTGTTCAAATATTATTTCGAATTTTAAAACTTCAGTCGGTTGCATATTCACGTTATTTTTTTCTCATTTTTGTTTTATAGTGAACTGACAAACCAGATGCACCATTACGATCTCAGTCAAATGCCAACGGATCAACGGCAGTATCGACTTCGGACTCATCGGATTAAATCTCTCATATGGCAGGTAAATTTTTTTGCTGAAAAATTATCTTTTTAATCTCTTTTCTTTTCAAAAAGTGGTTGTAAGTACATATTTTACTCAACATTTAAAGCAACTAATTTTTTCAATAAATTAAATTCCCCATCATGAATGAATTTGTTTAAAAATTCATTATTTTGTATTTTTTCATCTTCAAAATTAAATTTGATTTGATTAAAAAAATTTTTTAAAATAGCAGATAGTGCCTGTTGTTTTTTGAAAATATTGTTAATGTTTTTTTTTCTTCAAAATTTGGGGTAAATTTGGGGTAATATTTTAGTCCTTAGTTTTTCAAATTGGATTTTTTTTTCTTTCAGTACAAATACATATATTTCGTATTTTTTAAAAAATGCTTTTTGTTCAGATTTGTTTACTCCAAAGTTAAAATTTGATTTTTAATACCATGACAATTGAAGGAAATTTTTAATTATGCACTTTGCTTTTCCCAAAGTTAATTGAATTTTATAATCAAATGAAATGTTGAAATTTGAACGAACTATTTCTAAAACATCATGCATTCATTTTTTAAACGATTTCTTTGATAATTCATTTTTTCAATACTCGAGTATTGTTTTTTGAAAATATTGTTAATGTTTTTTTTTCTTCAAAATTTGGGGTAAATTTGGGGTAATATTTTAGTCCTTAGTTTTTCAAATTGGATTTTTTTTTCTTTCAGTACAAATACATATATTTCGTATTTCTTTAAAAATGCTTTTTGTTCAGATTTGTTTACTCTAAAGTTAAAATTTGATTTTTAATACCATGACAATTGAAGGAAATTTTTAATTATGCACTTTGCTTTTCCCAAAGTTAATTGAATTTTATAATCAAATGAAATGTTGAAATTTGAACGAACTATTTCTAAAACATCATGCATTCATTTTTTTAAACGATTTCTTTGATAATTCATTTTTTCAATACTCGAGTATAATCAATCAAATTTTTCGTATTTTTTGAATTAAAATTATTTATGTATACTTACGTTATTTTCTTTTGATTTTTTAGTGGGTACTGAATTGACCAAGCAGATGTTCCTTTACGATAGGTATGACAAACGCCCAATGCCAGTGTCACAGTGTCAGTTTACAACTTGTCGACGATGGAATCTTCAATTTGGCTGGTAAATACTATATTTTAAATAGATAAATAATTATCACTCAATGTTTCACATTCTTTGTGTACGTAATAATTCGCAATTTATAGTAATTCTGTATCTTTAATTGATTTCCTACAGATTTGATGACTTGTGCTTTTTTACGGTGTGTTTCGATACGAATACGATGCATAGAAGATCGACCAGATGCGGCGTTTGTGAATTTATTTTGCATCTCTAAACTGCGAATAATTTTCAACACCGGGCTGCGTTATTAAATTGATGTGAATTTCGTTGGATCATCGTTTCCAGAAGTCCGAAAGAAGATCGCGACTATGATGTGCTCGCGTGAATTTCTCATCCCTACGACAATGAAGCGAATTTTATCAGCGAGCTGCGTTCGTGAATTATTGTGGATGTCATTGGATTATCGTTGCTGTTATTTTTTAATTGTTAAAGGTCTGTTTTGATATTTTTTATATGTATGTTGCGCTATGGCCCGATTTCTTTGTAGGATGTGTCGCCAAAGTTGAATATTTTATCAGTTTAACAAAATTAGCTAAATTTCAGATCGATTTAAAATTGAAGGAAAAAATCCTTAAGTATTATTGTAGCAAGTGCAGTAGTTTTTTGATAGTCTCTATGGCCATTTTGATAGGTGATTTGATGATAAGAAATTTAGAATAATTTTATTGCAGTCAGTTTACGTAAAATTTATTGAAAATATCCCAAATGCAGTAGAAATTGATTTTTTTTTTTTTAAATTGGCTACTGTGGTCAGTTGAATAAATTTAGACCCGGATCGAATGTACTTTTGAGCAGATAGAACAACAGCTAGATTTTTCAATACGTATTTGACCTGGAATATTTTTATCGCGAATAGTTTTTTAGTGAATTTGAATGCAACGATAATTATTTCAATAATGCTGGTGAATGCAGAAATGGACTCAATTGAGACGTATTTTTTAATTTTTATCTACGATACTATTTCCATCAATTTTTCAATTTGTTTTTTCTATGCGTATGGTTTGCAATTCGTATCGATGGAACAAATGATGAATCTTCATGATTATTTTATAGATGATGAATTATTTTTTGAAATTACCCTTCCATTTTATTCTATTTTTTTGAAATCTGGTATATATTTGATAAATTTTTCCACCGACTTTCGTTATTTTCGATTCGATTTTTCGTGTTTAGGTGCCTGAATCGGAACCGTTGATCATTGGTGGGGCAAGGTAGTCTTTTTTTCAATTCTTTGGTGCGGGCATCCGCGCTTGGTTTTGTTACGGGGTCGTGTTGGTGAGCTCGACTATCAATATCGGTGCCGTCCATCGTTGATAGGTGGAGCCATTTCACGATAACTCTTCTTCGGCAGACGAGGGCTGATGAGGAGATCCTGTAATGAAATTGGGCTCAAAATTGATTCGTTTTTTGCGTAGGATTCTCAATTCGTCGGTTTAGGTGTCCGATGTTTCGGTTTTCCGGGGTTGTGCACACTGCGCTCGATTACCAACGGTGCCGTACCACCTTGGTTGGTAATGGTATGGGCCAGTTGGCAACTTTATTCTTCTTCGGCTGAACGAGGGCTGATGGAAGAATACTGGAACCAAACGTGGAGCTCGCGTTTCGGAGGCGTTGGTTTCGACGGGTGGTGTCGACTGTTGCGAGTTGACGCCACGTCTGCGAAACGCGCCTCTAAGACCCTGCGTTTCTTACTGACACTGGTGCGATCATTCCCGGGAATATCGTTGGTCGGCGACGTGGTATCGGATGGCACGCCAGGTCACTATCAAACGATGGGTATCCCAGTTAGGTTATCCATTGATGTCGACACGACCGCGACATCGAGAAAGACCCGGAGCATCTTGGCTTTTGGGCGCATTACCCAGAGTGCAGGTGTTCGAGTAGAAGAGTGTGAGTGAGATTCAGCCTATATACATTGATCGGGGTGGGTGATACTCGAATTTAATCTTCGTCATTAATCAGTCCCAAATTTAGCATCCCTTTTCATGATATTAGAGCCCATACGATTTTTTGATCTAATTATCGCGATATTAAATTATATTTTCACCTCCTGCCCCTTTATGATTAAATTAAGTATGTAACTCGTTTTGTATTCGCGAGAATTATTTAGCAATTTGCCCAATGTTATGTAATGTACCTGTCTCTATGTTAACTTGATGTTATATTCATTCTGTATTCATTTATATGTGATAACTGATCACGGTTTTTCACTGTCTGGCGGCGGGCAGTGTTTTTTAACCCAGATCGGTTAATATTTAGTAGTTTTAGTGTTGTATTTCTTCTTTTTTTTCTAATGCCGCCTTGTTTTTTGTGAACTAGAACTTTTGACTCGGACGCCGAGCTGTTTTATTTATTGATTTAATATTCTTGAAAGCAGAGATGGGCAAGATCCTTCAGATCGTGATCTTTTGCTGGATCTAAGATCTTTTGAAAAGGATCTTAAGGATCTGGATCTTAGATCACTTTGAAAAGGATATTTTCATTTAAAAAAAAAAAAAAAATCCTTCAGATCCAGATCACTTGAAAAAAAATTATTTCCAACTTTATGTTTAATTGTATCTTTTTAGTTTTACTGCAACTGCACCTTCTTTAGAATCGAAGAAGTAGAAAGCATTTAACATTATTTTCAACTTCGTTTTTGATTTTTTTTTTTGGAAATTGAAATATGAAAGAAAAAATAAATCCAAGTCGAAACTTCGAAGGTCAAATTCAAATCAAAGTCAAAGCTGTAAAAACTCAAAAGTATAGAATTAAGAATTAATTATTAGTCACTCCTAGACCCAGACCCCACAGTTACATTTTGATTTAAATTTTCATTTAAATTTCAAATTAAAAATAATACTGATTAATACCTAAAATAAAATTTGAAAATTGAATGTTGAATTTGAAATTGAATTTTTTTGAAGATAAGTTTCAACTTTTGAATTTATAATATTATCATTCCATTTAATTTAATTGGATTAATTTATTTTATAATTTGGTAAAGAACTAAAAAAATAATAATAATAAAAATGCTCAACTAATTTTAAGATCCTTTTTGAAAAAAGGATCTGAGGATCTTTAAGATCCTGTTTTGAAAGGATCTTAAGGATCTGGATCTTAGATCACTTTCAAAAGGACCTTGCCCTTCTCTGCTTGAAAGTGGTTTTACATTTTACAAGCTACATATTGGTGAAAAATATTCATTTCAGCTTGAATTAGTGAAAGAAGTCCAAAACGTGGATAATATGCCAACTGCTGATGATCAAAACTTTGGCTCTGACGCCGAGCAGTGTTTTTATTTCGCGAGATAGCGAATATCATCAGATAGCTAATTGAAACTTTCATTTTCATAATTATGGAAGTGGATGACTAGCGAATATTTGTAGCAAATCGTCGAATCAATTTTATCCGTCAAATCAATTAAAAAATATTTTTTTAAAAATGAAAATGTTCTCTTGACACAGGAAATACGTGAAATTTAGTGAAAATACCATTATTCTGTTTGGTAATAGGAAAGAAAACGATTTGAGAAATGAGAAATGGCGAAAATTGATATGAAAAGATGTAAAATTCAAATTGAACGCCATCAATTTGCTCGAAAACACTTCGAAGAGTCAAAGCTTTGTTCTGTTTTTAGGAAATGAGGGTTGAAAAAAATCATGTCCCATTTCCGGTTATGTACGTGGCGCTATCTCTCGAAATATTAGACCTGGACTTCATGGCTACTTTGGCTGTGAACAAAAACACGACATTTTGAATTGTGTGATTGGAAGTATCAGGGCCATTATTACAACAGGCTGTTATTCCACTGGTTTTCTGACGGACTGTTAAAACGGTAACGCTCCGTTAGTTACAATTCGTTATTACAACACATCTCTCTGTAAGTTTTCACTAACCCACTGTTGTGAGTGAAATGACTTCAAAGCCAAAAAAATTTTTAGTGATAATTCCGCCAAAACCTCGAAAATACTTTGGAAATCAGAATCAGCGTCACCGTCTTCGTTTTCATCATTACTTTCACCAACGTCATTCAAGAAATTAATGTCATCCATATAACAATGAATAGCACAAAATTATCAAATGGAAATTAGTTTTTCAAGAATTTATTAACTTTACTTGTGAAAAATTAGAAAAAAATGATAACGCTACACTGAACGCATTTTGACTAACTCAAGTTACATTATCCAAAATTGGTGGGGAGGGAGGGGTCCAATCAAAATTTTTGTCATAACTAAAATTATTTATAAAACTTCAAGCTACAACTTTTGTTTGGAAATTTTTTCAAATCCCTCCCCACCAATTTTGGGCAATGTAACGCATTTTGACTAACTCAAGTTACATTGCCCAAAATTGGTGGGGAGGGAGGGGGCCATTTTAAAAAATTTTCAAACAAAAGTTGTAGCTTAAAGTTTTATAAAAAATTTTAGTAATGACAAAAATTTTGATTGGACCCCTCCCTCCTCACCAATTTTGCATAATGGAACTTATTTTGACCAACTCAAGTTACATTATCCAAAATTGGTAGGGAGGGAGGAGTCCATTTGAAAAAATTTTCAAACAAAGTTGTAGCTTGAAGTTTTATGAATAATTTTAGTTATGACAAAAATTTTGATTGAACCCCTCCCTCCTCTCCAATTTTGATATCCGGTATCTACGTAGTGGCAAGGCCTGGGACTTAGTAAAATTTAAGAGCGAGGCGGATTGTGTTACAGTGTGAAATGCACCCTCCGTAAAATCTTGCCACTGGCAACAAAATTATCAAAAGAAAAAAAACTTCCACATCACGTGATCTCAGCAGCCAATCACAACAATAACCGAGCCTTACCTTGATCATAACCGGCCAAAAAGAGGCCGTAAGATAACCGAGGTTCAAAACGTCAGTCAAGAGAGGTTTTGTGATTGTAATATCGGGTATCGTCGCTAACGGATCCTTAGCGGACCATTGATGAATAACGGCCTGTTGTAATAATGGCCCTCAGTGTCCTGTGAACCCTGAAATGTTACTTTTTCAATTGTTTTTTCGTGTAGAAATTTGTTTTTTTTTCGCGTCGATAAATCCACGATTGGTGTTTGTGGTGTTGTGGTTTCCAACTTTCCAGAAAGAACTGCTCTTCATTGCGGTAAGTCGACTTGTGTTCCTTTAAATTCACTGTTTTATTTTTAGAACGAACTCGAAGAATTTTTTCAAAGGGTAATTCATCAATTTTTTCAAAATTATTTTAGTGCCTAACGTAAATAGAAATTTTCCACATTTTTTTTTTAAATTTCAATTTTTTATGCATTTTTTGATCGACTAAATTTTCTTGTTATTTTTACGATTTCTCATTTTTCTCTATTTTCAAAATTGATGATTTTTTCATTTCAAGTACCTATTCAATTTTGAATGAATACGAAGTAGGACAATAAATTTATTCACATCTTATCTTTCTTTCTTAAGGGTAATGAATTTTAAATGTCGGGGCAATAAATTTAGTATAGGTATTCAAAATTGAACAAGCTGTGGATGTTTTTCAGTTAGAATGAATTTGGAGTAGGGCAATAAATGTATTCACATCCAATCTTTATTATCTTAGGGTAATAAATTTTAAATGTTTTGTTGGGGCAATTTTAATATAGGTATTCACATATTTTTCAGTTTGAATGAATTTGGAGTAGGGCAATAAATTTTCAATGTCCAAAAAGGAAATGATGAATTTCATTGTTATTCATATCTTAGCTTATCTAAAGGCAATAAATTTTAAATGTTCAAAATCAAAATCAAACAATGGGCATGTCTTGTGGTCTTCAGGCAGTGAATTTTTCATGATGTTATCTTTTTACCACATGCTGGGTTGAATTTTTATTGCCACCTGCTGTGAATTTGAAAACATCATTACTATACAGCTCTAACAGAAAAGTCGTGGTACTTACATTGAAACACCTACTTCTACTATAGCTAGAAGGCTAATTTTTTTTTTTAATCGAAAGGTTCCGAGTTTTTAACATATCGCATACTCATTGCATATACCAACTTTCAGCTTTTTTACTCCCATAGGGAGGGAGGTACGCCCCAAAAACCAAAATTTCGGTATTTTCTCACCCCCAACCCCCCGAATTTTTCAAAAAATTAAATTATGACCACAACAACTTTTTTCATACTGTACCCTATTACCTAGGCCATTTTTGAACAATTTTGCCCCCATAGGGGGGGAGGTATTTAATAAAAACAAAATTTTGCTATCTCGTGTTCCAATAATCCGACTTTAATTTTGAAAAAATCCACAGTTGCCTTTTCAAAGCAGAAAGTTTGTATAAAAATTTCCAAAAAATCCGCACGTAAAGAACCCCGCAATGACGAAAGATATTTTTTTCAAAACGCCGCGTTACGAAATGTTGTGGTAATGTTGTGTGCGCATATCCGCGTAGGCGCGCGTCGGCACTACACATTGAATCGTGCTATGTGTAACGGATTTTCTTTTCAAAACGTTTGCGCTTGAATTCAAAATTTTTTTTCATCAAAATTCCATAGGACAAATTTTGTTTTTCATCAATTTGTCCTATACTCTCTGCTTAACATACCTAGAAAATTTGAACTTTTTTAGTCCCATAGGTAGGGAGGTAATCATTATATTAAATAAAAACCAAAATTTTGCCATCTCAAGTTTCCGTGATTCAATTTTAATTTTGAAAAAAATCACATCTGCCATTTCACAACAGAAAGTATGGAGCAGAGTAACTGAAGGCAACATAAATGAATGATTAATCATCATGTAGAACTGAGAGTGGAGCGAGCAAAATGGGGGTTTGGGGGCGGAGCCCCCTAGTATTTTTATACGAGTCATCTTTTTACCAGTGGTAATTTTTTTGGTCTCAGTGTGATTTTGATGGTTGAGACGACCAGTTCTTAACAACTAAAGTATACTTTACGTAGGTATATCGCGTTAGTGCTGCTTTGTGTTTTTACTATTATTTTTTTCTTTCGCGTTGTTTTTTGTTTGTAGTTTCGTGTTTTTAATTACATATTGCTTTGGTGCGGTTCGCGTTTCTATAATTTTTTTTTCGTGGTGTTTTTTGTGAATGTTTCGAGTTTTTAATTACACAGTTATTTTTCGCGTTTTTAATTTTTTTTTCTCGGTGTTTTATGTTGGGAATTATTTTCCTTTTGTGTGGTTTCGCATTTCAATTATTTTTTTCTGCGGTGTTTTTTGTTTAAATGTTTCGAGTTTTTAATTAATTACGTAGGAATTGTGCTAGTGCATTTCCCTGCTTTTATTATTATTTTTTGTGGTGTTTTTTGTTTCACGTTTTTATTATTGTTTTTTTTTCAACAATTAGTTTGTGTTTGTGCATATCGGTTTTTTCATTTTTTTGTGGTGTTTTTTGTTTCGCGTTACAATTTATAAATTTTTTCTTGGTGTTTTTCGTTTGGTTCGATTTCGTATTGATAAATTATTAAGATTTTTATGAAAAAATTTTTTCCCTTTGTTTATGAATTATTTATTTTTTATATTATTATTAAAATTATTTTAATGAAAAATTTAATTTAATTTTTTTATAAAAGTTAATACATAAAAGTTTAATTTATTTTCAAAATAAATTTATTTAACTTGGAAGTTTTTTTTTTTTTAATTTGTGATTTTTCTGTGCAATATATCATGTTGGTGATTACTTCTTCAGTTGATATGGTGAGTAAAATTTATTTTGATTTATTCAGTGGTAATTTTTGTCATCTGTTTTTTTTTCTGATTTTTTTTTATCAAAATTATCATGGTGCAGTCTTGGTTTTTATTTAAAATATTTTTCGTGGTAATTTTGCGTTTAGAGTTTCAGGTTTTCAATAACAATAATCGCGTTAGTGCTTTTTGGTGTTTTTTATTATTCCTTTCTCGTTCTCATTTTTATCAGTGTTTTTTGTTTGATGTTTCACATTTTTAATTCCTTTTCTTTCTTTATTTAAGAATTTATTTTTCAATTTAGTGTTAATTAATAATTTTCTCAAATTCAGTAAGGGTAGGCGTTTGCATTGTACCAAATGGTAGCCTTTGTCAATGATAAAATGCAATTTTTCATTTTTTGAAATTTACTGAAAATGCAAATTTTTACAAATTCAGCCAGAGGATTATGCATTAGATTTCAGGGTAGCTTATTCATTGATCAAGTGAAATTTTGCGAAAACTCCCATTTTTTGAAATTTATCGAAAATAACAATCATTTTTTTGAAAATTACTGAAAATTGATGAGAAGTTTTTACTAATTCAGTCAGAAGAGGATTTTGCATTGGATCTTAGGGTAGCTTTTTCATTGATTGAATACAATCTCATATTTTGAAAATTACTGAGAATCAAAATTTTTACAAAACAGTAAGGGTAGGATTGTGCATTGGATCGAGTGGTAGCCTTGTCATTCTCATTTATTGAAATTTTTAATTATTCAGCCAGAAGGATTCCATAAAATTTTGCAAAAACTCCCAATTTTTTGAAATTTACTGAAAATAATAAATTTTCTTACTGCAGTAAGGGTTAGGATTTTGCAATTGCAGTTTTTGTCAGATTCGAATGTTTCAAGCAAGCAGTAGGTCGTGTTGGATTCCTTTGATAATTTGGATTCCACTCTTACATAAAATATGCATATTTTTTATGTGCGAATTTGCTGACTACGGCAAACTGAGTACCTTATTAGATGATTTTGTTTTTCGAATTTTTTGTTGTTGATTTCAGAGGAATACAGCAGCCTGCATGGTTTGATTCTCGCTTGTCAGTACTTATTGAGATGTTGGATTGTGAAGAATACGTTCCTTTCACGTGGGATGCGATCCGATATAAATGTTCGAAGGAGAACCATACGAAAGTGAGGTATAAAAAATACCGATTTGATTTATTTTTATTGAGTGTTTAGTTCTACTTTTTTTGAATCTCGTGTCGTCATTATACCTGTAGAGCAATAACGAAATGAAAAACTGACGTGACCGTTCCTCGTGTACCTTAATAGTTGATTATTGAATATTGAAGATTATCCAAAGAGAAAAGTGTTAAGGAGTTCCATCATCGAGTAAGTTATTTTTCCAATCTTTTTCTTTCAATGTGTTCTTTAAATTTCATAATTTGAGTTTTCTAAACTGTACTTTTTTTTATGTAAAAAGAGATTTATTTAGAGATCGATTTTTTTTCGAGTTCAAGAATACTTATTCTTTGCAAAAAAAAAAAAAATTACTTGAATGATTCTTGCAAGAGTAAAAATAGTAGGTTATTCCTTCATATTATTAGATGTACAATGTTAATTCATCCTAATTTTTTGTTTGTAATTTCAGGTTACCTATGTGATTTTTAAAAAATGAAATTTCATGAACGTTTTTTCGATAAGACCCTGGGAAAATTAAGCAATAACTTGATAATTAGATGGTACAGGTTAGTTTTTTTTTTCATCTTTCATCTTGAATATCGTTTGTTTTTTTGTGGCTTATTTTCAACTTGGTTTATGCAATTCAGATTTTTTTCATAATCAGTTACCGGGTACGAATGGCCATCAAGATGTTAGGCAGTCAAAAGCTCCTGGCATTTTTTCTGGATTCCACTATGGAGTGAGTACACATTTGATAATTATTATGTAATATCGTGTAGGTAGTGTAGGTCTAGGTACCTATTTGTATGCACTCAACCTATTGTCTCAAGTGTTTTGCTTGATTCGTATTTTTTTTTTTTTTTTTTTTTTGATTCAAGTGTGATTTCAGGCTAATTACTTTGTCGTTGAACCTCATTCAACAGTCAGTACCAGAAAATTGTGCACTGTCTGTGCAGCAAAACACCTGTGACATTTCTTCAATATTTTCGTAATTTCGCGTTTAAATTGTAACTTTTTTTGTCACAGGTGATTTCAGGGGAATTACTGTGTCGCTGAACCTCATTCAAAAGTTGAGATGGGACGAAATCTCAAGATGGAAAAGAAAATTTGTCGAGTAAGTATTGATTGGCTGTTGTGTTTTAATTAGTAATTTTGGAATAATTTTTTCCTCAATTTTGTGCCAAAAGTATCGTTTTTATAACATATTTTCATTAGCTTTTTGTCAGATTTTTAAACCATTTCATTTGTATTATTTTCATTAGCTTTTTGTCAAGATTTTTAAACCTTTTTTTTTTATTGAATTCTAGTGTTTTAATTATTAAATTTTTAGTTTAGAGTATTTTTTCCTTTTGTTTTCTTTACTTGGTTTCATCAATTTTTTTGTCAGATTTTTATTGAGCCAATTTCATTTGTATATTTTTACTGTCTCCAATGTTTCAATTAGTAATTTTTAAAACACTTTTTTTCTTCCTTTAACTTTATTTTCTAATCATTTCAAATGTGATTTCAGGTCAATTGCTGCCAGTTGAACTTGGTCCAACAACCTAGATGGTTCAGATGTCACCATCTGTCGGATGCTGGAAAGTATTCATGTGGCATTCTAATGCAACAAGTAAGATTGATATAATTATCCATATTTACTTACCTTACACCAGAGATTTGAAAATGTTGCTTTTATGCTTCAATTATGTCAGAACTTTCACTGGCCATGTTTATTTGTAATTTGTGCGATATTTTTTTGTCTCGTGTTTTTTAATGTGGTACCTTATGTACTGTTTGTTTATTTCTTTTGTGCATTTTTTTTTTTCAGATTTTGTTTCCAAATCTAGATTTTTGAGAAGGATTTTTACGAAGTTATTTGTTCAATAATTCCTTGTTGGTTTGCGAAGCTGCGAATATTCCCATTTTTCTCATGCTTGGATCGTATTTTTTTGGGTGAGTTTAATTAACGTGATGTACATAATTATACCCTACCTAATCCACACTTTTTTTCTATGAATTATGTTTTTTGAAGGGTGAAGGACCGAAGGTTGAAAATTTTCAATATATTTCAGGTACTACTGCAACTTTAGGTACCCACTGTTTCCCACTGTTTTTCATCTGAAGGTGTTTCCGTAATTTTTATGCTCAATTTTCAACATGAAACAAAATTTGAATGAATACTTTGGGTACCTAATCTACGTACAATTTTTGTCGATTTTTATTTTCAAAGTAATGTTTCCATTGTATTTTTCATACAATTCATTATTTACATATCTCTCATCTAGTCATAGAGAATAGAGATCAAAGTTGTGTCGTAATAATATAGGTATTTTAATTTGTTTCAGATTTGAAGATGTTCCAGTGTAAATGTTGGTCTGTGAGGCTGAGAAATAGTGAACTGTGAGTATGTTCATTTTTTTTTTCATGTTTGGATTGTGTTTTTTGGGTGAGTTTTATTAATGTGATGTACATAATTACCTTATTCCTACTTTTTTCCCTTATAAATTACCGTATGTTTTTTCAAGAGTAAAGTTTGAAAATTTTTCAAAAAAAAATCCAGTTACCTATCAAAGTAATTTTTTTCAGTGTATTTTTCATGCAATTCGATATTTTTACATAAACTTTTAATTTCAGGCCAGTTCGATGCTGTGTACAGCGTAAGTGGTGATTTCATTTTTATATTAATAGGTATCTTGCTTAATCTTAAATTGAGTTCATTAATAATCGCCCATTTCTATTGTTTTTTTGCATTTTAATTTGAATTCAATTCAATTTTGGATTTTTTTTTCAATTCTTCTGTCTTGTACGTAATTGTCGTGTGTGTAGATAGTAGATACGTAATCAGTATTTCGAAGTAAGATTTTAATTTGATTTTTCAACGTTTTGTTTACAGGTTTCATTTTAATTGAAACAACCATGGAAAGGGTTGCAGATTGAAAAATTACAGATTCAAGTCAAGCAGAGATTGATATGATTTTACAATGGTAAGTTGAAGTACCTAGTACCAATTTTTCCTTGTATACGTAATGTTTAATTTTTAATCACCTATTGCTTTTCTGTTTAAATATTATGAAGTAATTTATATTCTCTTTTGCTATTCAGGTTATCATCGGAAATCTATGAAGTCGTGGCTTGGGCAAAAGTAGTTTCTGTACGATTGTGACGAAGAAGAAAATGGAAATCGACATCAATCAACATCCAGCAAATAATGAAAGTAAGCAATTCAATTTTTTTTTGAAATGGCCCCTTAATGGAGTAGAATGATATTCTTCTACTCAACTCCTAGTCACACGTCCACGTCGTGGGGGCTGGGACCTCCTCGCCAGCTCAATACTCATTGATATGGCGAGGTGCTAACGTGACAGGGGGGCGTGATTGGCACGCTTCTTTGGTATTCCAAAATTTTTTGCGAGAAAATTTTTTGCGAGTGGTGATCTTTGATTTTGTCAAAATTTTGGGTGGTAAAGGTAAACAGGTAAGTGTAAGTATGGCTAGGTGTCTGCCATGCAGCGTCACCCTATACTTCGCTTGTAGCGGGTTACGCTGCATGAGTTGGATCTTCTCCAATGGCGTTTGTGCCATTGGCCTCCGATGCCGCTGGGGATTTGGACTCTCGTGCCTACCTTTAGTTGTATCGGAGTCTCTTGGCACCCTCGACATTGCAAGAAGAAGTGATGTTGTCTGTTAGGCTAGTTATAGGTGTCTTTATGCCTCGTTACGGGTCAACGGCAATCATCGCTGAGGATTTGAGCCCCATGCCTGCCTTGGCGGTGGTTCGTCGCTGGTCAGAACACGCCCTTGCCTAAAAGTGTCTTTTGTCTCTGAATTTTTTGGCCTGGTTTGATGATGCTTCGACCCGGACGCTCTTTTTAGTATCGTAAAAATTATGTGTGAATTTAGGTGACCTTGAAAACGACGACCTTGAACTCAAGGCCATTAAGTAAGGCGACCTTGACCTCAAGGCCATCAAGTAAGGCGACCTTGAACTCAAGGCCACAGAGTAGGGCGACCTTGAACTCAAGGCCACCTAAAACCACCTAATTGACGGTGTCCTTGAATTCAAGGTCATTTGAGCAATGACCTTGAGTTCAAGGTCACCTTATTGGATGGCCTTGATTTCAAGGCCACCTTCAATTAGGTGGTTTTTAGGTGTCCTTGAAATTCAAGGTCATTGTTGAAATGACCTTGAATTTCAAGGCCATTGCTCAAAGGGCCTTGAGTTCAAGGTCACCTAAAAACCACCTAATTGAAGGTGGCCTTGAGTTCAAGGCCATCAAATAAGGTGTCCTTGAACTCAAGGTCATTGCTCAAATGACCTTGAGTTCAAGGACACCTTCAATTAGGTGGCATTGAGTTCAAGGTCGCCTTACTTAATAGCCTTGAGTTCAAGGTCGTCGTTTTCAAGGTCTCCTAAATTCACACATAATTTTTACGGTACTAAAAAGAGCGTCCGGGTCGAAGCATCATCAAACCAGGCCAAAAAATTCAGAGACAAAAGACACTTTTAGGCAAGGGCGTGTTCTGACCAGCGACGAACCACCGCCAAGGCAGGCATGGGGCTCAAATCCTCAGCGATGATTGCCGTTGACCCGTAAAGAGGCATAAAGACACCTATAACTAGCCTAACAGACAACATCACTTCTTCTTGCAATGTCGAGGGTGCCAAGAGACTCCGATACAACTAAAGGTAGGCACGAGAGTCCAAATCCCCAGCGGCATCGGAGGCCAATGGCACAAACGCCATTGGAGAAGATCCAACTCATGCAGCGTAACCCGCTACAAGCGAAGTATAGGGTGACGCTGCATGGCAGACACCTAGCCATACTTACACTTACCTGTTTACCTTTACCACCCAAAATTTTGACAAAATCAAAGATCACCACTCGCAAAAAATTTTCTCGCAAAAAATTTTGGAATACCAAAGAAGCGTGCCAATCACGCCCCCCTGTCACGTTAGCACCTCGCCATATCAATGAGTATTGAGCTGGCGAGGAGGTCCCAGCCCCCACGACGTGGACGTGTGACTAGGAGTTGAGTAGAAGAATATCATTCTACTCCATGAAGGGGCCATTTCATAAATAAATTGAATTGCTTACTTTCATTATTTGCTGGATGTTGATTGATGTCGATTTCCATTTTCTTCTTCGTCACATACAGACGCTGCTTTTGCCCAAGCCACGATTTGATGGATTGAATAACAGAGAAAATAAATTACCTACTTCATATTCAATCAGAAAAATCAAAAATCACACTTGAAAGTACTGATTATCTACACACACGACAATTGCACACAAGACAGAAGAAAACAAAAACAATTTCAAAATTAAATTCAAAGTAGAGTGCAAAAAAAACAAAACAGAAATGGGTGATTATTAATTATACACTCGATTTAAGATTAAGCAAGTTATTTTGTACAAAATGAAAGCACTACTTACACTGTACAGTGTACATAAGCATCGAACTGGTCTGAAATTACGAAAGCAATGACAAGCACTTTTCACCCTATAGGTATTTTCACCCTATAGGTACTCGCTGGGTCTGGGTACAAAACTGGAAGGGCGGAATATTTGGAAAACCATCTTCACACTGGAGCATCTTCAATTCTGAAACAAATCAAAATTTATACTACCACGACATAATGTGATTCTTATGACCGGGATAGAAATTTATGTTGAAAAATACACTCGAAAAATTACTTGGAAAATAAAGATCAACAAAAATTGTACATATTGCTTGGGTACGCAAAGTATTCATTAAATTTTGTTTCATGTTGAAAACTGAGCATAAAAAAATTACCGAACCGAAACACTCAAACGAAAAATTATGTACAAATTTGAAAATATCGAGACGCAAAAAAAAACTTTTCAAAATAAGTAACAGTAGGTAACCGAAGTACTAGAAATATGACTGCACATTTTTTGAAAAATTTTCAACCTTCGCCCTTGAAAAAACATGCACAAGAAAAAAAATGTAGGTAGGTAGTAACTAGTAAGCTATATGTACTAATAAAACTCACCTCTCGAAAGAAACAATCCAAATATGAAAAAAAAAATAGCATCGCAGACCAACGTGAAAAAATCCTTTTTTATGAAAAAAAAAATAGCATCGCAGACCAACGTGAAAAAATCCTTTTTCAAAATCTTTGCATTAGGACACCACGACCACATGAATCCTTTTCAGTATCCAACTGCTTGACAGGTGACAATCCGAATCATATCGGCTGTTGGTTGAAGTTCAACTGCCAGTAATTCTTACCTTTTTTGACACAAAATTTAAGGGAAAATTATTCCAAAAATTACTCTAATAATTAAAACGCCAAGTACGACACAAAATTTAAGGGAAAATTATTCCAAAAATTACTCTAATAATTAAAACGCCAAGTACAGACAGTTAAAATAAATCAAAATAGGTATTTTTCTTACCTCATTTTCGCATGGTTCTCCTTCGAACATACGATTACCATCAGATCGCATCCCACATGAAAGAAACGTAGTCTTCACAATCCAACATCTCAATAATATCAAACCATGGAGGCTGCTGTATTCCTCTGAAAAAGTTACAAAAAATTCAAAAAAAAAAAAAAAATCATCTAACAAGGTAAAAATTATTTCAATATCTCGTCATATTTACGGCAAACGAGATAGGCAAATTTATTAACATCGTATCAGATGTTAATAAATTTGCCTACCTCGTTTGCCGTAAATATGATGATATGATGTTAGCAGTAAATTTGCCTACTCAGTTTGCCCTAAATAGGCAGCAATATTTAATTCAAGACACTAAATTCGAGAATAAATATCAAAAAATCATCACTAAATCCAGAACTTAAAGTACATTATTCGCAGGTAAAAAATTCATTTTAAAATAAATAATACCTGCTTTACTTCAAGAGTGGAATCTACAAATTATCAAAGGAATCCAACACGACCTACTGCTTGCTTGAAACATTCGGGACTGTAAAACTGAAATAATTGTACCATTATTTTAAAAGGGAAAAAATGAGAAAGTTATTTTCAGTAAATTTCAAAAAATTAGAGTTTTCCCAAAATTTCACTTGAACAATGAAAAAGCTAACCTAAAATCAAATGCAAAATCCTCCTCTGGCTGAATTTATATCAAATTTTATTTTCAGTAAATTTCAAAAAATGAGAAATTACATTTAATCATTGACAAAGAAAGGCTACCATTTGGTACATGCAAAATCCTACCCTTACTGAATTTGAGAAAATTATTAATTATCACTAAATTGAGAAACAAAGTCTTTATTAAAGAAAAACAAGACCGCACTATGATAAAAAAAAAATCAGAAAAAACATAACAAAAATTACCACTAAATAAATCAATAAAATGAATTTCACTCACCATATTAATTGAAGAAGTAAAACACCAACATGACATTTTGCACAGAAGAATCACAAATTAAAAAAAAAAGAAACTTCAAACGAAAAACACAAAGAAAAAAAATTATAGAAATGTAAACCGTACCAGAGCGATAGGTATTAAAAACACGAACTATAAACAAAAAACAATAGTAAAAACACAAGGCAGCACTAACGCCATATAGAGTATAGGTACTAAAAACTGGTCGCCTCAAACATCAAAATCACACTGAGACCAAAAAAATGACCACTGGTAAAAAGATGACTTGTATAAAATATATTATTTTTAAATTTACAGCAGAGCAGGTAGCAATGAAAATTCAACACAGCATGTGGTAAAAAGATATCATAAAAACTATCTTTTATTTATTGCCCAAACAAAACATTTAAAATTTATTACCCTAGATAAAAAAGATTCCTATCCCTTCGAACTGAAAACAGATCGATTTTGAATGTTTAAAATTAATGATTCACTAATTTCATCAAAATATTTATAATTATAAAATCATTTTTTCTAATCCAATTAGGAAAGTGTAATTTATTTTTGCATACCAATTTCAATCGAGTATTACTTCATCACTTATTTTCAACTTGAGATATTTTCTACTACGTTATAATTTTTATGAATATTTCGAAAAAATTTACTTCAAAAATACAATTTTATCAATGTTTTGGTTCAAGGTTCATAAAACAAAGTAGATATAATTATTTTATCAATTTCTTCAGTTTTTGATTTATTTTCAATAAAAATTTTGTAATAATTTTGCAGTTTTTAAATCAAAAACTTGAATTTTTAATACCTACATGACAACATTTTTCTTATTTTTATTTTTTACGGTTTCCAATTTTTCCCTATTTTCAAAATTGATAATTTTTTTCAATAATTTGTAAATTTCAATATTTTTAAAAAATTTTCTGAACACCGCAATTATTTAAACAATAGATCTATGATTTAAACCAAATTTATTTAATTTTTCATGACATTAAAATTTCTGTAATTTTATTTTTGAAATTTCATTTTTTTTATTCCTTGGATTTTTTTATTAATCAATTTGATTTTTTTGATTTTTGTCTACCTATAAATTCATTTTTCATATTTTTCATAAGCCGCCTACATCAAATTGCCTACATTTTTACATTTAATCCACCATTTCCTAAAAATTATTCATTTTTGATGACAATTTTTGAAAATTTGGCAATTTTTAGTCAATTTTTAAAAGTTTGACAACTTCTTGAAAATCAATTTTTTAGAGAATTTGAGAATTTTTGAAAATTTGACAATGATTTTTTAAAATTTGACAATTTTTAACAATTTTATTTTTAAAAATTTCTCAATTTTTGAAATTTGACTATTTTTTAAATTTGTAAATTTTTGAAAATCCAGTATACATTGTCACAAAGAAAGACAAATTTATAATTTTTTGAAAAATTATCAAAAAATATGATTGATAGGTAGATATTTCTTCCAAAAATTATCAATTATTAACAAATTCAGCAACTTTGTGAAAATTAAAAATTTTTTGAACATTTTTTGTTTATTTAAAAACTTTTATCATTTATATGAAAACTTGTCAATTTTTTGAATATTATAATTCTTAAAAATCTATCAATTTTTTGAAAATTCGTAAATAAATCTTCATTTTCAAAAAGAAATGAAGAAAAAAATCAGAAATGTGAAATTTCAAACAAAAAACACCATGAAAAAAATGGGAACGAGAAAAGAATTTAAAAAAAACACCAAAAAGCACTAACCAATAAATGTAGGTAATTGAAAATCAAAAACTCTAAACCAAAAACACCACGAGAAACAATATTGAAAAAAAATAAATTAACGCCGCACTATAATGAAAAAAAAAAAAATATATAATACAGAAACAATAATTACCACTGAATAAATTAATAAAATAAATTTCACTCACCATAATTATCTGAAGAAATTAACCCCTCAAACGGGATATATCGATATTCGATATTGCACAGAAAATTCTCAAAGTAAAAAAAAAAAAACGCGAAACTCCAAACGAAAAACACCCAAAAAAAAAGAATAAAACGCGAAACAAAAAACACAAAAAAATGAAAACGCGCGGAAATGCACTAACACAGTGTCTATGTACCAAATTAATTGAAACGCTAAACTTCAAACAAAAAACACGACGAAAAAAATAAAGAAAACGCGAAACCACACTAGTTGTGTAATTAAAAAAGCAAACTCCAAATAAAAAACATAAAGAAAAAAATGAATAAAAACACGAAACAATAACACCACAAAAAAATAATACAAATGCGGAAACGCAAAAGAAAAAAATTAATAAAAACACGAAACAATAACACCACAAAAAAATAATAAAAATGCGGAAACGCACTAACACAATTCCATGTACTCAATTAATTAAAAACGCGAAACTTCAAACAAACGAAAAAAAAAATGAAAACCCGAAAAATAATTAGCCCGATAATAATTATGTAATTAAAAACGTGAAATTCCAAACAAAAAACAACATGAAAAAAAAAACAATAGTAAAAACACAAAGCAGCACTAACGTGATATAGAGTATACTTACTTTAGTTCATAAGAACTGGTCACCTCGACCGTCAAAATCATACTGAGACAAAAGTAAACAAACCAGACATTTCCCCTACTTTCTTCTCTCCATCCCCATTACCAACTTCGCATCCACTATACTTTTTCACCGCTTCCCATAACTAGCGTCCCCTGCTACATGATAAACCAAGTCCACACCCAAAATTACATTATTCTATGTGCTATGGTTACAGAGAACATTCAAAAAAAATAGCCGCGAAAAAAACTCATCAAAGTTTATTCTGATTGACGGAATGAGACACAGCGCCTACAAACATGCTTAAAGCAAATACTTTACATATATAATACTGGAAACTCTGTGCTTTTGATTTGACTCCCAAGAAGAGCGCTCTCTAAGCGGCTCGGCATGAAACTAATTCCAGGTTTTCGACTAATCGTCGCGTGATTCGCCCTCTGATTGGTCGAAGACATGACGATCGGTCGAAAGTCTGAGAATAGTTTCATGCCGAGCCGCTAAAAGAGCGCTTTTGTCGGGGTCACTTGTCCCCATTGGAGGTCCAGTATTATATATGTAAAGTATTTGCTTAAAGCATTTTTTATCCAAACTGTTTTTCTTCTCTTTTTTCGACGTAGTTCAACCAATGTTCCGAGAGATAGCGCCACGTATGTATCTAAATTCCGATGAATTTTTCCTACCTTCTATTTTTAAAAACAGTACAAAGTTTCGTGATCATCACCACAGATAGCGTTGCGTACTCGATTCATTTTCTATAATATTAATTTTGCTATTTTTCAGTTTACCAAAATTTACGATCATGATTAATTAATAATTATTAAAGGTTACTGATCACGATTTAGGAGTCATTTTTGATTCGTGATCGTTTCCAAAAGCAATTTAATGAATTTCTCGATGTTGTTAGTGTTGTAATTGATGTTTACTTTTGACAATTTTTACTCGCCTCGATTTTTAAGTCAATAAATAGCGTTCTTGATCCTCATTTATAATCTTTAATGCAGCAAAAGTTGCCCACCTTTTTGTCGAAGGATTTTATCTTTTCGCAAGTTGAAAGGCAAACAAAATGTTTTGGAACTGGCATAATTTTGTACTCAACAGGAATTTTCCTTGAATTGGTATTCGTTTTCAATTCTTATCAGCTTTTTTCAAATAAAAAATGAGAAGCATATTTTTCCAACACGAAAAAGGTAATTTTTTCAACTTCCCACCAAAAACATTTTCCAATTAAATATTTTATGTTTTACGTATCTACCAATTTAGCAATAATATTTCTAGCCATCTTTCTATACCTATCAACGTATTTCAATATTCTTACCTGAAATTCCATTTGATTTTTCTTCCGGCACCTGTAAAACGTTTTTATAAAAGAACCCCCACCACCACACGTATTTACTTCGGTCAAACAGAAAATACTTAAAAATAAGGTTACAATACACAAATAAATCGACGTTAACCGATCTGGAAAATCCATGATCGGTTTTACAAACAAAAATTACTTTCAAATTGAAAAATATTAAACTACAAACAAGTTCGAGAAAGTAGGTAATAAAATAATCATACACTTATAATTGTATAAACCTTAGGTAACAAGGTAAGTAACAATATTATCTTAAAAATTTTAAAAATTATAATATTGGGGTTGGATGGGGGTGTTGAATGGTTGAAAATTCAAGCGAACATAGGTACTTCAAAAAAATTTAAAAATGAAAAACAAAACAAGGTGTCTAAAATACTTTGGAAATTTTACCAAAATTACTATTTTTTAATATTATATCAACCAAGTAAAAGTTGAAAATAATATGAACAAAAGTAGGAATAGGTATTTTTTTTATATCAGTTATGTAGAAAATCGATAATTTCAGTTCGATATCTAAGGGAAAAAATAAAAAATAAATTTAAGGGAGGTATTTCCATTGCCACAAATATTCATATAGGTACTTAAACCGAAATTTAATAAAATTCATCAAATGAAATCAATTTATTTTTATTTGGGGGGGGGGGGGGAATTCAACAACACTTATGAATAAAACGTAGGTAATTCAAAACGACATTAAGCAAAGACACGAGAAAATACCACAAATAAAAAATATACAAAACAACATATAACATTGGCGATACACTTAGACGAAAATGTGAAAATAATGGGGGGGGGGGGGTGGCGGGTAAATAGATGGATAGATGGAAATTCGCGCGAATATTTTTCGACAAAATAGGAGTCGTCGCATCGAAATAAAAGAAAAGATGAAAAATTGGCCAATGGATCTATTAGTAATATTGCCAATTATTATTGATAAATTTTCAAAAAAACCAAGGAGTATTTTTTTCAAGTTACCAAAACACAAATAAAATTGGGAACAAATCTGAATTTAAAAATAATAAAAAAAACAATTATGGAAAACACGTTGATGAAAATTTACCCCAAACATCGAAATAAACCTACCTTATTTTTTAAATAAATAATTTAAAAAAAATAAAATAAAATTGACGAGAAGGGCCTGAAACTCTAAAAAATCGATAGGTAATTTAAAAAAGATAATTTGGATGTGCGAGGTATAAAATATTCCAAGTACAATTTTAATGCAAATTCAAAATATAATGAAACAATAACGGTATTATGGCATTTGGGTAAGTGGGAGGGGGAGGGAGGTTGAATCAACAAAAGCTCGCCCGAGTGTAATACGATACGACATGAGTTCTAAAAAAAAAGTTATCTCAAAACACTGAAGTAACAATAAAAAATACCTTAAATACCAGAAAAAAATTATTAGATAATTGGGGGTCTTTAAAATACTTACAAATGAGCAGTAAAAAAATTAAAAAATTTCCAATCTTTTACAGTAATTTTTCAATGTCAAAGTATCCAAAACATCGAGAAAATTGAAGAAAAAAATTGGGCACCTGAAAATATATCGAGGTTGCTACTTTCAAATTTGACTCGGATCGTAATCAAAAAAAAAAATCAACTAGGTATCTTGATATTTTGGGGGCTAACTCAAGACAGTAAATAAGACATCGATCAAGACGCTCACACAGCAAAACTACGCACACGGGTAATGCGCCAAAAACCCAAAAAGACCTGGCGTCATTACGGGCAAGACAGTGAGAAAATCAAATTATTGAGACAGAAGACTTTAGTGCCACCTAGTTGCTAGCCTCGGTGCCTTTCCAGAGGTGGGTGCCAAGTGACAACTGATCCACCTCCTGCACTTCCAACCATAGATGGTCAAACTAAGTTTTTCCAACTATTAGCAGAAGTAGACGGCAAACTGGGATCTGGGCAACCACATTTCAGAACATACCCGCACGTCTCTGGCGCCAATGCAGTTTGCACTGCATTGACAACGACATACAGGCCCATGCTCCGGATGTGTTGGCGTACACACACGCGCACTCCCTATCCTATATATTGTGGACTCGTTCTCATCCACAAAACGATATTAAGGTGTCACTCGACACCTTCTTTACGCGGGGTATTTAAAAAATATATTAAAAAAATGCGGGCCGAAGAAAGAACGGGCTGCCATCGCGACCAATTGCACGAGTGGCCATTGCGATAACGAGTTGGACAGACATCAAGACAAGTCCTAACTGAAAATAAAGATTGTTCTTCTAACGAAGAACCCTATTCAAAAAAAAAAAACGAGTAAAAAATAAAGAAAGAAAACCGCGAATTCTCATACTCGATCACTCGCACTTTTACCCTTTTCAAATGAAATATATTTTTTTTTAAATTATCAAACAGACTGCTGTAGAAACATGGTATTGAGGCTGGCATCTATAAAATCAATCCTGGTCAAAATTGAAGAAATATACTGGCACTTTGTAAATCATTGAGATTTTAAAAAATCATAGAAGTAGGGGAGGGAGGGACTTGCATTCGATCGCTGGCACATGTAAATTCATTTTGGGTAAAAACCGAAAAAAAATTCGGTGGGAAAAATCACGGGTGGCTCAAAAATACTATTCGGGTACTTTGAGAAATAAAAAAATCTAAAAAATGGGATCGCGATGGAAAAAAAAATTTACATGTAAAAGAAACTCGTACTGGGAATAAGCAATGCCAAGTAGCCCATCTCGTTTCCTTTAGAAAAAATAGCATTCATCTTCAACGCGACGCGAAGGCTTTGTACTTGATAGGTATATAAAATGAGGGCACGCGGGCCTTGTCAAATATCACGGGGGAGAGTGGTTCAAGAAGTAAAATTTAAACAATTATACGTACCTGGTGGCCTTTTTAAAATATTAAATTAATAGGTTTACGGCTTTACGCTGGTACGAAGCTGCGATGGATCCGATCCGACAACAACCTTCTTGTCGAAATTTCTGCCTTAATCTATTCTTTTTCGAAAGCATTATCGATAATACAGGCTCTATGGTTTTTAATGGTAACAGGCAGCTCGTCAATATACCGAGTACGCGAGCTCCTTCGCAAGGTGCCGGACACACTTGACCAGTGAATTCTAAGAATATCAAGAATCCATTAGCACTTCTAAAAAACAATCTAAATGTACTCGATTATGAGCCCAGTGGCAGTACCTGAAAAATTATTCTTCTGCAGAAGTTGATTCAGGGCTTCGCCCGGGCCAGTTTTTGTTGAAAACCAGGCTGTTCCATTTAGGAATAACGTTGCCTAGGGAGTATCCGTCCGAAGATTGGCAGAAAGGTAAACCACATTCCATGAAATCGACTGGCTTGCACTTGCAGATTCTTACGCACGTATAGGCAATTATAAATTTCGTCCCCCGTTGTTTTGACGTTTCTCAGCTGAACAATAGGGGTTTGTTTCGCGACCATACTTGAAGAAACCTCTGCAAAAAGGATTTTTTTAATTAAAAAAAAAAAGAAAAAAATACGCGATGAACCACTTGGTTCGAATGATTTTTCAAGTACCTACCTCGTTTTATCTAAAATCGTGTCACATTTCTTTTTCTGAAACGAAGCATCGGTGACGGTCTCTTCGATATCTGTTACAGAACTAGAGGTTACTTAGGCAACACCTTGATCATCTGAAGCTTGTTTCGGAGCTATTATACTTTTTTAGGCGGCCATATTTGCTCCAAATCACTGCTCTTTGATATTCGTATGGAAATACCTGGAAAAATACCAAAAAAGAGTTTAGAATTGGAAGAAAAAAAGCTATAAATATTCGTATCAAAAAGAAACTCACGTTGACGAACTTCTCAGCAACTGGGATCCAATTTTTATTCAAATTTTCTGCATTCAGCGAACCGGTTATCGTTTTGAATTCAATTAAGAGATCCTTAAGATCGTTCAAAGGTAACAATTCCGCCATTTTTTCGTTGCGTTTGCTGCGAAAGAATATAAAGATTAAATTATTTTAGTCGAAAAAAATATGCTAAATCAAAAAGTAATTAATAAGTCGATATCAAAGTAACCGGAATCCTCAAAAATTGACATTGATTCACCTTTATATTATCGATAATCTCGGTTTTGCGAAACGATATTTTTCTCAAGATATGAAAGAGAGCATAGATCAGATCAGTTATTCACTTTCATGCAGCTTATCGATTTTTTTGGGAAAAAATTCCATTTAGGTATCGATTATTTGAAAAAAAATGATAGGTAATTTTTATATTAATCCGCAGTGAATTTTTTTCAAATCTTCAAAAATGTAATCAATTTTTGAAGGAAAATTTTAAAAATTTGTCAAATTTATAAAATTGATAACAGCTCGGAAATTGATGCAATTTCAAAATTTTATTAAAATTTAAAAACAAACGGAATTCAAACTTGAATTAAATTTTGAAAATTTTGATATTTTTAAATTTTTATCAAATTTTTTAATAATGTTTCAAATTCAAAAATTCCTATTTTTCCATTTTTGAAAATTTCAAAAAATTTGTTGAGGCGTGGAACAAAATTCAAATATGATTAAAAAATTCAACTCAAACAATACGTACGAAAAAATAAGACAAGTTGACATTTACATGACGACGTTTTTATTCGATGTGCGAATAGTAAAAATCACACTCAGGAATAAGCTTACGATCTTACGTGTACGAAATACCATTGGTCAATTTGTACACGAAGATCGTATAAAAAAAATTTTTACAAAAAATGAAATAGGTAGCCAACAATAAACGAAAAAACGGTTCGAATAAAATAAACGAGAAATTGTTCACGAAAGTAAACCTATCAAATAATACCTACCTATTTCTAACACGCCCCCGTAAAAATTTATTTAACGGGCGCGCTTTATCTAATTTAAACGAAAAGGTTTATCGATGCAATCGATAAAACCGCAAGACAAAAAAAATTTATACCGGCACGATTTAAATTACATAACAACAAATCCAACAAAACACAAATACAAAAAAAACGTAATAATTATGAAAATACTATAAACAAAACGACGAAATTCGGGAAAAACGAAATACAATATTTAATTAACGAGAATAATTAACGTAAATAATTCACAATTCGAAAATACGATTTACAAGATCGCGGAAAATAGTTAACGACGTTGGTTTTGTAAGTATATCCGCTATCTGGTCGCGGGTACCTACTTTAACAGTAAAAATAGTACTCTTCTCGATAAGATCGCGCACATAATGATAATTGATATCAATATGTTTCGTTTTTCGCGTCGTGTTCGTATTTGCGATCGCTATGGCTGCCGAAGAATCGCAATGAATCGGAACAGACACACAGCCAATCGCTAGCTGGTCAAGAAATTGCTTCATGTAGGAAGCAAACTTTCCAGCCGACGCTAAAGCGACGTACTCGGCTTCCGCGGAGGAGGTCGCGACGATACCTTGTTTTCTCGTGCTCCATTCGACTACGTTGCCGAAGAGATATACGAGAAAACCGCTCGTAGATTTACGATCTACGGGATCTCCTCCGTGGTCCGAATCTACGAAGATAACTACCGGGTAAGCCGAATCGATATTATCGCGGTGATAGTATGTTAAACTATACGACAACGTTGTTTTCAGGTAGCGTAAGACACGGATCGCGTACGAGTATATTTCGTGGTTCGCTACGTGTTGAAAGCGCGATAAATAATTCACCGGAAAAGCAATGTCCGGGCGAGTTCCCCGGGCGACGTACGATAGCGCGCCGATAATACCCCGGACTTTTGATTCATACGAGACGTCGAGTACCTGATTCGCGAGCTTCAACGAGGGTTCCATCGGTAAGTTTATCGGGTTCGTGTCGACGAGACCGTAACGCTCGATCAAATTATTAATAAACGTTTTTTGATGCAGGTTCAACCTATCATCCGAACGGGAAAATTCGATGCCGATGAACTTTGAAGATTCGCCGAGGTCTCGAATACCAAATTCGGAATTCAACGAAGATAGGAGCTTCTCGATTAGCTTCCTATCTCTACCAGATACGAGGAAATCGTCTACGTATACGACGAATACACAATCCAGCGGACTGGACGCATAAACGTAAATACACGGATCGGAATTAAGTGGCACGAAGCCCAATTTTCGAAGGTACGTATTACATCGATCATTCCAATTTTTGGGGCTCGTAGCTAGCCCATACATTGAACGATTTAAAATAAAAACTACGTTGTTTTTATTTTCAGAACCTTTCGGAGGATGGAAGACGATTAGACGATTAACGTTTCCATTTAGAAATGCGGTCGAAACATCCGCTTGTCTTAATACCCATCCGAAATGGGCTGCGAGACTGGCTAAAAAACGAACGGCGGCCATATCTGCGGTAGGTGAGTATATTTCGGATAGTTCGTAAGTGTTCCTATCAAAGCATCCCCTTAATACGAGGCGTGCCTTATATCGGACACCTGACGATTCTATCTTTTTCGTTAAAATCCATTTTGTATCGATAATACTAACATCACCTTTTTCTTTCAGATCTTCCAAACGAGCTTCATACCATACGTTTTTCTCTTTCATCGCTCGAAGCTCTACATCGATGGCCTCCTTCCACTTTTCTCCCTCGGGTCCTCTTACAGCTTCTTCGTACGTAAGTTCACGCTCCTTTTGACACGATAACGCATAATCGATCTCCTTCGGGTCCTCGTAAAAAAACGTTCTTAACGCTAACTTTTCGCTATTTTTTCCAGATTCGCCAGTCAAATTTGCAGAATTTGATGCAGGCTCATCTACACAAAATGGACCTTCACGATCTAACTCTTTTACGAGGTCCTCGTAGCCTCGGTTTTCGTCGAAGGTAACGTTAGACGAGGAATAAATTTTTTTACGGCGAATATCGAGGAGAAAATAACCGGTATCTGAAAAACCTACGAGTAAGTATAGACGAATTTTTTCGTCAAGTTTTTTTCGAAATTGTTCCGGTACTAAGTACCGTGCGATACAACCGAATACTCTCGTATTCGCTAATTTTGGTTTACGACCAAACCATAATTCAAACGATGTCTTTTTATTATTTTCAGATGGAAGCCGGTTATACAAATACGTCGCTGTATAAACAGCGTAGACCCATAAATTAGACGGAACACGCCTATCGAAAAGGAGCGAGCGAGTTTTTTCTTGGAGCGTTCGAAAAAAACGTTCCACGGTACCGTTGTGTTCGGGCTCGTATGGCTCCGAAGGGACAAAACGAAGTCCACGCTCTTCAACGAGCTCTCGGAAACGGCCGCCAACGAACTCTCGAGCGTTGTCACACCGGATTTCCTTAACGCTCGTATTGAAGAGGTTTGTAGCCATTGCGAGGTACTTTTCGAAGACGGTACCTACTTCAGCTCGGGTCGTCATCGCGTACGTTACCGCGTACCTTGTGGCGTCGTCCACGAAGGCAACAACATACCGTTCACCATCGATCGCGTCCGTACACATGTCTAATATATCAACATGTACGAGGTCGAGCGGTTTTCGTCTCCGATCGCGTTCTGAATTATAGGGCCCGCGGGTTTGCTTCGACTTCGCGCAAACATCACAATCGTTTATCGAGGGGCAATTTTCGTGTGATACATCGATATCACGGACGCGGTAAAGTATTCGGCGCGAAGGATGGCCCAGCCGGCGGTGCCACAACGTATTGAGCGCGAAGACTTCGGACGGACTTTCGGGATTTTCTACGAGTGAAAATTTAACGGTGAATAGGCCGTTTTTTTCCACTTTAACGTCCGTTATCATTTCGCGCGTATCGGCGAAGAAAAAATCGACGGTCGAACCGATATTTACGACGATGCCTTTTTTTCGTAGGCAATTTAACGAGAGAAGATTTTGACTTAATTCGGGTACATAATTGACGTTTTCAATTATGAAAATACGACCGGAATTATTACGAACACGGACTTTACCTACACCAAGGCATTTCATTTTTATACCTTTTTTCGCGACTAAGATATCACGCGATTCGTCGTTAATTTCGCGATATTCAAAAAAATATTCCCTACAATTAACGAGGTGCGACGTAGCACCAGAATCTAAAACGAACGTAATCGAATCGGAGGGCACTTTCGCGATTGATGTCATTAACGCACGCGGTGAATCAAAATCTTGAGCTACGTCGGAAGCTACATGCGCCGAATTATTCGAATTATTCGGCGGAGTCCGATTGGAATTTTGTCCCCCCGTATGTGAACGAGCATTCGCCTCATCCCCATAACGGGGGCACAATTTTCCAATGTGACCCATTGCTCCACAACGAAAACACTTATACGTTTGTTTATTTCCAGGTATAAAACCGGACGAATTTCCGTACGAATTGCCGGACGAATTTCCGTACGAATTGCCGGACGAATTACCGGACGAAGATGACGAACGATTATCGGTATTATTCTTATTTCTACAATTATTGACCGTATGCCCAAAACGATGGCAATAATTACACTTTTTTCGTTTATTTTTATTTTTAGGTACATTACCACCGGAATCGGAAATGAGCGCCGAACCTTTCGCTGACTGGGTAGGCGCTGACGCTGCTGTGGACGAAGACGACGCTACCGGATCATCACCGACGAGAAGATTTCGAATTATGGACGGCGTCGCTGACGTTACAAGGAGCAGACCTTCGGCGGTTTTACGAACGATGTCATATTTACCGTCACGAAGTCCCGCTTTAAGGTACGTAAATTCTTCAGCTGGCGAAATCTTCTTTCCGGCCGCATCGAGCTGATTTACTAAATCGCTCACGTGGTCACAGTAGGCTGCGGCGGTCGGAAAACGTTTAATATCGACGGTGGCCAAGTGGGAAAGTAGAGCTACCTGCTTGGCTTCGTTCTTCTTGGTATATCGTTCGTCCAGTTCCAAAAATAATTTTTTTGGATTTTTCTGTTCGCGGATTAAACGATATACCGAGTCGTCGATATGGGTGACTATACGGTCCATCGCTTCGAGATTACGCTCCTCTGAGGCGTTATCCGTCGTATAGGTATCGGCTAGTTTTTTCCCAGACAACATTAATTGAATACGCGACTTCCAGGTCGCGTAATTTTCTTGACCCTTTAGGATCAAGTGCGACGGGATCGACGTCATACCGGAAAAATCGGATACGTACGCGTACTCGAACTCGGTTGACGGATATAACGACGTTGACGGGGACTCGTTGGATGGAACGGCGACTGACGCTATCGGCTCGGGATCAACGACGACCGACGAAGCAGTTTCAACCGGGACGATCAACGGAATAGTAGAAGGTTCACCGGGAGTAGAAAAAACGGCGCTGTGCGCACTTACGATTTCGTTGTCGGATAACTGCTGCGAAGAAAGCGGTACCTCGGGCTGTCGTGGTGGACTGTGTGGCTGCTCTACGGGCTGCGACACCGGGTCAACTACGCCGGGTTCGTCTACCAAAGACGACGATTCGGTTCGGCGTAGGATAAAACGATCACCGAAACTGCTTACTGCTCCGACTACGTCTCGGAGATTATATCGCGAACTCGAGGGTACTTTCGGCGCGTGATCTCCGACCGACGGCGAAGACGATTCGAACGATAAATTCCGCGGTTCGAGTTTTAAAATTTCTCGCGTTTTTTTCTTACGTTCGTGACGTTTTTTTGACGACGACGGTTGCTCGTTCCGATCGGAGTCGATTACGTTTCGATACTTTCCGGTCGGAGGCACTGACATTAAACGAACATTACGATACCTCTAACGAACGAATAAAAAATAAAAAACGTAACGAGAACGAACGCCAAAAACCAACGCTTTGATACCATGTTGAGGCGTGGAACAAAATTCAAATATGATTAAAAAATTCAACTCAAACAATACGTACGAAAAAATAAGACAAGTTGACATTTACATGACGACGTTTTTATTCGATGTGCGAATAGTAAAAATCACACTCAGGAATAAGCTTACGATCTTACGTGTACGAAATACCATTGGTCAATTTGTACACGAAGATCGTATAAAAAAAATTTTTACAAAAAATGAAATAGGTAGCCAACAATAAACGAAAAAACGGTTCGAATAAAATAAACGAGAAATTGTTCACGAAAGTAAACCTATCAAATAATACCTACCTATTTCTAACAAAATTCAACAAGATAAAAAAATTGCCAAATTTTGAATTTTCCAAAAATTGGTTAAATTTAAAAAATTTAATGAGACTTTAAAATTCACGAAATTTTGAAAATTTATTAAAATTTGAAAATAAAACGAAATTGAAACTCGAATGAAATTTCAAAATTTTAGACATTTTTTAATTTGTATCAAATTTTAAGAATAATTGAAAATTTTTTTAATTTTCATCAAATTTTAAAAATAATTGCAAAAATTTACAAAATTTTAAAAAACTTGTTTCAATTTCAAAAAAATTCAATAAAGTTTAAGAAATACAAAAATTTCTATTTTTCCCATAAATTGACGAAATTTTGAAAATTTATTAAATTTTGAAAATAAACGAAATTCAAACTCGAATAAAATTTCAAAATTTTAGACATTTTTTAATTTTTATCAAATTTTAAGAATAATTGCAAAAATTTACGAAATTTCAAAAAACTTGCTTCAATTTCAAAAAAAAAAAAATCAATAAAGTTTAAGAAACACAAAAATTCCGATTTTTTCCATATTTTTTTACTTCAACAAGATTAATAAAAAAAAACAAATTTTGAATTTTCCAAAAATTGATCAAATTTTAAAAATTTACTACACCTTAAAAATTGAGGCGATTTTGAAAATTTATAAAAAATCAAAAATAAAATAAATTCAAACTTGAATCAAATTTCAAAATTATAGGCATTTTTTAGTTGTAAAAATTTACCAAATTTGAGAAGAAATTTCAATTTTAAAAATTCATTCAAGTTTAAAAACATTTTTAATTTTTATTAAATTTCAAAAATTGTAAAAATTTAAATTTACCGAATTTTAAAAAAATGGTTCAATTTCAAAAATAAGTACATTCAAATTTAAAAAAAAGATTTACACCTTAACAATTGTCGCAATTTTGAAAATTTATTGAAATTCAAAAATATACTACATTCAAACATGAATCAAATTTTAAAATTTTAAACATTTTTAAGTTTTTATCAAATTTTAAAAATTGTAAAAACTGTTTCAGTTTCAAAAATTCATTCAAGTTGTTAACAATTACCAAAATTTTAATTTTTCCCTTTTTTTAAAAAAAATTCAAAAATTGAATAAAATTAAAAAATTACCAAAAATAATGCTCACTAAGCATACCTTCTGAAACTGCCATTGACATCCAAAACAAAAACGATCTCATCGCAAATTCCAGCGGCAAAATTACGTACAGTCAATCCCAAAATCTGAGTGCACCATCCGGTCATGTACTCTCACCCGTAATTACCGACAAGCTAAAAATATGAGAAAATTCGATAATTAATTAACTAGTCGAAGTCGTCAATTCGATGATCGCAACTCTGGCAATGCTTTTGTAAAACAACTTACTTACATCATAAAAATCAACTTTAAAAAAAGTGCCTTATAAAAAAGTCGATTTGCAAAAAATTTTGACCCAAAAAGATTAGAACAGATTTTCTGAAAAAAACGAGTTTTTGTTCAAAAAAAAAAAGAAATAAGTAGGTATGTACATATGTACTAAAAGAATGACATTTTATGCCAAATTCAATTTTACTATGAAAAAATGCCATAAATCAATTTTTACGAAATTATATTCTGAAAAGAATGCGAAATAAATTTTTCAATCCAAATTCATTTTCGACAAAAATTCAATTTTTTTAAAAAATTACTCAAATTTAATTTCTGAAAAATATATCCGCAAACCCAATTTGAAGATACTAAAAAAATACCCCCCCCCCCCGCCCAAAAAAAAAAAAAAAAATACAAAATATAAAAATTTCATCAATAGACCAAAAAAATTCAATCGGTAACTTTTGCATAATTTTTTTTCAACAGTAAAAAAATAATTTTTTAACAAAATTGAATCAATTTTGAAATTTAAATTTATTCATTGCAAAAATTAAGAAAATTTTTGAAAACACATAATGGTATAGAGTAAATTATTATCTGTAAAAATGAAATTAAATGAAATTTCAAACAAAACATTATAGAAAAAAATTTAGTTCACAAAAATTGAGTATAATAATTCAACTGATACGTAAATCAACAAATTTTGAAAAATTCCAATATCTCAAAAACAAAATAATATTGAAAAAAAAGATAAGACTGAGAAATAGACTTTTAAAAAATTGTTACATTTACATTTTTATTTTCATTTTTTGAAAAAGAAAAAGAACCATTTTGACTTAGAAGACAAGAAAATAACCAAAAAAAAGAAGATAATTTCGAATATTTCAGCATTCACTTGAAAAGCAGAATAATGTATTTGTAATGAAGATCAAATTAAACTAATAAAAAGAATTTACTTGGTTATTTTTTCAAATCCAATAAAATATTTTTCAACAAAGATCAAATTTAAATTTTATGAACAAAACAAAATACTCATTTTCCCCCTCAAAACCAATAAAAAAATTCACCATGATATTGGTTAGGTAATAAAAATTGAATAAAAAAAAAATTAATAAGAAATTTGATTCCTACAGATTTTGATAGGTATTCATATTTTTTTAAAATTTTATCATTTACTCTTTTTTTGAAAAATAAAAAGACTCTTAATTTAGAAAACAAGAAAATGACGCAAAAAAAAAATGATAATTTCGAAAATTTCGGCATTTGCTTAAAAAGATAGAGATAGGTACCTAAGTATATTTTAATGAAGATTAAATAATTAAATTGATGAAAAATCATAATAGTTCGAATTGTCATTTGTAAAAAAAAATCATTACTTTTTGAAAACAAAATAATTAAAAAAAAACACGATTCAGTTTTGAGAAAAAAAAATTATGAATTAGGACGTAATGAATTTTTGTAAAAATAAAAATTTACTGAAAAAAAAAATCAAAAACATGAAAACATTACATTTTTTTTCCAATTGTGACATTTCAATTTTTTAAATGCAATAAATTTGAATGAAAAAATTTGACCAATTAATTTATTAAAAATTACTGTTCAAATCAAGAATTAAGAATAATGAATTTTTGAAAAAAAAAATCATCCAAAAAACAAATCGAAAACAAGTAAAGATTGCAGGTGATTTAATTTTGACATTTAATTTTTTTAAATGCAATAAATCGGACTAAAAAAACTTGAACAATTAATTTCTTGAAAATTTCTGTTCAGAAAGAAATCCCTTATGCCTTTTAAAAGAGAAATAATTGATCGAAAAAAATTGCCTTATCATAATTATATTTTTCAACACCTCCAAGGGTTGCGACTGTTGCGACCTACGCTGCAGTTTGAAAACCACTGTTTTACATGATTTCGATTACGCACTGACTACCTAATATGCAAAACCATCTCAAAAAATACGAAGTGGGTTTTAAACAAGGCATTAATTTAGTAAATCGATCGAAATTTCCTGAATACGCGATATGAAATAATATGACAAGAGCATATCACACACAAGTAATAATTGACTAAATAGGAAAACTAAATTTGTTTCCATACGAATACCCAATCACAATACAGGTCACAATTACAAGTCAAACACATTGAAATAAAATACTCACAAAAATGGGAACTGCACCTCCATTGCTGCATTTAAAATTTCGTCTTTCGAAAGTAAACAAAACGTAGCAGTATCAAACAGCGACAGGAAAACAAAATATATTCTGTAAAACAACGATAAAAAATATAATCCTATTATAGGTACGAGCGAATTATCGTGAAAAATTCATTGGTGAATGCGTTTAATAAAAGGCATTAGGTATAGGTACTATCTGACAAATTAATCGAACTATTTTGAACATATTATGAAAGAGCAAACAAAGTACAGTCAGCGAAAAATGATGGACTGAAATATTCAAACAATATGAAATGAACTACTCACAGATAATAGGCGACGTAAATTCAAAAGGTGTGCCAAGAATTCTTCCTCGAAAAGTAAATAAACCCGATCAAGATGACGAAAAAACGCAGTAGCCTTCAGATCACAACAAACATTCTGCAAAATAAAGATAAAAATATTACATCAAGTAAGTAAGAATAATAATACGAGCAAATCTTGGGAAAAAATTATCAATAACTACGTAGATTCGAGAAGCATATCAGGTACTTAAATTTGAAAAATGAAAAACGAAATATTTTTGGCTGGATATAACACAACATCTCAATATTGAACCGGTCACAAATTCTTATTTACACCGCAGACATAAACTAATGATAAACTACTTACATAATGAGGTACACATGTAGATTCGTCCATACAGATGAAATTCCTTCTCCTTATGTAAAGAAATCCAATCGAGTAGTAAGTGGATGGAGAAATGCAGCTACGTCGAAGACATAACGAACACTACAAAAATAATGATAGATAAATTAACATTATGAATACGAACAGTTGGTAAGTACTATTGTTTACAAATCATACGACACTATTGGGTCTAGTTTGATAAATAATGTGCTAATCACGAGGCAAAATTTCGAACGGTAAAGAGTAACGAACGATCACTGTTACAAAATAAATAAATAACTAGACTATCAAATCAACTGAATATTCAATTCAAGTAGATAGGTACGTACTTGTATTTACTCATTGTTTTTATCCAAGTAAACTTCGAATACAATGACAGCTTATCAACTACGACAGTTTCATTCTTCATCTTCAATAAAAGCGAAACAGCAAAACTAAAACTGAAGAAAAATAAAATATGTTACAAACTACTCGAAACACGATACGCGTACACGTAAAAGTTAGCTCAAGCTTAGAAATTTATACCACGAAACTAGCCTGAAATTGAAAACGAAACTCTTGCCTATGGTTTATAAATAACACACATCAACCAAGTTCGTATAACTTCGAGTCTTCGAATAGGAAATTTTTTCAAAATACGAAAAATTCTCAAAAAATAAACGATAGGTATAACGTAGGTATAAGCCAAAATGAACAATTTCAAACAAAAAGCAAACTTCAATTCAACTCAACGGAGAAACGTAGATATAGAATAGATAAACAACATGTAGGAATTCGAAAAGTATAAAGGAGTTGAGTCACGTTACAGGAGCTGACTCATAGGCAAGTCAGGTTTCGGCTATCGGCGAACGGCGATGAATCATTGTAAATTTTTTTCATTCAAACTTGCCAATAATAATTTTTTCATCAAAATTCAACCAATCTTCATTATATTTTTTCAAATTCATTTTATGAAATTTTTAATGAATATTGTGAATTAAATTTAGTTTTAAATTTTCATTTAGATTTTTAAACATTTTTCATAAAAATTTTTCATCAAAAATACTTCTAAGTTCTAATTCTACCATACTTTTTCAAATTTTTCTTTTGAAATTTTTTTCAAGTAAATTTTTTATCAAGTTTATTTTTCCGAAATTTTTTCCGACTTTTTTAATTTTATTTTTTCAAGAAAATTGTTCATACTCCCCTCATTTTCCAATAAAATTTTCAATTGATTTCATTCTCAAATTGGTCATCAGAATGTTCCTATTTCTTCTCCGAACTGGCAACTTGACTTCTCATTCGAATTTTTCCAATAATTTTCATCATTATTTTTTTGTCTTCTAATTCTTATCGAGTAATTTCTAATCGAGTAATTTCTAAATTTCTTCAAGTAGATATAAATTCAAATTTTTCTTCAAATTTACTAAAATTTTAATATTCAAAATTGAGTAAGTACCTAAGTAGCTAAGTACTTAACTACTTACTGAGGCTACTGACAGTACAGACTTGTTGAAAAAAAATTGAAAAATTAAAACATAAAAAATACCTAGGTAGAATGAAAAATATTTTGAGTATTTTGTGAAAGAATAAATTTGTTTTAAATAAAACATCAAAGTTTTCAGAAAAAAAATTTGTTTGAAAAAAAAACTTGTACGAAAAAAAAATCATACAAATAATAAAGAAGAATGAAGATGAATAAAAAAGAACGAGATCGCCCTTACAATGTGATTACTTATTGTGGATTTAGCCACTCCCGTTTCTGTACGCTACCATTTTCTCGAGTAAAGCGTAATATTGTGTACATTGCCAAACATACCTATCAATAAGTAAAAAATTTTCAATCTGAGAAAAAAAAAAAAAAAAAAATTAATGTATTGGAATGAGTTGGATCATCCAAAATTGGAGGGGAGAGAGGGGTCCAATCGAAATTTTTGTCATGGTCAATATTATTCCAAAAATTTTGAGCTACAACTTTGTTGCACAAATTTTTCAATTGGACCCTTTCCCCTTCCCTTCAATTTTCAATCAGTATTTTGGGAGTATTATGCAAAATAAGTTGAGAGAGAGTGGCTAAATCGAAAAGGTTTTCAAACAAAAGTTGTTGTTTGAAGTTTCACTAATATGCTTATGTACTTTTGGTTATGACAAAAATTGCGATTGGACCCCCCCCCCCCCTCCCCTCCAATTAGGGATAATTCAACTCATTCAAATACATTATAAAAACAGGGGGGAGGTGAGGGGCCCGATTGAAAAAATTTTCAAACCAAAGTTGTAGCTTGAAGTACTAGGAATAATTTTGGTTATAACAAAAATTTCAATCGGACCCCTCCTTCCCCACCAACTTTGTGTAATATAACTTATTCACACTCATTCAAAATACATTATTAAAAACTGTGGGGAGGTAAGGGGCCCAATTAAAAAAAATTTCAAACAAAAGTTGTAGCTTGAAGTTTTACAAATACTTTTAGTTATTACAAAAATTTCGATTGGACCCCTCCCTCCCTTCCAATTTTTTTTTGCATATAAAGTATTTAACTATTTATGTAGCACTGGACTTGGTAAAAAATTTACTACCCCCTGCTGTGACTCAACAATATGATAAAGTTATAAAAATTTAATCCCCATTGTGTTCTTTTGAAGTGTCGTGTCGTGTCATAAAATTTTAACAAAGGGGTTTGATTGAATTGGATAAAAGGCTAGTAAAGATACGATGTGATTCATATGGTGTTAGTATTAGATTGGCTTGCGAGTGACTACGTGCTTGCGATAAGAACCAGGTTTTCCTGAAAACCAAAGATAAACCTATTGTATCTGAGCGTTCAACGTTGTTCAAGATAAGTTCAGTGTCCGTTGAATCAGAGGTGCACCATGCAGTCGCAGTCAGACTTCGTTTGAGCGAGAAGGTTTTTGTTTCGTGCTTTGTGTTACATCGTGTGCATTTTATAAACCGTATACTGCGTATTTTCTTATGTAGGCGTCGCGGTGGCTATGGAGCTTTATTTTTTTTCTTGTTTTCGTGCTAGTTTCGCGTTTTATTTCGCCATGAAGATGAAACTTATTCAATACAATGAGTCGATTAGTCGATAGTCGGTGCTCGTGGAACGCGGAATATTCCGGTGAGTAAATTCGTGATCATTTTCTGTAGTTTTGTGCCTTATATTTGGTTCCGATCAAATTAATCGCGACAATTCGAAATTGCGAGGTATATTTTTACTCGTCTTAATCCTTTTATTAACGTAATTCCATTTTGGGTTCGTTAGGGAATGCTAATATTATTCCGTGTGTTTTTTTTCATGTAGGTACTTGTTCGTGTGAGTGAATTGTTAAATTCTTCCTGATTCATTCTACTTCTATTGTGTTTAATGGTCTAAATTTCTTTCTATTCGTGAACAAGCAATCTTAGGCGTGTAAGCGAGTTGAATTTGTCATTTTTTTTCAATCTGGTTATCCGGTAACAAACTTATTTCAGTTTCAGTACGTTTTGTTTATCGTAGTTTCGTTCATTACCTACAGTGCTTTTTTTATACATTTTCGATCTAAAAAGTCAATGTTTTCAGTTTTCCTATATTCGATCGTTGATTTTCAAGTTTCGTACGGTTCTACAAAATTTGTTGAATTAAGGTACAAGGTAGAAATTGGAATTGAGCAAATTTTGATAATTTAGGTTATTTTTTGGGACGGCCATGTTGTTTTGCCAAGTTTTCCATGAATTTTGTATCCGCCGATTTTGAAAATAACGAATTTTGTGCTTTGTGTGTGTTTTTCAAAGTTTGACAAGTTTAGGTATGAAAGTTTGTTTATTTTTTGCTGTAACTTTGTTGTTTTGCTAAGTTTTCCATACCAAAATTTTGAAATACGACTTTTGTGCTTTGTCTGTGGTTTTTCAAAGTTTGACAAGTTGAGGTATGAAAGTTTGTTTATTTTGGCTGTGACTTTGATGTTTTGCTAAGTTTTACATACCAAAATTTTGTAAATAACGACTTTTACAACATACCTAAGTACCTACATAGATAAGATAAAAGACTAACAGTACATATGTGAAATAATTGAAAAAAATAATAGAATAATTTTACTTTTGAATAATTAATTCAATCGAATTCGAATCATAATAAGTGTGGTGGTCTGTTGATTTGTGTGTTGTGTTTGGAATAGTGTTTGTAGCCTCGTATAGTAGTCTTTGCTTTGTATTCGCTTCGTGTTCGTAATGTTCATTGAACTGATGAATCACACACTCTCCTAAGTTGGCTAAATTTTTCATTGTCTAAAATTGAGCAACACTATTTTAAATTTGTGGAATCGGATGAGAATTTTTAGTCTATTCCTATTGATAAAGGAAGACGAACGGTGTCGAAACGTAGCTTTTTTCATTGATTAAATGCAATTTCTCATTTTTTGAAATTTACTAAAAATAAAAATTTTCACAAACTCGCTTAGGGTAGGATTTTGCATTGGCGCAAATGGTAGCCTTTGTAATTGAAAAAACGCATATTGTCACTTTTGGAAATTTTCTGAAAATCAAAATTTTTCTAAATTAGGTATGTGAATTTTCTTAATTCGACAAAAAATTTCAATTTTGTTTCTTTTTGGATTTTAATGAATTATCGAAGTTTCAAATACCTATAGTAAAACTTTTAATGATTGGAATTTCATCTAAAATTTGAGTAAATGTTTGGAATTTTGTATTTTTAAGAAATTATCATAAATCATAATCAAAAAAAAAAAAAAATCATGTTATTTTTATATGTACTTTTAATTTTTTTTTTAGAAATTCTGTTCACAAATTGGAAAAAAAAATTATCTGAAAAATTGATAAAAAATTTGAAATTTAGAAGAAGAAAAAAACTCAACTTTCCTTCAATTTTCCACATTTTTTTTTTAATTTCTTAAATAAGTACATATTCACGTTTTCTGTCTGAATTTAAAACGAGTAGTTATCGATTTTAATTGATGTGTTTTTTTCTTTTGTTCAAATTAGACGTTGAATTGCATCATATTATGGTGGACGTCCACATTCGAGCGATTAATGGGAAAATCTTACCAACTTACACTTGGCAGTCCTCAACAGGAGAGTAATGGATCCGGCAATCTTGTTCAGCTTCATAAACCAGAGATCTTCATATTCGACACAGGATCCAGATATATTTTTGAGGTAAATCATTTATTATTTTTTCAAGTATTTATTATTTTTATTTTATTTTATTGAAAAATTACTGTCAGGAAATATCTCTTAACAGTTGGACTCGTGAAAAGTTTGGGATTTTTTTTTTGTTTAAATTTGCCTTTTTGGCTTTTTTCAAAATTTTACTGCTGATTTATCAAATTTTTTTATCATCTTTTCAAACGTTACCCAACTTTGAAGATGTTCTAGTTTTCTAAATATTTTAAATTTTTTCGTATCTTCGTTATTTGCATTTTTTTTTCACGAGATTTTCACTTTTCAAAGTATAGCGATTTTACAATATTTTCTGTTTTTAAATGTTCTCAATTTCTGAAAATATTATCTACTTTTTTCATATTTTTTTAAGAGTTCAAATTTTTTACTTTTTTGATTATCGATTTTTTTTATCCGTTTCATCGAAATACGGATTTTTTTAATAAAAGAGAATAACTAATTTTTACCATGAAAAATTTAAAATCCCCAGAAATTTTTATTCCCAAAAATTTGCGACATCTTTTTACGCCAAAAAACGAAAAGTGAAATTTTGTTGTTGAAAAAATTGACGTTTTTGTTTTTTTTCCCAATGTGATTGAGAAAATTTTCTACTCCAAACAATTTCAAAATTTTTCTATTGAAAAATTGATAGAAATTATGTTAATTCGAATTCCTTCTTTAAAAATTTTATTGTAAAAAGTGAAAGATAATATGTAATTATATTTTAAACGTTTGAGTAATATCATTTGACGGACATTTTTTTTGATGGATTATGATGAGGTCATTTTGGAATTTTTCCTTTTGTGGAATGGGTTATAATTTTTTTCAATGTTTCCAAAAATATTTTTTTTTATTCAGACAATTTGGGTTTCTTTCCTAGAATTTTATTCTTATTAGGTACGTACTTTTGAAAAATTTTCCAAAAAAAAATTTGAAAAATTGAGAAATATTTTTTTATTCCAAAATTTTTTGTAATGATTGAGTAATCTCTTCCAATTTTTTTGTAAGCTTCATTCTAAAAAATTGTAAGTTTTTCATGTTTTAAACATTTTTTGAGAAATATCATATCTTATAAGTGTAATTTTTTTCGAGTGCGGCATTGCATCTTTTGTTAAAAAAAAAACTACGAATTTTTTTTAAGAAAAAAATCTCTTTCTGTGAGAAAAAAAGTTCAAAAAAATTTCGCATTCTATCTGATGTAAAAATATTCCACAATTTTTTGTAGAAAAAAAATTATGATTTTTTTGAAGCGTGGAAATTTTCAATATTTTTGGTGAAAAATATTTCTGAATCTCGTCGGGTAAAAAAATTCGTTCAATGTTTTGAGAAAATAATCTTTCAGAAGAAAAGAAATAACTTTATTGGAGAGCAGGCCGACGTTTCTTAATCTTCGTGGAGCGAAATATTTATTATTTGAAACGTTTCAGTTGAAATTTGCTAATTTCTCTTATCAACTTTTTTCAAAGTTTCAGATTATTCAAAAATTTCGGTTTTAGCAAATTGAATATATTTTTTAATAGCTTTGGAATATTATTTTTTTTGTAATTTGTCAGAATATTGAATTTTTCTAAATTTCTTATTTTTAATGGTGATCATTTTTTCTTGATATGAAATCTAAATTTGCATTTTTCTTGAATTTTATTCATTTTTGAAACTTTGTAGGTTTTATTAGGTACGAATTTAACATAATTTATACCATTTGAGTTATTATCAACTTTTTCAATGTTAGTCAATTTTTTTTCAATTACCCAGAAGTCGTTGGCAATTTTTTTAGATTTGTTTCGACATTGGCTTTCTAATTTTTTTGGAATGATTTTTTTTTTGCCAATTTCCTAAAATTCGTTGTGAGTGATCGATTTTCAGGTTTAATTTTTCATTAATCAAAAATTTGTTCATGTTACGTAGGTACGTGTTGAAGAATCCATCAATAAGCCAGATTCGAGCTTGTACTATATTTTGAAAACTGTGAAGAACGGCTGAAAATGAACCTGCGCTACTGTAATTGGTCTTCAACGGAGGTCGTACTCAGTTCTGGTGAGTTTAATCTATTCTTTTACCGAGTTTTCGAATATAATAATACTTCGTGAATTTTATTGACCTAGTGGCTTAGTCGATTTTTGTTGAATTTCCGTGCTTGTGGTAAAATTTGCCTCGTGAAGGTTATCGATAAATAGTGGTGACCATTTTTATTTTTTATACCCATACTCTTATTTTTTTTCTAAATTTGAATTCGAATCTACATATTTCTAGTTTTTTCATATCGAAAGTATTTGCTCAAATGATATTTTTTATTCTAATATAAATTTTAGTATCTACTCGCGATGTTGGCAAAATGACGAATTTTTGGTTTTTACTCGTATTCACTGAATTTAAAATTATTTGGTTCAATGTTCTCACGTGTGAATGGATATGGAACTTTTCATTAGATTGTGCTAGTTCCAAGGGAGGTATATTGTCCTTTTACTAATACTTTATTATTTCAACAGATGATGCTATATATGTGAATTCAAAATGAAAAAGTCAAATAGGAACAAATGATGATACATGAGACAAATTTGAGAAATTTCAAGCGCCTGCATCGATAACTTCGCCTTCTGCTGTTGAAGATTGATATATGTTCCGGTAGTTCGGGTCGAATGAAGGTAAAAATTAAAATTACTAAACAGATCGACCGGCATGGCGACCACGGACCAAGAGGCTGATTTATCTAACACGGCAACGTCCGTCCATTCCTAGAATATTGGATATACTATTCGACTTCATTTTATGTAAAAAAAATACGTCAATTCTGAAATTACATAAATATGACGAACGAACAGGAACAACAGTTACAAAAGTGAATCGTTTTTGGCAGCATTTTTGCCCCGTTTGCGAAATTTTTTCCACCTATAGACAGAGATTGAGATTGAGAAGCGCATAATATAATTATTATCATAAACAAATTGTATAATTGTTATGGTACGTGCATCGTTATGGTTCATATTTTCCAGTTATTTTTTATTCGATATTTTTGTAATTAACGAATTGTGTGATTGAAATTTCATCATGTATATCGTTTGTATCATAGCTTCCAGTTATTCTATTCGATAGGTGAATTTATTTTCTAAAATGACCCCTTTTTTCATGTGTTTGATAAGTTGTTGTCCAAATTTTTCATCGTGTTCGTTGTCTTTGATTCGGTATTTTTTGCGGTCAGGTGCCTGAATCGGAATCGTCGAACGTTGAACGTTGGTGGGGCAAGGTGGTATTCTTTTTTCAATTTTTTGGTGCGGGCGTCCGCGCTTGGTTTTGTTACGGGGTCGTGTTTTATGAGCTCAATTATCAATATCGGTGCCGTCCACCGTGATAGTTGAAGCCATTTCACGATAACTCTTCTTCGGCAGACGAGGGCTGATGAGGGGATCCTGTAATGAAATTGGGCACAAAATTGATTTGTTTTTCGCGTAGGATTCTCAATTTGTCGGTTTAGGTGTCCGATGTTTTGGTTTTCCGGGGTTGTGCACTGTGCTCGATTACCAACGGTGCCGTACCACCGTGGTTGGTAATCGTATGGGCCAGTTGGCAACTTTATTCTTCTTCGGCTGAACGAGGGCTGATGGAAGAATTCTGGTACCAAACGTTCGGACGGTCTCGCGTTCGAGGATCTTCGGAGGTGTTGTTTTTGACGGGTGGTGTGGACAATCGCGAGCTCACGCCATGTCTGCGAAACGCATCTCCGACTAGGATTAGCCATCGATGTCGGTATCTGTGTCTGGAGACCTCACGACATCGAGAAAGACCTGTAGTTTTTGTTACGACACTGGCACGGTCTTCCCCGGGATATCGTTTGGCTGGCGACCTGGAACCGGAGGACAGTCAGGGTTAATATCAAACCAAAGGTATTTAGGATTGTCTCTTAGCATGCTTTCAATGGATTTCGTGAACTATCGCGAGTTCACGCAATGTCTGCGGAAGCCACGCCTGTTAGGTTATCCATCGGTCTCGCACGGCATCGAAACAGCAATCGATGTCGTGGGACATCGAGAAAGACCCGGAGTATTCTACAGCGCTGGCGCGAACTTCCCCAGGAATGCGTCGGCCGGCCGGCGACCTGGATCAGGAGGGCATTCCAGAGCCGTATTAAACGAAGGGTATGGAGGGTGCGAATGATTCGCATACGCCCGAGTAGAACGTAGCGTTGTTTGGATCGCGGATCAAAACTGTACGAGTTGGGTATCAAAATTTTTTCTTGGCGAAGTATCAGTCCCGGACCATAGGTAGGTGATTATCCGGGGCTGGCCAAGACCGCCGGGATTTAGGTCTTGGGTACTGGGACTGGAGGGCTCTACGGCACCCTGCACCACCGACTTCGGTCGGAGCCTGGTACACTGCCTAGGAATAGCCCAGAGAAGGCCCAGCAACGGCTTCGCAAATGGAAATGGTTTCCCTTGTGCTATCATTTCTGTAAGGGAGCTCCATCAAAGAGGGTGGAGGCTGGTCGGCTGTTTTGGCTCGACCGATTTCGGTCTATATTGTTCTTCGGGCTGCGTGCCACCAGTACGATGTCCGAAGAATAATCTAAATTTAAAACGGTCGCCTAATAGGCGTACCGTAAGTTCCTTTGCCTCGACAATGGATGACTCATTTGGTTTTGCCCGCGATGTTCGCGCCTTGTCTACTGGTTACGGTCTAGCGAACATCGCCCGTGGTGAGTGATCTCCCTGGGTCAAGGTACTGCCTCGCTCGTTGAGGCAGTTGAAGTGTGTGTGAAGTGAGAATGTTGATCCGGATTGTTTCGCGATGCTACGTTGTACTCGGGAGAGTATGGGTTTTGTTTGCTTCTTTTAGTGGATATTGTTTCAAAATTGAATTAGTTTGGAATCGAGTTATTATTTAATAATCACTTTTTTTTTAATTTTTGCGAAATTATTGAAAAAAGTGGTAATCAGGACCTTTTGGCCTCAGGATAATAATTTTTTTGCGGAGATTTAATTTATTCGTCGTCGTTGCTTGTTTGATTAGGTATTTTTTCAATAAAAATTTGTTTTTGATTTGATTTTTTCTCCAAATTCAATAGTTTGTGGGGTGTCTCTCTGGCTCTGGGTGAAGATGAAAATTGTAATTATTCCGTTTCCTTTCGAAATTGTCAGTTTTAATAATGTGTCAAATCAAGCCCATATCCCCTCTTGAAAAAGCATCCCTCTCAATCGCGTATTATTGTCAGCTCTTTTTTCAGTATTATTCTATTTTTCTCATGTTCACGAATTATGTCGTTATTTATTCATGTTGTTATCATTGTTCTATTTTTAAGTAAATATTTTATTGCAAATTATTGTGATAACCGATCACGGTTTTTCACTGCTTTGCGGCGGGCAGTGTTTTTTAACCCAGATCGGTTAATTTAGATTTAATATTGTAATTCATTCTCGTCTTGAAACGCCGCACAGTTTAAATAAAACAGAAATTCGTTTGGTTTTTCATTTTTCATCAACTTTTCAGGTTTAATTGCACAATAATATGATTCTGGGAAGATGAAGAAGGAACACGAAAAGTTGAAATAATGTCTCAAAGTTGAGTTCAGAAAATAACAATAAAAATTATTCAATATTACAAAGGGAAGTGCAATTTCATCAATATGACCAGAAATGTTTCAAGTAAATTGTAGTTTTGGTCAAAACTAGTCAATTTTTTCAGTTTAGGTATTTTTTGATGAATAGGGAAAACGTATCTAAGCTCTGGAGTTATTACTAATCACATATTTTCAATGAAAAAATGGCTTATATTGTTAGATACATTCCACAGGCAAAGTGTGCCCATAAAACGAGGTGAGTAAATTCACAAAACTGTTGATATTGCTTGGAAATTGAAACTAGAATGAAGACGGAGAAATCTTGGCCAACTAGGAAATCATTTTTATTGATATTTGCAAAGACAGGAGCTCATTACACCCGTAAATAAATTGAAAATATGAAATCGAATTTTCCCCTCAAAACGACTGGTTATGCAATTCTATCAACAGTCATTCGCAACGAAGGTATCATTACCCCTTGAAATGATCAAAAAACATGGGAAAATGCTTGTGAAATTATTCCTGCAAAACACGCAGTTAGGCAGCCGCAATAACACACTACCAATTCGCCATTATATCGTTGATATCTCCGCAAATTTTGATGCAATTTTGAAACGGATTGCGAATTTGCAATCGTCGAGTTCGACTCTATCAGACTAGACCCCTAGATGCCCAATTTTCGATAATTTTTTTATTCAAACCCAAAAGGTCAAAATTCAAAAATTTGCAATGTTCTTGTTTATGGTTCGATTGAGCTGAAATTTGATTTGTATGCTCATTTCAGGTCGTGGATTTCGAAAATGTCTGTATAAATTTAGCGTACTAAAGAACTTGCAAATTGAAATTTTTATTTTTCGAAGTTGGCAACAATGCGTCTGGATGTTCTCAAATTTCTATTCTGCCACCTCATATTGAAAGGGAAATACACTTTGAATCTACATTTTATGCGCATTTCAAAGGAAATACGTCAAATTTGAGATTGCAAGTCAAATGGGTTGCATAAGCAGTACATTTGAAGGAGCGAACTTTCACAAATTAATATGGAAATGCGACTGTTTAAAACATCGATTTTTGAATTTTTGAATTATTTCTTCAGTTTATTACTAATTCGAGGCCGCTGATCACGATTATGGTGTTGGTTTTAAGTTCGTATACCAGCTTGCCCACCAAATGTGGATTTTCGTAAAAAAAATTGAGGGTTTCAAGAGGAAGGAGGGGTGCGTGAAGAAAATTAATATCATATTCGCGATCAGCGACCTTCAATTAGTCGATATCGAATCTAATCTCGATTTTTTTGAAAATTGCTGAATTTTCAAAGTGCTCGTATTCGCGAACCAAGCTTCGTAGAGCAAAACTGATAGCAGAATCGGAATCAGCGGGGTCAAGTTAGTCGAAAAGCACTCTTATCTCGATTTTTTTGGATGTCAAAAAAATCGAAAAAATCAACGATGGTTAACCTTCCTTTTTTTTTTGGAAAAAAACCTTTTTGTCTCAGATCGACGTGTGAGGTATCTAGGAGGAGGTAATCGGACCAGGCGAATCGACCCCAGCGATCAGTTTCCCGATCGGAGGCGAATTCGCGGAAATATGAACCATTTTTCGTAACTCAGAAACTATGCATCGGATTTGAAAACCGATGGCATTTTCGGGTTCAGCGATCTCTAATTAGCCCATATACTAAATGTTAACTCGATCCGGCCATAAATAACATTTAAAAAAATTCCTAAAAATTAAAGCAAAGAATTGGGTAAGTTTGTAATTTTTTGCAAAATTTGAAAAAAATTGTCGAAAATGGGCGTACGAAGGGTCGATTCCGATAGAGTCGAACCCGAAGATTGCAAATCGCAATCAGATTCAAAATCGGATCAATATTTGCTGAGAAATTAAAGGTCAAAATTGTGGTAAGCTAAACTACCAATCAGAGCTCACCATAACATCACAGTCCTTTGTCTCGTACTTTTTGTAATATTGCAGCTTCCAGAATAGCTAGAAAAATGTTTTTGGTGTCTAATATTACTAAATCAAAGCAGTAGAATCTAAATTTAAAATTTATTTAGAGCAGTGATGCCAACCTCGCGAGATAAAAATTTTACTTCGCGAGGTGTGCAACACTGCTCGAAACAATTCTCAAATTTTGAATTCTACGACTTCGACGAATACAAATATGCTTTTGTTTTCAAAATCAGACCATTATTAGCAGAGATATTAAAAATCAAAGATTTGGCAATGAATGGACCAATCAGAGCCCACTTCTCCAAAAGTCTATTGTTATTCCTTACCAAAACTTTGACCTTCAATAGATTTAGTAGTAGCAACGCCATCAGTGGTGTTGCTTACGAAACTTTGTTCTGTTTTTAAAAAATTGGATCTGAAAAAATGAAGTCTGATTTCTAGATATGCATGTAGCGCTATCTCTCGGAACATTAGTGAAAAAACGTTGAAAAAGTTACCAAAATAGGCCTCGAATAAGAAAAACTACTTTCCGTAATTACCACGTAATTACGGTAATTTTACCAGTAAAATACAATTTTGATCCACTTTCAACAATCTTAAAACTTGCAAACTAGACTAGCGGGGCTCTGCTAGTCTAGATTGCTGGTTTTGAGATTGTCGGAAGCGGATCAAAATTGTATTTTTACCTGTAAAATTACCGTAATTACGTGGTAATTACGGAAAATAGTTTTTCTTAATTGAGGCCTTTTTGGCCACTTTTAGACCTCAGTTCACTAATGTTCAGAGAGATAGCGCCAAGCGCATATCTGGAATTCAGACTCGATTTTTGTGAACCTGATTTTTTAAAAACAGAATCAAGTTTAGTATTGCTTCTGATAGATGGCGCTACTTGTGGGTTTATTTTTCGAAATAGTATTTCTTCATTTCGTCACATTTTTAGTTCATGTGTGCAACTACAGATAGCGCCACACGTCCGCTTGATAATAAATTAACTTTGAATCTGATTGCAGATCTGCAATCGTCGGGTTCGACTCTATCGGAATCGACCCTTCGTACGCCCATTTTCGACAATTTTTTTCAAATTTTGCAAAAAATTACAAACTTACCCAATTCTTTGCTTTAATTTTTAGGAATTTTTTTAAATGTTATTTATGGCCGGATCGAGTTAACATTTAGTATATGGGCTAATTAGAGATCGCTGAACCCGAAAATGCCATCGGTTTTCAAATCCGATGCATAGTTTCTGAGTTACGAAAAATGGTTCATATTTCCGCGAATTCGCCTCCGATCGGGAAACTGATCGCTGGGGTCGATTCGCCTGGTCCGATTACCTCCTCCTAGATACCTCACACGTCGATCTGAGACAAAAAGGTTTTTTTCCAAAAAAAAAAGGAAGGTTAACCATCGTTGATTTTTTCGATTTTTTTGACATCCAAAAAAATCGAGATAAGAGTGCTTTTCGACTAACTTGACCCCGCTGATTCCGATTCTGCTATCAGTTTTGCTCTACGAAGCTTGGTTCGCGAATACGAGCACTTTGAAAATTCAGCAATTTTCAAAAAAATCGAGATTAGATTCGATATCGACTAATTGAAGGTCGCTGATCGCGAATATGATATTAATTTTCTTCACGCACCCCTCCTTCCTCTTGAAACCCTCAATTTTTTTTACGAAAATCCACATTTGGTGGGCAAGCTGGTATACGAACTTAAAACCAACACCATAATCGTGATCAGCGGCCTCGAATTAGTAATAAACTGAAGAAATAATTCAAAAATTCAAAAATCGATGTTTTAAACAGTCGCATTTCCATATTAATTTGTGAAAGTTCGCTCCTTCAAATGTACTGCTTATGCAACCCATTTGACTTGCAATCTCAAATTTGACGTATTTCCTTTGAAATGCGCATAAAATGTAGATTCAAAGTGTATTTCCCTTTCAATATGAGGTGGCAGAATAGAAATTTGAGAACATCCAGACGCATTGTTGCCAACTTCGAAAAATAAAAATTTCAATTTGCAAGTTCTTTAGTACGCTAAATTTATACAGACATTTTCGAAATCCACGACCTGAAATGAGCATACAAATCAAATTTCAGCTCAATCGAACCATAAACAAGAACATTGCAAATTTTTGAATTTTGACCTTTTGGGTTTGAATAAAAAAATTATCGAAAATTGGGCATCTAGGGGTCTAGTCTGATAGAGTCGAACTCGACGATTGCAAATTCGCAATCCGTTTCAAAATTGCATCAAAATTTGCGGAGATATCAACGATATAATGGCGAATTGGTAGTGTGTTATTGCGGCTGCCTAACTGCGTGTTTTGCAGGAATAATTTCACAAGCATTTTCCCATGTTTTTTGATCATTTCAAGGGGTAATGATACCTTCGTTGCGAATGACTGTTGATAGAATTGCATAACCAGTCGTTTTGAGGGGAAAATTCGATTTCATATTTTCAATTTATTTACGGGTGTAATGAGCTCCTGTCTTTGCAAATATCAATAAAAATGATTTCCTAGTTGGCCAAGATTTCTCCGTCTTCATTCTAGTTTCAATTTCCAAGCAATATCAACAGTTTTGTGAATTTACTCACCTCGTTTTATGGGCACACTTTGCCTGTGGAATGTATCTAACAATATAAGCCATTTTTTCATTGAAAATATGTGATTAGTAATAACTCCAGAGCTTAGATACGTTTTCCCTATTCATCAAAAAATACCTAAACTGAAAAAATTGACTAGTTTTGACCAAAACTACAATTTACTTGAAACATTTCTGGTCATATTGATGAAATTGCACTTCCCTTTGTAATATTGAATAATTTTTATTGTTATTTTCTGAACTCAACTTTGAGACATTATTTCAACTTTTCGTGTTCCTTCTTCATCTTCCCAGAATCATATTATTGTGCAATTAAACCTGAAAAGTTGATGAAAAATGAAAAACCAAACGAATTTCTGTTTTATTTAAACTGTGCGGCGTTTCAAGACGAGAATGAATTACAATATTAAATCTAAATTAACCGATCTGGGTTAAAAAACACTGCCCGCCGCAAAGCAGTGAAAAACCGTGATCGGTTATCACAATAATTTGCAATAAAATATTTACTTAAAAATAGAACAATGATAACAACATGAATAAATAACGACATAATTCGTGAACATGAGAAAAATAGAATAATACTGAAAAAAGAGCTGACAATAATACGCGATTGAGAGGGATGCTTTTTCAAGAGGGGATATGGGCTTGATTTGACACATTATTAAAACTGACAATTTCGAAAGGAAACGGAATAATTACAATTTTCATCTTCACCCAGAGCCAGAGAGACACCCCACAAACTATTGAATTTGGAGAAAAAATCAAATCAAAAACAAATTTTTATTGAAAAAATACCTAATCAAACAAGCAACGACGACGAATAAATTAAATCTCCGCAAAAAAATTATTATCCTGAGGCCAAAAGGTCCTGATTACCACTTTTTTCAATAATTTCGCAAAAATTAAAAAAAAAGTGATTATTAAATAATAACTCGATTCCAAACTAATTCAATTTTGAAACAATATCCACTAAAAGAAGCAAACAAAACCCATACTCTCCCGAGTACAACGTAGCATCGCGAAACAATCCGGATCAACATTCTCACTTCACACACACTTCAACTGCCTCAACGAGCGAGGCAGTACCTTGACCCAGGGAGATCACTCACCACGGGCGATGTTCGCTAGACCGTAACCAGTAGACAAGGCGCGAACATCGCGGGCAAAACCAAATGAGTCATCCATTGTCGAGGCAAAGGAACTTACGGTACGCCTATTAGGCGACCGTTTTAAATTTAGATTATTCTTCGGACATCGTACTGGTGGCACGCAGCCCGAAGAACAATATAGACCGAAATCGGTCGAGCCAAAACAGCCGACCAGCCTCCACCCTCTTTGATGGAGCTCCCTTACAGAAATGATAGCACAAGGGAAACCATTTCCATTTGCGAAGCCGTTGCTGGGCCTTCTCTGGGCTATTCCTAGGCAGTGTACCAGGCTCCGACCGAAGTCGGTGGTGCAGGGTGCCGTAGAGCCCTCCAGTCCCAGTACCCAAGACCTAAATCCCGGCGGTCTTGGCCAGCCCCGGATAATCACCTACCTATGGTCCGGGACTGATACTTCGCCAAGAAAAAATTTTGATACCCAACTCGTACAGTTTTGATCCGCGATCCAAACAACGCTACGTTCTACTCGGGCGTATGCGAATCATTCGCACCCTCCATACCCTTCGTTTAATACGGCTCTGGAATGCCCTCCTGATCCAGGTCGCCGGCCGGCCGACGCATTCCTGGGGAAGTTCGCGCCAGCGCTGTAGAATACTCCGGGTCTTTCTCGATGTCCCACGACATCGATTGCTGTTTCGATGCCGTGCGAGACCGATGGATAACCTAACAGGCGTGGCTTCCGCAGACATTGCGTGAACTCGCGATAGTTCACGAAATCCATTGAAAGCATGCTAAGAGACAATCCTAAATACCTTTGGTTTGATATTAACCCTGACTGTCCTCCGGTTCCAGGTCGCCAGCCAAACGATATCCCGGGGAAGACCGTGCCAGTGTCGTAACAAAAACTACAGGTCTTTCTCGATGTCGTGAGGTCTCCAGACACAGATACCGACATCGATGGCTAATCCTAGTCGGAGATGCGTTTCGCAGACATGGCGTGAGCTCGCGATTGTCCACACCACCCGTCAAAAACAACACCTCCGAAGATCCTCGAACGCGAGACCGTCCGAACGTTTGGTACCAGAATTCTTCCATCAGCCCTCGTTCAGCCGAAGAAGAATAAAGTTGCCAACTGGCCCATACGATTACCAACCACGGTGGTACGGCACCGTTGGTAATCGAGCACAGTGCACAACCCCGGAAAACCAAAACATCGGACACCTAAACCGACAAATTGAGAATCCTACGCGAAAAACAAATCAATTTTGTGCCCAATTTCATTACAGGATCCCCTCATCAGCCCTCGTCTGCCGAAGAAGAGTTATCGTGAAATGGCTTCAACTATCACGGTGGACGGCACCGATATTGATAATTGAGCTCATAAAACACGACCCCGTAACAAAACCAAGCGCGGACGCCCGCACCAAAAAATTGAAAAAAGAATACCACCTTGCCCCACCAACGTTCAACGTTCGACGATTCCGATTCAGGCACCTGACCGCAAAAAATACCGAATCAAAGACAACGAACACGATGAAAAATTTGGACAACAACTTATCAAACACATGAAAAAAGGGGTCATTTTAGAAAATAAATTCACCTATCGAATAGAATAACTGGAAGCTATGATACAAACGATATACATGATGAAATTTCAATCACACAATTCGTTAATTACAAAAATATCGAATAAAAAATAACTGGAAAATATGAACCATAACGATGCACGTACCATAACAATTATACAATTTGTTTATGATAATAATTATATTATGCGCTTCTCAATCTCAATCTCTGTCTATAGGTGGAAAAAATTTCGCAAACGGGGCAAAAATGCTGCCAAAAACGATTCACTTTTGTAACTGTTGTTCCTGTTCGTTCGTCATATTTATGTAATTTCAGAATTGACGTATTTTTTTTACATAAAATGAAGTCGAATAGTATATCCAATATTCTAGGAATGGACGGACGTTGCCGTGTTAGATAAATCAGCCTCTTGGTCCGTGGTCGCCATGCCGGTCGATCTGTTTAGTAATTTTAATTTTTACCTTCATTCGACCCGAACTACCGGAACATATATCAATCTTCAACAGCAGAAGGCGAAGTTATCGATGCAGGCGCTTGAAATTTCTCAAATTTGTCTCATGTATCATCATTTGTTCCTATTTGACTTTTTCATTTTGAATTCACATATATAGCATCATCTGTTGAAATAATAAAGTATTAGTAAAAGGACAATATACCTCCCTTGGAACTAGCACAATCTAATGAAAAGTTCCATATCCATTCACACGTGAGAACATTGAACCAAATAATTTTAAATTCAGTGAATACGAGTAAAAACCAAAAATTCGTCATTTTGCCAACATCGCGAGTAGATACTAAAATTTATATTAGAATAAAAAATATCATTTGAGCAAATACTTTCGATATGAAAAAACTAGAAATATGTAGATTCGAATTCAAATTTAGAAAAAAAATAAGAGTATGGGTATAAAAAATAAAAATGGTCACCACTATTTATCGATAACCTTCACGAGGCAAATTTTACCACAAGCACGGAAATTCAACAAAAATCGACTAAGCCACTAGGTCAATAAAATTCACGAAGTATTATTATATTCGAAAACTCGGTAAAAGAATAGATTAAACTCACCAGAACTGAGTACGACCTCCGTTGAAGACCAATTACAGTAGCGCAGGTTCATTTTCAGCCGTTCTTCACAGTTTTCAAAATATAGTACAAGCTCGAATCTGGCTTATTGATGGATTCTTCAACACGTACCTACGTAACATGAACAAATTTTTGATTAATGAACAAAAAATGCAATGCAGCACATGAAAAAAAAATCACGAGTCGGAGCTTAAAGAAGTTCAGAAAAATGAAAAATTGCATTTAATTCAATGCAAGATACTAATTATAATTTTTTTTTTTAAACTAAAAATTAAACCTGAAAATCGATCACTCACAACGAATTTTAGGAAATTGGCAAAAAAAAATCATTCCAAAAAAATTAGAAAGCCAATGTCGAAACAAATCTAAAAAAATTGCCAACGACTTCTGGGTAATTGAAAAAAAATTGACTAACATTGAAAAAGTTGATAATAACTCAAATGGTATAAATTATGTTAAATTCGTACCTAATAAAACCTACAAAGTTTCAAAAATGAATAAAATTCAAGAAAAATGCAAATTTAGATTTCATATCAAGAAAAAATGATCACCATTAAAAATAAGAAATTTAGAAAAATTCAATATTCTGACAAATTACAAAAAAAATAATATTCCAAAGCTATTAAAAAATATATTCAATTTGCTAAAACCGAAATTTTTGAATAATCTGAAACTTTGAAAAAAGTTGATAAGAGAAATTAGCAAATTTCAACTGAAACGTTTCAAATAATAAATATTTCGCTCCACGAAGATTAAGAAACGTCGGCCTGCTCTCCAATAAAGTTATTTCTTTTCTTCTGAAAGATTATTTTCTCAAAACATTGAACGAATTTTTTTACCCGACGAGATTCAGAAATATTTTTCACCAAAAATATTGAAAATTTCCACGCTTCAAAAAAATCATAATTTTTTTTCTACAAAAAATTGTGGAATATTTTTACATCAGATAGAATGCGAAATTTTTTTGAACTTTTTTTCTCACAGAAAGAGATTTTTTTCTTAAAAAAAATTCGTAGTTTTTTTTTAAACAAAAGATGCAATGCCGCACTCGAAAAAAATTACACTTATAAGATATGATATTTCTCAAAAAATGTTTAAAACATGAAAAACTTACAATTTTTTAGAATGAAGCTTACAAAAAAATTGGAAGAGATTACTCAATCATTACAAAAAATTTTGGAATAAAAAAATATTTCTCAATTTTTCAAATTTTTTTTTGGAAAATTTTTCAAAAGTACGTACCTAATAAGAATAAAATTCTAGGAAAGAAACCCAAATTGTCTGAATAAAAAAAAATATTTTTGGAAACATTGAAAAAAATTATAACCCATTCCACAAAAGGAAAAATTCCAAAATGACCTCATCATAATCCATCAAAAAAAATGTCCGTCAAATGATATTACTCAAACGTTTAAAATATAATTACATATTATCTTTCACTTTTTACAATAAAATTTTTAAAGAAGGAATTCGAATTAACATAATTTCTATCAATTTTTCAATAGAAAAATTTTGAAATTGTTTGGAGTAGAAAATTTTCTCAATCACATTGGGAAAAAAAACAAAAACGTCAATTTTTTCAACAACAAAATTTCACTTTTCGTTTTTTGGCGTAAAAAGATGTCGCAAATTTTTGGGAATAAAAATTTCTGGGGATTTTAAATTTTTCATGGTAAAAATTAGTTATTCTCTTTTATTAAAAAAATCCGTATTTCGATGAAACGGATAAAAAAAATCGATAATCAAAAAAGTAAAAAATTTGAACTCTTAAAAAAATATGAAAAAAGTAGATAATATTTTCAGAAATTGAGAACATTTAAAAACAGAAAATATTGTAAAATCGCTATACTTTGAAAAGTGAAAATCTCGTGAAAAAAAAAATGCAAATAACGAAGATACGAAAAAATTTAAAATATTTAGAAAACTAGAACATCTTCAAAGTTGGGTAACGTTTGAAAAGATGATAAAAAAATTTGATAAATCAGCAGTAAAATTTTGAAAAAAGCCAAAAAGGCAAATTTAAACAAAAAAAAAATCCCAAACTTTTCACGAGTCCAACTGTTAAGAGATATTTCCTGACAGTAATTTTTCAATAAAATAAAATAAAAATAATAAATACTTGAAAAAATAATAAATGATTTACCTCAAAAATATATCTGGATCCTGTGTCGAATATGAAGATCTCTGGTTTATGAAGCTGAACAAGATTGCCGGATCCATTACTCTCCTGTTGAGGACTGCCAAGTGTAAGTTGGTAAGATTTTCCCATTAATCGCTCGAATGTGGACGTCCACCATAATATGATGCAATTCAACGTCTAATTTGAACAAAAGAAAAAAACACATCAATTAAAATCGATAACTACTCGTTTTAAATTCAGACAGAAAACGTGAATATGTACTTATTTAAGAAATTAAAAAAAAAATGTGGAAAATTGAAGGAAAGTTGAGTTTTTTTCTTCTTCTAAATTTCAAATTTTTTATCAATTTTTCAGATAATTTTTTTTTCCAATTTGTGAACAGAATTTCTAAAAAAAAAATTAAAAGTACATATAAAAATAACATGATTTTTTTTTTTTTTTGATTATGATTTATGATAATTTCTTAAAAATACAAAATTCCAAACATTTACTCAAATTTTAGATGAAATTCCAATCATTAAAAGTTTTACTATAGGTATTTGAAACTTCGATAATTCATTAAAATCCAAAAAGAAACAAAATTGAAATTTTTTGTCGAATTAAGAAAATTCACATACCTAATTTAGAAAAATTTTGATTTTCAGAAAATTTCCAAAAGTGACAATATGCGTTTTTTTAATTACAAAGGCTACCATTTGCGCCAATGCAAAATCCTACCCTAAGCGAGTTTGTGAAAATTTTTATTTTTAGTAAATTTCAAAAAATGAGAAATTGCATTTAATCAATGAAAAAAGCTACCCCAAGATCCAATGTAAAATCCTCTGGCTAAATTTTTAAAAATTTCAATTTTCAGAAAATTTAAAAAAATGATCATTGAAAATTAATTTTTATAAATTGCAAATTTTTCAAAATTGAAATTTTATATTAGACTAGGTACCTAATTAAAATTTAGAACTGAGAAAGAATGTATTCAGGGAGGGTACTCAGCTAATGGTGTCATAACACAAAATAGTAATTAATTTCCCTCAGAATGGAAAAAATTGAAAATTACATCTCAGAAATTTTGAATTTTTTTTTCATTATTCGAGAAGGAAATTGAAAAAAATCAGCGTACTTCGAAAAAATATAAAAAACTGATCAATATTTGGAAAAATAAAAAATATTCAAAAAACGAAAAAAATTTAAGGATTCATCAAATTCAAAAAATGAAAAAGAAACAGTGAAAATGTAATAAACTTGAAAAAACAAGGAAATATGCAAAGTTAAAAAACATTAGAAGCCATTGAAAAAATAAAATTCAAAAAATTCAATATTTCAAAACTTTTTTTTGTAGAAAAATTTTAATTGATAGAAAATAAAAATTAAAAAAATTAAAAATATTTAGAAAACTAGAAAATTTTGAAAGTAAGTGGGTAGATAAGATTTTAAATATTGATACCTAGTAAGTTTTGGAAAATACTCAACTCTGAAAAAAATCTGTACAATAGTCAAAATTGGAAATTTTTGAAAAATTAGCCAATTTTGAAGATGATGAATTGATAAATATTCAAAAACCAAGTGACATAATAGAAACGAGGTAAAAATGGAAAATATTGTGAAAATATAGATTTTAAAAATTTTGTAATGTTATTTAACCCCAATAAGTTGGAAAAAATTACTTAATGATTTCAAAAAAGGAAACTAGCTTTAAAAATTTGTAGAAAAATGATAGGTACGTATTTAAAGTAATAGAAAATGAAAAAAAAAAATGGAAAATTTAGACAAATGTGCTGAGTTGGTAAATATTGAATTGTCGAATTATAGAACAATTTTTGAAAACGAGCAAATTATTCAAAAAAAAAGAGAAAAAACAATTCTCAAACTATTTCCGAAATTCCGAGTCCAACTGTTTATATTATTACTTATATACCCATTCGCTGTATAGTTTTTTCGAAAAAACAAAATATGTGATGGTATCCAATAAAAGGGACAATACGACTGAAAACGTAACGCGATTCAAGAGAAGATAACTTTTTACATAAAATGAGCCTAAAAATTTTCAAAAAATTGCCAATTAAAACTTGGTAAAAAATTTTTTAATACCTCGGAGCATTTTGCACACGGAACTGACCCATAAATAAATTGAAATAGAAACAAGTTCATCTTAAGTAAAAAATATAAAATTTTATGGAATTCAAAAAATTAGAAATTGACGAACAAATTGATCGATTCGCGGCAATAAAAAACCTTATTTGATTAAAGAAATAAGATAAGAGCTCATTGATAAATTCAATGAAATCGAAAAATTAATCGATACATTGAAATCGTAAATCAGTGAGATTTAAAAAATGGATAAAACAGTCAATTTATCAAAACCAAGTCCAAAAGGTCTTAGAAATTGAAAGTTGATTAATAAATTTATCAAAATTTAAAGAAATACGTGGGTAACTGGGTATAGCTACAGGTAGTGCCAAAATTGAAATTGAAAATTTTAAATGGATGTTTAATTGAAAATGAAAACATGGTCGATACATCGAAATCAAAAAAATTATCAAAATCGAAAATTGTATTAATAATTTTAAAAATCGAACATTGGTGGAAAGTTTTATCAATATTCATTAAATCGAAAATAATTCTTATAAAATGAAAAAAAAAATTGAAAAAAGAAATAGAGACTGATGGCAAACTAATCGACTTACAGAATAAAAAAATTTATGGGATTAAAAAAAATTAGAAACGATTTGGTTCATTGAAATCGAAAATTTTATTGATTTTAAAAATTGATGATCAATGAAAAAATACTTGATCGATGAATTAAAATTGAAAATTTTCTAAAATGAAATGAAAAAAGAGATGGAGACAAAAATTGTTGAAGAAATTAAAAAAAAATACCCAATCGATCGATACATTAAAATCCAAAACATCGTACTGAAAAAAATAGTAATCGATGGCAAACTGATCAACTTAATACTAGGTATCAAAATCGAAAATTTGATGGAATTTTTAAAAATTTGAAATGAATTGAAAAATTGAACAAGTTAAGTAATTATCAAAATTAAATTACAAAAAAAACGAGGTAGATAGATTGGCTAATTCTATAGTAATTTAAAAAAAAAACCTTAGTTGATATAAATCGAAATGGAAACTTATTCAAAAAATTGAACAGCAATTTTTTTAATGAAAGAAATTGTAAAATTTCATACTTCCATACAATTAATGAATTCTCATCTAAGAAAATAATAATAAAGAGAAATAATAGCTTTTCATAAGTATCCTCTCACCATAGAAGTGGAAGATTTCTTTCTACAAAACCCGTGATTTTTATGAGAATAAAAATTGTTAACTGAAGGAGATTCTTTTCTCAAAAAAATATGAAAGCTTTTCTCCACCCAAAAAAAATAATAATAAATTAAGATTTTTTTCTTCCTAAATAAGATTATTCCTTAAACTTCTCTACTTCAAACCAAAAAATTCAGCATTTCAAACAGAATTATGTTCATTCTAAAACATTGATTTTTTTTCAATTTGAATAAAAATGAGAATTGATGAATTTCATTCTCTGAAAAAAGTTGATTTTTTCAATACGTTTTAAAATATTTTACTGGTGGAGGAGGAGGGGGGGGGGGGGATGAAGGCATCTTTCTCCAAAAGAAGCGAATGATTTCATTCCTTAAAATCGATGTCTGTAATAGGGAACTTGCATGGTCTGCTAAAAATAATATTCCTATAAATAAAATATGGGTCGGGGAGCAAGTTTACCAATATGGGATAATTCTAACGATCTCAAATAATCGTAATCAGTAGCGTATCTAGAATGAAATCATGGGGAGGGTTCAAATTTTGTTTTCGGCAGTGGTTATTATGAAATAAAATTTTCAATTTTCATTATAATACCAAAAAATGAATTTTTCAAAATTTTTAGATTTTAATTTTTGAAAATCAAAAAAGCTCTAAATAGCGAAAAAAATGATTATACTGTTTCTTCTATTCGTGAGAATTCAAAAAAAAATCTTCCCAAAAATATAAAAAATTCAATATGTTGTTTCAGATTTTTAAATTTAAATTTAATTTTGTTTATTGATAAATTTAATATTTTTTTATTTTTTATTTTAATAGTTATTTTTTTTGATTTTTTTTTTATAATATTATTTATATAAATAATGATTTTTTATTTAATTATTTATTAATTATTTTTGTTATAGTAATAGTTTTTTTAATTTTTAGATTAAATTTTTTTAGTTTGTTAATTGATACCTAAGTGAAAAAAATCTCCTTTAAAAAAAATCGAAAAATCCATCTATATTTTTTTTAGAAATAGATCATTTTCTAATATTAAAATGCCTATTATTAAAAAATTTACCCTATTTCTATTTTTGAAAATTTATGAAAAATCATTTCAAAAATTGAAAATTTTGTTATTGAAAATCAAGAAAAAATGTCATTAAAAATTATTGGAAAAAAATTCAATTTTTGAAAAACAAAATTCCAAGAATACGTAACGAAAAAATTTAACCTTGAAAAATTGAAAATAAAATTAATAAAAAATCATTTCAAAAATTAAAAAGTTTTGTTATTGAAAACTAAGAAAAAATGTCATAAAAAATTATTGGAAAAAAATTCAACTTCAAAAAAAAAATGGGAAAAACTTTGACCTTGAAAAATTGAAATAAAATAGTCAAAAAATTTTACACAGTTTTTCTTTGGGAAAATTAGCGGAAAATCTCCCTAAAAATTGAAAAAAAAATTATGAAAAATAATTTCAAAAATTGAAAAATTTTGTTATTGAAAATTAAGAAAAAATAGCATTAAAAATTATTGGAAAAAATTCAAATTTTGAAAATCAAAAAATTTTTCAAGCATACCTATTGAGAAAAAATAGTCAGAAAATTTACACAGTTTGTCTTTGTAAAAATTCGAGGAAAATCTTCCTGAAAATTGAATTTGACTAGACAAGACTGTTATTTTTTTAAATTCATCATAACTGAAATTTAGTAGGTAAGTAAAATTTCGGAATAGTGAAATTTAAAAAAATCTAGTTTTGAAACGTAGAAAAAAAGCATGCTAAGCTAAAATCACATCTAAAAAAAATTGTTAAAATCCTCCTTGAAATTTTTTTTTAATAACAAAAATATTTTTTTGAAAATACAAGAGAAAATGAACTCTAGAAATTAAAAAAAAAAAAAATCATTCTTGGAAAAAATTGAAAAATCTTATTAGGTATTTGAAAATTTATGAAGAGTCATTCCAAAAATTGAAAAATTTGACCAATCTTATTTTATGAAAATCCATTGTGACTAAATGTTGAAAATTATTTGGAAAATCTCATTTTTGAAAAATTCAAGATAAATTAGGGATGAATTTCGTGAACTTTTCACAACTTTAGGAAATTTTTGAAAAGATGTAAAATGAGCACAATTTGTTATGCGAAGTTTTTTTTAGGTATTTTAAAGCTTTTTTTAATGCATAATGGGAGGGGTTTGGACCCCAAAACCCTCTCCTTAATTGCATCGCGAATGCTCATTGCTCAAATAAAGCTTGGTCGTTTTCAAAATTCATAAATATAAAAAATTTCGAGAAATCGATTTTTTTTTTAGAAAATTTACGAACTTGAAAAGTCGGAAAAATTGAATAAAATTAGAGAAATCATATTTTTCAAAGAACTATGAAATTTTGAAAAACTCGTCAAATTTTGAAAACTCAAAAAAATAATTCAAAATAGTAACAAATTTTAAAAACGGGAAGGAAAAATCAATAACTTACAGCATCAACATAAACAGCTCCACATCAAGCGCTAATTCAATCATCAATTTGGTCAATTCTTCAAAATTCACGATCGGTGATACGTTCATTCAAGGAGGGTATCGTATGCCAAGCACTCGCTTCTTCGTTTGACTGGAGAGTTCGATTTTAAGATCTCATTAACTACATCACAGCGGAGCAGAATTCAAAACACCGACAGGATTCACAAAAGTCATTACCTAGAAGAAAAGCTCTTGTAGAGATGGAGCGCTCAGGGTAAAAATAACGAAAGGAAAAGCTTACTTTTATATCAGTAGAAGAACCGAATGTCCGGCTCATTGAACGAATACTAAGGTACAGTCCTGTGAAGGTTCCATCGCCGAAAAAATTCCGAGAAGGTAGTAGGTACGTAGTACGTACATCACAAATACAGCCTTCAGTTCAGTTACGTATTTTCTTTCTTCATTCAAGGTTCATCATTGCAGTTCACTTTCAACATATTTTGGCAAATTCTATTCGCAGCAGCTTCAGCCTAAACAAAGATAAAAAAGACAATATTTATACATAAGTTTTTAACATGTTGAAGAAATAATTTAATCAAAAAAGAAACTGAAAATCGAAAAAATTCAGAACAATAAATCAAAAATCCGATGAATTAATGAATTCGAGACAAATTTCAACAAATTGGCAAAATTATCAGAATAACCCAACTCCCCAATTAGTTAGAGAGTTATAAGTTATGGATAATCGGAAGTCTACTGTAAATCTAAACTGCCCACAACTTTTGAAAAACTGAGGGGGAAACATGTCGAACATTGAAAAATAATAGTCAGATAGGTAAATTTGAAAGAAAAATTCGCTGAATTCTAGCACAAAATCAGGGGTGGTCAGAGGGAATTTTGTATAATTATAATGATACACCGAATACACGTAATGAATTCAAAATCAAAACGAAAACGAAAATAACTTACTCGAAGGCTCGAAGCATAACGTCCGCTGAACCGTGATATCATAACTGCAATTCGGAATAACGCAATATTCTTCAAGTTGAATCATTTCATTCTTCATAACGTCCAACGTCGGCTTTCCAATTCACACGAGATCGCGGACGAAGTTTTACCGCGACCATCGGAATATAAATCTATTACGTACAAAAGTTCACTTTATACACAATACTATAATTATACGAATATAATGAACAAAAATTATTTAGTTTGAACTTTAAAACTCACATTAAACGCGAAATTAACTTACAACGAAGTGCACAACGAAACTTGAAAACTGAAATAACGCTATGATGCCATGCCACGCCTAACGTTCCACGTCACCGCAGAGCACAGAGAAAAAAATCTAGCGCGTTGCGCGAATTTATCTGGTTACTTTTTTCTCCGCTTGGAGCGCTAGATAACGTTCGACTTCGATTTTTTTTTCTTTTTTTTTATTCTTCAAAATTGATTGTTATTTTCTGAAACAGATGGAGCAAACATTTCAATTTATTATTTTTTAATTAATAAGTATACATTTATAAGTATCTATATGAAAAAAATTGTAAAATTATTATACTAACTATATTGAATGTCGTGTTAATCTAATCATAAAATCGTTATCACCAAAATAATTATATTTTTATATTTTAAAGAATATCTTTGTAGAATTTTGTTCAATACAATGATTCTTGGTGGTTCAAATAAAGAAATACTACTGCAAATGAAACCTTTTACAAATTACTTGATAAATTTTTAATATTTTACATACCTATTATTGATTTAATTTATTCATTCGCATTATTCATCAAAACGTTCCAAATAATGAAGTATAAAATTGTGTTATACTGTTATGCTACGTTCATAATAGGAAATGAATTTGCACGGGAACGGGAAATGAAAAGTTAACCCGTTTGTTCGCTATGAAACCGTTCACAATAGGAAATGAAAAATCAAAAATGTTGGGAATTTTTGCAAGAAAGAATTTTTAGTTTTTTTATAATTGTAATTATGCAATTGAACTTTAATTACAATAATTGTCGATTATTTTTTACTTACTGAATTTCGTTGAACGGTTGAAGACTCGAACTCGACATCAGTAATGGAATCGTCCAAGCACTAAACACATAACATAGCCTAGCCCAGGAAAGATTTTTCATTGGCGAAAGGAAGTTCTATTCTACTTCACTTCTCCCATCATACGACGAATTGTGACACGAAGAAAACGAAAGACGATAGACGGAATTGGAAAAATACGCCGGAAACGAACAAGCTATAACAACACCACTATAATAAGTATAATAAAAATAACTAAAGCTTACACGAATGAAAAGACGATATTTAACGCGTTCATTTCGTCAACTTACGAAATACGCCAACAAAAGCGAGATTTTACGGAGGGTGCATTTCACACTGTAACACAATCATCCTTCATTACATAAATTTTACAAAGTCCAGGCCTTGCCACTACATAGATACGGATATCAAAATTGGGGAGGAGGGAGGGGTTAAATCAAAATTTTTGTCATAACTAAAATTATTCATAAGACTTCAAGCTACAACTTTTGTATAAAAATTTTTTCAAATGGACCCCTCCCTCCCTACCAATTTTGGATAATGTAACTAGAGTTAGTCAAAATAAGTTCCATTATGCAAAGTTGGTGGAGATGGAGGGGTCCAATCAAAATTTTTGTCATAAATAAAATTATTCATAAGACTTTAAGCTACAACTTTTGTATGAAAATTTTTTCAAATAGACCCCTCCCTCTCTACCAATTTTGGATAATGTAACTTGAGTATTAGTTGAAATACGTTCCATTATGCAAAATTGGTGGGGAGGGAGGGGTCCAATCAAAATTTTTGTCATAACTAAAATTATTTATTAGACTTTAAGCTACAACTTTTGTATGAAAATTTTTTCAAATAGACCCCTCCCTCCCTACCAATTTTGGGCAATGTAACGCATTTTGACTAACTCGAGTTACATTATCCAAAATTGGTGGGGAGGGAGGGGTCCAATCAAAATTTTTGTCATAACTAAAATTATTTATTAGACTTTAAGCTACAACTTTTGTATGAAAATTTTTTCAAATAGACCCCTCCCCCCTCCCCAATTTTGATATCCGTATCTATGTAGTGGCAAGGCCTGGACTTTGTAAAATTTATGTAAGGAAGGATGATTGTGTTACAGTGTGAAATGCACCCTCCGTAAAATCTCGCCCAACAAAAACAAACTACAAACTGAAAAGAATAATAATTATTCAAAATGGTTGAAAATTGAAAATCCAAAGAAGTTCTCTGACGCAAACACTGATGCGATGTCTACTGGCAGCGTTACGAACTACATTTGAAAAAAAATTATCAGTAAAATTAACTAGCGATCCAGGTGGCAAATTTTAGTACTACAGTTTCGCAGTGACTTGACTGTCCATCAATCCACATAATTATTATTTTTATTTCTTTCTCCTCTTTTTTTTTTTTTTTTTTTTTTTGAAAAATTCTTATCATCATTTTACAGTTTGTAAATAAAAAATGGAACACGAATGAATGGAACTGTTAATTGTTAATTGAGTTAAACTACTATTATATTCAATAATAATTCTCCGTGAACAATGTGACTTACTATTATTGTTAATTGTTGTATACGTACATACATATTCGTTATGGATACCACCAACGTTAAACGAAACCGGGCTTAAACAGAAATCGATAAACTGGTGTTTGAACTTTTAAAAATGAGTACGAGTTTCAAAAGTTACATTGATTTGGATAAAAGTGATCAGGTAATCTTAAGATAGAAAACCTGAATGAAACCTTAGAATAAAGAATAATATACAGTACTTGTGATAACGATTGTGCTGTTCTCAGTCCATCTTCACTACTCAACACTTGGCATTATTTTTTGTTTTTTTTCAGAACCTAGATAGTCAAGGGGATGAATCATATAATGAACAACTCATTCCGAAAACTTTACGAGGTTAGAAATACACACTTGTAGTTGTTTCGCTGATTACTTTTTTGTGGCGGCAACAGAACTGATCAGAAATCTATAGAGTTATTATTGATTGTCCGCAACGAAATGTTATAAAGTGTGAAATACAGCTGTATGTAAATACCATTTATAACTTACTTACGCGGGCATTATGTTTTTAGGTGAAATGATCATAGCCGAGGCTCGTCACGTGCTGCTTTTTACTCCAGTTACAAGTCAGAAAACTGGTAAATCTGGAGTTTTAACGGTTACCAACTTTAGACTATCATTTGTGACATCTGAAGAGAAACCCGCCGAAGTAAGTGAACGTAGTTTCCAAAATTGAGTGTACCGTAATACCGGCCAGTCGATCACGTATCAACTTGCCGTAAAAATTTATGGACTCGAAAACATTTGTGCATCGTACTCGTACCTGCTACCTACCTATAGTTGTGTCGCCTAATCTTATTTTCGGATTTCTGTTGCGTTTAGGATTCCCTTTATCAAGAAAATTTCTTATTGGGAGAGTACGACGTGTGCCTATCTAATGTCGATTCGCTGTATTTACTCACCAACGACAAAAAAAGAAAACTAATACCCGGCCAACGAGTTCCTGATAAAGTGAAAACGCTCTATGTTCTGTGTAAAGTAAGTTTTCTACTCGTACCTTCTACCTAACTAGGTACTATTAATTTTCCCATTTCTACTTACATTTTACGTTGGCGTCTTTCCGCAGAATATGAAAGTGTTGACGTTTAGTTTTAAATTTTCGCCAATTGGACACGGTAAAACGTTGACTACAACATTATTACACCACGCCTTCCCCAAACGACATCAACTTCTCTTCGCTTACGATTACGGGTTTGTAACATGTTATTGTAACGCAATTTTTCCTCTACCAATTGCTCGTTCTCTTTCTGATTTTGGTAATTGTCTGATAAATTTGTTTGTTTGTCGCAGCGAACCCTACTTCAAGTATAACACTCAAGTGCCTGACTTTCGAAATCCAGAATCTTGGGAAAAAGAAATGGAAAGAACCGCGTGTAAAGGATGGCGTATAACGCGGTTAAATCGAGATTTCACTTTTTCACCGAGGTATTCGGATAAAATTCAGATTCATTTATGTAGAAGGGCCAGCTTACCTTTTTATTACGCGTAATTTCCTTATGGCCATCTTTTTGTCTTCTTTTTTTTCGGCGCCACGAGTAGTCTACCGCAAGTGTTCGTAGTTTGCAAAGATGTTAGCGATAAGCAAATAAACGAGGCAGCTCAACATTTCCGATGTAGACGTCCGCCGTTGTGGTGTTGGAGCTCCAAAAGCGGAGCCGCTTTAGTTAGAATGGCCGATTTAATTCCCGCCGTACAAGACAGGTGAGCGAGCGCTTTTCTCTTCGTCTCGCCTTATTTGCGACGATTACAATTTTTTCATCTCTTCAGAAGCCACGAAAACGCAATATTGGAGAGCGTCCGGCGATCGCATCCTCGCAAGACTGCACCCGTAGTTATTGACCTTACCAAAGACGCGCCTTTGCCTCGAGAACTGGAGTTTAGTTATACGAAACTAAGAGAATTATGCGCTCCAGGTGAATGAAAACGGTCTTATTTGATTTCAATTCGTTCGTTTTAAACGAACGAAACTCGCCATTTCTACAGCGAAGAGGAGTTTTTAATGAAATATTTTTCTGTTCTGTTTTACAGACAGTTCGAGACAATTTTGGGTGCAAGATAATCATTTCTATTCCTTGTTGGAGAATTGTAAATGGCTATTATACGTTTCCAATTGTTTAACCAAAGCGCTAGAATCTGCTAAATTATTACGTAAAGAAATTACCGTCGTTCTTCAAGGTTTGTAGGTGATCATTTGAAAGCAAACGGTATGTTTCGTTGTTCTCTTTCAACTTTTTTCCCAATTTCATTTTTGCAGAATTAGACGGTCGCGATATTTGTTGCGTAGTTTCTTGTTTAACGACGTTGCTGCTAGATCCATATTATAGAACCTTGAACGGATTTCAATCTCTCATTCAGAAAGAATGGGTCATTATGGGTCATCCGTTTTGTTCGAGACTCGGTCACGTGTACGCTCACGATGATAATCAACAAGTAAACGATCGTAGCTGTCTCTTAATACTGGTCGAATGTTGTCGATTATTCGTTACCGTAATCGTTCGTGTGGATATGTTTCAGAGTCCAATTTTTTTATTATTTCTAGACTGCGTTTGGCAAATATTACAGCAATTTCCCGTGCATTTCGAATTTACCGAAACGTTTTTAACAACGTTATGGGATTCGGCGCACATTTCCGTATTTGATACTTTCTTATTCGATTGCGACAGAGACAGACGTCGAGCGGTCGATGTAAATAATTTCATCAGTTATTCGCGCGCACTCGGCGTATTTCATTTTCGATATATTTATCCGTTGTTTTACTTGTTTCGCAGGATCCGTATAATCCCTTGGTGCTTAGAAATATTTGGGATTGGGGAGAATTATTTCCGGATAAAGACATATCGTTGTTTTATAATCCGCTTTACGTTGCACCATCGACGCCAGCGCCGTCGGAGCTGCTTAGTATTCAACCTCACGTATCCGATTTGCAACTTTGGTCGCAATGTTATTTCAGATTCTTACCTCTGCTGGAGATTACCGAAGGTGGTAAACCACAGGTGAGCGTCCACGTTCCACGCTATTTTCACGTTACGTTTACTGGAATCTGAAACAATAATATTATCCGGTTTGTTTAGATTGACTTGACCGCGCGCGCTTTACTTTCCGAAGAGGATTCTTCAGACGATATGTTTACAGGAGCTTATCCCGTTGGATCGTTTTTTCCGTTCACTCACTGGAGAACTCAGAATAAAGTTCCTCCTTCGTCATTGTTCGTTAATAGTAGTTTTAATTTGAACAACAGCGATGCACAGCTCGATACTCAGTCTGTAATGACCGTTACACATTTATAAAATCAACTACCAGTTTTCGGATTCGTTTTTCAAAAAAATGAATTCGTAGTCTTCCTAATAAGCGTGTTGATATTTTGACAATATTTCATCATTTATGTACCTGAGTCGTAAGAAAGAAAAAAAAAAAAAAATAGAAAAAAAAAAAGAATAATACATGTCGTAAGATAAATTAATTCACATTTTATTCGTTAATAAAAGACAAAATGCTCGATTTTTGTTTTTTGTTAATCTCGACGACGCCTCCAGTTTAATGAAGGGGGTTTGCCATAAAATTAAAAGTTGATTTCGGCCGTTGTCCGAGTGTGTTTGCGATAGATTGGTGTAAATCGCGAAGATTGAATTACACCTATTTTCGACACCATTCCAACCGTAAACTTGTAAACAAACTATTTCAAAAATGAAGAGACTGGTCACCGAATCGATTTTTCATATCGTTTACCAGTATTCGTCTCTCCGGTTTTTTTTTTTTTTTTTTTTTTTTTTTTTGAAAGAAACGAATGGGTAAAAAGGTAGCCAGTTATCGCAACCCAAGTACCATGCATACATTTCGTACATAGAACTCGTAAGCACCTGCATACTTTATACATCTAATCTTTATTTGTTACGTATAACATGTCAAACGCAGACGTATACAATCTTAATAAAAAGTAAATAAATAAAATAGTTAAGTACAAAATACGTACGCAGGTATACATAATCAATGGTAAAAACTTGTATTACGAAATAAAGACGGAATTTGACTTGTGCCAGTAATTCAAAATGAGATCAACGATACGTATCCCGATGACTCGACTGTTTCGTACTCGTCTAATGGGTTTAAAATTAGACGCCTAGATATAAATATTACAAACCTGCGCCAGAAGACTGCAACAGAAAGTACGAAATACGGTCGCATAAACAGGTAGCTGCCGGCAGGTCGATCTATTCATCGATTAAAACTGAAACGAGAAAACAAAAATAAAAATAAAGACCTAGTCAGTCGCATACGTGTATTAAAAGTTTCACGATTTATTATGTTGAAAATGAAAGGGCGAGACAGTTGGGGAAAAATGCCAACCTAAATCTCTGGCAACTTACGTATTTATACTGTAGTGTAGAGTACCTAGCTAAGTAGCTACCTACCTACAGAGTGGTGAAACTATTTAGAAATAATAGGTAATTAAAGCTCACTAGGGTACTTCTCGCACAAGCCAACCAAATCATAGCAGGCGGATCATTATTTTCTCAAGTGGTGCTCACATGTTGGTGAGGGGGGGGGGGGGGGGGGTGAAAAAGTTGTTAATTTTTTCACCAAAAAAAAAAGACTTCTTAATATTTAAAATTGTTCAAAACATTGTCCAAAAATTGTTTTCTCATTATCGGGTCCAATTCTAAGAGGTAATGACGAAAAAATTCATGATTTATTTTCAATTATTCCTATTTTTCGAAAAAAAGTTCATTTTGCAATGGGCAATTTTAAATTTTCTCAAAATTCAACTTTATTGAAAAAATTGCGAAAAAAATTTTTCTCATCACTCAGGAGAACAATTCTGAATTTTTCAATTATTCGCATTTTTGTCATGTAAAAAGATCCGGTTTTTTCACGGAGCTTTTTACATGGGAAATTTCACAAATTTAATTTTATTGAAAAATTTGTCCAAATTTTTTTTTCCTCTCATTATTCGAGTCCATTCTAAGAGGTCATGACGAAAAAATTCACGATTTTTCAATTATTCCCATTTTTGAAAAAAATGTTATTGCCAAGTATGGTGATGAATTTCTAAGTTTCCTTGAATTATATTTCTTTGAAAAAATTGCTCAAATAAATTTTTTCCTCATTATTCGAGTCCATTCTGAGAGGTTCTGATGAAAAATTTTGAAATTTTTCAATTACTTCCATTTTTGAAAAAAATTCATTTTTCCATGTAATAAGTACCATTTGGCACTTATTACATGGTGAATTTCAAAATTTCCTTAAATTCAATTTTTCAAAAAAAAATTTCTCATTATTCGGGTCTATCCTGAGAGGTTCTAATGAAAAAATATGGAATTTTTGAATTATTCCTATTAAAAAAAAAAAAAAAACACATTTTGCTGGTGAATTTCAAATTTTCCTTTTAACTTCAATTTCTTTGAAAATTGCTCAATTTTTTTTTCTCATTACGCGGATCTATCCTAAAAGGCTTTGATGAAAAAATATGGAATTTTTAAATAATTCCCATTTTTGAAAAAAATTCATATTGCTGGAGAATTTCAAATTTTCCTTAAATTAAATTTTTTTGGGAAAATTGCTCAAAAAAAATTCTTCCTCATTATTCGGATCCATTCTGAGAAGTTTTGATGAAAAAATATGGAATTTTTCAATTATTTCCATTTTTGAAAAAAATTCATTTTCCCTTCATGGTTAGTTTCAAATTTTCCTCAAATTTATTTTCTTGGAAAACATTGATCAAAAAAATTATTTTCTCATTACTCGGGTCTATCCTAAGAGGTTCTGATGAAAAATATGGCATTTTTGAATTATACTCATTTTTGAAAAAAATCATTTTTCTGGTGAATTTCAAATTCAAATTTTTCTTTTAAATTCAGTTTCTTTGAAAAAATTGCTCAAAATTTTTTTTCTCATTACTCGGGTCTATCCTGGGAGGCTCTGATGAAAAAATATAAAATTTTTGAATTATTCCCATTTTTGTAAAAAATGCATACCTATTATTGCCGGAGAATTTCCAATTTTCTCTTTTTAATTTCAATCATTTTCCCATGTAATAAGTTCCATTTGGTACTTATTACATTGTGAGTTTCAAATTTTCCTTAAATTGAATTTCTTTGAAAAAATTGCTCAAATAAATTTTTTCCTTGCCATTTGGGTCTATTCTGAGAAGTTATGACGAAAAAATGTTGAATTTTTCAATTATTCCCATTTTTGAAAAAAGTTGTTTTTGCTATGAAATAAGTACCAGTGGTACTTATTGAATAGTGAATTTCGGATTTTCCTCAAATTAAATTTTTTTGAAACAATAGCTTAAATAAATTGTTTTCTCATTCTGAGAGGTTATGACGAAAAATTTTTCAATTTTTCAATTATTCCCATCTTTGAAAAAAATGATTTTTCAATTAGAATTTTCGCATTTTCCCAAAATTCAATACAATTTGGAAAATTGCCAAAATAAAATTTTTCTCATCATTTGGGTTCACTCTGACTGAGAGATTATGATGAAAAAATTCTGAATTTTTCAATCAGTCGCATTTTTGGAAAAAAAATCATTTTTGTCAAGTAAAAAGAACCGGGGTTTACGCGAAGCTTTTTACATGGGAAATTTAACAAATTTAATTTTGCTGAAAAAATTGTCCAACATTTTTTTTTCTTGTTATTCAGGTCCATTCTAAGAGGTAATGATGAAAAAATTCATGATTTTTCAATTATTATTTTATTCTTGAAAAAAATTCATTTTGCAATGGACAATTTCAAATTTTTCCAAAATTCAATTTTATTGGAAAAATCGCCAAAAAATTTTTTCTCATCATTCGGGTTCACTCCCAGAGGTTATGATGAAAAAATTCTAAATTTTTAAATTATTATTCGCATTCCGATTTTTCATAAATTATAGGGGAGGGAAACGTCCAATCGAAATTTTTGTCAGAACCAAAATTATTTCAAGGACATCAATCTACAACTCTGGTTTGAAAAATTTTTCAATTGATGCTTTAGGTGCGAAGATGTGAAAACTTTTTGAAAAGGGGATGGACCAAGGGAAAAAGGGGGGCCTAAGGAAACCATTGATCTCGCGCTACAGCCGAGTGCGGATTACGAAATTCACTCGAGGTACTGCTTACCTTGGACTGAGAAGCGAGCAACGAAGATCTATCAATTTTCTGATATTCGACTCCAGATCTTGGCTTGAGCGTCGTTACCGCCGACTGGTGTAATCTGTAATTGAACGACGATGAAAAATGAGATCTAAAATAGTATTAGTGAAATTACAAACGAACAAGATGCGGAAACGTACTTGACAGCTTCGCTGGAATGCACATCGGCCGAACTGTGCGATGACAGAGATAGCGTTTCGATGTAATCACTCATATCGGAAGTGCCGCTGCTGGTACTTCTACAGTCGACGTAAGGCGCAGACGCGGTCGTATCCGCCGGACTCGGACAATCTACGTACGTCAAAAAAAAAAAAATACAACATTAAAAATAAACGAAAAGTAAGGAAAACAGTTTAGTAGAACGACGGTTGGGATACGGACCTTTACAGCGATCTCGTTTATTCAGGCACAACGGCAACTCGGCCTCGGCCGAAGAAGACTTGGCAGACGAGCCGACGTCTTTGTGAAAGTGAAACGTCAGGTCTCGCAACGGATCGGACGATTTAGACCTTCGAGGCAGCGTGCAATCGTTCTTGCGGCAGCGTTGATTGAACGAATGATGTCTTTTGGCCGACGACGTGGCCGTCGTGAGAGGCATTTCGAAATCGGAAAACTCGTTACAGGCGTACTTGAGAGAGGCAGCCGAGAATCCGGAATCGTTCGAGCTGGACGAGTCTCGATTCGCGTTCGCATTCGTCGCCTTGTATCCGTTGCTGGCGAATCGCCTCAGGCCCAGCAGTTGCGTACCCTTACGTCTTTTCAGATTTTCCACCGTGTCGTCGTTTTCTTGACTCAACTTGTCGCTTTCTAGACCGGAATCGGAGTCGCCCAGCGAACCTTTGGGCGGCTGCGGCTCGCAACGGGCGAGCTGCGTACCGCATTCGATCGAGTTACTACGTTTACGAGCGTCCAGCGTAGCGTCGCTTTCGCAGCCGTGTCGCAGCACGCTGGTCGCGTTCGGCGTCGAGGGCGAAGACACGTTGCACGCGGTCGCGGCCGACGAAGCTCTCGTCGACGTGCTGGCCGTACCGCTGGCCATCGTGGCTGCGGTGGTGGTCGCTGCTGCGTAAGTCGTCGAGGAAGCCGTAGTCGTCGTGATCATCATCATCATCGTCATCATCATGGTGGTGGTGGTCGCAGCAGCCGCCGCCGTCGTCGGCGTCGGCGTTGTTTTGGACGCTCGTCTATCCAACGACAAAGTTTCGACGGCGATGTTTCGACCGCAGGTGCCACCACCGCCGTTCCTTATCGCCAAACGTTTGGTAGCTGTTTTTAGCGGCGACATCGGTACGTAATTTTCGAATTGCATTTCAAGCGAAGTACCGTTTGAGGCGGCGTCGCTTTTGGGGGCGCATTTGCAACACTGATTTTCTCTACACCGACCGCCGCCGCCGCCACCAACGCCACTGAGCGAAGAATTCGCCGGTAAATCTATGTTCAGACTATCGATACGACTAGAATCTCTATTTTTCATTAATTCGCGAACGTTTTCGTAATATCTCAGAGAGTTGGTGAATTCTAAATTCATGTAATTCAAGTTGGCCAACCTATCGTAATTGGCTGCCGATTCGTCGACGCCGACGCCGCCGCCGTTTTTGTTGATGTTGTGGCCGAAGCGAAGATTTGTGTAACACCTGCCGGCCGAGTCGTTGACGCAGTTTTCGGAATTACGTGGCTGTCGGTTTCCAAGCGCAGCTTCGCTTTCTTTGGTACAAATAAGTCGGTTTTTGAGCTTTTTCGACAAGTCAACTTGAGCGTAAACCGGTCCATCTTTCGCATCCGTAGGTGCCATTTTCTCCGTCATTCTTTCAACCTGATGTAAAAGTAAACAAATAGGTAAGTAGTCGACCAAATACGCGAGGATGTGTGAAAGAAAATAAACTGCTCCTTAGGTACTTACGTTTGGCCAATGATTTTTACACTGGAAATGATGAAGCGGTAATTGGAACCAAACCGGAGGATACCTCGCGATTTTGCCGCAGAAGCAGTCTTCGCTACAATTTCGGTCATCGGGTCTCAACGATAACCTATAACGATAACGACTCGTAAATTGACGATCGGCCATGTTTACGAAAACCCTTTGCCGATCATTTGTTCACCTTGAATTTTTTACTAAAAAAAGTCCAGTCCTACATAAATACTTTAAATTCAAAATTGGAGGGGAGGGGGGGGGGGGGGGGGGGTCCAATCGACATTTTTGTTATAATCAAAACTATTTGTACAACTTCAAGCTACAACTTTTGTCTGAAAATTTTTTCGATTGGGCCCATTACCTCCCCCCAGGTTGTAATAATGTGTTTTGAATAAGTTGGATTATCCAAATTTGGTGGGGAAGGAGGGGTCCAATCGAAATTTTAGTCATAACCAAAAGTATTCGTAGAACGTCAAGCCACAACTTTTGTTTGAAATTTTTTTCAATTGAGCCCCTCTCTCTCCCAAAGCCGGCGGCTCATTATTTTCTCAAGTGGTGCTCACATTGTGGTGGGGATGCGGGTGTCGGAAAATGTTGTAAATTTTTTCATAAAAAAAAAGACTTCATAATATTTAATTTTGTTGAAAAAATTGTACAAAATTTTTTTTCTCATTGTTCGGGTATATTCTGAGAGGTTATGACGAAAAAATTCATGATTTTTCAATTATTCCTATTTTTTAAAAAATTTCATTTTGCAATGGGCAATTTTACGTTTTACCAAATTCAACTTTATTGGAAAAATTGCCCAAAAAACTTTTTTTCTCATCATTCGGGTTCACTTTGAGAGGTTATGATGAAAAATTTATAAATTTTTCAATTATTCGCATTTTTGGAAAAAAAAAACATCTTTGCCATGTAAAAAGATCCGGGGTTTTCACGGAGCTTTTTACATGGGAAATTCCACAAATTTAATTTCTTTGAAAAAATTGCTCAAATGAAATTTTTTCTCATTATTCGGATCCATTCTGAGAGGTTATGACGAAAAAATTTGGAATTTTTCAATTATTCCAATTTTTTGAAAAAACTCATTTTTGCCAAGTATGGTGATGAATTTCAAAATTTCCTCAAATTCAATTTCTTTGAAAAAATTGCTCAAATAATTTTTGTTCTCATTATTCGGGTCAATTCTGAGAGGTTATGACGAAAATTTTTTGAATTTTTCAACTATTCCCATTTTTGAAAAAATTAATTTCCATGCCATGCGAAATTCAAATTTTTTCCTCAAATTGAATTTCTTTGAAAAAATTGCTCAAATGAATTTTTTTCTCACTATTCGGGTCCATTCTAAGAGGTTCTAGCGAAAAAATTTTGAATTTAGCAAAATTCAAAAAATGTCGATTTCAATTTTATCAATTTGCAGAGGCTACCATTTGCTCCCTTGCAAAATCCTGGCCTTAGTAAAAGGACGAAATTTCCCTTTTTCAGTAAAGCTCAAAAAATATCATTTTTAATTTTATCAATTTGCAAAGGCTACCATTTGTTGCTCCCATGCAAAATCCTGGCCTTAGTAAAAGGACGAAATTTTTCTTTTTCAGTAAAGCTCAAAAAATGTCATTTTTTCATTTTCGGCAAAATTCAAAAAATGCCAATTTTAATTCTATCAATTTGCAAAGGCTAACATTTGCTCCCATGCAAAATCCTGGCCTGCTCTCTCCACTAATTTCGCATAACACTCCCAAGATGATACTATTTAAAAATTGAAGAAGGAGGGGCAAGGATCGAATTGAAAAATTTTGCAACAAAGTTGTAGCATGAAAGTTCTATGAATAATTTTGGTTATGACAAAAACTTCTATTGGACCGCTCCATCTTCTTCAATTTTGGATAATCAAACTTATTCAAAAACCCATTAAAATCAGGGGGAGGTAAGGGGCCCGATTGAAAAAATTTTCAAACAAAAGTTGTAGCCTAAAGTACTACGAATAATTTTGGTTATAACAAAAATGTCAATTAGACCCCTCTTTCCCCACCAATTTTGAATAATATAACTTATTCATACTTATTCAAAATATGGATGAGGTAAGGGGCTCAATTGAAAAAATTTTCAAACAAAAGTTGCAGATTGAAATTCTACGAATATTTTTGGTCATAACAAAAATGTCGATTGGACCCGTCCCTCCCCTCCAATTTTGAATAAGTATAAAGTATTTATGTAGCACAGGACTTGATAAAAAATTCAAAATGAGCAAAAGATCATCAGCGGGTTTGCGTAAAAATAGAAAACATTTTTGTAAGGATCGAAAAAGTCAAAGTTACCTGGCTTTGGCAACGCACAAGCAATCGTCGTATACGTGATGAATTGCCGGCGGAGGTACGTCGTAGTTGGCAAACGACTCATTGACCACTTTTTTCATATTTCTAGGCGTATCGTAAAACTGACTAGCATCGGAACACATATTTTTCTAGAAGAAACAAATACACGCAGGTGAAAAAGCGACCATCGCCGGCCATTCACTTCGCCTTGGCGAGTACATCGAATCGTTCGATTTACCTACCTTATAGAGTAAAAGATCGGCGGGGGCTACTTCGTTCTCAACGGACGATGGCGAATCGTAATTTCGACGAATACACGTAGTACGAGACTTGACGTCTGCTTCGTCCGCATTTTCGTTCGGCAACGGCATCGGAGCATTGGTTACTTTCTTCTCTGACGACAAGGTTCTGTACTTTTGCGGCTTGGGTGGACGACTAGGAGGCGCTCTGTAATCAATCGATCAATGATCGAGAAACGAAATTCAATACGTAGATATACCTACTTGGCCGTACGAGAAACGGCGCCGCCGAGCCGCGTTACTCACCCGTTTGAAAATGCGATATCGGACGACGAGGAGAAATTTTTAGGTGGCGGAGAAGAAGGCGCGAGTACTGAGCTAGGTTTTTTCGATATATTCTCCGTCGAAGAGTGCGAACAACACGAATGCTCTTCCGAATAGTCGGTCCTGCCGCCGCTGGATGATCGATCGCTGTATTTACTCTTATGCGACACAGACGGGGCGCCGCACGATACGCCGCAAGAGCAATTCAATTCGTCTAGCAGGTCTTCTTCGCGCGTACCGCCGTCCAAACCTAATCGATAAAATGATAATCGACGATAATAGGTAGGTACGTAGAAAAATATACTACGCGGTCGAAAAAAATTAGTGCACGTACATAGTTTGGAGTCGTGGTTGGACCAAGGATTGAAATTAATCGAGCCCGGAGTGTTGGCCGCTGTTGAACATCTCGATATTAGACCCAATTTACCGACGCAACTAACGCATCGTCCCATCAGCTGGTTTTCCAATCCCCAATTGCATACCTACATAGAAAAGAAAGCAAATAGGTAGATATAGGTACTAAGGCTTGGTCGTGATTTTATGTAATTAAAGGCATTAGGGCGTTGTACCTTTGCGTTTTGCGAATCGATGGCGAAATCGGTCAACGAAGAGGTATCAGCGTGTCCGTAAAGATCGGCTTGCGTTTCGACCGAAGGCCATCTTCGTACATCGTGATCGTCCGTTATACTGCTACCGTTGCGAAGCATGTCCGTCTCGTTGTCGTCGTTAATCATCTGCGACGTGATCCGGTGAGTCGCGTTCTTCAGCGTTAAACTTCTTCGAGGACTTTGGCACTGACCAGCTGCGAAATATAGCATCATTTACCATATATTATGTAGAACTAGAAGTACACGTACTTGGCATGTCCAAGGACATACGCAGTAGGTAGGTCTAAGTATGGGATGCGTTAGCTTATTCCAATGCGAGAGATGGTATCTCACTGTTTGTTGTAGGTCCGTAGATAACGAGACCGACATCATCCTCAACCAAAAGGGTGAAAAGAAGAAAGATTTTGAAGCGACTCGACCAAGATTATAATTTATAAAAGTACCTAGTATCTGCCTACGTACCTACGTACGAATACACAAATTACTACGTCGCGTTAGTTTGGTAGGTACGTACCTACGTACCGTACCTACCTAGTAAACGATACGACGAAGAGAAAAAAAGCAATTAAAAAAAGAACACGGCGGGGTCGCTTTTTTGTTAAGTAAACAACGTTCGCACCGAGTCGCTCCTCTAGTAAATATTCTATTTTTCCTCGGGCTACTGTAACGCGACGGGGAGAACTGTACAAGACTTCAGATTTGGATACAACCTGGTACCACTGTAGTATGAGCTAATGTATCTAGTGTAGAAAGCCAATAAAGTCAGTTGCTCTTATGTCGTCTTAATATTACATGGCGCTGCGGCTCAAACTGAATTTATTTATTAATAATTCAAGTACAAATGAAGTAATCAAAGTAATTTTGATAAAAAATCGTTCGTAAATAGAACGCGAGTGAAACTCAATATAACCAGAACAATGGATATCTGTAACAAACCCTCACCACTTCAACTTGTGGGAGCTGATAAGAGGCAAGTATGGAACGCCTTTAAACGTGATTTCAATCGATATCTCGGTGCAGCAGATTTAAAATCAGCACCCGACGAAAGAAAAATTGACCTGTTGATGAATTTTGCCGGAAGTGAAGCAGAAACTATCCTCGAAAATGCAAAGCTATCGGACTCAGATGGGAAACTCTATGAGAAAGTAATAAATGTGTTTGACGAATATTGCAACCCAAAAACTGATCAAACCTTCGTAAGATACCAGTTCTTTACAAGAAAACAAGCAGAAAACGAACCATTTGATGCGTTTCTCACAGCTATACGTCAACTTGCAAAAGACTGTGGTTTCGGCGACCAAGAAGAATCGTTGATAAAGGACGTTATCATAATTGGTGTGCATCGTAATGAAGTGAGACAGAGGCTGTTATCACATGATAAACTTGATCTGGAAAAAGCGATCAAGGTGTGTAGAACTGTGGAACAAGCGATATCGCAGTCAAACGAAATATCCGGCACTTCGTCAGCGAATGCAACAAATGTAGACTCGATTCGGGGAAGACAAAATCAAAAAACATATCGGTGCAAAAAGTGCGATACAGTTCACTCCGCCAGGCAATGTCCAGCCTATGGGAAAACATGCGACAGCTGTGGTAGAAGAAACCACTATTCCGTCGTCTGTCGTAGTGGAAACAACGATCAAAACACCGAACGTGAATCCAAAAGTCGTAATCGAAATCGTAACAATTCGTCGAAGAAGAAGAAAGTCCATTCAGTGGCAGCGAAATCGTCATCAGATAGTGAAGAAGACAGTGATATCACTCTAGATACTGTTAGCGTCGATTCATTCAATACGTGGTACGAAGAGGTGACTATCAGTAACAAAAATATTCGATTCAAGCTGGATAGCGGAGCTCAGAGGAACGTATTACCTATGGCACATTTGAAAAAGCTAAATATAGACGAAAAGAGTATCAAAGACTGTTACATCAATGCCACCGGCTATGGAAATCGTAAAATACGTGTGATCGGTGAAATAACCTTGAACTGCGTCATTCGTCAACGGAAATATAATATCAAATTTGTCGTTGTTGATGAAAACGACCAACCACTACTCGGCATAAATACGTGTGTAAAATTGAATCTTATTAAAAGAATCGATGTTATCGGACACAAAATAAAGTCATATAATTCAAAAGAAGAACTCATAGAAGATAATAAAGATTTATTTGGCGGAATTGGGAAACTAGCCGAACCCTACTCCTTCAAATTGAAACCAAACGTCGAAACCCATATCAGCTACTCTAAACGTGTTCCAGAAACGATAAAGATACCACTTAAGAAAACATTGGACGAATACGAAGAAGCAGAAATAGTTTCAAAAGTAGAACATCCAACAAGCTGGGTTAGTAACATCGCGATCGTAGAGAAGAAAAACGGTAAACTTCGTATTTGTTTGTTTGCGCCTGAACTGAACGAGGCGATGGAATGGGATCCATTTCCTACAACAACGACTGATGATATCACACCCTACTTGAAGAACAAAAAATACTATACAGTCTTGGACGCGAACGAAGCATTTCATCATATATTACTCAGTCCTAAAAGTGCAGAATTAACGACGTTTATAACACCCTTAGGTAAATACAAGTTCAATAGAATGCCAAATGGGGCCAAAGTAGCACCGGAAGTGTTTCAACGTAAAATGTATAAAATTTTTGGTCATTTACCGATACGCTTTTATATGGACGACCTGATAATCGCCGCCGACACAATAGAAGAACATGATCAAATCCTAAATGAAGTTCTGAAATGTGCAAGAGAAGCCAATCTACGGTTTAATCCAAATAAAATTCAATTTAGACAAACATCAGTGAAATATTTGGGACAAATATTCTCATCAGAAGGAAACGAAGTTGATCCAAGTTATATTCGTGCGATTAAAAATCTCGAATTACCAAAAAATAGAGAAGAACTGATGAGATTCCTAGGAATGGTGAATTCAATACGGAAATTTATACCTAATAATGCGGAACTAACGAGTATCTTACGACCGTTAACAAGTAAGAAAAACGAATACGTATGGACCGAAGATAATACCGAAGCTTACAACAAAATACTACGAGTAATATCATCGATACCAGTGCTTAAAATCTTCGATCCGAATGCAGAAATAGTTATTTCAACCGATGCTTCGAATTATGGTCTTGGAGCATATTTACAACAGAATAATCAACCGGTTAGCTTTATGTCAAGAGCTCTAACGAATACTGAAACTAAATATGCTCAAATAGAGAAAGAAATGTTGGCAATATGCTTTGCGGTGGAGAAATATCATTACCAAATATACGGTCGTCATAAAATCACCATTCTCACCGACCACAAGCCATTGGTCTCAATCATGAAGAAAGACTTGGACAAACTTTCGTCCAGGTTACAAAAAATGAGGCTGAGACTCTTGAAATACAATTTAAATGTTCAATATATTCCCGGAAAGATAAACTATGTAGCAGATTTATTATCAAGATCGGTAGATAAACAAACGAAGTCGAATACAAAATTTATGGAAGAAGAAATACACGTAGTTCGATCACAATTATCCATAACGGAGGAACGGAAAAGAGAACTTCAGGAGGAGACGGTAAAAGATCCTACACTCAACAAAATCAAACAGCTATACTTACAAGGATGGAAAATTGAGTCCAAAAAGGAACATACGAATGAAATTAACCATTATCTCTCACTGAAGAACGATATTTACGAAGATGATGGTATATTATATTTCAACAATCGACTCATCGTTCCTTCCTCGATGAAAATGACTATGCTAGCCAAACTACACGATGTAGCTCATCAAGGAATTGAAAAAACTCAACTAAGGGCGAGAAACGTTTGCTATTGGCGTAATATAAACAAAAACATCGAAAACTACGTATCCAAGTGTAGCAAATGTGCTAAATACCAAAACAGGAAACAAAAAGAGCCTCTAATACCTCTACCAAGCCCAGAATTCCCGTTTCAAAGAGTATCAGTTGATTTCGCCGAATATGCAGCTGAAAAATATCTCGTACTAGTCGATGCCTACAGCAAATGGATTGAGGTATACAAAACCAAAAATACGTCATCGGCAACGGTTATTCAATGCCTCAAAGAAACGTTTTCAAGATTTGGAACTCCTGAAACGGTGATAGCAGACAACGTTCCATTCGCTAGCCTAGAAATGAAAAATTTTGCTTCTGAATGGAATTTCCAAATAATCACAACAAGCCCTCGATATCCGAAAGCGAATGGTTTGGCAGAGAAGGCGGTTGGTATCGTAAAGAAGCTACTAAAAAAGTCATCTGGAAAAAATCTACCGGAAATGCTTTTAGAATACCGAAATACGCCAACGAAATCTCTGGGAGTTTCTCCGGCCAAATTACTCCAGAGCAGAGAACTAAAAAGCACATTACCTGTTACGAAGAATAGATTATCACCAGAAGTTGTCAACGCTGAAAAGAGAAGAATTGAGACACAAGAAAAAAACAAACAATATCACGACAGAAATAGTAAACATCAAGCGGATTTTAATACAAATCAACCGGTAATGATGTTCAAAAAAGATGTAGGCGTTTGGGTTCCGGCAAAGATTATTGGAAAAGCTGATACTCCTCGATCATACTTTGTGGAGTATAAAAATAAAAAATACAGACGAAATAGCAGCTTCCTAAAGGGTACATTAGTAGAAGACAAAGAAGCAGAGAATCAACTCGTATGGATTGATGAAAGTGACAATGAACCGGAGTCAGCAAAAGATTCGAAGGAAACACCAAAGGAAGGTGAAACAGGAAACGATCAGGAGGGAAGGAAAGAGATACCGCCAGTAACACCTCGAAGGAAACCTCGTAAACCACGGACCGTACTTGCACCAACAGTAGCACTTAGACGATCCTCGAGGGAAAGGAAACCTCGCACCATACTCGATATGTAGATATATATGATATATATATACAGCTTGAATATATAGTTATTTAATTATAGATCTTTAGATATTATTATTATTATTATTATAGAAGGGAGATGTAGTATGAGCTAATGTATCTAGTGTAGAAAGCCAATAAAGTCAGTTGCTCTTATGTCGTCTTAATATTACAACCACTAGCATCCAGAAGTTTTTCTTGATATGAGCTAAGACTTGAAGAAAAAATTAGAGCACGCAAACTACTCTTGATATCAACTTATTTTCAAGGGCTGTATTTCATTTCATTCTTGGAATCGAAAAATTATCAACAAAAATTAATTTTTTTTTCAAAATAAGACTTTGGAAATTTTATTTGAAAAAATAAAAAATTGATTTTAAAAAAATTAAAAAATAGAAGAGAAAAATAATACTTATTAGTTTTTAACAAAAATAAGATAATTTTGCGTTTAAACTTTTTTTCAAACACAGTTTTTTGCAAAAAATTTTCAAAGACTTTTAACAAAAATGAAAATTCAAGTTTTTCAACAAAAGTTGAAAATTTTGTTTTTCAAAATTGAAAATTTGGTATTCCAACCATTTGTTTATCGAAAATCAACAAAAATTGACTTTTTTTTTCAAGAAAAACTGAAAAATTTGTTTTTTAAAACAAAAATTGAAAATTTGTTTTTTTAATAAAAGTAAAAAATTTGGTTTTCCAACAATTTGTTTTCGACCAAAAATAGAGAATTTTGTTTTTCGACAATCAACAAAAATTGTAAATCTTGATTTTTTAAAGAAAAATTGAAAATTTGGTATTCCAACAATTTATTTCACAAATTGAAAATATTGTTTTCCAACAAAAGTTGAAAACTTTGTTTTTTTTTAAAACAAAAATTGTAAATTTGGTTTTCCAACAATTTGTTTTTCGAAAATCAAAAAAAATTAAAAATTTCATTTTTCAAGAAAAATTGAAAATTTTATTTTTCAAAAAAAATTGAAAAATTTGTTTTCCAACAAACAATGAAAGTTTTGTTTATCAACAAAAATTGAAAATTTGAATTTTCGCCCAAAAATTGAAAATTTGGTTTTCCAAGAAACAATTGAAAAAAATTTCAATGAGTGAGCCCAATTTTGGTGGGATCTTTAGCCCACTAGCTTCCCCCCCTTTGGATGCGCCCGTGTAACATAATAAACGAATTTACGATGGAGTACTGCCGAGGATTGAAAATCATGAGATTCCAATTACATATGCATTCAATGAGCGCGTAACTTTTTGAAAGGAACAAAAAAGTTATGCGATGAATTTTCTTACCTTCAAAAATGAAGGCGGTAGGGAGCCTTGAACTTATGAAATTTCAATTTTTTTTATTGATCCGTTGCACCTTTATTTTTGAACTTATGGTGCCCGGTTGTATCCAAATCCAAAGTCTCGTACAGCGTTCCCCGGACACCCTGTATGTATTTATATACGTTTGTAGCAGAAGCAAGCGTACCTGTTGGATTGCTGAGCGAAGGTCTTTTACAAGTTTTCAGCAATTTGCCTTCGGCTGCCAGCTGTACGTGATGAGTGATCTCTTCGGCTTGATCGGTTAGAAAGACGTAAAGCCCTTCTCCGCGTCCGCACAACGAACCGCCTTCGAAGCAGAATTTTCCATCCACGACGCCGAAACGTCTACATGCAAAAAATACCGCAAACCACAACGCAATCGTAAGTACAAGAGTAGGTAGTAGACGAATTTTATACTGTACAGCGTAGGAAAGTGCACTTTATAGATTTGAAGGAAAGTTGGAACGCCGAGCGAAAAATTAGTGAATCGCGACACGCTTTTCCAATTTAGAAAACCTCCTTCGAAGTTCGAACGTACGTAAACGCTAACTTACTCGGCGTTGCGTTTTGTATCTACTATACCTCTATTACCTATACCATACGAACTGAAATTCAATCGGTAACCTCACTAGGCGTTATCGAACCGCCGCGCCGCTCCTTTCAGTCAGTAGATATTCGAATTTCCAATTCCAACGTTGATTTTCCGAATTAATCTTTTCCAACGGAAATAATTTCGTCATCGTGCGCCGAATACAAACAGAACGTAGGTAGGTACCTACTACCTACTCTGTCGCCTATCAACTTTGGGCGAACCTGCATACGGTTCGGTAATGCGCTTGTTGCTTACATCACATCGCATCGAACCGAACCGAACATGTAAGCATCAGTCTGTCAGGCAAATACCGGGGGTGGGGGCAGAATAACTGGCCCACTCATGGTTGCATCATGAAATGATTTTGTTTATAAGTTGTTAACATTGATAAAATAAGATGAACACTCATTGACCAGTTTGTATCAAATGTTACTAACTTATGAACAAAATGTCATGAGGGGGGGGGGGGGGTCCAGATATTCTGGGTCGCCCGGTCGGCCGGTATGTTTGGAGAGCAGAGTTGGACAGATCCGGAATTCCGGATCCTAAAATTTGAAAATTGGATCTGATCCAATCTTTAGATGCCTAAACTTTCGGAAAAAACAGACTCAGATCCAGAAAAAAAAATTCAACTATTCGTCAAATTTTTCTCAGTGAATTTATTATTTTTCATGTGTTTTCAATTTTTCAATATTTTAATCTGTGAAGTGAATGAAAAGTAAACTGTAAAGGAAGCCAAAAAACCCTAAAAACTTCTGATTGTCCGTCTCGGATCCTAAAATTTGAAAGTTGAATCTAAAGACCCAACATTTTTAGATCCGATCCTTGAACATTGGAAGAGGTCTGATGCAGATCTTTTGCAGATCCATCTTGATAAAAGATCTGGATCTTGATGCTTTTATTAGTGGATCTGCTCAACTCTGCTGGGGAGTAAACGAGCGACTCGACTCTGTCTGCGTCCATATACTGGTCGCAACCCACCTTAAATGTTTGATTTCCCAACTGCCGACTAGTTTCGGAGGCACACCGATCGTTAAGCAGAATCGATGCTCTTGAATGTGTAACTTGGCGGGACCGGCGCTAAGCTTCGCCTTTGGCGGACTCGAAGATATTTGAATTAGGTACTGTTCGTCTGCAACACACGAGTAATCGCGATTAGAACCTTTATTCAACACAATTCTGTCGTACGAGCAGGAGCACTAGTTGCAGGTAGCAGCATTTATAGGTGCCTCTGCCTAGACCTACCTTCTCCTAAATGCGTATAGATTTTCACTTGCCACTGGATGAGTCGTTCTCTCGTGTCGAACGCCAACACAACGATCAAATCTTGACAAACGATCGCCACAGTATTCGATTCTTTATCCAAAGTGAACCCTGCGACCAAACAAACAGACAGATTGCGTAAAATGATTCGCCATTTTAATCATACACGATTACGAGCGTCCATTTACCTGTTTCCAGACCGAGGAAATGTTGCAATGATAACGAAGCTTTGGTCAGACCTTGCTTGTACCTGTCACGACTGTCGCGATACAGCTGTAAGTGAAGACAATCTGTAAACAAAAAACAAACGAAAAACTTGAGAGAATGAAAGAAAAAACAACAACAACAACAACAACAACAACAACAACAACAACAACAACAACAACAACAACATCAACAACAGAGATGGTGATGACCTGATGAGTGATCACCGTAGTAAATAGGTACAGAGGGGTGAAGTTGTCAGTGGTGTAAGATACAGATATTTTTTTTTGACCTATTGGGATCTCACGATTATTGTAGAGTCAACTTTGCTCCATCACCTCCCACTTTCCTCACTTAGCTAGAGACCTCCACTAAATGACTCATTTCAAAGGCCTGCTCTCAACTCCATACCGACAACGACAACTAAACTTGGTCTCTTTATATCTAGACAAGTGAACAGTGGACGTACACAACGAGTACTAGGAATGGTATAACGAACCACACCACACATTCGACAGTCACGTAACTGCAAGTGCAGCATCCCTCGCATTGCATCATCGAACAACACAACACACGGATACGCGATTTATGTAAATTACGTGAAACGTGAACTCCGCGCACGATAAAAATTAACGCGCTACCGCGATGATGAGACCAGCAGCAGAGGCGGCAACGCAACGGTAACTCATAGTCATACGGTATAAATAGGTATAAAATACATTGCGTATGGAAAGGTACTCACTCGGTACTCGCATGATACCTAATTCGCTCGCATCGAATTCTCATTTCAAATCACGTAACTCGTCGACCCGTAGTTCAGACCAGACTTCAGACGAATAACCAAATAGCCGAACAGGCGTGCGAATTAATTGCAAAATGCGCGATGCATCGCATCGCATTTGCGGTATTAGGCCCAAAGGCAACAGAGCTACGTTACCAGCACAAGCACAATATGCTTTCAATAGCCGTATTCGATTTGATTTTCATTACCTTAATCCTTCCGTCGCTGCGCCCCCGAATGTAGCACCTCGTTAAACTAGTATTTTTCACTTTTTTTCAAATAAAAGCATTCGTTGGACAAACGTTTAGGTAGTAGGTCTAGGTAGGCACCTACTAGACAAATGATCGATTTATTGCGAAAAAAAGAAGTGGGCCAAAGTAACCCCACAGCCGGGCAACTTTGGTCCATCACCATGGAAGAGGGAGAGGGGTTTGACGAAAAATTTGAAAAAATTTACAGAGCTTCCTACGAGTGTCCGACACTATTTAGAGTGAAAACCGAGCCTCCTACTTGGATTTTGAAAGAAGCAGGATGAATTTTCAAAAAAAAAAGTCTCAACGCTTTTTTCTTCTTTAAGAAAATTAGCACTTTTTTCCTTCAAAAAAAATAGTATTTTTCTTCTTTAAAAAATTAGCACTAGCTGTTTTCTTCAAAAAAATTAGCATTTTTTTTTTTTTTTTTTTTTTTTTTTTTTAAAGTAGCATTATTCTTTTTTTAAAAAACTAGCACTTTTTTTCTTCAAAAAAATTAGCAGTTGTTTCTGTTGAAATTTATATGGTTTGCAAATTGTCAAATCATTATTAACAGAGTAATACGCGGTTATTTGTTTTTTTGTACTCTTAAAGTACACTATTTTTATCTGTATTTTGTACACGTCATTCGTATTATGATTCGTATTGGAGATGTTCGATTAATTCAGTACCTGAAATAAAGATGTACGTGTACGATTATTATTAATATTATTTGTCTAATTTTTATCGAAATCGTAACAGTTTCTTCAAAAAACAAATCATTAGTTTTTTCTTTTAAAAAATTAGGTAGCATTTTTTTTCCTTAAAAAAATTGGCATTTTTTTTTCTCAAAAAAAATTAGCGTTTTTTCCTTCAAAAAATTAGCATATTTTTTTCTCCAAAAAAAATTAGCACTTTTTTCCTTCAAAAAAATTAGCATTTTTCATCTTTAAAAAAATTAGCACTAGCTTTTTTCTTTAAAAAAATAGCATTATTCTTCTTTTAAAAAACTAGCACTTTTTTTCTTCAAAAAAATTAGCAGTTGTTTCTTCAAAAAAAAAATCATTAGTTTTTTCTTTTAAAAAATTAGGTAGCATTTTTTTCCTTAAAAAAAATTAGCATTTTTTTTTCTCCAAAAAAAATTGGCATTTTTTCCTCCAAAAAAAATTGGCATTTTTTTCCTCCAAAATAAATTAGCTTTTTTTCTTCAAAAAAATTAGTATATCTGAAAATTGAATGATTTTCTTCAAAAAAAATTAGTAGTAGCCTAAGTACAATTCTTCAAAAAAATTATTATAATTTTCACCAAAAAAAAATAGTACTTACCCATGGTACCAATTTTTTTCTGCAATAAAATTAGCATTTTTTCCGCTCAAAAAATTAGCATTTTTTCCGCTCAAAAAATTAACATTTTTTTCCTCCAAAAAAATTTGCATTTTTTTTATTCTTCAATAAAATTATCATTTTTTTCCTTCAAAAAATTTGCAATTTTTTTTAAAAGAAAAATCAGTATTTTTTTCTTCAAAAAAAAATTAGGTAAAAAAAACAGGTAGACAACATCTTGCTATTTCCATTTGATTAACTCTCGTATACAAAATTCATTCGACGTTGAATGCAAAGTAATTGGTATCTGTATCTGTGCAGGGAGAAGCTTGATTTTCTTTTTTTTCATTAATTACCTACAATTTACGACGCGACGCAAATGGACAATAGTTGGTAAAATGCCCGCCTTCCCGCGATATTTTCGAACGACAGGTAGGTATAGGTAGGTAGGTGTGTATGAAACGACTACAGAATCGAAGCCGACTGTAGAGAAATGAGTGCAGGCGTCGCGTCGCGTCGCATACCATTTATTTCCCTTCTCTCGCTTCTTGTCTTACAGTTTTGCACATTTTACGAACGATTAATTTTGCATAAAAGCAACTCGCGTAAAGTAAACGTTATACGAAGCAATAGCTGCTACCGTCCCGCGTTGCGTTGGGCGCTTGATTATCAATTGTTACAAATATAATGTGGCCTACGTATACTTGGTCGAATGTGTGCGAGCAGCGAGCACCCAACTCAACTCGAAAGTCGAAACAACGCCACACCAAATTAAAGCGCTATGCTACTGTAAGTATAACAGCAGACTTACAACTAAGTATAATTATGCCTTTAACCTTTTGCTTTAGGCAAGATCTATAAGGGGAGATGCTGTAAGGTGCGGCAGAGCGTGAAAATCAAACCTATATAATTTGCAAATTTACATTATCACTCTTGCCTTGGCCATCTTCGTGCCGAGGGAAGTTGGAACCTACCTACAGAGTACAGACGCAGACAGGAATGAATCCAACTGAAAACTGCACCAAGATAACACGAGCAGAGCTCTTTTTCGAGGCTCTACTCTACTCGTATAACTGTAACTCTACACAGTAGATACTTCATCTGTAATGTACTACCTACTTAATATTAATGAACGAAAAGCTAGCGATTCGATATAGGTCTAGAGGTACCTGAGGCAGCGTCGACAATGATGACGACGACGACGTTACGTAGCGAATAGCGATACGAAAACAAACACTCGATCGAAGGGTTGCGATGAGACGCGAGTAGTAAGTAAGCCCTAGCCCTTTCAGCACCCTTTTGCCAAGACCAAGCAAGTGACGCGATGTGGAGTCCTCGGGTAATAATCGTTAATTAATCGAGTTTCTAAAGCTTCGAAAGAATCCTTTACATACACCCACCATTCACTCGGCAGGTTCAGCACTCACGTCATTTCCATATTGTACCTATTCGCGCATTCTTAAATCGTCGCGTCGTCCTTTTAAAGTAGGCATCGCTGCAATTCCAATATACCTACCTACCTACGATATTTACAAATACGAGTAGTCGAACAACTCGTCGTCGACGGTCGTATACGAAAAACGAAGCTCACCCTATTAAACAGTCGGTCGCTTCCTGCTCGTACCCTTCGTATTTCTCCTCGAAGCTTAGGGTAGGATGTGGGGAGCAGGCGACTACTTATAGTTGTCGTTTTAGCAATTAGTCGCAGTCGCGTTGTTGTTTTTTTTTTTGCCATTTCGACGAGCTCGCAGCTCCCTCTCACTCGCCGTTTGCTGCGTATCTCAATTGCGAGTAACGAAGCTTTGTCGCATTCTCGAATGAGAAGCTTTGCTTTTGAAATGATGTAATGGGAGTAACGTGCTCCGGCTATCTTTTCATTTCTACAGCTTCACTTCATCTTTGCAGTGTTTCGCTATTACTTATAGATTCAGGTAGGTAATATCCAATAGATTGGATGATAGGTACAAAGGAACTCGTGTAACTGCGAATACAATCTACAATGCCTACCAATAAAATCGACAAAATTCATTTGGCGTTGTCCAACGTGAAGGTAGAACTGAGAAGTCGATTGCGAAAGCGATAGCCAGATGCTCTGTTCTATGCTTTCAAAACAGCACTCGAGTAAAAAGTGATGTTCATCTCCTCCATCTCGCAATAGTACACTGCAGCCTGCCTGCGAAGGTCTACCTACGATACCATAATTCTAAATCTATCCGAAAATCACTTAAAGCAAACAACGCGACGCGAGACAGGCGATAAAAAACTAGAAGAGAAAATGGCATGGCATGACATGGCGAGGGAAAAAACAACAAAGTTCGAACCCATGCGATGCGATGCGATCGCATATCAAAGAGGAAAAGCAGTAACCCAAACGCGTCATAAATTACCAAAGTTGGCTTTAAACGACTTCTGCAAAGGTCTTATTTTTTGCTCGGCTTTTTATTGACACGCATACACGAGCACACCGCGCACTCCGCCCGTCCGAGACTCCGACTAGAACCTAACAGTAGCAATAGCTGTGTTTCTAGTTCTACGTATATCTTCTACGTCTATAAGAAATCGTCTTCGTTTTCCCTTTTGTGTATTTCGCTTTCGCGTTTATTTTATATATCGCGACTGTATATTATTTTTATGGCAATTTTCCGCGTTACTTGGTACGAAAACGACAACGACGACAATTTACGTACACTCGCTATAACACGGCATATTATAGCAGAGCGCAGCATTTAGTGCTGGCGATCAGAAATTTCGTCTGTCTGTCGTCGCGATCTGGCTGCCTTTGCCTTCTATCTGCTTCACTTAGCCATTACTCAACGCCACGATCCCTATATTTTTCTAAACAGCGTGACGCATACATAAGCTTCAAACTTGCCTTTCAGAAGGCGAATTCAAGGATATGGAATATCACGTGATGTGCTGATGATGCGTTTTATACTGCCTACAGCGATCACACGAGCAAAACCAAATGACAGAAGTGAAAGGTCGAAATAAACAAGACAGAATGGACTAATGGAGACACGAGGAGATTATTCCTCAGGAGAATTGGGGCCTACGCTTCTTGAGTGTCTTCATCCACGTGATAGTAATTAAAACCCGCTTAGGTGAATTGACCACATTCGAACGAAGATTCACTGTTTATGTTTATACACACTCACACAAAGACACATACAGGCGCGATGGTAGAAAATTGAAAACAACGTTAGCTCTTTGCCTTTTGCATATATCTAAAATTGCACTGTTTTTGAAGTGATTTTTTAATCATTAAAATGAAAATTATGAATAATGGAAAAATTGTAGGTGGAAAGCTCATGAAATCAGCTTTCTAATGAAGTATTTACATTGCAAATACCTTTAATATTTTTAAAAATATGGCCTTATCCAAATATTTCGTGAACATTCACGCGACCAACATGATTTCGGCCGTGTTATTCATCTTAAAATTTAGTTTTGTTAAAAAAAACGCTAGGATCGCTATATAAAATCAAAGACTTTCATTGAAGTAAATTTTCGTTTTTTATTTTTTACGTACCAATTTTCTCTCTTCCTTCAATAATATTGTCATTTCAATCAATAAAAAGCATAATTACTTGACAATATAGTATAAAAAATTAAAGATTAAAGTTACTAAAATTTGCAAACAGTTAGCTGATAAGAGGTAGCAAAAGTGATAAAGTTATAGTGTTGGACAGAATGGATCAATTTAGAAGGTAGATACGTCAAAAGAAAGCTCTTTTCATGTGCTTTTCGATTTTAAAATAATATATTAAAATTAATCTAATTACGATGCCGAAAAATGCAATTGAAAATCATGACCATCTTATATATATGGCAATCGCTCATGCTTAACGTTGTTTTCATTTTTTTTCCATCCTACCACTTTGTTTGTTGCTTAATCGTTCGTTCAATCTTGTTCGAATGTGGTCAATTTGTTGTGACCTGGCCAATGCACAAAAAATAAACTGAAACAAGAAATCTTTCAAGAGACTTTACTTCATCAATATCTCCAAAATGAATAATCTCCGTAAACAACAAACGAAACGAAATCATACAAGATAGAGGAAATTATTCCAAACCGCGAATTTATAATACTGCAGTATAGACACTGGACCTAACCCAAGACATCTAACTCCGGTTAGGAGGGTCCCGCGTACCCGGCCGGATTCCTGAGTTATTCCAATTTATCCCGCTGGGTGCAGATGATGTCGCTGCAGTCGAATTTTTATAAAAACCAACTCCTGAAGTCCAAGATATCATCTAAAGAGTTGCATTTTTTTATAACTGATAGTACTGATACAATCCAACATTTTGTCATGATAGGCAGAATATTTTTTTAGTTTTATTTATTGTGAATTTCAATTTGAATTGACAATTTTCACAATAAATAACAGAAATCAAATAATTCAAATCACATACAACGTGTTTTTCCACGTACTTTTTTGTTTATCACTTTGAAAAAACGAGAACAGCGCGCTCATCTGCACCCAGCGGGATAAATTGGAATAACTCAAGATATCAGGCCAATATGGCGGCGGGTTGGGTGTCTTGGGTTAGGTCCAGTGTGTATATACTGCAGTAACCACCTATTTTCCAATGCAATGAGTTCGTAATTTTTAAAATTTGTACCATCCGGCGTCCGTCCATTTCCGTCGTTGGTTTCAAAAAAATTACCTATACTCTCGGGTAAAGAACATCGCGACTTTACGACTCAACTTGTCCAACTTTTGTTTCTTTTTCTTTTTTTTCCGTTTCTTTTCCTCCACCCACTCCGACTGTGCTCGAAGAAAAACCGAAAAGTGTGAAGCGAGCTGCCCTTCCCGTTGTCATCGAAACTATTTTAATTTTGCCTTCGCCGCCAATTAGCATATTATTTCGAGCATGTCTTCGCGAGCGTTTGATTGGTCGATGGGTTTTTTTCTTTGTACAGATAGCGAACTCGAGTCAGCGTGCTGCTTGCGCTCGGCTTGGCGCAGCAGTAATTTTTCTGAAAATGAAAATAGAAGCGCAGCAAGACGGTGCCGCACCCCGTTCCGCCCGTCGCCACAAACGTATATACGAATATTAAAAATGCCAGCTCCGCGTGTCGCCTTCTGGGATGGACGAGGACAACTTTTATGTTCAGGTACGTGAATTGAGAGCTACGAAAAATGCGACAGAGAAGCGGAAAAAATTATAATAAATTAAATCGACGCTCTTCGCATTTGTGTACCAACGAGTAAGTAGGCTTACGGCGATACTTTCAACAAAAGTAAGTTAACAGCGCGGCGGGGCGGCGTGGCGCAGCGCAATCCCACTCGACTTCCACTCTTTGGATCCATTTCGTTCGAATTACGCGAATTAGGCGATTTTTATTACAAGTCTCTTCGGCACTTTGGTTGCGGTTGGTGGTAAGTTGAAATGAAATTTGCATCATCGATATTGAACGTCACGTCACATCAAGGCGTAAGGCATTATTTCTTTTTGGCTCTTAGTTGGTCGCTTTTTGACCAAGTGTTTAAAGAAATGCGCGACACATTTAGGTGACTGGGGAAAATGTACAGCAAATCAAGTAGGGTTACAAACGTTTCTTTTCCTTCAATTTTTTAAAATTTAATAAATGAATAAGTTTTCGGAAGAGATAGCATGGAGGGAAGTAAATTGAAAAGATGGAAGGAGCGAGAAGAAGGGTGCGCAGTCCAAAGTACTCAGACACCCATCATGATCAAGCGAAAAATCAGCTTATGCATAGATACAATCGTTCATCCATGACGATCACATGTATTCGGCGATCTTCACTCAAAACACAGTCACAATTGCATTTTTGAGGTGTATAGGAAGATCGTTATAGTGACGAACAGCAAAATATCAAAATTGTGAGAACAACGTATCTCTCTTACAGGCAAACAGGGAAGCTACACCAGACTGAGATCACGGGGTGCATCCTCAACCCACCACAAAATAGTATCGCTCAAGTTTGAGAGAGAGCATGGAAAATTGGCAGGCAGGGAGCATTCCAGGGTTCATCAGCCATCAAACAAACAGGGCGGCGATTCTTGAAAAACGTTATTGGCGTTATGAGCGTTATAATTTCTTTATGTGATACTTCACTACAATGCAAAAGTGTGTAAACAAACCTTTGTTTACATACTTTTGCATTGTAATGAAGTATCATGTTAGAAAAATTATAACGCTCATAACGCCAGTAACGTTTTTCAAGAATCGCCGCCCAGCTCTCTTTTAAAGCATAAGAAATGGATGGATCCAGCTAGAGTCAGCACCCCCCCCCCCCCAACCAAAACAGCACACCTCAATGTTCCCTCAACTCAAACACTGCCCGTAAAATCGCAATAGATGAGCTCTGGAAACCAAACTGCAGCTCCATAGATAATTCAGCAGATATACAATTTCACTCAATTTAGCCCTTAGAGCAATGTAGTGTTCCTTTCTTTCCGTGATTCTACTCACACCTTGAAAAATTCTTCAGATTTGTTACTGAGGTACCAAGTGGTGTCCAAGTATTTTATTTTATTTTCAAATTTTAGCCAAGCCAGAAAAATGCTGGTTGCGCTCATACAACACACAAGTCAACCAGAAATGGCAACGTGTTCAACATTGCTACTAGCAATTGTGTTGTTCTTCACTCACAAAGTAGGCCTCCAAGCAGATGGATTAAGAAGTAGCAACAAAAACAACACCCTGGTATTGAACGCGTAGTTCTACTGAGTACTCGCGCGCATGGGAAAATAATTACTCTAAAACTACACCAACCCATAAAGGGAGAATGTGATTGCTCTTCTAATGTGCTGAAAAAGTCGTAGTAACAGTATTGGTAGTCATCGTTGTCGTCACTGTCTTGAACAATAAGATTAAACATCGCCGTGAATCCCGTCGATAGGCTATACAATATACATACTACACATACACGCAGATTTGTTAGCCAGTGTTTTCGTGATTTACCCCGCATACCTCATACCTTCTACCGGGGTCACTGTTGTATATAAAATAAAAGTACGACTAGTTCATTCGTCGCTAGCACTGCGTCAATAAATGCGTATCAACGGTTATATCATCTGTAGGTATAATACAGATTAAGCAAAGGCTACAGAGACAGAAGCTGGGGCTGGGCTCAGCAAGGCAGGGCCGGCAGGTTAAAGCAATGAAAAGACGAGACGGTGTGGATGTAGTGTGGCACGGTGATGTAGTATATAGCATGGTGTTTGTGTGTTTTGCGGTGACAATTGTAACGGATAATATCTGCGGTTCGGTGCCACGGTGAAAGGGTTTTTACGTATGTATGTAGCCAAAGCCGAGGTTTCGGCCACAAACATTACGTGGCATGGTGGCGGCGGCGAGCACAGAAAAGGCTGCGCCGCTGCGAGCACGAGGTTTGTGGAGATAAAGGCTGGTCATAAATAATAGAAGATGCTACAGGGTGGTGGGATGGGGAAGGGTTGTAGCGCAGCGCAGCGTAGTCGTATCGTATACGCTACGAGTAGTTACGTAGAAGGCGGACCAAGCAATACAGAGATTGAGATAAGAGTACTACCGCTCGTACAAATACTAGGCTAAGCGAAAAACTAAACAAAAACCAAAAGCAGTACGTATGGTACGCGGAAGCGACGCAACGCAATGACGCAGCGGGACTTGTGGTTCCCATTTTGTCGTATATAACGATTATGTATGACAAAGAAACTACTACTATCCTCGAATCGTTATACTTTATGTATAGTCGAGAGCGTCGTATAGGTACAACGCAATTATACGCGTAATATTCGCGGACGGATTAATGCCGACCGCGACCGCATCGCTTCATATATTAAACACTCAGGCGACGGCAAAGAAAGGAAAAGGCCGAATAGCCGAATAGGAGTACTATTGGAGGATGAGGCGAGGCACGTGCAAGAAAACGGCATAGCCGATGTCGGGAAACGCATCGAGACATTTGTTATGTATACCAAACTTGGTCGTAATCCTGGGTAATTCAATTTAGCGGAATACGCTGGCGCGCGCCAAATCATTTTGTTTATTTCGATTCGAAAGCCATTCTGAAACTGTAGATGTAGCAGTAGCTGGCGAACGTAGTCATATATAGAATAGACTTACAAAGGACTCGACTCCACTCGGCACGGTGCGATATTAAGAGCCAGCTCCATGGCATCGACGACGTTAGCGAGCCAACTTCTCGTATACAATTTAAGCTGGTCCTGCCATCTAATACTATATAGGCTTATCGTTTACCGCTCAACGAAAAACGACGACTAACGAGCGTATATACTATATATATAGTCGCGAGCAGAGGGGCTGAATCAGAAGCAGATACAAATGTACGCGTACACTACGTACGTAGGTTGCGTCGCCGCGTCAGGCAGCAGCTGCAGCAGTAGGAAGTACGAACAGTTGCGGTTCGCCGTTTAGATGAAACGATCAGATACCGCAGCTTAATAGAATTTGCTAGCGATTACGCCCCGCTTCACACTCGAGACTACGAATAATAGGCACACTTACACATACGAAAGTTTATTCGCTAAAGTATCTCAGCGTGTATCTGTATTCGTCGTATCTCCTCCGTTTGAACGAATATGTAACCTATAGGTACCTACTACTCTTAAACTGCGAGTATATCACCAAAATTTTGCCCTTAACACGGTTCATGGGTTCATGGTATAACGACTGACTACGAATAGCTAACTACCTACGTATTCAATGTATGGGTACATCACCTACGCGTTATTTGGCAGTTTGGAACATTAAAACCTCTTCGACTCGCGTTCTCATTCCACGCATCCTCTGGCTACTATACTGTAGCTGTGGCAATGCATCATTCCATTGGCTATATACCAGGCCCGTTGAGAGTCAAAGTGGGCCCGCGGGGCAAGAATTATTTTGGATCCTCTTCAAAGGGAATTTTTGACCAACAAGTATGTGGTTTTTCCAACTCGAACTGAAAAAATTCAATTTAGGCCCCCTAGCAAAACTGTAGGCCCAGGGCAAAATGCCCCCTCTGCCCCATTCACGAAGGGCCTGACTACATACCTACCACATCCATACTGGATTGGGATTGAAAAAGCCACACTTACTCGACTTGTGGGAAGGATAGGTGTAATACATGGACACCTTACTGTTGCGTTGTGTTAACCATAAAGTTAACATTTTGAGGGACTGACATGCGGCATCGAGACAATGCAAGTTTTTGTAGAGGTAAAATTGCCAATTTGGAAAATACGAGTTCCCACTGACACCATCGGATCACGTACAAATCCCATATGTACCCACGACGCTACATATACGTATATCAAACCAAAATCTACCTATTACCGCGTGCGTTGCTCCTAGCCAAAACTTGTAAAGTTGAAATTGTTCGCGTTTCTATATTCGTTTGTATAGTTCGACAAAGGCACTTCGAACTTGGAAGGGGCGACGCAGTGCGGTCTTTCAATTCGCATTGCGTTACACACACGACACATCTATCGACCTATTGGTTGATGGTGGTCTCTGAAACTAGCCGAATTGAAAATACACTTTTTCAAACAAAGCATATGTTATATCTATTGGTATGAAGATGTTTCACCCCGCAAAAGTTTCAACTTTCTGTATGCAATACAGTAGTCTTGCTATTAGGGTAACACTTTGAGGTTGAACAAATTGCTACAGAATTTTTATTGGTTTGTTTGGTAGGACAGACATTCTGAAAAAAAAAATGATTCAAAAAAAGTGCCTTTCATTCAACCTATTTCATAGAACCCAAACATGAAATACAAATTCATTTGAATTTGGTGACAAGTAAAAAAGTAAAATTGAAAAAACATGGTTTCCACAAGAATTCTACCCCAAACAATCACTACTTTTCCAACAATGCCAACAAAATTTTCAGAACCCTCCTCTCACCAAAAAATAATGGAAAATTGCAGAAATGCAGATCCCTCAAAAAATTAAACTACAGAAAAGTGTTGAAATAGCAGGGAAACCCTCAATGTCATCAATATGAAGAAAAAATTAACCATTTCATACTATCATTCGGGTATGTATGTAGAAACAGATTGAAAAACCCAATTCGTCAAGTTGGAAATGTTTTTGCACTGCACCATGCCGAAGAACACGAAAACAATTCGTTAATAATTAGGGTAACAACGAGCCCAAATTACACCCTCATCTTCATCATCTTCATTGTTGTTTCGAAATATGGCACGCGTATCTCCTTCACCTTTCACCTCTGCCCTCCCACCAACTTCTCTTCCCATTCCGCTGGCTTACTCAATGTTCCTTTTCACCATCGCACCCCATCACATCAAATCTCAGAACTTTTCCCCACTTTCAAAAATATACGCGCAGATTTCGTCGAAATTTCAAACAAAGAGACGTCTTTCATCGACAGAGGCGGTGACTGCTACTATTAACGTACGCTAAAAAACAAAGATCAGTGCGAAAGAGTCAACTGAAGAGTATATCATACCAAAGAAGTACAACTACAACTGCACCATGAAAAAAAAACAAGAAGGTACCTAGGAAAAGGGGCAAAAAACATTCGATTAAAACCTATGTATGGTGTAAGTAAGTACTTGTGAGTCCCACCCTTATCGAACTGTCCAATGTATTTGTACATATCAGAGCTTTGTCGCATCAATTTCAGCGCAATACCAATATCGATACCACTACCGCCAGATGCGGGCAATGATTAGTGCCTATACAATACACACAACATACGTCACACCGTTTCGGCTTCGGGCAAGTTCATAATACACTATATGGTTACATCGTCAAAATGAATAAAAAATTGAAGTAGACTTGATGACAACAACTTCGCCATTTATTTTGTACTGAGGCACTCGTAATTATCGATCGTACACGATATATCGAACACTCGCAGCACACTCGTTGACACTGAGCTCATGAAGACACACAGCACACAGAGACAGAGATACTCAACTTCCCATCAAATGAGCGTAATCAAGCAATTACGACAGGAATAGAAATACCCACACCTATACATGCACACCAACGCAATATTTTGTTGGTTTGTACTGTACGAGGTGCTATGCAGTATGGAGTACCCCACCCTATTTGCGAAATCATGCACAACGTAGAAAGGCAGAAATGCGTACTTTGAGGAAGAATAGGACTAGGAGGTGGCGCGATGCGACACGACGACCAAAGGGCTAAATAAATCGTCATTCAGCAGATTTACACGTGCTCGTAAAAGTTGTCTCGTTAAAGTTATCGCACCTCGCCGCATCACGCACCCTGTTCAGCGTTCACTCTCACCTCAGAGCGTAGATTACATTATTACAGACTACAGAGCGGTACGGTACAGTACAGCACGGCATTTTCGATGAGAGAGGTGAAGAAAGGTGAGCCAAAGATGGAGGACATTTTTACCACTCTGCGTGGCGTCGTGTCGCTTTAGGTTTTACTGCCATCATTATTATCGTCTTGCGTCGCATGGTTTTCGGCTACAATTAGCTTCGTTAAAAGGCAACTCGACGGTCGCTGCTCGTTGTTGCAGTTGCAACGTTGCCTTTCGTTCGTTTCTCGGTCCCATTTCACCGTTTATTTTCTTCCGAATACTACGAGTAAACGTCTAAACAATTTCGTGTCGCTTCCGTCGATGTTGCTGCTACGCGCACCTCACATTGTCACCTAGCTGGCAAGGTGGCGTAGATACTAGGTAAGTGTGTGTTCTGCATTGCGATTGCATTAGCGTGATCAACGCAGTTCCAAGACCTATCAGTCACCTACTCCCCAAAATATGAAATTTGCAACAAAAGAAAATGAAAAAAGCGAAAATCTATTCACAGTGCATTGGCTAGCAATGATTTTCACCACCGCGCTGTGATGTCCCAGTGCTGCAAATTGTAGTTAGGTAGGAGATACGGGTACGAGTTCAATGTATAGCAACGCTCATAACCGAGTCAAGGCACGTTTGCTAAACGACGAGGGCCAATTTGTCTTCGCTGCAGTTTCCAATTGTTGAACGAGGCATGTCTGGCCAAAGATTCCTGCCTGCCTTCTGTTTACGCAAAGTGCAAAATTAGGCTTCTCGTTTATTTTTTTTGCAGTACGCGCTCGTTTTGCACAACTATTGTGTTGGTTATCTCTACCATTCTCTTTGTTTGGTAAGTATTTTTCTTTAATTGCGAGACCTCGCCGCGCCGTTGTGTAAAAATAAGATTTGTCCTTTTTCCAGTTTCCGTTTCGCTGCTTAATTCATGATGCAAAAAATTTCGCTCTAATCACACGATGAATATGAACGAGATACGACACAATGTCGCCTTCCTTAGAGAAAGTAGGCAAGCAGTAAATGCATAATATCAAGCACGGAAACTGACGCAGAAAAAAACATCATACATACACTAGTTACTCTCACATTCATGTGAATCCTCATCAGCCATATTCAAAATGTGTGTGTGAGGAACAGGAATAAATAAATAATCAACAAAATATGTAGTTGCCATAACCAATATAAAAATGTAATGAAAGAAATGAGACAACAGCCTGGTAGGAGCACTAAACTAATGATGAGACAAAATGCGCCAGGAGGAGAACATTGGAGTCAGACCAGAGAGCTGGAAAAGGCCACAAATACTGAAAGTAGTCCCAGCAACTGCAACACTCACCAAAAATGGAAGTGTGCATATACCACTTGCAGTGAAGACAAATGAGCCTCTAAACATTAGAAAAGTTGAGAACACCTATATTGGAAAAGGGCCTTCAATGTCGCTTAAGCCAGAAAGATCGGGAGAGGGTCGGAAAAAATCTTCAGTGAGTATTTATATAGTCGTTGCACTGACTTTGCAAAGGAGTAGCCGCATATTTCCAAGCTTCGGATTGAAAGAAACTTGTCCAATTTTAGTAACCAGCGATATTCCCTTACAATAAATCCTCATTACCTCGTACCTATTCACTCCCTTCATTTTGACTGCAAAAATTTTCACGCAACGATTACTCAAGAACTTCAACCATCCAGCTCAAAAAGCATTTTGCAAAGGTAAACAATACCTGTAACGAGTTATGGCGCGACAGATCCTTCCACTGTTTTTCTAATAAGCCAACAAATAAATCTCTAACTAGTCTTAATTTTGATATCACCTGCAGGAGGGTAACAGAACTCAGTAGGTAGAAATGGACTTCTGGAATTCCACCTACCATCACACATGAAATGCATCATCGTGAAAACCTCTGGTAACTACCTACTTGTAGGTACTGAAAATTTGGCACTCACCTGGAACAAAGAAGCAGAACAATTGTTGTCGATTAGCAGATGGAAAATACATATTATCTTATTTAATTCAAGTAAGTAACTAACATCAAGTATACAACAGAACCAAGTTTTTTTCCCCCATAATAAACCATCAATTGTACAAGGATATTACAAGGTAAATAGGTAAGTATATGCCAAGTTCATATATGAAGAGAGATAATAAAAGAGTTAGTACACGCTGCAGATGATTTTTTTTTCTTCAATAGTTTGTCTCGAGTACTTTCAAGTTTCAATTCTTGTAGAAACTCGATTACCTGTTCCTTTTACAGTGTAATAAGAGTCATTTCGTGTGAAAATGAAAATATAAGTGATGCTTTTTCCGAATCAGTTTGTGGTTGTTTCCGCGCCACAAATTCTTATTAACCAGCGCTTATTTACTTGGACGACGATGGGAGATGCAACGCAACATCGGCGTCGCGATACTGCCGCGCCACACAGTACGCAGCAGTTTGCTGTAAACGATAATACAAATTTCGAAGATTTACCTTCAGGCTGTACTCGTATTCCTGGATAGCAGCCAGTAACTAATCTCGAGCACGCGGCGAACTTGTAATTTAAAACTTATACTTAGCGCCTGCCGCGCAAACCTCCACCTCCTTCCCTTTTGTTGTCGAGCAAACGTTGAGTGAAATGAAGCGAGCGTGGTCTAGCTTTTTGAGAAAAAATCGTATTTTCTTTTGGCGCGAGTTTTCCCTTTGCAACAGCGAGAATACTCGTACATGTAGACATGGCAATACAGAGTTAATCCTATTCCCATCCCCTCTTCCTCGTCGTCGTCTTTCATCTAGTTAAAATTTATACATGCCAGACACGTGAAGTAGTACGCGACGCACTTGGATACTCGCTTTTGCTTCAGCATCAGCGAAGAAACGCAACGCGTAGATAATAAATGCAAATTTTTCCGAATGCGCATACATTATAATAGCAAATAAGTATGTAGTAGGAACATTCCAGTGGAGAAGACGATCTGTGTTGCGTCGTATCGTGTCGCAAGTTGAGGTAAACACACTCTGAGGAGACGACTGAACAAATGTTCTACATTGAGCGTATTACGAACGCGACACTTCGCACACAGTTACAGATTCACCCTCGAATGAAGATGGCGTGCGAGTAGGCCAAACGCGACCACGACCGTCCGTCTATCCAGCCATCAGCCAAAAACCATCCGACAACCATATGGAATATTTGGCTGTGGCTGTATAGATGTACAAATAAAGGTATACCCAGCTCTGCTCAAATTGGCTAGGTAAAAGTAGATGTAATTACTGTTTCGCGTCGACCCTACCCTCACATGCTAAATTTATGGTAAACAAATGGGACTGGGTATGGGCCACGATCTGTGTCATATTGCAGCGCGTAGTACGAATCAACACAATAACCCGTAATTTAATTAAGAAATTTTTCGATTACATGCATAGTACTGAAAGCACATTTGCACAATTATGTACGTGGTGGTGGTGGTAGATTATGCACTACATTACATACTACCCATAGCTATCGTACTCTATATCTAGTGTTTAGGCGAGCCACATAATATAGGTACCAGCAAACAATATTATCGACACTCTCACTTTCCTGCATCTACCAACACACGCAACACCAGCTGTTTTTTTTTACCACCTACGCCCATTTTCTCATCAATTCTCACCCTCAGAGCTTGCTATCGTCTTCGCCATGGACGCTCGAATCAAGGTTAACCCTCCAATGTACCTCGCGTGTCCGCGACATGCATAGCTTTTTGCTTAATCGGTTCATTCGTGATCTGTTGTTTCATATTTCCGTTCAATCTCGCTAAAATCCGATATATGTAGATATTCCGTTCTTGTAGGTTTTAAATAATAATTATATATACCCACCGACGCGACGTTGAAAGTCACTTTGAAGCTTTTAGTACAAGATGAGCACAAATACGAGTAGGTAATTAGTCGAGTTAACCTCTCTCCTCCCCTCCTTCCCATCCACCAAAAAAAGGGGCGACCTTTCACGAAATCTTTTGTTTGTTTTCTGGCTTATTTTTTCACTGCGCCGGTACGCTTCTACAATCCTAGGTAAGTATAAGTAACGCAAGCTGGAGGCAAAATTACATCAACTTCGGTAATTAATTTCTAAACGACGCTACTCGAAGCGAGGGTTTATTCGAAATGAGAGAACCAACGAATCAGAAGTGCCTTTGCGAGTTGTACGAGTTATTAAAATTGTAGGTGCATATATGAAGAAATGTACCAAATATCAAAAAAAATTCACAACAGAACAAGAAGACGATACCACACGTTATCTTGAAAAAAATCAGGAGTAGATTGCCCACAAAATAATGACATGGCGACAGGCCCGTTGAGAAGGGGGAAGAGGGGGAGATTTGCCCCGGGCCTGGAGTCTCACTAGGAGGCCTGAATTGAATTTTTTTTAGCTTGAGTTGGAAAAATCACTGAATTTTTTGTCAAAAATGCCTTTGAGAGAGGGCTTGAAATAATTTTTGCCCCGGGCCCTCTTTGGCTCTCGACGAGCCTACGATGACGATATTTTTCATCAAGAAGTCGTACTTTCACGAGTGGTGTAGGTAGTATGATGCTTATGAAGCTGAACATCAAAAGATGCACAGTACACTCGGCTAAACATGTCCTGTAATCAGGAGTTACATACGTGTTTACTACAAGTAAACGTGGTTGGTGCAAATGAATCTTTTTTCATCTCGCATTTCTCAAATCTCTAACAGCTTACGACGGACGAACAAATCGAGTCGCTTCGAAAATCGCCAATTAACGCCGCAACCTGCCGAAATGTCGGGCGTCAGCGTCGCGTCTGACAGAATTAACAAAACGTGCTCTTTAATTAGCCTCGACAAGAGGTTCCGTTATGTGCGATAAAGTTTACGCTGCGGATGGGAATGTGGCTAAAACTGACACTGTGATGTGTTGTGCGCTGCGGTGTAGCAATTAGCGCCTTCTCGAACTCTACTCCGCACCATGCCATTCACCCTTCGAGGTGTCGTTTAATTCGATATCCTATCTACCTACTTTTGCCTTTGCCATTGCCAACAGCGAGGAAGACGGCATAGTGCGCAGCGGTTCTACCTAAAACCACATCATATCGCTATGGTCTTTACAAGCAACTATTGCTGTTGCTAAATGTTTATTACGTTCCACAATGACAACAACTAAAACGGTAATTAAGTGATTAGTAACATAGCCTTTCGACACCGCATCTGTCGCCCCAATTCCACAAAATAACTACCAAAACTTGCGATCCACATCGAATTTAAGTTCTACATACCTACAAATGTAGTAGGTAAAATAGGAAAAATGAATTATGGCAGCGGTAACAGCGATACGACTGCCGCGGTGCCGCCTTTGTTCTCGCATATTCAATGTGTCTACTAACGCTAAAAGTCGCGAATTTAAAAGTTGGTCGCTAAAGTTGCGAAATTCCCTTAAAAATACTTTCAAGTCGCGAAATTTCTTCAAAACTTGATCTTTTGGGAAATCTTTAAATTTCGATGCTAAAAAATATGCAGTATTTCTTTATGAAAAATTCCAATTTTCTCAAGATTTTCGCCCTCGCTTTGTTCGGGCATCATGTCACCTTTTTTGTCTTTTCGTAATCCAAAAATTATAATTTTTTACAAAAAATATCTTCTGTTTTTCTTTTTAAAAGTGCATTTTTTTCAAAAAATTTCGCTTTCGCTTCGCTCGGACAGCGCGTATCATTCTATTTCAATCATGAGTTTAAAAAAAAAATTTACTCATGAGAACAGTGAGAAATTTTTTAAGAGCTCAAATTTTTATGAATGTTCTTCTGGTTTTCAATCCATCAAAACCATTTTTCTTAATTTTTGCGAAGAAATGGAATTATTTTATTTTCCATATTTGATGGAAAGACGAGAAAATTTTAGTCTCACACCTCACCCCACTCAAAATAGCTTCGTCGCCCTTGGAACCTTACAGCTCAGAAGTTTAAAAAAAAAAACTTCATAATTCTAAACGTTTCGAATGTTAGTGTGAAAAATAATGCCTTAAAAAACAAAAAATAAAATTTACTTGAATACAAAAATGTGTCATGAAAATTTTTTTTTCAAAAATTTAATGATGAAAATCGTGGTGGGGCGTTAATCGAAAAGGTATTCGTTTGCTCCTCGCACACCCCACCACGCTTTTCATCATTAAAATTTTTGAAAAAAAAATTTTCATGACACATTTTTGTATTCAAGTAAATTTTATTTTTTGTTTTTTAAGGCATTACTCTTTCCCTATGAATAACATTTTACAAAGTGACCAACTTTAAATAAAAGCGTGGTTTTTTAAAAATTTTTTACATTTTTATTTAACTCTTTTTGTCGTTGAAAATATTTTATTTGAAAATTTTCAAAATTGAACCCCCTCATAGGGGCTCAATTTGGGGTCGGGGGTAAATTTGAGTTCGAAAATCGAATTCAGCGACCTCGAAAACCTACATTTCGATACCAATGTTGTGATTTTCTGAAATTTTCAAAATTGAACCCCCTCATAGGGGCTCAATTTGGGGTCGGGGGTAAATTTGAGTTCGAAAATCGAATTCAGCGACCTTGAAAACCTACATTTCGATACCAATGTTGTGATTTTCTGAAATTTTCACAATTGAACCCCCTCATAGGGGCTCAATTTGGGGTCGGGGGTAAATTTGAGTTCTAAAATCGAATTCAGCGACCTCGAAAACGCCTAATGTGAGCACTATGTTCTTTCAATTCCAGTAAAATATTAAATGAGAGAGGATTGGTTGAAAACATACTATTGGTTCCATGAGACATACAAACATACATACCAAGCTAATAAAAGCGTGGTAATAACATAAAATCACCGAGAAATATTTTTTCAACCCCTCCCCCTCCCAACTATCCAAAGCTCTAATTTTATTTTTTTGATGACCCTTCTGATTTTAGTAAACAACCCAAATACTCGTGATAAATAGTTTGGAGAGGTTATATTGTAGAATTCTCGGATTCAAATTCAGTCACAACAGAAAAATATCACGAAATAAGTCGCGAAAAAATCCCTTAAAAAAGTTGCAAAAAGTCGCGAATTTCAGTTTTCAAAATTTGGTAGACACCTTGATATTGGTGGTTGCCTCGTTGGAGCTTGGAAAAAGATTATACGTAAAATAACGCGGCGAAAAAAATGAATACATACGTAAATAATTGCGAATAACGTTGTTTATCTTAGGATTGTCGCGCCGCGCGCACACACGCACCACGCATATAGTTACAATGAGGCGCCATGCTCCATCGTTGGAGCTAAAGCTGGAGAATCTAGCATTAAGACGGCCCACCCGTAAAAAAATTATAATATGTACGACGACGACCGCGACGTGCTTTATTAAAAACTTTTTCCTTTCCTTCTCGTCTTACGTACGATTACGATTATAACGAATTTGTACTGGTATCTACGTAGACATACATACGTATGTCGAGGTATCGTATTTGTTTTCCTCCTTATTCGTAAGGAACGTATTTGTATAATAATATACCTAATATAATCATTTATATTTCAACGGATTTCGCTTTTTTCCTCCATGCTTCCTCTCACTGTACTTTTTAGGATGATAGTTTGGAGGGTTGTTTCTTCTCGTTAGGCGCGTCCACGTATCTACACCAAAACAGGATGGTTTTGGCGGCAATGACAGTGAAGTATCGCGTAATAGTGGAGATGGGGGAGATGATGGTGGTGATGGTGGTACACCTCCGACGCCTACACTACATATACACACTAATGAAACCAGAAATGTCCATCAACTCGAGTCTTCGAACGAAGGAGCGTAAAAAATATGAATAACTACATAAATACCTCTACCAGGGCTCTACCTCTGCTATACTACGTTAGACGTGGGGTACTTTTCAGTACTTACAAGGGGTACACAAACGTATAATATATTTTTTTCAACAATACTACGTACATGCGAGACATGTGTCACACATACGCCCTTACCAGCTCTGCTGTAGTCTAATGTAGTGGTACCTCTTCACTTTACCTTGCCTTTTCTTCTCTTATAGTCAGTCCTTACACTTAGTTGTCATGTCTCACGCAAAAAACAAAAAATATAACCAGCAACAGCCAGCCATTCTTTTTCTGTGCGGCGCGACGCGACTCTCACGTTAGTTAGTTTCGAATTTTTGCCATAATCTGGAGTTATATTCACCCACGCATACCCCACAGCTACCCAGAGTACATACTACATGGGTATAAAGAGGTGCTCGTAATTTGCATTCAATACCACGATGTCTACTAGAATTTAGAAGTCAAATAGTATATGACTTTGTGCGACAAATTTTTCATTTCGTATGACCTTTTTTTTTTGGAGGAAGGGATTCATTTTTGAGGACTTTTTTGCAACGGTGATTTCAAAATTGGAGGGATTTTTCGAAGCTTATGACACCTGCTTCAACAAAAAATTTATCTAGCGTCAATTTTTTAGAAGGGTGGATATAGGTGTGGTATATTGAAGCGGAAAAAAAGTATTGAAAAAAAGGAAGAAATAAACGAAAAGAATGAAAGAAGGAAAGAAAGAATTGAGAAACAATCGACAGACACTACGAGTTTGCAGCGTAAAACAAGTAAACTCGATTTGCGCTTTCGGACGAGGTTTATTGCCATCTTCGTGTGTCCGACTTCGCCTCCAGCCGCTCTTGTCTTCTGTTTTGTCGCGTAGCGTAGCGTAAGCTCTAAATGACAAATACACACACACGCTCACCCCTCCTTTCAATATACTCGTAGCACGTTAAAGTAGAAGGGGGTGAGGTCCGCAACTTTGGCGAAACTACTCGTACGTCGACGTCCGTCGTCGTCGCCACAGCTTTTCACAGAAATTGGTTGATCGAAAAACACTGTGAAGCAACTATACGACGATGGGATACACGCCGGAGGTGCACCTAAAACCTCGTTTCACAACATAAATCAGAGGCCCACCGACCGATTCGCTCCGCTCAAACTTCAAGCTGAGCCGACCAACCAAAAATAAAATTCAAACTTATGTGCGCGAATTTCGATTGCAGGAAATGGACCTTCTTCGACTTCTGAATCGATTTGTTTACCACGTATACGAGTCGAGTCGAGTCGAGTCAAGCAACGCGTAGATTTTGCCACCTCAAATATACTTTTCGAGTTGTAGCTCCTCAAAAGTTGAATGTCCAAATTTTCAAGTTTCGTGCTATAAATGAAAAGTTGAAATTTCTCCTTTTTCTAACATTCTGACTTCTGGGATTTAAAAAAAAATGAAAATGAAAAAAATCAATAAAACAGATGATTGGACATATGAAAATTGAAAAGACATTGAAAAGTCCATGAAGGTTGACCACGGTTTCATGTGTCAGGTCCCAAGTCACCAACATGTGAAAAATTGGTGTGCGTTTTGATACATAAAAAGGGGGTAAAGTGGTGCTACACAATAATTATGTACAAATTATTCAAAATTTAAAAAAGTAAAAAAAAACTGGTAGTGTGGCAACCACGTCGACGTGAAATAGTCGATTTATCGTTCCATTTTTTCAACACAGACTGTGGGCTACTATAGCCATTCCCCTCATTCATGGGTTCCTTCGATTAATGTCTTTTACGATAAATTAAAAAGGGGCAGGGGACGCCATTCCAGAGAAGGAGGCGCGGAGAAGATTCGATTCCTTTTCCTACAGAGCGACAGCGACGCCGCGCGTGTCCAATACAACTTGTATACTTTTACCTAATGCAAGTAGTATACCTACGAGTTTCTTTATTTTCCTTTCAATAAAAGTACAAGAAATGAGAAATATGAAAAAAAAAAAAAAAAAAAAAAAAAAAACTTGGGAAGGGAGAGGGAAAGAAAGAGCCAGCGCCAAAAGTGCGGCTGTACGAATAAAGCAAAAGCACAAGTAAGAAAGAAACACGTGATGTGGCGTGGCGCGGTGCGCGGTGGTACGGCGGTCTTCCAGGTGCACAAATTCGTGTTGGTCTTTGACGAGTGTTTCCGCCTTTTTGATTAAAGCGGAATAACGTCGTTTAATTTTTCCATCACATCGCATCGCATCAAATTTCATTTAATTCGTATTTTCCGCTTTTCTCGTTCACCCTGCTGCTTTCAGGTGAGCGAGCCCGGGTTGGGGTCTGAATGGGATAGGCTGGTCAGGTCAGGTCAGGTCTGGTCTGGTCTGAGCAAGCCGCGCCTCGCGACCGTTTACCTTTGCTTTTTCCTTTTTTCCTTTACCCCTTACCAGCACTCGGTCTCTTTTTTTCTCTTTTCAATTTGCCTTTGCTGTTTCTTTACATCGGCGGCTAAATGAATGAGGTAGTTTCGCCGATTAGTCCGGCCACACTCGTACATATGTACACAGGCGTACCATTTGTGCATGATGCTGGAAAACTGCCTATCCAGCTGCTTTAAACTTTTGCAGTCGCAAACGCAGTCATTCGATAAAAAGATGGCCACTGTGAATAATACAAAAAATATATATTAGAATCGGTAATGGTTGATTTGTGGATATAGGAACTTGTAAAGTGTAAGTATATTGACCAAGCAAACAAAGGCGTCGCGATGCCACACATAACTCGAGTCGAATGTAAAAAACTTTGGTCAAAGTAATTTTCGTAGAGTACACTATAAAGTGGCGGCAAAACGCAAAAGTTGTACTCGTATTCTGCACTCTGCACTCTCTTCATCTCTCGGAAATGAAAATACGCGTCGATGAGAATAAATAAAGCGTGAAAGCGGAAAACTAGCGAAATGAAAATGCGGAAAAGAGAGAGAGAGAAGCGTGCGATTGGGTTAAAAAGTCAAACAACGCTTTCGCGTGCCAATTGGATGTTGTCGGGGGCCCGGGCGCAGACACGAATACGATAAATCATTATTGAAAACTTTTCGCGTCCGAACATTTAATAGCGCCAACGAGCAATTTTCTAAATCAACTTAACCGCACGCTCGTTTCTGTTTCTACAACTTCAGCAGCTCTGCTCGACTATCCATAGTATGAATACCTATGGTGAAGCTGTCTCTGTCTGTATTGCGCTGCGCAGCGGAGCGCTGGACTTCCATCAAACTTGCAACTGGGAAAGGTACTACTGATGGCGACGAAAATTAAGGATCACATGCTCGCTATAAAACGTTATCTTCGTCTTCTTGACTATTGCTGGAGCCTCGGCACGCGGCAACTGTCAATACAGGATCGTACTTGACATCCCCAACCAGCGGAGCGGAGTGGCCCGACGTAGTGGTCGTATAACAAATGTCAAATTTTAACCCGTTTGTCTCTTCGCCGTCATTGCACGTGGCGTCGCTATAAAACTTTCGACGCGTCTTTCAAACGTTTCATCGTCGCGGGAATAATTAAAACGTTGCTTAAAAGTTGCCGAGAAGAATTTTCGTTGATCCATGTAACCGTTGAATGGGCCTTTTGCAAGTTGTACGACTACAAAATGAAGACCGAGAGTCCAGTGTGAGTGTTGAAAGAAAATATATCTACTGCGGTATTTTCTTTATTTTATGTATTGTAATGTTTGTATTTGCTATCACGCTGTCGAATAGTCGAAGGGATGAGGAATACCTATTTCAACTTCGGGGTCCAAAAGGCAATGGCAATGCTGACGCCGAACGTGAGATGTGCCACATGCCGCAAACCTCGTTCAAAAGTTGAACAAAATCGCACTACCTTTGCCACCTTCGCAGCTCGCTCTAAAAGTGACTATGTACTCTCGCAGTGATATAGCTACTGGTACGATAATATGTTACGTATACGGTCGTGCGTAACGCAAGCGAACGCGAGAGGCGGCGTCCCACCTCAGACATTACAGATACATTCATCTGCAGGTCCCATCAAATATTCAAAACACGCGATAAATAAGAAAAAGTTGAAATTATCGTCTCGAGAAGTTATTCGTATTCGTATTTCAAAGCTGTAGAAGAGCAGGGCAGTACACCTCTACTCGTATGCTTATGTATAGGTTAGGTCGGAGGTATCAACATTTCACATAGCGTAGCAGCATGCTTCTATTTCCTGTAAAAAGCTCATACACGCGGCTGGGTAGGTACTAGGTAGGTGATGGATAGGTATACTACTTCTACCGACACCGCACAAGGCAATCTAGCAAAAATAAATTTAGATGCATCGGCATACCTTTACTTATTGAGGCATGGGCGAGTAATTTAGATTTTACATTTTTAATTCAGCGTTTATCGAATCGTTTAATCTTGTGATTCGACATCCGATACCTATCATTACAATTAGGAAGTATGCGAGCAAGCGCGAGCCCATCCCATATCACACTGACAAGAAAAGCGCACTTCCATCAAGAATGTAACATTTCTTGTACTAGTGGCATATCAGTGCTATTGCCTATCACAACTAAGTACATAGATAAGAAGTAAATGTCCAATGTTAACCAAATTCTGTAAATTCAACGGCCAAAACTCATTATTTCTATCAGAGAAAGTTTCTTGTATGATAGTAAATTCTTTGAATCAATTTTTCATTCAAAAATATTTTTCAAAAGTTACCGAGAAACATTTTCTGTAGAGAAATCAAATGCTTCATCTAATAAAAAATCTTGAGAAGACCTTTTTGCAGAATTTTTTTTGAAGTGGAGGGGTAGAATGAATTTCAGCAATTTCATTAGAAAAAAAAAATGATACACATTTTAGGACCTCACTAGTAACTTTTTTGGGAGGACTTCATCAGATGTCCTTTCTTGTGTACCTAGAATCACATAATATGACCCTTGCTAGGCTCTGACCTCACCGCTATCTATCTCTCCTGCTGCGTTCGGATACTTGAAGGGGACAGTATGGTGAATTATCACTCCTGGTGACACACCTTCACAGACAGGGCCCTCTTGGCAAAGACAGAAAAGGGCCTGCCTCGGTAGATCAACAAGTCAAGTAGGGTATATAAGGTCAATTGCTCAACTCTACCGCAGCCCTCAACTTCCCTTCAGCTTCAACTCGTTCGAGGTGAGTACATCCCCAGAATACATACAAGACATCCTTGCTTGACACGGGACTAGACATTCTATACAACTGGCACGAATCGTCCTTTAAGTTTTGCTGAAATTGCAGGTATGATCCAAAGTCGCTGTGGTCAGCCAGGAGCTGAGTGTGAGTGACATACGTATTGGTAACTAGACCTTGCCATGGTCTGACTTTCATGTCAGAGATTAACAGCCTCGTGAGTCTGGATCATCGTCCAACTTCTTTTGTTTCTTTTTCTTCAACATAGACGGTTTTTCAGGATCACTTCCAGTTCCTCTGATGGGTCGGAAAAAAGTCTCTCCCCCCCCCCCCACTGGATTACAGGTGTACACTTGTACAATATATGTATGTGTTTGGTGTATGGTATCTTTATCTTCTTTCTACAGGAAGATACCAAAAATGAATTGAATCTGTTTCAGAGCAATGGCCCATATTCTTTGATTCTGTTTTTGCGAATCTATTTTCGTATTTTCAACACATAAAATCATCAGGACGAGGCGCGGCAACGGCGCGACTTGACATTGAAACATGCACTATAGGTACCCATCTAATACTGGTATTATTCATTCATATTTCATATCTAACGAGGAAAAGCATCGATGCTAAATTTCAATGGTAAGTGGATCAAGCGACCTATTCCAATAACGTAAAATGAACGTAACATAACGTAACAAGGTAATACCAGATAGGTAAAGGTAACAATTTCTATTTGTAAATTGTACTTTTATCTCTGCATATCTTGCTTCGCTAAATTAATGTAACAACGCACTTTGGCGTGTTTTGTATTTACTTAGGTGTGGTGTGGCATAGTGCGCTGTTGTACGTGCGTGCAATTGCGTACTTGACATAGAAACTCTACTCTGCACCGCGTCAGCGTTATTATCATACCTACTCGTATATATTTATGGATGTATTACCTAATAAGCCAGGATAGTAGTAGGTGTAAGGGGTGTTCAGCAGAAGCATAACATGCGATATGAGGAAAATCTGACTGGTGTAATCTCTGCAGTAGAATACTATGTGCACATACAGGCAGACGTACCCCGTGTACTGTACCTACATCAGCTGGTATACCGGACCAGAGGTCCAGTCTAGTATAGGCTATGTAATAGGTATAGGTACGTGGAAGGGAAATTATCGTGTCTTTTAGTCGCGTACCTCCCGTAATCTCCTTTTCAAACAGATAGGTATATGAAGGGTCACTGCCCGGATAACTAATCAACTAGGTATACGTTAGTTATCTTAAGCGATACGATGCAAGTATATTGTATTGTATTGTCTCTTATCGCCGATTCACAATAATTAGGCCTTTTCGGCATCTCGGCTCGTAAGATCTCACTCAATTTGAGCCTCGACACCTCCCAACTATGCCGCTTTCATCGCATATAGGCAACACCGGCTCTTAACGTAATCGTCGCAAAGTCCAATTTTTTGCGCGGTCAAACGCGTAGATACATTATTATACATACTGGGCTAACGCTTCATTTACAGACTGTAGTATACCATACTATACCTACAGCTCCTTACGTTTACGTTTAAATGTTCTAATACACGTACACTCGCTAGTAAACGTATTTAAAGCGTTCGTCTATTGTTTTTTTTTTCACTTTGGCTATCTCAGTCTCCGGTTTGTATTTTATCATCGAGCTTATCATATCTAATTTAAATATTCGTATTGCTCGAATGTTTACGTGCGTGCACAGTACATTACATATTCTCGAGTACTCATAATTTTCGTTCGATAAGCTGGCACTCGGACGTACGAAGTAGCCTATTACTATAGTGAATATGCCAAATAGGCGATCATAATCACCGCATTTTTCTGCTCCGCTTCTCATGGTTAACAGTTCTCATATAGTTGATAAGTAGGTACATTATACGATTACACACGCAGATATATGTGTTGTGTACACTGTACATATGTACATAAAAAAAAATTCATACACACGACCCAATGTACTTGGACCTACTGATATTTCGCAACTGCTCGACGACTCATTCCCACCATTGACGCATCCACGTTGAAAATTGACCACAATTGCGCTAAAAGTCAAGGCAGTAGAGTATAAGGGGAAACGGCGAGAAAAAAGAAGGCTCTTTGTCGATTTTGTTTCAAACGCTGTTAAGTACTAAACAAAATCGAAATTTGTTCGTCGTGAAATTCGTTGTGGGAAAAAAAAATAAATAAAAAAAAAAATAGCTAAGACTGAAGAAAAAGGAAACAGCACCCTGCGCTGTGTGGAGCATTAACGTCAGCGTCTATAAATGGCCGATATAAATCCTTAATTAAGTTCTTCTTTCGAAACTTATTAAGTTAACGCGATTGAAGGGCTGTGAAAATAGTGGAAAAACATCCAAACCCAACCTAACTTACGTTTAATCTTTAATTTGAGCATTTTGCAGCAGCAGAAGCAGCAAACATTGCAACGTTCGTAATAGTACCATACCGTAGACCTTACTCTCTCGTAATAAGTTGGTACATGCGGAAGGGCAGTACAAGAAGGGAAGGAGGTTCGTTTTTTTTTCATCGCTTTTCAGCCCTATCATGCTCATTAAACTCGATAAAAATTTTCGTTAACGATCGCGTCTTTCCTCATATCATCATATCTCATTTGGTAACCGTCCGCTTATATACTAATTTCTCGTCAGCACCGTCTGTCTGCCTGAGCTATCTGTCTCGCGTGTTTCGTATATTTATCTTTCCAAGTTCATTGCGCAAGATGAACGCTTAATTAAACTGTTATTAATTATACGCGGAAATCGGTTCAAAAATTAATTTCTCGAAGAAATATGTACGTAGAATATGAAATCTTCTATATCCAAATGGCAATTCACATCATGTATAGCACTGTCGATTGAGAATGCAAGTAATTACACTCGCTGTTATGAACGATTACTAGGTAGTATAGACTTCGAGAAATTCGAGAATAGATAACGACGATAAGACACTCGCACGCCAAAAAATCAGAGATACGTTGGATATCGAAGAGGGTAGCCACTAGCCAGTTTAGGTTTACAACTGTACATCTGCGAGTAAGATGGTCACTCGCTTATTCACTCGATACGAATGGTGGTCAATATAGGACACCTGAAGGTGAAGCTTGAAAGAGCTCTTCTCATTATACTCGTAGTAGGTGGTACTGGTACACATTGCAGCTGCAATGTAGTACGCGTGCCATACATGATACATTCATCCATTGTCTAGTCTTTGCAAGTGGCGCAGGGTGTTGAAACAAAAAATATCATTTCTATCCACATAAGGTGTCTACTCTTTACAGACAGTTTTTTCCCTCCAAAAATCGGTACATTTTTTCTATTACCGGCAAAATTTCCAAACCCATTTCCCCTGAAAAATGACATGAAATTAAGGACCTCATCAAAAAATTAGGATCCAAATTTACTACAGAAACATTTTCAAATAGCAGGAAAAATCGCAATGTTACCAATAATACGAAGAATAATTAGCTTTACCTATTTTGTATTTTGTTTATAGACAAAATTGATTTTTCGATTTTCAATTTTCAATTTTTTTTTTTTTACCAATTTTATTCAGAAATAACTACTTTTTCACTACTTTCACCAGGTACCTGGCAGACAACTCGATCTACGCTCTACTCGGTTACTCGGGCTTATGGCGATAGAGAAAATCCCATCAGATACGTCTATGTCGTCTACCACTGTACTTGTACACTATAGACAGTTCGTGTCATGTCGCGCGCCACCCTTTTACTCTATTTATATTTTATGAGTCTAGTAGTAGTAGTATAGCAGGGTCGCTCGTCGTATCCGATAATTCCAACATCCCTAATAAACGCTTTCACCCTCGTTCCAGCTCCAGCTCCAGTCTGAGCCGCGGCAGCCGCCGCGTCACAAATCGCTAAAATGATTGATTCGATGATGCTAAACACAATTTACGCGCGCTTATCTAATAATAAACTTGGCCGTCTTTTACCGAGTCGCCGCAGTCGTTTAATTGGCAGTAAATGTTCGATAGTATACTACTAGTATAGATTTAGATCGGCATACGTATAAAATATACGCGTACGCCTACGCAGAGGTTGCCTTTTGCTCTCGTTTACGCCAAATTAGGGTTCGTTCGTTATATCGAAAATAATTAATAACGGCACGAGCGTCGAATACGTATAGTCAGGAGTCGTAAAATGACGCAAGGCTACGCGGCGCGGGGCACTACTCGTACACGAGCTGACGTGACGTGATGCGTTTGAAAACAAAATACCTAATACCTATACAAATCGAGCGGCTCGCTTTTCGCGTCACATACGAGATTGCTATTTTATTGGTACTTTTCACGGAGTCATCTAGTCAACAAAATGAGTTGGGTTTCCCAATAAGTGCCCACGAGTGTAAAGTGTATGTACATGGCCATACTCGTACGCATTTCTGCCTCTGCTATATCTCTGGTGTGTGGTGTGTCTTCTTTTTTCGTTCAACTTCCACATAACGCAGCCGGACCCGAAGCGACGCGACGTATCGAATAATTTATTTTTTGTTCTCCTCGCAGGGTTGCCTCTAAAAGTTAGCCTACACCTTGTAACGCCGAACTCCGCTTCGTCAGACGTCATTAGCATTTTTCTGTCGCTTCTCTTCTTCCTCGCTAGTTTCTTACATCTTGTCAGCCTTCTTTTTTGCTATGTTCTCGGTTCTCTCGTACGTTGCGCCTTTTCGGTGGCGCGGCGCGGCGAAGCGCTGGAGTGGCCACCCGCATACATCTATGCAATATACGCAGTCTATACCCTATTCGCTTTACAATACGTGGAAAAACACCAAAGAAGAGCGTATCTATCGATTGCATCGCATAGCATCGCATCGCATTGCATTGTGTAAAAGATCGCTTAATTTACGAGCTCCTTCAAAAGTAACAGAGTCACGCGTGTATTTTAAGAAACAAAGATAAATGGACTTTGTGCAGTACTGTATGAGCCACGAGTGGTGTTGCTGCAGTGTACCTCTTTCTGCCCGTGCCCGTGCCCGTGCCCGTAATTCTATCTTTGTCCACCACATACAGTTGTACGCTTTTTTCCGTCTCTTTTCCACGTGCTCGCTTCCGATTCCGAAATCAAATCAATAAACACTCGTAGTATCGTATAGTCATTATACGTTTTACAATACACTGCAGACGAGTTCCTATCTTGAGTACCTATCTATTTGTTACATATACGAAAATGGCAGCGTTGCTAAATGGAGATTCGAAAAAATCAGGTGATTTTTTCATCGAAAATTCAGGAGATTCAGGAGTTTTACAATCAAAAGTAGTAAATTTCTGAAGTTTTCCATGAAAAATTAGTAGGTTTCAGGAGTTTTTCATAAAACAGAATTGGTTCAGGCGTTTATTTATTTATTTATTCATTTATTATTTTTTTCATGATACATGATGTAAGGTCCTGTTGTCATTGGAAAAATATATTGAGTGAAAAATCAGTCGCAAAAAATTAAAAAAAATTGTTTCCCCTTTTTTTGAATCACTTTTTACAAGAATTCAAGATTTTTTGAAAAAATCAGGAGATTTTGTTGAAAATCACGGAATTTTTGTTAAAAAATTGGGAGAAATTTTCAAAAATCAGGAATCTTTGCTGAAAATCAGTAGATCAGGAGAAAATCAGTACTGCCTCAAGTCGTGGTCACTGTTTAACATTTTGGGTTGTTTGGTTTTGGTTCCATTCACTAATAAATTTCTAAACCTCAAAGGAAACATCTAACGTCTTCATACATCCCACATTGATACGTGTGTACTACTAAATGTTTTCATCACATTATCTGTTGTCGTACTTTTTACAAAAGATTTTGAAAAAAGCACTTCCAATTGTTTAAAAGAGTATTAACATGCGGTAGTGGTTGGTGGGAACAAACAAAGAGGAAAGAAAGAGAAATGACACGCCGCTGACTCGCTGTCTTCAAGATCGGATATACAAAACGAAAACGAATAAGCAGGTACAGGTAATACGTCTATTGTGTATTCGTATCAATTTGTATTTGTATATCTACATCATCGTAGCTACCAGCCTACCACATACGAGTATAATAACAATCGCTTATTGAAGTGTCTTTCCTACCGAGTTTCTGTTTGCTTTATTGTTTTTCTTCCTGCAATTTTCTTTTCAACACATTTGACACGGGACATTACGTAATACACCCACGCAGCGGCGGGCAAACGAAATTTCCGTCACTTTGACAAAGCAAAAAATACGTCCACCAGCGCAGCACCGAGCACCCCAGCCTGTGTGTGTGTGTGTGGTGGTGCGACGTGATACGATAGAAGCCGGCTACCGGATGACTCGAGGCGAGCGTAAAACGTTAGGGAAAATCAAAATTTTCATGGGAAATACGTGTATGAGTAATAATGTGCGAATAAAACATCTCGTTATGACACAGTAGCCTACATGCGTACCCATATTCGTCTCTGGGGGGGAAGCTCTAGCTGCACAATGCACGTATACGTGTGCGTATAAGCTTTCGCCTTGCATTGCCTGGACGAGTTTTGTGGCCTTTTTTTCGTTTTTTTTTTTTTTTTTTACCATTTTCATCATCAATTTCATAATAACATTAGTGTATTATTATCTCAACGATTCAGTTGATATCGTATAATTATATTATACGTAACCGCGGCTACGTTCTACGAAAGCTACGCACATTTATATACATATAGGCAATGGCAATAGGAGGCGTAGCGCATCGGATAAGCGGCAATATTTATTACCATGCTCATATTATAGGGACACCACACAGTACACAGGGCCGGATAATGCTTTCAGTTTCCACCATCATAACGCGTACGATTGATGATACGGAATTATTTCGGCCACCCCGCTACCGTCCTCGAGGTACAACATTCGAAAGGCGAGGCGATAATATCGCAATTACGTAATTAAATTGCCACAAAGGCGTTTTCATTTTGAAAAACACAGTTCAATTTTGAAAGTTCTGCGTCTGTAACCGAAATACACGCTCTTCCTTTTCCTATCGAGTGTAGTGCCTCCCGGTACCATAAAATGGGTCCCTTTCTTCGCAGGTATATTTACTGTACAGACAGGTACCCCGCGCCTGCGTGCATCGTACCATATCTCTACTAGTATGAGTACTCGGATTCGACTTTTCCTAAAGCTTTTAAACCAGCACCACTCCATCTTAAGTAGGTATTTTGACACTAGAATATGTTTCACTATCGAGTGGCTTCTTATTATGAAACGAAAGTGCGTTGGTTTGGTATTTGCGTTGCCGAACCACACCTCGCCGATGATATTCAATTCATTCGTGCTCGTATTTCGCTTTCGCATCGCTCTCCCCTGTCGGCGTAACTTCGGTGACAAAAGCGCACTTCTGCACCATAGCGCAGCGTAGCAATAGCGAGTACTTCTTCACGTAGATACCTGGCTAATTGATTAAAATTTGAGCGAATTCAAAGTTTGCAAACACACGCAGCTTCGATAAGCTCGTCGTTATTTTTCATCGCTGGTTTAACTGCAGCCAGCCATATTTTGAACACAAGTAATTTACATTCCATCACCTCACCGCATAGCCAGATTTGTCTTTAGCTTGGGTTTGGGTTTAGAAGCTGGAACTGATATGTACTCTATGTGTAATCTGCGTTAGCTTTAGCACGCAATTAGCACCCTTCATCGGAATGGAAAGCCGAAGTGCTGGCAGACAGGCGGAAAAAAGGTACTCGTAAAAACTATCAAATCGGCGCGAGATAAACGCAAGGCGCAAGATAGGTATTCGCATACCAAGTCCGAAAGTATATTACTTTTACATTAGAGAGAGCGTCCCTTTTAAAGCTTCCGCGAATCTCTTTCCTCTTTTTTTTTTCTTTTCACCATACACTTTTGCGTGGCTCGTTTTTTTTTTTTTTTTTTCATTTATTCTTCTTTTTAATCTTTTTTTCCTACTTTTTTTTTCTCCAAGAAAAGATGGAAGACTTTTTTCCTTTTCCCTTTTTTCCTCCACATAATCGACGGCGATGCGGCGGAGCTTCTTCTTTGTCAATTTCTTCTTTCGTCCGTTTTTTTTTCGTACCTATCCTATATGTAGATTGAAGGTATAAGTGTAAGTCGATGGCAATGTCGCTTTCGACATCACATAAACATAATGCCGCAGCAGGTGGCCGGTCGCATCATCGACATCGGCATTGGCAACGAGGCAACTCATCAGCGTAGATACAAAATGTAAAGTAACAGTGACTTTTCTTCTGTCATTTCATTACCATTATTACTCTGTAAGCTCATTTTTTCACATGGTCAATATTTTATACATTTCAGTGGATTAGAGTAATAACAATCCAAGTCAAAATACAGCAGTTATTGTTATCCTTGGATTCGTTCTTTCAACTTAGGTATGTAGAAGGTTGGAATTTTTGCGGGACCAAAAAATTCAGTTGGTTTTCCATATGTTGGGATTTGGGAATCAATACTCTGGGAAATGGGTATATTGAATTTTTGCAGTGGCACAATAAAAAGCTATGTCTTGAAGGCGGGGGGGGGGGGGGGGCATTTTTAGAAGTAGCGCCAAAACAAAATTTCTTACCACAGTTTGGTGTAGTGGACAGTGGTTATTGGTTATCGTTTGTACTGTTTGGGTAAGTATTCTAAGCGGTTAGCAAAGGAATACTTCGTTTTTTGAACACGAGTTGACATGCGGTTTTTCTTCCCATATAATTCGACCCTCCTGAACTCGAATCCAGCATATTGGCTTTCCGATTAGAAGTAGAGAAGTGACACACTCTTGAGATTAGTGTCGCGGAAAACGGCTATTTTTCGTGAAAATAAGAGGTAAAATCACGTTTTTAAATTTTTTAAGCCCCTCAATGGTGACCAATTGGGATATGAAATATGTTTTCCATATAATTCGAACCTCCTGAACCCGAATTTATAATTTTAAACCCATTTTGATAGATCATAAGTCCACCATTTTTGAAATTTTTGAGTGCAAGATGTCAGGTATAAGTGAACTTCAAAACTGCAAAAATCTTGAAATCGATTCTTTTCAGATGAAACCTCTCAACTTCAAACACACACTATGTACCCCTACAATTCGTACCTATGGAATACGTATGTTTATATATGTTGAAGTACCTGCGACTGGAGATAATTTCCGCATAACACACCATCGCGATTTCCACTGAAACAACAAAAAAACAAAAAAATAAAGTATGAATCATACGAAATTTATAGAGAGTACCTAAATATTTTTTCTTGACAATGTATAAGTATATAGGTATGTATTTTATGCACTACAAAATAAGTATATGGCGGGAGCGAACAAACTAATAACCAAACAAACAGGCAGGCAGGCAGGCGGAAGCAAAAATAAAAGCTCAGGCAAAGAATCATCACTCGACGAGCAGAGTAGATAGACACAAGTGTCAATTTTATATTCTGATTGAAGAAGCTACCGGCACAAACGCCAAACTCGAGTCCCCGCCACAGTACACTCAATAATTGTAAAAATAATACCCAACAAAAAATAACGAGAAGAACTCAGATAGTAGGCAAACAAAACAGTAGGAACCTATCGGCGCGCCAAAGGAGTTACGTCGACAGGGAAAGGCGAGCATCATTCGAGAGAACAGTGGAAGAGTTGAAACGATTGAGGTACTACAGGGATCCTTGTATTGTGTATTTGTATTTTATATAACTTTTGTCCCAGCGAAAGTATAGTAATACCACACCACGTATTCGTTGTCATTATTTTTTGATACCAAAAAATTCAGTGTGATGCGGCGAAGCGCGGGGCCAGCCTACTTGATATTTCTGAAAATACCGTACACGCACGGGGCTGGGTACCCATTGCACGGTGTCAGATTGTTTTGGTGGCGCTGATGCTGACATCTAAAAGCCTAAAAGGGCATGGCAGGGGTAATCTGGAAGCAGAAACTATCGTTGTGGTATTGCGATTGCGACTGAACAGCTACCTCTACCCTTCACCCTATCCATTAACAAGACCCGAACTCAAACCCCGACGCTGCGCTAACTGTTTTTCAAAAGCTATTGAAAAGCCTCACCACCAATAAGGCGGACGCGGCAAGAAAAAGGATAAATACGTAAAACCGAACGGCGCACTCCACTGCCGTACTCTCCCCGCGCTAACGAAGCAAAATAATACCAAATACCATCGGTTTTTGTTATCGACTATCGTGTTGTTATTAGATGGAAAAACGAAGACGTACTTATACCAACTTATATACAACTACTAAACTACAACTACATACAACGACCATACGCGAGTATAAGTATTGCAAGAAAAGCTTCAACGACGACGAGAATATCGTAAAAAAAGAAAGAGATGAATTGCGAAAGAAAAGGAGAAAAAGGGATTCCCAATCCGACAAGACGACGCAACGAAAGGATTTTCGGTTTGTTACTCGCTACAAGATACGATATTTGGCAGGATCCCTCACCCCCCCCCCCCACCACCACCGCCACCGCGTTTACCTTTAGACACTTCATCGGCACTACTCGATGCGCTCTTTCGGTTAAAGTTCGAGTTTATCTTTTTAAAAAGCTAAAATTCTACATTTACCGCAACAAATCGCGTAGGCTCGCACTTTTTTTATATACTTACTCGAATTCGTACGTACAACACACCGCACCTACAGTCTACGACGAGGCTACGAGAGAAAGAGAGAAAAGAGGAACATCTTTACAACAAATATAGACAAGGATTTTTTAAAAGAGGGAGCCGTTCTTATTTTCTTCCCGCCAACGCCATCGCCGGTCTACCTTCCTAGATCGTGCGTACACGCATCGCGAACGTGAGTCTATACATAAAAAATAACCAAACGTAAATTCCTTTACTTACGCATCGTATTACGATTTTATACGTACGTAAATACGCACATCCCAACACTAACACCTACCTACAACAAACAAACCTATAAACCTGAGCTCGCTATTTTCCCCTTTTTTTCATCGTACTTTCTTTTTCAAACTTACGAGTATTTATTTGGAAAAAAATTTATACCCTTGTAAACATATCCCGATACATACACATCCGCATACTTTTAACGCATGCAGAGGCCCTCGGCAATATGTAACCTGCACATACCTATACGTGTTTACACGCGATTTGTGTGATTTTGTAATTTACCCTACTTCTGGGAGTGCATAGCTACAATATATTGTACATACCTACTACCTACACAGTTCACACTGAGCACTACATGCAGCACGTACTACCAACAAAAACCTCGCACAAATACACAAAGTAAATACTATATTTGATCGTACCTATCCGCCTACCCACCCAATTATCTACCTATCTACCAATCAACCTACTCACTCGAAACTTGTACACCATACACAATCTATGTAAGTATAGAGGTACCTCCGTCCTCCATCCATCTGTAAAAAAGACCTCGTCAGAATAGTTGAAAGAAATGAAAAATCATAAGTAAGAGATCATAAAAGATGTTGAACACCATCACACATCACTTCTCCTCCTTGCCCACGAACACAGAACTACATTGCCATTGCGGTGGTCAAAACGAAATATTGTATTACAAAAAAATCAAATCAAACAATCCGAAAATCAAAATAAACCAAAATTCGCAAAAATGGCCGAAAATGTTACATTAATTGTAACAAAACACCTGATCCGGTCTACACATAACCTATTGACGGTTGAGGATTTATCATAAACCACTAACAGAGATGGCTCGAAATTCTCATCTCATCTCTTACCACCATCATCGACATCCACGATTATTGCTCATTAGTCATTACCTCGTACCTACCTAATATTCACACTCTTCACAGGGGGCAGCAAATCTCCGCGAAAGAGTACCTAGAATTTTTGCTATCATCGTCGCTGTGGCTTGATCTTTCTCAGACAGTGCAGGCCAGCGCCACCAAAGACGATAACCGATACTAAGAATTTTTTATCAACTGCGGGGAGGGGGGGGGAAGGGTTCCTTCCAACTCTTACCGAATGAGTTCGCTTTTCTCAAATACTCCGTCGCCACCGCCAATCTCATTTTCATTTTTCGGGCTCCGCTTACCGCTTTTTGTTTCTGGGCGGACAGCCAAACAACCAAGTCGAGCGATTTCGTATACTAAAATATTTTCTAACCCCTCGTCTAGCCACATTGCACCGGATTCGACTCGAGTAGATCGCTATTTATGCGATATAAATTTTTCACTAAAAGGGTGAAACTGAAAAATAAGGAAGCGTTTAAGAAACCGACTACTCGGAAATAACGAGGAACGTTAACTTTTAAACTAGCAAAACCTAAAAGCACCATTTTTTTCGTATAATTATTTTCATTCGTTAACGTAGTAGGATATGTGTATTTACTACCTACAACCTAGCTACCTACTAGAAGCATACTAGATACGCTGCAAAAAGAAAAAGAAGAAGACGCAAATTAGGAAAGGAAAGAAAACGAAACCATTTAAAAATTATACGAGTTGGGTAGATTTTCTCGACGGTTTCTACGAGTAGGTAGTAGGTACATCTTGCAGATGTAGGTATGTTGGCGCTTCGCAACGCAAATTGAATTTCACGCCGGACTCCGTAATATAAAGTTCTAGAGTGCAAAACGAGGGAGACTGACACACATAGCGTGGTAAGAGTATAAATTTGAATCGTATCGCGTCGTTGTGCAAAACGTATTCTCTGCGGTACAACGATTAGGGTTTCGGGTTAGCAAATTCTACAACGAATATTTCGTTACTTTTCTCTGTCGCGCCGGGCCGCTAATTTGCCAACATTTTTCAAAAATAAAAAAAGGGGTAGTAAAACGCGTTTTAGAGCTACATCTACATTACGATATATACGGCAGGATGGGAGGAAAGATGGATCCACTACCCGAAGCAACATCCGCCCCTTGTGCGATATTTTCAACGCTTCCCAAAAACGCGAGTTTACACAAAATACCGAATAATTTTTTTCTTCTCGAATAAATAATTTCGTCGCTTTTTCTTTCGAAGAGTCGAATCAAAATAAAAAAAACGAAAAGGGGAAGACGACGGCTCGTCTTGGCGCTGAAAGCCGAAATTTTACTGCCATGTAACGTCGTAAGATCCAACAGACCGACCGACGGAGCGCGAGCTTCTAAAAAGCTCATTTAAGTAACTTATTCGCGACGCTGCGAAAATGAGTGAAAAATAATAATGAAATGAGTGCTTAATTAAGTGTAACGCGCGTTTAAAAAAAAGTACACGGTAATAATATCTACTTGGTAGCTACTATATTTGTCTAGCTACAGCTATAGGTGCATATGCATACAGGGAGGCTCTGGAGTGGCTCACACTTTTTGAGATCTGGATAGACACGAGTCCAATAAACAAAAAACTTTATAAACACGTGCCTATCTCTATTTTGGAGGGGCAATGTTTTTTTTTTTTTTTAATTGTCAAAATTTTCACAAAACAATACGTACTGAAACAGAGTTAACTTACTGAGAGGAACAAAAACAGCCATGTTGAAAATTTGTCATTTTTGAAAATTAAGACGCGACAAAGCTTTGAAAATGAAAATTTTCAAATTTTGAAGCACTGTAGATGCTTCATCATCAGAGATAGGTAAATTTTGAAAATGACCTTTTTCGTTCCTCTCAAAAAGTTGTTCCAGTTTCTTGTATTGTTTATTCCAAGTTTTGCATTTTTTATTTTGTTATGTCCTTTTACCAACTCTTGGAAAACCTAGACAGGAGATAGTTCACAAGGATTGGTTGTTTCTCTAATTCTTTCAATTTCAAAGATAAGCATCTCAATGTGATGACTTTTTTGCATTTTTTGAGTAAGTACTAATTTATCTCAAAACAGGATCGAATTTTTATTTATTTTTTCAATTGTAGTGTTCCCAGCAATTTTACCAAGAAATTCCCAATATTCAAACCTCTGTAGCGACTTCATTTACAATTTAGATAGGCACAATGTGGGTATAAAGCACAATGTGCGCATAAAAGTTTTTTTTTTTAATTCGACTCTGATCCGGGCCTGTAGTCAGAGTGACTTTGTAAAGGTGGCATGAACTTGAATTTTTTTGCATATTTTTCTAGTAAGTACATAGAATTTTTTTATTGACAAAGTTTTATAATTTTTCAGGGGTGGATCAGACTGATGTCAAGGGTGGCCAGGCTATATAGGCCTGCACTGATCTACCTAGTATATTAAAAAGTGTGGGTCACTCCTGGGCCACCCTGCACGAACACACTAGGTTCGGTTGCCACTTACTTTTTTGCCATCGCGGAATTTGACGCTGCCTTCGATTATGGTGCTGAAATCCATTCCGACCCCGACGGCGACTCGATCGCAGTATCCTCTTCAGTGCATCGTATTGGTATACCTAATCGGTATCACGATATGTACACGTACGTAATTGCGAACACAAACACACGAACCACTTATGCACATTTCGACACATTTGTTAATTTTTTCCACAAAAATCACGCTCGATTCGCGGAAACGCGCAAAACGTAGCGGCAGCCGCGCCGATTAGCCGAAATCAAACAAGAAATGACGAATGTTTTTCGCGAAATGAACCGACAACACCCGCAACATCACATACACATCCGACAATTATTGGTATCGATGCCGGTAACCGTGCAGACAATAACAATAATAACGACGACGATGGCCAGGACGATCGCGACATTCGATTAACGCACAGATTTTATGTAGCTTCAACACATTAGGTGAATAGTGCTCAAATTTCAGCTACAGCGTCCACTACTCCACTACTAATAAGTAATTACTCGATAATTACGGGCTTAGGCAACGATAAGTTACGTGGTCGTAAAATTAAATCACCCAATTAACGACTGGCTACCCTTACACCATCGCTACCATCAATATGATTTTTTTCAAAATAAATTTTGAAAAAAAAAAATTATTATCGATACAAAAAAAAGTTCGAAAATTAGTCGCAATGAAAATGCTCACAAAAATGACAAATTACGATTTTTTCGTCGAAGCTCAATCAGTTGGAAAAAAATTACGTAAAGTTTTGAAACACACGAAATGAGCGGAACGTGCCAGGTAACGTCGTACTTGCATCAACCAACTCGAAACGATGACTAAACGTAAACTAAACTACCGGCATCGTACCGGCTCGAGTTGAGTAGAGCGAGTGGTGGTGTGGCGCGAACGTGCCAACGTTACTACTTCGCGACCAATGCCACTTTCCCACTACCACCTTGCAGGACGCGACGCGACGCAAACGAGCAGGAAAAGGATGCGGGAGCACGCTTAAAGTTGGCACACGACGACGAATGTGCGAATTGCAAAACAAATACGAAATAATAATATGTATGAGTGTAGTATACTAAGCATAGCAGGTACCATTACCATACTAGGTGGCTGCCGGCTGGTAGCATGGGTTTATTTGTTTCGCGCCTTTACCGAGCTAGAGCTACCGCAAATGATGGCCTTTGCCACACGGTCGACTCGACTCGACTCGACTCGACTCGACGCTGCGCCGCTTCACCATCATTAAAAACAACTCGCCACCCACTCAGTTAGCAGTTACGTATCAACTCAACCGGCAATGGCATCTGGCAGCACTGCAAAAGCTTACCAGCCAGTACCAACTTTTCTCTCATTCCATCACTCATCTACTTGTCAGTTGTCGTCGTTAGTCATTTAAAAGCCGAAATTGACAGTAACCTTTTCAACAAAATACGTAAGATAGATACTTTTGTACGAGTACGAACACGCTTCGATACTTTTCAACTGACCATTGGTCACTGCTAGCGCTACATCATTTTTGTCCCCTTCGATTTTTCATTTTATTCATCGCCATGTTGTTCCGCGCACCTCCAAAAGTCAACTATACATCTCGTTATGAAAATGGAGGGGTAAAGGCACACGCAGGCCCGCCAAAAGGATGGCAAAGGGGGCACTTCGCACTGGACCTAAAGTTTGGCCAGGGGACCCGAATTGAATTTTTTCAGCTCGAGTTTTTACAACCATATAGTTTTTGTTCAAACTCAAAAGTAACAGTGAGCTGAGGATGATTACTCAATTTTGAGTGTAAATTTAAAAAAATGATATTTACAAATTAAAATCATGTCACCGGCCAAACCGGCGATGCGGGCCGGGTCAGGATTTTGACGCAACCACCCCAGTCACCTAATCCGAATACTGTTCGTGTTCAGTGATGAATTCGACGAATTCGTCGTATAAGTTCCTCGACCTCCTAAAGGTGTCGGAGCACATGAGAGGGGCCTCATCACCGACGAATACCGCCAACCACCTCGAGATCCGAAATTCCGACTCGTGTCTCTTGTCTGTTTCGTTGAGGTTTACGTCATTGCAACAGTTTCTCGAACGAAATACGTCTCCAGGACAATTTCGCATCTACAGTTCATTTAGCACGAATGGCAATTTTGTTGCGATCAATCGACTTTCTCCCTTCTTTCATAAAGTTGCCAATTGATGGTTTTTTTAACGAGCGCCCGAGGAGTCCAAGCGGGTGGTATTTCCTACGTTTCCTTCATTAAGGTGAAAAATAGTCGCTCGTTGACAATTAAAGAACTCTATTTGCATTTAAGTCGCGTTGTGCCAAGCAAAGCTACACAAAAGCTGTCCGAAAACCGAATCTCTAATGGTGTTGAGTGTTTCTCCAGTGATGAAAGAAAATCCACAGGATGAATAGGCAGCCCATAAGAAGCAAAAAATATTACATCGTGTAGTGCCCATTTCAAAACCTGGAGGGGCAAGGGAAAATGAAGTTACAGAGAGAATTTTTCTGACCAAGCATACTGGTAACCCTAAAAAAAATTAATGTTTTTCATTCTCGGCATTTTTTCCACTCAATTTTGAAAATGACGATACAAAAATGCTCCAAAAATCGATGCTCCTTAGCACCTTTACTTTTGAAAATAGGCAAATTTATCGCAAAACATTTCTTGTATAAATGTTTAGATGGGTGACGAATAAGAATGCGAGTGCGAGTACGAGTACGAACGCCATCAACATTATCCGAGAAAGAAGGTACCCGTCGTTTAAGTAGGTATACTACTACAAGAGGGATGAAAACAGTGATAACGACAACGCGAAAGAGAGAAAAAAAACAACCGTATTTAGCATTTTAATTGGTTTTCTCGCAGCAAACTGCGAGAATGCGAAATACATACGAAATGCCCGCAGCCGACGAACAATAAATGTCTCCGTCGTGATCTCATCGTCGCCGCGCCGTCTTTATGGCAAAAAGTTAGCCTCGTTGAATACTTGTACATTTATACAAAACATTAACACACTACTGGTACTCTTACTTGTAGTTACAAAACACTGGCAAGCGGCGAATAAGATGGAACCTCTCTCTACCTATTACGATGACTGGATAGTCCACACAGTGGCAGTGCAGTGCACAACCGCACTGTTCACCCCCCTTCGCAGCAGGCAGCAGGCTGCCATGCCACATGCGATTCAAAATCAACAAAAAAAAATGACTGCTAAGTTTATGTAAAAGACAGCTTTACACCCCGTTGACCTACACCAGTGCACTGTGTGATCTGAACTCCGAGGAAGAGGAGGAGGATGAGGATGAGGAGAAAACAAGGCAGGGTCGGTTTCATCGCTCGACTTTTTTTTACTTTTTATTTCTCGGAGAATTTCACTGTCGCCGCAGGCACTAGCTACGATATACCTACTTAAGTAATAAAACTTTTCCTCTTCGACCAACTTCGCTAGAAGGCCACTTTCTTCGCAATACTTTTCCCGCATTTCTTCCCGCCTCGGCTCGCTCGCAATTCCGCAAGTTATTTCCGGCGTCGCGTACTTTGGTATCTTTTTCGAGTTACGAAATCTTCTTTTTCGTTTACCACTGTGCACGCTTCACTCCAAAGTCTGAACTGAATTGAACCCTGCTGATGGAAGCCATCTTACGAAGTAATTCTCATACCCGCTTCAATACCACGTACACTCGTACAGCACCCACGTGTATATCTGACGATACGAATGAACAAAATTCCGAATCGAATAAGGAAATAAGTGAATTACCGCTATTCGGACCACGAGCGCGGAGTGGCTGAATTCTATCGGCAAAAATGAAAAGGTCTAAAAAGGTGCACCATAAACAAAAATTTGCTTATCACTGAAATTTTTCAAATGTTATCACGACCAAATCATGACAAAATCAATACAAAATGCACCTTATTAGCGAAATCATCACAACACAGCCATCTGTTTTTAAGAAAAAATAAACAAAGGTGCACCTTTTCAATACCTACTTGATCGTAATGTACACTAGCGCGCCATACCTATCCTTGGTCCCAATAGACCGTTTTTTCAAAAGAGATCTTCCAATTTGTTCAAGTAAAAATCTTGTATTTTTTTTTTTTTTTTTTTTTTGATAAAAAAAATTATGTGCTTGGAGAAAAATAATATTATCAATTTTTAGTTTAATTTTCTTGAAAAACTATAGAATTTGTACAGTGACAAAAGTATTTTAGCTGATTTTCTCTAAAGAGAAACTCAGCTATTAAATTTGACCTGATAATGGAAGTTGGGGGTGAGGGGTATTTTTCTCGACGTTTTGGGTCAAAATAAAGACGATTGGCATGATTTACGCATTTTGGTATTTCTTTATATATATATATATATATATGTGTACGTCCATAACAAAAGGGCCCATTCTGTCGGTATTGAGTTAAGACCAGATCCTAAAAGTACATTAAATTTGATGTAAAATGAGACTAAGAGGAGCCCCCTAGCCCCAAAACTCCCGAAGTTACAGAAATTTAAATTTGAAATTTGAAAAAAGTAAGTTTTGAGAAAAATGCATTTGAAAAAAATGAAGACTAAAAAACTTGAAAAATTGAAATTTTTCGATCCCAAAAACTTATGAAGGGGTGAAATGGATATGAACGCATGTACTCTAGTAGACATCAACCCCTCACTGTATGGGACAACCCCTGAATCGCTCAGGTATGCAATCAATACAACACGACAGAATGGGCCCTTTTTCGTATTTCTAGAAATTGTCGTATTTATGGGGTACATCCGATGGCTAATGAAGTTTAGCATTCGTCCGAGTGGTTTTTACCATAATTTCACAATTTTTAAAATCCCCCTCCCCCTTAAAATTCTTTATTATATAAAAATTCTTGCGTCTTTTTAACAAACTGAATGAAAAATAAGGAAGCATTATCGAATTAATTTCTCTAATTAGGAACAACAATAGTACCTATACAAAAATTTTATATATATATAATTATATATATATTTTTTTTTTTTAAATTTAAAAAACATAGATTTTTTTCCCAGACAAATTCAGTTTTTTTTTTTTCAAAAAAACGAAAAAATATCTCTTTTTTTGGATTTTTCCCTTACGAAAAAGAGAGCTTTTTGACAAACATTTCTGAAATATTTTGTATCTACTTCAAAAAAACAGAACATTTCTTCTCTACAAAAACTAATTTTTTATCAAAATAATAAAAAAAAAAAATTATAGGTAATATAAATTATACGGATAATTATTAGAATTCTTCGAATTGAATTACACGAGTTTGACTTCGCGGTTTTTCGTGGTAGAAGCTGGATTTTTTGAAGGGAGGGGGTGAAAAAACAGTGTCTTCAGCAACCCAATGTCCAAAAACCGGAAAATTATATAGAAAATTGAGCATCGACAGAATGGGCCCTTTTTCAAGTTTTCTTGAAATTCCTGCACTGCGGAGAAAAAACTCGACCGAGGCTTTTTGCTGAGTTGGAGTGATAGACCAGTGTTACCTACACCCAAAAAATCCAAAAAAACGAAAATCACACTTTTTGACCTAACTTCATAAAACTTGCTGTATCTCGAAAACGGTGATCGACGGAATGGGCCCTTTTGTTATGGACGTACACATATATACCTATACCTTTATACATATATTTATATATATATGTATCTCCAAAATTTGTCCAGACGATAACTCGAGTAAAAATTAACCGATAATGCTGAAATTTTCATGAGAGGTTTGTTACTACTGGGAATAGAACCCTATTGTTTTTGAAAAAAATCGGTGAACCGGTTCTCGAGTTATTAGCAATTGAAATTTTCAAATGCTTCTAGCGCCTCGAATTAAGCAATTACGCGAAATTAGTAAATAACCTTTTTAGTACTACTTGAAAAGACGCACAAAAAAGGTTCTATGCATTTTTCTTTTTCAAGGACCGGTTCTCGAGGAATTCGCCATGGAAAATTTCAAAACAAACAGCTGATCATCATTTTTTATTTTTAAAAAATAAATGGCTAGCAAAGTTGTAAAAATTCAAAACTTTTGCAATGCCTATCTAACTGCCTACTTTTCATGATAATGTCGTTTCTTATTGGTTTAAAACTTGTTAAAAGTTTTTATTTATCAAAAATAGCTGGCTGTAAATTACATAAGGTTTTTAATCATCTTAAAATTATCAATTTGATGATGTTGTTATCAAAGTACATAAAAATAATTCAATTTACATAAATTTTGAAAAATAAAAATAAAATTGAAAATAAAAAATAAAAATAATATAAAATTAGCTCTTTTAACACATTAACTGCGTTAGCATTTTTATGTATTTTTTCTCCCATTTTTCAGAGAAAAAATCTCCAAAATATTTGGAGTAATCAAAGTGAAATTTTCAACAAAAGAAATCCAAGAATTTAAAAAAAAAAAAAAAAACTGATTTCAAAATTATAATTTGTTATAAAATAATTTTATTTTGTTTTATACTCACGAATATTTTTCTGATTGTTGGAAGAAGGAGATAAAAAAAAAGTTTTTAATGATTTTTTTGGAACCATCTAACTTAACAAAATGTTTCTCATAAATTAAAGCCAGGTTTTATTTGGACGATTTTAAAATTTTAAAAATTCACTTCTTTATGAGAAATTTTCGAAGTAAATTTTTTTCAAAATAATTATTGATTAACTATTTTTTTTGAATCAGATGAAAAGTGTGCAGAAATTTTTCAAAATTTTTTAAAAGAGAAGCAATCTTGAAGAAAAAATTTAAGAAATTTATAAAAACAAATATAAATCTTGACAATATTTTTATTTGTTGAAATGTAAACATGTTTTTTAGAATTTCAAAGGAAAGGAGAAATTTTTGAGAGAATTTTACTCAAGAAGTTTTTATAAAATTAATTATTCCTTCATTTTCTAGAATTCTTCCAAAAAAATCTCAAAATTTCAAACCTGAATTAAGTACGAACAGAAAAAAAAATCTGAAAAAATCGAATTCAAAAAAATGATCAGAATTATTTTCAAAAAAATCGAAGAATTTTTCATCGATACTCAAGAAACATTCTTCTTCCATGAAATCAAAGGGAAATTTTCAAAAAAATAAGAAGAATGGCGAGACTTTTCAAAGGAATTTATGAAATTAAAAAAAAAAATACTACAAATATTTTGCAACAATTTTTCTGAAAATTTTCTAATGAGAAACTAACCAATTATTCCAAGGAGGTTTTAAAAGTCTTATAAAATATTCAGCAATCTATACTTTTTTCTTCAAATAAAATTTCTATGAATGAATTTCTTCAAAAACCTCGAAAAAAATTTCAAAATTCAACAAAATATTGAAAAGTTGAAAAATTTGACAAAAGTTTCCATCAATTTTATGATTAGGGCTCAAATTATTATGCAAATGCATATTTTTTTGTGTGCTAGTTATTCAGGCATATCCAACATATCTTTGCGAATCAAGCAATTCTTCGTCGCGAATGAACCAATGTTGATTTTGCAAATTTTGCCTGTTTCGGCCATAAATGCATTAAATTTTCAATTTCCACTCGGTGTTTTTCGTTTTTTTTTTGTGCAAAAAAATTAAATACTGAAAAAAATAAAAGAATTTCAAATGGCTCGAAATGCGAACTGATATTTCATGAGCTCTATCCATCATTGTAACTTGAATAAATAATAACTTGAAAAAAAAAAAAAAAAAAAAACAATTTAAAGAAAACGAATAATAAACAACACCTAATTAAGATTATTGATGAGGTGAAAAAACTTTTTTATAAAATTAAACAGGGTGTCTACATTATTTATTTTTTTTTTTTTTTGTTGAAAATTCATGACTTTTTACCACGTTTTTATTAGCTTGGCTCGTATGTATGTATGTATGTATGTAATATGTACTCGTATGTCTCATGATCCCAATTGTATGTTTTCGCCCAAAGCTCTCGCATTTGATATTTTACGAGAATTAATAGACCAAAGTGCTCACAATAGGGGTTTTCCAAGCCGCTGAATTCGATTATCAAACTTAATTTTACATCCGACCCCAAATTGGGCCCCTATGAGGGGGTTCAATTTTGAAAATTTCAAGATTCACAACATTAGTATCAAAATGTAGGTTTTCGAGGTCGCTGAATTCGATTTTCAAACTTAATTTTACCCCCGACCCCAAATTGGGCCCCTATGAGGGGGTTCAATTTTGAAAATTTTGAAATTCACAACATTGGTATCAAAATGTAGGTTTTCGAGGTCGCTAAATTCGATTTTTGAGGTTAAATTTACCTCTGACCCCAAATTGGGCCCATATGAGGGGGTTCAATTTTGAAAATTTCAAGATTCATAACATTGGTATCAAAATGTAGGTTTTCGAGGTCGCTGAATTCGATTTTAAGACTTGAATTTGTCAACGGCAAAAAGAGTTAAATAAAAATGTAAAAAACAATTAAAAACCGCGCTATCATTAAAAGTGGGTCATATGTTATTCAGGTATAGGGCTTAAAAAACAAAAAATAAAATTTACTTGAATTATGATGTGTTGAAAAGAAACTTTTTAATTTTAACGATGAAAAGCGTGGTGGGGTGTGCATGGAGATAACAATATGTACATTGTCGAATAACGCCCCACCATGAGTTTCATCGTTGAAATTAAAGTTTCTTTTCAACACATCATAATCCAAGTAAATTTTATTTTTTGTTTTTTAAGCCCTATACCTGAATAACATATGACCCACTTTTAATGAAAGCGTGGTTTTTTGAAATTTTTTTACATTTTTATTCATGAGAAATATGTCAACATTTTCAGGAAGCCCCCTTCCAGCATAAGTGTAATTTGAAATGAATATTGGGAGGGGGAAATTCCCTTATTTTTTCCTATATTTTGTGATGAATAGTTATTTTAAAAAATATTGAGGAAGGGGTCGAATGACTCTTGAATCCCTCAAGTTTTACATATGCCCTTCGAGACTCCTTTTTTTGTAACCAAAAAAATCAAGAAAAAAAATGATACGATCAAAATGTTCGAAAGTATTTGGTAGAAAATATAAAAATGAAGAGAAGTAATGCTTTTGGGGAGGAGGGGAGTGTAAAAATCACGAACCATTGAAAGTTTCCAACTCAGTTATCAAACAGAAAACGGAATATTGCTCGAGCGTAGCGAGAGCGAATTTTTTAAAAATAAATTCAATTTTGAAAGAAAAAAGGTGCAAATTTCGCCTAATAAATAAAAATTTCATGGCTTTCAGCAGCAAAATTCTTGACTTTTCATGACCTAGTGACTTTTTTGAAAAATTCACGACTTTTTCATGACTTTCATGACCCATTTTCAAATTTCATGACTTTCATGATTTTCATGACCTGTAGACACCTTATAAATGAAAAAGAGGTGAATTCAAATCCAAAAATAATAATTTTTCAATGGGACACAAAAAACGTTTTATGCAGTTACGATTGTCAAAAAGGTAAATACGCTATCGCGTATGTACTCGCAAATACAATTTTGAATAAAAATTCCACTTCAAAAGTTAAAACAGACAAGAAGATTAGGCTGAGATGAAATAGGAAATCTTGTAGACGTAGACAGTTAGACACATAGCAATGATTAATAATTCGAATGCGAAAACATTATCTATAGTCTATATATATTACTATTACAGTTTTAGTACCGAAACTAATATTCCGGATAAGAGCATTATCTAATTAGGTAAAAAAAAAAAAAAAATATGGAGTTGATAGGCCAGTCTGTCTAGGTAAAGAGAGAGACCAATGAAGTTGAATTTTATTAAAATTATTCCGAACTATAGATTGAGTTAATAATTCACCTACCTACTTATAAATTATTATGCCTACCTACATGGCACCATTTTTGAGCAATCTGAAGCCTCCAGAAAAAGTTGACTTTTCTCCAGTGCACTGGAATGACTCCAGACGGCAAGAGTCAACATTTTCTGGAGGCTCCAGATTACTTCGAAAATGGTGCCATTTGGCTCGGGGGTTCGACTTTAGGGGGTAGGCGAAGTTTCGGACAATATGCTGGAGAAATGGAATTTTTTGGAAATTTTTAAAAAATGCGAAATTTTCAATTGGTCATGAAAAACACGGGCGAACTCTCCGCCTCGGATTTTGGATTCAACCATGCCAATCGATAGATAACATATTATCGGTTGTTTCATTTTTAAAGCTCGTGATCTGATATCTTTTAACTATTATTATTAAATTTTGAATTAGATTTGTGAACTTTTTCTTATAATAATTTAAGACATATTACATAATATCCATCACCTACATTATACCGTATGTCCCCCCTCATGAAATAATTTTGTTTATAAGTTGGTTACATTGATTAAAGAAAAGATGAGCTCTCAATGTTCACGCACGAAATGTCTTAAGAGACCTCACATAATATAGTGGACAGAATGCTCAGTGCCTAATTACTAATTAGATACATTCCTAACGTTCTCATTTTTATGAAGTTTAGCTGTTCAGATCTTGATCATCTCTGATTAAGTACCTAATTAAACTTTTCGAGAACGACCTACTTTTCTACTTAGTTCAACTGAACCTATTAAGGCAGTGGCGATTCGTGAGTTTTACTTAGTTTTACTGAACTGTAATCGGTTTATATCATTATTGGCAAATTTTTGAAAATTGACTGCTTAACTGCAAAACCTTGCAAGGTTCAAAAATTATAGATTTTTGGTTCCTATGCTTGAAAACACTAAGAATTTACGTGTTTTTGGAATTTTTGGCACTTACAAAGTTTTTCAGTTAAGCAGTCGAAATATGAATAATTACATTTTTATCTCTCGTTTTCTCTCTGTAATCGGGATTACAGCGATTACATTCATGAGCCACCACTGCTATCAAGTGATAAAGAGTTTATAAGTAATGATTCATTTCGCTAGTTACTCGAATGTATAAATTGAAAGAGAAGAATTTTGGATCATCATTACTCTGAAGTGTTTCGATCGATGTTCATCATGAATGCTCAAATATTATTGTTTACAATTGCAACTAGTTCAAATTTCGCAATCGGATCAAACGTCGACGATAAAGTTACTAACTATGGTGAGTTATTATTAACATACAGTTTTTAAACATAATTTATGCTGTAGGTGTGAAAATGTGATTATTGTTCGCTGTGGAACTGATATAATAAAAGGCTTAATTCCGGCATACCTTGTGGGATATTTTGTAATAAAACTCATGTTGGCAGTATACGGAATACTGAAGTAAGGAAGTAAACAAACGCGAACCAATCAAAATTGATGTTTTTGTATTCGGTACCGCCAACATGAGTTTGTTACAAATATCCCACAAGGTAACTATGACGGAATAATTAAAATGTCACTGTAGGCATTGTAGGGAATTAAGAAGACATAACAAACAAGCGATACTTGAAAATAATATAATTCTCGAATAACAATAATGCAAAAAGACTGATGTTTTAATGGTAGTACTGTAATTAGGAAATTGGTAATGTTTTGTGTGTATCTATTTGTAGATCATATTACTCTGTCACAAAAATCAATGGAGGATTTAGATAGAATTTATGGCACATCAGATAACCCTGTAAAAAAACATGCAATTGGAATGGCATTGCAATTGAAAAGAAAAGATCAAAAACTCAATGATAAAGATCAAAAACTCAATGAAAAAGATCAAAAACTCAGTGATCAAGGTCAAAAAATCAAAACACTGGAAGAAAAGATGGTTGGTTGAACACCTATAATTTATCAATTAGGTACTAGAAATGTAAAAATGTAAAATAATAGTGAAGTAGCATAATTTAATGTTTATCTTATTTGCTGTTCCAGTTTTTGAATTTCTTTCTTTGTGCAATAACCACAAGTAAAGCGGACATAAATACGGCGAAGGACACTTACAACATTTTCAAAAAACCCTCTTTAAAGAAGGAACAGAAACCTATTTACAACACTTTACAGTTACCAGAAAACATTCGAAATTTGATGCTTTACCACGATGGCAAACCCCCCTTCAACAAATTAATTGAAGACCACTTACAGTATCATACCACACGCTTCAGAAATTTATATTTCAATCTTAATCGCACAGAGAATAGATTTTACAATGGTCTTCGAAGAATACTGGAAGATAAATACGCTAAGAATTCGAACGTAAATATTACCGAAGTTTATATATCCTTCGTGGCGACGATTGTTAGGGATTACGCTTTTTTCTGGGGAGAGTGTGATATTATTTTAAAATTTTTTTTTTCTCTGTCTTGAATCCTTTCCTAATTCCATACCTGTAATGCCCTCTATTCCTCAAAATAATAACTATAGTTCTCTCTCTTTTGATTTTCTCCCACCCTTCCAAATCCATCAACCAGTTTATCCTTTCCTAATCCGATTCTTCAATTTTTAATTCTTCCGTTAATGCATATCAGATAAATAGGGGCTTGGTGTTATTTTAATTTTGGTTTGTTTTTTCTTATATTTTTTATGTGTATAATATACACTTCATTTTCGTTTAATATTATGTCTCGTTTTATTTAATATTATTTATATAATTATGAGATGAGTTAGACGGAGAGAGTGAGTGAATATGAGGGAGAGTGAGGGAGAGAATTGGCATGAGGATAAAAAGGAGCACAGGTAAGTGCAGTTTATTTTATTTATATTTTCCCTTCATTTATAAAAAAAATTTATAATTGGCCCTTTTGTATAACCTAATGCTTTCGGCTCGATCCTATTCGGAGGGTGATGTATTTGCTCGCATAGGTAGGCATTTTTATGGCCTACTTATGGGGTAATTACTCATAAATTTGGCGCCCGGACAGGGACTCATGTCCTTGTCGTGTGTCCAAGAACCCGAATTTGATCCCAAAATTCAAAATTTTTCAGATCAATTTTGCACAAGTCCTATGGTGCGACGTAGGCCACGTTGAAAAACGTGAACAACTTTGTATTCATTCTTCATCGAACGTTGCAAAGCTTGTTTGAAGGTGAAAATATGATAAAATATTCGATGTGGATTATCTCTAGAGATAAGATACATTCCTTTTATCCTCACTCGTTTTTCATGTAGTTATTCTAAATTTAGACCTTATTTTAATTCCTCGTTTTTAAATTTACAATAGGCTAGCTCGATTTGAGTTATCACTTTTTTTTTCAAGGTATAAATTTTTACTAAGTATATCGAAAAATAGGTAGATAGGTTTAGATAGGTGCTCAGATAGGTTTCTATCCTACCATCATTTGACTAGGTCATATTCTCGTAGGTTTGGACCTTTCAACGATCGCTTTTTTGATTCTTGTCTGCTTAGATATACTCGTAAAAACTTATACATACCTTTTATGTGTTATTGCGCCAATTAGTGTAGATACCTAGACTTTTGTATAGGTTCTAAATTCAGTGTGTAAATCACACGGTGGGCTTTGACGAGAGCCAAGTTTTTATACGATCTTCCCATGGCTTGCTAACGGAAGTATCTTTACGATTTACTTCGATAGGAAGTAAGTAGGTTCGTACCTACTTCCTTATTTTTTCAAAAATTCGTTAATGTTTCGATATTTCGTCAATAAATTATTATTTTGAAATATTACAAGCATAAATCAGATATTATAGTGGCTGATTTTTCTTCCTTTTCCTAGTTTTTTCATAAAACTAGGTGGCGTCCGGATAGATAGGTAGGCGTGTAATCAATTGATTATACGCTAGATATTTTTTCGTAAACTCGTAATATGATTTTTATTTAGTTTACTTTATCATTGATGCTAATTTTCTCTCTGCCCCTCTCTCTTTGTTCACTTATTCATTTATGTACTATTGTATTTTTTCTCGTATCACCAAGCCCAACGCGTTCGCGTATTTCTTTTTTCAAAAAAAAAAAAACAATTGCTTACGTATCACAGTTAAGTGCAAGTGCTTCATATTATTCGTATTTTTCGTGTATAATATTTCGTAATTTTGCGTCGGTATCGCAAATCAATTCGCACTTTCGCATATAGTATTCATTTCGAGTATATATCGCGGTATAGTTCGCATTTTCACGTTAATCTATTTCGTATCCAGTTTACTCGCGTCCAATCGTTATGGCCGGAAAAAATAAGAAAAATCCTAAGCAGCCTCCGGTGACTAAGAAATCGACGACAGCAGCATCTTCGCAATCGAGTGCTCCGGTAACCAGTCATCTATTTAATACACGAATCCCGGTTCCAGTAACTACAATGTCTCCAGCTGGAATTACGCGTAGTGGTTCGCAATTCCGTCCAAATCCACCGCCAGTAGTAACTGATTCGACCAACGTTACTTTTTCGTCGGATTTCGCGCGTAGGTTATCGTCGTCGACAGGTTATCAGCAGCTGGGCAATACGATAAATATGCCTGCTGCATCCGACGTAAATAACGAACCAGCTAACCAATCGTTAATACAGGTTAGCGAGAACCAACTCATCCAACCTACAGCGCCTATTCGTAACACCGTTGCGGCACCCAACGCGATAGAATTCGAAAATCTATTTCCCCAAACACCACATCGACCTACGTATTTATTTCCCAACCTAGACAACTCGTTACGTTTTCCGCCGAATTATTATTTTTCCCAGCAGAATTTTAATTACGAAGTATATTCACCTCTAACGTTTAATTTACCTACGTTTCGTCCTCGTTACCCTCCTGGCATTCCAGCCTTCCCTCCCCCTGCGTTGGGCCAAGCCGCGGAGATCGATAATCAAGATCACGGTAACGATGATGAAAGCACGATCGAATTAGACGAATTATCAGATGAATCAGCTGACTCAGTTTTTGAGAATACTGAAGTGGCAGTTACGACCGCAGCCAAAACAACCGTTCCGAGCTTAGTAGCTACGAATGCTACCTCGCAGAATAATATGTTGCCTACGAATGCTGCTACGTCGAGTGCGAATAATACGATTCATAGTAATGCATCTGCTAATATCCGACCGGACGTCAGCGTGCCAAATATAGCTGCTACGGATCGTTCAATTCCATCGCATACTACCTACGTGTCCACTTTCCATATACCGACGAACACTTCTGCGCCTAGACGTACGATAACGACTACTGCACCAACTGCCACAACAACCAGTAGCCCATGGCCGAATGCAAACTGGCCAAATGAACCCTATACAACATTACCTATGGGTTTTCACTCAAATATTCCGCAAAATACCAACACAGCTACGACGTCGAATACTGCTACGTCTTCGTCGGATTACGCCGGTCGTACTCAATCTACGAGCTACCAGTCTGCAATTCCACCATCCGGTCCAGTTCCGTCGTACAGCTACATTCCCCAGTATCCGTATCAGCCTGCTCATATGTATGAAAACAATCCGCCGTACATCCCATACGATAATAATTTAGAAAAATGGACTGACCATATGATGCGTAAAACTCAACAGGCTATCGATCAATCTGCGGCAGTACAACAACAATTAATAGAACTACAGCGTATTAAAGATATCGAGAAACGTCAATACGACTTCCAAATAGCTGAACTGTTACGTCGACTAGATATGCGTACCGACGCCGAAGCTCGTAATAATAATAATGATATGAGTAATCCAATCATAAGTGATTCCGGTGGCGCTGGTACAGCTCAGCGTGGAACGAATCACGAAGCTGAATTCTCAGAAGATGAAGATGAGCTGGAAACTGAAGCCGAACATCGTTCTAGATCGAGACACCGTCATCGTCATGGTGGTAAAAAACCTGCCATTTACTACCAGGAGCGTACGTTATATTCACCGGAAGAGCTCGACGTAACTCATGGGTTCAATTATCTGGAATCTAGATCAAACAGTACGATTCAGGCGAACGAGTATCGCATCGATCCTACAATACGTGATATTATTACGAAGGAAAAACTTCAACCATTTAAAGGAGTAAAAGATGAACGATCCGTCTGCGAATTCATTAAGGATATTGAACGAGTTTATATGCCATATGCGTTCGACGAAAACCAGAAAATTCATCTTCTTTTGGCACTACTCGATCCGCCGATAAGACGCTGGTTAAATATCCAACCTGTAATGAAGAATGACTACCGTTACAGATCGATTCGTAATACCTTAGGATATCATTATTACAGTAATACGTACCAAATGAGGGAAGTGGAAGCGTTCAACAAATCCACTTATCCAGAAAAATCCAGCCAAACAGTCGGTGACTATGTCTCGCGCTGGATCGATCGGTTGGAGAAAAATCGATGTATTCAAACCGATAGTATGCTGTCAGTCTTTGCCCAAAAATTACCCTTCGAGTACAAAAGTGGAGCTGAAAACGCATTTTTAAATAACAACCCGGTTCTCTTGCAAAAATATATTGCAATGAGAGAAAGCCTCGAAGTGAATATTCCCAGCGTAAATTCCAGAACTTCGACTCACTCAAAAAATAATTCGTATCCGAAGAAACGCTACCAATTGGTTGAAAAGCCAGAGAAAAAATCAAAACCGGATCCTAAGGATAATAAAAAGAAAAATGAAAAAGATGGAAAAAATAAAAAAGATCCACCATCTAACTCGAAATCATCTAAACCCAAAGAGAAGACGAAAAAGTATAAAACTTACGTTATAGAAGAAACTGATTCCACTTCCGAGGCCGAATCTTATTCATCTTCATCGTCATGCACATCTTTGACCTCAAACTCGTCGGAAAACTAGAATCTCAGGTCGGTGAAGGGCAGCCCGAACCTGAATCCGTATTATGCCCAATAACGAAGATTAAATCACAGCCACCGTCGTCGAAGGATAAAAAATCGTCGAAAAAGTCACCGGAGAGTAAATCATCATTGTTACAACAGCCAGCTGATACCGGTACTAATTCTACTTCAACTTTGTCGCCGAATAAACCGCCGCAAAGTTCGTCTCAGCCAAATAAGTCGTCGTCGCAGAGCCAAGCTTTGTCACAGTCGCAGTTGAAAGAGTCACTGTCATCTCCAAGTTCCAGTACAGCATCCGTAGCGACAAGCAACGGATCATCGTTAATTGGTAAGCGTATATTTTATAATTTTTCTAATACCTTAGATCATAATAGACCTCCGTACGTATGTTTAAATAATAATTATACGATCGATAGTTTGCATAAAGATATTTTAAAAGTCGAAAGAAGTCTTTTAGGGAAAGTAGTCTCAGTGTATATTGGTCAGGGCGATCTTGAAAAAGATACTTTTTGCTTATCGAAATTTAAACGAGATTTTGCTAAACTTGCAAATACTTTAAATGATATGAAATTTGATCGAGTTATCTACTGTAAATTGATTCCTATGTTAGGAAGGGAAAATGATCGTAATTATTATCGTAATCTTGCCAATATAAATTCGTATATATTTTTTACGGCGTCCGAATTTAATAATACTTACGTTATGGATTTATTTTCAAAATTTACAGTCAAGGTTCCAAATTTTTCGGACAGCCAACCTTTTCGTTACGTCGATTCTCTAAATCGAATAAAATTTCAGCCGAATTCTAATCTTTATTCGATTCTTTCTCCGAAAGGTGAGGCTACACGTCTGGTTCTAAACGAAAGTGGTAATAGAATACTTGCAAATACGATTCGAAAGTACTCCGATCTTGATCCTCTCAATAAAGTTCCCTCTGTACGTGACATTCTGAAAATAAAAACACAATCGTCTTCATCACCAGCGAAACATCCATCTACCAATACATCGAAAAATAAAATATCTTCCATCAGCGATATTTTAAATGATCAAAACGAAAAAGAATTATATAGTGAAGTAGATGTACCTGTTTTTATTCCGCTACAAATTGGTCCATGTAAAGTAAAAGCTATGGTTGACGAAGGAGCCCCACACGTACTCATCGATGAAGCATTTTATAATAAACTCAAGACTCAGTATCCTGAATTAGAAAAAAATGAACTCTCAAGTAAAGGCACCATCACGTATTCTACAGCTATTGGTACGAAGAAAACCAAATCGTCTCGATGTCTTGCCTTACCGTTCCAGTTTGACAATTGTTTATTGAAAGGACTTCACTACACTCCAGCTGTAGTGGTAAAAGGCCTTAACCAGGGTATATTGCTGGGTCGTCAGTGGAAGAAACAATTTGCTGCTGAAACAAGTTCAAAATACGATACAATTACGTTAACCAATCCGAAAACAAAAGAAAGTTCAACTTTTAATTATGGTAAACTCGTAAAACAGAAACCTGATCTCGTAACCGGAAAGCTCGACTTCGATATTTCAAATTTGACTCGCATTATCAATATTTCGAATGATTATCATCTCAATCCGATTGTATACAAACTGTGTGAGGTTGGTTCCAAGGACATATATAACAACGAACATACTTTGAAATTGATTGAAAATGCCAAGACCGAAATTAAGAAGGAAGTCCAAGCTTTGGAGCATCTTGCTGAAAAAAACAAATTGAAATTACAGGAAATTCTGCACAAAACCCCAGAAGCTTTTAGGGATGAGATTGGTCTATGTAATAAGTATACTCACCATTTTCGGGTCGAGGGATTGGAGAAGCTGAGGGTTAAAAATCGTCCGATTCCACATTCTATGCTAGATTGGTACTCGAGAAGCTTTAGATGCTTTGAAGATCCAAGATGTGATAAAAATTTCAGAATCGCCTTATCGAGTAAACTTGCAACCAGTATTGAAACGAAACGGAAAAATTAGACCATGTGGAGATTTTAAGCCTCTCAATAAATATATGAAAATGATTAATAACGAAGTACCTCGTATGGTAGATTTAAAAATTAAATTTGCTGGTAAGAAAAAATTTACGAAACTCGACATTAGGGAGTCATTCCTTCAGATCCCATTAGATGAAAAGTCCCAGCAGTATACGGGCTTTATGTTTGACAGTATCCCGTATCAATTTACTAGGGTACCGTTTGGAACTAAGGATTCTATGCCCGCTTTTATAAAAGCTCTTCAGATTATCCTTGATGGTCTGGATTTCGTCGTCTTTTACGTCGACGACATCCTGATCTTCGGCGATAACGATGAAGAACATCTGAATCAAATATCCATCGTACTTGATCGTTTGAATGGAGCTGGCCTTACTCTCAACGTGTCCAAGTGTGAGTGGATGAAGGACCAAGTCGAATTTCTCGGAATGCAGATAAATAGCGAGGGATGTAGCCCAAAATCAGACAAGATTTCAGCGATCACCGAGTACCCAGCTCCTCGTACATCGAAAGAAACTCAATCCTTCCTAGGAGTGGTGGGATTTTATCGAGCTTATATCCCGAATTTCGCCGACATCTCATATCCTCTCGTTCAGTTAACCAAGAAAAACACACCATTCATCTGGAAATCCGAACACGATAACGCCTTTAACAAATTAAAAAAATTACTCGCCGATGCTACGATTCAAGCCTATCCTAATATGAATAAACCATTCTTCATACGATGCGATGCAAGCTCTCGAGGTATAGCTGGTGCTATATACCAATTTGACGACCATGGTGAAGTGCAGCCCATCTCATTTTGCTCTCGGATCTTACAGCCAGCGGAGCGCAACTATACTGTAACGGAGCAAGAGCTGCTTGCTATCATATATACTCTTAAGTCCCATTATTACTTTTTAATAGGTCAAAAAATTCATCTATATACGGATCACAAGGCGTTAACCTTCCTAAAATGCCACCCATTCGTTTCTCCAAGAGTAGTTCGTTGGCTCCTCTATTTATCCAACTTCGACATTAATATCGAGTATATTTCGGGAAAAGAAAATGAAGTAGCGGATGCGCTTTCTCGTTTCCATCACAGAATCATCCAAGACTCTACGCCGATTATCAACTTTTTTAACGTGGAAGAATCAAAGGAATATACTCGTAAAATGGAAAATTTACAAGCCGAGCAAGAAAAAGATCAGCTTGTGAAAAATTTCATCTCAAATCCTCATTCAGTCCCACGTTTATCGAAATCACCTGACAATAATCTCTACATGTGGAAAGGCAATACTCCTGAATCTCGTGTTTATATACCTATCCATCTTCGTAAGCAGGTTATTCAACATTACCACAATTATTATTGTCACCCAGGTGTCACTAAACTTATTTTATTAATACGACGTAGTTTCAATTGGCCGAGTTTGGCTGATGACATTTATTTTTATGTAAAAGATTGTCTTGAGTGTCAAATTTCGAAAAAGCGATCTGCTATGTTGAAAGGTCCACTTCAGTCGATAGAGTCAAAAAATTTAGGTGACATGGTATGTGTCGATTTTTATGGGCCTCTGCCTCGAGCTCGTGCCGGTTTGAATATGATCTTAGTCGTGACTGACCATTTCTCTAAATTTACGAAATTGTATCCGATGAAGTCTGCTACAGCTCAAAATACTATCAACGCTATGGAAAAATTTCTCACCGATTTCAGTCATCCTATAAAATGTATACTTTCGGATAATGGCCCACAATTCTCCTCGAATTTGTGGCGTAAGTATTGGAGAGATAAAAATGTCTCACTTCGGTATACAGCCTATTACACACCTCAGAGTAATCCAGCTGAGTGTGTAATGAAAACAATAGGTGATCTCTTTCGTATTTACTGTCCAAAGAAGCAAGGTAACTGGATTAAATTTCTCGACGCTATAGAACACCGTTTGAATAATGTGCCTCATTCGACAACAGGCTGTATTCCAATCGAACTCGCCAAAAAAGAATTAGGGAAAACTCCAAATCCATCGAGTATACCTACTTTACCACTTTCAAATCCGGATAAAGCTCGAGAACTTTCGCAGAAAGCTGCTCAAAAAAGAAAGGAATCTTTTGATAGGAATAACACCACGACGAAACTCAAAATTGGTGACGAAGTTAAGGTCATTCTTCACAATCAGTCATCTAAAATCGATAATTATAATGCAAAAATTGATTCTCAATTCGAAGGTCCTTTTATCGTCGTTGGTGAACTTTATCCGAATTATTATGATCTTTATCATCCGGTACAAAAATTCAAAATTCAGAAAAACATTCGAGAACTTAGCAAATTATAATTGGTATACTCGTTTTACATTCAACTGGTATTAGGTAGATTCGAACTAGATTACGTCTATATTTTTTTTATTTATTCAATCAATTCGGTAATTTGTAACCGGTATTATTATTTTATAATTTATTTATACTCGTATAGCTCGTACTATAGATGTATGTAGATTTGATCGTATTCTCGATATGTGTATCTGTATTCCAGATTCCATATAATTTTCAAGACTTCTTCGTCGTTCAGTCTTTAAATAATAATAGTCAAGCTTATATCGATCTTATTTATCGTACCGGTTAAAATGAAACAACGTTAGCTCCTCCTATATTAAATGTATTAAATGTTTCACGTTCTTGCTTAACTTATTGTTATTTTCATACGTTATACCACGTTAATAATGCTATAAAATCGATAATTTACTCACTCGTTTGTTAAACTCGTATCTCTATGAGATAAATATTTTTTTTGAATGACTATTCATTATTTTTTTTTTAGTCCACCTCGTTGGAAAAATCTTTTTTTTTTAGAATCGATTTATTTATAAAGGTATTTTTATTTTATTTTTAATTTTCTTCAACCGGAGGTCTATTTTGGTATTATTTTTGATCGTGATGTATGTTACTTATATTTTTTTTTTTTTTTTTGAAAATTGTTATTTTATTTTTATTTATTTATTTCTATTTTTGTTCTTCTGGAAAGCCATATTTATTCGTATTTTTTTTTATTTTTATTATATTTTTTTTTGTTCGATTAGATTATTATTATTTTTTTTTAGTAACCCAAGTCCCATTTAAGTCATCTGTTTAATATAAAATTTTGCAATAGTTCTAGTTCTATCTCAGTCTGTAAACACTCCTTTAGGCCGGCTTTCATCGTGTTTAAAGGGGGCTTTTGTGATATTATTTTAAAATTTTTTTTTTCTCTGTCTTGAATCCTTTCCTAATTCCATACCTGTAATGCCCTCTATTCCTCAAAATAATAACTATAGTTCTCTCTCTTTTGATTTTCTCCCACCCTTCCAAATCCATCAACCAGTTTATCCTTTCCTAATCCGATTCTTCAATTTTTAATTCTTCCGTTAATGCATATCAGATAAATAGGGGCTTGGTGTTATTTTAATTTTGGTTTGTTTTTTCTTATATTTTTTATGTGTATAATATACACTTCATTTTCGTTTAATATTATGTCTCGTTTTATTTAATATTATTTATATAATTATGAGATGAGTTAGACGGAGAGAGTGAGTGAATATGAGGGAGAGTGAGGGAGAGAATTGGCATGAGGATAAAAAGGAGCACAGGTAAGTGCAGTTTATTTTATTTATATTTTCCCTTCATTTATAAAAAAAATTTATAATTGGCCCTTTTGTATAACCTAATGCTTTCGGCTCGATCCTATTCGGAGGGTGATGTATTTGCTCGCATAGGTAGGCATTTTTATGGCCTACTTATGGGGTAATTACTCAAGAGCACCATTCTTCCTTGGCGGAATTGTTAGAGAACATAAACGATCATCCTGAAAAAGACGTTCTTAACATTTTGTTTGATACAAATTCGAATTGGTACCTCAATGGTACACACATTGAGCACATGAACATACTCAGAAACGCTGTTTACTACAAGGACCTTACCCCAATTTTTGGTTACAAGTGCAAAAATGCAGCAGGCAACGACATAGAAGTACCGTTGTACGACAAATGTGGACGTAAGTTTGGTTTTACTGTAAGGCCCGATTTTTTGAATTAAATAATCGTGTGTATTTTCACGTAATTACCAATAAACTATAACCTTGAAATATGAATTCGCAATAATCTATGTTATTATCATATTTTTTCTTCAACATCGACCGGCAGTGGTACGCGGTCTTCAGGACTACTACCGATCTCACATGATATTTCATCTTGGTGTTTTTGTTCATTGCAACAAACCGTTATAGTATTTTTTTTTTTTTTTTTTTTACTGCATAAAATAGTCCCTCGGTGCGATGATAGTGACATTCACCTAGAGAAACCTATACCTACTTACATGTAAATTTATACGTGCATTTCTTTTGTAGCGGTCAAGGCGTATTTTTTCCTTATTATGTTGAGCTATTTATATGATGGAAGATCGAAGATGGCAATTGAAATTTTCCGTCTTCGCATAATGTCGGGGACTGGTATCACCCCGTACGCGATGCAACGAGACAATGTCCACTTAAGTTGGACTACAACACCGACACCTCTCTATCGGCCAAAAGTCGAAGGAAACTAATCTTCATAGCGCTCTCTATGGGAGTAACATGTGCTGAATCGGCATCACCAGCGACCCGCTGCTGCCATCTGAATTCGTTCCGCAGAATTTGCGTTTCTGCGTGGTGCGTACTTGTTGCAGTTGGAGCGGGCGCCACAATGTACAATAATATACATAATATCGTGCATTGCATTACGCATCGCCACATTATCAAAAATATGTTTTTCAAACGACAGCATTTTAGCAGCATTATTCAGCATTCCTATAACATCGTCGTTGTTCGCAAACACTCGCATTGTGCAAATATCAACGTAAATTTCAACACTCTGAATCTCCGTGGTCAACTGGTCATTTCTACGAGATTCTAGTTTATTAAGTAGGGTTTTGTTTTATGTACGTCGCCTTCCGATGTTCAGTCCAATACATTGTGGTAAGAATGCACTTGGCGTTCCGTTTATCCGACAGAAATGGAATTTATGCAATTCTTTCGCACTCCGCGTGGGGCTGCACTCCGTTCCCCTTACCTGTGCCCACATCGAGCAAGACCGAATCGGCCATTGTTCAGTTTTAAATTACATTCGACAATAATTGCAAAAGGACGTCGGCGTCGACGTTGTACCGCGTCGCGTCGCGCCCTGTATATGTATCCGTCTGTATTCATTTTTCCCGTCTCGCAGTTCCACTTCCTTCAGCCGCAAATTTTTCTTAGCGACGCAACCGAGCGGTCGAGTTTCTTTATGCAACTTATTCGACGTCGCATCGCAACCACATTTGGGCCTCACTCCTCTCTTTCGAACGCGCATCCGTGTTGTACTTCTACCCATTCTACGTAGGTAAGGAGAAGGTAAAGTACTACAGTACTTGGGGAGAATTCGATTGCCGACGATTTCCGCGTCTGCTTACCACTGTGAACATATGTGGAGGTAAACGTAATGCTCGGTCACCTCGATGTCGACGATGTTTGGTCCACACCATCTTCTTCTTTCGCGCTTGTCGCTTACTTCCACACTCAATAGACTACTCAACACGCCCAAGCATACTCGTACATGTGTTCTCATCTTCGGCCTCTACATGAGGTCTTTCGTGTTTTTTTTTCACAACACTATTGAGGACTTTTTTACCGAGGCCATTTTCAAAGATTTCTTCATATTTAAAGGCTTAAAATTGTTTATCACATAAAAAAAGGCCAATGGTACATTCTTTTAAGTTGTTTTGAGCTGAGGGTGTCAGGATCTCACCAATGATATCGAGTGTTGGTGAGGTCCTGACCATGATGATAATTCAAATTTGATCGAATGTTTATAATTATATACAACTTGTTGGCTCTTGAAAACAAAATGTGAATTATAAAATGATACACCTTTTAAGACGGCAATAATAATTACTGCGTCTTATACCCTAAAAGTAAGGTCATGCATAACCATAGTTTATGTGAATGTAGCAGTAGTCGTTACGTCGTAATCCATAAATATAAAAAACTAGAAAGACAGCGTCACAAGGATAATGTGCGATGAAAGATAAATATCGTGTCCAACTTATATAATTTTGCTCAACGCGATTCGATATGGCGCAACGTTGAAATCATTCTAATTTTTGGGCGAGTACGTAATTTTTCTTGCCTTTAATTCAAAAAGATGCTTTGCTGCTAGGCTGCCACTACCAAGATAGATAGATAGATAGATAGATAGATAGATAAATTGATATATACATTATCATCAATTCGAATGAATGTGGAAGTATAGGAACAATAACAAATGAACTTAAAAAAGCAAAAACTTTCGTATGAATTTTTCCAATACTCATTTATAGCAGCACAACAAGTACCTATACGAGTAGGTATGTTCAGGTGTATAAAAAGGTACTCTAAAAATATGGGAATTAGAGCAACACGAATAGACTTGAAGTTTTCTACTTGTACATCCTACGTCACCGAAGAAATTTTCCAAATGAATACAATACCTCCTTGACTTCATTTGGTATGCCTTCCTTGACAAGTGAAACGATTGTCAAACTCAACCAACCCCGATTGTGGAGTATACATACTTTATCTACATAAATAATCGTATCGTATATAGGCTAAGTTCATCTATGCATATTTGTCAGTGGGTATAGGTCTATGCCTAATGGAAGGTTGCTTTACTGCGATTGCGATACCAAATGAACCTTTATATAGTGGTGTAATCCTGTTATAACGCTTTATTCGACCAAATTAGAATCTAATCCTTTAAATCGAATTAAACTAATCGCGTTGGAAATACGACAAAAAAAATAGCATCATCGAACTGAAGAATGGCGTTGCGAATGCAAATCCAATAATGTTGCGGCGCGGTGCGGCGTCACGCATTACGGCGGTGATGGGCTTTTTGGAGAGAGTGAAAAGGAAAAAAAAGGGGGAAAGAGCTCGGCAGCGCAGGGACAGGGAGGAGTGTACAGTTGAAAATACACGTACTTCTTTTTCGGCGCGCCGCTATTGACCTAAACAGCATCTCACACACACACACACACACACACACAAGCACTCGAGTAAAAGGCAAAAAGCACCAGCTCGGCAAGGGTTAAGTTGGGAGTTGAGGTGCTGAGGAAGAGGAATGTCGTTGAAACGGACGCGAAAGCTTTAAAACATGTAAATCAGCTTTTCAGCGGACTTGAAAAATAACAAGTAAACTGGCTAAAGTAATTGCTTAAGTAACGCGTCTCTACTGTCGTTTTTATTATCGATTGTGCCATCGTTTTCTCCTTCATGAAGTTGGAACATGTTCTCGTTCTCGTTCTCGTTCTCGTCTCGTTTGTTGTTTCCTCAAAAATTGCCATTCTTCTTCATCTTCAATTACAAGAGATTTTTTCAGCGGCAGCGAGGCAAACGGAAAGCTGTGCCCTACCCGCCCGCATCTGCGTCTTCATAGTTTGTTCTTTCTTGTTTTCCGCTTGGCTGAAGAATGTGAAATGAAGAAATGTCCACGATTCGTACGATGCTCCGAGACGGAGCTTCATTCGGATAGCGTACACGTATAACGTAGCGTTGTACGACCCATCGAGTCGAATGCCCCCAGCCCCAGCTTAGAGTACAGAACTTGATGCGTACAGTCCGGTTGGCGCACAGCGGTGGTGGAGGCAGCTTGCGTGACAAGCGCAAACTTTTCATGATTGATGGATGTAACAATTTCTAAAAGAAGAGTCTCGTACGTACTCTTCACGAACAACAAAAGAATACGTCAACTTATAGGACTCGTCAAAGTTTTCCTCTTTTTTCCCACTTATTGTTTTGTAAAAGCGAAAGCGTACGAAGGTACTTATATGTCTACGATGCTTGCGAGCTTGAAACGTAACACCTAACTGGGTATCTCGTTAGGAGTATACGATACACCGCTTTCGAGGGCGAGTGAATTGAATACGCTATGTTAGATCTATGCTATACCTTTGCAAATATGTCATAGTACAAACTTTTGGTGCATCTGCATACACTACCCATGGTGCTCACATCAGATGTAATTATACGACGTCCACACTCAAACTTTTTTTTTGCTCATCCTGTGGGCGTACCCTAGTTCATTGCCTTTTTCCAAACCTACAATCGTTTTTTATCTAAGCACTAATAGTCTTATTTTGGTAACAATTCAATATCTGAGGCTAACAATCTCAAGGGTTATCTGTTTAGTATTTGCTAAAAGTGGCATTTTCGGGTTGTTGAGTCTCCATCGGTGGTCTTGAGAAGTGACCGGTTGCCCTCGCTAAAGAGACAGCATAGTGAATTATCACACCTCCCAAACTCCACGTCGATTTCGATTAATGAAGATAGGCACTAGGTAGTCTGTGACGGTGCGACACTCGGCGATGCGCCGGATGCGGTAGCTAGCTACGATACACTATTAATATCAATATCACGTACTTAATCCAGCGCCACTGATAAACAGTTTTCTAGCTATCAGGCACAGCGCCATGTTTACCCTATGGGCAGTATGGGCATTTGCCCTCAGCGGCAAATTCTCAGAGGCAATTTTTTTTTATAATGAAAAAAGAAAAAGACTTTTGCTAATTTTTTTTTACCAACTCAAATTTATGCTAAAAATTGATTTTTTTTTCTATCAAAAATCATATTAGGTTTTTCAAAATTTTTGCCCTCGCTTCGCTCGGGCAGTATTTTCCCTATTACTTTTTTGATACCGATTATATGATGAAAATGCATATTTTTTCTTCAAGAATCGAATATTTTTCAAAATATTCGCCCTCGCTTCGCTCGGGCAGTATCTTCTACTAGCATTTTTTTGAAAATGAATAATGCAAATTAGAAAAAAAGCATATTTTTTCTTCAAGAATCGTATATTTTTTCAAAATTTTCGCCCTCGCTCCGCTCGGGCAATATTTTCTTTACCCTTTCTTGATGTCTATAGCCTAAGTATGAGTTGGAAAATTTCAGTGAGTAAGTTTGAATTTTCAATGATTTTGCCCCCTCGAAAAATCGCTTCGGTTCGTCTCTGCATACTTCAATAAATTAGAATTATTAATTACGTCTCGAGTTTATACATACTGAGTATGTGTTTGTATTTTTCAAAAAAATAATCCCTAAAAGTTGTGGTGAATTTGCGCAAAAAAAAAAGCTCAAAAAGATGGCAATTTTTTTATGCCCTCGGCGGAAAAATACTTAAACTCGGCTCTGATCAGGCAGCGCCGACACGACTACCGAGTAACGTTTGGCTATAAAGGGGTCGCGTCTTTTAGGTACAACTAAGTACCAATTAGAGGATACCGTACTATACGCGATGCAATGCGATACGTACGTGAGAACGACCTCCGCATCTCTCTGCTCGAGGGATCAGTCGAAGGGGAAAGGATTATGCTAATCTTTTCATTGCCGCATTTATTGCCTACACGGCCGCTTCTATCGCAACGCGAAATCTTTTTAGCGTGCAAATTAGGCTCTGCACTGATCTATTAAGGGAGTACTCGAACGTTACCTACATCTAGGTACAAAAACGCAAATATGCAGATGGACAAATAATATAAAGAGCGGAGGAATAAGTAGGTACCGTTTATATAGAAGTCGTGCCGCGCTGCGCTGGTTGACGACTCCAATAAAAGGAGATCGGACACCAAAGCCAAAGCTGAGCGGGGTAGACTTTTTTGTTTTAATTTTCACTCATGCAAACTGCAGTTTGAGCGAAACAAAGGGTGGCCTCGTAAATCGATGAAATAGAGGAATTGCGGTCTGATGAGTTCGACTCGGCGCGGCTCGGCAACCATTTTCGACCACCGAGCTCGCCAATCTGTCACTATTCTTCGTACAGACGATGAGTTATACGCTGAGGAATCACATCCGAGTTGCCCCTTCCTTTCCACACTATCCGCTTTAAGGATCAGCCATGTGCGAGGAATTTGATAAAAAATAGCTCGAAGCTGGAATCATCAATTTAATGGTAAACAGTTTCATTAAGAATTTGCTTTGTACAAATATAGGTAAGAACTGAACTCTGACAGTGTTGGCGAAATGCAACTATAATTATATGGTCACCTGAGTAAAAGGCCATTCACAGCGACATATGCAGAGGTGCCGAGATGTTTAACGATACAAGGCACTCGTTATACTTTGTTTATAAGTAGCCAAGTTTTAAAACTAAACTGTCCAATACAAGTTCGCTCCATTCTATCAATGTTACTAACTTACTACAGACTCGTACACAAAATACCAGGGAGGAGTCGTATATTCTCGAGCGCCGAGTATAATTTGGATACACAAATTACGGACAGATAGGTCAGACTGTAGGTAGGTATGGGAACATAGGTACGTAGTAATATACGACGAGTAGGTATGCGAACGAACAGAAGAGAAAACAACTTCATGAATTAAGTCAAATTACAGGGCACACGAAATTCGTTTTATACATCTCCCTCGCTCGTAAGCCTTTTCGATGTGGTTTTAAAATCATCCCTAAACGCGAATCCCTCTACATTAGGTTACTGCCTGCGTGGATTTTCACTCTCACCTACCCAGCTCCTCCGATCCACACACTCCTTGCACTACCCTTCGTAGTCGACAACCGACTAACTAAGTTCATTTGAATACGTATATAAAATTCGCACCACCAGCCACCACCTCCGCATCACTTCGACGCGACGACGATGACAACAACAACCGAAGCTTCCGAGAGAGTTTTGTTTTCTCTTTTCTCGCCTATGCACACCATACACTCTACATCAAATGGGGGTTTCTTCGATACATTTCGACAAGTTTCATTATCATTATTATAATCATCATTTATTATCATTATACGTATTTGTTGTTGTTGATGGTATACTACCAGCATCGTTATTGTTGTTACTACTTCGATAGGTAATTAATTGCATAATTATATGCATTTTATACACATACTTACTGTACATTAGGGTGGCCCTTATTTTACCTTTTTCGACTTTTTAAATGTCTTACCCCTCAAAGTGTGTTCATTGTATGAGAAAATAATTCCCTATCTTTTATTTTTCACTTAACTGAATTTTAACCCGTGCCAACCCACCCCCCTTTTTTGGAAAAATGAAAAAAATTCACCGATTTTCGAAATCTTTCACTTTTTTGGAGATAACCCATCAAAGTAGTTCCTTGTCATGAGAATGAACTCCCAATTTTTTATTTTCCCTCCAACTTGATTTTAAGTGGTACCTGGGGGCTCCCCTAATTTTTCAAAAAAATCAAAAACAAGAAAATTGAGCAAAATCGTTCCTTTTAGCATTTCAAGTTGTTGCATTTTGTAAGAGAAAAATTCTCTATTTTTTATTTTCCCCCTAACTCAGTTTCGTCCACTCGATGATACGAATGCGTATAACAGCACATGCTACTTTGTATTTCAATTTTTAAAAACTTAGTCAAGTAGGTACGAAAGATACGTACTTCATTGCAAGCATTTGCATTTGCTAAAAAAAAAAAAAAATGCGAATTCTACTCGCATTATAGGGTTGTGTATTGGCCCATAAATAATTTTAATTGACGGATACGACTAACGAGAATCGGATCAACGAACTTAAGCCGGTCAATTACACGCCTGGGCTATTTTTTTCTGCTTACAACTTGATTGGAAAGAGTTTTTTGCAATAAGATAAAGCAATCGAAACTTAAAATACTTTTCGAGTGCGGCATCGCATTCTCGTCACTCGAGTAAATTAAAATATACTAGACTCCGCGTTGGGTTTCGTATTCGAAATTGAAAGCTCGTTTTGATTTCGTATAGCGATGAATTCTTTTACTTAATACGTACTCGTAATTCGTACAGTTACGTATAGTTTTCTTTTTAATCGCATTTCAAAATTGATAAAATCGGTAACAATATCGCCGATTTCGAGACCGAATTTCCTAAGAAAAACATTTTATCTACGTTTTCATACGTGACACGTGCCGCTTGTAGGATGGTAGGATGGAGAAAAAGATGCTAAAGCGAGCTATACGGAGCAGGGATGACGGGAACAACCATTTCGAAAATTTATTCAGACATGTGCGCATTTTTTTATACTCGTACTCGCAATTCGAATTCGTCGACAAAGAAGAAGGCTCGACGAGCAGGGCGAGCCGCAGCAGCGCAGGCGAACGAAGATTAATAACCCGGAAAAGCGTGTAATTTCAGACAATACAAATGCTGTTAAGAAGACGTCGACGGCGACGATTTCTATTCAAGTAACTCGACAACTACCAGTGCTCAGTGCTCTGTTCTGTTCTTGTCTGTACAATTGGAAAGAATCGCGAGGACGACATCGTGGTTGTAATTTTGAATGAAAGCGTGGGTGGATGGGACGGTGGGTGGGTAGGTGCGCGCAGTGCAACGCACGCGGCCTCTATCAAAAGGCAAGAACACGAGAAGAGCAGCGAATGCGAGTGTGCCATTTATTGAAAAGAGCAAATACTGCGGCAAAGTCAGCTAGGGGGCTGGAGAGGGGCAAAAAAAAGCGAAAATTTCTAAAGCACAACGCGTTAATTAAACGGGAGAGAGAAAAAGGACGGGCTAAAATGGATGGGAAAAGAATAAAAGTCGATTCGACGTCCGATGATGTTTATTTAGTCGAATGATAAATACAGATATTGTAGGTAGATATAATACCAGTACCTACCTAGTACCTACGAGGCTACGAATTGAAAGAAAAACGGCATAACGCGCCGAATTTTGATTTCATTCAAACGTCCATCATCAAATTAAAGAGAAAATCTCGCGTCGAATGCAGCCCTAGTGGCTCTTTCATGATATGGGCCACGAGGCCACGACCCGCGAGTTTGGCATCTCGATATTATTCTTACCATTAGGCGTATACACTTACGAGTAGAGTCTCCTACCTACCTACTCTCTTACGAAAACAGCTAAAAATATTTCTTTTATAATGATATTACGATAGATATCTTCGTGCTCGTCTGGGGGAAAAAAAAGAAGAAAAACGAGGCTTTTAGCTATATAGCTATAGAGTTACTACGTTATTTAGTTGTCGACCGAGCATTATTATTAGCGTAGGTAGGCCTAGTTTCAGCGGAGCACTTGCCTCGTTTTTGCTTCGCGTTTTTAGTAGATTAAAAAATCTTGCAGACTGCTGGCATGGCACAGGGTGAAAAGTTTGGTCAAAAAGTACGAATGCACGGACGTGCTATATGTTTCGATCGGGTATGATATGGAATGGAATGGGATGGGATGGGATGAGGCTCGAGCTGCAATACTTTGTACAAGTACACACGTACGTATTACTATGCATAAAAGAAGGCACCGAGATGAAGTAATGCAATCGAAGAGGGGCGCAGCGACGCCGTTGAAATTCCGAGTCCAATTACTTGGCTTCTCGACGCAAATGTAATAAAAATTGCACAATCTGTACACGACTAGGTGGTGGGTAGATAGACTAGATAGGTCTATTATAGGTACCTACAGTAAGTATATAGAAGATAGAGGATGCGACGCAGGCTGAAATGCTTTTACGTATACGAGTCGAGTCGAGTCGAGTCAAGAAGAGAAGGTATATTATGTAGGTATAGATACTTCCTGAGATAGAGAGAGAAACATCGTAAGAACAAGCACATAGTGTACGATGTACGCGTACGTACGGTACGTACTACGTACACCTTCGAATACGCTAATATAATACAAAAAACTTATCTACACCTATAAAATATTCATGAAAATTGACGAGAGTTGGTTTTTTATGTAGAAAATGAACGGGAAAAAAAAGGAAAAAAGTAAGTCTACGACGCGGTAGGTCGCTACGGAATAGCCGGATTTTCCTTATGGCTTCGCAGATTTATATTCGCGCGTAGTAAGTATAGCTGTAGAAGTGTAGAGGTATCATACCGACACTAAGTGTACCTAACCACTCCCGGACCTATTCGATGTACCAGCACTAATACGCATTTTCACTTTCAACGCTAACGACGCGACGTTCTCCAGCAAATCAGGGACGAAAAAGCGTCGAGGTGAACGCATCCTTGCGGAAAACTACAAGTTGTCACAAGTAGAATTTATGATAAGTTGTAAATTCGAAGGTGTTATGACAACTTGTAACAACTTATTTTGGGTATGAGTTGTCTCAAGTATTCCTAATACAAGTAATCAGGCCAACTACCAAAAACAAACTGTTGATACCTTCAAGTTAGGATAGTGTCAACTAACTTGTAACAACTAACTGAGGTATAACTATTCACTACATATACATGATATACATAACATGTTCACTCACAACAATACATAATGGTATAAACTATTCACAACTTATTACAGCAAGTATTCACAAAATGAGTATTTATAACATGCTTATTCACAACACACTATATCTGCGAGTACCAAAATGACCCTCAAAATTTCTGAATGGATAAAAATCTCACAACTCCATGCAAAATTGTGAAAATCGGCTTGTGGGGGTTTTTCGCAGCGCTGAATCCATTTTTCATTTTATTTTGACTCTAGACCCAAAAGGGGCTTCAGGGGGGAGGAGCAAAACTCAAAATTACCAATAATGGCATGTGGGGTGTGTAAATCTAGGTTTCCTAGGTGCTGAATCCGTTATTGATATCGATTTTGACAAATTCTCAATAGGGGCTTCGAGGGGGGAGGGGCAAAATTCAAAATTAACAAAAATGACATGTGGGGGTATACAAATTAAGGTTTTCTTACTTCTTGAATTCGTTTTTGATATCGTTTTCGAAAAATTCTCAACTGGGTCTTCAAGGGGAGGGGCAAAACTCAAAATTCATCATAATTTTGAATCATTTCTGGTACATTTTCGATGGAAAATTACTGATAAGATTTCTATTTCTATTTCAAATTGAAATTTCATATTATTATATTTTTAAATCAAATTATTTGTACAGTCATGCTGGAAGCCTAAGACCACGATGATCGTTGGGGCAGCAAAAAAACAACTGTTTATGAATTCTTAAAATAAATTTGGCGTTATCCATCATGAGAAGGGTACGATTTTCTTTAAAAAATGAGATGGAAAACAATCTTAAAAAATGTTTAAAATTTCAACTTTTTAAAAGAATACTTTGGAGACCTGTATGTTTCATGAATCATGATTTACATAATCCAAGAGTGATGGACAGTTATAAAAAAAATCATTTTACAAAACGAGTTACTGAATTTTTTCAAGTTGTATGAAAATACGATATAGTGAGATAATAATGGTCTGAAACTTTTGTCAATAAGTCCAAGTATTCAGTTGAATACTTGTCCATTGAAAATTTTCCAACTACAAAGTATTCAAAGTTGTAGAATACTTATCTACTGACAACAACTTCTGAAGAACAAGTTGTTTTCACATTGAAGAGTTGCTACAAGTAAATGAATACTAATCCATTTACAACCATTCTTGAAAAATAAGTTGTTTTGTAAAATACAACTTGTTAACAACTATGGATTACTTGTTGATGACTATTTACAACTTGTACTTTTCCGCAAGTGATAGACCCAGATATCAATTTCCAAAGGGAATCATCAAAAAATCTGCGGGACGTACGTTGAAATTTACGAAGACGAAACGAAGGTAAGCCAAGCACTCGACCCCGTGCGTGGTTTATGTGCAAAAAAAACCACGGACTGCGAGGAAACTTGCAAATGTGTGGCTGGCTATAGGTATACTAAAGCTTAGACGATAAGAAAACGTATATATAACTTTAGCACGAGCTGAGCGAAGAATGAAAAAAAAAACAATCTGAAAAATGGCGCAGGTTTTTCGTTTGATTGATGATCCAGCACTATATGGCACTTGCGGTGTCTGTCTGCGTAAGTTTGAGAAAAAGTCTTATATAAGAATAGACAGAACTATAGCGTACATTTGTAGGTACGCGTGAGAAGGCGCTCGTATAGGTCTATTCCTATTTTCTATTTATTTACGTACTCGTAACGTAACTCGTATGCAGGCCAACCGGAGAGAGAATAGAAACGGAAGAGTACGAAAAGTCGGTAAGCCCTTGCGCGCTGACAAGAGTGGGTAGGTATTTGCGTGCATGATACACGTACAATGGGTATAAATATTTGTACGTAGGTCTCTCTGTATATAGTGTATTGTATTTGTATACATATTAGATGCGTACACACTACAGTACAAACGAATTTGTACGTCTACGTATACAATGCGATGCATTTGCAATATATACTCGACTACTCGGCCAAAGCCATCACATATCGCGTCAAGTTTTTACTATCGATTTCAGCCGATAACAATACGGCCGCGGCTGCAGCCGCGCCGCGCCCAGCCGAAAAAATTTGGCTCCAGCCCAATACAGAGGCTATTAACTTTTTCCACAAATTATTATCGTGTATACCAACAACCATACGCATTACACAGCACATAGTACACAGGCCTCGGCAGCAGCGTGCCTAACCTTTTCCCCCATATATTCTTCGAGCCTATTTCGCTCGTTTTTGGCCGCTAAGCGTCATCTGATCGCGAGGAAAACCGTATACACGCCACGACAAGGCTTATTCTATAACGTACAGCTCCACACATTTCGTGTAACAAAAAAAAAAAAAAAAAAAAAAAAAAAAAGCGCAATTCGAAATTACTTTGAGCGTTTGTGCAACTTCAAAAATTCGAGTAATTTTTAATTCTTTTTTTTTCATCTTTAGTTATAGTTAGTAGGTAGAAAAAACAAAAAATGAAGCAGGCTTCAAACAAGAGCAAAAATGAAGAAAATCGATAAAATTTTTCGAAAAATTTGGCAAGCAGGGGTCAAACTGCGCCTACCACAAACCCATATGGAATTTGACTCTGGTGGAAAATTCATCTAAATCTTTCCAAAAATCATCAAACTGTACCGCAAAAGCAGTAGCGTAAATAGATTTCATTTTTAAGTGGGCACAAAATAGGGGCCAAGTATGCAAAGGGGTCAATTTACACGTTAGCAGTAGCTCTGGTGCTCTAGCTACACCCAAAATTTCAAATGTAATATCAAAAATGAGCTGCAGCTTGGAAACCTCAGAAAATTCAAAAATCATTGTATATTAGATTTTTTTTTTTTTTTTTTTTAGAAAAATTATTCTGAAATTTCTCTCGTAGGTAGGTACCTAATTAAAAACATCGATTTTTTTGAAATCAAAGAAGGCCTAAAAATTTCTCAATCCCAGGGGAGGAGTGGATAAATCCACACCAAGTAATCACATTGTAAGGGCAATATCGTTCTTTTTTATTCATCCTCTTTTATTGTATAAGTTTTTTTTTTTCAAACAAATTTTTTCAAAGCTTTCCTCTGAAAACGTTGATGTTTTATTTGAAACAAAATTTATTCTTTCACAAAATAGTTACTCAAAATGTTTTTATTTTAGGTACCTAGGATGCTGTATTCATCATTTTTTATATTTCAACTTTTCAATTTTTTTTCAACAATAATAAGTACTCAATTTAGGTACTTGAAGAAAATTAAATTAATTTTACTGAATAATTTTAAGAAAAAAAGATTTGAAGAAATTTTAGAAGAAAAATTGGACTTTACTTGAATTTTTTTTTTAAATTATCAGACAAAATGGTGATGGAAATTATTGGAAAAAATCGAATGAGAAGTCAGTTTGGAGATGAAATAGGAACATTTTGATGATCAAATTGAGAATGGAATCAATAGACAATTTTATTGGAAAATGGGGGGATGATAAACAATTTTCTTGGGGAAAAAAAATCAAAAATGTTGAAAAAAATTTAGGTGGAAAACTCAAAAATAAACTTGATAAAAAATTTGCTTGAAAAAAATTTCAAATTTCAAAAAGAAAAAAATTAGAAAAATAAGAAGTATGGTAGAGATTTAGATTTTATAAGAAATTAATTTATGAAAAAAGTTTTAAAATTTTAATGAAAATTTAAAAATAAATTTAATCAATACCAAATTTTCATTTTGAAAATTTCAAAAAAATATATGATAAAGATTAAGTTGTATTTTGATGAAAAAATTATTGGGAAAAGTTTGAATAAAAAAAATAAAATTGGAAAATTAAAAAAAATGAGTTTCAACTTGAACGACAAACAGAAAAAAATAATGAAAAATTTGAGGTAAAAATGTGAATAAATTATTTGATGAACGATGATGATGAATAATTTTCTAAAGATTTTTTTTTCAAAAATCGATAAATAAAAATAATGTGATGCGTTTTGCGATTAGGGCCCTTGTGGTGAAATCATTATTTTTTTTTTATTGTCGATATCGACCCACATTTTCACGAGGATTCGAATGGCGCAAACAGATTTCACCTAACTTCATTAGTCTTTTCTCTACGTGTACCGAAAGTTCAGTAATAGTCAAAGTCATGTTTTGAGAAAAACGCAAAAAAAAATTCTTACAAAATAATGATCGACACTCGCTCATTTATTAATTTTTAAAAGTGATTTTCGAAAAATCTGTTCGACAACGTCTTTGCAGCGACGAGAACACAAAAATTCACTGGAGTACCTCAATTTCATATTCTAGCCTGGCTGTTGTACCCATTCACCACAAGGTCCCTTTTTTAAATCTTCGCCATCAATCTCACGAATGAACGGTTTTGGCCAAAACAATTTTTTCAGATGATGCAGAAGAGTTCGATCTACCAAAATATCGAAAAAAATGATTATCGATTATTTCGATTACAATTCGATGTTTTTGCTCTCCTGAAAACATCGAATTCGCACCACAAGGGCCCTTATCGCAAAACGCATCACAATTAAGAGAAAAAAAATGAAAAATTTGAAGAATAGAACACTTGAAAATTTTTTTAAATTTTATTAAATTAAACATAGTAGAAAAATCTTGATGAAAAATTTGAAAAAATCGTTTAAAAAATTAATGAAAAATTGGATTAAAAATCAATTTTGACAAGTCCAAGTGTCCAACACGACCACCAGTGTCTTCAAACAAAAATACGAGATGAATTCTCGGTCGTTCATTTTCGTGATTACTTGTTGTGGATTTAGCCAATCCCTCTGTGGGAATAAACCACTTTTTAGGTAGGTACTTTTTTGGAAACAATAGATATCACTCATTTTTTTACTTTAAAGAAATCTGGATTTTTTGCCTCAAATTGCTTTTATTTTTTCAATATTAAAAAATTCATCATTTCAAGTGAAAGAAATGAAAAAATGAATAAGAATTGAAAAAAACTACTTTTTTTTTCAATTTCCTCAAAGTAAAAAATATTTTGGAGAAAAAAATCATCCAACTTAATTTTTTCAATTTTCTGAATTTGCAAAGAAAAAAAGTATATCAAATTCTTGTAAAATCCAGCTCATTTCATTAAAAAAATCAATTTTTTGTTTCACATAAAATATTCTTTCAATTTCTTGAAGAAAACAATTAGAAATTTCCTCAGAATAAAAAATCTCAATTTTTTGGAGAAACAATCCGTTATTTTTAGAAAGAGAAAAGTTGTGATTTTTTGTTACAATTATTTTTTCAAATTTTTGGATAAAAATCTCTGTTTTATAAAGAAAGAAATCGATTGGTTTTTTTGGTAATTTTTTTTTTCTCGAGCAAATCAAAAAACTTAAACTACTATCTTGTAGGAAATTTCATTTTCGATCAAAAAAGTTCTCTTCGTTTTTGTTATCTATTTTCAATCTTCAAATACTTTAGACGCTATAGGTACAAAAAAAAAAAAAAACACGAAAAATTGTCAATTTTTTCTGTTGAAAATTCATCAATTTTCAGACTGAGAGTTGCCTAAGTGTACCTAATCTTGAGTAAGTCAACAGAGTAAATTTCAAACCCTACAGGAAATTAAATTTTCTTTCAAAAAGTTCCTCTTCACTTTTCGCCTATCTTCAATATTTCAGGCGCTATGCGAGAAACCCCAAAAAATTATCAATTCTGACCCAGAACCAAACACCAGTAAGACCCAAAACGAAAATGAACCTTAATGTTTTTTTCGGACCAGAGCCAAAACGTGAAGCTGAACCCGTATTTTTGAAACCTAAAACCAAAACCTGAACCCCTACGAATCGGATATACAGCTCTGCGTTTTGATTTTGTGTTACTTTGACGTTATCCCATTCTTCAGTCCAACATGTCAGATGTCCAAACCTTCTTTTCGATAAGTGATATGATTCAGCTCGTATTTCGCAAATTTTATCAACGTAAATGGCAAACGAACGATATATTAAAAAGCCGCGATGAGTCAACGGCTCGGCCGGCGCCACGCCGCGCCGCTTGAACAGGCCATTCCATTACGAGTAGGTATCGTTATTCGACATTTTACATCATCTTCATCGTCGTTTTGTCGACATTTAAAAAATACAGGGCAGGCAGAGGAGGCGAGTGCGTAATACGCCCTACGCTCGACTCCGCAGTTTCCGACTGGAACGCGTCACCGCACCAGTCCGCATCCGTGCCATTTTCGGCGCCGCGCCGTCGATGATATCACCGGATCCGGACGCGCTCCAACGCGACGTGAGAAAACTACGTATTTATCGTCGTCATTCGCTCTCGGCGAGGCGATTCGTACAAGTGCCATATTCCATCGTTGACAGGACAGTGGTGGGCTCGCAAAAGAGGAATCGATGCGTCCATATACCGACGCGACGTCAAGTAACTAATTTCAATCGAGTTTCACCTTTCACCTAACAGCAAGTTGAATAAACAAAACTCATCTGTTGCTTTTCGATTCCTTAGGGCCACGTGCGAATATTATTCGATCGTAAGCAGCCAGATTCCATTCTGACCGTAACGAAGTGAATACCAATAAAATGTTATTATTATTATTATTTCAAAAAACGAGACAAAATCGAATGACGAAAATCCGCAGCCCAGCCGAGCGAGGCAAAGGGTTCTCATATACGTAGATACGAACTAGAAGTACTCGTAGGTTCGAGTTTACAGTCGCAAACCGCAACATTAAAACTTATTTTCTGCAGACAACGACCACGACTGCGACTACGCACAGTCGAGAAACTCGCAGCTAACAAAAACTATCGCCATCGCCTGCGTTTGTCGTTCCCATCAATTACAAGAAGGTACGTTCGGTAATAACAAAGTTGAAACGATTCTTTTCCTTCTTTTATTTTATTGCCTCGCTTCATCCCAAGGGTCGTCGTCGTTTATCAAATCATAATCTTTCACACTATAAGTGCGCCATATACTACTCGTACTCGTAGTACCCGTACAGTTTACCGAGCAGATTTATCAACGAGCTTTACTACCCCTTTCTTTTCCATTTTGCTTTTTTTTTTCAAGCCAAGCGCTTTCGTGCCAACTTGCTTTTTCTTTCCTTCTTCCTGTGTTCATTTCTTCCGCGCTCTCCATCTGCGCGTTATGAAATAATATACTTGGGTATACGGTGTACGAGTTCGTCGCTCCGAAATTTAAATACAAGACGTTGATCTGCGAATCGGCGAAACAAACAGTGTAACGGACTCGATGAAATCCAATTTGGTGAGATTACGACCAAAAAATGAAAAATCAAAACCGTAGCTGAAGTCTCGGGTATCTTGTACGTGCAGTCGTATTCCGAGCGTGACTCCAGCCCTTCTGTAAGAAACCAGGAAATATTTCTACGTAGGTAGGTAAGTAAGCAGGTAGGTAGGGGTAGACGTCTGCGAGAGCTGTCCAACTTCACAAATCCGTCCGCTGTGCAGTCGAGTGTAGTGACTTGAAAAATTTGATTACGAAGCAGAACGCAACGCAACGCAACGCAGCAGGCGTAAAGAATCACACGAATCGACGAGTCAGGGCGCGGGCGTGTGGGCGCCGATGACGGTGTTTAAAATTGCGCTTAGATATGGCGTAAAGTGACATCTGACACGTTATATCGCGAATAATACGTATACGTTGACGAGACAAGGTACACGCGGCGCGGCGGCATATACTTTGATAGACAGGCCGAAAAAGCGTTTTGCGGCTCCCCAGAGATTCGCTGTTGCATCGTCTCGCTGCGCTGTAGGACTCGAAAGGGACTACGACCTACGACGCGACGCTACGCTGTGATACGTGGCGACTGGTTTCGAAGACTTTTAGCATCGGCAATTGGCAAAATATACGTATCGTTCGCTTTCCAGTTTCCAGATCGAGTTTCGGCATTGCATTGGATGGAGGTGGTGGTGGCGGTGCTGCCGCACGTTGCGAATATTACCATCAAACAACAATAACTGCAGCGTGCAACACACACATGCGAAAGGGTAACTCGGCGATGGCTGCAGTAAGTATTCCGCGTTGATTTATAAAACGCGTCGCGACGCAATATTCGGCAAATCGGGATTCCGTTGTTATTACCACGAGAGTAGGCGGTGAGGTGAGGTGAGGTGCGGCATGGCAGAACGACGACGACCTCAAAAGAAGGGTTGCTTTGTGCGATATTTCTGCTCGACACACAAACAACAGATTGTGCATCGAAAAACGCACATCGACATTACACCACACCACACCACGCGTACCATCTTCCATCTACGTACGTGTACGTATAGCGGTGGTGTGCTAGTCTACGTTCCTTATTTGTTGTGGAGTACGTGTGGCACTCGGTACTCTGCACGTTTTCACGAGCGGGCTGGCTGCAAAAGGACGTCGCGTCGCATCGCAACGTACGAGTATTCGCAACACATTTTACAGCCAATTCCAAAATAATGTGTTGACATTTCGTCGACACACGTCGTCGTCGCATCACATCGAGTAGTTTGTCGTACAAATTATTCTCGAGTACAGCCATCGATAGGTGTTAGGTATACACGAGCGCCGTACACGCTCTTTAATGAGTCACCTGTCATCCCGCTTCGAGCTGCAATCGTCGCTAATTGCGCTCCGTCATTCGCTTTCTCATTTCGGCCATTTTATCGCATCTTGTAACGAATAAACACGACGATTCTGTGTGCTGCTCTGTAGCTGTTGCTGTTGCTGTTGCTGTTGCTGTACGACGTACGACGAAAGGTTCTCGGCTGTAAAAACTAAAAAGTCTCGTATGTTAAATCGAAATATCGCATATCGATAGTACATATTAGGTACTCGTATAGGTCTATCTACATTCACGAGTCGAGTATAGTATATGGAATGGGTAAAGGTAGGGTACTTGACTCGCACTAAACGACATCAAAGAACAAACATCGTTCGTTTTAGCACAGCCGTGCCTCGCCTTCGATTCTTCGCCAGAGTTTAGCCGCAAAAATAAACCATCCCGTTCGATGTTTACTCCTTCGAATGTAAACATAGGCAAGCATACACACATTCGAGCGCATTTTCCGTGCAAATATCACGTTCGTCACGTTCGAGAAAGATTTTACTACGAGACTTACGAGTATATACGTTTACGTAGGTGCCTATCTTTGGGCCGGACTATTTTCTAGAATTAGCACTTCGCCTGTTGGAATGGAACTGAATTTTTCCAAAACAACAGAATTTAGAGGGGGGGAAAAGGGTTCAATCGAAATTCTTATAACAACCAAAATTATTTCCAAGATCCTAATCTACAACTTTTGTTGGAAAAATTTTTCAATTGAAACCCTCCCACCTCTGCAATTTTTAATATCAATACATGGATATTGGATACATAGCATTGAAAATTGGGGAGATGTAGGGGTTGAACTGAAAAAATTTTCAAACAAAAGATGTAGATCAAGATTTCAAAAATAAGTTTGATCATTATAAAAATTTCGATTGGACCCTTCCCTTTCCTCGAATTTTGCATATTAGTACGAAGACACTCAATATTGAAAAATGAGGGGAGGGAGGGGTTGAATTAAAAAAAATTTCAAACAAAAGTTGTAGATTATGATGCTAGAAATGATTTTGCTTATTATAAGAATTTCAATTGGACCGTTCTCTTCCCTCGAATTTCGCATAATATTAGTACAAAGACACTCAATATTGAAAAATGAAGGGAGGGAGGGGTTGAATTTTAAAAAATTTCAAACAAATGTTGTAGATTATGATCTTTCAAATAAGTTTGGTTATTATAAAAATTTCGATTGGACCCATTCCTCCCCTCTGATTTCATATATTGGGCGCGGCGTTTATATAGTTTTGGACCTGAGAAAAACTCAGCTCAATCTCAACTGCTGCAGTGCAAACTAGTAGCTAGTTTGGACCTGGAGTGAAAAAAGAAAATTCCAACTTTTCTCCGATACGCTGGCAACCCACCAACGAGAACGAGCGGACGGTAGTGAAACGGGTTAACCGAAAACAACGACGACAAAGAGTATTCCATTACTGGTTAATTTGATTGTATTCTTTCGAGCCGAGATAACGAAAGCGAAATAATAGCGTTTATCAATTAAAGATACAGCCGGACCAAACCAAAGGGACGCGAAAAAGAATGCAAAGTACGAAAAAGGCCGGAAAGGTGGAAAGTTAAACGCATCCGCGACGAAGATAAACCAATAAAAGAACAAGCGGCGGTCGCGAATGAATAGATAAAAACTTTTTTTTTGAAGTAGAAACGTATCTTTACTCCTTCATACTCGTCTTGTCGAAGGGTAGGTCTGCCGCCGGAGTTAAGAGATTATTTTATCGTATTTAACACGGTTCAACGAAACGTTAAACATTCGATAAAAAGGTCCTTTTTACTTTCTCCTTCCTTTTTCTTTCGAGGGAGGTTAAGGCAGACCGTTACGACTCTTCTTCACAAAAGGGTCGCGTGTTTGGTTTCTAACTGCGAAAAAGACGACGTATTAACGCAACCTTCGGGTTCTGTGCATCTTATTCTGTATAATCGTACCTAGTATTAAAACGAAGGAAATAATATAAGGGCAGAGGGCTAACAAAGAATTGATTATCGCCTTCGACAATACGGTATTTAAGCTTACAGTATAGTAGTTTAATAAAAATAGAATTTATTCTCAATCTCCTCTATCGTTCATTAAGGTATTCATATGGTAATTTTTAGCCGAAACCGTAGTCAAATTAAATCACAGAATGATGATAAAGTTGCGTTGCTTGGGGCGAATAAGTACTCGAGTCGGGGAAGAGGTCCGCTCTATAATTAAATTTGAACTCGTTCGAAACCGAGTAATACGCGGTACGATTCCGCATCTTTGTAAAATCAGTTTTCAAAATTAGATTAATATGTCTTTTGCAAACGTTAGGTACGTTACTAACGTAAATATAGGTACCTACACATATTTACATTCGAGATTTTAAAACTCGAAAATTGGATAAAATACTTAAACATACTATCTATATAGGTAAACTCACCCGCAGCCGGCGATAATTTCGTTACAACTCCCCAACGTAATTTCCACTGAAACAGAAAACAAAAATAACAATTAGGAAACTGACCGGAAAAAAGCATCATCAATTTGCGATGAACGACTTCGTACGTTCCAAGTTAAGAACAAAGCCTACGGCGAGCCGAAGCCGAAGCCGGATACCGAGATACGTTTATTGAAAAACGATGAGGAACAATTTGAAGTTTACGCTTTTAAAAAGCGAACTTTAAACGGTCTCCACCGACATCGGCATTACCAAATGAAATTACAACGCACTTTTGAAACAATTCTGAAGCGCGAGTTGTTCAAGCTTTGAAGTTGCAAGTCGCGTCGAGTTCCACTTGCATCGCGGTACCTAACTATTATGGCCTTTTTTCCCTCTCTATTGTTTTTTTTTCTCTCCTTCGAGTAGGTACCCATTTAAAGCCCATCGTCTTCTTTGTAAACGCTGATGTAATAGAGAGCACAAGCGAGAAAATGAACAGACTGAACCGGGTAGCAATTTTTTTTTTTTTTTTTTTTTTGAAGTGCACTGTACTTACTAGCAACGTAGGTATACTCGCGTACAGCTAATACTTTTTCCCTCTAAGAAACGTCTAAATTATTAAGATAGCATTTGGCTAACCTTATATGCTCGTAAGATTTAAGAGCGTAATATGGTAAATTTTATTCGAAGCAATATACCAAATAGAACGTGAAACCGCAAAGATATCTAGCAGTTTTTTTTTTTCATGCTACGCTTATTCCCAAAAGTGCACTTCGTATGTACGAATACGATATACACACGCGTTAATGGAGAAGATGGTCTCGCACAATCACATTCCAATTCCATCTACGTCCATACGCTCGCTGTCGTTAGGTATACGTTTAGATATGTTTCCTCTACGTCGAATTGATGTAAGGAGGGTTTAAGTAATCTCAAATAATACTAATGATAGAAATAACCTACATATCACATGTACCTAACTACCTAATACCTGAAAAACCCGTAGTCCAAGACTAACGTCTAGTTTGATAGTTTTGTTTACATTCATGAGGAGAACCTTCGATAAATTTTTTTACCAAGTCCAGTGCTACATAATACTTTATATTCAAAATTGGAAGGGAGGAAGGGGTCTAATCGAAATTTTTGTAATAACTAAAAGTGTTTAAAAAACTTCAAGCTACAACTTTTGTTCGAAATTTTTTTTAATTGGGCCCCTTACCTCCCCACAGTTTTCAATAATGTATTTTGAACGAGTGTGAATAAGTTATATTACTCAAAATTGGTGGGGAGGAGGGGTCCGATTGAAATTTTTGTTATAACCAAAATTATTCCTAGTACTTCAAGCTACAACTTTTGTTCGAAAATTTTTTAAATGGGGCCCCTTACCTCCCCACTGTTTTCAATAATGTATTCGAATGAGTTGGATTATCCAAAATTGGAGGAGAGGGAGGGGTCCAATCGCAATTTTTGTCATAACCGAAAGTATTGGTGAAACTTCAAGCTACAACTTTTGTTTGAAAACTTTTTCAATTGAGCCCCTCTCTCTCCACTTATTTTGCATAACACTCCTAAAATACTAATTAAAAATTGAAGGGGGAAGGGGAAAGGGTCCAATTGAAAAAATTTTCAAACAAATGTTATAGATTGAGATCCTATAAATAATTTTGGTTTCTATGAAAATTTCGCTTGGACCTCTCTTCTCTTTCCAATTTTACATAGTATTTCATAAATACTTTCACTATTACATTTGTAACCGCAAAAAGAGTGATTTTCTTACATATTATGCAAAATTAGAGCAGAAGGAGAGATCCAGGCGAAATTTTCATAAGAATTAAAATTATTTATAGGATCTCAATCTACAACTTTTGTTTGAAAATTTTTTCAATTGGACTCCTTCCACTCCACCAATTTTGAATATCAAGTAACTAATCTCAAAATGCAAAGTGCACCGAATACGGAAAATTTGAAATATTCACTCCGGCGCATCGTAACGAAAAAGCGAGAAATAAATGCACCGAGTCGGGGAGAAAAAATAATATCGAGCTCGAAAAGTTGCAAAAAGAATATTCGTTAGACTATACCCTTTAAATTTATGGGGTAGAAGGTCGGGCGGAGAATAAAACTTTGCTAATTAAAAATATTTACCCTTTAGCCGAAAGGTCGAGCCGATTTAATTTTAAACCGAACGCTACGCTCCGATTATTTCCTTAGGAAATGAAGCGAAGGCGGTATTATTAACTTTCAACCTAACACGGTGCATTTATATTTCGAAGAATAAATAATAATTCGCCTAATTCCTATCGTCAAAAATTTCATCCAGATGTGACACTATAGATCGAGATCGAATAATCATAGGATAGGTGTAAAATATGTGTACATAGTACATACATTACGACAAACTCTTATCAGTGAATAGAGTAGAGAAAAAAACGTCGTATTCTTACTTTTTTCTGATCTCGAAACTTCAACCAGCCGGAAATGATGGTAATGTCGGCGGTAACACGCGTCTCCGAAGACATGCATTCCCACGGGTAGGATTCGCCCTCCGAATCGGACAACGAATTCGTACTTTTCACGTCTCTCCAGCTCCTGGCCGGCGAACTAAAAACGCTATCGGTCATGATTTTCACCGAAAAATTGCTAATATCGACGCGACGATCGAACGATGAGACGATTTCCAAAAGCAGCGACGATACATCGAGGTCGACGGTACGGATTTTGAAACGCGATAAGCATATTATATCGAATCGATCGTAGAAAAACTTTCGGATCTTCGCGATTGAGAGGACTTGCACCGCAAATACAGCTGATCAACTTGCTCGTACTGGTGAACTCGTCTGACCAACGATAGCTCGATCACGTAGCTAAAAAATTAAAAATAAACATTTTAAAAACAGGTAGCGTTAGATATAAAAACAATTACATTCGAGACGAATGATCGTTACACGTATTCGAGGAATACGTAAGAAGACGATCGCGTGTATATTATCCCACCGGGCGGACGAGCAAAAATTACAACAGAGCGCCGCCGAAACAAAACATGAATTGTTCGCATCTACGCGTCTTCCGACCGGTGAAGGGTGAACTTTTTCAACCCACCAACCCACCCAGGATTCATTCATAGACGATAGACGAGCACGACGTTCGCCGGGCGTTTACGTTATCATAGAGAGAAATAGAGAATGGAAATACGGAATGGCACAATACGAAAATAAGCTCGATTTATTTCATTTTCATCAACCAAAAAATCCCTCACCTTGTCCAGCACCCATACGTAGTGCGAAAAAATAAATTACTTGATAACAGACTCCTGAAAGTCGGAATTCCGAAAGAAGCCCAAGTAATCGGATGAAGTGATACGAATATTATTTTACACACTTACTTTTGCGAGATGTCGTACGATCTTCGATAAGAACTGATAACTCTTCGCTTGCCAATTTGATACCCAATCTGCTTAATATTCTGCGAGCAACGATTCCATATTTTCTGATTCAGCTGCAACGTTTTACAGTTTCAGGTCTTCGCTTGCCAATTTAATACCAAATTTGTTCGATATTCTGCGAGCAGCGATTCAATATTTTCTGGTTCAGCTGCAACATGATTTTACAGTTTCACTAACACATCATCGTAATAATTGTTACTTAGAATAAAAGATGTCGAATAAGTTCCAACAAAGCGGTATCATTTCACAAGTAGAATTCCGCGATTCACTTATAGAGTTCTAAAAACAAATAGGTACTCACCATCGCAACACGAAGATCTCATCACGAAAGTTACATTCAACAGCGGTAGAACTGGTAGAAGATTCCGTTCGTGATATTCGCCATACGAATCGTATTCAATTTTCTCAACTACAGCGAAAATAACCAGTCTCATCTTACCCTAGATACTATTTCTAAAACTCGAAATTCGAATCATCTAAAGTACAAAAATAATTCGATTAACCAAGACTGCAAGTATCTAAATCGTCGTTAAGAAAAACTCAACTTACTTATCGAACGATAATTTCTGTAAAGTCCCTGCTTGATATTTTATTGGCAAGTTGAATTTGATACAACTACAACTTGAACGTTCATCATCCTAGAAATTATTCATTCATACGTAAAAGTGTTGTATGTACTTCAACTGATTTAAATTTAATTGAAACGCGAGCTATATATTACGCAATATCTAAACAACTGTAAACACCTAGCTGTAAACTAAACTCCACGTACAGTACGTCCGCCATTACATTGGCATCTTCTGTTTATTCCCTTGTGTAACTCTAAACAGCTTGACCTTTCTTATTTAATATTTATAATGATTTAAATACGCATTGCATTTCTTACCTCGAACAATTGATGGAAAAATAATTCACTAAAAACTATGAAAAACTACTCGTAACGAAGAACGAACAACGAAACGAAATAAAATTGAGCATTTCAGCCATTTTGAAATTTGGAAGTCACATGCCGATTAGGTTGCATAAGCAACGCATTTACAGGAATAATCTTGAAACAAAGATAAGGACACCTTTTTTAAAAATTACCTCATTTTGGCGTCGTTAATTACTAATTTGAAGTCGCTGATCACGAATACGATGTTAGTTTTTGAAAATAAATACCTTATTCTTCCCAAAATGATGATTTTTACATAAAAATCATTCATTTAAGAGGGAAGTAGGATCAATTACCAAAACTGATATCAAAATCGTGACTTCGTGAGAAGTTTTCAAATGCTCGTCCTCGTACAAGGCGAACTAGGCTTCGTAGAGCAAAACTGATAGAAGATTCAGAATCAGCGAGGCCGAATCAGTCATAAAACCACCCTGATCTAGATTTCGAAAAAATCCAAAGGCTACCTTCCTTTTTGTTTTTTAAAGGCTAAAAAATTTCTTGATCGATTTGAACGCGAGAGTGTCTAAATCGACGTATTTTGACCAACTGAATTCAAATTCTCGATCATTTACTCGATCGGATCATTTTTCCGCGGAGATATTCGCAATTTTCTGTATCTCACAAAGTAAACATCGTAATACCTCAAAACTAATGGCAGATTTGGATTCAACGCCATCTAATCAGTTTTTTACGACACTTTTAATAATTAATATTTAATACGCTCAAAGACTAACCAAAAAAAAAAAAAAAAAACACTCAAACTTTCCCTTTTTTTTTTGCAAAATTTAAAGTTTTTTTTTTTTTTTTTTTTGGTTAGTCTTTGAGCGTATTAAATATTAATTATTAAAAGTGTCGTAAAAAACTGATTAGATGGCGTAACCCAACGATCATACCAACGATTGCTAATTTATAACAGGAGGCCTAATCGGGTATACCTAATTAATAATCATCCAATTTTCAATGTTAACTCGTCAATAAATATTACTATTGTTGTATTTTAAAAATATTATCATGTATAAATTAAATACTATTTCATCATTATTACATAATTATGTACAAACGACATGTACACAAAAATATCGAGAAACGACAATAACGTTTTTCTAAAACAACCTTGATAGGGAAAATCGTAGACAAAAGTACATCGATGATTTCCTTAATTTCGAAAGCAGAAAAATTACTACACCATCGATTGGTAAAATCTTGACATCGGGGAGAAAAGAAAGTATTGTAATACAAAATACAACGTTAGAAAAATCATCGTCTAAGTATCCGACATGGAATCATCGCTTTTAGTAGGAAAAGAAGGAGCTTTAAGTTTTTCACTTTTCCACGCTTCGATTTTTTCTTTCAGTTCCACAGCTATAAAACAAAGACATAATATTAGTAAAGAGTAAAATTTGACCTCCTCGGAGCGCAGCAATTTTCATCTTACCAGGTCTCAACATATCTTCGGACAATGGAAGACGACTAAACGGATCAGTGGAAGAATTCAGTAAATGTCTGATAATAACTGCACGATCCATTACTTTACCGCAAGGAAGTAGAACCGGGTCTTCCATTAACGTATCCATTAGAGGATCTACGAGATACATGGATGCAATGAAAAAATAATTCCTATATTATGCGAACATATTCGTAATTTAAAAATTAAAAAAAAAATATTCACCGCGGAATTCTTCCGGTGCATCGTTATAATCAACTTCTTTTTTCATATTTAGCACGGAAATTTCGACAGCGCGCTCGGATAATCTTCGAAACTGTTCGATTTCTACAGGTGTTTTTATGTCAGCTTTTTCCAAACGAATACAAGCATCCGCAAATAACTCTTTACGAAACGAACGCTACAAAAAAAAAGGAAAATGTCACGTAAGGGCACCAAATTAGCTGGAAAAATGAAACCGAGTTCGTTGTATTTACCTCATCGGCGGCTAAAGCCGCAGCGAATTGTTCGCAATCCATGTGCAAATAAATATCCACCAGTTGTCCGAGTAATTTTTTCGGTTCCCAGCCGTATTTATCGGGTTTTTTTACTTTGAGATTCTTGCCTTTAAATTGAAAATAAAAATTACGAACAAAGAATCGGTAATGCTGAAATATGTAGATAAATAATTGTTCAGATTCACGAACATTTTGGTCCGCAAAGCTGCTGTAAATTAAAGTTCAGCATCGCCGATAATCTGGTAACCAATTCCGGTCTTAAAAATGGTTCTTGAATATCTTTCGTTAAGTAATGAAACATATGGACGGTTTCACGAGCCAAAGTCAAGTAAGATCTGAAAAGCCACAGCAATGACAATATAAATATTATTTGTATTTTCATCTTACATAATTTGAAAAAATGATAAAAATGCATATCTCGTTTACCTGCATTGTCTTTCATCAGCGGTCAATTGTCTGGTTTTGGCTTGACGCTGTTCTTGAGTGAGACTATCCCAAGCTTCTTTATCGTTGATCAATACTTGGACTTCGTGAATACGCTGCGGGGAAAAGGTAATTTTCAACTCGTTAAAAAATATTAAACGATTAACATGTAATTTAAAAATTACGTCGAGACAAATACCAACTTTTAACGTCTCCAGACTTTCGTCCAGTAAAAATGTCGTGTCGTTCATCAACATATTAATAAATTTCACAAACTGTAACCCGGATCTGAAAATCGCAAGAATAAAAATACGATTTATATACAAATCAAACGTAACTATTGGATGCGAAAAAACAGCAGATAATAATATGACAATAACCTGGATTCGTTGATCAAAGTTTGTTTATGAACAGCGCTATCCCAAAAACTTTTTAAAATAAGGCTAATATGAAATCTGATGGTGAATTTGTCGTAGAATTCCGAACTAGATCCCGTAGTTTCGACATCTGAAAATGAAAATATATGCCGAGTATTATTAGACAATTGCCATAAAATACAAAATCACCTTATGTTTTCAAAAACAAAAATAAAGTTTCGCAAACCGGTATAAAATTTCATCAAAAACGGCGGAAGATATTGAGTAGATATCGGATGAGTCATGATCTGTACATATAAATTATCGCTGGTCTGCATCGTGGTATTTAATACGAACAACACTTCTATTATTTTGGCTATTAGGTAAGGATTTTTGAACGCATTAGGAACGCAAATAGCTAATAATAACCAAGTAACCAACGTATTTTCCATATTTTTAGTCACGATGTGAGAAGCAAATCTAAAACAAGACGAGACAAATTATCGCGATAGAAAGAAATGCGGGTTTTTTGCCGACACTGGGCCGTAGAGCAGTACGCCAAATGAACTCACTGTAATGCGAATAATAGGAACTCGGCAATATCTTCTACAAACCATTCGGGCAACGCGGCGAATACGTTCGGTATTTCGGTAGGCAGTGAAAAATCCGACGACGAAGACGACGGAGATGTCGTCGAAGGCGATAAATCACTGAATGGAGTATTTCTTAACGAATTTACTAAAAATTCGCCTACGGTGGTGTAAAATTCTAACGCTCTCTTCAGCAATATGCGATCGAACAGGGCGATATCGGCGCAAACTTTATTTCGTAATAAAATCTGTAAAATGACATGAAAGGTGTTACCATCGAAAACAACTTCCTTTCATTCGGCGTAGCAGCAATTACAAACTTTCAATTGTTGATTCCATCTCTTGAGTAATTCTCGGTTACGAGCAGCGTTAGTAGTAGTCTTCCATTGCGGCTCGGTGTTTTGTATTTCGTCAACCATCTTCTGTAAATCGCGGATCGCCCGCAGACGGCGATGGTATTTGTTTAAAATTGGTATAAGCGCGATATGATGGCAATAGACAGTGAGAAACCAACATTCGGTTGAGAAATTTGATTCAGGTTCGACATTAGACGCTACGAACAAGCCACTCGACATTAATAAAGTAAATAATAACTCAATTTCAACTTGGGATAGTGAAACTTGAAAAAATGAAACAACTTACAAATGCTTTCCAGCCAATCGGTTAGTTCTTGACTAGTCATTTTTATTCTAGTATCTCCGGTTGTCTTGAGGAAACACTTTTTCAAGTATATATACATCGGATCAACTTTATTCAGTTTTATCTGCGTGCAGAGTTGAACAATGTTGATTAAGTAAGTCGTTTGTGCGATAGTTCGAACAAGACTAGATCGTAAAATAATACTAGAAAAGAACGCACTTTCACCGAAAGCAACTGCAATACCGACAACAGGTTCAACATCAAACCATCTGTGGCTACAGAGCGTTCTTCTACTTGATATTGTACTCGTTTTTCATTCGTTATTAGCAAACGAGCGATATATTCCATGAACGGATATCGGGATTCTTTGTTGGACACAGCGTGTTGAAATATTTTGTGAAGTTGTACCTGATTGCGAAGGGGAAAAAACGGACATGTACTCGATCGTTAGATAAAATCAAAACAACCGCATCGTTTGACTTACCCTGATACTCTCCAATTCTAAACGAAAAGTTGAAATCATCGATTTATCCGCTAATGACGTGCCACCGTTGAAGATATTGTCGTTAATCAAGGGATCGTCTTCGCCGAATACCGAACACGAAAGAAAAGGCCCTAAGAACGAAGTCATCGAAAATTCTCTTCCGGGCACGTTTGTAACCAAATTGGGAATAAATTGTTTCTGTTTTAACAAATTACAATCGCAAAGTTTTAGCTTTTGACGAACGATTCTACGGCGAAATAAATACAATTTTTGTTTCTCGAAATACCTGTTTAGTAATCAATGTGCACAGAGGACGATTAGAACTCGATAACGTAGATTTAATTTCGGTTAGTTCGAAAAGAAACAGCAACGGATCACGATGAGAATTTTGCACGATGGATGCTCCTTGCATTAATTGATTCAATCCTTGCAATAATGGAGTGAAAACCTGAAAGAATACGTAGAAAGTTACGAAACAACACGTGCGTCTATGGACACTATGAATGTGTCACATTTTACTCTCTTGAATTTTACCAAGTCCAGCACTTGTCACTACATAGATACTGAATATCACTGAATATCAAAATTGGAGTGGAGGGATGGGTTCAATCAAAATTTTTGTCATAACTAAAATTATTCATAGAACTTTAAGCTACAACTTTTGCTTGAAAATTTTTTCAGATGGACCCCTCCCTCCCCACCAATTTTGGATAAAGTAAATTGAGTTGGTCAAATAAGTTACATTATCCAAAATTGGTGGGGAGGAAGGGGTCCAATCAAAATTTTTGTCATAAGCAAAATTATTTATAGAGCTTCAAGCTACAACTTTTGTTTAAAAATTTTTTCAAGTGGACCTCTCCCTCCCCACCAACTTTGGATAATGTAACATGTGTAAGTCAAAATAAGTTGTATTATCCAAAATTGGTCGTGGCAGAGGGGTCCAATCAAAATTTTTGTCATAACCAAAATTATTCATAGAACTTCAAGCTACAACTTTTATTTGAAAATTTTTTCAAATGGACCCCTCCCTCTCCACCAATTTTGGATAATGTAACTTATTTTGATTAACTCAAGTTACATTATCCAAAATTGGTAGGGAGGGAGGGGTCCATCTGAAAAAAATTTCAAGCAAAAGTTGTAGCTTGAAGTACTAGGAATAATTTTAGTTATGACAAAAATTTTGATTGAACCCCTCCCTCCAATTCAATTTTGATATCCAATGTCTATGTAGTGTCAAGGGTTGGACTTGGTAAAATTCAAGAGAGTAAATGTGACACATTCATAGTGTCCATAGACGCAAGTCGAAACAACAGTTACATTGGTAGCTTTGTATACGCGATTCGTTCGTACATCGTAGAATAACTCCTGATTTTGATAGGTATGAACGACTAATTCGGCTAGAAATCCTCTCGGCAAAGTTTTCTGGATCATGCTGCTTAGGAGCGGACAATTCTTGTAGGTTGTCAGAGCAGACAGCTTAGGTTCTTCTAGTTGCAGCATGATTTTTCCTTGCGCTAACATTATTGTAAGGCGTATACTTTGGATACGAATTTCATCGAGTACAGCGTGCCGCATTGGAGATTTGTTTTTCTTTAAACAACAAGTCGAAACGTTAAACATCGCATCAGTTACGTCTTTGGAACATAACAATATGGCGAATGCGCTCACTAACGTAAGACGCAGACGCGGGTTTACACTTACTTTAGGATTGACAATTTCATCGTCACACGCCCGTTTGTAGCATTCCAGTAGAAAAGAAATCACGGCTGATTTCACATGAGGGTCGCTTTTACTTTCCTCTCGTTTGGCTACTGTGCTCAGCACCTCAACCAACACGGCGTTGGTCAAATTCTAAATTGGATAATATTTACGAAAGACGAATATTAAAGGCTGATCGCGTATGATTCGAATATCTTAAAAGGTACAGGTACAAGTATACTTTGATTTCGCCCGAAAGATATTCGTCTCCGTATCCGTAAGATGTTTGAGAATCGTTCAACATCTTCAATACTTGCGACTGCTGCAAATCGACTTCCAATATCGATGAAATAATTGACTGAACAGATTCGAAATTATCCGGCGGTATAGTCGACGAGGGTGTCTGGAAATCAATTAAATCCGACGTTATTACGCGATACAACAAAGCGATATGAAAATTAACGAAACAAACGAAACTGATTCTCTTACTTTCATCACCACAGGTGATACTTCTTTGGATTCTTCAACTTCCATATTCTCGACGCCCAAATCATCGTCTGCTAAATTTCGTATACCTTCTACTTCCATTTCTTGAACTTCATCAGCTTTCGACTCATTACTCGACGAAGAACCTCTTTCTATAAATGTTTTAGGACCACCCCGAATATTTAATTTTGTACTACACGTACCACTCGCAGTATCGGTATCTGTTGCAGAACAAATGTCCAGCTTAGGACTGTTGGTCGTCGGTGTTTCATCATTTCCTACACTTGTTAATCGTGCCAATCTTCTTCGACGAATCTATAAAAAAATCACCAACATTGAAATTGAGTAAGAGGTTTTTTTTTCTTTAAATACATCGAGATAAGCCATTCATAACAACTAATGCTCGCGTTAAAGGTTATAAGTGGTAACGTATGATTACCTCTTCTTGACTCAGTTCACTCATTCTTTTTCACTACAGATAACTTATGGCGAGTCGTCTCGTTAGTAAAACTCACGATCAATAAAGGAAAACAAAGAAAAACTCGAGTATAGAACAAGAAACGAGGTAAAAAAGTGATATTAAAAATTCAACTTTACAACATTCTCAACGATGATTTAACAATTTTAAAACGAAAAACTTATGAAACGGAATAACAAAGACAGAGTTTCTGCAACCTCGTAATCAGTTGTTTTCTTCAATAAGCATATTTTTAATTTTCGATGATAAGGGAATTACGACACAAAAACACTCGTCGATACTTTTGAATTGAACCAAATATCATAAATATACGAAGGATGCATATAAATAAGGATACTCTGACATTTTTAGCCTATTATAAAGTAATAAATGCAACTGATCAGTGACCACTTCATCGATAGAATCGATTTATCTTCCATAAAAAAAATTATCTATGGCACTTTTTTTTTTAATTTTTACGAGCGTCTATTCAAAGCACTGAGAATGACGTCATTGAGGCAGCTCTACTGGCATTAGAACGAGCTAGATATCGGGTACCATCGGCTGCTTTCGAACTTATTCGTTAGACTTGTAAATTTGAAAATGATTTTTTGAAATTTTGAAAAATAGACGTTATCAGTTTCTTATCTGGTGGTATAGACAGTCAAGAGGAAGACGGAAATCTTATATGGGAGAAATAAGCAAATAACTGATTTCCGTACTCAAAGTTGTCCCGTCCATGTAGAGCGCGCTGCTTGTCAAACTCTCCCTCGTACTTCATGCGTTTTATTTTATACGCGTTTATATGGGGAAGGATTTGAAAAACACGTAATTTTTCATTTTTTAGGGGTTTAATTTTTTTTTGAGATTTTTTTTTCTTCAAATATATTTTTAATGCAATGTATACTAGCATTTACAGCGGAAAACTCATTAAATATGATTAATTTGTACATCTATATCCGTATTAAACAGTACAATACTACATACTAGGTAGATACTTGATATTCAAAATTAGAGATGAAGGACATGTCCTATCTGAATTATTGTCAGGGAAGAAAACCAATTGAAACCACAACCAGGTAAAACCACCACCACCAGATATTTCAATTGGTTCTCAAAACCATTTGAAACCATTACAATGAACTTCAAAAATTCATTCAAAAACCACCACCAAAAAGAACCAATTCTTTTCGAAAAGGCAGGGAAGAGAACCGTTTGAAACCACAACGAAAAATCATTTGCTGAAATAACCACAACCACAACCACAAGAAAGTGGATCGAAAATAAATAACCACAACCACAACCACAAGAAAGTGGATCGAAAATAAATAACCACAACCACAACCACAAGAAAGTGGATCGAAAATAAATAACCACAACCACAACCACAAGAAAGTGGTTTGAAAATAAAAAACCACCATCACCACCACCACCATTTTCAATTTCCTTTACAATGAAAACCAGAACCACCACCAATTAATGGAATTGGTTCTTTTTGGTTCTAAAAAGAGAAATAGTGGATTTGAAAGGGAAGGAGGGGTCCAATCAAAATTTTTGTTATGACCAAATTTATTCCTAGAACTTCAAGCAACAACTTTGATTTGAAATTTTTTTTAATTGGGCCCCTTACCTACCCCCTGTGGCCTGTTTTCTTCATTTTTCTGATTTTTCAGCGCTCTGGAAAGTGGAAACATTATTATTTTTTGTTTTTTATTTGAATGTATATTATTTAATTTAAATTTATTGCAATATTGCGTTTGTAACTTGTAGGCAAATTAATTTTTTATTCAAATTTCAAAGATCTGATCTTTTTTTAGTTCTTTTGTGGTATAATAGGAAGCACGAAAATGGTTCCATCTGGTTCTGATGGTTAATGCCATAGATAAATGGTTTAAATGTTGGGAAATATTTTCCATACTACGAAATGGAAGCAATTCGATGAAAACCAATTGAAAAACCAAAACGGAACCACCACCACCACCACCACAACCATTTGAAATGGTTTTTAATTTGAGAACCACCACCACAACCATTTGAAATGGTTTTTAATTTGAGAACCACCACCACAACCATTTGAAATGGTTTTTTAATTCGAGAACCACCACCACAACCATTTGAAATGGTTTTTTAATTTGAGAACCACCATCACAACCAATTAATCAAGCAAAACCAAAAACCCAGAACCAGAACCAATCAAAAAAAAAAAAAATTAAATGGAACTACTTTAGCACCACAACCTTTTGAAAATTTTTAAAAACCAAAAACCAATTGGAACCACCAGTAATTTCAAAATTTTCTCAAAACCACCATCACCATAACCAATTGGGTCTCAATTGGTTTTCTTCCCTGATTATTGTGATGACCAAAATTATTCCTACGACTTCAAGCAACAACTTTTGTTTGAAAAGTTTTTTAATTGGACCCTTCCCTCCACCAGAGCTGGGGCGACTCACCTATGTTGAGAGTCCGATTCTTTGGTCGCGATTCTTTGATAAATAAATTTTCGACTCAGTGAATCGCGATTCTCTGCTTATGTTTATCGGATTCTGAGTCCGACTCTTCTGGCTTCGACTCTCTTGCGACTCTCTCTTGCGACTCTCTTACGACTCTTTTTTTTACTCTCTTACGACTCTTTTTTCACTCTTTTACGACTCTTTTTTCCACTCTCATACAACTCTTTTTTGGAATTTTAGACTCTATCCTCCGCGTTTGGTGTGTTCTTTCTTAAATTTGATTACTAACGTCTAGTTTGATAGTTTTGTTTACATTCATGGGGTGCAACTTCGATAAATTTTTACCAAGTCCAGTGCTACAAAATACTTTATAGTCAAAATTGGAAGGGAGGAAGGGGTCTAATCGAAATTTTTGTAATAACTAAAAGTATTTGTACAACTTCAAGCTACAACTTTTGTTTGAAAATTTTTTCAATCGGGCCCCTTACCTCCCCATTGTTTTAAAAAATGTATTTGAAGGAGTTGGATTATCCAAAATTGGTGGGGAGGGAGGGATCCGATTGAAATTTTTGTTATCACCAAAATTATTCCTAGTACTTCAAGCTACAACTTTTGTTTGAAAATTTTTTCAATCGGGCCCCTTACCCTCCCCCTGTTTTTAATAATGTATTTGAATGAGTTGGATTATCCAAAATTGGAGGGAAGGGAGGGGTCCATCGCAATTTTTGTCATGGCCAAAATTTTTCCTAAAACTTTGAGCTACAAGTTTGTTGCAAAAATTTTTCAATTGGACCCATTTCCCCTTCCCCCTTCAATTTTTAATTAGTATTTTGGGAGTGTTATGCAAAATAAGTGGAGAGAGAGGGGCTCAATTGAAAAAGTTTTCGAAAAAAAGTTGTAGCTTGAAGTTTCGCTAATACTTTTGGTTATCACAAAAATTGCGATTGGACCCCTCCCTCCCCTCCAATTTTGGATAATCCAACTCATTCAAAAATAATTAGAAAAATTATTCGAAATAAATTGAATAAAACAACGTAAGAATTATTGATATTGAACAAAAAAAACGAGGAAAGGAGTCGCGATCTTGAAAAGGAGTCGCAAGGAGTCGCAAAATGAGAGTCGCACGTGTTTGAAGTGAACGACTCTCGAAGAAGAGTCCGGATTTTGCGATTCATTTTCGATTCATTGAAGTGAGGAGTCGGACTCGTGAATCGAACTCCCAATCATTCATTGCGACTCTTACGACTCACTTCAGCGACTCTGAGTCGCCCCAGCTCTGCCCTCCACCAATTTTTATTTTTAATAGCATATAATAAAGTATCCAAGTCATGTCTATTATCAAAATTGGAGGGGAAGGAAGGATCTAATCCAAAATTTTATAATAACCAAAATTATTCCTAGCACTTCAAGCAACAACTTTTGTTTGAAAAGTTTTTTAATTGGACCCTTCCCTCCGCCAATTTTCATTTTTAGTAGCATAATATTATAGATAATTAGCAGGGTTCGGATTTTCATGCTCGAGCATGTTTTTTTGTTTAATACTAGATCGAGAATTTTCAAGTTATCTTTACGTTTCAGAAAATTCTAAGTAAAATTGACCCAACTTGTTTTTGCATGTTTGAGCATATTTCACCTTTCAGCGCATATAAACGCATATTTTGGGTATTTTTAGGGAATATTTTAGGTTTTTCGAGAATATTTCACGATTTTCGAGTTTTTTCGAGCATATTTTGACAAATTTGCAATTTCTCACCTACAAATTTAGCAAAACTGATACAGCTATTTTTTTTTCACCCGAATGTGCAACACTGGTGGTACTTTTTTGCATATGCCGGCTTGGCGAGTCGATTTAATTTTCAAACTTACCTACTTATTTTGATAAAATACAATTTCGTTATTTTCTCTGATTTAATTAGAATCAGTAGAATTACCAAATTAGAATTAGAATTAGAACGTTTTTTGCTTTTGAGTAAAAATAAAATTCATTTTTCGTTCTTTTTTGTGTAATTTCTCAATATGTGTTCTAAATACGTCCAATTATGAATCAAAATCATGTAGCTGGCGTTTTCCTCTTTAAATTGACACCCATATCGTTCGAGAATATTTTTAGGTTTTTCGCGCATATTTCGTCTTTTTTAAGGGAATTTTTATGCGCATATTTCCCGTTTTTTCGAGAAAGAATGTCCGAACCCTGATAATTAGTATATGCATAATCATGTCATATTTGATATTATTAAAATTGGAGGGGAAGGAAGGGTCTAATCGAAAATTTTATAATAACAAAAATTATTTTCAAGACCTTAATCTACAACTTTCGCTTTGAAAAAATTTCAATTGGACCCACCCTGTCTCCCACCACCAAATTTTTAATTTGTATCTTCGGTGTGTTGTGCAAAATCAGTGGGGAGGGAGAGCGGGAGAGGTGCAATTGAAAATATTTTCAACCAAAATTTATGCGTTGAAGTCCTAGGAATAATTTTGGTCAATATAAAATTTTCGATTAGACCCTTCCTTCCCTTCCAATTTTGATAATAGACATGACCTTGGATACTTTATATGCTATTTTAAAAAAAAATAGGCGAAGGAAAGGGTCCAATTGAAAAACTTTTCAAACAAAATTTATACGTTGAAGTCCTAGGAATAATTTTGGTCAATATAAAATTTTCGATTAGACCCTTCCTTCCCTTCCAATTTTGATAATAGACATGACCTTGGATACTTTATATGCTATTTAAAAAAAAAATAGGCGAAGGAAAGGGTCCAATTGAAAAACTTTTCAAACAAAAGTTGTTGCTTAAAGTGCTAGGAATAATTTTGGTCAATATAAAATTTTCGATTAGACCCTTCCTTCCCCTCCAATTTTGATAATAGACATGACCTTGGATACTTTATATGCTATTTAAAAAAAAAATAGGCGAAGGAAAGGGTCCAATTAAAAAACTTTTCAAACAAAAGTTGTTGCTTAAAGTCCTAGGAATAATTTCTGTTATTATAAAATTTTCGATTAGACCCTTCCTTCCCCTCCAATTTTGATAATAGACATGACCTTGGATACTTTATATGCTATTTAAAAAAAAAATAGGCGAAGGAAAGGGTCCAATTGAAAAACTTTTCAAACAAAAGTTGTTGCTTAAAGTGCTAGGAATAATTTTGGTCAATATAAAATTTTCGATTAGACCCTTCCTTCCCCTCCAATTTTAATAATAGACATGACCTTGGATACTTCATATGCAGGGTTCGGACATTCTTTCTCGAAAAAACGGGAAATATGCGCATAAAAATTCCCTTAAAAAACACGAAATATGCGCGAAAAACCTAAAAATATTCTCGAACGATATGGGTGTCAATTTAAAGAGGAAAACCCCAGCTACATGATTTTGATTCATAATTGGACGTATTTAGAACACATATTGAGAAATTACACAAAAAAGAACGAAAAATGAATTTTATTTTTACTCAAAAGCAAAAAACGTTCTAATTCTAATTCTAATTTGGTAATTCTACTGATTCTAATTAAATCAGAGAAAATAACGAAATTGTATTTTATCAAAATAAGTAGGTAAGTTTGAAAATTAAATCGACTCCCCAAGCCGGCATATGCAAAAAAGTACCACCAGTGTTGCACATTCGGGTGAAAAAAAATAGCGGTATCAGTTTTGCTAAATTTTTAGGTGAGAAATTGCAAATTTGTCAAAATATGCTCGAAAAAACTCGAAAATCGTGAAATATTCTCGAAAAACCTAAAATATTCCCTAAAAATACCCAAAATATGCGTTTATATGCGCTGAAAGGTGAAATATGCTCAAACATGCAAAAACAAGTTGGGTCAATTTTACTTAGAATTTTCTGAAACGTAAAGATAACTTGAAAATTCTCGATCTAGTATTAAACAAAAAAACATGCTCGAGCATGAAAATCCGAACCCTGTTTATATGCTATTTAAAAAAAAAATAGGCGAAGGAAAGGGTCCAATTAAAAAACTTTTCAAACAAAAGTTGTTGCTTAAAGTCCTAGGAATAATTTCTGTTATTATAAAATTTTCGATTAGACCCTTCATTCCCCTCCAATTTTGATAATAGACATGACCTTGGATACTTTATATGCTATTTTTTTTAAAAATAGGCGAAGGAAAGGGTCCAATTAAAAAACTTTTCAAACAAAAGTTGTTACTTGAAGTCGTAGGAATAATTTTGGTTATCACAATAATTCCGATAGGACACGTCCTTCATCTCTAATTTTGAATATCAAGTACCTACCTATGTAGTATTGTACTGTTTAATACGGATATAGATGTACAAATTAATCATATTTAATGAGTTTTCCGCTGTAAATGCTAGTATACATTGCATTAAAAATATATTTGAAGAAAAAAAAATCTCAAAAAAAAATTAAACCCCTAAAAAATGAAAAATTACGTGTTTTTCAAATCCTTCCCCATATAAACGCGTATAAAATAAAACGCATGAAGTACGAGGGAGAGTTTGACAAGCAGCGCGCTCTACATGGACGGGACAACTTTGGGTACGGATTTGCTAGCACGAAGATTTCCGTCTTCCTCTTGACTGTCTATATCAGGTGGTTTTCTTGTCTAAGGTTAAGGCTTCCTTTTTTTCTCTTTTCTTTTCCCAAGTTTGAATAATGTGTTATTTTTTTTGTATAAATTATGTAAAATTATATAGTGCAAAGTATTCTCTCGGTCGTGTTATTCTAGATGATCGAATGGATCGACGAACGATGTACTTAATGCCAATGTGCAATACATAAATAAAAAGGAAACAGTACAACCTAGAATAGAATGGAAAATTTTACTTGCACAAACAAGAAAAAGAAACAATAAACAAAGTAAAACAAAACAAGTTGATAGGTACGAGGCGTTGCGTACTCTCGTAGAAAGTAAGTCTGGTAACAATAACATAATCAACTACATTTACACAATAGGTACCTATTAAACGGAGCAAACTATACGTATTCAAGCTTATAAGTGTACAAATAGGTAGGTACATAGAATAAAACAACGATCATTCCTGTATCAAATATCAATTCACTGTGCTTACTGCATGCACGAGTAGCGTCGAGTACCCGTTTGTCATAAAAACTTTAATATGAACCACGTCCCATCATGAGTCGCGAATAAGATCAAGTACTTTTATGGTCGTAAATGAAATACGAACACTTACGTACCTATAGGCCTACCAATTGTGGTCTCCGGAGAGTGAATCGTAAATCATAATTGCTCATTTCTCATAATTATTTAGGTGGGTACTCGTGTTTGTTTATACGTATCATTCTTTCTAAATGCTTAAATCTTAAATCGATTACATATTCGTTCGAATAGTCAAATTTAAGTTAGGTCCAATTTGATAGGTAATTATTAAACGTTGGTGTTTGTTAATGCGCTGTTTATACTCGTCGTATCGCTGTTTTTCCGCTCTTGATTTGAAAGTAATTTCGTTTCGGCATTCGGCGGGTGATTTTGCGTTTGAGGTATTTGAATCGTTGAGCTGGTAGGTAATGTGCCAGCGTTGGAATCTTCGATGGCTTTCCTCAGCTAGATTTAACACAAATACGAATATTTTCTCGATAAGTTGGTAACATTTTGTAGCTATACGTAAATTCGACAAACAGAAAACTACTCGATTCGTAGCTATAATTAAATAGGTACGATTTACAAACCTCTTTTAAACCTACGACGCCGACTAATCGACCGATGGCCGTAACATAAGCGTGATTCACACCGACTAGAGAAAATATGGAATGTACTTTCAACAAAGACGTTCTTTCGACCAGCTGGAAAGGAGCCGGATCGATATGGCACTTATCGAAATTAACCCGTTGTTCCATTTCGCCTTCTTCCCATTCGCGTTGATCTTCGGGTGACATGTCGATTACACGTTCTCTGGGCTAAAAAACGTACGTGTATCAGGCCCGTAGTCAGGTGGGGGCTAGAGGGGGCTTAGCCCCCTCTAGCGTCAGATTGAGCCCCCTCTAACAAAATTTCGTCAATTTCAGGCTAAACCTACACATACTTTTTGCATTATTCCAAAAATACTTCTTTTTCGTCAAAAATCTTATGTTTTTCAACATTTTTTCCCTCGCTTCGCTCGGGCAGTATCCTTTTCCTTCATTCTCTTCAAGAATAGAATATTTTTCAAATTTTTCGCCCTCGCTTCGCTCGGGCAATGTCTTCTTTACCACTTTTTATGATGTTAATAGTATGAGTTGGAAAATTTCAGTAATTCAAGTTGGCATTTTCAATGATTTTGCCACCCCTTCCCCCAAGAAAAATCGCTTCGGTTCGTCTCTGTATTAAACAGTTGAAAAAGTATATTTTGTGCCTTGTACGAGTTTTTCACCCATTTTTCAATTTTTACCGAAAATGCTAAATTTTCCAAAAAAAAAAAGTTCTAGCCCCGTCAAATATTTGGCCAGCCCCCTCTATAATCTGACTCTGACTACGGGCCTGACGTGTATACCAATTACGTAGAAGTAGAACGCGAATTACTCTTAAATTATTTACAACGCTGGCACGACATCTCCTTACCAGCTGCACTTTTTTAAAAGTTATCGGGCTCGGCGATGGTTTCTCGTTTCCTTTTCCTTGCGTTACATTCATTTCCATATCCGGATTTGCATCTTGTAACGTCGCCGATTTGTGAAAAATGGCTTCGAAAGCTAATCGAATTCTACTTTCGGCACCGGTCACAGTGCTGTACGGCGTAGCCACTGCCGACGACATTAAATTAGGAAAACTTCTCAAATTGAAAGAGTTGGTCTTTTTCAAAATGGATTTCTTCGGTTGTTGGTGGTCGTAGGGAGAATTCTGCGCAGAAAAGAACCGGCGATTTTAGTAAATATTTCGATACACGTGTAAATAGGCATGTCGAGTAAGTACCAACTACCAACTTGGTTATTTTTTTGCATAAGGTCCGAACTAGAATACTGCTTCATTTTCAAAATATCAGGAGCTGGGACAACTTCGAACCTTGACGGTCTTCTGTTACCATCTTGCCGCCTTCTTCTTTCTAATTCTTCCAACCTAAACGTAATTCGAGACCAGCGATATAGTCAATTTCAAATAAAATATAATTACCTCGAATTTATGACTAAAAAAGATTTACTCGCCTTTCTTGGGCTTCTTTTTGCCACTTGGCTACAACTTGAACACGCCTCTCTCTACCGACGTGATCTTCGATTAATTTTATTAGTTCTAATCGTTGAACAGATCCTAACAAGATCATAGAATCTGTAAAATACAAGTTGTAAATTAATACGAATACGAGAAAAAAAATCGTAATAAATTGTAGGTGTTGTAGACAGCACTGATATCTCACCAGGGTTATCAACCAACGGAAACACCCGAATACGTTTATTTTCTTTCAGAATTTTTTTCAAATTCTTATAGTTCATATTTTGCCAAATGTATTTCACATCTCGAAGCATGAAGTCTTCCACATAAACCGTATAAATAGCTGAAACAAAGCAAAATGCAATTCGTATTAGTATACCTACTCGATCGAAACATTTTTTTTACAATAGTTTTCGGCTATTAGCTAATTAGCCCATTACTCACACGAATTTGAAGGAAGTAAATCCGGCAAGTAAGGAAGTTTCTTAATTAAAATAATACTGTCGTAAAGAGAAGGCTGCAATAGAGCTGCGATCGCATTTGCTATCAACACCGCGATCTAAATAAAATCAACGATTAATTCGCATTACTATCGTAGGTAGGTACCAGTAATTTAGGACGTTGAAAGCGAACAGTTGCAATTTTCCATCATTCTAAATTTAATTGCTACGTCTTACGTCATAGGTAATTAGGTACCTATCTTTATACGCCAAGCAGTTGGTAAAATTTGCAAGAGGAATGAGCAATCTACTCGTATTAAGCTTATCAAAATCACCGACGAGGGCGAAATGTAATTTCAGATTTATTTTTTATGTATTCTGTAACGTAAAAAGCGTTTATCCGTAGAAGTTACCATTAACTATGTTACCATCATTGGTATGATATGAGTTATCTGTCCAGTCATTTCGAATGCGATTACAGATACGGAAAAGGAGTGAGTCACCGCGCCGGAAAATGCCGCAGCACCGACAGTAGCGTAACCGCCTGTAAAAATATAAAACATCGTATAGTACAAATAGGTACAGTAAGTAAAAATAATACTAGGTATTTATTACAAAGATATAAGTTCTCGTAAGAAGGAAAGAATTAGCCAAGCATGGCCGGCGTTAGCCCAGTTGCTCTCGTGCTCGAGCCCAACCTGAGAAATCCCGAATTGCGCAAAAAATTCAAACTCAATGTGTAAAAAATTTCACTCAGAAAAAAAAAATTATAATTTTTTTGAATTGGGGCTTTTTAATTTTTTTTTTTTAAATTTAGAATGAAATAAGATTTTCCAATTTTTTTTTAGGATAAAACAATTCCAATTTTGTGGAATAAAATTTTTCATGTTGGTAATGTTGTTTTTTTTTTTTTTTTTTTTTTTTTTTGAAATACCTAAATAATTTTTCCACATTCTTTCAATATTATTTTTTTGGAAATAAAAAAATTAATCTCTCAAATTTTTCTAGAAAATTTGAAACAATAGTATGAGGTCGGTCGTAGAGCAAAAATGCAGAGAAATCAGGTGATGAAAAAAATTAACCAATTTTTGGGCATCTGATAATCGAGGTTCTACTTTGTAGTGTGTACGTATTATGTGAAGTTTCCCATGAAAAAAGCTTCGCGATAAAGCCGGTTCTATTTATTTACATGGCAAAAATAAATTTTTTCCAAAAATGCGAATAATGAAAAAATTCAGAATTTTTTATCATAGCCTCTCAGAGTGAACCCGAATAATGAGGAAAAAAATTTTTTAGTTATTTTTCCTATAAAATTGAATTTTGGGAAAATTTGAAATTGTTCATTGCAAAATGAACTTTTTTCAAAAATACTCGTAAAATAATTGAAAAATTATGAATTTTTTCATCATTACCTCTAAGAATGGAACTGAATAATAAGAAAAAAAAATTTTGGACAATTTTTTCACCAAAATTAAATTTGTGAAATTTCCCATGTAACAAGCTCCGCGAAAAACCCGGTTCTTTTTACTTGATAAAAATTATTTTTTTCCAAAAATGCAAATGATTGAAAAATTCAGAATTTTTTCATCATAATTTCTCAGAGTGAACCCGAATGATGGGAAAAATTTTATCTTGGCAATTTTTCAAATTGTATTGAATTTTGGGAAAATGCGAAAATTCAAATTGCAAAATATTTTTTTTCAAAGATGGGAATAATTGAAAAATTCAAAAAATTTTCGCCATAACCTCTCATAATGGACTCGAATAATGAGAAAAAATTTATTTGAGCAATTGTTTCAAAGCAATTGAATTTAAGGAAATTTTGAAATTCATCAACATACTTGGCAATAACAATTTTTTTCAAAAATGGGAATAATTGAAAAATTCAAAAAAAAATCGTCATAACCTCTCAGACTAGACCCGAATAATGGGGAAAAATTGATTGGAGCAATTTTTTCAAAGAAATTCAATTTGAGGAAAATTTTGAATTTTTATGGCAGAAATGAATTTTTTTCAAAAGTGGGAATAGTTGAAAAATTCAAAAAATTTTCGCTATTACCTCTCAGAATAGACCCGAATATAAGAAAAAAAAATTATTTGAGCATTTTTTTCAACAAAATTAAATTTGTGAAATTAAATGATTTTTTTCCAAAAATGCGAATAATTGAAAAATTTAGAGTTTTTCTATCATAACCTATCAGAGTGAACCCGAATGATGAGAAAAAATTTTTTTGCCAATTTTTCCAATAAAGTTGAATTTTGGGAAAATTTAAAATTGCCCATTGCAAAATAAACTTTTTTCAAAAATAGGAAAAATTCTCTTAGAATGGACCCGAATAATGAGAAGTTTTTTGGGTAATTTTTTCAACAAAATTAAATGTTATGAAGTCTTTTTTTTGGTGAAAAAATTTACAACATTTTCACCCCCCCCCCCCCCCCCCCACAATGTGAGCACCATTTGAGAAAATAATGATCCGCCGGCTATGATAATCACAATCAGTTTATACATACTTTTTGAATTCTTTATAGGGTTCATAAATTGTTTTTAGGTACCTGGTATAATGGGAAAAATATATTTTCCGTGCCTGATCCCATTAGGAAACTGCATATGGATCAATTCGCCGATAATTCTACCGAACGCCGCGCCGATTTTAAAAACTGGGATGAAACTACCCGAAGGCACAGGTATGGTCGATGAAATTATTGAAAATATGAACTGCAATAAAAATGACGATAAGTAGGTATGATGAGATTTCGACGTTATTCACTCGTAGAGGTACCTACGAGTATTTATACAGCTAGCTACCTACTTACATTAAAAAGTAAGTATCCGATCAAACTAACAAACACGTTGGTATTTTCTGTAGTCCAATGACCGAGTATTTCGGCTTCCTTGATAGTGAACTCATCTTTAGTCCACGTGAAATTACTGAATAACCCTGAAAGCTTTGCCATTTTCAATTACGATAGATATTTATTTCATCAATTCGTAGTAAACTACGGTCAGCTCTAAGTAGGTACTCGTAGTAACAAAATATTTACTTGTTCGTCGGTGCTCAAATCGCTGGCGCAATATTTGCCCAGCACCAATGGAAACGAAGTGGTTGCCGCGATGAATGTCACGATTCCAGGATACAAAAACCGGCTGTAAGATAAAATTTTGAGTGTAGTACCTACGTACGATAGGATGAAATTTGTACGTACAAGAAATTGGCGATTCGTTACGACCGACTTACTTTTTTTGCAAAAAAGCGTTGAGTTTTTTATTTTTTCTCATAATTAGAACGTATTGTCGATGCGCCCATACATAGAAGGCTCCTCCGAAACCAGAAGCAGCTCTGCGTTTAACAAGCGATTAAATCGTATTATAGCAAATGTCACGTCGCGTCGCTCGAGTCGTATATTTTATTACCAAATTTACACCTATTAATCTTCGCGACAATCATCCAAGTACGTAATAGGAAATTAGGTATACGACTTGGGCGATGAATAAATAAATCAAATCAACGTAGCTTAGGTACGTCGACATATCAAGGTATCGATACCATACAGAATAACCTACATCTAATTAGAAGAACCTACTACCTACCACTCCACGTATGCGATGCATCGTAATATGCATTACGTAGGTACCTATACCTACCTACATTATTTATCAAAAAATATTTCTTTGCCAAAAAAATATTTTTTGAAGATTTTTCAAAGATTTTTTCATCAGAAATTTTTTTTTAATTTCTTGTCAAAAAAATTTTTTGACGTTTTTTTGTTCGAAAAAATTTTTTTTGAACATTTTTCAAAGATTTTTTTATCAGAAATTTTTTGTTGAAAATTTTTTTGACGTTTTTTTGTCAAAAATAAATTTTTTTGAAGATTATTCAAAGATTTTTTTTGTCAAAAACATATTTTCAAAGATTTTTACATTTTTGGTCAAATTTTTTTTTTCCAATTTCTAGTAAAAAAAATTTTTACGTTTTTTTGTCAAAAAAAAAGTTTCTTTGTCGAAAAAATATTTCTTGAAGATTTTTCAAAAATTTTTCCATCAGAAATTTTTTTTGGTCAAAATTTTTTTTCAATTTCTTGTTAACATTTTTTTTGACGTTTTTTGTCGAAAAAATATTTTTTGAAGATTTTTACATTTTTGGTCGATTTTTTTTTCAATTTCTAGTAAAAAAAAATTTTGACGTTTTTTTGTCAAAAAAATGTTTCTTTGTCGAAAAAATATTTCTTGAAAATTTTTCAAAAAATTTTCCATCAGAAATTATTTTATTCAAATTTTTTTTTTCAATTTCTTGTCAAAATTTTTTTTGACGTCAAAAAAATTATTTCTTGGTCAAAGGAATATTTTTGGAATATTTTTCAAAGAGTTTTTGTCAAAAAAATATTTTTAGAAGATTTTTTCATCAGAAATTTTTTTTTTGGTCAACATTATTTCTTCAATTATTTCTTGTCAAAGAACTTTTTTGACGTTTTTTTGTCGAAAAAATATTTTTTAAAGATTTTTTCATCGGAAAATTTTTTTGGTCAAAATTTTTTTTCAATTTCTTGTTAAAAAAATTTTTGACGTTTTTTTGTCAAAAAAATATTTTTTGGAAGATTTTTTCATCAGAATTTTTTTTTTGGTCAATAATATTTCTTCAATTTCTCGTCAAAAAACTTTTTTGGCGTTTTTTTGTCAAAAAATATTTTTTGAAGATTTTTCAAAGATTTTTTGTCGAAAAAATATTTTTTAAAGATAATTTTTCATCGGAAATTTTTTTTGTTCAAAAAATTTTTTTCCCAATTTCTTGTAACAAACATTTTCTTTGACAACTTTTTATCAAAATAATATTTTTTGAAGATTTTTTTTTGTCAAAAAAAATTCATATCCATATAAGACTTTATTTTGTCGAAAAAAAATTTGGAGATTTCTTGTTTGAAAGATATTTTTTGGAGATGTTTTTGTCAAAAATTGAATTGTAGCTGCACAAAGTAATTTCAAACTGCACACCTTTTGTTTTGAAGCTCCACAAAATGGGTGGAACTGCACGTTAGAAATTTAGAATAGGCCCTGCTTCCATGCAAACACATTTAGTCAAATAGATACTAGTATCATACAGTGATGAAATTTGAATTAGTGTACCTACACACATGTTACAGTTTATGATGGAGCTATTGGTAGAGTACGCGCCTAGGCGCTGCTCAATATACAATATATACCTAGGTAAGTAATAAGTAGGTATAAAAGTACATTAAGATGTAATTGTTGGAAGCGTTACGCATAATTTATCCAACTTGGATAATTATACATATTGCGTCCGCGTGTCGCCATCGCCTGTTAAAGTTGCCAGTTGCCATTCATTAACATAGGCCACCTATTATTCGAGTGCGGACCGAGTTATGATTTTACGTTTTAAAATTTATAGCTGCTGCTATAAGCTGTCATGTCTTGCTGATACAGACGCAGAGTGTTCAATCGTTTTTAGAATTCTCGACATGAAAACAGGAGATACATCGCATATACCTACTTAGTAGGATGGTAGGTAGGTAGGCAGGTTCGATAGGAACTAATTACCTACGTACTGAAACAATGAAATATTTTACGAGTACTACTCGTAGTAGAGAATTACCCGATAAAAGCGAATACGGTAAGTTCTTGCGGATCGAACGGGTACTCCATGGTGAAATGCGTTGGAAAGAAAGCTTTCACAGTATCTATGTGGCCGAGAAGAGAAGCAGGGGAATATTAAATGTATTCGATAATGATGAACGAATACCGTATATTATGATTACTCATAATAAAGATTCGCGTAATATGCAAATATAAAAATTCTATACTGCGATAAACTGGAACGTAGGAACCTAGAACCTACCTGCTTTATTGAACCACACTGCTAATAAACGAAATACTGTAGCTCCGCAAACGGCCGTAAAAAATCCTCGCCAATAATTTCTGACCGCGAAATATACGGTGGTTACTTCGATACTAAACAAGACACCTGTTTGTACACAAGCAGACGGACGCAAAAGTGGGTAAAAAAATTCAATAGCCTGTCGAGCAGGAGATTCGAACGTTCACCTACCTCCTAGAGGCGCTCCGAAGCAACTAGCTACTCCAACGGCGCAAGCGGCTGCCAACATTTCGGTGTTTCGAGATTCGTTTTCGTATATACCTTTGAAGGAGGTGATCAATTTGGACAGAAGAGTGGCTGTGATGCTGCTGATATGTACAAACGGACCCTATTACGAGGATAAGAAGTGTAAAGGTAGGTACTGTAGTAGGTGTAGGATGTGGTAGAATTACCTACCTCTTTACCCAGAGGTAGTCCGGAACCGAGTGTGGCCGTTAGTCCGATAACTTTTGCGACGAGCGTACGAAAGGTGAGATATTCCTTCAGGGCGACGCCTCGTAGGATAGTTTTCATTTCCGGTATACCGGAACCTGCGGTACAGCGAAAAATTAATTCATTCGTCGTTGTTTGATACGACTCGCCAGGCGATCGCGTCACATACCGATCGATTGCGGCGCTACGATGTGCACAAAACCGGCCGAGAATAAAATTAAACAAACAGGTAACGATACCCATGCCATATATTGAGCTATCGCATTCTTGGACAGATCCTTGTATAACCATAGTCTACCTAAAAATGGTAAAATTATAAAATCTCTAGAATCTAAAGTCAATGGCCGCGATGCAGCCAACAGATCGATATACCTAGTTACCTTCGTTAGTAAACGTAATGCCGTAATCGACGATGAAGCTCAACACCGCCATCACTACTCCCAGCAAAGCCAAGAATACCCAATCTTCGCCTAGCTTGGCGAAACTGTGCCTCCAGATGAATCCGATCACGGCCAATATTTTTCCGGCGCATTTTCCTCGATATTTGTGCAAGTCGTCTCCGGCGAACGCTTCGCTTTTGTACTTTCTCGATTTCAAGCCCAATTTGATAGCCTCTTCTTTGGCGCAGTGTCCTAATTCCTTGGTATAGCGGCCATACATCTGCAAATTGACACGTAGCAAAGCGAATAAGTCGACGTGCCTGTTAGCTAATTGTCTAGATGCGGTTAGCGTTGCGTTGCGTTGCAAACTCTGTATATTTTTGTTCATCTTACGTTTTTCCTAACAGTCATACTGCAGGGTGGTGGGGTGGGTATGGGTAAATATAGGTGGGTAATTCGCTTATAAACGCACGTTCCTATAAAAGAGTTGCAGTTGCATAGGGAATGGAAGAAATAATGCGGTAAAAAGATTACAATTTGAAGGCACCAGTAGGTCTTGGGAATATACAGTACGTACTCGTAATAAACGATTACCTATCTTAGGTAGGTAGGTAGGTAGGTAGGTAGGTACATACAGGACTCTAACGTAATACGGTCGAAGAGACACCGCTGGATTATTGGGCAGTAAGTTAGTATAATTATCGAGTTCGATTACGAATACAAATTTCCTCTAGGCATATAAATAGGTCCGGTTCGTTTAGTTATCAACTATCAATGAACATTCGCCGGTCGGGTCAACTTCTGCACTTCACTAAAATTTAGGTGAAGTCGTGAGATCTTAGGCATTTGTTGTACTCGAATCGAATACTTATAGGTACGATTAGATTGAAAAATTAAACGTACATAAGTATACATTACGTGATAATTATGAAAAGATTTGCAAACGCGATTCGACCTCGATGTACAAAGGAAAAAACAATTGCGTATTTTTCGCGTACGAATAGAAATAAACCGACGACGATATTTCGCACATCGCTTGTCCACTCTGCGCAAATATTAGGTACAGATAAAGGATAAGATGGAAAATGATTCGACGATGCACAGTGCACACCACATCACACCACGCCGAAATCGATACTAACGTAGCTCGATAATTCGATTAATTTTCAAATTAAGAAAGAATTTAAAATGATGTAAATTTACTCGTCTTATCAGCGACGTTTAACGTCGATATGCAACCAATCGCGGTCGTGATAAGAACAAGAGTTTCATTATTTTTACATACGTACGTAGACGTACTATACGTAGGTATATATCTATAAAATTAATAAAAAATCCTATACCTATTCGCTCGATTATCTCTGCTCGTGCGAGCATCGAGTAGGTATCTCTCTATTTTGCGATGCGATACGAGAAGTATGCGATTCGCATCAGCTGATCTTTCTTGATCGAGCCTCAATGATCGTGTGGCTCATGATCGCAACATTCGTACTCGATACGTTCATAAAAAAAAGTCACTCAACTTACAGATATCATTATCGTATAAATAGGATATTTCTTTGTCGAAAAAATATTTTTCGAACATTTTTCAAAGACTTTTTTGTCAATTGAAAATGTTTTGTCAAAAAAATATTTTTTAATCAGAAAATTTTTTGGTCAAATATTTTTTGAAGATCTTTCAAATATTTTTTGTCGAAAACAATTTTTGAAGATTTTTTGTCAACAAAAAAAAATTTGAAGGTTTTTTTGTCAAAAAATATTTTTTGAAGATACCGAGGGGGTAACTTTGGCCCACCGTGGAAATTCGATTTCTGGATCAGTAGTGACAATTGTGTGATTTCTACGACTGGGCCAAAGTTACCCCTAGGGCCAAAGTAACCCCATGTTACGGTAATTCGTCAAAAATAGTAGTTGGATAAATTATTTTACGTTGCGAGGGAGAAAAAGGCTTCTTTATATTACCGAAAGATCAGCGAGAGGTATATAAAGTAGCACTTTATCTCCCTAGTAACGTAAAATATTTTTTGAAGATTTTTTCATCAAAAAATTTTTTGGTCAAAATTTTTTTTCTATATTTTGAAAATTTTTTTGTCAAAAAAATATTTCTTACTTATAGGTCAAAAAAATATTTTTTTGATGATTTTTTTTGTCAAAAAATAATTTTTGAAGATTTTTTGTCAAAAAAAATATTTTTTAAAGATTTTTGTATCAAAAATTTTTTTCAATAATATTTTTAGAAGATTTTTCAAAGATTTTAATTCATTGTCAAAAAATTTTTTTTTTTGTTATTTTTTGCTAATTTTTTTTCAAAAAATAATTTTTGAAGATTTTTTGTCAAAATAATATTTCTTTGTCGAAAAAATTTTTGTTGAAGATCTTTTAAAGATTTTTTGTTGAAAACAATTTTTGAAGACTTTTTGTCAAAAAAAGGTTCTTTTTGTCGAAAAAAGATTTTTGGAAATTTTTTCAAAGATTCTTTTTTGTCAATTGAAAATTTTATGTCGAAAAAATATTTTTCAATCAGAAAATTTTTTGGTCAAATTTTTTTTATTTTTTGTCAAAAAAAAAATTTTTTGGTGATTTTTTGTCAAAAAACATTTTTAAACGATTTTTTAAAGGGTTTCTGTCAATTTTTTGTCAAAAAATAATTTTTGAAGATTTTTTCATAAGAAATTTTTTTGGTCAAAAATTTTTTACAAAAATATTTTTTAAAGATTTTTCAAAGATTTTAATTCTTTGTCAAAATTTTTTTTTTTGGTGATTTTTTGAAGATTGTTTAAAGATTTTAGTCATGTCAATTCTTTGTCAAAAATTTTTTTCTAGTGATTTTTTTTCAAAAAAAAACATTTTTTGACGATTGTTCAAAAAATTTTTGTCAATTCTTTGTCAAAAATTTTTTTTTAAATTTTATGTCAAAAAATATTTTTTAATTTCTTGTCAAAAAAATATCTTTTAAAGATTTTTTTATCAGAAATTTTTTTTGGTCAAAATTGTTTTTCAATAATGAGTGTTTCTTTTTTGAAGATTTTTTCAAAGATTTTTTTTGTCAATAATTCTTAGTTTGAAAATATTTTGTTAAAAATGAATTTATACAAGACTTTTTATCAAAAAAAATTTTAAAAGATTTTTGGAGATTTTTTGTTGAAAAGATATTTTTGTCAAAAATTAATTTTTAGCTGCACAAAGTAATTTCAAACTGCACACCTTTTTTCTTAAGTTGCACAAAATGGGCGGAACTGCACGTTAGAATAGGCCCTGGGTCCAATCCAAATTGTTGTCATAACCAAAATTATTCATAGAACTTCAAGCTACAACTTTTGTTTTAAAATTTTTTCAATTGGACCCCTCCCTCCCCTCCTATTTTGAATATCCAGTATGTAGTGCTGGACTTGGTAAAATTAAAGAGAGTAAATGTGACTCATTTTCGTTGTATCCATAGACGCAAGTGTAATCTCACGACCCTTGAACAATACGTTACCATCGGTAGAGACTCGTACATAATAGGTACAACTACAAACTATTATGGTAATGGTAGTTTTATCTACGAGTAAGTATGTACAATGTACTCGTATACCTATCTCTAGATATGGAAGCTCTACACAATAGGTACACATACAAACGTTGGGAAAATCATACCCATTAGTCGACTTTAGACCTTTAACCTTCCTCGAGCTCGACACCATCTTTCACCTACATCGATATCGATATCGATATTGTTCGTTTTTTCTATAGAATTTGTATGCACTATCTCGTACAATAGCTCGTGCACAAACGTCTGCGTCTTGTCCAGTCGTCGTTGATGCAACTCTCGCAGTCGTAACTCGCGGGTATTTCCAATTTCATCTATACCTACCGTACCTATAAGGTAGGTAATTTGCATTTGGATCAATCGAGATCAAACGAGAAGAATCGGACTCGTAATCGTTGGGCAACAGACAAGCTGTGATGACCGATGACCGACGACCAGCAACGACCAATGACCAACGGCAACGGGACAGCAGCCTTCGTAGGTAGCTACGTAAGTAACATATATTCGTATCTACATATAAACTTACGGCCACGTCTTCGTACGAGAGAAAGTCATCGTTGACGTTGGACGGCGGCGGACAAGGATAGAAGGCTGTCTGCTGCGATTGATGTCTGGCCCCTAGACCGGACTCTCTTAAATCATCCACGTGTCTACGTTGAAAAACCGGCGAAGCTAGAACTTTACGCTTCCTCGTATTGTATTCGGCTACCAATCTGTCAAAGTCCTCCCATTCTGTATCTACGTCTTCTTCGTACATGTTTCGAAGACGACGTCGACGTTGACGATCACTTTTGACTTTTTTTTAACCACACCTGCGTCTGTAGTCACCTATGGCCACATCGCATCGCAATCGCAGCCCCAGAGGTCTACGTACAAATTAAAAATCCGAAACAACCGTAACTGCGGACAATCGCGCACAAATTATGCAACGTGTACGTCCGCGTATACTCGTAGATATTAAAGTCAATTTGAAATGCGATTTCGTCTCTCGTCGCCGATCATCTCGTATCACCACTGTCGCCGTCGCCGTCGCCTCCGGTCATTGTTAGTAGCTTCCTTTTGGATAGAGCGAGGCGTTAATCTAGGTACTGTGGTCATTCGCAAGCTACTACCTCTACTCCACTCCACTCCACTCCACTCCACTCCACTCCACTCCTTTCCAATTTACTCTTCGTACGTACATCTACATATACCTACCTATACGATATATGTAAACGTAGTACCTACTAACGTACGTAGAAATGCGACTACACGTAACGCAACGGGGACGTATCAATTGATCCAATTAATTCGCTTCTTTCATCCGTTAATCTGCGCACTTCTAACGCTACTGTTCGTCTTCTTTCGGTCAGCAAGGGTGGCAGGGAGGAGAACACAATTTTCAGACAAAGAAGCTAATCTGTAGATGTAGGTAACGTATGTGGCTCATTTTATAGATTTTTTTTCATTCGAACGACAAGTCATATAACGTATTTTGCTTTTGGTGGACACTATAGACAGAACCGACAGCAGTTCAACAGTTGTTCGCGGATACCTACTAATTTCGAAACGAGTATTCGTATACCAAGTTTGAAAAAAATATTTTTCCTCGATTTATTTAAAGAAAAGAAGAAGAAAAAAAACATCGGGTATCATATCTAATTAGGCAATCAAATTTTAAAAGATTTAAACGCAGACGAATTTCAGCAATAGCTTTGGCTATTTGTATTCGAGTCGTGATAGGTAATTTTTTTCTCTCTGTTTCAATACTCGCTTATTCAATTTACCACGCCTTTTTTTTTTGCACAATAATTTACGTAAGTATTTATACTTATTTTTAAATTTTTTCCCCCATTCAAGTAATCTACATTGCATTGTTTGTTTACAAAGGATAGGTAAGATGTTCTCGTATTACCTACGTACGTGTGTACACTTTTGGATATGTGCTGAGCAGAATCGACGACGCTATTCGTACGGGGATACCTATTACCTATATATATGCTTGTAGGCTGTAAGTAGGTAAGTCTAGCTCTAGGTACAGCGACAGCGACAGCGACAGCGACAGCCTAAGGTACGCGGACGTACATTATTCAACTGCCTACTTTGTATCTAGGCTATTTACAAAACGACAAAGCGTAACTCGTAAGACGCCAAATGACCTTCCACCTTCCACCTTGCGTTCGCCATGCCATAGAATGACGGGCGCCGGACGTCGGGTGCGCACCGCGTAAGATAGGTACACACTACACAGGTACACTCTCGCCTCGCACGAGACACGAGACGAGAAGATGAATTCTAGCGACGGTACGCTAATAATGCTTCGGCTTCGCACGTAATCGTACACCACCGGAACGTATTCGAATTTCTTACATAATTCGCCGATAAGAAAATTTCAATTTTTGTAAGCCAACACGTCCAACTTTTTACATAGCGAGACAATTTTTAATGCGATACCAATTTCTAGATGCTGCTTGCTACCCTGAACCTACCTACATCGCAGTTTATCAATTTTCGGTAGAAAAGATCTTAGGTCTAGGTAAGTCGCAGACTCGCAGAAGTAACTTTCGTGCGATTACATTATTGTTGAAAGCTTTTCGAGGGTTCAGCCCCCTTTCCCGAAAGTCCTCTATCTCCGTTCCTAAAACCCCGATTGAAAAAATTTTCAAACAAAAGTTGTACATCGAGGTCCTTGGAATAATTTTGATCATAACAAAAATTTCGATAGGACCCCTCCTTCCCATTCAATTTTGCATAATACGTATCGAAATCAGCAATAATTCATTTCCATACGTATCATACAAAATTAGAGGGGAGGGGAGGGTCCAATCGAAATTTTTATGATGATCAAAATTATTCCAAGCATCTCAATCTACAATTTTTGTTTGAAAAATTTTTCGATTGAAGTCTTAGGAACGGAGATAAAAGAATTCTAAAGACGATGGTGGACCCTCAAAAAGGGCCGGAAGACTTGAAAAAATGGCATGCCTGTTAATTGCTTTTTCTAGTTGTCTGGCCAAATTGCAATCGTTTCGACTGCTTACGGAACCTATTTTTTCCATAGCCGGCGCGGCGGATCATTATTTTCTCAAGTGGTGCTCACATTGAGGTGGGGAGGAAGGGTGAAAACGTAAATTTTTTCACCAAAAAAAGACTTCATAATATTTAATTTTGTTGAAAAAATTGCCTAAAATTTTTTTTTCCCATTATTCGGGTCTATTCTGAGAGGTCGTAGCGAAAAAATTATGAATTTTTCAATTATTCCCATTTTTTGAAAATAGGTAATCATTTTTGCCATGTTTGGTGATGAATTTCAAAATTTGCTTAAATTCAATTTCTTTGAAAAAATTGATCAAATGAAAATTTTTCTCATTATTCGGGTCTATTCTGAGAGGTTTTGACGAAAAAATTTTGAATTTTTCAACTATTCCCATTTTTGAAAAAATTAATTTCTATGCCATGCGAAATTCAAATTTTCCTGAAAAAATTCTGAATTTTTCAATTGTTCCCATTTTGGAATAAAATTCATTTTGCAATGGGCACTTTCAAATTTTCTCAAAATTCAATTTTATTGGAGAAATTGTCAAAAAAAAATTTCTCGTCATTAGGGTTCACTCTAAGAGGTTATGATGAAAAAATTCTGAATTTTTCAATTGTTCCCATTTTGGAATAAAATTCATTTTGCTCAAATTTTCTCAAAATCCAATTTTATTGGAAAAATTGAAATTTTTGTAATAGGTAACTAAAATTATTCCAAGGATTTTAATTTACAACTTTTGTTTGAAAATTTTTTCGATTGGTGCCTTAGGAACAGAGTTAGGGAGCTTTCAAGGAAAGGGGACTGGACCCTCAAAAAATGGCATACCGGCTCATTTTTTCCCTTATAGACTCTAGATTAAGATTCAGTCATAAAATCACTTTCAACAGAATAATCCCACGAAAGCTATTCATTTTCCTTTTGCGACTGACTGACTAGTAATAGGTACCTCTATACCTACAGCCTGCACGTTGGTAATTTTGTTCGTATCATGGGCATACGAGCACACGGGCAAGGCACACCCTCCGGTCAACATAGCGAATAATATCCCGATTGTAACGAGATTCTGCTTTACATTCGCAAGTACGCGCACTTCCAGATTTCATACAAAGAGAAACAACAAAACACAGGATATCATTAACGAAAAAGTGATAAGCCATTAATGCAAACTTCAGTTTACCCTTTACCAAAACGCTGATTTGGCGTCGATCCGATAATTAGGAACCTACTGATCATACACGTTCGTATAATGATTGATAAAATCACGATCAACGATTGTTCCTTTTAAGGAGGAAATGCATAGGTAATATGATTTCCTATCTTTCATTTTCACCATTACTGACAGAAAAATTTTAAAAATTGGTCGATTTTCAAAATCTCGCTTATTTTTGATGAAAACCCTTCAAGGTTTTCATTGTCATTTTCATGAGAATAAATTCCCAATTTTTTGATTTCAAGTAATATTTTGAAGCACCCCCTCCCCACCATTTTACAAAAAAAGGGCAAATTTTTTTACACATAATTTCAATTTTGAAATTGTTGCATTTTACCTCCTGGAAAATAATTTCCAAATTTTTATTTTCACCCTAATTGAATTTTTAAAGGTGCCAGCAGCCCCTTATTTCTGAAATTGATAATTCTCCTTTCTTTTTTTAAAAAATTGAGACTCGTTGCACTGCTTAAAATTCAGTTGAAGGGGAAAAAAAAATGCAATAACTTCAAATGCTGGGTAAGAAAAATTGGCTCAATTTTTCCTTCATTTTTTTTTTTTTTTTTTTTGAAAAATTGTGTGTGCTCAACCAGTTGAAATTGATCTGGGTGAAAATGAAAAATTTGTAATTGATTCTCATGAAAAACGAAAAAAAAAATTTTTGATCGGTTATTAACAGAAAAAAAAAAGTTTGAAAATCTGCGAATTTGCTCATTTTTTTACAAAGGAGAGGGGGCTAGGGACGACTTGACATTGAATTAGGGGGGAAAATAGGGAATCATTTTCTTATGAAATGCAACAACTTCAAATGATAGGTACATACAAAATTTTGCCAACTCTTTTTGTTTTTATGTATTTTGAGAAATTTGGGCATCCCAAGGTACCACTTAAAATCAAGTTTGATGGAAAACAACAAATTTGATGATCTATAACCAGAAAAGGTAAGATTTTAAAAATAAAACATTTTTTAAATTAAAAAAAAAAAAAAAGACAGATGCTCAAGGGCCACTTAAACTTCGGTTAGAGAATTTTTTTTTCTTCAAAATTTAAAAAATAAAAAAAAATTTGATGCATGAGGCATAGGGTACTATATGCAGAAGATTATTAGCACATTTCGTTGAGATGAGGAATATTTTGAGAAAAAAAGAACACATAGGTGCTGATAAATTCAAACTCTCTCCACACGAGAAAAAAAATAACACCTCAGCCTCACAGTCTAGTACTAGGTATACTTGCAGTAATGTAGCCCTAGGTTATAGTACCTAGTTAAATATTCTTCTTTTTAAATTATAGGTAACGTAAAAAAAAAAAAAAAGAGGAAACCTTGAAAAACGTAGGTAATCGCACTGTTCAAATATGAATACGATCAAACACAACGAAGTTTAAACTTCGTCGATGTGCTGAAGATAATCTCCGCCTCAAGAGTTAAGCATATTTGTAAGACGATAATTACACCATTAGGTATATACGTACGTACGAGGTACGAACGTATTAAAAATGATTAAAAATTTACGAGATACCTATTACTTATTAAACACACTTAATAATCTTGATACGAAGATACGAGTACGTATACCTAAGGATAGTAGGTATACGCGAAATCGCAAACGTTATAATTATAACTAATACGTGATTTCGTCAATTTTCATTCCAACTCGACAGTACTTGTATAATCTTTTCGTAAAAAAAAGTGTGAACAAGAAATTTCACACGTACAAAAAATTGACGTAAATGAACGAAGTAGGTAATTATACCTGTATAAACGAAAGCTGTAAAAAAAAAAAAAAAAAAAGAATAATTTGAAATTACTTAAACGCGAGTTATTTAAGTATAAATTCTCACCAACTTATTAATGAAATGCAAATCATTACCCAGGATGAAGTTGGCTAAATTTTTTTTTTTTTTTTAATTTTCAAATTTTTATTACGATATACCTACACTGTATACCTATATGAAATTTCGAAAGAACACACCTATTTATTTGTTGGGGGAATTAAATCGAATTAATCCGCTAATAAAAGTCATTTCAGCGATTAGCAAAGCAATAATGAAAAAAATATAAATCGACCGTATAGCTTTTATTGCTATTTATTTTGATTCGAATGCAAGTATAAGCAGAGTGTACTGCCGATCGTTCATTGCGCAAAACACGTAGCAATCTTCAGAAACTGACGTAATTTTTCCAATTTACTCAAATTATTAGCTAGGTACTTGACGAGAGGACGACCGATCACTTTAACTCGTCGTAGAGAGAGAATTCCCTTAGATCCAGATCTGAGTAGATCAAGTTAGGTGGCACCGGAGTAAAAAATGGTATCTCGATCTCGGTTGGATGGACTGGACACAGAATTCAATTGCACGAGTGGAAATTTTTTAAAACTCGAGTCGAATGTTCTATTATACCCATGAGATTAAATACAAAAGTGAACTATTTTCCTATACCAACCTACCCTATCGCTTTGGGATTCGGAAAGTAAACAAGTGGATGAGTGGACAAGATCAAGTTTACTACTTTGGAATGCGCTCCAGAAATGGTGGAACCTATGTAGCTACTAGCTGAACGCTAATTTTGTTGGTTCGCGAAATTTCATCGGGCAAAACAATAGGAGACATTAGCAATAAATTGGGTAATATAATTTCAAAAGCGCAGTATTAATAGGTAGGTATTTCTACTCTTATGTTGGGTACTATTGGTATTCGTTTTCGAGACTCGAGTACCTGCCTATTTTTTTGAATACCTAACATCTTTCTGAAAAATCAACTACCCATTCCTGCCTGTGCCTATTATAATTCAATTATATTGTTCGCCAAATATGAGTTAATAACTCACCAAAGTATGTTGATATTCGTGGGTATCCGGCGGTAGTCGACATATCGATGTTGACATAATTATTTTTCGTTGCCAATTGATAAAAACACACGCAGCGTAGATAGATAACTAGGTATAGTCGAGTAAAAAAAAAATTAAAAAACCATATCGAGCGCAAGAGGTGAAAAATTATTAGGGCAAACACGTCGAAATAGATAACACGCGAGAAACTTCAATAACGAGACGCGAATCAACCGTAATCTTTGCTCGATAAATATTCGCACGTCGAACAGAGACGCTTGTTCGGCGGCGCGGCGCGATGTCAAGTGACGCTTCCGAACGAGCATGAATCGTGCACAGTGTGCACTGCACCAACTGACTGAAAAGACATCACGACCACCGTAAGGTGAGGTGTGACAAAAATCAAAACAAAACGGATAAGAACTCGAGGAGAACCGGTATCGGTTATCAGTATCGGTATTACGCGTATACCGCGTGCGAACCGATTAGGCGCTAGAGTATTTGCGCGATTTTACCGATCGATGACGATGACGATGACGACGAACGAAACCAGTCGTCAGCTGTGAGGCTGTGACTGCGAAACACCGCAGACGCGAACGCCCGCCTCATAACCGCGGCCTGTTGATCGATAATAATCTTCACCTCGGTCGATAGACGATCGTACCTATGCAGTACCTATGCAGTACCTATACCTACCTATCTACGTTTAATCAGCTCCACGCTGACCGGTGCGGTGTGCTGCCGACTCTTCCAACATAATACGACTGTCAAGATCAAGTGTCAACGGTTCGCGAAATACGTAACGTACGCACGCTGCTGTACACTGACGAGAGACGTAGGTGGAGGTACCTCTACCTACATGTACGTTGTACCTACAAACGTACAATAATATTTTACGTAAGATCGATACGATCGATAACTAGCGAACGCAATACGAATACCTTATCATTTTTGCAGCACGTTACATTGTTTTCGATTAGCGATTTAAAATTCTGCTCAAGCTCTGAAATTTTGCATCGTCGTATCCTTAATAGATCGAGTAAGGTGACAGCACGACAACGTAATCGTACCAGCGATACACGATAGACCTAAATACACGTAAGATACGTCGATTATCTACGTAGTACGTAGGTACGTACCGAGCACCTTCGCTAACGAATGTAATCGTGAATGTTCATCTTGGAATCTATTTTAATCCGATAATAATTCAGGCCTTTTTAATCGTCGGACCAGAATGCAGCATCTACGTATACAACAGCATTACAATATTTTCATAAGATCGAGCAAAAACTACACTTAATCTAAAAATTTCAATTAAATTTTACTCAACGAAATACTCGTAACTCTAATAAATCAAATCTACTCTATGAAAAATAAATCTTTATTTTCAGCGCTTTCACGCTGCAATATTAGCGAGTCAACACAGCTAACGATTCGACACGATGGAAATTGATAAATACTCGAGAAATAAGATTCAATTGCCGAGACTAAATCCTTAGCTGTCTTTCTCCGCAATAAAACCAGACACGAATAAAGAAAAACAAAAATGTAGGTAATACATACGCGAGCCGATTTTTTTTTTTTTTTTTTTTTTGCGTAATAATAGGTAGGTAAATCTTCGAATTTACGATCTAACCTTTTCAAACGTCGACCGTTGATAAAAATGCTTTTGCTCGCGAAAGGATAGACAGAGACCTTTTTCTACACCGGAGTCCTTCCTTATAGGTATTCGTTTCCTCCACCGATCGTTTATCAAAATCGAGCTGAAAAAAATCTACAATTGTATTCGACGCGAAGCGAAACTCGGTTCCGAATTTGTTTCACGTATCGGAACATGTACCAACCAAAAAAGACGAATTCGATCAATTAAAATCATACTGCGAGTTAACGCCTCGCATCGCATTCTCAGCCAATTCTACTCTCTTTGGTAACTTTAATAAGTGACTCGAGTTTCCGTCCAAACTCTTCTTGGCGGCTTCTTTTAAAATAAAATGATTCAAGAATAACTGAAGGCCCTCTCTCAACATGAACAAAGCGTCGGATTTCGAAATGGAGGCGAACACTTCGGCTATCGTCGGTTCTTCGTTGCACAACAAAATACTCAACAAAAGCTGCCGCATTAGACGAACCATCGGCTTATTCATGTCGGTGAATTGAAGTACCTGTAAATAAAACGTAGGTATTATAATTTATTAAAATCAATCTCCTCGGTTTAGCGGCAGACGCAGACGGCTCCCAGCAGTGAGTTACGTTCGGCTCCGTTTTTAGTTTGCACTGCGGCAGTTGGGCTTGAGCTGAATTTTTCAAAGTCCAAAACTATTTATAAAAGCCCAATATACGAAATTGGAGGGGAGGGAAGGGTCCAATTGAAATTTTTATAATCACTAAACCTACTTTTAGGATCTTAATCTACAACTTTCGTTTGAAAATTTTTTTAATTCAGCCCCTACCTCCATCTATTTTTCAATATCGAGTGTCTTCGGACCAATGTTCAAAATTCGAGAGGAGGAAAGGGTCCAATCGAAAATTTTATTATAAGAAAAATGATTTCTAAGACCTCAATCTACAACTTTTGTTTGAAATTTTTTTTAATTTAACCCCTTCCTCCCCCCCCCCAATTTTTCAATTTTGAGTGTCTTCATACTAGGTAATATGCAAAATTCGAGTGGAGGGAAGGGTCCAATCGAAAATTTTATTATAAGAAAAATTATTTCTAAGATCTCAATCTACAACTTTTATTTGAAAAAATTTTCAATTGGCCCTTGCCTTCCTCCCTCTCTCTTCCAATTTTTATTGTATCTTTGGAATGTTATGCAAAATCGTCAAAATCGGTTGAAAAGGAGGAGTCCAATTGAAAAAATTTTCAAACAAAAGTTGTAGCTTGAAGCCGTAGGCGTAATTTTGGTTATCACAAAAATTTCGGTAGGACCCCTCCCTCCCCTCTTATTTTGGATATCAAGTATGTATGTAGTTTTGGACTTGGTAAAAAAATCGAATTGATGTGACGTCATACTGCTTGGGAGCCGAACACAACTCACTGCTGGGAGCCGTCTGCGTTTCGCCGACCGAGATGATACTTAACGAGAAAAGTTATCAATTACTCGTACCTTCAAAACCGATAACGAGAGCTTTTTATTCTGAATCAAATACGCCAGGAATTGAGCCAAATTGGTTATTTGTTGATCCTTCAACGAGTCGATTTCCTTGAATTTATCCCAAGAGCAAAACTGAATAGCGAGCTGCAAATATCACCCAATGATGATTAACAGAGTCGAAAAAAATTAATCGCTCAACCGAACAGAATGAAATTACTTGATATTTTCTATTCTGCGAAGAAAACTGCTCGGCAATGAACGAGTAATACGGATTATACGCTTTTTCTTGCAATAAGCAATGCATCGTTACGTAGATAACTTCCTGGCACTGGTTTCCTTTCAATCCCAGCTTCATAAGTTTTTCGAAAGCGTCCATAAAATCCTGCAACAGACGTAACGAACGTTAGATTTCATCGCACCGATATACTCTTATAACGAAGCTCAGTCTAAATCTGTACTCACTTCGGCACTCATTAAAATGCAAAATATATTTTTTCTAACGTCCGTATTCATTCGATGTTTTTTGGCTAAATTTAACAATTTCTCGTCAAAAGTTAGAGACGAATCGGTCTTCAAACTTGTTTTCTCACCCACCGACGTACTACCTTGCCACGCGGATCCGACTATCCACCACCTTCCATTACTTTCGACTGCGGAAAAATAATATTAATTATTGTGGTTTCGCGCGAAATAATAGGTCTAATTATTTTAGAGACTTTACCATTTAATAAATCATCCAGCGTTATTTTCAACTCGCTCACGTATTTTCCAGCGTTGAGCATGCCTTTAGATGATTTCTTCAACAATTCGATGTAATCAGCTTCGCTTTGAAGAACTTTTAATTTATTATTGTTCTTTATCGCTAATAACATTTCCAACATGAACTTCATTCTCAAACTAAACAAAAAAAAAAAAAAAAAAAAAAAAAATGAGAACAAGTTGCTCGATGTAAAACATACACCAGATAATTAACGAAAAACTGTACTTTTCAGAATGCTCTGACGAAGAATTGGCTTTCTTTTGAACTTTGAAAATAATTTCTTTCAGTTTCGAAGGGTCGTCTTTGCGAAGATTAAAACCGACGTTTTTCAATATCAGCAGAATAAGATCGATATCCTTTTCTCCAAAACGTTCTATTAATTTATCTAAAATTTCGTAAATTAAACCACCGTGGAATACCTGTGAAAAATAACACAGACAATAATAATTACGAAGGATTATTTCAAAGAATACGCAGAGTCGAGGAATTCGAGGTTCAACGTGGTTAAAATTTCGTCGAATGTACACAAATGATTTTTTTTTTTTGTATGGGTTGGGTACAGACTACAAAAGTGTGTTTGAATTTATGCTTACTTTGAAATTATACAATTGCGCCAATACAGCGATGATATTATCAATCCGCTTGTCCTCAACGGGTAACGTCGATTCATTTATTAACGCGTGGTATTCTTCCACGTATTTCTGAAGAACATACGAACCTGAAACAAAATTAAAGCGAACGTATTACGAAACGAAAACGAGAGGAAAATTAAAACGAATAATTATATTTACTAACCAACTTCGATGCCGACGTTAGCGTGAAGTATAGAGACTAATAAAGCATGCTCGATAATGATTCGCATCGGTGAAAAGGTATACGAGATTATGGACTCTTTCAAAAGCTCGGTCAACGTTGAATTTACATCGTGGCGACTATTACAGCCGTACATTTGTTCAATCTATCGTAAACATTCGCACGTTGAAAGTTTTTACATACAATTCGTACATAACACGTACGTATTCTCGATTTATAAAGTTGACTTTGGTTACCTGGTTAGCAATACCGTGCATATTTTTACCAGTCAGACGATTGAGCAAACCTTTCAGCTGTTTGTTCAATCTTTTCAATTTTTCCGAATCAGTTTGGGAACTTGAAATTTTATTTCTCAACTGCGGCGGTATATATTTCGTTGGATTCTGTAATGAAAATAACAACAAGTACCAAGTCAGTAAAACGTTTCAAGCATACGTGTACTCACTAACACCTATAAATTTAGTTTACCTCTTCGACGGTGCCATCTTCCTTCCTCAACCGACCGTATATATCTTCTCGTAGAACCTCTTTCGAATTATTTTCGGTGTCTTCGTTCTCGAATATTTCATCGTCACACTCGTCGAGCGAATAATTCTCTTCTTCATCGGGGAAGATATCTTCTTTAAGCTTCTTGATTTTTGTAGCGTCGGTTTTATCCGATTTCTTCCTTTTTTGTTTAAGTTTTTTCTTACTTTTTTTCGCTATTACCTTCTCTTTCTCGTCGTCCGATTCGTCAGGCATATCTCGTTCAATGTCTTGCGCAGGTGTTTTATCCTTTTTTCTTTTTTTCGCTATTACCTTCTCTTTCTCGTCATCCGATTCGTCAGACTTATCCCGTTCAATGTCTGGCGCAGGTGTTTTATCCTTTTTTCTTTTTTTCGCTATTACCTTCTCTTTCTCGTCATCCGATTCGTCAGACTTATCCCGTTCAATGTCTGGCGCAGGTGTTTTATCCATTTTTTTTCTTTTTTTCGCTGTTACCGTCTCATTCTCGTCATTCGATTCGTCAGGCATATCCCGTTCAATGTCTCGTACAGGTGTTTTATCCATTTTGTTACGTGCGACGGTATGCAAGTCATCGGTAAATTCAGACTTTATGTCAGCATCGTTCAATTCGGCCTCCAAGTTCACGTTACCTTTATATTTCTCAAAATCGCACACCTCCAATAAATCTTAATTCGAGTTAAGGAAAAAGAATACTAAATTAAATAATTCCAAATTCACGATAACATAACAATAAATGACGAATATAACGAAAAGGATACAATCTAAACCTTCGTCGACAAACGATTTCGAAGGAAGCCCTTTCTTGTTGGTTTTCAGCTTCATTTTCTTTTCCAAACTTCTGATAAGTTTATCTTCTCTCGCAATGTCCTCTTTAAGTCGTTTAATTCGTTCCGTGTGCATAGATCGTTGCAATTTTTTCAGTTTCAATTCGTCAGAGTTTGGAATCTGTTTCATCTCACATTCGACACTTTTTCCGGTGTTTCTGTGCGATTTCAGTGCTTTCAATTTATCAGAGTTTCGAATCCGTTTAACCTCTTTTTCAACACTTTTTTCGGTATTTCGCTCCTGACTGTGGGGTCGTTCAGGACTAGCTTGTACAGAAGTGGAGTCGGATTTTTTGTTTTTTCGTTTCTTTTTTTCCGCACGTTGCTGTTTTCTCAACTGCTTTCGGCTGAGCTTCGGAGATTGATTTTTAGTTTTGGCCATCTCGTATGAAATCTCTTCGAATCACTGCGAACAAAAATTAATCGTTTTTAGAAGTAATGAACGAAGCTAGTATTTGTGAATCGTTAAGGTACGATTCTACGTATTTTCTTTCGACAAACATAAATACAAAAACAATTATCAACAGCTCGGCGAGTACCTAAGAGAGATTGCAATATTTTCAGATTTTACGTAGATAAGTAAATTGTTGCACTTACCAGTTGAAGCTAAAGAGTAAGAATATCAAATATAACAATGAAAGATGATTAAATGTACAACTTACATTTATAATTATTATAAAAAATCTTATAAATTTTGTCGATCAAAAAAACCACATGATTGTAAAACGAATTTTTGATAATCATTCGGCAGTGTTGCCAGCTCAGAATTTTAGAAAAAATAAAAGTAGATTAGAATTTATTTTATAATTTTTATATTTCAATGGAAAATGGAAATGGAAAATGATTTCATCGTCAAATAATGATTGAAGACTTTTTATTGTTTCAGTCTTTTTATGTCACAATCATGACAAAATTCGAAACTGTCAAAAAAATCAATTATAATTTTAAAAATATAAGAATGCAAGGGAAGTTTTTTATACGCTTATTGGTTATTCGTCACAAGTCACAACAAACTTGCGTCTATGGACACTACGAATGTCGGAAAGTGTCACTCTCTCTTGAATTTTACCAAGTCCAGCACTTGTCACTACATAGATACTGGATATCAAAATTGGAGAGGAGGGAGGGGTTCAATCAAAATTTTTGTAATAACTAAAATTATTCATAGAACTTCACGCTACAACTTTTGCTTGAAAATTTTTTCAGATGGACCTCTTCCTCTCCACCAATTTTGGATAATGTTACTTGAGTTAGTCAAAATAAGTTACATTATCCAAAATTGGTGGGGAGGGAGGGGTCCAATCAAAATTTTTGTCATGCCCAAAATTATTCATAGAACTTCAAGCAACAACTTTTGCTTGAAAATTTTTTCAGATGGACCCCTTCCTCCCCACCCATTTTGGATAATGTAACTTGAGTTGGTCAAATCAAAATATGTTGCATTATCCAAAATTGGTGGGGAGGGAGGGGTCCAATCAAAATTTTTTACATGACCAAAATTATTTATAGAACTTTAAGCAACAACTTTTGCTTGAAAATTTTTTCAGATGGACCCCTCTCTCCCCACCAATTTTGGATAATGTAACTTGAGTTAGTCAGAGTAAGTTACACTATCCAAAATTGGTGGGGAGAGAGGGGTCCATCTGAAAAAATTTTCAAGCAAAAGTTGTTGCTTGAAGTTCTATGAATAATTTTGGTCATGACAAAAATTTTGATAGGATCACTCCCTCCCCTCCATTTTTGAAGTTTTATAGTATGTAATGTACTTGACTTGGTGAAATTTTACGAATTATCTACATATTCTATGTAAAAAAAAAAAATCAAACACGAGTAAAAAAAAATGTCAGACGTCAGACTACTGAAAAAAAAACAACAGAAATTTTAAAATTTTAGAAACGAAGGAAGGATACGAATACACATACGATACGAGAAAAAAAAGTGGAAAAACTTGCACCACAAAACAGCACACATCCGTGATATTTACGGTTTCGTGTGAAATCCTTATCAAATACTTATCAAAATATTTTTTTCAATTTTCATTTTTCGTCATTTTTTTAAAAAGTTTTTCGACGAGGTTATAAAAAGAACTAAACGTCTGAATTTGAGCCAGAAATCAATCAAGCATGGAGCAGGTGATTAGTGGTAGTAATAATGCCGACTTTCATTATTACATCGCTTCCCTAAAAAAGAAGGAGGAAGGTAATTATAATAAATTTGGACCTCGTATATTCAGATTTAGTACCGATAGTCATTAATAACAGAATATAATCATTTCAGATCAAAATGTCATCTCCGAAGAGACTTCTTCTGTTATAGCCGAACAAATATTACTCAAAAGTGTCCCGAAAACTCTTTCAACCAAGCTGAAGAACAAAAATGCCACAATGTATTATTTATATTGTATTCAATTTCATATGTACGAAATTTGAAGAATTGGTAATGCTTACGGAAGTATATTAATTACAGTACAGAAGTTCCTGAAGAAGAAATTCACGGAAATCCAATTGGAATGCTACAAGAGCTGTGTATGATGAGACGTTGGATGCCACCCGAGTACAGCACTGAACAAGAAGAGGGCCTTCCTCACGAGAGACTATTTACAATTTTATGCACAGTCGGCAGTTTTAAAGAATATGGTAAATACGTGAGACATTCGCCCTTCGCCTCAATTTTATCACGTTTCGAATAATGAATATTGTTACAGGAGTTGGCCGGTCGAAGAAATTGGCCAAACGACAGTCCGCTCATAAAATGGTACAAAAAATTCTCACCATTCCGGCCGAAGAAGAAAATTCATATAAGAATATAGAAGACGAGGATGAGGTAACGTTGGGTTGGAAAGCGTAAAAAAACAGAAACGACGAAACATTTTGCGATTTTTAATCTATTAATTTGCTTTAGGTCGTTGAACGTTACAGTAATCAAAAAATGGGACGAGGATTATCCGCTCATGGTGGATTTAGTAGAAAAATTTCGTTATTTCATAAGAATTTGAAAAACTTCACCGGAAATAGGATCGATAAATTAAAAGTAAGGTAATACTCTCTCTAGTTATTTTTAATACTGCTCTAGAGTAATCGATGACTCATTTTGTAACAGCAAATGACTAAAATAGAAAATATCAACGGTGCCGAAGCCATCAAATGGTTGAAGGAAATAGCTGTTGAAAATAAACTTGAAGTAACCTTTGTAAATATAGAAGAGAAATCAAAGTCTGGTAATCTACTTTCTTACATTTAAATTTGATTTAACAATAGCGTAGAAGATTATTTTACTGTTATTTTATCCCTACTTTTCAGGAAAGTATCAATGCTTAGTACAATTATCTACTCTACCAGTAGCCGTTTGTCATGGAACTGCGGATTCTTTAATCGATGCCCAACAAGAAGCTAGTGTTAGAGCGCTCAAATACATCAGCCTACTCATCAAGTAAATAACCTAATGCTGCGTGTGACGGAAATTGTGATACTCCAAGACCAAAGAACCGAATTTAATATTTATCGATTATTTCATTTTTTAATTTACTTTAAAAACTCGAACTAGGAGCAAATGGTAGCCTTTGAAAATTAAATAGATTCAAATTGACATTTTTGGAAATTTACTGAAAACAAAAATTTTCTCATTTTTAGTAAGGGTAGGATTTTTCATAGAAGCAAATGGTAGCCTTTGAAAATTATTTGAAGTCAAATTGGCACTCAGACTGTACCTGAATCTTGTGAAAAAATTTTTGTTGAGTAATTGATTCAAAGTGATTTAATTTTAGGATATTTTGAAATTCACCATATATACTCTCATGTCAGAAATAAATAATTTCCAAAAATGGGAATTATTGAATAATTCAAACTTATTTCGTCAGAATTTTTCAGAATGGACCCAAATAATGAAAAAAATGGGCAATTTTTTCAAAAAAACTCAATTTAGGTATAAATTAAAATTCACCTTGTTTCATGACAAAAATGAATGTTTTCTAAAAATGGGAATACTTAATTGAAAAATTCAACATTTTTTCGTCAGTACCTCTCAGACTGGACCCGAATAATGTGAAAAAAATTTTATTGCGCAATTTTTTCGAAGAAATTTAATTTAAGGAAAATTTGAAACTCACCATGTTATAAGTGCCAAATGGTACCTATTACATTGTAAAATTAATTTTTTCTAAAAATGGGAATAATTGAAAAATTCAAAATTTTTTCGTCAGAATCTCTCAGAATGGACCCGTATGACGAGAAAATGAACAATTTTTTCAAAAAATTCAATTTAAGGATAATTTGGAATTCACCATGTCTCATGGCGAAAATGATTTTTTTCCAAAAATGGGAATAATTGAAAAATTCAGAATTTTTTCAATAGTACCTCTCAGACAGGACCATGATAATGAAAAAATGAATATTTTTTTCAATGAAACTCAATTTAAGTATAAATTTGAATTCACCTTGTTAAATGACAAAAATGAATTTTTCTAAAAAATTGGAGAAATTGAAAAATTCAAAAAAATGTCATCAGTACCTCTCAGATTGGCATTTTTTGAAATTTACTGAAAACAAAAATTTTCTCATCTTCGCAAAGGAGCAAATGGTAGCCTTTGAAAATTAATTAAATTCAAATTGAAATTTTTTGAAATTTACTGAAAATAAAAATTTTAACAAATTCAGCCAGAGGAGGATTTTGCTTGGGAACATAAGGGAGCTTTTTTTAAAAGATTAAATGCTATTTTGCTAGGACTCCCAATTTTTGAAATTTTCTGAAAATTGAAATTTTTACAAATTCAGCCAGATTTGAATTTTGCGTTGAATCTCAGGGTACATCATAGCTTTTTTCATTGATTGAATGCAATTTAACAGAACCTCATTTTTATTTTCACATCACGTTTTAAGGTATGAAACATAGTTCATGCTTTTCCTCTTTGACCAAATTTCTCAAGGTCCTAACAAGTACGTTCCAGTAAAAATATTAAAATTCAAAAAGTTGAAAAAATTTATTTAAATTTTCATGTAGGTGGCACATGGGTACTCGTCATAGATTCTTCTAAAATTCATCCTCTATTGAAAAAAAAAAAACATTCCGTATTAAAATGTAAATAATTGTAAACTAACTAAAAGACGAGAACTTTTATTTACAATATAAGTACATGGTTTTATGTAGGCCTACCTCTATTTTTACAGTTTACACATAATTATACATAATTATATTGGACTGATCTGTATTAAAATAATATAAACTTTTTATACGAATAAGAACGGAAATTTTTCGTATTTCGACTGATTTATGAATAATAATAAGCCCTGCGTTGTTTAAATTAATAACGAGGTTTAAAAAAAATTTCGAGCGATATGGATGTGAGACAAAATATGTTACTGCATCTTATAACAGTTACGATGAATTTACTAACAAAATAAAAAATGGTACGAGGTGAAATAATTTTTTCCTTCTGAAAATTAAACATTTCTGGCATGTGTGCTTGAAATGCAGGTAGCTAGCCTACAGGTACCTGGTACTCATTATGTATTTTAATCGCATATTCGACTCGAATAATTCAAAATAACAATTCAATACGATTAACTAATTTTCCATCAACAAATTTTTCTTCTTCTGTCAAGTTTAATAATTTTTTCTTATCTATAACGACGACTAAAATTGCGTAATGTTCATCAGTATGTGACATGACATGAGGAAATTATGCTTAGATCAAAAATGTAAATTTTACAGGAGAGCCAAAAAACAAAGCGATTTTGTAGTATAAATTAGTCACTTTGAGTGTATTTTTAAGCACTTTAGAATTTTTTTTTTGATTTTTTTTGACCATACCATCGGATAGAGGAGGTCTTCTAGAACAAAAAAAAAAAAAAGATTTTTGATCTAAGCATACTTTCCTCATGTCATGTCACAGTTGTTAAGAGTTACTGTATTTACGGCGAAACGCTATGCAATTTATTCAACACATTACCTCGCTCGTGTATGTTCGTTCCAAACAGATTTCTCTAGCATTATCGTAATACATAATTTAGGTAGGTATACGTACGTATGTACACGTACCTACTAGGTATAAGCACTAATCAATTAAAATAGAAACAAAAACAAAAACAAAAACAAAACAAATAAACAAAATAAGAAAGTAATGGAAATAGGTAGGTACAAAGTACGTACGTAAATCATAAGAAAAAACAATGTGAGTTTTTAGTTTTTAGGAAACCGAAAAACAATACTTTGGCAAACTAATATTTTTCATACCATTTTGCAAACAAAATAAAAAAGGTAAAAGGACCACCTATATGATTTATACATTAAGAACGAGTTCGATCCCTCAAGAGGCCAAGGGTCTGAATTTTTTTTTGTTAGTTTTCAAAGTATTCCCGTTCTAATTCAATTCTAGAATTTCACCAACAGCTTGAAATTTAAAAAATTAATTGTGATACCATTTTAAAGGTCTCATTTCGATCATTGCATGGATGCTTATTGCATTAGGGTGGTGCGAAAAAAATCGATGGTCTTCGATTTCGCTAATTATTTAATATGTTGTTCCTTTCGAGTTGAAACCTCTCCATACCAATTTTTAGCCCCCTAGGTCACTCTGGAGGGGAGCTATGGGGTCTCAAAGAGGGGTCATTTTCGAAAAAACTCGGTTTTTCGCGTTTTTTGACCCCGACCCCCCCCCCCCCCCCCTCCCCCAACAAAACTCGTTACGTCGGTTTCTAGATGCAATTTGAGATTCTGCGTCGATCTGTCTATTTGGTTTTTCGATTTGAAGCCATCTTCCTTTCCCCACCCTCGATTTTATATGTGCAGATTTGTTTTTTTTTGAGTATTGTAAAATCGTTTTTCTCGTTTTATGCGAAAACTAAGCTTCCTACGAAAAAAAGTGTAATAACCAATTTTGTAGAGCGTGAAATTTTCCATCTAGTTCATGTCTTAAGTTTAACTTTGACCTGAAATTACCAAATTTTAGGCGTCGTGTAAGTTTCGCATCCTTTTTATCGTTCAATTCAATTTTATTTTTTAATCACGTAATATCGAGTCAGCGTAAAATTTAGGACATGAACTGGGTGGCAAATTTTATGCTCTACAAGATTGGTCATTACACTTTTTTCCATAGAAAGCATAGTTTTTGACTTAGATGAAAAAAACGATATCGCGATTCTATAAAATCGAGGGTGGGGAAAGGAAGATGGCTTCAAATCGAAAAACCAAATAGACAGATCGACGCAGAATCTTAAATTGCACCTAGAAACCGACGTAACGAGTTTTGTTTGGGGGGGGGGGGGGTTTCGGGGTCAAAAACGCGAAAAACCGAGTTTTTTCGAAAATGACCCCTCTTTGAGACCCCATAGCTCCCCTCCAGAGTGACCTAGGAGGCTAAAAATTGGTATGGGGAGGTTTTAACTCAAAATAAACAACATATTAAAAAATTAGCGAAATCGAAGACCATCGATTTTTTTCACTCCACCCTACTAGGTATACGTATTATTGAACCGTGCCGTCGTGAATAATTGAAAATCATGATCAAATCATTGATAAACTTCGAAAATGGTTTTTTGAGTGTCTTCGATGTAAACTGTACAAGATTGCGAATTTGTAACAGTAATATCGATTTTACAGCTCTTAAAATGGCTCAAAATTGGGGGAAAATCTGTTTTTTGTTGGTTTTTATTTTTTTTTGACTATGTTCCACCCCCTAAGGGGGTCTAAAAAATAGTATTTGTTGTACTTTGATGTATTACGAAACTTTTGAAGAAAAAAAATTCGTGGGCTCACCCTTCCTTCTATTTTTGGCGAATTTTTAAAGTTTTCAAACCCCTGGAAATCAAAGAAAATACGGAGGAAAAAAATTGAAAAAATTCTCACGTTTGCCCCTACATAATATCAATTTTCTGTAAAAATTTCAAAAATTTTGAAGTACCCCTTTCAGAAATAAAAAAAGTTGAATTTTCGACCAATAGGAGGCAATATCTCGGAATGTAGTGGGGCTATGAAGCCAAAAAAATTTTTGGGGCGGTTTCACATCAATACTAACATTTTGGATGATTTTCGTCGAAATCGGTTCTGGGGCAATTTTCACCATCTTACCAGGAAAGGCCCTTTATAAATTCACTTATTATCGAATTGGGTACATTTCTTTCTAACGCAGCTCACTTAAATAGATTTTTAGTTTTTGTATTTGAGCATTTCGATTTACCCTTAATCAATACAGATTAGGTAGGTACATTTAAAAATAGGTACATGGGTATAACGTTAATAATTACTTATACACATAGACAAAAAATCAACATCATTAACTAAGATACTAGATTATCTCAATCAAGTAGGTACGAACTTATGCAATAACCGCAATAAGATTATACACGAAACTTAAACTACCCCTAAAAATTAAGGTTTTAATGATAACGAGACTTAGATTGGCAAATGACTAGATTGACACTCATCTTCGTTTTTCAACTTAATGGATAGATTTATCTAAAAGTACGTAAATGTAATGATACTTGGCTTAAATTTATACAGCTAAAATAACCTTAAAAATAATATTGCACGTTGCCTGGCCTTTCAATTCAGAAACAATGGCGTAGACATTGATTTTAAAAAAAAACACTTATAAGTAGGTAATTAAAGAGCTAGGTACACGAAACACATGATACTTAGTTGAAGTTTTAAAATTAAAAACATCAAATAATTCAAATAACAAAGAGAAAAAAATAATAAACAAACAAACAAACATACGACAAAAACTTCGACTTTAAAACGCTCGAATATTTAATTCGTAAGTACCTACTTTTTAATAACGTGATCAAATTAAAAATCAAGAAGGGACAAAAACTAAGAGAACATGCCTACATCCTACATTACATCATGCACCTATTTCATAACAGAGATGGGCGAGAGAATGATCTTAGATGCCCAAAAAAGATCTTAGATCAGGATCTAAAATCACGATATTTTTATGCAAAAAAAAAAAAAAAACGATCACTCGACTTTTTTGTTGTTTCGAACAGATGCCAAAAAAGATTTTAGATCAGGATCTAAAATCTTTTTTTTTGTGGCTAATTTTGAATTTGACAATGATGCACTAAAATTAGGGGTGTGCAATTTTTCGGAAATTTACCAAAATAAACTAAAAAGAAGGTGGAAAAAAACAAGTTTACCCCAAAAAACAACGTTTCAAGCGATTTTTTTTTTAGAACATTGTCTTTTTTTCAACTGTTTACTGAGAAAATATTAAATTGATTTTTTTTTTACATATTATTTGAAGGATGTGAATGATTTCTTTTTCAAGTGATCTGGCCCATTTATGCTTCATAACATCTATTTCGTGCGCACTGTAGGTGTGTTTAAGTAGGTTAAGTACGTAATTGGAAGATTGTACTCGTATGTAATATACCTACGTCGATGAAATTGAAAAATAGATAGCGTGGGTGGAGGCAGCAGAATAGGTATAACTAATAAGTAAAAAATGTCTTCGTTATTTTTAATTTCTAATAAGTACCTAGGCAGGCAGGAACCTAGTGTACCGTAGAATGTAAAATTAGAGACACGATGAATTCAATATTCGTGCATCATTTGAGAAAATACACGAAGTGCAATGCGGTTAAATTGAATAGGTACGTTAGATGTGCAAAATAGTAGGTACTATACGTAGTACATAATTCAAGACAGGTAATTAGGTATATACCTACTTTCCAGGTTGACACGTTAACAAAAGTAAAGAAAAACAATATCAACAAAGAACAAAAATATACGTGGTCGAGTTGAGTTTTTAAAGAAAGTAGGTACGTAGTAGGTAAGTACCTATCTACTTCTCGAGTGGATCGTCGTCTCTCGTCTATCGATTACGAAGTTTCTTGTTGCACAAGATTTATGTTGGACATGCCGAAAGATTTCAGTTCGGTAAAAATGTGGGCAAAATAAGCGGGCTCCGAGTTTATCCTTAACATAGGTGCGGACATTTTATTCACAATTAATAAACATCGGTCCCAAAATTGTTCTCTGCTCTCTTCGATGAGAAAAGGTTTCAAAGGGTAGGATATTTCGTTACCCATATACGAATAGGACATATATAAACAAGTTAAAACCATTATTTGCAATTCCAATTCCGAGTGTGTCTCTTCGCCTTTGACGAGATCGCGGACTAGCATGTAAACGAACACCACGTTGGCCGGATTAACGAACGGAACGTCCTGCGAACAAAAAAAATAACGTATTAGTAGGTACCGTAAGTTTATATGTAGGTACCTACTACCTACTCATTTCTACGCAGTGTTGCCTGTTGCGTTGGTGTCAAAAAATTATTTTTTGAAGAATTCTTTTGTCAACGAAATATTTCTTTGTCGAAAAAATATTTTTTGAAGATTTTTAGTCAAAAAAACATTTTTTAAAGATTTTTCAAAGGTTTTTTGTCAATTTTTTCATTTTTTTGTCAAAATATATTTTTTAAAGATTTTTTGTCAAAAAATATTTTTTAAAGATTTTTTGTCAAAAAATATTTTTTAAAGATTTTATTTTATCAAAAAATTTTTTGGACAAAATTTTTTTTCTATTTTTTGAAGATTTTTTTTTGTCAAAAAATATTTCTTTGTCGAAAAAATGTTTTGAAGATTTTTTGTCAAAAAGACATTTCTTTGTCGAAAAAATGTTTTTTGAAAATTTTTTGTCAAAAAAACATTTTTTGAAGGTTTTTTACCAATTTTTTGTCAAAAAATATTTCTTGAAGATTTTTTGTCAGAAAAATAATTTTTGAAGATATTTCTATCGAAAAATTTTTTTGGTCTAAAATTTTATTCAATAACATTTTTTGAAGATTTTTTAAAGATTTTTATTTTTTGTCAATTCTTTGTCAAAAAAATTTTTTTGGTTATTTTTTGTCAAAAAAATATTTTTGAAGATTGTTTAGATATTTTGTCAATTCTTTGTCAAAACATATTTTTTTTAGTGATTTGTTTTCAAAAAAACACTTTTTGAAGATTGTTTAAAGATTTTATGTCAATTCTTTGACAAAATAGATTTTTTTGGTAATTTTTTGTTAAAAAAATATTTTTTGAAGATTTTTTGTCAGAAAAACAATTTTTGAAGGTTTTTTGTCAATTTTTTGTCAAAAAATATTTTTTGAAGATTATTTTGTCAAAAAAATATTTTTTGAAGGTTTTTCTATCAGAAATTTTTTTTGGTCAAAAATTTTTTCATAAAATATTTTTTGAAGATTTTTCAAGTATTTTTATTTTTTGTCAATTCTTTGTCAAAAAAAATTTTTGGTGATTTTTTGAAGATTGTTTAAAGTTTTTTCGTCAATTCTTTGTCAAAAAATATTTTTTGGAGATTTTTTGGTCAACATTTTTAAAAAAATATATTTTTTGAAAATTTTTTGTCAAGAAAATATTTTTTGAAAATTTTTTTTGAAAAATTTCTGTCAAAAAAGTATTTTTGATAATTTTTTATCAGTAATTTTTTTTGGTCAGAATTGTTTTTTCAATAATATTTTTTGAAGATTTTTTTTTTTTGTTAAAAATGAATTTATAGGTACTCGTACAAGACTTTTTGTCAAAAAAAATTTTAAAAGATTTTTGGAGATTTTTTGTAAAAAGATATTTTTTGAAGAAGTTTTTGTCAAAAATTAATTTTTAGCTGCACAAAGAAATTTTTAAACTGCACACCTTTTTTTTGGAAGTTCCGCAAATGGGCGGAACTGCACGTTAGAATAGGCACCGCAATGACCAAGTACCAAATCAAAAAAGGACCATTTCTTACCTGCCAACCTTGAATGAGCAGACTCCTATCGACTGTTCGCAACCACATGACAGCATCTCCCGGTTGGAAGTTCTTCAAACGGTAGCACTTTCTTTGCAAATAAATACCCAAGCATTTGAGTAATTCGGAAGTGGACGCCTGAATGACGGTCTTCTTTGGTACGTATATTTGAGCAGCGGTCCCGTTGCTATCTTGCGGTTTGACCGAACATGGCGTCTTGGTCGACGTATGGATGATTGTGGTAGCGTTTGCGTTGGAATTGGCCACGATGACGCCATTTTTCGTGCACGTTTTCACATTATCGTTACCGTCTAAATTGATTTTATTGTTATCTTGGTTGATATTATTCGGATGATGATGATGATGGTGATGGTGATGATGGTGATGGTGGTGATGCTGCTGCTGCTGCTGCTGCTGCTGCTGTAGCTGTTGCTGTTGATTCTGATGGTTGAGATTTACGTTATTGTTGATGATGTTCTTATCGAGATTTTCGCCACCCCTGACGATATCCAATCCGCCCAGCGTATTGGCGAGCGATTGAATGTTGGCGTTTTTGACCGTCGTCAACGAAGGGTAGTACGCGGCAAAGGTCGAATGCTTTCGCATGCCGCCATTTTTATTCTTGTCTATGGCCAACGGATTGTAATCGGCGAGCGGCTGCCGAAATACCGACAGATTTTTATTCTTTTGTTCGATTTTTTTCTTATTGGAAGACGAGAAGCGTTTCCAGTTCAACGCGTTTATCAACGTCGAGTGCTTCTTCATGGTTTTTTCGATGCTGTTCTTTTCGGCGATTATGTTCTCGTTGTTGAATTCGTTTATCGTGTTTATATTGGACGTCGGCGGTATAGAGATCGTATTACTCACCACCATTTTGTTTACGTTTATTATATCGCGGTTTCGGACGGTTTTCAATATGTCGTAATTTAAATTATTCAACGTGTATTCGCCCGAACTGATCGGGTTTATGGACGAGCCGGTGCCGGAACCGGTCACGGTCGCCGATGTCGTCGTATTCGCAGCTCCGGTGCCCGAGACTGCGGTACCGTAACTAGGTCTTCGATCTCGCGGGCTCAAACTCAGCACAGTGCCCATCGTAGAGCGAAAGCTACCTACGTTACGTACGTAAGTATATCTGCACTTTTATACCTAGCGGGCTAGACGAGCTCGCTGATATTCGTATTTGCTGACGAGGTACTTTTTTCTCTTTTGTTCCAATTGACGCGAGTTATTTTCCTCTTTCGACTGGGTGAGAATTAGCGACGACTACATGGTGGCGAATTCGTTATATGCGAGATTTTTCAAACGTTCCACGTTCACCGTATCGAGCAGGTTAATGCGAATCGTGAGAACGTGCATCTCGAAGGCGTAGGCGAAGTTGAGCAAGAGGATCTGGAGCTGGACGAAGAACTGCTGATTCGACTAATTCCTACAGTGATTCATTCGCATGCGTAGCGTTTCCTTTTCTTTCTCATTGAATATTTAGGTGCGGAGCGCACTCAGTGCATAAGTTGGTCCATCCGAATGTTTAAACAGGTACCACGACCGCGATACATCTTCATTTATCTGCCATGGTTAACCACCTCCTCACTTCCGATCCACGATCTGTATCAACAAACGTAGAAAAACGCAGATAAATGACTACGTCCTATATCTTGGCATATTGAGGGGAGGGGGGGGGGGGGGGTGAAAATGTTGTAAATTTTTTCACCAAAAAAAAAACACTTCATAATAATTAATTTTGTTGAAAAAATTGTTCAAAATTTTTTTTCTCATCATTCGGGTTCACTTTGAGTGGTTATGATAGAAAAATTCTGAATTTTTCAATTATTCGCATTTTTGGAAAAAACTCATTTTTGCCATGTAAAAGATCCGGGTTTTTCACGAAGCTTTTTGCATGGGAAATTTCACAAATTTAATTTCTTTGAAAAAATTGCTCAAATGAAATTTTTTCTCATTATTCGGGTCTATTCTGAGAGATTCTAGCGAAAATTTTTTGAATTTTTCAATTATTCCCATTTTTTGAAAATAATTATTTTTGTCAAGTTTAGTGATGAACAGGGTTCGGACATTCTTTCTCGAAAAAACGGGAAATATGCGCATAAAAATTCCCTTAAAAAACACGAAATATGCGCGAAAAACCTAAAAATATTCTCGAACGATATGGGTGTCAATTTAAAGAAGAAAACGCCAGCTACATGATTTTGATTCATAATTGGACGTATTTAGAACACATATTGAGAAATTACACAAAAAAGAACGAAAAATGAATTTTATTTTTACTCAAAAGCAAAAAACGTTCTAATTCTAATTCTAATTTGGTAATTCTACTGATTCTAATTAAATCAGAGAAAATAACGAAATTGTATTTTATCAAAATAAGTAGGTAAGTTTGAAAATTAAATCGACTCGCCAAGCCGGCATATGCAAAAAAGTACCACCAGTGTTGCACATTCGGGTGAAAAAAAAATAGCGGTATCAGTTTTGCTACATTTTTAGGTGAGAAATTGCAAATTTGTCAAAATATGCTCGAAAAAACTCGAAAATCGTGAAATATTCTCGAAAAACCTAAAATATTCCCTAAAAATACCCAAAATATGCGTTTATATGCGCTGAAAGGTGAAATATGCTCAAACATGCAAAAACAAGTTGGGTCAATTTTACTTAGAATTTTCTGAAACGTAAAGATAACTTGAAAATTCTCGATCTAGTATTAAACAAAAAAACATGCTCGAGCATGAAAATCCGAACCCTGGTGATGAATTTCAAAATTTTCTTAAATTCAATTTCTTTGAAAAAATTGCTCAAATAATTTTTGTTCTCATTATTCGGGTGAATTCTGAGAGGTTATGATGAAAAAAAATTGAATTTTTCAACTGTTTCCATTTTTGAAAAAATTTAATTTGTATGCCATGCAAAATTCAAATTTTCCGCAAATTGAATTTCTTTGAAAAAATTGCTCAAATAATTTTTTTCTCATTATTCGGGTCCATTCTGAGCGGTTCTGAGGAAAAAATTTTGAATTTTTGAATTATTCCCATTTTTGAAAAAAGTTCATTTTTCCCATGTATAAATAAGTACGAGTTGATACTTATTAATAGCTCCCATGCGAAATCCTAGCCTTAGTGAAAGGACAAAATTTTTCATTTTCAGTAAAACTCAAAAAATGCCATTTATCATTATTTTCAGCAAAATTCAAAAAATGTCAATTTTAATTTTATCAATTTGCAAAGGCTACCATTTGCTCCCATGCAAAATCCTGGCCTTGGAAAAAGAACGAAATTTTTCTTTTTCAGTAAAACTCAAAAAATGCCATTTATTTTCATTTTCAGCAAAATTCAAAAAATTCCTATTTTAATTTTATCAATTTGCAAAGGCTACCATTTGCTCCCATGCAAAATCTTGGCCTTGGGAAAAGAACAAAATTTTTCTTTTTCAGTAAAACTCAAAAATGTCATTTATTTTCATTTTCAGCAAAATTTAAAAAATACATATTTTTATTATTTTTATCAAATTGCAAAGGCTAACATTTGCTCGGTTATTACATGGTGAATTTCAAACTTTCCTTAAATTGAATTTCTTTGAAAAAATTGCCCAAATAATTTTTTTCATTCTGAGAGGTTCTAGCTTCTAGCAAATTTGAATTTTTCAATCATTCCCATTTTTGAAAAAAATTAATTTGTATGCCATTCCATGCGAAATTCAAATTTTTCTCAAATTGAATTTCTTTGAAAAAATTGATCAAATAATTTTTTTTCTCATATTCGGGTCCATTCTGGGAGGTTCTAGCGAAAAATTTTTGAATTTTTCAACTATTCCACTTTTTGAAAAAAATTCATTTTTGTCATGAAACAAGGTTAATTTTAATTTAGACCTAAATTGAGTTTCTTCGAAAAAATTGCTCATTTTTTCATTATTTGGGTCCATTCAGAAAAATTCTGACGATTGAAGTTTGAATTATTCAATAATTCCCATTTTTGGAAATGATTAATTTCTGACATGAGAGTATATGGTGAATTTCAAAATATCCTAAAATTAAATCACTTTGAATCAATTACTCAACAAAATTTTTTTCACAAGATTCAGGTACAGTCTGAGAGGTACTGACGAAAATTTTTAAAATTTTTAAATTTCTCCAATTTTTTAGAAAAAATTATTTTTGTCATTTAACAAGGTGAATTCAAATTTATACTTAAGTTGAGTTTCATTGAAAAAATTACTCATTTTTTCATTATCCTGGTCCAGTCTGAGAGGTACTATTGAAAAAATGTTTAATTTTTAAATTATTCCCATTTTTGGAAAAAATTCATTTTTGTCATGAAACAAGGTGAATTTTAATTGAAAAATTGCCCATTTTTTCATTATTTGGATCCATTCTGAAAAATTCTGACGAAAGAAGTTTGAATTATTCAATAATTCCCATTTTTGAAAAAAAATTTGTAGGTATCTCATGTGAATTTCAAATTTTCCTAAAATTCAATTTCTATGAAAAAATTGCTCATTGCTCAAATAAATTTTTTTCTCATTATTCGGGTCTATTCTGATAGGTTCGGAGGAAAAAATTTTAAATTTTTCAATTATTCCCATTTTTGAAAAAAATTAATTTCCATGCCATGCCATGCCATGCGAAATTCAAATTTTCCTAAAATTGAATTTCTTGAAAAAATTGCTCAAATAATTTTTTTTTTTCATATTCGGGTCCATTCTGAGCGGTTCTGAGGAATATTTTTTGAATTTTTCAACTATTCCCATTTTTGAAAAAAAAATCATTTCTGCCATGAAATTCAAATTTGCCATTTTTTTCCTCAAATTGAATTTCTTAGAAAAATTGCTCAAATACATTTTTTTCACCTTATTCAGGTTTATTCTGAGAGGTTCGGAGGAAAAAATTTTGAATTTTTCAATTATTCCCATTTTTGGAAAAAGTTCATTTTGCAATGGGAATTTTCGCATTTTCGCAAAATTCAATTCTATTTCAAAAATTGCCAAAAAAAATTTCTCATCATTCGGGTTCACTCTGAGAGGTTTTGACGAAAAAATTCTAAATTTTTCAACCATTCCGATTTTTGAAAAAAATCATTTTTGCCTGGTGATAAATTTCCTTAAATTCAATTTCTTTGAAAAAATTGTTCAAATGAAACCGGGTCAACCTCGATAGGTACAAAAGCGAATACCTGAATTGCTGTTCTTATACTACCTACTGTCTAGTTTACTCAATTAGTTTGAATGGATGTGGATCGTTGTTGTTGAATTTTACCAAGTCCAGTACATTCACATATTCGATATTCAAAATTGGATGTGAGAGAGAGGGGGTCCAATCGAAATTTTTGTAATAACAAAAATCATTTCCAAGACTTCAAGCCACAAATTTTATTTGAAACATTTTCCAATTGGAACCCTACCTTCGCCAGTTTTTATTTTAATATTACATATAACTATATGCCTATCCAAGTCATGTTATGGAAAACTGCAGGAGAAGGAAGGCCAGGAAGGGTCTAATCGAAAATTTTATTATAACAAAAATTGTTTTAGGACCTCGATCTACAACTTTTATTCGAAACAATTTTCAATTAGTTGTCTTCAGTTTTGAAAAAGTACCTACCTAGGAGAGGGAGGGATCCAATCAAAATTTCTAATTTTTATAAGAACCAAAGTAATTTTTAGGACCTCAACTTACAACTTGTATTTGAAAATTTTGTCAATTGGCCCCTTCCTCCCTCACTCCTTCAATTTTTATTTAGTAACTTCGGAGGTTTATGAGAAATAGGTGGGAAGGGAGAAGTCCAATTGAAAAAAAATTCAAACAAAAGTTGTTCTTTGAAGTTCTAGGAATAATTTTGGTAATTACAAACATTTCTTTTGGAACCCTTCCTCCCCTCCAATTTGGATAATTATCAGGTATCCGTGTAGTATTGGACTTGGTAAAATTCAACAACAACTATGCGATCCACGTCCATGTAAACAAATTCAGTGAACTAGGTAGACACTAGTTTGCAACTATGCGATACACTGTACACTATAGGTAGGTAAGTGCGATAGATAACCTATATTAAAACCTGTCTGTCTCGCCTCTGTCTAATAATAGAAACTGTCGTAGAATTAGGTAGGTAAGCTAAAAGGATATTTAGCTGGGTATAGCTAATAAGCACCGTGGAAGAATACTCACTCGAGTCAGAATGCACGTCGATCAAAAATGAAGGCACTTTCGAGTGATCACCGATCACTGCACCATCGATGGCTATATATGCACGTGTCAAATCTTCTGGATGCCTATATTACGAGATCAAGTATTGCAAATTACGATGCTACGAAGTAAAACTGGTGAAAAAAACACTGAGGCAACGACGACAGCAATATGAAGATGCACACGCTTACTTAATATACTGATGAAGCGAATTCGTCGAGCGAATCAACCTCGAACATAATTATCGCGCAATACACGTATCGAATAGAACTTCACCACAATGACGTATTTTTCGTAAAACGACGAAAGAACAGAATCTCGCTCGAGAAATCAGAAAAAAAAGCTTTGAAATGACGAAACACGTACTAAAAAATGAACTCGATATAATGAAAAACGTTTCTCGAAATAGTGGATAGAGCGAAACGTTGACGATGCCTCATGATGGTGGAATGTTAAAATCGAACACGAGAAGGATCAACCCTATGAAAGTTTAGCTCGGCTTTTTTCCTGCTTTTTTACATAATGGACGGTCGATATTACCGACGTTGCGCGTTGCTAGTCACAATTTCAACCCTACGCGCGAGCTGGCTGGCTGGGGGTGTGCGGTGAAAGACGCAGAGGACGCAGAGCGCCCCGACGCCACGTTTGTACACCATACGCCAGTATATAAGTAGGTACTTGTACGTACACGTACCACGTATAGCTCCACACATATTACGTAGGTACGTATACGTAGGTGGTAGGTCTAGGTAGGTACTTCTTAGATAGGTACAGAGATGCTACCGACGAAAGCTGCCAAATTTAAGGGTAAACTTTAAACGGCAATTGTGTAATTCTCGTTCAAAAATAGGTACTAGGTAGTAGCCTAGTGTAGGTACTCGCTTCTTGTACCTACACCTACCCGTACATTGCTGGCGGCCATTTACCGCGCTAATTTTTCATTCAATCGCAATCGGCACCACGCACCAACACCGCACTCGTCGCATCCCCATCAACGAGCGTAATCGATAACACTTTGGTACCTAGTACCTACCTATACCTACACGTTGGCCACCTCGTGATCAGCACCTTATTTAGCTGTCATGTCATGTCATGTGTCACTCGGGCTTGTCAATGAAAAAGCTCGTTGCTCCAAGTCGACGTCGACGTCGACGACGACGACGACGACGACGACGACGACGACGAAACGACTAGTTTACCTGCTGTCACTTATACCGGGTGCTAATTCGCCTACGCGCTATACCTTTTCGCTCTTCGCTATACGTACAGCGGTTTACGTAAGTACCAACACTAACGCCATACTTCGAAATACGTACGTATTATCGAAGACGGCTTACAAATTTCTCGCAAAATGTCTGTAAACAGCCCGATAAAAATGAAGACCGAAAATCAGATCTACGAAAAATGAAACAACCAACATCACCCTTGGATTTTCGTGTGAAAATCTGAAATTACACCTGGGCTCGGGCGTAAAGCGATTTCATAATTGTTTCAAGTATATTTCAGGCTAGCCCTGCCAACGTGAACGTCGAGTCGAGAATAAATAATTGATAGCCCACGCAACGTTTCAAGTTTCGCTAAAAGAAAAACAAACAAAAAAAAAAAAACACGAAAGGCCTTATATCAATTGGCTATACGCTATTACGTACCTATACGTTTACGTATCCGGCTCCTTCGTAAGGCTAAAAATTTTGTTATTTCAAGGACAGATCGGATCGCTTTTTAACAAACAACGTTATTTTAATGCTCGGCTTTTTTCAATGACGCGACGTGACGTTTAGTACCCACGTATTAAAAAATTTTTCATCATTCGTGCAAGCCATCTTCCAAAAGTAAAAAGATAATAATATTACCTATACCAGGGGGTTATTCTAAGGAAAGTTTTGAGCTGCACGTTTAGCTCAATTACCAGAGTCATATTTCATATAGGTACCTAGTATGGGTGTGCGGTTGGGTGAGGGGAAGATGAAACCATCGCTTGTAAAATTTTGATGGATTTTCAGAAAATGCTGAAAAACACGTCAAAATTATCGCAAAAAAAATCCTCGAGGGAAAAAAGGAAAAATTATTTTTCAAAATGAAAATTTTTCAAAGATTTTTTGTCAAAAAAACATTTTTTTAAGATTTATTCATCAGAAATTTTTTTTGGTCATTTTTTTTTTTCAATTTCTTGTCAAAATTTTTTTTTTAATTTCTTGTCAAAAAATATTTCTTAATCAAGAAAATATTTTTTGAAGATTTTTCAAAGATTTTTTGTCAAAAAAACATTTTTTAAAGATTTTTTCATCAGAAATTCTTGTAGTCAATTTTTTTTTCAATTTCTTGTTAAAAAATTTTTTGACTTTTTTTGTCAAAAAATTATTTCTTTGCCAAGAAAATATTCTTTGAAGATTTTTCAAAGATTTTTTGTCAAAAATATGTTTTTAAACGATTTTTTCATCAGAAATTTTTTTTGGTCAAAATTTTTTTTCAATTAATTGTCTAAAATTTTTTTGACGTTTTTTTGTTAAAAAAATATTTTTTGAAGATTTTTTAAATATTTTTTGTCAAAAAAAATTTTTTAAAGATTTTTTTACCTACCTACCTATTAGTAATTTTTTTGGTCAATTTTTTTTTTCAATTTCTTCTTTAAAAATTTTTTGACGTTTTTTTGTTAAAAAAATATTTCTCTGTAAAAAAAAATATTTTTTAAAGATTTTTTCATCAGAAATTTTTTTTGGTTAAATATTTTTTTCAATTTATTTTCTTGTTAAAATTTTTTTTGACTTTTTTTTGGTGAAAACATATTCTTTGAAGATTTTTTAAAGATTTTTTGTCAAAAAATATTTTTTAAAGATTTTTTTCATCAGAGATTTTTTTTGGTCAAAATTTTTTTCAATTTTTTGTCAAAAAAATTTTCTTTGACAATTTTTTGTCAAAATAATATTTTTTGACGATTTTTTTTGTCAAAAAAAAATTTCGAGATTTTTTGTTTGAAAGATATTTTTTGAAGATGTTTTTGTCAAAAATTGATTTTTAGCTGCACAAAGTAATTTCAAACTGCACACCTCTTGTTTTGACGCTCCACAAAATGGGCGGAACTGCACGTTAGAATAGGCCCTGATTCTATACGATTACGAACTCAAGAGTTGACGGAAATCAGTTTGTAAGAGTAAAAATAAGCCAAAGAAATCAAATACCTACCTATATACGTATATCTGTTGTAAAACGATTCAGGTAGGTAGTTTGGTAGGTAAATAAATAAGAATAAACTTGCAGTCCCACTTCCCAGAAGATCATAGATACATAATTATTGTAACTACTCACAAAACATCGTTATCTTTATTTACAAAAAATAGGTACATTACAAATTTCAAATATCTAAACTTGAAAAAAAAAACAATGATACGTTATTAATACAAAAAAAAAGACAAAAAATATTACAAATTAAAACGTAATATCTATTCGCTTAGGTATAATATGGTTGATTTTGATAATAGGAGCACAAATTGAAGAAATATTCGCGCATATTAGCAGTCTTTGCAACCGTATCGATAGGTACAAAACATAAAAATGTGATCACCAAGGTATATTGCGGCGCTTGGAAGAATACATAATACATTGAAAAGAAAAAAGACAGAAAAAATAGCGAACGTAAACGAACAAAAATATTTCGACTAATTTCTCGTCCGGATTTGACATTTGAATAATAAAATAAAATAAAAAAAATCCTCGTTCAAAATTGAACTAGTCGGCTTATTCAGAGTTGAAAGAAGCGATCTAGGAAGATTTTCATTTCGAATGCGAAATTTTATTATAAAATACCAGTCTTAGTACATCGTATTTATGAAACAATATTTAAACTGAATCTAACGCGTAAACCAGAACCAGTTCTGACTTCGTTTTCAAGTTCAAATCAACGAGAAGGTAATTGAAAATTTCCAACGAACAATCTTTGTACAACAAAAATAGAGAAAAATGTATGATTGTAGAGATTCGATAATAACTATAGGTACTTTAAAATAACGAGACGTATCAATCAACGCAACGCAACGCAACGGTGCAAAACGCGAGTTATCTGCGATCACTGAAACCGGTTGCACGGCGCAATGACGATGATGAAAATGAAAAAAAAAAAAGAAAACTATAAAAGAAAGTAGCTACGATACGAACGTAAATGTCCAGAAGACAAAAAAGGACGAAGGAAAAAAAACCTAAGAAAAACGTAGCTTCAAAAGTATGTAACAGACTAGCACATGTCACGAGCAAAAAAAAAAAAAAAGTAAAGCCACAAGTTTTCGCGATACTCGGGTACGTACCTACGTATTAATAGGTTCGTTCGGGCGACCTCCACAACTCCAAAATTTGCAAGTATGGAACCTAATTTTCCCAAAATAAGGTATTTCTGTAGCTTATAGACACCACAAATACACTGTTTTGGGAAAATTAGGTTCCATACTTCCAAATTTTGGAGTTGTGGAGGTCGCCCGAACGAACCTATAAATAGCCAAATGGTACTAATCGAATGGGGGGGGGGGGGCGTGCACGAACTACAACCGTATAAATAGTATCAATTTTTAGGGGTAAAAAAAAATCGTCGTAAAATCGTAATCACGCTCGAAGAATGATGTGCCATGTGGTGGGTCGAAAAGACGCTCTTTCATTTATCATCTGGGCAGGGAGACGTTACTTTGGGCGATCGTAGGTAACTTTTCTACAGAAACTAATTTTTTTCAGATTGAAGAAATTTTTTAAAAAGCTCGCAGCTACTCTAAAAATTTCGAAAACGGAAAGGAGTGATAATTTCCAAACTCAAGATCAAACCTCGCGTACGAAGAGACGTCCTCTCATCGGGTACTTACTAAGCAGCTACGATTTTTAGCAAAATTTAAGCCATACTCGGACGTAGGTACAAGTGAGGAGGATGAGAAAATAAAATACGCGATTTGTCGAATTTGTAAATTACGATTTACGTCTCAGACGAGCGAGGAAACGAATTTCAATGTTCTGTTCTCGAATTTGAAATAAGATTATTAATTTTAAATATCGAAGCACCGTAGAAGCCTAGAAGGTCGCCGTTATCGAAGGTTTCGTCATCGACTACAGCTGCGTTTTATACGTGCTTATGACAGGCGGGCTTGGTCGAATTCGCCTCCTTTTTTCTTTTTCAAAATATATCTGCACTGCTAGCCACGACGATCGTGTATCGAGTAGGTATTATAGATTTTGCACGTTCCAAACGTGCGTAAAAAAACGTATTGCTCGCAGAAACGAGTACTGACGACGGCGAACCGAAGCATTTAGCGACTGAAAAAACAAAAATAGGTAATGAAAAACGAATTCGCGAATTGTCGAAACGCTCACTCGCGTTATCTAGCTAAAAGTTCCGATTTCGGAGAGCTAACGTGACAGAAATTTCCTAGACAACGGTTATTCCCGTTTTTCGACAACGTTACGCGAGGCACACTCGATTACCATTTTAGGAAAAGAAACGAGCGTAGGTACGTAGCACGTCTTTAAGCGAATACTTTTTTCGTTACAACATAAATTAACCCAATCGTTACGTTTAATATTCGAAATCTTTAAACCAACAGAATCATAAAAAAAAACTCTGGTTAAAAATCATCATCATTCAAAAAGGTATCGAGTTGTTTAAACGAAATAGAGAAAAAAAAGCCTCAAGCATTCATCTAATAATACGTAGGTAAAGGTAAAAAAAAAAAAAAAAAAAAAAAAAAAAAAAAAACATTAATAAAATCGATAAAGAAACTCGACATAAATACTAGAAAAAAAAAAAAATTGTACGAAATGAAAAATCACAAAAATGTTAACGAACTATTCATAAAACTCGAGTTAACTACCGCTTTATTGTCGGCGCCAAGTATCATTCAATGTACAACCTAAAGAAAAAAAAAACAACATTTATCCGTCGCGTCGTCAAATATCTACCTACTTAGTTCACAATTCGCAATCTCTAACGTAAAAATAATCCGAATAAGTAGGCAGATTACCTTACGTATACTTAGACAAAAAACGAAAAAAAAAGAACAAAAAGAAACGAAAAAAAAAAACAAAACACTCAAGTAAACCGCACACGCTTAAGCATTTAAAACTCAAAAAGTGGGTAGCGAGGAACGCTCCCTAGGCCCTGAAAAATCTCCAAACAGCACGGTTCAGTATAGGACCGATGCGATGCGGAGAAAAGGCGAGAAAATAACTTAATAATTTTAATAACTCATGGCGTTTGAGATCATATCGGCAACTCAGTCTATTCGACGCATCGTACGATTAAGAAGAAAAAAGAAAGAATAAAATTAACGCGCCGAGGAAAACGTGCCATTTGAAAATCATTCCGTCCTTTCTAATAATACATAACATTCGTATTTTTTTTGTGTGTTAAAACGAACGCGTCAAATTGTTTTTGTAAATCTTCTTATACAACTGGCGTTATTTATGGGGTCATAGGAGGGAGGGAGGGGGAGGAAAGAAAAAAAAAGGACGTAATTATCATTAATACAGGTAGGTATGTAGTGTATACGTGAAATGTATAACCTATTATGGCTGTTGAAAAGAGAAAAAAAAAATCACTATATTCTAAATCGAAAGCGTATAAATCTGTTATCTTCTTTCTTTGTATAGTAAATAACAGACGAGCGACGGTGGAAGATTGAGTTGAGTGACTTTATCTTCGAGGTGTTCTTTGGGAAACTGTTGTCTGATAACTCTTCGACATAGGTCCATCAAAGGTAATGGTTCGGCTGGAAAAGTAAAAATACGTTTAGAAAATGATGAAAAATTTCAATTTTTTTGGCTCGAATCATTTTTCCTCGTTGTATGTACGAGTGTATCAGTGCCATCGAATCGAGTCGTCTCGTACGAACGAAGAAAGACGATTCCGCAGCGATGATGGTTTTCAATTGAGGTGAGAAAAATACTTACGATCAAGGCCTCCGATATACTTCATCGTTATCTCGCAATGGCCCCAAACTGCGCTCACGATCGGATACAATTTTTTACCTTTTAACCCTCTGAAAGCCACTCCTAGGTACTGACCGTCGACTACAAACGATAAGGTGCCTTCGTCCATATCTAAGACGACTATACAGAAGAGAACGAGTGGAAAATTATTAGCCTATACATGAGTTGGATGGCGCGAGTGATTGCGTCACGTTCGCTGATTCTAGTTTCACACTAACTAACGTCCAGTTTGATAGTTTTGTTACATTCATGAGGAGGACCTTCGATGAATTTTTTACCTAGTGCAGTGCTACATAATACTTCATTTATTCAAAATTGGAAGGGAGGAAGAGGTCTAATCGAAATTTTTCACATTTTTGTAATAATTAAAAGTATTTGTAAAACTTCAAGCTACAACTTTTGTTTGAAAACTTTTTTAAATGGGCCCCTTACCTCCCCACAGTTTTTAATAATTGTATTTTGAATGCATGTGAATAAGTTATATTACTTAAAATTGGTGGGGAAGGAGGGGTCCGATTGAAATTTTTGTTATGACCAAAATTATTCCTAGTCCTTCAAGCTACAACTTTTGTTTGAAAATTTTTTCAATCGGGCCCCTTACCTCCCCCCCTGTGATCAATAATGTATTTGAATGAGTTGGATTATCCAAAATTGGAGGGGAGGAAGGGGTCCAATCGCAATTTTTGTCATAACCAAAAGTATTAGTGAAACTTCAAGCTACAACTTTTGTTTGAAAACTTTTTCCAATTGACAAAAATTTTAGGATATATGAGCCCACCATATATTTACTATTGGTTTAGATATTGATACTCAATTATATTTTATATCAGCAACTATAATTATTGCTATCCCAACAAGAATTAAAATTTTTAGATGAATAATAACTTTAAATGGAAAAAAAAAATTTTAATTCATCAATCACTCTATGATCTATTGGATTTATTATTATATTTACTTTAGGAGGTTTAACCTCTCTCTCTCTCCACTTATTTTGCATCTCCCAAAATACTAATTAAAAATTGAAGGGGGAAGGGGAAAGGGTCCAACTGAAAAATTTGTGCAACAAAGTTGTAGCTCAAAATTTTAGGAATAATTTTGGCCATGACAAAAATTTCGATTGGACCCCTCCCTCCCCTCCAATTTTGGATAATCCAACGCATTCAAATACATTATTGAAAACAGGGGGGGGGGGGAAGTAAGGGGCCCGATTGAAAAAATTTTCAAACAAAAGTTGTAGCTTGAAGTTTTACAAATACTTTTAGTTATTACAAAAATTTCGATTAGACCCCTTCCTCCCTTCCGATTTTGACTATAAAGTAGAATTCATCGAAGGTCCTCCTCATGAATGTAAACAAAACTATCAAACTAGACGTTAATAATTTACACACGTACCGAGGAATTTGTCTGGAACAATAAACGTTTCGTCCGGTTTGAGAAGCGCCGGATACGTGACTGCGGGATTATTTTTCGAATCGTGAAATAGCTTATTTCGGCCCAAGTCCCATCCCCAGGACTGATCGTTACTTCCGACTAAGCTCTGTAAAGAAAACATAAATACGAGTAAGTTACTTGGGTACGAAAATAGATAGGTATTAATTTCTGCCATTTTACCTATCGAGTAGGTAGGTTCTAGTCGAGAGTACGTCTATGTCTACGTAATAGGTAATACTAACTTGATATCCGACAGAATGCAGAGGCGCTTCTTGCGTAGCAACGCCGACCACCGCGTGGGTTCCTCTTTGTCTCGTCGACCAAAACACTTCCCACACGTGCAGGCCTTTGGATAAGCCGACTTTACCACGAATGCAGTCGGTACTCTGTGCGACGGGATGCCGATGGAATGTTAGTTTATCTTCTTCCTAAACAACGCCACGCGAATACACGCGTCAAGTATTAGTACATATTTAGTACCTTAGGTACGAGTGAAAATGCACAAAATGAAAAGGTTACCTTAACGAATATATTTAAAGATCTGTCGTCCGCGTTCCACGCGTGTTTAATTTGCGCTTCTCGAGGAACAGCTGGCATATCTAACAATATATCTAGTCTGGCCGGTCTGGCGAATTCTTGCGAAAGCTCGCGAGGTATTACTGGTTTATACTGCGGTACACCTTCCCGGTTCACGCTTTTGACTCCATCTGGAAGCAAAATAATACCAAAAAATACGAACATGCGTGCGTCTTTGCGATAAATTGCGTCTACGTAGTACGTAGTACGTAGCTCGATCGTATCACGAATCGAGGAGAAATAAAACGAATACTAACTAGATATTTTCTGGCCCATATTCATGCCTTGCAAAGGAACTGTGTTCGTCGACGAGTTTCGCACTCTTCGGTAACCTGGTCCGCCGTTCGTGCTACCGATCGGATGTTGCCTGAACTGGTGTTGCAAATAGGAGGCAGTTTTATTGTTCGATAAGTTGGTCGACGACGATCCCAGCGACTTGTAAGCTCCGTTCGAAGAACGTCTCGACGGTAAATCGCGTAATTCAAAACCGGAAGTCGAGAAAGCGTTATTGGTGACCGTCGACGAGATATTATTCAACGGACGCGAACTTCCCTTGTACCTGTTGACGTGAAAAACGTAGCGTTAGTTAACCTCGAATTAAAATCACGCTCAATTTGTACGGCATCGTATCGTCGTGTCGATGATGTCGTACCAACGCCATAACCAAATACATACGACTAGCGGCTAGTTCACTCAATTTGTTTTCATGGACGTGGATCGTTATTGCTGAATTTTACCAAGTCCATCAATACTTCGTAGATACTTGATATTCAAAATTGAAGGGGAGGGAGGGGTCTAATGGAAATTTTTGTAATGACCAAAATTATTTCCAACACTTCGAGCTACAATTTTTGTTTGAAAATTTTTTCAATTGGACCCCTCCCTCCCCGCCGATTTCGCATAACACTCCGAAGATACTAATTAAAAATCAAAGGAGCGAGGGAGGAAGGGACCAATTGAAAAAATTTTCAAATGAAAATTGTAGATTATGAGATTAGAAATAATTTTGGTCATTACAAAAATGACGATTGGATTCCTCTGTCTCCTCTGATTTCACCTAACACCAAGTAGATACTTTTTCAAATCCGGGGGGGGGGGGGGGGGATGTGTCCAATTGAAAAAATTTTCAAACAAAAGTTGTAGATTACGGTTCTAGAAAAAAAATTTGTTATTATAACTTCCCTCCCCTCCGATTACGCATAATGAGTTAAATACCTAATATTAGGTATTAGGTATTAAATACTGATGGAAGTGGGGTTCACTTGAAAAAAATTTCCAACAAAAGTTGTAGCTTCAAGTCTTGGAATTTTTGCTATAGCAAAAATTTCGATTGGACCTCAACCTCCCCTCCAATTTTGAATATCAAGTATCTATGTAGTACTGGACTTACATTACAGTAAAATACAACAACAACGACGATCCATACTCGTGTAAACTAATTGAGTAAACTATAGACACAAGTCCAAAAACAAATACCTAGGTATAAAAATCATACATTAAAATATATAAAGCGATACGAGCGACGCTACGAGATTCGAGAGCATTGTAATATTTTGTATCCACTCGTACAATATGCGGAATCGGTTGGCTTATCGATGACCTCTGATCTATTCTCACGCCGCGCCACGCCGATGATTACGGAGGGACCCATTTGAAAAATGTTTCAAACAAAAGTTGTAGATTGAGATCTGAAGAATAATTTTGGTCTTCATAAAAATGTTGATTAGACCCCTCCATTTCGTCTAATTTTGTATTATACTACATAAATACTTCAATTATTCGAAATTGGAGGAGAGGGAGAGAGTAAATTGAAAAAATTTTCAAACAATAGTTGTAGAATGAGATCCAGTGGCGTATCTAGGATGAAATCATAGGATGGGTTCAAATTTTGTTTTCGAGAGTGGTTATTATGAAATGAAAGTATAAATTTTCAATAATAACAAAAAATGCATTTTTCAAAATGTTTAGATTTCAATTTTTGAAAATGAAAAAATCTCTAAAATAGTCAGAAAAATGACACTGTTTTTTCGTGAAAATTCAAAGAAAATCTCCCAAAAATTGAAAACAAATTCTTTGAAAATGTATCAATACCTAATTAAAAATTAATACCTAGGCTAAGTAAAGCTTTGGAATTATTGTATAATCAAAAAAATCTCCTTTTGAAAAAATCCACCTTGAATTTTTTTTTAAAAGTCGGCAACAAATATCATTTTTGAAAATTAAAGAGAAAATGATCTCAATAAATTGAAGAAAATTCATTGATAAAATGAAAAAATACCTATTGAAAAAATCATCCAATTCTCATTTTTGAAAATTTATGAAAAATCAGTTTGAAAATGGAAAAATTTTGAAAGTTTTGCTATTGAAAATTAAGAAAAGTTATCATTAGGTACAAATTATTGAAAAAAATCAATTTTGAAAAATTCAATTTTTGAAAATCAAAAAAAATTCTACGCGTTAAGAAAAAATTGAACCTTTAAAAATTAAAATAAAATAGTCGAAAAATTTTACACAGATTCTCTTTGTGAAAATTCAAGGAAAATAAAAATTGAAAAAAATCAATACCTATGTTGAAGAGTTTGACTAGACAAATTTTTTTGAAAATTCATCATAATTGAAAATTAGTAAGTAAAATTTCGGAATTTAAAAATTTAAAAAAATCTAGTTTTTAAAAAGAAATCACCTCTAAAAAATTTCGAAAAATTTTTCTTGATTTTTTTTTTTTTTTTTAAATAACAAAATTTTAATTTTTGAAAATTTAAGAGAAAATTAAATCTAGGAATTGAAAAAACAAATCAATCTTAAAATTTTTGAAAATTCACGAAAAATCATTCCAAAAATTGAAAAATTTGATCAATCTCATTTTATGAAAATTCTTTGTGACTAAAAATTAAGAAAATTTTGGGAAATCTCATTTTTGAAAAATTCAAAAAAATTTTAGGAATAAATTTCGAGAACTTTTCACAATTTTAGGAAATTTTTGAAAAAAATGTAAAATGAGCATCTTTGTTATGCAAAGTTTTTGAGGTATTTTAAAGCTTTTTTTTATGCATAATGGGAGGGGCTTGGACCCCAAAACCCTCCCCTTAAATACGTTACTGATGAGATGATAGGAAGTAATTTTGGTCATTTATCATTTTAAAAATTTTGATTGGACCCCCTCTCTTCTAATTTTCATTTTTCACAATCACAATACTAAATTAAATACAGTTATTCGAAATTGTAGGGATGTGAGGGGTGCAATCGAAATTTTTGTGATGATCAAAATTATTCTCAGAATATTAATCTAAATAATCTACAACTTTATGTGGTATTATACAAAATTAGACGAGAGGGAGGGGTCCAATCAAAATTTTGTATAATGACCAAAATTATTTTTCAGATCTCAATCTACAACTTTCGTATCAAACATTTTTTCATTGAGCCCCTCCCTTTCCTTCAAATTACGTCGCTTTCATTTTTGTGGAAAATTATTTCGAGTCCTTCATGCAGTAAGATAATGTCATGTTGCTGAAGCCATCTGCGATCATTCGTACAGACACGAAACGAAAGACACTGTCGACAGATACTGGAAGAAAAATGAGCGAGAGAAGACGATAGCGGTAGTGGTAGCGACTCAGCGAGCGATGGCGAGACGCGAACCATAGCTCGCAGGCTTTTTCTTCTTATATGTACCTACCTAGAACTCGTACATCTACAATATTTATACAGCACGAGCACTCAGCATAGAGTAGAACTGTAGAACGCTGCGCTAGCTAGAGCTGTGTAGCTACAGCTCTCGCTGTCTCTACTCGCTAGCCTTCGACCTGTTCCTAGTCTGGAAATTAATTTCGTTCATGTCGCTTCTTTCGTTCAAGGATACATGCAGTACTACGTATTACCTCACCGTGGATACGTTGTATGTACGATGGTACGAATAGAGTAGGTAGGTATAAAAGTGTGCGTATGTCTGTGCATCTGTTGCCTGCTGCCAGCCAGCCAGCCAGCCAGCCAGCCAGCCAGCCTGCCTGCCAGCGTTAACCTCGAACAAAGAACTTGGTCGTTCGCTTTATACCGCATCCACATCCACATCCACATCCATATCCATACAGTACGTACAACTAACTTCTCATTCTCTCATATTACAGCTTCTGCTTACATTTCACATAATAGATACGTAGGTCTAGGTATACTCGTAGCTGCTTCACGACTGCTCAGTGCTCGTCCAACGAATTAAATTTACAAACTGTCTTTATGGATTCTCTTCTCCTATCGTCGCATCGTCGCTAAAAAGCGTAAGCTATTTGTACTAATGTAATGTACTATGCTACATGAAATACGAATTCGAAGCGAATTATTGGCTCACCGATGAATAACCGGGCGTTGATTTCTTCCGATGGAATTTACAGTGCGTGATGGATTAGCGTGAACTGACCTGTAAGACAACAAGCAAAATGAAAACATCGTGTTAATACATTATTTTTATAATCGCATTCGTATCAATATTACATCTAAGTTATTTATTTCGATTCGAACGCAAATTCCATACACATTACGCATACTTAGTATAATTCGATCGATCGTTAACCAAAGTAATAAATACAGTATTATAAAGCGTAGAAATTCTCAACGTTAAGGGGGGGGGGGGGGATGGTGGCTGGGTAGGTAGACTAGCAATCCATCGTCCATCCCTTCACCAACGTTAGTTGGTACCTAACCTATCAAACCAATCAAAGTGTCGTGTTATGCCAGATGTCACAAACTAGAGAAAATGAATTTGAGGAAGCTCGAACATTTTGCATTTTTTACTTATGGGAAGTCGAAATCATTATGTAGGTTTGGGTACATCTCGACGACGTATGAGTGATCAACTTCAGAGTTGCAGGTAGAAATACCTACCAAGGAGTATATTGATCAGAGTGGGTAGGTACATACTTGTATTCAATATTTAATGTACATACAAGTACCATTGGTACTAGTACATAGTGCAGCGTATGCAGGATGCCCATTATACTCGTAGATGCATTTAAACGAACACAAACTGCCATGATTGTATACAACTTGATCGTGCCATGGCTCGCATATACGAACAAAAACACGTCGTCGTATTGTACCTACCTACTGTGTACTGTGTACATTCAGTTCACACACGCATGAGCCATCCATCGTGTACGCAAAACAAAACATCCAAACATATGTTTGACTTATCATCACGCGCTCTGTCCTCACACCTTCGATCGCTTTGCTTATTTTGTTGTAGGTTTTTTACTTTTACATACATAGTACCTACATGTACATTCTACGTACATCTACCTCGTTACTCGTTTGTTCGCTCGTTCTTTGTCTTCAGTCTTTTCACTTTTGTCAGGGGACCAGATGGTCATTTCATGCGAGGGCTGATTATAAATCAACGTTCAATAATATCTATCACTCCAGCATCGCATACGTGAACGTCTAATCAATCAGTCGACCAGAAAATACCTACACTTGGTGAGTAGGTACTAGGCAGGAAGAGTTCTAAATACTCGATACTTGTATGCTCCCCCTTCCTCTCGCATAATGAATTATACTAGGTATCGAGGAGGACAAGATTTCAGGGATGGTGAACCCGAATCCAAAACTGAAAAAACTCTTGAAAATTGCATGGAACAGTATAACCTGAACCCAACCTCGAACCGAAATTATTCGAAAATCCGAACAGGAACTTGAACCTGAACCAAAATTAGTTTTGGTTCAAATCCCTGCAAACTTGCAAAGAAAGAGAAAAAGAAAAATACCTGCATAAGTGAAACAAATTCAAATGATACCAAAGGCTTAAGTATATTATTCGAACTTCTCGGTTGTAAACTATCGTAGCTGAAACAAGAAACGAAGCTGGAAAAGGTTCTAAATGAACACTTTGGCAAATGGCAAAGTGGAGCGGGAGGGGGTGCCTTCGTGAAGTAGAAATTCGATCGATTCAAGTTCAACTCGACAGTTTAAATTCGTGTAGGTACGCTATATTAGACGACCGCCCTCTCGCTGAAATCATTCGGCATCGTGAGAGTAGCTCTAGTATTTCCAATTTTCAATGGCATACAAGCCCAGTAAAATTAGACCATGGAAATGGTACAAATTGCATTTTGAGCCATCAAATTTTTTCTTAATTTCAAAATGTTCCCTCGGTGCTCTGATTAACCACCCAAAATTCCTCATAACTCACCCCTCGACAACCTCCAAGTGTGAATTTCCTACAAAACCAGGGTGGATGACCACATATTATTGGGGCACCCGGAATTATTTGAAGAGCCAAATGACTATTTATACCTACATTTAAAGATTATAAGGATAACCCAATTTCCAATTTCAAATATAGAGGTGAAAATAGTCACAGACTTTATAAATGAAAATTTCGACAAAGATAAACGAGAAAGGAAAATACGGGACATCAGAATTTTGTTATCCAAGCTGTCCAACAAAATCTCTTGACCAAAAAACAGGGCTTTTGCAGGACTTAAAAAATGAAATATATTGTATGATGTAGATATATTGGACCTGGGTCTGAGCTAAAAAAGATATATTGGACCCTTACCGGTAACATCAGATACTTTCACGAAATCATAAAAAAATATAACAATACAAAGAAATCCAAAAACATAACAACGGAGGCAAACTGAAAGGATGAGACGTAGGTGGTCACTGGAAAGACATTCCGCCGAATTTGGTGAAAGTTCACGTTATTTTCAGACCCCTCCCCCACAAAAAAAAAGAAAAGAAAAAAAGTAAACGCTGAACTGATAGAAATATCAACAAAAAAGTCATTTTGAGGTCGCTAGTTTACTGCTATGAAACAATTGAGCGCAGAAAAAGGACGTACTAACAAGGGACGGAACCTTGGAATTTTTTGGCATGTCCCAGAACTTCAAATTTGAAAACCCCTACAGGGCTGATTTAAAGGGGCCCTGGGCTCACAAGAAAATTTGGCATATCACAAAAAAGTTTGGCATGTCACATTTGTGACATATGTGACGCAGAAGTTTCCGCCCTTGGTAATAAGGCATTGATAGAGTATATACTTCCGAATGTAAAAAAAGCATTGGGGTTTTAACCTTATTTGACAAAGAAGCAGGAGTTTGGCAGGAAATCGGGAGATTTGAGCAACAATCATGAGTTTTGCAAGATTTGCAGGAGTGTTGGACAACGTGCCAACAATGCGTTTGTACATGTCTCTTAAGTTCAAAGTAGCTATCAATGTATGTTCGAAGCAAAAAAACATGAACAAAATCACCCCTCGAGGTCAAAGTTACTCCATTTGACGGTACCATTAGCTTAGATGAAATTTTCGAACAATTCAATATATCTTCAGCTGACTACTGTCGTAGTCGTACGACTTCCAGTCTACATACTCGTATAGGTATGCCGCAATGTTGTTCCTACTCTCAATCTGCATGGATGTATGGCAACGTTAGGATGTGTTTCTATAAACACCACATCACATTAAATCGTATCGCATCCGAATTGCCGAAAGAGGGTTTCGCCTTTACCGCACCGAACGCGTTTTAAAACCTTTGTAAGAGCGTTCAACGACCTTTGTATTTGTCTCTCACACGATGCTGGAGGAGAATTTTAGGTGGCGTTCGACCTTCATCCGCAGTAAGCGTATGCGGTTTTCTGTATGCGCGCTCAAATTAAATTTGGGATTCGGACGGACAATGGGTATCCGCTATTTGTCCTTCCTCCTTTGTGCCGATGCGATGCTCGTTTCGCAAAAATGACCGGCTCCGAAACGCGTAGGCAGTAGGCACTACTTATCTATTCGTATTTACGAGCTCGGTACGGGGCAGTTTGGCGAGCACGAGGAAAGCCGAAATTTTCGAGGCAAATGAAAGCAAACCCAAAACGGGCGTCAGTGAAGCACCGTTGCGACGTGCGGTTGTACTGGGGCGAAGGGGGGTTATGCGCCTTCGTTGAGAGCTGGCAACGTCGCTCAATCGGCGAAATAATAACGGCGGAATGTCGCTTCCACCCTTATGCGCCCTTCTAGAAATTCAACGTACAACTTACACCCTTAAATATGCATTCGACGAGAGTGACGATGCGGCGCGGCGCGGCGCGACGCGACGCGACGGTGGCGTTAGCGAAGCTATAGTATAGCAGCAGGCAACGGCGGCCGGCGAAATGCTATACTAGTAGTGTACAGTGTATGAGAATCAGTTTCATTATCGATTTTAGCGCTGCGCTGCTGACTCTCTCGAGCCGCCGGCCGCAACCAGCGTACATTCAACTTTACCAATGAAATACGCAATTCAATTCCAAAACATGTACGTACACAGTACACACGTAGCGTAGTACGAGTACGCCGGCGACGAGGCCGAGGACGCGCGCCTCCATCCACCACTCGTGACTTCATTGCACTACCATTTCGTGTGTATCATTATCATCGCTTTTCCCCCGATCCCGGTTCCGGTCCCTTTTCTCGTCCCATACATCTGAAGCACACTGTAATATATCAAATGCAAACCACGTCTCGTTCGCTTCCCGCGACGAGAAAGAATAAAAAAAAATAGCGCAACGACGTCGATGACGACGACAACAAATTCCACACCTGAAGAAAAAAGAAAAACACTCCAGACTTTTACAAAAAGAAAGCAACAGCTAGAGGGTAATCGGTTTATCGTCTTCGATGTCAAATTTTCCCACGAATAAGGGATGAGAAATCGAAATTACGATAACCGTGACTGACATTGCCTCGTTGCTTTGTTTTTGATTTTTGCTCTTCACTGAGAAATTGACATAATCAATTTTTTTCAATATTCCTATTCAACAGCACTTTTCAAATTTTAAAGTTTCATTCAATTTCATCTTTACAAGTTATCAATTAAATTTTAATTAATCCATTTGTGCATTCGATTTCAATTTGCTTGAATGTTCAAGTTGATATCGAACATTCGAACCTCGATCTCAAAGCCCCAATAAACAATGAAACTATATAGATGAAAAAGCGGCACACAGACAATCAAGACATGCTTCCAATTTTTTTTTTGAATTTGAATTTTGAGTGATGGTGATCCAAAAACACAAGATGACACGGGTCATGAATCGCAAATCATGCATGAATGATTCAAATCATATTACTGCGAATCTCTTACATCATCGTTTGATTCAAACATTCAAAATTTCACAAATAGGCATCAAAAATTTTGGGACTCGAATCATGGACATTCCTCGAATATATCCTTTCCATAAGTAGATATATTTGTAGATCTCTCCTATCAATCAGCCATCCTGTATTCAATTTTCCATTGAACAGGTTGTACTTGCAGATTATACTTTAGTTTGGCTGCTATCATCACCTCAAATTTGACGATTTCTAAACATTGTTTGTAGAGGCAAGAAGATATTCCAGAAATGAGTTGGAACCCCGAGACGTGACGGAACCTGGCAAGAGCTCGACAGAACAGCTACTTATGTATTGCTACTGCATTATCATTTATCGATCAAGGCGTCAGAGTATAATATACCTGGTTCGGCTCTCGAATCTCTAAAACGTATTTGTACACAGATATGAGAAACGGAACACCAGTTGTTAGCTGCAGCTACGAACAGATACAGCATTTTGCATCACCAAAGTCTAAAACCCAACGCTGTGAGGGTTTTGGATTGCATTTCGTCTGTGTCTGATACATAGGTACATTGTACATATCTCTACCTATACACAGATACACCTCACCAAACCGAAACCTCGCATCTTTTACCTGTACTTACTGGGTGTACTCGACGATTGGGTGCTATGTCCCCAGATTACTTAACGTTGAGATATACGGCGCGCCGCACCTCGCCGTTATATTAGACAATGCTACGAGACTGGAATACATTACTCGGCTAATGGTGTCATCGCCCATTTAAGGAAGAGGGTTCGCGTACACAATGTGCTGGTAAAAGGTTGGAAACCTTGGGTGTAAGCATAGGTACACATAGCGAAGGTATGTGAGAAAACCTTTTCTCAGGTACTGGAAGGTATCGAACAGCTGTAGTAGCTGAACGTTCGATAATCAAAATCAACACCGCACCGAAGCGATGAGAGGACGAGACCCTTCGCTATAGGAAAGAAAAAGAATCAAGAAAACCCGAATCACGCTACACTGAGAGCCGAAGAACCGGCCCGCTGGCCCGCTAAAGCAAGGGGAAGATGCATCGACGCGGTGACGAGCAGATAGGTGTGAATCATATGATACTCGGGCTCGAACCCGAGCTCGATAAAAACCTACTTGGTACTATATAACTTGTTTAGCAGCAAGGATCGAGAACTGAAAATGAAAAGAGCGACCCTGAGGACGACGACCACCGCGAACAGCTGATACAGTCGCGTATACTTTTTCACCCGTTGACAAAAAAAAAAAAAAAAAAAAAAAAAATTAGGTAAGAAAAGGACAAAAAAATGAGTAGCTGCGAGCTTCTGTGTATTTTTCTCTTTCTTTCGCGAGTTGTGTATTGTTTTGCTCCTTGTAGGAGCTAGGAGCGTGTAATCATGGTGTGGTAGCAGCGATACACGCGCATTTGGTCGTTTGTTGCCTATTTAATCGTGGCAGCATAAAAAACACGGGGTTCGAGCTAGGGCTCCGACTCTGAGGTTTCGCATTACCGCCTTTCTTTCTTTCTTCCTTCATTCCCTCTTTCTCCACCCTACAGGCGCAACTAAGAGCTAGTGTGTGCCATAACACTGCATGCACACGAACATATCACGTACATACTCGTAGTGGGTATACATACTTGGTAAGTATATGTCGAGGGGAAGAGGGGTAGAGGACACATGTACGGGTACACTGTACAGTATACAGATATCTGAAACGACCAACGCTAGGGGAAGTTGCAAGTTGAGTACACATTGCACACCACACACACTGTCGATGGTTTTTTTTTTCTCTTCAGCTGGTGGATATACGTATATGTACGCACGTATCGTAATCGTACCTATCTGAAATATGTACGAGTGTAATATATTAAAATATATACGCCAGCTACCAAACAAAAAAAAGACACAGACGCGTACACACTACACAGACAGAAAAAAAGAAAGAGAAAGAAACAGAGAGGTAATGAAAACACTATGTCAGCCTGAAAACTGGTTCCGCAGGTTACCGCTTAGGTACTTACCTACCATCGAACACGTCAGGAGAACCATATTACTCGACGACCGAGTGAAAAAAAAATTCAACAAAAAGAGGGTAACGACGCGTTATTTTCGAGCTGTTTCTCTCTCATTTCCACACTGCACACTCGCTGCGTACCTTTCTACCGTTACAAAATTAACCGGAGTAAAATTCGATCGCAGCGAACCGACCCTCCATACTCGGTTGCTCGTAGCCCAGAAACCCCGTCACCCGTCCCCTGCCCTCTTCGCTCGCAAATTTAAACCCTGTACACGGTCGAAAGGTTTACTTCTCGTTGCCCTGGACATGCATGTGTGCCTCTGCCCATCACCCTTTGCACGACAGTAGAACTACTACTGCACACAGTACACACTTTATCAGTTATCATTACAGTCGCGACCTCTTCACCTATAAGTTGGCGCGGTCATTTCTGTAAATTAATACCGTTTTTGTGGCCAATAATTACTTAGGATGGTCGATGGACCTACCAGGGACCAGGACCTATTTGTACATTTGCACGTACATACCTAACAAGTATTGTACGAACGATCGGATGCGGTGTAGTTGTTCTAAAATCCGGATATGTTTCATTTCTAGCAATTTTTGAAATCACCATAACAATTTGCAAACAAAATAACGCAATTTTTTCGCAATTAGAATAGTAGGTAGTAAGTAAGTCGAGTACACAACATGTATGTACAACGCAATACACTATGTGGGTTTACAACGTAGATATGTAATGTATTCCTATTCGTACTTTGTATTACACACGTATTTTGCTTTCGCTTTTCTTTCTTATCGGTACGATACGATACGATACGATATAGTTACAAGTACGTGCGCAATGACCAGTGCGAAAAAGCTTCAGGTAACCGACGTTACAGATATCCCACAGCTACATTTGACTTTGCGCGTAGTCTCGTTACACGCTACCAATTTGCGTCTCTATTGGTCATTTTTTTAAATAAGGAGATTGTTTTTTTTTGCGCCCCTGGGCAGAGAAAAATTGCCTTCCAAGCAATGACAAACGGAAAGAATTCTTTAGGGGTAGAGGGCAAAACCACTGAAAAAGCAAAATTCAACCATAAAAATTTTTCAACTTTAGCTATTGACATGCACAAGAGAAAAGGCAATGAGAAGAATATTCACTGGCCAGGGAGAAAGTGAAGCAAGTAAACTTGCTTCATAGATCACTGTCTTTTCCTGTTTGAATGTAGAGAATAAAATTAACTCAAGATAGCACTTTGAGAGTCATATTCAGTGATAACACAACGATAGAAGAATAAGGACCAAGTTGAAATAATATCTCAAATCAACTACAAACACTCAGAAATTCAGAATCTAATTTGGTGATCACATGATGGGAGGATAGCAAGACAGTGAGACAGTGTTTTTTTGAACAACAGCAGTTTTTGACTTGCAACTGTCCTGTCTCAGGAAAGTAGCCAGTTTACACTGAGACATTTACTTGGAAGACAATTCTTGCCAAAGCCGATAAACTGGCTGCGTGTGAATGGGGCTTCAAATGTGATCAATCCCACAAGACAGGCTTATTCCCAAAGATCTATGCTTAACGCAGGAAACTTGAATTCAGCCAGCGGGCGAAGGCAACGACAAGAAAGGGGAAAAACGCAAGTGTTTCTCACTTTGCGATCTCGCTATAGATGGCTTGTTCCAGCCGGTTGAGATTCAGACTCTCGGAGAAATGATCGTTTCCGAAACGGAAGCTGGGCGGCACGGCTTACACAATGTACCCTCATAATTTCTATAGTAAATCGGATCACTTCGCTGCATACACCGATCACAAACTGCATTTTTAATGTTGCTTCTATACGAATAAAGGCTAAGTGGGCTAAATTTCATAGACAAGAGAATAAGGTACTTGAACCTACACAAGACATCTTTGTCTTCCTATTATAGAATCTTTGAGCTCTTTGGCCCGGGTGGAAACTCGATAAAGCTTTGGTCTATTTCAGTTTTGTGCATGTTGGCTGTTGACCGTATTAGGCAAGAGAGAATCAACTACATCATAGGCTAGTGGATGACTAAAAACGTTGCTACATGGTAACGTACATTAAGACGACAATGACAAAGGGACAGCACTTTGTCTGTTTCTCTCACTATGCTATATAAAATTTGATTTAGATCGTAATATCGAACGTCTGATGCTTATAGCGCACTTCATTTCAGCCACAGACGTAGGTAACCCTGCTTACGACGTTTCTTCCAAACTTCAAAGTTGAATAGGTAAATCGTAGAGATGTAGGTAGCAGTTAGGGCTACCGCTATCACTGCTGGATATCGTGAAGTGAAGGCACCTCCAATTTCCCATACAATGATTCGTAATGATAAGGCGGTTGGTTCGCAACGGGACATCTTCCAGAGTTACGGACACAGGACATTTTACATTTCTGATTTTTACACGACCAATTCTGAGATTTGGGATACAATGTTGGTAAGTGTACTAGTAGGTATAGGTTCTGGATACTAGTACCACATACAAAAGACAAAGTAGTTTCATTGCTCTAGGTTTTATGCCACGTTTCGATGGACTGGCTGCGTGAAACATAACCGCCTAAATCACACATCACGTGACGTACAGTTATTACAACTAGCACAGTATCGTCTTGTTATGTTAGTTCTTTGGTTGGTAATTGACGACGCGACGCGGACATAATCTACCAACTTGAACTATCTAGCTATAGCTACAGCAAAAGATAGAGACAGACATTATCAAGGTTCAAGTTACAGTCTACAGATCGAAGGTCAAATTGAGAAAAATTATCATCGTATACCTGGTCTCCATTATAGTACAAACGTGGTGACGACGACAGCGGCGGCGTGTGGCAAGGGTTCGACGGCGAAAACGACGACCGCAAGCACAGGCGCGGAAACAATACCGCAAAACAAAGAGCCTTAAGGTGTGTTTTTTTGACAGCAACAGCAACGACGACGACAAAGCTCTTTGATTAATACACGTACACGTTTTATACGATACGATACGATACGATACCGGTGTCGAACGCTTTTCAAACGTTGTCTTGGTTACTATCACCGCAATTTAAATGACCGTAAACCGTACACTGTGCACTACACATGCGGTAACGTATTACTCACACGCCTAATACGTATGATCGCAATCACAACTAGTCGCAGTCCTAATCGTAATGACCGAAACTATTATAGTAGGTGCATGTTAGGATGAAAGGACAGGAGGTAGTTAGATGGGTAGGTGGGTAGGTAGGTAATTGTAGAAAAAGTAGCGGGTAGGTAAATATAACACACGTTAACGACGCGACATCAAATTTTCTACGTTCTCATGGCGTTTTCAAAAGTCACTAATACGCGACACATTTCACATGAGGATACAGCGACGACGACAAAGAAACGCATAGATACCAATCAGATGGACACAATACGCAGACGTCGACAAAATCACAAACACCGGCACTAGCACGTTTCCAGATCATATAGCCAGCCAGCAGCCTACAGCCATAGAATAGGTAGGTAGGTAACAAGCAAACCAAATGAAACCGAACGAACGCTGGAACAAAAGATTCGACACTAGGACGATGCGGTGTACGCTATCAACCGAGTTGGTGCGAACTGGCAGAATAACGTAATTAATAAGCGCGTAATGACCGACGAGTCGTTGTAAAAAAAGGCTTAAGACGGCGAGAAATTACACCAAAATATAAGAGCATGCCGTCGCGACGTATCTACACTCGAAGAAAGCCAATCATTCATGAAACAATGCGTCGGGCACGCTATCACCGTGCACAAAACCAACCGACACCGTCACCAGCGTACACCAAGAGCACTACTAACGCGAACTGCGAAGCGAATCGAACGCCAAGCAGCAAGCTCCCGTCCACCGAATACCCTGAACCGGCAACGACGCGGCTTCGTCTGAACGCCACACTGCCGCGCCGACGAATTGCCTATGCCTATTCCACTCCACTATATTCTACTCAACAGTGCTATTGTATCTGCCGAACTGCACCGTAAAGTACAGAGAGGAGTCAGCAATCTCCCTACATCACGACACTCTTCCTCATCTTACTCGTTTTTCTTTTTAAATTTTTTTTTTGACGAATATCAAGTTAAGGTCATCTCTTGACCTCGTCCGAAACACTTGGCTTACAATCATACAATGCGATAAAAAGTTGGATACTAAAGCGGTGCCATCCAATAGTGTTCCATCAGGTTCAATGAAACACCCTGCGTGATAATCACTGATCCGCAGATGAAAATTCATCCTGCTCCTTAATCAAATATTTTGACTCAACAACAAAACGTGGCCACAGGACTTTGACAATTTTTTTAATAATAAGTCCTTCGTGACTTTTCACAATTTTGATATACAAATGTTCACATTGATATTTCTGACAGCGATCAATTTCGCGACCCTAGTATGATCCACGTTAAAGACAAAACTTTTGGGGACACCTCCTTGCAGTGTTGCAAGCGTGGCTTACCAGATAAACTCCGTAAGAGTACACCTTGCACCCAATCCCATCCATCCTGTCTTCACTACTCCTCACGCTCATTAGCATTACACGCCTTGTTCACTCCATTCCAGAAGTCCCAACTCCAGGGAATTTCAAGGTATCACGAGTAATTCATTCAGAGCATAACATACTTAGTGAAAAAAATGTCATGAAGTCAAAAAAATAATGGGAGTGAGTGGTATCAAAATTTTTGGTACTCCTACTCCGCTCCTTACTTCTTTCAGTTCTTTCAAAGAAAACTGCACTCCAGAGTACTTATTGTCCTTCTGTGGATTCTACCCCCATCCCTTGTAAAAATCCTTAAATCTTGAGACATTCTGGCAAAGACACAATTTTTTTGCAATCTCAAGAAAAATCTCCAGTGTGGCAATACTGCACTAAGCACACAATAATTATGGCATGTCTTTTGCCGTCCCTGCATTCGTGTTTTGCTCACGGCCAAATAACGCCGAACGCTGGCCAACACTCTTCTTCGTTGAAGCACGTCAAGCATTCTGAATTTCCGAAGCATCAGGATCTCTGATGACACGATTACACGAACCTCACACGTCAGGTCGCGGACGCGTTCGACATCGACGCCGAAAATGGACTGGCGCATGGCGCTACGTTACTAGAGAACTCGACTTTGGTCGACGTCGCGTCTTGGTCGAACTGGCTAAACGGCTACAGGGGCTACATGAAAAATCGAATCGCATTCGTAGAGTCGCGGTGCGGTGGCCGTTACGTTACGACACGAAATCGTGGAACTGGATCTGTTCGTAATTCATAATAGTAGTGAAATATGCCACGCCGCGCCATGGCATATCCCATATGTAATATGTAGTACATACGTACGTTCGTTCTATATTTTTTTCCTAGTTTTAATTTGTTTCGCCGCCAATCGAGTCGTCGTCAATTGAAACTACTTTCTTCGGCGTCAATATATACGAGTATCAGTAGATTACAGATCACACACAGTAGCTGCTTGCGCTTACGCTTGACGTAATAACCATTTTTTTCTCTTTTTTTTTTTTGCCAATAACCCATATACCTACTCGAAGTTAATAAACTACGTGCACGAGCAGGTTCTAATTCCAATTTCATTTTTCCCTTTTTACCGCCTCTCTCTGTTCAGCCCTTCCTGAATGAGTGATTGTTTCGACAAAGATAACCGACTATGACGTTGCTTGGCTAATACTCGAACCACAAAGTCAGAGCACACCACACATCGTTTTAGGTAAGTTTACTTATATCGTTCGCCTCATTCACACCTCATACACCTATTCGTTCAACCTCCTAGTATAATTACTGACGAGATAGATGTATACAGGGTACATTTCCCAGCTGTTTGGTAGACATATTCACATACAACAAAAACAACAACGCTACAGCTATGAGTGAGTAGAACGCAATAACCTCAGTAGGTAGGTTAGACCCTTTACAAAAATGTACGTATGCAGGTATATACTTATTATAGGTAAGGTACGTATCCTTTCAACTATTCAAACTCGCTGGATTAGGTACCTATTTCAATTTAATCGCGTCCGCTTTCGATTATTATTATTTTTCACCATTAACTACGAAAACAATGAATGCGTGCGCTTAATAAACGAATTAAAAAATCTACTATTTTGTCACGCAACATTTCAAGGCATCTCCTTGCATCGCAGATATAGTAAACGCAGAATCGCAATCTGTCAATGTTAGATAGAATACTGCAATAAATGATGGAAGCGTGAAAGTTGGTATGATAAACGTTGAGACCGTAACAAAATTTTAGAGAACGGGTGCCCTCTTCCATTTCCCATAGGAGGCGCGGGGGAACGTCTTTTCAAGCACCAGTATTTCTTGTGTAACAAGGTTGAACAATTTCGCGACGTTTTTGGAGTCGATGGTATATTATGTATCGACTTTCCTACACCTTTCAACATTCGATCGCGAGAAGTGCATAAAATTTCAAATCTCTCTCCATTTGGATTAAATTACCAAAAATATGTTAAAATATAATGTGTTTCGTCCCTACGTCAAACAGGATTTCCCACTGCAAAAATACACTTATTTACAAGTTCGAGGTGTGGTTTTGACATAATTCGAAAACCCTGAGTACAAATTAGTGGACATTTTTACTGTAAACTCAAAAAAAAAATTATGTCAAAAATTTGGGGTACCCTCACGTGTGATGGTATGCACACGTATTTACTTACAACTGACAAGAGAACCTCGCCAACTCGTCATCTCCGATTGAGCTGAAATTTGGCTCACTGAAAGAGCATTCCACCCAGACCTCACAACCAAATTTTTAGCTGCCGAAGTTGATTTTTGGCGAATTTTTGAAAATGGCTAAAACCGCCTCCAAAAAAACATTTTTTTTTTGAAAAAAAAATTGTAGATTTCAAGATAAAATCCTGAAAATTGGTTTGTACACTAAAGTCGACTTCCCGAGTCGATTGGCACCCTTTTCAAAGCGATCTGGAGCCTCCAGGAAAAATTGAATTTTCTCCAGTCTACCGGAATAGCTCCAGACTGCGCTGTAATTAACTTCGGCAGCTGAAAATTTAATCCTAGCCTTAGTATGATGTCATCTATCGATTGACGTAGTTGAATCCAAAATCCGAGGTGACGAGTTCGCACGTGTTTTTATTTCCAAAAAATCAATTTCTCCAGCATATCATCCGAAACTTCGTTTACCCCCTAAAGTCGACCCCCCCCCCCTTCCCCGAGTCGATTGGCACCATTTTCGAAGCGATCTGGAGCCTCCAGAAAATGTTGACTTCTGCCTCCTGGAGAGATTCCAATGTGCTGGAGAAAATTCAATTTTTTCTGGATGCTTCAGATCGCTTCGAAAATGGTGCCAATCGACTCGGGGGGGGGGGGGGGGGGGTCGACTCTATTGTACAAACTGATTTTCAGAATTCTATCTTGAAATTTACATTTTTTGTACAAAAAATGTTTTTTTGGAGGCGGTTGGTTCTAGCCATTTTCAAAAATGCGTCAAAAATCGAAAAATCAACTTCGGCAGCTAAAAATTTGATTGTGAGGTCTGGGTGGCATGCTCTTTCATTGAGCCAAATTTCAGCTCAATCGGAGGTGACGAGTTGACGAGGTTCCCTTGTGAGTATAATAAAAGGTAGAAGCACTAGGTAGTAGGTACTAGCTAGTAAATACGTACTTAGTTATATTATATCTGACTGCAGGTAGGCATTCACATTACGTACTATGTTTTATAGTACATACTTTGTCTATTCATCTTTTAGTTACGAATATGATAAACATTGGACAGGCGATATTAATAATATTTATGCACATAGTTTGCAAATAGAGGGATACGTCCTACGTACGTAGCTGGCCAGTGGCTAAGTGCGTACGTAGCAGGGAAGAAAACCAATTGAAACCAAAACCGGGTAAAACCACTACCACCAGATATTTCAATCGGTTTTCAAAACCATTTGGAACCATTACAATGAACTTCAAAAATTCATTCAAGAACCACCACCAAAAAGAACCAATTCCTTTCGGAAAGGCAGGGAAGAGAACCGTTTGGAACCACAACGAAAAATCATTTGCTGAAATAACCACAACCACAACCACAAGAAAGTGGTTTGAAAATAAAAAACCACCATCACCACCACCATTTTCAATTTCCTTTACAATGAAAACCCGAACCACCACCAATTAATGGAATTGGTTCTTTTTGGTTCTAAAAAGAGAAATAGTGGATTTGAAAGGGAAGGAGGGGTCCAATCAAAATTTTTGTTATGACCAAATTTATTCCTAGAACTTCAAGCAACAACTTTGATTTGAAATTTTTTTTAATTGGGCCCTGTGGCCTGTTTTCTTCATTTTTCTGATTTTTCAGCGCTCTGGAAAGTGGAAACATCATTATTTTTTGTTTTTTATTTGAATGTATATTATTTAATTTAAATTTATTGCAATATTGTGTTTGTAACTTGTAGGCAAAATTCATTTTTTATTTTTTATTCTTTATAGTTTTTTTTTTTTTACTTTTTGAATTTTAATTTTTTATTCAAATTTCAAAGATCTGATCTTTTTTTTAGTTCTTTTGTGGTATAATAGAAAGCACGAAAATGGTTCCATCTGGTTCTGATGGTTAATGCCATAGATAAATGGTTTAAATGTTGAGAAATATTTTTCATACTACGAAATGGAAGCAATTCGATGAAAACCAATTGAAAAATCAAAACGGAACCACCACCACAACCATTTGAAATGGTTTTTAATTTGAGAACCACCATCACAACCAATTAATCAAGCAAAACCAAAAACCCAGAACCAGAACCAGAACCAATCAAAAAAAAAAAAATTAAATGGAACCACTTTAGCACCAAAACCTTTTGAAAATTTTTAAAAACCAAAAACCAATTGGAACCACCAGTAATTTCAAAATTTTCTCAAAACCACCATCACCATAACCAATTGGGTCTCAATTGGTTTTCTTCCCTGGTACGTAGTACGTATTATTCAAGTTTATCGCATCAGACACAGCGTTCTTTTACTATTTACAAATAAGCTAAATTGTATTATTATATCAATTGGATTGTTTGAAACATAGACGTAGCCTATAATATTATGTAGGTATAATTGAGGCTTCGCGTCGACAGCGACGTAGCGAAAATAATCGTTTAGCGACCTTGGATTCGTACGTTTGTATTTCAATGAATGAGGTTTAGAAAAAACGTCAATTTCATCGCAGGTAGGTCTAAGTAATAAGTAAATCGCGGTAACCACCTTCGTTCAGTTGGTCTTACATATTACGTCATCGACAAAGCAGATTCAATTTCATACCGTCTATAGGTTGTAGGTACTAGTGTACTAGATACTCGTAAGTACTACGACCATCGCCACCCTGATCTACGATGTTGCTGCACCAACAGAACAGAAGATTGTTTGTTAACGTTCAATTGTACTGTACCTCTACTCTACTTCGCTGTCTAGCTCTGCCCACTTACAAACAAGCGAATACGTAGGGACGATACCGCATGTGCGAAAGTAAATTACGTTCGAATGTATATGTATCTAAGTAAGTAAGTACATCGAACGTAATAAGTATAAAACCATATTTTTTCAACACCCAACTTACATAACGTATTTGCTTTGAAAGTAAAAATACCTAGATATGCAAATTTATTTGAAAATTCAATCGCCATTTCAGATCCTAAAATTAAAAAAAAATCTTGTCGCCTCCTAAGCACAGGTACGAGTAGAAAATCGAATTACCTTGTGACGAAAACTTCGATCGCCGAAAATAAACTATTCGAGTCGCGAACGCGTTAGAAGGGTTGCCTACTTTACAAGCTACAGGAGTTGCAACAATAGAGTTCAAATTCAAGGTCTCGTAAATCGTATATATACTCGTAACGCACTGATAGGATTCTCGCGAAGAAAAGAATCAATTAAAACGTCAAGTGAAAAAATATCAAATTGATATGCCCGCATCTACATCTACGTAAGATTTCGTCTGGCGTGAAGTTGGCAAATCAGAGATCCGTTCTACTTTCGGCTTCAACAGCGATTAGATACACAAAGGTAAGGTACCTCTATGTCTATACCTACAGTGGAGTAGCCGGTCAATCACGTAGATCACAGCGGATAAGAACAGGGTAGGTTGTCAAACATGGAAATTTTTTCCAAAAATGAACCTCAGCTCTAAACTGAAATTGCTTCATTTTTTCCCTCAAAAATTTAATAGGAGATTAATGCCTAAAAAGGTCCACTCCACACTCGGAAAAAAAAATGATGATTTTTTTTTTTCATTCATTTTAATGTAAGTATCGAGGAAGGTGTCCTTGAAAACATTTCCAAAATCCATTCAAATATTCTAGTCCTCAAATCTCTTTATTGAACCATTTTTTGGCGACCCAGTCTTCCGAAATGAGTTTTTGGTGAAAATGGTTATTGAAATTTCACGTCAATACGAATCTCTGATTCAAATCTCCAAATTTTGGATTTTTGGGCCCTAATTTGATAGGTATTTAATTTTCAAAAAACGACGAATTTACCACAAATTCGTCAATTTTACATCACTTTTCAAGTTGAGATGGTTTAATACTTTCCTCCGCCGTTGCCAGATGGCAATTCGAAAAAATCAGTAGATTTTCCAAGAAAATGTAGTAGATATTTTAGCATTAATAACTAATTTATGTCTTTTAGTGGATTTTTTGTGAAAAATCTACTCAGAAACAAATTTTCAAAAAATGTAGTGGGGCAAAAAAAAATCATTAAAAAATATTAGTCAGGAGAGAAAAAAATTATTTTTTCATCAATTAACCTTTTAGTAAATTTTTTATGAAAAAAGTAGTACAGTTGAAGAAAAAATGAGCTAAAAATATGTTTTTTCTGTTTTTAGATCAATTTTTACAAAAATTGGAAGTTTTTGAAAAAATCAGTAGAATTTTGCTAAAAGCCAATAGATCAGTAGAAAAAAGTACAGCTTTGAAAAAGTAGTAGATCTACAGAAAAATCAGTAGCATTGGCAACGCTGCCTTCCTCCTACCCCTCTCTCACCCTTATTCTTGTTTTCTTACCTAGGACTCAAAACTGAAACTGTAATTCAGAAAAATTTTCATTTTCGAAAATTTAAAAGAAATTCGGGAAAAATGGAAAAAATGAACGAATTTCATCTAAATTGAAAAAATTCGGTTGAAAACTGCTAAAAACAAAAATAGCAATAAAAATTTCACATTCACCTCCCCCGGATGGGATAGGAATGAAGTAGCAACCTGAAAATTTCATTACGGGGGTTTTAGAGACCATAGGGACTTACTTCCACTAATTATCTTCATAATTATTCAAAATTGGAAGGGAGGGAGTGGTCCTATCCCAATTTTTGTAATAACCACAATTATTTCTGGAACACCAATCTATAACTTTTGTTTGAAAATTTTTTCAATTGGACTCCTACCTCCACCAGTTTTTATCAATACAATAATCCAAGTCGTATTGTGCCAAATTGGTGAGGAGGGAGGGGTCTAGTCAAAAATTTTATGATAACCAAAATTATTTCTAGAACATCGATCTACAACTTTTGTTTGAAAACTCTTTCAATCGGACCCTTCTCCATATTTTGAAAAGTATCTATTCGATGTTATGTGAAGTCAGCGCAGAGGGAGGGATCCAATCGAAATTTTCATAATAACGAAAATTATTTTCAGGATCTTAGGCCCGTATTTTAAAAATTTCCTTATACTTAAGGCGAAGCGTTCTTACACAGACCAAGTAGTTTTGTTTATTTTTTCCATACAAATAAATGGCTGCTCGATGTAAATTGACACGATACGTGTGAAATCGCCTCGGCCTTAAGGTCAATGTTTGCTTAAGCAAATTTTTAAAATACGGGCCTAAGACTCCAACTTTTATTTGAAATTTTTTTCAATTGGCCTCTTCCTCACTCCTCTAATTTTTAATAAAATTTTTTTGGAGTGTTATGCGAAATTTTTGGGAAGAGAGGGATCCAATTGAAAAATTTTTCAAACAAAAGTTGAAGCTTGAAGGCTTAGGATTAATTTTGGTTATTACAAAAATTTTGATTCGACTGCTCCCTTCCCTACAATTTTGAATATCAAATATTCATTATCATTTTATCAAGTTCAAACGAGAATGATTAAAAATTCTCGCTGGGTTCAAATCATCTTTCTGGAGGCCTAAATATCAAAACATTTGATGATGTGACTGGGATACTCGTATTCAGCTGAAATTTCAATCATCTCAGACACCTTACTCGCTATTTTCGTAAAAACTCATTCTGAAGGGCTTGGTCGCTTGGTCGATGCAATTAGCCAAATATCACCTTTTTCCCCGTTATGAAGCATCTTCACTACTCGTTAATAAGAAATACATAGATATAGGTAGGTAGTTACATATATCATGCTACATCTTTGCCATCTCCTGCGAAGTAACGCGATGACACCGACTAGATTTTCTCGTAACGTATTAAGTAATCTCGATTCTCGGTACAATACAGATTCTCCAACGCACGTTTCGATCTCTTTCTTATTTTTCGCATACTCGACATATTGTATCGGATCGGAACACCTGCGCGATGCGACGCGAATCAAAACTCGACAACTAGCGGAATTTTTCGTTATAAATTAATGTACGTGTAAATGTCAACGTATAGTACGTACACAGCACGCGTTTGATTCATTACACATACGTTACGTACGTTACGTACTATATACGAGTACGCACATCGTGTTGGAATCGCGACTATTCGCTTCGATTACCCATATAAAGAATTTACCTTCTGATGCTGGGAATAACAGAAATTTTTCTGGTTTGCAATGAAACCTACGTACGCGTACGTAATTCAAACACTAGGTATAGATAAACGTGTCCTCTAAAAAAATAAGTAAATGTAAATAAACGCCAATTTACATATGTATGCAGTACTCGCTATCGCTAGTCGCTACTTCAGCTTCGGTTTGTTTTTTCATTCGCGTACGAGTTTATTTAGTAGGTGCTAGGTACCTTATCATCACGCTTCAGTAGGGATTAATAATACGTAAAATTCAGCGGCGAGGTGATTTCCTCATTCCTCAAAGCATAGCCGGCGGATCATTATTTTCTCAAGTAATGCTCACATTGTGGTGGGGAGTGGGGGTGTGTGAAAATGTTGTAAATTTTTTCACCAAAAAAAGACTTCATAAAATTTAATTTTGTAGAAAAAATTGTCCAAATTTTTTTTTCTCATTATTCGGGTCCATTCTAAGCGGTTATGAAGAAAAAATTCATTATTTTTCAATTATTCCTATTTTTGAAAAAAGTTCATTTTGCAATATGGGCATTGGGCAATTTCACATTTTCCCAAAATTCAAATTTATTGGAAAAATTGTCAAAAAAAATTGTTCTCATCATTCGGGTTCACTCTGAGAGGCTATGATGGGAAAATTCTGAATTTTTCAATTATTCGCATTTTTGGAAAAAATTCATTTTTGCCATGTAAAAAGATCCGGATTTTTCACGGAGCTTTTTACATGGGAAATTTCACATTTTAATTTCATTGAAAAAATTGCTCAAATAAAATTTTTTCTCATTATTCGGGTCCATTCTGAGAAGTTATGACGAATTTTTTTTCAATTTTTCGGTTACTCCCATTTTTGAAAAAAAAATCATTTTTGCTATGAAATAAGTACCCGTAGTGCTTATTACATGGTGAATTTCAAATTTTCCTTAAATTCAATTTCCTTGAAAAAATTGCTCAAATAAATTTTTTTCTCATTATACTCTGGTCTATTCTGAGAGGTTATGACGAAAATTTTTTGAATTTTTCAATTATTCCTATTTTTGAAAAAAATCATTTTGTCATGAAATACTAAGTACCAGTGGTACTTATTACATAGTGAATTTAAAAATTTCCCTAAATTCAATTTCTTTGAAAAAATTGCTCAAATAAATTTTTTTCTTGCTATTCTGGTCTATTTTACTATGAGAGGTTATGATAAAAAAATTCATTTTTGCCATGTAAAAAGAACCGGGTTTTTCGCGGAGCTTTTTTCATGGGAAATTTCACATACTCGTAATATACACTCTAAAGTAGTACCTCGATTATCCGATGCCCAAAAATCGGTTAATTTTTTATTACCCGATTTCTCTGCATTTTGGCTCTGCGACCAACCTCATATTATTGTTTCAAATTTTCTAGAAAAATTTGAGAGATCATTTTTTTATTTCCAAAATACCTGTTAATATTGAAAAAAGGTGGAAAAATTATTTATTCTAAAAAAAAAAAAAAAAAAAAAAAAAAAAAAAAAAAAAATTAGGAACATGAAAATTTTTTTTCCACAAAATTAGAATTTTTTATCCTAAAAAATTGAAAAATCTTATTTCCTTCTAAATTAAAAAAAAAAAATTGAAAAGTCCCCAATTATAAAAAATTATAATTTTTTGTAGGTACTGAGTGAAATTTTTTACACATTGAGTTTGAATTTTTTGCGCAGTTCGAGATTTCTTGAGAAATCTCATGTGGTGCTCGAGCACGAGAGCAACTGGGCTAACGTCGGCCATGCCCTAAAGTACGGAATTACGATCCAAACCTTACACTTCGGTGTATATGATACGTGCTATTTATAATACCGTGCGGCGTATAGGTACATATTAGGTATAGGTATAGGTTAGAGGTACTAATCATTATAGCCTCGTATCGGTAGATATGTACCTATAATTTTTTATGCTTCTTGGCAGCGTTATAATATGGGTTTTTTACGCGAACGAGACGGGGAGAAAAGAACGAAACGAAACTAGAAAAATAACGTTTGCGGAAGAAAAGTGAACGTTAATAAGTTCGTCGAGGAAGAACGTCAACGGTGGCATAGTATCGCATGGCGGGCTAAATTTGATTGCACTAGATCGCGACGTAAGGTCGTCGCCACCGCCTCAATCACCGCTTATTACAACATAAGCCTCGTATCAAGTATTACAACTATTTCGCATTGGCATACACGGTAGATATCTGATATTCGTAGACGTACTACGTCATCGTAGACTGGTACCTTGTACTTTAGCTACATTATAATAAATGTTTCCGTATCTTGCTACATATAAAATGTAAGTAGCTTGTAAATTTTTTCTTCATTTTTCCTTTCTTTTCGCAAACTTGACGATACATCGAAGCCGAAGATGCGGACGAACAGACGAGAGACGTACGCGGGTTAGCTCGTACGACATTGTTTACTAGCGCAGCGCAGAGCAGCACAGGACGCATACGTCACGGTTAAAAAAACTCGCACTGGCACCAGCTCGGGCTCGCGCATCCAGAAGTGATTCTGTCGAAGGTTAACGTTCTGTTTTGAAATTCGCAACGCTTTATCCGCTATTCGCTGTACGCACGTAAATACTATGCAAATGAATCGAACGTTAAAGTCGTAGAATTCATTACGAAAGGTCGTCAACTCCTGCATAAATTTGTCCAATCGCGAAATGAAAGAAACGAAAAATTGTCTCTTCCTCGACAGCCTATCCGCGTATTTGTATGTATCTGGTCGGTTCCGGGACCCACCGGCGGAATAGCTACCAAGTACTCAAGTAGCTACCGCTACCAGCTAGCAAGGATGCTGTCTACGTCATCATCTTGGTCGTCGTCGTCGCAGTTGCAGTCGCCAACATCTTCTTCGGAATATTGGAGGATTGGTCAATCGGTGATCTGGTTATAGCGTTGCAGCGGCGAAATTCGATCGCATTTTAATAACGCCAAACATACTTCTGTTGGCTGATGCTGATTATAATTTGGCCATTGGTCTCATTTTTATAAGAGTACGCGTGAGAAACCGGTTGCGCCATTTCTCGCACGTCTTCTTCTCCGCTTCTTCGCATTTGTAAACGTTGCAAGTAAGTATTTCGTCGTCCACGTCCAGTCGTCATTGTACGTATTACGCGCGCCGCGTCGCGTCGCGTCAGTCGTCAGTCACAACTGTCAGGTCATCCTAAATATTGTATAACAATAAAGTCGTCAAATGAATATTAAAAAATTCAGCCTACTTATGTTACGTATGTAGTTGTAGACAACTGACAACTGCTAACTAGTGTCTGGTTTATTCGATTTGTTTACATGGCCGTGGATCGTCGTCGTTCTCCAATACTAAATAGATACCCGATATTCAAAATTGGAGGGGAGGGAGAGGTTTAATCGAAATTTTTGTAATAACCAAAAGTATTCCTAGTACTTCGAGCTACAACTTTTGTTTGAAAATTTTTTCAATTCGACCCCTTTCTCTCCTACTTTTCAATAAAATCAAGTATCTAAGTCATATTATGCTAAATTGGTGGGGAGGGGAGGGTCTAATGGAAATTTTTGTAATGACCAAAATTATTCCTAGTACTTCGAGCTACAACTTTTGTTTGAAAATTTTTTCAATTCGACCCCTTTCTCCCCCACTTTTTAATAATATCAAGTATCCAAGTCATATTATGCAAAATTGGAGGGGAGGGGAGGGTCTAATCGAAATTTTTGTAATGACCAAAATTATTTCTAGTATTTCGAGCTACAACTTTTATTTAAAATTTTTTTCAATTCGACCCCTTTCTCCCTCACTTTTCAATAATATCAAGTATCCAAGTCATATTATCATAATTGGAGGGGAGGGGAGGGGAAGGTCTAATCGAAATTTTTGTAATAACCAAAATTATTCCTAATACTTCAAGCTACAACTTTTGTTTGAAAAATTTTTCAATTAGCTTCTTCCTCGCTCACTCTTATAATGTTTACTTAGTATTTTCGGAGTGTTATGCAAAATCGGAGGGGAGGGAGGGGTCGAATTGAAAAAAATTTCAAACAAAAGTTGTGGCTCGAAGTCCTAGGAATAATTTTAGTTGGTACAAAAATTTCGCTGGGCCCCTTCCTTTCCTCCTAATATTGGACTTTGTAAAATTCGACAACAACCATCCGCATCTATGTAAACAAATTGAATGAACTGTAGACACTAGCTGACTCAGTTAGCTGAGCCGACTCGAAGGAATTGTTTCTACTACGATTGAATCTCGTCTCGATGACGTGGTAAGTGTTGCGGTACAGGTTAGTCCTTAGTCGATATTTTAGATCGTTTCTCACGAAAAGGCCGGCAGTAATCTACTAATAGTCGATACACGATAACATCTTAGGGATGGAAATTTTCCACTAGTCCGCCTTTAAGGCAGCGGTAGAATGCGGCTCGATTCGACATGTGACACAAGTGCCATGCCAGCGTCTCAAACTGCGTATAGGACGGTATAGATATTATAGGTAAATAATTAAGCTAATTAAGGACGTCGACGTATTGTACTGCAGCAGACATTACGGTACGGTTCCGATCCGATCGCGAGTCTCGAAATTCCAGCTACGATTTTCATCGAGGTCGAAGTTACGCTTCAGTAACTCCGCCATCGCCAGTCGATATCGTAATCTTTTCAAGGTTCCGGCGCGACACAGCGCGGCGCTTTACAAGAAATATTATTGTTCTCATTACGGTACGATCTCGTAGCCGTAGCGTACGCGAAACGTACCTACATTTCTAGTTCGAATACGTACATATTTTCATTTGTATACCAGTCGACAGTCGATTCGACCGACTAAAACCACGACATATTATATACATACGTATTTGTACCTACTTTCAGTAAGAACATAGAGACATACTTTTATACGTATCAAGTACATACGCATTTATGTAATAATAATTGTATCTACTATACGCGTACCTTCGAGTACGTTAAACATTTAAAAGTACTATGTACCTACGTATATACGTATAACGAGTTTCCCGTCCGGATGGATACCACCTATTTTCGTGCGAAAATGAAATCCTACATACTGTATAACGAAACGATGGAATGAAAAGGACGTACTTGATTCGACAAATTCCAAGGTTACTTTGGTGAAATACAAAACCTCTCGTGACCGTCTTCCAGATTATTACCAGGGTCGCAGTGCAAAAAATATCGTACGTCAATTTTCAAAAAAAAAAAAAAAAAATAATAATAATAATAAAAAATTGTCTAGGTACACTCGGACACTTGTACGAGTAAGCACTCCTCGAGCTAAATAGGTACATATACGAGTGAACTGAGCGCAAAACGAACTAGGTATAGGTAACTCCGGGTTGATTTTTGAGCAAAATTACGAATATAGCGTTAAATTAGGCGAAGGTAGTGAAAAAAAAATAAGTTTTCGCGAACGAACGACGAATCTAGTATACTTATCGACGATTGCGTTTGCGGTCGTTTGACTAATTCGCTCTACCCAAATTCGAATAACTGCTTCGACTTGAGTGCATTCGAGTCGTACTTTATTATAAAGTAAACGCTAATTAGAAATGCGCGCATGCTTGCTACGAGCGTAGATCACAAAATCGCACATTTGCACAACACATCATGTCGATAGTTGATCGAGATACGCGAATCATCGCAACGGCAGCGCGTACAACGCGGAAGACGAAAATGATTTCCAACTCAATTCGCGACCAAAGGTAGGTACGACGACTTGTGAAAGACGAAAACGGAGTACGGCGCAGATTGGCGGAGCAACGCTGAATGGCGATAGTCGCGCGATGCGACGCGAATTTCTCGTCCACTTATCGATCGCGATCATCGACGATCGAACTGAGCGCACTTCGCGACACCAACTATCTACTCACTGGTAAAGCGATCAAAATTCAAAATCACGGTTGAGGTTAGGCTGCGAATTGAACGACACACACCGCTTTGCTCTCGAATCGCGAACACTGCCACACAGCAATTACAGCACAGCACAGCACACCCCGAATCAATGCAGCATGCAGCAGCACTCGGCCAACGTGTCTTTACGGCGCGACGCGACTCGCTAATTCGTATCTTATACACGACTAAACTCGTCCAATGTTACTAACGACCGACGTTCGCTAATGCCATGCCATGCCACGCTATGCCATACCACACCACACTCCATACCATACCATATCACATTATACGCGTATGCTACTCGTACATACAACAACTCAAACAACCAGCCATAATAATTTACAGTATACTCTCAGATACACACAGACACACGCTGGAAACCCGAAACTCGAGCACCATGATAGGTTCACGGTGATCAACAGCTACAATGGGCAACAACATCGCCATGAACATACCACCTCACCTCGTCTCGTCAAACCTCACCGCATCGCCACCGCCGCCGACAATAATGCATAACACCAACACAACCAACGCCGCCACACCTGACACCACGATCGCTATTACTACCGTCGCGTCGCCTCGCGTACAATTATCACTAGATACGATTCGACAGCAATGACAAATTTTCAAAATCGAATTTAAAAAAAAAAATTAATAAAAATACGAAAAAAGGGCACACGATTGCTCTTACAACCGTCGCGTTGCCTCTCGTACAATTATCACTAGATACGATTCGACAGGAATGACAAATTTTCAAAATCGAATTTAAAAAAAAAAAAAAAAAAATTAATAAAAATACGAAAAAAGGTCAGTATTGAACAGTTGAACTAGTAACTAGGTTTTTCAATTCGTTCACATGGACGTGGGTGGTTGTTGAATTTTACTAACGCAAGTCCAATACTACCATAGATAATTGATATTCAAAATTGAATGGGAGGAAGGGGTCCAATCGAAATTTTTTTAATGCACAAAATTATCTCCAAGACTTCGAACTACAACTTTTGTTGGAAAATTTTTTCAATTCGACCCCTTTCTCTCCCACTTTTCAATAATATCAAAAACATAAGTCATATTATGCAAAATTGGAGGGGAGGGGAGGGTCTAATCGAAATTTTTGTAATAACCAAAATTATTCCTAGTACTACGAAGTATAACTTTTATTTGAAATTTTTTTCAATTCGAACCCTACCTCCGCCTGTTTTCAATAATATCAAGTATCTAAGTCAAATTATGCCAAATTAGAGGGAGGAAAGGGTCCAATCAAAAAAAATTTCGAACAAAAGTTATAGATTTAAGTCCTAGGAATAATTTTGGTCATAACAAAAATTTCGATAGGACCCCTCCTTCTCCTTCAATTTTGAATATCACCAACTATTGATAATACAATGTTTTCAAGTCATATTATACAAAATTGGAGGGGAGGAAAGGGTTCAATTGAAAAAAATTTCAAACAAAAGTTATAGCTTGAAGTCTTGAGAATAATTTTGGTCATAACAAAAATTTCGATAGGACCCCTCCTTCTCCAATTTTGAATATCAAGTATCCACGTAGTACGTGTTGGACTTGGTACATACAAATTCAACAATAACGATCCACCTTCGTGTAAACAAATTGAGTAAACTAGGCAAGCTAATATCAAAATGCGTATTTACGATGCAGATACGTTAGAATTAATAATAATTGTTCCGCGTATGGCATCGCGTCACATTTATCATCGTTTCTATAAAATGTTTAATCACTATAGCTGATAACGAATCGACTAATCTATCACAGCGTTGCGCCAAAATGAACCTGGTTCATAAAATACTCGGCTCTACGTAGTACGTATACGTAACGCTTCCTCGATTAATAAATAATGTCTTCTTTCATCTTTTCTTCTTCTATTTCTACGCTGTTTATCGCCTTCTCTGTCCGCCGCCGCCGCGCCAATCATACTCTGTAGTTTGTATTAGGTATCACTCGGCTGTCAATTCTTCCTACGAGATTTACGTATGTACTCGTCCAGCTACGTTCTTCCAGTTCAGTCGTATCGGCGGCAGAAATCGTAAAATCGTAAACGCTCGAGAGGAAAAAATCTCGATTACCTACAGCGACAACTATACAACATACAACCATTAGAAATTATACGAAAGGAAAAACAAATTCGCACCTCAGTGTCAAGATTTACACGTAGCGAAGAAGGCGAACGCGGACGAGAAAATATTTTCAAAAAACAAGGTCTTCGTGTCAATTAGAGACAATTGAAAAACAGCTACGAAAATACCGATGAAAATGTAAGTAAGTCACCGCATCGCAATTAAAAATTCTGCCCGTTTTCGCTTTCTTGATTTCACTTTTCTTTGCATAATCGCACCATACGTGACATTCCTTCGCTGACTAATTAGGTGGCGGCGGAGACGAAAAAAAAAAAAAAAAAAAAACGATTTTTCCCATTTCTTTCGAATTACATCTGCATAAATATTTGTAGACTACGTAGGTAAGGTACACGCCTAGTACCTATGTGACGAAACAACAGCGAAACAAAACGAGTCATCGAGCGAGGGCGAGCAAAATATAATATAGGACGAAGACGAATGGAAAGTGGGAATGATTTTCATACAGTTACACGAGATACGCGATTTTTTTCAATTTGTTTTACCATTATCGACAAGTTTATCAATAACGTATCGAGTATTATGATAATAATACAACGAGAAGAAATCTTTGTACGTACATAATAAAGCGATTGTGAAGAAAATTAGCGGAGAAGAGAGCGAGAAAGAGAGGGGAAAATCGCCAATTTAATGGTCAAGTTCGACGGAGTTAAATGAATTAAGTGGGCTTTTAGGCCAAGGTTATGTTTGACTCGACGTCGACGACAACACCATTCGATCTCGATGGAGCTTTACCACACCGAATGTGAGCATAAACATACCTTCGCTGTCGCGGTCGTATCTCTGTCTCTGCGCCTCCTCGACGTCGAAACGAATATTCGTTTTCGTTAGAATTAATGACCGCCGAACGGTGATCAGACGCGAACGTTAACGTACCTCCTCCTCCTCCTCCTCATTGATAATCTCGCGTATACGCGAATTTACGGCCGATTTAATCGATGTACAATTTAAGAACGATCAACGCATCGATCCGATTCAGTAATACTCGTAGGTACGATTATGTGGGATCTTGATTCGCGCCAACACCGACGCATCGTATCGTAAATAAAATTACCACACCCTATAAAAATAAAAGAAGAAAACGCAGCAGAAAAATCTACGAATACGTACAAAATACGTAAATAAACGCTATAACCTTATCAACGAATCCAAGATAAAACTTACACCGTCGAACAGACGAATAAAAATTATTTATACGTAATACATGGTGTACTTGTAACGCCGCTCGTCGATGAGGTTTTCAGATAGAAACATTTCATTCTGCAATACGTCTTATTAATGGACGAACGTAAGAGATTACAAATGATTTTTCATCAACATTATCTACGAATTATTATGGTCGGCTTGTACCACGCCGTTGCAACTTACAACGAGACAAAAAGAAGTGTTTTATGACTGGCGATGAATTACAGAAACGCGGCTCATAAAGAAAACCTCGTAACAACATACATAAAAAGAAATAATCGAGTAGGTAAGGTATTAGTGGTTAGCTGTATTACACGACGATACGTACCAAGGTACCATGTACTAATAATTGTACATAGCTAGGTACGTATTGTTACCAACACCTGTACGCGGTACAAGTACGCATACTTACATGGGAATGATGCCCGAGATGATGTACCAACTAGAAGAGTAAATATTAGAATAACGATCGGCATACAGGACGATTCTTGCCACATAGAGATGTTAATCTATCAAACAGAAAACAATCGTAATTAGATTAATCGCTAGCTTATTTAATGTTGTCGTAATGATAAGTTTCCTTTTTGCTTTATTTAAATAAACGATAACGAACGTAAACGTTTCAAGGTGTAATAATTGAATTATCAACTAGAATAATATTTACTGTAAGCTCTTTCGTTCGTGTGTTCGTGCTCGGTCTAATGTCAACGAAACTAGCGGACGTAAAATATTAAATAAAAATATCGCGCATTCGGTTTAAACGAAGAAGCGACATCGTTTACCGTAAAATAAATACTTTTTCGATAAACCTCGAAACATGAATAATACAAAGAATAACAATCTGATACATAAGTGCATAGAGTAGGAGAAGGGCGGAAAGCGTGCGAAGTGAGTAAATAATAGCAAAAATTTCCGGTCAAAAAGGTATTCGCTATAACGCGATAGAGTGAAGTCCATTCATTTTTAGCTATAAAATATGTGTGTTAGGATTATAGATTAAAAATTCGTCCGAGTTATTTAAAAAATATTCGAAGAAGATCGACTAGAAGGCGAGCATATTGATTCGGACGTGAGAGTTACACACAAAGGCGGTTCTTCGTGTTTGCTCGAGTTATGATATAATAAACGTACTTAGGCTGGTCTGTTCAACGTAGATTAGAATTTAAAGTAAAAAATTAATGAAAAATAACATAATTCGTTCGATAAACGCGAAATTAATTAAGAGAACGCGACTAACTACTGACGGCACCCGAACTTCATTTTTTTTTTTTGTTTTTAAAAAAGCAAAGCTGGATGATAACATAAACAATGTTGTCGTGCAAAAAATCTAATAGTAGCCATTGGAGCACAATTTTGAAACTAGTTGAAAATTTTTCCTCTAGGATCGCTAATTGACATTGAAATGTTGATTTTTGAAAAAAATGGAATAACCAATCAGATGACTGATTTCAAATTTTCAAAAAAAAAATTTACCAAGAAGCAACACTGCGTTTATGACAGCATGAGAAAGGAATTTTGTGTTTGTGCTTTTCTGTGCTTTTCCATTTTCTATCAAAAAATCGCGATTCAAAATTCAACGTGCTTCATGCTTCTTCTCTCTTCTGGGGATTTATTTTATTTAATTATGTAAGTACTGCGTACATTATTTTATTTTAATTAATTATAATGTATAATTGAAGCGTTAACGATTTAACGTTACGACGAGTGTCATTATGACTGTTTGTTTTCTCATTATTCGAGCTTCGAGAAAATTAATGATACGCCATCGACTTTTCGCTCGCTTTTTGGGTCCGGCTGCTCGTAGGCGCGTACCTTCGTACATTCTCGCGATTTCATTATAAATTTTGGGAATTGGGGTTTTGTTTTATATTTTATTCTCCGCGTACCGTGGTCGTGTACAGTTTCGTCGTCTAATTCGGTTTAAACTTCGAATGTCGCGTTCGCGTTAGTTTTCAACGGAGCAGAATGGACTATTGTCGGGGTAAGAACAATAGAACATCTTTCTTATTCTAGATATCATTTGAACACAACTAATAAAAGTATTATTCACTTCATCAGCCGAAGAGTCGCTCATGCTCATCGTTGGTTTCGTCCGTTTCAACAAAAGACGCCGTGTTCTTCATTCATCTACGTATCTACTCGCTACTGATTTCATCGCTTCTCTACAGACGAGATGGATTCCAGATTGCTTCGGAATTTCGAAAAATGGTAAATAGTTAGTTGCTTCGTTAACTTATGCTCTGTTCTTTGACTATTTAACATTCACAAAGGCTTGTGTATTGCGCGCTATTCAGATTAATCTTGGTACTTCCTAGGTTTTTGAAAACTATGAGGTACCTATCGGAAGTTACCCAAGTATCTACTAGATAAATAATTATGTACAAAAGATGAACTGAGCTGAACTATACCGACTGAAGTTAACCAAAATATCGTGTCTACAGGCTCTTATCATTGTAAAGAAACAAATTGAGGTGTTTTTATTCGATTAATGAACGATGGTGTTTTATGGTGGATCTTTTTCGAATTGCAGAGTCGAGTGGTTACGGTATTGGAAACACAAAATCTATGCTAGCTTAAAAGTTTGAAATAGCAGTCATATGAGTCATAATGATAGCTGTTGATTCATACCCACATAAGTACACGTCAACGCATTGTACTCATTCATATCATTACTCATCATTCTGATCGTTATCTTTTCAAAAAGGAAAAGAAAAAGATATGTATTGTATTGTTTTATCAACGAAATGTCGAATCGAAAGTTTCTTTTTACCGAAGAAAAGTAGTTAACTTCGTTCTAAAGTGACAGATAGCGTTGACTTTGCCGCCGATAGCAATATGCAGTCAAGTTTATGAACTTTACTTTTTAAAAATATTTATATTGGATTCCCTCTAAATCTTCAGCTATCGTTTAATGCTGATTCGGTTTCGAAATACTGTTATATTATGTGAAATACTGTACGTTGTTTCAGTATCTGCTTACTAGACCTAAAATACGCATCTAATCGATTTTTTACTAGCAATTGGATGAAGATTTAAGTACGAGTGATTGTTATCGGTCTCCGGTCGCTCCAAGTATCTAATTTGTATCTGTTGCCATAGAAAAATGAAAAAATAATTACTCATTTGCCATCGAATACGGATGATTCTCGTACGAGCGATATTTTTAACAGAACTGTAAATGTAATAGGTAACGGAGCGTTGGATGCATTTGCTTTCAAGGCGAATTTGCACTTGGAAGTTATATTCGTTTCAACTAAGTACATAGTTTTCATCGTTTTGCTAGTAGAGCATTAGCTAAGTATTTTCAAGTCGTTTCTAGTTCACCTCAACGCATCCTCACAAATAAATTCTCACCTCTCACTTTAAACTGCGGATATAAATTGTGAAGCGCCGAATGTCGACGAGTGAGTTAGCCAGTTAGATATGCTACAATGTTGTTCGTGTGTAAGAGAAGTTGCATATTTGACTCATTGTAGGAGACGATACATGAACATCGAACTTGACAATATTTTTTCACGTTTTTCAAGTTTCTATCGCTTAATACTAATTCTCTCAGTCCATATAGGTATGGTTTTTTTTCATTTAAATTTAAATTTTGAAGCGTATTGATTCAATTCAAATTTTGTCAATTTGGAAGTTCAAAAATTCAAAATTGTCAAGGTTTTGCATTTTTTTTTTTTTTTTTTTTTAGCGAGCGAACGAATTTATTTTTTGGTCTTTGGCATTGATACGTAAAATTTGAAACAAATTATCGTTTCATTTTATCTACTTTGAACTGAATATTAATTGAAAACTCGAATCTTTTCAATATCTTGGGGGGGGGGGGGTCCCTTCTAACTCTTTAGTAGCTACACCTGTGTATAAAATATAATTCCCACGTATTTGCGAGCTACATTAATGTGTTTCGCATACTATCTTCGACTCGATTCTTCAATCTGAGATAATTTTAACGTAGCCAAAATAAAATACCTTGCACGATTAATTATTGTTGATTTAAAATTTAATTTCAGATGAACCGTGAAGTTTGTGGCGATTGTGGACGAGCGAACAACAAATTTGATCCATCCAGCGCGTTAAGTTTCGTGTGGAATGAATTATTCATCGAGCTTCCCAATCCAGTTTCACTGAAAAATATGGAAAGTCGTAGAAAGGTGAGCTATCCTATTTGGTTTTCAGAAGTTGTTTGTAGGTATATGATATTTTTTATTTATATTTTTTATACCTATTTCTAAAGAATTTTAGTCGTTATGTGATCGATTTTTGAATGTTTAATTTATTATTGGGGCGAAATTTGTAGTATTCTCTTACTTCACGTCGATGTCGATTGGTCACTACAACTACACGAGTTCGTTAGGAGTTACCTACCTAATCGAAGTAAGCTTTCGCGTCAAGAGTCCAAAACTACGTCCTCTCTCAAATTGTGATGCATTCTTAACCCGTTCCGTACGCGTTGTTTATAAATAGCTCAATAAGAATTTATTTGAGCGTACGAGCGAGAAATAAACGCAGTCGGCCATTGTAAAAATACGTAAATTGCGATGCAAGAATACTGTTAGGAGTGTTAGATGGAAGTAAAACACCAGCGCATGCGACTTCTTCGTATTATTAATGTTATTGGTGGAAGGGGATCGACTAAACGTTGTCTATTGGATGAGCTAAACGTACGAAGCCACGGTTCTTCTTCGTTCTGTTATCTGTTTGGGTAAAGTTTGTTTTGTAGTAGGATGTGACGCGCGCCACGACGCGACGCCTCGTTTTTACTATTTCCATTGGAAATGAACAGGTCAACCGGTATCCCATAAAAATGATCTATGTACATAAATCATATCTCATCAGTTTGTCATTAATCAGTAATTACTCGATCAGCATAATAAATTATCGTTCTTTCATACATACCTACCTCACCTTGATGCTTAACTACACATAGGTATAGGATTAGCTAGATTTAGGTATATTACGTATGGAATCCTATGTAGACAATGTAGATACATAGGTATCTTACGATAGATTCATTATTTTTTACTAATTTGAAAAATTCTTCTTTCAGGTATGTACGTCCTCAATTTTCAAACAATACGTCGTGTGTTCGGTATAGCATTCAGAGAATTTTTATAAAGCAAGATGGAAGAAAAAATGAAACGCGTATCGTTACTCAAGATGACCGGAAGTCCTTTCGTTTCGTACGAATGCGAATTTTCAGACGACGAAATCACAAAATCGAAAGATACGTTCGTGTACTTGAAAATGAATAGTCAAATTAATCCTCGTATTCAAAAATATTTCGCTGTAGGTAATTTAGTTATAGTAGCTACGTATTGGTATTTTGCTGCGTTCGCATTACGCGTTTTTCCGGAATCCGGACGTCACAGAGGCTACGTCAAAATTTAGATATTCTCATAGGCCATAGTTATCACTGTTCGTGGACGTAGATTGATCTTCATGTTCATATTGATAGGTAGTGTGCGTAGACTAAAAAATATGAGACATGTGTTGATGGGGGAAAAAAAAAAAAAAAAAACTGATTGAGAGTTGGAACGAGTGACGATGACGCGACGAGTAAGAATTATTGAAACAATGAAGAATAGTTGAATGATATTTCGGCATAGAATGCGAAAAAAAACGTATTATATCTATCAAGTATGTAGGACGTAGGACGTGGGACGATGCGGTAGTATACTAAATTGAATTGATATTCGCCAACTATACATCGCGTATATCATAAGCCTGGTTTATGGACCAATTAGAAGGGTGATATATGAGGCTCGGCGTGCGATTTACGATTATACGTACATAGCAGACTAGCAAACGAGGGTAGAGTGAGATGGAAACCGAGTTGAACAATGATGCTGGCGCTGGCGGTTTTTAATTGACAAACCGGGCGATTGTTTTTCTCCATTTCGAGGATTTAAGTGCGCGGTTTATATGATTATAGTGAAGGAGGAGAAGAGCGATTGTGTGCCTGTGGGTCTAGCATATAGCGTCTAAATGTACATAGATGTAAGTAGATAGTTTCAGTAGTCAGCGACGCGACGTATCGCGCACAAGCACAAGCGACGACGAGCGAACGTGAACAGTTGCTAAGCAAACGCTATAAGTGGGACTTAGATTAGTATGTAAGTTATACTATACGAATCTACGGAATACAGCGTGTAGATAGCTATACGTAATACGTACGTGTAGTGGTAGTAAAAGCATAACTAAAAAACTGCCAACAGTTAACAGTATAAAAGCGAACGACATGCACTCAAAGTGAAGAGCACTTTAAGCGTTACAGTCACGTGACCCTTTAGTCGACAAATCAATGAAACCGTTTTTAAACGCACAACCTCTTCATAAACGTTTAGCGTTTACTTATAACATTCTTCCCTTATTACGATTTTCTTCTTTCCTTTTTTATTTTATTTCATTTTTATTTTCGATGTGCTTTTAGTAGATACCACGTACCTACCTCTACCTATACCTAACCTAGCTAGTTGGCTGGCCCAGTGAAAGGTGGGGACAAGGGGGACACAAGTCTTGGGCCCTCCGGATTTTCCCCCTCACCTCATTGTCATTGGGCTCTTACCTCTTAAGGTAAAATGGTGAAATTTCTTTAAAGCCCAATTTTCCTAAAAAATTTTAATTTTTTTAAAAAAATCGGGTTTCTTTTGAAATTTAGGTACCTAATCTCTTTGCATTTAAATTTTTTTCAAATTTCTTTGTGAAACATTTTTTTTAAGTTAAGTGAAAAATCATTTTTTTTTTTTTGAATTTCGGATGAAATAATTTTTTTATTTTTTTTTTATTGAAAAACTTTCTAATTTCTTTTAATTTGTTCAAGTTTTGTACAAAAACATGTTTTATTGAAGTTTTTTTCTATTTATTTATTCAATTCCTTTATTACCTATAAATTTTTTCCCAATACCTACCTTTGAAAACGATTTTTTTAATTCATTAAAAAAAATTCATTTTTCAAATTTTGGTAAATTTTTTTTCACTTTTCTCAAGTTGAAAAATTTGTCCAGGGAATAATTTCTTGTATTTTTTTTTGTTCTTTTATATTTTTTTTTGAAATTTAGTCAATTACTTTACATTCAATTATTTTTTTCAAATTCCTTTGAGAACCTTTTTTTTTTTCTTTTTTTTTTTTTGGAAATTCAGCAAAGAATTTTTTTGAACAGGTCTCAATTTCTCAAAAATTCCTTCAATTTTTAAAATTTCTTTTCCTAAAAAATTTTAATTTTTTTTTTAAAATCAGGTTTCATTTGAAATTTAGGTACCTAATCTCTTTGCATTTAAAATTTTTTCAAATTTCTTTGAGAACCATTTTTTAAAAATTCAGTGGAAAAACTTTTTTTTTTTTGAATTTCGGATGAAAGCAATTTTTTCTTTCTTTTTTTAAATTGAAAAACTTTTTAATTTCTTTTAATTTGTTCAAATTTTGTGCAGAAACAAGTTTTATTGAAGTTGTTTTTTTTTTAATTTATTCAATTCCTTTATTATAAAAAAATTTTCTAATACCTTTGAAAACGATTTTTTTAATCCATTAAAAAAAGTTCATTTTTCAAATTTTGGTAATTTTTTTCTCACTTTTCTTAAGTTGAAAAATTTGTCAAGGGAATAATTTCGTGGAAGTTTTTTTGATTTTATTTATTTATTTATTTTTTGAAATTTAGTCAATTACTTCACATTAAAATTTTTTTTCAAATTCCTTTGAGAACTTTTTTTTTTCTTGAAATTATTGAAGTACAGAAATTTTTTTGTTTGTTCAATAAAATTTTTAAAAAATATGTGTTTTTTAAAGAAGAAAAAAAAGGTACTGGAAAATTTTTTGTCCTGGGGCCCGACTTCGCTTTCGCCTGCCCTGCGCTAGTTGGTGTGTGTGTAATGGCGATTAAGCGTGTGTGAATATAAATAGGTACATATTGATAGGTACAGAGATATTAATTACCCCACTTTTACGCGATGAGCCTCAATTTTCCTCGTTAAAATTTTATTGTTTATCACTATAACGCCTTCATCGGGGCCTATTCGTCCTCCAAATACATGTAGTATGTCGTTTTTTAAATTTCGTGTTGGTGTTATGGGGCTAGCCTTCCAAGGAAATCGAACGAGTATTCTGAAATCGTGCATGAATGTCGATGGGTTCGAGACTAAAATTCTGTTCGAGAATGATCGCAGCTCGCTTTGCGACACATTTTTTGATTTTACCCTCTTTTAAACGCATTTCACATTGTAGGCATATACTTAATCGTATACCTATAGACGAGTCAGAAGAAGAAGAAAAAAAATACAGTAAGACAGGATGACAGTTCACCCGGATGATGATTAGGATGACCTCAAGTTAAGCACCGCACTCATCTTTGGAGGAGAGAAAAAATGAAACGAAAATAAATAAATAATAAAAAAGGTACCTAATAAAAACGCACGTTCCCGGTTTACAGAAAACGATCATTGACACACCAGCACCAGCACCAGCACCATCACCATCACGACTTGACGATGGCATGGCATGGTTATGGTATAGCGTGGCATCGGCGGAAAAATAAAAATTTTAAAAACCGTGACGACTCGCGTTAGTGATGAGCATGAGCGGAATGGATGGACCTTCTCTTATAAGCCTCGTACGAAGAACCGATTCTAATTTAGAACATGTCATTTGTAGCACGTTCGCAACTCTCTAAAACATGATCGAACGTTTGAACCTCATATTTAATGGACTATTATTCATCGTCATCTCGTATCCTATACCTATACGTAGTATATATTTTTGTATCGTACCCGTTTTGTGACTGCAGCAGCCGCATTTCAGGAATAAGTTTTCGTCTCTGCGACGGTCGACGACGCGAACTGAGGATACTCGTACCTATCCATTCATAAAAAGTGCAGCCAAAGCGCCGCAGGATCAAGGCGTTCGAGTCATTCATTTATTTATTCATTCATTGCATTCTAGTACCTACTTCTACTTACCTACGACTTTATGACTATACGAGTACATGTGCAATCATTGAAGATCGACGAAAGTAGAAGTACTAATGTATATCCATCTGATCGAATTCGAAGTACGTAGAATCGAAGAATTCTCCTTCTTCGAGGGAAAAATCCATCGTCAAGATTGAAGTGCTATCGGGCGGAGGAGAAGAAGAAGCGAATGGCCAACATGAAATTTGATTTGATATGCGTATATGAGTGACGATGACGTACGATGCGATCTCACGTCAGTGAGTGGCGATGGAGTAGTGGGGAAAATGAATTAATCTGCGTGTGATGGACTCGACGAATTTTACATAATATGGGCATACTTATTTCCTACCTATTTCATAACCCATTTATCGAACAAGTTTATAAAATTTCACTGGAATTGGTCGTATAGGTACTTACATGAAGTGGTTACAATCAAATTTTCTGCTCTTTTAATCAACTGAAGATACCCAAGTCGTACTCATCTTAATATTCAATGTCACATAGAGCCAGTACCTCTACCCTGAATAAAATTTCTTCAGTAAAAATTACTATAAAAATAATAAAGCTCGATGGACTTGAATGTTGAGGAAAAAATGTATTGATAATTTTTTTTTAGAAACTCAATTTAAGGACGATTTGAAATTGACCAAGTCGCATAATTATGGCAAAATTGAATTTTTTTTCAATAAAAATGAGAAAAATTGTAAAATTCAAAATTTTTCTGTTAGAACCTCTCAGAATTGACCCGAATAATGAGAAAATAATTTTTTCGAGCAATTTTCTCCAAGAAATTCAAATTAAGGAAGGTGTGAAAAGTTCCCATGTTAGGTATAACATTGTGAAATGATTTTTTTTTTTTTTTTCAAAAAAGAGAATTATTGAAAAATTGAAAATTTTTTCGTCTGAACTTCTCAGTATGGACCAGAATGATCAGAACATAATTTTTTCGAGCAATTTTTTTCTCAAAATTTAATTTAAGGAAAATCTGAAATTCACCTTCTCAAATGATTTTTTTTTTTCAAAAATAGGACTAATCGAAAAATTAAAAAAAAATTTCATCAGCACGACTAAGGATAGACTTGAATGATGAGGAAAAAATGTTTTGATAAATTTTTTTTAGAAACTCAATTTAAGGACGATTTGAAATTGACCAAGTCACATAATATGGCAAAATTGAATTTTTTTCAAAAATGAGAAAAATTGAAAAATTCAAAAAATTTCAGTCAGAACCTCTCAGAATTGACCCGAATAATGAGAAAATAATTGTTTCGAGCAATTTTCTCCAAGAAATTCAATTTAAGGAAGATGTGAAATTCACCTTGTCAAGTGAATTTTTTTTAGAACTGAGAATTATTTAAAAATTCAAATTTTTTTCGTCTGAACTTCTCAGAATGGACCAGAATGACCAGAACATAATTTTTTCGAGCAATTTTTTACTCAAAATTCAATTTATTACAAAAAGTGGGCTTAATTATGGTAGCTAAACCGAGCTCAAGTGGCAAGTAGATACAGCAATGAGCAGGTATCTATTCGTCATAGTAATCCTGGCACTGGCAAGCCGAGCGATAGTAGCATGCAAAGCAAAAATCCATTATAAAATACTTTCCTGTAAATTTTAGGTTAAGTAGCCGCGTACGGCACCGCGACGACCGCATACGTACAGCACAGCAGATTAGAGGTTCGTATACTTGCTTACCTAGCCGAGCCGGGTTATACGAGCGCCCGCCCGCTAGAAGAAGTAAAGAAAGGGTATTACAGAAAAGTAATCATAAGTTGTGACGTACGAGATAACAAAAGAGAACGGTTCGATTAGCTGCCTAAAGCTAATGAGTCACGCTAACCTGGAAGAAAACCACCCCAGTTGCCTGTCGTTTTCAAATTTTCCGAATTATGTTTTTCTTTTTGATAGCTGTAATAATTTACGTAGAAATTATGCAAATCGTATCCTTTAAAATAGATCAGATAAGCTAACAGCAAAGGTCAAACTCACTGACCATGTTGAATACATATACCCGACTGTGATTTTACGAGTAATAGCGGGTAATATACCTACCTTCTCTACCTCTTATGCGGTGTAGTACTTACCTGAGTAAAGCGCGTGTTCGAGTCGTGTCCGCTTCTCTCTCCCCGCTTCAGCTCCCGCGCTCATCGTAAAACCGCATAATAGGTACACAGATATGATATAGGTAGTACCTATATTAATACTCAAGGCGTACATTGCCGATTCGATGCGAAATAAGTTGCCTACTTACATTCGGTGGGGTTTTGGGGTACCTATTTGTCTCGTCTTCGAAGAACTGTCGAATCAAAAATTGACATTTTTATTACTTAATTCAAAATAAATTAGCATTTCTAATTACGTTGTGTGCTGAACAAGAAGGAAGCGAGGAATATGGGTGTTATATGCGAATACGTGTGTTGAAACTTTAAAGAGTTAAGTCAAAGCTCTGTGGCCACGGTACGGGCGTGCGCGTGCGCGTGCGCGTGCTCGTAAGCCGAGTGCGAACGAACGGACCTTAAGGACTCGACTTGAAAGCGTAAACTTACGTGATAAAAGCTATTAAAGGTTAAATGAATCAATGATAATGGAGAGTTGCCATAAAAGCTGCTAAAAAGCATCTTGATAACTGCTTAAGGCTGGTTAATACAGTTAACTCCAAGTACCGGCGAACCGCCTTTTGAAATTTAAAATTTTTGTTATAGGTACTACGCGTCGCGTCCTGTTCTTTTTTGCTGCTCGAATATACATATTTACCTACGCGTATAAAATTCACACTGCCATTGCACCGCTCGTAATCGCCTTTAAAAATCAAGAATACTTTCAAACACGCTACGCCAATGGCCATTGGTCAATACTCGTACATATGGCATACTTTAGTAACTAACTATACTATAATACACTATACAGGGTGTCTCATGTCGCAGTATGAGGATAAGACGTATGTTTCTCCAATCTTTAGAAATTCGGCAACGTGTTTCATTAAAGCGTTGATATGTTTGTCTAACCTTACCATGGAAGGGGCTGAAATTCATCACGTAGAAAATAAATTTTTTTAAATATGTATTGAGAAAATTTTTACTCTAAATCAGAAGCAATATTTCCTCACTCCTCTTGATAATTTTCAATTCGAATAAGTGCCTACGGAATGTTATCCAAAATCAGAAGACAGAGAGGGGTCCATTTGAAAAATTTTTCAAACAAAAGTTGTAGCTTGAAGTTCAACGAATAATTTCATTTATTACATTTTCGATTAGACCCCTCCCTTTCCTCCAATTTCGTATAATACGACTTGAATTATTATATGTGTTACCAAAAACTGGAGAGGGGAGGGGTCCAATCGAAAAAAATTTCAAACAAAAGTTGTAGTTTGAAGTTCTACGAATAATTTTTGTTATCGAATTGAGCACTCCCTTCCCTCCAATTTCGCATAATACGACTAACATTATTGTACACTATTGAAAACCGGAGGAGAGAGGGGTTCAATTAAAAAAAATTTCAAACCAAAGTTGTGGCTTGAGTTCTTTGGAATAATTTTGGGTATTACAAAAATTTCGATCGGACCCCTCTCTCCCCTTCAATTTTGATTCTCAAGTATCTGTCTATGTATGTATGCGTATTGGACTTGGTAAAACTCAACAACGATCCACCTTCATGTGAAATATGACGTTTAAGTGAAGATTACGGAGTAGAAAGATGTGGTGAAATTGAAATGAAATTTAGCGGATCGTCTATTGACAAAATTGCTGGAAAAATACCAACATCGGCGGAACAGGATGTTCAAAAAATCTATTCGAGTATTTTTTTTTTTTTTTTTTGTGTAAAAAAACGATTTTTGAACACTTTTTTGCGTCGATTTCGGTAATTTTTCAGCCAAATACCACAAATGTGTTCACATTCTGCCTGCATATATACTTATCATCTTCCAGATTTTTTTCTCCAATAGTCAAGTGTAGATGAAAATGGGAGGTTTTTTCCCTCAGATGGCATTTTAGTCCCTTCAATGGTACGGCTAGGCCATGATATCAACATATTGTTGCAGAAAATTACCATTCACCAAGTTGAAGGGGTATATTTTGACCTGAAATGACCTGTTAATTGAATTGAGTATTTAAAAAAAATTCTAATCCTAAAATTACTACGTTTCGAGGTAGGTATTCATTACCTACCCGTTTTCTCTGTGTGTATATATACAGGTAGCCATGCAGCAGCGTGTAGCAATAGTTATCTAGCTTTTGACATTTGAAAAAAAAATAAAAATTAGCCCCTATTTTTCTCATGGTCGTTCTCTTGTGCAGTTGGTATTTTTTGTATACTTGTCTGTGTAATTTGTACGCATGTGAGTAGTATCTATTTGTCGGATGCATACTATGATTGCGGAAATGCTAACTTCACGCTTATTATGTCGTGCCATAGATCTGTAGACCCAAACGCTACTCGCATCCATAAGGTATTCGTAAACGTTTGAACAAGTACCTACATAGGATGTGTAAAAGGTCGTAGTCGATACTCGTTAGAGCCGCCCGCGCCCCCTCACTCCATATGGTTGCCGTTGCATCTAGTTACTTCGACGATATTAAAAACAAACGAGCAAATAATGAAAAGTTTGTATTCGGTTGGTAACACGTGACTTTTATAAACACCTCGAAGGATACTGGTAAAAATTTACGCAACCTAATTGAAAAATCTACGTTAGGTATGAAATGAAACTCTTGTCTCGAAGGTGTTTATGCATAATTTAGCACATTCAGTTCGCGTTCGTTCATTTTTGCTCTTCTGCCTTTCTGCCTTTGTACCCTGCGGCTATGTATGTGTTTGCTTATACGTATAAGCAGAGTGTAAAGAGCTAAGCACGCACGTGTTGCATGTAGGTCTAGGTACGTCTACGTGGTAGGTACACTACACACAAAAAATACGTACGAGCTACACAAATAAATCTATATCTAGAAAGCGTATTAAGAAGCAATAACGTTTGATTAGTGATTAGAAATACCCAGGAGAGTAGCGAACAGGGATGTCAAGGAAGACGTTTCCCCTAAGATAGTAAAAAGATTGAAAGTTGACAATTTTGAGTTCGAAGTTGGTAAAATTGAGCGATAATTACAAAAATTACGAAAATTTGCCAATTTTGAATTTTCAAGTCGGCAAATTTTGAATTTTGGGAATGAAAAAAAATAATTAATTGAAAATAGTTGCTGTACAAGGCGTCAGAAAAATTCCTAATTTTTTTTGAACTGAAAATATTTCTCAAACTTTTGCAAAAAAATTCTCATTTAAAAAAAAAACCTAGAAAAAAAAACTGAATGTTATTGTTTTGAAGTGAAAATACTTTTCGAACTCTATCAGAGTACCTATAAAAACTCTACTTTTTGGATTTTTTTTTTTCAATTTTCTGAAAAATAAAAATATTTTCATTTTTTTTTTCTGGGAGTAGGATCTTTGGATTTTTTTTTTCAATTTTCTGAAAAATAAAAATATTTTCATTTTTTTTTCTGGGAGTAGGATCTCTGTTTTTTGGAGATGATATTCTCATTTTTTGGAATGGAGTATACATAATTATTAGGTATAAAAAAAAAATTGAAAACAATTTTTTTTGGTTCAAAAATTTTCAATAATTTTTTTGGAAAAATAAATTAGGTATGCAATTTTTTTTTGAAGTAAAAAAATCTCAAATCTTCTGAAGTAGAATTTTTTTGGAAGAAAAAATTTCAGGATTTTTTGGTACAAAAAATAGTTGTTCAATTTTTTTTTTTTTTTTTTTTTTGAGAAAAGATGTTGAAAAATTTTCTTATGTGAAGATATTTTTTTTAATTTCTGTGGAAAAGTTTGTTTGTGAAAAAATAGGATTTTTTCAACAATAAAAATTCTTCAAAAATAAAAAAATCTAAATTTTTTGGGAATTAACTTTTTTCTTCTTTTTTTGATAAGTAGTAAAATTATTACCTAATAAATAAAATATTTTCTGAACTTTGGGACAAAAAGAAACCGAAAAAATATTTTTCTGTTGAAAAGGTTGTTGAAAAAATATTTAGGAGAATTTTTTGGTCACATTACAACATAAAAACAATTTCAATCATTCACTTTTTAGGAAAGAAATCGAATTACACCCTTGAAAATTCCAAGTATTCATTTAAATTTTTGTTTTTGAAATTGTATAGATTATTTCGGTCACCAAAAAAAAAAAAACAGTCTCGGAGGGCATATGCATAACTTAGGGGGTTCAAGGGGCATTCGCCACCTCCCTCAATAATTTTTTAAATAGTTGTTTACGATAAAATATAGGGGGGAAATGAGGAGAACTTACGCGTATGCCGGAGGGGGCTCCTGGAAATGTGGAAATATTGTTCATTGAAAAAGTCATGAATTTTCAAGAAAAAAAAAAGTTTAGATACCCTCTAATAGGAAGACGTCAGGTAGCCGCAACCCGTACGGACCACTTACCTTGTACCTGTATGACAAATAAACTCCGAAGTGAGTAGGTCTAGGTATTACAGCGATGTACAATAACTTGTAAGCTTGGCGTGTAAAATTTTATGCATTTACTATAGGTAAAATGTACATAAAAGTAGAGTAGAAGGGTCGAATGAACCCCACTTGTAAGAAACGATGTTCGGACATTTGGCGAAAAGAAAGCAGAGGAAAATATAAAAAGGTACGCGTTCGTGGTTCGAAACAACGGCGCGGCGAGACTGCCCCTTGTTCTTTGGTACTTTTCAAAGCCCCCGCTAGCCAGCTATCAATAAAATGACAAATTCGTTATAACGAGGGTACGGCAGCTAACCGAAGCCGAGTCGAAAAAAATGAGAAAAGTTGAAATCAGCGATATCAGATGTGTCGTCAGTTGCGTGAATATATCCAATGAACACGCGTCAACAGGAAGTATTCCGTGGTTATGTCGTCGTCGTCATCGTCGTTCTTACGAATATTAGCCCTTCGCCCTCTACAATATCACACGCGATTTTTATTCTTTATTGTTTTCCATTTTTCTTTTTCTTTTTTTCCTTTTTCTCGTTCACTAATCAAGAACACCCACCTATACCTACCTACCTACCTACTAAATTCTACTTATTTTTCAAAATCTACGTGTAGTATAGTATACATCAGTATTCGGATGATCCAACTCGTACCTAATCGAGTCCCTTTTATTCCAGTTTAAAATGCAAATTATTATTGGAAAATCGAATCTGACGCTAAATTAAAAGAAGGAAAACTGGAAAAGGAAAAACCAACCTAATACGCAGTTATAGAGTAGGATGATGGAAAAAGTGAGGAGAGGAGAGGGAAAAGGTTAATCAACGATCATTGTTTTTTACTTTCGAATCCGGCGAATAATTACGAAACGTTCTTGTCGTCGTTTATACGCGGGCGATGTTGATAAAATCAAGCGGTCAAGGAGAAGTTTTTAAAGGCTCATATATGTCGACTTACTTTTGAAATATGACACTTTTATAAACGATCTTTCATGGCGAATCCGTGATAAGTAACTAAATTAACGGACGTTGCTGCGAAAAGGATCTAAAGCAGCACGCGAATTAGAAATTAAGCGTACCGAACACGTCATTTTCCGGAAAAAGGGACAACTTTTAAACCCGATGATAGAGTTTTTTTCTTTCTTTTTTTCCCTTTCTTTTCGAATATTTCGTATAATGATAGTACTGCCTCCCAAGTTTTCAAATTAAAGGGTACGTGGAGGTGAGTATAACGCAGTAGGTAGGTATTAGGTAGGCGAGTAGATACGTACCTACCTACCTACCTACCTACCTACCTACGTAGCTAGGACGTACCTTTTGCGCAACGTCGAAGGCTATAGAGCTTCGATATAGCAATAGCCGCCTCTCCTATCATCGTAATGTCCGTTACAATATGTAATTTCGTGAAATTGGCTGGATACGTCGAACCAAAATTCACTTTTTAGTAATTCACCTAATGTCTCCGTTTAAATTGATACGAACAAACACATTTCTAACTCTTTTGTTTGTATATCTAGGTTCTTGCAATTAGATTTGGTGCTGATTTCCTACAAATTTTTAACTTCTCATTCCATTCCAAGTCCATACATTGATCAGTTCCGAAATCCCATCTTTTCTGCCGAACTTCTTCGTATGCCACGATCGCAATTATTTGCAGATATTGTTGGTTGCGAATACTCTCCACTGTACATCTAAAAATTCAATACAAAATGACGGTTCAAAGTTTTTAAAACACGATAACTCGACCAAACATGTCTCCAAAAAATTCTATTCCTCCAACCAATTTTTCAAAAACTCGAAATTTCTATTTAAATTTTGTGTCCTTCTCCCTCCCCTCTTCTTCCCTTCCCAAAAAATAAGGAGGCTGGGATAAAATTTTTATTCTGAGCATGCGGTTGATCTTTTGGTGTAGGTTTGACTCAAATAAGTTTCTTGGCCCAAATCACTACCTATGCTTATCACGCCATATCAGCCATAGTTTTTTTTTTAATACGAGTATTGATTACATATTTCCTCTAAGTTAGTTTCAAAAAATTCTTTCATTAAAAATTTCTTTAAAGTTTTGTTGAAAAAAATTATTCTCAAAAAATTCTTCATAAAAATTATTGCTGATGAAAATTGAAGTTTTCTCATCAGAATACATACCTAATTACCTACCTAATTTGGAAAAAAAATCTCATTAGTTACAGAATAAATTAAGCATTTTGGAAAGAAAAATTTTTGAAATAATTTTTTGTCATTTTTTGTATAGGTACTTAAAGCTCTTACTTTTCCTCGGATTTATTTTTAAAATTTTCTCTCTTGGATTTTTTTTCAATTTCTTAAAATTTGTAAAAATGTTCTTTTCAAAATGACGTACATACCTACTTATAGTTACGTTCCTTCAATTCTTTTTTCAATTTCTTCAAAACATGACTTTGAAGAAGTTCTAACTGAAATTCTTTGTAAAAGCTAACATTTTTTCTTGATTTTTTTTTTTTTTTTTTCATTTCGGAAAAAATCTTATTTAAGGTAGTTGCACCAGTGGTGGACCCTTATAGTGGAAGTGTCTTATAAAAAACATTCTGGTTTAAAAACTAATAACGTTGGCGAAATGGTGAATATACCAAACGATTCCTTGTGTATTCTACTACAAAATGCGCTATAATTTTTTAATTTTACTTCATTTCTTTGAAAATTACGACCATTTTAAGTGAAAAAATAGAAAAGTCCAGTAGTTGGTCAAGATAATCTAGTAGTTGACCACCCAGTAGTTGGTCACGCGCTAGTAGTTGATCACCCAGTAGTTGGTCAATCAGATTATGACAACGGCTCTCAACCATTTAATTTTTAAAAAAATCAATAAGTATTCGGTAAAATTGTCACTCATTAGCCATGAGAAAGAGAAACTATCATTTTTCGTAAATATTTACAAATTTTTTGCATGATCAATCACAAGAACTTTACAAAAATTTCGTAAATCTAGTACTTGATCAAAATGATCAACTACTGGCTAAACACCATTTTTTCCTTCCAGTAGATAGTCACCGCCATATTTGATAGAATTTTGGCAATATTTTTTATTTTAATGAAGAAATGGAATCTCCAAACTCTTCTGATTCAGGTCCAAATGGTTATATTTCAAGTTTTATTAATCTTAATAGTGTAAAATTCATATTTCGACAACACTTCGGCTTAACAAAAATCTTTAGAATTGGCATCATTTTGAAAATTGTTCTAACAAAAAAATCTCAGACGATCATTATTAATTACTTGAACAGAATTGATTTAAAACTTTCATGTGGTTCTATGCAGAAATGTTCCAGGTTTGCTCTAAAAAAATTTTCTGAAGCTATTTTAAAAATACGCTTAATTATAAACATTTTTCTTCTCAAGTGACCCACCACTGGGTCGTGGCCAACGACTGGTGCAACTACCTTATGAGAAAAGATTTTCTACGCGAAATTCTTTTAGAAAATCCCAGAAGACAGTTTTCTCTAAAACTTAAAAGATAGGTATACATACATACCTAATTTTTGAAATTTTGATTTTTTTTTTTTTTTTTGTAGGAAAGTGTTATAACTTTTTTTTTTGAAGAAACTTTATAATCTCGATGGAATGTTTTGAAAACTATTAGAAAACTTTCAACTAGCCTAGCTCATTCTGGGAACTGCCATTTACCACTCTGAAGTACCCAAAAAAACCATTGGAAAATGAAAACTGCAAATTTTTTGAAGGTGGTACATGAAACAGGTGCAACTCTTTGAGATAAGCAAAAAAAGTTATGCGATGAATTTGTCTATCTTCGAAAATGAAGGAGCTACAGAGCGTTGAAAATTGAAAACCCTCTTTTTTTTAAAGTTTAAAGCTCTCTTGCGCCTTCATTTTCAAAGATGGACAAAAAATGTCCAGATCAAAAAAAGTTTATTTTTTTAGTAGGTACTCTACATTGCCCCAATTAGAAATCATTTTTTCTCAATTTAATTTTCCCTTGTCCCTTCAATTTTCAAGATAGGCAACATGTTTATAGTATAACATCTTTTTTCCTTATGGGTTGCCTATTCACCCGGTGGAAGGAACTCAGTCAGCTGTGAAACACCCTGTAGAGTTCATAAGTCAAAGACAATGTTTACTTCATTCCAATTATTTCTAATCAATGTGAACGTTTTTAAAATTTTGAAAGTTGAGTGTGTATGTTGATTGTTGAATGTTGATGTACCACCTACGAAGCAAGTAGGTAAAGGTATCGCAATCATTCTGCAATCAACGTATGGAGTTTTTTGATAAAGACGTGGTCAATGGTCACCAATTCACCATTGCCATTGCATCGTAGCAACCTTCTGATCACAAATCAGAGAGCGCAGAAATGAACTCGAGCGAATAGAATATCTCACTGATTAAGTACGCGAATGTTGAATTAAGCATACTAATAATAGTGCAATCAAAGCCGATAGTTGGATAGTTATTGTACAATGTGGTATGGTAGTTATTTTAATTTTTTCTTCTATTCTTTCGCTGTTTGGTCTTGGTCGCGTCGCGTCGTTCGACTTCGACATGGCATGGTAAGGCATGAGTGAGGAATTGAGGATGGCGTGGAGTGGCAAGTGGCACGACGACAGTATAGAGCAGGGCAGGGCACTTTGGTCGCGGTGGTAAGTGCGAGCGTAAGTGAACTGAACGCGCGGCGCGGCGCGGCGTCGTGCACGCAGCAACCAATGGGTAGGGTAAGATAGGGTAGGCTAACGTAAGTAGATGGTAATGCGGTAACGGTAAGCACGCGTGTAAAAAATTTTCTGTTACGTATTTTGGTCACTTTTCTTTTTCGGCGGCGTTTTCTCATTCCTCGATATCGGACTCGGAGCAGTGCCGCAAGCCGCATGCCGCTTTTCTCGTTAATTACCACTTCATTTTCGCGTTTGCATCGTGTCTGGCGGTTCTGTTTTTTTTATGTGCACTGCCCAAGGTGCCATACGTTTGCGGTTTGCGCTTAACCAATAGCTACGTCGCGTCGCGTCGCGTCCTACCGTGTAAGGTATACGGCACAGAGCACAGGGCACAGGTACTTGCACTTTATCGCGTCTTATTTTTCTTTTTCGTATTCGTTTTCGTTTTCGTTTTCGTTTTCGTTTTCGTTTTCTTGTTTCTCTCTTCTCCTACGTTCCGGTATATGCACGTATTTGCGATGCGATGCTTTATTCGTATATTTAACTCGATTCGATTTCCATCATATTTCTAGTTTGACCATCATTCACCCTGTTTTGCGATGTGCTCGACTTAATTATCTGTTTTTATTGCGGTGCTCTGTTACTGTTGCTGTTACGAGTGATTATTCAATTTCGCTGTTCGATTTTTCACCTTGGAAGATAATACCTACCTGAACCTTCCTCAGTACCTATCTACGCTGTCAATCGTCGTCCTTCCGGTTGCTCTATTTCATCGTTTCCTGTATTTTTAATGCGTTCAAAAGCTGTCGCTCGACGAATGCCTGCAGGTAATTTATGAAAAATTTTGAATTATTTTCATTCTTACCGTTCGAATTTGTTCAATCTACTCGTATTACGACATGTACCGTCTGTGGCCGAACGGCTTTAATGGGGTTAATTTTTTTTTACGTTAACTCCTTTATTTATTTTTGTCTCTACAAGACGATCTGGATCCGTAAAAGAAGGATACTTCAATCGCGATTGGATTTTTTTTACAATTTATGAGGCATAACAAATAATAACAGTACACTGGCGTTATTTCTTCGTTGACTTTTCCAAGTTTATTTTTGAAAATATCAAGTAAGGGGTAATTCCCTGGTGGTGGTATCGAAGAGTTTGCCTTCGAGTTGAAGAATGGAGTTAAAGTTGGAGTAAATTCGCGAATGTTAGATTTTTGAGTAAGTATACCTACTTGTATGAGATTGTGCCTTGAGAAAAGGGGGATCATATTAAAGTGAATAACATCTTGTGCTCCAAATGAGCAGTGCCTCTATCAAATTGGATCAGAAAAAAAATCCAAGTGATTTGATTAATCGCACTGAATTTTATACATAAACAATATGCGAAATCAATAAAATGTAACGAAACGAAAAAATAAATTTTTTTTGAAAAAACGAAACTAACTAAGGAAATTTGAAATGAGCATAAAACCAAACGATATTGAAAATGAAAAAATGCAATTAAAAAAAATAATAAAAACGAAACGAAACTTTAAATTTTTAAAATGACAAAAAAACAAAAAAAAGTTTTTTTTCGTTTCGTTTAAGATTTTTAAAAAATATCAAAGAATTGACTTTGTGTAGAAAAAGAACAGTTACAATAACAACATTAAAAATTTATTTTAAATTTATCTAAGTTTTGCATTATTAAAAAAAATGTACCTAGAGAATTTATTTAAAACTTTTTTGTTGGAAATTCACAAAAATATTTTGTAAAAATAATTTTTTTTTCTCTTTCAAACTTTTTGTAAATAATTAATTTTTATAGCAAAAAAATTATTTGAAAACTTTATAGAAAGAAGGAAATTTTCCTATATGGCCAGGATGGAGATTTTTTCGAAAACCTAATTGAAAAAATTATATTTCGTAAAAAAATTAGTTCAATTAAAAAAAAAATTACAAATAATTTTTTGAATATTATGAGAAGGGTTCCTTTAGAATGTTTGGTTGGAAATTCAAATTAAAAAAAAAATCGCTCAAAATTTTCTAATACTCAAAAAATATGGTTTTATGTCATACAGATTTATTGCAACTCAAAAATTTAAATCTAATTACAGAATTGAATTCTGGACAAAATTTCCAATATTTTGAATACCCACATGTGACCGGGCATAGGGAAAGGGTATTAGTGTCCATTCGAGAATTCCAAATCGCAGACATTGCAAGAAATCAATTTTAATTATAATTAAATCGATTTCCAATGTGAATTGTAATTGAAGTTACGTTTAATGAAATAAAGTAATGAACAAATCAATATAATTTTATTACTTTGATTCGGAAACCATTTAAATCAAAGAAAACCAAGTTGTTTTTGCGTAAAAATCAGTTTGGACACTAATACCCTTTCCCTATGCCCGGTCACACATGAATACTCCTGAAATAACGAAATGTGAGTGTGGATGAGAAAACGTGCCTAGTCAGGAAAAAATTGATTTTGAGGTATTGGCTATTTTTGATCAATTTCGACCTGTACTTTCATTTAAAAATGGTTTCATGGACCTAGAAATAATATTTAGTTTTCCAAGGGGCAAGACTTACGCAAAATCAATTTGTTAAAAATGGTCGAGAACGTCATGAAACAAAAAAAAGTTGACTTTATGAGTATGATATTCGTAATCAGCATGGTTGAAAATATTTTTTGGGGTTTTTTATATTTTGCAACCCTGATTTCGTTCAAAATTGCCTCTTTTTATGAAATAGGCTATAAACTTGAGGGGTCAAAATTATTAGAGAATGAATATTCCACTAGGACCCCTCAATGATTGTACAAAGTTTCAATGTTATCAGTTATTGCATTACGGAGATACAGACTTGCAAAGTTTGAAACTTTCATTACCAAAAAAAGTGTTTTTCCTGACTAGGCACGTTTTCTCATCCACAATCACAAATAATTTTGGCTAACGTAGCAAAAAGTGAAAAGAAACGAAATAACTAAATTGTCAGGAAAACGAAATACGAAATAAAACAAAGAATTGGGATGGACAAAATAACAAAACAAAACGAAAATGAAAAAAAAAAAAATCGAAAAAAACTTTCGTTTAACAACCCTGGTTGGAAGAGAAAGGTTTGAAGTTTCAGATACCTGCCATCATAACCAAAAAATTGAAAATTTAGGCGTTAACCCCTTTCTCGAGGTAGTGCCAAAGTATGAAATTGCTAATTTTCTACAGCAATAGATACGTATATTATTTTTTTTAAAATTCACTGTATCTGATTGTTTTGAAATGAAAAAAATTCTTGCTAACCCTTTAAGTGATAAGAGAATCTGAGCATGTGGTCATTATTTGCCTTATACTTTTAGAAGTCTACAAGTGTAAATAACACTTTGCCTAAATGGTAGTCTACCTACCCCTTGAAACCACGTCGGAAATCACCAAATGAGTATTTTGATTTTTGAATAATTCCGACACAATAAAATTTCCCATGGCACCAATTCCTTCACATTATGATACAGTGATAACTAACATGATTGGGAAATAAAAGCAAAGTTAAGTATTGAAGGTGTACAAATTCAGGGGACGAGAAATATGACAAAAGTGGGGAAAAAAACGGGCCGACATGTGCCGTTTTTTAAACGTAACTCATAATTTTTTGCTTTAAAGACATGTATGTGCTGTGTTGGAAAGGGGGAGAGGGGTTGGAAAAAATATGAGGAACGAGAGAAAGTGAATACCTATCTCATGACATGGGTAAAAAAGTAGGTAAAGGAAGTGTACATTTTAATAGGAAAAAACTAGCTCAGAGAAACAGGGTGCGAAATACGAAATAAGTAGGTACGTTGGAAGAGGAAATAGGATGAGGTATACACAGCAAAAAGCAAAAGAGTAAAAGCCTACCTATCAAATTACACAACCTATCTATCTAATTAATTTTAAACAACAGAAATAAAAAACCAAAATAAACGACAAGAAAAATAATACCTATTCAAAAATCCATCTGATCTAACTGGAAAATTGTCACGTATAGGTACCTACCTATACGGACGAATTCGGAAAACTAACACTACATACGAAAACATACTTTTGAACTCAAAATTGAGTATTACAAATCGGAAATTAAATTTTGAATTATTTTAGAAAAAACATTTCAATCGAAAGGGAGAGGCTTTTAACTCGAAACGAGTGTATCGAACCTACAAATTTTGAATTTAAATGTTTACTTCACAATGAAGTATTTCTACCTAAACATAAAACTACATTCTAAATTAAGGGGATTATTGGGGGGGGGGGGGGGGGACGACACAACTAGACTTACCTAGCCATGTGCGATTTAAATTACTCCATCATCTTGAACGATGAATATCAAAAATCACGAACTCGAAACATTTTTACTCAAATTACTCAAAAATCAACTCAAGAATATTTCAATTGAACTATATTCATTTCATATACAAACCGGTCGGCGTACGTAGATACATTACAATTGGTAGACAGAATTATGATAATTTCAAACATCAACCGTACGTATTCGATTAGTCCCTACCACCCCAAATATATCAGATAATAAGTTATGATGTAGATTACGGATGAGAAACTGATGTACTTTCTATATCACATATGTAGGAATGATGAAACGAGGGAGGGACAGAGAGATTTTTGTGTTATCTGATACACCCGCGTTGGAAATGAAGTGTAAACACAAAAAACACAATTTTTTTACAAAATTGGGCGTGGGGGGGGGGGGGTAAAGGTTGCTCCAAAGATGATTTGAATACTATTGGCGACTACACCAATTACTAAGAATAACATGTAGCTTCTTGCTTTCATTTTGGTTAAATTTTAGTAAAAGATTGAATAGAACAACTCAAGAATTTTACAAGGAAAACTAAGACTTTGGAGTAACCTCCACCCCCTCCGCCCAATTTTGTAAAAAAATTGTGTGTTCTTTGTGTTTAAACTTCATTTCCAACGCGGGTGTATCAGATAACACAAAAATCGCTCTGTCCCTCCCTCGTTTCATCATTCCTACATACATATGTCTTTAAAGCAAAAAATTATGAGTTACGTTTAAAAAACGGCACATGTCGACCCGTTTTTTTCCCCACTTTTGTCATATTTCTCGTCCCCTGAATTTGTACACCTTCAATACTTAACTTTGCTTTTATTTCCCAATCATGTTAGTTATCACTGTATCATAATGTGAAGGAATTGGTGCCATGGGAAATTTTATTGTGTCGGAATTATTCAAAAATCAAAATACTCATTTGGTGATTTCCGACGTGGTTTCAAGGGGCAGGTAGACTACCATTTAGGCAAAGTGTTATTTACACTTGTAGACTTCTAAAAGTATAAGGCAAATAATGACCACATGCTCAGATTCTCTTATCACTTGAAGGGCTAATGAAAGATCAACGTGCTGCATCGAGTCTCTCGTCTCGTTTAATGCTTATCGCACATCAGACGTAGATCTAGATGTATGTACTCGTACTCGTACTCGTACTCGTAAAGGTGCTCTCGTTCGCATACTCCGTACAATGGAATGACTGCAGAATACATATTTGCGAGCGAGGCGTGGTAACAAATGTGTGGCCAATGAACTGAAACTAAACATTCTCATCTCGGATGATTAACTTGAAGAATTACGCGATTGCGAAATAAGTACAACTACCACTACAACTACACAGTCGATGTTAACCTCGCTTTTCACCAATACAATCGACGCTCGTGTGCAATAAGTACAAACGTTCGTTTGAGAGAAAAGAAAACACATATACGCTTCAATGTATTCGTACTTAAGACGAGGAGACGAAGAAGAAGAAGAAGAAATAGAAGAAAAAAAGAAAGAAAAAGAAACTCGGTCCTCTTGGAAATCGAATGACATCATTCGCTTCAAGAACAAGGGAGTGCAAGTGTTCTTGCGTCAAGGAATTACATCTGCTGTACTTCGAGCTGTATAAAATACACCACGTACGCGTCGAAGGAGAAAAGCCACCTATATCCGTAATTAACAATCGACTTTGTTTGAATCGTTAATCGATTGTTTGTCAATATACTCGATGCGAGCTTTACAGTGTACGCGTATTTCCCGCATCACGGTTATCGCCTTTCGCTTACGCTTCTTCACCCCGCCCCGTCCTCCGCGTTCCTTTCCAAACTATTGAACAAGTAAAAAGCTTCGAAAGTTGCATTTTTTCCAATTTTATACCTGATACGTCTTATGCCATAGTCTGCTGATTCCACTTCCATCTGATGCTGAAACTGCACTTTCCAGTGTAAATTTGTCAATTTCCACTGTTCGAAAGAAGTTTGCCTTCTTCTTAATGGCGTTTTTGGTGGGTAGAACAAAGAATTAAGTACTCGCTGGTGTTAAATAGGAAATGAATCAATTTCGCAGATAATATCTCGAAACAGATACGAGTTTTCTCTTTTATCAGGTGCTGGTGCTGGAATTAGGTGAGAGGTGTTAGGGTTAGCAATTAATCCCTTAATGCTTTCGACACCGTTGGAAACATTTAATTATATCGTAGGTACGTGTTCATCACGCCACGTTGCGTGTAAACGTTGTTAAGATTCTCGCTTTATCCCATAACGAATTACTTTATCTATTTGCCCGAGTCAGTATGAAATCCTTGCTTTGTAATTCGTCAAGTCGCTATTGAGTCGTATGTATCTGGTACCAAGCAGCACACAAAGCTAAGTGTAGTCTCGAGGCTTGCCTACTACGTAGGTAGCTAGGTACATAACCTTTCGCATTGAGATTGTGACTTTGCAATACAAATCTATCCTCGCTATGCTGCCGAGGAAGTGTCTAGATTCTAATGAATCTGCATACGAGTATACGTAATAACTTATTGTGCAAATTAATATTTTGGGGAGCAAGAGCAAGATATCAATCTGCAAATCAGTAATTCTCGACTAGCAGGGGTTCCGAGCGAAATTGAAAACGAAACTGAATCTCGTCAAGTTCGATCAAATTTTCAAAAATTTGGAGAGAAATCGAAAATTATAGATTTGAAAATTTTTGAGATTTAAATACAAAATCGAAATCAACATTTTTTGGTCGACGAATGCAAGACTGAAATGAAATGCTCGTACCGAGGTGAAAATACCGGTATGATATGTACCTACAGGGTATGGTATGACTGGCTTAGTTAACTGTACCCCTCCATCTCTAATTCGAGCCAGAACAGACAGGGAAGAAGCGAAAAGGCGAATTTGCCATTTTCATCACGTGAACTGCGACTGCGAACGCTCGAGAAGAAAATTTCCACAACAACGACGACGACGACGACAGCGACAACCGCAACAACGTCCGAAACCTGTAAAATGTTTTCGATAGGAAAAGAATCAATTTTTGTTGATGAGTTTTGCAAATGAACGCGAGTCTTTTGTTAAAACGAAACCGTATTTAGCGAACCCTTCGAAAGAAAACGCTCCGCGAATGTCAGCTCTTTGTTTACTTTTAACTAACCTCTTTTAATTTCAAAATTATTATTCATTCAAAAATAAATTACTTCGCAGACATTTCAGAAGCTTTTTCAATGCACAAACACGCGCAAAAAAAATAATTACTACCGAATGGCTGACTTACTATTATTACGTATAATTAATGTAGGTATAGGTGCCGCATTTACGCCGCTATACCGACTATATATGCACCACTATGTACACCTATCTAACCGTAAGATGAGATAGCGAACACAAAACGTTAACCCAACAATCGCACTAACAATCCACCGCCACCATCGCCGCCGCCCTCCCTAGTCGCACCTCCTCTCCTGCCCTTCCGCAGCACTACCCTCAATCCACGTTCCTTTTACGGCAGCTTTTTACTTTGTCTTTGCTTTGCCTTTGCCTAAAATATACTTAGTATAAAACGTGTTGTACGCACTACGTATATGCTTGCTCGAATTGAATAGCTACAGCTAGCAGGTGCATGGCGGATTGGAGGTGCACATTTCTTCTCTCGAGCATCATTAATTACTCGACTTTGACTCGTTTTTTGAACTAAACGTCGCATTTATTCGCTTACGTACTCGTACTTACATATACCTACACCTACATCTACACTCTTACGTGCGCTCTACTCCACTGTAGCTAGGCTACTTGCTATTAACGCTAGCTATCAGTATTTTACTATGTACAGCCCTGTGACAGTCTGGATTTCAGTAATTTTTTATATTAGTATCTACCTATTCTGTAGTTATTTTTAATACTTTTTTTTGAATTTTCATTTTTAATAATTTTCTACAAAAATGAAAGCGGTCGCGGTGTGATTTAAAGGAAAGAGAGGTGCCCAATTGAAAAATCTTTGAAATAAAAGTTGTAGATTGAGATCTGAAAAATAATTTTGGTCATCATAAAAATGTTGATTGGACTCCTCTTCCTTCTAATTTTTATTTTTCATAATCGCAATACCACATAAATACTTATTATTCCAAATTGGAGGGGTGTAAGGAGTGCAATCAAAATGTTTGTGATGATCAAAATTATTCTCAGAATAGAATCTTAGAATCCTAATCTACAACTTTTGTTTGAAAAATTTTTCAATTGACCCCTTCCTCTCCACCAAATTCGAATAATTCAAGTATTTATGTAGGTAGTAGTATTATACAATTTTTTTTCGTGAAATTAGCAGGGGAGGACTGTGACCGATAGTGCCAACCGTTCTTCATGATCTATGGTGCAATGTCTGTGGAAGAGACCAATAAAGTACGCTATGGATATTATGGTGTTTTTTTTTTGTCCTACTGACTGTATGCCGTCTACTTAGTCATTATTATGTCGAAAATAGCAGAATTTGGCCAAAAATCGCACTCAAGAGGGCCTAGCGGTAGCGCCTCATTGTTGAAGTTCCCAAGGAAAGTAAACATATATTCGGAGCGAAGGAAATTGTCCGCTATCAAACTGCAAAAAGAATTGTTGTCCTCGAGCGACTTTGAAAAATAGGGGGTTTGAGGCTCCAGCTCCCTATTGTGGAACTTTAAAAAACCAAAAATACTCATTTTCTGAAATCTTAGACCCTAACGTACAAAAAGACAACTGATTTTTTTGTCCTGCAAAAATGCCAACCCAATGAACACTTTTTGCCACTAACATGATAAAATTTTACATTTTTGTGTAACTTTACTGCATTTTGATCGATATAGTGTTTGCAATTTTTTTATGCTCTATTATTCTCGTCTGACGTTGAGTTAATCATCTTCAGAAGGACCGATGATTTAGCATGAGCTCTTTTCTGAACCTCTGAAATGCCTCTGGTAAAATAAAAGCATTTTAGTTGCGATAGTGAGGAGGATTATACGTCTTACTTTAAGGAAATTTAGGATTGTGGCGGATAAATAGAGCCATAGAGGAACTAAGTGGGTACATTTAATTATGCAGTATGTGTGAATTTGCAAATAGTTGCGCGAACGAGGTGTTGCCAAACTGATGCGATGGTGTTGCTTGTCAGAGGTATGGTCGTGTGTGCAGCGTGATGCGACGACATACCTTTTTTTGTTTGAAGAGTGTGTTTGTACGTAATAGCGTATTTAAGAATATTACCTAATGGTAAAGGAGGATACTGCGAACTGACGAAGAGGAGGATGCTAAAGACACGAGGTAGTAAGTACGTTTGTCGCGTGCCAATTCCAAAGAAAAGGAATTCTTACGAAGAAAAAAAATCATATTGTACCTTTGCTGATGTAAAGAATTACGTTTCCGTACATCTTTTATATACTTAGGTACCCAACAAAACAAAAAAAAAAAAAAAAACCAAACGAGACGAAAGGGAGGAGGAGAGGAGAAGAAATAAAAGCGGTATTTTATTATTATTATTATTATTCTTTCATTATGATTAAAACTTATAACTAAATACATAGGTAGGATTTATTTTTGTCTCAACTTCCGGCATACTCGTATTGTTATACGAATTTTGTGCGCATACTATAAAAAATCGTCTTCACACTGATGGCTCGGCCTGGCCTGGTCTGGTCTGATTGCTCCTTGCTCACGTAGATATCAGCGGTACGTATCTTTCTGCATTACCTATATGTACCTGAATACGTATCATCTATATGTACTTCGCAATTAAGTACCTAGTACCTAGAGCTAACCCTCGTGCCTTCCTCCCTTTTCCTCTATAGCCCGGGGGGCGTACGCGTGTACTTTGTAAACTGATAGTGCGTAACATCTGCATCCTTTGTAGCTGAGCTGCGTTGCTCGGACTATTATTATTTGAATTTGATCTTATTCTTCGACGTGTAGCGACACATAAAAATCTCAATCGCGTCTTCTCCGTCCCCTGCGTTGTCCTCCAAAAGCCAATGCCAATCCAATAATGGGAGGACGCGCGACGAGTTGTTTAATAATCTGGTAAGAGAATGCGAGCCGACTGAGTGAGTGCGAAGGGATAACAGATCTCGCATGGAGTGAATAAAATGAAATACCAGCGTATACGTATGTAAGTGGCTCGTATACGCTCACCATACGTACCCGAATATCTCACACAGACACACTCGACTCGACTCATACACCACCGTGTAATGTGCCTCGCCTTTCATAAGCTGCTATAACGTTTATGAGAATATTCCCATCAGCCTTCACCGTCACCGTCACCGTCAACGTCAACGTCACATCACCTCTTCAGTCTTTACCTCAGGTCGCGTCGCGTCACGCTGCGATTGCGTCTGTTTTCCTCTTTTCCGACGACTCTGGCAAACTGTAGAGCGCCAGCGCAGTGCAGTGACGATAGAGACAGCAGTAGATGCCACTTCGAAGATGAACAAATTTTTTTCAAAATTTTCTCCATCGTCGTGCTGATTATTTGTGGTCGATGGCCGAACGCAGCGTCCAGCTTCGTGTCGTTTTAGCGACTACGAGCAAGTTGAACGAATCAGGACGCAGTGCAGCGCAGAGCGCAGCGCAGCCCCTTAAAATGCGATTAATCTTATCTAAAATGAGAATGACGAGCGACACCGCTGCGCTGTGAACCCAGCTCGAGAATCGAGATGGAGAAGAGAAAATCCCATCCATCCGACGCGATGCAGCGATGGTTTTTTATAGCCGGCAAATTACCGCAGTAATAGTGAGATTAAACATCCCACCGTAGTTTATAATGGAAGTTTAATATCAGTACCAGCGCAGTGCAGTGCAATGCAGTTTATATGTGGTACAAAGCTACAGTGTACGTGTGTATCACATACTGAGTATGCAAGCACAAAATGCGATGCGCGACTGACTCTCTGTCATGTCATGTGTCGTGTAAATGAAAACCAAAAGTGTAGGATAAATACCTACTAAGTATGATATACATATAAGTAACGTGTATATGCAGCGTAGATGCTGTATATGTATTTTACTGTAATCGTCCTAATCAGCGGAGATTCGTATTGCACGAGTATCCGATGATAAATAGTGCACAGGGTGTCTGCTTGTGTTTGCAGCCTTCGACCCGAGATGCCGTTTTTTTGAAGTCATTTTTGCTGTACCCCTTCCGAGTGATGATCTCATTTGATTGGCTAAGAACGCGTTTTTTTCAGCGTTCGAGGTCAATGGACTGGACCAATTGTTTTATTTACTGGAATACGTCCGTTTCGCTTTCGCGTAGCCATAACTAGCCATAGGCCACCGACCAGTGCTAATAGTTGGTAATGTAGGTACTAGGTTGTTACTCTAAAGATCACCCGGTACCAAAACCGATAGAGTAGTTACTATTTTAAAAAGTGCACGTGCGCGTGACAAAAGGTGAAATCGCGAATGTTTATGATAACGTCTCGTTGCGCAGATTTAATGTATTTGTAGAAATACGTGCTTCTCTCGTTTAAATTGTGAAGAAGTTACCCATACAACACTAGTCAGTCAACTTACGTTAGAAAACCACTATGGTATGGTACATCTACAAATTTAACTCTGATGGACGCGAGATCTGTTGTCACAGTTGACAGTATAAGTCAGAAATCAGCTTGGCTCTTTGCGCTCTGAAACACATTGCTCGAGCCTCGTCGGTTTTTTCCTTGCCTTCGATTTCTCAACTTTTTGAAGGGGTTAGACAACTCCTTTATCTCCTCAGTTTTGACCCTGCAAAATAAGAAGTTGATTGCCAAAAAAATTGTTTATCGACACTAAATTACTAATCGTGAACTGAGTAACGGTAGTGGTGACACCATCGTGGAGAATTGTAGAACTATCAACGATGCGGTCTAGCGGTAATGATTGAACCAGGGGGGACGATAATCAAATTCCAAAGGCATATTTTCTGTTCGAGTTGATCAATCATTGGTCATTGTATCGTGGTATCGTGCGAATTACAAACGATAAGTTACATACTTGGACCTGAGTACTCGTGTTTGTGTTCTTCGTCTGTTTGTTTTATTTTTTGTAAAACATTTAGGTCTTTTAAGGTGTGAAGTAAATTAGGGAATTCCATTCTCATTATCAAAGTCGAATGCAAATCTTATCGCAATAGGTACGCTGGAAATGATTACGAGTGCAGCGTTCAGCCTTTAGCGTAGCGTACGACGACCCTTCTCGCTTACGTCTAGTTTATTAAGTTCGCCTTCGCCTGTTGAGTTTTTCACGTTTTGCAACGAGCGCGTTATTTATCGATTTTTTATCTGTTAGACTGTTGGTATTGGCTGACTCGAACTCGATTAATTGCACCATAATGCATACAATTAATAGGTACCTGCAATAACGGTATGTCGATTGTCGATGTTGTATATGTCTGCGTTTGAAAATGCAATAGGTGAGGTGGAGAGAGGTACAATACGTGATTAGATTGTTTGTCCGGAGCGTATTTAAGTGCATAGGTACGTGGATAGGTGGGCAGTTGAAAAACCAGCCGAATGATGAAAAGAGTGAAGTTGAAATTTTCCCATAAATATTTATTAGGGTGGAGCCAAAAAAAAACATACCTCGGATTTCGACCAAACTCGCTTAGGTGGTTGTCTTTGAGTTGAGAATCTCCCAAAAAAAAAATTGAGCCCCCTACCTCTCAGGGGAGCGGAGCTAGGGGCTCTCAAAGTAGGGTCACTTTTGAAAAAAACGCGGTTTTTCGCTATTTTAGGGTAGTTCCAATCGAGTTACCCCCCACCGCACCCCTCTGAAAAAGTGCAGTTTGAGTTTCTACACATCCCTGTACAATCGATTTTGAAATTCGATACCACTTTTTCTCCCCAACCAGGGCTTGAAAAGTTGCAGATCGCTAAAAAATTGATAATTTTGAATTACAAAAAATGTAAATAACATCTGCTTGGTACCAAAACTGGACTCAAATGGCTCCTATTGATGCAAAAAAATTATTTCGATAGAAAAAGTTGAAAAAATTTCATAGCAGGGTTGTCAACTTTCGATTTTCATAAAACATCAAAATTTCCCCCTTTTTTTTGGTAAAAAATTGATGTTTTATGAAAATCGAAAGTTGGCAGCCCTGCTATGAAATTTTTTCAACTTTTTCTATCGAAATAATTTTTTTGCATCAATAGGAGCCATTTGAGTCCAGTTTTGGTACCAAGCAGATGTTATTTACATTTTTTGTAATTCAAAATTATCAATTTTTTAGCGATCTGCAACTTTTCAAGCCCTGGTTGGGGAGAAAAAGTGGTATCGAATTTCAAAATCGATGGTACAGGGATGTGTAGAAACTCAAACTGCACTTTTTCAGAGGGGTGCGGTGGGGGGTAACTCGATTGGAACTACCCTAAAATAGCGAAAAACCGCGTTTTTTTCAAAAGTGACCCTACTTTGAGAGCCCCTAGCTCCGCTCCCCTGAGAGGTAGGGGGCTCAATTTTTTTTTGGGAGATTCTCAACTCAAAGACAACCACCTCAGCGAGTTTGGTCGAAATCCGAGGTATGTTTTTTTTTTTGCTCCACCCTAATATTTATACCATCTATAAGTAAATATACAAACGAAGACACGCAGCATCCGAACAATGATTATGAAAGTTCCATTTTAGGAAATCCAGACTGACTTTTCAGATCGCTCGAACAGCGTTGAGGCAAAAACCAACCATGTTCATGTCACTTGACTGATTTTTGGCTCGAGAAGGTTGTAAACTGTGATTTAGAGGCAGAAGACTATCGTGTGTATCTTGAGATGTTATGGTCTCAAGTCTTTAGATCTTGAGGCATACACCAACCAAGTTTTCGAAATTTGAATCACCGTGTGCCCCCCCCCCCCCTTAGTTCAAAGTAACGAATCAAAATGTTCTTTCCTGGACTTTGTAGCTTATCTGATTGCGATATTATTCAGGTTTTATTGATTTCCCACAAATTTTTGCATAATAAGGTATACCTCTGTTGCTTTTTGACTCGAGCTATTCAGTTATAACTTATAAGTAGAGATACCTACTATGTCTTCGACTACAGGCAGCATGTTGGTGCATCAAGCTTCGAGTTCTTTTACAGTTACTTTTTTCTTATCTTTAAATTAATCCTCTCTAAATAACGTTTCGATGTAACAACTACATATATATAAAAAGTTCAATAACATATTTTTGTGTCGTCGTTGTATATGATTTTTCCTGCTTTTGAGTGTTCTGTTCTATAAACGAGCGGTGAGGAATGATGCGGGGGGGGGGTGGGATTAAAGAGTGTGCGTGGTGCAAAGGAAATTAATGTTACAACTAACCGACGTCGAGTTTATGATTCATTGGCGATGGGTGATAATGACTGTGGTGAGAAGCGAGCAGAGCAGAGAATTGCTATACCGCAATGCGTAAGCGTGTAGTCGCGTTTTCCAATATCGATGACGTGTGCTTCCTCACCTAAAAACAATAATACACTTAATCATCGTTATCATACCATACGAACTGTACCGATTGAGACTTGCAGCATTCAGCATTGTCATATTCTTGTAATGATCTGTAGTAGTCTGCGTCTGTATCTCAGTATCTCAGTATCGCTGTCTTTTATCCTTTTAGTTGCTTTGGAAACAAAATGTCCAACTTTAATCAATTTTTGAGGGTTTTTTGTTTTTTCCTTCTTTCGCAATCCGGAACTGTCCGACAAAGAATAGCCCAAGTAAGAAGGAGTGGTGAGGAGAGTGATTTGGTACATTCGCTTCTTTCTTTCTTTACTTCTGAAAAATAGAAACGTCGCCGCGAGACGACGATATATGCTCGTAAGTGTAATAATTTCGTTATCATTAAAAAAAGAAAAGAACAGAGCGGAGCAGAGCAGAAGAGAACTGCGAAAAGTGGATTGTCGACGTTGTCCGATAAAATAGTCGTTAAATGAAGAACTGATCACATTTCGGGCTAAAACTAAACTTAAATCTACGACGAATACGTGACAAAAACTGCATTCCAAAGGTTGACTGCAATAATACTGCATTTAGTGCTCGGTGTAGTCTACTTTAACTGCTATAGCGAACTTATATGTTGAGATTAGTTTTTTCTTGCCATCCATGTTTGTCGTCGTCGTCGTCGTCGTGTGTATATGTATAATGTGTAATGTACATAAGTATAATGTACTGTATGCTGTGTGCTGGGTTTTATGTCACTCTGTGATACTGATTTTTATTACATTCACCAGGCAACGTCGTCTATCCGCTTTATGATTTATGTCAACCAATTTTTACACTTTTATTACCAACGATATTTCATTTCGGTTGCAATTTTTACGTTATGTTATTTTATGTATCTACCAATTTTTTGCGCTGCTGCCTTTGCCGATGCTGCGATGCCCTGCCTTGTGCCTTCGTTAACGTTCAATTGGTTCTTTTTCATTTTCTCTTCGTCTTCCTTTCGCTCTTTTATTCGTTCGTTTTATTTTGTATTGTTTTCTTTCTTTCACTATTATATAGGTACCTATACATTTTTTTTTTCATTTTTTCTTGTATCATGGTTTTGTTCTTTCTCAAATGAAACAGATATCGTAAGACATTAATATCGCACCTCCGGAGTAATACAATGATAACTCAAAAAAGGACATTTTCGGGAAATGGCAAATAAAGAATTTCTTAAATTTCGAACGTCATTTTGAGTAAAATGATTTGGTCATTTGAGGAGTTCAAACACATTTTTAAAAAGTTTGAAGGTTCTGCTTTCCAAAAATATGAAGGTTTTTGTTCTACACTTCTTTTGTTTTAATTATTTTCTATGTTGAAAAAACTGTTTTGAGTTATTACAGTTTAAGAGAGGGGGGGGGGGCTACTTTAAAATTTTTTTTTTTTAATGCATTGCGTTGACAAGCGGAATTTTTCAAGACTTTTTTATATGATGCATTTTTGCTTTTTTTTTATCTGAAGTATCGAGGAAAAATTGGAAACAAAAATCATTTTGCATTTTTTTACAAAAAAAATTAATTTTTGATTTTTGAAAAATAAAATGCATGGAGTTTTAAAAAAAGAAAAGTTATATTCATATTGCATTTTGGTGATGTCGTTTTGAAAAAAATATTGATAGATTTTTTGGAAAATGAAAAATTTTAAGCGTCAAAATTGGAAAACAATGCGACTTTTTTTTATGTCCCGTTTCCAGAAAAACTATGCAACCCACGAGGTTCTTCCTCAGAATGTTTTGTATTCAGTACAGTTTGGTCTGTAATTTATCGAGAGGATTTTGCAAAATTCCTACTTTCTACCCGATCTTATCAAACCCTCTCATAGTTTCTCATCGAAGTATTCCAGTCAACTCGAAAGAAATCATCGACAAATTAAAATTTTGCAAAATCCTCTCGTTAAAGTACGGGGTTGAACTTCTTCTACAACTCCAAAAAAAGATGAGCTCGATACCTCCATTAGTTATTGAGATAATGGGGCATTCATGTGAAATGGGTAGGACAGAAAAAGGGTAATTAGAGTTTTTTGATTTTCCAATAATACATTCGTATGTTTTTGTTATTTTGTTGACCAAAGTATAATGAAACAGAATTATTTTGAAGTCTCAAAAACTCTATGCATTTTTTACTACGAAATCTAGGAAATCACAATTTCAAAAATATTCAACTGGAATTTTTGAAATTTTTAATTTCCTATTTTTTTTTGGAGTCAGTGGAGCCGGGGATGGTCCAGTCTTGGCGTATTCAACTATACTGTCAATACATTTGTACTCTATGTAATAAAAAAAAGTCGATTTAAAAGTAGCCCTCCCCCCCTTAACTTCGAGACATTTTTTGCTTTTTTTGAGTTATTATAGCACTGATACTAAAGTTTGTTATCACTTCAAAATTCGGAAAATCAGCTATGGGGGGTTTTCGAAAGCGCTGAATCCATTTCTTATGTTATTTCGACCCTAAGTCCAGAGGGGCTCCTAGAAGGGGAAGCAAAAAACCCAAAATTACACAAAATGGCTTGTGGGGTATGGAAATCTAGGTTTTTTGACCTCCCAAATCTATTTTTGATATCAAATTTGAGAAATTCTCAATAGGGACTCCGGAGAAAGAGGGGCAAAACTCAAAATTACCCGAAATGTCATGTGGGGTATGCAAATCTAGGTTTTTTAACCTCCCGAATTCGTTTTTGATATCGATTTTGAGAAATTCTCAATAGGGACTCCGGGGGGAGAGGGGCATAAGCATAACTCAAAATTACCCGAAATGACATGTGAGGTATGCAAATCTTGGTTTTTTAACCTCCCAAATCCGTTTTTGATATTGATTTTGAAAAATTTCCAATAGAGACTCCGGGGGAGAGGGGAATAACTCGAAATTACCCGAAATGGCATGTGGGGTATTCAAGTCTAGGTTTTTTAACCTCCCAAATCCGTTTTTGATGTCGATTTTGAAAATTTTCCAATATGAACTCCGGGAGAGAGGGGCATAACCCAAATTACCATAAATGGCACGTATGGCACGTGAGGTATCAGGTATGCAAATCTAGGTTTTTAAACCTCTCAAATCCGTTTTGGATGTCAATTTTGACTCAGATACCTCACTTGACTTGATAACGTTGAAAAATTTTCAATTTGGGATCCACCTCCACTTTTATGGATCATATTTTCAACCAAGAGTCAAAACAACTCCAAAAATGAACTCGGAAATTCAAAAAACATACATTTTGACACCTCACTTGGTTACATCAAAAAATTTTCAATTTGGGATCCAACCCCCCCCCCTCCCTCCCACTCTTATGGATCATATTTTCATCCAAGAGTCAAAACAACTTCAAAAATGGACTCGGGAGGTCGAAAAACATATTTTGATACCTCACTTGATGGTGTTGAAAAATAATGAATTTTGATCCCCCACCCCAACCCACCCATCCCCACCACCGGTGACTTACCTCTAGGGGCAAGTGTTATACAGTTGTTAATTTACTTGTGGTTGAGTACTATAACCAACCAAGCGTCAAGAGTTGATTTTGTGTTGTTTTCTGTATTTTATTTTTTATTTTTTGAGTTATTATACAGTATTACTTCGAGAGAATGTGTAACATCTCTCGATTTTGAGTTATAACATTGCCGTTCTTTGGAGGATTACGGTCAAAATTTCGAAAAAATAACACTGTAGGATGATAGAGCAGAGAAAATAGAACCAAAAAAAAAGGAAAAAAGAAAAATCGATTTTTTTGAGTTATCATTGTATTACTCCGGAGGTGCGATATCAATTTCGAGGCGAGAAAAGAGGTGGTTGCTCTTAGCAGATTCTGCAAGTAGGTAGATGCAGATACCTACCTATATTTACTATAAATACGGTATGCACGCAGCATTATTCGCATAGTCGATTGTTGTTCGCTTCTCCGCGTTCCTCCTCTCTTCCATACGACATGGGCTTTCTTTTTTTCTTCTACTTTAGCACTGTTTCTGCCGAACAAATGCAAACGACAAACGTAACACAATAAAAAATAGCTTTACATACCTACCTTCGTATAATATACATACTGTATAATGGTTATTTATGAATGCTCGTGCATTGCAGTATAGTACGCCGAGGTACATATCAACAAAAATGTAGCTAGGTAAGTTATTTGTCGTTTAATACGCGCGTAGCGATATTTTCGCCGAGAACATCTAAATAATAACCAAATACCTACGACAGGCGGCTGCGACAGCGACATCGTCATCGTCGGCGACAAAGATGTAGGTATATTTATGCGATTATGGAATACATACTACATATTATGTTCGTATAGTCGAATGATTAAACGTCTCCGAATTTCCAGTTACGTATACATATGTACGCTGTAAGCTGTACGCGTGTTTGGTGCGTAAATGAAAGTTGGAAGGTGAAGCAGACAGCAGGGACAGGCGCAGCAGCAAAATTGGGATTTGCGACAGTTATGACATTGTAAATCTGCCTTTTATTTCATCCTCGCGAATACAATTTGTATTATTTACGAATGTCGTACGTACGCCGCCACCGAGCCATATGCATATTGCCTATCCTATGCCTTCATTTTGAGACTCGGGCCTGATTTACCCATCTACATTAATTTTGAAAAATGTCGACGTATTTCGCGAATGCTGTATCGCCCGACGAGATTGCGAAATTTCGCTGACAAGGAAAGAAAAAGAAGACGAAAAGCTTTGTTCAGAAAATAATGTTATCACGCTGCGCGTTGCTATTGCCGTCGCCATCGCCATCGCCATCGCCACCCTGCGCGATAACAAGAATAATTGAAAGTACTCATCGGTGACTGACTTACGCCACAGCCATGTAACGTCGCAAAACCAGCATCCAGACTTTGAGAGAATCGCAGTGGAGGTGGAAGGGCGGGGGTGCGCCGAAGGATCCGCTATAATAATGTTCTGTTATTGGTGTGCCATGCAGAGTGAATATTCGAGTCCTCTCGTATAAAATAGGTGTACTGTATTTGTTCTTGTTATGGTTTCTTGTCAAATAGTCCAAAATTGACGTAGGTTAGCCCTACTGAGGCTACTTACCACGAGATATCTGTGCTTAGCGTATTTGATGCTGTGTGGCATCTCTGAGATGTCCATAGAATAGAAAAAATGTCCACCTTTTCTCAGGAGATATACAGTTCTAAATCTGCTAATATGCTAATGATAATCCGAAGATATCTGAACATCTTATAGAATATCAAAAAACCTTCATAGATGTCTTAATAATGTCTTTTCTGTACATCTTTAATTTGTGATATACACAGATAGGTATATCTTAGATATACGTAAGATATTGCGATTATCAATCTTATTAGGAATATCTCATCCATCCCATACAAAGTTCATTCAGATATCCATTAGCCATTAATATGCTTTAATTTGTCAATAGGACAGATAGGTACTCGATGAAGACGATACTCGAGGTACCAAATGACAAATTTTGACATTTAATTTTATGATTGAAGCTCGAGTACAAACATAGTACCGCCAAACAAGAATGAGTTGAAGTATCCCAAGCCTCAAGCTATTTGCACATGCCTTTGCCTATAGATATTGCGCGAAAATTTCCAAATTGAACTGCGGCGAGCGGAAAAAGAGAAAAAAAAGAAAAGAAAGGAAAAGAAAAAAGTAGTACTTAATGGAAAAGCGGAGTGGCGAACGGGAAAGAGGGTCGAAATGATTAAAGCACACGGCGCGGCTATACGAAGTAAGTACGAGAGTATAAGAAGTCTTGCAAATAATCGATGTTAATATAAAAAAACATATTTCTTAAGCGTAGTGCGAGTAAAAGATGTTGTTATAAACATGACATAAACATAGTTCTAAGCAGATACTAATGCGCGCCGAACTAATAGGTCGCGGCGACGACGGCGGAGGTTGGGGGTGGTGGCGCGGGGATGAGGAAACGGGAGCGGGATTTTTCCGTTTGGAAGAAGAACAGTAGAGGGTGGCGAGGCGGACTACTTACAGCTTGATAACAACAGATAAATCATATCTAAGGGTAGATGAACATCTGGAGCTGATGTTAAGGCTCGTGTTCATATTTTGTACACCCTCGTCCTACGTACCGTCAATTTCTTTTCAACTTTTAACCCCAGCCTTTTAGCTGGCGGCGACGGCAATCTTCTTAACTCGTAAATAACGAAACGTCTAACCGAAATTAATTTTATTTTTATTATTTCGTAATTGCGAATTGCCATTTTCCTATAATTCCGTATTCCGTAACAAATTCGATTTCAATCCGCGCTTTTTCCAATATTCTTTCTATTATTTTGTGTTACGAATGTTTCGTTCTCGCGTGATACTGTTACCTACACGTATCTTTCTTTCATTTTCTTTTTCTTTTTTTCCTTTTTTTATCTTCAGTCGTGAAAAATTTTTACACACGCGTGTTACACTTCTGATATCTACTGTTTAATGCATTCATATCCAAGCTCAGTCGATGAAGCTCAACATCGTGTTTCGTGCAAAATTTATTGCAATTTCAAAATTGCAGCATTATGAATTTTGGCGATTTTTTCTGAATTTTTTCATCATAACCTCTCAGAGTGAACCCAAATGATGAGAAAATTTTTTTTTTTGACAATTTTTCCAATAAAATTGAAATTTGAGAAAATTTGAAATTGCCCATTGTAAAATGAATTTTTTTCAAAAATGCGCATAATTGAGAAATTCAGAATTTTTTCATCATAACCTCTCAGAATAGACCCGAATGATGAAAAAAAAAAAATTTGTTGGCAATTTTTCCAATAAAAGGAATTTTTGAAGAAAAGAAAATGTGAAATTGTTCATTCCATAATGCATTTTTTCGAAAATGGGAATAATTGAAAAATCATGAATTTTTTCGTCATAACCTATCAGAATGGACCCGAATGATGAGATAATTTTTTTTTTGACAATTTTTCTGATAAAATTGAATTTTGAGAAAATTTGAAATTGCCTAAGGTTATTGTAAAATGAATTTTTTCTAAAATGCGAATAATCGAAAAATTCAAAAAATTTTCATCATAACCTCTCAAAGTGAACCCTAATGATAAGAAAAAAAATGTTTGTCAATTTTTCCAATAAAATTGAATTTTGGGAAAATTTGAAGTTGCCCATGGCAAAACTATTTTTTCAGAAATGGTAATAATTGAAAAATTTCATCATAACCTCTCAGAGTGAACCCAGATGATGAGAAAAAAAATTTTTGACAGTTTTTCCAATAAAATTGAATTTTGAGAAAATTTTAAATTGCCTAAGGTTATTGTAAAATGAATTTTTTCAAAAATGCGAATACTCGAAAGAGAATATCGGCATTTGAGATGTACGTATATAGGCGAATATTGAAAATCCCATGGACAGATAAAGTCACCAACAAAGAGGTATTAGCTAGAGTACAAAGATAACCAGAACTCCTCGATACTGCCAGAGAAAGGAAAATCAAATATCTAGGACACGTCATGAGAGGAGAAAAGTACGAGTTACTACGAGTCATAGTGGAGGGAAAGATTGCTGGAAAAAGATCAGCAGGTCGTCGCCGAAACTCCAGGCTCAAGGACATTCGAAAATGGCTGGGGCGCACATCAGTGGAGATATTCCGGGCAGCCGTTTCAAGAGTACAGCTATGTGTGTGGATCTCCAACCTCCATAGAGGAGAAGGAGAATGAAGAAGAAGAAGAAGAATAATCCAAAAATTCAAAATTTTTTCATCATAACTTCTCAGAGTGAACCCGAACGATAAGAAAAAATTTTTTGACAATTTTTCCAACAAAATTGAATTTTGAGAAAATGTGGAATTGCCCATTGCAAAATGATTTTTTTTAAAAAAGGGAATAATGGAAAAATCATGAATTTTTTCGTCATAACTTCTCAGAATGAACCCGAATGATGAGATAATTTTTTTTTAAATTCCAAATTTTGATGATTTACTGAAATTTAAAAATTGAACCAATAATTGAAATTGCATAGATTGATCATTTAGGGAAGAATTTGAGTTTTATTACCGTGAAAATTAAATTGAGGACACTTTTTCGAAGGTTTAATACTTTAATGACTAAAAATTACTTCTATTAGACCGAAGGGGCATTCTCCCCCTCTGATCAGAATGATCAAAATTTTTTTTTAAAAATGCAAAAATTGATATTTTGTATTTTTTTTTGTTTTGTTAGGTATTTGAAAGGATTTCAAAAATTGATGCGAAATTCATTCACGAATTGAAATTTAGGTAATTATTACCAAATTTTTAGGTTCCCTTTGTACTTTGTAAACGCGGCACTGATTTTTTCAAAAAATTTTGTTGAAGGGAAGGTGACTTTTCAGTTAACTCGCTCACGCAAGTTTAGGGATCCTCAATCACTTACTTACCAACCGTGCCAATATGTCCGTGGTAAAGGGTTCGATAAACGAGATGCTCGGTTTCATCCCTTCGAAAGAGTAGCGTTTTTGTGGAGACGAGAGAACGCCCCATGTACGACATTATAATAATGAGGTGTTTGAAATTCGGGTAACTTGCGTGGAAAATTAACTTTATAATAGTTGAATTTTTACGTACGTTAAAAACATAATTTTCTCTTCCTCTCCGCTGATACCCAATCTGCTATACTTATACTTACGTGTCTAATCTATCAATGCGTTCATTCGTATATACTTACGGATTGGGGATATAATGACACGACAAGACGTACAGTTTGGTGCGGCGCAGGAGGCGAGACGTCTTCGAGAGTCGTCAAACACCGAAATACCGTTGGTAATAAAGTTGAGAGAACGTTTACCTCGCGTCGTACCATCGCACTTTCGTGCTTGTATATTTTTAGAAGTGCGGCGCGAAGAAAAAGCGAATGTAAGATCGAGATGCGTGAAATTTTTCAACACGGGACGCGGGGTAAACGTACTTACACAGCGTGAAAAGATGAAATTTTGCGAAGTTTGACGCGTGTACATGTACAATGTACATACCTAACCTAACTAGTAACTACTCGTAATATGTATACAAAAGCCTGAAAAAAGTCGCGAATTTCAGTTTTCAAAATTTGGTATAGACACCTTGAAAGATTTTGTTTCAAAAATTGATGATTTTTTCCATGTTTGTTTGTATTATTAAAAATGAAAATTGAATAATTTCAGCGCTACATTATGTTAGTTACTATCTTATTTTTTGATTTTTTTCATGATTTTCTGGTGATAATTTTTTTTTTTAATTTTCCCGATTTTTTTTTTTGGGTGGGGGGGGGGGGAGGTGTCACATTTTAAAAGGACACTGTTGAAAAAAAAACTCCTGCAAAATTCATACCCAATTCCTGATTTCCTGCAAAAGTCCTGCAATTTGGTTTTGAAATTTTGTTAGATACCATGGTAGTTCTAAATATTGTGACAGATGTGAGGTTCTTTGGTTTTTTGCTCGAACACGCCAATACCTAATACCATACACCACACCATCGTACAAGTATGCATCTACACCTACACCTACACCTACACCTACACGGACACGGACGCATGTAATATTATTTTGGCGGCGTCGACGTCGATGAAAATAACGCGGCGCATAGAAAGGGGGCGTTACGCTATCTGCATGGTTCCAGGGGAGCAACTACACGCATATACTTACTACCGCGATATTGTGTAAAATTAGAAAAAGCGTTAAAATTGAGAGATGAACGCAGCACGAAATCAGACCGCTCTGTCAAAGCGCCAAACTGATTTTCTAATTTTCACGACAAAGTTTATAAACAGTTGGGTGTGACAGCGCTTTGCATATTCTGCCCACCTTTTCACCTCCAGTCTCCCCGGCTTCGGCTTCGACTTCGGCCCCCGCTTCACTCGCCCTCTGCCAGCTAAATCCTTCAACGCCATAAATATGTGTTAAGCGAAAGCTTTTTATCCTTTGTTCGGTTGTTATTGACATTTTGTTTATCTCGGTCTTTTGATCTTACCGTATGCTCGATATGCTCACCACTCGTCCTCCTGTCCCGACCCGCCGGCCCAGACAGCCCAGCACAGCGCTCCCGAATACGAGTGTAACTTCGGGACGGCGTGAAAATAGTCTAATGTGTGCTGCTGCTGCTGCTTCTGTTGTAATAATTAACCAAGAGTTGGCTGCGACGCTGGTATATCATTTACCTACTACAATTTCAATTTCGTTCATTTATTTAGTCCCATCGCATAAGTAAATGTCTATATTTTGCGTTTTGGTGCATAGTAGATAATGTAGATGCAATGTGCCTTGGTATAGAAGAGTATCGGCGGACAATGACTACGCTGCTAAGAAAACAGAAGGAAGAAGAAAACCCAAAGTTCAATTGTTTGCTAAAAATATGCTTTCAAATTCCGTTCTGGAAATTAGGCTTACCCAAGCTATACGTTTCCCAAAAGGAGATTTCGAAAAGGATGTGCTTATACCTGAGTAGTTTCATATTTTTCTTCAAAAGAAGGTTGAAAAATAAATAAATTATATGAGAACCAGGGAAAAAATGGTTTGTTCAAAATTGATCAAAATACGGCGATCTAATTAGATCAAAAAAATGTACCTATCAAAGTTGATCTAAATTGACATAATTTTGATCAAATTATATCAAAATTGATACTTTCTGATTAAAATAGATCGAGTTAGATCTATTTTGATAGGTACATTTTTTTGATCTAATTAGATCACCGTTTTCCTGATCAATTTTGATCAAAGTACGGAATGAATTTCAAAAAAAAAATAGCTTGGCATGTCCGAATCGAGTTTTCTTTCCACTTTTCATTTTATAGGGCATCACACCTTTCCATTTCAACCAAATCCTTCAACGAAAATTTCCCAGTCCATGTTCAGTCAGTATTCGATCCCTCTACCTCCCGTTTCAGAATCCATGATCTTGACCACACAACCACTAGTGCTGTTCGAGAGATAGAGCATTAAATGAAATATAAATGCTCGTAGGTATATTGATGATAGTAAATTATGCAAACTGAAAAATACACTATTAAAGATGGAATTATGAAAGTTGGTAAATCAATTTTCTTGCTTTTTTTTTTAGGGAGAAGGAAATCTATGTACCAACTATTATTTATACTTATTATTATTTTATTTTTTTTTTTTTTGAAAAAATCCTCATTTCTTGTAATGAGAAATAAATGAATGTTGTGAAATGAAAAAAAAAATGTTTATTTTGGTACAAAATTGTTTAAAAATTATTATGGAATAAAAAAATTTTCACACCACCCTTTGAGTAGTTGCCGACTTGCCGTAAAGCGTTTGAAAAAGTCTCTATTTTTTGGAGAAAAGATTCTCATTTTTTGGAATATATTATGTAGGAACAAAATTTAAAATGAATTTTATTGGTTCAAAAATTTTTAAAAATTATGGTTTTGGAATAAAAAAATATTATCTACTTACTCAACTTTTTTTTTGAAGTAGAGAAATCTCAAATCTTCTAGAGTATAAATTTTTCGGATGAATAAATATCAGGATTTTTTGGAATAAAAAAATGTCCAAAAAAATTTTTTTTTAAGAAAAAATGTTATATAAAAAATATTAGAGGAATATGATGTGAACCCCTTTTCCCCAATGTGGATCACATAGAATATGACCCCTAAAAATCTGAAAAAATACTTACAATTTCAAAGTGTCAATTTTGTACTACAAAATTCAGATTGGACCCTCCTCTCATCCAATTTTGCATGATGAGTACATGAGTATATGGAAATCATGGGTTTTCCCTATTTTCATACAAAGTATGCACTACACTAAGTACTGTTGACCATATACTCCGTTTCAAATAAGAGTTTTAAAAAAACACTATAATCATCAATAACACCCTTTTGTGCAAGGAAATTCAAAATTAATCCAATAATAACATGGCCAACTATTGCTTGGAATTGTTCTGCTTGTCGAATTCTTATTAAGACATCACGAACATTACTCTGATCAAATTTGATAATTCTGCAAAAACCTTGATCTAACTTGATTGAATTCATCAGTTAGATTTAAAAGGCACATCAAACAATATTTTGATCAAATGTAATGTAAACATGAAACGTTTGGTCAAAGTTGATCGAATTCCATCAGTTAGATCAAGGCACATCAATCAATACTTTCATCAAATTTAATCTAAACACAATACAGTTGATCAAAATTAATCGGATTTGATCAAAGCTGATCGAATTCCATTAATTAGATCAAGGCACATCAAACAATATTTAGATCAAATTTATTCTAAACACAAAACAGTTGATCAAAATTAACCGGATTTGATCAAAGCTGATCGAATTCCATCAGTTAGATCAAGGCACATCAAACAATATTTAGATCAAATTTAGTCTAAACACGAAACATTTGATCAAAATTGATCGGATTCAATCAGTTAGATTAAGACATATCAAGCAATACTTGATCAAATTTGATGTAAACGCAAAAAATTTGATCTAAATTGATCCAACACTACGTGTGTCAGTTTATCTAAGTTGATCTGATTTGATCGATTTGGTTAAAATTCAATCAAATTATATCATGATTTTAATCAAAACTAATCAATTTTGATCGAATCATTTTTTCCCGGGAAAAGAAGGACAGTGAGAAAGAAAAGTAATACGCTTTTCCAACATCAAGATTCGAAGGTTGTGTTGAAAAAGCTGACTCGCAGTACCTACCCATAATAACGAAGTATGTGTTGCCGAAGCTTCAGTCCGGCTACAGCTACCCACCTATAGCAATTTTCTCGACTTTGAATAGATTTCTAAAAAAGAAAAGTCTTATTTGACGCAAGTGTGGTTGCACACGAGTCGAAAAGAAAAAGCAAAGAGAAGGACGAAAAGATTAGGTATATGGAAAAAGGAAAAATAGAGCAACTATTGGATCGAATTATTTTCTTTAAAAAAAAAAAAAAAACCGAAGCGGACGTCAAGAAATTGGCCACAGGGTGTCGTTTGAGTCGAAACACAATGGTCTGACGTTAACGCATATCAAGTCGCTGGGGAGCGACTACTCTTCCTTTCTTCGTCCGATTTTAAATAAAATTGCCTTTCCTTTCGGTAAACACGTACATGCTGCAAAGAATGGCAAAAGGCACCGTAACAACCAGTGAAAAAAGAAACGAAGAAGAAGAAAAAAGGAACTCCACTCGGAGAAAGAAAGCCAAGAATAAATGAATAAACTAATAAATAAATAAATAAAAATATAAGGGAAAAGATTGAATCGTAGAATTTTAAAAACTATCCCTTTTGTTGATTCGAGAGTGAAATGGTTTTCTGTTTCTTTTTCTCCATTGATGGTCGCTTACTATCGAGACTATCTATTACTGATGATGTTATCGCCAACTTCCCATTTCGACACTAGCCATTTCGTCCGCTATTCTTATTTTATTAGATATTTTTCTTCGCGATATCAGTGGTATCACACACCGCTCGCCTGCAGAAAATAGTCGCCTTTTTTTTTTCAATTTTCTTCGTCAAGGTGAATCGACTTCGACTTTCCTTTCTCGCGTTGCGCCTCGTTGCTTTCTTTCGAGTCTCGTAAGAGATGCCTCGTCCTCTCTTCGATACAGGTTCCTGAAGGTGTAACAATAGCAGCCTATACGTATAAGTAGAGAGGAGTGAAAATTGATGGTAATGTAGCTATGGCTGTACCTGTCTGCGTAGTTGGCTGTTGATAGAGAAGGAGTGCAGCGTGAGCAGAGGAGTGAAGAATAAGTAAACATCAGAAGATATCGGATTGGATCGAGTGTGTCTGGTATGGGCATCTTGTAAATTGATAGGCTCACTTTTTTACTTACCTGTAGACATGTGTGGTATACTCCAGCACAGAATAGAACAGAGAGCAGAATTGAGAGTAGAGTGTACCTACCTACCTACCTAAGTATAAGAGTGCTGGTGTCAGGAGGAGAATGATTCGGAATTCGGAAGAACGCGACGCCAACTCTCAGGCTGTCTGCGTGTAGAGGAACGACGACCAAATGAATATTTAATTCGAGAGTAACCGTACGGTAAAAGATTGAAGTACAGTAGGTCTACAAAGTACAATGATGCAGTCAATAAGTAAAAACGGTCGTACTCGGTAACTCGAATATACAAATAAATACGCGCGTTTACATCCGAACGCCCATTTGCCAAAGTTCCCGACTGTTGAAATTATTGTTCTTGAGCCAGATAGCAATTGTCCTCGTGTCATAACCATCTACCAGTACGTTGGTTCGCCGTGCTTTATTATGTAGCTTCCGGTACTTCAGTGATGACTTCTCGCCGTACTTACCCCAATTCGCAACGTTTCCGGTTCGTAACGGATTTTTAATCGAACTTTTTTCTTCATTCTGTTTTCGAATTTTAACGTACCCCACACCTAGCTATGGTATATAATTGTAGTTTACGCCTATCATTTGCCTTCCTTATACTACATATAATACGTATATGTAGGTACGTGAACGTCCGCGTATACCTACACAGTTGACAGTACACACGTAGTCAAACACAGACCACAACCGTACGATCATTGATGCATTATGTGTTTTGTGCTATTTTTTCAAATAAAATAAGTAGGTACATATGTGAGAAAAAAAAATGTAATTCGCATAACTATAGGTACCTACCTATACATCATACGGTAATACCGAGAGTAATACGAGTAAATAGCCAACTACGTACGTAGAAATCCTTTTGTCCTTATTTGTACGTACACGCACACGCAGTACCCTACTTATTTAGACAAACCAAATTAACTCATGCCGGGTCACCCCCTTTTTTTTGAAAAATTAAAGAAATTCACCGATTTTCAAAATCATGCACTTTTTTGGAGATAAGCCATCAAAGTTGTTCCTTGTCATGAGAATAAACTCTCATCATAATTTTTAATTTTCCTTCCAACTTGATTTTAAGTGGTACTTGGGAGCACCCCTAATTTTTCAAAAAAATCAAACACAAGAAGATTGAGCAAAATCGTTCCTTTTAGCATTTCAAGTTGTTGCATTTCGTAAGAGAAAAATACCCTATTTTTCATTTCCCCCTAACTCAGTTCTAAGTGGACCCACAAGCCCCCCAAATTAAAAAAATTATGAAAAAATACCAATTTTTTAAATTTTTTCATTTTTTTGGTTCTAATCAATTGAAGTCGTTCTATTTGGGGGAAAATGATTCTCAATTTTTTATTATTCTCTCAGCGTTATTGTAAGTGACACCCCAGTGTCCCCTTTGAAAAAAAAAAAAAAAAAAGGACACGAATAAGTGGAGGGGGGGGGGGTGACCCGGCACGGGTTAAAATTCAGTTGGGGGAAAATGAAAAATAGGGAATTTATTTTCTCATAAAATGAACACACTTTGGGGGGGGGGGGGGGGTAAGGCATTTAAAAAGTCGAAAAAAGTATAATAAGAGCCACCCTAATACGGATGGATTCAGAAAGAAATGGTATGCTGAAGAAATAATGATGTATCAGGGCGTCTACCATGTAGAGAAAGCATAGTGATTTTGGAGTAAAAACAGTGAAAAAAATCATGTATTACCACTGCGCCGTAATAAATTGAGGTAGGCAATATTTTTGACTGGGATCTTGCGTAGCTGTGACTCCTTCAATTCCAAAGATAGGCATCCAATAAGATTACAAGTCTTATGGCTTTTTCGAAGATCTATCCACTGCCGATGTCGATTTTTTTTTAAACGCAGTGTTGCCAATCGATTTTGCTAGGTAAAGTACCGATTTTCAAACCTTTGTAGCTCCTTCATTTTCAAACTTAGGCAATATGTGTACCAGTTATATCCAAATTTCAAGTTTGGCAGACCACTCACCGGACACCCTGTATATAAAAAATAATAAGTTTAAAAAAATTTAATAAAACGTCTTCAATTTAAAAAAATAAAAATTATGTGAAAAAAGTCAGAAATTGAAAAAAAAAATCAAGCTTAAATTTTTTTTTAAATTTCAAAGTTTTAGAATGTCTGACAAAATGCCCAAAAATCTTTCTCGTTACAAAAAAATTCTGTAATATTTTTTCTTTGAAAGAAAATAAACTTTGAAATTTTTCTGAAAAATTAAATACTTAGATACTTATTTCATCAGCATTTTTTCATTAATTTTTACAAAAGAAACGTCCTAAATATTTTCCATAATATCATTCATTTCTATGCAAAAAATCATGCAAAAAAATTTTTTGATAGGAAAACTTTCAAAATTTTTCTGAAAAAAAGTACCTAAGTAATTTTAAAAAAATTTTATGATTTTTTTTTCTATCAAGAAAAGTTGAAAATATTTTCTTTCGAATTAAAACTTTTATACTCCGTTCAAAATAAGAGTAAAAAACAGCAACATCCTTTTGTGCAAGGAAATTCAAAAATAATCAGAATAATAACATAGCCAACTATTGCTTGAAATTGCTTTGCTTGTCGAATTCTTACTTTTTCCTTTCCCCTCACACCCATTTGCTGGTGTGTTTTTTTTACTCTTATTTTGAACAGAGTATAGGAATTTTATTTTTTTTTGTTTTTTTTTTTTCAATTTTTGATAAGATTTTTTTTTCAAAAAATATTTTCTCTCCAAAAATTGAAATTTTTGAGATGAGCTTACCAACTTCTTGTCATTATTTCCCTTGAAAAAGGGTCACTCGAGTGACTGAAAAAAATGAAAATTGAAAATCATACCTATACTTTACATCATCTGATTCTACCCATATGTAACTCTATTGAGAAACGCCTCCTCCCTTTCCCTTCCGAAATGAAAATATCAAAAAAGTTGCTGTTTGTCAGTTTTCTCATTACAAACTGTTTATCGTGCTACGTAGCCAAAATAGGTAGGTAGGTAGGTAGGTTAGGTATATGTAGGTATCAATTCATTCGAATGAAAAAACAGGAAGAGAGAAAAATAACATTGGTGGGTAAGTATATACAGTTATAAAGACCGCGACGATAGCGACATCGAGGAGAAAAACAAACAACTTCGAATCTCAGTCTCGACTTACGCGCAGCCGGATATACGCATTTGAGGAGAGCGACGAATAAAAGAAAAGAGTGAACTGAAAAAAAAACCTCGAATATGGATAAAAAAGAACGGTACTCTTTAAAGCTCGAGAAGTCAAGAAGGTTTGCGGTATAAATGAGTCGATACCCCCGTGTTATCTTAAAATTTCTATAGGGGTGGTTCCGCAGCTGATTTTAAAATAAACGACATCCACTTAAATATTTAGCCGACTAGAAAAGCGAATTCTTGCTATTCGTTTTCGACGAATAACGAACGCGCGTACTAGTACATATTATTATTATTTAATATTCTTCTTATTATTATTATTATTTCACTTATTATAAAGAGCAGAATGACGTTAAATTTTCGATGATACTTATTAATGTTTGATTAAATCTCATTAGTTTCAACGTTTGCTTTCGTTGGGTAGTACACGGTGTACAGTGTTCAACCCGCAACCCTCAATCCTCAATCCTGAACGCGGCGTTCCTTTTCAAAGGCTGTACGATTACGAGTAAAGCTAACTCGGTCGAATAGAACTAACGATATATACTTACTCGCATCGTACGTACGAGTATATGTAGAGACTAGACTCTCTATCTGAGCTTATTCGAGTGAGAAACAGTCGTTTGAAAATTCTTATAAATGTACTTACCTACCCCTTGTCCTCTATAGATACCTACCAGTTAGTTATACTTAGTATACGAACGTACGTTAGCTTTGTCGTGATCTCAAGAATAAGGAAATTGTAATACGACAAAGCTTAAAAATAATATGTTCCTACTTATACAAAATTCGATTCCTATTCGTACTTACTTACGAAAATTTTAACTTAGGTACCTATTACCTACCTACATATTTTACCTATCTCTGATTTGTATTTTATAATCGGATACTCGACAGTTTCCATAAATTGGTGCAGTGCAGTGGAGTCTGCAGATAGGAAAGGGTGAACTGAATAAGGAAATCCTCTTTGCTGCGAGTCTAGCTTTTTTCAGCTCAAAACAAGCGTACCGCACCTGTATATGCAGTAAATTTTCATAGCACAATATGGATATACGGCGTGGGTCACCCTCGAAATTTTTAATTTGTACCAATATTTTCAACAGAATACGAGCAGTAAATTATTTTAACACAAGACGTGACGATTGAATAATAAAATGGTCAAAACGTTACCAAACTAACCACATACGAGTACATATGTTAAGTACCCACTCGTATTCGGTATTAGGTAACTTCTGTCTAAAATTGGTTTCATCGGGCGACATAATATTCAAGCAGTATTTCTTTGGCTATTATTAGCAATATTAATTACTTCTATGTCCTTTACTTATTATCGTAAAAAAAAATTGCTAATGTGTTTCGTATGCAACGCATTACTCGATACCGATTAAACTATTAAAAAATATCAGATATTAATTAGATAAGCTATTTTAATCCGATGTTTGAAATACTTTCGCAGAGTGATTTAAACGTCAAGTACGAATCAATATACTTTATTCCGCTTCGTCGAAAAAAAAACCCACCGTAATTACAACGGCGGATAAGGAGATTTTAACAACGTTTATTTCAGTTACCTGGTATAGCCTATATCTCGTTAATTACATAGCAAATTTTACACATTTTTCTTAAAATTGAATTTCATTGAAAAAATTGTCCCAAAATTTTGTTACCCAATAATCGGGTACATTCTGAGAGATTTTGACCAAAAAATGCATAATTTTTCAATTATTTCCATGTTTTGAAAAAATTCAATTTTGTCATGAAATAAGTAGCCGAATGACACATTTTTCTCAAAATTGAATTTCTTCGAAAAAATTGTACCAAAATTTTTTTCTCAATAATCGGGTTCATTCTGAGAGATTTTGACCAAAAAATTCATAATTTTTCAATTTTATTATTTCCATTTTTGGAAAAAAAAACATTTTTGCAAGACGAATTACTCATTCCTCTTAAAATTGAATTTCGTAGAAAAAATTTGCTCAAAAATTTTTTTCTCAATGATCGGGTTCATTCTGAATTTCTGAGAGATTATAATCAAAAAATTCATAATTTTTCAATTATTTCCATTTTTAGAGAAAATCATTTTTTGCAATGTAGTAAGTACCAGTGGTACTTATTAGTTAGGTATTACATGGCGAATCACACATTTTTTCTTATTTTTAATTTCTTTGAAAAAATTACTCAAAATTTTTTTCCTCATTATTCGGGTCTATTCTGAAAGGTTCTGACGAAAAAATTCATGATTTTTCAATTAGGTATTCCCATTTAAAAAAAAATCATAATAGGTTAGTGGTGAATTTCACTTTTTATTAAAATTTAATTTTTTTTGAAAAAATTGCTCAACATTTTTTTTTTTTTCATTATTCGGGTCCGTTCTTAGATGTTCTGACGACATTTTTTTTTCAATTATCCTCATTTTTGAAAAAAAATAATTATTTTTGCCATGTATTAAGTACCAGTAGTACTTATAATTATGGCGAATTACACATTTTTCTTAAAATTGAATTTCTTTGTAAAAATTGTCCCAAAATTTTTTTTCTCAATAATCAGGTCCATTGTGAGAGATTATGACCAAAAAATTCAGAATTTTCCAATTATTTCAATTTTTGGAAAAACCATTTTTGCAAATTACCTACATGGCGAATTACACATTTTTCTTAAAATTGAATTTCTTTGAAAAAATTGTCCCAAATTTTTTTCCTCAATAATCAGGTCCACTCTGAGAGGTTATGGCCAAAAAATTCAGAATTTTCCAATTATTTCAATTTTTGGAAAAAACATTTTTTTTTTTTTTTGTAAATTACCTACCTACATGACAAATTAGTAATTTTTCTTAAAATTGTATTTCTTTGCAAAAATTGTCCCAAAATTTTTTTTCTCAATAATCGGGTCCATTCTGAGAGATTTTGACCAAAAAATTCATTATTTTTCAGTTATTTACATTTTTGGAGAAAATCATTTTTTGCAATGTAGTAAGTACAAGACGTACTGTACCACTGACCATTTATGTATATTGTGTTGTACATACGTACATCAGTGGTGCGAGCGTAGTCAAGAGGGGGGGGGGGGGAGCCGAGGGGTCTGGACTCGAACACTCCCTTGCACCTTTTATATAAAAAAATTAAATTACGCAAAATTCTGTAAAATTTAGAAATTTTGTTTGATTTTTTTTTTTTTTGAAGAAATGGATTTTATTTTCCACTTCTTTTTTTTTTTGTTTTCCAAGAAATTACTGAATTTAGCTGGTTTTTTCCATAGAATTTAGGTAATTTTTTGAAATTGAATTTCTTTGCCAATAATGTCTGAGATGATTTTTTAATATTTTTTTATCAATTATTTTTTTTTATCAATTTTTTTTTTCAAGTGGGCTTTTACTTATGTATTTTCTAATTAATTTTAAAAAATTTTGTTGTACCTACAACTTTTTTTCTAAAAAATATTATTTTTGAAGAAATTCGCTTTATTATCGATTTTACATTATCTTTGGTATGTACATGTGCGAATTTTTCCTTCAAAAATATTTTCAAAAACTTACATTCAAAAAAATGAAAAAATTTCCACTTCCAAAAATTTGGGATTCTACTGCGAAAAAAAAAAAAAAAATATGTTCTCTTCAAAATGATGAGGTTTTGTAAAAAATAATTTTTATTCTTGAAAAATAGTAAAATCTATGTAGATAGATAGGTTGAATGCGAGTAGGTAAGTAGGTAGGTAATAGTTGCATGAAAATAAATAATACTTTTACTCGCTGCCCTGTTCAAAATTCTCAACCGCAACTTTCCATTCTCTTTTTATACGTACCTAACTGGTGCATTCAATATTCGTTCGTATATTTTGTTATATTATCGGTCAAAAATTTGCAACCGACGTTGGTTCGGTATATAAAATTCCAACCGGGCTTTGTCATTTGTTGGTCCAACTTGAAAAGCGACGCTTAAATTTTAACCGATATTTCTAATTTTCGTAAAACCAACTACATAGGTAACACAGACGTCAATTTTGGACGAAATGAAGCTTCTAAAAACAGTAGCGTGTAAGACTAACCATACTTAATAATATGTGTATACTCGTATCGTACCTTATGAAAATATAGCTGTACACTGAAAAAAAGGAATGGTAATTTTTACCATAAAAATAGTTATATGTACCACAATTGTGGTCATTTTTACCATGTTCTGTGGTCATTTTTTCAAATTACCATTGAAAAAGGTATTTTTGACCATTTTTTTACTATTTAAAGTAGTAAAAAGTACCATGTGTGAAATATACCATTTTAGTAGTTGAAAATACTATTTAAAGTAGTTTCTAATACCATGAACATGGTAAATTTCACCATCAATAAGGTACATTTAACTATTGACTGTGGTAAAATTCACCATCAATGTAGTACTTTGTAGTTATTATCACATTTTAAAAGGAGTAAACTTGATTTGTGATATTACTATACAAATGTTTAATTTCTTCAAGTTTTCTTTCTTGGTTAACAATGTAAAATGTGTTTTATTTCTGCAGAATTAAGCTTCGATATGTATCAGAAAGTTAGTTTCAAGTTTATGCTTAACCATCAAAAAATATTTTTGTGCAATTTGGTGAATCCTTGAAATAAAATAATAAAATGCGGTAATGTAAAAGAGAATTTAAAAAAAAAGGTTGTAGTGAAAGTGAAAAAATTGTACTCCCGCGGATAAGAAAGTGACGTTGATTATTTCAAGTACGTATCTACTGTGGTTTACAAATTCATTTATATATTTTTGGATGCCCCAATTTACATTGTGTACTTGTGGCCATTTGGTTAAGTTTAGGTAGTTAGGGACATTAGGGTTATAGGGTCCCAGGTTCGAATCTCAGTTAGGTAAATTAGGTAAGGATTTTTAGTGTAATATTAAGAACTTCAGGTATGCACATAGTTGAGGATAAATGAAACATTGAAACTAAAATCCATTTCGAGAATCCCAACCTTATTTTTTTAAATTTTATAAATTGCATTTAGTACCTAATGAAATGCTATATGCCATAGTTGAAATTACAAAATAGAATGGTAGTTGTGAAATAGTCTCAAAAGTGGTAAAAATTACTATGTACATGGTGAAAATTTACTATGTACATATAGTAAGAAAATACCATGTACATAGTAAATTTTTACCATGTACATGGTAATTTTTACCACTTTTGAGACTATTTCACATCTACTATTTTTTTTTTAGTAATTTTTACCATTATTTTTTTTTCCTGTGTAGGTGATTACGTCGTAGGTACATTACAAACATACCCCTATGAAACCTGCATGTAAGTTTATAAGATAAGTGATTTAAACGAGTATATAAAAAGAAAAGGTCAATGCTTTGAAAACCCTCAATATAAAAAAGCACTTCTTTATCGTATAATAGGTTCGCATTGTATTTCGTACCGCAAGCATATATCTATACGTTCGTATAGGTTTAGGTATAGCACTTATACTCTCGAACCTGATGTCTCGTGTTTTTCCTCCCGTAATCAATGGGCCTCGTAATTTTGATCAGGTTCTCAAGGGTTGTAGGTAGGTACATCTTGTACATTACCAGAAGACAAGCATATCCTAATAAATGAAACAAATGCAAAAAAAGGCAATCCTTTTAACACCTTTTTCCGCAACAGTCGAGAGTAACATTTTCAATTTTCGAGTATTTTATTCCGAAAGAAAGGAAAAAAATCGCGTAAAGAATGAAATGAAAATAAAAAAATAACATTAACAATAATCTTATAAAGTAAATGGTGAAAAAAAAGACATCGAAGGGTTTCGAAAGTAATTTATTTCTCACGCCTTTGCAACGGACAGAAAATGACGAAGGTATATTCTTCAACCCTTTTCAAATAATTGAATACAATTCAACCGCAAAACTTCGATTTTCGTAACGTTTCGGGCAAAAAGACGAATATTATTGGTTTATTGGTTTTGCGATTCTAGCAACAAAAATATAGTTATTACGAATTTAACAACTCAGACTCGCTCGTTGCGTTGGTTCTTTGATTCACAAAAAAATGATAATAAGTTTTAATAAATGAACGATTTGAAAAAGTTGCGGCTCGCTGAGGCAGGCGGTGTAAGTTATTCTTTGGTGATGGCGATGGTGATGATGAGAGAGATCTGCGCCCTGCGCACAATCTGCTGCAATTGATTTGTGTACAAAAGGGGTTAATTTGATAGAAGTTACCGTGGCGAATGTTTTTATAGCTTTCGGGCCTATATCTCAATTTCAATCTGCGTACTTTTTTTTTTTTTTTTTTTTTTTTTTTTTGTAAAATATCAATTTGATGCGTAGCCAAGGAAGACGTTGAATTTTTCATTCACGTGTGCACATTTGTATAGTGAATAAATATTCGAATGTATACAATTAATATTAGGCATATTAGATGGGTATACGAGTGAAAACCTAATTAAATTGATACGTAGGTATAAATGTACAATTGTACATAAATGAAACAGGTAATCACTATCGGTGAAATAATGGACCATAAAGATTTTAGCGAGCCAACTAGGCCAACTGCTCGAAAGAGTATACAAAATAAGTATACTCCAGCAGAATTAATCATTCAAATTTTATTTTGCGGCTCGTTGGAGGTCGTAAAATGAAAATATTTTATAGTAGGTACCTAAACCTATTCTAACTATATCGTCGCACCGTATCACTGAAAAAAGCGTCCACCGACACTGCAGAGTATATGAAGGTTATGAAGAGGTTGGATGAGGAATGGGGAAGAATAAGGGTAGAAATACAAGTATATAGGAGTACGTACGTACAGTATGCTCGCCATAACACCGCTATTAACGTGTCTATTAAACCCCATTGAAGAATGAATACGTAACATACCTCTTATAATGTACCTACTACCTTTAATGCTTTGTAAACGTACCGTGGGTGTTCGTGTAAATTATACGCAAACTCCAATGAAACCATTTAAAACATTTTTTTTTTTTTTTTTGCAATCTATCTTTCGCCTATTTACAACTAGAACTTGAATTTTATGAGTAAATAAACTTATACTTATATAGATGAACAATTTGAAATTGAAATTTTTCCAAAAAAAATTATGGCATTTACTCACACTGAAGAGGAGTTGACCTCGCAGATCTGAGGCCTGAGGGGTATATTAAGTACATTTGTTGTAATCTTGATGAGTGTATACCTACTGTATTTTGGAAATAACGTACGACCCCGAATTATCGCTCTCAGTCCGTGACACTTTCTTATATAAATATTTACTTTTCATATCGAGGAAGAGAAAGCATTTTCCGAGAAAACCTTGAAAATTAATTTTCGTATAACAGGCCAAGGACGATTTAAATCACACATTATGCGTATACTATAACTATACTTATACGTACCTAACCTATCTAAATAGGCTACTAAGTGATCATTTTATTCATGCACATATTAGTCGCGTAAAACAATCGTCGGTGTCTTTTGTTTAAAAATATATATTATTGTACCTTCTCTCAGAGAATGTCGGAGGTACTCGATTTTAGAGGCCTCAAAACCAAGGCATTTATACAATTATACAAAATGCGGATTTAAAAGTATTTTTTGAGCAAGTTGAATGCCCATTTTTAATAAAAATTTACGAATTCTTAGCCTCTTAGGTGATTTAGAATGGCACAACAATTTGATGATAGATATCATCGGATTGAGTTTTTTCTCTAAAAACGGAGGGAAAAATTCTAAAATTTTTCAACTTTACTTTCATGTTAAGAAACTGTCACTTTTGGTGATTTTTTTCACATTAAAAGGTTTTGAAAATTTTTTACAGATACGTCAATGATGAAAAATCACCGCAAATGGTCTTTTTGGGTAGTAATGTGTATGTTAAAACGATTTTATCAAGTACACCCTTTTTTAAATTTTTAACCATTTTTTTCAATTTTTCTCAAAAATCGTAAAAAGTGACGTTTTTCCATGTCCCATGAAAATGGGGCTAAAGATGAAAAATCATCGAAAATGGTGTTTTTATATTGTATTACCGACCTTATAACCACTTTTCAAAAAAAAAAAAAAAAAAAATTAGAATTTTCAAAACTGTGTATTTTTTCAAATTTTTTACTTTGACCCTCCCTTAGAGATCTCTAAAATATATTACCTATGTATGGTTTCAAAAAAAAATTTTGTGCTGTGTTTTCTCATCAGATAGAACATATTAAGCGGTTGGGAGCGGGACTTTTTAAAATTTGGTAAGTTTTGAACCACCCTACCCCATCCCCCCAAAAAAGTTTAATTTTTTCGGAAGCAGTGCAAAATTTATTTTAGTCTTCCAAAAATCGAGATTTTTTTCATTCGAAGATTTTTCAAAAAAAAAAAAAATGGTACCTACCTTTTTTACTCTGATAATCAGAAATTTGCCCTCAGACTGTTTTCTTTTTTTTTTTTCTTTTTTTATTCTTTTTTTTGTATAAAATCTAAAAGATTTTTACTGCAAAAAATTGAGAAAGAAAATTGTAGGTATTCTAAAATTGAATTTTTTTTTTATTCCACAGAAATTGAGAAAATTTTTTATATTAGGATGAAATAACTGGTTAATGGAAGGGGGCTGGGGCAGAAGTGCGTACTCCATGGTGAGATGTGATATTAGGAAGTTTGTAGTGAGTTATATCTGCTGTAAATTCTCCAGACCCAAGTAACCCGGAGGTTTCCACAGTTGTGTTAGGTAGGTATATGCCAGTCTTCTTCAGAGATTCTCGCCTGATACCTACCTGATCCATATTCTGTACTTACAAAATTGGAAAAACATTGCAAATTTGAATTTGTCAATATTCATTTTGTTGATCTGTTTAAACACAATTTTTTTTTAAATCTGAAATTGAAAATTTTTTATTTCATTACTTTCTGTAAAAAGAAATATTTCTCATGATTTCTATCCAAATTATTTTTTAAAAATTGATTGAAAAATCAATTTTTAAAAATTCAAATGTCAAGTAAGTATATAGTTCTCTTTTTTTTTCTAAATTGAACATTTTTATATTATGGCGGTAGCAGCTACCTGCGACGAGTACATATTTGTACTACCTACCAGTACATTAAACGTACATAAAGTCTTATATCTCTGCGGGTATCTTTTTCTTTCTTTCGCCATTTACTCTTCTTGGTTCTTGGTTTTTGGTTTTTCTTTCTTTTCTGCTTTCTTCTTCGCTTACGTCGTCGCAGCAGTAAGTATAGTAGCAGTCGCAGTCGTCGATTCCTCGTTTATTAAAGAGGGGATGATATGCTGCTTTACCGCAAACAGCGAAACGGAAAAATCCCGCCTTATATTTAAAACTCCGCCCATAATTACCGATTGAACCTTCAACAGATTCAAGTCGTCTGTATCAGTCTCATCTGGATTCTTATCTCCGGCAGCACGTGTCATCGAAGCGTGTAAACTTCGTCATGAAATTATCAGTTCGGTTTAATTGTTTCAAATTAACATGAAATCGACATGGTTCATTGGCCCGGCGTAGACTTGTCAATTCTCGCGGTTTTCTTTTTTGCCGGAAAAGTTTAAAAAATAGACAGCAAATTTATCCAAATGATGTTTTTCCTTTATTTATCTCGATCGAATGTTTTACGAGTGTAATTTTTCTTTTTCTTTTTAAAATCGTTTCGAAAAGAAATTTTTGTCGGTAGTTCATGTGAAGCTGATTTTTTTGTTCTTTTGTTGTTTTTTTGTACCTGTTTTTTCTTTTTTTTAATTTTTTTTATTGTTTTTATTAGATTTTTTTTCTTTTATCGTTTCAAAGTTAATTTTTGTTGATTTTTTTTTTTTTTAATTTTCAAAAGTCATAATTCGAGTTTTTTGTAAAAGAATTTTCTATATTTTTTTTAATTTATTTTTTTTCGCTTTATGGTAATGATGACGAGTATTTTGCTGATGATATCGTCCTTTTCATGTTGATGACCTACCTAGTTGAGAAATGCGGAAAAATTGATGCTCGAAAATGAATACGATTTCATTAATTCCTCCAAAAATTATGATACGAACTTAACTATGGGTGGTAAGTTTTTGTCTTCCGCATATATTTACTATTTATATTATGTACATTAGTAAAATAGGACCATTGTTACTCCTTTAAAAAGTAGCATATCTACTTGAATTGGGGTGTCGAGTTTTCATTTAATCCAAAATCCATACATTTAATTATAGTAGATACCTAGGTATTAGGTATGTGTAATTTCAAAATTCCATGAAGAAGTCTAGTCTGGTCCAAAATTTATTCTAAAAGTGTGATTCAGTCTGATGGGTGAACATCATACTCGTATGTACCTTATATACATGTATGCTTTTGAAATTATTTTCATGTTTTGCATGTTTCAAAAGTACCTAATTCTAGGCATTGAAATTTAATCGACAGCTATAGAAAGTTCTATGCTTTGAGGGAACTGATGATGAGAGGTGAAGTGCGGAATGCTACAATTTTTTCATATGCTCGCTCAACACTTTTTGAAGAGATGAAAATGGGTGTTCGATGCAAGTAAATTTTCTCTAAAAAAAAAAAAAAAAAAAAAAAAATTCAACCTGGCAATTGAGAACCGTTTCATAGTGCTTACAGTAAGTACTCTGCTATTACAGTGACGTCATTTTGATTTTTTTAACCGTGTGTGCTCAAATTTTCCCTCCTTGGATTTATAATAGTGGCAGAAAATTTTCAGAAACTGTGGTTGTTCAACTGTGATATTGTTAGTGGCGCAGCCAGTGAGGGAGGCTTTTGGGCCTCAGTCCTACCCAAATTATTTTCAATTTTTTTTTCAAACAGTCGATTTAAATTTGATACTAAAAGTTGAACTGAACACAGACACCGTGCCTCATTCATTCTCAATTGTTTCCTTTCAATTTTGAATAATATGGCTAATTTTTTTCATTTTAGACTAACACAAAATAATAGGTAGCTATGCATTTATTTTTGTCAATATGCTCTGGAATTTGGCCCCTTGGCATTCAAAATAATTATATAGATAGGTAGGTGGCTAGGTGGTAGGTGCATAGCTGTATACTATCATTTCGATAAAAAATTTAAATCAAATTAAAAAATTGTTTCGAAAAATGATTCAAATACGAGTATATTTTTTTGTACAAAATATTCTCTTGGAAAGAAATTGGTTGCTGAAAGAAACTATATAAGGAGGTACATAGTTATTTTAAAAATTTGCTAATGAATGCGTAAAATTTGAAGTAGGTACATAGGGGGGGGGGGGTTCAGATTGCGTCCCATGAGGGGGGATGACTGTGCTTACGTGCGGAAGGGACTAGTTCGATTGCGTCCCAAAGAAATGCGTACGTGCAGAATGGGCTAGGGCTAGTCTTATTGCGTCCCAGTTCATTTAGAGTTATTTAGGATATACTACATGAAGGCGAACTGGTTTATATCCCAAAAACTTTTTTGGTTAATCTTGAGTGGGAAAGTCATAGTCTTGTGAAAAAGTATTTTTAGAAAAAATTACTTTCAAGAAATTTTTAATATAAAAAGCTCGAAATTCATCCCTACTTCCACCCCAAAATTTCAAATGAAAAATTTGGAAACAATGACCGAAGAATTCGATTTTTTTTTAATGTGATATTATTGTGAATAAAATAATTTTTAAAAATCGTGTTACTGAATCAAAATTCAGGAAAAAAGTTTAAAAGAATTTTTACATTAAAAATTGAAGCTACAAATTAAGAGAAGTAATCATTTTTAAAAAATGTTCCAAGTAAATAGTCCGAAAAAGTTGAAATTTCAAATTCAAAAAAATCACATGAAAAATTAATACCTACCTACTTATACTTACTTATGAAAAGAGTTTTAAAATAATTTCAAAAAAAATAGTGTTTAACAAAATTTGTAGAAAGCTTATTTTCCACAAAGTTTTAAAGCGATTGTTTTTAAACTTTTGAAATTTTTTTTGAAGGGCCGCAATTGGAGTAATTCATATTTGCACGTACACATTTTCCATTGGGACGCAATCGGGCGATCCCCTAAATAGGTACCTAGGTACATATAAAAAAAAAAGCAAATTAGTTACCTGCCTTACGTTAATGATAAATAGGTACACAAAAGTTATAATATTTATAGTGCCTAACTCGAATCCCTTTTGTTGCACATTTTTTTACCCAAGAGGAAATCCTGGCCGCGCTACTAGATAATTGTATTCAAAAGTGAAATATTTGGTGGTTGCGAGTATAAAATATGGACTACTATCAAACATATGTATGTCTAAGATACTACGATTCATTTCTAATTTTCTAAACATGATTTTTTTCCCTTTCATCGTCCAGCGTTATACTCTTCTTAGATCGTAACTCTTTTTTTTGAATGGAAATTCACTATCTTTCGACGTGAGGATGTGACTCACTCTGAGCATAAGTTCGATTGTTGGTGTTTTGGTAGTTTGAGTTTAATCGAGATAACAGAGTGATAAAAGTGTTTGAAAAAGGCTAGAACCTATGAATGAAGAAACGAAAAAAAGAGTTGTAATAAAAAATTAAAGATAACGTATTTGAGAGTATTATGATTGTGATAAACATACATGTATATCGTACTACTCGTAATACTACTAATGAGATGGCATAGATGATGCCGTTTATCTGTTTCCTTGCGCTAACGTTTGCAGATTTTTTATTGATACTTAATTATGATATCATCGTGACCATAATTATTACGCACACAGCTTAGTGTACATATTATTATTATTATTATTTGTACATACAATAGTTTCACATATGGTCACGAGATCAGCGATAATAATAATATAATCTCGTATATACGAATACCGCGCCAGCAAATTATTGTACGCGTGCATATGTGTACGTTAGGGTGGAATGATTTTGACTTTTTTTCGAAAATCGAAACAGCCTACGGCACAAAAGTTGTGTTTTGGTGTCAAAATATCATGGTAAAAATTTGAGCCCCCTCGGTCAATATTAACCCACGCTTCAGGGGGTCCAAAGTTTTCAAATTTCAGTAAAATTTCTCATATAATAAATTTTTTTTTTTTTTAAATTAACAATTTTTCAGAGGTCTAGTCGATGGTAGGGGTCCTCTTGGTGACCCAGAACCCGGTCATCCATCAAAAAATTGCATAAAAGTATAAACAGGGGTTTCCAAAATATCCACCTTTTGCATAATTACACCAAAATCAAGAAATGCGCGAATATTTTTATTTTTTGAGATATGTTGCATATTTTGAGGTTTACATATTTGAAAATATCTTCAAAATGAAAGGGAAGTCCCATCACCACCACCCCTCCATATAAAATGGTACATTTTGCTATGAAAACTTTGTCCTGTGTTTTTTAATGAAATTACTCATTTTACCTACTTTGTATTAGGGCAAAGTGAAAAAATTATCACTCTCATTACCATATGCATGAGAGCGGTTCATTTTGTGTTGAAAACATCCCATCAGAATATTAGACTCCTTCCTCAAAGGCGCAGGGCGTTAGGGATCCTCAAAGTGGGGTCAGTTTTGGAAAAACAAAGTTTTCATGGCAAAATGTCTCATGTTCTATGGAGGGGTGGTGGTGATGGCACTTCCCTTTCATTTTGAAGATATTTTCAAATATGTAATCCTCAAAATATGCAACATATCTCAAAAAATAAAAATATTCGCGCATTTCTTGATTTTGGTGTAATTATGCAAAAATGTGGATATTTTGGAAACCCCTGTTTATACTTTTATGCAATTTTTTGATGGATGACCGGGTTCTGGGTCACCAACAGGACCCCTACCATCGACTAGACCTCTGAAAAATTGTTAATTTAAGAAGAAAAAAAAAATTATTATATGAGAAATTTTACTGAAATTTGAAAACTTTGGACCCCCTGAAGCATGGGTTAATATTGACCGAGGGGGCTCAAATTTTTACCATGATATTTTGACACCAAAACACAACTTTTGTGCCGTAGGCTGTTTCGATTTTCGAAACAAAGTCAAAATCATTCCACCCTAGTGTACGTACATTCGAGTATGTGTAATTCGATGTATTCGACATTCGTATTCATTTAATACACGCTTAATTCCTATACTCGACTACTCAAATGTATACATATCTATAAAGTCTACTCCTTGTACTAGGTCTATTTCGGATCTTTGACTAATTTATATGCAGAAGTTACGCAATTGCGTTTCGGTCTCGTTTGCAGATGACGCGGCATTTTCCGGAAAAATTGACTTATTCTCGTAAACATCGCTCTTTACGAACCCATCAACTACCAGTGCAGTAATCGAACAGATAAAATATCGCGAATACGATGACTCCACATTTAAAAACACGCGATACGTGCTTCTCAATTTTACAACATCGGACTCGTAAGTCTCGATGCTCACGTATAGTTGACCATAAACGAGCCTTATCTTAAGTGCTACATAAGCATCTGAAATTTCAATTTTTTTTTTCGCCATTTTGAAAATAGGTCGACACGACGCGACTACTGGTGATCGTTGTTGTAGGTATATTCGTGTCGAGTAGCGACAAGAAATTTTTCAAAATTTTGGTTCTTATGTAGGTAAGTCTAGGTATACCAAATAGGTAAGAATTCGTTTGGAATTGGAGGAGTACGTGGCTTAGGCTAATACCCATATCAGAAAGTGCGAGGGAAAGAGATGAGCTTAAGTTTTGGATGGATTCGAAACAAGCTCAGCAAGACTCTGCCGTCTAAGAACGGTACCTATAAGTACGCAGGCAGAGGCGGTACCTAAACTATTACCACCTATGGATCTTTTCAAAGAGTATTCTCCATATTGATGAGGGAATGGTCGATGGAGCAAATGCGATCATCGTATTGAAAAAATTTTCTATCTCAACCACTTCTTGCATACCTACCTACTGAACGTGTTCGTGCAATATGTATTGTGTCTTGTGTCTCTATCTACCTATCTATGTACAGCGCGTATCTGTGTATACTGTATAGCTAGCTACATTTATTATGGTATAGATGACTATGCTGTGGCATGGCAGGAGATTAAAATTGAGTCACAGGTCACAGTAAATTGGTTTGCTGCCGCTAGCGAGAGTGAGAGATAACCAGTGGGTGAAAGATTTAAGTCGTGGTCCTTTTTGGCACCTTCTGCTTTTCACGTTGTTCGTTTACCCCGACATAATACGCATTACCCATTTACGAAGGTATCTTACCTGTACCTGTACCTAAACCTAGCCTAGGTACACCTATATGCGCCCATCTAACTCGAGACGAACGAGCGAGGGTTATTTAAAATAAAAATGAGAAGAAAAAAAGTAACTACCTAACAATAATTTCTCGCACCATCGCCTATACATATTAGACGTACGTCTACGTATTTACTTACCGTATTCTGTTTAATTTAGTTAAACCGAGCTGAAAAATTATGCTCCCGTTTCGTAAGTTATTAGTCAATCTCTTCTGACAACGAAGATGATCTGCTCGACCTACTGAAGGCATCATACAGGGCAGAGAGTGGCTCCGGAGTGTGGTGTACACTTTCTGAAATTCGGATGGAACAAAGTCTAATAAACAAAAAAATTCATATACCTATACGTTGTACCTACTGCCTATTTATACTTTGAGGGGGTAGTGTTTTTCAAAATTTTCAAAATTCCTACAAAATGATGGGTACGTGGTACGTGAAACAGGAACTAAAAACAGTCATGTTGAAAATTTGCCTATTTTTGAAAATTAAGGCGCTACCAAGCTTAAAAAGTGAGAATATTCAAATTTCGAAGCACTGCAGCGCCTTCATTTTAAAAAATAGGCAAATTTTCAAAATAATTTTAATTTCAAAGATAGGCATATATCCAATGTGATGACAACTTTTTCTGGATTTATAAAGTGTTAGGTATCTTCTGGCAGGGTCGAAAAAATTTTAAAATGCAGCGTTGCCAACCAATTTTACCAAGAAATTTCCCATCTTCGAAGCTTTGTAGCGCCTTCATTTACAGAGATAGACACCACGTGTATGTTAAGTTTGTTCTTAGTTGAACTCTGATCTATCTATATTTTAAAGTGAGCACCACTCCTGAGCTAAGCTGTAGATATGGAATTGAATTGCTGTAGAATTGCCATTCTATCAATACCTCGTACCTATGTACACAGAGTACACAGTACATAGTACATACGCTGTCATTGAACTCGCCCTGATGCTGACGTTACGTTAATGAAATTATTTGTGGCCTATGAAACGAGTGTCTAGGTACGTTATGCGAAAATTATCTCATCAGCTGGACTGGAATCTCTTTCGTCGTATTCTCGTATTTTTCGCTTACTCCGCACAAAATCATGCGGCTACGCATAAATGTGTTCGAGGACATTGTACTTAGGTTAGGTTCATAGGAGATATATAGGATGAGACGAAGTCATACAGTGGATGTACTCGCAGTTGATATTGCTAGTCTACGTGTAGTATATACGGCTATAAAGTTTACTCCAAGTTGAATTAATGTATATATTTTGTTTCCCTCAATTTGCTAATTGAGGTATAGGTAGGTACCTCTCTACTAAAAAGTTTCTCGAATAATTTCGTTTCCAGTATTTATAGCTACAATACGCTAAACGTATGAGCAATCAGTCTGGCTTTTAGTTATTTGTCATCAAATTCTCATTCGCCGTGTGGTGTGAGAAACTTTACTTAAAGAAATCTACCTATTTGATGCTGATAATATATTTTTCAATATCTGAAAGAATTGTCACAATATTACTGATAAGCATTTGAATGGTACTACTCTATTCTATCTACCGACATCGTCTGTGGAAATGCCAATATATCGCTTTCCCACCGTACGCGCACTATTCCGACCAATTATGTATACTTATGCGTTTTGCGTTAAAAAAAAGAAAGAACCACGATTGCGAATTCCAGAAATTTTTCTGGGCTGAGTAGCGATCATTATGCGAATATGTCGACAGAGAAAATTTGCTTATCTACGTGAGTTTTTAATTTAAAACAGGAAACGAGAAAGAGCTGAAATTATTATATATTTTAATTCGCTAATCGTGAGATGTTTCAATTTTTTTTTATAAGAAAAGAATGTATGATATGGTTTTGAAATTTTCGCAAAGATTTCAAAATTTTCTCTTTAGTTTATTGCTAGGGTAAATTTGCTGATTTCTTTAACGCTGCGAGTCGTGTTCGTAATAATTAATTAAATAAATCATAAATGAACAGCTATCGTTAAAAACTTGGGGAATTACTTACTTGATTTTTCATGCATTTTTTTACTCAGTTGAAAATTAATGACAGACAATTTTCCTCCGCATGATTTTTTTTTTTTTTTTTTTTTTTTTTTTTCAAATTACCTATAAATTCTACGTATTACAATATTAAATTGATCCTGCAGTAATTTCATAAAAATTGTCCAAAAATTCAATTTCAATGTTGAACCTGAAAATTATTTTTAAGAAGTAGGTGTGATATCTTTTATTCCCCTAAAATTAGATTCTTTTAGTACGAAAAATTCAAAAGATTGTCTAACTCCAAAAAATTTGATATTTTTTTTCTTCAAAAAAATGATATAACGAATAGAATTCATTTTATTGTGATTATTTTTTTTTTCTTTAAGAAATTGAGCGATATTTTCTTCTAGAAACAAGAGTTTTCTATAGAAAAAAGATGTGAGGATTTCTTTGCTTTCGAATAAGAAACAAAGATTTTTCATCTACTTCTTTCCTTTCTTTACTTCAAAAAAATAATAAGAAACGTTTTTTAAGCTGACTGCAAAAAAATTAAGAGCATCATTATTTTTTATTCCTGGAAAATTCTTATTCTTTCCTAAAAAAAACTTGAAAATACTAATTGCCTCTAAAAATTAAAAATTTTTCTGTTTAAAATTTTTTTTTAAATTGAGGAATTTTTTTCAAAAAAAAAAAAAAAAAAAAAAATGAAAGTTCATATTTTTATGTGTTTTCGTACTTTGAAACAATTTAGGCGGTTTGTGGAAAAAGGGCGTTCTGCTACATAACGCCCTTTTTCAATATTTTCGGAAATTTGAAATCTTCAGGTCTCCAACTATTAGTGCACGATGTATTAGATCTGGCAAATATACATAGACGATGATAGACGCCTTGACAGGTGTTTGTTTTTTTCGTTTTTTCCCAAAAATACCCAAATGACGCCATTTTGGGAACCCACAACCTCTAAAAGATGACCTGGGCACCTAGAAATCATGTCTGGGCTTGTTTCGAGACGATATTTCTGATATACTACAATTTCAGCAAAATCGAAAAAATTGACTTTTTCAACTTATTTCATGCATTTGGTTTGACATTTTTAAAATTTTATCCTATTTGACGGACACGTTGCTGAAATCTTGGTAGTTCTCGATTATAAGACTCTTAAAAGTGAGAATATGCAACAAAAAAAAAAATCATAATTTTTTTTTGAAAATTTCAAATAAATGTAAAAAGGGCGTTAATGGACTGTTACAAAAACGGTTATTTTGGCGGTATAACGAAAGATTTTTAAATTTTTTTTTCTCAAAAATATATACCTCAAAGAACACACTATCCACCTACTATAAAAGATTTCACTTCAATTGACCACATTTCGCAGTATAACATTTCAAAACTTTGAACATGTTTTTTTTTTTTCACTTTTTGAAATCATCTAACGCCCTTCTTCCACCAAGCGCCTCAATTAGAATTTTTTCAGACTGACTTCAAAAAATTAACGCAATCGAACATAATTTTTGTATTCCAAAAAAATCCAATTTTTTTTTCTATTATGATTTGAGAAATATTTTGGCTCTGAATGTGAAAAATTTTTGACCTATTTTTAAAAATAAATTGAGAAAACCAATTAAGATGAATTCTTGATAAAAGGGATTTATTCAAAAAGATTGAGTTTATTTTTGCAAAAATTTGAAAAAATAATTAAGTAGGTATATTGCTCTTTAAAAAAATTGGTAAATTTTTTCACCTATCCTTTTTTTCAATTACTTTGAAAATTTGAGACATTTTTTGTTTCAGAATGAGAATTTTGAATTTTTTGTATGAGTTACGCCCGTGTTTGTGGTGCAAATGCAAAAACTTGAATGTGGTCTCATTTGAAGTGCTCGTTATGTACATAGATGTACCACTGAGTGGTATAGAGACAGTGTCCTACCTAGTTTTTGTCGTGCCTCTATACCTAATTATCAGTCTCGTATTACTGTATGTGTATACCTGGTACTAATTCGGTCAATTTTTTTTTTTTTTTTTGTAGGCAGTAGCGAAGAAAGTGAAACGGAGTACAGTAAAAAAGAAGACCAAGTACGCGAAGACGAAGCGGATACGCGAATTAGCCAAAACGACAATGGAATCGCAGATTCGTTGGTGGAGGACGAAGCGGCGTTTCGGATCCAGTTCAAATCGTTGCTGCCCCACGAAATAGAATTACGAAATGCCGGAGCCGAAGGTGTTTGGAGTACAACGTCCATCCCTTGCGGTACGAAATACGGTCCGTACATTGGCAAATGGTTATCGAAACCAATAGACACACGTTTCGCTTGGGAGGTAAATATCACACATTTTTTTCAGTTTGATTTCTGGCCTGTTTTTTGCTTCGATATTAATCTTAACGAAATTCTATCATTTATGTGATGTACTATCTAACTGTTGAATTGAAGTGGTGACACTTTTCAAAACTCCCTAGATATACGTAGCTAGAGGCATATCAAAAAAAAAAAAAGCAAAAAAAGCAAAAGGGACGAGAAAAGGCACGAGCGTAATTAATTTTTTAAACCCGAATTTGACACGGCGTGTCGATCGTAAAAGAAAAATAATAAAAATGAAAAAATGAAAAAAAAATAAATAAATAAAAAATAAGATACAGATACGGAATACTTGCTCCCTGCCCGTACGAGAGCAACTCGTGTAGCGTGGAGATGCGTTGCGTCGTGATTCGGTGTATAAATAAGCGTAGTCGGAGTCGCGAACGTGTTAGATTTTGACCCTAAATAAAAATGTTAGATAGGATGACTTAAATGCGGAAAGAGCAATTTAAGGGTATGGAAAATTATCAATGAAGTTGATAATAAGAGAAGGGTGAAACAGGGCCAGGGTTCGTCTGATATTACCGAGCATTTATCATGCAACTTAGAAGGCTGCGTTGAGTTAAATGAGCAGTATCACACAAAACCATATGCTGCTGTGACCCTTTGCTGTGCTGTGCTTAGCTTCGCTTCGCTTTGCCTTGCCTTGCTTTGCCTTGCCACTTTGCTTGGCTTTTGTTGACAAAACCTATAAATTCGTCGTAAATACGTCCTGCATCCGTGCGTCGCGTCGCGTCGATGCTACCGCCACAGCGTCCGCATTTCGTGTTCGTTCTTAATCGATGGCCATTTATTTATAAATTATACGCTTATAAATTAGCTGATACCTAGCGCAGCGCAGGCAGTAGGCAGAGGCACCGATACTAACCCAAACCTATACACTGTATACACACAGCTATTAGGAATAAGTACGTATCGTTTTCTACGTGTCAACTTACTAACGGATGGACATTAATATTCCACGCATATCTAACCTGTCGTATGTAAAATGTTTAATTTGCCCAATTTCAATTTTATCTCTACCCCTGCCCCTAGCCCCGCTATTGCTATCAGTATTTACGTGTAGACTGCAGTAAAGCTCAGCCACAGAAATGCATGTTAGTACCTACGTTAGAGTCCATGTATCGGAGCGCGGATGATTTTTTTGAAAAAATTGAGAGATTGTTTCTCTAAAAATGAACGACCTTTTTGTCCAAAAAATCGAAGTTCCACTAACATAAAATGGAAATTTTTTCAGTAGAATTAGACGTTTTTTCGTCGAATAATAATAAAAAAGATTTCTTTTTACTGAAAATTTTTCTTTTTTCATGAGAATTTATCAGGATTTTTTTTATTTAAAAAAAAAGGCTCGTGAACTTGAAGGTCTTCATAAATTGGATTTTTTTAAATAAGAATTTTCCAAAACTTGAAAATTTTGAAAAATTGTTTTTTTTTTTGGAAATTGAATTCTACTTTTAAAAATGAATAATTTTTTGTACATACTCATTTTGCAAACCACACAAAAATTGAAATTTTTTCAACTCATGATTTAGGCATTATAATTTTTATAAAATTGGAATTTTTTATTTTAATAAACTTGAATATTTTTAGGAACAACTAAGTATTTTTAAAAAATTGAAAAGTTTTCAAAAATAATTTTTTTTAAGATATCAAAATTTTTGAAAATTTGAAAATTGATAACTTCAAAAATTTAATTTCTTTTAAACCAGAACTTTTTGGATAACTAAATTTTTTTAAATTGAAAATTGTTTGTAAATTGAAATTTGAGTTTAAAATTGTTTGGAAAATAAAAAATTCGAAAAGGCAAAATTTTTTCAAAAATTGAAAATCAAAGAGTTTAAAAAACATAAACAATTGTTTGCAATAATTGAAAATTTCTAAAAAATTGACATTTTTTTTTTGTTGAAATCATTTGAAAACTGAAAACTGTTCCAAAACAAATAATTTTTTTAAAGTGTAAAAACTTAGGAAACCAGAAATTTAAAAATGATTTTTTTTTTTGCAATTTGAAGCTTAGATAGGGTTTTTCTAGAATTGAAATTTCCTATAACGTAAAAATTTAAATTTTAAAAATTGGAAACGAATTCAGCCAACGATCAAACTATTATTCATCATGATTGCACAAAAAAATGGATATTTTTTCATTAACAATTTCAAGTTTTCCAAAATTTTGGCACTCGATTTTAGGAGTTGCAAAACGTCTAAATCAACAAAAATATTGAAAAAATGGTAGAGAAAAGTTGGGGGTTATGAGTCATTATTTGAGTGGCAATGGAAAAAGTTTGGTCAATTTTTTTCATAATTTTGGTTACTTTTTTTGAAATTTTAGGTTACGTTACTATTTTTTTTTTCAAACGCTCCGATGCATGTTAGAGTGGAGTGAAAAAAAAAACATAGGTAGTAGCTACCTCGGATTTCGAACACTCACAGAGGTGGTTCACTTTGAGTTGAGAACCTTCTAAAAAAAAATTGAGCCTCCTACCTATCAGGGGAGTGGACCTAGGGAGTAGGGACCCTCATTTGAAAAAACACAGTTTTTTGACACTTTTGGGTAGTGCCACCTGCCACGTACCTACATGGTTCCCCTCGAGAAAAGTGCAATTTGAGTTTCTACGCCTTCCTAGACTATTCACCTTGAAATTTGATACCAATTTTTTCACCCTACCAGGGGGTTGAAAAGTTGCAGAACGTTGAAAAATGAAGATTTTCGAATTTAAAAAACTAAAATATCGTCTGCTTGGTACCAAAACTGGACTCAAATGGCTCCTATTGATGCAAAAAAATTATTTCAATAAAAAAAGTTGAAAGATTTTCATAGGTGACTTGCTAACTTTCAATTTTCATAAAACATCAATTTTTAGAAAGAAAAAAAAAATGAGAAATTTTAAAACTGAGTTTTTTTTCAAAAATGACCCCACTTTGAGGGTCCCCAGCTCCACTCTCCTGAGAGGTAGGGGTTCAAATTTTTTTTCGAATGTTCTCAACTCAAAGTAAACCTTCTCTGTGAGTTTGGTCGAAATCCGAGGTATATTTTTTACACTCCACCCCAATTTACCTACATATAAAAATTGAAACTCTTCTCCTTACGTACATATATTATGTACTTAGATTTTGGGAGGGGGGGGGAAGGAGTATGATTTACGTACAGGTACAGCAATATTATATTTTGCAACCTCTGAGAAAGATTTCGGATTTCGCATCAGTTTATCAAACACCCCTCCAAGAAAAGTGTAAAAATTGGTAAAGAAAAGAAAGAAAAAAAAGAAAAGTAGATTTTCATCTTAATAACGCGTAATTAACTCGTACATATGTCTATATATGTACGTAAGTCGCATAGGAAATATCGTTTACCCGAACTAACGTTTATTAAATTTTACGGATAGTTTATTTTGCGTTTTTTCCCCATCCGCAATGTATGGGGTGAAAAAGTGAGAGTGGCTCTTGAAGACGCAGCGGGGTTTCAACACCCTCGTTCGGCTGGTTTAAAATTGAATAATGAAGATAGCTATCGCGTGATTTGAAATGTACTCGATCGTAGTCACCGCGGCCTCGTCATCGCCGCCCAACGCAACCGAGCGAGCAACATCTTTCGATTACCATACTTTTTTTTTTTAATCAATCGCAATCGGTCAACAAGTTTATACTGTTGCCGTTCTTTATGATCGATTAGATAAAATTCGAGCATCTAATTATTTGTATCAGCTATAGGGTGAGCGGTGCTCTCACTTTTTACTACTTTCCAACTGATTTCCAGTATTAAGTATATACCTACTTAGCTGCTGTAGTGTTTATTTTACTATATAGGTAGTGTACGTCCCCTCTCGATTACAGTCGAGTATACCGACGTAAATGAAAATGAACACAGCAAGCTGTTACTTGTCAATATGATGTATCAGCTATTTATAATTTATGTCGTCGAATGTCGAATACCTCTCTACTCCGTCGTGTATTTTGAATTTCCCATTTCGCATTTCCTTCGAATCCGCACATTTTGTAGATGCGAAAATTTAAAAAAATGTCATATCGTTTACGTCTCGTCGTCTCGAGACGAATGAAGAATTTATCGTAGATACGTATTTGATAAAACTGCTTACTGCACGACTACGACTCTAGCTAGAAGAAAATGTTGTTGCCCCCAAACGATACTCGGTATTGCTGTTGCTTTCTGTCTTCGTGGCTGTTCACTCTTATGCTCGCAAATCAGCGGAAACGCTCATTTTCCTGCTACGTAAACGTGATTTAAACGAGCCCAATTTCGTATCATTTTTTCAAAAATTAGTTTAAACCATCGTACTTTGCAAAATTTTGATACACTCGACGATAAAAGTTCATTTTTAGGGCGGGAGGAGTTTGAAAAACGTACATATTTTGGTAGCATACAAGGTGTCCCGGTTCAGAATAACCAGACTTGAGATTTGTTTACAACCGAGTACCATACTAGCAAAAAACATATTTAGGCAGGTCCCTTTTTGAATTCACGAAAAATTGTCTCGAAAAAATTATTTTAGAAAGGAAATAATTTTGAAAATTCTCATGAAATTGAAAAGAAAAAAAAAAAAAAAAATAGGTACAAAAAATCGTCCATTTTTTGGAATTCTTCTAAAAAAGCCCAGAATTGAATTTCTTTGTTAATTTTCTTCAAAATTTAAAATTTATACATATTTATTCAATTTTTCAAAAAATTTAAATTATTATATTTTTTGAAAATTTCGAGTCATCAATTTTTCCAAAAATTGTTTTCAACCGAATTTTGGAAATTTTCAGAAGAACCGGTCGATATCTACAGGATTTTTTTTTCAAGAATCACAACTTTTTTCAGAAAATCTCTGTTCTAAAAAAAATTAAAAATTTCGAAGCTCCCACTCCCACCTTTCTAAAAAAAATCAGAACTCGAACTTATCACAGAAAAATTTTTGAATCGCAGAAAAAACTCTAATTTTCAAATTTTTGAGTAATGAACGAAACTGTGATTTTTCGATTTCAATTTTTTGATTTTTACATTTTTTTCACTTTTCATAAAAATTTAGATAAAATTTCCGTTTTTCCCCTTCCAATTTTGCTTAATTTTATTTTTTCTTTAAAATTTGTTCATTTTTTGAAAATTAATAGTACATCAATATTTTTTGTCCATCAAAATAGGTAAATCAGACATCGAATTCCTCAATTTTTTCAATTCTTCAAATCAAAAACAAAATAGCTAATTGTGTCGCTAAAAAAACTCAAAATTGACCACATCTTTACTAGTAGTTATGCAGGCATGATTTTGGTAACATTCAGTCTTTCAGTGTGTCTACCGGCGGACAAGGACATACCTTTTACCAACCGTCACAAATACTTGAAAATTTTCTTGTGAATAAATCAAAAAAATCATTTTTTCCATCTCATAAAAAATCGTATTTTTTAAAACTAAAAAATTATATTTAAAAAAAAACCTCTAAACTCTACATTAAAAAAAAAGGGTGTTTTCAATTTCAATATTAGGTATTACACCTAAAAAAAAAGAAAATAATTAATTCAAAATCTCTCTAAAAAAAAAATTTTGAAACATTTTTATCTAGGTATATTTTTTGGAAATTGATATAATTTTACTAGAGAGAGTTGTTTAAAGCTCTGAACCACGTAAAATTTAAAGAGAGGACGATAAACTATAATGTTTCGATGATTCTATATAGTGAATGTGCCGAACTGCCTACAGTTCTACATTTCCTGGATTAGAGACGGAGGTGATGTGATAGAAAAAAATTCACACCTGTTCAGAAATCTCTCGACCTGAGTCAATATTATTGGTAACGTGTGTACGATTGCGATGTAATAGGGTAATGAACCAATGATATAGATAATGAGATTAAAACAATCGAGGCTTCTAAAACGATTTACAATTGATACTTATACGTACTACACGTACGTATAAGTATCAATTGTAAATCGTTAAGTATATGTCAGCGTCAGCAAAATAAATATTCGCAAACTTGGCAGAAATAGTAGGTACTTCTAACTTACTAACGAATGACAAATGTTTTAGTAGTAGGTATACCTATGTTCATTACATAGAGAGGAAGAGAAAGAGACGGAGAAAGAGAGAGAAATGCGAATCAACCTCCCAATTGAAAGGATGGATGGGTAGAGAAGGACCAAGCAGGGCAGGGCAGGGCAGGGCAGGATATTTGTAGTGTTGAACTGCGGCGAATGTGAAATATGCTGTATCGAGAAGAAGCGGAGCAAGTTTTTATGCGAATACGCGCACAGAAATATTTTTCAACGCGTTCTTCTACAAATACTCGTACATTGGCATATCTGTTTCAGTCACTGATCAATCATAGCGCATTATTCACTTGGCTGATTTTAACGTTTTCTTTACGCTTTGTTGCCATCAAGCACATGGGCCCATGGGCACATGCTACGCTATTTCTATTCGTTCATCGTTCTTGGTTCGTATTCGCAGACGCAGAATTGTGCCTTCTACGTAGACGTACTAAGCGTACGTAACAGTTTTTCGTTGCTTTCTTTTTCCTTATTTTCCCTTACTTTTCCCGATTCCGCTCGACTTTGTTCGTTTTTTAATCAGTTGGTAGGTACTATTTACCTTCCAAACTGTTTTCTCTCTTTCCGAATGACGTATCTTCTGAAAGTCGAAAGCCTACACACTTATCCAATACCATCACAAAATATCTACTTATGTACGTGTGGGCAGACTACGAAGATGGTAGAAGTGGTACTTGTCCATGCCCATTGCCCATTGACCATGCCCAGTCAACTTCCATTATATGTAGCTACCTATACAGTGTTTCTAACACGTTTACTGTGGGTAAAGCGTAGAGTTCGCGTCTCATCCTCTCGACTAATTTTTACCAAAAATTGCGAATTGTTGTTTGTAAGTTTGAGTTGTTTTTGTTGGAAAAATGATTTTTCCAACACGTCATCGTGTTTGAAAATGATTAAGATTGATGAAATACCTATACGAGCGTTGTGTTTTCGTTTCATTTCTTTTCTTTTCTCTTCTTTTCTCAACTTTCTGTGTTATTAGCTACCTACCTATTTCACCTAGGTTCTGATGTAGGTGTTGGTTGTATGGTTCTTTTTCTCGAACAAAAAAATTGAAAAGTCGGGTAAGAGCGAACACTGTCTTGCCAAGTTTTTCCACATCAGCTGACAGAAGGCGAAGGGGGAGGCTATGCGATGTGTCGCGTACTTCGGTATAGCATTATCAAAATTATAATTCTTTTTTTTTTTTTCCTTTCTATAGGGCGACGATAAATATAAACCTAATGTCGTACGTCAGCGAAGAAGGGAATGAAATAAAAAAAACAATAAGTCTATTTTATAATGCGACGCTTATTAAAAATAATATTTAGACCTAACCGATAAAGAAGAGAGCGCGAATTGGTGTAGGCCTACTCGTATCCCAAAGGATTTTCAATTTAACTCGAACACGTCACTTGTTACTCGTTAAACGTAATTTCCACTATTATACAAACTTATTTTAAGATCCGAATGCCGAAAGTTTGAAAGATAATTTCGTACTCGGCGAATAATGCCGGCAAGTTTTTCAAACTTTGTAAGGAGACGCCGGCGAATATTAAATTTAAGTTTAAAATACGCCTACGAGCTGTTTTTGATGGGTAAACGGTTTCGTTCGAGTGTAGCTATATCTTTACCTACGTAAGTGTGTAGTGTATATGGTTGATGTAGCCTATAATTATGAGCGGAGATTCTGCGATAGTGTAGCCGAACTGATAAATTCCCTAATTTCATGATTTCAGCGCAATTTGCTCAAAATTTCACTCCTGACAATTTTTTTCCTTTTTTTAAAAATTATACGAATGTTACAGCACTCAAATAGAAACGTCTCTCGAAAAAACAATTTCCTCCATGAACGAAATACGTGGCTGTTTTTATTTTTGTACTGGTATAATATTGAATTTTTCCCTCCTATTTGAAAATTTTTCTTTGATAAATTTTAGAGAGGGGCACTTTTCACGAAAAGTAATTTTATGAAAAGAAAAGTTTGAAAATCGTGAAAAGTTGTGAAAAATAATGATCAGCTTCAAGAGGCTGTCTGGTGGGGTATCTTTATTATAAAGCTCTTGTCGAGAGCTTCAAGATGAGGAAAAATCCTAACAAGGGAGCCTCGCCAACTCGTCACTTCTGATTGAGCTGAAATTTGGCTCACTGAAAGAGCAGGTCACTCAGACCTCACAACCAAATTTTTAGCTGCCAAAGTTGATTTTTCGATTTTTGGCGAATTTTTGAAAATGGCCGCAACTGCTTCCAAAAAAACATTTTTTTTTTGAAAAAAATTGTAAATTTCTAGATATAATCCTGAAAATCGGTTAGTATACTAAAGTCGACTTTCCGAGTCGATGGGCACCATTTTCGAAGCGATTCGGAGCCTCCAGGAAAAGTTGACTTTTCTCTAGCGCACTGGAATCTCTCCAGACAGCAAAAGTCAACATTTTCTGGGGGCTCGAGATCGCTTCGAAAATGGTGCAAATAGACTCGGTGGTCGACTTTAGGAAGTAGACAAAGTTTCGGATGATATGCTGGAAAAATTGATTTTTTGGAAATTTTTAAAAATGCAGAGTTTTCAAGTTGTCAAAAAAAAAACACGTGCGAACTCGTCACCTCGGATTTTGGATTCAACTACGTCAATCCATAGATGGCATCATACTAACGCTACGATTAAATTTTCAGCTGCCAAAGTTGATTACAGCGCTGTGTGGAGCTGTTCCAGTGCGCTGAAGAAAAGTCAACTTTTCCTGGAGGCTCCCGATCTCTTTGAAAATGGTGCCAATCGACTCGAGAGGTCGACTTTAGTATACAAACCAATTTTCAGGATTCTATCTTGAAATTTACATTTTTTTTCTTCAAAAAATGGTTTTTCGAAGGCGCGGTTTTAGTCATTTTCGAAAATTCGCCAAAAATCGAAAAATGAACTTCGGAGGCTAAAAATTTGATAGGTGAGGTCTGGGTGGCATGCTCTTTCAGTAAGCCAAATTTCAGCTCAATCGGAGGTGACGAGTTGGCGAGGTTCCCTTGTGAGTTTCGGTATAGTTGAATTTGAATAAATACTTTTCAAGGTGAACTTTACCTTTCAACTTTTCAAGAAAAGAAAACCCATTTTTCACTACCTACTTTCCACCGATACATCATTGGTTAATTTTTAAGTGTTTTTCAAAAAGGGGATAAGTCACAATTTTATGAAGGAGCAGGGACCTTCTTACATTACCGCTGCCAAAAGGCCTTCGTTCGTACCAATTTTCGTCAAAGATCTATGTGACTTATCCCCTTTTTGAAAAAAATACTATTCATTTGGGTCCTAATTTTTTTGGATGAGATTAATTTTTTGTGGGGTCCTCAAATTTCTGTACCTTTTTGAGGGGGGGGGGGGGGGTCTGAAAATTTTGTAGATTGTAGTGAAAAAGTAGCGATTTAGGAGGTGGGTGAGGGGGGGGGGAGTCCTACAGACACCGTATGTCTCTTTCTTCCCCCCCCCCCCCCTCCCAATCTACGAAGGTACTTTATAGATACGGTATTACTTAACTTGACCAAACAAGTGGTGGGATATTTTTTTTGAACAGCTAGGTATTCCATAGTATCTGTACCTACTTACTCTTCATTTCTGTTCCACTTTTGATGGGAACCAAAAAATGATGTCTTTCATTTGATTTTTTCCATCTTCGCAATCAGTATACATAATGCAATTTTATGCTACTGAGTAGTCAGTTGGTATTGGTACGTGATGTACTCGTATGTAGATGTACCTAAACCAAAATGCTCGGATTACCAATTACCATATCTATGCGACAGTTTGACTTGATTTTGTTTGTACTTGTATGCGCCGAGAGAGCATCTTGAGATGAAAAAATTGGCCGTTTATCGAAAAGGTGTAGGTATTGTTGCCGGTTGTGGCCGTGAGTTGAGGTTGTGCGACCGGTTTGAGTCGCATACAATGCATCGGCGTTGTCCGGCGACAAAGTCGTCACAGTTCGTTTACTTTGCGATTGACATGTGTCATATAGTCAGCATTATTTGATTACGACTTGACGAGGCGGGACGATGCGATCGCTATTTTTTGCATATCTCACTACCAAAGCGAGTCGAGCATCTCGTTAGCTACTGTGTGTACCTTACCTACTGTCTAGTCTAATAATACGTACAACTGCGCGCTCTGTATCTGTTTGAATTGGATAAAAATTATATATGAATAAATTACCAACGTGTAGATAGATACGCATATGCATTTATCGCATATGGATAGATTTGGATGCTGATCGACCTATCTAGGGAAATTTTTTTCAAAAAAAATTTGCACACCTTTTACCTATATTGATCCGTATCTATACGTTACATACAACATTATAATATGTATTTGCAATCTGCATTAATTAGATATCTACGGTAGGAATAGTTTTGGCCACATGTACGATATCTAATAGTTGTAACACTCATTGATAAGAAAGGTCTGCTGGTTGTATACTATGTAGCATTGAAGCTACGCTATACACGGTCACTCGTAGACTTGGTACGACATTATGCACTATACCTAGACCTACAGATGCACATAATGGTACTACAGTGGGATAGGTGTAGTCAGCTTATTGAATATTGCCGCTGTCGTCATCATTATTATCGAACATCATCGTGCTCGTCGCTCGCCGCGTCGTCAGTATTACTTGTTTCGTTCGATTGTTTGACATACAAGTAAATCGGCAATCGGCTACATCTCTATCACAGATCTGTGATAGAAGCAGCCGGCTCTTCTATTGTATTAACCTATCGTCCCAGCCTAAGCTTACGTTTCCTTCTCGATAGGTAATCGCATCTGTGAGAAGTGTACGTTCGCAGACATTCTCCTACTCTACAATTTTTTTCCACAATTTCCAAGGGTTCTTGTAATGAATTATCCGAAAAGTTGTCCAATCCTGATCCTCACACTTGGTGTCATGTTGCTCGTAAAAAATGAATAAGTACATGGATGTGAAAATGGGAATATGACTTCGGTATGATAATGTCGATTCATTCGTCGTTTTACTAATTAATCCGGAGAAGCAAGTGTTTATACTAGTATCTCATTTTTATCTGCCACACTAATTACCTCGATGAAAATTGCTATAGATTTCATCAACCTTTGTGATTTGATGGGCCATGGCCAGGGCCTTACTAGGCTACCTACATATACTACGTCGACGTACCTACCTCCAATCTCCATGATATATTCGCCAATTCAATGATGCGTGGAATACGTTCATATTTTCATATTCATCGGATATCGTCAAAGGCAGGCAGATGAAGACGTTTTTAAAAAAAATGACCGCGCGAGGGTACACTCTGAAGGTTACTTCTCTGTCGCGAAATAATTAAGGCCAAAATGACTGAACAATCGGCGTGGCGCAGGAATTAGATGACAGTAGTGCCCGTATAAAGGTATTTTTCACGGATTGAGAGAGAGTGATCTTTCGGCGTTCTATATCTGCGTATTATTGTGTCGAAGAATAAAAAATAAATCCGTTCTATCTTTTGTGAAAAGGTGTGAATAGCTGGTAACAGATAATGGTCCTAGAGCGGAGGTTGCTCTCGCCCTTTTTTCCCTTCTTTTCTGTAGAAAATCACTTTTCGTTTTCGGAATATTGCCAATACTCGCCGCTTACACATATTAGGTGAGATGTGGTGCGGCGATGTGGTGTACTGCATACTCGTCACATATACATTATATATCGTACATATGCATGCCTACTCGCGTACAAAATGTATGCACGCATAATAGCCTATCTACCTACGCGTAAGATCGAGTTATCGGATTTAGTTTTTGGGGTATCGGTGGCTACCGACTACGGGTTGTGCCATTGGTGTTTAATTGCTTATTTACGTATATCGCACCTCTTCTTTTGTAGGTATTTCGAGTACGTATGTATATCGTGAGAATTTGATTCTAGACACCTGTGCTAGCGCAGCTCTAACAGTGTGCGTAGCTTTTGATTTCTAAAATTAAAGTAGATGAAATTTGCAACAATGGTTCTATTAATTATTCTTCTTTACTGTTCATTTTTGTTTTTGTTACATTCGCACTAAATGACTGAATATTTTTGCTCTAATAAAACATACGAAAGCCTATTTCAAAGGATGAAAACTTACTTACAAAATAATGACAAGTCTACTTCGATGACTACAGTAAACCTTCAATTAAATTTTGTCCATTTTTCAAAATAAATTATCTATTAAAATTTCTCATTTTAAAAAAATTACCTATAAATTTCTCAGTTCCTGCTTGCTCGTATGTACCTAAGTGCTATTTGCTCAAATTTTTTTTTTCATTTTCTGGTTTTTCAAGTTTTGCTATTTTTTTAAGTAATAATTTTTTTAAAAACCATCAAGTGTAGGTACTACAGTTGAGTACTCAATTTTTTAAAATTTGTCAGATTTTTGAAGTTTTAGAATAAATTCACTATTTTTTCAAGTAGGTAGTATTTAAATTTTTTTAAAACAAATCAAATTCAAATTTGATCAACTATTGCCATTTATTTTTAATGTTTTCCCTATACTGCTGCCAGTTCCCACTAATAAGTTTTTGTTTATCGAAATCCACCATTTTTTAATTAATTTTTTTCCAACATTGTTAGTTTTTTCCAAATTTCTAAATTCATTAAATTTTGTCAAATTAAAATTAGATTAATTATAATCGTCAATTTTTTTAATTTTAACGATTTTATGAAATTCCATTTCATTAAATTTTTTTGTTCTTCAAAATCTTCATATTTTTAAATAGTCAACTACTTTTTCATTTTTTTTCTCAAGTTTTTTAACGTTTTCACATTTAGATGTTTTTCCTTTTCATAACTGGTTAGTTTCTAACATTTTTCTTTCACTTAGATTTGACATTTTTTTTCAAATTTTCAAGTTCCCTACAATAACCAAATTTATCAAATTTTCTAGTTTTTCTGAGGTAGGAATACGGTTTCATAAAATTAAAATTTAATTGCATTCATATAAAAGATTCCAAGTTCGGCAGGAATTTTCCAGTTTTTAGGATTTGTCAACTTCTTGAATTTTGACAATTTTATGAAACACTTACTTACAAAATTCATAGCTTGCCTACACCGTTTCATGTACTTTGAGTTTTCAAAATTTTTTCAGTTTTTAAAATGTTTTATCAATTGCAATATCAACAACTCAGACACATCACCCTTTTTTGGTGCAAATCATCATACTCCATTAGAAAATTATGGAGAGTCTGCTTTTTGGCTTTGGCTGCAATTTAATAGCCGAATTACTTTTTATATTTTTATTCATTTTTTTACAATCATCTGAAATGATGCACAAATTGTAATGAGCTTGCTTCATTGGCTGCAATATTCATCATCTTCGTTACAAAATTATGGCAAAACTGATCGCAGATTCGAGTTCAGCAGGTAAAACTACCCCGATTTAGACCTTTGCAGCGGTCATTTTGCCCAAAATTGAAAAAGTTTACATTTTTACCAAAAAATCCAATTTTAGTAAAATGAAAAAAATATGGATAAAAGTTGAACTTTTTCAATTTTGGCCAAAATGATCGCTGCAAAGGTCTAAATCGGGGTAGTTTGACCTGCTGAACTCGAATCTGCGATCAGTTTTTTCATTTGATCAATTCGTGTGATTACTCAATTTTAATCACATAAAATTAATGAAAAAACCTGAATTCGCGAAAAATGAATGAAATGAGGTGAAATTCGGGCAAATGGTGGATAAATGAGTATATATAGTGATGTACCTTGAGGAACAAATTTTTTGATGAAAAATGAGCGTTCAGTGGAGGCAAAAAGCAAGACTATTCGGCTTTTTGAATATTTTGCGAAAGTTGCACCAACGATAAAAATTTGAAAAAATTCTGGGTAGTGTAGGAGGGTGTGAAAAACTGAGGAAAAATGTTTCTTTTGAGCGCGCTCTAAAACTGTACCCTCCAGGGCGATTCGAAGTGTCGAAAGTCGTTTTCAAGGTCGTTAGAGGAGTAGAAAAAATCTAAAAAAATTTCACAACACTCCCCTTGGGTACCTCTGCCTACATGCCAAGTTTGGTGAAAATCGGTTCAAAACTCGCGGAGATGGAATTTTTAAGTTAAAAATCGCATTTTTGAGGCCCCAGCCCCCGGGGGGCGAGGAAAGTGATCGCTGATTCGCTCTAAAATCATATTTTACGATACAAAATCGGAATCTGTGAAAAAAATTTCAAAGTGCGACCGGGGGCCGATTGACCCCCTTATCCCACCGGAGCCTTTATCGATAATCGGCATTCCTTATTTTAAAAATTGATACGGTTGCTGAATTTCCATAGAAATTAGAACCAAGTCTGTCTGTACTCATACTTTATCAAATAGCTATATCTACTCCACCCATTCTCGACGTTTCTGTGCCGATAACTCTTTCAGATAATACTCGTTACTCACTGTTTAATGTAAATGTAATTTGTATACATACCGAAAGTTCACCTCATCTACGAGTACCTGTGCTTACTAAACACACGTACGTACGTAGACCTAGACAGCGTAACGCTGCTTGGCTGCTTACAGAAGTTGCCTTATGTTGGCTTATCTTCGAGATAACAAACGCTTTTGCCCTTACAGTCATCGAAGTTGGTTTCCAAAAAGAAAACAAAAACAAATAACAAAAAATACTCGCACCTATAGTAAGCTTGAATAGAACAAAAAGTCTTACCTATAATATCTGTACCGATATATGTACCTACATTCTCGTACTTACTGTTTCAACGACGAAATAACGTAACATAACACCTATAACTGCATAATACTTAACAAAAGATAATAATTCGAGATAAACAAACGTCGAGAGGTGTTTCGCTATCGTTTGCTTTTTGACGTTTTGTACCTTGAAAAATTTCACGAATTTTGATAAATTCTTATTCGTAGCCCTTCTTACGTTAGTCGATCTAAAAACGGCGATAAAATGAAACACGACGTACGCGAGTAGTAACCATTGTGTAATGTGCCTGTGTTCCTATCATTGCAATCGAAATCATCTAGATACAACGTGTGATGCCTTGCAGCAGAACTGTAGGCAACCTAAACGACTCGATGTCACACCTGCTTTTTCTATGTATACTGCGCTGCAAGCTGTGGCCTACTCACCCTGTAGCTGTAGTTGTACCCCATCAAACTTAATCAATTGTTTTCGTCGTCGTCGTCGTCGTCGTCGAAGGCAAAAGTACAAGTACAAAAGGGTGGGCCGAAAATCAAAAATTTTCGATTTTCAAAATGTAATACCGCGGAAAAGTTGCGTCTTGGGGACACATGAAAAAAAAAATCGAATCGAATAATATCTTCTGATCGTGCAGAGCCCTTGAATTTTTCGAAAATTTGCAAAAAATCAAAATTTGCGAAAAATTCCAAAATGTTACAGAATGGGTTTTATGCATTTGGTTGGCAAGTATTATCATCGTTATTAATATTTTTTGAAAAAAAAAATCCAGAATTCGTCAGATCATCGCATTTATGATTTATAAGACATTAAAAAAATGTTATATTTTACGTTTTTTTTTTAAAAATTGAAAAAAAAAGATTTTGTAATTAAAATGGGTTTACCATACAGTTTTGCCAAAAAGACAATTTTTTACAGCGATTTTTCAACTTTACTTTCATTTTCAGGAACCATAATTTTCCTCATTTTCTTCAATTTTTTTTATTTTTTCGCAGTTTTTGAAAAATTCTCAATTGTACAAAAAAAAAAATGGAAAATTGCTGTAAATTGTCTTTTTGGGCAAAACTGTGTATGGTAAACCCATTTTAATTACAAAAATTGTTTTTCCAATTTTAAATCTTTTTTTTTCAATTTAAAAAAAAAATGTAAAATATGACATTTTTTTAATGTCTCATAATTATGTGACCCTGCCTCAAGAAAGGATGCTTGTGACTAAATTTTCGATTTTGGGGTCTTGATGGTTTTGGACCATTCAGACCTTCCTCTTTCCAATGAAATTGGACCCAACTTTCTATCTTCAAAATTGAGTGAGATATGGACAATTCAAGATAATCACCTTATGTTTTTTATTACTTTTTATGAAATTTTCGTAGCTTTTATCCCTCATAGGACAGGAAACACTTGTGCTGCGGCATTTTAAATGTGATTTTTGGATTCAGTAGGTCCAATTACCCCATAATATCACCAAGTTGAAATTTTTTTCCATCACAATTTCACTTTAGTCATTTTTTGCTCCTCACTGCGGCACCACTGATATAAAGATGAGAAATCTCAAATGTACTTTTTTTTATTCCACTTGATGGTAACATTGACTATTCGAAAATTCAAAACGATATCTTGCTCTGAACCAGATCTATACACTTTTAAAACTTAAATTGATTGTTTCTGAAACAAATGGTTTTAGTCATAAACATTCTTTCTTGAGGCAGGGTCACATATGTATGTGCGAAGATCTGATGAATTCTGGATTTTATTTCAAAAAATATTGATAACGATGATAATACTTGCCAACCAAAGGCATAAAACCCATTCTGTAACATTTTGGAATTTTTTTCAAATTTTTAAAAATTCAAGGGCTTTTGCGCGATCGGAAGATATTATTCGATTTGATTTTTGTTTTTCATGTGTCCCCAAGACGCAACTTTTCCGCAGTATTACATTTTGAAAATAGAAAATTTTTGATTTTCAGCCCACCCTAAATTACAGTAAAAGTACAGTACCTTTATTCAAATAAATAACCACTGCCTACTCGTATATGCGTAACATATTAAAACACATGTTTCTTGGGATACCAATACAAGCCACACCACCACGCGTAAAAACATTTCAACATGCAGTAAAATCGTTCAACTTCTAACTTGCTAGCATTTTTAGGTGGGTAGGTAACTAACGAACGATCGCTGCTGGTATAAAAATGGAAAGAAAAGAAAAGAAAAGAAAATAGGGAAAACGAGAGCCCACTCGAAGATAACAGGACGCGACGAAACCAGAAGAGCCCAAAGCAGAGCGGGGCAGCGCAGCCAGCAGCCAGCAGCCTCAGCGACGTAGCTATTGGAAGATATAGAGAGTAAAGTCGAACTTTTCGTGTACGTGGCGAGCTTGCGGAATGAGCGCGGCGGCAGATAGAACGATAGAACGATAGAACGACGCTACGCGTTACGTTACGTTACGCTACGTTGCGAGCAAAAATAGAAACGTTGAAAAGGGAAAAAAGGGGGCAGGACGTGAAAAGTGAAAGAAAAACTGTGTACGGATTTAAATCGAAGAGTCGACGAGAAAAATAACAGAGGACAGATAAAAATGGAGGAAAAGTATAAAATGGAGTCTAAAAGGGTTAGGCAAGCGGAACGTAACTGCGAAGGAATCTTACAAGGAGAACAGCAAGTTAATGGGTTTATCAGATTCCACCCAATCTCAGATAAAGTAGCTGCGGCTTCCCGCATACAGTTGTACCGGCGGCTCCAGCTTCAGCTTCGGCACCCGCTCCCGCTCCCGCACCTTCCTATTCCTATAATACACGAGTATGTACGAGAGTCGAGAACGAGTACCAGCGCCAGCGGTAGGTATACCGCGTATACCCCTTTTTTGTTGAAAAGGCCAACGAATTTTCCTTAAATGCTTTCAACACCGCCAGAGTTGCGCGTTCCATCGTCTCCCCCTCGCGCCCCCGCTCGTACCCGACGCCTTCCATTCGTAGAAAAAAAAGTTCGATTCGAGAATTAAACGTTTCTTTTTTTCTTCTTCTTCTTCTTCTTCTTCTTCTTCTTCTTCTACCTTACTACTTCTTTTTCTTCTGCTTTTTTTCGAAACCCGGCTCGGAATTAAATTAATTTTTAAATTTTTTATCAAATCACGAACATTTTTGAGATACACGCCGCGCCGCCAACCGTTGGAAAGTTTTTCTTTTCTTTTTTTTACTATATTTTTCTTTTTTTTATCGAGTTATTCGTCGTTTATTGATTTATTTTTAAGGGTTTGCTGTTTGCTGCCACTGCTGATTAGATAAGTTCTTCCCCACATCCACACAGTATGTAAGTATAGGTAATATAACTTACTGCAGCTTTGAAAGTTGGCACGTCAGCGAGCTGTACAGCGAATAAAAAAGATTTTAAGCGCCGCCTCATCTGTTACGTCAAACTGTTCTTTCTTCTTTGCTTTTTCGTAATTTCAAATTTCTCATTCGCGTATCTAACTAAACGCGTAGGTAGTTTACGTGTAAGTGCGTGACATATAAAATGCCGAATGCGAAAACGACTTAAATTACTTCGCTGATTAACGAAACAACCCCCCAAGTACGCGCGTAATGAAATAGAAAACTGTGTGGCCATATTAGAAAATAGCAAAGCTGGCTCGCTTAATTGATGATGTAGCCAGATTCAAAGCGTTTTCAGTCGCGTAGACGTTAATTACTTACAATCGAGCACCTCCCTGCCTTCTCACTCGTTCTACGCTTTATCCTTTGCTTATTTCCTCTACCCTGTGCCGCGATGTTCTCTGTATTTCCACTTCATTCTGCTATTTCGATTTTGGAATAAACTTTCGGCTAGATAGTAGATACGAGTACTGTGCTAGCTCGTACATTTATCTCGCACGGAGTCCCATGAGCAGGGCGACGTTTTTTGCAATATTGCATTTGCGATGACGCGACGTTGTGAACTGGTTGACGACTAATTTAGTCGCGTTTTTAAAGCTGAACTTGCGGGTTTATATTGGAATTTTGATGTCATTCAACCCAAAAACTAATAACTTTGTATTTTTTGTTCGCAGATACATTTATCGGGAAGCATATGTTACCTAGATGGCAGCATCGAAGTATTCAACTGGTTAAAGTTCATTCGTTCGACTAAAGATAATCACAAACAAAATGTTCGCGCTTTTTTGCTCGCCGGAAAGGTAATTGTAGGTCCATAATAACACAATGTCCGATTTCAGACCTACTCTGTATGTTCAGAAATGTGCCTTGGAAATTTTGTACCAACCTTTAGTCTTCCTACCTACCTGCTATCTCTCATTTGTTTGTACCATCTAGTTGTATGTCTCTGTGGTCTGTTACCTACTCATTTCGGTATTTCTTGAATTCAATTTGGCAGGTGTACTACGAAACGGTTCAAAAAGTAGAAGCTTTTCAAGAACTACTATTAGGAAGTAAATCTCCCCTTCAGATGGATTACTTTAACGATTGCGGCGTCGCTAACGAGAACGGATCAATGATGTCGTCGCAGAATGACGAGAAATGCGATCGAGAATCCGCTAAATCAGGTAACCAAACTTGTTCAATTTACCTACTACTTACCTAATATCTACCTACCTATGATTTTAGATCTAAAATGGCCAGATCTGGATATTGATTTATTTAAAATGGGTCTTCAGATCGAAAGATCTATATATAGGTTCGAACCTGATTAGAATTTTAAGGTCCCCAAGTTTCGAAAAAGGGATCCAACTTTTTCTTTCCTGCGTAGTTAATTCATTTTTCTCTCCAAATTTTTTCATAAGTGAACTCCCGATTGTAAAATTTGTAATTTTTATTTTATTTTTTATCAAATGTCAAACGAATAAGACCACATTTATTTGTAAAATAATAAATGATCTTGGCCTGATCTGGATCTAGATCTTTTTTAGATCGGCATATCGAAGATCTGGATCTAGGTCCTTTGACAAGTGGATCTGGGAGTGGCCCTTATTTTGGGAATTTTTTCTGGACCAACCGTTGTTGAATGCTGACACGGGCGGAGAAAATAGTTTCCTATTATTTATTTTTCCCAGAACTGAATTTTGAGTCACAGCCTAGGGTTCACAATTTTCAAAAAATTGAAAAATTAAATTTTTCAAAATTTATAGCGAAATGGCAACAAGGGTACTTTTATGTAACAAGACTTCGATGATTTTTCATCATTACCTCCGTTTTCGTAGAGCATGGAATAATGCAATTTTTAAAGTTTATTAAAATACCTAAATTGAAAAAAAAAAAAAAAAAAAAAAATGATTAAAAACCATTAGAAAATAGGTGGTTATCGTAGAATTACGAATTACGAAAATACGTGGTTATGTATAATTTATTCTACTAAAAATGTTTCTTTTGATTGTTTACGAATTACGATTCATTCTATTCGGATACTTGGTTGAAATACAGTCTTATTCAGAAAATAGCTCTTTTCAATTATTCTCTTAAAGAAAACTGGAAAAAAATATTTTTTGGATAAAATGGTTTAAGCATACACATTATCATCCAAAAAAAAAAAAAAAAAAAAAAAAAACTTCGTTGATTTTTCATCATTGCTGTATCTATAAAAAACTTGAAATACCTTTTTACTCCCAAAGAAATGAAAAATTTAGGCACGAAAAAAAAATTCTGAAAATTTGAAAAAAAATTATAGTCACTTTCATAACAAAATTGAAAAAAATTAATCCAGTGAAATTGTAAAATTTTGACTTCAAAAACTTGAAATTTCTCCCCTCCCCCCCAAAAAACCAAAAAATTATTTTATTACCTACATAAAATTTTAAAAAAAATTACTTTCTCAAACAATTGAAGAATTTTTTTACCCTCGAAGAATTATTTTAAATGACAAAATATGAATATTTCTCAAAGAAAAATTGTAATTCCACCAAAAAAATTGTAAATTACGAAATCAATCAAATTCATTGATTCACCTGCTGAATTTCAGCGAATATTCATTTATATTGAAAGAATATCGTCTCATTCCGAATATTCCTGAACGTAACAAAGAAAAGGTAGGTACCAATTTGTCCGTATCCTGAAGCAGCTAGATAAAACTTCTCAGAAGCATATCTCAAAAAGAAACATGAGATATTTCGGTCACATCTTTGATGGGAGGAGGGGGGGGTGGGGGGGGGGGGTGCAATATAGGTATTGCGTCTGATAATTGAAGGAAAGATACTTATTTGGGAGTGGTTCGCTGTAGGTTGGTACTCGTATGAGTCGTATTTGTATTTGGCATAAATTCTAGACGGTAAAAAAGTTCGGTTGATAAAAATCCACTTAGATGTTACGATCTTCGAGCCAATCGGCAATAGGCAATAGGCATCGACATTCGACTCTCAAAGTGGTCGAGTAATGTACTTAGTTAATTTTGCGTGGAAATCACTCGTCGTAAAAAAATAGGCAGCGAGGTATTTTTACGACATGAAAACCCGTTTATTAATGGGCACCTAGGTACGGTAGAAACACGAATTCGTGTTCAAGGACCCATATTTTTCCAAAAAATAACGATGAGTAATCTAGCGGCAGCGCAGCGGTGACATTTATTCGAACCACATGGTCGAATATGAATAGTTATTAGTTCTCGTGTAGATTCTGGTCCACCATCCTATTTGTATATACCTACTTCCCTTTCATCGGTACTTAAATTTCGAAAATGAATTCTCCCTACGACTCGCATCGAGTAACACCTTTTTTTTCTCTCTCTTTCTTTGACCGAAGCAGGCACGCGGATCGCAATTTTTATTACTCGTATTATACGTAGATATTATTTTTTTATTCGATCGAATTATCATCATTAGGTAGGTGTGTGTGTGTGTGTGTGTGTGTGTTTCTTTTTTGTCATCAGAACAAAGTTGGGAATCCTTCCATTCAGTAGCAGAAGAAGGGCGTTTCTAAACGCTGTACGGGTGAAGCGGCGGTGAGGTGCGGCGTGTACGTATATTCGTTAACATGCGTCAAATTCTCACCCTCGATTTATTAGAAAATCAATCGCATTAATAAAGTTGTTTTTACACAACAATTGCGGCGGCCGCAAAAGGGTATTTCGTTGATCTTTTGTTCAGCTGGGCGAAGATAACGGATGAAATTTTTACATGTGTATTATAACACGTTACATAATCCTCGATTCGTATAGAAGGGCGTGTACGCGCAATCTCGTTTAAATTATTATTTTTTTTGATTTTGATTTATCTGCGACGTGATGCGCGATGCGCGATGCCATTCCTTACATATCGTATGTAATACTCGTACTCGTAGGTCTATAGGTCTACGAGTCTACGATGTACCACATACGTATGTCCTACATGCAATAATGAACGAAACACCGAGACATATGCATTATAATAACCCTTATATACTTTTGCTCATTGTTATTTGCTACCATTAGGCGACCTTTGCGTAAATGCACACGCGTCTGTACCTTCCTACTGCTCCTGCCTACGTTGCTCTTGCTATTATCATCGTTCGTGTATATTATTATAGTGTCTGTTCTGTCTAATAATATAAAATGATACTCGTGTACCGCACAATGACAAATAGATTCGTCTAACTTACCATGATTTACACTCACGGTTACAACTGTAATGCTATCGTATGCATTAGGTAGTTAATACATAATACTCGTACTGTGTGTCTCAATTTCCAAGTAAATAGATCAGCATTGTAAATGGGAAGTTAGGTAGGTAGGTAGGTAGGGGTGCTGGGGAGTACCTATACTTCTTACATGGAAAATTACACATTTCCCTTAAAATTTAATTTATTTGGAAAAATTTCTCAAAAGTTTTTTTCCCCTCATTATTCGGGTCCATTCTCAGAGGTTCTGACGAAAAGATTCATGATTTTTCAATTATTCTAATTTTTGAAGAAAAAAAAAATCATAATAAGTGGTGAATTTCACTTTTTATTAAAATTTAATTTCTTTGAAAAAATTACTCAAAATTTTTTTCCCTCATTACTCGGGTCCATTCTGAAAGGTTCTGCCGAAAAAATTCATGATTTTTCAATTATTCCCATTTTTGAAAAAAATCATTTTTAATTTCTTTGAAAAAATTGCTCAATTTTTTTTTCATTTATTTGGGTCTATTCTGAGAAGATCTGATGAAAAAATTCATGCGTTTTCAATTACTCCCATTTTTGAAAAAAAAAACTCATTTTTGCCATGTATTGTGTGGTGAATTTCAATTTTTATTAAAATTTAATATTTATTTGAAAAAATTGTTCAAAATTTCCCCCCCCCCCTATTATTCGGGTCCATTCTGAGAGGTTCTGACGAAAAAATTCATAATTTTTCAATTATTCGCATTTTTGAAAAAAATCATTTTTCCCACGTAATAAGTGATGAATTTTACTTTTTATTAAAATTTAATTTCTTTGAAAAAATTGCTCAATTTTTTTTCAATTATTTGGGTCCATTCTGAGAAGATCGGATGAAAAAATTCATGAGTTTTCAATTACTCCCATTTTTGAAAAAAAAAACTCATTTTTGCCATGTATTCACTGGTGAATTTCAATTTTTATTAAAATTGTATATTTATTTGAAAAAATTGTTCAAAATATTTCCCCCCCTATTATTCGGGTCCATTCTGAGAGGTTCTGACGAAAAAATTCATAATTTTTCAATTATTCCCATTTTTGAAAAAAATTGATTTTTCCCATGTAATATGTACGAGTTGGTACTTTATTACATGGTGAATTTCAAACTTTCCCTTAAATTCAATTTATTTGAAAAAATTGCTCAAATTAATTTTTTTCTTTACTATTCGGGTCCATTCTGAGAGGTTTTAGCAAAAAATTTAAATTTTTCAATTATTCTTATTTTTGGAAAAAAATCATTTTTGCCGCAGTGGTTAATTTCAAATTTTCCTTAAATTGAATTTATTTGAAAAAAATGCTCAAATAATTTTTTTTTCATTATTAGGGTTCTGAGTAAAAATTTTAAATTTTTCAATTACCTATTCCCCTTTTTGGAAAAAAATCATTTTTGCTTTTATATTTTCCTTAAATTGAATTTCTTTGAAAAAATTGCTCAAATAAATTTTTTTCACATAGTCGGGTCCATTCTGAGCTGTTCTGAGGAACATTTTTTGAATTTTTTAACTATTCCTATTTTTGAAAAAATTCATTTCTGCCATAAACTTAAAATTTTCCTCAAATCGAATTTATTTGAAAAAATTGCTCAAATAATTTTTTTTCACATATTCGGGTCCATTCTGAGAGGTTCTAACGAAAAAAGTGCGATTTTGTCATGTAATAAAAACCGCTTCGATATGGTTTCACTGGTTCTTATTAGGTAAATAGCAATTTCATATTTTTTAAAAAATTCAGTTTCATTGAAAGGATTGTCCCATAATATTTTTCTCATTATTTATGTCCATTCCGAGAGGTTATGATGAAAGAATTCATAATTTTTGCCATGTATTAAGTACCGGTTGATACTTGAGTGGGGACTACAAAATTAACGCGCAGAGATTTCTAATCCGTTATCTATGTATAATGCTTACTGTTTTTGAGAAGACTTCTGATTTAGGTACATACAATACATATTCGTTTGGATACGTAGGAGGATATCTGTAATAGACCGAATTGGGATGAGAGGCGAGGAAAAGACGGTCATTCGTTCGAGTCGAGGACTCGAGGACTCGAGGAAACGCCCATCTTGAATTCTTGACCCCTTTTGCGATGCCCTCCGCTTGTGCGAGAGAAGTAGAATAACGCGAATAAAACATTTTAAATTGCAAACTAGCTCGACTTTGGCGCTTTCTCTGCTGTATCCGTATCGGCAGAGCGAGCGCGGCCCAACTCGATGCGACGTTATTTATAAAAAAAGAGAGAGAGAGAACAGAAAAAGTGAAAATCACAACCCTGCGGAGAAGGAGAAAGAGATGGTACGTACATAATGCGAAAAAATACGTATAATTTGACAAACCGAATATAAACGAAGTGAAATCGTAATAAGGGTGCAGCGAGAACGAAGCGAAGGGATATGTGAGTAATGCTGCGAAGGCAATAAAAGTCAAGAAATGCGCTATAGCAATGCTCGCGAAAAACGCATTAAAGATTTTAATTAAAACAAATTATTAAGAAGAAGTCGTACGATTATTTCTAGCACACACAGCACACCGATGTAGAGTAACTCTCTTAACCATTATAAACATCTGACTTTCTTAATTAAAATAACGCCGAGTAGATCCGGGCCGGGCTGGGCTGGGCAGAGCCAGACCAAGCCAAGCCAAGCCAAGCCAAGCCAGACCAGACCAGGCCAAAACGCTTTTCCTATTGCCAGTTTCTCGCTTTTTCGCGGGCGCTCCGCTACGCTGTCCTTCTTTTAAAATTATTAGATTAAGCGTTTTGCGATGCGATGCGATGCGAATGCGACGAATTTGAGCGCGCCAACTCGAATAATCAACTTGTACTAATAAGTATTACTTATAGTATACTTTAATCCTAAATTACCTACTCCCTTGCTGCTGATGTCCAAACATCATGCTACGTTAATACGTATAGTATACAATACTCGTATATATACGACCCCATTAAAAATAGAAAAATAAATGCTACGGTAGGCTAACGTTTTTATAAGATCCCATATTTTCTTACTTACTTACTTAGTTACTTATGGCGTTACTGCGATGTAAGTGCTTGGTGCATAAAAATTAAACGAAGCGAGTAGGTACTCGTACTTACCTATCTTATGGACACAAAGAAGTGAATGTACTTAACTACACAAACCAACAAGATGACAATTCAAAATTTCAAAATTTTTGAAATAGATAAGTTGAATTTTAAAATTTCAACAAATCTTTAAGGTTTGTAAAATATTAAAAGTGCGATGAAAATTGACAATTTGATTAAAATCAGAATTTTGGTTATTTTTAAATTTTAATAAATTTTCAAAATCGAAGACTTCCGATCGAAAACAGCTTTGATCCCATTCGAATTTTAAACTACTTTGTCAATGCCTTAATGGGTATCACTTTAAATACAATCTCGCGAAATGAAGTGTTCTCGTATTTTAATTAACAAATAGTGCCTTCTTCAAATGCATAATTTTGTTTGATTTTAAATCATAATACCGTAATAGGTATGTATTCAAAATTTGAAGTGTTTTCGTTTTCAGTATCTTATGAAAATGAGATATATCGAATCTTCAAAATTTGGTTATTTTTTTCAATGTACACGAGGGTAGCTAATTTTTAAAATTTTCAAAAATTGGAAAAAATCAGTCGATTGGCACCGAAGTGACACACTCGAACACGTAGAACTCGAAAATCTCACGTACCTACCTATGTGAAATTTTCAAAGCCTTCAATTTCTCCTGAAAATTACAGGAAACTTGGCCTACTCCCACAGGGTGTCTGTAGGTCATGAAAATCATGAAAAGTCATCAAATTTGAAAATGGGCCATGAATGTCATGAAAAAATCATGAATTTTTCAAAAAAATCACTATGTCATGAAAAGTCATGAATTTTACTCTTCGAAGTCACGAATTTTTGACAATATTACCAGGGCAAAATTACATTTTCTTAAAAGTGACATTTTTTCGAACTTTTGCTTTTTCTCAAAAAAAATAAAATAAAATAATTGATTTCTCTGAAGAAGAAAATTAATTTTCTTGAAGAATTTGTTTTTCGAGGGGGTTGAAAATCTCTATTTCTTGGGGAAAAATCCTCATTTCTGGAAATGAAAAAAGAAAATTGTGGAATGAAAAAAAAAGATTTTTTGGTACAAAAAATTTTAAAAATTGTTTTGGTATAAAACACATCTTCATCCCACTAGACTTAGGTAGTTGCTGTACAAGGTGTTAAAAAAATTCTCTATTTTTTTGAAGTAAAAATATTTTTTAGCCTTTCGCAAAAAAATTCTTATTTTCTTAAAATCAAAAATCTGAATTTTATCATTTTGGAATTAAAATTGTTTTGAAGTAAAAATATTTTTCGAACTCTAGAGTTTAATATCTCAATTTTTTGGATTTTTTTTCTAGTTTTGGAGGAGGACTCTGTTTTTTGAAGAAAAATTCTCATTTTTTGGAATAAAAAAATACTCATTTTTTTGAAATAGAGAAATCTCAAATCTTCTGGAGTAGAAATTTTTTCAAAGGAAGAGATTTCAGGATATTTGGGAATAAAAAATACCCAAAAATATTTTGTTTGTAATTTTTTTTTGGTGAAATTATGTTACAAAATTTTTTTTTGTTAAGAAGAAATTTGTTTCATTTTCGAAAAAAAAACAGATTTTTTTCAAACAATAATTTTTTTTAATTCTTCTGAAATAAAAAAATATCAATTTTTTGGAGATCAATTTTTTTTCTTTGATAGTGAAGTAAATAAATTAATAATAATATTTCTTAAACTTTAGGACGAAAAAAACAGGATTTTGTGTTGAAAAAGTTGTTAAAAAAATTTTAGGAGAATTTTTTGCGTGAAAATTTTTTGTTTCATTTCCAGGAAAAAAATCATTCTCACAATATAACATGATAACAATTTTAAGAATCCATCTTTTTGGGAAGAAATCGAATTACACCTTTGAAAATTCTAAGTATTCGTTAAACTTTTTAAAAAAATTGTTTAAATTTTTTTGGTTACAAAAAAAGGGGGTCTTTGAGGACATAGGCATAAGTTGGGGGGTTCAAGGGGCATTCGCCCCTCCCTCAATAATTTCTTAAATATCTATTTACCACAAAATATAAGGAAAAAATGAGGCATTTTTTTTACGCCTCCCCCCTCCCCATACCTAATCATTTCAAGTTACACTTATGCTGCTGGAAATGAGCCCCTAAAAATGTCGAAATATTGTTCATGAAAAAGTCATGAATTTTCAACAAAAAAAAAAAAATTAATGTAGACACCCTGTCCCAAGATCTCAACTTCCCCGAGTCGATCGCGATCCTTTTCGAAGCAATCTGGAGTCTAGCTCCAGCAAACGTTGGCTTTCGTTTGAAAGTGTTCGGCCAAAGTTGCTTACAGCTCCGTCCAGACTCCAGAGCGATTCTAGAGTGGCGGAGTAAAGTCAACTTTTCCTGTGGAGACTCTAGATTGCTTCAAAAGTGGTCGCAGTCGACTCAGGAGGTATGTTGATTTTGGAAAAATGTACTTTTGAATTTGATAAAGAAATGAAAAATCACTCGTTGCGTAAGAAATGGGTTTAAACTTGAAGAATAGCCAGATACACTATATCCTTCAGGCTCTTGTAAATTGGTGGGCCTATCTACACAATCTATACATATGTACATTATGTAGGTGTCTAGGTAGTAGGTGTAGGTACATAGTGGATACTCCTGGCTAGCAGTCAAGTACTGGTCGCCATAGTGGTGGATGAAATGAAATGAAGTGACATTACGTTTGTGATGTGAATGTGAATCGAATATCACGTGCGTGAAAAATCAAGGGTGAATTTCGAGTTAATGACCGAGTGAGGGTTAAAGCCGCTGATTAAAGTTACAACCGAGGCTAAGTTAAGCCTTTTATGAAAGGGCAGGTGTCGTCGTCGTCGACGTCGACATCGACATCGACGTCAGTTAACCGGAACTACTATATTTTCTTCCGGGTAGCGTTACCGATGCCTCGCTGCGCCCTATCCTTCGAAAGTAAGAGCCATCTATACGAGCACACCGCCTGCTACGCTGCCGCCACCGCCACCGCCGCCACTATCCTGACCTCGAATGCAACTGATTCGATGTTCACCTTTTCGGCCGTTAATTATTTTTCGACGATCGTTCCTTTATAGCGTATTACCGGAAGCGTTGCTATCGCTATCATCATTAGTCCACTACTGCGCTGCGTATCGTGCACAATCTACTTACCAACGTAGCTACCTGGATTTCCTTACCAAATTAGCCACTACATAAATAAATCTATTCGTGTACAATAGTGCTCGTACAAGTACGTAAATCGTCGCGAGTAACGCGTTCTACGTCTAATTAGACGTAATAGATTGATTAATGAAGCGCGAGTACGAGCAAGGAGTTAGCGGCAGCGAGGTACCTCTACCTACGACTACGGTAGTATCAGATACCTGTTTGTTAGACTGATAAAGGGTGTATATAATGTTTGACATCTAAAGAGGGAAAAAAAGGTCTTTCTAATGTATTTTTTTCGGATGACACGGTGGCAGGGTATAGGTAGCTACCCGAGCAGCACAATCGACAAATTATCGAAATAAAAAATCGACAGAATATCGAATTCGATAAAGTGTCACGTTAGTTCCGCCTAAATCGTGAAATTGTCATTCGATATATAGATAGATTATCGACGAATTATAGTTAGCAAAAATTTCGAGATTATAGTAAGATATTTTATCGATAATCTATCTATAATATCGAAAGATAATTTCATGATTTAGGCGGAACTTTCGCGACACTTTATAGAATTCGATATTCTGTCGATTTTTTATCGATTTTTTATTCCGATTTTTCGTCTTTTACTAGCTTTTTTCTATAATTAAAAATCATTAATTAGCATAATTAATACATTAAACTATGCCTAAACACATTATTCATGTTACGGTAAGAGGATCATTTCAGAAAAAGTCAAAAAAAATTATAAAAAATCTGCCACCCGTGGGGCTTGAACTATCTACCTCCTGCATGGTATTCCTCTACCTTAGACACTATGCCATACCTTATCGTTGAGAAGTTAGCAATAAAACGCTTATAATAGACAGTTTAGTACTTCCAGACGTGTTGGACTTGGAAAAATTTTCACCAATTTTTAAATTAATTTCAAATATCGTCACAAAATCGTTGAAAAATCGAGTTCGAGGAATTTCAGATTACGTGTCGATAATATAGTTTCAAATATCGTCACAAAATCGTTGAAAAATCGAGTTCGAGGAATTTCATATTACGTGTCGATAATATAGTTTCAAATATCGTCACAAAATCGTTGAAAAATCGAATTCGAGAAATTTCAGATTACGTGTCGATAATATAGTTTCAAATATCTTCACAAAATCGTTAAAAAATCGAATTCGAGAAATTTCAGATTATTTGTCGGTAATATAGTTTCAAATATCGTCACAAAATCGGAAAAAAATCGAAATCGAGAAATTGCATATTACGTGTCGATAATATAGTTTTAAATATCTTCACAAAATCGTTAAAAAATTGAATTCGAGAAATTTCAGATAATTTGTCGATAATATAGTTTCAAATATCGTCACAAAATCGTTAAAAAATCGAATTCGAGAAATTTCAGATTATTTGTCGATAATATAGTTTCAAATATCGTCACAAAATCGTTAAAAAATCGAAATCGAGAAATTTAATTCATATTACGTGTCGATAATATAGTTTCAAATATCTTCACGCAATCGTTAGAAAATCGAATTCGAGAAATTGCATATTATGTGTCGATAAAATAGTTTCAAATATCTTTACAAAATCGATAAAAAATCGGATTCGATAAATTTAATATAATCTGTCGATAATATAGTTTCAAATGTCGTCAAAAAATCGGTAAAATATCGAAGTCGAGAAATTTCATATAATCTGTCGATAATGTAGTTTCAAATATCTGCACAAAATCGGTGGAAAATCGGAATCGATAAATTTAATATTCTTTGTGGATAGTATCGTTGACGAATATCGTCATAAAATCTTAATAATATCGAATTCGATAGTTTTTAGATTTTTTGCCTATGAAATTGTACCGATAAATCTTTATAATATCGTGAGAACATCTATAGATTTTCAAACGATTTTTTATCGATACGTTACATCTTCCGATATTATCGATCGAGTGTGCCGCTCGGGTAGGTACTGTTTTCGACGTTTGTTACAAATAAGCGGACACCTGTTTCGCGTCAATGGCTGAATACTATTACAATTCTACTCGGGTTACTTTTAAAGCCAAAAATAATTCGAATTCGAATGTAGGTCGTAGGCGTACTCGTACATATAGTCCGAAGTCTCGCACGTTAGATTTTGAGAATGATGACAGTATAGCAACAAAGACAAGGTGTCTGTCTACTGTGTAAAAGGTCATCGAAGTCGAGGAAAAGTCATAAATTTAAAAAAAAAAAATTTCTAGGTGATGGAAAATGAAATTGTGGATTTTTGACTTTTTCTTGAGAAAAACTACGGATTAGATTATAATTAATTTGTTGTTCTTTTTTTTTTTTCAATTTTTGTATATCTTTATAAAAAATGAAAAAATAACTAAATGAGAGAGGTTACTCAAAATTTGGTCGAAATGTAAAAAAAATTACAGCGTGGAAAAGTCGTAGATTTCCAAAGAAAACAAAATCCAGTTCCGAATTAACCAGCAATAAGTGGCTCTGGCTATACGTCTACTAGTGAGGAGTAGGTCTAGGTATGGTTAAGGTATCGTTAATAAATGCTATCACCTGACCTAGCAATTAGCATTATTGTTTATCTTACGAGCCATCAACCCTTCCGCTGGATTCTGTTGGTGATGCGGCTTGGTGCGTATAAAATTGGCCAGCTTAAGTCGAGCGTACCGTAAAAAAGCACACACTATGGCCAGATGTAACCGTATAACGCCCTTGAGTAACCGTTACGCGTATTCGAGTTGTAATCGATAGGTGGACTGGAGCGGTTATGGGTGGTGTGGAGGAGGAGGGGTACCTGTCAAGTGTTGGAGCATATACGAGTACGTTATGGTTGATATTGGGTACAATTTGCTTGATTTCTTTTCTTGCAAGTTGATAAGGTGTGACGAGTGAGTGATTTGAGAAACTGAGAAAGACTTTGGCTTCCCTCTTTTCCATTGCTCCAGTCGCAAAATCAGATTCAGATTTGCGACACTTGCTTCAAGAATTGACGACTTCTGACGCTGGCGCTGACGTTAAACGAGCATTAGATAGAGACGAGGTACTCGTCTTTCGCTTGGTATTCCAATTCCAAACATTCAAATCAAACGTTTACGTGAACGTGATACACTGGCGTGCACCGATTCGCCATATGGAAACACCGAATACGAAACACGTAGCATGTAGTATGTAGATTGTAGGTGTAGGTAATAAGGGTTGAGAGAGCGAGCGATACGCTCGAAAAAAGATTTGAACATCTGTGGAAGAGTCAAAACGGATAGCCAATAGTATAGTGCTTATTTTTTTCCTACCTGTTTCCTCTATTTACGTTACCTACGATTACAAGTACTCGGTGTACGGTACGGCACGGTAAACTACCACCCCCCCAACCCCAGCCCCCCCCCCCCCCCCCCGTCTGTGTGTCCGTGTATTCGTGCTAGCGCACTCGCCAACCCCCCTTCATTTTTTATTTTCGAATTAGCGCGATTTTTTTATTTTAGTATTTTTTATTTCGTTAACTGGACGACTCGAGACCGCCGACTGAGCAACGAACCGCGTAAGTTGAAACTTTGCCTTTTAACGCGTAACTCGGCCAATCAGATTTAGTTTGTCAGTTCATTTTGAAAATCGTGTCGCGTATTCGAGCTTTCGCGCTTTTTTCTAATCGGCCTGTGTTGTTTTCCTGCGGAGATCTGCTCTTACAGTTGTCGTGGTTGACTCGAATCATCGATCTGGTATGAATTATTTCACTTTATCACTTTCGAATGTTCGATACTTTCGCTCTAGGTCAGGGTGTCCACCACCAAGGTGTCTACCGGTCGCGAAAGTCGCGAAATTTGTCCCTCTAAACTATTCTGCTGCGCTTGAATTAAATTACAGAAGAAAAATATCCGGAAAAAGTCGCGAATTTCAGTTTTAGAAATCTGGTAGACACCTTGACCACGTAGTGAAAGTAGGTAATGATTTTTTTGGTGAAAAGGTCCATGTGCGAGTAAAAATATTGAATCGATGCCAGCAGGGGTGTTTTTTTATGTACGGATTTTGTGTCATTCGCTCAGTTAAGCAAGTACATTTCAACTCTCCTTATTGGCACAATTGAAAACTCGCCATGTCCAAACTCCAATACTACATAGATACTTGATATTCAAAATTGGAGGGAAGGGAGGGGTTCAATCGAAATTTTTGTGGTGATCAAAATTATTCCCGAGACCTAAAGCTACAACTTTTGTTTGAAATTTTTTTCAATTGGACCCCTCCCTTCGCACTGTTTTTGCATATAACTCCGAAGATACTAATGAAAAATTAAAAGAGTGAGGGATAGAGGGGTCAGATTGGAAAAATTGTCAAACAAAAGTTGTAGGTTTACGTCTTGGGAATAATTTTGTTTATTAGAAAAATTTAGATTGGATCCCTCCCTCTCCTCCGATTTCACATAACATCAGGTAGATACTTTTTCAAACTTAAGGGAGGGGATCCAATTGAAAAATTTTCAAACAAAAGTTGTAGATTGAAGTTCCAGAAATAATTTTTGTTATTATAAAATTTTCGATTACACCCTCCCATCCCCTCCAATTTTGCATAATATAACTTAGATTCGTATTTTGTTAAAAACTGGCGTAGGTAGTTCAATTGAAAAATTTTTCAAACAAAAGTTGTAGCTCGACGTCCTAGAAAGAATTTTGGTTATTACAAAAATTTTGATAAGACCCTCCCCGAATATTTCAATTTTCAACACGTCAACTCAACTACACGTATAGAAAAATTAATCATCTATCCAGAGACCTACCTATGTATACATATTGAAATTTTTTATAAAGCTGCGACTAATACGCGATGTTTAATTGCGTGTGTTACAGGATCTCTACATTCGGCTGGTACCGTAGACGATGATAAGAAAGAAGACGAAGACGACGATTGTTGCATGCTATGTGATAAAAATTTCAAGGACGTCGATCAGTAAGTGAAATACCAACATACAAATACCTAAACTGATATGTGCACACATCACCTACGACCCTACGTACTATCTCGACTTGGGTAGCTTTTTCATTGCGCGAGTGTTGGAATATAAAAGCGATTAATTATTCGGGGGTACTCTTAATTGCCTGTAAAGTGACGTATAAGAACGGTCGAAAAGGCACCGGACGAGTGTGAAATTAACTAAGGCAATTGTCGAGTCGAATCTGGTCGAGATTATAAGAATTAAAATACCACGTTGGTGATGTTGGTGGTGGTGGTGTTGCATGCATACGTGGTGTAGGGTAAACATTAAGCGACCGAAAGTATTTGCCGACGCGACCTCGTCTGCGCTGCGTGTGAAAGTGAACTGCGAACTGCGAAGGGTCGTGATCGTACTTAAACGCTAATCAACGAATGGCAAAGGGATGAAACAATTCAAAGGTGGGAAGAGCGCGGCGCGACGCGACGTTAATTCGCTTGTAATAGACTATAGATTCGGTAATAGTCGACGCGACGCCTTATAGCCCAGCCCGCCTTAACGAACCTCGTATATCCATCCGGTATCGTCCGCTCGACGCGACGCTTTTATCGTATTCTTCGTGTACGATAGCTATAGCGATATAGCGATATAGCGATATAGCGATACGGTGGCGAATAGACAATAAATGTGTCGCGGGGCCAGCGAGCCTGAGCGCGGAGGGGGAAAATCGACGACGGCGACGTGACGCGACGTACTGTATCGTACAGTATATAAGATAAATATTCTCAAAAAGGGTAACTTTGGCAGAAAATTTAGGGGTTATCATTTGCCGCCCGCGTGAAACCAACTATGACGGAGAAAACATGTCATTGCACTCTAGCACACGGCGGGTGATGAGTTTATAGATTAGATGCTGTATGTGATTTCACTTCATCTTGCTCGAGCGTCGAGCCTCGAGCCTCGAGCGCCAGCCAATTCGCGAGTCGATTATACGTACTCGTTCGTATATCTATTTCTTTTTTTTTTTTTCGCTGTGTCGTGTCGTTTCGTGTCGCATTTCGTCGAGTTGTAACAACGACGAAGAATTACTTTGGTGTTACGTTGGTGGGATTGAAAGCGGAGCATTCCCTTTGAACCCTTGTAACGCTTCGTTAAGTATTCTAGAGACTATTAATTTGTGGGGAAATACCTAGAAATGGTATCATTGCGAGAGTACAGGTTATCGAGTGGACCTATCCGCAATTACCATTCTTTTCAATCGGCTAAGCAAAAAGTCGATATCTTAGTTAACCTCATCAATAGGGCATTAGGTAGGTCTTACACAGTACACCGATCAAATTTCATACCTAAGGGAAAAATTGAAAATATCCGCGAGATTGCAAAGGAGAATGGATACCTGGTCAAAATGGCGATTAACTCGCAAAAATTATACTCCAAAAACATCGCCGAGATGTGGCTCATAAAAAGACAGCCTTGGCATTAGGCAAAACGTTCTGAAGGATTGGGCTATAATTTTGATTTTAAGAGAGTTGAGGTTTTGCAGCGGTCAAGGGTAGACTTTTTCATTGAATCAAATGGTAGCCTTTGTCTTCAAATGAATTAAAATTCCAATTTTTTCGAATTTACTGAAAATAATTTTTTTTTTTTAAATTCAGCCTGAAGAGGGTAACTTTTTTCATTGAATAAGTAAATACCATTTCTCATTTTTTGGAATTAACCAAAAATATTTTTTTTTTTTACAAATTCAGCCAGAGGAGGGTAGCTTTTTTCATTGATTAAATGCATATTTCTCACTTTTTGAAATTTACAGAAGACAAAAATTTTCACAAATTCGACAAGGGTAGAATTTTTCATTGGATCAAATGTTTAGCCTTCGTCTTCGAATAACTTAAAATTCACATTTTTTGAAATTTACTGAAAATAATTTTTTTTTTAATTCAGCCAGAGGAGGGTAGCTTTTTTCATTGATTAGGTAAGTGCAATTCCTCGCTTTTTGAAATTTGCAGAATCTAATTTTTTTTTGAAATTTACAGAAAATAAATTTTTTTGAAATTCAGCTAGAGGAGGGCAGCTTTTCAATGCAAATTTCTCATTTTTTGAAATTTACAGAAAACAAAAGTTTTCATAAATTCGACAAGGGTAGAATTTTTCATTGGATCAAATGGTTAGCCTTTGTCTTTAAATAAATTAAAATTCACATTTTTCCAAATAAATTGCAATTTTGAGTAAGAAAATACGCATCTTCTGTTTGAAGTGAGATTTTTTGTTTTGTTTTTTTGGGTCATGGAGATGGTTCTGACCCCAAAAATAACCCCTTGAAAATATGCCTATGTTTGCAGCGTAATTGTGTTCTAGGTAAAAAAAAAAAAAATACGAGTAGAATGTAAAATCTATAAATGGTGAGACTGGTAATATTGTTGGCTGCGGGGTTTATAAATACACGACGTCGTATTTATCGTAGACAACAAAAAGGAGACGATTGTGTGTAATGTGCCACGTCGTGTTATTTAAGTTGCCTATCGAAAACGCCGTGTTTTTACGGTTCCCTGTGAGAGAGTGGCTAAATCCACAACAAGTAATCACCAAAATGAACGAACGAGAATTCATCTCATATTCTTGTTTGAAAACTTGTTTTCAAGGTCGTGTTTGTCATTGCAAAGTGGACTTGGTCCAAATTGATTTTTAATCCAATTTTAATTTTTCATAAACGATTTTCTTAAATTTTTCATCGAGATTTTTTCGCCAAGTTCAATAAAATTTAATAAAATATTAAAAAATTTTCCAAGTTTTCTATTCTTCAAATTTTTCATTTTTTTTTGTTTAAAATTTTAATTGTATTTTTGAAAAAAATTTCTTGAAGAAATTATTCATCACTCATCAAAAATTTATTCTTATTTTTTCCTCAAATTAAATTTTTCATTAAATTTTTTCTGCTTGTCGTTTTAAAATTAAAACTCATTTTAAAAAAAAATATATGTATTGTGTATTTTTCAATTTTTTCATTCAAACTTGCCAATAATTTTTTCATCAAAATGCAACTGATCTTCATCATATTTTTTCAAATTCATTTTTTGAATTTTTTTTTATTATATTGTTAATTAAATTTAAATTAAATTTCCATTTAGATTTTTAAACATTTTTCATAGAATTTTCTCATCAAAAAATGCTTCTAAATCTCTACCATACTTTTTCAAATTTTTCTTTTGAAATTTTTTTCAAGTAAATTTTTTATCAAGTTTATTTTTCCGAAATTTTTTAATTTAATTTTTTCAAGAAAATTGTTCATACCCCTCACCACCCCCCCCCCACCCATTTTCCAATAAAATTGTCAATTGATTTCATTCTCCAATTGGTCATCAAAATGTTTCTATTTCATCTCCCAACTGGCAACCTGACTTCTCATTCGAATTTTTCCAATAATTTGCATTTGTTTTGTCTTCTAGTTCTAATTGAGGAATTTCTAAATTTTTTCAAGTAAATTCCAATTTTTCTTCAAATTTACTAAATTTTAATATTCAAAATTGAGTAAGTAGCTAACGCTAAGGTACTTAACTACTAACTTACTGACTTGTTGAAAAAAAAAATTGAAAAATTAAATAAAACATAAAAAATACCCAGAATGAAAAATATTTTGAGTAGTATTTTGTGAAAGAATAAATTTGTTTTAAATAAAACATCAAAGTTTTCAGAGAAAAAATTTGTTTGAAAAAAAAAACTTGTACAAAAAAAAACTCGTACAAAAATAAAGAAGATGAATAAAAAAGAACGACATCATCGCCCTTACAATGTGATTACTTATTGTGGATTTAGCCACTCCTGCACTGGGATCCGCGAAGTCGTTATTTGCGGCGCTCGAGTATGCAACTTATTCAACGTATTCTATCAAGGTTACCGCCATACCCCTGTCTGTCTGTCCGTATAACAATGTTCTCGTTGTACGCGTATAATAGATCGAGATTTTTCGTAATTTCGACAACCTCATCTGTACGTGTAGCTGCGGTAATGCGGTATTATCCGTGGCCATTGGTAAGACCCTTCGATCTCGCCGACTCATTAGTATCTGCCTGACCGATTGAAAATTGATTCGAAGATTGCGACGCGACGTTATCTTCGTTTAAATAAAAATACGTCGAATGCCCTCGCAAAAATGCGTATTTTTTTCGGCGCCTCGTGATTCGTGAATTGAAAAATTGGTGCAAGTTTGACGATTAAAGAGTGAATTTTTCGTTGTTGTACGACCATCGATCGAGTGACCAGAGCTGTATGATCTATGCACGTCCACATCCACATCCACATCCACATCGGCATCCACCGCACCTAGCTAGTTCTAGTGTAGCGTATTTTGCGCATTGTACAACCTAGTACGTTCGTTTTGTAGATTGGACTCGCATCTGATTTCATGCCACGACTATCAGGCGGATCAGCACCGCTGCGAACAGTGCCCAAAGACATATAGCTGGCTTCCTTGTTTAACCAGGCATCAATCGTTGTTTCACCGAAGTTACCAAACATTCCCCTGCGAAAGTTGCAGCAAAACGTTCATCAACCCTAGTAATCTACAACGCCATATTAGAACACGTCACATCGGCGCCCGTTCTCACGTATGCCAACAGTGTGGCAAGGCATTCGCCACGTCGTCCGGCCTCAAACAGCATACCCACATACATTCCAGCGTCAAACCGTTCAGATGTGAAGTTTGTTTCAAGGTAAAAGAAATTTTAAAAATAGAATGCACCCGAACCCACCCATACCCATAGCTCAGTCCATACCTACCACTATAGTACCTTCGTATTTTTTTTTTTTTTTTTATTACACGCCAGGCTTACACGCAATTTTCGAATTTATGTCGCCATAAGAGGATGCACGTCGGCTGCAGAATGCAAATAAAATGCGACAAATGCAACCAGTCGTTCAGCACGGGAACATCGTTAACCAAACACAAACGTTTCTGCGACTCGTCGGCTGCCAGCGTGGCAGCGGCCGGCCTGTCCAATTCCATGCCCATGTCCAACATACCGTTCATGCATCCGCAACTGTCGGTCGGATCGAATCCTTTCCTGGGATACGCGAGGCCGCCGCACAACGCACTGCCGCTCTATCCGTCTAATCTGCTGTCGCACTACACCTCCATCTACGGTTCGCCGCCGGCACCGATGCCTTCGTCGCCGTTTCTGCCGAATCCGTTGCTGTTCGGACAATCGCCGCTGGCCGCCAAGTCGGCCATCGGCGAAAATGAAAAATACGCTTTCTCGGCGGCGGCGGCGGCGGCGTCGTCCATGTTCGCCGCCGCCGATGGCGTCCTCAAGCACCATCGCGCCAACAAACGATCCGCCAATAAGACGGCGACCAGCTGCGCGTCCGTCGACTTGGAAAAGTTGGCTTGCAACGCGATCGAGAATCGACCGGTCGTCGGCGTCGGCGAATCTTGGTCGCCGAGTCGAAACGAACAGACGGTCGAAAAATCGCGTAGTCGTCGCGCCAACGACGTCGAAATGGCGCTCAGTGATGAGAATAATAAACTCGGTAGACAGTCGAAATTCAAAAGGTATCGCAAAATCGCTCAAAACGACGTCGCCGATTTATCCGGTGGCAGAAAGCGATCGTCGACCGAGATCGACCATCATCGAACTGCGCAGTCTGAACCTGCGACGAAGTTGGCGAAACGCGGACACTCCAACGGAGGCGACGAACCGCTCGATTTGTCGTTGAGTAAAACCAGTCAGGCGAACGACGACGACGACGACGACGATGGTCAAGACGAGGATGCCGAAGGCGATGAGGAGGAGGAGGAGGCGGCGGAGCCGCTAGACGAGGAAGAGGAGGACGCAGAGGAAGACCAACAGCAGCGAGAAGAGGAAGAAGGGTACGACAGGGAAGTGAAATCCGAAATTGTCGACGATAGTAACAACAACAATAACAGCAACAATAACAACCACCATCATCGAGGCAACGATGGCGATGGTGGTAGTAGCAGTAGCAGCAGCAGTAACGATGGGAGTAGCGGCGGCGACGAAGACGACGACGACCACCATGACGAAAAGGAAACCGAAAATGCGAGTATTGCCGATCGAGACGTAAACGATATGGAAACACCACGAGACGACAGCGAGACGACCAACCTTCGCGTTGACGCGGTCAATAGCGAAAATACAGACGTAGTCGAACGTCGCGATCCTCCAGTCATATACCAGCGTGAAAAGAGAAACGATCGTAAAAATATTCCGAAAAAATTGAAAATCAAAGAAGACCCGGCCGCAGCTGCGACGTCTTCGGAAGACGAAAAAGTAGCCGAGAGTACGGAACGTCGTCGACGACCGAGTAGCGACGAACAGTACGTCGCCGAAAGCCTAAAATTATTCAAAGAATCGCAGGCTCGTCTGAATTCGCCTTCTACGATTCCTGCCTCGTCGCCTTCTTCTCCGCCTCCACCGACGGCGGGTCTAGGGCCACCTCTACCGCAGGTGGGCGCCGCGGCCGCGGCTGCCGCCTCTATGATGTACCCTCGACCGGTGCATCCGTTATTTTTCGACACCTTTTACCGGCAAACCGTCTCCAATTTGAGAGCGGTTTCGCATTTGAACGCCTTCCAAAGTCACGATCGACTGGCCTCGTTGCAAGGTTTCGCCGCCTCCAGACCGTGCAACTTTTTCGGCCAGCTCATGAACGGTTTGCGAAACAGCCAAAGCTTCGGCAATTCTTTCGAGCAATTTTTAAGGCCTCCTTTCTCGCTGTTTCATCACGCACGAAATATGCAGCATGGTAGCGGCGGCGATACCAATAACAACCAGAACAGAAGCGACGAGAATGCGGTCAATGAAAATTCGGCCGACGACAAGAACGCGGCCGTCGATAAAATCGACAACGATATCGGACAGTCGTTCGGTCGCGATGGCAACGTTGCAAATGGCGGCGGTTTTCAGGCGATCGGTAACAACGCGTACAATTTGGATAGCATTCGAGGTTTGGGTTTGAGTGGTAAGTTGCACAACAGCCATAATCACCATCATCATCATCAGCAGCAGCAACAACACCACCAACACAACAACGAACATCAACACCATCATAATAACAGCGGCAGCGGCAGCGTCAACATGCCCGCCAACAATCACCACCATCATCGTCATCCTTTGCACCCGTCTTTGCATCATCAACAACAACAGCAGCAGCAGTCTCACCATCAGCAGCATCATCATCATAACAACAACAACAACAACAACGCCATTAATTTGAAAAGCAACAACAACGGTAACAACAATTACATCGGCATTCACCACAAACCGTTTCACGATTTGCATCTGGCGAGCGGTGGTGGCGGCGTTGCCGGAAGCGTAGGGATCGGCTTGGCCAAAGTTAAGGATCGATACGCTTGCAAATTCTGCGGCAAAGTATTCCCTAGGTCTGCGAATCTGACCAGGCATCTGCGAACGCACACCGGCGAGCAACCGTACAAGTGCAAATACTGCGAACGTTCTTTCAGCATATCGTCGAATCTGCAAAGACACGTTCGCAACATTCACAACAAGGAGAAGCCGTTCAAGTGTCCGCTGTGCGACCGCTGCTTCGGCCAGCAGACCAATCTGGACAGGCATCTGAAGAAGCACGAAGCGGGCGAAAATAACGGCGCCGTTTCGGCGGCCGACAGTCCGGAGAGCGTCAACGAAAGCGCCCGAGAAGACGCGTATCTGGACGAAATTCGAAATTTCATGGGCAACAGGGGCGCGTACGTCGCCGGAGCCGTCAATTACAACGTGTCGGCGAAAATATTCAAAAACGAAGACCTTACCGCCGTCATGAACCCCGAAGAAGCGTACGAAGGCGAAGGCGAAGGCGAGGACGAGACGTACGACGCGGACGGCTCGGCGGCGTCTCTTCATCCTATCGACGCGACCATCCGCCGCCAGTCTACCGTCAATACCACCGGAAGTACCGCTACCAACAGCAACGACGACGAAGACGTCGATGGCGAAGATGACGTCGACGCCGAAGCCGAAGACGACGACGACGACGACGACCACGACCACGAGAACGATCGTGATCGCAACGACGTACCGAATAATCTTATGGCTCGTGTCAACGACGACAAATCTAACCCTTCTGGTAAATCGAAGGCACCCTCGCTCGTTCGTTTAAGTACGTCTCCGATTCTGCCCGCATCTACTTCCATCTCGAGTGTTTTTCCTTTCCAGCAAAAACGAGCGAATAAAATTTTCAACCAAGCTTTAGCCAGCAAAAATAGCTTGCTAAATGAGTCATCTTCGCACGAATGTATTACCACTAGTTTATAGCCTAATTTATTACATGCTCGTACTATGTAATCGAAACTATCCACCGCGCGCGTCTCGCGTCGCCATTTCTCTAGCGCAGAGTGAGAAATGATTTATGGCCTGTTGGCAATAGTCGTAAATTTTCTTCACGCCGAATCCATATAATAAGATACCTACTTATCTAACCAGCAGTGCCTACGTATTTTTATCTACGTTTTATTCGATCGGTATAGTTTGATTGAAAAATAAATACCTAAATTACTCGAAAATTTTGCGTAGAAAAAGTAGCACGAATGGAAAAGGGGAGGTACACTTTCTACGAAATTTTCAAATTTCCAATATTTCCCGATATATTTTCTTAAAGAAACTCGTTCGATGGAATTTAGAGCTCGTACCTTTTTTTAATGGCGAAAAAAAACTTGAATCTAGTCTATTTTCAAAAATTGGCTAAAGATAAGTACCTACCTACTTATTGACTGGCGACTTGCACAAAATTTTCAAAAACAATTTTCGAATTAACTACAATGTAATTTACGTGAGAAATGACTCGAGGATATTATTTATGTAGAACCTACACCTACCGTATTATGTACCTATTACCTAGTAAATGCTAGTACCTACCTACAGTACACGTACAGTGCAAAATTGAAAATGTTTTGTCGCCTATCTGTTAAGCATGTAGATAGATACATTTTTACGTATAGATAAGTTACCCGATATGATAGTTAAATATTATATCTACCTATTAATAGTGTGTAGTCAACTTTTAGATCTGGATCAGTGTCATGTCACTCGCGTACGAATAATTGTAAATACGAATATGTAGGTACCTTTTTTTTATGTATTATCTAGGTAATTTACCAAATTATCAGCTTAGAAGCGCGGTGGAGTTGTAAACGAGTACCTAAGTAAAGTACCAATATTGAATGTCATTAAGTATAAATGTGTAGGTATCTAATTTACGCGTCCGCGACGCAAGCTGTGCATTATAAATGTGTATATCTTCCCGTAATGTGCGATTCAAACTGACCTATGCATGCTTATTATAACGTAGCGATGTACTACTTCTACCTACTACGTAGTAGAACCTCCCAAATACAATCAAAATACTTATACTCGTACCTAGTTTTCAAATACAAGTACCTACTACTACTCATACGTATCTAGGTATATGTAGGAATTCGTGTAAAAAAAGAAAAAAAAGGATGAAAGTAAGGATGAATTAGTGTCTAGATAAATGAAAAAGAAACCGTCAACAATGATTAGCGAATAATTATAGTAGACGATAGGTCACTTATTCTTTTTTTTTCCTTTTTTTTTTTCAGTTTATTCGATATGTACCTAATATGTATGTATTTAGCTACCTGTTTAAAAGGCAACTTGAGTCTAGGTACTTAATTATTTTTAAATGTAATATCGTGCGCACAAAAATTCGTTTTCTTCTATTTTGTATGTATTTACATTTTAATTGTTTCACATTGTCATTTATCGTATGCTATGTTTTGTAATGTACCTTACCTACTCGTAATTTTTTCAAATGTAATGTAATGCTGTAATTTTGTACAGTAAGATATTTTAATTTGCGACTGGTATAAATGTTTTACTGTAGTTAAAATTTGTTGATTTGTATTTTTTATTATCTACTGTATTTATTCATTTTTATCACTTTTTTTTTTTTTTTTTTTGATATTGTTACCCTTTTATTTTAAATAAAATATACAACCGGTGAAAAAAAAATAAAAATAAAGACAGAAAAAGTTGCGATATTGTGTTCAAATGTAATTCTTACGCATATTTAAGGTACACTTACACGTGGTAAAGTAATGCAATGCCACTCGGGTAGTAATTTGGTGCAAAATAAGTTGCCTAAGTGGGTTCCTGCGGTGATACAATTACCTAGTTCGAGATGGATTGTTTGCTTTAATAGGCGTCTAGTACTCGCGAGTACGTACGTATGACCTCTAATGTGCCAGGCATTCCATATCTAAATGATTTTGCGATTCGGGAATCTTTTCTACTGGTTCTATGTACTGGTACTATTCGTATTTAATTGGGTGTAAAATGAAGTTCGGTCAAATGGGGTAACATTGATCTCAAGAGTAACTTTAATCTCGCGTATTTTTTTTGCTTTTTTAATACGCGTAGACACATTTTTCATCACTCGAGACAATTGAAAATTTTTAGAAGTGAAAGAAGAAATTTACCGAATTTGTCAACTCGTCAACTTATAGTTTTTTTTAAATGACGAAGTTGTTGATGAATTGTCAATTTTTTCTAGTATGTATTGACCTTTTTTTTTAATGAAGGAACATTTTGTTAGGCACTGGCACATTTGGAAAAAATGTAAAAAAAAAAATGGTCGTGGAAAAGGTATGGAATATTCAAGACGTAAATTTTCATTATTCAAAAATCATGCATTGTTAAATTCTTATAAAAATCAGGATTTGAAAATTGTTCAAAAATGACAATAGAGTTGCTTTTTGAATAATTGAAACATACTTTTTTTCATTATTGGGTCATTCCATACCAAGGGCACCTGTAATTCGTAGTATTTCAAGTCTGGTGGGCTGGGAAGGGCTTCGGGAGGCCCCAATCGCAAAAGTAAGCGCATATTCGAATTCAGCACCCTCGAAAACATAACAAACGATATGCCGCACCCCACCATCGCCCTACCCCACATTTTTCAAAATTTGAGGGGTCGTGGGGAAGCGTGAGAGGGTTTTATCAAGAAATAAAGTCGAAATTCAAACTCGGCACTATCGAAAACATGAGAAACGATATGTCACACGATTTTTTTCATTTGGGTCAATTTTTCTCCAAATTTGGGGTTTGTAGAGGGCTTGGTAAGGGTCCTATCAAAAAATTGAGGTGATATTCGAATTCAGCGCTATCAAAAACATAACAAACGATATGTCCCTTATTTTTCAAAAAAAAAATTGAATTCGAGTCAAAATTTTGGGGAGGCATGCCCCCAAGGGTCTTGAGATCCCACGACGAAAATCATTTCAGTTGATTGACGAAACAGTAACCAAAATGAGTCTCCCCCCCCCCCCCATTATTATAGATTCTTCGTTTTCGTTGTCACGAAGAAGTAAGGTTGGATGACGTAATTGGTAATGAAAATGAGGAGGCCGAGAATGAATGATGATATGATATGGAAGAAAATGTGCATTGGTGTCTAAATTAATTTTTTTTTTGAAAATTTTTCATAACCTTTTTCATGAAAAAAAATATATATTTTAACATTTTTAGGGACCCCACCTTCTTCCAGTATGAGTTTACTTGGAATGAATATTGGGGAGGGAGGAAAAAATTCTTATTTTTCCCCAGGGATGTAGTTAGAATGAAATCATAAGGGGCTTCACCTTTCAGGGGTGGTCATTTTGAAATAAAAATTTTCATTTTAATTCATGACTTTTCATGACCTATAGTGATTTTTTTGAAAAATTCATGACTTTTTCATGACTTTCGTGACCCATTTTCAAAAACACTCAGCTCACAGACAGTGCAGGGACGAACTTGAGGAACGTTCATCAAATGAAGAAGACGATTGGAGCTGATGACCACAAATCTACCATTCAACTCTCCATGATTAAATGCGCCAGGAATCGAAGAATGTAGAACAGATACAAGAGATGCGACCCCGCCGACGATGGGAAGATTTTCATTACACAGAGTTGTTGGTCTGATGGAATGGCGGGTATTTCAGCTTCCAGCAGATATACCTAGTACCTACCTTCATCAGGGTTTTTGAAAAGGAATTGGATCCATTAGCTGTTCATTGGATTTGTTTTAATGCTCTTTCTATTCGTATTGCATCTTACCATCGCTTTGGGTTGCGGTCGTGTTCCACTAAATTTCCTGCATCGCTTTTCTTCGCATCATGCCTTCATCCCACTGTATGGTTAAAAGGAATCTGGCAAGTGAAAAAAATCAATCCAATAGGTACAAGTCTGAAACTTTTGATCGACCGATCCTCCCTTCGCCAAGGATGGTAGCGTCACATTAAATGGAATACGAACGAGTACCTATTGGGTGTATGGGTGATGGCGATAGCGGACCACCAACAAAAGTCGAATAGCTCGAAACTAGAACTAGAATCGAATGTCTAAATTAAATGCGTTAAGCGTTCGATTAATTTTATAGAAGTACAAGATAGCACACGATATCAGCATGAGGCCTATGAGGCTGAGCGCGCAATACTTACTTTGGACTTGGGACGTCTAGTACGTACGTTCGAGTATGTAGTGTACACTGTGTAGAGTAGGTATAGGTACGTCGCTATGCGTTATGCTGCGCTGCGCTGCGCCGTACGACTCATATAACATATAGGCTATACTACATACATAACAACTTTGGCCGCATAATGACATTGCATTTATAATAACTCTAGGCTTATTCGTGATCCAATCAGCCATGGCCGAACGACTCACGGATTTTTGAAGACTACTTTTGCACTCGTTCACTAACGCTGCGCTGCTCTGCTCCGCTATGCGCGCCGCGCCACGCCGCGCCATACGCGTCGAATCGAACAACGCACTAGCTTTTATTATATCTGATACGATGGTCAACAATTATTAGCTTCGGGCGTATTTCGTCATATGAAGAGCGAACAATAAATGCGCCGACGGCAAATGTTCCCGTTACCATTCGTGTGCGATGCCGTGTGCCTTGTCGTTCTGAATCCGCGTTCTGCGTTCTACCATCACCGGTAAATGGCTAAACGCCACGCCACACTGTACGCCACCGCCCGCGCCTCCTTCTAGCTATATCAACTCGCTGCTACCAACTCCATCCGTACGTATTAGTTAAGTATACCGTACCTTACCTACATTGCATAGGTACTCGTATGCTACCTTAATACCAGCGCTGCTCTACTATTACACCTTTATAGATTGTGTGTGCCATGCCGTGTGGTATTTATACCTACTTAACTTTAGCTACCATTTGCCACCTACTACACTGATATACTTATAAGTACCATAGGTACTCGTATCATATTCATATCGTATGGCACAGTCAGCTGTATCTTTGAAAAAGTCCCTTAAAATGAGAATTCACCCACTGGTTGTTGTTGTCATCTTCCTTTTTCATCTACACTGCATTTGTACCCGAGTGTACATAGGTAATTAACGCGGAATCTGCTTTTGTGCGGTGGTATGATGCTATGCGATGCGCAATGCTCACTCGTACCTATAAGTACTTACACGAGCTACAGCTACATACACTAACTGTAACTATTATACGTACTATGGGCGGTATATGGTTTAGAGTTAAGGTATCTAGGTACCAATTATGTGCTCGTTAATGTAAGCCAATTATAATTAATTTACACATAGGTAGCTGTTGCCGTTGCTGTAGGTTTATGAAGTGACTTATACATAAGCGGAAATCTCTAGCTGCTGTGTAGTCAGGCGCGTAGTCAGAGTGACTTTTTAGAGGTGGCTGGCTAAAGATTAGGAGTGGCTTGAACTTGTTTTCACAAATTTTTCCTTTTAAAATTTGCTTGTTGCCGTTTTTTTTTCTTCAATTTTTCAGGGGTGACTTAGCCACTCCTAGCGCCTGTGTATAGTTGGTACACATATCTACTCACTCTGCTCAGATCATTCGTTATACTCACTGTTACAGTCTTACATTAAAATTTTCAGACTAAAATTATTCTATTAGAACACGTTCATAAAGAGAACATGGTTCATTTATGAACATTTCAGTCTATTTGGTTCAGTGTGGAGAGTTCATCTTCGGGGGTTCCATTCCATGGGACGTGTTTGAGGGTAATTTGAGATGTGCAATTTCTGTGTAAGGATGTGCTGCCTCAAGTTGGATCTGCTCCCTTCTAACACCCTAAAACGAGAGCCAGAAGTTAGGTTGGTGGCTGATTACAGTGTTCAGTGCTCTTGTTGTACTCAAACTAAAGCAGCTCCATTCCATTACTGCGATTTTGTATTCCATAGAATTACAGACGCTTACGCTTTTACCTTTGCGGCTGTTGACTGGTGGCGGATACACCCGTCACTCTGAGTTGGGTGTTGCTCCTCTGCCTGCTAGCTCATTGGAGGAGAGATGGACCGTTCTCACAATTTTGGGTATTTCTCTACTCGTCGGAGTCGGTATAACGATTTGCCTATGAATCTCAAAGAGTGCTCGTGCTAGTGTGTCTGGGTTTGGAGTGAAATTAATCTCTGCCCTTCTGCATTCCTCCAGTCAATTCCGAGGTTCTCGAGATCCTCCAGCACTCGCACAGTCACTATGTAACATCAATCTTGCCTGGTTGTGTCATTTTTTCGATCTTCGCAACGCCCTATCTCAAATATAGCGAGTATTCTTATTTTTTTTTAGGGAGGGGGGGGGGGGGGTAGGGTGATGAAAACCAGAGGCAAAATAGAAAATTTTGTAATTTTTTTTTTAAAAATGTTCCGATGGGCTTGGGTAAGTGGGTAGCTGAAAATTTGGTAATTCACCTCTTTGTTCAGAAAAATCTCCTAAAGATTATTATGTCTGACTGAAGTAGATTTTTCGATTTTTGGAGAATTTTCAAAAATGGCTAAAACCACCCCCAAAAAACCATTTTTGAAAAAAAATGTAAATTTCAAGATAGAATCCTGAAAATTGGTTTGTACACTGAAGTCGAGCTCCCGAGTCGATTGGCACCATTTTTGAAGCGATCTGGAGCCTCCAGGAAAAGTTGACTTTTCTTCAGCGCACTGGAATAGCTTCAGAATGCGCTGTAATTAACTTCGGCAGCTGAAAATTTAATCCCAGCGTTAGTATGATGCCATCTATTGTTTGACATAGTTGAATCCAAAATCCGAGGTGACGAGTTCGCACGTGGTTTTTTTGACAACTCGACTGCTTTTTCATAAATTTCCAAAAAATCAATTTCTCCAGCATATCATCCAAAACTTTCGTCTACCCCCTAAAGTTGGTCCCCCGAATCGATTGGCACCATTTTCGAAGCGATCTGAAGCCGCCAGAAAATGTTGACTTTTGCTGTCTGGAGAGATTCCAGTGTGCTGGAGAAAAGTCAACTTTTTCTGGAGGTTCCAGATCATTTCGAAAATGGCGCCAGTCGACTCGGGGGGTGGACTTTGGTGTACAGACTGATTCTCAGGATTCTGTCTTGAAATTTACAATAATTTTTTTTTTTTCAAAAATAATGGTTTTTTGGAGGCGATTCTAGCCATTTTCAAAAATTCACCAAAAATCGAAAAATCAACTTCGGTAGCTAAAACTTTGGTTATGAGGTCTTGGTGGCATGCTCTTTCAGCGAGCCTAATTTCAGCTCAATCGGGGCTGACGAGTTGGCGAGGTTCCCTTGTTAGTATGTTAGAAATGAGGAAAAAGTCTACTTTGAAGCATCTGAATGTATAATTGAAGGCAGGTACGACTGTTGGTATAGATATACTTATGTTATTGAAGCAGAAAAGAAACGTATGCCTAGATATTGTAACTACGAACCATAGGTGTGAGCGTGTGTGTTTTTTTTCCCTTCGCCGCAAAACTGAACTAAGCGAAACGAAGCTACAGCAACAGCAACAGCCACATCCAGCGCAACGCAACGTAAACGAGATAGCGGCGACAATTTACGAGCGCATTATGATACGGCGCAATTTATAGCGCCAATAAAATGGAAGAATTCAAAGGATATACCTAGTTATATAGTAGTGTATCGATTACTCTTTGCATAATCGTATTACATTCGAAGTGTGTAAAGTAAAGTAAGGTAAAATGCTTTCGTATATACTTATATATAGTAGGTAGGCGAATGAAACGATTGTAGGCTGAAACGGTAATGCCATGCATATCTGCATTTCACTGCATTTCACTGCACCGAGTTGCATCGCAAACTGTACCATACCCCATACCGCACCATGGGCATGGGCATTAAAGACGTAGCTATACGAACTATGCGAGTCAAAAGAGTGCTTAAGCTATGCTTATGCATATACAGGGCAGGACAGAACAGGACAGGACAAGACAGGCGCGGCGTAGCCATCACATCTCGTACACATACGTATGCATCTGTTGATACACGTACCTACAACACCTATATTTAATGTATGTATATCGACTTGCATACGCATAACTTAATAAGTTCACTTACCACACGCGTACCCGTAGTCCCGTACACTTACTCGTACCGTACCTACTTACAGTTACAAGTACGTAGATTCGCTTACGCACGTACTCGTACGTATTTGTACGTTTGATGCGGTACGTCTACAAAATAATATACTCTGTAGTATAGAATAGTGATACATGCATAAATATACGACTACGTATACCCAATACCCTACACGGGCTATCACAATTCGTTCGTTAGTACCTAGGTATGGTGTATGCAGATGTACCTCTCCGTAGTCCATACAGTCGTACACGTACACACGTAGAGCTAGAAGTGGAGGTACTTACTTACTCTAAATTGTAACATATGTTATCTTTATCAGATGAAACTAGTAATGCAATAAATAAACCGTCCACATCGGTTAGTTAAATCATTTTATCGCTCTCCTTTTTTCATTTTATTTTATTTTTTATTTTTTCATTCCATCCGTTTCATTCTCGTTGCTTGCTCTCGTGTACTGCGCGAGTACAAGACCTACTCACACGGATGTGTTTGCGTTTTACTTTTCAATTTTTTCTCTCGTTTATTTATTTTCTAATTTCTACTTCTTTTCCTTTCCATTCTTTAGTCTTTACGAGCGAGTGTTCAACTCTAACTGTGGACGTGGAAGGAAGTTAACACCGGATAGAGGACTCTCCAATAAAGGATCTTATTGCACTCGTGCGCTCAAGCACATCCTAATGAAGCAACAATGACCGATGAACCAGAGATATACCTATAAAGGGCGGGTGTCTCAAAAAAACTCTCATTGACTCCCTTGTAGATAGTCAAGTCTATTCTATGTATCATCAGGCCAATGAGCCCGAGAACAAATTTCCACCTCACCCCTATTCCGTATTCACCACAGCATCATTCTCGGTTGTGCACTTGTGTGCATCTCAGTTAGGCTTACGTCATCTTCCTTTATCTATACGACGTATTATGACGTAAGTAGATTTCTGTCATCGCTCATCGATGTATTTAGGCTTTTATTCGTGGATGTTCTTTTCACGAAGATGGTCAGGAGGGATTTCTATAATGCTCTTAATTGGCACAATGGAATGCTAACATAATGGGTTTCGTGGTAGATACATTTTGGAACGCATTGTGCTTTGCTGCCCACCCACTGCATGAGTGCATGCCGCTGCGTCACTCCATGTTCACAAAAAGTACGGAGGGTCAAATGCAACACTCAGTTTTCATATTCTCGCGATCTCATTGGAAAGCCAATTGAATGGACTTGGACTTCGAGGACGTTGCTTAGCCACGGAGGGTTCACTGACAATTTATTAGAGACGTCCTCTGTAACAAGATGCATTTAGCCCGGATAGATATGTTCGTGTAAAGGTGGCATCCTCACCACAAGTATGCCAGGAGCCATCGTGGCAGAAATAAAGCCTTAGCTGGAGAATCATAGCGATTGAAATTTTTCATTTATTCGAAAACTGATTAGAAAAAATGTACCAGTCGAGAGTGATATTTTTCATTTTTCAAGTTGGCGTTGGTGAAGGTGCGGGTGAGGGCGCGAGTGCGGCGCATTGATTAGGTAGCTCGCGGCTAGCCAACTTGATGGCGCGGTGTGGCTCAAGTTTTTTTTCTTCTTTTTCCATGTTGGACTGCCGGTAGTTGGTGTACCTAGTTTTATAATAAAACGTTGAAATTCGCCGCACCACGTTGCGTTGTAAATCTCATACTGTGCGAATGCGACTAAGATATACATATATGAAAATAGCAAAACCGAGATACATTTCGTATACCCATTGGTACGGCTGATTGCGGCTACTCGTACAAATACAAATATAAATACTTATTACTTACATACACGTAATGTAAATATATTTTTCACTTCGTACTCTCTCTGTCCCTCTCTCTTTCTTCTGCGCCTTGTTTCAGTATTTGGTAGCGTAGAGTAGCCGCGTGTAGTTTACCTTATGATTTATTGCAGACAAAGACACGCACGATCATCCATTATTAGTTGGTAGTTGGTACTAGAAAGGCGATGCCGCGCCGCGCCGTGCCGCGCGCCGCCAAATAAAAATGCGAGATTTTTTCGGTAACTGAAGGAAGCTACGCTGCGCGTGGTGAAGGGACAGTCAGTCAGCCAGCCACGCCACGCGGCAGCTTCGCTCGGTGATGCAACCGTGTCCAAACCTCACGCTGTAATTTTACTCTATTACAGATAGGTTCGCGTATTAGATACCAATGAAGCCAAATTAACAGAATTCGCAATGATAACACAAGAAAAGTACTTAACTACTCGTGTTTTTTTAAACATCAAATGATGCTTTTGAGAGGGTAAAATAGATGGTCGATAGTAACGAAAAAGTGTCCTCGCGCGCGCTGATTTTAGAAGATAGAAAGAGGATGGTATTGTAAAGATTTGACTCCAACCTCGTGAAAATATCCATTCCCAATATCAATGGGTCATTCCATATCAATTCGACCAAAAAAATGCCAAATTCGACCTCATGTCTTTTGATTCCACTCAATTTTTTTTCACACGATCTACCCACCCAACAACTCAGAAAAATGTCATTAGTTTGCCCTCAGCTCTCTTGAGGGTAGGGCAGGGGTTTTTGTTTATTTCTGCAATACCTCTCGAGTTCAAAATTCAAACAAATACTTTCTTAATAGCGTGGCATATGAAATGACATGTTTTGAACCTTATTTTTTCGATTAGACGATTCGTATGCTTCCTCAGACACCCCCTCTCCCTCCCAGTATCAAGATATCAAATAGGTAACGATACTTTATTCGATTTGATTATTATTTCCAATTTTGATACTTGAATGAGGTGGGGTCTAAGAGGGCATACGAATGGCCCAATCGAAAAAATAAGGTTCAATTTGTGTTCAGCACCTCCGAAAACATGTCATTTCATATGCCACCATATATGGGAATTATTCGGTTGAATTTTGAACTCAAGGGTGTGGGGGCTTTGGTTGGGTTCAGTCGACAAAATGAGATCATATCCATGTTGAGCACCTCCGAAAACGTATCATTTCATGTGTCGCATTACTTCATTAGGTATTGAGATTATTTTTTAAATTTTGGGCCTATTGGGGGGGGGGGGGTTGCTGGTGCTCTTGAGTGAGATCTAATCGAAGAGCTAAGGCCATATTCGTGTTCACCACCTCAAAAACATAACATTCGATATGTCACACACCTTGATCATTTTTTTGTACTTTCCGCCCAATTTTGAGGAGGAGCTACCCTCTTCCCCTTGAGAGTCTCCATCTTGAAAATTATTTTGTTCAAAATAACATCAAAAGTTACGTCTATTGTAATTTTTTCATAATTTTTTTTTGATTATTTTAATTAATTTCATTTTTACTAAAATGTAAAATCCATCATTCGATTTCAATTTTAGAATTTTTTCTTTGCAGTTTTTACCTAATTTTTTCAATGTTCAATTTTTTCCAACTCTAAATTAATCTTGAAACAATTATTCGGATCAAAAAATAAGGAACATATAGGTCTTGTGATTGTATGGTTACTGTTGCTAATCAACACGATTGCTAGTATCCAACTCACTAGTAGTGCAGTGTTGAGGGACTATTGTACTGCACTACTTCGACATACCTATATAGATACGCGTATCTAGTGCCATACCATAATGTTCTGGTGCCTTCCCTTCGTATGGCCGATTGTTCGATAATTGATTTGGATATGCTTGGCGTGAAAATTCCATTTTTTTGGCCTACCAAATTGACGTTGACAAACGAGGTATTACCTAAACGATTTAAAGAGCACTTATTAAATTCACTTTCTCGATTCTCGCTATTCTATCATCTGTTGGTGCTATGTGTTGGTAGACACCTGAGGTAAAATTCTTCGCTGTATACCCTATCCTGCTCTTATACCTATAGAGAACGTGGAAAAAGACATTCAGAAATTTGAATTATGACTAGGTCGATATAGGACTTGCTGTCGAGTGAACCAGTAATTCTATTGTTGTAATTACCTAATTATCAAAAATTAAATTTTCAGTTTCCACTTTATCTCAAAAATTGTTCAGCTTTCTCAAAATTTTATTTTCTTTTTTTTTGTTGAAAATTTTGAGCACCTTGAACAACTATTGAGATAAAAATCCTCCCGTCTCCATGCGGAGTAGACCTCCTCAAATTTTGTCTTGGCGGACCTGCGTCGAATATGTACGATGTTTTTGTATGAAATGGCATGGCTTGGCACATGCAACGTAAGCGTGTCATATACCTTACTTTACTTATAGATGCGTACATACTCGTATAGTATGCATACATACTCGCGTACTTATCTATAATATATGCAACTGATGCGATGGTACGCGGGGTTACAACGACGACGACGAGCAACACGCTAAAAGGGAGTAAAGAGATGTGAGACGAGGAGTGAAGTATAGAGCTGGAGGAGTATACGGAGAGTAGTGTACGAGTATAGAGTTAAGAGTTAGATGATTGACCGCAATTTCTATAGATTAAGATAGCAGCCGCAGCCGTGCGCTGCCTTCTTCATGTTAGGTTACGTTATTGTCATTTGATGGCGTAAACCACACAATAAAATCTCATTTTCTGCGATGCAGTTCATGATTTATATCTTCCGAAGTAAGTATTTAGTCGTGCCCGCTATCGTGGGAGGAATAACATATTAAAGGAAGATATGTAGAGACGAACGCGACTACGTTTACTTGTTGCGCATGATAAATAGCGTATTCCAAACACGACTGTATTTTGTTACGATTTCTCTACAAAACAGATAACCCTATTTGGTATCTGGTTCGCTCCAAAGCTGTCAATAATGACAGGCTGAGCCGAGTCGAGCCGAACGATCCAATCTAAACCTCAGCTATACTGCCTACAACGTATGTACTCGTACGTACGTTGGTCTTCGTACGCGTACCTCTACCTATGCTACGAGTACGACGCAACGTTTGTTAAATTTTAAATCCGAACATCGATCACTGTGTGATATGTACTCGTATTTGTACATATACATGTACCTATACCTACCGAGATCTATCTCAGACCTAACCTTATACCTACTCATATTCGTATTCGCTCGTACAGCCTGCACTTATGCTAAATGTCTATCGCTCAACTAACCCCGATCCATCTGTCTTGTCATTACTCACCATAATCGAATGGACACTCAAACATCCACTCGTAAATAATCGTAGATATTTCTACCTCTAAAATTACTTTTCAGCTGGGTACATCCCTTTCCCTTATTCCTCTCTTCTTTGCAACACTCATTTTGGACTTCATCAAAGATTTATCGAGCATGTTTGTTCTAACAAAGTTACTTTGTTATATATCGTCTTCTTAGAGGCGTGATGACCAGGGGTGTGGGAATCTACCACCCTCCCTCCTTCCATCCCTCCAAAAGGAAATTTTTTTGGGAAAAACTTTGGGAACAATTTAGTAAACACCTGACATCTACTAATAATGTACTTTTCTTTTTCACAGAAATTGATTTCTTCCAAATCTCCTAATTTCTTTCAATTCCACCCATTTTCGACGCAATCTGGAGCCTCCAGCAAAACTTGGCTTTTCCACAGCACACTGGAATTGCTTCAAAATTTTAGCGTTTTGAAAGTTGTAAAGAAAATAAACGTGTCAACTCGTCACCTCAGATTTTAGGTTCAACTGTGCCAATAATCGATTGATAATATCGTACTGACGCTAAGATTGCACTTTTAGCTGCCGGAGTGGATTACAGCGCCCACTGGAGCCATTTCAGCATGCTGAAGAAAAGTCAACTTTTGTCGAAGGCTCCGGATCGTTTCAAAAGTGGTTGAAATCAACTCGCGGGGAATCGACTTTAGCATATAAACCGAATTTCAGAATTTTATTTGCCCACTTATAGTAATGACAAGGGGACTATTTCCTTTATTTTCAAAAGTTTGTCAAACATTGAAAAATCAACTTGGGCAGCTAAAAATTAGGTTCTGACGTGAGGTTTGTGTGAGATGCTTTTTCAGTTGGCCGAATTCCCGCTAAATCGGAGGTGACGAGTTGGCAAGGTTTCCTGCTTTCTTGTCTGCAGAAGTGATATGAGATCTGAGACAAGCTCGAGCTCTGGTACTCTAAACGAAACCTACTAGTACAAAGTTAGATATTTGTAGGGTAGGTACGTATAGTAGCCTACCTCAACTACCCACATACGTAACGAATGCGCCGCGCCGTATTTGAGTGAGGCAATGCGGTGCACTACTTCAAATGTAATACATACTTACGAGTACACACGCAACCTTTTCGCTCCCTTCGCTCTTTCGCCGACATTCCGGCATCGGATTTGTAATTGAAATTTTTTCCAGCAAAGCGAAGCTGAAGTGGAAAAAACTTACAAAGATGTTGGTTGGAGGAAAGGAGGAAAGAAAGCAGCAGAGCCAGCGAACGCGGCGGCAAGAAAAATAAAAAAGAAAAGACCAGCGCGGAGCGCTATAAAATTATGCCACGGTATTTATTAGTACATGAATGTAGCTATATGTATGGCGATGGCGATGGTGCGGCGGGTACGTGTACGCGTTCAGCGTACGAGCGAGCGAGCCAAGCTGCGAGAGTATAGTAGATATACTATACCTATATACGAGTATCTAATACATAAATAATGTAACAACTTTGCGAAGCTTCGTATAGCTGCAGGCTGTGCGTGGGTAGCGAAATGGTCCGAAGTCCGTTCGGTCGGAATTTATTGGTAAAGTCGAGAAATCAAAACAGGAAAAAGCGGTAAATTGTATGCGCGTGCGTGCGCTCGTGTGCGCTTGCAAAATCACCGCGTCCACGTACGGCGTACCTATCGCTGTGGCTATCCCGGCAACTGCATATTAAAGCCAGAACAGAGCAGCGCAGCGTGGCCCAACGTTCCTACTCGTAGGTATAAGTACCATACCAAACAGATACAGATGATATGCTCAAGATACGTAGGTACTCGTCCACTCCAACTCGAGTATCTTATGCTTAGAGGCATTACGTAGCGAGTAGTTGGGACTCGCAGTTGCAAGGTATCTCATACATTACATCTTCGTTCCAGTTATAACGAGTGGTCGGTCATCCAGTAGGTGAATGGTACCAGATTCGTTACATTCACGTCTACTCGACCGTTGGTCCATTCCACAAGGGTGTGCTGCGTGCATCCCTTCAAATTACCCAGGCAACTAGGTAAGGTACATGCAGTACCAATATTCCCTCCGAACGTGTTTGTGCGGCGTTTTCGATAGGCAAAACTTCGTACACAGAGCATACGGTGTCTGACTGTGGTGTGGTGTCTACTACACTGGTGCTACTGGCATTTACTTACTGTACATATTGACGGATCCTTTACAAATTATAGCTAACGTGTGCCTGAAAAAAAAGAAGGAAAGGTTGAGTGGAAGGAGTAATAGATACCCAACGACTTTCTTCCACAATAGTATACGATGGATGGCTTGGCTGAGTTGAGTGAGTGAAGAAAGCTTCCACGCGTTCGAGATGAGAACAAATTTTTCCTTACGATCGAGGCAGCAATTATTTGGCGACTTGAGTGATTGGAAGATAGAGAGTGAGAGAGAGAAGCTCGAACGATGCGATGCGAAGGCATCGACCGTCTACATAAAAATGCCGCCTCATCGCCACGCCGCGCAGCGTCGCGTCGTGCCGCCGCCTGCTCTACATAAGAGCGAGACGCGTGCTCAATGCTAAATGGCTAAATGCTTGTATTTCATCAGTGCTCGTTGCTCGTTATAACACTATAGAGACTCGCGCGCCATAAAAAACTTAACACGCGCTCCTTGCAGCTGTCACGACTTTAGCTTGCCGTCCAGATTCGTTTGGTTACTCGCTCAATATTCATCGTACTCCTAGTCTGAATGGCCAACGAACACCCAACGCAACAGATACCGCGTGGCTTGGCTTGGTATGGCATTGGCGTGCAAACTGCAGCCAACAATCGAGATTACCTATTACCAGTACCGTTTTGACTTTGCTGGTTACATTTTTTTTTTTTCAAGTAAATTTCTCCAACCTTCGGCGATGGACGGATACGATGCAGATGCGACAAAGATTTCTCACCATGTCTGTATCACTCTGGAAACTGAAAAAGAAACTCGATATTCTGTACATACGACGAAGGCCATCCCAAAATGTCTGTCAATGACTATATCGTGCCACGAAGCAACCCCGTCTCCGCACAACAATTTTGCTCCGGGCATCTCTTGAAACTCGATTCTATGTATTAGCCAATAAGCCTAAGACCAGGTTCCTACCCACCCCTTTCCTCGCAGTATCAGTTTGAAGAAAGAATGATCGTCTAATCCCTGATACTTTTTTTGTAAGCTTGACGGGCAGGGTGCGGCGGAGAGAACATAAGTAAGCGGGTTTTCAATAAGCTATCCCTGAAGTTTATTCTATTGACTGTCCATTGTGATAAATTAGACTATCCTACCAGCATTATAGCCGAAAGAGTAAGATATAATAATGTCCTGGTGAAAAGTGAGTATGCAGTGAAAAGTGCTTTTTCTTTTCGTGAAAAGCTGAAAAAAGTACTTTTCAAATGTTTTACGCAATCTTGTGAAACTGACTACGATTTTCTCAAAAAAAAAAAAAAAAAAAATGTGTCAGGGGTCAGACGATCACTTGTCTTTTATCATTTTTCATCGTCAGCAAAAAATTTTGACTTACCAACAAAGTCGACAAATCCCCATAATGTTGAATGATGAACCTGCGGTTCCAAATCCTGAGGTGCTACCTCCAGACTATTTAATACATGGATGGGCGTTTCGCTGTTAAAGGTTTGCGTACGTTTACGTAGAAGTCGACGTACTCGTATACATATTTATTATAAGCGCGAGTAGGAAGGAATTATACCCGTGCGTACGAAGTAAAGTAATATAGAGTACAATCTTGCGAGCTCGTCATCGTGGCATGGTGCGGTGCAGTGCGGTGTGTGGTGCGGCATGATGATTACAATGAAACGGGTTTTATGCGCGCAAATGATAATGATATTTTATCCTACCTTCTGATACTTAGGTACTCGTACTGTATAATAGTGTGTGTCGGAGTAGTAGTACGGGTACGAATGTTATAGCGCAGCGGTATTGCTGGTTTCATTCTCTCTCTATCACTCTATCTCTCTCATTCCGCTTCTTTTTCGTTTTCGTGCGACCAAAGTTCAAGTTTTGTCGGGCTTTGGTGGTAGGTTCACGCTAACGCTGACGTTGACGCTTATAAAACGAAACGATAAGATACGATACGCGACAGTAGCAATGACAGTGGGAGTACAGGCGTGAGGGGGACGGGAACTGGGGTCGCAGCCGCGGTGATGGGTTAGGTAGGTAATCGTCGTCGCCTCGGCGACTGCCTGTTTTATTAATTCGTATATTCTTAACGAAGGTTATTTTCAATGATACCTCAGACGAGTTTTTTCGCCTTAAATAAATAACAATTTGAGCACGTTAAACCAGTACGAGTATCAAAATTTACAAAAAAATAATAAAATACTGAAAAAAATTGAAAAGAAATGAGAAAAAAGATAATGCAATAATTAAGGAAGTTACAGCTGGGCCGGAGCTGACGACCTTCAGGCAATATCCCGAGAATAGACGACGACGTCGACGTCGTCGAATACACGGACCAGTTTTACTCGTTTTTGAACTTACAATTCGGCGAGTCGGCGGCATTTTTGCGGCTTTTCAATATGCGTCACCAAAGCGCACATTCATACTCGTACAAATATATATCTAATAAATAATATACGCTGCGTACAGATGCGGACGTGTAACGTAGCTGAGAATTCGGAAATTTACGAATATCTACTCGTACTATACAGCAGGCCTATAGATGAGGTGGCAGAGGGGGCAATTTGCCCCGGGTCCAAAGTTTTGCTAAGGGGCCCAAATTGCATTTTTTCAATCAAAGTTGGAAAAATCACATAGTTTTTGGTCAACAATACCCTTGAAAGATGACTCAAACTAATTTTTGCCCCAGGCCCATTTTGGCTCTCGACGGGCCTGCTATACAGTGCGGTGTCTCTTATTTTGGACTTTTGAATTTTTTTTATCTGAGCTCCAAAGTTTTTCTATTTTATAATAGAACAATTTCTTATTTTTTTATTTTTTCCTCGATTGAATTTTAGTATGTGGTGCCAAGTCACCCTATTTTTCAAAAAAATGAAAGAAACAAAAAAAATCTTGCCTTTTTAAGGTTTTACCTCATCAAGGTTGTTCCTTGTTATGAGAATGAGTCCCCAAGTTTTAATTTTCCCTAACTCGATTTTATTTGGTACCTTGAAAATTAGCCTTTCAGCGAGCCACTTGCTCGGGTGGCTGAAAGCTACTCTGGCGGCACTCTCGTAGCCGAAAGCCACTCGAGAACTCAAAAGTCATCGTTTGGAAGCGCAACTTTTTCTCTGCCTAGGAGTGCAAAAAACCCTGATACAGCTCTGCATAAGTAAGTAGGCAAATAATAGGTATATATGTACCTAAAGACCTGCAATCTTAAGAGTTGAACAATGGACTGCAAAGTGTATAGTTGACTATGACTGAGACACTCGTGAATACAGTAAATACTTGGATATACTTATGGTATTAGTACAATTTACAATGACGACATTGTAAGTACATTGAGTGAGGGAATGATGTAGACAAGCAGACAAGTCGAAGGCATTAGGTATGTATTTGTGTATCTATGAACTGTAAGCTGTAAGCCTCAGATATCTACCTATACTGGTATGTAGGAACTGGTTGCAGTAATGGTGGCGATTATTTACTACTGGGTACTGGGTATGTAGGTTCCTTGTACCTACTCGTACCTTTAACCGCCCTATAAAGTGATACGCTTATACAAATTGGATATTCTATTCGCGGTGGCCGCGTAATGCGGATCGTAATGATAAAATTTTCTAATTGAATTAGATTCGCCGAAGCGGGAGAGGCGAGCAGAGAGAGATAGATAGAGAAAGGCGTTCAAGTTCTTCGATTTGGGCAACGCAACGTGGTGATGGCGAATAATTTGGACGTTGTGTTATTTCGTAAAGTTATCTATTGTTTTGATCGGATCGGATCGCATAGCATAGCGTAGCACAACATTGCGAGCAATGCTACGGAGAGGTCGCTGCGCCGCTCCGATCTACGTAAATTGGCTGGTTAACGGGCGAATCGCTTATCGCGTATCTGTCTCCACGTCGCGCCACCACCGCCGCTGCCGCCGAACCAAACAAATCGAAAATATGGATATTATTTCACAAGATGACCATATCGTACGGATGTCAAAGCGTTCTCCACTTCGTCGTCGTTGGCTACCTGCTTGAACCTGGCTATATACCTATACTTGTACAGCTATACGTATACTAGGTATTTTTCGCCTAGTCACATCTCACGTGCTTCCCCTGCACCTATCCCGCCGCCATCTTTACACTGCTGCGCGCCTCAACGAACCTTTCGCGTCACCGACTCTTTAGATACGGATTCGGCTGCTTCTAAGTATGATGTAATACGAGCGATTTTCATTTCGCCTTGATACGCGTAATAATAAATGCTGGATAGTCGATACTTACCGCTACTGCAGGTATTGTATTGTATGTAGACGTAGAGTTTATACGCTATACCGCAGTCTGTTTCAATTCATTTTCAATTTTTTTCGTCCTAGAGCGTCAGCTGCACTAACTGCAGAAACATAGGCTACATACTATGGGCTGGCTACGCTATAGGTTGTGGTAATTCTCAACTGGCCCTGATCCCTCCTCTGGGATCTTCCATTGAGAGTGCGAGTAGTTAGTTTGGGATAATTCTCGATCAATACGGAGTTTCCCTTCTGAGTTCAGTCCTATGGATGGATGGATGGATGGGTTAGATTGTGATGCTCCTCGATGTATCTTCTCTGAGATCTGTCATATTTCAGACTGTGAAGGGTGGGATAGGTTGGATTTAAGTAATTTTGTCACATTTTAGAATGTTTTAGGCAATGCTAGGTTTGGTTAGGTTTGGTCAATTTTTTTTTTTTTTTTTTTTTTTATTTAATTTAAAATTACAACAGCCGTGGGGCTACAATTAATTAGGATAATATATACAAATAATAAGATTGCAGTGCCATCCCATTGGATGACACTGCTTTGATTAAATTACTACATATATCTATCTACTAGATCTAGAACATGAGTACGTTTAAGTCGACGTCTTGTCTCTCCAGTCTTGCTTGGTATCTTTCGCTCAGGTTTTTGATGGTGATTTGTACTGGTTCTATGCCAGTGTACTCGTGGAGAATTTGGTTATTGACGTACCAAGGGGAGTTAGTCAAAGTTCTCAGTACTTTGTTTTGAAACCTCTGTATAATTTGGATATTTGACCGACTCGCAGTGCCCCGTAGTTGGGCTCCATAGGACCATACGGGTCTGATAATCATTTTGTAGAGTAGTATTTTATTATCTAGGGATAATCTGGAGTGCCTTCCTAGGAGCCAGTACATCTTTTTTATCTTGAGGTTTAATTCTTTACGTTTGGTGTCAATATGTAGCTTCCATGTCAGAGATTTATCAAAGTGAAGACCCAAATATTTCACCGAATCCTTCATTGGAATGGTAGCTTTGTTAAGGGTTACTGGATTCGAGATGACTTTCCTCTTCGTAAAATTTACGTTCGATGACTTATTTGGATTTACTTCAATGCGCCATTTACGCAGCCAGACATCTAAGCTATCAAGATGATTTTGCAATGTGTTAGTTGCCTTTTTTGCATCCTTACTTCTGCTAAGAATGGCGGTGTCGTCAGCAAAAGTGCATAGCTCTGTATGCTCGTTAGTAGGTATATCTGATGTGAACATTGCATAGAGTATAGGCCCCAGTAGGCTACCTTGGGGAACTCCTGCTTTGATTTCGAATAATGAGGAGTATTCGTTATCTTGTTTAACCATACAAAATCTGTCGCTGAGATACGATTTGAAGAAGAGGTAATACTGGTATGGAAGCATTTTCCTAATTTTATAAAGCAGACCGAGGTGCCATACCTTGTCGAAGGCCTGCTTGATATCAAGAAACACAGCAGCACAAATTTCTTTTTCTTCCAGCGCCGTTGTAATTTCATCTACGACTCTGTGGGCTTGTTCAATTGTAGAGTGCTTTTCTCGGAAACCAAATTGATGATCTGGTATAAGATGCAGCCGGTTCAACTCGGATTTTAGCCTAGTCAGGATAATTTTTTCGAACACCTTCGACAAGGCAGGAAGAAGGCTAATTGGTCTGTATGATGTAGCTAAGTTTGGTGGTTTTCCCGGCTTAGGTATCATTATTATTGCTGCTACTTTCCACTGCGAAGGGTAGTAGGAAAAACGAAGAATTGAATTAAATAGTGATGTGATAAAAGCAATAACTTTTTTGGGCAGCATCTTTAGTACCTCGGCTGTAATCAGGTCATAACCTGGTGCTTTTTTAACAGTCAGCTCGGAGATGTGACGTATAATTTCTTTACTATTGCACCACTGGATAGGCAGTGCCATTTGAAATGGCTCGTCAAGTTCGTTCTGTAAGGTTTCTGTATCAATTGAATTCGACGGATTTGGAAGAAAAACTCCCTTGAGATAATTCCCAAACGTTTCTGCTTTTTCACTGCTCGACCTGGCCCATCCCCCTCCACCTTTTTTAATGGGAGGAGAAGGTTTGGTCAATTAAGCGTAATAATAAATACGTAAAATTTCTTTTCATTTTCAATTGCCGGCAAAGCAGAGCGCTTCCCCCTAACAAAATGATTTCAATCCATATCCCATCCCATGTATCAGAGCGATAATTGGAGCGGATCGGATCACTCCTTTAATTGCTCCTCTCGCAGTCTCACTCCTTTTCCTACTTTGAAAATGAGAACGCTCTCTTGTTCCTGCCCCGGAGAATTACGGAGTGCTTTTCATCGTCCCTTCACTTCACCCGGAAACTTTCCCAGGTGCGTTCGTATCTTGCATTAAAATTTGCCGGACAAATTTTTGCTCGAGAAACCCTCGATGGAGATCTACGTATTGTACCAAAAATGTTTTAAAATTCACACTTTTATCTGTGCAGCACTCGTGCAGTGAACTGTGGGGTACCCATTTCCGAGCTTATTAGCTACTTTTGCAATATTGCAAGTTGCATCAAAGAGGCGCGCGCGGGGTAAGAGAGACAGGAAGAAAATGCCGAAAGGTGTTGGTCTGTCGTATATTCGTTACTTCTACAGTACGAGTACTTACGTACCATAGTACCGGTATTTTAAAACGAATCGCTCGTAAGAGACAGAAAAAATTAGAATAAATACATATACTTAATACAATTAGACCGGTTCATTAAGTTATGACATGATTGTATTAGACTGATTTTAATACGACGCGAAAACATAGACGCAGTTTTTATGTACCTCCTCCACTCTGCCGATGTATGCTGTACTCGTAATATATGTGTTTGTATTGCAAGTACTTACTCGCACCCGTACCCGTACTCGTAGTAATAGGTATACAGCGCATTCACACGCACCGCTATTTAAATATAGGAGTATGTAATTCTAATATGTATCTATCCGCGTGTAAGTGTAAGTGTATATACACTATTTGTTTGTAGGAAGGTACGAGTACGAACGCGAGTAAATTAAATACCTGGGTACATTATAATAAGCTGTATCTAAACTACCTACACCTAAATAGCGTTTGGTACTCGCCTAGTACTCGCAGTACGGTACAATAAGATAATAGAAAATTGAAATTGTAATTAGAAGACGCGTGATCCCTTGACACGTTGTGTAGGACTATGGTCTTTGGTTTATGGTATTGCTACCAGGCAGCTGGTTGGTGGTAGTAGCGAGACGACGACGACGAGGCAGGGCGATTATTAAACATAGCATTAGCTCGTTGTTGCTGTTGCTGTTGTTACTCGTATTATTAGGATATTAGGCTGTAAGAGTTTGCGCGTATAGTTGACATCGGCGGTCATTTCTTGTTTCACGTACATTCACGTTGGCCGATTACCATTCAACAATCGCAGAGTGAAACAAAATTACTCGCATCAGCAAATATTGACCTAATAGCTTTACACGAAATGACCGCTACTAATACATCTTGACCATTCGGCGACGGGGACGGCGACAGCGACGGTGACGGCGACGACCGTGTTCGCAATAGGTCAATTTAGGTGCACGCTTGTTGTCCATGTCATTGATCTATCTAGATTCTAAACTATACGGTCTACTCCCGCACTCGATACAACGTCGGCCGGCTGACGGCGACGGCGACGGGAACGGTGGCGGTAGGAATATAAACGCGCGTGCATTAGCTACGAGTATGCTATAGGTACCAAAGTATAGGCATAAAGATAGAGAGATAGACTGCTGCTACTCGTTGTGTATTTTCTTCGGTGTGAAATGTTGCGTTCATTTTGAAAGTCATTCAAACGCATTAACTCACCCGCCGAAAATATTTTGAAATATTCATTTCAACATTGCCATGCCGTCGTCGATCGCTATAATAAGCGTGGGCAGATCGACTGCTGCGCTGCGCTTCGCGTTCTGCGTTCGGTTTCGCTTCTATAATACGTAGCCTGTCATACCTCTGCCTATACCCTGCTGTACCTGGACAATACGTTACGCGTATCGTGCGTATTTTCTTCTGTTTTTACTTTGGTGCTCGAATGCTTGTGCCTTGTAGCCTTCTGCAATCCGCGTTGCACTAATTCTTAAAATCTTAATCGAAATGCGAAGCAATTCCCTGGTGTAAGTTGTCATGTATAGAGTGTTCCCTCAGTGATGTACAGAACATCCACACAGGGTGAAAAGACAACCCATAAGAAACAAAAACGCTATATGTATACACACAGTCACACACTGTGTCTATGTCAAAAATTGAAGTGGAAAGGAAGAATAAAATGGAATAGGGTAGTACTAAAAAAAGCACCTTTTTTCCAGCCTTTGAAAATGAAGGTGCTACAGAGCATTGGGTAGAGCCCGTTATGTGGTGTGAAGGTATGAAGTGTGTAGTCACGAGGACATCCTGCACGTACTGTGGGACGCGAATTGCAGCCTGAAGGGAGTTGAGGGTTGTGATAAAGCCAAGTAATCGACATTGTCCCCTGCCTGACCTGCTGGTCTACAGGGGCAAGCCGTTTGCTATCTTCACAGAGAGGACTCTATCCTTGAAGGCGTGTCAGCAGCACTTATTAGAAATATAAATGGTTGCTTTATTAGTAATTCGTAAGTTTTGTTATTAGGTTATTTTGGTGAATAAACTATTCATTCGTTTGGGATATTTCGTCGAAGCATTACTATTTTCTTCATACTAATATAATTTTAAAGGGATTGCAGCAGTGATAATTCACCATGCTGTCCCTTCGAGCATCCCAATGCAGCACGAGCTAGCTGTTTGTAGATTGTGGCCTAGCAAGGGTCACATTACGTGATTCTAGGTACACGAGCAAGGATAGGGCCTCAAAGGAAAGACTAGAGTCCAAATACTCGCGACAACCCGGTAGATGGCGACTACGAAAACTCCACTAAACCAAGATACTCGATTGTGACAAGATTATTTGGCTGCGACTCAACTCTCCCGGACTGGACCAAAGCCTAGATTGGACTTGGATCAAGTTAAATATAAGTTAGACTCGGGTGTTTTAGTCGAAGGAAAAGTTTAGGAGTCACAGGAGTCACTGGGTTCAAGTTTCAGTTAAGGATAAAAGGCAGCGATGATCCTCCAAGTGCAGCTGCACAAGAAATCAAATTGCTGAGTTACGTACCCACATTTGGTCACGTGAGTCCTTCCCCCCCCCCTCCTAAAAAAAGGAAATAAATAAGCTGAAGGTAATAAAAACTGGCAAATGATGACCTCATAAGCCAAACTGAACTGCGACACCTACTTTTTGGTTCTTAGTTTTTACTACACTTTTTATGGTAGGTATTTTATAAGATGATTTTTGTGGGTCATCGCTGAAATAAAGTGTCTATAATTTCGCAAATCAGTCCTAGATTTCAAAGTACAATTCCTTCCATTACATTTAGTATATTCCTATACGTATGACAGCCTATGGTGCTCTACCGAGTACATCAGCTACACCTACCTACCTATGTATCTACATAATTATTTATCGAATACAGAATGATAGAATTTCAATGAATATGAAATAATTTTAATACGAAGTACGCGCAGAAGCTGATACACAGGCCAGGTAGAGGTACATAAATAGGTACGCGTACCTATACCTATATAAATGTATTACATATTATCTATAGCTACTTATGTAGGTACATTGTTGTTGTAGGAAACTTGGCGAAATGACGGCAACATATCTAACGTCATCGTTATTTCTTTCGTAACAATAAAAATGAGCGTGTAACGAAAATTGTAACGAAAAAGAAATCATTTCGTCATCGTTGGAGTTGGACAACGCGCAAACGGTGGCCGGTGCGGTGCAATGGTGCGGCAGTATGATGCGGTTGGCGTGGCGCGGACTTTGAAACAATTCGACATCGTCGCAGCGCAGGGATTGTATGGTATGTAATCTAACGTAAGTACTTCTACTTATATGAAGGTAAGATATATAGCGTATGCGTTTGAAATGTGCCTAATGTAGGTACGATCAGACGCGAACGTTTACCTAAATTACCTATAGATTACCTATCAATATAGGAACGATATCAAGAAATTCGTCAACTTCACTTCATGCTCGTTTCAGTAGATAATGGGTAATTACATAATATGTTAAATGTGTAAGAAGATTTTGATATTTTACCCATGTATGAGATGTTTACGTTATACGGCCTCGTCATCCTCAGCATATTTCTTTCTTGCACCTTTTTTGACTTTCCATCTTTATTATGCTCTTCTGCGTATAGAAAGATAGGTATATGACATGTAGGCAGTTCAAAAATGTTTGAACATCTTCCACTAAATTTGGGCGGGCGATTTCGATTCTGCAGTATGTAAGCCCAATCCTCTTCTACGAGCAGATGCACGTTGCAACTGCACTTATGGCCTGCTATTTCAAGGTTTCTACAAGGTCATACAAGTCATACTTTCAGCTGAAAAATTCCTTACTTTTCACCCAAATTCAGCTTTCCATTTCCAAAGTCTGTATAAAAGGAACCCCTTACTCATCTTCAAATTTATGGAAAAAATACACATTTTCCCCTACAAAATTTCAATTTTCTCAAAACTTTTGATCTTCGATTTTTATGGAAGCAAGGGAATTAGCAAGCTCAAAACGAAGAGGAGAAATCCAAAATGGTTTTTTTTTCTCCCTATATGTTTGGATTTTTTTAAAATAACGCGAAATCAAAGCAAAATATGTTGTGAGGTTGGAAATGATAATATTCTGAAAAATGGACCCTTGAGAATTTTTTTGATGAAGCAGGTGTCCAAAACTTCAAAAAATTCCCTTCAACTTTAGAAGTTTAGAATCAACCATCCGCTCTCCGGCTCCCCCTCACAGAAAAATTCTTCAAAAATGATTGAATGAACCCTTGGAAAATGAACTGCATAGATACTCCGAAAAAAGATAATTGAAAAACAGACCCCCCCCCCCCATTCCAAAAAACTTCATGAATCCTTTCCTTCAAAAAAGAAGGTCATGCGAAATGAAAAATTGATCCTACAAAAGTCATACTTCATGATTATTGAATTCTGGTAGACACCATCTATTTCCCCCCTTTTTCTGTTACGTGTCCCGCGAATCGTGTTCAATTTAAGATGAGATGACGTAATATAGATAACCATATCCACATATCCACTCGCCAATGTAGTTATAATAGGTTGCCAAAAATATTACATAGAAGAGGATTAATGCGTGACAACTATTGGTTTCGGATGATAGTTACGCGTATTACCTATACTCGTAGATACCGATACTACGAGTATTACTACAGCGATAGGTAGCGTGGTACCCACTGCTGCAGTCAGAAGTGTAATAGATGTGCCAATATAAATGGACTCGCGCATTGTCTAACCACTAGTAAAACTGTAACATCTTACGAGATACCAGATGCGAGATATTTCGGTTAACTATTCCGTTGTTTTCGATGCGATACTCGTATATACCTATATATCTGTATGTCTACCTAGTATATCTACCTACCTACCTACTGCTGATACGTCATTCCGTTAACAATAGATTGTAGCATTTTTTATTTTTATTTTTTTTTTGCTACTCTCGTTTCGTTCTGCCATAAAGGGAAAGCGATGATGACATGACAAGTGTGTAGTACAACGAGCTATCCACTAATATTATATGTACTGCATGTGATATGGGTATGGGTATATAGATATTTATAAGCGTTTACGTACACAATGTACGAGTACTTTATTCTATTACCGAGGCGCGGGTGGAAAATGTCCCAAGAGAGTAGGAGGATGAGAAATTGAGTGACCATAGTTGTCGAAATATTACAAAAAAAAAAAAAAAAAAAAAATCACCAGACTCTCAGTTTTTATTTTCTCTCTCGGTTTTCTCGTTCTCAATACTCGAAGGATGGTAAATAGAAATTCAGTGTTAGATATTTATATAATTTTTTATATTTATACAAAAATTTCAAGACCAGTTTTTGCAACCACTTTATCAAAAAATTGAAAGAAATCGAAACACTGTTTCTTGGGGTCAGGCAAATACGCGGGACCTTTTTCGAAAATCGAAACAGTCGACGGCACAAAAGTCAACTCACGATACAAGAGGTCCAATTTTTAGATCTCAATAAATCTGTAAAAACGAGTATGTGTGACCCGGCATAACAAAAGGGACCTATAGTAGGTAAAAAAATCGATTTTCACTTTTTTTGTGTTCTGAGCTCTCTACGAACCAAGGACTATCATCTGAGCCAATCAAAAATTCGAAAAAATCAATATTTCCAATCGGCACGACAAAAGGGACCTAGTAGGCAATGTAGCTGTTTTTCAAGAATTTGAATAAAAATGTGTAAAAATACCCCTAATTTGTTTCAAAATAGCTCCCCCTGAGACTGATGCTTGAATTACGTGATTTTAAGCTAAAAAATTCCACTTCTTAGAATTTTCGATCAATTTTCAGAATCATCACTGATCAAAATAGTTTTACTTGAAATCGATGAAATCTAATAATTTTTGTTTTTCAATGTTTTTTTCGTTTTATGACCACTTATGACGCAAAATGCTCAGAATTTAGCCAAAAACCGATCTGATATTTGTTTTCAGCAAGCTTCAAAAATTTACTTATCACACAATTTTCTCCCTTTTTGGCGACACTGAGTTTGGTCAAATTTCCCTTACCCATTATAAAAAAAAATCGCACAAATTTTTTTTTAAAAATTTTGGAAAATATTTCACATGCAGCAATTATTTTTCGATTTTTTTTAAAGTGCAAAAATATGTGTTGTAGTAAAATCGTTCAAGTGAAAAGCGAAACGATTAAGCCTACTATTCTCGCATAGGTGTGGATTTATGAATAACGAGTACCTATGCGTGCAGAGAGGGCACATTAGAATCGTCGGTATACGCGCACATCATTCGTACCACCTAATTAATTAAATTTTAGCTCCTCCTTCTGAGCGCGTGTGGAATATTTTACGAATAGAAAATGAATAATTTTAGAAGTCGCGTCGGTGATGAACAGCACAGTGTTGTTAATCATATGTACGCTTATTCGCGGTCTCGCGTATACGAAATACGAACCTGAACCACGTGGATGACGTCGCGTCGTTCTGAATAATGGTGATGAACCATCAACGTCAGCCTTCAGCCATCGAGCAATGCTCATCTCTAAATAATAGGTCTTCATAGGGGAGCCTCCGTTTTTTAAGATAAAAACCCTTTCAACTTTTTTGAAGCCCAAAATATTTTTCAAATTTTTAAAGAGAATAAATCATTCAACTTGATTTTTTTGGAGTAAACATTTTTCTCCAGATTTTCAAATAAAGGTCGGAAAAAAATCACTTTTTTCAGTAGCTAATAAAAACTTTTCATCTTCAATTCTTTCGGAATGACTTTTAAAACAAAATGATCCTCTTAAAAAGTATATTTTAAAAAAAAATTTGGAATAAATTTTAAAATGAAAATTCTCAATTATTTTGGAATGAAAACCTCTCAATTTTTCAGAATAATGAATAAATTTCCAAAAAAATTTGAAATTTAACAACTTCATTATCAATTTTTGGATTATATTTTGGAAGAAAATGTGAAATTCACCATGCATGGCAAAAATTAATTTTTTCCAAAACTGAAAAAAATTGAAAAATTCTGAATTTTTCCATCATAACATCTCAGAATGAACTCGAATAATGAGAAAAAAAATCTTTCGAGCAATTTTCTCCAAGAAATTTAATTTAAGGAAGATATGAAATTCACCTTGTCAAGTGAATTTTTTTTAGAAATGAGAATTATTTAAAAATTCAAAATTTTTCTGTTACAACCTCTCAGAATTGACACGAATAATGAGGAAAAAAAATTCCGAGCAATTTTTTCCTCATAATTCAATTTAAGAAAAATCTGAAATTCACCTTCTCAAATTAATTTTTTTCAAAAATTGGAGTAATCGAAAAATTAAAAAAAATTTCATCAGAACGACTAAGGATGGACTTGAATGATGAGGAAAAAATGTTTTGATGAATATTTTTTAGAAGCTCAATTCAAGGACGATTTGAAATTGAGCAGTCACATGTGGCAAAAATATTTTTTTTTCAAAAATGAGAAAAATTGAAAAATTCAAAATTTTTGGTCAGAACCTCTCAAAATTGACCCGAGTAATGAGAAAAAAAAATTTTGAGCAATTTTCGCCAAGAAATTCAGTTTAAGGAAGATGTGAAATTCTTCAAGTCCCCATCCCGTGTAGCAACGTCGATGCTAATTTCGATATAAATGTCGACACATCGAAATCGGTCACTTTTCGATCGTACATGTCGACACGATTGTGGATGGTTTGTCGAGCTTATTATCGACATGTTTGTCGACCGTCCAAATATGTCGATAATAAGCTCGACAAACCATCCACAATCGTGTCGACATGTACGATCGAAAAGTGACCGATTTCGATGTGTCGACATTTATATCGATATCCACATCGACATTTGCAATGATGAGATTTTGAAAAATATGCTAAGTTCAATTATTCAATATAAGTATATATTAAAATTACACCAAAAATAGTGTTCAAGCCAACATTTCGACATTTTTTGTCAAATATGCGGCATTGAGGCCACATTTGTAGCTGGACACATGCGAGTGTCCAACTAACATAGAGATGATTCTTAGACCTTATGTACTAATTCACAACACACTTCATCTGCGAGTATCACAATCACCCTCAAGACGTCGACAGTCAAGTCGATGCATTATTCGACCATCGACAATTAGATCGACATTAACTCGACTTAAAATTCCTCTGGTCAACACTGTCGACAGTTAAGTCGATGCATTATTCGACCCTCGACAATCACATCGACACTATCTCGACTTAAAATTCCTCTGGTCGACACTGTCGACAGTGAAGTCGATGCATTATTCGACCATCGACAATTATGTCGACAATAACTCGACAAGTGGTTGTATTATTCAAAACTTTAAAAAATAAGAAAATTTTGTGATTCTTTCAAAAATTATTTATTCCTGAGCTTAAAATGTTCCTATTAATTGTTTTTAGTTCTTTTCAGATATAAAATTTGTAAATTTAATTGGCAGAAATTGTCGACATAAATGTCGATGCGTTTATCGAGTATCCATTTTTACATCGACTTGTCTACGTAGAAAAACAACGTTTTCTAAATTATAGGAAAATACTGAGAAAAATTCAAAAATTTTGATTGAACAGTTATGTTTAACATAGAACATTACTTTAAATCTCAAATATCATTTTTAATTCATCGTTAACCGAGAAAAAAATGTGTCTTTATTTTGTCGACATAAATGTCGATGTCGACAATTGCTACACGGGATGTTATGAGCACCGGTGGTGCTCATTACATTGCGAATTGAATTTTTTTCAAAAATGAGAATTATTGAAAAATTCAAAATTTTTCTTTTAGAACCTCTCAGAATTGACACGAATAATGAGAAAAAAATTTTTTGAGCAATTTATTCCAAAAAATACAGTTTAAGGATAATGTGAAATTCACCTTGTCAAGTGATTTTTTTAGAAATGGGAGTAATCGAAAAATTTAAATTCAGAATGTCTAAGGATGGACTTGAATGATGAGGAAAAAATGTTTTGATGATTATTTTTTAGAAGCTCAATTTAGGGACGATTTAAATTGAGCAAGTCACATATGGCAAAAATGAGAAAAATTGAGTCAGAACTTCTCAGAATTGACACGAATAATGAGAAAAACATTTTTCGAGCAATTTTTTCCTCAAAATTCAATTTAAGGAAAATCTGAAATTCACCTTTTCAAATGATTTTTTTTTTTCTAAAATAGGAGTAATTGAAAAATTTAAAAAATTTTCATCAGAACGACTAAGGACGGACTTGAATGATGAGGAAAAAATGTTTTGATAAATTTTTTTTAGAAACTCATTTTAAGGACGATTTGAAATTGAGCAAGTCACATATGGCAAAAATAAATTTTTTTCAAAAATGAGAAAAATTGAAAAATTCAGCATTTTTTTCATCATAACCTTTCAGAATGGACTCTAATAATGAGAAATTTTTTTTTGGCATTTCACCAAAAAATTAATTTTAGGGAGAATTTGAAATTCTCCATGTAAATGGGCAAAAATGATTTTTTTTTTTTCAATAATGGGAATAATTGATAAATTCCGAATTTTTTCATCATAACCTCTCAGAACGGACTCGAATAATGGAAAATAATTTTTTTTTTTTCAAAGAAATTCATTTGTAAAGAAAATGTGAAAAGAGTCGAGAGTTGGAGTTGTAATTGATCTCGAGGAAAGATTTTGTTCAAGTTTAAGAAGAAGATCATTGTTTAAGTTAGTATTAAGATGTAAGTTGAGGTAGGTATTAGGTATTAAGATGGAAATGATCCTAAGTGCGTGGTAAAACATAACAATTTATTGTAAGTTAGGTATCCGCAATTAGTGACGTGAGTCAAAAAAAAAAGTTGAGAGTCGTAAGTGAGTTAACTCATTTTGAAAAGAGTGCGCTCATGCTTGACTATAATATGCGAATATATACGCGTACATAATGTGTATGTGCCTCTATTTTTGTAGCTACATACTCGCAGTTTCGCACAACTATGAGCTATGATACGAGTATTGTGGGCGCACATGGCACATACCAATGGATGCTGCATCTGCATACGAATATAATAGACGTACTTAATAATATATAGGGCACTATAACATAACGAGATGGCGCGGTGGCGTAGTTTTGTTTATGCATTGCGCAGCATAAGTAGAGAGAATGGCACCGTGAGGAAAAGAAGAAGGTGGAGATGTATATAGACGTACGCGACTAACTAAGTTGAACTTAGATACGTAGGTACCCACTACCCAACTACCCATAGATAATAAGTAAAACATAAAAATACAGATAGCTACACGACGACTGCAGTCGTGGCTAGATTAGGAGGCATAGGCATAGAGGCAATGAGACTGAGATTATTTAACTACTACTACTGACCGCTAGTCGGGTAGAGAGTCTGCGAGTGTGCAGGCGCAGGCGGTGCGACGCGCAACAGCATCCATGTGGAAGGGTTAAAAAGCACGCCGCCGCGCCGGCCGGATGATATCGGTATTTTACAAAAGAGATTAGACAGATGAGTCGTGTGCCGTATGTCAACGCGCGTGAAAGAGAAAAGTAGCTCTTCGAAAGGTGGGGAAGCACTCAAGGACTTTGGGGAGGTCTTCCAAAACCTGTAACGGTATCCCTATCGGTATCGGCTTCGGCTTTGGCTTCTTTGGCACAGCAGATGGGAGGTGGCGTGGCGAGGCGTAGAGCGGCGCGGCGCGGCGCGGCGCTTGGGCCCGCGTAGCGTAGCGTAAGGTACGCGACCCGACGCGACGCGACGAGTACGTAGAGTGGAGTACCACGGAGACTGGGACCGACCACCGAGCATCGAGCATCGAGCATCGAGCATCGAGCATCGAGTCGAGTGCATATCTGTTTCTGTTGAGTTGGTCATGTCGCGTTGCGCCGCGTTCGCCTTCGCCTTCGCCAAACGACGAGTACGAGTTGAAAATTGGATTAGTGTAACGTAACCGCCGACCAGTGCTCCAAGTACCTTAATCTCGATTGTTGTGCTCGAGACGCGACCACGCGAAGCGCCGGCTCCAGTCTTTTTCTTTTTTTTTTCTCAATTTCATTTTTCGCTTTTTCGCCTTTTTTTGTTTTCTGCGATTTTTTTTCCTCGACGTACTCGTATTTCAGAATCGATCACTTTTTTCGTCGTTATCAAGAGCAACATCAACATCAACATTTTCGTCTCATCGATCATCCAACTCTGGCTTATAAATCATCATGATCGCGTGTAATTTTACGTATGTGACCGAATGTGCGCGATGAAATGATTAATATTGTCGTAAATACTTTCGCGAGTTAGTTCTACTATACGAGTACACCTAGTTTCGTTTGTTGTCGTCGTTTTACTCGTCAATTCGCATCCTATCATTTTCGCGAATATCTTGGTTTACGATTCGCTAAAAGTCGTATTTGATTCGCGTGTGCAGTTTGAAATTGCTGATCTACCATCGTGCATGTGAAATTCATCCGCTGTTTGACTGGCGACCGAAGAAATTGATTTTCGTCCCATACTGAAACCGCTTTTCATTCAAAGGTAAGATTTTGCAAATGCAACATTTATTCAATTTATTCTTATCGTAATTTACTTTAATAATTATATCCTAAGTCAATATAGACCTATACCTATGTATGTAAGACCTGCCTTTTCTGTGGACTGGACTCCCATCACATCATTTCTATTTTCTACCTTACATTTGAAAGGAAATTGTGTCCCAAAACGCTGGAAATAATGACAAATTCGCTTTCAATGTACGTTTGTACGTTCCAATTACGAAAAACAAATATTTTTTAGAATCAATGACACTCTCAATTTTTTCAAAAGATGAAATGGGTCTTTTGGGAGTCTAAAAAAGAATCGTTTCGTCAAGCTCCGCTGTTTAGGTAGCCAAGCAATGAATTTTCAAGTCAAAAAATATTTGGAAAATTATTGGGATAAATTACTCAGATTATTTCGAATCGATGTAAATTTTGGAAAAAATTCCACCCAGTATTTAGTAGGTTTTGGTCAAAAAATTAGAAACACTTTGATATTTTTGCAACTGATGGGTAACCGTGAACGCATCTTAGATGTTTTAGACGATAATTTGGCATCCAAGTGGAGTTTCCAACCTTTTCTACGGCATGTACTTAGTAGAAGGAAGCAAGTTCAAAAAATTTGCAGATTATGTAACTTCAAAATTCTATATGAATTGTTTATTTACAAATTTTGACAGCGAAAATCCGAAAAATTAAGCCAGTTGGAGAAAACCATCCACTTTATGCGAAAAGAAAATTTCAAGCTCTACAATTTTATTTCTTATCATTTCTTTTGTAGAATCATTATTTCTGCTGGTGAATCGGCATTTAGTTGAGCAATTTTTCAAAATTTCCATCGTTCGGTACCTATTTTTTTTTTTTTTTTCTTCAAATTTTCATTTACCAAAATTTTGTTAATATACCAAATACGGCCAATAACGAGATAAAATTGACCAAGTCGGTTTGAAAACGTTAAAATGTGGTATCGGATAAAACTAAATATTTTGAACTTGGGCTGGTCCCGAACAATCTCACATTTTCCAAGAGTTGCACCAAAACCGTGTTCTCATTCGCAATTTCCAGGATTTATGTCTTTCAGAATTAATTCGTAGCAAAAAAATAAGCTAAAATCCAGGGATAAAAAGTTCGAAACAACTAGGTACAATGTATCCAAAATTTAAGCTCATTTGGTCGAGTAGTTCACAAATTACGAGCTATAGAGTTGCACAAAATGTGTTTCCGCTAGGGTCAACTTCAGCTGATGACCTTCTCTTATCCATGGCTCAGACGACAACCCCGCCAGTGCAGCGATAAAAAATACGAAAAAACTTCCGGCACAATTTTTCCAAAATAGATTGGTGTTTCTAATTTTATTATTTCTACCACATTTGTACCTAAACTGACGAGTAAATGATTTCTTTCTCCCAAATTACGTATTAAAAACATTTAAGCTCACCAGTATACACCTAAATAACAAACGCCGCATTGAAAAAGTAAAACAACCAACGTCTTACGAGTGTTACGTCGAGTGACTTGAACGCTGGATACAGATTCAAGTCGAATTTTATTTTTCGCGACATCGAATCGCGGTAGAACTATACGTCGAATAAATCGCGAATTTATCTGTAAAAAAAATCATCTACCTGTTCCTTCGTACCGATTAATTAATTTCTTTTCGTACGTAGCTCATTTTAATTGCCTTTTTTTTTTGTTGGAAAATTTCGCCTTTAGTGGATACTCGATTCAGGTTTTTTTCAAGTATACGTCCTATCGAATCGAATCGTTAATTAATTGCATTTAATGGTTCAAGTTCGAGTGTCGGTTGGAATTTTTGCGATTCGTTTTAAATTTCAAAACCACCCAACATGGTATTATCCATTTTACGTTGGTAGAAAGATACCTTGTTGGCTTGTTATCACGCACGTGAAATATACTCGACTTGAGAGTGGTAACACGATCATACTAATCAGCACTATTCCTAATTATCTCTTTCGTTTATGTTGCGGAACAAGGGTGCCAGGGAAAACGTTTCCCATCTGAGATAGTGAAAAAAAAATTGAAAAATTGGCAATTTTGAGTTCAAAGTTGGAAAAATTGAGGCATAGGTAATTACAAAAAATAATTACGAAAAATTGACAATTTTAAATTTCCAAATTGGCATATTTTTATAATTTTTTCCCCACCTAGAAAGTATAGGCTAAATTAGATAGGTATATTTTTTAACCAAGTAGATAGGTGTTTCATAGGATGGGCATCGATCTGTCAATTTTCAGATATATGTCAGATTGCAACGAGTGTAGTTATCTGTTGGAAATACGATTGGGCTCTTAATGGACGATAAATATTACGCATGCGAGCGTGTATACGTGTGCTGAGAGAGAAAAAAGAAACTCCTACGAGTATGTGTGCGTCTGAGATACGTGTGATTCCCGTGGAAACGGTAGATAGGTATTTTAAATGTGAAAAATTTCTCGCGATAAAAGTAATCGAAAAGACTTTTTTGATGTTACACTGAGCTCAAGTGTCATCGAAGATGACGATAACGAGAATGTAGCTATCAGAATGTGGAGTAAAGATTAATCGCGCTGCATTACATATTTGCTATTTGCCTTACCACGCCATGCCATCGAATTGCTATATGGAAATGGCTGTGGCTGCAGCGGTGGCGGAGCCGGAGTATCGAGATCGCGATTGCAAATCTTCTTCAAGGCACGCCACTATCGCGCGCCGGAAATACGCGTAATTCTATATGTCTGTACCTACGTGTACGTATGTAAATATCCAAGTACATACCTACTAAGTATACGGTTAACCCCTGCCCTGCACCCCGCACCTTTTTGAAAATCTATAACTGTCGCAGCTTCACCTTTGTCAAAACCTCCGCTAGTACCTATTTGCACTTGGTATGGTTCCAAAATTTTCCCAGACCTGTAGTCGGATTGGTTAGGTGTAATTGTGTATACAGGAGGCTGGTCGAATTTTTTGGGGTAGACCTGAAATTTTTTGCGAATTTCAATGTTTTCGTATGATAAAAATTGAAGAGGAGGGTGGGGGTTGAAAAAAACTAGTACAAATACTTTCAACTGTTTAATAAAAAAAATAGGTAATCTAGAATTTTCCGTAAAAAGTTGGTATAATTGCAACTTCCTATTTCTAATAGAATTAAAAATAAGTACTTCCGAAGAAAAATCAGTGTTACCAAGCTCGTAAAAGTGATGAAAAATGTACACGACTGAATGAAAAATATCGAGCGAAATTAGGAAAACTACGAAAGCAGTTTACTGTTATAAATTTACTTATTGACAAAATTTTTATAGGCGAGGGGGTCAGTGCTCCTAGCACCCGGTTGACTACAGGCCTGAATTTTCCGTTTATCTTCTCAGCACAGCATTTCTAAACGCGACTGACTTCGGCTAATTACTTGACGCGAATTTTTATTACATCGGGTCTGATCGTGATAAATCAATCAAATTTTTAAAAAAGTGTCCACGAATAATAATCGAATTAGAGCTGCTGATAAAAAAAATGAACACGTTAAATATTAATCGTCTATATAATTAAGTAACGATAATACCTAACAATAATAATCATAATAATAATAGTCTGGTCTTTAATAGGCGCCAAATATACTCGTAAAGTAAGAAGAGAGTGAGAAAAGGTGAAAAAAAAAACAACAACAACAACAAAAAACGATCGCGTAATTAGGTACAGATACGAGGGGTACCTTACCCGATACTCATGCACAGACGACGTCGATTCTGACAAAATACTTTATTTGATTGGACGACGCGAGCGACGCGACGCGATCAATCCGTTACTTTTTAACACATACTCTATAAAATTGAGCGTAAGACGAAGAGAAGAACGTACTCGTCTTATATACGTTCGCATCGGGATTACGCGTTCAAGATGGACCATTTCTCGACAACGGTTACCGTTAAGATAAAAGTGAAAATAACCGTATTAAAAGTATCGTTAAACTGACAGTCTCGTTAACGATTCGAATTATTTGCTACATTAGTGAGACTTTTACTTTCCTGTTTGTCTTCGACGACGTAATTGCTATCCACTTTGATATGCTACATAATTAAAATTATCATCATCCCAAATATTCGCGTATTTATGCAAAAAAAAAAAAAAACACACACAAAGAAGACGACGACGAAGAAGAAGAAATTATTAGGTACTTACTTACCGCCGCAACGTGCGACTGTTTGAAATCTACGAGGAGATGGATGGTGCGATTTCATCTCGATGACGATGGCACCGTAAAATCTATTACGTTGATGGATACTCGATGTTGTTGGGTGTGTAGGAGTCGTAGGTAATTTTCACGATTAATTATCCTATCCGCATCGGTACCTATCTCTGTCGTCAGCTCGTGCAAATCTTTTCAAGTTTTCATTCATCAGTAGTTGTACCAAGAGGTGTACAGTGTGTTCACATATGCGAATTTTGAGGTCTTCGATGCTTCTTTTCATATTGCTACAGAGGTCTTTTTTTAGAGAGGTCATTTTCCAGGACCTCTCTATATCTTAATATTTAAAATTGTTTCCCGCGAAAAATACAGCCCAATGGTACATTCTTTGCAATACTTTATTGTTCTTTTGAGCTAGGACCTCTCTAGCAATGGTTTGTACTTTTTTTTACACTCGCCACAAATACTTTTACCTACATACACACTGTGTTTGCCAAGCGATAGAGAGGTTCTGGAGCAAATTCAGGTTTGAACGCCTTTACCAGCATGTAGAGTTCGCAGTGAGCTACCTACTAACAATACGAGAGTAATTTTACGATATAACCTGTTGGAGATACAATTTTTTAAAGAAAAATGGTATTTTTTTAGGACCTCTCTTTTGACTTTATGTGTCTAAGACCTCACTTTTATAGCTATGCAAACCCGTAGTGTACGTACAGTTCATAGATGAATACACAATATGTACCTACCTACTTGATTATAGAGTTAACCCAGTCAAATTGGGAAAAATCATCAAAAGAAAATCGGTAGATTTTTTTTTTCTCTGAAAACTCGGAAAATTGTTGATTTATTGAACGAGATCCCAACAATTGCCACACAAAACTCTCAGTCCCCACCAAGTCTGCGACTCTTTTCCAGGGAGTGAAACGTGCCTATTGTTTTGGATAGCATGAACAAGGTGATATAAAGCAACAGTCTACCAGTAAAATTTACTATAAAACTATGCTAAGCATTGCCCCCACCCTTAAACAGAAGCCCCATCAACGCCTGTTGTAAATGCGACTGAGTTATAGAAAAATAATTTTTCTCGAATTACTCGAAAATTTTCACAAACAGGAAGAAATAGTGTAGAACAAAATAATGTTCTATGTAAAATTGTCTGCAAAGTAGTGCAAATTTATTTTAGTAGGTACTAAACTTCTCTAATTTTCTCTCCAAACACCCCATAAATGAAGTGGTATAGAAATCAGTACAGTCCCAAAATTGTTCATTTTTCAATTGAAATTAAAAATAAAAATTCTCGAGAAAAGGTTACCCTAAGGTAGGGCACCCACTGCCAAAACTTGAAAGATTTCAAGTTTGTTGCAAATTCAGCCAGCTTTTAGCGAAATGATAGCAAAAATATCAGGAACATGACAATTTTATTTTCTGGCTTGTAAAATTATTGAGACAAAAATGTGATGATTCTTAAAATTTTCAAGTTGACAATTCTCAATAAGTTGGAAAATCGAGAATAATTCAGAATATTTTTGTCCAACTAAAAATCTGCAAGTTGACAAAAAAAAAATGTGCAAAAAAAGTCAAAATTGTTTACAGAAGTTGCCGTAATATTCGTATTGAGGCAGGGGACACAAAAGGCACCCAAAACTGTTTACCGTCTATAAAATTTATTAAAATTCACGGGGAAAGGATTCCAAGGTAAAAAGGGAGTTGTTGAAGGACTGTCGATGTGGCTGCATCGATAGAGATGATACGAGAGTAGCCAGCTACCTTCGTATTAGATATATAGAAATAAATTAAGATTGGCGTATCTTGTATCGTTGCAACACAAAGCTACTCTATTTTCTTTGCTGCAAAACTGCGTATTGCATAGTACACAGCATCCAATGAATTGTGGCGCCCTCGTTACTTTTTTTTGTACGTTGGTAACACCACTAAAACAAAACGACGTTTACAAAAAAATGTAACAAGGGGTGTCACTACTATGAGAGAAATTGTACACCGTGTACCAACCAATGTCTCTGATATCTTTTTCCATCTACATGTTCAATGGCACGCCACCTCACACGCGTAAACATGCCTAAAAAAAATGAAAATAATAGGATATCATACAGATTCTATTTAAGCTAGTTCAATATCGAACCAGTTATGAAATTTGTTCATGTCTCGTGGCCCTTTTATAGATATACCTAGACCTACTACGAACTTGCGTATACGTAAAATGCTGCCGGGCTATTTCCAATCAATTGCCGCTTCTCGTGTAAACGTCGTCGTCGTCGTCATCATACCTACCGTACAATGAGCAGCAGATATCCTCAAAACTGAATTCGTATAATCCAGATACGAATATAGGCACACGTATATCCACAAATACATCGTGTACTATCCGAAACTTATACGTGTATACTTAACAAACGAGGCTGAATTATAATTATTATTCGAGTCGAGAAGGGCGAAAAAGATCAAATAATTAAGTATTTGGTAATGTCCGTTTCTTTTTCTTTCTTTTTTTATCGCGCGCCTCTTGTTCTTCTCGAATTCAACACGAAGCAGCAGCGCCAGTTAAGCGCGTTGGTGCACCGTCGGCATCGTGCTATCGTGAATATTGGTCATCCACAAACGCAGCCACACAGCCACACGGCTGCTATGACAGAAAAATCGACTTCTGTACCGGAGGCATCACACGCTTGCTGATTTAGAATCGTGATCTCCGGAGGCGATTTGGTTGCCGCTCATTGATCCAGCAAACCGCGCTTACTTGCCATTACCATTAGTTTTGTACTTCGCTCGTGGCCGTTAGTTCTTATTTATTTATTTATTTTCATTATTATTATTATTATTATTATTTTTTATTTTTTTGAAATAAATATACCTAAGATATTACCTGGAGTGGAGCTAACCGAGTCGAGCCACACAGCGATGCTGCGCTGTGCTGCTGCGAAGTGCGAAGACTCGGGTATGGTGGTGGTCATTACGGGATTGTGGGGCTCGAATACGTGTCTATTGCGAAAATAACGGTTTGCTTCGGTTTTCTTTTTCTTCATTGGTTTTTTTTTTGTACATCTCTTTTGTAAACTCTTGTTTTCTTTTAACTAACATTGCTTCCTTGTTTCCATTTCACTTTCGACGGATAACATATTTTGTGGGTATAGGAAGCGATGATTGCTAGCTACTGTGGGCTACTTTTTTTCTTTTTTCTTTGGTTCTTAGTCTCAAGTTAGTGAAAGGGCCTCCAACACGACACTGGTATAAATTTCAAAGGTTTCCATAATTTTGGTTCCGTTTTTCCGAGTCTTTATAAAACATATCTTTCGTTTTAGTTGACCCTTGTTCGTGAATTCTAAAATTTTCAATGTGTTCCTAGTTAAAAATTTTGATCTTGTACCCCCGTTGACCTTGGTTAATGAAATTTTTCAAAAATAGTACCACAGTGGGCATACACTGAACTTGAGATGCACTTTTGGGACCCGCGGTCAATTGGGAGAGAGAGGGGAGGCACTTTTCCCCTGGCCCAGAGTTTTTCCGGAGAGCCCAAATTGAATTTTTTCAGCTCGAGTTGGAAAAACACATAGTTTTTGGTCAATAATTGGCCTTGAAGAATGCCCAAAAAAATTTTGCTCGGGGCTCGCTTTGGCTCTCGATGGCTCTGTAAGATGTGCATGTGCAATTGTGCATACATACTCGAAACTACAAAATGTAATGTATTTGAACGCTGCTGTTGTTGATACCTACTTGCTGCCACATCTAGGTTGTCGATGGCTCGGTGTCACAATGTTTAAAAGTGAAGAATACGATAATAGAAATATTCGCATTCGCATTTGAAATCATTGCACGAGGAAATAAGATCCTCGGTGATGTGGTTATGATTAGTGCGATTAGTGTATGTAAGTGTACGTGTAAAGCAGTGTAGCGTACGCGACATAAATGTGGAGGTAGAAGGTTGATTCCGAAGATGGTAAGGTGTGTCTCACTTGTTTACCTTCGCAAAGAAATTAGATCGTATTCTTTTCGTTCGATTATTATAAACCATCCGTTATCCGTTAGCTATTACTCGTACAGTCCGACAATTATAAAACTTAATCGCGAATGCGATCATTCGATCGCTCGTCGCTTATTTATTAAACGCTGAGCCTGCGCTTGCGCCTGGGCCCCGTTTCCTCGCGTCCATCTATATAGCCACTTTGTCGATCTGCCGCTGCCCTGCCGTTGCCAGTGTCCTGCCGACTTTCCGACTGGGCACTGCCGTAGGTATGCTACCTTATGAGATGATACACCCGTTCACCTACACAATTTATACGCAGGCGCTTTTTTGTACGTATAGGTTGGGTTGCATTGGATTGGGATGGGCTGGGCTGGGTAGGATATGAATGGAACCTATACCTCCGAGAACGCAGTGCGGCGTTATAAATATATTGTAAGCACATAGCCTACGTTCAACGTGGCTTTTAATTTGCGCTACGTTTATCCGGTTTATCTTCAGGGTTATTGAATTGAATTCCGTACATGAACGCGGACCTACAACACCTAATCCGTGAACCAATGCGAATCTATGGCTTGCCGTTTACCAGCTCCCATATGCCACGTTAGAATGGGAAAACTCCAAACTAATCCCGAGTCCAATAATCGAAACTGTTCAAAGGAATCTACCACAAAGATTGCCCCAAAATGATCGCAAGTTACTGTCGTGTGACTACTGACCAGGCAACCCCGCACTCATGTTTATTTTGGGCACATCTCTTGAAGCACATCTTTTTAGCTATCCAGCAAGCCCCAGACAAAGTTTCCACCTTCCCCTTCCCTCGTGATATCAGATTAAAGAAAGAGTGATTGTCTGACTCCTGCCACCTTTTTTTTTGTTACAGTGACTGGGAGCCGGGGAAGAAACACAATTGGGTGCATCCGTTATGAACACTTCGTCAAGTCCATTCGATTAGCTATAGATTGTGATTATGTAAAATTTGCGCGTTCTTTGTACTCCCAAGAAGTACCTCGTCACCTAGCCAATTTCTCGCAGAAAATTTTTTTTCGCTAAAAAACAAAAACCAAAAAAAAAAACACGAGGAGTAGGTAAAACGAATATCTTTTCTTTAAATTATTAAATTGATATCGTTGGGGAAGGAGGAAAGGTTGAAACTTCTCCTGGGTTTCGTTGGATAGGTAGTAGGATGCGCTTTAATAAGGTGTACCAAGAGCAAACACGAGAGGTACTGTCACTAACTTCGGGACAGCCTTTGTATATTTTCATCTGCAATTCGTATACTGGAATCATTAGGTGGAGTCGCCCCAAGTCTGATTCAACACTTAAAAAAAAAAAAAAAGTAGTTGGTTAGTTGACAGTGAAAATTGCTGATAGCATTTTTCTTATACTTACGAATCTTTTCTCGTGACTCACCCACTCACCCGTCGAACGATCGAACTAACGAATAATTTAATCAACGGATTAACAACGCGATGCATTACCTAATTAATTAATTACCTAATTAATTAAATATAGGTGCTTATAATTAATACGGGATAGATGGTTTTTTTTTTTTCGTCGTCGCTGTAGCCGCCATCACCACCACCGATTTTAGTAGTGGTATGGTACAGCTATTGAATATGAAGCGTGCGAATGGAAATGTATAGCCAGGTATACTCTGCCAATTATAAAGACTACCTACCTATATACGCAAAGTCATTTTGTTATTAAAAAGTGTATCTATAGCTAAAATATGCTTTCACTATTACAAGTACTGAGGTTTTTATGTGGCTCTAGCTCTGGGTAGTGTACAGTACAGTAGAGTAGAGCAGCGCAGAGCATGCTGCATGAAGAGAGGTATTGTTGTGTTGTGTAGTGTACTAGCGTATCTCTCTCGCTCTGTCTCTCGCTGTGGCTGTGGCTGTAGATACGATTGATTGTTGTGGTAAGTACGATGACGATGGTACGAGTGGATGGATGGCGACGATGGCGACGGCGGTTGCACTATGCAGCATCGCGCACGTTTAACGAAAACTATACGTAAACAGCAGCGCGAAAAAAAGTACCTATCCGAGCAGCGAGCCCCGACCGTCTATCGTTTTGTCTGTCTCAACTCGTCTCGTCTCGTCTGGTCGCGTCGCGCCGTCTTCACTTCAATCGTCTTCGCGCGTGATGGAAAGTGTAAGTGTCCTTTAGGAAGTGCAAAACGCGTAACATTAACGTTTGTATGTAGTGGTGCTCGTATTTTTGTGTAAAAACGTACGGACCTACCGTTACGCATGAACGTACTTTATTTTTTTGTACTGATTTTTTTTTTCTCTCTAGGTATCTCTACTTTTATTACGACGACCACTACCTGCGCGTATTTATTTTTACCTGTTTCGTTCGCGTAATAACCGAACCAAATACACATACCAACGGCCAACCTATACTGATTTCTTGGTCGTCTTTGTCACAAAATTACTTTAGATGTTACGAAATCTTTCACAATCTCGTATGTATTTATGTAGGTACATAAGTATTCTTTTTTGTCATACCTATACTATGCGCACCAACAGTACGCCAGTAGTGCCAACACCAACACCTGGCTGTTCTGTACTCATGAGTATCGACTAGCAAGCATTATACAATTTTTGGTTTCCAACAATTCAACTCATACCAGAGTTGGGCTGATCCGGATCCTAAAATTTTAAAATTGGATCTAAAGATCCAGTAATCCAAAATTTTGAAAGGAATCTGATCTGGATCTTTTGCAGATCCATTTAGACAATATATTAGGATCTCGATCTGGAATGAAAGAAGACTGTATGTACAATCCGAATTAATATGCAGAGAGCTGAAATAAGGATATGCATAGCAAGATGACACAGAAAATTAGAAACACTAGACACTAGGCAGTGATGACAACTACAAAGCGAATGGCAGATTAGATAGCAGACATGACTGTAAACATTAAAGGTACACTGAAAGTGAGTGTGCCATAAAGGACAGTGCAACAGATCAAAGACTCTGATAACGAAGAGGCGGACAAATAGAAGATATACTTGCGCCCGGCAGAAGTCAATGACTGTGTGCTGGAGAGAAACGAACAAGCGCTGTATGAGAAAAAGATGAGTCAGCGTCTGAGCGCAGGGATCCGCTAAAGATCCCGCTCAGCTCCCCAGAGATTGAGGATACCGCCTTTAAGATACATACAACTTTTCTCAATTGGACGGTTGGGACTTGAGAGGAAAAGCGGATGATTCTGTACTCTCTCATGCCGGGAGACACTCATCTCGCAGAATTTCGAATCTGCATAACCATTGACGCAACCAGAACTTTTTTTAGTCTGGGCTAGAAGTAAGAGACTTTTGACTTGTTTTGGTACTTTGTGGGTAGCAGACCCATCGAGAGCCAAAGTGGACTCGGGGCAAAAATTATTTTGTGCCCTCTTCCTAGAGCATTTTTGACCAAAAATTATGTGATTTTTCCAACTCAAACAGAAAAAAATTCAACTTCGGCCCCTTAGCAAAACCCCGGGCCCGGGGGAAAATATCCCCTCGCCCCCTTTTCTACTGGCCTGGTGGGCAGACCGAAACGATTTTACAGGATGCGGACAGCATCGCTGGAAATGCCAACTTAAATTACTGAAAATTCCAAGTTTCAATTGAATGTCTCTAATTGTGGGCGTCATTTTCAAATTTTACACCCACAGTAAAGGGAAACAGTATAATTGTGATTATGAATTGAGGTAGTGAAACTGTTATTTTTCTCAATCGATCTTACAATAAAATGATTTATCATGATAACAAATGTCAGAATGTCAGAAGGGTGAAGTTCTCATTTAGATAAAACTCAGTTTTCGAAGATTAGAATTATTTGGGAGGAGGGTTGTAGTTCATTATCCTCCCTTGGTTGCGACAACATTGCGTAAAAGTAGGTATCTAGGTATCTACTTCTACCCTCATTAGGCATAAGTATATGCCCTATCTCAGTACTCGGAAATGAGACCGTATAGCTATTAGCTACCTACCTATTTATCTTTATTTGTGTGACACGTTTGACAGTTTAGGTTATATAAACTCCCGATGGTCAAAATTCCAAAAAAGATAATTGTCGAATGCGTACCAAGGCTGTACAGTATACGCTGTACCGAGCGTGTACCCTGAAACTTGGCGACTCGACCCTGTGTGCACAACTGCACATATTTTTATGCGATGCGATCTTCGATGTTACCGTTTGAAAAATGAAACGAAATCTTCCTTCAGCTTCGCACTGCGCTGTTGAAATCGTGACCGTGACGATTAATCGACATTTCTTATGAAGCGACGCGACGACGTTGCGAAGAGGAAAGTGTCTTGATGCGTACGCGTACACTCAATATACGTTTACGTCAGATATAGGTGCCTGCATGTAGTGTGCTGTGGTGTAGTGTAGCGTACTCGTAATTCACTCGTACATTAATAACGCGGCTACATAATACGCGCGGTGATGGCGATGGCGATGGTGTTGGAGTCGGTGTCACCGTTAATAACACAACGCTCGATTGATCATGATCACCGCTAGCTGTGGTCGCAGTTGCAGCCACAGACGCAGCGCAGCCGTAATCGTAACTCACACGCTCGCTGTCGTTGGCATCGCACGACACCCTCCCCACGCCGCGCTCCTAATTTCTCAGAGTTGTTTAAGTTGCCTATACGAATGCCTGCAACGCAACGTTTCGCGTTACTAAATGACGTACGACGATCGCGTCGTCCCTGTTGCTCCCAGAGCCCGCTAACGAGATTTTGAATTTTTTTTCTTCGCGATTCGTGGGAAGAGACACGACACGACCTGCGAAAAAACTCCCATTGTTTGGTGCGCGTCGCGTCGCCTCGTCATTCGTGGACGGTAGTATTCGCAATTACTTAGCTATTTGACCGTATTACTATACCAGTTGAAGAACTTGCCGGGCATTTGACCTACGGATAAGTCGCACTCGGTGGCGGGTAGTTTTTCCCAGTGGGTACGCACATATGTACATAGGTATTTCACATATTTTTCTCTTCCTCGTTGCCATTAAAATTTTCTACCGATTTTTTCTGTCCTTTCTTTCTGGTTTTTTTAGTCATCAGTCATCAATGAGCAACCTCTCAAGATTTATGGCTCGAATTTTAACATTTAATTCAAGTTTAAGAGTTTTAATTAGTTTTATAACTTTGACAACCTTGATAATTAACGAATTTCATTTTACCTTGTCTACATGATGAGAAAAATAACAAAAGAAATAAAATTGATATTTATTTAATAGGACCGGTGTTAAGTATCAAGGAAAATACAGAGAAAAAAAAACTGGTCGCGTTGCGATGAATTTACGATGGCGGCGGCAGCTACGTCGACATCGACGAGATTGCTCGTGTATTAGCTCGTATGTACACCTACACCTACGTACATACCTATATGTAACTATACTGCCATAAGCCACGTATGCCTAACAACAATAAGTGCCTTTAGTCTTGTGCTCGCGCTTTTCTAAGCGTATCTAAGTGTAGGTACCAAGTACCTACTTGTGTATTTTATTTGATGAATTTGGACAATTTGGACAATTTGGTTATTGACCGTTAGATAGTACGATAGTAGGTAGGAAGGCAGGCTCTAAGATGGATCATATTTTACTTTTATTTTTTATTTTTTTGGAAAGTTGGAGAGAGGATACAAAAAAATTGCTGGGTGACGTCAAAATATTTTGCAAAAAATTTTAGGATGTCTGACTCGAAATTCGAATCCTCATCTTTCAGACGTTGAAATTTTTTTTCGAGAGTAAGTAAAATAAAATTCACCCGCTTTTCCCATTTTTTCAGTGGCCTCGCATCACTTTTGAGTATGAAGTGAAGTGGTCAAAAGATCACTGTTTGCAAGAAGAATGGCTGAGTAACCCCTCTGAAAAGTGGACAAAATTGCTAATTTTTTTACGCTTAAATGGGTTTAAAAGGACTAACTAACACATTTGGAAAAATACTATCATACGAAATTTCAAAGGTTTTAACCCATGTGGCAGACCCTACTGTTTGGATGTAAAACACCATTATAGGGTCTGCTATCCAGAAAATGATGGCTCCAGTCCTCAGTCAAGGCAAACACTTGAGAAATGTTTCCACTGTCTTTCGATGTGACCTCTAGATACTACTTTTTTGGTCGTTCCATCCAACTTTTTAAAAAAAGTTGAATGTGTTATTACGTATCCCAGTAGGATCTTTCCTAAAAATGGTTGTTTACGACCCTTATGTACCTACTAGATAGTGTTAAGAAATAAGTATCTAATTATTGCGCACAAAATGACTCGTTTTGTTTGTAAAATTGAAAATTAACGACGCATTTTCGCGTTTTGCGTTTCAGGTGGCGGAAATAAAGTGATGAGTGCGGTGGACAGCTCGCCGGCGTGGTACTCTAGCAGCTACTACCCGCGAGTTGGATCACTACCGTTCCTGCCAAATGCTAATTCGGTGAAAACGTTTACGGACAATATGCGCGAAAAAGATTCGAGCCCCAGAAAAATGGTGCAATGTTCGAGCGGCGGCGGTGGTGGTGGTGGCGGCGGCTGCGGAGGTGGAGGAAGCGAAGCAGCAGCAGCGGCCGGAGGAGGCGGAGGTGGCCACAATTCTCCGAAACAGGGCTCCATTTACCCTTTGAGCTTTTCCGAGCATCCGATGAGCGCCGCTGGTGGAGGTGGTGACCGCGATGGCGGTCGAACCGATCACGACGACGAATGCGGCGGCGGCGACGACGACGACTGCGACATGCCTTTCGATTTGTCGCGCAATTCGCGTCTCATATTCCCGCGTATGTCGCCGGCCAACAACAAATCTTTGGATAAATTTGGAGGTCGCGGCGACGACGACGATGACGGCGGCGGCGGCAGTGGTGGTGGTGGTGGTGGTGGCTGCCGCGAAAAAGACGAAAACCAACCGTTAGATCTCAGGCTCGAATTCAAGAAATCAAACTACAACAAACGATATTGCGGCGGCGCCGCCGAAGACGAGAATCGCAACATCATCTTCTCGAGATCGCCTTCGCCGACGGACACGGCGACCAGTTGCTCGCCCAGGACGAAAGACGACGCGGAAAGAATGATTAGCACGACGCTGGATACGAGGCAGCCGCCGCCGCAACGGCCTCCGCCGCCGTCGTCGCTGCCTGCGCCGCCTCTGCCGCCGCCGGTCGTCTCGCCTTATAGAATTTTGTTTCCTCATCAACCTATTCATCCATTTATGATCGAGGCTTTGTGTTCCGACGATAAACTTTCTCGTTTACCGCTTCATTATTCTAGTTACCCGCATCACAGTACCTATCATTTTTTAAATACGACCAACTTGCTGAATGGAAACCACCAAGTTCCGTCGCCTTCTTCGTTCGATCTCATCAGGTCGTCGCAAAATTCGTCCGCACGAGCGGCCAGCAACGGCCACGGCCACGGCCACGGTCACGGCCACAACAGCCACAGTTACAACGCCGGCAGCAACGGCAACGGCGGCTCCGGCAACAACGTCGCGGCGACGAACGCGTCAAACGCCGCAGCGGCGGCGGCTGCAGCTGCGGCCGCCATTTTGAACGGCGCCGGCAGAACGGCGGAATCGGTGTCCAGCAACGGCGGCACCATCAAGAGCAAGGATCGGTACGCGTGCAAGTTCTGCGGCAAAGTGTTCCCCAGGTCTGCGAATCTGACCAGGCATCTGCGAACGCACACCGGCGAGCAACCGTACAAGTGCAAATACTGCGAACGCTCTTTCAGCATCTCGTCGAACCTGCAAAGGCACGTGCGTAACATTCACAACAAGGAGAAACCGTTCAAGTGTCCGCTGTGCAGTCGCTGCTTCGGCCAGCAGACCAATCTGGACAGGCATCTGAAGAAGCACGACGCGGACGGACCGACCATTCTGGACGATCGCGTCCTGTCGTCCGACGAAAGGAGCACCTCGTCGCAGCATTTGGGCTTGACGACGACCGCCGCTGCCGCTGCTGCTGCCGCCGCTGTTTCAACGTCGCTGCGTAAACACGCGGCCGCAGCCGGCGCCAACGCTATTAGATCCGCCAACGAGTCGTATTTCGAAGAAATACGCTCGTTTATGGGCAAGGTTAGCGAAGATGGTAATAAATTTGTGCAAAAAAAATTCGTCAACAACAACAGCAGCAGCAGCAGCAACAACAACAACAACAACGACAACAACAACAACAACAACAATAGCAATAGCGGAAATTGTGGGGCAGTGACGGCCAACAGCAACAACGACAGCGACGCGGGCGCGGACTACTCTTTAAAATCGGCGTCCGGTTCTTCGGATAATCTGTGTAATTATTCGCACGCCGATCAACGTAGCCTAGACTGCTGCAACGAAAAAGATGCCAATTTTTCTTCGGATTCGTCTTCGTCGATGGGCGCAGGTCTACGATCTCCACAATCTCAGGCTACGTTGCAACAACGTAACGAATGATCAGCCGACAAAACGGTAACTTGGTCGTTAATAAATTTACTTAACTTATATTATATAGCCGAGCTGCAGTCAAATGCAGCCTTATCGGCCTCATCTTGTATACCTTTACCTACCTATTTGCGTATTATCGAGTGTAGATACGTTTTACTTAACGATACGTTACGTTACGTTACGTTACGTTGTGAGACGGGCCTTAAACTATCCAATCAGGGGTACATTCATTTAGGGTGTATCTTCAAAGTACGTACTTATAAGCAACACATGTTGCAGTTCAAAAGTTCGTAGGTAGGTAGGTAGGTAGATAGATAGATAGGTCAATTCGACAACTCGTAATTTGGTACATACAAGTGGGCGTAAAATTAGTTTGATTTTTTCGAGATTCCTTCCCCTTCTACGGTGCCCCTTCAGATTTAATCAGTTTGAAATCTATACTTATACCTACACTTACTTTTCGTTTAAATTTTACATACTGCTCAAATCTCCCCAACTACTGCACTACTAGGACTAGGTAGGTAGATGTATGTTTGGATGCACGATCGCTCATCGATACTAATTCTGTATTGTGTCGTTTGAAATGGGTCTAAATTATTCTACGCTATTTGTACTTACCCGCTATAGATGCTAATTCGTGTATTTACTATAGACGCTCTCGAGTAGGACAGGCAGGTGGGTAGAGGCACCTCTTCGATTTTGCGATTAGGTATAGGTAGCCATCGAAGCCGAAGCTGATACCGAGCTGACGTTTTTCTAATGTCATCGCTCATTTTCACTTTCACATAGCCTAGCCTAGCCTTGCCTATATCGTAGGCACTTACTCGAAACAAGATCGACAGCCCTAGGGAGGATTTTAAATACTTACGTCGCGTCGCGTCGCGTCGCGTCGAATCGCAGCGAAAGTTCTCTAGAATACAAGAATACGAAGATTATTCGAAATGTAGGCGGCTCATACTACAGTAATGATTGTCTCACTTACCTCCACTACCTACCTACTTAGTACTTACCCATCGAGGTATCGACGTACTCGAATGTACCTACTCATCCGTCTGTTTTTCGTAATCAGTTTTGCTATAACGTATATATAAAATTATTCCAAATTTTTATTTTTTAAAAACGAACTCTGTAGGGACTATCGTCCTATTTCCATCTTCTTCGAGGATCCAGTGGAAATGTATATGCCTCCGTTCGCGTAGCGGGTGTAAAAAGGAGAGGTTTGCTTTTGGTCATTTGGTGCAGTAGAAAATGGAATCAAAAAAGTGTGTGCCCAATTCGTCGAAGATAAATTCTAGGGATTGGATGCGCAGTCATTAGTTCCTATATATTAATTAGTTTAAATAAAAACTTCCGAATCTCCTTTAATAAGTAAATCGTTACAAACTCCAACCACAGAGGATTTATGCATCGCACTCGAGTACTACAGGCAGGGATGTCCCCATATTAATATCTAAAAACTCTAACCGAACACCTGTAAGATGAATTTATTTCTTTTTGAGTGCTCCTTTAACGCGGGAGACGATTGAATTAGTCTCAGGGTTGTAAATGATATATCGAACAACTCTATCCTTTTAATTCTACACCCTCTATGGGAACGGAGACATAAATTTCCGCTATATGCCTCATACTTGCAGCTTGTTCCCACCTTTTGTAAGTAATCTTGGCTTAGGTATTTGGACTGACATCGATAGGTTTTCGAATTTTATTTCCCCACTTCGATAATATAGTTCGATACCTGTCATTTTCTTTTATTTTCTTCTTCTTTGGCGAACGTTTTATTTACAAATTTTCATCGATATCTATCTACCTACTCGTATTACCTACCCCTATCGCCGAATTATTATTAATGTAATATTTCTAGTCAAATCAATTAGGAAATTGTTCTTATTTCAGACAAATAGATTATCGTTATTGTACTTATCAATTATTATTATTACTAGATATTATTTATTTATTATCGAGTATTATTACGAACTAGATGCTATGGTTTTAGCTAGGTATAATTAATTAGGGTATATACCTACTTTATTTTTATCGCAGTTTCTAAATTAGCTTATAAGGCACGGTCTGCGCTGTATTTCTTTTTCTTTTTTTCGAAGATGAAAAGTTGAGAGTGGGTAAAGTATAAAGATTTAAAAATGTGATTGTTTTCAAAATGGACCACGTACCTTCCCAAAATTTTTACGCTGCATACCTACTCGTCGAGTTCCTAGTACGAATGATTTTAAAAGCTAATCTACTTCGCTGACCAAGTTCATAGGGGGTATCTATCTCTTTAAAAATAAAAACCTGTCTTTTTTTAAATTGGGGAATACCTAGCCAGTTCTCCGTTTTATTGCGTGCAAACGATTACATAGTCCGAAAGTGGAAGATATGTATTTAGGTTCAATCGATTGATTGATAATGAGTTAATGCTGCCTAGATACCCGATAGAAATTTTCACCTTTCGCAACAAAACGTTGAAAAGTGTACGCGTATCAAATAGTTACCTATCTACCTACTTACCTACACATTTTCTTCATTTTCTAGAGTTTAATCATTTCGAAAATCGTTCTCGATAATTTTTTTTTTTTTTAAACGTGTACTTAACCTTACTAGTGAATTTTACCAAACACCTACTCTACTTTATTTTTGGAACGAAGGTATCAAAACAAAATGTTATTGTACTTACTCTAGTATGTACTTTGCTATATGTACGTATTATCTCGATAAGACGTGATTTAAGGAAAATGTTACCCTTGTTTTTTGTTTTTTTTTTTTTTGTTTATTTTGCTTTTGTTTTGTTTGTTTTTCTCTCTTTTCTTCTTATTTCTTTTTCAATATACCTAGGTAAATTTTTATTTACGTAATATTATTACTACGGTATCCGCATACTACCTACCTAGATACCGTATACCTACATTTTATGTTAACCGAAAAGCGCGTACCTAATTACTCCGCCATGAAAATTGTGTCCATGTTGCTGGAAGAGAGTTTTAAATGTAATGCATAGCCACTCTACCGCGGTACACAATACCTATATGCCCAATTTTTTGTTCTTTATTTTTTCTTTCTTTCTTTTTGTTTGTTTGTTTGTTTGTTTGTTTTGTTTCGTGTAATTTAAGTAGCCTATTATGGTACCTACTCGTGTGCCTACTGTCTTGTTACAACGCAGACTCCAAGTGCAAGTACCTACGTAGTACTACGATGTGGGTACCTTTACGATATAAAATGTGATGTTTCAATCGATTTGAGCATTAAACATATTACTTACCAATAAGTATAACTAGGTATATAGATACGCTACGATTGTGCATAGCTTTCATTTGCGGTTGTTACCATAAGATCGATTGATTAATATACCTACCTTGGTCTATCTAGATACGTGCAATGCGTATATAGGTAGATTTGAAAATGGTTTTGGCGCTGCTCAAATCAATCGGACGTACGGTACTTTATTAACTATAGTCTTTGATTTATTTGTTGTGTTTTTCTCGTGTGTAGTTTATTATTTCTTTTTCTTTTTCTTTCTTTCTTTCTTCCGTTTACCTACTTTTCTTTCTATTTTTTTTTTTTTTTTTTTTTTTTTCTTGTTTTTTCCTTAAATTAAGGGAATAAAATGAACATTCTGTCAGAAAATTTTTTTTCTTTCTCAAATAGTTCTATGAAATGTTGACAAATTTGAGACGATTCCCCTTTAGAGTGAATTAAGTATAGGTCTACGTACTGAGAAGCGTGCGATAAGGTACGGGGCTAACGAGGGATTAGGTATGAGTTTATGTTTTTTAATATGTTGAGATTAACGTCAAGTTAAGAGGTAGGTAGGATATGGTACCCTTCACGCCATAAATAAGCTGAAAACGGCATCGATGTGTCAAAATTGACGCCGCTATCATTAACCCTGAGGAAAGTGGCTCCTTGGACCAATTGCTAACCTGCCAACCACCTCATGTGTACCTACCTACCTAATTACAATGAGAAATTGCAGTGGTGTATTTAAGGAGGTCCGGGGGTCCAGACCTCCCCTCCCCCTCTTGACGAAGAAAAAGTTGAAAAAATGACGAAATTTCAGCTTTTTAATGCTCTTTTTTACAAAAAATTCCACTTTTTTGGCCAAGACCCCCCCCCCCCCCCCCTACACGACTGTCTGGCTACACCAGGTACTGACAGAAATTGAGAACGATGTAAAGGGCAAAATGCATATTGATTATCATACTAGCTTGGAACATTCAAATTTCATTCGAATACCATTTATTTTATTTTAGTCAATTTTGGCATTGACGGTAAACAAGCCGGACAATTTGTAATTTTCAGGCCTGAAAAAGTTTCATTCAAGTTCTCAATTCTGCAATATTTAATCTGAGAAATAAATATTGGACAATTGGGAACAACAATGAAAAATTCATTTCACAGAGAAAAAGCGATGTACAAGGTGTCTACCAAATTTTGAAAGCTGAAATTCGCGACTTTTCGCGACTTTTTCGGGATTTTTTCGCAACTTTTTTCGTGATATTTTTCTCTTGTAATGTAATTTGAATTCACGAATTCTACATTAACCTCTTTAGGGGGGGGGGGGGGCCTTTAAAAAATATTTTGAATGCATAACGTTGACAAGCAGAATTTTTCAAGACCTTTGCAATACGTCATGTAAGATGAAATTCTAATTTTTCTTCAAAACTCCATAGATGAAAAGTCAAAATGACATCATGCAAAGGTCTTAGTAAATTCCGCTTGTCAACGCTATGCATTCAACAAACATTTTTTAAAGGTAGCCCCCCCCCCCTTGATACAATTCTTTATGAGTAAGTATTAGGGTTGTTAACAAAAGTCAGAATGTCAACGTTGAAAAATATTGATTTTTGTTTGGACTGAAAACCAGAAGAATACCGCAAAAATTTTCGAAAAAATTGAGCTTTTGAAAGAAAAACTTCTTACTGTTCTCATGAATGAAAAATTTTGGCATTCGGATCTAAATTAGAATGACACGTGCTGCCCGAGCGAAGGGAGGGCGAAATTTTTTGGAAAAGTTGCAATTTTTAAAAGAAGAATTTTTACAAAAATTTTGAAAAAATTGGATCTTTGAAATGAATAATAATGCATTTTTAGCATAAATTTGAGAATTTTCAAAAAGATGAAGTTTTGGAAAAAATTTAGAAAAAATTCGCGACTTAAATAATTTTTTTGGCGAATTTCGCGACTTTCGCGACCAACTTTTGAATTCGCGAATTTTTGCGACGGTAGATACCTTGGATCTACTTAAACAAATTTTTCTTGGATCTGGATCTGGATCTGTTTTTTTTTCCCCGAAAATTGGAGGGTCTAAAGCTCTAGATCCGATCCTTTCTACAAATTGAAAGATCTGATCTAGATCAGATCCAAAATTCTGAATCTTTTGATTATTAGATGCAGTTTTCAAATTTTAGGATCCGGATCTGTCCTACTCTGATTGTGAGTGCGGTACCTATCTATTACTTACCTAGTGCCTACCTTTCTAGATTAAATAGACTGAAAACACGCATCCAACTGCGAGAATACCTAAAGCCTACACACCACCTATGCCAAAGCGCATTGCGCATGTATACGAGTTCGTACACTAACGTAACGTGTACTGTACTCGTACCTATATAGTATATACAAGTATGGTATCTAAGTAATCTATACACGTAAAACGTGACGACGCGTGCTACCATTCACAGTGTGCATGTGTAAGTGTACGTGTACGTGTAGGTATAGTCGAGTGATATAGTGTAGCGTAGCAGTGAAAGTTCAATCTCATTATTATTTGATCGCCATTGTCCGAAGCTGGATATCGAAGATGACATGCATCTATGTAAGAGACCTAATGCTTTATCGTAATTACAAGTTACGCAATTGAGGCAGCATCTTGCGAATCAACATTCAATTAAGCAAAGCATTTCGTCTCATTTTCGCCCTATTACGTAACCTCTTTACACTTAGGTAGATGTACGTATTCGCTATTAAGTATCTATACGCTTCTACAACGACTTTGGCTACCTATACCAGCAGCTAATGACGAATATCGATACAATGATGAGAAAATTGCACGCATCAGCACCCTCGCTTAGTCGCGTTCGACGAATTAACGACCACCGCGCCACGTCCCCTTTCCGCATAGACACTCTTAATATCGATACTCGACTGGCTCGTGGAACCGCAACCTCGCTGAAATACCGAATACGCGTCCAATCGACATTTTTAGTATCGCGAATTCGCGACTAGGTTTCAAAACGGTTGAGTCGAATAAATCAGCTATAGGAGGCAGAATGCAGAAGAGGTAGAAATTTAAAATAAAACACAATTTCACTAACGTATATTGACGTAGGGACGACGCGACGTAGGTCTAGGTACCTACCTACTTACATTATTTCAAACGTGGTATTTGTGGTTCAGAATAGACAGACATAAATACGAGTAAATAAGTACGAATACAATGTACCTACCTACCTACCAGGCAATAACAATTACGCGTAACTAGACCTACTATACCTTATAGTACGAGTCGTCGAGTGTACCTATACCAATAAAATTAAATGTAGAGTAGATAGATGCGCGAGTATCTTCGAGATAATAATAATAAGCTAGAGTACTCGGTGTACCTCTACGTAATCGTAATAAAATCGGCCACGGAGAAAGACTACAAACTACGAAGCTAGCTGAAATAGAGGCATTTTGATGATACACGTTCGGTTTCGTCTTACTTACGTTAGACTTGTCTATCTTCCAACTGGTTCCATCGATAAGACGTTGACGAGTACGCACATTGCGAGTTACCTCTCCACTCACTCCTGTCCCAACACCAACACCAGCTCCAGCTCCAGCTTCGCAGGTTATGCGAATAATAATAATGATGATGATAATGATAATAATAATCAAATCAAAATCAAATCAAAGTTTATTTACATGAGATCCCTGTGCGCAATAATGCGCGAACGGGCTCATGGATTATTGAAATTACAACATTTATGATAATTAATTGAACTCGACAAACTTATTAAATAGGTATAACTAAAAAACAAAACACAAAATACAAAAAACAACAATTTGGATGAAACAGGTCATTACTTTTATTACCTCGAAAATTTACAGTAATTTTTTTTTTTTTTTTTTTTTTTTTACAATTTTTGTTCTTTACAAAGTAATTTTTTTAGTGAATTCTTGAAAGATTTTAGGGATATTTTATTTTTAACATTTTCAGGAAGTTCATTAAATAAACTTGGGCCTACAAAAGCACACTGCTGTCTAGAATGGGTTTTATACCAATCAGGTACCAGTGCAACTTGGGTTTTTGCTGAGCGAGTTTTTCCCTCCTTTCTTACAATTTTAAATTTCTCAGTATTTTTTTTCACATATAGGATAGTATTCAATTTTACCAGGTTTTCAAGCTTGAGTAAATTTAGTTCTGAAAACAAATTTTTTGTAGATATTTTTGCCCCTACTCCACAAATGTTTCTTATCGCAAGTTTTTGTAACACTGTTATACTAGAGAGGTGGTCTTTAGCCGAGTTTCCCCAGATTGAAATTCCAAAACTTAAAACTGATTCAAAAAGTACTTTATAGATTACCAATAGGTGCTGTTTACTAAAAAATTGTCGCAAATAATACAATAGATATCCTAATTTTGATAATTTTTGTTTTAGGTATAATGTATGCTCCCCCCACGTTAATTTTTGGTCTAAATATATTCCGAGATATTTCATTTTTTCTACCTGTTCAATATAGGGGCAGTTACACATCGTGTCACATAGGGGTGAAGAATGTAGTTTAATACAATTTTGAACATTGATTATATGTTTAAACCCGAATATCATAATTTTTGTTTTTTTCCCATTTAGTTGTAATTTATTAAGATGGTACCAAATGGTAATCTTTTTCAAGTCAGCATTTATATTTCTCAATAGGATTTCTCGATTTACCGCATTGTGTACAATCGCAACGTCATCTGCGAAGCAGTAAATTCTACCTATTAGTTCCATATCACATAGATCATTAACATAAATTAAAAATAACAAAGGTCCTAGAACACTACCTTGTGGTACACCACAGGTTATTTTTACATCTTTACTTTTGGTATTGCCTATTTTAACCCTTCTTACCCTACCTTTTAGATAAGTTCTGAACCAGTCTAATATTTTCCCTCTAAATCCACATTGTTCCAATTTTTTTAGTAATATATTTAGATCAACTGTATCAAAAGCTTTAGAAACATCCATAAAAGTAGTTGACACCACATGTTGAGAGTCTAGGCAGCTGGTCAAATCTGTTATATAGTCATTTAGGGCACTTTCGATGTCTTTGTTGGGAATGAACCCATACTGATTTTTACTAAAAAAAATTTGTTTCATAAGAAAATTTATTGTGCCTGATTTGATTATGGATTCAAAAATTTTTGAGATGGTGGATAGAACAGAAATAGGTCTATAGTTCCCAATTTCAGTTTTTTCCCCTTGTTTATAGATTGGCACTACTTCTGCGATTTTTAGGACCTCTGGAAAAACACCATTTTCTAAAGATAAATTAAACAAAAAAGTTAGAGGGGGGATTAAATGTATTTTATATTTTTTAAAGATGTCTATTTGTAGATTATCTGACCCTGAGCTCTTTTTATTTTTTATACTACATATCGCTTCATTTACATCATCTTCTAATATTTTTGCCACAAAGAAAGATTGTACACTCTGTTTTTGGGATGAGACGGGGTGTATGTTTATTTCATCGAAAGATTTTGCAATATTTTCTACCAAAGTTGAGAAATATTCATTAAAACTATTTGCAATGGTCTCCTTATTATCTTCAACACTAAGTAGGGTTCCATTTATGTTTATTTTTTGTATGTTGTTTATTTGATTACTGCCTCTAACTTTGTTTATTACTTCCCAATATTTTCTTGTGTCATTTTTAAATTTATTTAGCAAATCATCATAGTATGTTTTTCTATCAGACCTTCCAATTTTTTGTACTAATTTTGAGACAATTCTAAATTCTTTTTTTAAATTTTCGTCATTTGGATTTTTTTTAAGCGCAAGATACAGTTTTTCTTTGTTTTTAGAAAATTTTATGAGTTGAGGGGAAGCCCATGGGTTTCTTTTACTTTTGCTTTTAGAAATTTTTTTAGTAACAGTAGCTTTAGTTTGTATTTCCTGTATTGTCTCTATGAATCTTTCGAATGCTACATTGACATCTCTTTCACAATAAATTTTGGTCCATTTTTCATCTGCAATTAATTGCTCGAATTTTTCTTCATTTATTTTACAGAAGTATTTAGTCGATTTTTGACTTTTAATCAAATCAATCCAAGATACATCAATTAGAATACCTTTGTGGTCAGTAAAAGAGGCATTCACCAACTCACAATTTAATAACATAGGATTATTTTTATTTTCTATCCCCTTTGCCATTACATGGTCAATACAAGAGTTTTTATGTATACCTGATCTAGTTGGCTCATTGTTGATACTTTTATACCCCTTCATCTGTAAGAAAGCCAAATATTCAATCGCACTAGGTGAATCCGAAATGTCAATATTTACATCCCCAGTTAGAATCGTATTTTTTTCACATTTTTCAAGCATGTTTCCTAATTCAGAGACAAATTTAGTATTATTCATTCCGCAATATTTGTAGATCCCAATCAGATTGATGATTTTATCTAAATAATAATAATAATAATAATAAGAGTACTTTTGCATACACGTAGATAAAGGTACCGCTATAGATTTGAAAACCGTAGATATGTAGTGTACATATAGACTATAGTGTATAGTGTATGTACAGTAGATGCTAGTACCTATTCGTATATGTACCTAAACCTATCGATGGACGTTTTTCGTCCGAGAGTATTATGGTACGTACTTATTTGTGGATCTTGTTAAGACCAGCGCAGCGCAGCGTCGCTCGAAATGCGGTCGGAATATAATTACGAAAAGCTTATAATCAATCGCAGCATCTACCTATAATTTGTAACAAGAATCACTATACGAACAAGAGCACGCCGCGTTGCTGCGGCCGCCGCCACCGCCGCCGATAGACACGGGTTGCAGAGATCTCATTAGATATTTCATAACACCATAGACCAGCGGATACGTATCTACTCGTTGCCTACTACTCGTACTACCTAACGTGGTGTGCAATAAAGAAGCGTGGCACTTTTATTTATTGGTTCACTGATCGATGGTTTTGCATGAATGCCGATAAAGCTTCATTAGCCAATCGCTGGCCTACTTTTTAACTGAACTATTTTGACGAAATACGAGTACTATAGGTACCTACGTAAATAGTGTGAGGCGGCGAGTCTCAGTCAGTGTGATAAATCCATCGACCATCAAAATCTCATTCTGTGTATACACCACCAGTATGTCGTATTGGAACGACGCGACGCTCGAGTGTCAATTTAAAGAATACCGCAATATACTCGAGCGTAATATGCCTATTGTATCGGCTAATTGCGTCCATGCCTATATGCGAGCGCCTTTTTAACGCGTAAGTACAATGTTACGTCGCGTACGAGTGCCTATAAATCCACCCACTCCTACTCTGTACTTGAGCAGACTCGTCCACGTTGTAGGTAGCACAATATGCGTAAGACATACCGGAGTGCCCAGTGCCCAGATCTTGTATCGAGTAAGTACGAGCAACGTCAACTGCGAAGTGTAGACCTTACTTGATTGGGGGGGGGGTGACGGGGAGAGGAAGGGTAGGTGGAATAGTGGTCCCAGGGTCCGGAAGTTTTAGGGATGCGAACGAGGAAGAAATCGGAAATCAAAATGGGTATTTTGCCACTGGACACCCAGAATTTGACGAGTAAGAGTAGCTAAACAAAGGATCTAGATCTAGATCTCTTGTCAAGATGGATCTGCAAAAGATCCAGATCAGATCTCTTCCAAAGTTAAGGGATCAGATCTAAGTAGATCAGATACAATTTCCAAATTTTAGGATCCGGGTCAAGCTGGGCAATCAAAAGTTTTTAGGGTTTTTTTGGCTTCCTTTACGATTTATCTACCTGCCCTGTTCATTCATTTCACAGAATAAATATTGAAAAATTGAAAACACATGAAAAATAATCAATTCACTGTGAAAAATGTGACGAATAGTAGAAAAAAAATTTCTAAATCTGGATCTGTTTTTTTTTTTTTTTTTTTTCGAAAATTGAAGGATTTGATTTAGATCAGATTCAAATTTTCGGATCTTTGGATCTTTGGATCCAATTTTCAAATTTTATGATCTTTGGATCCGATTTTTAAATTTTTGGATCCGGATCCGACCAATTCTGACCTAGGGCCTGCGAATAAGTTCTTGTACGAGTAACTTGTATCCGATAGATACGAACAGTATGAAGATGATTTCTACGAATGATATCATGCCTGATGGCTGGATGCGGTTAAATACCTACACGTTCGATGGCCAGCCAGAGCGGGAGCGGGAGCGTATAAGACATGATCGCACTCGCATCTCTCAGGGAAGCGATTTGTTCTAAGTAGGCCTGAGATGCGATACACAACCTAAAGCCGCTCAAAACGTTGTATTAAGTACATATATCGACATCGACATCGATATGGGCATCGGAATAAGTACCTACGAGTATACTCGTAGATAAGGATAGAAAAAGTGAAAAGGGTGCGCTGCTGCTGCTGCTGCTGCTGCTGCTGCTGCTGCTGCAGTGCAGTGTATAGTGTGACGTGCTTTAGGTGTGCGTGCGTATGCTGTGATTTTCTTTACGCGTGCGAATGAGCGTCCACGCTCAGAATAAATCATCTACGCTCGCGGCAATCACGATTTAAAAGATTTTCAGAAGATGCTACTAGACTACATAAATACAGGATAACAACATTCTCAATTCTTATATATATATTATAGGTACTTTTATGCACGCCGCAATGTAATTCCGTAGCCCAAGGGGCAGAATGTAGAGTTAGCACACCCAGTTTTTTTTTCTTCTTCTTCTACTTCTTTTTCTTCTTCTTCTTCTTCTTTTTTTTTGTAAACTGGTTTCATATTTACTTTTATTTAACTGGAGCGATGCGATTAAAGAACGTTAATATTATTTATTAGACGAACTAAAGTCGATGCCTACCTATAGTGCATTTTTTCCATCTTCGTCAAGTTTGTAAAAGTTTCACAAGTACGAGTATAACCAATCGTAAGTTTGTTGAAACAACCTACAGGTATAGGTAGGTAGAGGTACATATACCCAGCTAACACCTAGGCATCGTCCAAGGACTCGTTGCTTAGGTAGTAGATAGTAGATACAGGGGCGGAGCGAGTGGGGGTCAGGGGGACGTTCCCCCTCAGACATTGAAAAAGTTGGCAATTTTGAGTTTTAAGGATGGTTTCAAGTTGGCAAATTCAGCATTCTGTTGAAAAAGTTGGAAATTCTCCCTTCTCCCTTCTCCCCCTAAAAAATCATTACACTTCACCTCTGAGTAGATACCTACTCGTACGAGACTCAAAACTCCGCAAAAGTATCCAACCTTCTAGTCAATTCGAGTCGAGTCAGACTCCTCGATCGTGACGAGTTGAATTCAAAGCCGTATTTAAGGGCAGGCAATGTAGGGGCGCATGAATTTGAGGGCGCAGACTGACAAAGTGAATTGGTCGTTTTTGTAAATAGTCAATAACTGTAGGCGGAAGAGTGTTCCTCCTGAAGCCCTGATCGCTGAGCGTCTTCGAGAAGCGCTCGTAATGAGGCGAAAAAAGACGGAAAGAGAATTTGGCCTTAGCCTGCACCAATGTGAAGCGACTCGTTGCGACGTTTGCTGCGACTGGGAAGATCGTACGACTTACGTTAGTATAATTATATTATTTCATTCGACGAAGAAGAAACTAATTCAAAGGTAGGTGGTGCGGCTGCGGTGTTAGTTACAAAGAAATCAGAAAGCGCCCAGTAGGCATTACCTATACGCTAAGGCGGCGCAGCTGTACGTCTATACGTACAAGCAAGAGTCGATTCGAGCTCGAGCCCGAGCGCGATATACGTAGCTCTAAAGCTATACGTACGTATACGAATAGGTTCTCTTCTCACGCTAACACGTGACGTGACGTGACGCTATACTTAAACGGCACCAAAGGGTAATACGTCGTCTTGTAAAATGTGCCAATTAAAATATCTAGTTAGAAATTTTTTTTAGATAACAACCGACGATAACGAAGCACGCAGAAGAATCGAATTCTTCATCGTATATACGTACAGTAATAAAAGAAGAACGAAGAAAGAGATATAGGTAGTAGGTGCTCGTACCACCTCGCTCGTAGCATCGCATCGATCGGCAACTTTGCTACGAAGCAGCGGAGGAGTAGAGAAGAATCGTTTTTAGCTATCGGAGATGGCGAAGACGTCGAATAAAAATTGACACGCTGAATGGCCGAAGAGATCTGTGTGTATGTGGTATGCAGTACGACAGCGATCGCGATAAATAGCGAGACGAGTTAAAAATAAGAAGGGCCCTTTCCTCAATCTGAAGGGCCTTTTTCTCAATACAAAGGGTCCTTTTCGATATTTTCCTTTTAATCTAAAAACTCTTCTCATCAAAAAATCAAATTTTTTCAATCTTTTAGAAGTTTCAGGGCCATTTTCATTAAACAGAGTACAGAGACTTTCAGATAGCAGATTTTCTTTCAGCTTATGAATTTATTTCATCGATAAAAAAATATCATCTTTCAAACTAAGAGCCTTTCATCAATAATAATTTCAATCTAAAGGCCATTTTCTTCAGTAAAAAGGCCTTTATTCATTAGGGCCTACCGGGAAGTTCCCGATTTCCCTTTTGGTCAGTCCGCCGCTGGTCTGACTTGATCCAGATCCTAAAAATTTGGGGGGAATCAAATCTAAAGATCCAAAGATCTAGACTTTTGGAACTGATCTAGATCAGATCCTTCAACTTTGGAAGATATCTGATCTGGATGGTTTGCATTCTGAATATCTGATACAATAATGATAGGTAGCGCACGTCAGAATTGGGCAGATCTGGATCCTATGGAAATTGGATCTAAAGATCCAAAGATCAAAATATTAGGATCTGATCTAGATCAGATCCCTCAAGTTTGAAAAGTATCTGATCTGGATCTTTAGATCCTTGAATTTTCGAGAGAAAAAAACAGATCAAGACCCTAGAAAAAATTTCTACTGTTCATCACATTTTTCTCAGTGAATTGATCACGTTTCATGTGTTTTCAATTTTCAAATATGTTTTGGATTTGATCCAGATCAGATCCCTTAACATTGGAAGAGATCTGATCTGGATCTTTTGTAGATCCATCTGGATAAAAGATCTGGATCTGGATTTAGATCCTTTTATTAGTGGATCTGTCCAACGCATTGCAACATGTTCGCTCTGGTAGACAGAGTCAGACCCTCACGCCATACGCCAGCGTACGTCTCGACTCTCGTAAACGACGACTACCCAGTACCCAAAATAAACAAGGTAGAAGGTACTTAGGTAGGTAAGGTGCAGTACGATAAGGTAAGGCGCGCGGTAAGTAAGCTTTTTAGCTCGCAGGCCCACAACTGGATACCGCTACTCGTACCTACCTAGAGCTATCACAAACTGATGCTGCAGCTAAACGTAGTACATAATATGGTGCGAGTGCGAGTGTACGTAGCCATAGCCATAGCCATAGCCATAGCCGTAGCCGTAGCGTAGGTTATACCTCGGGAGCATCGAAAGAAGATCTAGTACTTACATTAGTTTGGCTGTGTGCGCGTGTATATTATGCTGCAGTGTGCACCGCACCGTAGGTATAAATACATGTACATGTACACGAGTACGCGTATGTGTATAGTTTTAGTATTTACCGCTTAAGGATGGTCGAGCTCGAGCACACGGCAGGCTGGCAGGCTGGCACACACGAGATTGGGCTACGGCGTGGCGCGGCGGCGAGTAGTTCGTGCCGAAGCTGGAGCTGCATGCTGCAAGCTGGTTAACGTTAACGTTCACGTTCGGAGGTTGAGACGATGTCACGAAATGTATCAAAAAAAAAAATTTATTTTAGATCTGGGTGTGTCTGTTAACTTCCTGTTAAAATCTCATCACTACAGTTACGTCTAGCGCGCGGTACTTCTACTTACTTTCACACTGATCTAGTTACTCAAGGTCTGTAATCTTGTTCTTGCCCATTCCCAACCCAACTAGTTGACCATCTTAGGAGCAAAGACGATTTTACATGAACCAGAAAACTTCCCGTGGCCGCCGTAGCGTAGATGCGAATCTATGATTCTACGTCGTACGTTACGTACCGGGCCATACCATATAGTTATTCGTGTGTACCCGTTACCTACCTCACCTACCTACCTAGTAGTACCTACTTACGTGATGTTGTATTGCGTATGTACATACTCATACGTGGGTGGATAGTGGAGACTGGATACGTATACGTATACGTATACTTTTGATCGTACTTTGGGAGGTAGGTAAGGCGCCGGCACCTATCTTACTCGTATCCAGCCAACTATTTCTCGCAACTTGGCAAGGTAAAGGCTGCACTGTTACTGTTGCTGTTGCTGTTGCCGGACCTGCGAGCGTGCGGGGCTTACGGAAATTGAATTCTAACCCAACCAAACGGTGTAAGCTCGGCTCGAGTACCATACCGATTACCGATACGTTGCGATATTCATCTTTAAACTTGATCCGCATAAGGCGCTACTTATGTATTAGGTATGTTCATATACATACGTGCTATACTTACCGAACGATCTATACTGTCCTGTCTTACGATAAATTACGCGACGCGTACAATAATAAATCATCTATGTAGATCTCGCTTTCACCAATATCCTCTGCTCGGTTTGCCCTTTATTTAACGCATAGGTACACTTAGCACCTCGACTCGTACTTGCGAGTAAACCTACCTATATTTTAATTACCTAACCCCAGCACAATCTATTATGTACTGTACTTGACTAGGATTCGAGACTCGAGTATAGCTGAAAGCGCAAAATATTACCAAAGGATACATATCATCGCCTTAGGTAGGCGAAGGCACCTCTACAAGTATTAGGTATACGTATTTCGTACTATCTATTCGTCTGATAACTGAGGAACCAATCGTAAAAAAAATGTCGCGTCTCATCAAATGGGTAGAGATATTATATGCCTGAAACTTCAACGATCCATCAGCGACAATACTTGACGATACAGGCTCGTCGAGAGCCAAAATGGGCCTGAGGCAAAAGTTAATTTTGAGTCATCTTTCAAGGGTATTGTTGACCAAAAACTATGTGATTTTTCCAAGTTTGATTGAAAAATTCAATTTGGGCCCCCTGGCCCGGGGCTAATTGCCTCCCTCTGCCCCTCCCCCCTCCCCCCGCCCTTATCTACGGGCCTGTGGCGATATACCTACGTTTTTTAGGTACAGCTATTGGGACTCGAGCTTATGCTGAAAATCCATCCAACGAATACTCTTCATAAATCACGATAGCGAGCACATGCTTACCTAATAAATCATCTAGATGTATCGCGATGTTGTCACATTTTTACCGTTGTACTTGGTACCTGTCGACGCGATGCGACGTAGGTACGTTGTTGGTTCAAGTTGAGCGGTGTTAAGTATAGATACTCGTACGCAGGGATGGGAACTATTCGAATGAAATTATTCGGATAACGAATAAACGGATGATTTTTCGGATAAAATTATCCGTTATTCGAATAACGTTAGGAACAGTTATCCGTTATTCGTTATTCGAATATACATACAACTCCAAAATTGGTTATTCATTATTCGAATAAATTCATCTGTAATGTTACAGATAACAAATGAAAAATTTTTTCGAAAAAAAAAAAAAATGAATAAAACATAACTTTTTATTAATTGCAGGTTCTCATTTTTTTTCGTCCACTTTTTTCCTTTTTCCTTTTTTTCAACATTCAATGTTTTCATTTTTTTTTTAAATTTTGCATGTTCAAAAAATTCTTTATTCAATTTTCAATTTTCTTCTAGGTAATCAAAATGAGAAAATTATGAAATTGAAAATGCAAATCATTTTATCAAAATTTGAGATTTTTCCTTTTTTTTTTTTTTTTGTTATGGAAAAAATTTTGAAACCTTTTTATCAGAGTAGGTAATTATTACCTAGATATTAAATTATATTCATCTCGAATTACTCTAAATTTTTATTTTTTCATTGGAAAGAAAAAATGTTGATTTGAGGCATTAATTTTTTTTGCATTTTTTTATTCTTCATAATTTCTGATTTTTTTTTTTTAATTCCTTCAAACATTAAAATTTTTAAAAAATGGAATAAATTACTTGACTAAAAGTTTTCATAACGATAAAACAATTTTTTCTTCACTCATAAATCTCATTTATTATCAGTTTGTTTTCATTTTTTTTCCGGAAAAATTCTTGCATTAATATTTTTAATTTTTCGCAAAAAATTCATTTCTTTTGGTTTGATTTTTTATTTTTTTCTTAAATTATTATTATTTTTTTAATTGCACGGAAAGAAAAAATTTTGCATTGTGAATTAAAAAATAAATAAATATAAAAGTAGGTATTTTATGTAGATCTTGAAACACAAAAAAAATTGATTTAAGGCATACCAATTTTTTTTTTCAATTTCTGATTCTGAATTTCTTCAACATTAAAAATGAAAAAAAATAAATAAAATAAAAAATTTTATATCAACTCAAAATTATTTTCTTGCAATTTGAAACTTTTTTATTTTTTATTTTTATTCGTTATTCGTTAATTATTCGTTATTCGAATAATGACAAAAAAATCGCTAAAAAATTATCCGTAATTCGAATGATTATATTCAACGGTTATTCATTCGTTATTCGGATAACCCTAAACCTAGGCTATCCGTTATTCGCTATTCGAATGATGAAGGCGTTATTTGTTCCCATCCCTGCTCGTACGTATACAGATAAGCATAAAACGAGAGTGAAACTAGTTTATGTATTATTTCATTTCCAAGGTATTAATTGCAAGTTCCATTTTTGGTTCAAGTCTCTCGTACAATTACTTAAAATTAGATAACGTTTGTTCGAATCGATTTCCACGCACAAATTCATTGACTGATGTTTAATGTAGAGTTCCTAAAAAAAAAAGAATTGAAAATTTTTTTTAAAAAATAGGCGAGTAAGTTGGCCACATGAAAAAAGTACAGATAGCACTTCCTGGCTCCTGCCACTTACGTTCGAATCGTAAATCCATTTTTGTTTATTCGAATTGGCGCAGGGTGAAAAAAATACTTTCATTTTATTGTCGGCATTCGACTCCTTGCGAACGTCCAAGCAAATGGACTCGTCGGTAGCGATGCTGACTGTATTATTTTCGTCGGAGGCATAAGGCGCCAACACGAACATTTGAAACAGATCCAGATTGGACGAACATTCCGACACCGTGGCTACTCCGGTAGGCTGATTATGAAAACTTTTTCCCGTTGGTTTTTCCAAGCATAAATCGGACGACGAGTGACGAATCTGGTAGGAAATCATAATCGCGCCGTGAATAACAAATGGACCTACTTATTCGTACCTACCTACGTGGGTATCGTTTAATCGACGTTTAAGCGCGTAAGGTGTAAGTACCTACCTTGCCGAATAATCTATTCTTCATGGGCATGAAACGTTGAGTCCATACATTTTCCAAATACCATTCGAAATTATTGCATCGTAATTTTTGTCGCAACTCCCTCCTTTCTCGAACGTCCAAATCATTTTTCAGCGACTTGGTATCTGTATCGCAAAAACACGTATAGTTATATTCCAATATTAAGATACCTATCTACATTTATTTGAGGTCATCGTTGTTGGAAATTCTCATGTTTTGCATTCTCTGGTAAACGTTGACGACTACGTGTAAGCACTAGGTAGGCTAGGTACAAACGCCGACTCGAATTTTTCAAGTTTTCGTTCGAACGAGTTAATTAAGTTGCCTACCTAGTGCCTCGATAACCGTAACCACGTGTGTAGTGTGTACTGTGTACACATAAGTAGGTAAATCTGACGGATGACCGAGTAGCGATTTACAAGAAAAATGTTGAATACGTACGACACGATGCGCGACGGTGCCTATCTCAAAAATTGAAGGAGCAAAGAAGAATTGACTTGGGAATTTTATGAGCCCCGTGTGGGAACGGGTAGCAGAATATTCCTATGGTACATCCTGCCTGTCGTAAGAGGCGACTAAAAGGATAAACATACAGAACCAATGTCACCCTGGATGAGCAAAGTGGTGCTCACATTGTGGGGGGGGGGGGGGGGTGAAAATGCTGTAAATTTATTCACCAAAAAAAAAAACTTCATATTATTTAATTTCGTTGAAAAAACTGTCCAAAATTTTTTTTTCTCATTATTCGGGTCCATTCTGAGAGGTTATGATGAAAAAATTCTGAATTTTTCAATTATTCCTATTTTTGAAAAAAATTCATTTTGCAATGGGCAATTTTACATATTTTCCCAAAATTCAACTGTATTGGAAAAATTGCCAAAAAAATAGTTTTCTTATCATTTGGGTTCAATCTGAGAGATTATGATAAAAAAATTCTGAATTTTTCGATTATTCGCTTTTTTGAAAAAAATACATTTTTGCCATGTAAGCGGAGCTTTTTACATGGGAAATTTCACATATTTAATTGCGTTGAAAAAATTGTCCAAAATTTTTTTTTCCAGGGCTTATTCTAACGTGCAGTTCCGCCCATTTTGTGGTACTTCAAAACAAAAGGTGTGCAGTTTGAAATTACTTTGTGCAGCTAAAAATTGATTTTTGACAAAAACATCTTCAAAAAATATCTTTCAAACAAAAAAATCTCTAATTTTTTTCGACAAAGTCTCGTAGCCTGTAGGTATAAATTCTTTTTTGACAGACAATTTTTTGACAAGAAATCGTCAAAGAAAGTTTTCTTGACGGAAAATCGTCAAAAAATTGTTTGGTAAAAAATTGTCCAAAAAGAATTTCTGATAAAATAATCTTCAAAAAATATTTTTTTGAAAAAGAAATATTTTTTTAACAAAAAATTGCCAAAAAAATTTTTTGGTAAGAAATTGAAAAAAATTGACCAAAAAAATTCCTGATGAAAAAAATCTTTAAAAAAATTTTTTTTTGACAAATAATCTTTTAAAAATCTTCAAAAAAATGTTTTTGACAAAAAATCGTCCAAAAATTTTTAGGTAAGAAATTGAGAAAAAATTGACTGAAAAAATTTCTGATAAAAAATTTTTTGAAAAATATTTTTTTGACAAATAATCTTTTAAAAATCTTCAAAAAATATTTTTCTGACCAAAAATGTTTGAAAAATCTTCAAAGAATATTTTTTGACAAGAAATCGTCAAAAAATTTTTTTGATAAAAAATTGAAAAAAAATAGACTAAAAAAAATTCTGATTGAAAAAATAAATCTTTAAAAATATTTTTTGACAAGAAATTGAAAAAAATTTCTGATGAAAAAATCCTCAAAAAATATGTCATTGACAAAAAATCTTTAAAAAATCTTCAAAAAATTTCCAAAAAACATTTTTTTTGACAAATAAATACTTATTTGACTTAAAATCTTCAAAAAATAATTTCTTGACAAAAAATCCTATCATAAATTTATTTTCCAAAGAAATCTCAATTTTTTTCTAAAAAATACCTTTGTCTGATGATCAGTGCATCTTTTAGAAAAAATTTTCTTGTCAAAAAATCTAATAAGAATCTATTGGCAAACATTTTTTCATGAAAATTTATTCTTACATAAAAATCATAAGTACGCTGAAATACTTCTGCGGTTCTGTGTTTGATAGTTTGGATCGAGGAATTTGTAACTCGCAAAGAAAAAATTCTAAATAACCGAAAAAAAAAATCCTTGCTAATTTCGTTTTTTTCGCAGAAAAAACGAAAATAGCAAGAATTTTTTTTTTTTTAATTCAGTAAAAACTATCTACCTACCTAAACTAAACTCAGGAAAAAATTTCATTTTTTTCTTCGAGAAACTTTTTTTGCGACGATTTTAACGTGTTTGTTAGAATTTTCTGAAAATCCATCAAAATTTCACAAGCCCCCCCCCCCCCCCCCGGCTACACACCCATACTACCTATATGGAATATGATTCTGGTAATGGAGCTAAACGTGTAACTCCAAATTTTCTTTAGAATAGGCCCTGTTTTTTCTCATTATTCGGGTCCATTCTAAGAGGTTACGATGGAAAAATTCTGAATTTTTCAATTATTCGCATACGTCGTGCTAATCGAATGTAAGTAATATAAGTAGGTAGGTAAGTAGGTATATTTTACCGGGATGAAATTTGAAATAGAATTCGCTCCAGTCGTCCATCCAAACTAGCGCGACTCGAATTAAATTCGAATATAAAACTTTGGAAACACCTCCGGGAAACATGTAAGGAGATGATTTTCGAAAAATGTGGCCAACGTGCGAACACGGTACGATATCGATACTGCCTCCGCATTGCCAAATCTACAAAAATAAATAAGAAAAAAAGAATAAGCCTATCGAACGTAGATGCCTATTGCAAAAATAATTATGTATCTAGGTGTACGTTTACCCGAAAAGAAAGTTCCAAATTTTCGCCTCCCCAAATTTCCATCTGATCGTCGTAGGCGCCGATTTCAAAAAAATAATCTTTATTTATGGCGAATAATCCACCAGCCATGACAGGAGTACTGAAACAACCGTAAATTTAGCACGCGATTTACTAAATGATGGCCTGTACCTAGTTATCTTTTGGGTGAAAAATGAAACGTAGGTATGACTTACCTGAACGGTTTGACGGGATTATCGGCGTTTCTTCCGGTAGCGTACCAACGAAAATGAAGATCCCAGTTGAAGGCTCCCAGATGTTTTTCAAAACTTCGAATATAAGCGAATGTCTCGTCGCTTATTATGTCGATAACCGGACACGCGACTTTGGTTTTATTCGACGAAATATGGTTTACCAAACTCTCCAGCCATCCTAAGAGGGATTCGAATAGAAAAATGATGATAAATTTTTTTGAAAAAATTCTTTACCAAGACACCCACATGGTACCCATAACTCTTGAAATTTTCAAAAATTTTGCATCATCCCCTCTATTGTTATTAAGATACGAGTACCTAATTTTTTGTATTTAATGCCTCATAATTCAGGAGTAGGGAAGGTTGGGGGATTGAAAATTTTTTTGGGATCGTTTTTTACATCAGAAGTAATATTTTGGGTCACATTTGATCTCATTTCGATCAAGGTCTATCTGTCTGCAAAACTTGGAATTTATGCAACGCAACGCTTGAATATTGGATCACCCCCATTGGGGCGTTAGGGTACGTTTTACAAAAAAATTATAAGAACATTTTTCGTAGGAAATTGTATGTAGAATATTTTATGTTATTATCATTTTTTCAAAAAAAGACATATTTTTGGAAATAATCGTAAAAAACGCCGTGAGGGGGTGAATTCCACGCGAAGCAAGCGTCTTACCACAATATATATATATATATATGCGTCATTACACAATATTGAAGAGAGCATCGAGTACTACCCATTTCCAAAAAAATTCTTGTATCAATATGTCAGAATCATGTCAGAATAAACGTCGATTTTTACACTAATTTTCCTGGAGTAAGTACTTACTTACCAATGGTGCATTCGCAATGAGCATCCAAAAACACCAAAATACTCGATTTCGATTGACGAGCTCCGAGCAGTCTGGACCGTATAAGACCATTTCTTTTTGAAGAACGAATTACGTAAGTGGACACGGTCAGTTGAGCAACGTAAGCGTCCAAAGGTTGTTTTAAAAAATCTGAACAAAAAAAAAGCAAAGCCAGCTATAAAGGTAGGTAGATACGCGTACGTGCCTAGATAGGTTGGCCTGGGCTTAAACTCGTACTCGTATACAGCAACAGATCTCGGCCAATCGCCGATATTATTTTATATAGTAGGTAAATGAGTGGGTGGGTGGGTGGGTAGGTAGGTAGGTAGGTAGGTAGGTAGGTAGGTAGGTTGGTTGGTTGGTTGGTTGGTAGGTAAGAGTAGCGAATAGCAAACCTCTGGTGCTCGCATCGTCCACCAAGATGATTTCTCGAAGTAGATGGCTGGGCGAACGATTTATGACACTCGTAACAGTTCTGAGCAGCGTAGACCAGGCTTCGTTGTAAAAAACAATGATTACGGAAACCGTTTGCCCTGTTCTCGAATCGTACTTGGCTTTCAAGCATCTAAGGTGAGAGTAACGAGAGTGTGAAAAGAAATTAGTAATCTGCTTAGTAACCTAAGTTTCGTAAAATCGTAAAACGATCATTTCGTTCTACGGTTAGGAAATTAACTGAGTTGAAAAGACAAGTTACTTTTTCTTTCGAACGTCCGGAAGCGTTCTGTTGAGGGGAATCCGATCGCTGGCCATCAGGTTGAATCTATTAATGCGGAATAGATGACGCATTCGAGCGGTTAAATACGACGGTATTATCACCGATTGCCCATTTTCACCTTCTTTCGGTTTCGGATCGAACAAATTCGTGTTGAGTAGTTCTGCAATAATTAAGAATACAATTCAACGTATTACAGGTACCAAGGTATATTCGAAGGTAGGAGTAGGTAGGTAGGTTTTTGGGTTAGGTACGCATTGGCGTGACAAAAAAACTAGCTCCTAGTTTTCACTGCGGCGTTAGTGATTGAGCTGAATTTTTCCCCAAGTCCAAAACTATACTATAAACGCCTAATATACGAAATTAGAGAGAAGAGAGGGGTCCAATCGAAATTTTTGTAATAACCAAAATTATTTCTAAGATCCTAATCTAGAACTTTTGTTTGAAAATTTTTTCAATTCAACCCTTACCTCTCGCCAATTTTTAATAATGAGTATCTACGTATTAATATGAAAAATTGGGGAGGAGGGAGGGTTCAAATTGAAAAAATTTTCAAACAAAAGTTTTAGATTGGGATCTTAGAAATAATTTTGATTATTATAAAAATTTTGATTGGACTCTCCCCTCCTCCCTAATTTTACATATTAGTACTAAGACACTTGTTATTGAAAATTGGGAGGGTGAGAGGGGTTGAATTGAAAAAATTTTCAAACAAAAGTTGTATGTTAGGATCCTAAGAATAAGTTTGATTATTATAAAAATTTCGATTCGACCCTTCCCTTCCCCCGAATTTTACATATTAGTACGAAGACACTCAATATTAAAAAATGGTGGAAGGAGGGGTTCAATTAAAAAAGTTTTCAAACAAAAGTTGTAGATTAAGATCCTAAAAATAAGTTTGGTGATTATAAAAATTTCGATTGGACCCCTCTCTTCTCTCTAATTTCGTATAAATTAGGCGTACGTTTATATAGTTTTGGACTTGGAAAAATTCAGCTCAATCACTAACGCCACAGTGAAAAACTAGGAGCTAGTGACAAAAAAGGGAAGAAGAAGAAAACAATTGCATAAGACGAGGCGCAGCTCGCAGACGGCGGGCGTAGCGAGCACCTGCTACCTACCATTGGTAACATTGGATGATTGATGCTCATCTGTGTCTTCTTCTCCCAAATAATGTCCGACCACGACGTGAATATCCTTCGACGCGGAATACTTGCTTTGCAAGCGATTTTTGTGTCTATCGTATTGTACGAATATCGATAAGAAAAATGAAAATGATGATAATTAATTAGGTATCGTACATAGGTAGGTAGGTATCTACAGCAGTGCCTATTTGAATTAGAATGGAATCGAATTTCAACTTACTTGGAGTTGATTTTATCATTGATGTTCTGCCAGATGGCAACTAACGATAGAAAGGAAAGTAAGAAAACAACGAGAGAAAATAGTACGCATAATCTCCGACGGAACTTGCGGTGCAACGAAACGAAGCACATAATTTGCTACGGTGCTGAAGTCGAATACCTATATCTACGTGCGAGAGTTTGCTCGGTTTTTTAATATTTATTTCACAGCCAAAAGGAAACGCTACCTGTAAGAAATATACACGTATAGGTACATTTGTGCAAATATATGGTAACTAAGTGAGCCAACATAGTAGGTATATGAGTGTATTACGTAGACACTCTGAGGTGCCTGGCTATAGTAGCTACTAGCTACCTATAATGTGCATAGTGCATACATAAGATTAGGTAGATATAGGTAGAGGTACTAAATAAATACTCGTAAGTGTGGAAGGACCTTCTAAGCTGTGCAAAATTCAAATCAGCGGTAACACTCACTTGCAGTATTCTCGAAGTAAATACCTAGGTAGGTAAGTAGGCAGGCAGATACATATTTTTTCTCACGATATCCACATCATAAGTGCTCGGATAGAAATTATCTCCAATTCTCCATCAGCGCCTGTATCGTCGAGTTGCTCATTTTTTGATGCGGCGCCGACTCTCCGGAATAAACATTCATATTACCTATCTGTGTACAAATTCGTACGGACGCGTGCGATTTTATAAATACACAGTTAGATATTTTGCCCTCGTACAGCACCAATCGTTATCATTTTAGGAAGAAATTTTCGAAATGAAATGCAACTGCTGAACTGCAACGAAAACGAAACAACTCGGATCGAAACAAAATACCTGTTTCGTCGATCACGACGCGCGGTTTACTATCATCTCGTTCGCATTGTCGTTGTTCGCGTCGCGTCGTTCACTTGTTTAAATTCTACATAATATGCCATACCTAATAACAAAGCCCAGCGCAGTGCTGAGAGTCGAAACTCGAAACTCGAGAACCATACCTTACCACACCAACACCGAGTAATGGTAGGACTAGGTAGGTACCTTGAAAGTTGGGCTCGCGGTTCCGTTTTAACCGCCTAACCGGTTTCGAAGATCGCATCACCGCGCCGGCGCGGTGCTGAATCACGAAGACGTCATTGACTTGACTGAATATGAGAGCGGATGAGGATGAGTGGGCAGGCGATGAGGCGAATGCCGAAGCCGAATGGGCGATTACCGGTGTGCAGTCGTAAGAAAATATTTTGTTAAATTTTCACGGATTAATTTCATTGTCATTTTACTGGTTGCGGCTACCTCCGATACGTGCACTGAAGGTACGAGTTGGTAGGTAGGTACTACTATACTAGGTAGTAGGTACCTCTTCAATGTACCTAACTAATGTCTTATCGTTACCAGGACCGGCGAGAGCCAGGTCGGGCCCCGGGACAAAAAATGTTCAGGCCCCCTTTTTTTCCTAAAAAAAAAAACACAATTTTTTTAATTTATCAAACAAAACAAAAATATACTTCTTCACTAATTTAAATAAATTCAACAAAAAAAAATGGCTTTCAAAGGAATTTGAAAAATTTTAATGTAATTAAAGGAAATAAGAAATTGCCCAAAATTAAAAAAAAAACTGCTTTTCAAAAAAAAAAATTGAAATTTTCAAGAAAATATATTTTAAAAAAATTGAAGGAAAATTTGATGAGACCTCTTCAAAAAAAGTTCTTTGTTAAATATACAAAAAAAAAAAAAAAAAAAAAAAAAAAATGAAAGGAAATTTGAGACTGCATCAAAAAAATTCTTTGCTGAATTTACAAAAAAAAAAAAAAAAGGTTCTTAAAGGAATTTGAAAAAAATTTTAATGTAAAGGAAATAAGGAATTGACTAGATTTCAAAAAAAAAATTAAAATCAACAAAGCTTCCAAATTAATTATTCCCTGGACAAATTTTTCAACTTAAGAAAAATGAAAAAAGTTTTACCATTACCAAAATTTGAAAAATGATTTTTTTTACTGAATTTTAAAAAATAGATCTTTAAGTTTTTAGAATTTTTTTTTTTTTTTTTTTTTTTTTAATTCATTTATTGTGCCATATACAAGTGCTATGCTTAGAGGCACATTCTTAAGAATTTTTAATACACAAGTAATGAAGGAATTGAATAAATTAAAAAAAAAAAAAAAATCAATAGGTAAAATTTGTTCTTGTACACAAAACTTATGAAATAAAAAATTTTTCAATTAAAAAAAATTGAAAAATTCTTTCGTTCGAAATTCGAAAAAAAAATGTTCTTTCATTGAATTTCAAAAAAATGGTTCCCAAAGAAATTCGAAAAAATTTTAAATGCAAAGAAATTTCCTGAATTCAAAAAAAAACTGCTTTTCAAAAAAAGTTGTAAAAAATGTTTTAAGAAAAGAAACTTTAAAAAATTGAATGGTAATTTGAGACTTCTTTTAAAAAATTCTTTGCTGAATTTCAAAAAAAAAAAAAAAAGGTTCTCAAATGAATTTGAAAATTTTCTGAATAAAAAGATGATGCAAAAAAGAAATCTTCAAAACAATTATTTTACTGACGAAATTTGAAAAAAAAAACTCTCGCAGAAATTTTCAAAAATCGAAAATCAAAGGAAGGTTGAAAAAAAAACGTTTAGCGTTTTGACTTTTGAGCCACTTGAAGATTGTTATATTCTTTTTTTACGTTCAATTTTGAGAATTTTCTTTTTCAATAGGTATTTTTGGAAATTTTCCTGTGGAAAGATTCTTCCATTTTTTTATTTCGATTTCTTCAAAAAGTCATTTCAAAGCGAAAAATCCTCAAAAGAAATTACTAGGTACGAAAATTCTCCAGAAAACACGAAACTTTTTCATTCGAAATTTCCCTTGAAAAATCTCACCCTTGAGATGAAATTCTCTGCAGAAAATAATATTGTCATTTAATAATAATTTTCAAATTTAAATAAATTTGTGAAATTTTTTTTTTCATGTTTAGAAAATCGATTTCCATTCTTCAACGTTTTTCTATTTTTTAAAATAATTTTCGATTATTAATTTTTTAAATCGAATAATTATAATATGTAAATCGTAATTTTTTATTTTTTTTATTTTTCAATCGATTGTTTATTTAGATTTGATGAAATGAATGAATTTTACCTACCTACCTACGTCATAAAATTGCAGACAAAATTACAATAATTGATTTTCAAAATACGACGCGACGGCGACGCTTCTTAGTTCTTTCAAAACATTATTGTTTTTTGCGTTCCAAATTATAATTTATGGTTAATTTAATTTCATAAAAACGACAAAAACGTACCTATTCTATTATTCGGTTATTCTTTTAGGCTATTCTGCCTCTGTCCTCATTTTTCAAATTTCATATTCATAAATCATAATATCAATTTAGTAACCTCTAGAAAGGTGTCCTTTTACTTTTAGTTTAAAATTAGATAAGTTAATAGGTAGTATTTTTTTGTTTTGTTTTAATAAATTTTATTGATAATAACAAAAAAAAAAAAAAAAAAATGTCGCTTCACATAGTTAGTTGACACCGGTGCGCTAGTTACTGATGAAAAAAAATACGTGTTTCTTTCGTGCGCCAAGGCTACTAAAAAATTTTCCAGGTGACACTTATTTCCGTTTTCCGTTTGGATTCGAAACCGAAGCGTCGCGCGTTTTCAAGCGTCAGTCGTCGCCTCGTCCGCCAGTATTTCGCATTTTCGCGTTTCTTTTTCGTTTATCGTATTAATTTGAATTAAAAGATGCCCTTTGTCGCGTTAGATAAGTTACCATTGTGATGTAAGTAATTCGCATTTCGGCATTTCAATGTTGTAGAATATTCAATGCGGCTTCAGTGACGTGTTATTAGAAGCAGAACGTACGACATCGAGTAATGCAACGACTGCGCCGACAGAACCAAACGTAAGTTTCGCATTTTCGTAATTTATTGTGAATAATCTGCTCGATTAGAATTTTAATAAGAGTTATTCCATCGATTAGGTGCCTAATGCACGCTAAACGCTTTTTTATTCGAGTGAAATTAGTTGGTTTTTGTTTCGACTTGAAAGACTAAAAGTATGACGAGGGTCGCTCAAACATTCCTTTCTCCAGTGTCTTGTGTCGACGAGCGAATGTTGAAGTTGACTCATCCGAGCATCTATTATGTTGTTATCTCTTATATTTATCGCCTCTGTCGTGAGCCTTTTAATCTGATTGAAAGTGTCGTCGAGCAAAGATTGACTCATCCTCATCGAAGCATCTATTATTATGTTGTTATCTCTTATACTTTTTATCGCCTATGAGCAGAGATAAAACTGCGTCGTTTTGGCCGCAGTCCAGTCGCCAGCCTCAAGCAAGCAAGCTAGCAATTAATCAGGCAAACAAGCAATCAGGCAGGCGGGCAGGCAAGCAAGCGAGCTAGCAATTAATCAGGCAAGCAATCAGGCAGGCAGGCAAGCAAGCAAAAGGCAGGCAAGCAAAAGCCAGGCAAGCCAATAGCTGGCAAGCACTCAGGCATGAGACGAAAGCAGACAAGAAGGGCCTATAGTTTTCCAAACCGGCGAATTTTCCTAGTGAAACATTCGCTGCAGTAGGTTATAAATCTATAGGCTTTCGCATGCAACAAATAAGGCAGGCAAGCATGCGGCCTCCGAATGGGAGTAAGACGTTTTATGTCTTACTTCAACTCCTAGTCGCACGTCCTCGTCGTGGGGGCTGGGGCCTCGCTGGACCAGCAGCTTGTTGATTCTGCGGGGTGTGCAGACGCGACAGGGGGCACGCTCTTTTCAACTTTGAAAATTATTTTCAATTTTCTTGGAGTTGAAAGCCACTTATCTAAAAGTTGTCTTCAAATTTTTGGAATTTTTCTGTATGTGTGATAATGAAATTTTTCCGGTTGTAAAATGTGAGAGTTTTGGTCAAAATTTATTTTCCATTATTTTTATGTGATTTTTTTTTAAATTTTGAATCATCAAGTACTTATTTGAATAAATTCTTGACGAATTTCCATGTCAAAATTTCAGATTCCAATTTTCCGTTTTTTTTGTTTTTCTTTTCATAGTATTTCATTATAAATTTTCAAACAAGTATTTTTGAATTTTATTATTACCTATTATTGTACTTCATATTTTTTTATACTTTTTTATTAAAAAAAATAACCACTTTCAATTAATTTTTGTCATTTTTTTTGTTTCCATTTTTTTACAAATATAGTATCGTAGGTATCAACATTTTTTCAACTTATTTATTTTTTTTTTTTAATTTTAAGCTTTTCAAACTTTTTACAAAATTTTCTAGGTTTTTAATAAGTATAAAAAACTAATAGCTGATTTTTTGAATTGATTCGGATTGTTTTTTGAAATTGAGAATTTTATTTATATTTTAACATGCTTAATTTTTTGATATTTTTAATTTTTATTCCACCATTTTTAGTTTTTTTTAAATTTTTTTTTTATTTTCATAATTCTCTAGTCTTCAAAAATTTCTTGTTTTGCATATATCTATTTTTATTTTTTTGTTTTTTGTTTGAATCGGTGCGATTTGCCGAAATTTCATGACACGTCAGCCATAGTCGAATTTTGAACACGGTACGTAGCAGTTATAACCTGAGCAGAGATGAACTGGACCGAAGCCCTGAATCAAATTCTGCAGACGAATAATTTCCCAGGTACTGTGCTCTTAATCGAGTATTTAGATGGGTTTTAAGAAATACTAATGAATTTCTTGATATGTTTAGAATTCACGGGTCGAGTTTGGTCGAGTGTGTCCGGTACCTTGCAAAGCTGAAATCGATAATGCTTTCGAAAAAGGATGGATTAAGGCTAAAATTCCGACGAAAAGAACTGGCAAGAAAGTACCCATCGTCGGATTCTGTCCGCGGCCGGATTGGCTGCTGCACATCAGCTCAATAAGGTAATAAAAATTGGAAATATCTTACAAGTGTTGGTTAAGAGTGAGTTTAATGATGGTTGTGGTTTTTTATTTGCAGCCTGGACATTAGATTTTGGATTACAGTCTACGAACGTGATAATCAAGTCGGTGGACTTCTACGTATTCCTGCGACGAAACTTCCCAAAGAGGTTGTACAAAGAAGAGTCACATTATCGGCCGAAGAATATTAACGTCGGGAAGGATATCTCAACCAAAGTACGAATCTTGATTTATTTTTTGAATCCACAGTGTCGAACGTGAATGTCCAAATTTTTCTTATAAGCTTGGAAAGTTTTTCAGATTTGATACAAATTGGAATTTTGATAATTTTAATTTGAAATTAAAAATTTGCTAAGTTCAAATATTTAATATAGGTATATGTTTTAAAATTAAACCAAAAACAGTGTTCAAGCCAACACTTCGACATTTCGTCAAATATGCGGCTCTGAAATCACCTTTGTAGCTGGACATGTGTGTGTCCAGCTAACGAAGAGGTAATTCTTAGAGCCTTATGTACTAATTTATAACACACTTTATCTGCGAGTATCAAAAATCACCCTCAAGACGTCGACAGTCAAGTCAATGCATTATTCGACCCTCGACAATTACATCGACACTAACTCGACTTAAAATGCCTCTGGTCGATACTGTCGACAGTGAAGTCGATGCATTATTCGACCATCGACAATTATGTCGACAATAACTCGACAAGTACTTGCCTTATTCAAAATTTTTTAAAAATGAGAAAATTTTGCGTTCCTTCAAAAATTGTTTATTGCTGAGCTTAAAATATTCCTATTAATGGTTTTTAGTTCTTTTTAGGTATAAAATTTGTAAATTTAATTAGCAAAAAATGTCGACATAATGTCGATGCGTTTATCGAGTATCGATTTTCACATCGACTTGTCTATGTAGAAAAACAATGTTTTCTAAATTACAGGAAAATACCGAGAAAAATTCAATAATTTTGATTGAACAGTTATGTTTAACATAGAAAATTACTTTAAATCTCAAATATCATTTTTAATTCATCGTTAACCGAGAAAAAAATGTGTCTGAATTTTGTCGACATAAATGTCGATGTCGACAATTGCTACACGGGTAGTATTTTTTAAAATCTGAATTTCCAACTTTATGTACTTATTATACTGATTTTGGTTTCTTTTTAATAGGCATCTGTGCAAAGTGATGAATGTCTTTATGGACTTGACGACGACCCCGATTGCTATTGAGTAGCGTGGTTTTATCTGGATTTTTTTGACCCAAACCAAATTTACCTACAGTTCGAAGAAATTCGCTGGTTTCATTTTGCACAGCTAAATATTTTTTTCCAATTTTGATCCGGGCAAAATGCACAGGTACCAAAGACGAACAAGGATTTTTACAGCTCGATATAATTTTTTTCGATTACGATTTGAGTCACATATATTTTACAAATACCAGCGATGGGCATTGTCTGGGCAAAATATTATCATCATATACCTACTTTGCCTATTCATCGGATTGTCATAATTTTTGACAGTGTGACTTACATACATAAAATAAGTCATTATCATAAATATGCACCGAAGAACGAGCACTTACAAGACCACCAGTGACAAATACGTTGGTTTTCTCAGCTACTTTGATCTTTATGCAGGTACCTACCTACAGTTCAATATTTTAGGTGTAAGATTTTTTTTTTTGGGGTGGGGTAGGGGGGCTAAATTGATTCCAAAGGTACCAAAGGTAAGTTTTGTATGTAGCAACGATGAACGCAGATTTTATATCCAGCTTCCTGCCAGCGATTTAAACAGGTTTGCAGGTTTGTGTTTCAATTTTTTCTATAGTTGTTATGTTAATTTAACTTCTACTTCGGTGTTTTTAGATGAGATTTTTTTAGCTTTCTAGACCCCCTACTCCCCTACTCAATTATTCATTTGGTAATAATGTAATGTATAATTTATATATCATGTACCTATGTATTTATTTATTTGTTCTTATCAATGTCTGTATTTTTTTTTCCTTTTTTATAAAAAAATTGGGATTGGGGAAAACTTCTCATGTTTTTGGAGTAGAAAAAATTGCTGAATAATTTTTGAAAAAAAAAATTGAAGGTAAAATAATTTTTCAAATTTTTAAATAATGATAATAAATTTAATTTTTGCAATTTCAAACTTCATTTTTGTAAATGTTACTGAAATTATTAGGACATTTTCTCAATTTTTCAAAAAAAATTTATGTGTAGTAACCTATTTTTTTTATTTATTTTTTTTTGGAATGGAAAAGTTTTTCAATTTTTTGAAGGAAAACTTTGTATTTGAAAAAAATTAAACATGTTGTCTGAATTTTTCTACAAAATTTCTCAATTTTTTGGAATTGGCCTATTTTTTGAAGAAAAAAATGAATTTTTTGCATGAAAATACAATAAATTTTATAGTTTGATTTGATTGGCATAAAGTCCCCCCCCCCCCCCTAAATTATAAAAAAAAAAAAAATCATTTTTTTAAACTGCCTATTTGTACCTACTTATTTTAGAGATCTCTATGGCCCGTATTTTAAAAATTTGCTTAAGCAAACATTGACCTTAAGGCGAGGCGATTTCACACGTATCGTGTCAATTTACATCGAGCAGCCATTTATTTGTATGGAAAAAATAAACAAAACTACTTGGCCTGTGTAAGAACGCTTCGCCTTAAGTATAAGGAAATTTTTAAAATACGGGCCTAATTATCTAATAATTTTTGTCTAGGATTTATGATATTGTTACTTCAAGTGTTTTTAGATACTCAACTTTCTTTTTAGAACTCGATGTCGAATTATACTCGTGTGAACTTTTGTCAATTCTCTCCCCTCCCTCCCCACCCAAATACCATAATGCCATCATTTTTTCAATTTATTTTAAATTTTCAATAAAATTGCAGGTTGTAGAAATACCTCGCTCGTCCAATTATCTTTTTATAAATAGTAAAATACCTATAGAATTTCCAGAGGTCCAGACCCTTCTCATCAATTTTATCATTTTTTTTTAGCAAAATTATTTATTTAAAAATTAGGTAGGTATATTTCGGTGCTTGGGGAAAAAATTATCATCAGCTTGTTTCCTGTAATTGTTTTTTTTTTAAATCCAGATTTGTTCCCAATTTCATAAAAATATTTTTTGATTTTTTAAAAAATTTATCAATAATTGACAATATTACCAATAGAACCCTCGGCCACTTTTTAATTTTTTATTTCGATGCGATGACTCATATTTTATGAAAAAATATTCGTGCAAATTTCTATCTATCCCCCCGCCCCGCCCCGCCCACCTTTAAACATTTCCCAATTTTCGTGTAAGTGTGTCGTCAATGTTGTATGTTGTTTTGTATATTTTTTATTTGTGGCATCTATACTCGTATTTTTGCTTTTAATGTCGTTTTGAATTACCTAAGTATGTTTTATTTATAAGCGTTGTTGACCCCCTCCCCCCAATATTGATTTCTTTCGATGAATTAGATTTCGGTTTATATGAATAATTATTTGAGGCAGTGGAAATATCTCCCTTAATTTCAATTTTTCTTTCAATTCAAAATTTTAATTTTTTTCTCATTTGGAAAATACCTATTACCTTTGTGTTCAATTTTTTTACTTTCATTTTAGTTTTTTCTTCACTTTGATCTCGAACTGAAATTATCGATTTTCTACTGTAATAACTGATATAAAAAGAATATCTATTCCAATTTTTGTTTATTTTATTTTCAATTTTTACTTGGTTGATTTAAAAAAAATAAATAAAAATAGTAATTTTGGTAAAATTTCCAAAGTATTTTTGACACCTCGTTTTGTTTTTCATTTTTAAATTTTTTCGAAACATGTTCGCTTGAATTTTCAACCATTCAACACCCCTATCCAACCCAATACAATTTTGAAAATTTTCAAGACATTGTTACCTACCTAAAGTTTATACAATTCGTTATCTTATAAGTGTATGATTATTTTATTACTTTCTCGATGTTGTTTGTAGTTTTATATTTTTTAATTTGAAAGTTTTGTCATTTTTAGTAGGTAATTTTTGTTTGTAAAACCAACACCACCTATATGTAAAAGGCCTCAGTACAGATTTCGTGACGTCATAGGACTAGGCGATTATTACATTGCTTCTTATGGGGGAAACGCGTTTTTCTTTAATAACTCAAAAACTCACTCGGGGACATGGGTGTTTGAGACATGTATGAAGATCTACTTTTTCTCCTCTACAACCTCATTTTTGTTTCAAACTTGTAGCTTTAACGAATAAAAAGTTATCAAAGTTTAAAGTTGAAAAATTCATTTTTTTCAAACTTTGAACTTGAATATCTCAAAATTTTGAGTGAGCACATGGGTGTTTGAGACATGAAAAATGATATACGTTTCTTCCGCTACATTTTCGTTTTTTCCCCAAAGCTGTAGCACCAACCAGTCAAAAGTTACGAAAGCTCAACTTTCGAGCTTTTGCAACTTATTTTTCATGTCTCAAACACCCATGTGCTCACTCAAAATTTTGAGATATTCAAGTTCAAAGTTTGAAAAAAATGAAATTTTCAACTTTTTCAACTTCAAACTTTGATAACTTTTTATTCGTTAAAGCTACAAGTTTGAAACAAAAATGAGGTTGTAGAGGAGAAAAAGTAGATCTTCTTACATGTCTCAAACACCCATGTCCCCGAGTGAGTTTTTGAGTTATTAAAGAAAAACGCGTTTCCCCCATAAGAAGCAATGTAATCAATCGCCTAGTCCCGACGTCACGCGGACTTTTTTCGCCAGTACTGAGGCCTTTTACATATAGGTGGTGTTGGTAAAACCGATCATGGATTTTCCCAGATCGGTTAATAACGTGGTTTTTTTGTATTGTAATATTGTAACCTTATTTTTATGTTGTGTTTGATGAAGTAAATAATGTGTGGTGGTGGTTCTTTTATAATAACTCTTTACAGGCGTCGGAAGAGAAATCAAATGGAATTTCTGGTAGGAATATTGAAATACGTTGATATGTAGAAATGATAGGTACCTAAAAATATTATTGCCGAATTGGTACCTAAAACATAAAAATAACGTAGAATTGGAAAATGGTTTTCGAAAAAGTGGGGAGTAAAAATGTTTTCAAATGTTTTTGATGGGAAGTTGAAAAAATTACTTTCTTTATGTTGGAAAATTTTTCGTTTTTTCTTTGGAAAAAAACTGAAGCCCAAACTGTGGACCAATTTTTCACATACACCTAAACAATGCCTGCAAAACTACGCAATAGACAACGTAAGGTTTGTAACATCAATACATTAAACGCTATCTATCGACAGGGAATAGGAACTCTGTTCTGTTCTTAGAAAACAAGGTAAGTGAAAATTGTTGAATGAGTTGCATAAGCTATACACTTGCAGGAATAATTTTAAATTGAAAACTCGACACTTTTTTCAAAGTTTAATCGAATGGCGCAATCAGTTTCCGGATCGGATGCGAATTCGCCGTGATATGGACCATTTTCTGTATCTCGGGAACTAAACTTTGGATCTGAAAATTGATGGCATAATTAGGCTCAACGTCCTCAATTTAGCCCTTAAACCGAATTTCAGCTCGATCGGGCCGTAAATAACATTTAAAAAAAATTCATTAAAATTGAAGCAAAAAATATGGCGGATTTGCGATTTTTTGCAAAATTTGAAAAAAATTGTCGGAAATTGGGCATTGAGGGGTCTAGACCGACGATTGCAAATATGCTTTCATTTTCAAAATTGAACCATTATTCGCCGAAATACTAGACTTCAAAGTTGTGGTTATAAATAACAAAGGACTTTAGGAGAAGTGTGCTGTGATTGGTCCATTCATTACCTAAACTTTGATATTTAATATTTTCGCGATTAATGGTCCGATTTTGAAAACGAAAGCATATTTGTAATCGTCAAGGTCGTAGAACTCAAATTTGAAAATTTCTTCAAGCAATGTTGCCAACCTGGCGAGAAAAAATTTTATTTCTCGAAGTTGACAATTCTAGGCGGTTTAAATTATAAATTTGAATTGTGCGACCTAGAATTCGGGTATAACCCAAATTTCAGCTCAATCGCACAATAAATGAGTGCTTGGCAAATTTTTAAATTTCGACGAATCAAGTGGTGACTCGAAAATGGGAGGTTCACGGGTCTAGGGCGATAGAGTCGATCACGACGATTACAAAATTGCTTTCGTTTTCAAATTAGACCATTATTGACAGAAATATAAAAAATCATGGACCAATCACAGCAGATTTCTCCTAAAGTCTTTTGTTATTTGTTACCAAAACTTTGACGTCTAATATCTCCGCGAATATTGATCCGATTTCAAATCTAATTGCAGATTTGCAATCGTCGGGTTCGACTCTATCAGAATAGGCCCATCGTACACCCATTTTCGACAATTTTTTTCAAATTTTGAAAAAAAATCAATTTGAAGGGGTCGAAATTTGAAAATTCGCCAAGTTCTTGTTTACGATCCGATTGAGCTGAAATTTGGTGTACAGCTTAATTCGAGGTCGTAGAATTCGAATATATCATTAAAACCTACCAGGATTACCAACTTCGGGAAATAAAATTTTTCTTTCGCTATGTTGGCAACATTGCTTGAAACAATTTTCAAATTTGAATTCTGCGACTTTGCATTAGTAATAAATGACTCTTCAACCTCTTTCGAAGACTTCCTAGAAGCTTTAAAGCTCATTTGAAGGTTTTTAGAATTGGGTGTTAATTGAATTGCATACTCGATGCATTTGCAGGCAGAATCGAAGTGATTTTCAAAATACCACACTTTTTTTTTCAAAAATTTTCGTATTTCTGTATTTTTAATACGGTTCATTACTATTTCGAGATCGCTGATCATGAATATGAACTTTATTTTCGATTTAACTCTCTCATTGTACCCCAAACGACGATTTTTCAAAAAAAATTCTCGTTCAAAGGCGAAGAAAGGGACAAAATTGAAAAGTATCGGCAGATCCAGAGTCAGCGAGCCAAAACCGACTGCGAAACTGAACAAAACAACCCAAAAGTAGTCGAAAAGCACACCTCATTCGATTTTTTGAGTTGAAATGAATTTTGCTAAAAGAAAACTCAAAAAAAGCGTGTACGCAGGAGAAGTACGGCCGCGCTGATGGCGCCAATCGATTCGCCAGATCCGATTACTCCCATCTGCATATGTCTCGCGTCAAAATCTGACAAAAAATTATTTTGCTCAAAAAAATCATAAGACTAACCATGGTGTTTTTTTGAGCCTCCAAAAAAATCGAGATAGACATGGTTTTCGACTAATTCGGCCACGCCCGACTCAGATCCGGTGTCGGTTTTGCGATCCGGCGCGTCGTTGTCGAGATATTCGTCTAAAACGTCGTCAAAAAATTGCGAAAATTCCAAAAATGAGCGCATCACAAAACCGAGTGCTAATCTGAACAGCACGACCCAAAATTAGTCAAAAAGCACACCTCGTTCGATTTTTTTAGTTGAAATGAATTTTGCTCAAAAAAAGCGTGCACGCAGGAAAAGTACGGCTCGATCGTCCTAAAGAGGATTCTGGTAAAAAAAGTGGTAGTTGAATTCTGGACTACTACCAGTACCGATTACCCATACGCGTAAATTTGTTTAAAATGACTTGGAGTTTGCCGAATACATGTAAAAAAAATTTATTCCTGCAAATGTACAGCTTATGAAATTTGTTTTGCGAGCATTAAGAATAATGATCGTCTGCGTTTCTACGTACTTGATCAATGACTGTAGGCAAGTCAGAACTGCCTCTTTAAAGTAACTTGAGATGTTCAGAACGATACTTCTAGCAAGATGTCGTATTTTAAACCCTAAAATGTATTAGGCATGATACTTCTCCGATAATGTCGTAATAAGACCATACTGGCACGTAAGTAATGCATTTTCGACTAAACGCGTGTTTTTATGGCAAGATATGCCTGAAGAAATGTTGTGTATGTAATCCTTTCAACATATCACCTCTCTGACGAGCCAAATTTCACTCACATTATTCATGCTTTGAAGTGTTCTTTCTGCCTGAATTTCGCCTCACTAGGCAACCGCAATAGCATGCTCATATCAATTGAGGGGGTTGGTTACAAAACAGGAATTATCAATTTTTGGCGAAAATGAGTTAGGTACGGTTTCCGATATAGTTTTTCACGCCGCGTCACGTGGATTCATCAGATTTTTTTTGTCACTCCTTTTTACCTAAAAATTACGTCAAAGTTGGCTCATGCGGATTGAATTTGCTTTTTATTTGAATAAAGAGAAAAAAAAACCTGCCTTGGAGTCAAAGCTAATCTTTAGTGTAACATCTTCGTAAATGCTCACTCTATGGGCAAAATTTAGAACTGAAATGCTTATCGGATGATCAAAAACATTTTCAAGCATTCGTTTTTTCAAAGTTTTTCGCCTCTACTGAAAAATCACGTTTTTGGATAATTCCTGTTTTGTAACCAACCCCCTCAATTCACAGCATAGGTAATCACGCTTTTTATCGTTACTGTTCTCTTCAAAATTTAATCAGATGCATCTTCTCTTGTGTAACAGTAATATCGCGACATTTGCGCTCGAAAATAATTTCAACAATAACAAATATAACAAAAGTGACTGATTTTGACAATTCTAAATTATTTGAAATGTACATATAAATTTTTCCAATTGTTTTCTTGAGAGATTAAGGATCATTTTTTATGCTTTCAAAAATCTCTTGAAAACAAAATTTTGTTTTAAATCAAAATGCCTAATAATTTATCATATTAGACCAAAATATTTCACTTCAAAATTTAAATCCAAAAAAGGAGGGCGACCTGGGACATGCCAAACAATGTTCATACTCGGTGTCAGCGAATAACGCCTTGTACTTGAAGACGAAGAGCAATTTTCTGATGAAATATGCCTGCAAAAGTAGCGGGTATGCAATACCTTCAGCATATAGCAACGTGTCAATAATCATCTACCTTTATTCTTCAGCTTCTTCGTGTATTATGAGAAACCAGTGCTCGTTAATAATTACAATGATATCAAATATAACATAGTACGAAATGTCTGATTTTGAAAATTTCTTTCACCGCAATATTTTTTTTTTCAAATCTACAGGTGGTTTTTTCAACAAAAAAAATCTTTTATTGTTCACTTGACCAGAATGAATTTTTGGGTTATTTTCATTTTCTTTCAAAAAATACTTGCAACTTTTTTTTTCAAAACATTTTTTTTTTGGCTACTTCAAAAACAATTAGAATTTTTTTATACCTACATTTTCTCAGAATGAAGAATGTAGTTTCTAAATTTGGCACAAATTTTCTAATTCAAATCAAAATGGTAGTTTTTTGGAACTTGAATTTTTTTTGTTGCAATTTTAACAAACCTAAATATTCGACATAAATTTGTAAAAGAGAAAAAAATTATCATGAAAACAGTGTTATAAAAATACTTTCGAGCACTGGAACTGGAATGACACCTGTAAAGAGTTTAGAAATAACACCCCCCACACCCCACATTTTTACTCGAACAAAAGGAATACATGAAAAAATTACAACAAATTACGCTTAAACGATAACATACTTAAAACTATGAACATTGCATCTTACGAGTACATTACACATAAAAACACTGTTACGAGAAAATTGAGTTGGGAGGATTGCATGGTGGAAAATTTACACGAATAGGTGCCTATGTTTCGTCAAAATATACACTGCATTAAAAACGAAAAAATTTGCCATGCTAGAGTAAGTATACTGATAATTGATCAATTTTTATCAAACCAAGGAATATTTCAATTTCTTTCACATTATCAAGAAAAAAATGTGGGGAAGAATTAATTCTCAATCAGAAAAAAATCCACAATGGGAAGCATGTTGAAAAAAATCAAACTAATCATCAAACACAATATTATTTTTTCTATAGTGCATTTTTAAAAATAGTTATGAGAAATCAGCAGTGCTCGTTAATGATTTCAATGATATCGAATAAATAACCAAGTAGTCCAAGTAAAAATGACTGATTTTGAAAATTTCCTCCACATTCAATAAATTACTTTTTTCAAAACTACTGGTAATTTTTTCAAAGAAAAAAAAAAATTATATCGAAAATTTCTTGTAGGTATGTTTACTTGATTAGAAAGAACTTTTAGATTTTTCATATGAGAATAAGGAATTTTTCATTATTTTCCATTTAGAAAAAATATGTACTCCAAAAATTTTCATTGCAGTTTTTTTTAAAATAATTTTTTGCCTACTTCAAAAATAATAATTAGAACTCATTAGGTACACATTTTCTTAGGAAAAATATTTTCGTTTCCGAATTTGGCTCAAATTTTCTATTTAAAAACAAAATCGAAATGGTAGATTTTTGCAATTCAAAAAAATTCGCTATTTCAACAAATCAAAATATTCCACATTCACCCTAAAAGAGAAAAATATAATCATGGCAAAGGGGTTGAAAAAAAAACACCTACGAAAACGAGAATGGCACTCTTAAACAGTGAGAAATAACACCCCCCCCCCCACCCATTTTCACATATTTACTTGAAAAATTACAAAAATTATGCTTAAATGTTAAAATACTTAAATTATGAACATCATACACTCACACAATACATAAATATAAAATAAGAACAGAAGAGATAGTTTGAAATTTCACAATACGTAACATCAATATCTTCAAAAGATCAAAATTAATTCTAAAAAATAATGTGGTTGGACAGGGGTGGAGGGGTGTGGTGTGACTGGAAATTCGGGCGAATATTTTTTAAAGATTTAAAAACAAAAAACAAAACATGATATCAAATAGGTTTAGAAATTTCATCAAAAATTCCATACTTAGGTACCTAGGTAAGTATTTTTTTAAACAGAGTAGGTACAAATAAAAAATACAAATCAGACAGGAAGCTAGGTAGGTACATTTTTTCAAATTATTACCTAGTTATACAGAAAATCGATATTTTTGAATTTCGAGATTCGAGTGGAAATGATCAAGTAAACCGATCGAACCAAAAAAAAAAAAGAAGTTAAAATTAAATAAAAATCAAATCGAACGCGAAGGTAACTAGAAAATTTTGAATTTAAAGTTGGAAATTGAGAAGATCGATGGTAGGTACATATTTTCACTACGCCAGAAATAATAATAATATCACCCAAAAATTGAAAAATATCAAGATGAGGGAGGGGGGGGGGCTTCTGAAATACTAAATACCAAATCTAGATATCCATCATCATCGTTCGCACCTGCGATAAATTCTCTAAGGGTAAAAATCTAAAAAACAATCGGGCACCTTCGCATAATGAGCTGTAAAAAGTTGTGGGTAGCTAAAAAAATTCCTAAAAAAAGTAACTTCGCTAAAATCGGTAAATTCGCTGCGGATAAAATCCGATGAAAAATCTATTCCAGCTTTCGCAGCCAAAAAATATGTTTCCAATGAACGTATAGGCCGGTTCGCACATCTCCATTCTCATCTGCACTCGGGGTAATGCGCCCAAAAGCCAGGATACGGGCAACATTACGGATAGAAGACAGGCAAAGTTGTTCGACAACACTTGGGCCGAAGCATGTGACATAGAGCCGTTGCCAAGCGGTTGTACATGCGACCGGACGGATCTGGTCGACTCGAACTGTTGTTCCCACAATGTACACCTAGAACGTTTTAGCGCTCCTTCGAAGCCCGTCTACCCTATGCCCCACTTCCGACCGAAGGTGCCGTAGGGAACGCTTTTCTCGAAACGACGATGTAAGAACTGTCGGCGAAATTAATACAGCAACGACACGACCAACACCTTGCGCCCCGACCAAGCGTCACCTCCTACGGTTTCGCGGACTACTTCTCGTCCGCAAAACGCCTACCAGGCGGGGAAATTTGAAAAAAAAAATAAGAAAAAAAATTACGGGTTCGAGGGGAGTTTTAAAAAAAAATAAAAAAAATACGGGTCAACAATGATCAGTTGTCCCATCATCCGACACCCATTCCGCCGAAGAAGAACGATGCCGACGAGAGGAGACAGAACGCTAAAAGACGAGCCAGAGGCCCCTCACAAACATGCAGCGAGCAAACATGCTGTGCTAGACGCCGGTTGTTCCGCAGGGTTTCACCACGTGTGATGGGGAATAGGCGTAGTCGCCGACACCCCGTCGTGTTGCCTCGGGTTGCCACGCACGATTCATAAAAATCAAAATTATCCCTAACTTTGATAATGAATCGAGGGGGCCCGAGGGGACCTGCAGAACCCACGCACTTTAGTTATCCAATGCCCTAAAGCAGTAGTTAACTAATGTCCTAAGTAAGTCACAAGGCAACCACTCGGTGGGGCTTGGAAATACGTGGGATTGAAAAATAAGAAATTTTCGACGTTATTTCCATTTAGGACAGCACCCCAAACCAACGTCATGCGACACCTATTCCTATCGGGGAAGTTCAAAAAAAAAAAAAAAAAAAAAAAATAGCGTGAGGATGAAAGACGGCTCCTACAGACAGACAAAAGGACATTGTAACATTATCGGCACCCATTCTGTTGAGATGGGGCGGCCATCAAAAACAAAGGGACCTACAAATATAGATTTGCCTATCCAAAAAAAAAAATTATCCAAAAAAAAATTCATAAAAAAAAGAACGCGAGCGCTCGTACATCACTCTCACACTTGTGCGATCGCGACCATCATCGATACCTGTTGGTTAATATCGTATTTTTAAGAAATTGCCTGTAGAAATACGAATTTCACTATCGTTTCACCAACGTACTGTCGCTGGTCGACCAGACGACAAAAAAAAACCTATCGACAAAGATGTACCTATCTAGTACGCGACCTGCAAAAAAAAATCCAAGCAGTTGTGCGGTTGCTTGCTAATGCTAATTGGCTAATCTCGTTGCTTCTTAACACATTAAAATCGTACTTATTGTCCTATCACGAATGCTGAAATGTTGGCAAACCTTTTAAGAATAGTCAACGCCAGAGTACTCAAAGTCTGTGAGGAAAATACTTAAGTAATTCATCATCATACGCATTTTCATCATCGATCATTTGCAGAAAAATTGTATCCGGTAATTGTTTATTCATTGCTAAATACCTCGTCGCTTATTAGAAAATAAAATCATCTTCGACTCATGGGGAGGGGGGGGGGGGTGATAGAAATAGATCACGTACCTGAAGAACACCTGGTATTATATCAACACGTAAGAGATGCTCGAGGTAGAAATATTTTCGATGGTGTTTTGTTGAAGGTAGATATAGATGCTGGATACTGGTACTGGAGCAGTTTGGATAATATAAATGCTGGAATTTGGAAAACTGGAGCCTTTTTGATGCACCTGAAGGAACAAAATGAAAAAAATATTCTATTAGAAAAATCAACAAAATATTATAAATACGTTATATTATGTACCTACTGTTAAAATTCTAAATTTAAAATCAGAAAATTTTACAAAATAAACAAGCTCGGAAAAATTGAAAAAAAAATCAAAAATTCACATTTCAAAAATAAATTTTGAAGTACTAAAATTTTTTGAATAGGCAACAAAATTTTAGAGAATAATTTGAAGAAAAAAAATTAATGAAATTTTAGAAGAAAAATTGGAATTTACTCGAAAAAAATTGAAATTACAGGACAAAAAATGTTGATGAAAATTATTGGAAAAAATCGAATGAGAAAAGTTGGGAGATGAAATAGGAACATTTTGATGACTAATTTGAGAATGGAATTAATTGACAATTTTTTTTTGGAGAACAGGAAGGGGGAAGATTAGTTTCATTTTGATAAAAAAATTATTGGCAAAAGTTTGAATGAAAAAATTGAGATTTAAAAAAAATAGTTTGAACTTTTTAAACGACAAACAAAAAAATTAATGAAAAATTTGAAGAAATAGTTTATGAAAAAATTGAGAAAAACTGGATTAAAGATCAATTTAGACAATACGTAGTTCACTTTGCAATGACAAACACAACTACGATTATTCAAACAAGCATATGAGATGAATTCTTGTTCGTTCATTTCCAATCCCACAAAATTTTGATTACTGAAAAATGTTTGAATTGGCAAATTTCAAAATAATATGAAAAAATGACAAATTAAAAAAAAAAAAAATCTTGAAAGTCAAGACAGTTCTGAAAAATTGGCACACTTTCAACAGGTAGGTACGAAGATGGTATACTTTTAACAAGTATTAGTAGGTACGAGAAATGACTAGTAAAATCAAATTTTTGGAAAACGCATGAACGTTTGAAACATTTTTAGAAATTGTTTCAAAAACGAGAAAATAAAAAAGGATAAAATTATGCACAATAGGTACATGAGAGAATTTTGCAAAATTTCAAAGGAATTGGCAAAACAGATTTTTATTTATAAAATAAACATGAATAAACCAATTTTAGAAACACTTTTACGAACACCTAGTAACATTTAACTTTACAATACTGAAATAAAAATTTGGTAGTCGCTTTAGAGAACGCACAAATTTAAAAAACAATTTGAATGATTTTAAAATTTGAAAAAAAGAACATTTTGAAAACTCAATCAAGAAGGTACCTACTACCTAGTACCTACCTACATCTAACGACCTATCTAACGATCAACATTAAAAAATTAACAATGATGTAAAAATTTTCTAAATCCAGAAAAATTGGTTATTTCAAAAAATAGAAAATTGTCATTTAAAAATTTGAAAAATTGTCGAGTTGTTGAAAACGAACAGAAATTAGAGGGGAGGGGGGGGGGGTGAAATATCAAAAACCATAAAATCTCTATAAACTGGTACCCATTAAAAAGTTCAAGAAATTAATAAAATTCTCGGTAGGTGTTTCAACATTTAAAAAAAAATCGAAAAAATACGAACACTTTCTGTCCCTATAGAAGAGTTTTTTAAACGTGTTTATAATATTTCTATTTTGAAAGAAAGGAAAAATAATTTCACATTAAAAAAATTGAGGAATTTTTTCAACTGTAAGAGGGTGGAGAATTTTTTTTAATGAAAAATAAATAATTGATTAAAATAGGTATAAATAAATTCCCAATCCAAAACATTTCTATTCAAAAATGGGGATTTTTCTCTTATTTTCACCACTATGCAATTGGGGAAAAAATATTCCAAATCCGGATTTTTCTCTCCAAAAGAATAAGATACGCCCCCTCAAAAATTATCAAAATTTTTTTTTTTTAAAAATATTGAAAAGACGAAGAATATTCATTTGGAAAAACTCCAAAATATTCTCAATTTTTCTAAACACTGGAAACGGTTCTTCGTTTCGAAAAAAATCCTCACCGGAAAATAATGAATCATTTTTTTTTCTAAATAATGGAAAATTTTGAAAAATGAAAAAATGGAGAATTTCGTAATCGTTTAAAAGTATGAAAAATTTGATAATTTTGAAAAATTCCGAAATATGGAACAGGCAAAGAAATATGCAAATTATTCTCAAAAATTGAAAATTTTTGAAAAACTAGCGGATTTTGAAGATGAAAAAACAGAATAGCCGATTTGGAAAATTGACGAATGTTCAAAAAACACCTATAAAACCGTTCTATTTGAAAAAATGAAAAAAAATAATAAAATCAAAACTTGTCACTGTCGGTTTTTGAAAAAAATTGAAATTCTTTCACATAAAAAATTTCGAGCAATCGATTTCTTTCAAAGAAAATTCACAAATTTGAAAAATCGGAAAAATTGAATAAACTCTTGAGAAATCAACATTTTTAAAAAACTGTCAAATTTTGAAACCTCAAAAAATGAATAAAAAATTTTAAAAACGGAAAAATTAATCAATTCGAAAAAAATTTCAAATTTTAAAAAACAACACATTGTAAAATTTCGAATGAATGAAAATTTTTGGAAAATTCACAAACTATGAAACCTTGAAAGAATAAAAATGAAAAAAATTTGAAGAATAATTTTCTTGAATTATTATTTTTTTTAAATTGCCAAGTTCCATAATGTGGATTTTTTAAAATTTCAAAATCCTGAAGAAATGTAAACTTCAGAAACAAATTAGTTATTACTTTTAGGTAGGTATCAATATATTTTCAAACCATGTCAATTCCACAAAAAGAAAAATTCCTAACAATGAACCAAGAATAAAAATTTTGGCAGAAAACTCTCGAAGACGAAAATTTAATCAGTTAGAATTTTTTTTTGTAATTATTAAAGAAGAAAATCGAGGTAGATTTAGGTTCGTAAAATGAACTTCAGAATTTTCACAAGAGGAAAAATTTCACGAGAAAAACATTCAAAAATCAACTGCGTCATAAAACTATGAAATGAATAGAAAAAAAAATTCGTGTTCGTGATAAACGAATCACTCACCAATTACGTATAATTTTTTCGATGTAACTGCTCGCGATGTAAACGACGTTTCACGTAAATTACTGCGTAGATATGGATTATGGACTTCAAATTTTGAGTAGATGAACTGCTTTGAAAAGTGATTCTTTCCTATACCGCATAATAGGCAGCTGTTCTTATTCTCGAATGCGAAATTCTAAACAAAATAAACATCACGTAACTATGATTAGAATTTTGAAAAATCAAACCGAAATTAACCAAACCAACCATATCGTGCAAATATATCGGTACGATCGCGAAAAAGTAATTAGGTGCTTTAATTACTTGCAATAATCTGCACTTGACCAGAAGACCACGCACGACCGGACTTCAAGTTTAGACTTCGAGAAGATGAACGGAGTTGAAAAGCGATTCTCCGTCATACCGGTAGCCAAATTCTCAACTGCATAATAGGTAGCTGTTCTTATTCTCGAATGCGAACTTCTAAACAAAATAAACACCACGTATAGTTATGACTAGAATTCAGAATAGTAAACCGAAATTGATCAAACCATATCGTGCAAATGTATCGGTACGATCGCGAAAATATTCACTAATGCGTGCTTTAATTACTTACAATAATCTACATTTGACCAGAAGCCCATGCACGACCGGACTTCAAGTTTGGACTTTGAGTAGATGAACTGTCTTGAAAAGTGATTCTCCGTCATACCGGTGGCCAAATTCTCAACTGCATTACAGGCAGCTTGTTCTTATTCTCGAATGCGAACTTCTAAACAAAATAAACATCACGTAACTATGATTAGAATTTTGAAAAATCAAACCGAAATTAACCAAACCAACCATATCGAGCAAATATATCGGTACGATCGCGAAAAAGTAATTAGGTGCTTTAATTACTTGCAATAATCTGCACTTGACCAGAAGACCACGCACGACCGGACTTCAAGTTTGGACTTCGAGAAGATGAACCGTCTTCAAAAGCGATTCTCCGTCATACCAGTAGCCAAATTCTCAACTGCATAATAGGTAGCTGTTCTTATTCTCGAATGCGAACTTCTAAACAAAATAAACACCACGTATAGTTATGACTAGAATTCAGAATAATAAACCGAAATTGACCAAACCATATCGTGCAAATGTATCGGTACGATCGCGAAAATATTCACTAATACTTGCTTTAATTACTTACAATAATCTACACTTGACCAGAAGCCCATGCACGACCGGACTTGAAGTTTTGACTTCGAGTGGATGAACTGCTTCGTCGCCTCGAGAAGCGATTCTCCGCTATAACGGTGGCCAAATTCTCAATCTCACCCGCATAATGGGCAGCTGTTCTTATTCTCGAATGCGAAACTCTAAACAAAATAAACACCACGTAGTTATGATTAGAATTCAGAATAATTAAACCGAAATTGACCAAACCATATCGAGTAAGTGTATCGGTACGATCGCGAAAATATTCACTAATAACTGCTTTAATTACTTGCAATAATCTACACTTCACCAGAAGACCACGAAAATAGAAGAATGAAAATGATACCTGCTAAATCAAAACCGACGCCAGCCGAATAAAGCAGACAACCATAATGGCGGGAACGACGAAAAAACTATCACAAAAGACAAAATACTACGTTCGAACGGTACACTAACACTACGACGTGTGTAGATGAAGGTGAAAAAAGAAAATTTCAATTAAAATTAAAATAGAGGGTGATTAACCTTAGGATTTGGAACAAATTTTCAATATTTCTAACGCATTCAATTTCGAACCCACACACACAACACACAACCAAGAAAGAACATGACAAAACGCGGGAAACGGGATTTGAGCCCTCAGCCCAAATTCCATTGTTTGTTTTTCTCAAATTTTGTTCTCGTGCCTGATTGGTCGTCTCGTTTAGTTTTGATTTGAGTCATTGAGTGCAAATAACCGAACCGAGACCACCGAGAGCCGAGACCGGCGGCCGACGCCGGAGGCCGGAATCTATAATTAACCGCCACCGGCCACCGGAGTACAATGAACACAAGAAGACTAATTCGACAATTCGACGAGCGATAAAATGATTGAGAAAAAAAGCGAAGTAATGAAAAATAGGTCTCAACAGTTCAACACGAAATGTTTCATGTTCAAAACACTAATAGAACCTACAGCTACAACTAAAATGCTACAACAGAACAACACTACATTCGAACGGCGAAGTGCGAACGGTACAGGGAGATTAAATTTACTGAACAGATTTCAAATGTTTCAAATTACCTGCAAATTATTTGTTACAACGAAGAAATTCGCGTTTCCTTCACTTACAAGCTTCAAGTTTAAGCTGCATAAGACACAAGACACAACGGAACGGACACGACGAACGACTTTATACCATATCGAATGGTAAAACGTTTTGACGACATTAAATTAATTAAAATTCGAACATCGAACAAGAAATAATTTAATAATCATAACGAAAACACCGACATACAGAAAAAAACACAAGAGACGAAAGATTTAAGAGCAAAATGGCGAACGGTGAACAATTGAAAAAATGAAAGAAATTTAAAAATTCAAACTTACAGGTGGTGGGAAGGTTGAACATGTTGAATCAGTGTCGCCAATAAATAATCGCAAAAATTTCCACCAACGTCTGTGCAGTTTGTAAGTCTTTTACGTAATTATTACCAAATACTTTAAATTAATACTGGAAACTCAATGCTTTTGATTTGACTCCCAAGAAGAGCGCTCTCTAAGCGGCTCGGCATGAAACTAATTCCAGGTTTTCGACTAATCGTCGCGTGATTCGCCCTCTGATTGGTCGAAGACATGACGATCGGTCGAAAGTCTGAGAATAGTTTCATGCCGAGCCTCTAAAACTGCTGAAAGAGCGCTTTTGTCGGGGCCACTTTTCCCCATTGAAGTTTCCAGTATTATTAATTTAAAGTATTTGTAATTACCACGTATTTACTGTGGTTTACTGTTTATTTGACGGAGCGGCGCTCGGCTCTCCGCTAACCCGCCAACCAGGCTACTGATAACATAATCGCAAAAGAAAGAAATTTGTAAAAAAATGTAAATGCGATTTCAAATTTGTTCAATTTTTATGGATAATAATTTCATGTTCTAAGATGTTTCGATAAAAAAAAATCCGTTTATACATCATGAATTCGTTTAGAAGATTAGTAACGTGCCGTACCTCATTTAGTGTTCGCAAAACGGTTTCGTCATGCTGTTTGAGGACGAGGAAATTCAGCACAGTATCCGATGATAAATTCTGTTCCGGGCAGGAAAAATCATCATTCACTCCTTTCGATAAACTTTTGAATCAGAGACGCGACGAAGCAAGTAAAAGTGTAGTAATTCAAGTGAAAAATGATCAATCATACGGCCAACTGTATAATTACTTGAAGAAATACGGATCTGTAAAAAACTCGTTCTTCTATTCCCTCAGTCCAGAAAACAACTATATTTTGATCGAATTTGAACAGCAAGAAAGTGTAGAAGCAGCTCTAACCGACGGACAGTATTTGAACCCGAACGAAGTATTCCCAACGAGATCTCCTTTTTTATGGTTCAGACTCGATGCAAGATCTAAAACCAAATGTCCGTCAGCGCCGATCCTAAAACACGAGCGTGTCACCGATTTATCATCAACGGAAATACAAGATGTTTTGCGCGATTCGAAATCGTTTTCCGAAGATATGACCGTATTATACAACAGTGTTAGGCTGAACGAGCTGGGTAGTAGATTACGATTCTTGACAGCGTATCAAGTAGAAACCGCCTTCAAAGGATTGTTTCCATTTTGTTCAGCGTTACCTTTCGGCTCTTCGATCAACGGATTTGGTAAAGTCAACTGCGACCTGGATTTGGTTCTTACCTACGATAGTCGTTTGAAACAAGCAGTTGTACCCAATAGACTGATCCATCATACGAAACCTTCAACCAGTACTTCTCGTATGTATACGCAAAGAGATTTAGAAATTGTCGCCGACATTCTACAATATTTCTTACCTGGTTGCAACCAGGTGCGCAGAATTTTACAAGCTAGAGTGCCCATTTTGAAGTTCAAACAAGACATTACCGGCATCGACTGTGATCTTTCTTCTATAAAAAATATGAGCGGCGTTTACATGTCCGAATTGCTGTATATTTTTAGCTCGTACGATTGGCGTGTTTGTCCGTTGGTCTACACCGTACGATACTGGGCCAAGGAAACTGCGCTTACAAATCCTGCGCCGGGTCGTTGGATAACGAATTTTTCTCTAACGTTGCTAGTTTTGTTCTATCTGCAATATGAAAAAATCATACCAACTATAAAGACGCTTGTCAACCATAAAAGACCGGATGATGCGCGAATGATCAATGACGTCGATTGCAGTTTTCTACGAGATATTAGATTATTACCTGAAGGCTGTACCGTTGAAAAGAACAGCTCGCTGGTCGAACTATTATTTGGATTTTTTCGATTTTATTCGTCCTTCGATTTCGGTTCTTACGCCATATCCTTGTACACCGGCAGTATGATTTCGAAACCCGAATATTCCAGTTTGTATATTGTGAATCCTTTGGAGAAACATTTAAATGTGACCCAAAACGTTAGTCAGGAAGAATGCGCCAGAATTAAGATGCAATTTACAGCGGCGGCCTGGAGTATGGAATGTTCCATCAGCGAACAATCAGATAGTAAAAAATGGGGATTGGTAGATCTCGTAAATAGTCACGTTTTAGGCATAAACACTTCCATTCGTACACAAGGATCAATGAAAACCACAACGAAGTTGACCGTTCAACAGCTTTTCGAAGACGACGACAAAATAGTAACTCGCAAAGAACCGCGTAAAAAAAACAAAAAACAACCCGTTTAATGTACACAATTTGTAATATCGAATAAAATTTTGTTTTTCAAGTAGTCTCAACGTTTTATTTATGGGTATTTGGTTCATAACGCGGTAGCAATAATGAAAACTTTCACGAATGAACGACGTTGAATAAAATAAATCTTTAATATAAAATTTAGTGTTACACATTTAGAAAAAAAAGAAGAAAAAAAAGAGTAAGAAAACGTTTAGTGAAAAATTGGAATTTTTACTATTTTATTGATTTCTTCGATTCTCCTTTAGTCGCAGATTTCGTCTTGGCTTTCTCGTATAAAGGAATGAGTTCCTTTTCATTGGCCAAAATTTTCAATATTTCTACGATTAACGGTAAATAGTTATGTTTTCTACGAATATTCTCAGTTTTGTAACGTTTCATTTTGTTTTCCTCCTCTTCGATTAGCATATGCAGTTTGGCTATTTCACTCTGCTGAGCGTCGGTTTCCATACCGTTTTCCTGCGAATAGAAGTCGGTACCACTAAATAAAATGACAAATTCAAAACTAGCACTAATTCCCGAATACGCACTTGCATTTCTTGGTTAATCTCTTGAATTCTTTTTTCATATTTCATCTTCCTGTCGCTAACGATGGCCATTAGGTTGAAGTGTATTTCTCCTTCTTTATATCTTTTGATTCTATTCTCTATCACTGGTTTGGCGATGTTTAACCAGTCCGAATTGGGTGGAATCACTCCTAAATCTATAGGACCTGCCTTTAAGCCATCGATTTCATAAAGTCTTCCGTCAATTGGAACGTAACTGACGAAATGATACGTTTCGTCATTTTTATTCTGAGATTTGGAATCGAATTCAAATAACGTGGGCCTGCAATATAAATAATAAAATTGAAAATATATCGCCAAGATGAAAATTACAACCAATAATTAACCAACGTACTTTGCGAAGGAATTATGGACTGATCTTATTGCCTGCGAATTACTCAATGATAATCCTTTCATCGTGGCGTCAAACGACTGACAAAAGTCTTTGAATTCAGTCAACGTAGAACCCAAAGAAACACCTGGGTGTTTGCAGTTCAATAAAATACTGAGAATGGCTTGAGTGGCGCAAGCATTCGTTATAACCTGAAAGATCGGCATAGGTACACAAGGCAATGGAAAATGCTACTTGAAAATCACAATCGTATTACTTGTTGGGCAAAAAATATCTTATCCGCCTTCGCATCGAGTACCAACGATCCGGTGGGCTCTTCGTTAGGTTCCCATTTGAATAAAAATATCAATCCATGTACCGGTCTACGAAGGAAAACACACAAAATGTTTTAATTATTCCCAGCGTTGACATTCGAGAGTCGAAATATGCACTAAAAATTCACCTCAAATCGGCAAATTGTTCTGGTTCCAAACTCCACAGTTCTTCGACTTGTACGCCTTTACAACCTGAGAAAAAGAAATTTAGCGTAGTTTACTTTCAGAATTACTTCGTCGATGTGCAATATACTATTACCGTACCGAATTCCCTTATCAACTCCGTGAATACTCCAGGATCACTTTCGATTAAACACCATTGTCCAGCACCAGCATCGTTTCCAGAGGTATTTTCGATCATGATAACTGAATGAATAGACTTCAACCGCTACTGATGATTTCCGACTAACATAAATCAACGATAAGAAACCAAAAATTAATGGGTAATTAGAAATATAATAAATTTTTCAAGTACTTGAATTGCATTCATAAGCGAGAAATATTTCCAGTCAGTAATTATTACAGAAAGGAGTTCAATCGATAATTATTTCGAAATCGGGTAAAATTTAGTATTCAAAAGATGCAGATTACTTATCAATTATGAATAATCAGAAATTCATTACACGATCACTCACCAAGACTGCAAATTTCACTCAGCAAACGATGATATTCCAAAAATTCCAAATTCGGTGAACTCAAACCAGAAACTCAACGAACTCAACACAAGGAAACTTGCGTCTATGGACACTACGAATGTGTCGCATTTACTCTCTTGAATTTTATCAAGTCCAGCACTTGTCACTACATAGATACTGGATATCAAAATTGGAGTGGAAGGAAGGGTTCAATCAAAATTTTTGTCATAACTAAAATTATTCATAGAACTTCAAGCTACAACTTTTGCTTGGAAATTTTTTCGGATGGACCCCTCCCTCACCACCAATTTTGGATAATGTAACTCGAGTTAGTCAAAATAAGTTACATTATCCAAAATTGGTGGGGAGGGAGGGGTCCATCAGAAAAAATTTTCAAATAAAAGTTGCAGCTTCAAGTTCTATGAATAATTTTGGTCATGACAAAAATTTTGATTGCACCCCTCCCTCCCGTCCAATTATGGATAATACAACTCATTTTGACTTGCACATGTTACATTATCCAAATTTGGTGGGGAGGGAGAGGTTGTTTTTAAAAATTTTTCAAACAAAAGTTGTAGCTTGAAGTTCTATGAATAATTTTGCTCATGACAAAAATTTTGATTGGACCCCTTCCTCCTCTTCGATTTTGGATAATACAACTTATTTCGACTTACACATGATACATTATCCAAATTTGGTGGAGAGGGAGAGGTTGATTTGAAAAATTTTTCAAACAAAAGTTGTAGCTTGAAGTTTTATGAATAATTTTGGTTATGACAAAAATTTTGATTAGACCCCTCCCTCCCCACAAATTTTGGATAATGTAACTATTTGACTACTCAAGTTATATTACCCAAAATTGGTGGGGAAGGAGGGGTCCATCTGAAAAAATTTTCAAGCAAAAGTTGTAGCTTGAAGTTTTATGAATAATTTTGGTTATGACAAAAATTTTGATTGAACCCCTCCCTCCTCTCCAAATTTGATATCCAGTATCGTAGTGACAAGTGCTAGACTTAGTAAAATTCTAGAGAGTAAATGTGACACATTCGTAGTGTTCATAGACGCAAGTCACAAACAACACAACTCTTTGTTTTTTTCCTTTATATACTTCACACTCACACAGCATTCAATCAACTCAATTCACATTACACTAGCGCTTTAGCAGAAAAAACCAAAAAACTATCGGATCTGCAGTTCTGCACTCTGCAATGCGACTATTTATTACCGGTGGGGGCCTGCGCCTCTGCGAATCGGAGCCTGGGCCGGTGGGCCATTGGCCATTGGGCAGTGGGCAACATGTATAGTAAGACAAGACTTCATAAATTAAGGTTGGAGAACTGAAAACTGCAACGTTCCAAAGTTCTGCTTACTTCTGGACGTTTTGGAGCTTGAGAACGGCCTAACCTAACTGACGGAGTTCACCGAACTTCAAAACTTGAGACCGAAGTCATTATAATATCAAAAAACTATTTCTCCAATTTTAGGTTTTTAGAAAGTCGTAATCGAAATTCGGAAGCATCTGTGAGACGATTTTGAGTCTGTTGACGTCTCTTTCAACTGCCTCAATTTCCCAAATACATTTTGAGTCAGTTGACTTGACTCCAATATTTTAATTTGTACGCGAAAGTATGAACCAGACTGAGACTGGACACTTGGACGTCAAAGACCTACAGTAAATATATAACAGTAAAAAAAAAACATCAACCGCATACGTCGATTAATTTAAATGCAACGGCCATAATTCCTTATTCTATTTAATATTTACATACTACCTAGTGTAAAATATAACATGGTTATAAATCATATTTTTGAAATTAAAATAATACGGAGACTGATCTGTACTTAGTGTCTAACAATGGTAATGGAAACTTGTACAAAAAACTACGAACAGCGAGTTAGTACAACATTGAAACTGCCAACGTGAAACAAAAAAAAAAAACCTAACAAACGATGCATGTATACTTGGAAATGGTACGGTGCACCAATCTTAATCTATCTCCTCAGTGCACACAACCATTTCTCCCACATTGAAAAGTAGCTTTTTATGATTGCACTCGACAAAAAATTTCATAGAAAAAGAAAAAAAATAAGTCGACAATCTTCCACAAAGAAAAAATACACATTTGTCACGAAACAACTTCGAACCGTGAAACTGGAGAATTTTATAGACAAAAGGTCACACTTCCTATGTTTCTTGAAATTCTTCTAATCAATAACCATGCCGTGTCGAGAAGAATTTGAATTAACATCATCGACCGTATTTTCTTTGGTCTGGTCGTCGTTGGTATCATCGCACTCCATGGCAGTGTCATTCTCTTCATTATCAGCCGTCTACGAACAGATGAAGATGTGAAAAATTGCATCGAGATTTAAAAAAACAATAATACGAGCATTTCATATTTCGAGAATTACTTTTTCCAAAGAGTGGCTCGATTCGTCTGTTTTCTGGCAGTCTTTGTCGGTGTCTTTACTTTTATCGCAGGTGCTTGATTCTTTAGGAGTATCCGACGAATTTTCAAGTCCGTTTTCATCGCTATCTTTGAAGACTTCGTTTTGATTCTCAGATGGGCCAACCACCTTTGTTGTCTCTGCATCGGTGCTTTGACATTCGTCGTTGGAAATATCATCTTTGGCGCAGGACGAATCTTTTTCGACTTCGCTGTTTTGATCGGTGCTCACATCGATTACATCGTCTGCGGAGGATTCGTTCGCGTCTTTTTCTGAGGCTGACTTGCCAGTCACGCTTTCGCCGCTGTCGTCGTCACTTAATTCCAAAATTTCGTCTTCAACCTAAATCAAACATATTTGATACATATTCGTTTATTTAGAAAGAAAGAAAAAAAAGATTAAAAAAACATCATTTTACTACCGTCTTGGTTGTTTCGTCATTATCTAGTTTCGACTTCTTCGCAGGCACAGCGTCGTCTGATTCTAATAACTTTTCTTTGCCAGGTAAATCGTCTTCACCGTTGGAAGATTCTTTGCAAACCAATCCCAACATTTTCAACATTCTCGGGGGCGATTTTTCACCTATTAAAACCACCGTTAAAACGGACTTCGATTTTCGTAACGAAACGAACATGTGAACTGCAACTTACTGACGGCTGAGCGTTTGGGTTTAGCATCGTCGTTGTCCGCAGGCTTGACCAAAGCTCTCAACCATTTGTCCGAGGCATCGTTCGAATCTTGTTCGCCGTCGTCTAAATTAACCAGCGTCGGGAAACTGGCCGATTGCATTTGAACGGAACAATGAGCCGCTTTTTCGGCATTGAAATACGCGATTTTTCGCTTGCATTGCATGAGATGTGAAGCTATACACGAATGCAGATGTAAAGTTGTTAAATACATTTCGATTTTACACCTTTTAGCAAAATAACTTGAAATTTTATGCAATCACCGATAGCGTTTCCGTCCGAGCTCGAAAATCCGCAAACGCAGTGGAGCGGATTGGCCAATGGAATTTTACGTTTAATTGACATTCTTTTCTTGCTTTTCGCTTCGTGAAATAGAACCATGTGTTTGCTCATAACCACTTTGCAGCAAGAGGCGAACATACATTTCATACAGTTCATGTAGGACCTATACACGGAATAAGGTAAAACACAACAGCAACACATTACGTCGTAAAATTACGAAGACCATAATTATTACGTTCTAGTGCCAAAAAAATATTCGTTGCGTGTTATTTCTTACGTGAAATGAGTCGCCGGAGTGACTTCGGTTTTGCATTCGACGCATTTAGAAGGCGCAACTTCCGGATATATTAAAGTATTATCCAGTTTTAAAGTCGAAAAATTGGGAACAGGATACGATATCGATGGTCTGTTTTTTCGAGTAAGAGGTGGAGCTACCGAAGGTAGCGGCATCAACACCGTCGATAGATCTGAACTTTGATGGCGTAAAATACCTGCGAAAATCCGGCAGAAGGTTATTTTGTTTTCAAAACAAAAGCCCAAAGTAGATGAAAATTGAAAATAAAAATCGAAGAAAATATCAGTACCTGGAATGTTCACACAAGAGTTGTGATCCTTCGTTAAATGATCTTTAAGTAATGCTCTGTTAACGAATGATAATACGCATTTGGAGCATTTACTACGGATAGGTTTTTTTTGATGCCTCTGAAAATTAATAAAGATCTTATTGAAACTAGAACTCGCTCGTACTCATTTTTTTTTCTCGTAAACTTGACGAAAAATATTACCTTGATATGATTAAAGTAGAAGTTTACATTCTGAGTCAGTTTCACTTTATTACTGCCTTCAAACGTGACCACTTTCAAACAGAAAGGACATTGAACTTTTTCACCGCCGTCGTGAACCTGAAACGAATTCAGTTATGTAAGAAATACGTCGATAAATTTCGAAAATGTCGCGAAAGAGAATTCATCATCGCCACCTCGTAAAAATGATCGACCAGTTTTGTGTGTTCGGACGCTCGGAATTTGCAAATGGTACAGTGATACGGTAATTCTAATTCTACGTGCGTAGTCTGCATATGTTCTACTAAAGCGCCTCGATGTTTGAACCGTTCGCAGCAAATCAGGCACATCGAATTGTACTTGTTAGGAAAATGAACCTACAGAGTTGAACATTGGTACGAGTATTAAAAACTATTTCGTTTCTCGTAGATTTCGCAGGTAAAACAGTTTCACGTATCGCAACTTTAAATACGTACTCGGCCTAGATGATCTTCCAAATCAAAAGCTGTGGTGAAATTTTTGAAACAATATCTACATTGATAATCAGTCGTGAAGGCGCATTCATCTTGAGCATGTCCGGCCAAATGTTTCATGAACAAAATATTATTGTTGTACGTGTGGCCGCAAGTGAAACACTGAAACGAAAATAAAGAGTTGAAAAACATACGCCGCCGATCGCCGAAACGATAAAATCGTACACGTCGATTTTACCTTCATGTTGAGTTCGACTTTGCGTAATTTATTCACAACAACTATATCGGGCGGAAGCGTCCCGAAATAGAAGCCTTCCAACGATTTCAGCACAAATTGCGGATCCCACGGTTTATTTGCGACAATCGGTCTATCGTCGTTTGTTGAGCCTCTATTTCTTGATCTACGGCTGCTGTTGGACGAGACGGATATATTATCGTCATCGACCTGGAAGAAAATGAGCGACATCTTAACACAACGATCGCGCAAAGAGCGATAAAATAAATGCGAAATTCGAACCTCGGTGATACTCGGCGGCAAATTATCGATTGAGGGCACTGCTGGAATATCGTCACCGCCGGCGTCGTCAGCGTTTAACGTGACCAAACATGTTTTCGAGGTTTTGGCGTAACCTTTGCCAATCGCAGCGCCCTGATTAACGCCGCTTTTATATCGCGAAGCCGTGTTTTTTTGTTGCGATACCATCTTCGTATCATCTTCTACCTGCGATTGTTAAAATGTCGGAATTGAAATACAAATAACGAAGACGAGCTTCCTCTCGGTGGTCAACTTACACCGGCGGGGTTTTTTTTCGCGCTAGCTGACGTCATATTACTATTCGCTTTCCAAAATTTATAACTCCAGTCTTTGAAAGGATTCGCCGTGATACTTTTCAATCGGTTTATTAACGTGTCTCCTGCGATAGATGATCGGTTATTAATTCGTGTGCTTTCTGAAGAATCCATAATTACGAAAGACGTTCGAGCAAACCTGTATCCAATTTTGTCATTTCTGATAAATGCAAAATGATATTATCGAAGGCGCGAGATGGAATCGGGCCCCATCGCTCTCTCCACACGAGTTCGTCCAAAAATTGTTGAATTATCGAGCGAGATAATAACGAAAGTGTATTCTGAAAATGAATAAATGGAAAATAAAACAATAGGAAATACAACCTAAAGTTGGAGGAAGCAGCACATGCAGATTCAGGTATCGGATCCCGTTGTTGTGACTTAACATGTCATATTTTATTCACCATCCAAAAGATGGTAATGTTACGTAATCATTTAATTTCCTCAATAAGATGCGCGATTAAAATACCTACGTAATGTTCCACCGGCCACTCACCTGAAACATTCTAGGAACAACCTTCTTCAAGTATTCCATCACTGCCTGGTTATTATCTTTACTCTGAACTGAATTTAGCTGCACTTGAAGTACCGAATGAAACCCTAATTCGTTAAGTGTAGCCTTATCGACAGTAAAATCGGTAACGATCGTCGTCCTTTTATCAACCCAATGTTCCAGGGATTCTAGAATTCTCGAAAATCTGAGTTTATGATTTTTCTCCGCGTTCTTTATTACATGAAATTTAAAAAACACAATTGTTACGAATAATCGTTGTAAGAAGACGTGAGGAAAGCCAAAACGTTCGCAAACCAACCTGAACAGGATCGACCGCTCGTAAACGAACGTATTTCGTCACCGGATCCATGACGCCAAGTACTTCCACTTTAACTTGTCTAACGCTGCCATTTTGTGACGTTGTTCCCAAACTGATGACACCTACCTATTAAGATGAACGATTTATCGCGTTAAAAGTTATCGACGAACAAAACGAAGGAAAAACGAATAAGAACCAACTTCAACTTTTTTTCCAGCGCCACCCATTTTACCGAATTTCTCGCAGATTGCCGCCGTACACGCGGCCCGCAAATTGGTGAAGAAATTTTTTATGTATAAATTATCCACCTTGACCCACGAAATTATATTATGCACGTTCGTCTGGCAAGACCAATGATAAATCAGCTTGAGTAAAACGGTGGGAGCGTGCGGTGCTCCTTCAAAAATCGAGTTACAAAAAACCTATAACACCGGAGTAGAAATTTAAGAAATGAACAAATTCGGCGAGAAGATTCGCCCAGGTTTGATTTTATCGATTCACTTACAGACACAAATTTCTGCGGGCAACAATCGCTAATCCAAACGTATCCTCCGCTATACGGAAATTTACTCACATCCGAGTACATACCGAGTTTCAATTTGATTGGAGTCATGTCAACGTTTACATGAGACGAACACATTTGCTCGCTACGTACGAGCCCTTGCTGTATTAACCACTCTGTAAATTTAGTCGGCGAATTCGTCAAAATACCTTTCACTTTCGTGTCTGAAAAAAGAAATCGATCAATTTTTAGACTGATCCTTAATTGCCCGTCGATGAAGATACGATAAAAGCAAGATTGAAATTAAAATCTACCTAGCTGCGTTCGTTCAGCAGTTATCATACTACTAGTCATATCTTTTACTTTTATATTAGGGCGAGCTACCACAACCAACGAAGGATAGATACGACCGGGATACCGGTTGAAGGCGACTTCTTTAGAGTCGGCGGCAGGTTTGCCGTCATCATCGGTGAGATCAACAACTGTAGTTGAACCGGAATTACCTAAAAAAAAAATTACAGAGTTTCAAAAAGATCGCGTACTTGAAAAAGGAAAATATTTCGAACGTTTCGTATTACTTTTTACTGACGTAAGAGCAGGCGGTTCCAGAGTACTTGGCTCCGATACACGAGCGGCCAACTTTACTTTACTTCTAGTATTTACTGTATTTGAAAATGAACTTCCTTTGGTCACTTGTGGCGGAGTATTCTTTTGGGTTGCTGGGTTAACAGTAATTTTAGGAGCTTGAGCTTGGTGCTCTGTAATAATGAAAAAAATGATAAAACTTTCGTTCGTACGAAAATGATCGATAACAGATGAGAAAACGAACACTTACGCGGTACACTGGACACATTGACCAATCTTTTGACTGGTTGTGGGGGAACAGTACCCAGGCCGGGTCGAACTTGAACGCGAGGTGCGGTGATAGGACGCGTTGGCTAATTAACAAACATACGAGTAATTAAGCTAACTTAACGTCATATTGTTGCGCAGAAAAATAATGATTACCGTTAAACCAGGAGCCGAAGTGCTCGTATTCGTTGTTGATTGTACAGGAGAAGATGAAGCTGAAATAAAATCATTTTAATTAAATAACACACGATTAGTACACGTATGTACAAAGTAAAGTATTTTAAAGACCGGAATGCTTTCCAGCTTATTCGGTTCACACTGCTATCTTTCAATTTCTTTTTTTTTATTTTTTCGCTCGAAATGAGTTTCTCATTTTTCAAAACAATTCAATCGATTCGTAAGTATTTTCATCGGTAAAATAATTTGTTTCAAAGCCTACTGACCAAAAGAGCATTCTCGGCCAAGTTCATACATAAGTAAAGTAATTGGATTTCATATGTTATACCTGGGGTTGATGGAGTTACTAGTAATCCCATTCGAGATCCTCCCATAACCAGTTGATAGGTCGGATGGCCAGTAAATACGGCAGAACCCGAAGAAGCCACTGCACCGCCCTACAAATAAAACAATCTTCCGTAAGATTATGACACTCCGATCGAGTCAACAATCCAACTCATCGTACTTGTAAAATAACTCCGCCATTAGTAATCAAAGGAGGAACATTTGTTTGCGATGTTGCAAGCAATGTGGACGTTGGAGTTGGTTTTACTAAACCTGGCGACGGCGATACGACCGGTACAATTTCCTGCTGAACAACCTGAGCTGGAACCCTGTAATTAAAAGATTCGTAATGACTGGAAATCCCATTTTCCGGATATTTTAGTGAAACATGTACTGGATACTAACTTGGGAGAACATTCGAGTTCGTAAACCGTGATATGAGTTCCTTGTTCGATGATTTCTCCTCCACGTTTAGAAATGTTTTCTTTAAGTTGTTTCATAAACTGATTGTATTCTCTTTCTATTTTATTTTTTGCCTCTACTTGAATTTCACTTAAAGGCTGCCATTCGCATTCCATGATTAAGGAAATGCCGGTGTTCCGATGCGGCGTTCCAGCCTTCTTAGGAACATTACTGCGCTTCAGTCCCATTATTGTTCTATGAAAAGTAATCATATCCGTATTATACATTTGTTATTACATACTTGATAAATATTAATACTAGTCATAGAAAATAAAACAACATAACATCAAACATTACCTTTAACGACAAAAATTCGGGAGATTTCCAATCGACTTAAACACCGCGAACAAAGTACCTTCCTTTAGGGGAATCACTGCAGCCCATCATTCTTTGAAATTCTGAACAAGAATACTTCATTATTATTTGCAAAATTCTGTACAAAATAATCAAAAATGAAAGCTTTGATTAATGAAAGCTTGAAAGTTTGAAATAACTGCAAAAGTGCAAGCTACTTTGGAATTCAGGTTGAGACTTCGCAGCTGTCACGATACAATTTTGTAAATTACTGTCGTAATTACCTTGTAAATTACCAAATTAATTCGTGATCCAGTTATTTTTTCAATTCCTTGCTTCAGAACTTCACCGCCCCCCACCCAATTTTAAAAAAATTATTGATAAAAATTAATACTGATGGTAGTAGTACCCTAATGATGGTGGTTTATGAATTTATAAATTTTCGAAGTAATTTCGGAGTTGATATGTATCATTTTCACCAGTATTTTGTATTTAATTGAATTTTGTAATTGTTGAATGTTGATGTGTTGAGAGAATCACTCTGGTGAAGTCATTATATAGATGTCGAACTTGGTATTTCAATATTCACTATGAAACTTTTGACTCATAATATGCTAACATCTCGTTGCTTGAAAGGAGTTGTCACCGGCTATCCTTTAGGATTAGTGGTAATGTTTTTATTTTTTTTTATTTACTCGACAACCCTTTAACGAGCTTTTATTTCAGGCAAAAGAAATCAAGGTACAGCCTTCAGATTTTAACAAAGAATTCATTGTGAGGGTTATACCAAAGTTGGATTGGAACGTATTTTGGACGACTGCTAAACAGGTAGGCATATCAGCTCATTTTTCAGAAGTAATAGTTGATTACGCCGATTGGTTTATAACAAACACACCTTGAATTTCAGATTGGATACGAAGGTAACTTAACGGCACAACCGATAGAAAATTATGAAAGTAACGAAGATTTTTTAAGAGACGTTCATCATGCGCTAGTTGAAGTAACTACCATTCATTGATAATGATAAACCACCATAATATATTGTTTCTAAAACTAATCGAAAAATATCATTCATATTTTAGGTCGATATTTACGAAGGTTCATTAATTTGCCCAGAAACAAATAGAAAATTTCAGATTAACGAAGGCATTCCTAATATGTTAGTGAAAGAAGACGAAGTGTAAAACAGTTTTCACTCAGTTCGAGTTCTCGCGTTCAAGTTGGAAGTTAACTTTATTTGTAGTTCTTCAGCCGGAATCATATTGCTATCATAATACAATATACACGGAAAACATTTCTTTCGTAAATAATTTATCCTTAAAATTTTACTATTGCACTAAAAAAGTGTTATGAAACAGCCGAACAACTGCATATTTGTAAAAAGAAGTAATTTTTACGTAGAAAAGTACTTATACTAAATAATACTATTAAATTACTGAAACAATACACTAAATTTGACTCGTCTAACTTGACCTAGTTCCGCTTTACTACTACAAGATACAATATTGTTTTCAATGCGGAAAAACCAACTGAAATATCGCGACAGAGCTTAAATATTTCGGTATAAATTGGAAGTTATAGATAGTTGGAAACAAACAAACGATCAGGAATTGAAAAATTGGAAATACGTATTACGTTTTGTGAACACAATTTTCTAAATCTTAGAAGAGCATAAATAGTAAAGTCTCAAATTCTTAAATGACTAGAATATAAAAGAAACTACAAACGATAATAATTACAGTATTGCACACGGCCCATTGGGAATTTCCTTGGAGAAAGATTGCGATTCGGCAGTATTGCTGTAATTTTTTTTCGCCAGTATTTTCGGTCCATTGGGCAAACTCGAATTAGGACCCTTGGCAACGCAACGAGATCCCAATAACGATTTGTTAGGACCTTTGGGTAGTATTTTTGCGCAAAGTTTGATGCCGGTTTTACTTCTAAAAATTTCAATTTATTGTCAATAAAACATCGTGAACCTTGGTCACGTAGAAAGAAATCCGTACTCACTTGGCCAAATAATTTTGAGTAAGGTTATTAGCGACGATGGGAGTTTTTGGCGTTGGAAGTAGCGACGATAAAGTATCTTGTCGATGTTGCGAATCATTTTCGTCGCTCATAAGTAATCGTTCAGTTCGATCGATGGAACTGGAATTGAAAATTTTTATAAAAATCCAATAATTGTTGGAGTTGATTTTGAAAAAATGAAAACGATTACATACTTCGGCGTAGCGGTAGTTTTATCTCCTAACGAATCGGGTGATACCTTCTCCCATATACCACTATCCCTGAATGATTTCTCTTCCATCTTAATACCATCTGTATCGTCTGGCGTTTGTTTTTGCCTTTCTTTTCTAAATAATGAAATATATGTGAGTAATGTTACTCGATTTTTCCAACATAATTTACGAAATATTAGCTATAACCAACATTATTAAATCACAATTTTCATTGGATGACTTTTTTTCTTCGGATAGTGTAGCATTCAGAAATTGTTCTGCTCGCTCTTCGTCATAATCAGCAGTTTCCAAAGCTAAAATAATAACCCGTTCTGCCATTTTAGGAAATTTTTCTTCTAATTTTTTTCTAACTGCGAAAATGAAGTAAAAATCAATAAAAATATTCAAATTAAACCAAGTATAATATTTACGTGCACCCGAAATACTTACTCATGGCTTTTTCTTCGATAGTTTTGAATTTAGGAGTTGGATCGTGCAAAGAAATGAAAATGCAGTCATTCTTCAAACCTTTCTCGCTAGAATACGATTCTTCTTCGTTTTTCTTTATGGTATGCTTATGAGGAAGGCTATCTTTTTTCAAAAATCCCATCGTCATTAGAGTTTCGGAAGCTTTGTGAACATTATTTTCGGAACTGCACAAAGTATCCAGCAGCACAGTTTCATCGACAACAGGAAACATTCCTTTCAGATACCTAATATCGAAAATATGTATTAGTATAATGATACGAACCCATACATTAGAAACCACAAGAACGGATTGGGAGTACAGAATTCCTCACTCAGCTGAGTAATAATGATACAGTTCAAAATGAACATTATTTTTAGAAATTGTACAGTCAATGATTTTGAAGCACAGTTGTTTCTATACACGAAACCGCCCAGTTGACCCAACTTCATTTTTTGGGTAATAGTAACGAATGTAAGATAAATAAAAAAGCTACGGCAAGCATACTCGGTAAAACGTCAACCCAACCGAAGCTGAACTCAAAATAAAAAGATATTCAATTTTGAAACAAAAAAATAATGCAAAAAAAATAATAAAAACTCTAACGAAACTACATACGGAACAATATGCCATCCTGGAAAAATCTTCTAACATGCATTTTCTGTACGTCCTGGAAAAAATAATACACTGTAATATTACATAACGAAGCAGATTCGGCAAAATAAAACGAAAAGCGAGCCGTACGTTGAAAATAATTCGCCTAATACGAACGAAAATTACATTTTCAACGATCTAATAACACCGCAATTATTCCACTGAGTCGTAAATTACCCACAAAGTAAAAGTATGCGCAAACAAAATTCCAAACTACCTACAAAAATCAACGTAAACTTGCTTAAAGGACAAACACATTCCTGCGAACGCATCAGAACAATTCAACTACGGCGAATATTACAAAAGCGTACTTTCGCACAAATTAATCGTGTTAGACAAATAAAAACCTCAGTTTCATTTTCGGAGAAGAATGAGGAGTTCTTCTGGGTGAGAGGTTACGAAACGCTGATGAGAATGAAAACCGTCCAGGACTACCGGGAGCCGACGGAGCGATTTGAGCAATTACGTGGCGCGCAGCCGATAAAGGAGACGAGTAAGGTCCGGGTGTAGTAAGCGGATGTTTCTCTACCTGCAATGCGCTCATCACCACAGCTTCTCGATAATGGTATCTAAAATCAAGAAGAAAAAAAACTGTCAGCCGTTTTGTTCGATGAAATAGACTCGAAACTTTCATTCAGCATACTTGTGTAGTAGCGCTTTAATATGCGTTTCGCCAACTGTTGGAAATAATGACTTAATTTTAGCTACCGATGTTTCTAGGGTCGGATATTCGTGCGGTTTTTGGGCTAAATAGTGAATCGCATTTGAGCCCATCAATGGACTATAAGAACGACCCATTATTGGACTGGGACGTCCACTGCTGAAGTTTGCATCCTGATGAACGTGATAAAAAGGTTGAGGAGAAAAACTTCTGATTGGGGAACTCTGATGGCTCTGAAAAAATTATCACTTTTCAACGCGAGTGTTTAACGATCAAGTTTCGGTTTTAACAATTCAACTTACCGAAAAAGCAAGGGATTCTCCAGCTTGTAACTTCTTATACTTGATTCTAGGGTCTTCCAGACTCGTGTGTTTTGTGAAGTGATTAATGTAGTACCTGAAATCAAACAGTGAAATGTAACAAATGGACTGGAGAGTTGAAAATAATTCAAAGTAGAAACAGTAAGTATATTCACCTTTTTCCGGTTTTAAAATCATATTTTGCATCCCAACCAGGTGGTAAAGATAAGTTTTCTGAAATGTCGGACATAATACTTCCTGTCTGGTGAATTCGCCCAAAATCGAAGCGACTAATTTGGGTTCAAAACTTTGGTATCAGGGTCAGTCATTTGCACTTCACTTCGCACTGCAGACGGATTATGGGTCACAAATAAAAATTCACATAATTATTAAACGTTAAACTTGATAATAAATTAATCTACTCGAATTTAATACTTTGAAAATCATCATAAACAACTCGAAAAAGTTCAAAGCTTCCCCACAGCTTCCCAAAAAGCTTCAACTTTTCAATTCAAAACTTTGAAAGCTAAAAAGGTTTTTTATTTTGTGAAATCAGTGTTGCTCATCCTGTTTACAAAATTTTAAAAATTTCTTAAAAAATAAAATTTAGTTTCATTTTCTTTTTTTTTTTCAAAATGGTTTTAAAATAATTCAGAGAGGAAGGGTGTATGTAATTTTATAAAATATATTTAAAAAATAATAAAATATTGAAAACACAAGATTGATGGATACCGAATCATTTGAAAAATCGAATTTTTCAAATTTTAAAAAACACGGAAAATTTTGAAGAAACTGGAAAAAGTTTAATCAGCGCTTCTACCAGCAATTTATGTTACGAACTTTTATTAGTAGCCAATCAAAACACAGTAAATTCATCTGATTCTTTTTGATTTCGGAATCGAAATTCAGCGAAGTTCAATTTCAATCTGACATGGCGTCTAAGTAATGTAAGGAAATAGAAAATTAGTAATTTCGCCTATGACATCAAAATCTTATCGGTTTTAAAACAGAAGAAAACAATTCCAGACCATATGCATTGATGGTAATGCATGCAAGGAAACTACCCCGAATTAACGATGGGTACGTATCATACGATCAATGTGAATTATTATTATCCGCTGTTTATTTCTATTTCATCCTTTAAATTGTACTCATCAACATCGTTTATGGCATGTTTCAGATACTATGAAAGACATCAGCAAGGCCATTCATCGTATCAGGTAAATATAGAGTAAATTGGTAAAACACTCGTGTGTTTGAATGTTCCGTTAACTCGGTACTTGAATACGTTATTTCCCAAATGACGAACTAATTATGATGAAATTTGTACAGTCTATCGTAGATTAATGGTCTCACGGTAAAATTCTGGCATATCGCTGTGAAACCTATAACGAACAAATTCTCTACCTAAAGATTTTTTCCATTATTATAATCTGATAAGTGTTTTGGTCGAATGGGATATTTTCAAAACAATAGCGTGTAAGCTGTAAGGTGCAGCCTTGTTTCGCGAAAACGGTTCAATTTTGCAATTTGTCAAACTACTCTCGACATTTTCGTTTATTTGGAACAATGTAAAGGCCTACCTTGGTTTTTAACAAAAAATTCGTACGATCATTGACATCGACCCACTAATATTACAGAACTCCAAGTACAGTTCATCGAAAAGCAGTTACCCGGATCGCTACAATCAAGAACGTTCGCGGAATTCACCCGATGGCAACACCTCGAGATCGAATACGCCGGACCGTGACCAAAGTCCCAGAAATCGTTCGTACGGTAATAAAACGTGGTATTTACAAAAGTTACATGAGAAAGAAAGAGATCGACCATATCGGAGTGATCAAGGACGAGATCGACCGAATAATTTTAAGGACAAATATTATTCCTCCGGTAATCATTTGTTTGCACTTGTAAATTCGCTTTGTCTATCGAGTTTTGAAAAATGATTGCTCTTTTCAGACTACTCTCGATCTCCTAAGGATAGAAGACCTGTAAACAAAGAATCTGGTTATCCCACAAATCATGACAGGAATAACAGCGATGTATGCGATTCACATATTAAGCTCAATATTCGAGCTGTGTAATCTGATTTATTCATTTTTCTTTTTTTTTCTTTTTCAGAAAACCAGTAACACTAGTAAAAGTTCAAATTCTGCTTACGGTTCTTCCAAAGATTCTCAGCGAAAACCAACACATACTAATGTGAGTTTCGTATTTTTACTAGTACTGTTCGTCTTTTTAAATCTCAAATTTAATTATGATTTTTCTTTCTTTTTTACAAAGGTACGAGAGAAACGCGACGAACGGGAAAGGTTTCTGAAGGTTGGCGATTGGTCTGAGCACACGAGCTCGAGTGGTAAAAAATACTATTATAACTGTAAAACGGAAGTATCGCAGTGGGAGAAACCCCGAGAATGGCTGGAAAAGGAAGGTCTGATGCATTTGGTTCGTTCGCAAGGATCGTCCTCTTCGTCGTCGTCTTCGAGATTAGGTAATTATTCAGACTACAGTAGCGAGAATACTCGATTCGATGTGAATTGAATTACGTTTATGTCGCAGCACAAGACAAACATTCCAACGTACGTTCGAATTCCGTTATGAACAATTACCGCGGTGGTAGCAGCGATCACGCCAAGTATCCGCAGCACGGCGGTCGAGATCGCGAAAATAGTAATTCCAATTGGAACAACCGAGACGGAGTTTCTTATAATAAAGATGAACATTACGGCGATCATAGGACGCACGAAAATTCTTCTAATGCGACTGGTAACGGGAGAATTTAATTTTTCTTTATCGAAAAAAAGTCCTGCTTTGTAGAATGAATAAATCGACATTTTCTTTCGTCTTTTTCCAGGAGTAACTGCCCTAGGAAACGAATCGCAAGCGCAAGATATGGAAATTTCCAGCGAAAATAGTACGCCAACCAGCGAGCACTATGCTCCGGCAGCTATGTCGCAGCAACAGCAAGATGCCTCACATTCTTCGTTAAATTCGTCGAGCGGGCCAGGTCCGCCCGGTGGTTCGGTGATTAGTTCGAAAATGTCGCATTCTTCTCGAAATGAAGTTCGTTTGTTTACAAACACTAAACGATCTAGTCGGCATTTTGGTTGACTTTCTATTAATTTTTTATCGCTGTACGTTACAGGTTAAAATTGAACCAACGTCTTCGTTCGGTGGTTCGTCTTCTACTCCAAATTCAACACCAACGCCGTTGAGTAATAGTAAATCGTTATCGGAGAACACGCTCGTTGCTAATCAATCTAAATCTGATCCAAATGGTGCTTGTGATACTGGTGGACCTCCCACACCTACGCATTCCGAGAATCAAGACGAACCCGAACAAAAGCGTAAGTCTGATCGGATTCGTTCTTCGATCAAAATTTCGTCTCATCTTTCGACTATGCACACGTGGATTACTTGACAAAAATCTCGTGCTTGTACAGAGTTATTTCTGTAAAATATTTGCAGTCCATCGTGTATCATAGTCGAAGATCTTATGTAAGTCTGTAACCAAATCTTGAACCGAAAATTTACTAATATCCTCATTGCGATTGATTTGTTCTACAGCCGGTACTGGTTCTCCGGAGACCGCTGGTGTTAGCGCCTTACATGGCATATCTCTTCAAGGATTTTATCCTATGCAGTTGCCTCAATTGACTCCGGGTCTCAGTCAGTACGTTAAAGATGATCTCACGGAGCATGTTCGTGGTTGGCCCGCTGAAACCTGTGAAAGACAAGTGCGTTATTTGTTTCGCTAAATAGGTCACCTCTTTTGTCTGTCATCCACTTATGACGACCTAATGTTTTTTCTAGGCTCATAAACTTGCTACGGAAGCTCATCTAATAACTAGTATGCGAATTACGGATATTTCAATCGCTTTGAAGTCCGCTCGTTCGAGAGTACGATTAAACGAAATACAGTCGACGCTTCTCGAACAAAGGTTGGTAGTCAAAGTGTTCTTTATTCCCTCGCGGAATTACTTTCTGCGTCAACTTCAGCTCCGGTATTAATTCTCTTTCGACTTTCAGAGTAATGCTTTATCGACACGAAGTAAAATCGTTGGAAAATATGAAAACGCCTACGCTGTTCACCTCGGACGACAATTGAAGCGATTCCGCCAAAAAAATCAGCGGTATCTGGTATCGAAGCACCGTCTGCGAAGTGTTACATGATCCGATCTCGTAATTGTACGTTGTGTATCGTTCAGCTGCAATTGTACTTGGATAAATGGCTCACCACCCCATGCGAAAACATAGCGATCATATTGGCAAGTTAATTATTACCTTATTCGTAAAAAGAACGATTACTATAGACGATTTTCTTAGTAGCGTACCTACTACCTGTATACTACATATATCTACGATATACATATATATATATTTTTGTAAATATGTTGTAATTGGTGAATTTTTTTTTCAATTGTGTATGTCATGTTTGGAATTTTATTTTCCCTCTAAAATGTGCAATGTTGTCGTCTTCCGAGTTTACAAATGACGCGAGTTGTCGGTGTTCGCGCGCAAATGACACGATTCAGTCTTGACAAGTTTTTTAATTTATGATTCACGTACAGAGGAGCGAATACTCGGTACCGTGTTTCTCTTTCGACTCGACGCGCCAGCAGCTACCGAAGAGTTTCGAACAAGGAGGAAATTTTGACGGGTTTTTTCGCAGATATTTGTTTTTTAACTTAAAATCGAGTGAACGAAGCGTTTTTGATTTAATTTGTTTCTTACGTCGTAGTATTTTTCATTTTCTAAAATGCATGTAATTTAATATACCCTGAATGGAAATCTAAGTATCTTTCTGTTAGTTGTATCGAGATTGTTTTTTTTCTACTTTTGAGCAACGTGTAGGTTAATAATATAGCGAATATCAATTTATAGCTTTTCTCGTCTGAATTAGAATCGATTATCGATCGAATTATCGCACTATAATTTATTCGAGCTTTTATTTATTACGTGATTGATCGGTCGTTAAATTTTCGCGTTTCTTTTTCTTCTTTTTTTTTTTTTTGATTTTGCAATAATCAAAAATTTATCGGTTATCGATTTGAAATAGGAATATAATAATTTCGTTGCAGCGTTACTGAACGCTTTTGACTACCTACTATTTTTATTCTTCTGCCTCGTATTATGCACCGATTACTATGGCATTTCAAAACATTACCGAGTATAGCATCTTTTGAATCTGAAAGCTGTCCAAATTTCACGAAACTAACGAAAGTAATGATTTAGAATGGAAATTTGTTAACTTAACGAATCAATTTCTAGTCAATCAATCTATAGGTACTTCGAATTGGTGTGAAAATCGATTATTTAAACATGTTTTTGTGGCCTGTTTGGTCGTTGGAGATGGCGAATATTTCGAGGGTAAAAACCCTACGTGTAGGACTATAAGGAACTTAGAAGAGTACTGTGTGTTTATTTTTTGATTTTTAAAAGGTGTATTTAATTAATCTGTGTTATTTATTTGTTTGTATACAAACACAGTTCCTGTAAAGCGTATGTAATAAACGATTTTTTTTTCTTCAATTGTTTGTATAATTTAAAATACACGTTTGTAAAAAAAAAATGTTTTCGCGGTTATTTTTTTTTTTTTTTACGAATTCGTAACTTTTTTTCTCCTTACGAATTAATCGATTTATAAATATTTTTATACATAGATTATTTATGTATGTACTATATTGAACATTATTCAAATACTTTTTTTTTTTTTTTTTATCATAAATATTATAATCGAAAGAAAGAAAAATATGTAGCGTAGTAATGTTGTATGAAAAACTGTAATATAAAGCTGTACATTATTCTTCGTTATTAAATTATTTAAAACGAATGTTTTCTACGTTGCAGCTTTTTTGTTCTCGTGAATTTTAATTATTCGTGATTTACCACTTGTTGTTCTGTTTTATTTTATTTCTACTTTTCCCTTCTCCCGGCTTCTCTTAACTTAACGATAGACATGATTGTAGCTTTTTTATATATTCAATTGGATTAACTTTCTATACATACGTAGGTATTATGTCAGATTGCTAGAGATATAATATTGTTCTTCGAATTAAATTTAATAAACGCGTTCGAAATTGTGGTCGAATCATTTGGCAGAACTAAAACGGTATTACGATATTACGATGTGCCTCGGTCGGATCTACAATTCGTAACCAAAAAATTGATATGCAGAGCCCGTCTCTACGGGTGTTGTTATTTCCACCAGTCTGGATGAGTAGTTCATAGGAATGAATCAACTGAATCTCCTCTGGACTTGGAATATTTCTTTCAAGTTTTGATTGCCATTTATTTGATTTAAAATTGGAGGGGAAGGAGGGGTCCAATCAAAATTTTTGTAATATACAAAAGTATTCCTAGGTCTTCAAGCTATAACTTTTGTTTGAAGTTTTTTTTTAATTGGACCCCCCCCCCCCCACCACACTGATTTTGCAAAACACTTCGAAGATATTAATTTAAAATCCCAGATAAATAAGCGAGGAAGGTACCGATTAAAATAAAATTCAAATAAAAGTTGTAGAACAAGGTCCTAAAAATAATTTTGGTCATTATAAAAATTTCGATGGGATCTCTGCCTTTCCTCAAATTTCACATAATATCAGGTAGATACTTTTTCAAAATTTGGCGAAGGGGCCCAATTGAAAAAATTTTCAAACAAAAGTTGTAGATTGAGGTCCAAGAAATAATTTTTGTTATTATAAAATTTTCGATTAGACCCTCCCCTCCCCTCTAATTTTGCATAATTGCTTGGACACATATTATTAAAAAATTGCAAAGGTGGAGGTCCAATTGAAAAAATTTTCAAACAAAACTTTTAGCTTGAAGTCTTGTAAATAATTTTAGTTATTACAAAAATTTCGATTGGAGCCATCCTTCCCCTTCAATTTCGAATAAATTACATGTTAATTGAAAGAAATTTACTAAGTCCAGAATCTGAACTGATGGAAGTAGGAAGTGTGAGCAATTTCGTTTATGTTCACTACAAATCCGAGCAACAATAACAACACCTCGTCTCTACAGACGCCACTTCGACGAGTGAATCTAGTTAAAACGCAATAAAAACTACAACATATCGTACACTAATGTAAAACTTTATACATTGATAATACCTGAAAAAATATACAAACTCTCGGGCGAGATTATTAAAAATAGGTACAATAAATAAATGGCTTACACCAGCGCGTGATCAACACTACAGCAAAAATTCATCAACGTTTTTCTGTCAAACATTCCTTTAAAAACTTGCACTACATACATTTATACATACAAATGCTAAAATACGTTCGCTCGCTCAAATTAAATCGAGTTTTAACGCCGAAATTCACTCTCAAGAACCTAACGAAAATTTAAAAAAAAAATTACAATTACTAAAACGTAACTGTAAAAAATACTAAATAAAATTTAAAAAAAAAGTAAATAAATAATTATGCGACGGGTTTCAAAGAAAATGATAGCTTGGGCCTAGATTTATTTTTTCCGAGTATTCTTTTCTGTTCTTCTTTTATTCTTTTTTCTTGTTCTTTCATTAGCCGTTGCTTTTCCTCTTCCAATTCACGTTGTTCCTCAACCATGGCTAAACGTTCCTCGGCCTAGAAAAATAACCAAGGTTAAAACGTACTGTCCCAAAGTACCAGACTGTTTCGCAGTCATTCGTCTCTCGTATTTACCAATTTCTTTTGCGCTTCTTCGATTTTGCGATTATTCTCAGCCATTATTTGCTCCAATTCTTCGCGTTTTCGACGTTCTTCCTCCTGTATGAAAAAAATACCAGATGAGGCTCACGTAGGCAACAATCAGCGTATAATAGGTACCTAATTTACAAGCACATTAACGTATCAAGAAACACATTTATAAATAATTTCACTACATCGAGTGATGATAGTAAAGCTACACGAAATTATGCAGATGAGGTCACTTCGTGGAATGATAGACAATTCGTCGCTATAAATTGTCGATTTTATTACGGTAGAGAAGTGCTGAAACATAAACCAGTTAAGCCTTATTCTTAGGTACTGAAAGTCAGCGCGTTAAAATTTCAAATTTCGTCTTTTTTTCCGACGCTGTTTTAATAATTACGATGTTTTAACCAATTGAAAGTCAGGCAAACGAAAATCAAATAGGTATCAAACCGACATTACCATATTAATACAACGAATAGATCTACAAGCGCGCCTATAACGCAGTAGGCCTATCATTGCGATCGTTAAACCGATCGAAATAATCGACGTTCCGGAAGCACGAAACCCGAGTCCGAGTCCCCTGCAAATAAATATTTTAAAGAAATGTTTCATAACAAAATACCTGTACTTTGCCGCATTCACACATGATTCATTGCTATAGCGAGAACTGTGATGTTAATTCTTTTAATTCCGTAATAAAAAATCGCCAGCGTACAATGACTTCAACGAATCATATCTTGAAAAGCTCGTTCATGTACGTTAAGGTACAATAGCTAAAGAAACAGGATTTATTCTACGTACACAGCTTATTCGTGTACTGTACAATTATTTCATTATTCTTTATCACTTTCAACTTACTTGCATTTCGCTAAAAGGAATTAAACGCGAATCAACGTACGTAATTCGACACTACGTACTAGAGTTATCAATACTATTAATGCTAATCATTCGGTACATTACACAACATGCGCGTACATTTCGTCAAATTATTTCAATTAATATTTGATCATTCGTACAAAAGGATCGTAACTATTGCTGTCGTTGATCACAACCTATTATTTCAGGCAGTGACCAACAGAGGCAACACTCGCAATAATCGTAATAAGAGAAATAAAACGTGAAATTTTGAAGAATACATGAGAAAATCACACGAACGAGTTCGTTAAATTACGAATCGATTCGAGTACAGATTCAATTCAACGCTTTGCAGCCAAATGCAAAAATAATTTGGTTTTTCGTCGGTATCAGATTCGAAATTGAAACAGAAACACCAACAATAGTTAGTGAGCATTCAGGTACGAGTGATCCGCGTTACACAGACATACAATTTTCAATTTAGGTATCTACAAAATACGTAACATACATATCATTTATAATAGGTATACATATTATACACGTATGTATGAAATGTATGCATCTGTACGTGGACGACAACGTCTACGTATAAATTAACAAATCACAATAGTAGGTTCACAAAAGTAATAAATTTAAGAGCTGTAGTAATCTGGAAGAATACGCATTCGAGAACGAAAACATTACAGAACTGAAATTCAGCTCGTAGAAACGATCGTTCGAAATATATCTTACCTCTCGTTTTTTTTCTTCCTCCAAGAGTTGCGTCTTTCTACGTTCCAATTCTTCCATCATCTCTTTCTCCATAACCTTCTTGGCTTCTTCGATACGTCGAGCAACTTCCGCCTCGATTTCTTCTTTACGTTTTTCCAACTCTTCTTCGACCCTTTTATTAACCAGTTCTTCGATTCTTTTTGCCGCGGCGTCTTGTATAAGCTTTTGCTCGTGCTCGCGATGTCTTCTGCAATTTAAAGCGATAGAAGTGATGGTACGACTAATAAGTAACGATTACACTTCACACCGAGTACAGTATGAACATGTATCGTAATAGGTATCTCACCTTTGTCTCTCCATTTCGGCCAGTCTCTCAACTTCGCTCATTTTTTTACTATCGTAAGAACGTTTTTTCGAATGCGAGGAATATCTACCACTTTCCGATCCATCGGAACTGGACGACGATGCGGAGTGAGATCTTTTTCTGTAACATTGATCATTATTTCGATAAGATAATGTTCGCATCTGTCTAAAATAATCATTTGAAAAATAAATAAAAAACCTGGATTTGGATCTATCTTTACTATGTTTTCTCGAACGACTTCTTTCGTGAGATTTCGATCTTTTCCTATAATGTTTACTTTTGTGTCTTCTTTTAGGCGATTTACTTCTGCTTCTTGAGTGACCCATGATATTCGACTATTCTTTGAAGAAATCCAACGTTGATCAGATGAATTGATATCACATCAATCGAAAAAGCATCAGTTTCTCACAATCGTTACGATTGAAGTAAAAACTAAACGAAACGACTACGCGATCGAGCTCGGTATAAAATAAGGAGAAAATGGAAATGAATTACATAACTTAACTTATTCCAAATATTAAAACTAAATTTTTCAACTTTTTTCATAAAACAAAAAATGCTATCATTTTCAACAACGATTTTTACAGGGAAAATTGAAAATGGATGGCGCTTTTCTACTAGATATACTAACGTCTAGATTGATTGTTTTGTTTACATTCATGGGGTGCTACTTCGATGAATTTTTACCAAGTCCAGTGCTACATAATACTTTATATTCAAAATTGGAAGAGAGTAAGGGGTCTAATCGAAATTTTTGTAATAACTAAAAGTATTTGTACAACTTCAAGCTACAACTTTTGTTTGAAAATTTTTTCAATCGGGCCCCTTACCTCGCCCCTGTTTTTAAAAATGTATTTGAAGGAGTTGGATTATCCAAAATTGGTGGGGAGGGAGGGGTCCGATTGAAATTTTTGTCATTGCCAAAATTATTCCTAGTACTTCAAGCTACAACTTTTGTTTGAAAATTTTTTCAATCGGGCCCCTTACCCTCCCCCTGTTTTCAATAATGTATTTGAATGAGCTGGATTATCCGAAATTGGAGGGAAGGGAGGGGTCCAATCGCAATTTTTGTGATAACCAAAAGTATTAGCAAAACTTCAAGCTACAACTTTTTTTTAAAAACTTTTTCAATTGAGCCCCTCTCTCTCCACTTATTTTGCATAACACTCCCAAAATACTAATTAAAAATTAAAGGGGGAAGGGGAAATGGGTCCAATTGAAAAATTTTTGCAACAAACTTGTAGCTCAAAGTTTTAGGAAAAATTTTGGCCATGACAAAAATTGCGATTGGACCCCTCCCTCCCCTCCAATTTTGGATAATCCAGCTCATTCAAATACATTATTGAAAACAGGGGGAGGGTAAGGGGCCCGATTGAAAAAATTTCCAAACAAAAGTTGTAGCTTGAAGTACTAGGAATAATTTTGGCAATAACAAAAATTTCAATCGGACCCCTCCCTCCCCACCAATTTTGGATAATCCAACTCCTTCAAATACATTTTTAAAAACAGGGGCGAGGTAAGGGGCCCGATTGAAAAAATTTCCAAACAAAAGTTGTAGCTTGAAGTACTAGGAATAATTTTGGCAATAACAAAAATTTCAATCGGACCCCTCCCTCCCCACCAATTTTGGATAATCCAACTCCTTCAAATACATTTTTAAAAACAGGGGCGAGGTAAGGGGCCCGATTGAAAAAATTTTCAAACAAAAGTTGTAGCTTGAAGTTGTACAAATACTTTTAGTTATTACAAAAATTTCGATTAGACCCCTTACTCTCTTCCAATTTTGAATATAAAGTATTATGTAGCACTGGACTTGGTAAAAATTCATCGTAGTAGCACCCCATGAATGTAAACAAAACAATCAATCTAGACGTTAGTTACTAGATATTAGCAAAAAATACTCTACATAATATACCAATAATATTAGGTACCTTGAAAATCCATTATGGAGATTCGCGAATCGTGATTCGTCGCAGCCAAGTAATCGTAATATCTAACCTATTTATCTAATTTCAATTTTTTAATTTTAATTTTAATTTTTTTTAAATAATTAATCATTATTATTTTTGATTTTGACAATCTTTCTGCGCTACAGTAAAATCTACAAAAGCTCCATTGATGTTACCATGAAACTAGAGGTTTCAGCAAATTTTAGATCGAGTTCCGAACAATACCTACATTTAATTTCGATTTTACAATAATTTTTTATTGCGACAAAAATGATGAAAATATTTGATTTTATAAATTATAATTAATCGATTGATTTTGGATTTTTCTCATCATCAAGCTCGGAAGCTCTTCAATTCGCAATTTGAATTTAAATTAAAATTGAATCAATTTTTCAAAACTGTCTGCATTTGGAAAAATCGAAGATCTATTTTGATGTTGAAGATTATGTTGAACCACATGAGACTTCGAACAGAGCCTACAGAATGACGAGGGCATCAATCGTTAAGAAAAACAGAAAAATATATTTTATAATTTTAAATCAAGTACAATAATTCTATTCGTAACAAAAAATAATTATAATAATTACAGTAGTTCTTAAAATAAAACCGATACAAATTAATAATTTGTTGGCAATCGTTCAGAAAACTTGAAACCAGCAAAAGCAGGTATTCGAGGTACATAAAATTATCAAAGTGATACGACATGAAAGTTAAACTAATTAAACACTTTTTCCTTCGCAATATTATCACAGATACACTTCAAAATTGACTAGACAATTTCATAATAACTTTCACACGGATGAACTTGACGGTGTCTTTGACTTTAGTAAAGTTGCCCGCTGAAAAGACGAGTCATCGGCTAAGGGATCTTTTTGATTTTCCTTGGCGTGTTCGTTATCGTTATCCAGGTCTTCCTTTCTCGTATGATAATCCTTCGAACAATTGATTAAAGAGAAAAATTAACAACCGATCGCGAGCGGTAAATAAATCAATGTAGGTAAACGTCAATATTACTTGGAAGCAAGGAACAATACAAAGATTAGTACGACATTCGGGACAGTGGTACTTGGTTTTGCGACGAAGTATTCTTCCGTGATTGTCGATCGTATTCCAGCAAAAATTACATCCTAAAGCGGGCCCAGGTCTAAGCATTGGACAATGATTGGATCGTGGCTGTAAATATACAAAAATACATACGTAAATACAAAGTCTTCTCTTTCTACTTTTACGAAAAGTCGACCGATTACTTGTTGCAGAATAGCGCTATTTTTCAAGTCCTCGTCCAACGATAAGGAATCCGTGTTTTCACTTTTCGATGGTAAAGCCGAATCGGAATTTTGCTTCATTAAATGCAAAGTTGGCACCGTAAGGAAACCGGATTTCTCCGCTAAATCGGAAGTAATATTTTGCTGAGGAGTCGGATCAGAATACTGTCTTCCGAGAGGTCGTTTCGGCGAAGACGGTAGATCGATGTCGCTGTTTTCGTCTCCGTCAGCGTCTTGTTTCGAAACGATATGCGACTGTCTGGTCAACTGACGAAAACGTTTTTTAATACCGGTGATTACGCTTATGTTTGCGACAGCTTCTGAAAATATGACAAATATTCCCGTAACATTGGGTAATCGATAGAGAAAATCCGTCCATTTTACAAATCAACGTACCTTCGGTTTTAATGTGACTAGTACTCAAATTCATTTCTGACACGTTCGTCTGTAACAGAAAAATTTCACGGTAGTTGAAAAAATACATAATATTATATCGAGAGAAGAAAGAGACCTCGTCGAACAATTTTCATACCGACGTTAAAGTTACAGCAGTTGGCTGGTTTTGAATGCCACTCAGAGAATCGGAAATGTTATGTTTGATTTCGACCGAGTTTTCGGTTTTTAAACTGCCAAGACCGAGTACTTCTATTTCTTCCACCGAACTGCCAGACGCAGATCCGAACGATTCTGTCGAGTGCTTTTTCAGCCTTTTCCTTCGGCAACTAATCTGCAGATCGGTCGATGCTCTTTTTTCCGCTTGAAATTCAGTCTGCAGCGTAGCGATGGGCATATTTGCCAATCCTTTGATACTCAGCGTTTCGGCAGTCTGTTAAGAGTAGACGTTCCAGTGTCAAGGTTCGTTTCCAGAACGAATAACGAATAATTATAATAATTATATTAAAGAATATCATTTACTTTCAAAACGGACTGAAGATGGTCGTGAGATACGTTTATTTCGCCGTTGTAAATAAAGTCGACGATAGCCTTCAAATCTTCGTACGACGTATCTTTCAGGATGACGATTGGATGCTGGCAGGGATTTATACTAAATAACTCCTGAAACGAAAATGTCGTGAAAGGACATGGGCATACTATGAAACATAATCGCTTATAATTATCGACGACGGTGAAATTTTACTTGAAAATAGGCGCTGCAAGCGGATAAGACGATTTTGTGAGCTTGTAAGTGTTTACCATCCGCAGCTAATGTAACGTCCACCAACGTTTCGTTGTTCAGCAGCGATGAAAGTACAGAGATGAAATTGGGCTGATGATTTTTCCAGCGTAAACAGTAATGTTGATTCGGCATTTTAGTATCTAGAACAAGTTGAGAAGACGCTTTGATTACTTCGTCGGAGACAATTGAGTTGGTCGCACTGGAACGGAATCAAAAATTTATTATTCTAGGTAATCTACTCTACAGGGGAGTATGACACAACCTGTCCATTCGATGCATTCGAATTTTGGAGATGATTTAACGCATTGATATGGCACTGATAATTATCGAGCGTTTGATTAATAGTTCAAAATCAACAAATACGTCATAGTCCTTGACCTACACCGTACCTAACCAAACTTTGAACAACCCGCCAAACAATAAGTGCTATTTTCTAAGAGGTAAAAACGTATATAACTTACGATTTTAGATAACTACGGAGATAAACTTTTTCGAAAAAAAACTCGAACCGTAGACCGCAACTTTACCGCAGAAAATTGATTACTTTTTCGTTCATAAAATGCGTAATTTGGACAAAAATAATCGTACAATTTTGAGCTTTCTTTCACATACATACCACATGAGTAAGTATTTACCACTACAAATGAACATTATAACTTACAAACACAGAGATATTTTTATCATGACGTCAAGCGGCTTTATGCTTTACGTCACAAATAATTACCAATGTAGCCAATGTAGAGACAAAATATCAATTACAATTTTCGTTTTTCAATTTTTGCGAAAAAATTGAAAATTATGCATAAATTATTTCTGCATTATTTTTTAAAAAAATTACCTCGTGTCGAGATCGACGAAAGTATCAAGTATTTGTAAAACTTCAAGCTACAACTCTTGTTTGAATTTTTTTTTTATTGGGCCTCTTACCTCCTCACAGTTTTTAATAATTAAAAAACTGTGGGTAGGTAAGTGGCCCAATTAAAAAAAATTTCAAACAAAAGTTGTAGCTTGAAGTACTAGGAATAATTTTGGTTATAACAAAAATTTCAATCAGACCCCTCCTTCCCCACCAATTTTGAGTAATATAACTTATTCACACGTATTCAAAATTTTTCAATGTTATATTACTTAAAATTGGTGGGGAAGGAGGGGTCCGATTGAAATTTTTGTCATAAACAAAAGTATTAGTGGAACTTTCAGTAACAATTTTTGTTTGAAAACTTTTTCAATTGAGCCCCTCTCTCTCAACTTATTTTTCATAACACTCCCAAAATACTAATTAAAAATTGAAGGGTGAAGGGGAAAGGGTCCAATTGAAAAATTTGTACAACAAAGTTGTAGCTCAATATGTTAGGAAAAATTTTGGCCATGACAAAAATTTCGATTGGACCCCCTCCCTCCCCTCCAATTTTGGATAATCCAACTCGTTCAAATACATACATTATTAAAAACAGGGGGGAGGTAAGGGGCCCGATTGAAAAATTTTTCAAACAAAAGTTGTAGCTTGAAGTTTTACAAATACTTTTAGTACAAAAATTTTGATTGCAGCTCTCCCTCCCTTCCTTCCAATTTTGAATATGAAGTTCTTTCCAAAAATTTTTAAAACCAAAAATGAGAATAATTTTGAAGCATTTTTAAAAATGAACTTTTAAAATTTTAAAATTGATGATTTTTGTAGTGAAAAAATTGGTGATTTTTAAGTGAAAAAATTGGTGATTTTTTTAAAGTGATAAATTGATGATTTTCCTGGTAAAAAAATTGATGGTTTTTTTTTTTGTAAAAATTTGATGTTTTTTTTTTAGTGCTAAAAATAATGATTTTTATTTGTGAAAAATCAATGACTTTTATTAGTGAAAAATTGATGTTTTTTATTTGTAAAAATTTTATGATTTTTTTTCAAGTGATAAAATTGATGATTTTCATTTGTAAAAAATTGATGATTTTTTTGGTTTAAAAGAATTAATGATTTTTTTAATGAAAAAATTGACGATTTTCATTTGTAAAAATTTGATGATTTTTTTTTAAAGTGATAAAATAGATAATTTTTAATTTTGTAAAAAATCGATGATTATTATTTTATTAGTGAAAAATTGAAGATTTTTCAACGAAAAAATTGATGTTTTTTATTTGTAAAAATTTTATGATTTTTTTCAAGTGATAAAATTGATGATTTTCATTTGTAAAAAATTGATGATTTTTTTTTAGTGATAAAATTGATAATTTTTATTTTTGTAAAAAATCGATGATTAATATTTTATTAGTGAAAAATTGATGATTTTTATTTGTAAAAGTTTTATGCTTTTTTTTCAAGAGATTAAATTGATGATTTTCATTTGTAAAAAGTCAATGATTTTTTTTGTGAAAAAATTGACGATTTTCATCTGAAAAAATTTAATGATTTTTTTTTAAAGTGATAAAATTGATAATTTTTATTTGTAAAAAATGGATGATGTTTTTGTGAAAACATTGATGATTTTTATTTGTAAAAATTTTATGATTTTTTTTTTTTGAAGTGATAGGATTATTGATGATTTTCATTTGTAAAAAATCGATGATTTTTCGTGTGAAAAAAATGTTTTTTATTTTTTGTAGAAATTTGATGATTTTTTTCAAGTGAAAAAATTCAAGATTTTTTTTTGTTAAAAATCGATTAGCCGATCGTGTAGAGAAATGTACATACATACGAACGAGTTATATTATTTTTATTCCGCATTATTAGCGTGATTACATAAAGAAATGGAAATTCAAATCAATATGACGTAGGTATCATATCTTCTTTTTGTAATGTAGGTGCCTATCTAGTACCTAGTACCTATCAACGACATTACGAAAGTGAATGAATGATGGACAAACACAGCAAACATGAAAATTAAACATCAACAAAAAATAATTTATATTGAAAAAAATGAAGAGATTACAAATTGTAAAAAACATCCTACGAACTTTTCATATCACTTTTCCATTGAACGAATATTTATAATAATTAATAAATTATGTACAAGACACAATCGAAGATGTTGAACGTCGACGATGAACGACGTAGGGTGTATAAATTAAAAAAAAAAAACTATACGATTGCCAAAAATGGGACAAAGAAAGGTACATGAAATGTTTACCTAGTGTACATACATTTTTTTTTACTAACGACATAATTGTACAACATAAAAATCATCGGAATCGTAAAAAAAAAAATCAATAAAAAAAAGGGTACGAGACGACAGATGGGCCGGACAGTTTTAAAAAATATTACACGTACTTAGGGTCCATATCTATGTACCTACGTACACTACATACGTACATAAGCTTCAATTTCAATTTGCAGCTGTTCAAAAGACAAGTTGACTTGAAAGTTAACACCGAATGCTAAGCGTTCTTTCGTAAATAAATAAATAAATAACTAAATCTAAATTAAGCTTCCAGGGTTTTCTAACGATAGACTTACACGACGAAATTTACAATTATTAGGTATACGGTTCATAGGTACATACGATAAATTCTAGGGCGAAATAAGCAATCAACTTCAATTGACCAAACGCACGAAAATAGTACGCCCTCTAATTCCTTTATTATCGAGTTGTTGCACAGCTTGTTCGGCTTCTTGAGGAGTTCGAAGGCATACTCTGGCGTCGCCGGTCGGCAGGCCTTTATCGTTAAATCTTCTTATCACATTTTCCCGTTGCACGTCGAATTCGCTGAAAAATTCCAGTATATCGTCGACCTCGGATTTATAAGGCACATTTTCCATCGAAACGACGCAGCCTGGTTTGCCGAAATTTTCCGGCGGCCCGGACGGTTGTCTGCCGGGTATCGGCGGTCCTCTGGGAGGAAAAGGTCTGGGCCCCTGACCAGGACCGGGTCCAGGGCCGGGGGCTCCGTAAGGTGGCGCCGTGAACCTGGGCGAATACGGTCTCTGGTTCGAAGGAGGTGGTAAATCGTTGTAACGAGCCGGGTTGGAGGAGAATTTCTCTTCGGGTAACTGGTTGCCAACCACTCGCAGTACTTCTTCTCTGGGAATCGGCGTTATCGTCACCGTTCTGTACTTCATTTTGGTATTATTTTTTTTCGAGACCGCTTCGGCGGCGTTCTCTTCGCTTTCGAATTCGCAAAAACAGTCTCCGGTTCGTTTGTAGTTCGTATCGAAGAGCAGATGAATGTGAGACGGGATGACGTTGATGTCGGTGAAGAAATTAACGATATCCAGCTCGCTGACCGGAGAGGGCAGGTTTTTGATTAGAATACAGTTGGACTTGATTTCTTCGCTTTGCTGTTCGCACTCTTCGGCCGAGCCTTGACTGTCGTCGTCCAAGGTGTCGTCGGAAATCTGATAGTCCGCTTTGGCCACCAGGAAATCTTCCTCAGAGATCGGCTCCAGTTTGACTCGACCGCCGCCGATTAGTATTTTATTCCTATCGGCCAGCGCGTTCTTTACCATCGCGTTGTCGGCGAATTTCAGGTAGGCCACTAACGAAGCTTTGTTCTTATCTTTCATAAGTATCAAATCGTCCGGCGCGCCGCTCGGAAACGCGTCCAGCACCTGTTGCTTTCTAACTCGTTTCGGAATGAAGCTGATTTTCAAGCAATGCTGATCGATCGTAGCGATCGAATGATCTTGGGCCGCTTCCCAGACGGCCGAGTCCATGTCGCAAACAGCGATTCGACGACCCCGTACGATTTTACCGGTGTACTTGATCGCTTGCAGCTTTTGACTGAGATTTAGAAACTTCACAAACGCCAATCTGGCTCGATTTTCTGCATCGTCCGGCTGAAACTTGATCGACGACTCGTACAAAGGTAGCGGCGTGAAGAATCGTTTCACATCGTCGACGACAGTGTCTCGAGGCAGATTTTCCACCCGAACGCAGACGCTTCCCGGATAAGTGGGCGCCAACGAGGAATCTTTTTTGAATTCGTAGCCGCTTTTGGCACGATCCTCCCAGTCTCGGTCTGGTTCGTCGAAATTTCTACGCGAATACGGTCTTCGATTGGCGGCGCGACCGTCGTCGTCGTAGGCGTTATTTTCGCCGCCGCCGGCCGAATACGAATACGCGCTATTGTCGTAGGAATTAAAATGATCGTCGTCCCTGCGACCGTAGTGACCGCCGTTGTTGTGATTTCTGGACATTTCGCCGCCGCCATTGTAATAAGAATAAGGTTTCGTTCCGTTATTGGCGCCTGATTTGTTATGATAACCGAACCGTTCGTAATCGTAGCCATTGCCATCAGTCTTTGATTCGTCGTCGTCGTCCCGCTGCTGTATCCTTGGTAACTTTTGCGACGGTCCGTGGTCGTCCGGCGCGTCTCTCGAATGCGAGGGCGCCATTTTCGAAGCCTGATTGGCGGCCATTTCGTTGGCGAAACCAGCTTGAGCCAGGTGAGCGCGCTGATAAGGATTGAAAAATGGCGGCATCTGCATCGGTGGCACCGCAGTACCAGACTTGTCGCCGGCCATCGGCGGCGTCGGCGTCGGGTATCCGACAAACGGATACATGGACGGCGGTGGCGGCGGATACGCGCCGCCGCCGAAAGGGAATTGCGCCGGGTACATGGCGTACGATGGCATCGGCATGCCGGAGACGTCGCTTTCAGCTCTGCTCCCGTTGGACGCCGCTTCGGCCGCCGGTTTATCCGCCGCTTCCTTCTGGGAGGCGGATTTTTCGTTGCTCGCCTGCTGCGGCACCGTCCAAGGCGATATCATCGGCGGCATAGGAACCTCGCCCATCCCCCATCGTTTTTGCGCTGCTTCTTGATCGGGTTTAGCTGTCGACGTTGCCGGGTCGCCGCCGGAAGGGCTCTTGCCCTCCTGCGAAGCGCCACCAGCAGCTTTGGTCTTGGCTAAAATCTGGGCGACGATGGTCGAAACGCTGTCGCCGATCATCGGACGTTGTTCGTTCGATTTAGCTTCGCTAACCGGCGACACCTTCAGCAACGTGAGTTCGTTTTTACGTTTAGTCGCGTCGCTGATTTCCGCGGCCGCCGCCGCCGCCGCAGCTTTCGACTTGCTGTCGGCCGAATTTTTCTTCGATTCGTCTTTCGACGGTGATTTGCCTCGCTTGTCGTACGTTCTTCGTTTGTCTCTGGATTTATAAACGTCTCTATCCTTACTTCTGCTCCTTCTCTTGTGCCTGTCCCTGCTGCGACTTCTGTCTTTGCTGCGACTTCTATCGCGACGCCATTTCCTATCTCTGGTTCGGCCGCCGCCGCCACCGCCGCCGCCGTATCGATATTTATCGCGATATCGCCAATCTCGCGACCTCGATCGACTTCGCGAGCGCGATCTACTCTTACTCATCGAGCCGGATCTCGATCTGGAAACGGATCGAGTTTTACCGCCACTATCCGCTTTCGACGACGATTTACCAGCGTGAGATTTACTAGCGATTTTCGATTCGGTATGCGCCACCGTCGGTTTCACATCTTTAAGCTGCGAGCTAGTCGGCGGTGCGGGAATGACGACTGGAGCGGCGCCGCCGCTGCTAACGGACGGCAGCGACGACAGATTGGGTAACACGGACGACATTCCGCTCAATACGGTCGGTAGCATGGACAGAGAAGAAGCGCCGAATGTGCTGGCTGCAGCCATTGATTGCATCAGGTTTTGCAAAGTTAGCGCTTGCTGTCGGGCCAATTCGATCACTTTTTGCATTTCCGTACGCGAACTGAGCAGCAGCTTGATTTTGGCATCTTTGATTTTGCCTCCGTCCAGCAACATCGCTTGTCGAGCATCTTCGTCCGATCTGCATCACACACAGAAAATAGCTAGATCAGATACAGTTAACTTACGAAGGCAATCGATTAAGCATTACATAAATAATAAAATAGTACGCTTACCCGAATGCTATAAAAGCGTCGCCGTTTTCTCCGCCAACTATGTGCACACCGCCGTCCGGAATTGTGAGATTTTGAAAAAATTGCCTTATGTCGGCAGCGTTTGCGTTCCATGGTAGATTCTGCAGTCGAATTATTATGCTCATCGTTTCGGATTAGCCTGTAATCAGACGATTTCATCTTGTTTACAATATGTCTTGTACGTCTACGTACGAATAGTTAATAGGTATCTACGTAATTATCTAGGTAGGTACAAATTTTCAAAAGAATGTTACGGCATAAATAATCAAATATTCGCCCATTTCTACATAATTTTACATCAAGTTCTTCCGATTTTATTGCACTCGACTGCCACCGTCACGTCTTTGTCCATTAGGGTGGCCCTTATTTTTCGAATTTTGGAAATGTTGTCGGGACGAGGGGTCAATTGGTGACATATTGGTAGAAAATAATTCCCTATTTTTTATTTTTCCTCTTAACTGAATTTTAAGCCGTTTCTCAGGGGCCCCCAAATTTGAAAAAATCAAAAAAATAGAAAAAATAGAACATTTTGAAAATTTTTGAAATTTTTTTAGCAAAATGGTCATAGGGATGGTATTTCTATAAGACAAAACCATTTTCAATGGACATGAAAAAACGTCAATTTTTACGTTTTTTAAAAAATTTGAAAAAAATGGCTACAAATTAAAAAAAAAAAAAAAAATTGAATAAAATGGTTCCAACATACATGTTATCACCCAAAAAGGTCATTTACGGTGATTTTTCACCACTGCCGTATCAGTGAAAATTTTTCAAAAACTATCAAAAATTGAAAAAAATGAGGTTCCCAAAAATGAAGGTAAGGATGAAAAATCGCCGTAAATGACCTTTTTAGGTGATAACATGTATGCTAAAAACATTTTATTCCAAAAAAAAATGTTTCTTTAATTTTTAGTCATTTTTTTCAAATTTTTTAAAAAACGTAAAAAATTACGTTTTTTTTTATGTCCCATGAAAAGGGGGCGTAAAGATAAGAAATCATTGAAAATGGTCTTGTCTTATAGAAATACCATCCCTATGACCATTTTGCTAAAAATTTTCAAAAATTTTCAAAATATTCTATTTTTTCTTCTTTTTTTTTGATTTTTTCAAATTTGGGGGCCCCTGAGAAACGGCTTAAAATTCAGTTAAGAGGAAAAATAAAAAATAGGGAATTATTTTCTACCAATATGTCACCAATTGACTCCCCGTCCCGACAACATTTCCAAAATTCGAAAAATAAGGGCCACCCTATTGTCCACTGAAAAAAAAAAGGGTCGAGTTGACCCTATTCAACAATTTGCTTGTTATAGGTATTACGAATTCGTGCATCCTGTTATTATGGTGGTCAAGTGAGAATGATTTTTTTCCTGGAAATGAAACAACAAAATTTCCACCCGAAAAATTTTCCTAAAGAAATTTTCAACAACTTTTTCTACAGAAAAACATTTTTCTGTTTTTTTTTTTTTTTTTTTTCCATTCTGAAGTTTAAAAAATATTTTATTTATTCATTTCACTATAAAAGAAAAAAAAATTGATCCCCAAAAATTGGGACTTTTTAATTTCAGAAAAATGTTTAAAATCATTCGAAAAAAAATCTCAAGTTTTTTTTCGAAAATGAAACGAATTTTTTTCTTTACAAAGAAAAAATTGAGAAACGTTTCCACAAAAATTTAAAAAAATATCTTCACAATATAAGAAAATTTTATAATATCTTTTCTCCTAAAACAAAAGAAAATTTTTTTTAAATATTTTTTTTCCCAAAAAATCCTGAAATTTCTTCCTCCAAAAAAATTTGTAGGTACTCCGGAAGAATTGAGATTTCTCTATTTCAAAAAAAAACTGATTTCCAAAACAATTTTTAAAAAAATTTTTAACCAAAACATTCGTAGATATTTAATTTTTTTTAATTCAAAAATGAGAATTTTCCTGCAAAAAACAGAGACCCTCCTGCCAAAAAAATAGAAATATTTTTATTTTTCAGAAAATTGAAAAAAATCCAAAAAATTAAGATTTTTTACTTTAGACCTAGAGTTAAAAAAGTATTCTTATTTCAAAACAATTTTATTCAATTCCAAAACGAAATAAAATTCAGATTTTTGATTTTAAAAGAATGAGAATTTTCGACAAAGTTTTAAAAATATTTTTACTTCAAAAAATTGATATTTTTTTTAACGCCTTATAAAAGCAACTACCTAAGCCTAGTGGTGTGAAAATGTTTTTTATTACAACACAATTTTTAAAATTTTTTGTACCAAATAATTAATTTTTCTTTCATTTTACTAAATTCTTTTCTTTTTTTTTTCATTCTACAGACTCAGTTTTTTTTATTCCAAAAAATTCTTTCTTTTTTTTATTCCAAGAAATGAGGATTTTTTTCCAAAAAAAAAATATTTCCTTCCCGCTTGAAAAATTGTTTTCAAGAAAATTAATTTTTTTCTTCAGAGAAATCAAAATATTTTGAAATTTTTTTGAAAAATTCACGACTTTTATAATTTTTATGACCGTTAGACATCCTGTTATTTTGGACTTTTGAATTGTTTAAATGTCTTAGGTACCCCTAAGTTTTTTCATTTTATGAGAAAATAATTCCCTATGAATTTCAAGTAGGGACGAGTCACCCCCTTCCCTTCTTTTGTCGGATAAATGAAAAAAAAACGCAATTTTTAAAATCTTGCATTTTTTTGGTTATAAACCACCTTTAAGTTGTCCTTTGTCATGAGAATGAATTCTTAATTTTTTATTTTCTTCTCAACTTAATTTTTCAGCGGTACCTTGGAGCGTCATTAATTTTTCAAAAAAAAAAAAAAAAAAAAAAAACGAAAAAAATGGGAGAATTTTTTTTACCTAGCATTTCAAGTTATTTCATTTTATTAGAAAATTTTTCCCAATATTTTTTTCATTTTCCCCCTGATTCAATTTTTACTGATGCAGTACCCCCCCCCCCCCCCATCCAGTTTGGAAAAATATGATAAAAAAAACATCGGAAGTATAGTTTCAAAATTCCAAGTCTACAAAGAAAAAAAAATAGTCGGTAGGTCAAGGTACCTATATCATTTTTCAAAGTTCCCTCCTCCTCTCTTTGCAAGTCCCTACCCTCCGTTCCTAAGGGCCTAATTGAAAAAATTTTCAAACAAAAACTTTAGATTGAGATCCCTGGAATAATTTTGGCCATTAGCGAAATTTCGATAGAACCCCTCCCGCCACGCCAATTTTGCACAATACGTATCAAAATCAGCGAATAAATTTCATTTATGTATCGTGAAAAATTGGAGGGGAAAGAGGGGTTCGATCAGGATTTTTAACGCGTCGCGAGAAAATAAATTGGAGCTGAAGGTGTAAATTAAAAATAAAACTTTTCAGTACAGCAAAAAAACGAAAATCTGATTGTAAATCAAGTATCAATTTTCTCTTTTTGATGGAAATTGGGAATGGGTTCTAGACAATTCAAACTACCAATTGCATACGTTGTGTTTTCCAGTTGGTGAATCAGCATCTTTTTGGTTGGTATATTCAAACTGCAGGCGACAGCTAAAAAGCGAAAATTGACGTAGGTAATATTTTATCCGGTGCAACTGCAAAGTGTATGTATAAGTACTTCTGGCCAAACTAAGTGGTGAAATTTTTTTTCTGTAGTGAGTGATTAGTTTTTGTGACTTTTGCTGTCGAAATTCAAAATTCAATTTGAGTTTTATACATTACGAAAACTAAGCCTCCCAGAAAAAATTTCATTCTCAACAATTTTGGTTCTTAGCACTTTTTTCGTAGAACCCTCAGTTTGGCCAGAAATATCTACTCTACACTCGGTACGAAATAAAAAAGTAAGCAATTTTTTTCGCTAATTTCAAAACCATAGATCATCTAACTAGGTCACCCTGTATATCATTTCAAAAAAATAATAATCAAATTTTTATAATTTTTATTATATTTTCCTCAATTTTTGGAAAATGTTTGCTAGGTAGCTAATTATTGTTTTATCGAATTGTCTAGTCAAAACTACAGATAGTCCAGTCAAATTAGCCATTTACCTGGAACTAATTGGGGGAAAAGATTTTTTTTCACGAAGTTGCTCAGAAATGGGTCCTTTTCAACATATATAAAATCCACCGAAATCCGACCGGTGCTTCACCCCCAAAATCCACATTTTTGCCTATTTCACGTTTATCTTGGCTCCTAATTGAGCTACAGGAAAAAAGTTGAATCAAAAAATGTGTAGAATTGGACTTCGAACAAAAAAGGACGTTGGAATTTTTTTGATACGAGCAGTAGAACCCCACAAATAATTTTCAAAGTTTGCAAGTGAAGGGAAATTAGGGGTACAGAGTGGGGGATACCTGGTTTGCCCTAGGAAACCGATTTCGATCACTTATATGCCAAAAGGTCAACCGTGACTAGACAAAACTTTGACAAAAATTTCAGACCCCTCGGGCAAGTATTTGGGGGGGGGGAGGAGGGGCTAATTTTTTTTTCAAATTACCAACCTCATATTTTTTTGTCAAATTAAGATAAACAATTTTCCTTCTTTCCACGGATTCTGAGGGGTCAGAAGAATCCCTAGCCAAAATTTCAAAATTTTTGAACAATTTTTGGTCGAGTTATGGCGTTTTAATTGTCCAAGGAACTTAGCCAGAAATATGATGATTATACTTAGAACTGGTCAAGTTCCTTGGAGAATTTGTCAAAGTTTTGTCTAGTCACGGTTGACCTTTTGGCATATAAGTGATCGAAATCGGTTTCCTAGGGCAAACCAGGTAACCCCCCCACTCTGTACCCCTAATTTCCCTTCACCTGGAAACTTTGAAAATTATTTGTGGGGTTCTACTGCTCGTATCAAAAAAATTCCAAAGACCTTTTTTATTCGAAATCCAATTCTACACATTTTTTGATTTAAATTTTTTCCTGTAGCTCAATTAGAAGCCAAGATAAACGTGAAATAGACAAAAATGTGGATTTTGGGGGTGAAGCACCGGTCGGATTTCGGTGGATTTTATATATGTTAAAAAAGACCCATTTCTGAGCAACTTCGTGAAAAAAAATCTTTTCCCTCAATTTGTTCCAACCAACGTCATATTTCTGGCTAATTTGACTGGACTAAGAATCGAATCGACTGTTTAAAAAAAACTATTTTTTTCTTCTCGGCGTTCAAAGGTGATGTTTACAGGAATTATGCAAAATTGAAGGTGGTAGGTGAGAGAGACGAATTCAATCGAAATTTTTCTAATGACCAAAATTATTCCAAGGATATCAATTTCCAATTTTTGTTTGAAAAGTTTTTCAAAGGCGACCTTTGGAACAAAGATAGAGGACTTCCAAACGAAGAGGATGGGCTCTCTCTCAAAAAAAAAAAGGAAGTTTTAGAAAAATGTCATGCAGGCTCATTTTTTTCCTTGTAGATTTTATTATTATTATGTCCATTATTAAGATTCAGTCGTGAAATCGCCTATTCATTTTCTCTTTGCGACTACTTACACTGTAATTTCATTCATTTTGTTTTCATATTTTTTTCTGAATATACGTTCACAGACAAACTTACTTATGAGATAAGATTTGATGGAAAATGATCACTTGTCATCGTCGCAGCTCGTAGACTCGTAGTACGAGTACCCAGACTAGACCCACAGCTTACTATACATAGTTTTTTCTAAGTTTGCCTGGGTGGATCTGGAATTCTGGATGTAATAATACCAGTAAAGAAGTAAAGAACTAAAGATGAGCTCAATTCAATTCTACTTTGTACGCATACAGCATGTACTCGTATGCCTCAATTAGTCTCATTTTGTGTGTGGCATGCACATCATAAGTCAACATGTAAAAAGCCTTTACTCTGATCAGAGTTCATCGAAAAATGAGAATGTATTTTTTTAGCACCTGTTATCGATATTATATTATTTTTTCATTTTAAATTAGTAAGTCTCCTCTTTAGTCTTTACCTACGTAGATATAGCTATTGCTTTTTATTTTGCCTCATAAGTGAATAGTGATCGGTGAAAATATGTAAGTAGGTTGGTAGGTAAGTAAGTAGGTCTAGGCACGAGTATGAATGCACGTAATGTAATGTAAATTGTAAGTAAGTACGTCACGTATATTTGAATTTCAGTCATGTCATAACAAAATAACAAAAATAGGCAGAGCTACTCAGCGATTAATCAGTAGGTATTCTAGTATGAACTTTAATACCTACAAACATGTAGTACTTTCGATGATTTGATGCAATTTACGAGTAAGCATACATTTTGCTCACAGTTACGATTACGAAGCCATCAGGAACACCTTACATGTACCTAGTTTGTTTAAGCAGGCGTAAGACTTTTGTGATCAATGAATAATAAGCGAAGTGAAGTACCTAAGTATGTTGACTGGAATGTTGACTCACTCAGTGGGACAATGAAAATAAAGCAATCGATACTTCTCCACCTTTTCAAACAGCGATATCGACGCACCACCTATCAAGTGAATGATAATAATTAGAAAAAACCAGATACCTAGTTTTGTTTATGAGGTTAGATGGTGAACAAGATAGATAAAAACTTATCTATCTTGATGGTGAACGACATTTTCTGCAATATTATTTTCACACACTTATAGGTACTGACGTGAAGCTAGTTGGCCTCCTGCAAAATTGTTTTTGGTCTTTCAAGCGATCAAAATGTAGTATTGAAGTTGGTAGAAGTTTAATAACGCTCTAATACAACAATCAATGAAGTTAAATCAGTACCTATTAGCTTCAATCTGTAAGGATACAGTGATCAGATTGAAAAAATAACGACGACCAAATAAAACTTTTTTTTTTAAATACCTATTTGATAATAAATTTTTACTCTGAAGACGCACCATCAGGATGAGGCATACCGCAACACATCGTGATAAAACTAGTAAATAATAAAAATTAAAAAAAAAAACTATGGCAGTGCGAATTTTGAAGCTACCTAAGATAGGAAATTAGATTGCACGAAATTTGAAATAGAAAAATGCCCTCAGACGTCGAATTTCTCCATCAAAAGTGATTACAAATGGGGCAAAAAATCTGAATTTCCGCTTCTTTTGAGTTTTAATTTTTCAAATTAGTTATGTTCGCTTCGAAAGATCTAGGTACTTATGTAATAATGGTAGGTAGGAGATAGAAAAACGTTAGCAATAGGTAATTCACCTGATAATATTGATATTTACAATCCAAGTGCAAACATCATAATAATTCAAATAAATTCAAGTTTTGCTAAAATGTAGGAGAAAGAAAAGTATACGAGTATGTAGATTAGGTTCGATAGATTGAGATATTTACGAACAGTGTTGAGCAACTCCCAAGCTCTCTGGTCAGAGATCTGTCTCTAAAATATTGGAGAGCTTTTGCTTTATGTACAGCTAAGCTCTGAAATGGAAATTTTCAATTAAGCTCCAACTCTTTTCTGTTTTTATTTTTTTATCAAGGTTATTACAAAATCAATTTCTCCGGGCTTGTATCGCTCCTATTGACGCAAAAAAAAATTATTTCGATAGGAAAAATTAAAAAAATTTCTTAATGCAAGGTGACCAAATTCTCTATTTTCCTAAAAAGTCGATCCTTGTTTACTAACAAAAAAAAAAAAAAAAAAATTAAAAATAAGAAAATTTTGATTGGCCATTAAAATCAAAAATTGGTAATCCTGAAATGAGAATTTTTCAATTTTTTCTGTCGAGATAATTTTTTTCGAGTCAATAGGAGCCATTCAATTCCAGTTTTGGAATCAAGCAGATGGAATTTTTTTTCTTAATTTGAAACCTCAATTTTTTCCAGCCATCTTCAACTTTTCAACCCCCTGGTAGGGTGAAAAATTTGATATCAAATTTCAAGGCCAATGATAAAAGTTCGAAATTTCTTTTTGATCCACCTTAATGTTCAAGTCTACGTTGTTGTTTCAAAAGCTTTTTCGAAGAAGAGCTTTTTGAATGAAGCTTCGAGCTATTTTGTGAATAGCCCAACCTCTTGAGCTAAGCTCTATTTTTTCACATTTTAAAAATAGAGGTAACTCTTTGGAGCTAAGCTCTCAATTTATAAGAGTTAAGAGCTAAGCTCCCCAAAAAAAAAAAAAAAAAAAAAAAAAAAAAAAAGGGAAAAAACTGAGCTTGCTCAACACACACAGTTTACAACACAGCATGAGCAGTTAGAAGTTCGAAGGAATACTTTACCTGGATGTCAGCAGGTGAGTAAGTATAGGTACGTAGGTATAGTTTAATGAGAGATTGAAGTAGGACTTCTGCTTTTTGGAATGTCATACTTTATTCATAAATAATTTTTGTACGGTGAAAAAGTGTCTCGAAGGGACACTATGAAATTCATCTGGATTTGATAACGCGATATTTGTACAAGATATTTTGTCGCTAAGCTTTATAACTGCATGTAGAGTAGACCTGATATTTTTACTGTATTCGTTTCCTATGCAGGCAGTAGTACCATGAAGTAGGTAGGTAGGTAGGTAGCTGAGAAGATCGTCGGCAATATCAAACAGAAACAAAGTTGTAAGATTTCTACGGTATATACAAAACACGATGAAAACCTTTACAAAGAATTAATGCTCGTGCGCAGTAGTCGTCATTATTCCGGGAAGTACGAACTCAAAAGCTGTACAGAAATCGTAGACTAATAATTATACAAAATTCAAACTTCGTTCGTAAAAAATTGGTGCAATTCAAACTGAAATTTTAAAAATTGTTCCAATGAAATGGACGACGCAACACTATCAACTGGCAAATCAGAATTTAGTACCAAACTACCAAAGATCAATTTTTCAAGTTCGATTCAAGTGTCTCAAGAATCAGCTCGAGCTGAAAAATTGAACGTGCGGGGGGGGGGGGGGGAGGAGAATACCTACCTGAACATTTTATCAAGAGCAAAGCGAACCGGTTAACAAATCGATCTAATTTTGAATTTGTGTTTATGGAATAATAAAAATCGCACTGGGGTTTTCAAATTGCTAACCTTTTTTTTAGTACAGGGTGCTTCGAATCGTCGAAAGAGCAAGACGCTGCGCAAGCAGAAATCTTATAGGTAGGTAAATATATGTCTTCTTTAACACATCGACGATTTCATCGACTATATGTATATATATAAGTAGCTACACTTTTAATACGACACGAGAAGTACCTTCAGCGAAAGAAAAAAAATACGATCTAACGTTCCAATTCCATCGAAATCGTCCCATGCGTTGTGTTTTGAATAGCCATCTTCACATTACGAAATTGAATTTTCAAACAATATTTTCTCAATCTTGACATAAATATACCCAATAATGGCGATCGAGAAGTTTGTCAACGGAATAATAATTATGATATTTTGAGTAGATAACCTAAGCTTTCGACATAGGCACAGTATTATTACGAATTGAGTAACGCGAAAAAATCTCTCACATAGATTTGTAAACTTATCATTGTAGTTTGGTTGGAAATCATTACCCAATCATTGGTGGAGCATTTTTTAGTTGGATTTCATAAACACAATTTTAGTATACCTACCAAATTGATTTTTTTCGTAAATGAATGATAAATTTACGTATGCAAAACGAGAATTTTCATATGTGCAGAAATTCATTCTGATAGTTTTTTTTTTTTTTTCGAGATGAATATTTCAGAAAACCGTCCACAAACTGAGGGAATATTCTAAATGAATAATTTACGTTCATACACCCTTCGCGAATTTTCAAATTACAAGCAGAGCCAACACATTACACAAAATACACCCTCGAGCAGTTTTTTAAAATAATACGAATAAGATTCTGAGAACTTTTTCTTAATATCTCATTTGGAAGACAAAAGTGAATCGATGAAAAGTCTTGTAAAACGTTCGATGAACCTCGACGCGCTGAGATGCGTTTCTTCGATCGAATTTTCTTGGTCATGCGCTTCGAAATCAATATGAAATTCTATCTTGATCTTAATCGTCGAGCTTCAACGCTTCGTCAGGATCGAAGTAACGAATATTTTTCTTCTTCCAAAGATTACGAACAACAACGAGCCAGTTTCTAGTTCCACGAAAATTGAAACGAGCTTGTAGGAATAATACCAGTACGTAGCAGCTACGTACACGTACGTGTGAAAAGAAGAAAAATATGAAATTGGCATATACTTCGAGTAATGCTTAGAAGTTACGATTATGTTCGTAAATTTATTCGCGAAAAGACGGATTGTTCGATTGAAATTCAAATTGCGATGATTTATTTCGTCATAATTTCACCTCGTACGTAACTGTTTTCAGTAGCATTAACTACTTGTGAATGAAATTAGTGTCGATTCGAGAAAGTAATAACGTAGTAGATCAATTATAGACGTATCAGCGATTTAAAACAAAATCTGAAATTTATCGGTAAAGTTGCAATTAATGTATTAATAAAACGAGTACGGCGGGTCGTTAGATTTACATACACTATTAATCGTTTACACCGTGTTCGGTGTGATGATTCACTAAGCAAGTTATACTATAACAACATAAGCTGAAAGATTATATAGCATCGATCGGCCAATCTTCAGTTTATGAAAAGATGCGTAACATCATCTGATAAAAACTTTCGATTCGAAAGGACCAAAAATTGATCAACGCAACGTCGTAAACACATTTTAAAAAATCATCAGCGATACGATCCGCTATGCTGTCGCTGCGCTGTACAGAAACGTTCGCATACATACCCAAGTAATTTGATCAATTGAAGATTATCAACTGCGTGACAAAAACGCATCGAGCAGCGAAGCATTTCTTCAATTATTCAACTAGAATTCTTACACATTTACGCCGTACCATTCTTTTGTAAAATCACGAATAACTTATAGAAGATAAAATTCTCTAAACTTTCACGTTACCTTTACAATTTTTTATATCCACTGCATACTATAATGAAGACCGAAAGAAAGTCAAGAATACAATTATAAATGTATAAATTTCAAATTATCGTGTCACAGGCGCTTAAATACACCAGAACTGAAACAAATTTAATCACTTATTCTTATCTATCGTGAATCCAATAAACCTGGTAGGCTCGATATCTGAAACAAAACAACACAAAAGTCTATTAGCATCAACTCGGCATTTCAGTTCAATAAATTGGAAGAAAGACAAAATTAATTTAATCGCACCATCGATGGGGAACATATTTCAATTAATAGTTTCAAGAATGAGAATAGACACGTACACGAACATATTACTCAAACTCAATCTGATTTATCAAAAATATAGTGGAATATACGATAACAACAAGAGAAACATTGGCGTAAGGTACTTACGTTAGGGTGAATGAGATAGGTGTCAATCATCACCGAATTTCAAACGAACATACACAAAGTTTAATTAAGTAAGAAATTAAAGAAAAATTCAAAGCAAAAGACAAGAGAAACACAAATTAAAATAATAATTTTACATTTTTTAGTCAACAACTTCTAAAATAATAACAACAACCTGGCAAACAAAATGGCGAAAATTGAAAAATTCAAGCACCGTGGTCATCTGTTTTCAGCCAAGTGAGAATGACCATTCAAAATTTTGTTTGAAATGTTGAACTATAGAGTGCGTTCCAAACATTCGTGATTTTTTTTTTTTTTTACCTGAGTTGAGTGACCACATCTGTTTTTCTGTTTTCTGCTCATCTCAATCAGTCTCTCATTCATATTTCTCATAGAACCGAATTTTTTAATTTTTACACGAGTCTCTCAATCATTCTACACCCAGGACGCAAGAAAAAAAAATTAATAAATACCAAAATATAACCAACAACCAAGACTTGTGATCTCAATTCTCATTCACATCACATCACGACGGTTTGCAATTTAATCACAATCCACATTATTTCTCAATTACGTCACAAATTCAAGATCGTATCAAAACAAAAATAATAAAATTATGCAACAATTATCATTGCAAATTATTTAAAAGGGAAAATAAATTAATGTTCGATGACGTCCGGTCTCCGGTGACACTAATTGATAATAATCTGAGGATAAAAATGAGAAAAACTACTTGGAACTCTGAAGAAAGGGAACCATGCAAATTATTCAGCTCAGCACTCGAGAATCGTGCGATAGAATCAAATCAGTTTATTCCTCAACAACCGAAACACAATCATGAATAATAAACGTGTCTAGTTTAATAAAATATATTGATATTTCACATAAAAAACATTAACGGTTAGATTTAGCGACACGTTCCAATTCGTCTTTCTTCTTGATAGCGTAAGAGTTGGAAGAACCCTAAAACAAACAACCAACATTCACATTTTTAATTATTACGATCATACTTATCGACATCTCATTTTCTGACTAAACATACCTTAGCAGCATTCATCAACTCGTCGGCCAAACATTCAGCAATTGTTTTGATGTTCCTGAATGCGGCTTCTCTGGCTCCGGTACACAATAACCAGATGGCCTGAAATTTAATCATAGTTAAATATCCCATATTGTGAAACAATTTCACATCAAATTCATTATATTAATTACTTGATTAACTCTACGAAGAGGGGATACATCAACGGCCTGTCTTCTGACTGTACCGGCGCGACCAATTCTAGTAGAGTCTTCTCTCGGTCCGGAATTAATGATGGCCGTAACCAAAACTTGTAAGGGGTTCTAATAAGAAAAATAAAAATCAAGACGTTGATAACAATCGAAACAAAAGTGAACAAAAATCAGAAAAACGCATACCTCGCCAGTCAACAGGTGAATGATTTCGAAGGCGTGTTTGACAATTCGAACAGCCATTAGTTTCTTAGCATTATTACGTCCGTGCATCATCAAAGAATTCGTCAAACGTTCAACAATGGGGCACTGAGCTTTCCTAAAACGTTTCGCCGCGTATCTTCCAGCCGAGTGAGGTAAATACTTGGCGTAATTTTCTTTAACGGCGATATAGTCCTAGGGCAATCAAAAAAAGCATTAAAAATCGAATCACCGAGTACGAGTTGATCTGAAAATTACAAAACGTATCATACCTCCAAAGACATGTCGGAAATTTGAACATCGTCGCAACTCCATCGGCCGAATAATTTAATTTCTGGCATTTCAGGTACCACTGCCAAGGGCTGATCGTAAGTTGCTCCTCCAGTTTCAGGAGTATCCCAATTTTCTTCTGCCATGGTTGATCCTAGAGGAAAAAAACAAACACGTAAACACAAATGAAGTACTGCGAGATCGTGGAAATCTATCAAGAACGCGAGTATTGCGATTAATTACAATATGTTAAAACAAAGCGCACTAAGATCTGGAGAAGTGATTTATAACGTTGAAATTTATTAATCACGAATTTCACGAATTACTGATAAAACACTCAACGCGGATATCGCAACGTTAGCACGTGGGACTTCTCGAAAACCGACGACCGGTTGTTTAACAAAGTAAATCAAAATTACAAAGCAAATGAACGAAGCGAAATTGATATAAATTACTTACTCGGATTAAACTGATTCCTTATTAATGAAATTTAAATTATGTACATTAATACATAAGGGCAGAGCCTCGCTCGCACAATTTTTAAAATTTTTTGCTTACGATTTACGTAAAAAGAAATTAAAATTCGACATAACCTCAAAAATGTTGAAGCATTATCACAGATAAAAGTATAGAAACAGATAGTAAACAAAAACCTTTGTCAAAGACAAAAACAAATCGGATAAGTAGGTAGCAGTTTACAACAAGTAGGCACACAAAATCTTCAGAAATACCAGAAATTACCTCAAAATTACAAGAAAATTACGAGAATTGAGAAAACTTTGAAAATTTGTAATTTGATAATAATTTTGTGTTTGATAACAAAAATTTTGAAAAAATTATTTCAAAAGTGCGAAATTGCAGTCTTTTATTAATTAATTTATACTTAATTACGAGTTTTTTCGAATTTGCTTGACAAAGTGAACCTTTGATGGTAGGATCGGAGGAAGTTTTCTCCAAATTTCATCCGTATCATGGCGAACGTATCGTATTATCGGATAACAATTCAGTCGCCTACCGCAGCGAAGGATTCGACGATGGAGTTGTTTTCAGTGAAAAACGACTACAACCGGGAGAATTATTCGTCGTCGAAGTAGAACAAAACCAAAGTCGTCCTCGGGCCAGCTATCTTAGATTGGGATTAACGCAGCTCAATCCATCGGAATGCGCATCACGTAAAATAGAATTGCCCAAACAAGCGGTACCGGATTTGATTATGAGGTTAGAAGAAAGTACTTGGGTTTACACTTTAGACGATTTGTTACCGAGGAAAAGAGAGATTCCTTGGCCGTTTGTCAAAGGAGACTATAACGTAGATATTTCCGATCAGTACATAGAGACTTGTCGAGGAAGATACTTGAGATCAAATCTCAGAAATACTCCTTTTATCAAAAACACCCCAAAAACAATGAGAAATATCGACGTTGGCTATAAAATTGGTGTTGTTTACATTCCAAATAACGACGAAGTAGCGGATTTATTTTTCTTATTCAACGGAGATTTATTTGGACCGTATGCCTTGGAGATACCGTACAAAGAAACGCCGCTCTACGCTGTAGTGGATGTCTATGGGAGAACGCAGAAAGTCAGAATATTACAAATTCAAGCAGGTATAGTATCTTTATTCGACGTTTAGGCGATGGTATAACTTTCACGATTATGCGAATATTTAATAACTCGATTTTATTTCAACAGAACCATCCCTGAAACATCTGTGTCGAGTGACTATTCGTAAGACGTACGATATGAAGCAATTGAATAATTATTCCTTACCGAAGCAAATTATCAACTATTTGAATTCTTCGTGGATACTTTGAATTTATTTGTCGGCACAATTTCGTTTTACATCGTCGTAAATATGGTAATTTTTCATCGCTTCTATGTACATAATATAAAATAAGTAAACGTACAGTTTCATTTCTTGGACTGCTATTATAATTTTTTATTGTCAATATAATGTAAAATTGTTTCGTGTCTCGATTATATTTTTTCCCTAAGAAATCTTGCCGTACTGGAACAAATATAAAAAAGTCGATGCGAACGAATTTAATGCTGCGTTTGAAAAAAAAAAGTCCAATTATTCGGCTTTCTCACCGCACGGCGCCATTTGTCTCAACATATTTTTATTAATAGTCTTTTGCAATTGGATCGTTTTAATTTGAACTTGACTTTGTTTTTTCAGTTGATTTTCCAGCTCTTCGATTTTCCAATTTTGTTCTTTCAGTTGATTTTCCAAATCTTCGATTTTCCAATTTTGCCCGATGATCAAGTGAATAAGTTTATCGTATTCCAACGTTTTCTTACGTAAATATTTGGCGTTCTTTTTCAGTTCCTGCGATTCAACTTTTAGTTCTTGAGCTTCGCACTTTAGCTCTTGCGTTTCAACTTGAAGAGAACGCATCTGCAACTTAAGCTCTTGATTATCGGTTTTTATATTGATGACGAACGGTCTGATTTCTTGATTGATGACATTTTCGACCATGTTCAACGAGGCGGTCACTTGGTTGACGTTACGCTCGACCAACATGACGTTTTTATCGCATTTCAACATGCCCATTTGCAAGTCGATGATTTCCCTTTGGAAGTATATGTTGGACTTGTAATCTTCGAAATGGAATTTTTCGCTGCACGGTGTCTCCGGGTTTATTCTCATGTCGTGTTTATGTCGGTCTTCTTTATCGTACCGTTGATGACGACTCGTATTACAATTGTCGTTGTCTTCGATCACTTCTTCGATGATGGCGTGCCCGGTGTCGATTTCCGGTTGCGTTTCTTCCTCGTAGAATTCGAAAATGTACGTAGTCGTGTTGTTGAAATCGCCTTGTTCCAACGGAGCCGGTTGATTTTCAATATCGGTGGTGGAATTTCGCGTTTTTTCCGCCAGCTCGGTCAGCGAACTTTCGCCTTCGCCGATAGGATTATCGAAATTTGGGAATATCTGCAAAGTACTTTTGCACGCCTCGATTGTTTCCAAATCTGCATCGTCGAGTTGTTGTTGTTCGTCGACAGATTCGACCGATTCGTCTTTGCGGGCTTCGTTCAAAATGGCCAACGGTCGTTTGCGTTTGGCTGGCTTGCCTGCGCTGACGTAACACGGTATATTGTACCTATCGAGCAAGAACTTGGGTATTTTGTGCGTTTCGCGTAATAGTTCTTGAGGTATTTCGATGATGTGTTCGGTGGCGGTTGGAGGACCGCCGGCTCCGGCGCCGCAAACGCTAACGGCACCGGCACCGGCACCGGCACCTGCACCTGCACCTGCACCGGCGTTGGCGCCGCCGGCACCGCCGTAGGTTATAGCGTTGTTCATGTAGTTATTATGCTGTACCTTGACTTTACACATGAGTTTGCGTTTACGAGTACCGTTGGCGTTTCGTATCGGTATCAATGTGATTTCGTTTGCACCCGTGTCGGCCGTCGTATTCGAATTTGCATCTTGATAATTAGCCAATGACCAATCTTCGGGGAAGTTATTGACCGGCGCGTGAGTTACTATTCGGATCGCGTCGTCGGTCGAGCATCTGGTGTTGTTGTCGGCCGCCAACTCATCGTCGCTAATATCACTCATAAATCGTTTCGTTTCGGCTTGGTATTTTTTCTCCTTCGGTATATAGGTGATTTTACTGGGCGATATCATGTCGGAGAGTTTCACCTTTCCTTCGATGTAGTCCTTGAGCGGAGGTCGCCTGGCCTTTCTTTGGTATTCCGTTTTGGACATGTGGTAATTGAAAGCGGTCGAGTTTAAGGTAAACCGGCTCTTGTTAATCGGTTTCGTATTTACACGACTAGGATGCATCAGGCTCTGCGCGCTGATCTTGCCTCGGATGTAATCGCCGATTTTCGATTTCACCTCATGTTTCGCTTGCGATGGTCGATGCATATACGACATTTTACCGATTTCACGTTCCAATTGCCGCCGATAGCGCAACTACTCGAGAAGAAATAGAGAGAAACTTTCGAACGCGATTCCTCACATTCCTCCGCGTTTTCTTCGATTGCTTAGTAAAATACGAGTACGGGTACCAATCACTACCTCCGGCCAGCCAACATCTTCGACGAGCACACTGGTAAATCAAATATAAACTTTTTCAAAAGTCGGAACCCTTTATTACATCAACAAAAAAACACAAGCAAATCATGCATCTAAAAATATTAAAATATAAGACGTATAATAAGGATATAAAAAAATAGCCGCACCGAAGACAAAATACCACCATCTTAATCCTCTTCATCTTCGGAATTTTGTTCCACAAATCGATAGGCTAACGATCGAGTTGTGCATTGTCTCTGCGGTCTGCTGGCGTTCGAAGCGGCCGAAGCATCATTCGGATCTGCGTCACGTGCTGAAGGAGCGCCGTTACCATCCGGTTGATTGCGGACAATTTTACCGCCTCTTACAATTAGAACGTCTAATCTGATAATATTAGTCGAAAGCATTAGGATACGGTTATTTTCTCGACTCACTCCTCCCCTGTTAGTCCTATCGTTTACAACTGGATTTCATCTTGCAAAAAACTCGCGATCAAGCCTACTCAGCTATGTACTTTTTACAATTACTAAAGCGAAATTAAACCACATAAATGTGGGTGTGGGTAATGATTTGCAAGATGAATCCAGTTTTTAATCTAGTAAATCGATCGGGCTATTTTCCTATTCAACGTAAATTATTTTTATACTTACTTAGGAGCTTTGGGCTTTTTTTTGTACACGTGTTTAACACCTTCTTCCACCATATTATTTTCCCTGATCACCATTACAAGTAAGCGTAAACAGATAAATAAATTAACAATTAATACATATATTATTAAAAAATGGGTAATACGTGATAAAAAAAAAACTAAAATACGAGCTCGACTGGCTTAACATATGAGAAAGAACGCTACTCCTCATTACCCTACCCAACTACATCCATATCCTTATAGCGTTTACAAAACGGAAAATTAGTTCGAGAAAATCTTATAGAAAACAGTAGGACGCCTATCGATGATTATACGTACCGTACCATAGGTAATTACATAAATCAATAGTATAAACTTAAAAATATCTGTGATCCAGTCACAAGGTCTAATCGAAGACCAATCATCTCAGATAAATAAAATAAAATAAAACGAAAGAAATTTTAAATAAAAAACTATACATTGTCCACCGTTGTCTCGCAACAATTTTAACTGTAAACAAAAACAAAAGAAAAAAAATGCTTTACTCAATAATTCATCGATCGAAATGAAAAAAAAAAAAAAGAACCGAGACCATTGAAACGAACACAACGTGGTGAGAACAAGCGTTTTTTTATAGAACGCCAACATGACATCGAAATTAGAATATTAATGAAAATGTGATGAAAATGAAAATAGATTGATCGTAAAAGCGTTATGCAACCGTGGACACGCTTCTAAGGAAATATGGTAAATGTATCACCAAAAAGAAGACAAGCCGATAGCCAATACCGAATAGACAAAGACAGACAAGTGATTAGTTTTAGTGCGCTCGTAATGAAAAAATGACGTAATTAGTGTGCCAGGCATGTACATAGCGTACAAAATATTATGGTATTTGTAAATGATTTACGTACGCTTTGTACGTAAAATACTTACGCGTATTCTTGATCGGAAATCTGATCTTCGTCTTCGCCCATTTCGTCGTCAACTGTGAAAAAAATTGATTTCGTTAGTACGTATATCGACGATCGGCTATTTTTACGGAGAGCCCTTGCTGATTCATTTGCTCACCTTGAATGTTTTACTAACGTAAGTCCAGTGCTACATAAATACTTTATATTCGAAATTGAAACGGAGGGAGGGGTCCAATCGAAATTTTTGTAATAACTAAAAGTATTTGTCAAACTTCAAGCTACAACTTTTGTTTGAAATTTTTTTTAATCGGGCCCCTTACCTCCCCACAGTTTTTAATAATGTATTTTGAATGAATGTGAATGAGGTATATTGCTCAAAATTGGTGGGGAAGGAGGGGTCCGATTGAAATTTTTGTTATAACCAAAATTATTCCTAGTACTTCAAGCTACAACTTTTGTTTGAAAATTTTTTCAATCGAGCCCCTTACCTCCCTCCTGTTTTTAATAATATATTTGAATGAGTTGGATTATCCCAAATTGGAGGGGAGGGAGGGGTCCAATCGCAATTTTTGTCATAACCAAAAGTATTAGTGGAACTTTAAGCTACAACTTTCGTTTGAAAACTTTTCCAATTGAGCCCCCCCCTCTCCACTTATTTTGCATAACACTCCCAAAATACTAATTAAAAATTGCAGAGGGAAGGGGAAACGGTCCAATTGAAAAATTTGTGCAACAAAGTTGTAGCTCCAAATTTTAGGAATAATTTTGGCCATGACAAAAATTTCGGTTAGACTAGACCCCCCTCCAATTTTACATAATCTAACTCATTCAAATAAATTTAAAAACAGAAAATTTTCAAACAAAAGTTGTAGCTAGAAGTTTTACAAATACTTTTAGTTTATTACAAAATTTTCGATTGGACCACTCCCTCCCTTCCTTATTCCAATTTTGAATATAAAGTATTTATGTAGCAGTGGACTTGGTAAAAAATTCAAAGTGAGTAAATGAATCAGCAAGGGCTCTCCGTAAAAATAGCCGATCGCACAACATCGGATCGAGTACAACGAAATGAAGATACCCGAGGTAGGTAAACTCACCTTCTTTTTTCTTTCTCGTATACGCTCGTCGAGCGGTCGGCAACGGTTGGTCTGATTCACCGTGCAACAAACTGTTTCTATACAACAATAACGGTTGCCAATCTTCACCCTTACTCGAAGGCATCCCGCTTGAAATTCTTCTATCTAGATAATTCAATCTGAAACGAGCAATCGTTAGGTATATTACGAGTACACATGTAGAAAAAAAGTCAGAAAAGAGCGGAATACTAACATCATTCTTTTATCTTGCTTCAACAATTTATTCGTAAACTCCATCAGTATTTCCAAGAAAGGCAAATTGGGAGGAGCACTGGTCGGATCGTCTGAAGTTTCGGAAACAGCGAACAAAACGCCTTCCCTATGCAAAGCGGCGATAGCTTCGCGGTTTTTCAAGGCGTCCAAGCCAAATGACAATGCGAACCTCTTCGCCAATTCCTAAAATGATTTTCCAAAAAAAAAGTTTATTACTGGCGAGTAATTTTTGGCGATTGTCAGCATTCGAAATAAGCTAACTACCTTTAAGCTGGCGAATTGATTGGAATTTCGAGAAATAATTAATCCGCCGTTTTCGTCGTGCAGTTCGCGGAATAACGAGATTAAGCTGGCCACCATGGTTCGAGCGCAATTCACCTTATTCAGTTCTCTCGCTTTTGCTACGGTCGCTTTGATGATGTCGCCGTATTCGTTGTACGACTAAAAAAAAGAAAGAATAAAAAACTCGATCGTTAGAATTTCGAATTTTTCAAATTAGATGGTATCGACTGGTAATGAATACCTTGACGTAATGTTTAAATACGTCCGCAGCGCAAGATGTAGGCATAATACCGTAAACGATTAATTTGCAATAGGATGCGAGGAAATTACGACGTTTGTGAAGAGCTTCGATTCTCGAATGGTCGTCATTTTCTTCTATAACAAAATCGGCATTAAATATTGCTACTTAAAATACGCTGCGACACAATGGTCGCAGAAATGTATATTTTTCTATTTTACCTTCTTCTTCATAAACGAACACGTTGCCTTGAATAAAGTCATTCAACATTTTCTGCAGCTCCTTGTCAGGCTCGTAAATCAACTCTGACAACACTTTGTACGGATTCGTGCTTAGCTGATTGCAAAATACGATTAATAAATCACAAATCGCTACGTAAGCCTGAAAAATACGAGAAAAAAAAACAAAATTAGTTGGGTTTGTCAGTTCCACATTGCATTGCAAACAAATCTAGATGGGTCAATAACTCACTTCTTCTCTGAAAGTTAAACTCTGATGGAGTAGCATTTCTTTATACGTTTCCAACAGTTGCGAAAGTCTACTTCTAACTTCGCGGACCAAATTTTCGATATTCGCACCGCCTCCAGTTTCCGCCAGATCTTCCAAGTGATGCAGATCCCACATGGTACCGTAATAACAGGCCCAAACACTCGATTTGATCGCCTACATCGTGCAATCGAATTAATTTAAATCTTCAATTTCAAGTTAGTATAGTCGTACACTACATACCTCGTCTGGTAAATATTTTTGCCCAGAAATGGCGTTACGAAAATCGTTAAATACGACTAGCCAAATATTCCAGTGTCCCAAATTGTGACAAGCGTAAAATATGGAAATTTTTTTCAAACTTGTGACCACTTGGAAGGTTTCGTCGTCGTCGGGTTCTTCATTCTAAAACAATAACAAACGATGTGAGCGCGATTAATGTCACTTCCTTGTCTTTCTCTCGTTTGGGTAACCAAACTTGAACGATACTCAACTGATTCAATAACTGCGTTCCAATCGTCCATAGCTTCGCGGTACTTTTTAACGATATTATCGATTAACGTGCTCCGCTGAACGTCGCATTTTGTACAAATAATGGCGTTACTTTCGTTGCACAAGACTTCCAAAGTTTTAGCGCACGTTTCCAACACATCGGTATTTTGATGTTTGTCCGCAATCAACTGCATCTTCTTCAGCAGTAATTCTAAATTCTAAAAAAACAACGCCAGCGTATAATTAATTAACGAACTGGTACGTTGAAATCTAAACATTGTCTCAAAACACCTACCGTTTCCTGACGAGATTTGACATACATTTCCAATTCGAAATATTGCGGAAAAGACAACAAATTGACTAATTTATCAGCATCAGCTCTGTATTTATCCAACAACAGCGGCAGCGTTTTGATGAAATGTTCGGTCAGTTTAGCTTTATCTTCTTGAACTTGTTTGATTTCTTTGACCGAAGCGATCTAAACGAAGAAATTCGTTGAGCAAAATAACTCGCCAAAGTGAACGTTAATACGATCCAACGATTTCGCGGATTACCTTTCTGTTCGAGCCACGACCGACAGGCGCTTCACCGGTGGCAGCTTGACGAACGCAACACGTCATCAGTTCGATTAAACTAGTTTCTTGCCGATCGTCCAACGCTTCTTCACTCGGGCCAGGTTCTTCGAGTAATAAATCGGTCATACACTCCCAATCTTTCATCATTTCGTTCGACTCGATTAACGAATCCACCAAGTAAGCTCCGTGTTCGTGCAACTATAAAGAGAAGAAAACATATCAAATGACGGTCTTGTTTCTTTCACTAGAATACTTTGGTCAGTCGTCGTACTTCAGATTCGATGAAAAATTGAACGAGATCGCGAATCAGCGGGGTATTAGGCAGTCGCTTCTTGCCTCTTTTGGTTCTGGTGCCTTGCATCAATTCATCTTGTACGAATAACCTTTCGTTTAAAAATTCACCGGCAGCCTGGGCTACGGCTCGATGCGACGAGTAGACTAACTCGTACACATGTTCGCAGTCTTTATCAGTTAGAATGTCTTTATGATGCCTACAAAGCGTAATTGGCGATATAATAAAGGCAATCACGATAATATGCTCGTTTGTAAAATTACAACCGGTATAAATCTTACTTTAGTATGCTGATAACCAACTTCACAGCTTGCACTGCTACCTCGTACTCTTTATCCAGAGTCATGGCGACGATTCGATCTTTAAATTTACTGGTAAACAATTCTAATTTACCTTTGAGCTCGTCAGACGCGTATAAAGGTTGCAATGCCTAAATAAATGAGAGAACCACAAAAACAAATTTACAAATGAGTCAATACGTTTTCCATCAAATTTCGAAATACTTCACTCACTTGTAAACACTTTAGCCTGACTTCTCCGACTTTATCGTGCAACGTCCAACCGATATATTTAAGATAGGAATCATCCAAGAAATTCTGGTGGAATTTTTTCATCCATACTCCAATTTCTGCCATGCATATAGCTCTAATTTCAGGCAACGTATCTCTGTAACGATGCACGAAAACAGATTTGAACAAGTACGTCAACATGTTTTTGATTTCGTCCATATTCTCTTCGAGTTCTTGACGTTTCGACATTAAAGATTCCAATCGATCGCTAGCTCGTTTCTCACGTCCTTTTTGACGTTCAGCTTCGTACTGCCTTTGAGTATTATCCAAATTTATAGAGACCGTTAAAGCGACATCTACCAAGGCCGTCATCAACTTCATGGCTACGACGGAAAAAGAAAAAAAAAAATCAAAATGCGACGAAACATTGTACGATTCATTTGCTAAATCATTAATCTATGTACCTGCTAACGTCGCAGTATGACGAAAAGCTCGAACTTGCGAGTCGGATAAACCGGTCAACAACGAGATCACGTTATCCATTAAATATTGATCGTATATGATGGAATATTGACATTGTTTCACCAAGATGGCCACAAAATCGCAAAAATTTTGACGAAATTTCTTCCATTGGGGACCACTCATAATTAAGGGATACTCGCCACTTTCCTACAAACATTTCAACAACATTATATGTGTCATTTTTTTTTTTTAATTCTAAAATACGAAAACATACTTCGTCAAATTCTTCGGTCATTTTCCGAATAATAGCAGCATGTTCCATATTGGCGGCCATCAACGAAGTAATTCTTCCTTTACAGCCGGAAGCGTTGATAAAGAATTGCATCAGCGCTAATAACGCCGTATCTCGATTCACTTTATATTCGTCGATCCAATCGTCGACCAGAGTCTGAAAATCGAATATCGTAAAATACAAGTTTTCCAGCCATAGCCTAACCAAGAAGTACACAACTGGCGCATACAGTCAACGAGGATTTTCCATTGCGGATCAAATCGTACAAACAGGCGTCCTTTGGAGATACCGATTCTTCTTCAACCGTGGTTTGTTTTCGTACTGCCGGAGGCCTTCCAGGTCTCCTGCCTGCTCGTTCTTCCGGAGCCTTTCTCGAATAAGATAGCGTTGTAGTTGGCGGCGCAGGTTGCGTTGTCGTAGGACCACCTATAAAATATTTTGTTTTAATGCAACGTACGTGCATTATACAAAACGAAGTCTTACGTTACCGCAAAAATGTACTCACCTCTTAGCCTAGAACGCGTAATTCTCACATTACCAGGAGTTTCGGGCTGATCTTGTTGCATCGGTTCGTCCATCATTTGAGGCATATGCTGCGAAACCAAAGATTCGTCCATGTTTGCCGACGGTATATGCTCGTCTTGAAATTGCATTTGATTTTCCGTCGGCATATGAAATAATCCGGTGTCTTGAGGCGCGTCGTGCATCATCATCTCTTGATCTTGTAACGGTGGCATTTGAGGTAAAGGACTAGAAATGAATTGGTCAGCTTGACTGTACTGAGGAGGTTGATTGTATTGACTCGCGTGCCCGTAATGTTCCGCTTGAGTGTTCTCGTAAGCATCGGTGTACATGTTTGCGCTGAAAATTGAACGAACGTGCGATATAAAAATTAACGCTAAAATTTAAAATTCTTTCCAGTTGATTATTTACCCCATATTGGGATCGACAATATTCGGATCCGGGTTTCCATAGGGCATAAATGGTGAGAAGCGTTCTTGAACTTCGGGTACGTACGCCGGTGTCATGTTATTGACCATATTCTCGTACTCCTGAGGAGGAGGATCATCCATACTGATTCGTTTGCCGATGCTTCGATGCATTTTGGCGGTTGTTGCTCAGACTATAGGGATAAATTAGTAGCCATAAATAACGTAAAAACAACGGTGAAATAGAAATAATTGAAATAACGGGTATAATGATAACAACAAACGATATTCATTCGTGTTACCGCCTTTTTACTACGAACCTTTCAATCGGCGAAATGATTAGCCTAAAACAGATTGAATGGGTGCATTTCGTTAACTGCGCTACACTCGACGCGGAAAGCTATACGTATAATTTCACAAATAATAAACGCCGAGTATATTTTTTCAGTTTAAAATCGTTTAAATTGAAATAAAATGAAACACGAAACTTCAAAAATTTCAAATTTGCAAAAATTTTTCAAAAAAAATGATGTAAACAAAAAATAAAAAATGCTGCGCAACGTTGCAGAATCGAAGAACTGCCGTTGTTGCCAAACATTAATCAAGAGCGCATGGAGCGATTCTAGTGAGAAAAAATATAAGCTCTGTGAAAAATCTTGGCCTTTCTCTTCATCCGTTATCTTTCATTCAAAAAAAGATAACATCGACTGATAATAATTTTTTGTCTGAATTTTGAATTTTACAAAAATTAAAATTTTTCCAATTAATTCTCGCTTCAGACTACAGTAAGAGTTATATACCGGTGCAAATGATGCTGTATCATTGCTGAAAGAAAGTCAATTTCATCGAGATTTGTGTGATAAATTTCCAAAAGTATGACTGATTTCGCCGTTCCATCCAAAGGTAATTTCCAGAGTTGTTTCTAATCTTTCACATTGTAGACTAATTTACAAAAACTGTGAACGTCTTATTCCTCGCATTGTTACAATTTTTCAACAGATGCGGTCGTCGAAAGTTCTTCGAAATCGATTCTAATATTAGGAGGATTATTCTTATGCTCCCTTTTCGTATTCGTTTGCATTTACGTAAATTTCCCTCAACTTGAAGAGTAAGTTCTCGGTGTTTTAGTTTCTAATTTCGTTTCTGTCAAGTATACTAATGTCGTTTGCTAATTTCAGACACGAACGAGTCCATATCAAGCTGCCTTTGAATTTAGAAGAAGCTAAAAACCTTGGAAAAGTATTGGATCGTTACAAAGAAAAATTCTACGTCGAAGTGCTGTCGACGTTTTTATTCACTTATATATTGTATCCTTTTCATTTCGTCGACTATTTTACCGAATCATTCGAAACGATGCGTTTTCCTTTACTGTACATTTCAGTTTACAAACGTTCGCGATACCTGGCTCGATATCGCTATCGATTTTATCCGGATTTTTGTATCCGTATCCGTTAGCTCTAGCTTTAGTATGTTTTTGCTCAGCCACCGGAGCATCTTTATGTTACCTGTTATCGTTCAACGTTGCTAGAAAATTAATTTACAAATATTTCCCAAATCAGATATCCGCGTACGCGAATAAGGTATTGGCAAATTAAGTATTATCAAAATTAGGTCGTTTACGTATCGAGCCCGTCTGCATACGTGTTCGACTTCTCTTTGGAAACTATTTTCTGACATTTCATACTAGCTAGACTTATGATTTCTTGTAAATGGAAACTCACCTACTTATACTGAATGTAAACGGTTTCATTTTATGTTTTCATTATTTACAGGTGAAAGCGCATCGAGATAATTTATTATATTACATGATATTTCTAAGGATAACGCCATTTTTCCCAAATTGGTTAATCAACATAGCTGCGCCAGTAGTCGAAGTACCTTTTTTCCATTTTTGGTTGGGAACCTTCATAGGTAAGGTCTATCGACGGCGATTAAATAATTTTATTAACTATTTGAAAAAACACATTTTACCTATGTCTCTTCGTTGTTCGCGCAGGTGTCGGTCCTCCGTCCTTTATTGCAATCCAGACGGGAAAAACTCTACACGAAATAACTTCTGAAAAAGGAACATGGTCGTGGAATTCCATCATCTTGTTGGCAATTTTCGCAACAATTTCTCTACTGCCGGTGTACTTTAAAGAAAAAGTGGCCGAAAAAGAACCGACCAAAGAAGAGTGAAAATTGAATTAATACCACCAACAACGTAGTTAAATTTGACTTTTCTTATCGTCTGATGAAAATGCGAATGTGGAATTGAATTCGGACATTCCAAACGAACTGGTTTCATTATATAGCATTGTAATCATCGTTTTCCTCCAAATCATTATCTACATGTTATAATTAGAATGTAAGTCAGTGTTGTCACGAAAGTATTCAGCCGCTTCCTTCCGATTTTCGTTTCATGTCGTTACCTAAAAGCCATTGTAATATAACATTATTATTCATTGTTTTTTACCATTTTAGCGAAAAGTAGCGAATAATTTGAATTTGAGCGTTGTTTCGAAATTATTACGTTGATTCTGCGAATCATTATTATAGTTGACTTCAGAGCGTTGAAAGATGGCGCGATATTATTTTGTTAAATTGAGATTAAAGTCACATCTGTTCTTCTGCCTCGTAGCGATATTATCGGTAGATTAATAATTCACAAAGCGTTCGAATACCTATATTATTAGTATTTATTTTGTTCGATGTTTTTAAAAATAGAATTTAGAAGTATACGTTTGCGTTAGGAGAACAATAGGTATTTGTAAAGACAAAAAAAGAAGAAAAAAAATCGCAACTGTGATATTAACTATTATCTAGGTGTAATAAATCGTTGGTATGTGCTTCATTATAAATGTAATCTACGTCAATTCATTCTAAAGTGTTATTCGTTCTGGCGTAAGATATATATTTTTTTTTCAAATTAACTCGCATCGTGCTTTTTCACGCCAATTTGCTCGTCCGTCGCTTACGTGTCGAGATAATTTTAAAATATGCAACAGTTATAGTCGTTCGGTTCTCGTCCGGGTGGAACTTCGTTAAAAAGTTGAAAACGATGACGCGTGGGTTTTGCAACAGTAAACCGCGCATCATCGGCGGTTGCTCGCCAAATCATTATGTACTGCACAGCGAGCGGTAAGTAACTGGTAGATTGGTTAGACTTACGCGTAGTCATTTGAAACCCAATTTCGGAAAATACACAAAATGAGGGAGAAAAATGTGCGAAATGCGATTGAGAATTACGTACGTCTACGTATTTCGCTCTTCCTACTCGAAGCTGTGGAAATTGAAATGGCACGATCGAGTTTCAAATAAACGAGTATCTTTTCCATTCGTTATAAAGTTGTTGGGAAAACGAGCCGGGGCATGCGCTACGTACACGAAAATTGCCCGTTAAAATTCGCAATAAAATTGGTAAACTCTGTTCTATTTGCCCCATTCATAAGTACGGCAACCAATAGGCTGAAATATTTTAATTTGATTCGCGCTAGTCGCTAGTCGCCATGGTGCCTTTGATTTTATTATTAACGGCGGTGATTTTTCAAGTATGTAATTCTCATTTTATTTTTTATAAATATTTTGTATTCTTATTGTAGGTATAAGTATTGGATTTTTTTTTTTCTATCTACCTACTATTTTATTTTGCGCCTTTTCCAAACGTAACTCTGACGGACATTGCTTAATTTGACTTTGATTAATTTCACCACGCGACGTGTCTCATCTTTAGCCTTTATTTAGAGCTTTTGCCAAGAAGATAGTAAATTAGGTATAGTTACTTGCAACTCCAGACACTTGTCGCGAAAATTGACCTACTATATGCAACGTACCTACTTTCTGGTCTATTATTTTACTTATCTAAAACTTAAGCTGAGATTTTTGTGCAAAATATAAATTTATTCGGCTGCAGTACTAAATAATCTCAGGAATGATTGTAAAAAATCGTAGAAGACGTACCTAACAAATTTTTTTCATAATTTTCTAATATGGTGGAAGACACTCAAAAATGTGAGAAAATCCGAATTGTCATCATTTTTCGCACCCAAAACAGTCATTTTTGATCGCAATTTTTTCCCCATGCAATACACCATCAAATACACCGAAATACGCCATCAACCAGAATTTGAATGAAATTCGTTGATTTTTTCCTATATTTTCCAATTTTTGTTCAAATTAACCGAGTGACCACAATCTTCCAAGAGGTGTCTGGAGGATCTAAGATTCATGTTTGGACATGTTTCAACTCGATATTTATCATAACTATGCGTTGACTTCCTTAAACACGAATATGCAATTATTTTCAAAATCTGATCGAGAAAGTGCCCCAAATTTCAAGGCGAAAACACCCCCTCCCCCCTCAGTGAAAATTACCAAAAATTATGTAAAAATCGATAGGTTGTCTCAATATCCTCAAATTTTGACCAATTTTTTTTCTCAAACTTACACTAAAAATACCCACGAATTTGTAGGTACTCAGGGTGTTTGAATTATTGACCCTCAAATTCCAAAAATCCTTTTAAAATTCCTATTTACAAGTTCGAGGTGTAGTTTTAGCATAATTCGAACACCATGAGTACGAATTCGTCTGTATTTTTACTGCAAGTTTGAAAAAAAAATGGTCAAAACTGAGGATAATATTAAGGTATCTCTCCTCCCTTCACGATGAAAATGCAAAATTTTCTTTCAAATACAAAAAAAATTGAGATTTTTTTCTCCAAAAATTTGAGAAATATTTTCCTCAAAAAAATTAAGTAGGTAGGTAGGTTAGGATTTTTTTCAAAAAAAAAAAAATACGTAAAAAGTAATTTTTTCAAAAAATTAACGATTATTTTCACTATTTTTCTTTTCTCCAAAAGTTTAAGAAATCCTTTCGCTTTGGAAAATTTTCCTTTCCAAAAAGTTTTTCTCAAAAAATTCAAGTTACTCAATTTAAAAAAAATAAAAAAAAAATAAGAGATTTCATTTTAAATAAAAAGAGATTTTTTTTCAAAAAAAAAATGACGGGGTACTTTTTGTAATTTAAATCAAATAGGGGTATTTTTGATTTGAAATTTTGGGAACTTCTCGCGATCAAATGTTGAAAGTAATTACATATTCGTGTTCAGGCCTCAGGAAGGTCGAAATATATACAATTAACCCTAAAAACGTTGAAATTGTTCAACTTTGTTACACAAGGGGGCTGGTGCCTCAAAAGTTTTCCCCTCACGTTCTGTATTGGAAATTGTAAAGGGTTCCTCTTCTCTAAAATTTTGTTAAGGTCTCAAGGTTCATCGTAAATCGTACCTACTTTCATGCTTCTATCATTTATTCGTATTGTAGTATTTTGCCTAAAATTGGCAGTTGGCTCGTCCACGATTATTATACCTAAGAAGATACGCTGGAAAAAATTTTGAAAAAATTTCCATAAGTGATCCTCTGTAGTAAATCTATCATGTCCGCGAATTTGAAAAAATTCGGTTGAAAACTGCCAAAAATGAATAATGAAAATTGTAGATGTAACATTGTACCTATGTTACAAAGAGAGCGACGTTGGTGGAAATGCATCGAGCTGATAAGATATTGAACGAGCTCGATGCATTAAAATAGATCGAACTCAAAGTCGTTTTGTGTGCTTGGGTTGTGAATGTTGGATACGTGTTTTGAGTGATAAATTTACCAAGTGGATTGTAGTGTATTTATTGGATCACAGGAATAAATGTTATTTTTATTTATATATTTAATTACGTTGTGTTTATAAAAGCTAGATGGCTAGCTAAAAGGCCGTATAAGGTTACGGTCGGGGGTAGGGAGATATCAAAGGGGTAATATTTTATACCATTCAATGGTAATGTAAGTTTGTGTATACACGATTTCATGTCGTGTATAGTGACCTAATGGTCACGATTGTGATGTAATATTACATAGGTAGATAATCAAAATACCAAATTTACAACTCAAGGAGGGGGTAGGGTGAGGTAGCGATCTATTTTTTTCCCTACAAAAATGCGAGATTTTCTTTCAAGTACAAAAAAAAATGAAATTTTTTTCTCCAAAAATTTGAGATATATTTTCCCAAAAAAAATGAAACAGGTAGGTATACTTATCTAAGATTTAAAAAAAAAAAAAAAAAAAAAAAAAATACGTGATCAAGTATTTTTTTTTCAAAAAATTAACGATTATTTTCACTATTTTTTTTTCTCCAAAAAAGAAAATTTTCCTCTCTAAAAGTTTTTTCTCAAAAAAATTCTCAAAAAATAAGAGATTTCATTTTAAATAGAGATTTTTTTCTCAAAAAAAATGGCAAATGACAGTGAAGTAATCAACATTATTTTATCAAAAAAAAAAAAAATCAGCTAAAAATATTATTCCTCCCCCTGAAAATCAGAGAATTTCATCCTGAACAAAAATAGAGATTTTTCTCCAAAAAAAAAATGAAAGATTCTTTTTCCAAAAAAAAATTGAAATTTCTGTCATTATTTGATTGAAAGATTTTTATCCGAAAATTTGAATTTCAGAAAAACTAAAAAATTTCCCCCTCCAGAAATTGTTGTTTTTTTTTGAAAAATTGGAAGGTAGGTATATTTTTTTAAAATTAATCAATGAATTCGTGTATTTGTAAATTACAGATTTGAGATATAAATTTTTTTATCTTAAAAAGTGAGAGCTTCCTTTCTAGGTACATAAAAAATAAACTTTTTGCCAGAAAATACAAATGTTTTTTTTGTCAAAAAAATTGAAAAAAATTTTCTTTAAAAATTCTAGAATAATTTCCGCTTAATCTGTAATTTATACTAATTTATACGAATCTATTGATTAATTCAAAAAAAACCTACCTTTCAATTTTTCAAAAAACAACAACAATTTCTGGAGGGGAAAATTTTTTAGTTTTTCTGAAATTCAAATTTTCAAATAATAAATCTTTCAATCAAAAAATGAAAAAAATTTCAATTTTTTTTGTTGGAAAAAAGAATCTTGCAATTTTTAGTGCCACCCAGTGAAAATTGCTCAAAATTTGCTCTGAAGGCTGAATCGCAGGCATTGGGCAAAAATTCCTCAATTCCTATCCTCACGAAATTTGCGATGGGAAAAGGGAAATTTTTAGATGAGCACACACCTACTATTATTATTATTAGGTACCTACCTACCTACCTACCTACCTAAATAGGTACGAATGTGAACATGAAATGATGACCTTTTTGAAAGAATTACGCGACTTGGCTACTTTGAAATTTCATAATTAACGAGAGACGTTTTAATTATATTCTACTAAATTAAAATCGCGCTGTTACACACCGAGATAGGTATATACCTACTTATTACCTACGTAATAAAGTTTTTGAATGAAAAAATCATTAAAATGAAAACAATCGACAGCGCGAGCTGATAAAAAGCGGTTGAGTTGGTTGGCGCGAATTCGGATGGGTAGACAATTTCCACCAACCCAACCCAACCCAACCCAACACAACCGCACGAATTAGGATTGTTTTGGAATTTAGCGACGCCGACGACAACAAAAGGCTACGTGGTACCTACCTACCCTTATTTTACGTACCTACAGTCGTACACTACACAATACAATACACCACACCACCATACAAAGCACACGGTCTCAATTAAAACGGCGTCAATTAAATGCGAATGCGAAGCAGAGGAGGCGGCGGTGGCGGTGGCGGCGGCGACAGGTACGCAAACCTTTCGTAGTTTTAACGGCGTGATTTTGATAAATTAATCGAGTCGTAAAAATTCGAACAGGTGTCTATTTTATATGCCAAAGCCAAAGCCGATGCCGACAAACTCGATGGCGATGACGACGGAGGGCAAGTTTTTTTTCCACGAAGAAAAATCCATTAAAAAACTAGCTGGCGAAATTTAAAATATTATGCACGTCCCCACGTCCCGTCCCTTCTCCACCCCCGCATAGCGAGCGACGTGGCGGACGGAGAGCGCGATAAAAAATATCTCTACCGTACCTCGAATTAGACGTCGACACGAGCATAAATTTTGTATAACCATCGAAAACGAAAAATGTAATCCGCACAGAATTAAAATGCGCTCGTCTCAAATCTTCTCGTATAATCGAAAAATCTCGGCTCGGCTGACCGAAAGCTCTTTTTCTGCTCTACCATTTATCTACCCTCCCCCCCCCCCCCCCTTTGCCCGGCATCTTCATCCGCTAACAATATTTTCAAAAAGCGAAAAACCGTCGTGGTTTAGTCGGGTCGGTTACATCGCTTTCTAATTTTCTTTCCTTTTTCTTCCTCGTCTTTTTTCCTTTTTTTTTTTTTTTTTTTTTTTTTTCGTCTTCTTTATAATTGCATTATACTGCATCAATTTCAATTTTACGACAGCAGAAATCTCTCGTATACTCGTATAGCATTTGCGGAAATCTGAAAATACTACAAATACCAGGACCAGGGTATAGCTATAGCCTAACAAAAGAACGCCAACCTATTATCACCTTCCTTTCAACGTACGAGTATCTGCTGCTGGGTACAAGTTTCACCCCACCTCGAGCCCACCAGCACCACGCGAACCGCGTCAAACACCCACGCGTGAGCTTCTTGCGAAAATTCTCTAACATTCTTCGCTACGAGTATCGTCGTATCAATTCAACCGAAATATCAAGATTTTGATTTCGTTCAACTTTTCCTGTGTGTTTTTTTTTTCGATTCTTGAATTGAAATAGTAAAATTATAGTTCTATCTATACAAATGTACTTACCACATCTAAATGAAATTGATAATAAATTATCGTCATTTTTATTTTTGCACCGAGTAAATAGTTTCGAGGTACCCATTTGCTATTTGTAAGTAGGTACCTACCTACCTACCTACCTATCTACCTACCTACCTAAACAAGTGAAACCGCGTTTATTTTAGCCAAGTTTTATCGGTGAGGAAAGCCACATTTTTGGAAAATACATTTCATACCAAATTACATACCTACCTACTTAGTTAACCGTATGTACAGAATTTCGTTTCAAAAATTCCTTATAAAATTTCAGACAAAAGAGCACTGATTGACCAATTTTCAAAATGTTGCACATTTATGATTGAAATCTTTTCATGAAAATGAATTTCCAAATTTTTCATTTTCTCCATCATAATTCTTAGTGGTACCTTGGGGCACCCTAATTTTTCAAAAACATCAAAAACAAAAAAATAAATGAGCAAAATTCTTTCACCATAAAATATTTCAAGTTGATGCATTTTATTTTAAAAATAATTTCCATTTTTTTCCCAACTGAATTTTTCTAGGTGGTGCCTCGAAACCTTTGTTTTTTTTTTGTTTTTTTTTTTTAAAGATGAAAATCCACTAAATTTTTGAACTTTTGTTTTTTACTTATTTTTGTCTTACCCTCCCCTCCCCCCAAAGTTGTTCCATTTTATGAGAAAATAAATTCCTATTTTAGCATAGCGAGTGTATGCTTTTACGGAGACCAAAATAGAAAAGAAAAAAAACGACCCCAAAATCCGACAGTTGGGTCAGGTCAAGTTATATTAAGTTAGGATTGGATGCCATAAAAAAAACCTTGAAATTTTAATAAATTTGATTTTTTAGACATTATGTCAGACATTCTGAAACTTGTAAAATTTATAAGAAAAACAAAAAAACTGCGAAGTTAATATTTACGGCGAATAAGATAGGCAAATTTATTAACACGTATTTCCAATTATTTACGGCGAATCGAATAGGCAAATTTATTAACGCGTATTTTTGATGACTTTCAGACATTTTGTCAGGTATTTTGAAACTTGGAATTTTTTTATAAATTTAATGACTTTTTGAATTGTTTTTAGAAATTTTACGACTTTTAGGCTTCTTAATTTTTTTAAAATATATTTTCAGTAAATTCGAAGGAATGGCAATTTTAATTTTTTCGAACTTCGAAGACAAAGGCTACAATTGATCCAATTCAGCACCCTACCCTTAGCAAATTTGTAAAAATTTACTTATTTTCTGTAAATTTCAAAAAAGTGAGAAATTCGCATTTAACAAATGAAAAAAGCTACCGTCCTCTGGCTGAATTTGTAAAAAAAAATCATTTTTGGTTTACTTATTCCAAAAAATGTGAAATGGAATTTATTCAATGGAAAAGGGTATTCTCGTCTTACTGAATTTGTAAAAAAAAAAAAAAAATGTCTAAATGAAAATTAAAAATGGTCTATAATAAAATATCAAAAAGTCATTAAAATTATAAAGAATGAAAAAGATATCAAAAAGTCATTTAAAAAAATCCCAACTTTCAAAATGTCTGACAAAATGTTTGAAAGTCATCTTTCTGAAAAAAATTCCAAGTTTCAGAATGTCTGACAAAATGTCTAAAAATCATGAAATTTCAAAAAAATTTACAAGTTTCAAAATGTCTGACATAATGTCTAAAAAAACGAATTTATTAAAAATTTTCCAAATTTTTTTATGTTATCCAAACCTAATGTAATGTAACCTAACCTAACACAATTTGGTGTCGGATTTTTGGGTCAGATTTTACTGTCTTTTTTTCATTTTGGTCTCCGTAAAAGCATATTATACTATGCTAAAACTTTTTAAGAAATTTTATGATTTTTTGGACATTTTGTCAAAAATTCTGAAACTTGAAAATTAAAAAAAAATTTATGACTTAATTATTTCAAATTTTTAATATTTTATTAGACTTTTTTGATATTTAAATTTCTATAGAAATTAATATTCGAGACTTTTAGACATTTCGTCCCGTATAGTGAATGTTCTAAAATGAAACAACTTTCAAAGCTATTACTTGGTGAAAAATTTTGTTCCTCATTTTCTTCGTTTTTGTCTTTTCAGAAAAATTAGGGTACCATCTAAAGCTAAGATGGGACAAAATTAAAAATTGGAAATTCATTCTCACGAAAAGAGATAGGTAACATTGATGGGTTATGATAACTAAAAATACCTAGACGAGTTTATGAAAATCAGTCATTTTTTTCATTTTCTTTAAGAAAGGGAGTGGGTGGCCAGGTGTCATTTAAAATTCAATCGGGAAAAAATGTTTCAGTCGGGGAAAAAGAGGTATCTAAGCCAAAAAAATTCAAACTCGACTAATTCAGCCAATTTTCCCCCTTTGAGTGTACATAATTTTTTTTTTGCTTCTTACGAGTTACTTATTTACCCTGTGAAATTTTCCTATATCACTCGAGAAACACCCTCTAATGATTCTCGATTTTTTTTCTTACGTTTTTTTTAATGGCTGCGCTGCTGGTTCTGTGCCAATAATAAGATTAAAACTCTTCTTCTCGAAAATATATTTATAAACAACAGGTGGTTAAAGTTTAACCGATAGAGATGTAGGGCTAAAGTAGTTTTGAAAGTTTTATCGACGGTTCGATACACGTACCTACCAATAATCATTTTTATACGCTGTCCTTCTTCTGTCTAACGTAAATCTACTCGTATTTATATTATACACTCGAGTCGGAGTTGGAGCCTGCGACTGAAAGCGAATTTTTCAATTTATCGTTTTCAATAAGACCAATTCGTTTTTAAATTGGCAAAATATATCCGAGAAAGGGAAAAACTACATAGAATAAATACTTATGGGAAAAGAAATACTTATTCGTCAATTTTACGTTTCAGTTGATGCAATATGATGACCCATTACAGTACATTTGTATATCGTATATCATCAATATCAATGACGTAGTATACGATTCTCAATCAGACAATCACATATATTCATACCATGTCGTACGTATGTGACGTGCTCGTGGTTGTCTTGCCTGCACTAGGCACAACTAACTGTACATTATTGTGTTCGAAATGGAATCTACGTATAATACTCGTATGTAGGTACTTAATAGGGACATTAGGGTGGCTCCTATTTTGGAAATTTTTCGAATATCAGGCTACAATTGGTGGCATATATTGAGAAAATAATTCACTATTTCTTATTCCCCTCCCCTAACTGCATTTTGAGTCGTGCCTTTTAAAAACAGACAATTTAAAAAAAAATTAATTTTTTTTTGAAAAACTGTCATAAGGTGGATCTAGGGAGGGGTTATTACTATATAAAAAATACCATTTTTGATGATTTTTCATCATTACCCCCGTTTTCATGGGACATTAAAAAACGTCCTTTTTTACGATTTTTGAAAAAAAAAAAAAAAAAAAAATGGAAAAAATGGTTAAAAATTGAAAAAAAGGGTATTATTTTAATAAAATCTTTTTAACATACACATTATCACCCAAAAAGACCATTTACGTCAATTTTTCAACTTTACTTTCATTTTCAGGAACCGTCACTTCAGATGATTTTTTTCATAATTTTTCATAGTCTTGATATAGTTTTTGAAAAATTCTCACCGATACGTCAATGATGAAAAATCACCGTAAATGGTCTTTTTGGGTGATGATATGTATGTTAAAACGATTTTATTAATTATTATTATTTTTTTCAATTTTTAACTAATTTTTTAAATTTTTTTTTCAAAAATCATAAAAATGACGTTTTTATGTCCCATGAAAACGGGGGTAAAGATGAAAAATCAACAAAAATGGTCTTTTTATATAATTAATACCCCTCCCTACCCACCGTAAGACCATTTTCAACAAAAAAAATTGTCTATTTTTTCAATTTTTTTCAATTACTTAATTTAAAAATGAAGTCCGGCGGCACAACTCAAAATGCGGTAATGGAAAAATAAAAATAAAATATATATTTTCTCCAAATATGTTACCAATTGACGCTTGATATTCAAAACATTTCCAAAATTTCCAAAATAAAGGCCATCCCAAGGTACAGGATATAAATACGTGCGTGTGTAGAAAATTTGTACCTGTTAATTTAAAATTCGTCCAACTTATTCGCAAGAAATTAACCTAGCGTAAAAGTCTAAACGATCGAATCACCTCGTGCTTGCAATTTTCTGAAAACTATTTCCAAATCGAGCGTACCTGTGAAGCTTTCTCTCTCTCGCCTTTCTCCATTTTTGTACGCCAAAAAATACCTACGTAGGTGCGTACCTATTACCTGCTTACGCCTTGAAATTGCCAAAGCCCGCGAAGACTAACTTATATTTATGTAGGTATGTGCAAGAAGCCATTCTACTCGCAATTCGTGACACGACCAATTTTTCCGTTTTTTGTCCCTTATACAGGGTGGCTACCAAAAACAGAAATTTTTTACGTACGTGGTGCCTATCTGAAAAAATTTAAGAGGCAAGAGCGTATAAAACGAGTGGATTGCCGCAGTACTGATTTTTTGGCACCATCGAAAATTTGCCAAGTCCAATACCACATTAACACTTGATATTTAAAATTGGTGGGGAGGGAGGGGTCCAGCCGAAATTTTTGTAATAACCAAAATTATTCCCATGACTTCAAGCTACAATTTTTGTTTGAAATTTTTTTTAAATTGGACCCTTCCCTTTCCGCCTATTTTGCATAACACCCGAAGATGCTAATTAAAAATTAGAGGAGTGAGAGAGGAAGGGGGTCAATTGAAAAAATTTTCAAACAAAAATTGTAGCTTGAAGTCGTGGGAATAATAATTTTGGTGATTACAAAAATTTCGATTGGATCCCTCCCTCTCCTCCGATTTTACATAACATCGGGTAGATACTCTTTGAAAATTAGGGGGGGAGGGGGGGTCAAATTGAAAAAATTTTCAGACAAAAGTTGTATATTGAGGTCTTAGAAGTAATTTTAGTTATTATAAAATTTTTGATTAGGCCCTCCCCTCCCCTCTAATTATGCACAATATGACTTAGATATCAACCAGAGGTCTAATTGAAAAAAAATTCAAACAAAAATTGTAGCTCGAAGTCTTGGAAATAATTTTGATTATTGCAAAAATTGTAATTGGACCCCTTCCTCCCTCCCTCCCTCCCTCCATTTCAATTTTGAATTCAAGTATCGTATGGTAGTAAGTGGACTAAGCAAATTTTCGATGGTTCCAAAAAATCAGTACTGCTGCGAACCACTCGTAAAATAAAACCTAAAAAATTGAAAATTCTGATCTAGCAAATACATATTTTACTCCTGTGAAAATTAAATGGGCACACTATATTCAAATATTTTCTGACAACGCCAATAGATTACTTTAAAAAAAACAAAAGAAATTCTTATTAAGTTGGAATGCCTAACTTTTCAAATTGAAGGAGTTTTAGCAAGAAGAAATTCGCATCAAAAATATTGCCTATTGCCTTCCTCGAAATTCATTTAAAGACTCGAAAGTAAAGAATGTAACTCTTTGAGAGAAACAAAAAAGTTATGGAAAATATTATGTCTATCTTTGAAAATGATGGAGTTGTACAGGGTAATAAACTTGCAATGCTTTAGGTATAGCGCGTCTTCATTTTCAAAATTAGCCAAAAATTCGTAGATTTGAAAAATATTTTGCATTTTTTCAGTATATTACCCATCTTAACCCATAATAAAAAAATTCTTAAATTTTTCTTTTTCTTTGGCCCTTTAGTTTTTAAAAGATAGACACCCACGTGTATCTTCCTACATAAGTATATTTTTATTGGTAGTGCCGGTAGTGCCAGGTTCGCAGGTTTTATTCAATATGAATGTTTCAAAATTTAAAAGGTGCTATCCGGACACCATGTAGTGTAATGTTGTCTTCGTAGTTGGATAGACGTACATATATAAGTACAATGTAGGTGAAGTACATAGAAGTAACTTACTTTAACCTGTGTAGCATTTGTAATGTAGTTATTATGTCGAATCAACGGAACTAAAATGTCGAGGTAGTTTCGTTTTTGTTTTTCTAAACGAGTAGGTATTTGATAAATACGTTCGTATTCGATTTAGTAAGAATCACCTATATTATGTAGGTTAGGTATGCCACGCCAACCGTCTTTTTATAAAATCCCTTTCAAGTTTGAGGGAAAAAAATCGATAACGTACGATATCATTTTCCTTATAATGTTTTGATGAAATCGAATGTTTTTTTTTGGTCTCAAATTTTGACATTATCAGCTGGTTTCGCCGTACAAAGACGTCTATTGAATAGGCAGGCTAGGCTGACCAAAGGAGCTGGTAAATTAAAAGGAGTACAGAGCCGAGTGAATTACTTTGTTAGGTATAAGTATAAGCCCCTATAGAATGTCGTAAACACGTAAAGGCCGCACAAGTCTCCAGATATTAGTTTGCCAAGTGTAGTGTAGTGTACCAAAGTACGTAGAGAATATCTCCACCTCCACCTCCGCCAGTCCACCTACTTCGTATCAGACTCTAAAAGCTGGTGTGGTACTAGTTGATAAGTAAATTGTATACCTAATACCTAATACCTAATACCTAATACCTAATACCTAATACCTAATACCTAATACCTAACCCTTACAAATGCCGCCGTACTCGTGTCGCAGTTACAAAATAAACAAGTACCTACCACCTCGAAATATAGTTGATGGAAACGAAATCTAGTATGTGTATGGTACAGCTGCAACAGGCACCTCTATTTATTACTGTCTTGTACTCGCGTCTCGTATCTAGCACCTTTTATCTATCTAGTGTAAAGAGAAACGATTTTGAAGTCTTTTACAGGTGAAAGTCGAAAGCTCCAATTATACGGCTACCTAACCTATTATTAGTTACCTACCTATTTTTATTTTCGATGTAAGCTGTACCACGCCACACGACGCGTCCTACTACCTACCACTATTATAAATTTGGTTTTGAAGTTTCCGATGAAGCGATACGATAGCTCGCTCGTCTAACCTCTCATACAAACTACAATATCGCCCTAAGCTGCACAGTAAACATGGCGCGTAATTTAGGAAAATTGATAGACCTCTCAGAACGTTCTGATCGACCTCGACCTTTTTGAAAGCAAACCAGACACCGCCAAGTGGCTATAAAAGAGCAGCACACAAGCTGCCTAGATCTCATTTTTGGTTGAAGTTTTTCGTGTTCTATGCCCGGGAAAAAATGGTTTGATCAAAATACGGCGATCTAATTAGATCAAAAAAATGTACCTATCAAAGTTGATCTAAATTGACATAATTTTGTTCAAAATATATCAAAATTGATACTTTCTGATTAAAATAAATTGAGTTAGATCTATTTTGATAGGTACATTTTTTTGATATAATTAGATCACCGTTTTTCTGATCAATTTTGATCAAAGTACGAAATGAATTTCAAAAACAAAATAGGTTGGCATGTCCGAATCGAGTTTTCTTTCCACTTTTCATTTTATAGAGCATCACACCTTTCCATTTCAACCAAATCCTTCAACGAAAATTTCCCAGTCCATGTTCAGTCAGGATTCGATCCCTCTACCTCCCGTTCCAGAATCCATGATCCATGATCTTGACCACACAACCACTAGTGCTGTTCGAGAGATAGAGCATTAAATGAAGTATAAATGCTCGTAGGTATATTGATGATAGTAAATTATGCAAACTGAAAAATACACTATTAAAGATGGAATTATGAAAGTTGGTAAATCAATTTTCTTGATTTTTTTTAGGGAGAAGGAAATCTATTTATGTACCAATTATTATTTATACTTATTATTTATTTTTATTTATTTTTTGAAAAAATCTTCATTTCTTGTAATGAGAAATAAATGAATGTTGTGAAATGAAAAAAAAATGTTTATTTTGGTACAAAATTATTTAAAAATTATTATGGAATAAAAAAATTTTCACTCCACCCTTTGGGTAGTTGCCGACTTGCCGTAAAGCGTTTGAAAAAGTCTCTATTTTTTGGAATATATTATGTAGGAAAAAAATTTAAAATGAATTTTATTGGTTCAAAAATTTTTAAAAATTATGGTACTTACTCAACTTTTTTTTTGAAGTAGAGAAATCTCAAATCTTCTAGAGTAGAAATTTTTCGGATGAAGAAATTTCAGGATTTTTTGGAATAAAAAAATATCCAAAAAAAATTTTTTTTTTAAGAAAAAATGTTATATAAAAAATATTAGAGGAATATGATGTGAACTCCTTTTCCCCAATGTGGATCACATAGAATATGACCCCTAAAAATCTGAAAAAATACTTACAATTTCAAAGTGTCAATTTTGTACTACAAAATTCAGATTGGACCCTCCTCTCATCCAATTTTGCATGATGAGTATATGAGTATATGAAAATCATGGGTTTTCCCCTATTTTCATACAAAGTATGCACTACACTAAGTACTGTTGACCATATACTCCGTTTCAAATAAGAGTTTTAAAAAAACACTATAATCATGAATAACACCCTTTTGTGCAAGGAAATTCAAAATTAATCCAATAATAACATGGCCAACTATTGCTTGGAATTGTTCTGCTTGTCGAATTCTTATTAAGACATCACGAACATTACTCTGATCAAATTTGATAATTCTGCAAAAACCTTGATCTAACTTGATTGAATTCATCAGTTAGATTTAAAAGGCACATCAAACAATATTTTGATCAAATGTAATGTAAACATGAAACGTTTGGTCAAAGTTGATCGAATTCCATCAGTTAGGTCAAGGCACATCAATCAATACTTTCATCAAATTTAATCTAAACACAATACAGTTGATCAAAATTAATCGGATTTGATCAAAGCTGATCGAATTCCACTAATTAGATCAAGACACATCAAACAATATTTAGATCAAATTCATTCTAAACACAAAACAGTTGATCAAAATTAACCGGATTTGATCAAAGCTGATCGAATTCTATCAGTTAGATCAAGGCACATCAAACAATACTTTGATCAAATTTAGTCTAAACACGAAACATTTGATCAAAATTGATCGGATTCAATCAGTTAGATTAAGACATATCAAGCAATACTTGATCAAATTTGATGTAAACACAAAAAATTTGATCTAAATTGATCCAACACTACGTGTGTCAGTTTATCAAAGTTGATCTGATTTGATCGATTTTGTTAAAATTCGATCAATTTATATCATGATTTTAATCAAAACTAATCAATTTTGATCAAATCATTTTTTCCCGGGTGGTGATGAAAATTTTCCACATATAGGTGCCTACATACGAGTAGACATACCTACAGCTACACTACTACAGTACAGGGTAGGATTTTCGCTAATACCTAGACCTACGTACTCGAGTGACTACTGACTAGGTCTACCTTCACCGAAGCTATAATATTTTACTAAATAATTGATGAAAGCGTTGCGTCACGGCAATACGCTAAAGTATGTCGAACTCGTCGTTTCCGAAACGCCAATATGTACTACTAATCGCTCTTTTTAACTAATGGAGCGATTAATAACCTCGCAGCTCGCTTTTGAGCAAAGGCTCGAAGGTCGTTTCGTGGTAAGCTGGGGAAGGGTGATGCTAGTCTATCCTAACGCCAGTTACAACGTGTCGAACAGCAGTACCTAATTCCACTAGAACCTATCTCCGTTTGGTAAATAGGTATCGAGTAAGAGATACTCTTAAATTTGCTAAAATTCCCCAAATTACAATGTATGTACCTACACAGTAGAAAATACGTAACAAAATGAAAACATTGTTTTAAATAAAATTTTCGCTAATACTTCTGACGAGAGACAACAAAACTGAAAACATTCGAGTGTGAAGTGTGAAGCGAAGCGAACAATCGAATTTGTTCGTTAAATTAAATACCTATTAATCGAGTGCGGCAGTATTTCGGTAGATTATACTAAACGTAGATACTATAGTATAATTTCGATTTAGAGAGGAAAAAAAAAACAAGATTAAAAATGAAAAGTTAATGATTTGGCTGTAACGAAAATGAACTATTGATGGGTAGGCAATGTAGGTACTTGGTATTTAGTACTTACTGGGTCGCTGATAGAACATACGAGTAAATATAAATAAAATGCTTACATGAAAATTCATTTAGTGTACTAGACGGTGGATATTTGTTGCCAGAGTGACAGTTGAGGGGTGTATATAATTTTTTACAGAAAAAGAGGAGGCACTTAAAATATATAATTTCATATTGCACACTTCCGAGTTTTTAAGTCTGACTTCATTCATGTTATGAGTGAACAAAAGGTCTCTCAGTTTTATTGGATAGAAAAATAATTTTTCAATATTATTGGAGAAAAAAATTCTCATTTTTTTGGAAATAAGAAGTTTTTTTGAATGGAATTTTTTTTTTAATTTTTTGCTGAAAAAATTGTTGATATTTTGGAATGAGAAAATCTTTCAATTTTTTTCAATTATCATGTGTTTTTTTTTCTCGAGTATAAAATTTTTTCAATCCATTTTCTTTCTGAGTAAGCATTTGAAGTCAACAAATCTACCTATCAAAGAATATGTCAGTACATAACGTATAAGTTGCCTATCTCGTTTGCCGTAAATGCGATGTTAATAAATTTGCCTATCTTGTTTGCCGTAAATATAATGATATGATGTTAGTAAATTTGCCTACTCAGTTTGCCGTAAATATAAACGATGTTTAGTTGAAAATTTCTCAAAAATAAGTATACTTACTTTATTACTCGTAAATGAAAGAGGAACCACGTTTTGGGATTCTGAAAGATAAGCTTACTTTTTGAGGTAAGCAATCTTTTTATTTTTATTTTTTTGATCACTTAAAAAAATCTAGATTTTTTTGGGAGGAATTCAACAATTTTAGAAATTTTTGGATTTTTTTTTTTTAAATGTGAGCAGAATAAAATTTCTTAGGTTTTTTTTTAAAGAAGATATTTTATTCATTTTTTAAAAACTCAAGTTTGTTTTAGATAAGAAAAAATTTAATTAATTTTTCTGCGAAAAAAATTTCTCATAAAAATACCTATCATTTTGATTAAAAAGAGAGAGATATATATTCAAGTGCTTTTTTAATACAGGGTGGTTTACAAAGCACGATTTTTGATTAAAAAAGATTTCTAAAAAAATGTTTCATTCAGGGTAGGAGGATTTAAAAAAAATTTATGCAAGAAAATTTTTCAGACCATTTTTTTTTACAAAATAATGTTTTTCTGCGAGGAGATTTTTTTTTAGAAAAATTTTCAATGAAAAAATTATTTTCAAGGGGAATTTTATAGGAATTTTTTGCAAAATATTTTTTTATTTTGCAAAATTGAAAAAAAAAATCCCTAAAAAGTTGCGTCCAGGTGATACATGAAAAAAAAATTGAAATCAAATAATATCTTTCGATCGCGCAAGAGCTCTCAAATTTTTGAAAATTTGGAAAGAAATCAAAATTTGAAAAAAATTTCAAAATGTTACAGAATGTGTTTTATGCCTTTGATTGGCACGTATAATCATCGTTATTAATATTTTTTGAAAAAAAAAAAATCTAGAATTCATCAGATCATCTGGGTTTAACATACACCGTTTTGCCCAAAAAGACAATATTTTCCATCTTCAACTTCATTTTCGGGAACAGTCATTTTTCGCATTTTTTCAATTTTTCGTAGATTTTGAAAAATTCTCAAGGGTACGAAAAAGAATGAAAAATCGCTGTAAATTGTCTTTTTGGGCGAAACTGTGTGTAGTGTGTGTGATAAACTCATTTTACTTCCAAATTTTTTTTTTTACAATTTTTAATCTATTTTTGAATTTTATTAGCTTAAGTTAGAAAAATCACGTAATTTTTGGTCAAAAATGCTCTTGGAAAAGGGCCCAAAATGATTTTTGCCTCGGGCCCGCTTTCGCTCTCGACGATCCGATTATTATTTAGGTACCTACATAAGAATAATAGTCTGCCGATGGGATATTATTTACTGCTGAGGTCCTACTCAAAACTCAACCGCTTCTTCTAACCAACCTTTTCGTCTTGCAGGTGACCACAAACTGGACAGTGTTGAGCGACGAAGTGACCAGAAATGCCTACAACGACGAATACTACGACATGGCACGATTGGCGAAACGCTATTTAGGCGCTCTGGCCAAAAACAAACAACTACCAACCGGTCTAAGCGTACAAGAAAGAAGTCTACCGCCCATGCTGTCGCCGTACGCCCAAAAAGCGTACGCTTTTCCGGACGGCACGGACGAGCCGGAGATCGTGGCGAGTAAGCGTTACTTAGGATCGTTGGCGAAAAGCGGCGACTTGAACTTTAGCAAACCGCAACAGAAGAAGAACGTCGGAGAATTGGAAAGCGAAGAGCCGTCCGAGGAGTACATACAGAACAAAGGCTATTCGGACGAATTGCCCAATTTCACCATCATGAAACTAGAGCTAATCGACAGTCTGAAACCGGTCATACTGGAGTTCATCGAACAACAGAAAAAAGACTACGATCCGAAAAAGGTGAACCTATTTTTAGAGAATTTAGCCAACGCCGTGTTCGACCGAAACGAAGAATTCTCGCTGGAAAACATCAAAACGCTGGTCAAGTCGGACTACTTCCAACCGGAAGAGAACGAAGACTGGACCTCGGAAGCAGCAGCCATCGCAGCGGCCAAAAAAGAATTACAAAAACGTAACATCCAATCGCTGGTGCGAGACTTCAACGTGTCTTTCGGCGGTTCTCATCGCAGAGCGTCCAGAAACTTTCGCGATTCGCAAGTCGACCTGATGAAACGAAATTTACAATCTGTGATTAAAAATAAAATGTACAAACGGAACGTGGGAGCGATGGCGAAAAACGGCGCCTTCCCCCATCCGCAGCCTGGTAAACGATACTACAGCAACTTCGGTTCCAGTTCCGGTTCCGGTTCCGGTTCCGGATCCGACTTGGAAGAATACCTGAAAACTCTGCAGGCCAAAAGGCACACCATGTACGATATCAACGAACCCGATTTGACCGTCGACTATCCTTCGCAGGGTGCTGACCAAAGTGACTACACAGATTACGCCGATCAAATGGGACAAGATGCTGCCATACCGATAGGAAAACGTTATATAGGTAACGTTTGCACGTAATACTATTTACCCATTACCTATTTTTTTATAATTTCATTTTCCACGTAGAGTAACTTACGTAACAGTGGCGTATCTAGGATGAAATCATGGGATGGGTTCAAATTTTAGGGGGATCGCCCGATTGCGTCCCAAATGTGTGTACGTGACGAAAAGAGTAGTCGGATTGCGTCCCGAAAAATGCATACGTGAATCAGGTGGTAGCCTGATTGCGTTCCCGCCGAAAATGTGTACGTGCAAATATGAATAGTCCAATTGTGGCCAGCGGCCCATTAAAAAGTTTAAAAACAATTCAAGGAAAATAAACTTTTTACAAATTTTGTTGAACACAAATTTTTTTGAAATTATTTCAAAACTCTTTTCATGGGTAGGTATACCTATTCAATGTGATTTTTTTGAATTTGAAATTTCGACTTTTTCGGATTATTTAGGTATTTGGAACATTTTTTTTTTTCAATGATAACTTTTCTTCTTTTGTGGCTTCAATTTCTAATGTAAAACTTCTTTTAGAAATTTTTTCTGAATTTTGACTCAGTAACACGATTTTTTAAAATTATTTTATTCACATTATAAAATACAACATTAAAAAAATTTGCCCGCACCACAAGCGTTGCGGGCATAGCCGAATTTTCAAGTTTCATTATAAAGGTTTTCAAATTTTAAAAAGTGAAATTTTGTAAAAAATTGTGCAAAAATTGTGCAAAAATTTTAAAAATTCAAATTTTGTACGAAATTTTGAAAATTTAAATTTTGTAAAAATTTTAAAACTAAAACTTTGTAAAAATTTAAAAATAATTAAACTCTGAACAAAAAACACCACGAAAAATAATATTTAAAAAAAACAAACACCGCACCATAATGAAAAAAAACAACAAAAAAAAACCAGGAAAAACAGATAAAACAATAAAAATTACCACTGAATTGATTAAAAAATAAATTTCAATCACCATATTATCTGAAGAAGTAAGAATGAAGAATCACAAATTTAAAAAAAAACAACGCGAACTCAAAACAAAAAACACCAAGAAAAAAGGCTACCATTTGCTCACATGAAAAATCCTAGCCTTAGTAAAATAACGAAATTTTTCATTTCCAGTAAAATTCAAAAAATGCCAATTTTAATTTTATCAATTTTCAAAGGCTACCATTTGTTTGCATGCAAAATCCTGACCTTAGTAAAAAGATGAAATTTTTCATTTCTGGTAAAATTCAAAAAATGCCAATTTTTTCCTATTCAGAAAAATTCAAAAAATACAAATTTTAATTTTATCAATTTTCAAAGGCTACCATTTGCTTCCATGCAAAATCTTGGCCTTAGTAAAAGAACAAAATTTTTCATTTTCAGTAAAATTCAAAAAATGCCAATTTTTTCCTTTACTGAAAAATTCAAAAAATTCCAACTTTAATTTTATCAATTTTCAAAGGCTACCATTTGCTCCCATGCAAATTCCTGGCGTTAGTGAAAGAACAAAATTTTTCATTTTCAGTAAAATTCAAAAAAATGCCTATTTTTTCCTTTTCAGCAAAATTTAAAAAATGCCAATTTTAATTTTATCAATTTTCAAAGGCTACCATTTGCTCCCATGCAAAATCCTGGCCTTAGTAAAAGAACAAAATTTTTCATTTATTTTCCAGTAAAATTCAAAAAATGACAATTTTTTCTGTTTCAGTAAAATTCGAATAAAAATTAATTTTTTTTTTTGTAAAAAATTTCAAAAATTCAAATTTAAAAAAAAATTAAAAAATTAAAATTTTGTAAAAAAAATTGAAAATTTATATTTTGTAAATTTTGTAAAAAATTTTAAAAATTTAAATTTTGTAAGAAATTTTAAAAATTTAAATTTTGTAAGAAATTTTAAAAATTTAAATTTTGTAAGAAATTTTAAAAATTTAAATTTTGTAAAAATTTTGAAATCTAAAATTTTGTAAAAATTTAAAAATTATGAATTTGGTAAAAATTAATCTCTGAACAAAAAACAGAACGAAAAATAATATTTAAAAAAAACAAACATCGCACCATAATAAAAAAAAAATCAGGAAAAACAGATAAAACAATAAATTTTCTATCAAAAATTTAAAAATTGAGAAAATTTTGTAATTGGAAATTAAGAAGAGTCATCCCAAAAGATTATTGGAAAAAATTCAATTTTGAAAATTTTTGTAATATGCTTTTTTCAAAATCATTATAATTCAATTTTTTAAAATCAAAAAAATCTCTAAAAAAATTACACTGTTTGTATTTGTGAGAATTCAAAGAAAATCTTCCCAAAAATTGAAAAAAATTGAATATGCTGAAAAATGTGACTAAACTAATTTTTTTTTAAAATTTATATCATAATTAAAAATTAATGAGTAAAATTTTGGAATTCTAAAATTTAAAAAAAATCTAGTTTTGAAAAGTAGAAAAAATTCTCTTTAAAAACAGATTCGCAAACGGCCATCTTAAATTTTTTTCAAAGTAGGTAATAAATATGACTTTTGAAAATTCAAGTAAAAATGATCTCTAAAAAGTAAAAAGTGAAAAAAATTCATTAATAAAAAAAAATATTTACAAAATTACCTACCCAAATTTCATTTTTGAAAATTTATGAAAAATTATTTCAAAAATTAAAAAATTTCGAAAATTATGTAGGTATTGAAAATTAGGAAAGTTTATCATTAGGTAAAAATATTTATTAAAAAAAAATTCAATTTTGAAAAATTTTGAAAATTCAATTTTTCAAAATTTTCAAAATGCATTTTTCAAAATTTTTACGATTTTGTTTTAGAAAATCAAACAAATTTCTAAGCAAAGGAAAAATTTAACCTTGAAAAATTGAAAAAAGTAGTCGAAAAAATTCACACAGTTTCTTTTTGTGAAAATTCAAAGAAAATCTTCATAAAAATTTGAAAAAAATTCAATATGGCGATTGTTGAAGAATTTGACTAAAATGATTTTTTTTTTGAAAATTTACATATCATACCTACAAGTAATTAAAAATTAGTGAATAAAATTTCGGAATTGTAAAATTTAAAAAAAATTATAGTTTTGAAAAGTAGAAAAAAATTACCTCCAAAAAAATTGGAAAAAATTCTTCTCGGAATTTTTTTTCAATTTTTGAAAAAAAAAAAATCATTTTTCTTTTTTTTTAAATGCCATCTACAGCAACTAAGGCTAGTGGCGTAAAAATCATTCTTGAAAAAATTAAAAAATCTCATCATTTGAAAATTCAAGAAAAATCATGCATACCTACCTAAAAAATTAGAAAAATTCATTCTTGAAAAATAAAATACCTTAGGTATTAAAAAAAATTATCCAATTTTCATTTTTGAAAATTTATAAAAAATAATTTCAAAAATTGACAAATTTGACCAATCTTATTTTATAAAAATTAGGGATGCATTTCGAGAACTTTTCACAATTTTAGTAAATTTTTGAAAAATATGTAAAATGAGCACCTTTGTTATGCAAGGTTTTTGAAGTATTTCAAAGCTTTTTTTATGCATAATGGGAGGGATTTTGACCCCAAAAACCCTCCCCTTAAATACGCCACTGTTACGTAAAGTTTTCATTTTAAATCCTTACCGTAAGAAATTCATTCGTATTCTCTAGCTCTAGCTACTTCCAAGTTCGCATACCTACCTATTTGTACTCGTCATCTATTCGCTACCTATCAAACACCGAAATGATACCCGTACCCGAAGAACGAACAAGAAAACTTGTTAAAACTTTTATTTGAAGTTTTCCATAAGTGATTGGCGAAAAACTCGCGGATAATCTTTCAAAAATATGTATATGCAAATAATTCAATTTAATATTGACTTTGTATGTAATCTACGCTATAGTGCCAGTGCCATACACAAAAGGTTTCAACTTGTAAACTCGCGAAATTCAATTTTTCCCTTCCACGAGTTTACTCAGGCTTGCTCATTTCAAACAAGTCGCCCGAAATTCCCTACCCTTGGGTAGGTACCTACTTCTTCGCATTTTTGAAACAAAATGAAAAATTTATCGAGTTGCTTCGACGAATATGAATATTCGTGTGAAAAATTTAAAACCTTTATATTATATACAGACTCGATTTCTTCCTTTATTCTTTTCAACAAGACGGTGCAGTGTTCTTTGAATGTTTACTTAATTAGGTATTGTAAACCTTGAGAAATAAAATTTTCATTTCGCAAGGTTGGCAAGTGGCAACAGTGATTCAAGCAAATTGCAAATTTGAATTTTACGACCTGGATATGGTGTCCATTTTGACTCTTCAAAATTTCGAAAATTGTTTTAATTTATTCCTCCCAAAAAATCCAGATTTTTTCAAGAGATCGAAAAAATTAAAAGATTTCTATCTTCAAAAAGTAATCCAATTTTTCATAATCCCCAAAATGTGGTTCCTCTTCCATTTACGAGTATTAAAGTACCTACTTATTTTTGAGAGATTTTCGACAGAACGTGATTCATATTTACGGCAAACTGAGTAGGCAAATTTACTAACATCGTATCATCATATTCACGGCAAACGAGATAGGCAACACCTACATTTTCGCATTTTTGAAACGAAATAAAAAATTTATCGGGTCGCTTCGAAGAATATGAATATTTGTGAATTTAAAAAATTTTCTTGCATAAAATTATTTCAAAAATCTCTTTGCCTAAAAAGAAAAAAAAACACTTCAAAATCTTTTTTTATTGAAAATTTTTTTCAAACACAGTAATATTTTTTATGAGAAATTTTTTCACAAAAAAGTTTAAAAATTTAAAAAATGATGATTATTATTATTTTCTTAAATAGGTATTAAACAAGAAATTTTTTTTCTACCTAAAACTTTTTATCCCCCCCCCCCCTCCAAAAAACAGAATTTTTAAAGTGATCTCTAAAAAATTAAAAGCTTGCTTTACTAAAAAAATACAATTTAAAAAAAATTGAAAACATTCTTTGATCCAAAAATATTGAAAGATTTTTTATTCCAAAAATCAAATACTCGTATTTATTCACCAAAAAAAAGCTTAAAATATTTTTTATTGAAAAAAAACAAAAAAAAAAAACAAGAAATTTCAACTTTTGTTTCCGAAAAAATTAAACGATGATTTTTTTCACGGAAAAAATTGAAATATTTTATATTAAAAAAATGAGAAATTTTCTCTGCAATAAAATTGAAAGACGTTTTCTTCGGTGGGGGGGGGGGGGGTGGACAATTTTTCAACTCGGGTATTCTAAAACAAAACAAGAATTTTTTCAAGTGTTCTAATTTCAAAAAGATAAAGAATTTTTTTCGAAAAAATAAGGAATACAACTCCAGAAAAATTGAAAAATCTCTACTCCCAAAAAATTAATTTTTTTTACGTGTTCAAAAAACTTGAGATTTTTTTCAGAAAAATTGAAAACATTCTCTACTGTTATCATGAAAAAATTGAAAGATTTGTTATTTCAAAAAAATAAGAATATTTTTATTCTCTAAAATTAAATTAATTATTTTTTCTCAAAAAATGGGTAGGTAAATTTTTTAAAGTTCAAAATATTTTTACTTCCAAAAAATAAAATATTTTATTCTGCAAAAAAATAGATTTTTTTATTCGAAAAATTGCTTCGAATTAATACTTTTGTCCATTAATTTTCATATTTTTTTGGCATACGAGTAAATCAGAGCTAGAGAATGTAATCTTTTTCCTCCTTTTTTATTTACCTATTTAAAAAAAAATTGTTTAGTATAAGTAAATGAGTTGGAAAATTTGCATGTCAATATTGTGTTGTTTTGCTTGCATTTTTTGTTAGTATACTTAGATACGTAGGTAGACGGTATAGGTAATTGGAAGTGACCTGTTGGTATTTTATTTATTCGAAATAGCGTTGGTAATTTTGCACAATCAGTTGAGATCAGTTTTAGTCTTGAAAAATCCATTATCCAACCGATGAGGCGAAAGCTGATTATTTTGTTGAAAAATGGGACCAACAGAAAATTTAATTTAGAACCAAAAATGTCATGTCATAAGGCGTAAAGTAATTCCGTAATCTATAAAGTATAAAAAAAGAATTCGTCTGAGAAATAGGTAGGTATTTTTATATCGAGAGTTGAGTGGGCTTAATCAAGCGTTGTTACTCGTAAAAATGTTCACAAATTGGCTTCGTTTATAGTCTTGTTCTGCTGTAAGTATCCACTTACTCTAATAAACGACTTTCTTAATCTTTTTTAAACCTTTATCTCGATTATTTACCGGGACATGACAGGAGGGCGGGTCGAGGCGGGGGCAACAATGAAACAACGACAGGCGTATAAAAAAAGTGTCGAAACAAAAAAATATTGACTCGATATAAGGTTTCGTAAAATAAATTCATCTGTATGGATAGGTAGGTAGGTACCTATCTACATGCACGTACATACCTATTTGTTTGCTGTACCTACATATTCTAGTACAAATATAAATTATATGTAATGTAGGCATGCCAAGGTAGTAGAATTGCTCAGTTTGTAGTATCAAGTAGGTTTTTGTTACAACTGTTCTTTCTTGATAGTTATCATAGTTTTTTAATTTTTAGACCTTTACCTATATTTCCTTAAATTTTGTGCAGTTTGGGTGTAGCTAGACCTACCTATATGTGATTCGTTCGTAGTGGTTTGTTTTGTTAGTACTTTGGTTAATTCTTTTTTAGAAAGTAGAAACCACGTCCTATTCGTATTTTGCAAACCAGTCAAAAAAAAGTAGATTTGAAAATGGTTTTGAAGTGTGCAGCTTTTACCGTATGTAGGTAGTTTTTTTTGTTGTTGTTTGCAAAAATACGTTGTACGTACGAAAACGATTTTTTAACCGAGAGCGAATATTTTAGGAGCATTAGCGAGAAGTGGCTGGTTACCTCGAGGATTTGCTGAACGGCCAAACAGAATGTCATCGTCGTTCGAAACAAAAAGACATATCGGTGCTTTGGCAAAACTAGGATGGTTATCGTCGGTTCACGATTCGCCTACATATTATTATAGAGGAGGGCGGGGACGAGACTTTAAGCCACCTTCGTTTAGAGGGCCTCGAGCCTATTTTTTAAAAGCCGACTCCGATCTAGGACGATGTCAATGTAAACGAAGTTCTGAAACGAGGTTGGTAAAGTAAAAATTCATCTTTTCTTTTTCGAGTTTAATAATTCCATTTTTTAATAACATGATAAAGATTTCGGTGATACAAGACGTTGTACTTATAGCGAGATTTTGTAAAAATAGCGGCATGCTATAAATGCCTGCTCTCCCTTCTTCTTGAAATACTTTATATTTTACTCGTAAGTTTGCGGTCTCGTGTTTTGAAAGAAGTTATTAAATGTTGGCTTTTGCGTAATATTTCAACCGACATAAAGATATAGCGGGGTCTAATCGCGAAAACATCTTGCCTTTTTACCCTGTTGAAGCGGTTATGTTTTTATTCTTCTGCACACTTATCTATGGTTCATATTTCATCGATGAAGATAATAGCGAATTTTTCCCTTAATAAAGGTTTCATCGTACTTCTTGGAAAAATACGTAAGCTTTACGAGCCTGCATAGAAATTGGTACGTAGTACATAAAGAAAAGGATATAAATCTGTGATTAATGAACTACATAAGTGAAGTGAATCACTATAAACGATCTGCTAGAGTACTTACAACTTATTTCTCATACCTACCTACTCGTTTTGTTTCTATACGTAATAGATAGGTATTCGTAGGTACATCTGAGAAATTTTGAAGTTTGAGCGTTCAATTCTTTAAAAATAAAAAATAATGAAAAAAATGATAGATACCTATTATTACTTTTCCTACTTATTAGGGGGTTTATGATGGGACAGTTTTCTTAGGGTACGAACTAGAGTCTAGTTTGATAGTGTTTTGTACATTCACGTGGAGCCTCGACGATGTTAGGTATCATCTGTTATTTTTTCCGACAATTACGAATATATACCTAGTTGAAAAATCGGGACTTTTTGCAAAAAAAATTCTAACATGTTGTAGACTGAGTTCATTGAAATAGTTTTGGTCATTACAAAAATTTCGATTGGTCCCTTCCTTCCCTACCTACTATGCCTATAATACTTGATATTCAAAATTAGAAGAATGGGAGGGATCCAATTGAAAAAATTTTCAAACAAAAGTTGTAGATTGAGATCTCATAAATAATTTTAGTTCTTATAAAAATTTCGCTAGGACCTCTCCTACCCCTCCAATTTCACATAGTATTATAGAATACTTACACTTTTTAGTTGTATTCACATTTTCCCAAAATTCAATTTTATTGGAAAAATTGAGAGAAATTTTTTTTTCTTATCATTAGGGTTCACTCTGAGAGGTTATGGTGAGAAAATTCTGAATTTTTCAATTATTCCCATTTTTGAAAAAATTGTCCATGTAATAAGTGCCAAATGGTACTTATTACATGGTAAAATTCAAATTTTCCTAAAATTTGATGTAAGTATTTGAAAAATTTGCTAAAATAAAATTTTTTCTCATTATTCGGGTTTATTCGGAGAAGTTCTGATGTAAAAAATTGAAATTTTTCAAATATTCCAATCTTTGAAAAAAAATCGTTTTGCAATGAGCAACTTTACATTTTCCCAAAATTCAATTTCATTGAAAAAATTGACAGAAATTTTTTTTTTTTTCTATCATTAGGGTTCACTCTGAGAGGTTATGATGAAGAAATTCTGAATTTTTCGATTACTCGCATTTTTGAAAAAAATCGTTCTGCAATGGGCAATTTCAGATTTTCTCAAAATTCAATTTTATTGGAAATATTGTTTAAAAAAAATGTTTCTCATCATTCGGGTTCAGTCTGAGCGGTTATGATGAAAAAATTCTGAATTTTTAAATTAAACGCATTTTTGGAAAGAATTCATTTTTGCCATGTAAAAAGATCCGGATTTTTCTCGGATCTTTTTACATAAGAAATTTCAGATGTTTAATTTCTTTGAAAAAATTGTTTAAAAATTTTTTTGTTGGTATTCAGGTCCATTCTGAGAGGTTCTGACGTAAAAATTTTAAATTTTGCAATAGGCAACTTTACATTTTCCCAAAATTCAATTTCTTTGGAAAAATTGACAGATTTTTTTTCTTATCATTAGTGTTCACTCTGCGAGGTTATGATGAAAAAATTCTGAATTTTTCGATTATTCACAAATTTTTGAAAAAAATCGTTTTGCATAAAATTATTATTGTTACCAAAGGTGATTTTCTTACGTATTATACAAAATCAGAGTAGAAAAAGTAGAAAAAGAGGTCCAAACGAAATTTTCATAATGAATAAAATTATTTATGGGGTCTCAATCTACAACTTTTGTTTGAAAATTTTTTCATTTGGACCCAAATTTGAATATTTAGATGAATATTTATCTAGACAAAAATTTTTCTCGAATATTATGTAGCGTGTAAAATTTGGAAAAGTTTTTTAATGCCAAATATCATCATTTTTATGGGCTAATAAATTTCTTAGAATGGTTTCAACAATAGATACCTACTTGAATTCTTGAAATACCTACGTATTGGATTTGAATATACCCACCTACGTACTCTGTACTACGTAGGTATGTATTCTTAAGAAGGTAGAAAAGATTATGATTAACGACAAATTTTTTCTAATACTTTGTTACTGATATCTATAAGTAAATCACGCACATAAATACCTCCCTCCCTCCCAAATTTATCTTTAAAAGTACCCGCATAAATAGGTGGGTAATATTGTAATATATAATATATTAACTGCATAAATTTTGTAAATAGGTACGTTTTTTACTGTTAGGTGCCTCATATCTAAGTCATCTTACACACATAGGTACGCCAGATCTAGTATGAATTTTATTCAATTTCAACGATTCAACGATAATAGGTATATGTTTTTCATTCTAGCCCCCCGCCGCGTCGTGACTGGCTGGATGATGCCGCAAATGAGAAAACAACCGAGTGGACGACCCCGGAAATCATGAAATCTACGAAACCGTCGACGAATTCATTACCAAAAAATTATTTCTTAGTTCCGATTTTTGATCATTTAATTTTTCGTACCCTATATCCAAATTTACATGGTTAATACCGCGATATTTTACGTTTTTGGTAAATGTAATGTACATACTCAAACTTAATTTAATGAGATCTTTGTTTTTTTTTTTCAATAAGTACCTACCTACTTATTAACTACCTACTTATAAAGGCTATAAATTGTTGGTCACTGGCCAGTTGGTGTAACAGTTCACTCATATGGTACGCACTGCGATGCTGATTTCCATAAAGGGCTTCCATTTTTATCGATTACTAATCTTGAATTCAACTATTGACAATAATCCTTTTATCATTATTATAATATACCTAATTTTATTTTTCGTTGACAATACAAAATGACGAATTGACAATAATACCAGCATCACTCAATTTTGCTAAAAAAAAATTACAACTCGTGTACATAAAATAGGTACCCCAACCTACCTGTGTATTTGTACCTATATGCATACTTCTTACATGTTAATAGGTACCTTCACTATAAGTACCTTCAATTGATTTCGGTGCAACAAACATTTAAATCAATAATAATTATTGTACGAGTTCATTGTAAAAAACGATTAGTACATCATTGTAAAATTGAAATAAAAATATTATTAATGACGTTTTCTTTCTTTCATTAGCTACTTATTCAAATTTCAAATAGATGCCGATCGATGAAAAACAATAATGAATCAATAAACCATAAATATTTTCTAATTTTTCAGTATTGTTATTCAAAAATGTATGCATGTACTCAGGATAGACCCGAGCAATGAGAAAATAATTTTTTGAGCAATTATTTCAAAAGAATTAAATATGTGAAGTTTTCCATGTAAAAAGCTCAGTGAAAAAACCGGATCTTTTTACATGACAAAAATGAACTTTGTCCAAAAATGCGAATAATTGAAAAATTCAGAATTTTTTCATCATAACCACTAAGAGTGGACCCGATCAATGAGAAAATATTTTTTGATCAATTTTTTCAAAGGAATTAAATTTAAGGAAAATTTGAAATTCACCAGCAAAATGAATTTTTTTCAAAAATGGGAATAATTGAAAATTTTTAAATTTTTTCATCAGAACCTCTCAGAATGGATCCGAATAATGAGAAAATATTTTTTTTGAGAAATTTTTTCAAAGAAATTCAATTTAAGGAAAATTTAAAATTCGCATCCGGCATAGAAATTAATTTTTTTCAAAAATGGGAATAATTGAAAAATTCAAAATTTTTTCACTAGAACCTCTCAGAATGGACCCGAATAGTGAGAAAAAATTTATTTGATCAATTTTTTCAAAGAAATTGAATTTAAGGAAATTTTGAAATTCACCCTGTAATAAATGGTACCTATGACCTACTTATTATACATGGAAAAATGATTTTTTTTTTTTTTAAATGGAAATAATTGAAAAATTCCAAATTTTTTCATCAGAACATCTCAGAATGGACACGAATAATGAGAAAGGAAAATTTTGGAACTTACCAGCAAAATTCATTTTGAAAATTTTGAAATTTTTTCATCGTAACCTCTAAGATCGGACCCGAATAATAAGGGGAAAAATTTTGATTAATATTCAAAGAAGTTGAATTCAAGGAAAATTTGAAATTCACCAGCAAAATGAATTTTTTCAAAAATGAGAATAATTGAAAATTTCCATATTTTTTCATCAGAACCTCTCAAGAGGGACCCGAGTAATGAGAAAAAAAATTTTAAGCAATTTTTTCAAAGAAATTGAATTTAAAAAGAAAATTTGAAATTCACCAGCAAAATGAATTTTTTTCAAAAATGGGAATAATATTGATACCACGATGGGAGAGGAAATGGGGGGTCGGGGAAAATCAATCAATACGCCATTTTGCTCAGCTCTTTGGGCACTTTCAGAATCGACTTGGTTTTCCTGAACTTTTTTTATTTTCTATTTTATGTGGGGATTCTCATACTTTTCATCTGTGCACAGCGTCCCCTATGGAAAAAAGTGGGGCTTGTACTTGGTGTTCCGAAATTGTCCAGTCCTGTGTTGTACATCTGTGGTATCAGTGTTGCCAAATGGCATGACAGGGTCGGCGGGCTAACGTCTAGATTGATTGTTTTGTTTACATTCATGGGGTGCAACCACGACCCCCTTCAAGTCAAAATTGGAAGAGAGGAAGGGGTCTAATCGAAATTTTTGTAATAACTAAAAGTATTTGTACAACTTCAAGCTACAACTTTTGTTTGAAAATTTTTTCAATCGGGCCCCTTACCCTCCCCCCTGTTTTTAAAAATGTATATTTGAAGGAGTTGGATTATCCAAAATTGGATGGGAGGGAGGGGTCCAATCACAATTTTTGTCATAACCAAAAGTAATAGCGAAACTTCAAGCTACAATTTTTTTTTGAAAACTTTTTCAATTGAGCCCCTCTCTCTCCACTTATTTTGCATAACACTCCCAAAATACTAATTAAAAATTGGAGGGGAAGGGGAAATGGGTCCAATTGAAAAATTTTTGCAACAAACTTGTAGCTCAAAAGTTTAAAAGAAAAATTTTGGCCATGACAAAAATTGCGATTGGACCCCCTCCCTCCCCTCCAATTTTGGATAATCCAACTCATTCAAATACATTATTGAAAACAAGGGGAGGGTAAGGGGCCCGATTGAAAAAATTTTCAAACAAAAGTTGTAGCTAGAAGTACTAGGAATAATTTTGGTGATAACAAAAATTTTATTCAAAATTCAAAAATGCCATATTTTTTTATCATGTAGCTAGGTACTTTTGTTTTTAAATAGGTACCTACACAGGTATCGTTCAACGGTTCAACGCTTCAAGATTCGATCTTTCGATTTATTTTTAAATTTCTTTTTTTAGGTCTATCAGCAAAAATTCTGGCAACACTTTGAAAAATATTTTTTATATAAAAAAAAAAAAAAATCAAGCCCATATTTCTTTTGGTAAGGATTTTACCTTTCCTTAGTTTCCTTTCACTTTTCATTTCAAAAAAAAAAAAAAAAAATTAAATTTTAAAAAATCTATTCACTTTATAAATTAACGGTTACGGTTTCAGTTACGTCCCAATACGGTCCAATACTGGGCCTATTGTAATGGAGACACGCCATTGGTGCAATCCTATTAAATCGATTATTTCTTTGAAAATCGATCTTCCATCTCAAACATCGAAACGATATTTTTATTATCATCATCATCATCATCATCATCATCATCATCACCAAATAATCATTTTTTGATAGGTATTTGGAAAAAAATAATTACTTTCGTGTTCTAATTAAAATTTAAAATTTCGTTTTATTTACTTTTCAGCAACAGTTGTCCTGTAAGTTGAAAAATTATTCTATTTATATCAAGTTTTAAAAACCATAACGCGAATTTTAATAAAATGTTATCTATTCCTAATTAATCGAGTGTACCTATTGTAATCACGAGAAAGCGATTGATACTGCGTAAATAAAGTGAATATTGCCTCATCTCATACTAAACCAATGTAATGTTTTACTGTACAGACGCAAGAACACGGAACCAAAATGTCGTTTAGAAACTTAGTAGAAGACCAGTGCGGAACAGCCAATTCTTTAGTTCAATTATCAAATCACTTTGTACAAGACAGAGCGTTACAAGACCAAGGATTATTACATCCATTTCAACATGAAAGTTTTGCTAATGAAAACGATCAAGTGAGCGAACGTTAGGTTTTGTTTATCGTAATGGAAATGGCGCGTTGGTTTCAATGTTATCAATGTATCGGATTACGTATTTCCATTAGGCGCCGCAGCTTGTCGAAGGTTCGCAACCGTTTCGTATGGATTCCTTACTGTCTGAAATGAGAGACTTGGAAATGGCAGCGTTAACGAAAAGTGTTCCGTCGCCGGAACCGTACACATCACTGAATCCTGTTCAACTTGGCGAGAATGTTTCAGATTGGGCGAATCAGTACATCGAATCTGGAAACAAATTCGCGGTAATTACGCTCTACTCGCGTCAAATATTGTCCTTCATCTTTACTTCGATTAATAACTCGAGCGATTTTATAGAATGTCGAAGATAAACCGTTTCAGTCGAGTATATGGAGTAACGAAACGCCCTCTGAGGTACTTGACCCGATCGTAAAACCAGTCGAACGAAATGATTTCGACTTCAACGCAAACTGGGCCCAAGAATATTTTAAAGAATCGCCCCCGTTTGCGTAAGTATACCATAAAATCGTACTAAATCTTGAAAGAGGAAAAGAATCGACGATTACTAAACGTAGGTATTATTTTCCGCAGAGGTATCCCGGATATTATTTCAAATGTCCCGACATACCTACCCACTGAAGTTTCTGAACTCCAGTACGTTGCGGGTCAAGTTGCAGATTCGATGAATGATCGACGATTCACTCATTCTAAAGTAAATATCGATCTACTTGTACTATTTTTGTAATCGCGATTCGGACCAAAGTATTAACTTTCTAATTATATTTTCAAGTTTCTGAAATTCATGAATCAAGTTAGCGAAGGACAAGTACAAATCGGCGAACACGAATTAATCGGAGGCAATATCTCCAACGAAGAATCCATATTTAGGGACTGGGCAAACGCCGTGTCCAGCGTCGAGAAAGGTGCGAATAACGCGCCAACGAACGAAAACCAACAAAAATTCTCCGAATGGGCGAAACCGCACGATTTCATACACGAAAGTTCGACTCAAAGCAATAAAAGTCGGTACACTCGTTTTTTTCCATCAATAATTACCGTAAATTGTACTCTAACCCTCTGTATTGGAAATTTTCAGACGAACCGGTTCAACGAGAAAACGTCGAAAATGAAGATTTATATTCGAAAGAATTATGGTCCAAATTAACGGAACGATGGGAACAATTGAATTTGGGTAACCAAGATCCGTGGGATTCGGAATTCAATAAATTTGTAGCCACGTTAGACGTACGTCACCTTTTTAAAAATATAAATCAAATTCGATAGGTTACTCGTCGTTTAACTGGAATTTTTTTACTCAGACTTACAATTTCGCCGAAGAAAACCCAATGGCTGATAAAGCGAACGCGTTGGAAGAAGGTAAAAAGAAGGTAGCCGAAGGAGATTTATCTAGCGCGGTGCTTTGTTTCGAGGCTGCCGTACAACAAAACCCCGACACTACCGAGGCGTGGCTTTTACTCGGTAGAACTCAGGCTGAAAATGAAAAAGTAAGCTCGTATAACGTATTTGGTATCATAGATGTACCTCTACATAGGAGTAAAGGTAAGAAGATTCTCATTACACTCGATGAATTTTTTTGTTGAAGGATGAGCAAGCCATCGCAGCACTGAAAAAATGTTTAAAATTGGATCCGGAAAATTTGGAAGCTTTGAAGGAACTCGCCGTTTGTTACACGAATGAAAATTACCAGTACCAGGCTTGCCAAACGCTCAAGGTATAAGTTTCATTCGCTCTTTCAGTCACTGACGTCTAGTTTGATAAGTATTGATAGTTTTGTTTACATTCATGAGAAGGACTTTCGTCACCTTCGATAAATTTTTTACAAATCCAGTGCTACATAAATACTTTATATTCAAAATTGGAAGGAAGGGAGGGAGGGGTCCAATCTAAATTTTTGTAATAACTAAAAGTATTTGTAAAACTTCAAGCTACAACTTTTGTTTGAAATTTTTTTTAATTGGGCCCCTTACCTCCCCACAGCTTTTAATAATGTATTTTGAATGAGTGTGAATAAGTTATATTACTCAAAATTGGTGGGGAAGGAGGGGTCCGATTGAAATTTTTGTTATAACCAAAAGTATTAGTGAAACTTCAAGCTACAACTTTTGTTTGAAAATTTTTTCAATTGGACCCTTTCCCCTTCCCCCTTCAATTTTTAATTAGTATTTTGAGAGTGTTATGCAAAATAAGTGGAGAGAGAGGGGCTCAACTGAAAAACTTTCCAAACAAAAGTTGTAGCTCGGAAGTTTCACCAATAGTTTTGGTTATGACAAAAATTGCGATTGGACCCCTCCCTCCCCTCCAATTTTGGATAATCCACTCATTCAAACACAATATTAAACACAGGGGGGGGAGGTGAGGAGCCCGATTGAAAAAATTTTCAAACAAAAGTTGTAGCTTGAAGTTCTAGGAATAATTTTGGTTATAACAAAAATTTCAATCTGACCCCTCCTTTCCCACCAATTTTGAGTAATATAACTTATTTACATTCATTCAAAATACATTATTATAAACTGCGGGGAAGTAAGGGGCTCAATTAAAAAAGTTTTCAAACAAAAGTTGTAGCTTGAAATTTTACAAATACTGTTGGTTATTACAAAAATATCGATTAGACCCCTTCCCGCCTTCCAATTTTGCATATTAAGTATTTATGTAGCACTGGACTTGGTAAAAAATTCATTGAAGGTCCTCCTCACGAATGTAAACAAAACTATCATACTAGACGTTAGTGCTTTACTCATTCGGATATTAAGTTCAGTAAAAATATTTCTATACCCTTTTTCAGGAATGGCTAGCCTACAATCCGAAATACAAAGATATTACGGTCGAAGGTGCGGAACAACCCCAAGATCCGGCTGCTGTAACATCTATACTTTCGATGTAAGATTTGACGACGTAATTTTTGAATTTATACGAGCATTCTCGACAGATCGAGTAAAAATCGTTTGTTTTTCCAACTTTTGCGCAGGAAGTTCTTCAACGAAGTCTTGAATTTATACTTGCAAGCTGTACAACGATTTCCATCGCCGGACGAAGCAGACGCCGACGTTCAGAATGGTCTAGGTGTACTTCTAACGTTGATCAGCGACTACGACAAAGCAACCGATTGTTTCGAGACTGCCGTGAAAATTAGACCAAATGTACGCGAGTGACGTTTGTGATACATACATTCATATAATCGAGTAACAAAATATCTTGAAAACGTATTTATCGAATCTACGATCATTTGTTCTAGGATTCGCGCTTATGGAATCGATTGGGAGCGACGTTGGCTAACGGTCAGAAAGCCGAACAAGCGTTGGAAGCTTACAGGAAAGCCTTGGCTTTATCTCCCGGATACATCAGAGCCCGTTATAATTTGGGCATCACTTGCGTACACTTGAAAATGTACAAGTAAGCTATCTCTGTTTTACCATTTTCTCGTAGGCATGATGAAAAAAAAATTCAGCGTAAACGTGGAAAAATTAAAACCTATACCTACGTTTCGTTTGTTTTAGGCAAGCTACCGAACACTTGTTGATAGCATTAAATCAGCAAATGGCCGGTCGTGGAATACACGGAGAAAAATCGCGCAAAATGTCCGAATCCATATGGACTACGTTACGATTAGCTTTATCGCTATTGGATCGTCGCGATTTATTACCGATTGTCGAAAAAAGGTAGAAACATGGCGCTCGATTGTTTCCATTAATGATAGCTTTCGTGTGATTACTCTGTTAGCAGTGATTTTATGACTGAATATTAATCTACGGTGTGTAAGGGAAAAAATGAGCCGGTATGCCTTTTTTTAAAGGCTTCCCCTTTAAAAGGGTCCAGTCTCCTTTCTTTGAAAATCCCCTATCTCCGTTTCTAAGGTCCCAATTGAAAAATTTTTCAAACAAAAGTTGTAGATTGAGATCCTTGAAATAATTTTGATCATTACACAAATTTTAATAGGACGTCTCATTCCCCTTCAATTTTGCATAATAGGTATAAAAATTGCCCTAGAATTTTAATTGCTAATTTTGCTGTTGCCTATCTCCGTTTCTAATTCTAAGACTCAAATCGAAAAAATTTTCAAACAAAAGTTGTAGATTGAGATGCTTGAAATAATTTTGGTTATTATAAAAATTTCAATAGGACGTCCCCTTCCCCTTCAATTTTGCATAATAGATATAAAAATTGCCCTAGAATTTTAATTTCTGATTTTGCTGTTACCTATCTCCGTTTCTAAGACTCAAATCGAAAAATTTTTCAAACAAAAGTTGTAAATCAAGACCCTCGGAATAATTTTGATTATTACAAAAATTTCAATAGGACCCCTCCCTCCCTACAATTTTGCATGATAGGCATAAAAATTGCCTTTTGAATTTTAATTTCTGATTTTGCTGTTGCCTATCTCCGTTCCTAAGAACCAAATCGAAAAAAATTTCAAAAAAAAGTTGTAGATCGAGATGCTTGGAATAATTTTGATCATTACAAAAATTTCGATTGGACCCCTCCCTCCACTCTAATTTCCTATGATAAGTATGGAAATGGTGTAAATCGTTGATTTCGATACGTATTATGCAAAATTGAAGGGGAGGGGGTGGCCCTATCGAAATTTTCGTAATAATCAAAATTATTCTACGGATCTCGATCTACAAATTTTGTTTGAAAATTTTTTCAATTGGGGTATTAGGTACGGAGATAGAAGACTTTCTAAGAAAGGGGAAGCCTTGAAAAAATGGCATACCGGTTCATGTTTTCTCTCACAGACTCCCGATTGAGATTCAGCCATAAAATTGCTTCTAACAATGTTATCACACAGAAATTACCTTTGCGACTGTACCATAAACTATCTAAACTGTTCATTTCTTAACCTAACGTTGAATTTTTACAGGAATTTGGACGAATTGAATAAAGAATTCAACATCAAACCCGAAAATTTCAACACCGTCGATGTGTAACTATGCGAACCTTATTTGTGTATATTCGAATGAAATGGTATGGTATATCGGTTCTAATAATGTGTAAAATTTCTCCCATGAAATCTGAATTACGTCCGCGTCGCCTAAATAACGAAGTGATACGAGATGTTCGCTGAATATAAGTTTGTCTAAGAATTTATCGTCTGTATAAAATTTTACGACGTTTGTTTCGGGCCATGTCTTAATCTTTCCCCACCTTTTTTTTTTTTTTGCGTACCTTACCGTACAAAACAATAATAATTCGGCTTAATTTCGAATATCAAAAAAATGGCGAATTTTGTTCGCCAAATGAACGGTTTTTACTTCTTATACGAAGTATATACTTTCGAGGACCATATTTTTTACGTTCGTGGAAGTGGGATTTATTATTAATCTTTTTTTTTTCTTTTCGTAATCCGAACCAATGAAAATATGTTTTTGTTGTTGTTGATAATTTGTTCAATAATGGTTCGTTATTGTCTTATTAATTGTTATTCTTAATTATTACAAATAACTCGATAAATGAATTTTGTTTGCGAATAAAAAAAAATGAAAAAGACTTCTCTGTTTCTATCGAGTTAGCTCGTGCAATCCAAAGTAAATTCGCTTCGAACGAAAATACATACGTTACCTATACCTTACCTACCGTCTGTCTGGCTTTGAAAACATTCAGCCTTCAAACGAAATAATTATCGCGATTCTATGCAGCTTGAAATCGATCTAAGATGATACCTATCAGTATTCTCGAGCTGTGGTTAGGACGCGATGAAATTATCGTCTTCGTATTTTCTTTTCATACCTACGTAATTCGAACCAACGAAGATGTTTGTTTTTTTAGCGACGATGATTTTTTCGCTAACGAATCGTTATTACCCATTTCTATTCGCTGTTGTTCTTAATTATCACAAATAACGCGACACCACAAATTAATTTTATTTGCGAATGTAATTCATAATATTTGAACGAGGCACATTTTTTAAATAATATAGGTATTCGAATAAAATATACAGTACAAAATAAAATTCACGATAGTGTAAGCAATTAATAAACTTGAGACGTAAAAAATACTCTTAAAAATAAATTTTCAAACCCGAGAACAATTTTTGATAAATATACGTAGGCAGTTATTAAGCCGAACTCGAAGTTTTTACAACAGATTCCGAATCCGACGAGCCTTGGGCGGCAGATGAATAGGCGAGGATAGGTTTTTCGTAGGTTTCAGCGAAGGATTCTCTGCTTTCGGCCACAGTTTCGAATTGAGGTTCGGTTACAACCGGCTGAGGACCTCCTAATGTCGAAGATTGAACTGAAGCTTGAGATGAAGCTGGTGTTTCGCCACCGGGTTGGGATAAATCCTGTAAAGAGGAGTTGTTTTGAAATTCATCGTACTCGATGGTTAAACGAAGCACAGGTTAGGTACTCACTTTCGGCGAAGGTACGGTGATCGAGATATTTCCTTTGCTATACTTGATTTTCGTGAATGCGTCTTCAAACAAAAAATTCGGGAACGGCAGACGACCTTTGCCAAAAATTGGAATCCTGCGAAATAACCATACGATTAGTACCTGAAGGCAAGCAGGCGTGAATACACAAGTATAAAATATGGTACGAATATTCTCGAACTCGCCTCGTCATAAAGGAGTGAAAAGCAATCGCGTTTCGCGTCGACAACGGTAAAATGTTCAATATATGGCAGATTCTAAAACAACGAAACACATTGCGATTAAATACATTCTACAGAATGTTACCTACATCGACTACATATAGTATAGGCTTAAGCCTATACTCACTTTTTTATTATTGGGTAGACGTCCTTCTCCACTTTCATAGATGCTTCTTCTTTGTCATTGTGAAAAAATATGATTCTGGAAAAGGCACAAATCGAACGTTACGATCTTAATATTATAGGTACTGTAAGAACACGATTTTGCTAATTTTACCAATTGATTTTTACTCACTCTGCAAAAGACCTCACCGACCAATAGCATAATTCAAACGTGTACGGTACGATTAACATCACCTCGAAGATTTCATGACAAATGCTACGAAAACAGACGCGTAGGTAGGTATTAGGTAATTAATTCAAACACGTGTATCGAACTGTCGATTAGCTAACGTAGGTACATAATTATGCGATTTAAAAACAAAACCAACAAACCCAGTAAAGGTAAATTTTTACTCACTGTTTAGTAATCTTCCACGTTTGTTCTAGGGCATGTGCCCAAAACGAATAAATCAGAATAGCCGGTAAGAAAATATAATGCAACGCCGTCAATATAATACTGGCAGAACTGCCGAAAAACGCCGAAGCCAGTTTTTGAATTAAAATAAGCATTTGATTTTCATTATCGTATTGAACTAAATTGGAATTTTCGCGCGAATTTTCCATTTTCGAAACTTTCCACAACGCACGACCGGTAAAATTATGTAGCCGAAAAGTTAAACGTATAACGTATTCACTGTAGCTTACTGTCTGAAATCTGAATCGCGAATGTACTTGGAACGAACCTACAACCACCATCTACGAGGTTTCGTAACAACGTAAGAATATCACGCATCGCAGAAACTTGCACATTTCAACGAATTCAAATCCAGTTTACTCTCTGTAGATTGAGCGAATCGTGTAGGAAATGGTAACGATGCCTTATCGCTAACGTACTTCGTAGGTACGTTTCCTCTTCTTGTCCCTACCTACGTACACTACTTTCTTTGTTCGAGAAAATACAGGCTGACGAGGCTATTTTATGACGAACATTTTAGCTCTACGATTATCAAATCTGTCGTATCTGAAATGCAATAGTTGCGATTATTTCTCTTCCGAAATCGTGTCTAAAAATGGAATTGAAACGTATAACGAAAGAAAATCTATAAATTTCTGTTTGTACAGCCGACGAATCGTAGATTCATCAGACTCGTAGATAGATATTTCAAAAAAATTACTTAGTCAAAAACCTATACAACGAAGATTGTAAAAAAATTCCAACATTTTAATAAACGAAAATAAATTATCTAGGTACACATAAAAAATTACAGTCACGCTCGATTATATGAAATAGGTAAATAAAAACATTGAAAAATAATCGTATGTACAGTAAATAAAAGTAAATAGGTACTCGAAATAGGTACCACGTTCATTAACCTGCTTACGATACCAAATTGAACGCATCAGTGATTAAAAATTTCGAAAAAGGAAGAAACGATGACAGGCAAATCGGGATAAATTTAAGAATAAAACATTCGAATCGAATATATCGTCACACAGATGGTAGGTATTTATAGCATTAACATTACTTCAGGACAACACCCTTCTGTAGTTTGAAAAACAAAAATTGGTCTACAGACATTGGGCATAATTAGTTATCGTAAAAAATATACGATTGGATCCCCGCAGTACTGATTTTTTGACACCATCGAAAATTTGCCAAGTCCAATACTTCGTAGATACGTAAATTCAAAATTGAAGCGCAGGGAAAGGCCCAATCACAATTTTTGTAATAATCAAAATTATTTTTAAGACTTCAAACTACAACTTTTGTTTGAAATATTTTTCAATAATATAAGTATTTTTCTCATATTATGCTAAATTTGAGGGGAGGGGGTGTCTAAATGAAAATTTTATAATAACTGAAATTATTTTTAGGACCTCAATCTACAACTTTTGTCTGAAATTATTTTCAATTAGACCCCTCTTTTGACTTTGAAAGGTATCTACCGGATGTTATGTGAAACCGGAGGGGTGGGAGAGATCCAATCGAAATTTTTGTATCGAGCAAAATTATTCCTAGGACTTCAAGCTACAACTTTGATCTGAAAATTTTTTCAAACTAGTCCCTTCCTTCTACACTATTTCATTTCTTAGTTGGTATATTCGGAGTTTTATGCAAAATCCTTAAAAAATTTCAAACAAAAGTTGTAGCTTGAAATCCTAGGAATAATTTTGGTCCTTATAAAAATTTTAGTTGGCCCCTCCCTGACCTCCAATTTTGAATTTACGTATCTACAAAGCATTGGACTTGGCAAATTTTCGATGGTGCCAAAAAATCAGTACTGCGGGGATCCAATCGTAAAAATATTAGTTTCAAATATTACGGTATCGAGTAACAGTATTTTAAATTAAAAAGTTCATTTACAAAATAAAATAAATGGATCGACTAGAAAAGTAGTATGATAATTCAAAGTACGATAAAACAAATGTGATTTCTCATACTATTGGCTGAAGACGTTGTCTTATTAATTCTTCTTTAAAGTACGCGATTGTTTTTTCCAAGCCAACATTCAGCGATACCTAAAACATACGTATTCCACACATTAGGTGAATAAATAATTATGCGCAGCGAATGCTTGAAGCACGATCGGCTATTTTTACGGAGAGCTCTTGCTGACTCATTTTTTTGCTCACCTTGAATTTTTTACCAAGTCCAGTGCTACATAAATACTTTATATTCAAAATTGGAAGGAAGGAAGGAAGGAAGGAAGGAAGGAAGGGAGGGAGGGAGGGAGGGGTCCAATCGCAGTTTTCGTAATAACTAAAAATATTTTTAAAACTTCAAGCTACAACTTTTGTTTGAAATTTTTTTTAATTCGGCCCCTTACCTCCCCACAGTTTTTAATAATGTATTTTGAATAAGTAATATTGCTCAAAATTGGTGGGGAAGGAGGGGTCCGATTGAAATTTTTGTTATAACCAAAATTATTTCTAGTACTTCAAGCTACATCTTTTGTTTGAAAATTTTTTCAATCGGGGGCCCTACTTTCCCCCTGTTTTGGATAATGTATTTGAATGAGTTGGATTATCCAAAATTGAAGGGGAGGGAGGGGTTCAATCGCAATTTTTGTCATGACCAAAAGTATTAGTGAAACTTCAAGCTACAACTTTTGTTTGAAAACTTTTTCAATTGAGCCCCTCTCTCTCCACTTATTTTGCATAACACTCCCAAATTACTAATTAAAAATTGAAGGGGGAAGGGGAAAGGGTCCAATTGAAAAATTTGTGCAACAAAGTTGTAGCTCAAAATTTTAGGAATAATTATTTTGGCAATAAAAACTTTGATTGGTCCCCTCCCACCCCTTAAATTTTGGATAATCCAACTCATTCAAATACATTATTAAAAACAGGGGGAGGTAAGGGGTTTGATTGAAAAAATTTTCAAACAAAATTTGTAGCTTGAAGTACTAGGAATAATTTTGATTGTATCAAAAATTTCAATCGGACCCCTCTTTCCCCACCAATTTCAAAATTGGAGGGGAAGGAAGGGTCCAATTTCTCATAATAAAAAATTATTCCTTGATCTTCAAGCTATAAATTTTGTTTGAACGATTTTTCAATTGGACCCCTCCCTCCATTCCTTCCTTCCAATTTTGCATAGCACTCGGTAGATAGCGGTGCTGATAGATACTTATTCAAAATTGCAGGAGGGAGGGGAGGGGAATATGCAAAATTTGTTCAACAAAAGTGGCAGAATAAGATCTTAGGAATAATTTTGGTTATTATAAAAAATTTCGATTGGACCCCCTCCTTCTCCTCCAATTACATATGATTTTACCTTCTACTTCTAGAGCTACATGGATACTTGATGTCAAAATTGGAGGGGAAGGAGGTGTCCAATCGAAATTTTTTTTATAATCAAAATTATTCCTAGATTTTCAAGCTATAAATTTTGTTTAAAAATGTTTTCAATTAGACCTCTCCCTCCCCTCCAACTTTGCATAACACTCTGCAGATACGTAATCAAAATTGAAAAAGGAAGGAGGAAGGGGCCAATTGAAAAATTTTCTCAAAGTTGCTGAATAAAATTTTAGAAATAATCTTGGACATAATAAAAATTTCGGTATGACCCTTCCTTCTCTTCGGAGGCCGAGGCTCCGATTACACATTGATGTAGGTAACAAGGTAGGTAGCGGTAGGTAACTAGGTATACGCATTTAAAATTAGGGAGGGGTTCAATTTGAAAAAAACTTTCAAACAAAAGTTGTAGCTTGAAGTACTAGGAATAATTTTGACTATTATAAAAATTTCGATTGGGCCCCTCCCTCCCTACCAATTTTGAGTAATATAACTTATTCATATTTATTCAAAATACACTATTAAAAACTGTGGGGAGATAAAGGGCTCAATGGAAAAAAAATTTCAAACAAAAAATGTAGCTTGATGTTATACAAATAATTTTGATTATTACAAAAATTTCGATTGGACCCCTACCTCCCTTTCAATTTTGAATATAAAGTATTTATGTAGCACTGGACTTGATAAAAAATTCAAGGTGAACAAATGAATCAGCAAGGACCGATCGTAGCGAATGCGACTGAAGCGATAAAAAAAAAATCGTACTCTCGGTTCCCAATTTAAGTACTTTTTCGCTCGAGTGATATCAGGTTTCCTTCGTTGAGGATCATCTTCAACTGCATCGCCTTGTTCTATTTTGTTTTTACCTCCGACTAAATTTTTTATTATCACAGCAAATTCTGAAACGAAAGCATTCGAAAATTTCAACGCGAGTATTTTTTCTAGTAGAACAAAACAAAGAAGAAAACCAGCGTACGACGACGATAGTTTACTCTTCATTTATCAAATTACCAGTAATAGTGTGTTCCGTAGGATTTCCTACATTTACAGGCAATGTGTAATTAGAGTCCATGAGTGCGATCAATCCATCTATCAAATCGGATACGTACTGAAAAGAACGTGTTTGTTTTCCATTCCCATAAATCTTTAGAAAACACGAACAAAAAATTAAAACAATCTAAAGGCTGAATTATTATTTTTTAAATGTTCACTCGTCTTACGGTAATTGTTTCGTTTCGTAAAGCTTGCAGGATGAAATTAGATACGACACGTCCATCTCCCAAATTCATTCTCGGTCCGTAAGTGTTAAATATACGAGCGACTCTGACAGAAACATTTTCTTGTTTGAAATAAGCGTAACTCAGCGTTTCAGATACACGTTTCCCTTCGTCGTAACAAGCTCGAGGTCCTACGTAAGGCAATCAAATAAAATTAACAAGATGAGATACAGGTAAGCTCTCTAAAATCGTGGTTCAAAAATTCGTACCGATAGGATTTACATGGCCCCAGTATGTCTCAGGTTGCGGATGGACTTCGGGATCTCCGTATACTTCCGACGTGCTAGCGATGAGAATTTTCGCGCCAACTCTTTTCGCCAAACCTACGATAATTCACATCTACATTTATAACACGATATAATACGAAGACGAGTTGTGTTTTTCTTTCTTTACTTACCTAACATATTGATCGTTCCGATTGTATTGGTTTTAATTGTTTTTACCGGATTAAACATGTAATGAGGGGGCGAAGCGGGCGATGCGAGGTGATAAATTTCGTCAACTTCGACGAATAACGGATTAACGATATCTTGATGAATCATTTCAAAATTAACGTGACCGATCCAATGTTCGATGTTCTCCTTTTTACCAGTGAAAAAATTGTCAACGACGATAACCTCGTGGCCATCGGACATCAAACGATCAACCAGGTGGGATCCAACGAAACCTCCTCCGCCGGTGATCTGAATTTAAATATCAAGTATAGGTAAGTAATTATTTTTAGAAAGATTTGATAAAAGACGAAATACCGCAAAACCAATTACCAGTATTCTTTTTTTAGTCCTGTAGTTACGATGTTTAACTGCCGGATAAGGTTTGGGAAGTCTACCGCTCAAATTAAACACCCTTTCTTCGAGAATTCGCAAATTTTGATTAGCTTTTTCGAGCTGACTCGTCGTTTCGTTAATTTTGTCGACTTGTTTTTTCAATAGTCTGATTTTTTTGTTCGCCTCCTCCAGCTGAGCGGTCATCTCTTTCAGCTTGTCCGAGCTCTTGACGTTACCACCATCGTACTGTGCGGCGTCGTAATCGTTTCTTTCCAGTCTTTTTGTTAGTATCCAAATACTGTTGAGAATTACAAAAACTAAACAAACAGCGATATTACAAATAACAATCTCCGCTATCTCGAAAATTCGACTAAGTTCAGTTTCAACTCACTTATTAATAATGCTCCGAATTTTAAGATATTTTCTTTGCACCAACGTATCGCTCTCATGATTTAATGCCAGTGAAAAGGCAGAGCGGGTGCTTCAAGAGTAGCGAATAACAAAATCACATGAATGAAGTTATTTCAAAATATGACTCAAATCATCCCATGTCTTATGTGAATCTGTATAACACGTAATTAAATTGTTATTTTATATAATCGAGTGGTTTATTAAATCTCGAGAAAATAGAAACTCGATGTATTTACTACATATTTTCAACTTATTCTTCAAAAATACAGAATACTTAAAAAAATACTGCATAAAATCATAAATTATTTTTGTTATCACAAACCGTCACAACACGTCTTATCAATTCAGTCATCAGTGTTGTTTTGAACATGGTTTCAAAAGTTACAAAAAAAAACATCAAAAATGGACCATTTTCTATTTCTATATCTCAGAAACTAAGGGTCAGATTTGAAAACCGATTGCATATTTGGATTCAGCGACCTCAAAATAGCCCATAGACCAAATTTCAGCTCGATCGGACCATAAATAGCATTTTTTTAAAATTCATTAAAATTGAAGCAAAAAAAATGGCGGATTTGCGATTTTTTGCAAAATTTGAAAAAAATTGTCAAAAGTTGGCGATTTATGGGTCCAGGCCGATAGAGTCGAACCCGACGATTGCAAATCTGCTTTCATTTTGAAAATCGGACCATTATTCGAGGAGATTAAAGGGTTCAAAGTTTTTGACCAGATAATTGTCGGATATTCGACCAGCCTTGGTATTTTATGGGATTATTGCAGCTTCCAGAGAACGTAGAAAATTATTTTTGGTATCTAATAGTACTATTTCGAGTTCGTAGAATTCAAATTTGAAATTTGTTTCGAGCAGGGTTGCCAACCTGACGAGATAAAATTTTTATTTCGCGAGGTTGGCAACCCTGCTCGAAACAAATTTTAAATTTGAATTCTGCGACCTCGAAATAGTACTATTACACACCAAAAACAATTTTCTAGCTATTCTGGAAGCTGCAATAATTTAATAAAATACCGAGGATGGTCGGATATCCGACAATTAAAACTGAATTATCCGGTTAAAAACTTTGAACGCTTATATCTCCGCGAATAAAGGTCCGATTTTGAAAATGAAAGCAGATTTGCAATCGTCGGGTTCGACTCTATCAATCTAGACCCATAGATGCCCAATTTTCGACAATTTTTTTTCAAATTTTGCAAAAAATCGTAAATCCGCTATTTTTTTGTTTCAATTTTAATGGCAAAATTCAAAAATTCACCACGCTCGTGTTTATTATCCGATTGCGCTGAAATTTGGTTTATAGACTATTTTAAGGTCGTAGAACTCAAATTCGTTATTTATTTTGATCAGTGTTGCCAACCTTAAAAAAATAATAAATTTATTTCGCGAGGTTGGCAACAGTGATTTGAACAAATTGCAAATTTGGATTCTACGACCTCGATATGGTTTATTTTGACCCTTCATTCAGCTCCATAGAGCTTCTGGAAGGTGTAATATGCTTGAGAAGTATTCTTTCTGCCTTAATTTCACCATACTAGGCAACCGCAATAACTCATCAAAAAAATACTAGTAGGTGTCGCCTATTAAGTGAATATTTCAACAAAACTGAGGCCTATGGAGGAGGTTCAAAAGTCTAGGATGCATAATTCGAGTACGGGGAATCCAAATTTGCAATTTGTTTGAATCACTGTTGCCAACTTTGCGAAATAAAAATTTTATCTCCCGAGGTTGGCAATCCTGATTGAAATAAATAACGAATTTGAATTCTACGACCTTAAAATAGTCTATAAACCAAATTTCAGCTCAATCGGATCATAAACACGAGCGTGGTGAATTTTTGAATTTTGCCATTAAAGTTGAAGCAAAAAAAATGGCGGATTTGCGATTTTTTGCAAAATTTGAAAAAAATTGTCGAAAATTGGACATCTAGGGCTCTAGACCGATAGAGTCGAACCCGACGATTGCAAATCTGCTTTCATTTTGAAAATCGTACCATTATTCGCGGAGATATAAGCGTTCAAAGTTTTTGACCGGATAATTCAGTCAGGCTTGTCGGATATCCGACCAGCCTTGGTATTTTATGAGATTATTGCAGCTTCCTGAGTACGTAGAAGATTGTTTTTTATGTCTAATAGTACTATTTCGAGGTCGTAGAATTCAAATTTGAAATTTGTTTCGAGCAGGGTTGCCAACCTCGCAAAATAAAAATTTTATCTCGTCAGGTTGGCAACCCTGCTCGAAACAAATTTCAAATTTGAATTCTACGAACTCGAAATAGTACTATTAGATACCAAAGATAATTTTCTACGTTCTCTGGAAGCTGCAATAATCCCATAAAATACCAAGGCTGGTCGAATATCCGACAAGCGTCCGACAATTATCTGGTCAAAAACTTTGAACCCTTTAATCTCCTCGAATAATGGTCCGATTTTCAAAATGAAAGCAGATTTGCAATCGTCGGGTTCGACTCTATCGGCCTGGACCCATAAATCGCCAACATTTGACAATTTTTTTCAAATTTTGCAAAAAAGCAAACTTTGATGGGTATTTTGGCGATTTTTCGAGCATATTAATTACAGCTTATGGAAGGCTTACGAGGTCGATTGAAGGGTCTTAATCGACTAATTCGAGGTCGCTGGGCCCGAATATGCCACCTATTACGAGGTACGATGCCTTACTTCGCAAGATACAGAAAATCACCAATATCTCCGCGAAGATTGATCGGATCTGGGAAACGATCGCGGATTTGGATTCCCCTGGTCTGAATACATCTATTTAGATTATAGATTTAGACACCTCTCGCGTCGATATCAAACAAGAATTTTTTTTCCAAAAAAATCGTCGAGCTTTTTTTTAGATTTTTTTGAAATCGAAATTCGCCATCAAGATTACAAAAATGCAGGTTAAAAAAAAAGAAAAAGTTGCATTTTTGGTACTTCTATTTTATGACTTGAATGGTACAAAAATTTAAATATCCAACAATATTATTTTTTTTCTACAACACGATCATCTAATCGTTTATAATACACGATTCTTTCTCACAACTAAGTAGGTAGGTACGCTGATTTGATGGAGATATTCGAAAAAATCGTAATAAAAACTCATTATTACCAGCTTTATTGGTAGAAAATTACACCGTTATTATTTCACAATCTAACTGTATATTGCATTCCGAACCTTTGAAATGGAATGTGTTGAAAACTTCAATAGGTATACAATATTGAAAATTTTAAATTCGATTAGAGCTAAGTTGAATATTGCAAAGCTGCCGATACGTAATAGGTAGGTAAGTATGGGGGGTTAAAAATGTTTTCTGTGTTCGCTTAAGTAAAACCCTTACGTAATAATCTTTATTCTACGAGATGAGCAGAGTGCGAAATTCCAAACTCGCGCGAATTGTACTTACAATCGTACTCGTTTATAATTTCGCACTTTCCGCATGTCGTACAATAAACTACTATATTACACATTATCACAACTTGGCAATTAGAACAGGAAATTAACAGTTAAAAATAAAACACTCGGAATGATAATAGTTTTTACTTTTTTTTCACAACACACGAAATTTTTGCTCTAAACGAATCACCGCTATCCGAGTATTTTACGTAAACAAAAAAATACAAATGGACGTACAGTAGGTAAACTTAAATTGTACTTACAATAGGTAGTTGTTATAAAAATCAAATTTCAAAATGATTAACGAGAACGAGAGTATTCACCAAGCTGTTTGTTTTTTTCTGAAATTTCTCAAAATATTACATTAGAACCGTCTAAAGTGGATTTTAGAAAATCGAGTAACCAAGAAAGATGTGGTAAAGCGTAAAAAAAAAAGGTTACCTACTCATCAAACGAGGGTGTTCCATCTTTCAACAAAGTAACATTATAGGAAGAGAATTATCCGATTTCAATTCTTAACTAATACTGATGTAGATCACATTTTTTTTAAGGTACATATTTTTCAAAATTCATGGTTTTTACGGATACAGAGTAACGATAAACTGATATGATAAATTACGTTTATAACTTACATTCTGTTTCATCTTTCTCATTACGACGTTGTATATTACAGCGTAGCGCCTCTAAATGCCTAATTGCTTAGAATACTCTTATACAAATAACACACATTTATATGCATACGAAAATACAATTGTGCCCGAGCGCAGGTTCTTTCGAGAGTAGGGGTAGAGAGGTTTTTTTTCGAGTAAAAAAACACACACTCACTCACACGCACGCACGAATTTTAATTACAAAAAGAAAAACAGGGTAAAAGACGAAGAGGATTGAATACGTTGATGAAATGAAAACGTAAGGTAGTAGTAGGTATCTCTCGACCTACACCGGGCGGCATTAATTCTCGTACATATATAATATAGTACATAATTATACATATATGGCAACACGAATAAATGCTAAAAAATACCCCTATTAATTCGTCTGTTTGGTAGGTAAATGTTTATCTAATACTGGTATCACTTTAAAAATACATCTTAATGTTAAGTATTTAAAAAGTGTTTAAAACGAAGCACGGATTAACATTTTGATGAAAATTAATTTATAGAAAAAAAAAAAAAAAAAAAAAGGAAAAAAGGTAATAACAATAATTTACACATGAAGATGTGACGCGTATATAAAAAAAACCCTAAAATACGGTATGGTTTGTTCAAATGCTGCAAAAATTCAGTATTTTTTTCATCAGTATTTATAACGATAAAACCCGAGAGTAAAGAGGTACAAAAAACACAGTCTTCGTACGTATTTGTGCACTAAAAGTTGAAAATTTTGATTCTAAATCGTCGTAGAGGTGCTTTAGTCGTAGTAGAACGCTACTTGAGAAAAAGGGTAGTTGAAGAATACGTAGAAAAAAAACATATTAATTGTGACATGACAATATGCGATACTTGAAAATTTGACGTTGATCTTCAGAAGATTAGAAAAAAAAATATGATGATTTTTCGAGCGCCAAAAAATTTTTCCCAAAACTTTGAGCTACAAGTTTGTTGCAAAAATTTTTCAATTGGACCCATTTCCCCTTCCCCCTTCAATTTTTAATTAGTATTTTGGGAATGTTATGCAAAATAAGTGGAGAGAGAGGGGCTCAATTGAAAAAGTTTTCAATAAAAAGTTGTAGCTTGAAGTTTTGTTAATACTTTTGGTTATCACAAAAATTGCGATTGGACCCCTCCCTCCCCTCCAATTTTGGATAATCCAACTCCTTCAAATACATTTTTAAAAACAGGGGGGAGGGTAAGGGGCCCGATTGAAAAAATTTTCAAACAAAAGTTGTAGCTTGAAGTACTAGGAATAATTTTGGTGATAACAAAAATTTCAATCGGATCCCTCCCTCCCCACCAATTTTGGATAATCCAACTCCTTCAAATACATTTTTAAAAACAGGGGGGAGGTAAGGGGCCCGATTGAAAAAATTTTCAAACAAAAGTTGTAGCTTGAAGTTGTACAAATACTTTTAGTTATTACAAAAATTTCGATTAGACCCCTTCCAATTTTGACTATAAAGTATTATGTAGCACTGGACTTGGTAAAAATTTATCGAAGTTGCACCCCATGAATGTAAACAAAACAATCAATCTAGACGTTAGTATATACGGTTTGACGCAGTATATCATACTACAAAAAAAAGATTGTTTTTTTTCTTTAGCTTATATACGGTTTGACGCAGTATATCATACTACAAAAAAAAGATTGAGAAAACAGGGGGGATGCCAGATGGGACGTTTGACGCAGTGTACAGAAAGATTGAGGATGTTGAGGATTGGCACACTAGTCGAAAGAGGCATGTTCAAAGGGGACGATTGCCAGTAGGGATGTCTGACTCACTGCATCGTTTGATTTGACTCGTCGGAGTCAAAGAAACTAGAAGTAGAAACCAAAGTAACATTAGACGAAAATTGTTTTAATCATAAATACATACTTTTTTTAAAGCAAAACGTCAATATCGGAACATTTATGATTTTTCCCGTATAAATGCGCTGCATATTATGATCCAACGAAATTTTAAATTTAAAATTTGAATAAAGCCCAGGGCTCAACATTCTACTTCTCTTTAAAATAAATTCCACTGACTTAAAAATATTTCGGGACAGTTGGCAGCGATGTACAGACGTGTCGCAATTATCTTCTGCTCTGCTCTGCTCAATCGATGAAAATATCGACCGAGAATATCTTTACAAAACTTTGTTAGTTCTTTTAGTTCCGATTCTTTCAACTCAGCTTCATCTAAAACAAAAATGGATTTATTCAATTCCATAATAAAAAAAATTATCAATCACTACCTTTAACTTTATTTGCTGTAGCAACTTCTTCATCGGATGGGTTTTTTGGTTCGAGGCACTTGGATAATTCTCTCTCACTTTGCGTAGCTAAACGTCGCCTGTATGTTTCATTATTCGAATAAATATCTGTAAAAAATGCTTACAGATAGATATATAAACGGATCTTACACGTGTTGAATTGCTTCAAAAATGTTTCGTCTGTGTTTTCCGGTAGCATTTTGTTGAAATGTAGGATTCTTTAACCAATTAATAAATTCTTCCTTAAAAGATGTAGACAATGTATTGGATCTTGATGCCATGATCACAAATCTTTATATTCAATTTTAAGCATGAATAATTATTATCAACTGTTTAACTCAACTGCAAAGTGCATGTGCAATGAAAGACCTAAAGGCTTGTAAATATAAGTTAGTTATCTATGTAACCAACCACTAACCAAGAATTGACCACATTCGAACGAAGATTCACTGTTTATGTTGATACACACTCACACAAAGACACATACAGCCACGACGGTAGAAAATTGAAAACAACGTTAGCTCTTTGCGTTTCGCATATATCTAAAATTTCACTGTTTTTAAACTGATTTTTTAATCATGAAAATGAAAACTATGAATAATGGAAAAATTGTAGGTGGAAAGCTCATGAAATCAGCTTTCTAATGAAGTATTTACATTGCAAATACCTTTAATATTTTTAAAAATATGGCCTTATCAGTTCAAATATTTTGTGAACATTAACGCGACCAACATGATTTCGGCCGTGTTATTCATCTTAAAATTTGGTTTTGTTAAAAAAACGTTAGGATCGCTATATAAAACAAAAATTTTCATTGAAGTAAATTTTCGTTTTTTATCTTTTACGTACCAATTTTCCCTCTTCCTTCAATAATATTGTCATTTCAATCAATAAAAGGTATAATTACTTGACAATATAGTATAAAAAATTGAAAATTAAAGTTACTAAAATTTGCAAACAGTTAGCTGATAAGAGGTAGCAAAAGTGATAAAGCTATAGTTTTGGACAGAATGGATCAATTTAGAAGGTAGATACGTCAAAAGAAAGCTCTTTTCATGTGCTTTTCGATTTTAAAATAATATATTAAAATTAATCTAATTACAATGCCGAAAAATGCAATTGAAAATCATGAAAATCTTATATATAAGGCAATCGCTCATGCTTAACGTTGTTTTCATTTTTTTCCCGCCCTATTACTTTGTTTATTTTGCTTAATCGTTCGTTCAATCTCGTTCGAATGTGGTCAATTAAAACTGAATTATCCGGTTAAAAACTTTGAACGCTAATATCTCCGCGAATAATGGTCCGATCAGTGTTGTGAAACGGGAATTCCCATTTTGCGGGAATGGGAATTGTTCCCGGGAATTCCCGGGAACGTTCCCACCTTCATCAAAACCGGGAATTCCCGTTTTCAAATAAATTATTTTTTTGAAGCAAAAACGAGATTTAAGTGATGTAATGATGTTTAGAAATGTCAATTTGAATGAAAATTGGTATTGATACCCTAGAAATACTTGAAATTAATAAAATTATTCAGGGATATCGATATCCCATATTTTATTTTTTTAGATGGTAATTTCAAGGTAATTCTTCAGGTTATTACCACGTGATTTTTAAAAATATTTTTCAAAAATATACACAATATTCGTATCTAATCCGTTTTTATTTAGTAGTATTTTTGTTTTTGTAGTTTCCAACTTTCAAATTCAATTAAAAAATGAGTAATAAAACGAAATAAACGTTTAAGAAGAAAAAATCAAATTTCAGTGGGAAAATTTTGAGAATTCCCGGGAATTCCCGGGAACTCCCTGTTCCCGGGAATTCCCGGGAACAACACTTCGTTCCCGGGAACTTTCACAACACTGGGTCCGATTATGAAAATGAAAGCAGATTTGCAATCGTCGGGTTCGACTGTATCGATCCAGACCCCTAGATGCCCAATTTTCGACGCTCGTGTTTATGATCCGATTGAGCTGAAATTTGGTTTATAGACTATTTTAAGTTCATAGAACTCACATTCGTTATTTATTTCAATCAGTGTTGCCAACCTTAAAAAAATAAAATTTTTATTTCGCGAGGTTGGCAACAGTGATTTGAACAAATTGCAAATTTGGATTCTACGACCTCGATATGGTCCATTTTGACCCTTCATTCAGCTCCATAGGGCTTCTGGAAGTAGGGTACTATAGTACCCTACTGGAAGGTGTAATATGCTTGAGAAGTATTCTTTCTGCCTTAATTTCACCATACTAGGCAACCGCAATAACTCATCAAAAAAATACTAGTAGATGTCGCCTATTAAGTGAATATTTCAACAAAACTGAGGCCTATGGAGGGGGTTCAAAAGTCTAGGATGCATAATTCGAGTACGGGGAATCCAAATTTGCAATTTGTTTGAATCACTGTTGCCAACCTTGCGAAATAAAAATTTTATCTCCCGAGGTTGGCAATACTGATTGAAATAAATAACGAATTTGAATTCTACGACCTTAAAATAGTCTAAAAACCAAATTTCAGCTCAATCGGATCATAAACACGAGCGTGGTGAATTTTTGAATTTTGCCATTAAAGTTGAAGCAAAAAAAAAATGGTGGATTTGCGATTTTTTACAAAATTTGAAAAAAATTGTCGAAAATTGGACATCTAGGAGTCTAGACCGTTAGAGTCGAACCCGACGATTGCAAATCTGCGTTCATTTTGAAAATCGGACCATTATTCGCGGAGATATAAGTGTTCAAAATTTTTGACCGGATAATTCAGTCATAATTGTCGGATATCCGACCATCCTCGGTATTTTATTAAATTATTGCAGCTTCCAGAATAGCTAGAAAATTGTTTTTGGTGTGTAATAGTATTATTTCGAGGTCGTAGAATTCAAATTTGAAATTTGTTTCGAGCAGGGTTGCCAACCTCGCGAAATAAAATTTTTATCTCGTCAGGTTGGCAACCCTGCTCGAAACAAATTTCAAATTTGAATTCTACGAACTCGAAATAGTACTATTAGACACCAAAAATAATTTTCTACGTTCTCTGGAAGCTGCAATAATCCCATAAAATACCAAGGCTGGTCGAATATCCGACAATTATCTGGTCAAAAACTTTGAACCCTTTAATCTCCTCGAATAATGGCCTGATTTTCAAAATGAAAGCAGATTTGCAATCGTCGGATTCGACTCTATCGGCCTGGACCCATAAATCGACAACTTTTGACAATTTTTTTCAAATTTTGCAAAAAAGCAAACTTTGATGGGTATTTTGGCGATTTTTCGAGCATATTAATTACAGCTTATGGAAGGCTTACGAGGTCGATTGAAGGGTCTTAATCGACTAATTCGAGGTCGCTGGGCCCGAATATGCCACCTATTACGAGGTACGATGCCTTACTTCGCAAGATACAGAAAATCACCAATATCTCCGCGAAGATTGATCGGATCTGGGAAACGATCGCGGATTTGGATTCCCCTGGTCTGAATACATCTATTTAGACTATAGATTTAGACACCTCTCGCGTCGATATCAAACAAGAATTTTTTTTCCAAAAAAATCGTCGAGCTTTTTTTTAGATTTTTTTGAAATCGAAATTCGCCATCAAGATTACAAAAATGCAGGTTAAAAAAAAAGAAAAAGTTGCATTTTTGGTACTTCTATTTTATGACTTGAATGGTACAAAAATTTAAATATCCAACAATATTATTTTTTTTCAACAACACGATTCTTTCTCACAACTAAGTAGGTAGGTACGCTGATTTGATGGAGATATTCGAAAAAATCGTAATAAAAACTCATTATTACCAGCTTTATTGGTAGAAAATTACACCGTTATTATTTCACAATCTAACTGTATATTGCATTCCGAACCTTTGAAATGGAATGTGTTGAAAACTTCAATAGGTATACAATATTGAAAATTTTAAATTCGATTAGAGCTAAGTTGAATATTGCAAAGCTGCCGATACGTAATAGGTAGGTAAGTATGGGGGGTTAAAAATGTTTTCTGTGTTCGCTTAAGTAAAACCCTTACGTAATAATCTTTATTCTACGAGATGAGCAGAGTGCGAAATTCCAAACTCGCGCGAATTGTACTTACAATCGTACTCGTTTATAATTTCGCACTTTCCGCATGTCGTAGAATAAACTACTATATTACACATTATCATAACTTGGCAATTAGAACAGGAAATTAACAGTTAAAAATAAAACACTCGGAATGATAATAGTTTTTACTTTTTTTTCACAACACACGAAATTTTTGCTCTAAACGAATCACCGCTATCCGAGTATTTTACGTAAACAAAAAAATACAAATGGACGTACAGTAGGTAAACTTAAATTGTACTTACAATAGGTAGTTGTTATAAAAATCAAATTTCAAAATGATTAACGAGAACGAGAGTATTCACCAAGCTGTTTGTTTTATTCTGAAATTTCTCAAAATATTACATTAGAACCGTCTAAAGTGGATTTTAGAAAATCGAGTAACCAAGAAAGATGTGGTAAAGCGTAAAAAAAAAAGGTTACCTACTCATCAAACGAGGGTGTTCCATCTTTCAACAAAGTAACATTATAGGAAGAGAATTATCCGATTTCAATTCTTAACTAATACTGATGTAGATCACATTTTTTTTAAGGTACATATTTTTCAAAATTCATGGTTTTTACGGATACAGAGTAACGATAAACTGATATGATAAATTACGTTTATAACTTACATTCTGTTTCATCTTTCTCATTACGACGTTGTATATTACAGCGTAGCGCCTCTAAATGCCTAATTGCTTAGAATACTCTTATACAAATAACACACATTTATATGCATACGAAAATACAATTGTGCCCGAGCGCAGGTTCTTTCGAGAGTAGGGGTAGAGAGGTTTTTTTTCGAGTAAAAAAACACACACTCACTCACACGCACGCACGAATTTTAATTACAAAAAGAAAAACAGGGTAAAAGACGAAGAGGATTGAATACGTTGATGAAATGAAAACGTAAGGTAGTAGTAGGTATCTCTCGACCTACACCGGGCGGCATTAATTCTCGTACATATATAATATAGTACATAATTATACATATATGGCAACACGAATAAATGCTAAAAAATACCCCTATTAATTCGTCTGTTTGGTAGGTAAATGTTTATCTAATACTGGTATCACTTTAAAAATACATCTTAATGTTAAGTATTTAAAAAGTGTTTAAAACGAAGCACGGATTAACATTTTGATGAAAATTAATTTATAGAAAAAAAAAAAAAAAAAAAAAGGAAAAAAGGTAATAACAATAATTTACACATGAAGATGTGACGCGTATATAAAAAAAAACCCTAAAATACGGTATGGTTTGTTCAAATGCTGCAAAAATTCAGTATTTTTTTCATCAGTATTTATAACGATAAAACCCGAGAGTAAAGAGGTACAAAAAACACCGTCTTCGTACGTATTTGTGCACTAAAAGTTGAAAATTTTGATTCTAAATCATCGTAGAGGTGCTTTAGTCGTAGTAGAACGCTACTTGAGAAAAAAGGGTAGTTGAAGAATACGTAGAAAAAAAACATATTAATTGTGACATGACAATATGCGATACTTGAAAATTTGACGTTGATCTTCAGAAGATTAGAAAAAAAAATATGATGATTTTTCGCGCGCCAAAGAACACGCTCGTAATATTTACACGGCCAGTGTATCGTCCCATTCTAAATCGCGTACTTTGTTCGAGGCGACGTGCCCGTTGTCGTCGTCGTCGTCCGATGATTCGTACTCGTAACTGATGTTATCGTCGGACGAGTCGTCGTCGTCGTGCACTTGATTTCCGGCGTTCGAGTTCGTCTTTATACTACCGCATTCGAGATGCTGCGAAAAAAGGTCGAAAAAATTAGCGAAGTCGCAGACAATACCCCCTTTTCGAGAGTAGTCATTATGAAATAAAATTTCTAATTTTCACTAATAAGTAAGTAATTTTAAAAAAAAAACAACCAATAGGGAATAATTGGTAGAAGATGTATATCTTGATCTTCTATAAACAACAAATGTGCCAATTCTTTTGAAAATGTAATAAAAATCATTTTTAGGTATATACTTGTATAAGATGAAGAAAAAATTCAAATTTTGAAAAATTAACTCCATTTTTGTTTTAAATTCATCATGATTAAAAATTACTAAAATTTCGGAATTGTAAAATTAAAAACGATGTAGTTTTGAAAAGTAGATAGAAAAAAATCTCCTTAAAAAAAATTCGAAAAACTTCATCTTAAAATTTTTTAGAGTAACAAATATAATTTTTGATAAATCAAGAGAAAATGATCTCTAAAAATTGAAAAAAATTAAATTGAAAAATCATTCCAAAAATTGAAATTTTTTTAAAATTTTGTTATCGAAAATTAAGAAAAGTTATCATTAAAAATTATTGTAAAAAAATTCAATTTTGAAAAAATTTTAAACTGCATTTTTCAGAATTTTTGGAAATTAATTTTTGAAAACCAAAAAAATTTTCAAGTAAAAGAAAAATTTATCCTTGAAAAATTGAAACAAAATGGTCAAAAAATAATCTTCCCAAAATTTGAAAAAAAATTATGTATGTTGAAAATTCTGACTAGACTAAATTTTTTGAAAATTTGTCATAATTAAAAATTGATAAGTAAAATTTTGAAATGGTAACATTTTAAAAAATCTAGTTTTGAAAAGTAGAAAAAAATCACCTCTAAAAAAAAATAGGGAAAAATTCATATTTTTTTAAATAACAAAAATACCTATCATTTTTTGAAAATTCGAAAAAAGTGAACTCTAAAAATTGAAAAATCATATTCTTTGAAAATTTAAGAAAAATCATGTATAAGAATTTAGAAACATTCATTCTTGAAAAATAAAATATTAAAAAAAATTATCCAATTTTTATTTTTGAAAATCTACGAAAAATTATTCCAAAAATTGAAAAATTTGATCAATCTCATTTTATGAAAATTCGCCGTGACTAAAAATTGGGAAAATTTTGAAAAAACTCATATTTGAAAATTTATGAAAAATTAGGGATCCATTTCGAAAACTTTTTATAATTTTAGGAAATTTTTAAAAAACATGATTGTAAAATGAGCATCTTTGATATGCAAGATTTTTGAGGTATTTTAAAGCTTTTTTTTGACTATGGGAGAGGTTTGGACCCCAAAACCCTTCCCTTGAATACGCCATTGGCACCTTGTCGACAAATACCGAAAATAACAAACTTACTTCCATAGGATTGACGGTAATATTTAAAGCCGAATCGTCCCAGGCCATTTCGGTTTCTTGTATTTCTTCTTGGGCCGCTCGACTGTGCGCAGCTCGAATACGGATTACGCCCAAGGCGATCATGAGCATTAGAAAACCGATGCATACCACTATGATCACCGCCACAGCGTGACCTAGATAACAATTAAGAGAGAAAAAATAATTACAACCGAGAGAATTTTTTGGTAATTTTAGCTCGTCGATGGACGACGTACCTCCTCCGGTTAAGATTGCTTGCGTTTGATCGGTCACCGTGTTGTCCAGATAATGTCCGATCATCGTTCGAGCTGGTTGCGATTCGACGTGATGCTGATTCAACAGGTTATGCGCCGGTTGCGGTGGGAAATGTCGACTCGGCTCGGCTACGATGCTGTCGGCGTTCGAGGCGGACAAGGGCGAAGCTGTCGCTACCCTCGAGTGGATTACGGTGAGCTGTAAAAAATCGCGCCAACAGTACGTTTAGTAAAACGTACGATGATGGTTTCTAATTCGAATTTTTATGTACGTATCTATCGTATTCGCTTACAGTTTGAATGTATTCGTTACTCAAGAAACGTCCGTTCAACTCCGAACAGATCAATTTGAAAACTCTATTTAAATAATAAGCTGGCTTTTGATTGGTATATTCGATTTCTCTGAGAACCTGCAACGCGAAAGGATTATTTTATAGAATAAGAATACAAATTTTGGTTGGCTTATCTGCTTTTACCATCGCGTCACGTCGTTCTTACCAATTCGTAATTGCGAATTAATTCGGAGCCGGTAATCGACGCTCCGTCTTTGCTGATCTTGGCCAGAATACCGAATTGTTGCATTCTACCTTCGGGCAAAGTTAATCCTTCGTGATCGGGATTAAGCGACGGGTAAATTGAAACTATACAAGAGTCTAGCCTCGATTCGGGTACGTTTAGCGAATCTGAAACGAACGAAACGATTCGTGATTATTCGTACATTTTCGAAACGCGGAAATCGAATTTTTCTCGCATCGTCCGCTTACTTTCTTTACGTGATTTTTCGTCGTGATCGACGGTGATTTTCAAATCCGGGAAAATACGAACGCCGGCGCGGAAGTGGTGATATTCTCTGGCAACGTTGCTACTACCGTTGATCGTGATGCTGGGTTGTTGAGGTTGCAACACCATAACGTAACTTTCGACGGCTGGAATTTTCACCGAGTGTCCGTTATCGCAGCTGTAAAACAAAAATACCCGAACGAATTTAAATCGAGTATTCGAATTATGAAGGGTGGGAGGAAAAAGGGAGGGGTACTGTGTACTTACGAAATAGACGTAGTCAAATGCAAATTCCTACGTCCGGGCGTCGGAAATTCGCGACTGTTGGAGTAACCGATATTTTTCACCAACGTTTCCATGTTAGTTTTGTTATCTCCTTCGATGGTGATTTCGGTTAAATCGTTGCTGCTCAATAGTTCCATGCCTGGTTTCAAATAATCCATGGCCGGAACTTCCAAGCTTTCTTTGCATTTGTGCAGACACGCCAGTACTTCGGGCTTTTCCGTCTTGTGCAACAGTACCGATAATCCGGCCAGGTAACCGCGCAAATGGTGTTTCATCTTGTTCTCCGATCCTGTAATAGAAATACGAGTAAGTAGGTTTACCTTAGGCTTAGATTTTGTCGTATGCTTAGAGTTAATGGATCGTGCTAAATGCAGATGGCTTCAGCAACACGACGTCATCTCACTGCATGAAGGACTAGGAATAATTTTCTACAAAAATGAAACCGATGTGATTTAAAGGAAAGGGAGGGGAGGGGAGGGGACCAATTGAAAAATGTTTGAAACAAAAGTTGTAGATTGAGATCTAAAGAATAATTTTGCTCATTAGAAAAATTTTGATCGGACCCCTCCCTCTTGTCTAATTTTGTAAAATACCATGAAAATACTTATATTATTCGAAATGGGAGGAGAGGGAGAGTCAATTGAAATTTTTTTCAAACAAAAGTTGTAGAAAAGATCTTAGCAAATAAACTTGATCATTTTAAAAATTTCGATTAGACGCCTCTCTCTTCTACTTTTTAATTTTTCACAGCCGCAATACTACATAAATACTTATTATTCGAAATTAGAGGGGTGTGAGGGGTGCAATCAAAATGTTTGTTAAGATCAAAATTATTCTCTAAATCTTAATCTACAACTTTTGTTTGAAAAAAATTTCAATTGACCCTCTTCCTCTCCTCCAATTTTGTATAATATAATTATTTATGTAGTATTATACAAAATTAGACGAGAGGGAGGGATCCAATCAAAATTTTTCTAATGACCAAAATTATTCTTCAGATCTCAATCTACAACTTTTGTTTTAAACATTTTTCAATCGAATCCCTCCCTTATCTTTAAATCACATCGCTTTCATTTTTGTAGAAAATTATTTCAAGTCCTTCATGCAGTAAGATGACGTAATGTTGCTAAAGCCATCTGAAATTTCTCTAGGAATAATTACTCGAGAAACTTGTCAATTTTGCTGGTGATGAAAAAAAATTGCCAAATCTGTTGGAATTGGACAAAAATTGATTAAATAAAATTTTTCCACCCAAAAAATTCAAAAAATTTCAAAATTGATTCGAGTCGGACCAAAATTTATTGAAAAAATTTTTCCACTCAAAAAATTCTGATTTTAACAAATTTCTGAAACTTCTCTAGGAATAATTATTACTCGAGAAACCCTACAGCTGTAGGGTTGAAAATAACAAAAAATTAAAAATTTGAAGAAAAAAATGCCCGAATCGAAAAAAATTTGCAAAATTGACTTGAGTTGGACCAAAATTGATTAAAGAAATTTTTACACTCAAAAAAATTCTGATTTCAAAAAATTTCAGAAATTTTTCCAGAAATAATTACTCAAGAAATCCTACAGTTGTAGGGCTGTAAAAGGCAAAAAAAATGTCAATTTTGCTGGTAATGAAAAAAAAATGGTTAAATCTGTTGGAATTGGACAAAAATTGATCAAATAAAATTTTTCCACCCAAAAAATTCAAAAAATTTCAAAATTGATTCGAGTTGGACCAAAATCGATTGAAAAAATTTTGCCACTCAAAAATTTCTGATTTCAACAAATTTCTGAAATTTCTCTAGGAATAATTTACTCAAGAAACCCTACAGTTGTAGGGTTGAAAAAACAAAAAATTGAAAAAACTGCCCGAATCGAAAAAAATTTGCAAAATTGACTCGAGTTGGACCAAAATCGACTGAAAAAATTTTCCACTCAAAAAATTCTAATTTCAACACTGACATTTCACAAACTCGAGGGTTGAAAATAACAAAAAATTGAAAAAACTGTCAGATTCGAAAAAAATTATAAAAATTGTCTCAAATTGGACCAAAATCGACTGAAAAAATTTTTCCACTCAAGATATTCACGATCCTATGCTCAGAGTCAATCTGATAGCTGTTTACTCGGAGACGACAAAAAACATCGTTTTTAAAAAAAAATTTATATAGAGGCAATGACTCGACCGACGAGTGCAGGGATAAGCATTACCTTGCCAGCAAGCGCCTACGGTCAACGTGGTATTTATATCTGGCGTCGGATGTAGCGGCCAATCGTCGATAACTTCTGGATTTTTCTTTTGCGCTCTGAAGAGAATACCGTCGATGTACAATTGCACGTTGGGAAATTGAACGGATACGGCGTAATGATGCCATTCGTTATCGCAAACCTAAACAAATCGAGCGAGTATAATATTAACGTTCGTTCTACGTATTTGTACATTAGATACACAGCCATTCGACTCATTACCTGCGGTATTTTCCATCTCCATTCGGCCGGCCTAAATATATTTAAATCGCCTTGACTGAAATCCCGCCTCAGCAACAATATTAATCTGCAGTTACGTACGAACCACGCGTAATGATGTCGGTTCATTTCTAAATAAAGATAAATTAAATATCTAGAGCTCGGTACAAGGACAAACTAAGCTAGCGCCCATCGAAGAAATTTTGTCTTACTGTGATCGTCGGCCGAGCATATGATATGCTCTTTGACGTATCTGTCCTGATTAGGTTGAGGTTTGTGTTTCATCCACGTTCCGATGGTAAAGGTCGACGACAAACTGTGGTTCAGCACGTCGTTCGGTATGGCTACGGCCGAGTTGGCGCCGTCAAATTCGAACATCTGATCCGATTCGTGTCCTTCGTCCGTGGCCAAAGTTTTCGTCCATTCTGAACCGGATACACCCGGAGTCGGTAGCAAATCTACGCTTTCGCTGCTGGCGCCTGCGCAAATTACGGAAAAATCGTACGTATGTCATTAGTCCGGTTAACGAGTAAGGTAGACCAGGCAGATGATCAATTCTGCCCATATACGACGACTTACCGCAAATTTTACGTTGACTTTGAACCGAGTAGGTATCTCTGTCGCATCCTTTTCCAATATGAGAAGTGCTCAACGTTAATCTGGAGTACACTTTGTTTATATTGCACGGTACGTCGCATAATTTCAATTGCGCCGTAGGAAACAGCGTCTCCATACCGGAGAGTGGCGCGTAATCTACTCTTTCTGGAACTCCTGCAACAAGTAAAAACCAACGATGATGATTTTCAACGAAAATATATTATTAAATTGTATTATTTTGTAGGCGTTGCTTGTAAGTTTAAGTATCTACTATCGAAGTAAGACGAAAGGGTGGCCCTTATTTTGGACTTTTTTTTTGTCTCGCCTCTTCTCCAAGTTATTGCATTTTTTTTTTTCTTTCAATTTTCTCCTAAATGAATTTTCAAATGGCCCCTAGTCAGTGGTCACCTCACCTTTTTTTTTTTAGAAAAATGAAAGAAATTGGCCGATTTTCAAGACCTTATATTTCTTTTATTATAACCCCACAAAGTTATCCCTTGTGGTACCTTGAGTGCTCCAATTCTTAGAAAAAAAGAAAGAAAAAAACGAAAACACGAGAAAAAATGAGCGAAGTTTTTTCACCAAGCATCCTAAAATTGTTGCATTTGCCTAGAAAATGATTCTCTTTTATTCTCTAATTTTCCCTCTGATTTAATTTTAGGGGGTGACTTTGGCCCCTCTACCAAAAAAAAAAAAAAAATTACAAAAATCTTGAACTTTTGGATTTTTATCTGATTTTTCTTTATTTTGGAAAAATCCTACTTGTCTTACCCCCCTCCCTCCCCAATGGTTTCTCTTGATGAGAAAAATAATTCATCATTTTGAATTTTTTGCTTAGCTGAATTTTAAGTTGTTCCTGCTTCCTAATCAGTAATCACCCATTTTTAGAAAAATGAAAAAATTATCACGTGTATTTATGTCAATATTGTTGATTTAAAAAAAAATGGGTCAGTATAGGCATCACTTGAAATTCAGTTAGCGGAAAAATAAAACATTCTCTAATAAAAAAAAAACAACTACATTGAATTAAAATACCCCAAAAAATTGCAAAATTTCGAAACTGTTAGTGGAAAAATAGAAAAAATGAGAATTATTTTCTCATCAAAAAAAAAAAAAAAAAAAAAAAAACACACACTTCTGGAGTAAGACCAAAAGTATGTTGTGTACCACCCTTGAGAACATAATATGATTGCTTAATAACCCTAATATTGAAGAAGCCGAGATACAACCCTCAAAAAATTTCCATACATTAAAAAAAAAAAAAAAAAAAAAAAAAAGACGGGAAGATGAAATAGCTAACGTAAGTTCAGTCTGTGTTGTATCTAGGATGAAATCATGGGATGGGTTCAAATTTTGTTTTCGAGAGTGGTTATTATGAAATAAAATTTTTAATTTTCACTAATAACAAATCCAAAATTTTTAGATTTTAATTTTTGAAAATCAAAAAAATCTCTAAATAGCCAAAAAAAAAATACACTATTCTATTCGTGAGAATTCAAAGAAAATCTCCCCAAAAATTGAAAAAAAATCAATTATGTTGAAGAATTTGACTGAAACTAGGTAATTTTTTTGAATATTTATTATATAAATAATGTTGGAATTGTAAAATAAAAAAATCTAGTATTGAAAACTAGAAAAAAATCCGAAAAAATCCATCTTGAAATTTTTTCAAAAGTAGGTAGATAAGATAACAATAATATCATTTATGAAAATTCAAGAGAAAAAGATCTTTAAAAATTGAAGAAAATTCATTGATAAAATAATGAAATTCAATACCTATACCTATTTAAAAAAATTACCCATTTCTTTTTGAAAATTTATGAAAAATCATTTCAAAAATTGAAAAATTTTGAAAGTTTTGTTTTTTGTTATTAAAAATTTTATTAAGAAAAGGTATCATAAAAAATTATTGAAAAAAATTCAATTTTTGAAAATCAAAAGTTTCTAAGCATAAAGGAAAAATTTAACCTTGAAAATTTGAAATAAAATAGTCAAAAAATTCACACAGTTTCTCATTGTGAAAATTCAAGGAAAATCTTCCTAAAAATTGAAAAAAAAAATCAATTATGTTGAACAATTTGACCAGACTATTTTATTTAAAAATTCATCATAATTGAAAATTAGTAAGTAAAATTTCGGAATTTAAAAAAAAAATTTAGTTTTGAAAAGTAGAAAAAATCGCCTCTAAAAAAATAAGAAAAAATCCTTCTTGATTTTTTTTTTCTTTTTCAAATGACAAAAATATCATTTTTGAAAATTCAAGAGAAATTGAAAAATTGGACCAATCTTATTTTATGAAAATTCGTTGTAACTAATAATTGGTAAAATTTTGAAAAATCTCATTTTTGAAAAATTTAAGAAAAATTAGGGATGCATCATTTCGAGAACTTCTCTCAATTTTAGGAAAGTTTTGAAAAAGATGTACATAAAAACGAGCATCTTTGTGTTGCAAGGTTTTTGAGATTAAAGCTTTTTTATTTAGGCATAATGGGAGGAGTTCAGACCCCAAAACCCTTCCCTTAAATGCGCCAGTGAGTACAGTTGTGGCAATCACCCGAAAAATAAAAATAATACCAAATTGCTCAAAAAATGTATCAATTTCAAAATTTTTGATTATTTTATCAATTATCATCAAAAACAATTTGTGGCACAGTCAGTAGCGAGGACTTCGGTTATTATTTCTCCAACGATTGCCACAAGTTTCACCAGCCACTCCTACAGGTTTCGCCTTCCAGTCTGTTTCCAATAGGGAGAACCAAAACTTTAAATAAAAATTTAGGAAAAAAATTTCATAAGCTGTATCTTAGCCCCTTCAACGGCAGGGTTAGGCAAACCTATCAACACATTCCTAATACAAGCTACAAGCTACCAATTTACTGACTGCGAGTCGAAGGTGAATACGCTCGACTAATAGGTACAAATAGTCTGCAGTTCTAGGTAGATCTAGATACCCACCTTTCCAGCCAAGTTTACAAATTCTATTGACTTTAATGGTCACCATGACTGGTACGGATTGTTTCATTCCGCAATCGTACGCCACCACGGACAGAATATGGTTATGGCTTCTCTCATAATCCAGCGGCTCCGTATTACGAATACTTCCTGCGAAAAGAAAAACAAAAACGACAAAAAATTAACTACGAGTATTATTCAACCAGCGCCCAAAATTAACCTTAAATCTATTTTTTACGACTCTATTTCGACCGTTCGTCGGCGTTTATTAGCTCGAATAAAACGCAAAATTTTTCCATAAAAACTACTCTCTAGCACTTGTATCTTATACTTTTTTTAGCCATTTTGCGAGTTTTTATTTGGCTTAACTGTCGTTTCCTCATCACCTTCGCTCGACAATTTCGTCGGAGGTTGCTTGCAGGAAAAACACACCTCGCAATTACACGCGATGATGGGCCTTCCAACGATCGTTTCAACGTGCAAAAGAAACAGTAATTACGAGTTTTGAAGAGCATTCCGCATCGAGTTAAAATAACATAGGAGGCCTATTCTGATTTTTGTATGGAATCGCTCGAGTTTACCTGTTTAATTCGCGGTAGCGAGCCGAGTCGTATCGATCGTAAAACCAGCACAATACACACGTATCGTATAATTGAAACTCAAGAAGAAGAAAAAAAAGAAAAAAACACAAGGAAAAAGAAAATAACAAACATGCGGGAGAAAAGAGGTAGGTACGCGAAATTGCCAATTGCAGAAAGAAACGACGACACCGCGACTGCGACTGCGACTCGGCGAAAAAGACGAGGTTTTTTTTAAATTAAAAGCGAGCGTGTTTTTGATTTCACTTTTAATTAAAACGAATTAGTCGAGATAGCGAAATCGGTTTGTCGAGAGCTTTTTGTTTTACGATGAAAATGCTCTCTTTTGTGGCGTGGCCATGAAGAAATGTCCAATCGCCCACCGAGCTAGCTGCAAAGGTACAAGATTCATTTCATGCCGGATTGCCTCGTATAGCGAGCTCTATTCAAGAGCTGCCATCGAGTTATATCATAAGTTATAATATAACTTATAAGTAGTTACGATAAACGCAAACGTAGGTATTACCTACGTTGACGTAAGGAAGGAGCGGATCGGCATCGTCAACGACGGATACGACTACGACGAGTACAATACCGATACCGCTGACGCAATTAATAATAGCGAAATGTGTTCGCAGCATTTGATATTCGTCGACTGACGTCGAGGAGGAGAAGAAGACGAAAAGTACGCAGCATTGACACGATGAAGCAAACTCAGACTCAAACTCGACCACACCACAGGCACAAGCATAAGCATAAGCGCAGGCAGCACATTCGCAAATGACAATGACAGGCGAATGCTGAAAATGGCAAAACACACCGTCCCACCCCCTCCCCGCCGCACACCTCTTCTATATCAACAACCTAACGTGAGCTATACGCCTTTCTTCTTCATTGTGGCATTTTATCGCGCAATTTACGCATTTTCTTCGCCAAACTGTTCACTGTTCAGTGCAGAGCCGGTGCCTGAGGAGGTTTGGGGGGGGGGGGGGGGGGGGTGTCACACCCCCCCCCTCCCCTCAGGTCAGTTTTTGTTCGGCAAATTTTCAACAAATAAATTAGGTACGTTTACAAAATTTGGTAAAGTTTTGAAAATTTTTGAATTACAATTTACAAATTCGGTAAATTTTTGGGAAATTCCGAATTTCCGAATCACAAATTTGGCAAAACTTTGAAAATTTTAAAATTACAATTCACTCGGCATTTTTGAAATTTTTTCATTCGGCATTTTCAATCTACACCCCCCCCCCCCACAAAAAAAAAAATTTGCTCAAATCGTCTCTGATGCAGTGTTCACCGCGAGCAAAGCTCGTCTCGTTTTTCACATTCTAACAATCGGGTGTTGTTATTTCCACCAGCCTGGGTGAGCAGTTCATAGAAATGAATCAACTGAATCTCAGAACTTGGAATATTTCTTTCAAATTTCGATTGACAATTTTTATTTTATTCAAAATTGGAGGGGAAGGAGGGGTACAATCAAAATTTTTGTAATTTCCAAAATTATTCCTAGGTCTCCAAGCTATAACTTTTGTTTGAAGTTTTTTTAAATTGGACCCCCCCTCCCCACTGATTTTGCACAGCACTTCGAAGATATTAATTAAAATCCCAGATAAATCAACGAGGAAGGTACCGATTAAAAAAAATTTCAAATAAAAGTTGTAAAGCAAGATCCCAAAAATAATTTTTGTCATTATAAAAATTTCGATTGGATCTCTCCCTTTCCTCAAATTTCACATAATATCAGGTAGATACTTTTTCAAAATTTGACGAAGGGGTCCAATTGAAAAAATTTTCAAACAAAAGTTGTAGATCGAGATCCAAGAAATAATTTTTGTTATTACAAAATTTTCGATTAGACCCTTCCCTCCCCTCTAATTTTGCATAATGGCTTGGACACTTATATTATTAAAAAATTGTGAAGGTAGAGATCCATTTGAAAAAATTTTCAAACAAAACTTGTAGCTCGAAGTCTTGTAAATAATTTTAGTTATTACAAAAATTTCGATTGGAGCCATCCCGCCCCTCCAATTTCGAATAAATTACATATTAATTGAAGGAAATTTTTTAAGTTCAGAATCTGAAGTGATGAAAGTGGGAAGTGTGAGCAATTTCGTTCATGTTCACTACAAATCCGAGCAACTACTAACTCAGGCTGGTGGAAATAACAACACCCCTAACAATCCCTGTAATTCTCTTCACCCCACTTTAGGTACTTAGCTACGTACCTTCTCCCCTCGACCCGATTCAGCTCTCTCGTCGTAACTTTCCGTCAAGTCAGAACTGAGAACTGAGAACTCAGTTAGTAGGCTAGGCTGAGCTGTAGTGTAAGTTCTAGACAAGCGAACAAACCTACTTCGGCATTTTTTAAAATACTACTAACGTAAGTAAGTATCCGCCATCCGCGTAAAGAAATGAAAAACGACGCGTTTGTTTCGTTCGCCGTTGCCACGCCACGCCGCGCCCCCTCCCGCCCCGCCAAACCCGTACCCGCCACAGTAAAAATAAAGTAGATACGTAACACAGTCACAACCACAGCGAGCGGGGCGGGGGTACGGTACGAGTACGAGTACTACGAGTACCTCTAACCTACTCGTACTACACCTATCTACAAATTCTATATCAGTGCGCACATAAATGTCCTTGACCCTTAACCGGCCTCCTCCTTTCACCCCTTTCAGCAGCGCGGCTGTTTTTATCTGTCTATGCCGATGCGATGCCGTTTTCGTTTTGTGTAAAACCATGTAAATAATAATGCAATAAAAACGCTACGCTGTGCAGCGCCGTGTACCAGGCCTGCACATTTTCTTTTCACTACAGTGTGAAGTGAAAAGAGAAAAAAATTCCAATACCCTTTACGTAAAATGAAGACGGAAAAAATCCAAAGAAAATGCCATTGTCGGTCGAAGATAACGACGAGACACGACAGATTTCCAATTCCCTCGCATACAGCGTGTCTCGGTTACGAATATGCCCCTTCAACGTTATAAGTTGGCAACTTGTTTCAACAACGTGCACACACGTTTGTCTAACCAGACTGTGGAAGGGTATGAGACTGAGATGTAACCTACGCACGGTGAAGCAACTAGGAAACTACAGTTTTTACAGAGCTGGTATCTAATGAATTATAAAATACGCAAATTAGGAATTTTGTAGAACCTTCGAGGGCACCTTTTCAACATGAAAAATGTTCCAAATTAGAGATTGGTAATCTACCATATTTTTTTGAAAATTCACGACTTTTTCATGACCTTTTTCATGAACAATATTTCAACATTTCCAGGAGGCCCCCTTCCAGCATGAGTGTAACTTGGAATGAATATTGGGGGAGGGGGCAAAAAATTCCAAATTTTTCGCCTATATTTTGTGATAAATAGCTATTAAAAAAACTATTGAGGGAGGGGCGAATGCCTCTTGAACCCCCTAAGTTATGCATATGCCCTTCAAGACCCCTTTTTTTGTGGCAAAAAAATCTATACATTTTTTTTTTTTTCAAGTTAAATGAATACTTATAGAATTTTCAATGGTGTGATTCGATTTCTTCCCCAACAGATGGATTCTTGAAATTGTTTTCATGTTGTAATGTGAGAATGATTTTTTTCCTGGAAATGAAATAAAAAATACTCCTAAAAAATTTTCAACAACTTTTTTCTGTTTTTTTTTTGTCCCAAAGTTTGAAAAAATATTGTATTTATTTACTTTACTTACTATCAAAGAAAGAAAAAATTGAGATTTTTTTCATTTCAGAAGAAATTTTAAAGCTTTATTATTGTTCGAAAAAAATCTCTTTTTTTTTCACAAAGAAAAAATTAGAAAACTTTTCCACAGAAATTTAAAAAAATATCTTTACACAAAAATTTTTACCAATCACCAAAAAAAAGAAAGTTTTTTGTATATTTTTATTTCAAAAAATCCAGAAATTTTTTTCTTTGAAAAAATTTCTAATCCAGAAGATTTGAGATTTCTCTATTTCAAAAAAAAAAAAAAAAAAAAAAAAAAAATGAGTACTTAATTTTTTTACTCTAAAACAATTTTAAAATTTTTTTAAACCAATAATTCTTTTTAAATTTTTTTTTATTCCAAAAAAATTAGATTTTTTCTCCAAAAAACAGAGACCCTCCTCCCAAAAAATAAAAATATTTTTTTATTTAGAAAATTGAAAAAAATCCAAAAAATTAAGATTTCATACTCTAAATATAGAATTTGAAATAGATTTTTACTTCAAAACAATTCAATTCCAAAACGATAAAATTCAAATTTTTGATTTAAAAGAATTGAGAATTTTTTTTACGCTTTGTACAGCAACTAAGGCTAGTGACGTAAAAATGTTTTTTATTCCAAAACAATTTTTAAATTTTTTCTATCAAAAAACTCATTTTTTTTATTATTCTACAAAAGTCTCTTTTTTTCATTCTAAGAAATGAGAATTTATGCCAAAAAATAGAGATTTCCGTCCCCTCGAAAAAAAATCTCCAAGGAAATTAATTTTCTTCTTCAGAGAAATATATTAATAATGATTTTTTTTTTGAAAAGATGCAACCAGTTGCAAAAAATTTCACTTTTAAGCGAATTTGTAATTTTGCCTGAGTAATATCATCAAAAATTCATGACTTCGAAGAGTAAAATTCATGACTTTTTCATGATTTTCATAACCCTTAGAGGCTTAGACACCCTGTTATTACCTGAATCAAAATCAAAAATTGATTAAAATTCAAGAATTACCTTTGCCACTTTTACAAAATTTTAAAGATGTGATGTAACTGATGCACCCCATAAATTTTTCAACTGTTTCAAAATACAATTTTTAAAAATTCATAAGATGATGAAAATTGATACCACTTCAAATTTTCGATTTTCATTTTCAGTTTTAAAAAAGAAACTATCAAACTTCATAAATTAAGGTATCATTTTAATTTTTTTTGAAAATTTAGCTGAATCATTTCCCCCCAAAAACCATTACTTTTTAATCAGACCCCCCCCCCACCCGAAAAATTGCAGGAGATTGAAAACATCTTCAAAAAAATTTATAATAAAATAGGATCTTTTACTACAGAAAAATTTTTAAATAGCAGGAAAAATATTTTTTTTACCAATACGAAGAAATTAATTTTATTTTGATTTTCAATTTCAATTTTTTTCACCGACCCACTTTCCAAATCACTACTTTTTCATTACTTTTGACACCTAGTGGACACCCTGTTGAAATGGAAAAATGATTAAATTTTGAATTTTCAGAAAATTCTATCGATCCAACTTCAAAAATTAATTAAAATTTGGAAATGACTAAATTCTTGAATTTTTACCAATTTTTGAAAACATAAGTGCACTAAATTAGAAAATTTTCGAATTGTAAAAATTCAAACTCCAACAACTGGCACAATTTTGAAAATTTGTTCAAAATAAAAAATTACCAAAATTTCAATCTTTACGAAATTTATAAACTTTCCCCATTCAATAAAGAAGAAGAAAATTTCAAATTTTTGAAAATTTCTAAATTTAAAAAACAACTTTTTTGAGAAAAACTCATCTTTTAAAGCTTATATATCAAATTCGAGGAAATTTTAAAAATTCCTGCAAGCAGATATTTTTATATTACTTTTATCGGAATAATTTTTGGCGCGAGATCTCAAAACACCTGGAGGCACAGCGCCTCAAAGTTTTGGTCCAAATTCAAAAAATGGTAAAAAAGTATGTAGCATAATTATCGTTTGTTACATTTTCGGTAGTGCCGAGTTCGAATATCGCCTCACTTTTTGAGTTTTTTCACAGAATCCTCTCCTAGCCTCCCACAAGCCGTCAAGTTTTGAAGAAAAAAAAATGAAGAAATCGAAAAAAATCTTGTGAAATATTGTTTCTTATAGCATTATTGATAGCACCTTCATTGGGATAGGTGATTTTTCCCCCTTCTGTGATCTGATTCAACTCGAGCATCACTTAAAAGTCGTCAGGAGAAAAACGGGCTTTGAATTTGGATTTTTCAACATATTGAACATACAGAAGCGCCCATCATCGGACTGACAACGAAGAAAAGTTTATCGACACCGGAAAGAACTTTTAAGCCACATTTTGAACCACATGTCAGGACATGCAAGTACCACCCCGAAAGTAGGGTAGTGCAATTGACATAGTAGTAGCGGTAGTGTTACATGTTCCTTACACAATCGCCACAGAGCATACGTAGACCTACTTACACAACGACGACGACGACGACAAAGGAAATATAACCGAAGGAGAAGTTAGATATTCGGACTGACGCTAGCATAGCGCGGCGTATGTGATAGCGGCGGCGGCGGGGCTGCGCTGCTCCTGATGCGGGCTAATTTAATCTCAGGTAACTGTAGTGTGTGGTCGGCAGAACGACTACCACCGTGAAAACTTTTCCACTAGCCACCGCAAAGCTTAATTGCCGGCCTCTTTTTACGGCCACCTCGCATGCCTCCCCCTCCCTCCTCACTCTTCGCCGTACTTCTAATAAACGATACGTAAACTTAAACGTAAACGCGAACGTATACGAATAGGTACACGTTACACGACAATCGATTCGGCCTTTCAAACTTGCAAACGCACAAGCACCGCTAAGAGCGAGAGAGAAATGCTCTCTTTACCTGCTACCATCGCGTCGCGTCGTGTCCCACCCCACCCCAGCCCTCTACGCCATTTCGCATTCGCTCACGCTCAAAAGCTGGTCGCTCTTATTGACGTGTTAATTCCGTACATAAACCCCGTAGATACTGGCTAGAACTACTACGTGGATAGTGAGTGGAGTACACCCTACTTGCACCCTCGCCCTGAACATGTAGGCTGCAAATACCTACATAAATTTTCTTACTTATGGGCTCTATTCGATGTACACTGTGCCGCGTCACGAATCGTACACTATTCCTACATCAGTCGAGACGAATGTGTTGCCTATCCTTAGAATTGAAGGCGCGAATGCCTTGACCCTTGACTCGCGTTCGCAAGGTGCGAATTTCAGATTCCGATTCGGATCGGTATTGATTTATTGACAGTAACAAAAAAGTTCAAATTCAACTGACGATCCCTCAATACCAAAAAGGGACGAACGAAACAATAAACAAAATACAGGAATAACGAAACAGAAGAAATAAGTATCCAAATAGAAATATAGCGAAGTAAAAATAATATCGAAAATACAACATGTTGAAAATCAAAGCAAAAATCAAAAAACAAATTTCATTGACAGGGCAGATTGATAATTCGTTAGAAAAATGATATTATACAAGAATAAAAAGAACTCTGGCAGAGGCAATGAGAAACACAAATTGGACGCCCACTGAACCCTGAATCAGTTAAAAAAAAAAAAAAAAAAAAAAAACGTACAATATAAGGAGGGCAATATAAGAAGAACTGCCCTCGAGCTTACCCGGAACCTCCTGCTCAGCAGTGGGTGATTGCAACTCGACCTCTCTCTCAGAGAATGAAAACAACGATAACGAAAATACCTTCAAATTTCGAGATGCTCGAAATATCTCGAAAGCTGTTATCAAAGGGAGAGATAAACATGGAGTAGGGGCAGAATTCCAGATGCAACCATATCAATCGCCTAATCTGAGTACTGTTTGTGGTCAGTGATGAATTCAATGTACAGATTCCTCTACCACTCGATGGTGTCGCAGCACATGAGGCTTCTCATCACCGACAATGACCTCCTAGAGGTCCGAAGTTCTCGAAAGACAGCGTCGTTTGCCGAATTCCAACACCCCAAAGCACCCACTATCAGAGCATCTGCGTAGACAGAATATCTTTGGTGCCAAAGCTCATCCGTGACATCCGAGTACTTTGCAAGCTTGCCTCTGTGAGCGTCAGTGAAGGCAATGGCTGTGCTGGCGCTAGAGAGGAGGCCACCAGAGACAGCATGGAGAAATGCAGAAGGGCAGAGGTGAAAAATACGCAGTCCATGGCATTCAGGCACCTATCATGGCCATTGGTCAGTCAAACAATCCAGCGATGGAAACCAATAAAAATATTGGTTTTGGTTATGGTTTTAGTTCTGGTTTTCAGAAAGAATTGGGTTTGGTTTTGGTATGGTTTCGGTTTTCAAAAATGTTTTGGTTTTGGTTTTATTTTTGTATTTTTTCCCCACGAAATTTCATTACTCAGGTCCTGAAATGAGTGAATTTTTATATTTTTTCGGTATTTACAGTTTTTTAATTATTATTTTTTCAAGATATGTGATGTTTGAGAATTATTTCATAGTTCAGATGTTCAGCTTCAGAGTCAGACGGCCAAGGAAGGAGGGAATTTTAAAAATTACAATAAAGAATTGAAAAAATTGAAAAACAAAAACCGCTTTGATTTTTGTATTGGTTTTGGTTATGGTATTCAGTTGTAATTGGTTACGGTTTTGGTTTTGGCTCTGGTTTTCACAATTTTTAGCGGTTTTTAGTGGTTTTTAGCGTTTTTTGGTTACGGTTTTGGTACTGCTCCCCATCACTGAAACAATCGCTGGATACATACAATCATTCATCCACGATGGTCAACACATATTCGGTGATTTTCACCTTGAATGTAGACACACTGGCATTCTCAAGATCTTTAGGCAAGCCCTTATACCGACCAGGCGACCAGCAACTAATCACCAAAATTGTGAGAATGATCTATCACTCTTCCCAGCAGGCAGAATAGCAACGCTACACTAATGGAAACCTCTTTCAATTTTACACAAGAATGTTCTCATCTTTTTCATTTCGTCTCTTCCTTCCTTCACAAATGTCACTCCTGAAATGAACGTGTTTTCTGTACCACTGATTTTGAGTCCAATAATCAGGATTCAGATACCAATTTGTCCGTAAACACAAACCAGAATTGATGAGTTCTTCCCCAAAGTGACTCTCCAGTGATTTGGAAGTTTGTTTTTTGCCCAATATCGAAATATGAAGGCAAAATGAGGAATAGGTAATTCATTTTAGACTTACCTTCGTTATCGATAACAAATGGTTGGTCCGTGGTCAATATCTCGTATTTACAAATATCGCCGAATTTTGGCGTGCAATCGCGATCGGTAGCTTCTACTCGGACGATTTCTTCATACAATCGCCCTTCGTCCACAGTTCGTACGTAGGATGGCTCCAAAAACGCCGGCGCGTATTCGTTAATGTCCACAATGGTGATGTGCACAGTAGCGCTGAAACATACCAAACACTATTAATATCATATATATCTACTACTTGCAAATACTAAAGCAAAGCGAGTACGTTGCAAATCCGTTAAAACCATATACTCTATTTAAAAATTCAAAGAGCTTTGCGCTCAGGAAGAAAATGCATTCAAACGTGTCTCACGCTCTTCAGTCTGTTGTAAGTCGATCCCTCGATCAGTCATCAATTTGTTATCGTATCAAAGCTTCAAAGTGGTGCACCATATACAAACACCCCCATCTACCCTATATTCCTGTATCTATATAACCTATTCGATATTGCACGAATAGGACTTTGTCATACTCGAACCCAATTAAAACCATTCTACTTTATTTCGCTGTACTCGACTCGAATGTAAACATTACATACACAAGGGCAGCCTACACATGTATAAAAGTACGATGCGATATTCTGTTTTGCGATTATTTTCCGTTCACAGAGCACGCTTGCTTTGGAAAGATTCTTTTTTTTTCACTCGCTCTTCTTTCGTTGCTACAATCGCGAGCGTACAAGCGTTATATTTTTGTAATTGAAGTCGGCGATGGTAGGTAATTTAATAAATAAAATTTTACCATACGTTCGCCATGTCAGCCTCCACCATCGCTATACTTCCTACTTCGATGAACAAATTGCGGCACGAGCGAGTGCCTACACAAACTTTCGATACGTGAACGTTTGTTTGTTTTTAGTAAGTATACACATAACGTATTTGGTAGTAATTTATACCCATATTCCGCCTACTTAATGTCTCGTGTTCGTTCATCTATGCGAGCTTTTTTCGCGAGACGTTTACTCTTACTCCACACCAGCTGCCTGCTGCCAAATTAATCACGAACGTGCCTAGGTATACCAACGAGGACACGATCCGATCGCGAAGACTAAATCCTAAATCGGTCAATTTGCAAGTTCGACACAATCGAACAACCAGGCAACATCGGTAACGCAATCAGCACTTCACTCTTTTCCTCTGTACGTCCAAGTCCTTCGATGAGATTAATAAAATTTTGGCCAAGTTCCATATTACGTCGCCACTCCGGTCGCCTATTAACTATCGAGACAACGATGTCGTTTCATTTTGTTCTACATAGCTATACCCAAAAGCTCTCCACTAAATATATCGCAGTAGGTAGATATTTGAGAATGTAGTACGAGCGTAGTATTAAAGGTAAAGTAATCGAGGCGAGATTTATTGCCACCTTTTACAATTCGAAACACTTTTGAAGATAGCGTACAGTACACAACCATTGAAAGGGAGTATGTTTTACATAATTTGTCGTACTTATGCAATTTCATAACTGAATAGCCTCATTTTTTCCCAATTTCTGAAAATTTTAGTAAAAAATTGCTGACAAAGTCATTCTATCTACGTATATGACAAGTTGGTCGTCTATTAAAACTATTCAGTTATTACTTATTCTGGAGCTGAATACTGCATTATTGAAAAACTGCATAAAATGCAATTATTTGCACAGTTTTAGGAACACGTGTTTTGCAAAAAAACTTAATATGCTCATTTCATTCTCATACAAATGCATAATTATTTCTTTCCATAGGTTTCCGTCTCTTCCCCCGAATCCCTTTTCCCGATGGACATTTTCCCGAATAAAAAAGTTCCCGAAAGTCAGTTTCCTGAATGTGTTTTCCCCGAATTTTTTCCCCCCGAATTCTTTTTCCCGAATCCGTTACCCTGAATGATTTCCCGAAAATTTTCCCGAATTTTTTTACTAGTGAAAATGGCAGTTTTTTCAAACAAATGTTGTAAATTGAGGTCCCAGGAATAATTTTGGTTGTTATAAAATTTTTGGTATGTACCATATCCCTTCCTTCACTAAATTAACCCCAAATTAATATTATTAAAAATGGAAGAGATAGGGGTCCAATTGAAAAAAATTTCAAACAAAAGTTGTAGATTGAGGTCTTAAAAATAATTTTTGTTATTATGAAATTTTCGATCAAACCGTTTCCTGTCCTCCAATTTCGCATAATTGATGACTTAGATACTTGAAAAGTTATAAATTATTAAGGAGGGGGGGGGGGAGTAGGACTCCAACTGAAGAAATTTTCAAACAAAAGTTATAGATTGAAGTCCTAGTAATAATTTTGGTAAGTACCATATCCCTTCCTTCACTAAATTAACCCCAAACTCAATGTCCCGAAGGACAATTTCCCGATTTAGTAATGTTCAAGAGAGAGTGATTCGGGAAAAAAAATTCGGATTTAAAATTTTCGGGGTAAAAATTTTCGGCAGAACAACTTTCAGGAACTTTTTCATTCGGGAAAACGTCCTTCGGGACGATGGATTCGGGAAAATGAACGGGAATCCTTTCCATAGCCGGCGGATCATCATTTTCTCAAGTGGTGCTCACATTGTGGCGGCGAGGGGGTGAAAAATGTTGTAAATTTTTTCACAAAAAAAGAAGACTTCATACCTATACACTAGTAAAACCTCGCTTATCCTATGCCCAAAAATCGGTTAATTTTTTATTACCCGATGTCTCTTCAATTTCGCCAACGAACAACCTCATATTGATGTTTCAAATTTTCTAAAAAAAATTTGAGAAATAATTTTTTTATATTTCAAAAAAATGATATTGAAAAAATGAGGAAAAATGATTTTTTTAAAAATGAGAAATTATTTACTTACTTTGGTATTAAAAAAAAAAAAAAAAAAAAAAAATGGAAACTTGAAAAATTTTATTCCAAAAAATTAGAATTTTTTTTCATCCAGAAACATTGGAAAATCATTTCATTCTAAAAAATGGAAAAAATTTTCAATCTAAAAAAATTAAAAAAAAAAAGAAATCATTCTAAAAAATTGGAAAAAATTTCCTTCTAATAAATTGGAAAAAAAATCATTCTAAAAAATTTCAAAAAACTTTCATTTCAAAAAATTAAAAAGAAAAAAATCGTTCTAAAAAAATTGTAAAAATTTTTTTTCTAAAATTTTTAAAAAGGTCCCAAATCTCAAAAAAATATAATTTTTTTTATTGAGTGAAAAATTTTACACATTGAGTTCAAATTTTTGCGCAGTTCGGGATTTCATGTGGTGCTCGAGACGGGACCAACTGGGCTAACGTCGGCCATGTTTCTGCCATAGTCAACAGTCATTTTGTGAGTGTTATTTTTCAACATTTTTGCTGCTTTCCTTTTTTCTTTCAATTTTTTTTTTTATTATCTACTAATCATTATTTTTTTACAGGAAATTTTGCAAAATGGGTCATTCTCAAAATACGCCGAACATTCGCTAGTAATTTTTTGAATTTTTCATCATGCAGTAAATAATTTTTTTTTTTTTTTGAAAAAATATTGTATGATGTAGGAGACAACATCTGTATAGTTGGACAAGCAGGAAACCCCACACAGGGGGAGAGGGGGCGACTTTTGTCCACGACGGTGGACATTATAGTGAAAATTCCATAATATTACCCCCCCCCAACCACGAAAAATCCAAAACTTTTAAAACACAAACTTTACAAGGGGAACAAAATGAAAATGTCAAGCAATTCCAATTATTCAATAAAGTTTCAAAGAACGTCTGCATTTAGACATTTTTTTCATTTTTAAGTTGTGGTGTCTATTGTTTTGAAATTAAACCAGCATTTTTGGGCAAAGGAAGGGTCATACAAAAAAAAATGGTTAAAATCAACATTTAGATCACATTTAGAATGATGGAAGACTGTAGTGAGCAATGCGTCTATAGCTGTCTTTAATTTTGGAAGAAAAAAAATATATTACGCCACTACGGTGGACAAATATAGTGAAAACAAAATTTTAAAAAATTTCAAATTATGAGAGATGGATCCGTTCATAGAAAAAACTGAATATCACGTTCCAATCAGGTCCATTTACTTGTTTCAACGCCGCTTAGTTGAAAATAAAATATTCACTCCCGGCCTCAAAATTGGGAGCCATTACGAAGACATGATAGCTGGCCAAATAGAGGTTTTTAAAAGATTTTCCGGTTTCTCAGTACTCATATTACTCAAGGATATGAAAATTGCACTGAATATTAATTTTAGGATGGTGAGGTGTCGGTTTGGCCGATTTTCGCATTTGAAAGTATTCAATTACCCTTCCCTGCATCACGTTACAAAGTGCCATTACGAAGACAGGAATAACTTGGTTACAAACTTTGAGCTGTTCTGGTTGTACCAAAATGATCTTGAAAATTCGTTTGAAATGCTTTAATATTTAATACACATCTCTGGGTGTTGTATCAGTATGATAAGTAAATCAACAAGCTATAATGAGATCAGAGAAATACAATTTATTATGTAGAAGTTGAGTGGTAACGCGCCACGACGGTGGACTCTTCTCCACTATTTAATTTTTAGGGCGATGAGTATGTAATTCAAAATTTCTTTTTAATATGGATTGTTATAGCCCAGAGTGTACTCTATCCATACACATAACAAGAAATTCATTCTAGCATTAATACTTCGTGAGATATTGAGTGGTAACCTGAATATTCGGCGTATTTTGAGAATCACCCAAATAAACTTCATTTTTATATACTTGATATTTTTTTTCTAGAATTTTTTTTTCAATCGCAACTACCAGGTAGTTACAGTCATTTTTTTGACACACTAGATATTTTGATGTTTTTTTTTTTTTTTTTTTTTTTTTTTTCATTTATCTGTAAAACTTCTAGTTTATTTTTTCAAAATAACAAATTGAGGAAAAAATCGAAAAGGACAAAAAAAAATCACAATAACGACGATGTTGAGGAAAAATGTAAATGAATTCGGACGATTTCCTATTTGGTGGATTAGCATTCAACCAAATTCTAACCAATTTTTGTTTTTTAGAGCGTAAACAGATTTCAATAAAAGAGTAGCTTTATATAAAGTTTTTAAAAGATATGTGTATACAATTTTAGATGAAAAAAGTTTGATCTTTTCAATAGTAGAATAGTACAACTTTCATCTCTGTACCTTAATTCGTTGAAAAGTTACGAGCGTTTCGAGTTTAGAAACCCTAAATAAAAAATTGCAACTTTGTAAATATGTAAACGACATATTACGAGTAGGAAGACGAGGTTTGTATCGTTGAGAAGCTGTAAACTTTTATTTTCAAAAAATATGACCAATATGTGCGAGTTGTAGTAAAGGAATTTATTCTTCGTCCAACTTGTAAATATTGTCGACTGTGATTTTTCCTTTTCACAATAATATTTCAAAATCCTTCTATTCAGAATCGTGTACTTTTTACGTCGATTACTGAACATTTGCAATAATTCATATGTACAGTACAGATACAATACGATAAGTTGCCTATCTCGATTTTCAAGGGGCAGTAGTATCAAAAATTCGAAATTTCGTCAATACGATTTATGAAACAGATGATGTTACTCCTTGAGAGGAGTAAAACCATGTAGCGCCTTCATTTTCAAGGATAGGCAAATTCTTCATGTAACGTTTTTGCTCTCTTCAAAAAATTAAATCTGTATCATGCATTGTTTTGGTAAAATTTTTCAATTTTCATGCCTCGAAAGTGCGCCGTAATAATTGAGGTAGGCAATATTTCAGCAAAAATTTCTTGTCGTCATAACTCCTTCAATTTCAAAGATAGGCAGCCCAACGTGATTACAAGTTTTCTCGTGTTTTCGAAGTGCTATGCACTGGCAGGGCTGAAATTTTTTTTGATTGCAACGTTTTCAACTAATTTTGCTTAGAAATACCAAATTTTCAACGCTTTATAGCGCCTTCAATTTTCAAAATAGGCAACTTATCCTAATAAAGTTTTTTGTTTGTCTACTCGAGTTATATCTATGGTTAAATTATTGCAGACGTTTCATGGAGCACCCTGTATAAATCCAACATACGAAACGCGGACGATACAATACATGGTTCGACTTTGCAGTTATGGCTAAATACGTATACATAAAATGTTTCGCTTTGATAGCTGCGATATAGCGCCGCATCTTGTAATAGTATAATGAATCAATTATGCGAAAGCATCGATAAGCGCGACAGCAAAGTGCGCGTCAATCATTTTTTCAATCGATCATTCGGCGATACACGACATTGGTTTGAGGAGGCGACATCGACAGCGATATTGCAAATTGCCATTTTGCCAACAAGATTTGTTGTGAAAAAGCTCGACTCGGATGAAAAACCGAAATACTCGTAGTCTCGTACTCGTACTCGTACTCGTAGCGATGTAGATGAGATGGGGCGAGACCAGAAGCCTTTTTTCACCGATTCGTTGCGTACGAATATTCGATTAAAAATCAAATTCCGCAGCCAACCGCGCCGCGCCGCACCCTGTCTGCCGTAAAAAACTCATTTTATAATTTTCAATAATTATTACCGTTACCGGTTACACAAAAGCACGCTAGCCTAGCGCCAACTCCACGCTTTTGCTGGCGTTCCTCTGCTCTTCCTATTTTATTTCTCGCGCTTTTTCGCATTTTCCACTAGACGAGAAAAACCATAGACTGGAATTCAATTAACCAAAATACACGTCACCGCGTATAATTTAACACTCGACCAAAGGCGAATTCGCCTCGGCGCGCTCTATTCGCGGAAATTGGCAATTTCTTTAAATTACGAGTACGCCCGTCGCTCTTATTTTATCATTTTTTAAAACCTTTTTATAAGCTTTTTTCTTTCTTTTTTTTTCGACGCAAAACGGAAACGTTATTTTTGCGACGATATTACGACGCAAGAGCCAGGTAAAGGTACGACAGAGTGTCTAACAAAATTTCCAAATGAAAAACCAGCACTTTTCAAAAGGTTTTTGCAGCACTTTTTTAGAATTATGTAACATCATCAGGACCGATGTTTCACGAGTTATCCCCTGTCCCAAGTGTATTAATTTTTTCCCAAATTATTCATAATTTTTTTTTCAATTTTTTTACTAAATCCGACGTGACTTTTTTTAAATAAAAACTTTTCCAAATTCTTTTCTAAAATTAAAAAAATCCTAATCTTTAAAAAAATGTTGACAAATTTTTCAAAATTATTTGTAATTAAATAGAAAAAGTAGCAATGATTTTGCTAGTTTGTCCAGTTTTTTTTTAAAGCTCAAATAATGTTAAGGAATTTTATATCAATTTTTGTCAAAAAATTACTATGCATAAATTCTTCAGTTTTAATACTATTTTTTTTAAAATTCAATTTCTTTGGAAAAATTGCCCAAAAAAAATGTTTTCTCATTATACAGGTCTAGTCTGAAAGGTTCTGATGACAAATTTTGTAATTTTTCAATTTTTTCATGTCTGAGAAAAATTAATTTTTACCATCATGGTGAGTTTCATTTTTTCTTAAAATTTATTTTCTTTGAAAAAACTCCTCAAAAATGTTTTTTGAATTTTTCAATTATTCCAATTTTCGAAAGAACCGGAACGGAAATTTCAAATTTTCCTTAAATTTAATTTTTTTTTGAAAAAATTGTTCAAACGATTTTTTCCCATTATATTTATTCTGGTCTATTCTGAGAGATTCTGAAGAAAACACTAGCAATTTTTCAATTATTCCCATTTTTGAAAAAAATTGTTATTTCAAATTTTCCTTAAATTTAATTCCTTTGAAAAAATTGATAAAAATTTTTTTTCTCTCACTATTCGGGTCACTATTGAGAGGTTATGATGAAAAAATTCTGAATTTTTCAATTTTATTCAGTTTTGGAAAAATTTATTTTTGCCATTCAAAAAGAACCGGTGGTTTCGGCAGTACTTTTTCCACAGTGAATTACACATTTTCTTTCAAATTTAATTTCGTGGAAAAAAATTGCTCGAAAAAAGTTTTTCCTTATTATTCAGGTCCATTTTGAGAGATTCTGAAGAAAAAGTTTTGAATTTTTCAATTATTCCCATTTTTGAAAAAATTGATTTTTCAAATTTTCCTTAAATTCAATTTCTTTGAAAAAATTGCTCAAATTTTTTTTTCTCTTTATCCGGGTTCATTCTGAGAGGTTATGATGAAAAAATGCTAAATTTTTCAATTTTTCTTTAAATTTAATTTTTTTGAAAAAATTGATCAAAAATTTTTTTTCTCATTATTTGGGTTCATTCTGAGAGGTTCTGAAGAAAAAAGTTGTAATTTTTCAATTATTCCAATTTTTGAAAAATATTGATTTTTCAAATTTTCTTTAAAAATTCAATTTTTTGGAAAAAAAATGCTAAAATTTTTTTTTCTCATTATTCGGATCCATTCTGAGAGATTCCTATGAAAAAACTTTAAATTTTTCAATTGTTCCCATTTTCATAAAAAAAAACGGATTTTTCAAATTTTCCTTAAATTTAATTTTTTTGAAAAAATTGCTCAAATTTTTTTTTTTTTATTATTATTCGGGTCCATTCTGAAAGGTTCTGAAGAAAAAATTCATAATTTTTCAATTATTCCAATTTTTGAAAAATATTGATTTTTCAAATTTTCTTTAAAAATTCAATATCTTGGAAAAAAAGTGCTAACAATTTTTTTTTCTCATTATTCGGATCCATTCTGAGAGATTCCTATGAAAAAATTTTGAACTTTTCAATTGTTCCCATTTTCAAAAAAAAAAACGTATTTTTCAAATTTTCCTTAAATTTAATTTTTGTGAAAAAATTGCTCAAAAAATTATTTTTTTTATTGTTCGGGTCCATTTTGAAAGGTTCTGAAGAAAAAATTCATAATTTTTCAATTATTCCCATTTATAGAAGAAATTCATTTTTGCCAAGAAGGACCTTTGGGCAAAAATCAGCACTTTTTCGATTTTCAGCACACTATTTTTTAATTGGAGGAAATTTCCAGTACTTTCAACAATTTCACCACCTGTTAGACACTTTGTACGAGTAAAATGTATGTAAAGATGTTGGATTCGATATTCTACTTACTTTTCCGAAGGTTCGCCGGAACAAGCCATCGCTACGATATCGAACTTGTAGTTTTTCTTCTTCTCGCAATTCAACGCTTTACGAGCTCTGAGCTCGGCTTCGCCATTCTTCCTCAGGATAATCTGCAAAATAAAAAAGAAATATTTTAGAATTTATCGAAAGCATGCGAAGAAAGAAATTTCAGAAACAAAACATGTGGCGGTATTTGATTCGTGCCTCAGTGGAATTTGTTCTCGTCGTAGGTCGCTTTGGGGCTTGCGAGTAGTGTAGACTGTAGGTAGAGGTTTTGCCGAAGAATCGAGTGAAATTGGACGGCGCAACATGTAGGACTCGTACTCGTAGTCGTAGTCGTACGTACAATAATACGTGAGGTGGGCAAATTGAAAACACGTGTACTGGTCGCTCAAAGGTACGAGTATAATAAATAAAAAAGCTATTTATTGCGGATAGGGCCGTCCAACACGAGCCATGTTTTTCGTACGTTCTCGTACCTACTATGTCTTCACTTCGACTATACCTACCAGTAGATTAGAATACCTAATCCAGATATATAGTTTGCACTTTTCTCGACGATGCACAGTGCACCGCACACACCCTTCGTCATCGTCACGTAGGTTTTTTGCTTTGCTGGTCTTTCGTAAAATACGACCATATACCATATATATGTAGTAGGTAGGTCCTTTTCGACTCCAGTATTTTCCCCTAGTATTTTTTTTCATCTCAACACGACGGTAAATTTTTTTGTTCGATTCTATAAAAAAGAACGACCGACGGGTCCGCCTCTTTTTCGCGAATTGCTTTTTTCAAGCCGCAAGCTCGCTGATTAAATTGTTTTCGAGCTGACTACATACGTACGTATGTAATATGTAGAATTGTAGATGTACTTATGTGGTACGAGTATGTGCGACTGTGTTAGGAGGACGCTTAGCGAGCGACTTTTATGTACGGAGAGAGCTATCGTCCATCGGCGGTTCGGCGCGTCCATTTCACAGCCACCCGAACCGAGTGTTTTAACGAGCGCCTGAGGTCGATTTCAATACACAACGTTATAAATTATACTCGCTGCAAATCGACTCGACCGAACAATTGAAATTTCCTCCCATCACATTCGGTTCGATAAAAACAACCTTCTGGAAATGCTCGCCCAACGTGAAATAAAAAATCGAAAGAATGCGGTAAAAATTGCACTTCTCCGACCCAGACTCCCGACTCTACTTCTAAAACAATTTCAAAGTTTTCAAAAATTTCCAAAAACTTTTCGAAACAAAAAAAAATAAATTTCGAACCCCTAAAGCGAGGTGAAAAAAAAAAGAAATCGCCAAAATCTAATCAGCTGCTCGAAGTAAGACAGTGTACATATATAAGTTTGACGACGAATCACCTTCTATATACTTATTAGAGCGCAGTGTGTAAGGAGTAAGGACGAACTAAGGAATACGTTATTGTTGCGTTACGTTACGACTCAAGTATCCAGCGACGACGTCGACGTCGTCGTCGTCGTCGTCTTCGGTCAACTGGCACTAAAATAAAAACTTTCGTTATCTGATTACATTAGCCCTAGTCGGGCGAATTGTCGAACGAAATGTACCCATAGAGGGACAGACATTTCGGTTCCCAACAGATTGCTTCCATCAAGTATAATAATTCGGCTCCTCTACCCAACCAATACCCAGTTCGCGGCTTCCTCGCGCGTCTTCTTTATTACGTTTGCGTCGCTCCCCGCACGCCCATTTACCAGTTCGCATTAAGGAAAATTTACTCTCTTTTCAACTTGGCCCGTATCCTCGTGTCCTGTCCTGTACTGTCCTTTTGGTTCGTCTTCGTCTTCGTCTTGTACGTACATCGATGACGCGCACTCGCCATACTACTTTTTGCCTTCGACATTAATACCATTTTGTACTTTTGCGAGAAAGCAAAGCACGCAGATAGAGAACAAACGGTAATAAAATTTCAAACTATCGGCTATTTGACGCTCGGGCTCGGTTAAGAAGCTTTGCCAGAACAGTAGTAATTTATCGCCTTATACGTCGCGTCGCGTCGCGTCATCCTCGCTCCTTCTGTTCAGTCCTTTTGCGTTTTGCTTTCGTTAGTACTGCGACTGCGACTTAGAAATGAAAGATAAATTCGTAGGTTGTCGAATTTGATCGTATTATGCGCAGAATTTTAATCGATAAACTATCGTTCAATCGGGATGCATAAAAAAAATTCTCAGGAAACGCTCTCAAAATAAATAGAAGTTTATTTTTCAAATATTTTACCAATCCCTCCACTCGACATCGCTCCCTTTAGACGTACAGAAACCAATATTCTACGTCAATGAAAAAAATCCATCAATGATTATTATGGAATTATTTTGGAAATTCGAACAAAAGTTTCAAATTCTAAAAAAACTCAGTGAAAATAATTGAAATAGAGATAAATATAGAAAGTAATCGTCAAAATGACCAATTCTTGAAATGAGGAGCTAGTTGCACCACTTGAAATTGAATTAGGGGAAAACGACAAAATAAGGACTTATTTCCTAATAAAATGCAACAACTTCAAGTGCAACGTGAAAATATTTTGCTCACTTTTATCAATTTTTTTAGAGGTCTCTCCAAGGTACACCTACCACTTAAAATTAAGTTGGAGCAAAATTGAACTATGAAAAAAAAGAAAAAAAAGAAATGGGATTTCATTCTCATGAAAAGAAACCAATTCGATGAATTATAATCAAAAATCGATCCATTTTTTTTTTTTCATTTTTCCAAAAAAATAACACTGAGGCCATTTTAAAAGGGAGAAGTTCAAAATTAAAAAAAAATTCAACATTCGGAAAATTAGGTATTAAGAATATTGAAAATTTGAAGAAAATTTCAATAAAAAAATAATAGGTAAGTAGGTAACAATCCGTAAATGTAAAAAAATTGAAAATAGGATTAAAATCTGGAAAAAATTTACAATAAAATTAAAAATGGCTGAAAAAATTAATCAAAAAATATTAAAAAGGAAAAACAAAAAAATATTGAGAAAATTTTCAGTAAAAAAAATAATTAAAAATAAATAAAGGAAAATTCCGTAATGAACATAAGTTGAATTTCAAACTTACAAAAACCGGAAAGAGTTTGAAATCAAATTTCAAATGACTGAAAAAAGTGTGAAAAATTGGGTACCCAAACATGACTAAAACCTATGCATAAAAAAGTTTAGAAAAAATGTCAAGTATAAAAAAATTCAAAATTAAATAAAAATAAAAATTAGAAAAAAATGTACCCAACTAATTTAAAATGACTAAAAAAATGACGTGACTGAAAATTTAAAAAAAAAATCAAATCCGGACAACGTCCACTCGAACTGAAAATTGAAAAAAAAATCAGTAAAAAAAATAATCTCAAAAGAGAGAAAAAAAAAATTATACCTAATAAAATTTAAAATCACTGAAGAAATGAATCAAAAATTATTAAAAAAATTTCCACTCATAAATTAAAATTTCCACAAAATTAATGAAATTTTTCTAGAAATTATTACTTGAGAAACCCTACAGTTGTAGGGTTGAAAAAAAAACGAGAAAAAAATCCAAAATCAGCAAGAATTGAAAAAAAAAATTGCAAAATTAGCTAGAATTGGACGAAAATCGATTTTACAAAATGTTCCTACTCATAAATTAAAATTTCCACAAAATTAATTGAATTTTTCTAGAAATTTTCACACGAGAAACCCTACAGTTGTAGGGTTGAAAAAAAATAAAATTCCGTGAAAATTGAAAAAAAATTGAAAAATCAGCTCAAACTGGACAAAAATTAATTGAATAAAATAATTATTCCACCGAAAAAATTCTGATTTTAACAAATTGATGAAATTTTTCTAGAAATGTTTATTCGAGAAACCCTACTGTTGTAGGGTTGAAAAAAAACGAAAAAAAAATGCAAAATTAGCTAGAATTGGACGAAAATCTATTAAATAAAATGTTTCCACTCATAAATTAAAATTTTCACAAAATTAATGAAATTTTTCTAGAAACTATTACTCGAGAAACCCTACTGCAGCTGTAGGTTTGCAAAAAATGCAAAATCCGCCAGAATTGAAAGAAAATTGCAAAATTACTAAATTAGTTCGAATTGGACGAAATCGATTAAATAAGAAATTCAAAGCTGAAAAAATGTAAAAAATTGAACATTTGCAAAAATTTGAACTTTAAATAAGTTGAAAATAAAAATAAACACGGAATAAATTTCAATACAAAAAGTTAAAAAATAAAGAAAAATTTGAAAATGGAGAAAAATTAAATTAAGTTACAAACTGGAAAAATTTTAGGAAAAAAATGTTTAAAAAAATTGGAAAAATTCAAAATTGAAAAAAATTGAAAATAAATAAAAATTAGAAAACTTGCGAAAAAGAAAAGAAACAAAGTAAAAATTGGAATAAAATAGAGAAGTTTAAAAAAATTGAAATTTTGAAAATCGTTACCTAAGCGCTAAACAGTGATATGTCCAGTTTTGGCGAAATTTAGTTAGGTCCGGAAATGAATAGTTTGAAGTCTAGACTATCGTCAGGAATGGGTAATTACCGGTAAATGACGCGGTAAATGTCATTGTATAAAATTGAAAAGATGTGTTAATGTTTACCAATTACCTAGTTTTTAGCCGGCCGTAGGTGACATGGAAGTTTTACAAGTGATAGCTTGGGTCGTCAGGCAACGTCAGGAGTAGAACAGTAGAACGTACCATGCCGCGCCGCCTGTATCTCTTCATCGGAGGAAGATAAGTGTACCCGAAGTTGCAACCTTCGAGACATGATACTGGCTCAAATTTTGAGATAATCAAAATAGTAATACTACCATCTTGTAGGAAATTTAATTTCCAATCAAAAAGGTCATCTTCACTTTTTGCCTATCTTCAAAATTTCAGGCGCTTTTTTTAAAAAATAGAAAAACATGTTGAGTACACTTCTTTCCTGCGGTCAGAAAAAATGTGTAATCGAAAAATTAAGACCCCCTACAATGTAGGAAATTTAATTTCCAATCAAAAATATCATCATCATTTTTTGCCTACCGTCAATATTTCAGGCGCTATTTTCGGTAACTGCACGAAAACTTCAAAGCTAATTACCCGAGCGACACACTCGATCGATAATATCGGAAGATGTAACGTATCGATAAAAAATCGTTTGAAAATCTATAGATGTTCTCACGATATTATAAAGATTTATCGGTACAATTTCATAGGCAAAAAATCTAAAAACTATCGAATTCGATATTATTAAGATTTTATGACGACATTCGTCAACGATACTATCGACAAAGAATATTAAATTTATCGATTCCGATTTTCCACCGATTTTGTGCAGATATTTGAAACTATATTATCGACAGATTATATTAAATTTATCGAATCCGATTTTTTACCGATTTTGTAAAAATATTTGAAACTATATTATCGACACATAATATGCAATTTCTCGAATTCGATTTTTTAACGATTTTGTGGCGATATTTGAAACTATATTATCGACACCTAATATGAAATTTCTCGATTTAGATTTTTTAACGATTTTGTGACGATATTTGAAACTATATTATCGACAAATTATCTGAAATTTCTCGAATTCAATTTTTTAACGATTTTGTGAAGATATTTAAAACTATATTATCGACACGTAATCTGAAATTTCTCGAATTCGATTTTTCAACGATTTTGTGACGATATTTGAAACTATATTATCGACAAATAATCTGAAATTTGTCGAACGATTTTTCAACGATTTTGTGACGATATTTGAAATTATTTCAAAATTTTAAAAATTGGTGAAAATTTTTCCAAGTCCAACACGTCTGGAAGTACTAAACTGTCTATTATAAGCGTTTTATTGCTAACTTCTCAACGATAAGGTATGGCATAGTGGCTAAGGTAGAGGAATACCATGCAGGAGGTAGATAGTTCAAGCCCCACGGGTGGCAGATTTTTTATAATTTTTTTTGACTTTTTCTGAAATGATCCTCTTACCGTAACATGAATAATGTGTTTAGGCATAGTTTAATGTATTAATTATGCTAATTAATGATTTTTAATTATAGAAAAAAGCTAGTAAAAGACGAAAAATCGGAATAAAAAAATTGATAAAAAATCGACAGAATATCGAATTCTATAAAATGTCGCGAAAGTTCCGCCTAAATCGTGAAATTATCTTTCGATATTATAGATAAAATATCTTACTATAATCTCGAAATTTTTGCTAACTATAATTCGTCGATAATCTATCTATATATCGAAAGATAATTTCACGATTTAGGCGAAACTAATGCGACACTTTATCGAATTCGATATTCTGTCGATTTTTTATTTCGATAGTTTGTCGATTGCGCTGCTCGGGTATCTCAAAAGTATGATTTTGGACATATCACTGTTTAGCGCTTAGGTAACGAAATGGTCACTGAATCATTAAAAAAATTACGAGTTCGAAAAAACAAGTGATCCGAGTTCAAAACAGAATTTCTACAATTGTACTTTATTTTACGAATTGCCACAACAGTCGAGATCTCGCGAGAAATTCATTTCTCAAGACATTGCGTTGCTTCGCGTCATATCTCGTCTAATTTAAGGTTCAAAGATGACGCCCACCGAGGGATCATGACTCTCATATACAGGACAAGAAAGGAAGGAAGCAAAAAAGAAAGAAAAAAAAGAAGGAAGGAAGGAACCATAGACGTAAATTCGACTCTCTGTCCACCTGCTGGTTTCATATTTCAATCAATTTTGCTCTCATCGTCGCGTCGCGTCGCGAAAAGGACCAAATTACATTTGGCGATGAAAACCCACGCCGCGTATCAATTATTTTTAAATTTCCCCACGGCATCGGCACAAGCACAAGCGTAAGCGTCAAATTCCAACGATCGGAATCGGACGGTCGATGACCAAATTATCGGACGTATGGTCGCTAATAAACACTCGGACAGCGGTCCGTTGGGGGCGACGCGAATTCGAAGCTTTCGAATTTACGTCTCGATAATTATATTCGAGGCATTTATGCAAATTACAATGTCGACGTAATGGAATAAACAACACAACGTAACGCAACGCGAAGCTGGAGCTTGCTTTTGAAATACTCGTATTCGTAGTCGTCGTCGTAGTCGTAAGTGGATTAAAAATTCGAAAAACGAATTCCGCTCGCTGCTCTAAGTAGTAGGTACGAGCGAGGTAGATGCTGAGGATGAGAGAATTCGACTATACGAGCAGACTCGAGATGGAAGCAGAAGCAGAAGCAGAAGAAGCGCTTAAAAATAAACGACTGCGTCCGAGATTGCGACTGCGACTGCCGCAGCAACTACCCCATATTTACGCCACATTTTCACGCCGTACTAAAAGGTCTCCCCCTCTGCCTTCTGCCCCTGCCTGGCCTGGCCTTTTTCACTCTCTGCCTCGGGTTGTGGTTTTTGCTTTGCATTTCTGCGGTACACGTAGTTGTAAAATTTTCTCAACAGGTCGTTTGGTACGGTACCTCGTTCGCGTAGAATTATCGTGGCTCGTTTACCCCGACTCATCCCGTCCCCCAGCCCCAGTACAGCCCGACCCCACCCCACCGCACCGCTCCATACTGCTCTACCGGATACCAACAATACATACATACGTCGTAACGTAACGTAACGTAACGTACCTTACCTTACCTATCTACCTATCGTATCCTCAACTTACATAATATTTTCTCTCTACACCTGCCAACGCAACACACTTTTCATTTTTGGCCGAGCCCTCGCTCGCCTCTGCCTCTGCTCGTTTCGTCTCGTCTCGTCCTGCTCGCACTCATTTTCACCAGCGCACCGCGGCGTATTCTTAAACAAGATTACGCTCAAATATAAACCCTGCCCGAATTCTCACGCTTGGTACGTTCGCAGTCGCGAATTAAGCGGCTTAATTAAAACGCTTTTGAAAACATAAAAACAGCGTAGTGTGGCGAGCAGTAAAAAATTACGTCGCCGTCGCGTCGTCGCTTTTCATAAAGGCTCTGGAGCTGGCTATAACCAGATAGTGAAATACGAACGTTTAGGTACCGCACCCTACCATCCTACCTACTCCTAATAGTGCAGTAGAAACGGGCAAAGAAATGCTAATACCCTCAACAACAAATTGCCATAGAAGATTTTTTTTGCTTTGTTCTGCAGGAGGAGAAGGTCTACTCTATCACATAATGATAGAGCTCCCCGATCGGTCACCCCAAGTCACTTTTTTCGAGGCACCAGCCCCCTCAAAATCATTTTTTTTTTTCAACACTTTTTCATCTGAGTTCAACTTTTTACTAGCTCCTAGTTTGAAATTAGAGGAGAAGAAGGAGTTCAATCGAAATTGTTATAATAACCAAAATTATTTCTAAGATCTTAATCTATAATTTTCTCAATTCAACCCATATTTCTCCTCAATTTTCAATGATGAGTGGGTTCCAATTGAAAAAATTTTCAAAGGAATAATTTTGGTTATTATAAAAATTTCGATTGCACTCTTCCTTCCCCTCTAATTTCGCATAGTAGTACAAGGACACTCATCATTGAAAAGTGAGAGGGAGTCAGGGGTGTATTAAAAAATTTGTCAAACAGAACTTGTAGATTAAGATCCTAGGAATAATTTTGGTTATAATAAAAATTTCGATTGCACCCCTCGCTCCACACATATTTCGTATATTAGGCGTCTATGTAGTTTTGTACTAAAAAATTTAACGAGATACTGATTATGATTTAGTGAAAAGCTAAAAAATTGAAACCAAAATACACATTTAGGAAATCTACTCCCCCTCGTGCAATTGAGGTATAGGGATCCAAAAAAACAACACTCCTATGGTTCGAACAGAAAACGTTGTACAGGGTTTCTATATTAATCTTCTTTTGAAAATTCATGACTTTTTCATGATTTTTTTCATAAATATTTGAGGGGGGGGGGGAGGTGCAAAAAATGTTTGTCGCATTTTTTCCAAGACCCATTTTCAAATTTCATGACTTTTTCAAGATTTTATTAACCTGCAGACACCCTGAAATTTCAAACAATGGGAATTTTAATTAAACTAATTTTCAAAGGCTACCATTTGGTTCAATGCAAAATCCTACCCTTACTGAAAATGAGAAAATTTTTATTTTCAGTAAATTTCAAAAAATGTCAATTTTAATTTAATTAATTTTCAAAGGCTACCATTTGGACCAATGCAAAATCCTACCCTTACTGAAAATAAGAAAATTTTCATTTTCAGTAAATTTCAAAAAATACCAATTTTGATTTAATTAATTTTTAAAGGCTGTCATTTGGTCCAATGCAAAATCCTACCCTTACTGAAAATGAGAAAATTTTTATTTTCTCATTATTATATTTCAAAACAATTTTTAAAATTTTTTGTACCAAAAAATTCTTTTATTTTCATTCCACAAAAGTTTTTTTTCGTTCCAAGAAATGGGAATTTTTCTCAAAAAAATAAATAGAGATTTCCATCCCCATAGAAAAAAATTCTTCAAGAAAATTAATCTTTTTTTTAAGAAAAATCACAATATTATATTTTTATGTTTTTTTTGCAAATTTGTAATTTATTTGCCCCGGTAATATTATTATCAAAAATTCATGACTTCGAAGAGAGTGTAATTCATGATTTTTCATGACCGGGTAATTTGTTTGAAAAATTAATGACTTTCATGATCCATTTTAAAATTTCATGATTTTCATGACCTGAAGACAGCCACCCTGTAATAGATACAAAGTTGTAAGGAATTTATTTCCCCCAAAAAGTTGACCCCCAACGAAACAGATGCAAAGAACTGATTTGAGGGACTAAAGGCTGAAGCTCCAAAAAAAAATTTTTTAGGGTTGACGGATCGGAAAGATTCTTAAGGGGGGAGGGGAATAATTTTTTTTTTTTGAATGCATAGAGTTGACAAGCGGAATTTTCTAAGACCTTTGCATGACGTCATTTTGATTTTTCATTTATGAAATTTTGAAGAAAAATTGAAAACTAATTTCATCTTGGTTTTTTTTTTACGAAAAAAATTAATTTTTGATTTTTGAAAAATAAAATGCATGGAGTTTTCAAAAAAAGAAAATTATATTCATTTTGCATTTTGATGATGTCATTTTGTAGAAATTATTGATAAATGTTTTGGAAAATGAAAATTTTTTACAATTTTTTTTTGTCAAAATTTGAAGAAAAACGCGACCTTTGCTTAATGCCCCGTTTCCAGGGAAACTATGCAACCCATCAAACTTTTTCTTAGAATGTTTTTTATTCAGTAGAGTCTGGTCTGTAATCTGACGAGAGAGTTTTGAAAAATTTCCCGATTTTATCAAACTTTCTCATAATTTTCTTTCGAGTTGACTGGAATACTACGATGAAAATTATGAGAAAGTTTCATAAAATCGTGGAATTTTCCAAAACCCTCTCGTCAGATTACAGACCAGACTCTACTGAATAAAAAACATTCTAAGAAAAAGTTTGGTGGGTTGCATAGTTTCCCTGGAAACGGGGCATTAAGCAAAGGTCGCGTTTTTCTTCAAATTTTGACAAAAAAAATTGTAAAAAATTTATCAATAATTTCTACAAAATGACATCATCAAAATGCAAAATGAATATAATTTTCATACTTTTGAAAACTCCATGCATTTTATTTTTCAAAAATCAAAAATTAATTTTTTTCGTAAAAAAAAACCCAAGATGAAATTAGTTTCCAATTTTTCTTCAAAATTTCATAAATGAAAAATCAAAATGACGTCATGCAAAGGTCTTAGAAAATTCCGCTTGTCAACTCTATGCATTCAACAAAAAAAAAATTTATCCCCCCCCCCCCCTCTTAAGTATATTATGATAATGATAGATGAGACCCCCTTTTATAATAAAATGAACTAAAAACACCTTCTATAGCAATTTATTTGGGGTCGAGCTACATCGTAAAAGAAATCATCGAAATGCGTCGCGTCGCATTAAAAATTCATATTTTAATAACTTTTTAGTCGAGATTTTTTCCTCGCAACCTCGCCAGTAAGATACTCTATTATACTTATATTATTGTTGTTGTTCCACGGCAGACTCGGTGTTTGTGTTTTCATCGCACAATGAGGCGCAAGCGCCCAGAAAAAATACACTTACATTTATATATTCGTACGTACGAGTACATGAATAAATAAAACATAACGCTACGCTTAAAACTGAAGAAAAAAAACCATAACAAAAGAGATTGTGAAAACCTTTCGGTAGTAATGTCATTCTGCTTTAGGGCATACGAATAAAAAATAAATAAAAAAGAAAGGAAAAAAATATATATGTATAAATAGGTAATGGAAGAAAAACGCATCGGCGCAGCGCGACATGGCACTCGTTACCGTGTAGTCTTATTTATTATGCATTAGACATCAAAAACAAAAATAAAATACCTTTAAAAGTGCTAGGTTTGATTTTAAAAAACGACTACGACTACGACGACGATACCAGGCCAAGAACGGCGAATGCGCGGAAACAAAATCAAATACATTTATCTATCAAAAAATCGGGCCATTTATATTTATTTTTATCGTATTTTGTCGTTTCGTTCTCTTTTTTTTCCGCATCGACGACGACGACGTCACAGCGCATATCAGAATCGTACGGGGTTTCCCTTCCCTTCTCCTTTTCCTTTCCAGTAGGATGGATTTTCCATCAGGTGCGTTTATTACGCAAATACCTACTCGATATTTGATATTTGTTTAAAAACTAAAAAAAAAATTCAACGTCAGTTTGGCGACAGAAGTACTGGTTTTCCCCAATAATAATTATAAAAATCGCGAACATCTCGAGAACCGGTTCGAAATTTGTAAAACGTGAACGTGTCCTTCACTGCGATTCTTTTCAAGTGCTGCAAAAAGCTCGTTGACATATTTTACACATTTAACGAATTTGTTGCGTTGCGTTAAAAGAGCTTAGAAAATTCACAACACGCGGATATCTCGACTTTCTCGAAAACCGGTTCACGAAGAAGACCGAGATGAAATTACGTTAGCACGTAGATCTACTTGTAGGTTTTTCCAAGTTTTGTAAAAAAAAAAAGGTTATTTGCAAATTTTACGTATTCGTAGCATTTAAGATGTTGTAAGAGTTTGAAAACTTCCATCACCAAAATTTCGATAGATAGTTCGTCAAATTCAAAGGTTTTTATTCTGGGCAGTTCTAGCCTCTGATAAAAATTTTAAAACAGCTTCCAATTTACAAAGTAGGTAAGTAGGATATTTCAGTTTTCAATTTTTTTAACCACTCCAATGTCCTTTTTTCAGAGAAAGTGGTGAAAAAATGACGACTCAATTTCAAAAAAAAGGAAGCTTACTTACTGACCAAAATTTCAAGTTAGCATAGTCCACTTAAAACTTCAAAAAAAAAATCACTCAATTTTTTGAAATATTTCAAAATTTTCTTGAAAAAAAAAATCAAAAATTTCATTGCAACAAATAATACCTACTTGAGAAATTTTTTTTCTAAGGGGAAATAATATTTTTCAAAAATTTTCTGAAAAATATTTTGAAGCATTTTCTTCAAAAAATAAAAATGAATGAAAATATCACTATATTTTTGTAAAATTACAAAAATTATATTTCGACAGGATTTGTGAATTATTTTAGAAAAATAGAAGCTCTTAATCTTATTCAAAAATGGGCAGAAGAAAATGGACTAACTTTTTCTGAATCAAAAACTCATTGCGTACTTTTCACTAGAAAATATAAAATAAATCCAGAACCTATTCTCAAACTTAGAGGTCGATCCTTAGAATTTAAACCATCTACAAAATTTCTTGGCCTAATATTCGACAGTAAACTAACTTGGACCAATTATTTTCTCAAAATTAAAACAGATATCTCAAAACGTATAAATCTACTAAAATTAGTCAAAAATCGAAAATATAATCCATCCAGAAACCTACTTCTTCACCTATACAAATCTTTAATTCGTAGCAAAATCGACTATGGAAGCCCATGCTTTTCAAACATCTCAAATAAAACATCTAATATCCTAAAAACAATCTAAAATTCCGCTTTACGAATTTGCATTGGAGCCCTTTACTCTTCACCAATAGATAGCCTTTACTGCGAAGCAGCAGAACTACCTACAGATTTCAGAAAAACGTTAATAACAAATAAATTTCTCACATCAGCTCTAAGCAATCCATCTCATCCCCTCCAAAAATCCTTCTCTTTTTACAACCTTCAACATCATCACATAGAAAACCCAGTTTCAAATTTCATTTTAATTATGAACGAAATCCAAATTGATATCAAAAATCTTATTCAAAACCCAATCACATATCCCCCCTGGTTACTAAAAATTCCACAAATGGATTTAAACCTAAGAAATTATTCAAAAAAAGAAAATTCCAACACAATAATAAAAACCCACTACTTAGAAATGGCATCAAAATATAATAATTACAACTTATGTTTCACTGATGGTTCAAAAATTCCCTCACTTCATACAGGGTATGCTTTTTCAATAAACAACCAAGTTGCTAACTATAAGATACATAACATCTCTTCTATTTACAATGCTGAACTTTCTGCTATACACCATTGCCTCCAAGATATACTCACTTCTAAAATAACCAACAAAAATTTCCTAATCCAAAGCGACTCTTTAAGCTCCTTAATTTCAATTCAAAACATTTTTACAGATCATCCCATTGTACAAAACATTCACAAAATTCTTTTTGATTTACAAAATTCAAATTTTATTATTCAATTTGCATACGTTCCCAGTCATATAGGAATTCAAGGAAACGAAATTGTCGATACACTAGCAAAATCTGCCATAAATCCCTCCTCACTCTCTACCCTTTCCACAGATGACATCAAATCTTTGTTAACCCAACAAATTTACTCAAGCTGGCAAAATTTATGGTCCCAACAAGTAAACAATAAATTATACCAACATAAAAAAACAGTGCACCCTTGGAAAAACCTCTCACAATTAAATAGACAAGATGAAATCATTATAACCAGACTAAGAATTGGACACACAAAAATTACTCACAATTATCTTTACCAAAAAACTCCAAAACCTCTATGCCCATTCTGTACTATTCAACTTATATCTATCCAACATATCCTGTTCCAATGCCCCAAGTTAAAACAAGAGAGACTAACCCTACAAATAAATGAAATCCCCCCAATTATACCAGATATTCCTTCCGAAATTCAAAAATTCATAAACTTAATTAAAAAACTCAACCTCACAAATAAAATTTTAAAAAATTCTTCCGATGGGTGTAATAATCCTGTAATTATAAACACCCAAAAAAAAAAAAAAAAAAAATTTAAAAGATTTTTTGAGGATGAAATAGATATAAGAAAAAATTTTGATAAAATATTTGGATTGTTTCAGGAGAATTTTGAAATATTTTCCTCTCAAGTTATATACATTTTTCAAACTAACAATTTGTTGTGAATTGAATAAAAATAAATAAAAAAAATAAAATTGGAGAGAATTTTGTTAAACATGTTTTTTCATGACATTTTCGAATCTTTGAGAAAATACCGGGGCCCCCCAATGAGATTTAGCAAGATTTTTTTTTCTAAAAGCCTGCGAATTTATTTTTCTTTAAAAATGAGAGATTTCATCCTAAACAAAGATGAAGAGATTTTTTTTCTTCAATTGAAGATTTTCATAATTTTTTTTTCTCTCAAAAAGTTGAGCTTTTACTTCAGAAAAATTGAGAAATTTTCTTCTTCGGAAAATTTATCTAGTTCATTTTTTTTTTAAATTTGAGATGAATTGAAAAAATTTTCTCCAAAAATGAGAGATTATTTCATGCTTTACAGAAACCCTGATTTTTTGCTCCAAAATATTGGAAAATAATCAAGATTATTTTCTCAAACAATTGACAATTCTTTTCTCTCTAAAAATAACTACTATTAAGACTATTTCTTTTTTTTTTAAAATAGAAATTTTTTCTTCATTATTATAATGCATTTTTGTCAAAGACTCATTTTTTAAAAATTACAGAAATTGAAAATTTTCACAAAATTGATAATTTTAAAATTCTTCAAAATTCCATTAGAGGAATATTTTTCATAGGATCCTTATGGTAGCTCTTTCCATTGATTAAATGCAATTTGGCAAAAACCCACCTTTTTCAAAAATTACTGAAATTGAAAATTATTTTTACAAAATTAATGATTTTAAAATTCTTCAAAAATTCTATCAGAGGAGAATTTGCATTGAAAGTAAAGTGTTTTTTTCATTGGTTAAATGCACTTTGCCCAAAAGTCTCATTTTTCAAAAATTACTGAAATTGAAAATTTTCACAAAATTGATGTTTTACCAAACTTCAATAGTTTCATTAGAGGAGCCGAGGAGTATTTTGCATTGCAATTTGAAATTAGTACAGTAACTTTTTTTATTGATTAAAATTTATTCCTCCAAAAAATTGAAAGATTTTTTTTATACCAAAATTTGAGAAATATTGTTACCTATTTGAGAAATTTTCTTCTCCAAAAAATAGTATTTTTTTTCTTCCAAAATTTAAACGTTTTTTTCTTCAAAATATTTGGGAATAGGTACTTGGAATTTTATTCTTGAGAAATAGGAGCTTTCTTTCTGCATACGTTTTTTTTTTTTTCAATACAAAAAGTGAAAAAAGTTTCTTTAAAAATCTGAGAATAATTTTCGAATACTCCGTTTCGGTCGTGAGTGCTGTGGGGGGTTGTATTGAAATCTGAAGTTTTATTAAAGGGCTTCTTGCAGTTCCTGGACACACTGTATGCGTATCACTGGGTCAATTTCGATAGTTGATTTTTTCAAAATGAAAAATCAGCTAAAAAAAGAATTTGAATATTTGTTCAGTGCTCGTGACCTTGCAGATATACAGGATTACGTCGGTAAATGCTAAACGCAGGCAGAACTGCAGCAGTTGCGTTGGTATCTGCACCTTGCTACGAATTACGATTACGTTCTATCCTATAATTATAGAGTAGAGGTACATTACGAGTATTTTATTACCATTACGAGAGTATACGACACTTTTATTTTGGTAATGTAAACATCTTATCGTCAGCGTCGCCTTCTTAGTCGAGCGTCGAGCACATCGTATAACCCAAACCCAAAGCCACCACTCCACACCAGTGAGGCAGTGACGTGTTTTCCTAAGATAAAAATGTCACATTTATCTGACGAGTGGTTTTTAAGACGCGCGGTTAAATTTTATATACGACGAGTTTAATGGAATGTCACTCTATTCATCTCGGACCCGTATTATTTTTAGGGTAATTGCGCCGAGCGTCTTTTATCCGCCAGCGCCACCGCCACCGCCGCCGCCTATATCAATACAGCAGACTATACAGGGTGTTCCATGAAACGTGCGCAATAATTTAACCATAGATGCAACTCGAGTAGACAAACAAAAAACTTATGTTCGAAAAGTTTTGCCTATCTCGATTTTGAAGGGGCAAGTAGTTTCAAAAAGTTCAAAATTTCGTCAATACAATTCATGAAACAGATGTAACTCTTCGAGAGAAGTAAAACCAGTTATGTTGAAAATTTGTCTATCTTCAAAATTGAAGGCGCTACGGAGCTCCAAACTTTGAAAATACTGATTTTAATTGTTCTGTAGCGCCTTCATTTTCAAAGATAGGCAAATTCTTCACATACATTTTTTTGTTTCTCTCAAAAAGTTGAATCTGTATCATGCATTCTTTTGGTAGAATTTTTCAATTTTCATGTCCGGAAAGTGCACCGTAATAATTAAGGTAGGCAATACTTTCATCAAAAATTTCTCGTTGCCACAACTCCTTCAATTTCAAAGATAGGCATCCCAACGTAATAACAATGTTTCTCGCGTTTTCGAAGTGCTATGCACTGGCGGGATCGAAATTTTTTTTAAATGCAGTGTTGCCAACTAATTTTGCTTAGAAATACCAAATTTTCAACGCTTTATAGCGCCTTCAATTTTCAAAATAGGCAACTTATCCTAATAAAGTTTTTTGTTTGTCTACTCTAGTTGCATCTGTGGTTAAATTATTGCGGACGTTTCATGGAGCACCCTGTATAAAATATAAGCATCACCGCACCGTACCGTACATATTTTTGTACTTACAAAAAAAGAAAAACCAAAAGGCAGAATAAAGCTATTTGATAGACGTGTACACTATACAGTGTAATACGAAATACGAATACAAATGCAGTAGGGAGTAGGGACATTGCTTCATAGAATCGTCAAATACGTAATACGAGTATGTCGACTGTTGAGCCATTCAAATGCAAAAGAACTAGAAGTGACCATATTAGATTGTGCAAATGTGGTATAGAAGAGGACAGGTGGACAGCTGGAGACTGGACAGGAGACAGGACAGCTGCAGTCCAGTCGACGTCGACAGCACTTCTGTCTACTCCTCTCCAGTCACCACCGCTCTGTGAATAGTCGATACCTTGTAAGAGATTCCCCTTCAAACAAGCCTAGGAAATTTTTCAGACTGAAGCCAAGTGCGGCGCCCGGCGCCTATTCCACGTATGAGTCATTCCACGGTATGAGTCATACATCTTACGCGACGTCACTATAGAGATAATGTACTACTCGTCCCAGAAAGGAAAGGAAACCACTACATTGCAGCTACAGTGCCTAACCTTTACGTCCAGACCGAACAAAAAGCACCAAGCACCTTTTTACATACAGTCTATTTCGATAGATAGAAGCTATTCCGAAAGGTACACGAGCAAAATGTGCAGCGACGAAAGGGACGCAGACGACGTCAAATTACGAGGAAATAAAAGAAACCGAAGGCCGAAGGTGAACTCTGAACGAAAGAACGAACGAACGAACGAACGAACGAACGAACGAACGAGTGAGTGAGTGAGCGAGCGATTGGCATGGACAGGCACATCTTCCTTCCGTTATTAAGGCGACGTCGACGTCGACGTCGGCCCGTGAGAAACGCGCGAATCAATTTAGCATTAGGAGAGCTCCTTTCGTTCGTAAGCGACGTTATTAAAACCCTTTGAAAACTTAATTTTCGCTCAAATTTCCGTTGCAAAATACCATCTTCTGCCTGCTACCAAGTAGGCGAGTACGCGAGGCCGCATCGACGAAAAATAAAAAGCGGCGAAGAATGAAAAAAGAAAAAGCAAGAAAATGGCGTGGCGACAAAAAAAGAAATTTCTCGACGCTATACGTACGTACGTATTCGAGTATAAGTTGAGCAAAAACCCAATTTTTCCAACTTAGACGTTAAGAAATATCTACATCACTTTGGTAATAGCTAAAAAGCGAACATGAAAGGGAAAAAAAGACAACTCGAAAAGAAAAACAGAGAGACAGAGAGGCGCAGATTACGCGTACTTTGTAACGTGGTTACCTCTACCTACGCTACGTCTACGTGGCTTGTTTCTCTGCCGCGTTCGAGATTTTCTATTATTTTTTTTCCTCGCTTATAAAAACGTTTGCAATATACGTACAATACGTATAGTCATATACGTACATATATTATACCATACTATAGTATATAGTACACTCTACTTACACACAATCGTGTCTCAACGCAATGTACTCCTCGTCCTCAGTTCTCGTGCCCTCAGCCTCACTGTACTCGAACTCGAGCCCGAGCTCGAGCAAAGAAACAGATAGAAGAACGAGTACGAGGAAGGGGCCAGAGATGAAAAACCGCGAAACGCGAGTAGCAAATACGTTTACGTAAACAGATACCTTACTTACGTAGCTGCAGCTGAAGCTGCGAAATATATAAACCATTTTTTTTTTTCAACTTTTTTCTTCTTTTTGATGCGCTCAACTCGCGCTCTATCTACCATTATACGTCGATTTTGTGCTGCGTTCGCGAAAAATACCTCATCGTCGAGAAGTTCTCTTTTTTGTTTCATATTCGCTTAACGTCTCGACGGATACTACCTTGGTCAGAGAGACGCCTAGAGACATGTTGCAGTATTGCAGCCGCAATAGGAGGCTCTGAATCCAAGTTGAGGCCCGAAATTTTATCATTTCAAATATGTCAACATAAAAATTAATGGACAAAAGTATCGATTCGAAGCCATTTTTTAAACAAAAAATTTATTTTTTGCAGAATAAAATGTTTTATTTTTTGAGAGCAAAAATATCTTCAATTTTGAAAAATTTTCCTCATTCTTTAAAGAAAAAAAATCATTTTTGAAATAAAAAATTTTTAAATTTTTTTGAAAAAAAAATCTCAAATTTTTTTGATTACCTACCAAGAAATGAAATTTAATTTTTTGGTATAGGAGAGATTTCTCAATTTTTCTGGAGTAGACTGAGTATACCTCATTTTTTCGAAATTTGGGATAAGAAATCTTTCAATTTTTGAAAAAAATTCTCGATTTTTTTTTTTTTGGAATACCCAAGCAAAACAATTTTCCATCCCCCACCCCGAATAATCAATCTTTCAATTTTATTGCAGAAAACATTTCTTATTTTATTAAATATAAAATTTTTCAATTTTTTTGTGAAAAAAAAAATTATTATTTTTTTCGTTTTTTTTGGAATACCTTGGTAAAGCAATTTTATTTACTTTTTGAATAAAAATTCTTTCCATTTGATTGGAAATAATTTTTCAATATTATTAAAGAGAAATTTCTCAATTTTTTTGGAAATGAAAATAAAAATTTCTCGAGTTTTTTGAACAAATTTTTTGTTAAAAAATTCTAAATTTTTTGGAATAAAAAATCTTTCAATTTTTTTTTAGTTGACGTGTTTTTTGAACAAAAAATATTTTTTTATTTTTCCGGGGTAGATTAATTATCCAATTAATTTTTTGTTAAATAGGTAATTATAATTATTTAATACCTAAATATACCTATAAATTGAGTAAAATTTTGAAATTTAATAATTTTCAATAATACATATTACATAGGTAATTTTTTTTAGATAACTTGAAGAAAATTCTGGATTTTTTTTTTTCAATTTTGGGCAGAATGAAATTCCTTGTTTTTTTTGTTGAAATAAAAAATATTTTTCATTTTTTAAACATTCCTCAAGTTTTTCTTGTAGCCTATAAAAAAATTCATTTTTTTTTGTGAAAAAAATGTCTCAAAAAAATATTATTTTGATAAAAAAAATATTTCAAAGTGTTTTTTTTTTTTTTAGGAGGGGACACTCCGCGTTACACGAAATGATTACACAACTGTATGGCTATTGACTGTACTTATGTTTCCAAAAAAATCACGATCGTCGACGAAAATATCGCACGTATTAAGAAAACATAGCCTCGGACTCGACGCAACGTACGTAACCTCGAATACGATATCCTTTTTCAAAACTGCTCGTTGGACGGTTCGCCGTTCGTCCTACAGCAAAATCACACACGTATGGACGTGCATACTGCATATAGTATGTAGATCTAGATACGTCATAGATTCGAGTTCAGGTATATTAATAGTTATCTAATACCTAGTGTGGAGGAACGTCGTTGTCCTTTATACGATTCCAATTTGCCAAAGGGGTTATCCGCGATAAATTTAAATTTTGTTTCATTTTCTTTTTCCGTTTCGTTTTCGCTTTCATTCGGTCGACAGTAGCACGATAATTCCAGGCTAATGCGACCTGACGGCTTAAATTTACACTTTATACCGCGTATTATGTGTTTTAGATTTTACTTCGTAGATTAACCTTGGCAGTTTTACACGCAATTCAAAATCCAAACATGCGCGATGTCAACTTTCAATTTTTTTCCAACATTTATGTACCTACTAATTTCTGGAAGTCAAAAAAGTGACCAAAAATCAACACATATTCTCAAATCAAAAATGATTTTATGTTGAAGACTTCGTCTTGGTGACAAATTATTACCTACGTAGATAGTGAATGCAAGTTCGACAATTTTTATGAAACATTAGCTTATTTCCCTAAGAAAAAATTTTAGGAACACAAGGAACGAACTTTAGCGAACATTTACATTTTCCTAATATTTTGCAATGATTCCCTAAAAAAAAAAAAAAAAAAAAAAAAAAACTTCAACATTTCATTCTAATTTGCGAAAAATTCCTCGAAAATGTCGTAAAAATGATCGAGGATCAGGGTGTCAAACAAAATCACAAAACCAAAAAGAAGGACCTTTAAAGAGCATTCAAACAGGACTCCGACAAAATGAAAAAACATTCCAAGTTTTGAAGATTTACTAGATTTAAAAAATATTAATACACCTTAAAATAATCAATTTTTACACAATTTCGAAGATTTATTGTAATAAATCAAAAAAATAATTATGATATAATAAAATACTCAAAATAATCAAATTTTGAAAAAATAAATTAAAAAATGATCGTAAAATTTCAAATTATTAATCAAGTAGGTATATCAAATGATTTTTCAAATCTATCAAATTTTGCAAATTATCTTGAATTTTTTAAACAGAATTTAATTTAATTTTAAAAAATTATTTCAACCTCGAAAAATTAGGTATTAAAATTAAAAAAAATATCAAATTCTAAAGATGTAAGTGCTTGATTGTCTAGTAAGTTTTCAAAACTTATCCGACTTCCTAATTCGACCCAATTTTGGAAAATTCAAAAATAACGCTAATTTTCAATTGACATAAAAATTTGAAATTTCACAAAATTTTATATTTTCACCATAGTTGAATAATTCTAAAAATTCATAGATTTACTAATTAATCTAAAAGTTCTAAAAATAAAAAAATAAAAAAATAAAAAAAATACAATCAAACTTGAAAATTTACTAGTATTAAAATTTAAAAATTGTCAAATTTTGAAGATATATTAAAGTTTTAAAATTTATGAAACTTTTAAACATTGATTGAAATTTAAACTTCAACCCAATTTCAATTTTTCTAGAATTATAAAAATTTTTCAAATTTTGAATTTTTACCAAAAGTTTATCAAATGACGAAAAATGCAAAAAAAAAATGCAAAATTTCAAAATTTAATGCAATTTTGAAACTTTATAAAAAAAAATATATAAAAATTACCAAAATTACAATTTTTATCAAATTTTCAAAATATTCTAATCTTCAAAAAAACTGGACATACTAACTTTGAAATTAAATTTTAAAAATTAGTAAGGTAAAAAAGTTGAAAATTCTGTAAAAATTTTTAAAACTTACTTTTAATTTTGAATCAACTTTTTGAAATTCGGGAAAAAAATTCTCCTAACTTCTGAGATTTTTTTTGGAAAATTTTGTTAAAATTCTACAAATTGAGAAAACATTATCTTCGACGTTCTGGTTCTGCGAAGTGTGAAAAGTCTCTTTTTTATTTTTCATTTCTCGAAGCTCCGAAAAAAAGCTTTAAAAATACATAATCGACACGACGACGAAATTGTCGATTTAATAAACAATTTGTACTTTATTCGAAAACGTACATTGTATAGTATGTACAATTGTACATACGTGTAGTGTGTAGTGTACAGATAAGGTACAATACATACTTAATTAGGCAGGTATCTGATGTATTTTGAATAGGCGAGTATTACACTATAAGTACTTCTCGACGAGTGTTTGAAATACGAGCTCGAGCACACACCTTTATGCCATGCCAAGTTACTTTCTAGTTTCTATATGATCAAAGTATTACGATAAAGTTTAATTGCACGTCATCGTATGCACCTTGCACTTTACTGTACCTACAGAAATTTGCAGACAGCAGCGTCTGATGACAGTCGACGAATGCAATTTTAATTTGAGAATATCGAGAAGTGACATATGAGCGAGGTGGTGGTGGTGTCTCTGCGCACACAAAATATGTATAACGTAAACAGAATCCGCGAGCGAAAAAGATAATCCAAAAATGATACTCCTATACTTGGGTACACACTGAAAGATTATCTCATCGGTTCAATATGTCGACGTCGCATTTGTTTGTTCTCGGTTTCGTTGTAGAGGTGTAATGTATACGGTGTAAGGTCTAAGCTCGTACGAAAAGGGTCGAGTCGAATTTCAGAAGATTAATAAGATAATATAAGTACGTATATTTGTACATATGTACGAGTATTAGAGATACGTATACGGTAATAAGCGTGCTAATATCGTTTAAATGAGAATTTACCGAAATGATCAACCACGTCAAGTGCACTGTGCTCAGTTGCTCAATGCTCACTACCCAGTGAGATAACAAATTCGTCTGGGCCATCATCGAAACATAGTTACTTGATTTAAAAAAAATAAAAATAAAAAATAGTCGCACGAGTAAGGTTGAAAAAATAACACTCGATGTCGATACCCTTCACAATGCTCCTTCAAATCCCTGGGTCGACAAACCTATCAACGCGAGGGTATACTTTCAGTTGCTACGAACACATTATCTGGCTAAATACTCTCAACTGTAACTAGAGAACACCCGGAATAAATCTCGAATAATTATCGAAAATATGTTTCAGTTCAAACTATCGAACCTTCATAACTCATCATCATCAATATTCATCATCATTCATTCAATATCAATCAATATTCATCATCAATATATCATCAATATCAATATTCTAGAGTACCCCGGTTCGAGCCCCGGCGAAGCCAATTTTTTTTTGAATTCGTTTGTTTTAAATTGTTTTGATTCGACATTTTTTTGTACTTATGACAATTTATTTATTTTTTGGTTGAATTTTTCAATTATTTTAGAATTTTTTAATTTTTCAAGTAGCGAAATTTTTTATCCTCGATCAATTTTTTCGCATTTGTTTTCGTTTTAAATTATTCTAAAAAGCGAAATAATTTTTTAATTCCATTTTATCTTTTTTTTGCGTTATTTTTGTTTTAAAATATTTTAAATTTTGTAAGTTGCAATTTTTTTTATGACATTAAATTTTTTTAATTTTTTTTATTTGTTTTGAATAGTTTTGAATTTTACAAGTTGCAAAAATTTTTTAATGCATTTTTTAATTATTTCAGATTTTTTTTTTAATTTTTAAATTTGTTTTGAATAGTTTTGAATTTTTCAAGTAGCGAAATATTTTATCCCCACAATATCAATATATTATAAATTTTTAAATATGTTTTCAATAGATTTAAATGTTTCAGTTTTTTAATTTGTTTTAAATATTTCAGATTATTTTTTTTTCCTCAATCAATTGTTTTGATTTTTTTTTTTGTTTTAAATATTGAATTCATTTGTTGTAAATTATTTCGATTTTACATTTATTTCAATTTATAACAATTTATTTACTTTTTTTTATCATCGATACCATCGAAAATTTTTTGGGCACTTTTTTAAAGTTATTTTTCAAATTGTTTTGATTTGACATTTATTTCAATTTATGACAATTTATTTAATTTGTTTTATAATCGAAAATTTTTTTTTGGTATTTTTAAAGTCATTTTTTAAATGAATTTAAACTGTTCTTAAAATTTTTAAATATGTTTTCAATAGATTGCCCGGAAAGTTGAGAAAAACCCGTTCAAAGTTTATTAATTTTGACCAATCAGAATCGAGTATTTTGAAATTCGACTTAATTTCAAAACATGGGTAGTAGACGAGTCGTTAAGAGCCCCGATCCTCATCTTTGGTTCGAGTCCCGGGCAAACAAATTTTTTTTTGAATTTTTCAAGCTGCAAACTTTTTTAAAACAATGAGAAAGCTCCAATTTTTTTTGATTGAATTTTTGAATTTTTTTGAATTTTTTTTGAATTTTTGAATTTGTTTTGTGAATTGCTCAAGTTGCGAAATTTTTTATGACATTTTTTTGGAATGAATTTTTCAAGTTGCACTCTTTTTTTAAACATTTGAGAAGGCAACAAATTTTTTTTGATTGCATTTTTCAATTTTTTGGGAATTTTTCAATTCTTTTGGAATTGAATTATTTTGAATTTTTCAAGTTGCGAAATTTTTTATGACAGACAATTGCATTATTCAATTTTTTTGGAAATTTTTTTGGAGGAATTTTTTTTAATTTTTGAATTTGTTTTGTGAATTTTTCAAGTTGCGAAATTTTTTATGACATTTTTTTGGAAATTTTTGGAATTAATTTTTCAAGTTGCGAACTTATTTAAAACATTTGAGAAAGCTCCAAATTTTTTTTGATAGCATTTTTCAATTTTTTTGGAATTGAATTATTTTGAATTTTACAAGTTGCTCAAACTTCCACAAAATTATTAATTTTTTTTTTCAACATTAATTATTCTACAGTTGACGTGGGGTTGAATCACACGAAGAAGAAACTGTCAGATATGCTGAAAATTGAAGAAATTGGTTCAGAATAATTATTCAGCTCAAAAATTTAAATTTACACAAAATGGATGAATTTTTTTCGGGCTTTTAAGGAATTTTAAGAGTTGTGGGGTTGAATTGAGCAAAAAAAGTTTTAATCTGATAAAAGTTGATGAAAATGGTTCAAAAGTAGGTACGGTTTTTTATAGTGCTGTCTACAGGAACTTAGCCTATACAGGCATATTCGACGTAAGATGTGCGACTGATAGATTTCAATTCTCACAAAATGAATGAATTTTTTCTAGAATTGATCAATTTCAATTTATAATGTGCCAAAAATTGGAAAAATTTGTTCGAAATAATAATTCAATTCATAATTTTGAATTTTCCACAAAATTAAGGAAGTACCTATTACTCCAGAAGTCCTGCAGTTAGGGTGAAATCCTACGAAAAAATTGCCTAATAATTATGATGAAAATTGGAAATTGGTACCTACCAATAAATTTTCCAATTTAAAATGTCGATGAACGTTAAAGATTGAAAATAACTACCGTGACTGGGTGACTGCACGGGTAAACAGTTTTTGTATTTTTTCTCCAAAAATTCAAGGAATATTTTTAGGGCAACAGAAGAGAAACATTTTTACTTCAAGAATTTTTTTCAAATCGAGACAAAAACTGAGATATTACATTTTGAATACCTATCACTCTTGCCTAAATAGTGTAGAAAAGGGGATTTTTTTCGGGCTATTAAAGGAATCTTAAGAGCTCACCTCACATCTTTGCCCAATGAAAGGAAAAGCCCAATCGACGATACGATTTTCTATTTAATTTACGTCGCGTCGCGTCGTGTCGCGTCCTCAAAAGCAATATAGAAAAGTTGAACTTTTTCGTACGAGCTTTTCCCTCGACGCGACTCGACGCTTCTGGTTTGATTATGAAACACACGCTTCCTTCAATCGTACGTGTTCAGAGTTATTTCGACGAAATGACATCAACATTGGCGATTTGTTTGCATTTCTTCGGAACGATATCGAACGAATATCGATACGTAATGTACGTCTACGTCGAAGTCTCTACGTATAGTCATATACGCGAATATTTTTTTTACGGGCGAGTAAATCGGATATGACTGTAGCACGGTTCGTTGCTCCGCTCTTCATTCCCTCGAGATTCGCCATATCGTGAGTCATGACAAATTTTTGAAATCTGTGGTCAATTTTCGCATACGTACGTACGTACGTACATCGGCCATCCATCAACTACACGCATGCCACAATTCAATGTCCAAAGTTATGTTCAACAAATTCTCGATTCTTACAAGGAACCTAATCAACTAGTAAAGTCTGATTGAGCTGGAATTTGACTCGCAGAAAGAGCATGTCACTCGAACCTCAGAATCAAATTTTGAGTAGCCGAATCTAATTTTTCCAATTTTGGTGAATTTGATATTAAAAATTGGAGTCCCAGACTTTTCTACATGGCGAAAATTACTTTTTTTCAAAACAGCGAATAATTGAAACATTTAGAATTTTCCATCATTACCTCTCAGAAGTGATGAATTTTTTTGAAAAATGGAAATAATTGAAAAATTTCGAATTTTTTCATCAGAACCTCTCAGAATGGACCCGAATAATGAGGAAAAATTTTTTTTGATCAATTTTTCCAAAGAAATTTAATTTAAGGAAAATTTGAAATTCTCCAGCAATATAAATTTTTTTCAAAAATTGGAATAATTCAATAATTCAATATTTTTTCATCATAACCTCTCAGAATGGACCAGAATAGTGAGAAAAAAATTTGTTGACAATTTTTTCAAAGAAATTAAATATGTGAAATTTCCCATGGAAAAGCTCCGCGAAAAAACCGGTTCTCTTTACATGGCAAAAAATGAATTTTTTACAAAAATGCGAATCATTGAAAAATTCCGAATTTTTTTATCATAACCTCTCAGAGTCAACTCGAATGATGAGAGAAATTTTTTTTGGCAATTTTTCCAATAAAATTGAATTTTGCGAAAATGTGAAATTTCCCATGTAAAAATAATTTTTAACCAAAAATGAGAATAATTGAAAAATTCAAAAAAATTTCATCATAACCTCTCAGAATGGACCCGAATAATGAGAAAACAATTTTTTGGACAAGTTTTTCAAAGAAATTAAATATGTAAAATTTCCCATAAAAAAAGCTCCGCGAAAAACCGGTTCTTTTTACATGGCAAAAATGAATTTCTTCCAAAAATGCGAATCATTGAAAAATTCGGAATTTTTCTATCATAACCTCTCAGAGTGAACTCGAATGATGAGAAAATTTTTTTTTTTGACAATTTCTCCAATAAAATTGAATTTTGAGAAAATTTGAAATTGCCCATTGCAAAATGAACTTTTTTCAAAAATAAAATAATTGAAAAATCGTGATTTTTTCGTCTGAACCACTCAGAATGGACCCGAATAATGAGAAAAAAAATTTTGGACAATTTTTTCAACAAATTAAATACAATGAAGTCTTTTTTTGGTGAAAAAATTTACAACATTTTCACCCTCACCCCTCAACGTAAGCACCACTTGAAAAAATAATGATCCGCCGGCTATGAGTACCAGGAATAAATTTGGTTGCTACAAAAATTTCGTTTGGATCCCGCCCTCCCCTCAAATTTAGAATCTCAAGCATCTATGTAATATTGAACTTGGAAAAATTCAACAACGATCTAATATCCATGAAAACAAATTGAGTAGAAGATATGTAAAATAAATTTGGTATAATGTTTAAAAAATTAATTATTATAATAAAATTAAATAAATTTAAGAATACATTTAATAAAGTGTTATTTCTTAAATGATTATTATTAAATATTTCTTTAAAAAAAAAATTATTAATTAAATTTTTATATATTTTTAATACCTAATTATTTTTTTTTTAATAAAATTTTTTTTAAATGAATTTTTTTATAATAGATTTTTTTAATTGAATATTTATTTTATTAATTTTGATTATTTTTTATATAATTATTTTATTTAATTTTGATATAATTAATAAATTTAATATGAATTTATTAATTTTATTTTGTTATTCACAATTTTTGTTTAAAAAAAAAAACTATTTTCAAAAATTCGTCAAAAATTGAAAAATCAACTTTGACAACTCAAAATTTGGTCTCAAGGTCTGGGTAACTTGCTCTTTTGGTTGACTAAATTTCAGATCAATCGGAATGGACGAGTTGCCAAGGTTTCTCGTTTATCTTATTGGACGTTGATTCGAAAATGTACCGAATAATTTCTATCGCTCTGTTCTTTTTTATGTTCTTCAAAATTTTGTTTTTCAGCTGAGGCCTTACCATGGTACTACGGAAAGCAATAAATACACGCGCGTATAAATTTATAGGTGAAATACGCTGCGCTCGACAGACACGCGATATTAGAATAAGTACGTATTATACGCACGTACCAAGATCAATTGATCTGGCTGAACGAAAGCTTCTACTTGTAATATATTCGAGATGTCATTATATATGCTTAGTTACTCGTATTTCATCTCGAGTGCTTACTCGTTCACCTTTCACAGACGATTCTCACAAAACTGACATGTACCCACGCATTTGACACGCTGACTTCGTATATCACGAGTAGGCACATTTTTGTAGTATTATTCGAAAGTGTACGCAACAATTTTCAATACTTTTCCATTCGTTCGTTCGTCAAATAATAGCGCAGATTTTCCAACTTTTGGAGCTGTTGAATATTTCTTCGTTCGTAAAAGCTTTTCCCGAATGAGACAAGGGAGAAGCGCAAAGATGGAGCGGTAAGATTACAAAAAAAAAAAAAAAAGTGTCGACCCGAATACGCGAAACAGTCTAAAGCCGTTATCAATTTCTAATTACCTAAGGACTTCGACGTCTCAACTCTCGACTAACTAAAAATGGAAAGAAAAAAAAAGTCTTTCGCATCGCAGCTAAGAGTGATTGTAATTCAAAATGGCATCGTCGCACAAACTTAAGGTATTTAATTCTTCACGAAACAACCATCACTATTCATTATTGCGGTGCGCGATGTTTGAAAGCGAAAAAAAAAACACGTGCGTTAAAGGATTAAGTTCGCATTATCGATTATTATTCCCTTTCTTTTCTTCTCCTTATTCTTTTTTTTCCGCGAATAAAAAAGAGAGAAAACAATAGAAGAAAACATCGAGCATACAAACAGATATTTTGCCATCAACGCCTCCGATATTGAGGGTAGAAAAAAAAATGCTGTTGCTTTCCAAACGTGATTTAAAGGCCCTCGTTTTCTCAACAACTTTTAGATTATTAGTTTGGCGCTTTGGAACGATAGCAGCAGTCGATCTCGATAGGTATAGGTATAGGTAAAGGTAGAAAAACGTCGAACGACCAGGAAAATGGGACTCGTTATAGCACTCGTCGTACTACAGGGTACACAGGGTAAGTGAATGAAGAGAAGAAATTCAAATATACGAGAGAAAAAATGACCCACGGTGGTGTGGTGTAACACTCTCGTACTATCGCGTATTTATTTTAGGAATAAATGTTTTCGATGTCGCGCAAATGGTCAATAAATTCGACCCTTTCTGCATACCGTCGTGCCAACGAGGGAAAAAACGCGATACATGCGCCAACAGCGCTATTCTGGCTTTTCATCGTCTCGAACATCGATTTTCCGCCTTCCCGGTTCGGTTCCCACATAACCATGTTCGACCCATTCGTCGTAACTGCATGGAAAATGACTCGACACGGAAAAGCAATTCGTACGTCAATGTGTAATTTTTTTTCTACTCTAAGTAGGTATTTTATTCCCGCGAAGTAAGAAAAAATGAATAAAAAAAATGAAAACAAAAACACTTAAGTAATAAATAATTACGAACGGGTATATAAAACTTATTTCAATTTTACATTTTATTCGTATTCACCTACGTGAACCTGTTTAAAAAAAAATTTAATGACAAACAGTGCCCCCTCCCTCCCTCCTCTAAACGCTCTTTCATTCAACGTTGACAGACGATATGACGCGATTACGCGAAATCGAAGGGCGGAGGGAATTTTTCAATATTTGGAATATTCTTCACCGCGCATAAATATTTCTTACGTCAAACTATAGCTACGAGTAGTTATAAAAAGCGATAACTAATCGAACGATATTATGCAAATTCTTGCACTGTCGGCGATATTATACGAAAACTCGAGCATTTTTCGTACGAATGTACGTTAAATGCGCTATTCATGTGCATAATATATTAAACGACTGGTCGTAAATCGTGCTCTCGTGTCAACGATGACGATCGTTGCAAAGTAACGCCATTATGTAATGATAATAAGCGAACGAAAAAGACAAATCTCACAGCTGATCGGAGGATTTGAAATTTTGAACGTACCTCGAACGGAGCATCTGTATGATGCTTGTTTATTATCTTGAAGCTGCAAATATCAGCACCTGTGGCTCTGATAGGAGGAGTAACCTCCACCAGAGTTTCATTTTCTTTTACTAATCCGTGATAGCCGCTTTCTAAATTTCCAACATTTAGTTTTGGAACTGCAACAAAGAAACAAATTCGAAAAAATTAGTTTCAACTTTGAATCGCTGCTGGAAACTTCGCCAACATTTATGATTTCGACTCGGGCGACCTGCAAGATTTTTAATCTATCGTAGCTTGTACATATGAATAATTAATCCGACGAAAACATCTAAATAAATCGAGCAATTCGGAAATACGAGCGAGTGGAAGATTGGGCCGGAGTAGCGCGATAGGGGGATTAGTTTTCCGAGAACTCCGAGTAGGACAATCAGCATCGAAACTGCACTCGTTACCAAGTACTCGAGTTGCAACCAAATTATTGTAAGACTTTATTCGTCGAATAAATCAAGCAAAACACGTACCTCCATCCGAATAATAGACAGAATTCGCACTTTCCGAACAAATACCAACATGAAGGAACAGCACAGGAAACACTAACAAACGCCACATTTGAACGCTTGTTCGAACAAAACACCGAAAATTAAAACCTATGAATTATAATTCATCACTTAAATTAGCATAAAACCACCGATTTAAACGAATTAATACGATTTTTAATTAAAAAGACAAGAAAAAAACTCGAGAACACTACTGCGTTCTTGAACAGATACAGAAATCAGAAAACAAGTTTGAAGAAAAAAATACTACGGAAAATGGCCACCCAGCATTTTTCGCGCATAAATATTCGAGCCTGGGTATTTTTTTCTCAGCGTAGTGCGATTGTCACAGATAAAAATAATCGGAATACACTTTTTTTAATAATTTTTTTTCAATTCAAATTTCAAAATTTTAAATTCCGCCAAAAATTTAAAATAATTAATTTTTCAAACCTATTTCGACTTCGAGTTCAACTGAAATGATTATGATGACCCAAATCAATACAATCAAATATCAATTTTCAATCAACATTTATTAAACTTTATTATTTTAACAATAGTCGATAATAAACACGTATTTAAATTAACACTTAACGCACGAATAAATTTATTAAGGGTGTTTCCTAAACAACTTAACCACTTCTTTCACTTTTTCACTTGAACCTTGAACGCAGATATATTTACGAAGCTTTCTCAACATTACTCTATTCAATCCAACATGCCGTGACATAAATAATGATCAATAACACAATTAATACACTATCCTTGGTAAATAAAAAATTGAAAAAAATGGAAGAAGTGTGGAAAATGTAATTCGGTAAACACCAGAGGTTTCAACACTTGAGGAAGTAAAACTTAACATCGAGACGAGAGGACGAAAACAGCAATAAAATTATTTAACGGATTAATGGATAATCTTAATCGTAAGAAATAACTTTAGGAATCACCCACCAATGGAACGTAATGAACACATTTTCGGGCTGTAGAAACATAAAATCCTATGTAATTAAAAAACAAGCATTACGATTCATTATTTCATCACTTTCGAAGGAAGAAAATGAGATCAAGTAGCGCACAGCGATTATTTTAATAGATACTCGAAATTCGTAAAATCGCGACATTCCACGAAGTCGCACGTCAATTCGTAATTTTTGATGTTTAAAAAAAAAAAAAAAAAAAAAACAACATTCGTCAGCTTTACCGATGACCGGCCTTTGCCTACATATTATTATCTTTATCGCAGGGCGATTGCGAACTTTGCTTTTGTTTTTGCAGCATACGAATTTTTTGAAATTCCCTGACTAGAGAACTAACTGCTTCTTCGTGGCCTTCAAAACTATCCGATTTTTTGACGGTATCTGATTCGAGAGTCACTATATCGAACTGGCTCTTGTAATTATCTGGATTTTTATTATAATACAAGGTAGAAATCTCTTCTATTTTTTTCTTGGGTGGAAATGTTTCCCACGATCTTTGTTTCTGAACTTGTTTTTCCATCTTGTTTTTACTACTTCCGATGACTAAAAAAATAGCTTTTCTGTCCTTCATTTTCGCGCTAGATGGCCTGTAAAATTGAATTTTTAATTTTAATACACATTATATTCGTTCCTATACAATTATTTTTAATAGACAACGAATGCCTACAATTTCCACTTACAATGATCTGGTTGTCGCATCTCTGTAGAAAACCGATTCCTCGGTATCGGAATGAGGATAACGCCTATGTCGTCGAACTCGCGGAGGTGGCGAAGGAGGGGCCGATTTTTTTGTTGGTTTCATTAAACGTTTTTCCGGAGGACAAAAATCATCCTCATCGGAGCTGTAGCAACGATTGTTGTTGTTTCTCGAATGAAAGATAGAAGTTGCTTCGCTGATACTTTGATAATCTGATTCTTTCTTTTCAGCACCTGCAGATCCTGTTTCAAAACATTGAGATAAGTATTAAAAATGCAGAGCTAAAAGTAGGTAGGTATTTTGAACACTAATGAGGAAACCTTTAAATATGGCTGTTTCTCTCCAACGAAATTCGGCGTATTTTTCTGGATCTTTATTCGTTTCCCCAGCAGGTAAAAAGCTTGGTGTAAATTCTTCGTTTCGATCGTTTCCTTCGTTTTTCTATTCAAAAGGTAATTTACGTTAGTTTTCAAATATTTATCGCGGGTAATTTACGTTTAATTAAAAATTATCGCACGCAAACCTGATTACGAGGGAATATTTCTTTAGCAGAACCGCAAGATTTATAAATTCCGTAATTATTGTATAAATTTGACATCCTTTTTGGTTTAACTCTTACGCTACTTTCGCTACCTAATGAAATAAAATAGGTTTTAATTCGTTTTGAAAATTAATAGAATAAAGCCAAAAACATTCAAGTATTCTATTTACAAGCGGCGTAAACTTTTTGACAAGACTGATTCGAACATTCTTTCAGTCTGTCCTCGGATTTACTTCTTTCTTTGAAATTTTCAGCGGCCGCAGTTTTTTCTTTACTTCGGACTTTATCGATTAATTGAGAAAAAACGCCTCTATTGCTCTTGTGCTCGGATATAGAGTGTGCACGTTCGCCGCGAAGGGAACCATCTCGTTTAGAATCTTCTAAAAATTCGCATATTTATCAAAATTACCATTAATAGGTATTACGTCGACTCGATTATAAAATCAATGTACGTAGTATTCTCATACTCACCGCCAGCTAATGATTTTGTTTCAGCGCTGAGAGAAACGGTACTTTGGCAACGTTTACGAGATAATCCTTTGGAAAACTTGGCTTCTTTTTCGTACCGCAAGCTAAACGAATTGAATAATGTAATTAGGTACAGAAACAAACATCGAATCACTTCAAAAAAGCTGAAGTAGGTAGGTCTAGGTATAACAATAAAAATTCTAACCGTTGCGGATCTTTTAGCTGCGAAATTTCACTCAATAAAGATTTCAGTTTCGCTATTTCCTCTGAATCACCGCACGATGACAGCTGACTGACATACGGCTCCAAATTTTTAGCCACGACCGACAACTGTTTTACTTCTCCACGTAAATTGGACACGTCCGTCATCTAAGAAGAAAAGTAGGTACCTAGTTAAAACTTGCGCCAAAATAACGCAACTACAACGACCAAAAAAGTGGCATTGCTTACTTGCTGATGGAAAATATCTTGTTCGACGTGAATACGATAAAGTTGCTCTTGCCAGATAGACTGGAATACGGTTTTCAAACGTTCCAACTCCACTTGTATTTGTTCGAGGGTGTCATTCAATCTAGCACAGTCTTGCGTGATGACCTGATGTCGTAAAACCAAAGGTGGCGTCGCAGAACGATGTAAAACTGTCACGTCTTTACGCAGCTCTCCTATTCGTTCTTTGACATTTTTCATCATAGTACCTAGTTCCTGAAATTTTTCAAAGAGAAAATGCTCAAGAGCTCGTTTCGAAACAAGCATTTTTTTAATTTAGCGTATCACGTACCTTGACTTGAGAATTGAAACTCCTACAGTGATTGGAAAACGGTCCGTCGCCTTCGAGCGCCTTCATTTTCAACGCCGATTGTTGTTTTTGCGACGGAGTACCTGCCATCGGGTGTAAAATTTGCGAACCGGACGATTTAGGAGGTAGAGCTGTCTCGTACACTAGAAATTTTTAATGAAAACAAAGTTTCGTTCATTTCAACATGAAATTATGAAAATTTACTCGCAACAGAGTTTTTCAAAATTTTTACCAGATTCTTGCGTTTGCTGAACCGAAGAAGCTAGTAATCTGCCGACCCATGGTTCCAGGCAATGGGCAAATTCCGATCGATAATTGGTTTTGATTTGACTGGATAACGTTGGTCTAAAGTAACAAATTATCGTTAGGTAAAGTTTAGTCAAATGCGCTGACGCAGCGTCAGAATAAGAATACGCCCCGAATACCTACCTCAAAAGTCGAGGTAAATTCGATACTGTATTTAAGCGGTCGATCATCGAGAATACCACTTCTAAAAACTGAAACTTGTTCGCTGTCGACGAAAACGACTGGCAGAGTAAAATATGTTGCTGAAGGATGGGAAGAACCGTACTCAAGCTCACCAATTGGTTTCGGAATGATCTCTCTTTCATTTCGTATTGCCTGCGAACAAAACGCAATTTAGTCTATTACCTATACCTATTTCCTATATTAAGTTTCACACAAATGAGCGAATCGGTACTAGCTTAGTTTTCACTGAGGAGTTATTGAGCTGAATTTTTCCAAGTCCAAAACTACAATAAACGCCTAATATACGAAATTAGAGAGAAGAGAGGGGTCCAATCGAAATTTTTATAATAACCAAACTTATTTTTAGGATCTTAATCTACAACTTTTGGTTGAAAACTTTTTTAATTGAACCCCTCCTTCCACCATTTTTCAATATTGAGTGTCTTCGTACTAATATGCAAAATTAGGGTGGAGGGGAGGGTCCAATCGAAATTTTTGTAATAACCAAAATTATTTCTAAAATTATAATCTAGAACTTTTGTTTGAAAATTTTTTCAATTCAACCCCTCTCACCCTTCCAATTTTCAATAACAAGTGTCTTCGTACTAATGTGCAAAATTAGGGTGGAAGGGAGGGTCCAATCGAAATTTTTGTAATAACTAAAATTATTTCTAAGATCCTAATCTAGAACTTTTGCTTGAAAATTTTTTCAATTTGAACCCTCCCTCCTCCCCAATTTTTAGGTAATGATTATCTATGTAGTAATATAAAAAATTGGGAAGGAGGGAGGGTTCAAATTGAAAAATTTTTCAAACAAATGTTCTAGATTAGGATCTTAGAAATAATTTTGGTTATTACAAAAATGTTGATTGGACCCTCCCCTCCACCCTAATTTTGCATATTGGTACGAAGACGCTTGTTATTGATGATTGGGAGGGTGAGAGGGGTTGAATTGAAAATTTTTTCAAACAAAAGTTATAGATTAGGATCTTAAAAATAAGTTTGGTTATTATAAAAATTTCGATTGGACCCTTCCCTCACCTCGAATTGCGCATATTAGCACGAAAACACTCAATATTGAAAAATGGTGGAAGGAGAGGTTCAATTAAAAAAGTTTTCAAACAAAAGTTGTAGATTAAGATCCTAAAAATAAGTTTGGTTATTATAAAAATTTCGATTGGACCCCTCTCTTCTCTCTAATTTCGTATAATATGCGTTTATGTAGTTTATTTTGGACTTGAAATTCAGCTCAATCACCAACGCCGCGGTGAAAACTAGGAGCTAGTCGAATCATTGAGCTATAGGTACCTTTGAACTTCTAAAAGTATGGTGGATTGAGTTTTATTGATAGCGTCTTGTAAACCTTGGGTAAACGAATGAACGGTCATTTTTTCAGCGTCAGTATTATGGAGCAACTCGTCCAATTGAGTTCTGCATGAAATGATGCCATCGCGAACGGAATTTTGTGTTTCGCAAACAGCCTTTGAAAAAAAAAAAATCAGAGGGTTAATGTGTATTTTCTGCCGAATCCTATGTCTAGAAAAATTATTTTCCTTCCTTATTAAACCAAATTTGTGCTACTACATAGAACAGATTTGTGAGCCATTGTAATTCATAGGTTGCATTATAGTTTCAATTGTAGCTACTTTGGTAGCTACTTACTGAAATTACGGATTCTAGCTTCATGACGGCTTGCGTGTATGCAGTATCGACGTCGATGCAATGCTGTCTGCTTTCTGCAGGTAAATCGCGAAAACAATTAACGCAAAGCATGATTTTTTGTGAAACCAAATACATAACGTAAGGCTCCCCGTGTATTAGACACTATTGAAAAAAAAGGAAAAAAATGCATGAAATCAACAAATCAAGACTGGAAAGTCCTACATTATCAAACGAATGTTATCAACTTTACTTTTTTTAAACCTTCTTTAGAAAATTTGGACGTTGGCAATATTTCATGGGACGAAAACATCTTAGCTCGATGTGTATTCTCTCTGCATATACCGCACAAAGCTTGATCTAGACATTAAATAGGTATAGGTACAATTAGGTAAAATCTTCGACAGCTTTTTTGCTACATATTATCGAAGGACCAACTTACTACAAGTGGAACAGAAAAACATGGAAGATCGCTCTCGTTTGTCGCAGTTGGCACAAGGAGGATTATCCATATCGAAAAGATCGACCAGCTTTTTGAGTAATAAATCCGTAGGAGGTGCATTTCCTTCGCAATCCGTTTGAGTCCTAATAAATGAAATTGTAATTTATAGGCAGTTCAAAAACAACTTTCAATAAAATTTCATACCGTTAATGACCAATAGACTAAGATATACGATCGTTTATCACTTACCCGCAAAGTGGACAGTAAATAACTCCATTATTGGATCTATTTTCAATACATCGCGAACAAAAAGAATGGTAACACGATAATAAACATGGATTCGAGTAGTAATCTTCGCACAAGCAGCAGATCAGCGGTTTTCGCGAATTGCCCGGAAAATATCTGGGTTTTTCGTTTTCCATATTGGATCGGTCAAATGTAGCTTCCATTTCGAGAAAATGGGCGAGTTATGTTTCGCGAATCATCTTTAAAAATTGTTTGCGACGGAAAAGGCAATAGGTAAGTTGACCGCTGGCTGGTTTGAACTTTGAAGCAGATTTGCAAGCATTTTCACTAGTCAACGACCGCGTTGACAGTAAATGAGAATTAAAACATCGAGAAGACGGCAACTGTACAATCTTTCAACAACAATACATCGAATTTTTAGCTGAGTAAGCAATTTAAAATCAATAAAATTTTGATTTCGCGAATTTCATTATTTTAACCGCGCAAGCGTTGATAAGAATCCAAAGAAGAATGCCGACGCAGTTGGTGTCAAATGTTACATTAGCGAATTAATTAATTTGATTTTTAATTGTTCTTTCGAATGGTATTATCATTTTACCTCTTTTAACATTTGAATTAAGTCCAAATATTTCCTTTTTATTATGTTTTTCAAGAAAAAAATGAAAATTAAAAAATTACATAATTTGAAAAAGAGAAATTTGGCAACATTGCGTGATGTCATACATGAGGCGGGTTTTTCGTTTTTATCACGTGCGAAAAAAATTGTGATAAAAAATAAAAACATCTTCCGTTTTTTAAAGTTTTTACAGACTTTTTCAGCATTTTTAGCTTTTAATTTTTTGAATTTATCTCTTCGGCGTGAATTTCGTTCATCACTCTGCACTTGAGAGTGATTTTAGTGCTTCGAAACAGACGAACCCGGACTGAGCATCGAGCTTAAAGTACGTATATTTTCCACCTGCACCTCTTCCAGTTGCTACCCCATCGAAGAGAAAGTTCTATAACCCTTGTGTTTACTTACGATGAGATACTGGGTCATTGGGTCATCATTCTTTCAACCCACAGTTCTCGCAAATAATGCTCTAGCGTATTACTCGAAACGTTAATAAAATTCTTCATCTCGTTACATATTTTCTGTGTTTATTGTTTCAGCTTTCTGAACTGCTCGTTTCTCCGATGCTGTTAGTTTTGCCATTTTAACGTATAGTTCAGCAGCGATGGCATCTCCTCGAGCTAAATGCATATCTCGTTGGAAAAAATGCGACACTTGTCATACAATTTTGGGCCGAAATGATATAGAATTACATACGAAAGTTCACTGTCCACCTTCGAACTCGCCAAATGACTGGTCTTACGGGCACATTTACGAAAAAAAGTTGTACAGTTTTCTCAAACAGTTTGAACCGCAAGGTTAGTATTGAAGCCTTCGGTTATTTTCCAACTGGAATTTTTTTCTCGCATTTACCTCTATTTTTTGTACAGATAAAAATGAAATGTTTTTCAACGACGTGATACAAATTTCTCTGAGTTCGGCTCAACTTTGCGAATTTCCTATCGGAGATCCTGTCATTATTACTGCCAAGAAAAATAATCAATCTATCGTGAAACCGTTGTGGCCCATAGAAGATAATTTACTGTCGTCTGTTTTTCTCACCAAACAGAGTAACGAACATTGATTATCAATTCATCGTCTGTCTTGCTTCATTTTACACTCTTGGTTGTTAATTTTACCATTTAATTTTAGGTTTGAGAGAGTTGAATTGTTTCGAAGGTCCGGTAGAAGTAAGAAAAATTGAAAATGCTCCCTTACCAGCCAAACTGGTGACTTTGAAACCCATCAAACCGGAAGTCTTGTCGGAAACGCAGATAATTGAAATTACTCGAATGTTGAGTATCAATTTTAGTAACAGGGTAGTCTTTAATGGACAGTTTTTGGTTGTAAATTTCTACGGAATGAAGCCTAAATTTCAGGTAATACACCTTAATGACAAAAATAAAATCATACGTAGATTACGTATAATAATCGAGTTATTATTATTATTGTAATTTCTAGATTGTCAACGTATCTCCTCATCAAACCGACCTGAGCGAGGATCTTCGTAGGATGAAAATCGAAGATCCGGGACCTAGCAAATTGTACAAAGTACTTTCGAATACGAAATGGGAAATCCACAAGAGTGAAATTGAAGATCATAAAAAACCATGCTGCGAAGATTATTGCTCGCCAAAACTCGACGGAAACGACGAGAATTTTTCTGTTATAAAAATCGAAGATCAGGAGCCTACTAAATTGTGCAAAATCATCTCTAATGCGAAATCAAACATTCATAAGCGTCAAAACGAAGATAATAAGAAACCATGCTGTGAAAAATATTGTTTATCCAAACTTGGCGGTATCAACGAAATTATTTACGAATTAACAGATGAGATGGCAAAGGTGCTATGTCCTTCCAAAGGTATAAACTTTTTCTTAGTTTTACATTTCTTTGACTATTCTGTATAATAAACTGTTTTTTTTTTTCTTCTTCAGGAGAAAGCGTTACGAGTGGCGTACTTATACACGGCATATCAGGCACAGGAAAAACATATCTCGCTCAGGCTATGATTAATCTTATAAAATTGCCAGTTATTCGTATTTGTGTGAGTAAATTTTCATCGAGGTAATTTCATCGTCGGACCAAAATACTAGCTCCTAGTTTTCACTGCAGCGTCTGAATTTATCCAAGTCCAAAACTATATAAACGCCTAATATACGAAATTAGAGAGAAGAGAGGGGTCCAATCGAAATTTTTATAATAACCAAACTTATTTTTAGGATCTTAATCTACAATTTTTGTTTGAAAACTTTTTTAATTGAACCCCTCCTTCCACCATTTTTCATTATTGAGTGTCTTCGTATCAATATGCGAAATTTGAGGGGAGGGAAGGGTCCAATCGAAATTTTTATAATAACCAAACTTGTTTTTACGATCATAATCTACAACTTTTGTCTGAAATTTTTTTCAATTCAACCCCTCTCACCCTCCCAATCATCAATAATCAAGTGTCTTCGTACTAATATGCAAAATTAGGGTGGAGGAGAGGGTCCAATCGAAATTTTTATGATGACCAAAATTATTTCTAAGATCATAGTCTAGAACTTTTGTTTGAAGATTTTTTCAATTTGAACCCTCCCTCCTCTCCAATTTTTTATATTAATACATACATACTCTCAGTATTGAAAATTGGGGGGATGTAAGGGTTAAATTGAAAAAATTTTCAAACAAAAGTTCTAGAATATGATCTTAGAAATAATTTTGGTCATTATAAAAATTTTGATTGGACCCTCCCCTCCACCCTAATTTTGCATATTAGTACGAAGACACTTGATTATTGATGATTGGGAGGGTGAGAGGGGTTGAATTGAAAAAATTTTCAAACAAAAGTTCTAGATTACGATCTAAGAAATAATTTTGGTTATTATAAAAATTTTGATTGGACCTCTATCTTCTCTCTAATTTCTTATATTAGGCGTTTTAGTTTTGGACTTGAAAAAATTCACCTCAATCATCAACGCCACAGTGAAAACTTGGAGCAATTGACCAAAATATCGTATAACGATTTTTTTTTTAATATTCGCAGAGTTGGCAAATAATTAGTAAATATTTCGGCGATGCTGAATCTCGTATCAGAGGATTATTCGAAGAAGCGAAAGAAAAAGCTCCCAGTATAATTTTAATAGACGAATTGGATTCGTTTTGTCCGAATAAAAGTAACAACGATCAAGAAAGAAGGGTATTAAGCGTGTTACTATCCATGTTGGATAAACTAAACGGTGGCAGAGTCATTGTACTCGGAATAACGAGACATTTAGATTCCATCGATCCAGCTCTCCGCAGAACTGGAAGGTAAATCGAGTGATTTCGCAAAAGTTAGGGTAATTCAGTTTCGAACGAGCGCTCATTTAGATACAATTTTGCAGATTTGATCGAGAGATTGAAATTCCTGTACCGGATGCGAATGCTAGATTTGAAATTTTACGATGTTTACTCAAATCGTACGAAAATGACATTTCGGAAGAAGTGATGAAGCAGTTGAGTTCCGCTTCGCACGGATTCGTCGGATCTGATTTATCTTTGGCTTGTTCGCTGGCCAATACCAAGGCCAACAAGATGCAGCCACCTCGTATGAAAGAAGAACATCTCGTTTGGGCATTTACTCAAATAAAACCATCGGCTATGCGTGAAATATTAATAGAAGTTCCAAATGTGCGTAGGAATCGTATTAAAAAGATTTTTTTTTTTTCAATTAAAATTAGTAAAACTCGTTTATTGTAATCAATTTTGGTCGCAGGTGAAATGGTCGGATATCGGAGGCGAAGAAGATTTGAAACAAAAATTGGAACAAGTATTGGGCTGGCCGTTGAAATATCCAGAAGCTTTCAAACGTATGGGAATTTCTCCGCCGAAAGGTATTTTACTCTTTGGACCACCGGGTTGCTCGAAAACGATGATCGCCAAAGCCGTAGCTACCGAAAGTAAATTGAATTTTATTTCGATCAAGGTGAGCTCGCGAAATTTTCACCGAAATATTCGAGTACTCTAAATTCGGTATCGAATATAATGTTTTTCTACGTCGTAGGGAGCCGAATTATTCAGTAAATGGGTCGGCGAGTCGGAGAAAGCGGTTCGAGAAGTTTTTCGTAAAGCCAGAACGGTGTCTCCTTGCGTCGTATTTTTCGACGAAATTGACGCGATTAGTGGCGAACGCGACGCCGACTCCAGTAGTGGATCAAATGTTCAAGATCGCGTACTAGCCCAGCTACTTATCGAACTGGACGGCGTAGAGAAGTTGAATCAAGTTTTCATCATCGCCGCGACAAATCGTCCAGACAGGATCGATAGCGTAACTTTTTTTTCTTTTTTATCTTTTCCGCAAGGCCTATTCTTAGGTGCAGTTCCGCCCATTTTGTGTAACTTCAAAACAAAAGATGTGCAGTTTGAAATTACTTTGTGCAGCTAAAAATTGATTTTTGACAAAAACATCTTCAAAAAATATCTTTCAAACAAAAAATCTCTAATTTTTTTTCGACAAAGTCTTGTAGCCTGTATAGGTATGAATTATTTTTTGACAAAAAAAAAATCGTAAAAGACAATTTTTTGACAAGAAATCGTCAAAGAAAATTTTTTTGAAGAAAATTGGTCAAAAAATGCTTTGGTAAGAAATTAAAAAAAAATTCTGATAAAAAATCTTCAAAAAATATTTTTTCGACAAATGAAAGAAATATTTTTTTAACAAAAAATCTCAAAAAAAACAAAAAAAAAATTTTTGACAAGAAATTGAAAAAATATTTTTTTGACAGGAAATCTTTGAAAAATCTTCAAAGAATATTATTTTGACAAAAATCTCCTAAAAATATTTTTTTGACGAAAAATTATCAAAAAATTTTTAGTAAGAAATTGGAAAAAAAAATGACCAAAAAAATTTCTGATGAAAAAAATCTTCGATAGATCGTCAAAAAATATTTTTTTGACAAAGAAATATTTTTTGGCCAAAAATCGTCAAAATTTTTTTGACAAGAAATTGAAAAACAATTGACCACAAAAATTTTTGATAAAGAAACCTTCAAAAAATATTTTTTTGGGACATGAAATTTGAAAAAAAATTGTGACCAAAAAAAATTTTGATAAAAAAATCAAATTCATTTTCCAAATAAATCTCAATTTTTTTCTAAAAAATACCTTTGTCTGATGATCAGTACATCTTTTAGAAAAAATTTTGCTGTCAAAAAATCTAATAAGAATCTATTGACAAAGATTTTTTCATGAAAATTTATTCTTACAAAAAAATCATAGGTACACTAATATACTTCTGCGGTTCTGTGTTTGATAGTTTGGGATTGAGGAATTTGTAACTCGCAAAGAAAAAATTCTAAATAGCCGAAAAAAAACCCACAAAAATAGCGAGATTTTTTTTTTGAAATTCAGTAAAAATTATCTACCTATTTAAACTAAACGAAAAATTTTCATTTTTTTCCCTCGAGGAATTTTTTTGCGATGATTTTAACGTGTGTGTCAGAATTTTCTGAAAATCCATCAAAGTTTCACCCCCCCCCCCCCATTTCAGCCACACACCCATACTACCTATATGGAATATGACTCTGGTAATGGAGCTAAACGTGCAGCTCCAAATTTTCCTTAGAATAGGCCCTGCTTTTCCGAAAAACCATTCGAGACAATAACGATAAATTCATCGTTGTATTTTTGCTATTTTCACAGGCGTTGCTACGTCCTGGTCGATTGGATCGAAAACTCTACGTATCACTGCCAAATTGTGAAACTCGACGAGCTATTTTGAATTTACAATTCTCCAAAACGCCGGTTAGCAAAAGCGTAGATATCGAAGAACTCGTTCGGTCGACCGATGGATATTCCGGAGCCGAGGTACAGATTTCGTTTACCTATAATTTATTACGCTCTTTGTCGGATGAATTGTGAATAATTGTTTTGTAATAGGTCGTCGCCATGTGCTACGAAGCAGCTATGAAAGCTTTGCAAGACAGTTTGGACTCGAAAGTCGTATGCAGAGAGCATTTCACTTATGCTCTGTCCGTTCTCAAACCCAGAACGCCGGATTCGCTTTTGAAAATTTACGATAAATTTTTACAAAATAAGTAAATAGCTCCGGCAGCTGTTTTTCCGTTTATTCGGTTTTGTGAGATTTTATATCGTGGGTACGAAATTGGTGCTAGTGAATATTACCTATTGTCGTCTTTCTCGGAGATCGTGTTACCGATGATTTCTAAAACCGCTTCGTTTCCTTTTACAGCCATTTGTGTAGTTACCTATTTTACTTTTTGGTAAGGCTACGCCAGTTGAGTGAGGAGAATATAAATAAATTGTTTATCGCGCGACGAAGATCAAATGCGAGCGAACCTCGCAAGGTCTCGTTTGGGTATCTATAATATTGTATAAATTAGTAAAAAATTAGTTGCAGACTCGTGAGTGATGTTATGTAAGATGTAACTAATGACTAATTGAAATCACAAGTTTTGATTGTATTTTGGTATTTATTACTTTTTTTTTCTTTCGTCCTGGGTGCAGAATGATTGAGAGACTCGTGTAAAAAATTCGGTTCTATTTTATTTGAAATATGAATCAGAGATTTTTGGTTGAGATGACGAGATGAAACGATGAAAGATGAATGAATGAGATGATGAGCAGCAGATGACTCTGACTCGAGGACTCGACTCGGCCTTGGGTCGGATAAAAAAAAAATCACGAATGTTTTGAACACACTCTATAGTTTGTCATTTCAAATTTGAATTCCCACTTGGCTCTTGGCTCGAAACTACGATCGATAAAACGCCGTTGTTGTTGTTGTTGTTGTTGTATTTAGAAAAAATTGTCAATTTTTGTCTCTCTCGGCTCGTCTTTTAATTTAAAAATCGTAATTCATTGTGTAAAATTAGATTAATTTATTAAACTTTATAATTATATTGTTCGTCGATGATTGGCATTGGCACTTACCTGATTTTCCATAACGTAAGTACCTTACGACAATGCTTCCCTTGTTATGGTATTATCATTATTGGACATGGACTATATTTTTGAAAAATGAGATTGAGTTTGAGTAATATATATTCGTGTACGTGTCTATTCCCATTTTTGAAAGTATTCGTTGAAATATTTTCCCCACCGATGGTGCGATTAGATTAATTTTGTCTTTCTTTCAATTTATTGAATTGAAATGTTGCTAATTGACCTTTGTGTTGTTTTGTTTCAGACATCAAGCCTACCATGTTTCTGGATTCACGAGAACGATAGAAGTGATTGTTTTAGTTTGCAGTTTTTAAGCGCCCGCGACACGATAATTTAATGCGTTTTTTGTTACTCAGTTGATCATCTTAAAATATTGATTGGTATGTATGCGAACGTTTCTGTGCAACGCAGCGACAGCATAGCGAATCGTATCGCTGATGATTTTTTAAAAATGTGTTTACGAGGTTGCGATGATCAATTTTTGGTCCATTCCCAATCGAAAGTTTTTATCAGATGATGATGTTAATAATCTTTCGTAAACTGTAAATTGGCTGAACGATGCTATAATAATCGTTCAGCTTATGTTGTTATAGTATAACGTGCTTAGTGAATCGTCACACCGCACACGGTAAAAACCATCAATAGATTAATTCATTAATTGCAACTTTACCGATAAATTTTAGATTTTGATATTTTAAATCGCTGATACGTCTATAATATTGATCTACTACGTTATTACTCTCTCGAATCGACACTAATTTCATTCACGAGTAGTTATTACTACTGAAAACAGTTACGTACGAGGTGAAATTATGACGAAATAAATCATGGCAATTTTAATTTTAATCGAACGATTCCGTCTTTTCGCGAATTCAATTTACGAACATTCTTTTCACACGTACGTGTACGTCTACGTACTGGTATTAATCCTACAAGCTCGTTTAAATTTTCGTTGAACTGGCTCGATGTTATTCGTAATCTTTGGAAGAAAAAAAATATTCGTTACTTCGTTCATGACGAAACTTTGAAGCTCGACGATTAAGATCAAGATAGAATTTCATATTCATTTAGAAACGCATGACCAGTTCATCGAACATTCGAACGTCTTAAAAAACTTTTCATCAATTCACTCGTGTCTTCTGTGCCTTTGCATCTGTTGAAAGCTCAAGTCATCTACTATTACTAATAATAATAATGTAGTATTGTTCCATAAACAAACTACTCGTTAATCATTATATTTATGGCATGCAGATTGAGAAAGTGTTGTTTGAAAATTAAATTTTGTGTTGTTTGTTTCAGAAAAATGAATCGCGTCCGATTTTTTACGCGGTTGCTGCAGACTAGGCACGTGAATAATGTACGAAACTATTATTGCATGAGATTTTCTAAACAACTGCGACTCACTGATGATGTTAATACCGTGAGTATTGCTTTCTGATTAAAAGGACATAAAAATTTTAAAATATAGTATTATTTTTATGTTTCTGCTTTTAGAATGTGCATATTTCCAATTCCACCGTTGTTTCAAGGAGGCCTTTTTCGCTTTCATCTATAATGTTGAGTGACTCAAACAAAAATGTAATTTAAATTTCATTACTTTTTTTGTATCACGACGTTGAAACGGTTTCACGCCAACCGCATAATTTTTTTTTATAGATAACAGCCGAGGATCAAGAAGAAAAAACACAGAAACTGCGACAAGAGATTAGGAGCCTTCGTATGAAAAATCGTCGAATAAAGAAGAAACTTGCAAGTAGTTTCAAGTTCACTTGAGAAACTAAACAGTGATTAATTATTCAATTTTTATGTTTGATTTGAAAATATTTTTTCAGGACTCCGCGAACAACATTGTCGATGTGCTTCTATTGGTTCAAGTTTTACGCGACAAGATAGATAAAAAAGGAGTTGAAAAAATCCAGTAAAATCAGCGAAAAAGAAGCCGGTCTTTTAGGTTCATTATTAAATAAACGTAACGACACCGCGCACCCGAAAGTGGTGCCCGGTTCTCCCACTTAGAATAGCAATAGACTGAAGAGAAAGTTCCCTCGGTACTTTCGAATTGTCGAGAGCTTAGTAGATTAATGAAAAAATGAAATTTCAAAAATGGTGGTTGGTTTGGTTTTAAAAAAATTCGAATCATTGTTTTTTTTTTCTTCAAATTTTATTCTTTTTAATAAATTACTAGGCATGGGCACCCTTTTGGTTGTAATTATTTCGTTTATTTAATTCAGTGGGCCGATGCGTACTCCACGTGATGAGTATCATTTTTATTTCGAGTGTTAGTAGCTTGATTTGTTTAGAACGACGGTCGTGAAATTTCGTGAAAAACTTTGCATCTTATTTTTAGTATTTATTTTACATTTTATAATTATTTTCACAAGGATTCAATACCATTACTATTCTATTGTATGATTTTATTTTTAATGTACTTATTTTTTACCAATCTTGTGATTCGAATTGAAATTATTTCTAATAATTATATTTTTGTTCTAGCGCAGTTTTGGACGTCGTCGGCCATATGGGCTTAAAATTTCCAGATCAACGTGAGTGTTTTACTCTTTACGATTTTGAATTTATAAGTTAGGTTATTCTATGTTTCATTACTTCATAAGAGTGCTGCTGGCATTAAGTATAATTACGAAAATTGACGGTTTCGACGAATAGCTGCGTTCACTGCTCGACCTCGGTAAGACCAAATAATTAATTACTATTCCACTGTTGCTCCTCAAATTGAACGTAATCGAGTCAACTAACGTAGTTTGAAATTTATTAAGGTAAATTCTAAACGTGCGTAAATTACGAGTCAGTACAAAGGTACAAAAAATTATCGCAATACAAGCGGCGAGCAAGGTGGTAATGTACTTTCAAAAAGGAGCCTTCGTCCGCGTTGATCGATGATCCGACGTTGGTCACTTTTGCTTCGTCGCTCCCAATACGTGCCACGCGCAATGATATTGAGCTTCTTTCTTGGTAGCTGCGATGGCCGAATACTCCTTACCATTTACAATGTAACTGAATTTGACTAGATTTTTATCCGGTATACCTTCGAGCCGGCAATTGAGATTTTTATACTTCTGATGTATCAGCTGAATAGGATTGGTGGCTTGCGAATCGCGCAACGAAGCTTGCTGCTGTTGAATGGCTGCCGACGACGTGGACGTAGTGGTTTTGTACACCTGCGACGAGTAAGAGTACGCACACGGTTGGAAGTGTTGTTTAAATAGCTTGTTTCTATTCCTTTCGTTGTTGTGACTGTGGTGGCCATGGCCGACGAACGATGCGGTCGGCGGTATCGCTGCCGGATACCAACCGGCAGCATCCAGCGCAGCGTTGCCCTGCACGTCGTATACCTTGTAGAAATTACGATTACGGTATATTTTGGTCATCTGGTGTTTGGATCGGCGGGTATCCGGTCTCCTGTACGGTTTCCTTTGATCGTTGTGGCCTAGGTGCTCGGTCTGAGTGGCGGCGTCGTGTTTCGCCAGCGTCGTATTGAACCTATACTTGATCTGGCCGTTTTCGCTGAACGCTTCAAGGCTGTTTTCAATAATCGAGACTAGATACTCGATGAACATATCTTTGTAGTGAGCCTGCTGTTTGGCGAATTTACGTTCTTGTTGTTTGAACAGTTTCACGACGAATTGGTTGAATTTGTCGCAGCAGTCGTCGCAGTGGAAGCCGAGTTCGGACGACGGTTTCAGCAATCCGTCGATGGCGAAGGTGATATCGTTTCTCAGTTGCTCTTTGCTTTTGTGCTGGATCAGCAGCTCGTTGACGCGCCATATTTCTTCCAGCAAAGCTTTCACCACGTTGTTCAGATGCATCAGTTGTTTGTCTTTTTTAACGAGCTCGCTTCGAAAGTGCTGATCGCTGCCAGGCGGTTTGATCGTTCGATCGATTTCCAGCCGATCCGATTTGTACGCGAGGACCCGCGGCAGACGGTCCGGGCAAGGCTCGCCGAATGTCCAGTAATACTGAGTGACGCCGTGTACGACGTCTCTGGTGGTCGGATTCGAGTCCGTCGACGTGGTCGCTGCAGCGAAACATTGTTGCGACATCAATACCAGGTCTTTTTTCGGCGCTAGATTGTTCGTATTGTAGGCTATACATTTCGTGGTGGTCGTCGTCGAAGTGGACGTCGTTCCGTTCGTCGTCTGATCCGAGCTACCGGCGCAGGCGTTGAAGTAACTGGTCGTCGTCGTCGTCGTCGTGTTTGTGTTTCGCGGATAGAACTCCGGCACGTCCGGATTCGGGTATTTGCGCTCGGTCTGACGATGCTGGTGCTGCTGCGAAATGGTTCTTAGAAATTTATTCCATAAATTAGCGTGTAAATTTTGATGTAGACTGCTCGAGGAAGCAGACGCAGCTTGGGAAATGGAGCTACACGACGTTACGTCGATATTGTCGCCGTCTTCGTTACCGCGACAGTGGTCGGATTTCGGTAACGGTAACGCACTGTCGCTTTCTCTCGGTTCGTCCATATTTGCATCGATTTAATGGCACGTCACGTCTACACGTATATAAAGATGAAAAAGCAAAACGATACGATTTAGCTAAATTTCGTAATTATCTACGGAGGTGGTAATTTCGTTCGGTTGCCTACAATATATTCCGCATGTAACGCTGTTTCGACATAAATTGACTTTCTTTTTCGAGTAGAATCTCCTCGTAATTGCGGCAATCGATCGAAACGTCCGTTGATTTATCATCTTTGCTAGGAAAAAAAAAGGTTCGAGATTTGATTTAAATTTGCAACAGTAGGGCTACTCCGGCCAGCGTCCATTTCGACGGTTTATCTTTGGTTTTCAAATTGAACGTCCATACGTAGGTCGGGCCTCGCATTCGCGTCTTGTACACCGGACATTCGTATAGATTTCGTAAATCTTGTTTATCTTGCGTGATTGCCTGAAAGAACGAAACGTAAGTTAAAAATTTAAAAAAATTACTATATTTAATACGTTTGAAAAATAGCTTACTCGAACGTTTATTACGGGCATTAATGGAAACAATTCTTTCAAATTTGATTCTAAAATGACACCTTGCAAAACATCCCATCGAGCTCCTTCCATGTAAAGTCCATGAATGTAAACGCCTTCTCGAGGAGAAGCCCTATAATTATATTACACATTCGTAGCCCTATAGTGATTATTCCATGATCCATATACCTACTTAGTCCTAAATTTACAAAGGCTTACGTAAAATCTTCCTTTTGCTTCTTGGTAACGTCGCATTGCAAGCACATTTTGTCCAAAGGTAGTTCGTTTTTTCTCGCTGTATTCTGCATAATAGCGGTCAGAAATGATTGCGGATTGAAGAATCCGCCCAGCCAGACGGTCGTTGGTAACTGTAAAAAATATCAACAAAGATGTCATCATTGACCCGAGTAGAAATTGAAAAGTAATTGGAAAATTGGCGAATAGTATTATCCTACTCACCACAAAATCAGTCGACCAAGTCTCCAGTTCTCGAATTCGAAGTAGCAAATCAGCGAACCACGAGCTCAATCCTAGCAAAGATGGGTACGCTCTTTGAGTCCACGTAGCAGGAACTTGATCGAGAAATAAAGCGTTCTCTAGTTCTTCCATGTCGTTGGTAATGGTCAACTCGCCCTCGATTGAAAAATTTACAATTAATCGCAAAAACATACCTATCTACCTACTGAAGAAGTGTCCAGTTGAATTTTTTTTTAAATGTTATTGAATGTCAAAATTATTATTTTTTCAAAATTGAAAAAAATACGTAATGGGTATAATTATATTTTGACTATGCTATTCCCCGATTTTTTTTAAATTGAGATTTTGCCTCCAAAAAACTTGAGAGATTTTTTACTCTTTTTTTTCAAAAAAAAAGGAGACTTTTTCAAAGAGACACAGAAATTTTTTATTCAAAAAATTGAGTGATTTTTCTTTCATTCAAAAAAAAAGACAAGTTTTCTAATTTTAAGAAATATCAAGTTTTTTTCAACAAAATTAAATATAAATTATAGGTATTTTTCTTCTTCAACAAAAAAAAAAAACTAAGTAATTTTCCAAGTCAAAAAATCTCAAGTTTTTCTATTTTAAAAATTCGAGTTTTTCTTCAAATAAATTTAGTAGGTAGGTGAGTATTTTTTTCAAAAAATTGACAGATTTTATTTCAAATAAATCAGTTAGGTGTAAAAAAATAAAAAAGTTTTCATTGTAGAAATTAAGAAATTTTTTTTCTTCAAAAAATTAGATGAATTTTTTATTCTAAAAAAATACAAGAATTTTTCAATAAAAAAAAAAAGAGAAAATTTTATTCAATGAAATTGAGATTTAGGTGATTCTCCCCCCCCCCCCCCCCAAAAAAAATATATATGGAGATTTTGGATGCAAAAAGTTTTAAAAATTTACTCTGCAAAGGATTGAAAATTTTTTTTTCAAAAAAATACGAAAAAATTTAATTTTTTCTCAAAAAATGGAGAAATGGTGTTATCTACCTATTTCTTTACAAAAAAAAATACATAATTATAAAAATTATTTTCTTTAAAAAAATTGTGAAGTTTTTTTTTATTTATTTGAGGAAATTGAATAGTTTTTTACTTCAAAAAATTCAAAATATTTTTTACCCCAAAATTGAAAGGTTAAAAAAATTTTTTTAAAAATTGAAACGATAAATTAAAGATTTTCTTTTAAAAATTGTAAAAAAGTAGATAATTAATTATTTTTACTTACAAAAAAATGACAAATACCTACTTTCACATTGATTCAAAAAAAAAAAAAAAAAAAAATTAGATCAAGCAATATTGTTTTTATTTTACAAAAATGTAGACCCCCCCCCCCCCAAAATGGAGAAATATTTTTTACCCTAGAAAAGGTTACGAGATTCCTTTTTCAAAAAATTGAAAAATACGTTTTTTTAATTAAGATATTTCCTCCTCTATAAAAATGGGGAATTTTTTTCAGAAATTTGTAAAATATTTTGTGTCTTCTACAAAAATTGATATTTTCTCCTCCAAAAATCTGTTTTCGAAAAAAACAGAAATTTCAAACCTATTTTTTTACTTTGAAAAAATGAGATTTTGGTTTTCTCAGAGAATTTGATGTTTTGTTGGAAAAAATAAGTAGTGCCAGATCACCCTTGGCACAACCTGTAGAACTACGCCTATGTGTATGTTTGCAGATCTGATATCTTCCCAGGTGGTCATGATCAAGCACATCCACTCACTTTAAGCCCTAGATCCAGTTCTTTGAGTGATCTTTTTAGTTCGTTGGTGAGATAATTCATTCGTTGGCATTCTTGGAATGCGACTATCACGTATGGTGTTCGTTCTTCCACTTTACTCGTGATTTCCACCATGTTGAACTCTTCCGGTAATTTCTCCAAAATTTCATCGATCGTTTGTTTCACCTAAAACGTAAAATTGCGAAGCATATTTTATGAGAAATAATCTTTCGTGTAAATAGCAACCCAATTATTTACTTCACCTTATCTTCTCTGGTGATAGTTTGACCACCTCCGCTTCCAGCATCCCTGGGTTGCATCTCGAACACCGTCCGGAATAAGTTATCGGCCGTAGTGCTCAGAAATCCGATTTCGGCGTTCGGATGTAATCCGTAAAGGTACGGACTTTCTGGTGGCATTATTTCGTCGATATAAGCGTGGTATCCCTGAAAGTCGGTATTGGGAGGGGCTAAAAATCCAGGTGCTAGGAATAACTCGCCATCGATCTGTAATGCGAAAAAGAATTCGAAAATTCAATCATATTAAAAATTTGGAAATCGAACGTCGATCGATGAAAAAGTTACCTACCAATTCTGGCTGCATAAATTCTTCCAAGTAGGCAATACACAATCGTCGATCCCAATCATCCGTAATATGACCCCCGTACATTATTTCGCCAAATAAGTATCTTAAATCTTCCCAAGGCACTTTATTATTAGCCTCTAGGTAATTGTACAATACGCTGACGCTAATGGTTAGGTCGCCTGCACAACAAATCCATCTCGAGTTATACAAAATGACACGAAAATACTTGGGTGGTCATCGACTTTCGTCCATACTGACCGACGTTGAAAGGATAAATTTTATTCCATCCTTGAGGGCCAAATTTTCGTCTCTCAGCTACCACCGCGTGAAAATAACATAACGAGAAAAGTATCGCTTTGAATTCGGCTTCTTTCGACGACATTTCTAACGTATCTTGCGAAAAATTATCCAAAGCTTTGTGCAAGTTCGCTTGCATTCCGGCCGGTGGCTCGTTTGTAATTTTTATAGACGATTCGAGGATACCCTGCGGCCGAAGAAGGAAGAAAACAAGTTAGTAGGTGTGTTATTTTGTACGAATTCGTTCGAGTTTACCATTTTACCTGAGGTATAATATGAGCCGAAGGCGACGACGCAGGTTCAGCACTCATAAACACCCTGAAGTCGGTGTGGGCTCCTTCACTCAACGATTCTAATTTTTTTTCAAGCGTTGGGAGCCATTTTTTCACTAAATGAATATTCTAACGAAGAAAAAAATAATAAGTATATAAGCAGGAAACAATTGGGAATATTTTTCGAAATGTAGGTAAGGTACCCATTCGTACGTAAATCTATCGTAAAATAATTCCATCTCACTTGTAAGACGACCCAGTGTCCTGATTTCGACGATATTTCCAACGCTTCTTCGGCAACCACTTCTTGTCCTTGACCCAAAGAGACGTTGTGAAAATTGGACAAATTACTCGAAAAGTTCAATTTCAAACCTAATTCTTCGACTTCCTTCAACGGATTCACACCGGGAGATAAAATGAAAAATATAGGCGTAATGTTATTCGACTCTTCGAAAGACTTGGCAAATTCGACACTTTTCCATTCGGTGTACTTGGAGCCGAGTTTCTCTTCTATGAATGCTCTATAATAATCGAATAAAAAAGTATTGTATCGTAAAATTCGTAGAATTGTTGAAAATTAAAAGTTGGATACTTACGCCATGGCGTAGGTCATTCTGTCTGGTCGCAATGCCCTAATCATCATTAATCTTTGCAACGAAGTTTTACTTTTCCATTCTTGCGGGAATTTCTCTTTTTCCGGACATTCGCTTTCGACGAATTTTTTCCAGCGTTTGGTGGAACTTTCGATATCTCTGTCCAAGTTTCTGTAAGTCGTGTTCGAGGCGTATTAGTTTCACAATAAAAAAAAAAAATGAAATTGGATAAAATTGAAATAAGTAGTAAGTACAAAAAAGAGGTTAGGTAGGTATAGGTACCTAAAATCATCTCTCGAGGAAAGACTTCGAATACCTCCCCAACTCGAATCCGATAGAAAGTCTACAGGACTGGTGACGTGCGGCATTACTGGAAATCTCAAAAAGAAATCCAATTCTTGGGAATTTATTTCTTCCTTCATCAACAATATCTGAATGGTGATAGAAAAAAAGAAAAAAAGAAAAGAGGTACAGAATTAAAATATAATATAGATAACTAATTGAAAATGGTGGAGTCTTACTTGAAAAGCCATTTGGGAAACAAAAATTAATTTATCACGTTCGAAAAGACCACGAGTAGTATAAATAAACACCGAGTACGTGATACAATCGATCAAATTATTAACTCGTTCGTCTACCGAATCGGATGGGTTAGCTCGTTCGATAGCGTTATGAAATACTACGCTGAACGCCTGTAACAGTTTTCGAAAATATTTTGCATTAATGGTTCTTACCTACCTACACTTATTGTAGGACTGAAATTGTTTCACCTTCAAGGAGAATTGATAAATCGGATTTATGGCATTTAACTGATTCAATATAAAATATAATAAACTAGCTCGGGTAGCCGCTGGCCTATACCATTCTCGAGCTTTGTCGATTTTTATCGTCGTACTTTTCGCTTCGCATACTTTATTTTCGATTTCTGCGGCTGTTTTTTTCGTAGTTTCCAAATTTTCTACTAATGCAGTATCTCCCAAAATATTATCTGTAACAAATTACGCAATCGAAATTCCAGTTCAAGTTTTCTTTCAACTTTTGTATTTTAATTTTTAAAATATTGAAGTATATACGCAGCTAGACACGTACCGCCTGCTGATGACAGTCTGGACAATAAATCGTCTTCGAGCGTTTTTAACATAATTTTGAAATCATTTTGTTGTTTAGTCAAATCCGCCTGTAACATTTTAATTCGAAGAAAACTCGTATAATACATTTCACAACAATTTTAGGCTGTTGAGTTGACGTACTTTGGTTTCTTCCAAATCCGGCCTTTCTGCTTTTACAACTTCGGCCAATAATTGATCTTCTAAGCCATCTCTGGTGACGGTAAAATTGATTAGAGTGCTTTGAGCTTGGATTTCAGGCTTGTAATGAGGATTTGCCAATTTCGTGTGAAGAATAAGTCTGAAATTGGAATTGTACTCGACTTCCTTGTCACCGATTTTGATAGCCCTGTGCGAAAAAATAAGTAGTAAGTACATATTGTCCAAAATGTTCGTCAAGTAGGTATAATTAAAAATGTTGGTGGCATCAAATCGAGCGATCAGTTCGTACCTTCCTTTTTTGATTAAATTTCTCGTGAGTAGAGGATCCAACACAGGATCTAGTACTTCTCCGATATTTTCCAGCAGCACGACCGAACCGTTTGTGATGCCTTGTTCTAAATGATCCAACATGCCTTTTTGTCCTAATCGTATCACGACCAACGATTCGCCATATTTTTGCTTGATCCACTTGATTCCTTGTAACTGCGACGAAAAATTAAAAATTGAAAAAAAAAAAAAAAAAAAAAAAAACCGTAAAATTGCGGTGGCGATAGTTTTTAATACTAATTTAAAAGCAGATATCGGATCATTTACTTGAGGATCTATCATTAGGGGCCAACGTTCGGAATTAGTTAATATGGTGGCATTCTCAGTAGACATTCCATCGCTAGGAAGCCCTTCGTTGTTCCAAACAGCTATTTGAGCATCGTCCGTTAGAAGAGATAAAGGATCTAATCCGTCTGTCGTTGGAATCGGAGGCTGCACGAGATTTATTAAACGATTATTAATTTCTGTACTTCGATACCTAGCTCGGTCTATTTACCTACTTCGCGTTCAAATTTACCTCCAATATTTTCAAAAGAGGTAGCCACATTTTGAGGAGTAGATCCAAACGATATTGTTTGGTGAAGCAGCCTGCGTAGGATACGAAAGCTGTGACTAATAATATATCTCCGGGTAGAGTGGTACCTTGTTGCATATAACTGAGAAAAAATGAACAATTTTTAATGGCTAGGTAAGTCGAAAAAATTACACATTTTAGAATAGGTAAAATATTCGCTTCACCTTGCGACTGCTGCAGTCCATCGCACATTCTCAGACCCCAGACCTCCAACCAATCTATTAGCGAGTTGAATTTTTTGAGTTGTCGCGTCCGCTTCTTCTTGGCATTTCATTTTTTCAGCAGTGGCTTGCTCGAAATCAGCTGTCAACTTGGCCAATTGTTCTTCCAAAGACTAAAAATGACCAAACATCCCCCCCCCCCAAAAAAAAATTACAAAATAGTCGATAATTATTTCGTCAACTATCCTTTCTACGTCCTTACAGCGACTTTCTTCTTAATGACTGATAATTTATCTTCGGCTTGGGCTAGATCGGCGTTTGCTTGAGCTAATGCTTTACGTTTGGGCTCTACATCGCAGTAAACCTCGTAGAATTTGATTATGTTGATTACCCAAGCGCATAAACCAGCCGCAGCTGCTGATTTGCTGCGTACAAATTCGGGCTCGAATTCGGCGTCGTTCAAGTACGGTTGAATAGCTTTAATAATTTCCGGATGGATATTTTCTTTGTCGTAATTGATCAGCGAATCCAGGAAGGCGTCTACTTTTGCCATCGTAATCTGTAGGTAAGATGCGTGAGGGGTGAAAAAATAATTTTTTGAAAAAGTTGTTCGCTTTTTTGAGATATTTTGAATTTTTATGCAAGAACTGAAAATCACCTTGGCTGCTTTCCAACTCCGATCCTTGGGTACTTTGCCATTCGGAGCCAATAATACCATTACAGCGGCGGTTACATTAGTTACTGCTCCTGGAGGAGATCCGAACGATTTCAATTCTGTCAAATTGGCTTTATTCAGCGTATTCAAGGCTTCCTATAATTGGGAAATGTTTATTTAGTCGCCGGACACAATTTCAAACACCTTCGTTGAGATTTTCCTTCGTTACCTGCGCAGCAATTAGAGCTGGCTCAGCTTTTACTAAATCTTCCTCGCAGTCTTGTTGTTTTTTCTGCACTTCTTCGGCAATTAATTGAACTTTTTTCTCTTCTTCGTCGGCTGTTGAAAAAAAAAATCAAAAGTCTAAAATACATCAAAAAATCAAATATACTGGCTCAGTGCCTTTCGATAAGTAAATATTCGTTACCTAATGCTTTCTCTTTCGATACTTTTTCCGTTTCAACACCAACAATTTCTATCAGCGTATCAGCAGCTTCATTTTTAGCTTTTAATGCGATCTCTTGAATTGCTAATTTGGCTTTTAGGTCATCGACCTACAGAAAAAAAGAAAAAATATGCGAATTGGTAAACTAAGGTCACCTATCAATCTTTATAGATCACTAAACCTACCTGGGCGGCCGTTTTCTTCAATTTATCTAATCCGTTCTCCAATCTCTCTATTTTTTTCTGAAGTTCGGAAAATTTCATTTTTAATAACTTCGAATAAAGATTAATTTGCTCCAAAAACGATTTAGGTGTCGTGTAATTGAATCGTTTCTCATTGTGAAGATACGTTCGCGATATTGTGTTCACTTGAGAATGCACGTGAGCCATGAATTTAGCAACAGATTCTCGATATTCAACCTACAAAAAAAAAAAAAAAAAAAATATATCGCAGAAATAATTTAATTAAATTTCGCTCTCGTCTTATCGCAAATAAAAATTTCGCAATCGTAAACTGACCGGTAAAACTTCCAATTCTTGCAGAAATTCAACCGATACCGAAATCAGGGCTTCTTGAGGCCACTCGTGAAACCATACGATCGACGTACAATTAATTAAAGCTGGAAATTTACGCGATCTCACTCGAAGTGTCGAACCGACCGGTGAAAAGCATAGAACTACTTTCAACTGCCGTCTAACACGATCTATGAAAAATTTCCAGCAATTTTCACGTGTATCCAAGATTCCAGCTCCTTTGACCTATAACATTAAATACCATTATCGACGTAGTTTGTATAAATTCACTTTCACTGGGCAAAAAATCTAAGTAGAGAGAGAAAGAAGTTGCCTACTTCGTTTCGAACGCTAGAAATGATATTTTCAACTTCGTCGTCGGGAAATAAATCTGTAATTTCTCCGGATGCTAATAAATCGTTGATCAATACTAGAAAAGTTTCATCTGGAATTTGGGCGTCGGTAATGAGAAACATGATGCCGACATTTTTCAAGCCAGCTTTCAAGTACAAGTTGGATAATTCCATCTATAAAATCAAATCAAACGAGCGACGATGAATATTTTTCTCGTCGAAATATTATTTAAACATCTGGGCAACCATTTTCAATTTTCATGAGCCCATATTATCTATTTCAACAACCTTGAGATCAACGAGACCGTATCCTTTACGTAGTTGTATTTGTGCCACTTCCAAACTGGAAATAAATGCGGCTAACCTGGCCAACGATTGTTTACCACTGCCACCAACACCAACCAGAAGGCAACTACCTCGAGGCGATTCCAATATTCGATTAATTCTGAATAACATAAACATACGAGTCGAAACGTTTAGAAAATATGCCACCAGGTAGGTAATAACTAATAAGGTACCTAGCTACTACCTATACCTGCATATGTGCATCATAGCGTCTTCAAAAAGCACCAAGTTCATACCGGCTACCAAATCGTTATACGAAGTCAATGCTTCCTGCAACAATTGACTGATTGTCGACCATTTAGTCACAGGCATGTATTTAGGTTCACCGAACCCTTGTCCGAAGTGGCAATAAATATTGGGTTTTTCGAATAAGGAACTTTCTTCAACTTCCTGAAAATATGCAGACGTGATTAAAATAAAAATGTTCTACGATACGACCATTAAATACTTCTTTTTTATTTTTTTTTTATTTTTTTTTTAATAGGACCTCAATCCCATACCTCGAAATTTTTTTTCAACGCATCCAATTGTATTTTAGTGAAATTATCGATGTCTTTATCGTCGACTAGTTTATCGCCGTACACACGATGCGTCTCGTGCATCCATAATCTCATCAAATCAACTTGTGAGGTCAAACATTCGCCGGTACTGAACAGAAGTCCCTGAAAATGGAATTTTCCCTATTTCTTTCTAGCGAATTTACGTATGCATTTCCAAGTGCCAAGAAATTATTTTGTACCTACCTGAAATACGTTAGATAGGTCCCTAAGGTTGAACATATAATGAAATTTCGACGCAGTTGGCAAAAACACAGAAGACGCTTTATTGTGTAAAGCGATAGACGCGTCGACTACACATTTATTAAGTCGACCAACAGCGTACGGAATTCGGTAATCAGGATTTGAAAAATGCTGACTCAAAATTGACTGGTAAATCATCGTTAATGATTCTACGGCAGGAAAACTAGAAGAAGAAAAAATACAATGGTCGATAAAGCGTGTTACTTTATCGAGTACTTCGCTGAGTAATATTAAAATCGCACCTGAGAGCAAAAACGCAAAAATGCCTTAACAATCTAGGATTGATGGTGAAACTTCCGGCAGTGGGATTCATGCACGAGACGTACTGACATTTTTGAATATCCTTTAGCGAGAGCTTCGATCTATCGTACCAATGACCGTAATCTAAATGTTGGCGAATCAACGTGTGAGGCTGTACAGTTCCGTAGGTATCGACCTTTGGTAAAAAAAATACACCATCGATTAGCGTACGAAAATAATTCGACAGAAAACAAAACTACGTATAGTTTACTTCGGGCATATTCATATCGTCGATGAAATATATCAAGGTCTTATTTCCAGGAGGTCCGTAATTTCGTCCAGCTTTCTTCTCCAATTTTTTCTCGAGCATTTTTTGCAGCATTTCTGAATAAATACGTAAATAAAAACATTGAAAAAAATCCTAATTAGAAAATCAAACTCGAACAGCGAGTGGCGTTTTACCAGACGTGGTATAGAAATTGAATGGCACAGCGGTGATGGCGTAGTTTTCGTTTAGACTGGCTAGCTTTTCGTTCATGAGAACTGTCTTACCACTGCCAGCTGGACCAACCAGCATTACCGGATGTTTATGCTCCATCAATAGGTCGACGAAATATCGTATTTTAATCGATTCCGGCGTATGAACGACGACTGCTTGCAGAGGTATATCGGGATCCAGCTCGAATTTGGGAATTTTTTCGCTCCATGGAGAAAACTGTTTTGTTTCCGTGTTTATGTAGTAATCGAATACGGTTCCTTGGGCCGGATATTTGATCGTTTTAAATTCGGACGTCCACCATTTCGAAAATTCTACACGATAATCGATAATCTGCCGAGAAAAGTACGAAAAGATCAATATCGAGGGTATAGCTGCATATGCAAGTAGATATTTGTAGTTTACTGAAAACTCATCTAAACTTCAGCATACTTGATCTTGAAACATGGCGGCTCCAAAAGCCCATACGCAAGCAAACGAAAAGTACATTTCGTACAGTTCTTTCGAGCAATCCGGAGGCACATTAGAAGGAATCAGTAAGCAATCTAATAGAAAGCATAACGTTTGTATGTGAGAAATATCAGCAACGGGGGTAATTTTCTTGAATCGAGTTCGAAGATTTTCCATGCACGCTGGAATGTATTTATCAAACAATATGACTAAATTGGTCTTCTCTGATTGATGTTCTCTCGTGTCCAACCAACTGGTTACATATCTGAAAAGAATATAATTCAGTGTCTATTTAGTACGTAGTTTGTAGTATTCGTTAAGTAGGTACCTATACTTTAACTCGTCGTCGACGATTGGATCCCCACAGTACTGATTTTTTGGCACCATCGAAAATTTGCCAAATCCAATACTTTGCAGATACGTAAATTCAAAATTGAAGTGCAGGGAAGGGTCCAATCACAATTTTTGTATCAAAATTATTTTTAAGACTTCAAACTACAACTTTTGTTTGAAATATTTTCCAATCGGACCCCTACCTCCACCAGCTTTCAATAATATAAGTATTTTGCTCATATTATGCTAAATTTGAGGGGAAGGGAGGGTCTAACTTAAAATTTTATAATAACTGAAATTACTTTTAGGACCTCAATCTACAACTTTTGTCTGATATTTTTTTCAATTGGACGCTTTCCCTAGTTTAGAAAAAGCATTTGCCTGATGTTATGTGAAATCGGAGGGGATGGAGAGATCCAATCGAAATTATTGTGATAAGCAAAATTATTCCTAAGATTTCAAGTTGTAACTTTTATTTGAAAAATTTTCAAACTAGGCCTTTCCTCCCACACTATTTCATTTTTTAATTGGTATATTTGGAGCTTTATGCAAAATCGGTGGGGAGGGAGGGGTTCGATTAAAAAAAATTTCAAACAAAAGTTGTAGCTTGAAGTCCTAGAAATAATTTTGGTTATTATAAAAATTTTGGTTGGACGCCTCCCTGACCTCCAATTTTGAATTTACGTATCTACGAAGTATATTTGGACTTGGCAAATTTTCGATGGTGTCAAAAAATCAGTATTGCGGGGATCCAATCGTCATCGACGTCATCACTTACGGATTCCAACCCAAGTCTTGAGGATTTATATACAAAATGCCAGCTCTCGATACTGTCGCTGGTGTAGCTGTGCTTAGATTCGATACTTCAAAAACGAGTCTCATCGTTGGCGTTAGAGCTATTCTTTCGTTACTAGCCAAAGTCAATACCTAAATTAAGCCAATTTCGAATTAGTTTTCTGAGTAAATTTTCCAACCAACATAAATGTAGACAAATGGACGAAGAAAAAATACTAGCTATACGTACTTTATTATCATCCATGACTGTGTTTAACGATTCGATCCACATGGGATCGATATCGCCATCTAAAACTATCCACTTCGGATTATCGCTCGATAAATTTGCTTGTTCGCGCATTAGAACCGAAAATAAACCTGAAACCAGCGTAAATCATTGATTGGATGGGTGCGGAGGTGAAGGAGGAGGCAGTTCAACGACGTGTTAATAAAATTGCATAAACGATTCGCCGGAAATGTGGGAACCGCACCGCACCTACCGTCCCTCCATTCTCGAGTGGCCGGATTAATGATACCGAATAATTCGTCGTTCGTTACCGCCTTTGGATCGAGATCGTTGTACATTGGTTTCCTCTTCATGTTTTGATACGTTTTAAAAAGTGTTTTCCATACTTGAGTTTTTCCGGTGCCCGCATTGCCGACAATAAAAACTGAATGACGAACTTCCAAAATTTCTTCCAACTGTATCACCTGCGACGACGACAAAATTCACAAGATAAAAATACGTACTTGGCAAATAAAAAAAAATTGAAAATTTTGAGGAGTGACCTTCAACACGAAATTCTCTTCGGGTTGAAGATGTAAATCGAGAGCCGCTTGTTTGACCATTTTTTCAAATTCTTGGTCACGTTTACGAGGAACATCCAATGCTGGAAATAAATCGCCGATAAGACCCATGAAAACCGGTACGTCGTCGGTGACTATTTTAGGCACGTTGAAATCTCGCAGAGTACGCATCAACACCTCCTCCTCGGGTCGACCCGGATCGCCTCTCTAAAATTTAATTGTTAAAAAAAAATAATTAAATTTCGCCATAAATAATTACCTATCCAATCATCTTCGCGCCTACTTACTTTCAAAGAGCCAGCTACGACGAGCACAGATTTTATAGCTCGCAATCCCCAATCGTAGTGATCTTGTTTCGATAAAAGTTCTTTGCATAAGGTGTACAGAGTGATGAATTTTCTAGCCAAAACTTTGGCCTCTTGAAAACCTTCGGCGACCAACATTATTTCGCAGATTAATTCGAAATCTGGTACTACCATGGCGCAAGGTCTGAAATAAGACGTTCAAAAATTAAAAAGTACAAACGTGTCTTTTGTGTAAGCTATAGGACGTTATACGAGTCGTGTACAGTGCTCGAATTGAGCAAAATTACGAAGCGGAACGCATTATGATCCAAAATTTTGACTCAAGTCATGTCAAAATCCAAAATTGAAAATTGTTCCAATTTATTAATTTGTTAATCCTTCCCCTCATCATTTTTGGTAATTTATATCTTTTTTATAACTGGATGTTCGATATTTTTTATAAGTTTATGTAAAATAACGTATAAAATTTGAAAAAAGTGATCTAATTTATTAATTTGGTTGCACTTATGAAAATAAATTTTTATAAATTACCTAATCAATTAATAAAATATTTTTCATGACTTTAGAGAGAAAACAAAAGAAATCAATTTAATTCATCCAATTTACCTCTTTTTTGGCAATAAGGCATGAGAATGTTTAGCATATTTAAAGGGTGGTCCTAGAAAAATAAAAATAAAAATTATTCCAAGAAAACTGATTTTTTTTTTGTTGAAAATTGTTATTCTTCTTCCTTGAGAATGCGAGATTTTCTTCTGCAAAATACAGTTTTTTTTCTCCAAAAATTTGAAAAATATTTTTTCTTCAAAAAGTTGTGAATTGGCAAGATTTTTTTCAAAAAAACTGACAATTTTTTCTTCTAAAATGAAACATTTCATTTTGAACAGAATTTTTTTTTTGCTTCAAAATAATTGACAATACCTAGTTACCTACCTAACCAAAATTATTTTCTCAATAAAAAATTCACTATTTTTTTTTCTATAAAAATAAGAGATTTTATTTTAAACAAAAATACCCAAGAGTTTTTTTTCTTCAAAAAATGTAATATGTAATAAGTATTTTTTACCCTAAAAAATAAAAAATAAAAATCTTCGTTTTTTTTCTCCAAAAAAGATGAACGATTTTTACCTGAAAATTTGAGAAATAATATGTATTTTTTTGAAAAATTCAAAGTTTTTATTTTTCCTTAAAAATGTTTGGGAATACTTACCTAATTAAAATTTTATTCTTGGAAAATGAGAGCTTCTTTCTGTATAAAAAACGACTTTTTTCAAAAAATTAAAGATTTTTTAAAATAATAATATAAAAATTTGAAAAAAATTTCTTCAAAATTTTAAAATAATTTTCAAATTTTCTACTCACTTTAGAAGAACTGAAAAAAATATCAGAACAATTTTTTTGAAATTTTGGTTGGATTTTTCACGAAGCGGAACGAAGGTTTTTTATTTTTCACGAACTGGAACGCAGAATTTTTATTTCTCACGAACCGGAACGGCGTTCCGGTGCGTTCCGGCTCGATTCGAGCACTGGTCGTGTACTATGTATCAATGTATCATACCTGAAGAGAGCTTTCAAATTTTCTGGTAATTCTGTTCTTCCAGCGTAACCGGGATTCATAGTGATAAATATACCAACGGTGGTATTTAACGGAATTGTTTCTCCCATGAAGTTGAATTTTTCTTTTTTAGCTTTTATGGCATCCTACCCAAATAATTCGTAATCGATAAAATTGTCTATCGGTACTTTTGATAAAATTTGGACTCACTTGAACTGATTTCACTTGGACAGCTACGACTGAAAGAACTTCTACGGAGATTCTGTTGAATTCGTCGAAACATCCCCAAGCTCCGGTTTGAGCCAGGCCTTTATAAATATTTCCGCAAGACTGTCAAAAATAAATTATTATACGTATTTCAGTTCTTAGTACATTGGATAATTTACATTTTTAATTACTTTATAGTCCATTTGCTCTGAACAATTGAAAACGTACACCATTCGGCCGAGAGCTCTTCCCAAGTCTTTGGTGGTTTCAGTTTTACCTGTACCAGCTGGGCCAGCCGGTCCTCCGCCCATCACGAGATGCAAAGACTAGTAAAAAATGTTAATATTCGTAATTTCGAATAGTTTGTCTGGTCAGGTACGATTGGATCCCCGTAGTACTGATTTTTTTGGCACCATCGAAAATTTGCAAGTCCAATACATCGTACATATTTAAAATTCAAAATTGGAAGGCAGGGAGGCGTCCAACCAAAATTTTTATGATAACCAAAATTATTCCTTGGAATTCAAGCTACAACTTTTGTCTGAAATTTTTTTTAATCGAACCCCTCCCTCCCCACCGATTTTGCATAAAACTCCGAAGATACCAATTAAAAAATGAAATAGTGTGGGAGGAAGGGGCAAGTTTGAAAAAATTTTCAAATAAAAGTTACAGCTCGAAATCTTAGGAATAATTTTGCTTATTACAATAATTTCGATTGGATCTCTCCCTCCCCTCAGATTTCACATAACATCAGGCAGATGCTTTTTCTAAACTAGGGAAAGCGTCCAATTGAAAAAAATATCAGACAAAAGTTGTAGATTGAGGTCCTAAAAGTAATTTCAGTTATTATAAAATTTTCCATTAGACCCTCTCCTCCCCTTCAATTTAGCATAATAGGACTTAGATCACTTTAGATACTTATATTATTATAAACTGGTGAAGGTAGGGGTCCAATTGAAAAAAATTTCAAACAAAAGTTGTAGTTTGAAGTCTTGAAAATAATTTTGATAATTACAACAATTGTGATTGGGCCTCTCCCTGCCCTCCAATTTTGAATTTACGCATCTATGTAGTATTGGACTTGGCAACATTTTCAATGGTGCCAAAAAATCAGTACTGCGGGCATCCAATCGTCTTCAGGTATAGGTAAGTAAGTATGCATTACTCACTTGCGTTAGAGTAATATAACAACGATCTGTAAGAGGGGTTATTACCAGTCTCGGTGTATTACCGAGGTACTCGTGCGTGTATCGAAATTGAGCGTCGCATATATTAGCAAAGCAATCCTTCTCTCGTTCATCCCATCTACGTGAAAAAATTTCGTATTAGACCGAACAGACAGGTGTAGATTTGTAAATAGGCTATAAATTTATTATAAGGAATACCTATGCCTCAGTTGAGACTGCCATTGAAACGCAGACGAGCTTTCTATTTTTGATTGTATTAGACGAGCAACCACATCTCTCGAATGTACATCTATCGTACATATGGTCATAATTTTTTGACGATCTTGTTTCGTTAATTCGCCCAACAGTAGAGATATCAAAGTATTCAGTTGAGATATCTGAAACACGCCAACGATAATAATTATTCTCAGGCATTTGTGTTTATATAGGTACTTATTTCGTGAAAAAAAAAAAAAAAAAAAAAAAAAAAAAAATTCTGCCGAGTAAACTATACGAACTTGTTTCTTTTGATAGTCTTTTAGCGCGTTTTCGTAGCCTTCTTCGAGTCTAGCGAATGCCATATTCACTTCGGTCGTCCACCAAATTTGAGATCCGCATAAAGAAGCCTGAGCCGGGTAATCGAACAACCACTGTTCTCGTGGTTTTTCTTCGTAACTTTGAGTACCTTCGGCGATATAGTGCCTTATGGTCGATTGCATCGTATTTTGTAAGTTACTCAGCCATATTTCAACCTATAAGAATAGGTTTTTTTTAGAGTCATCTATAATTTACGAGTGCCTAAGTTTGGTAGGTAATTACGTACAGGACCGAAGCAATCGCATATGTGATTGAATTCTACGTATTCACCGTCTTTAGCGTACATTCCTATCGCGTACTTATTTTTACCCTCTTCTTGAGAAAATTTCAACGACGCCATCGAGTCGAATAATTTGATCAAATGCCTGCGAAGTAATTTCCTCAATTAGCTTCTAATTTCGAACGCGACTGCGAGTAAACTGGCATTTCAATCGATTTTACGTACCTTGTGACCTGTTCGGGATTATTTCCATTTGATAACACGTCCAATAAATCAGCCGACGAAACGAAGTAAAAACGAGGAAATGCTAATCGTTTGGTCTCTAAATATTCTGCCAGAGCTTTTTCGCAAATGGTCAATTCTCTTTGTAGATCCATCAACGTGGATATTAAATCTTTTTTATTTGTCGCCTCGACTACGTTCAATGTTTTGGTTATTTCTTGCATGAGCATCTAAAACAAATGGATATAGGTTATAAACAAATAAGTACCTAACATGAGGTCTCATTCGACAGCTTCTTTACTTTGAATTCTTCATCTACTCGAAAAAATCGCGCTGAATCTTCTGGTAATTGTTTTTTAATATCTTCGGAACTCATGAAAATCGACTCCAAGTGCAACCAAGTTCGTTGAACTTCGAACCAAACGGTGATTACTTGATCTGCGATACTAAGGGTTTTTTGCCATTCCGATACTTCGTTTAAAAAATGAGCGACGAATTTCGACGTAATTAAATTTTGTAGTTGAACCTGTAGGTATGATTACGTAGGTATTTAATATTTCATAATCTAAACATTTTGAGAATTTCACTAGTTTTATCTCGAAACCTACTTGATTTTCTTCCAACGTTTCTATAAGTTCTTCGCTGGCCTTTAGTAGCACGTAGTTTGTACGAGGATGAATTTCTTGCTGAAATTCCATACGAGACCACGTACTGTCCAATTCTCGCAGAATTTTTTCCATGGACATTTCTTTGACAGCTTTATCGACGATGTTTTTCACCTCTTCTTCGCATTCGTGCAAATTTAAAGCCAACAATTCGGCTAGCGTTGTGTTTTCATCCATTATAAATTGTACCTTGAAAAATCAAATAATGAGTATAACTAAAATTATTTACCTAGACCTATTAACTGAACACACTTCTTTAAAAAATCATTTCAAGTATCAGATTCGTAACTACCACCTACCGATAAACAACCTACTCAAAGTTTATAAGAATTATTTTTTACGTTATGAAGTACCTAGGTAGTAGGTACAGGACATACAATTATTAAAAAATATTCAAATCGATAATTACCTAATATCTATCTAGTGAAAAATTGAAAATGCTAACGATATAATACATTATACTCTACGACAGATAGGTGCAGTTATTTATAGAAAAAACGAATAGATAAATATATAAATAGACCTATGGATATTATTGTTCATATAATGTCTACCTTCACAGATACTCTGTATACTTCCATTAATTACCTACATTTACAAGTATTTTACATTATTCATCTACCGAATCGCAAATCACGTTACACAAAATGCTATAAAATGTAGGTACCTATTTTTTTTTTTTTTTTACCTCCTATCGAGTACTTACAGAAATAGACGTATTTTCCGCTAAACTCTGTAACAACCAAGGTTTAATCATGTTATTTTTATACTTTGTTTTGTTATTATAAGACGAGTTTACTTTTCGTCAGTTTATTTATATTACGAGTAAATTATTTAGTTAAATTTTATTTTAACCGAACACTTCGAGGAAGGATAAAATTCGACGAGTTTTTTAAAATTATCCTATTAGGACATTTCGTGTCAGCTCAAACTAACTCGATATAAATTTCGAAATAAGTTCAAAATTATTTAAAAACCTTTCCTCGAGGTTCGGTTTGCTTTATTTTATGCCAATTTTATTTAGTTCGGTATTATGTTATTTGGTGAGATTTATAAAATCGAATGCGGATTAATTCAATTTTCATTTTGCAGATTGAAAGAGTTCACATCCTCGACTTCCTGTCGTTAACGTTTACCAAATTAAAAAAAAAATTACTTTCGTAGACTTCATAAGCTGCTGCCAATGACGTTCTCGGATAGCCGGATTTTGTAATTCGCTGACAGCTTTCAAAGAGGTGAGCATGTTTTTCACAGTTCTCTCGAGTACACTGTAAGCTTCCCAAGGTCTCATTTCTTTATCCAGAGCTGTATTTGGAGATTCATAAAAGTAGGAGGTTCGATGAAAGTGATTATTTTTTAAATTTAGTTAATGCATAGATAACCAAGAAGGTGGGAGTTCATTGTGATTTACCAACCTCGTATTTCTTTGGCGAATTTTTTGCATTCTATATCCATGGTTTCGACGTCAACTTTTCTCCATGGAGTTCTCTTCCAATTCTCTATGTAATTATTCACCAGATGCACGTAGTCCCAAAGTTGCTACGTCAAAAAATTGATAATGCCAATTATCATATACGTAAGTCTACAGATACTAGATGTAACTACTACTTTACTACATAGTTTCAAATTACTTTAAGCATTCGCAGTTCGCGTCGAGATTGCCTCAATGGTTTGAACTCTGGCATATTCACTTCAAATAATGAAGCCGATGCTTGAATTTTTTCCATTTCGGTTTCGTACTTGGATAATTCATCGTGGTACTCTTGTATTACGTCGTATGGATGAGCACAATCGTATCTGCGTTGATTAGGAGCAAAATCAATATAATTCACGTACTGATACGGTACCATAGTGCTTCACCGAGTGAAATAAACAATAGGTTAAGCCTACCGAAAAAAAGTAGCTTTTCTGAATCTATCTCTGAAGTGAGTTTGTCGATTGTCAAAAATGGTGATTTTCCTTCGAATATTCAAAACCTCCGCGGCCTGTAAAGGTGATACGAGTTGTTTTACGTTGACCGCAATTTTCTTGGTGTTACTCCATTGCTCCGGCAATTCCTAAAACGAAATAGGTGAAACACGACAACATCAAAAAGGGCCAAATTAATTGAAAAATCTATCGAAATTCGACATGCTAACTTGTAACAGCACGTTAACTTCTTCGGAGAGATCTTGATCGTAATACTTGAGTAATTGAATGGTTTCTTTTAGCGGTTCGAACATTTCGTCTGTAGCTTCTTGTCGTTCTTTAACGTTCATTAGATATGCCATCACATTCACTAAAGCGTCGTAATTGCCTTCTTCAACCGGCTGTAACATGCCTTCGTCGGCTTCGCGAATGAAACTCGCCAAATTTGTCAAACTAAAGAAAAATATGTTCACTTTATTAATTTCAATTACTTTATAGCAATTTTTATCTATCAACATCGGCAATAATTAGGTATAGGTACCTGTTCGTAACGTGTTCTACTAAATGTTGCTTGAACATTTGACTCCATTTACAAATGATATTCAGTAACGACTGTTTGAAAGGCTGCACATCTACTTGGAACCAGTTATTGAATACCTTGACATTTTCCAGTTGTTGCACTTCGTGATATAAATTTTCAAAATTATCTATCTGTCGATAAGAATAATGTAGGCGTTACTTTTTTCTACGCTACCTCCGAAATTTTGATACACGACGCTTACTTGTTCTCTAAATTGGTCGATTTCTGGTGACACCGGTTGCGGTGCACTGGCGTCTTCTAACAAAATTAGTTCAAATTCTTCACCAGTCAATTGTCGACCGTAGGTGAGAAACTGCTGCATGTACATTTCACGATCATCTAACCATAAATAAGAATACGATTCAAATTTCAAGCTGAATTCCTTAGCCTAGAAATCAAAAAAAAAAAAAAAAAAAAAAAAAAAAAAACATACAACGTCGAAAAGAAACGAATTTTTCCATAGGTACCTATTTAAAAACTATTTAACCTGTTTGATAGCCACTTCCAAAAAGTGCATGATTTCGTCTTTAACGGAAATTATATCAACGTTATTGCTAACATCTTCCTGAAAAATGAAAATGATGAAGCACGAATTAGTGAAACTTTTGAAAACTGGAAGTTTTTTTTTTCTTTTTTGAAACCTCCGCTACACTCACCAAATAATCTGGATGATTACTTTCCGAATAAATTCTCGGTATCAAAGTTGTCGTATGAATTACGTCTTCTATAATACTTTGGACGAGATGAAAAAAATTGCCATCGACGTTGATTTCTAACGAAGGAATGAACACTGGATCTGGGATATGCAGTTCGAGTTTTGTTTCAAATAATGGGGGGAACGCGTTCAGGGGATCCATGTTTTCTGCTATGTATATTAAACTGCGAATAGAATAGTTGCAAAAACGTAGGTTTATAATTAGAACGAAGAATACCGAGTTACGAAACCGATTCAATTACAGTTGGTATCAGTTTACCTGCATCCAACAGCTGAAAGCATCGCTTCACCGACGAACTTATCGATGTAGCGTTTGTAATTTAACCATTGCTTGCAATTTTTTTTATCTTCCATACAGAACGTTCGACAGTTTTCATCTATTATCTGATGTATTTCACTTCCAGTTTTCGATACGATTGCATATCTAAGCATACGAATCGTTCAAACACAAAATAAAATATAGGTATCTATTCCTAATACCGACTGATATCTTCTATTGGTCTTTTTTGTACGTACTTACCTTTTTTTGAACTTTTCCATCCTATTATCTAAATCGAGCATCGTGTCTTTTTTGTTATCTTTTCGTTCCAAGATTGGGATTTTGGACCAAGAATGCAATATATTTCTAATCGTTTTTACGTGAGCTTGAGAATTTTGAATGCGCACTCGTAAGCTCTCCACAAGACGATACAAGTTATCAACATATTCGAATAAATCTAAACAAATAAGAAACGAATTCGTTAGGTGGTAGGCATAGCGAAATTACTCGTATTAACGTAGGTACGTTTGAGTACTATCTTTCAATAAGTTCCAACTATGATGCCTATTCTTGTGGTCTGTATTTCGCACGAAATCAAAATAATGCTTACGGTGTAAGCTACGGTAACATTTTACTGTGTTTTTCTCATATCTCTCTCCATTAATATAGTTATAGTACGTGTGTACTCACTTGGAGATTTCCATGTTAGCTTCTTTTCACCCAAATCAATCAATTTATCAATGTCTTCGAGCTCTGGTTTCACTAATTCAAACTCCACTGCTATGCAGTTATTTCGTACTTTGTTGTAACTGAAAAATTAAATAAATGTCATCGAAATATCAGATACCTAGTAAGTAAAATTGAAACTGAAGATCTCGACTGCTGGGACCTTTTGATCATCATGGTTAAAGATGTTAAATATTTTCGAAATGTTTCTTCCTGCGAATATAAATCGTAAGCCTCTTGTGGAATATCTTCTTTGCCGAACAATTGTAAATAACGAACCTCTGACAAAGCTAATTTTAGCTGTAAAAATTGAAATAACTCAATTAGTTTCTTATCATATTCATTTAATCAAAATTTAATCATTTTTCATTGTTTTTATTTTTATTTTTGAGTAATTTTATAAAAGGTACTTTTGTATTTTCGGTAAGGCAACACTGATTAAAAATCAGTATGATCACTTTGACAATCGTTCAAAAATCCGATCTGTGCTGTGTTTTAAAATTTTGTCTTTCAGTCATTCATTAATTCAGTGTAGTGTTTGCTTCGCGTTCGAGTATGGCGTTTTTGTCGTTTCGTGGTTCGTATTTTAAAATTTTTGATTTCCCACCATAACTTTGATGATAATTGTTTATCGAAAGGTAATTTAAATATTTTCTTCAAGTATTTATGAATAATTGACACGAATAAGTCGTTACAAAGTGCAGTATAACTGCAGCTCGACAAAGCAAGTGAGTTTTGGCTAATAATTTACGTTTAAAGGAAACGAAATCACATAAACAACAAAGGGCGCCATTTTTATTACGCCAAGCTAAGGGTATTGTTACTTTGTAATGAAAATTCAACGCAATTCGCGTGTGTTGAGGATCTCTAGTTAGCAGTGAGTTTTGTAAATGTTTTTCACATTCTTGAGGAATATTCGTTTTCCATTCTAAGTGTAAATTATCGTCATATTTGTCTAAATCCGCCATTAGTTTGTTGTAGTGATTGAGTATTTCGAAGCCTCTTTTTGTTTTTGCTAACCTACGAAAACGTTTGATAATTACAGTTGGTACGTATTACTTTTAATTTGGATAAAGAATATTAATTATGTAGAGAGAGATGGTACGTACGAGGGACTGTACGTTTTGAAATTGTTTATTTGCGAGGTGATTCGTTGGCGTAAAGAATTAGATGTATTGAGAGCTGCAGCTACCGGCGGCAAGTGTTTTTCCAACGCTAAGTAATGATTTTTAGAATTGTGTTGGCTTATCGCGTTGAAAATATCCTGAAAAAGTGAACAAAATTCCGTTAATTGTAGTGTACGTATCTAAACGAGCGTTTCTCACTTACACTGGAAACTTTTAGTTCTTCTTCTAGCAAATGTAGTATTCTGTGATACTTTTTGAACAATTCTTCGCGTACATGAGGTCTTTCCATAGCAGATCCAATCACGTCTATTAGCTGAAATATTTTGTAACAGTGTTCGAACATCAGGTATCTGCCTCTTTGTTTAATTGTATGTGATATTTATAGCTAAACGAGTGTACGTACTTTGAAAATTCCTTCTAAATTGTAACATTCGTCGAAAGCTTGACAGAGCACCGAAGCTAGCTTGCGATCTAGATTGTCAATATGTTCTTGAAATTTTTTGTAGTCATTGGGAAAATGCGAATCGGCTGGATCGAGTACGTCGTACGTTCGAGTCGAGAATAACGTGAAGTTTTCGTTGAATTCGCGAAATATACCTATGATTCGAGCTCCGAGATTACGCCCTTTTAAACCTCCAATTTCAATTTTCTCTAGTTTAGTGAATTCTTTGACCGTATCGAAAAACCACTGTTGAAATATTACGTATCTATTGTCAATTTTGATAATTTCAATGGAAACAGGATACTCATTCGAATGAAATATGTGTTTCCTCCGTTCGTTCGCTGCTGTATAGAGAGATGATCTATAATGAATGAAATAGACTTACCTGTATCGTAGATAATCTATCGATGAAGATTTGAGTTCGACAAAATATTACGTTTGGATCGAAAGTCCACACAACTGGAGGTCGGTCTTGAAAAAATTTCTCTAAATTATTAGGGTACTCGTCGTAAACATTCCTAATTTCAGAAAGAAGAAAGTGATTTAATAATTGTCACGTCCATTTGCTCACCTTGAATTTTGACCAAGTCTAGTGCTACATAAATACTTTTTTTTTCAAAATTGGAGGGGTGGGAGGGGTCCAATCGAAATTCTTGTTATAACAAAAAGTATTTGTAGAACTTCAAGCTACAACTTTTGTTTGAAAAGTTTTTCAATTGGGCCCCTTATCTCCCCATAGTTTTCAATAATGTGTTTTGAATAAGTTTGACTTCCAAAATTGGAGGGGAGGGAAGAGTCCAATCGAAATTTTTGTCGTAACCAAAATTATTCGTAAAACTTCAAGCTACAACTTTTGGTTAACCATTTTTTTCAATTGAGCCCCCCCTCTCTCCGTTGATTTTGCATAACACTTCTAAGATACTGATTCAAGATTAAAGGGAGAGGGGGAAGGGTCCAATTGAAAAAATTTCCAAACAAAAGTTTTAGCTTGAAGTTCTACGAATAATTTTGGTTATTACAAAAATTTCGATTGAACTCCTCCCTCCCCTCCAATTTCGGATAATCCAACTTATTCAAAACACATTATTAAAAACTGGGGGAAGGAGGGGTCCAATTGAAAAAATTTTCAAACAAAAATTGTAGCTTGAAGTTCTACGAATAATTTTGGTTATGACAAAAATTTCGATTGGACTCCTCCCTTGCCTCCAATTTAGGATAATCCAACTTATTCAAAACACATTATTAAAAACTGGGGGGAGGTAAGGGGCCCAATTGAAAAAATTTTCAGACAAAAGTTGTAGTTTGAAGTTCTAAAAATACTTTTGGTTATGACAAAAATTTCGATTGGACTCCTCCCTCCCCTCCAATTTTGGATAATCCAACTTATTAAAAACTGGGGGGAGGTAAGGGGCCCAATTGAAAAAATTTTCAGACAAAAGTTGTAGTTTGAAGTTCTAAAAATACTTTTAGTTATAATAAAAATTTCGATTAGACCCCTCTCTTCCCTCCAATTTTGAATATAAAGTATTTATGTAGCACTGAACTTGGTAAAAAAATTCAAGGTGAGCAAATGATCGGCAGTGGGTTAGCCGATCGTGCAAAATTATACTTAAAGGTATGGTAGGTGGAGGTACTTACCTTAAAACTTTGAAAACATTCAAGCACCACTGAATTCTTTGTTTTGCTTCATCGACATCGCTTTGAAATATGGAAGAGGGATCGAGGTAACGTTTTGCCTAATTTTTCATTTAAAATTACTTCATTAATTCCAAACTTTTTACGCAATTTAAAACTTACTTGATTGATGAATAAGTTGCATATTTGTCGTAGTAGCGTTATGATTCGCGCTGAATTACAATAGAATTTACATTGGGACCAAAGCAAACAAATGACGTGCATTAATGGCTTGATACAAGGTACGATTTCCGAAAAATCTATTTCTTCCAGTTGTATAAAATGTTTTCGTAACGGTTTCAAGTACAGGGTCACATTTTCCGCTTCTTCTAACGCTAAACAGATAATTTTTGTTCATACGTAACAATAATTTCATTTTCTCCATTTTCTGTGTTCTTTTTCAACGTCTTTAATCGATCAACTAACCTGATTGTACGTTGTCGTAAACATTCTTGAATCCTGGGAAGTAAGCGCTATTTGTGGTTTCTAAGATTTTGATCATTTTGTGTACCTTGACGTTTTGTAATTGTTGATTGATATTTTTCAAATTAATCAACCTCTTATCCCAGTAATGAATCTCTATAAGGATAGGAAAATAAGGTCGATATTTTTTGCATTTGTTAGCTTAGTAGGTATAATACAAACCTGCCCAAGCTGTCGGGTGTTGAGAATTAGCAAACGAAGATGAGGGATCTTCTGCTAAAATATTGGTAATCAGACCGAACCATTGAATAATGGTTTCTTCTATGGAACCTTTGAGTTGTAGATCTATGTCTTCGAAATCGCTGCGTTATCAACAGAAATTATCGCCAGTTTTATTGTCGATTTGGATAGAGTGGGCTAATTATGCTAGTTAATTTAAATGAATAATTATTGGTGATGAGGATGACTGACGTACGTGGTAATTTCATCGCTGTCAGGACTGGTGTTCTTTGTTAGTCCCTCTGGCATTGGTAGTATAGTTTGACCGGAGACTTCTCCTTTAACTTGGTATACTGTGTTTTTAAGACCGTGCATGTGTTGTTTCAGATCCAACGTTACCGGTTTTGCCCAAGTTTGTTGATTCGTTGAATTGGACAGCAATGGCACGAAAATCTACGTCAAATGCAAGAGTATACCTATCTAATGGAATATCATGGTATGTGTTTTTGAAGTGTACGTATAGTCGTATAGGTATAGATATGGTATAATTTTCATGTTGTGCAGTAGGGTGTTCAAAAAATCGCCGAATATTTTTTAAAACATACTTACTTCGTCGACGACACCTGCCAACTGTTCGATCGGTTTCGTCGCCATATCGCCGAATATTATCATTTGGGTTACATTCTCTTTTGTAATCGTGCATCTTTGCCTTTTCACAAAATATGCTGCTTTGTTTTTCAAACAAACTGGAAAATTGTTTGACGCTACTAGTTGCACGGCAGCGTTCTAAAATACCAGTTCGTTCATTTAAAACTTATTTTACCTACATTTCACTATTCTAAAGGTACTATAGCTTCTATAAAGAGGGATGTAAAAGTTGACGTTTACTTGCCTGAGAAATGATCAAAATCAGTTCGTCTCTTCTGTCGAGGAAATCTGAAACCATGGTTCGATACTCGGTCACCGAAAGAAGTCTGGTCCATTTTTCTGATTTCAATTTCAAAGCTTTTTGTACGTAATTTCCGATGAAACTTAACCTCACGTCTGTTTCTGATGGATCCATCGTCACCTAATAGAATTTCGCATTTTGTAAATATATCGAAATGGCGATGAAAGTTGAGAAAAAAATCCCTATCGAGAACGTTTCCTTTGAAAGCTCTAGTTCGAGCTTTTTACCAGCCTAGGATGTTCGTACTATTTGCCTGGTACGTTCGCCTTTAAATAGCGAAGCAAACTTTGTCACGACATCGTGTGATTTCTTGAAATTTATAGCGGATGATACGAATAAAAATAATGTCATTTATGAAACAAACACGCACTATGCGGTGTCGAGTCTCGATGTCATGAGCCAAGAAAGCCTACATTTTCACCAGGTGGAAAAGTGAAGAAAGCAGTCGACGAGTGACTTTCGTCGACCATCGTCGTAGAAGTAGATAGGCGAGTAACTAACAGTCAATTAGGAACACAAAAATAGGAGCAAAATTTACCTACCGTTTGAGAATGTTTTTTGCAAACGTATTCCATTTTGGAAAGATGATCGTGTTTACTTCGCAAAAGCTCGATAGTTTATGACTTTAATTTTTACATTCAACTAATGAAGTCTAATTACGAAATACATACCTACTTACCTACGTGTTAGCTATGCACTTCATTTTTTTTTTTTTTTTTTTTTGCAAATTACTTAATAAGAAGTACGAGTACCTACACACCTACGATACGAAGCATAACTTTGTAGCAAAAATGAGCATCTCGAGCATCGTTGCAAAAATTAAACTAAATTGCATGCGAATCATGCTGACTTTTTACCCAGATCTACGAGTTCTTGTTGCTCGAGCTTACCCAAAAATGTGAAGTTGATGAAAAAAATCGCATGTGTGTATGCAACTGCAATTTTTTTTTTCCTTTTAAAAATTATAAAAGTTTTTTTATTCACGTGGCATGTTCGATCATTACACAGGAACCGACTTAATTTCGTTGCGACGTTCGCGTTTAAAGTTGTTTTTGTGATGAGCTATGTTGATTCCTTCGAATGAGAAAGTAGGCAATGATGTTATCAACTCGGTGTGTTTAGAAGTAGACATACAGAAGGAAGGCGATAGATTATAGGTCGTCTAGTTTGAACGTCATTGGCTCTCTCGAACGATTTAATTAAATCATTAGGAACATTGGCGCACCCAGGAGTTTTTCTTGGTAGGAGCTAGAACTTGAGAAAAAAAAACTAAGAAGTAGGGGGCTCAGCCTACTTTATTCCCACCTATTTTCATGAGCTGTATTTTATTTTTTTCTTGAATCACAAAACTAATAAATTTCAACAAAAGTAACTTTTTTGTCGTAACATTCACCTTCTGGCTTGCGCTTATTACATTCATTTTGGAATAGGTATAGAAAATTTTCATCTTGAAAAAGAAAATCTCAAAAAAAATTGAAATGAAAAAATTTCACAATTCTCTAGGAATTAAAAAAATCTAAATTTTTTAGAAAAGAAAATTCACAATTTTTTTAAACAAAGAGATAATTTTTCAAATTTTTTGAGAAAAAAACCAAATTTACTATCATAAGAAAGTCTCAAATGTTTTTTCAATTTTTTTGGGGAAATAATCGAATTTTCGTAGATTTCTCGCTAAAATGTCGAAGACTTCGACTGAACTTCCACTCATCCCACTACCTATAAAAAAAAAAAACTTCATAAGTTCAAAACTACTTTTTGAAAAAAATCATTTTTTTTTTTAGGGATGTGCTAGGTTTTGGGGGGAGCTTTAGCCCGCTAGCTCCCCCTTGAATGCGTCCATGATCAGGAATTACGTTCTTGAAATTCATATCAAAAATTCCAGAACATTTTATATCTATTCTTTCTTTTTTGTCACTTTTACCCACATACTTTCACCAATTATTAGGCACTGAAAATATTACGCAGCATAATACACCAATTTGAAGACGAAAATGGTCCCAAATTTTATTATAGATTTACCTCTTTGATAGGAAATGAGAAATGAAACATTTAAATGCTTTATTGATGAATTACATACATGAAAATAGAGGAAAAGAAGTACAATTCTTGTACAAAAAAAAAAAATCAAAATAATAAACAAAACGTCGGTTGTGAAAATTAAAAAAAAAATCAATTGAATCGCATTATGATGCTAAAATTCGGTCCTAAAAGTATTACTAAAGTATAATTGACAAAATTATCCTATTACTACGTATAAAGGGGTCATTTTTAAAATTTTATTTCATTACAAAAAAGTAAAGCGAGAAAAATGTAAGGATAGGTACCCGAATCACAATGTAGAATTTGAAAATTAGAAAAGAAAATTTACGTATTAACGAGAGATTTATTTTAAAAAACATATCATCCATAATCAATTCATACCTATACTATAAAGACAAAGATTTAAAAAATGCTAATTTATATCGTAATTGACTTTCGAGAAAACATAAAGAAAAGATACATACATAAATATGGGGAAAAAAATCAACGATCATTGATGATACGAAGAAAGGAGGTACTTAGAGATATCCTTTTTAAAAAAATAATAATAATAACTTAAATCTAACTTTGGTTTTTTTTTAATCGCTTGTAATGTATCGTACATAATATGTTTATTTTTTTTTTCATTTTTAAATTCATAGGAAAGTTATGTCTCGATTATAGAAAAAAAAAAGAAAAAAACAAGAACAAAAAACACTATACAAACACGAATGAAAATAATGCATTCCGGAATGTTCAATTTGAAAGTAGGTACAGTACATACCTACTCATGGAACTGAGTGAAGAGAAAATAATTATAACGATGATGATATGAAACAATGGAAGAAGTACAATGGTAGCTTACTAGCTTAAGAGTTGACGACAAGTTTCGATTAGATAGGTACGTAGATGAGATGAAATGAGATGAGAAAACGTGGAAAATTGTTTGAAAAATTTACCTACGTATTTCTTCCGGAAGGCATTACTTCAAATTAACTTTATTACAGCATTACAACAACAACAACAAAAAATAATACTTAATAAAGAAATAAAGGTACTACGTATCTAATGCGGTATGTGCTCCGTGATATATACGTATGTACGAGGAAAAGAGAGTTGTACGAACTATTATACACGTATTTTCATATCGGAGATCCTTCTGGTGTCGTCGTTTTGTAATCTTTTAAAAGCTCTCGTAATCTTAAAATTTCCTTGGACGTGGCTGTCAGATCGGATTGCAGTTGTAATTCTTTTTCTCGTAGCCTTTTTATTTCCCTTTGACACGTCTGTAAGATGATAAGTTTAAAAGGGTTAATTACGGGGTTCATTTTAAAAATGAAGCGGGTGTTTCGTTATACTATAGACGTAGACTGAGACTAAGACTAGATTGAATTGAAGATAATTAGTAGGACGGTGCAGAGCGAATACGTACCACATTTTGTCTGAGTAAGTCCAGCTTATCGCATTTCAGTCTCGTAACTTCTTGTCTTAACGTCTCGACTCGGTTGTCGTTATTGGAATCTACGCAAAGGCTGCATTGCTTGTTTGGAGTTTCGGCCGAAGACATGCTTTCGAGTCCGGTGTCGCTGTCGGCGTAAGTCACAGCGCCGTCTAAATCTACACTATTCAACGACGACGAATCGCTTTCCGATATAGTGGTCCTGCGATTTTCAAACATTAAAAATAAAATGAAATAAATACTCGGATATCAGACTGATACGAGTAACAGGGTGTCTACAGGTCATGAAAATCATGAAAGTCGTGAAAAAGTCATGAAATTTGAAAATGGGTCACGAAAGTCATGAATTTTACTCTTCGAAGTCATGAATTTTTGATAATATTACTAGGGCAAAATTACAGATTTTTGTTGCAAAGAATTTTAAAAATTGTTTTGGAATAAACAAAAGAATTCTCAATTTTTTAAAATCAAAAATCTGAAATTTATCGTTTTGAAATTGAATTGTTTTGAAGTAAATAAACTAGGTATAAAATCTCAATTTTTTTGGATTTTTTTTTTTTTTTTTCAATTTTCTAAAAAATAAAATATTTTTATTTTTTGGGAGGGTCTTTATTTTTTTTGGAGAAAAAATTCTCATTTTTTGGAATAAAAAAAATAGGTAAGAAATCTCAAATATTTTGGAGTAGAAATTTTTTCGAAGGAAGAAATTTCAGGATTTTTTAAAATTCTTTTTTTTTTTTTTTTTTTTTTTGGTTAAAAAAATGTTAAAAGATTTTCTTATGTGAAGATATTTTTTAAAATTTCTGTGGAAAAGTTTCTCAATTCTTTCATTGTTAAGAAAAAAATTTGTTTCATTTTTGAAAAAAAACTGAGATTTTTTTTCGAACAAAAATTTTAAAAATTCTTCTGAAATGAAAAAATTTCAATTTTTTGGGGATCAATTTTCTTTTCTTACAACATGAAAACAATGTCAAGAATCAACCTTTTCAGGGAAGAAATCGAATTACACCCTTGAAAATTCCTAGTATTTATTCAAATTTAAAAAAGAATTGTATTTATATATTTTTTTGGTTACAAAAAAAAGGGGGTCTTGGAGGGCATAGGCATAACTTGGGGATTCAAGGGGCGTTCGCCTCCTCCCCCAATAATTTTTTTAATAGCTATTCACCACAAAATATAGGGGGAAAATGTAGAAAAAAAATTTGCCCACACCTCACAATATTCATTCCAAGTTACATTTATGTTGGAAGAGCCCCCCCCCCCCCCCCCAAAAAAAAACACGTTGAAATAGTGTTCATGAAAAGGTCATGAATTTTCAAAATAAAATTAATGTAGACAGTATAGACACCCTGGAGTAAGTACTCGATGAACGTACCTCTGAGCCGTATGTATGGGTTGCATATCCGGAGTGGAAACTGGCGATGGAGTCGAGCTCTTTTTACTTCCGGACGCGCTTTTGGGCAACGTGAACGAGCCCTGAAGAAACGAAAGAAATGAATTTGAAAATCGAATTGCAATATTTATTTAGGGAAGCTGAAATGAAAATTCATCGAAGAACTTACGTAGTGAACAGACGTATCCAAAGACGTGGAACTGATTTTCTTATGACTGGAATTCAAAGCGTTGTTGTTGGGTTCGTGAGACTGATTGCTGATATTTTGGTTTCGTACTTTGGCTATCAAAGCTTTTCGTACGGTTTCGATGAATCTACTGCCAGCGTTCGGATTACCGCCACCGCTCGTCTCGTGGCGGCTTTTCTCGAAATCGCCCTCGTGACCGATGAATTCTTTGGTCTTATCACGTAATTCGTCGCATAACGAATTCAGTAACGAGGACCGAGTTCGTAACTATAAGAAAAGAAAACGACAATAGGATTAGGTATTCATTCGCTTCAAATGGAATCGGGTAAAATAAGGCTAGAGCTTCGTGTACCTCTAAATTGGCGAACTTCTGAGCTTTGTAACAGGCGTTCTCGGCGTTGATGAGTTTAGTTAGAAGGAATTCTTTGAATTCTGGCCCGTGACGGAATATCGGTGGGTTGGGCAGAGTAGGACCAAAAAACGGAACGTCGTCTCGAGCTGTGACGTTTATTTTGTACCTGTAACCGAATGGCCAATGCGAAAGTTGTAAAATAGTCGAATTTTGGAACCTTACATCATACGTCGAATCGATGGTAGCCCAAAAGTGTACCTACCTGGTATTCGGTGTATTCGGATCAAGCACCTGGACGACGATGAAAGCGTGTAAAAAATGTGACGCGATCATGTCCGGCGAAAAAGGGGTGTTCTCTTCTTGAAATACGATCGCCACGATATCATTTCCTGTAAACAGGCCAAGTGCAACGTCGTTCCATTAAGTACGAAGAAATGGAAATAGAATGAAAATGACCGTTGGACCGAGTTCCCTTACCTATGTGACGTTTCCTTTGGAGTTGTTGAGGATCGTTTTCGGTGTATGGTAACATGGTTGAGACGTGGAACATGATTTCTCGATTTTTAAACGTTTCGTAGACCGCTTCTTCACCAGTTTGTCCAAACTGAGTGTCGAGACCGCCTCGGTAACTGAAATCAAATTATTCGAGTTTATATAAAATGGTACCATCGATAGGGGATAAAAAGTTTTTAAATAGGGGAAATGGTGAACGAAAACAAAGAAAAATTGGAACAGAGCAGGCAACTTTGAATTTTCTAGGGTGTAGCATGATTTTTTTCTGAAAGTTGATGACGAGTTGAAATTTTTAAATTTTGAATTCGAGAACGATTTAGGAGATGATTTTCCAATAAGAAAAATAAAAAAATTACAAATATTTTTTTCGCTCAGAAAAAAAGGAAAAAAATAATATGTTTACTCTGAAAAATTGAGAATTTATTTGTTCCAAAAAATTCCGAGATTTTCTTTACCAAAAAATTATCGAATTTTTCAAGTTTTTTATTCCTAAAAAATGAATCTTTCCTCCAAAATGGTTGAAAAATTTTGAGAATTTATTGAAATGATCTAAAAAGAAAAATTAATTTTTAATCTTGAAAAAAACTGCAGAAATTTTGCTTTCCCAAAAAATTAAAATTTTTTTATTCAAAAAAAGAAGAAAAAATGAAAAATTTACTGTTATTCTCAAGAAATTGTAAACATTTTTTTAGGTATTTCAAAAAAATTGAAATTTTATAATTCGTTGATATAGCAGCACTTTGTAATATGTCCAAGATACGTTTTTCAAATCAAGGCATTTTCAAAAATTCATGTAGCGTTCTCTATTGAATAAAAACCAAACTATCCGGGTTCATTGGAATTTCACAGATCAGAACTATCAGAATTACCTTTCACCAACCTGATTCCTATTGACTGTGAGGAACCAGGCATGTTTGAAAAAGCTCGACCTTGTAAAACGTATTTTGGACATATTACAAAGTGCTGCTATACCAACGAATTGTAAAAAGCTTTTTTACCTATATTATTCCAAAAAATTGAAAAAAATGCTTTTCATATTTTTATAATTTTTTCAAAGTTTTTCTTTGAAAAATTTCGAGACATTTTGTTTATTTGAAGAAAATTAAATTTTTTTTCATTCCAAATAAATTGCAAATTTTTTTCACTTCAAAATTAAATGAAAAATATTCAAACTTCACTATCTTAAAAAATAGGGGGGGGGGGGGTTCAAAAAATCAAAACATTTTTCTCATTGAAAATTTGTTTATTCAAAAAATATATTTTAAAAGATTTTAGGTATGTGGTAACTATGTAGCTAATTGAAAAAAATGAAATTTTTTATTTCAAACAATTTTTAATACCTAATTTTTTTCCCATTTCAAAAAATTGAAAATTTTGTCAAATATCTAGGAAATTAAAAATTTTCTTACCTTAAAAAATAAAGAATTTTTTCCATGCCAAAGAATAAGAAGAAATTCCATTTCAAAGAATGATACTTTTACGTATAAGTGATGCTTACAGATAGCATGTCTATTGTCTATACTTTATACCTACTCACCCTTTATGATCCTTGAGTTGTATTTTTTTGCCTAATAAATTAAGAAACTGTTGAAAAGCCGGACTGGTGCGTTGATTAGAGAACAATTCTTCTTCGCTCGTTTGACCCAGTCTTTGATATAAAACGCCAAACTTGAATTGCGATACAATAACATGCTCGTCGTAGTCGGCGATCAGTTGCGAAGCTTGCGGACATAGTACTGGAGTCAGACCAGACACCGTTATCTGATCATTTAAGAACTACGAAAATGAAAAAAAAAATCAAATAATGTTAACATTTCGCTCGAGTAGGATTTGTACCTAAATGTACATATCGTATGCTGTGAAGATAGATGCATTTATGTAGCCTACGCAGTACCAATTAAAATCGAAATATACGACTCGAGCATTCGTTAGAAAAGTGCATTTTATATGCCTTTTGCTCTGAAATTCATTTCGCGGGATTTTTATTTTTATCGTCCAACCGTCGCGTCGGTCGGACGTTGCGCACGAACGCTACGTCAACTACCGTGTAATTACGAGTATTTGACCGGCGTGATGCTGCAACAAGTAGGGGCAGAGGGTGTCACATGCAGAGAGCAGATTTCAGACCGATTGTGAGAGGCATGGATATGTAGAAATGTGTACCGAATCCGAATGTCATACTCGTATAGTTCAAAGAGGTCTTCGGTAATGGCACCGAGCCAGTCTTCAGTCCGAGAAATCGGACTCGCATTTACGCGATATATAGAAAATAAATATACGGCAGTTTGCCTCAAAAACACTAGCCAAGAATCGTATATTTCTGTTTTTCTTTCTTACGGTTTTATTTATTTTTCGATCAGTGATTGGTTACGTGTCCCTCTCCCCTTCCCTCCACCAAAAATTCGGCCAAGTTATGTTCGTCGTATATTTGACTAAAACTCAAGCGTTTACATTTTCTATTTAATTAGTACTTCGGTGTACTCGAGTTGTGCGAGATATATACTACTTTATTGCTGTCAATTTTATATGAAATTTAAAATACTCACCCTGGCTATTTGATGAGGTGCTGTCGGTAAACACGTATTAGGGACTAGTTCGTGCATTGTACCAGTTTTCAGTCGTAATAACAACCTTGTATTTTCTTGCGATGCTACAGTTTCATTTCTCATACTTAATAAAATAGGCCCCACGTTCTCGTCTTTGCCGACAAAATTACAGTGTTCCTGAAACGTGACGAAAAAAAAAATACGTAATTAATACGCTTATTTTTCATAACAAAATATCTATTCGTACATGCATGAGTGGATAACAGATTTATAATAATATAACTATACGGTATTTGTAAATGGAAATTGGCCAAACAAATATACGAGATTAGCTAGATATACGTAGAATATGCACACAAGTATTATAGATAGTCTTTGTGTAGGTTTGATGAGTTTTTCATGTAATTAGGTATTGGTATATGAGGGGTTAGTTTAACCCGCCACAAGTAGAATGGAAGTGTTACACGAGTGTAGTATCAACGTGTAGCCCAGACCGCGGCGAGTACAACGCGCTATATGCAACTCCCCTTTTTTCTTTTAGGTAGGCAACCACACGTACTTGAAGGTATACCAAAATTAAAAAATAGACTTTCTTCAAATTGATCATTTGAATAGTGGAACTTGAAGAGCAAATTTTTCTCTACAAAACGGAAAAAAAATTTTAGTCTAGCTCAATTTTTGAAAAAGTTATGGAAGTTTGAAGTTTGAAAAATTTGAAAAAAATTCAAATTTTTCTCTATTTTTTCTTTTTTGCCTTGGGCCTAGCCTAGCATACATTCCTAACCGAAACTAAATTATTGCAGGTTGTAGAGAAAATTTTCCTTTACAAAATGGATTTGAAAAAATTAGTCTAGCTCAATTTTTGAAGGAGTTACAGAATTTTCAATTTTCAAAAATTGTGTCCAAAAGACAGATCTGGTACAATTTTTGAAAGTTGAAAATTCTGTAACTCCTTCAAAAATTGAGCTAGACTAATTTTTTTACTCCATATTGTAGAGCAAAATTTGCTCTTCAAGTTCCACTATTTAAATGATCAATTTGAAGAAAAAGTCCATTTTTCAATTTTGGTATCCCTTCAAGTACGTGTGGTTGCCTACCATCAACAGATAGGGGTAGTGAGAGCAGGTAGGCCTGACTCGCCGCGGGCTAAGCTACACGTTGGTACTAACCGCTTCGCTGAATTCCATACTACCTATGGCGGGTTAAAAAACGATTACCTGTTATTAAAACTAAACTTGATACCCGATGAAAAAATTTTCTGATAAAAACAAATATCATTATTTCGACTGAATGATAACTTTTTTTTCAAATTTTGGTTTGAACGATTTGTATTAATAATTTTCAAAATGTTGAATTTTTATTCAAATTTCATTTATTTAAAAGTATAATTTTTCAAATTTTGGTTAAAAACTGATTGTAAAAGATCGAAAGTTTGCTATATTTTTTTTAAAATATTTTTTCCAAAACAATTTTTAAAATTTTGTTCCGAACAGTTTTTCAAATTTTTCATAGGCAAGAGCAGAACTTGTTCCAGTTTTGTTTTAAAGCATAATTTTTTTTAAAATTTGGATTATGAACAATATGAATTTTCAAAACCTTACTCAATAAGCAGAAATGTCGTTTATTTCTTTTTTTTTTAAATCTTGATTGAAAACTTATCGCTTATATTTTTTCTAGAAAGCAGAATTTTCAAAATTTTGTTCACGTGAGGTGCCTTGACTTTTTCAGTGCTCGAATTAGGTGAAATTAAGAAGTGGAACGCATTTTCATCCAAAATTTTGATGTCAAACCCCCAAACTGAAAATCGTTCCAATTTATTAATACGTACCTATTATGTTAATTTGTTCTCTTCGTTGGTAATTTTAGATCTTTTTTCGCTGGGTGTTCGATATTTTATAGGTATTTGAAAACACATAAATTTTAAAAAAATGATCCAATTTTTCAATATTTTGTTAGGCTTATGAAAACAAATTTTTATTAACCCATGCCATTGATTTTTATACTTTGGATGGAAAACAAAACAAAATGGTGAGATTTCATCCTAATCAAAAAAGAGATTTTTTCTCCAAGAAATTTATTTACCTATTTTTTTTTGAAAAATTGGAGATTGATTGAAAAATTTTCTCCTAAAAATGGGAAATTTCATTTTAAACAGAAAAACTGATTTCACCCTTTTCCTCTTTGAAAAATAGGAGACAACAAAATGAGAAATTAAAAAAATTGTATTTTTTTCCAAAATTTGTGAGTATAATTTAGTTCCACCCCTACCCCATCTCCAAAGAATGAGAGCTTTCTTTTTGCACAAAAAAGGCACTTTTTCTCAAATAAGTAGAAAATTTGAACATTTGAGAATAGAATTTTTCGGCTTAATCTGAGCCTTTTTTTTTTCTGTTTGCAAACATTACTGATATCTAGTTATTTCTTATGATTTTTGAGATACTTGAAGATAGTAGATCTCAACAAATTTCATTCCTTCAATGTGTGTATTACCAAGAGAACATTATGCTGGTGCAACCACGAAACCAGCGGTACAGCTTTGAAGCTCAAGATTGGGGAGACCAGCAGAACAGAACAATGCAAAGGAAAAAGGAAACGAATAACGAGTAGAAATCGAGTTGCTTATTACCTATTACCGGCTGCGTTTATTACCTATAATTTTACGTATACGCGCCTCCTAAACCATCTCCGAGCGCGCAAAAACACAACAAAATGAAGGAAACTCGTACACGGATTTAATTTCAAGGTTTCGTCACCGCGACTCGACGCGAGGCGACGCACATCGTTGTCATTTAATTATACACGTACAAGAGTTGGAATCGTCTAATAAGTTGTTATCATCGGTACTCGTACTCGTCGTATTACTATTCGTGAACGTATCCGCTCTGTGCGAACCGACACCAACAGAAGAGATTCTCGTCATTTTCCGAGTCACATACACACACACCTACACAGTACATGGATCAGCGGAGATGAAAATACGTCACATCTGCGATCAGCTTCAAAACGTGGCTGAAGCCAAAGTTGTAAAATTTGCAATTTTCCCGGATGAAAGTGAAAATTTGTGATGCTTTCTGTACCTACTTCGTTCGAGGTGAGAATGCGATTCGACGTCGAATAGAGATGGAGAAATTTTCAATGGGGGTTATACCTTGTATCTCGATGACGTATTTTGAAAACTATTTAATGAAATTCACTCGAAGTCGATGCGATGCTGTGAATACTAGGGTGGAATGATTTTGACTTTTTTTCGAAAATCGAAACAGCCTACGGCACAAAAGTTGTGTTTTGGTATCAAAATAACGTGGTAAAAATTTGAGCCCCCTCGGTCAATATTAACCCATGCTTCAGGGGGTCCAAAGTTTTCAAATTTCAGTAAAATTTCTCATATAATGAAATTTTTTTTTTTTTTAAATTAACAATTTTTCAGAGGTCTAGTCGATGGTAGGGGTCCTCTTGGTGACCCAGAACCCGGTCGTCCATCAAAAAATTGCATAAAAGTATAAACAGGGGTTTCCAAAATATCCAAATTTTTGCATAATTACACCAAAATCAAGAAATGCGCGAATATTTTTATTTTATGAGATATGTTGCATATTTTGAGGTTTACATATTTAAAAATATCTTCAAAATGAAAGAGAAGCCCCATCTCCACCACCCCTCCATAGAACATGATACATTTTGCCATGAAAACTTTGTTTTTCCAAAACTGACCCCACTTTGAGGATCCCTAACGCCCTGCGCCTTTGAGGAAGGAGTCTAATATTTTGATGGGATGTTTTCAACACAAAATGAACCGCTCTCATGCATATAGTAATTAGAGTGATAATTTTTTCACTTTGACCTAATACAAAGTAGGTAAAATAAGTAATTTTATTAAAAACACAGGACAAAGTTTTCATAGCAAAATGTCCCATTTTCTATGGAGGAATGGTGGTAATGGGGTTCTCTTTCATTTTGCAGATATTTTCAAATATGTAAACCTCAAAATATGCAACATATATCATAAAATAAAAATATTCGCGCATTTCTTGATTTTGGTGTAATTATGCAAAAATGTGGATATTTTGGAAACCCCTGTTTATACTTTTATGCAATTTTTTGATGGATGACCGAGTTCTGGGTCACCCAAGAGAGCCCCTACCATCGACTAGACCTCTGAAAAATTGTTAATTTAAAAAAAAAAAAAAATTATTATATGAGAAATTTTACTGAAATTTGAAAACTTTGGAGCCCCTGAAGCATGGGTTAATATTGACCGAGGGGGCTCAAATTTTTAACACGTTATTTTGACACCAAAACACAACTTTTGTGCCGTAGGCTGTTTCGATTTTCGAAAAAAAGTCAAAATCATTCCACCCTAGTGAATACCGCAGCCCGCAGCCAGAGACAAGTCCGCAGATGATACCTATTTTCGTCAGTCGTCATCTAGGTACTCGTAAATTAGAAGAAGAGAACTCGTACTTCATGTACAGTGTACTCCAACTTGTGACACACACTTACATCAACAACTCAACAGTCTGCAGAATTCACTTTCCTGCGTGAATGACTCGCATTTACACCGTACACTTTACTTAATTGCAATTAGCAAACATTTGAGACCGATGTGACGAGATGAGCGAATCAAAAACCGGTATTTTTTATCTTCTACACCGATGAGATGTGATCATGTGACGAAACCTCGTAAAATTAACGTCACGAAGCGATGACATGGCAGTGCGAGGTGAAGTAAAATATACGAACATAATATACGTACATCTATATACATTATGTATCCTCTTGTAACGTATTTTACATCGAATGAAGATTTAATTCACCGCTCTGCACTACCTACCGGAATACGTGCGTATGTTTGCCCAGAAAAGAAAAAAAAATGAAACATTTCACGAATGTTTTTTTTTTCGTTCATTTTTTCACACAAATGCCAATTAAATTTTCGATTTCAGCGAATAGAAATAAGATTCGCAATCAGCCCCGGTAGAACAAATGAAGAAGAAATCTGGCCTAAATTCATATACCTACTCGTACCTACTTCACTTCGACAAAAGATGAAGATAAGAATGAAGATGAAAAAACAGAGAGAATGAAAAATGAGACGTCTGTGCGGAGCAAACAAACGATCTTGCGAACGTGTGCCGAATACACATAGGTATTCGTCTGTATTTGTATTTCTCTCAAGTTCGTCATACGCGTGAAAAGGAGCAGACAACGGTACCTACGCTACGTGAAGTTCGGCTAAAGTACGAGTAGAAGGCAGAGAGCAGAGTAAAGAAAGCAGCCACTCGCTGAACGAGTGTAGGAGTTGCTACACCCGAGAGAGGGAATTAAACGACCTAATTTTCTTACAAGCGGTTAGGTTTTTTTCTCATTTTTTCCCCTCCGGCTTCATCAGATATTCGTAATTTCGTATCGAGAATTCGAGGTGAAAAATTTGCTTACGTTGGACTTGAGAGAAAACTTTGATTTCCCGGCACCGAACAATACGCAATTATTAGTCCATCGACGCTGAATCGAGTCCACTAAACGTTAGGCTAACTCGACTTGGAAATCATCGTACAGATAAGCAAACGAAGACGTTTAGAAGAAGAGAAGAAAAAAATGCTGGAGAATAAATTGAAGGTGGCACAGTACGATGGTGTGGATGAAAAGGGGTCGTAGTGGATGGAGAGGTGCGGTGCGGCTGACGTCCGTTGTCGAAATATTCAAATAACGCGTTGATACACGTTCTCATCAGTCGAGAGAAAAACAATGGAATAAAAAAAGCGCGTGGGATTTTCTCATCTTTGAAAGTATCTTAGCGTACTACGCGGAGAAATCTCACGACAAATGACTAAAGACTTTTGCCATCGTGTTTGGTTGCGGACTGCGGTTCAGCGGTGTCAGCGACGACATACTACAACAGTCTCTTTGCGTATACTTTTCTATACCTACTACGAACATTAAAAAACTTTGTTCTTCGCGTTGAAAACGATGAGAAAGTTCGTACACGTAATTAAATGCGAAGTGGCGGCGCATACCTCAGCGCCGCACCAATTTCTAGATGAAGGGGTGAAGGGGAGGGGGCTAATCGTCGAGTCCCAGAGGTAGGAAGACAGCGAGAGAAAGAGAGAGAAAAGCTATGAAAGAGGAAATGTAATTTGATTCGAAAACAGTCGTAAAGGTAGTAGATTTGCGAAGAAAATGTCGTCGTAATGTACCACAATTTTCATTCTCTTTGTCATTGTGTCGAATCGTTTACACATTACATTAGTAGGTAACCTACAAACGATTGGAAATTTTATTTAATAGGGAACAAAAACGTTCGAATTAGAATTTGCGATTATTCGTCGCAAATTTCGTCTCTCGAATGACATGCACGATGTCACAATAGTGTAGGGAGGTAAGAAATACGAATGGTGTTTCGAAATGATGAAACTACACACGTTCGCCAGTATACACTTGACAGATTCCAAAGCAATATAGTGTATTCCAAAAGTTTGATCAAGTTCAAATCTTTTTATAATAGATTACTGTATGCAAAGAGAATGAAAATATTGGCATAAAAAAAACATGAGTCTATTATTTCACCTTTTCAAGGTGCCTACTTGGATTTTTTTTTGGAAATTCATGACTTTTTCCATGATTATTTTTCTACATTTTAAGTGAGCCCCGTTTTTTTGAGTAACATTCTCATTTAATCCGTAATGAGAAAATTAGAATTCGAAATATGTGGAAATGACGTCTACGTCTGCTATTCAAAGGAAAAAAAAATGATAGGAACGAAATGTTCAAAAGTACTTTGTACAAAATGGAAAAATAACGAGAAGTGATGTTTGTTTGGGGGGGGGGGGGATAAAAAAAAATCAATGAAAATGTCAATTTGAACTACTGAAAATTTCCAACTCTGTAATCAAATAAAAAACAAAATATTGCCCAAAATAGAAAAATAACGAGAAGTGATGTTTGTTTGGGGGGGGGGGGGTAAAAAAATAAATGAAAATGTCAATTTGAACTACTGAAAATTTCCAACTCTGTAATCAAATAAAACACAAAACATTGCCCGAACGTGGTGAAGGCAAAATTTTCAAGAAAATTTCGTTTATGAAAGGAAAAAGTGCAAATTTTACCTTATGAAAAGTCAAAATTTCATGACTTCATACAGCAAAATTCATGACTTTTCATGACCTAATGATTTTTTTTTTGCGAAATACATGAATTTCACGACCTGTAGACACCTTGCTTTTTTGCTAGAGAAAATTTTTACACCTTCAAGTTTTTAGTAGAATATTTTGTAATTTAATATTATTGTAGAGCAAATCCAACATTTCTTTACTAGGCATACTCTAAGCGAAATCATTCCAAAATACGTATAAATAGGAAGTTTTTCTGGAACGTATTGTATTCGTTGGTAAATTGTTGAAAAAGAACATTCGACAACGTGTTAGAAGCAAGTAATTGATTTGGTGTGTAAACTGTCTAAAAATTCATTACGCTCGATGACAGCTCGTTAAATCGTAAGCCTCCCCACAACGTTTCTCTCTTCGCGGTGTTCTTTTCTCTTTCACTTTAGTACGTGTTACGCGTGATCTGCCAATACCAATGGGTAGTTTTCCAAATTGCCTTTTCGTATTCTTTAAAACGAAACGTTGACGATTCAAAGTTGAAAGAAAGTGAAATTTTTCGTTGGCGCATTAAGAAAAAGTATAACGCCAAATTGTGCAGTTGAAAAAAGTAAAATACGAGTAACCACTTCTTCGTTCTTTCGTTAGAATTTTGCCGGCAACAAGACGTAAAACTTTTCAAATTTTAACAAAAAAGATTTTCTACGCGGAAATTTCATCCCTAAAGTCTAATTTGCCGAAAATGGTTGTCAAATTGAGTGCTACTATGAGCGAAATCTTCTCTGTCGAATTCATTAGGTTGTATTCCGCACGATTCATCTTGAGCCCTCGTGGTTAAATTTTCAAAATTTGTTTGACAAAAATTGAAATTTTAGTTATTTTTAAATTTTAATGAATTTTTGGAATTGAATTAATTTTTGAAGTTTGATAGAATTTTGGAACATCTTCAAGATTTGGTGAAAATCGAGCTGCTTGCCGATCTGTAGAAGACCTGCTTTTTGTTTGTTTCTCGTGTTTTTTCACATTTGAAAGCAAGCCCTGTCATTCATTTTATTTTGTTTTAGCCAAATTCTTAATTTCGGTTCAAAAAAAAAAGTCTATCAAGTGAAAATAACAAAAAAATTTCAATTTTAATTGCATCAGCCATTTAAAAAAAATAATAAATTCGCTTAGGGTAGGATTTTGCATTGGATCAAAATGGTAGCCTTTGTCATTAATTAAATGCAAATTACCATTTTTTGAAATTTACTGAAAATGAAAATTTTGACAAATTCAGCCAGAGGAAGATTTTGCATGGGAACTTGGGGGTAGCTTTTTTCATTGAATAAATGCAATTTTGCAAAAACTCGCGTTTTTTGAAATTTACTGAAAATACAAATTTTGACAAATTCGCTTAGGGTAGGATTTTGCATTGGATCAAATGGTAGCCCTTGTCATTATTTTGCTAATTGCCATTTTTTGAAATTTACCAAAAATTATTCGTTTATGAGGTCCAATATACTTATTTTTCAAATTCTTTCCTCATATTTAATTGGGATCAAAATAATTTTTCTAAATTTTATCTTCTTTAGCCATATTTTTTTGAATTTCTTCTCAAAATTGTCGAAAAATTTCATTCTTTAGCATTATTTTAATTATAGTTTTCTGTTTTCAATACTTTTTTTTCAAATTCTTTTTCTTTTAACTTGGAAAAAAAATGTTGTCAACATTTTTTCACAATGCTTTTTTCTAAGGTCAGATCTTCATATCGAAATTCTGTTTTGAAAATGTTTGTCCCTATTTTTCAATTTTCAGTAATATCCTTAAATTTTACCTTGGAATTTTTCCATCAAAATTTTCTGTTTTCCATTTTTTCCTCTCTCTACTTGACCTTCTTCAAAAATCATATTTTTATCAAATTTTCACTTTCTCAGTTAGTTATTTAATCTTTTCTATGGAATCAATTTTGGAAACAAAATTTTCACCAAGAGTTCCATTTTTCGATCAAAATAATACTCAGTTGAAAATATTTCTAAAGATATTTTGCAAATTTTTCTCGATAAATTTTCTATTTTCACAATTTTTTGTAAAATTAAAAAAAATTCACAGCTGACTTGTAAGAAAAATTGTGAAATTTTGATTTTACAGTATTTTTTTTCTAATTTTTCTCAACGTTTTCTTGAAAATTTTCATTTTTTTAATGAATTTTTGATTTTTATTGAATCACTTTTATACCGAAAATAATGTGTATTAATATTTCAAGTACGCTACACAACCAAGACTGCAACCCCCCCCCCCCCAGAAAACCGTTACTATCAGTCTATCATTATGTAAAATGTTTTTTAAATGAACATTTTTCCAAAATCAAGAGTTCCAGAGTAATTGATTCCAAAGCATAGGGTTCCAATTTGAGATGGTTTCAAATTATAAACAGTTTCAAAGTGAAAAGTGAAAAGTTCCAATTTTAAAACATATTTTAAGACCAGTTTCGGTATACGTTATCTCTGCTCATAAATTGAAAAATTCAAATTAAATTTTGGTGCTTATGCGGTTATTACAGAATCTACTGACCTAAGTGAATTATAAGTACATACATCAGGTAATAGGAGTAGGTAAAGTACTCGTAACGACCGTCCAACCGTCCAACACACGTACTGACAATAGGGTGGGCCGAAAAAAATGAAATTTTGGAATTTGAAAACGCAATAGGGGACAAAAGACAGGTATTGTGATCAGGAGTAACAGGTAATTTAAAAAAAAAATGACCTCGTTTTGAGGGTTCTACTTCGCCTCAAAGGTTGAAACTCGATCGCCCGAGCGCGCTACGCGCTTACCGCGTCAGCTACGTGTCGGTTAGTTTCGCAACGCTCGGGCCACTTTCCATACACCGTATTCTCGAATTACACAACAACAAAAAAAATCGTGAAATTTTTTCGAACACACCAATGAAAAGGGCGTGAAATTTACTACAATCTACGTTGATAAAAAAATGGGGTCATCGCGATGAATTTTGAAATATTTTATGAAATTGCTAATAGGTAATGAATTCATATTTTGAGAAAGATATAAGCTATTTTATGAGCTGAAATCTCATATTGCTCATTGAAAGTAAAATTTCAAGTATTAACATTAAGAAAAGAAGCTATCATCGCGATGATTTTGAATAAGTTCATGAAATAGCTTACCATTATCGTCATTATCTTTGTCAACATGTGAATTCATTGCCCATTACCGATTTTATAAAATATTTCAAAATTCATCGCGATGACCCCATTTTTTTATTAAAGTATATTGTAGTAAATTTCACGCCCTTTTCATTGGTGTATTCGAAAAAATTTTACGATTTTTTTTTCGTTGTATAATTCGAGAATACGGTGTATGGAAAGTGGCCCGAGCGTTGCGAAACTAACCGACGCGTAGCTGACGCGGTAAGCGCGTAGCGCGCTCGGGCGCTCTAGTTTCAACCTTTGAGGCGAGGTAGAACCCTCAAGACGAGGTCAAAAAAAAATTTAAAAATTACCTGTTACTCCTGATCACAATACCCGTCTTTTGCCCCCTATTGCGTTTTCAAATTCCAAAATTTCATTTTTTCGGCCCACCCTAACCGACAACCTTGAAGTGAACGTTGATGCTCTTCATTGGGCTGTCAGTTTGTATGCCATGTCATAGGTACCTTAAAAATGACCTAAAATGTACTCCACTGTCGCTATACATAGACATAGATGACTCGAGCAGATCTAAGTACGACTTACATTTAATATCATCATTTTTCTAAGGTATAGCCAAATAATAGACTGCCGCAGGACGAAGAAGGCGAACGTTAAACAATGAAAAATTGATAATGATAAAGATCTGAACGTCAGAGAAGAGTAGGAGAAACATTCAACTGCGGTATCCGTATACCCAGTACCTAGATACCAGCGAATTAGCCGGACGAGGTGAGGTTTGATTGCCGCTACGCGCAAACAAGAGTACCGCAATTCGACTCTGAGAACGACCATCAAGTCGCAGCGTAATTATAACGAAAAATAATAATCTTAAAGGTTCGGCCTCCGTGCGATGAAAAACAAAACATTTTACGCTCGGATGAGCTCGCCTTGGCGGGGCTGTGTATGGCTGGCGTGGAAAAGGAAAGGTTCCACATGCCCGAGTGCGCGATGAGTAGATACAGGTAACGGCGTAGCATGGCAGCGTCCGCAACTGCTCGGTTGCGTCGCCGGCGTCGTGAATTTACCAAGATTGTTCGTATCTCGCTCTACCTACATTTACATACATAGCACTTCCGACCAACGACGTGAACGTGAAAGAAGAATGAAAATGTTTTCACGGTCAAAAGTCCAACTTGGAAGGTTATTCACATTCACATAGTTAGACTACGACTAAGACTGTTATATCGACCAGTGGTCAGTCGCTCGGTCGCTTCGTTCCAGCTGTAGCTGTACCGTATCATTTGATCACTTTCTCAAGAAACAAACAAAAAAAAAAAAAAAAAAAGGAAGTAAACTTTCCAAATATTATGCTTCATATGGGGATACAAAGACAGGGTATCACTCAAATATTCGGAGCTTACTAGGTTCGTCTTCGTATCGTGTGAAGGAGCATTGTGTCTTCGAGTAGTGAGGTGTTGATCGAAATTAGATAGACCTATGATTTAGATACACGTAATATTTCAAGGTTGTGGTCGTACAATTTCAGGTCTATTTGTATATCAATGAATTTCACAAAGATGAGAGGCCTTCCTTGCTCGAAAAGAATTTGAGAGACTTGATTAGCACTGTGCGGTGGCATGGACTGAAGATATAGGTTTAGTTATTGGATATACTACGCACCTATTATGGTTATTTGGTAGCGAATAACTGTGTATTTGTTATGTAATAAACCAATGAAAACAAAATCAACTCGGGAATTGGTGAATTATTCGAATTACGATATTCTCAAGGGCGTATATAATTTACTAGCTCGATTACAGTGTGGCGTTACGAACAAATAGATATATGCTCGATTATTCGTACGATGTAAATGCAAGTTGGTACTGTACATTACACGTCGCGTTTTTTCAGCTTAGGTATAAGGTATGTAGTGCGATAAAGATGTGTGCATGTGTGAGTACCTAAGCGTCGCCCAATGAGATTCGGTTTCGTACCTGAATTATCGATATTAAAATCGTATACTTTCGTGATTTATTAATTATCGGCAATCGGTTTAGCGATAAAATTCGTCCCTTTATTGTCGCTGTAACCTACGACTAACAGTAAAAAAAAATTTCCGAAACAGCGAAACGCTTTCTGTAGATACTTGATTTACTACCGGTACGTGTTTCGATTCGATGTTGGGGAAAAAAACACGCGCGACGTCGATTTATTCAACACGTGGGCGTTTTAAAATAACCGAAAAAAATCTATCAGAACAAACGTAAACCAGATAAATACACACAGGTGAGAGGAATACTTATGCATACGCGTAAATGTACGATGCGGCGCGGACTGCGGGAGTGATACGCGGCGAAATAGCAATGATTTTACGGCTAGAAGCGTATCGATGTGTCGCGTCGCGTACATAATGCCGCTGCCAGGTAATAAATACCCAGGTTTAGGCGTGTATTCGACTATACACTGAATATCGTATACCTGCTGTATGAAACTCTAACGTAGGTACAAATTGTCGATATGCGACAATAAAATGGAGAGTTTGGAATGATAATGATGGTGATGATGAAGAAGAAGAAAAAGAAGAAGCAAAAAAACTCAAACTTACTTTTCCCATAAAGAATTTGCGGTAACATTTGGCCGTATCGTCGGTTTCGAATTTAAAGCTATAAACGGAATTGGAATTGGTTCCTGAGACGAAATTATGACCGGTGTCGTATTGATCATTTCCATCGAGCCAGTAGCCTCCTTGAGCTGGTAGAATGATGGTGGGATAAGGAGGTCTCATTTTCAACGCTTCTTCCAGTAGATGTTGAGAGCAGCTGGGCGACGTTGTCGTCGTTCCTGTTCCGCCTCCGCTTCCATTGTTGGAACAGCTTTGCTGTTTGTCTTCTTTGTTAGCCTACGCAAACGAAATTCAATCGAATTAATGCCTTTTACTACTATTTTTATTATTATCTTGTAATAATTAGTTTAAGCTCGAAATATCATATGGCTGATGTTATCCTCAGGAATGGAATACTACTTGCGATCATTCGCAGACTTGACTTAGCCCGCAATCGGGATGGTTCCAGTTGCTTCCTAAGTTTTCTACACCCAGCCACCCTGAATCATTTTGTCCTGTTGCCCTAATTTTGAATTTTCAAACATTGCAAAGTTGAAAAGGAAATCAAATTTAATGTCCCTCTGCAGCAAAATTGATTCTCATTATCTGTGTGTCTCAAAAAGTCATTCAGTTACTGCTTGGAACACGACATTGGTTGTTGAGATTTTCTACCAGAATTGGTAACACACTTTTCGTGAACTATGAGTTTCTCTCCTCATTTCACCGCTCTCTTTCTCACCAAATGAACCATCGGAAACCACGATAAATGTGTTTTTTGTGAGAAATTCGATTATCAAATTCGTGTTAACAATGGAGAACCAGAGACATTGGTCGAATTATCGACCGGATGTACGGGCTCTAGTTTTCAAACAGTGGAGTTTCCGAGTTTTAAAAAATTCCACGAAAAAAAGACTCGACGACGAAGTAGGGGGGAGAAAAAATACCATATAGATGGTAGGAAGACGGAGATGGAAACAGCTGAAAACCACACAACTGTGTTTCCGGATACGCCTATCATGGCTTAATGATTCCAACGCTTCAGAGACAGGTGGTAACTATACGTAGGTACAGCAAAATCGCTAGAGCGTGCAGGTAGACAGTATATTTATCACTTAGTAAGCGTGTATTCGTACCTAGCTGCTCTATGTGTACTTACAAAAACAGAAAAAATAAAGTTTATGCCCGTAAATACTTCTACCAGCATTTGAAAATGTGTAGGTCTTTGTAAGTAGATACATACGAGTTTGTGTTGGAAAAAACAGAAAGAACAAAATCTACGAAAAAACTTCCAAAGACGGTTGAAACTCTTCGAGAGAGTCGATGAAAGCGTAATTATTATCGGAGTGACATCGTGGTCATTGGTACTTACATTTGTGTATCCTTAATTCCACACTACCTTAATTTCATTGATCTAGATTCTATTGTGGTTTTATGAAAAATCGAAAGAAAAAGATCAGATTATATCCGATGTGTTCTCGTACTATATACCTAGATAGACCTACTGATGTACAAAGAATAAGAATATTTTTTCGAATAGCTGCAGTGTGGCTGAATCACCTGTTGGACGCAGGTGGCACATTGTGCCATCGCGTATGCTGTACTCCACTACTCCGGATGGCTGATCTCGGCGGATCGACATTGCCACCCTCTGTACGCGAAGACGAAACACAAAATTACAACATTGAAACGACCTCGAGGCTCGAATGTAATCATTTTACGGAGTACGTGTTTAAGTATATTTGATTTCAAAAGAATCGACGGGATGCGGATGTACGATTGTTGTTCGCGAGGTGCGATGGACGACCCAACCGCGGCAGAGCACACACGATCGCGTGGGCCCGCATTCTCGACCGGTTACCACCTGCCAACGTTGGCGACCTTTGGCGCGTGTATAGGTAAAATTATACCTAAGGTACAGCCGATCTGGCTACGCTTAATACACGTACAGGGCACAGTTGTACATCACACATGTCTGCCGGCACGACACAACACACACACACCAGCTGTTTGTCAATGAAAGATCGAAACTCGGAATGTTTGTGCCCAGCTTATGGATCGGATATCGATTAACAAAACTTTGAAACACGGTGCGAAGATGACCAGTGACCAGAAGATAGAAAAGAAAACTTCGAAACCAGAAGACAAATATTTTTGCCTAGACCGCGAGCTCATTTCGATTTTCTGCTCCCACTTGTCAGGTTTTCAATTTGCCAACGAGTGCAGGGTGCATTATATTCCATGCATAAGTAGACACCTCAAAAGGGCAGCGAACGAATGAGTTTTTCGCGATGGGGATGACTGTGTGAACAAAATAGGATCAACAGCGAAGGGGTAGGATGGTAGACTTTTTGAAATGTCGAAGGTGAATCTCGAAAAGTGGTGCCTGACAACTCGCGAGTGTTACGTGAATTACTCGTTGCCGTTGGCACTGCGAGTAAAACGTTGATGAATTATTTAAGCGACTGAATTTCACTTGTAACCCTTCGCCATCTGCACCTAGTACTTGATACTTTTTTACACCCCACTTGGGTTACACTAGATTTGAGGAAAGAGTTTATGCTTTCATTCTACTGTACCTACTAGCTATTACCTACTAATAAACAGGGAAATTGCCTCACTACGACTTAGAATCGCGTCGCACTTGCCTCATATCGTTGATTGTGCTGGCCAAGGCAGAATTTGCGGTAACTTTTACGTGTTTCTTTGATAATAAAAAAGATTAAATATATCCTAGCCTTTTTACGGCATAATACGTATAGCTGGATCATGCCATAAACCATGTAAAATTGCAAAATCGAATCGTTACCCAGTTTTAAATCCTTTTGGTGGTGAATAAGAGTGAAACTACCTACAGCAATGATCTGCTTTATGGAAAAATTGAAACAATTTTACATTTAAAAATTGAATTTTAGAAATGAATCGATTATTTCCAAAACTGCAAATCTCTACTTTTTGACACTTTCATTTTTTCTTTACCAATTTTTAACTAATACAGCTGAAATTTTCTACTCTACAAAATGATGATTTCAACTCATTTTGATCCGACAAGTCAAAGTGGGGCCTTTTCTAGGGCTGGTTGAACAAAACGTTATTTTGGTCTGTTCTGAGATTTGTTCAAGGAAAGATGAATTTAAATTGTTCTGTTGTGATATTGTTCATTGATTAGTTCTGTTCTTTTCATCTGTCTATAAAACTGGATACATTTGTGATTAGGTTGTGATGTTGGAAATTGCAAATATGCAGTTCTGTAGCTGTATAATTGAAGTGACCATTCTCTAAATCTGGCCCAAAACTGAACAAAGCAAATGGTATTGTTCTGTTCTATTTTGTTCTTTTCTTCTGTTCAGAGCATTACTTTGTTCTGCTCAGTTATTTCAACTTGAACTCAAATTTTACCGTTTGTTAGTTATGGTTCTATCTGGCTCTGCTCTGCTATGTTCTGTTCAACCAGCCTTACTTTTGTTTTCCTGAATAATGCCACAAATCAATTTCGTCTATGAAAAAAATAGCAATTTATTTTGTATTGGTAACATTGAGATTTTTTTGACTATTTGAAAATTTGTCTGCACTTTAGATCCTAATTTTTTTTGAGAGAATCAATTTTTTTGAGCGGTACCTATTCAATTTCTTGCAATTTTTCGAGGGGAGAGGTCTGAAAAATGCACGTGAACGTGTTCTTGAACTACATTCGCGGATGTGTTCGTGTGGTAAGTAATTCGTTTTATGTGTTTTAAATGATGGCAATGACTATAAAGTGTAGACGAGGAAGAAAAGAAGAAGAAGAAGAAAGAGAAAAACTAGGTGCCAAAACGGACTTGTACGTGCACTAACAAGACGAATCGAACTTGGCAACGGTTGTCCAACTAACATCCCACGCGGACATTGTACGATGCGGTCTGCGATACCGTTAGCTTATCGTTTGCCCGGACATCGAGCATTCAATGACACGTTACGAGGACGCGTACAATACATGCTCGACAGACGAACGATGCATTGAGCCGAGAAATGGAAAATTGCGTAGTGGTTATGGTTAAGGTAATTACCCTGGTCATATTGCGATTACGTCGAAGATCAACTTGCGTAATTCATACGAGAAGAAGAATGACTGGGCGGAAGGATGGAAGAGCCAAGAGCAAACACACTGCACTGCACCGAAGGAACCAGAGAAACGCGTTGTTGAGATTTTTTGCGAAAGAGTGAATGCACCACATAAGTACTTTAATATTATTCGTAGGTGCACCCAGTGCTAAATTCTAGGATGGAGGTACACCAGCATGTTAGAATACGAAATCCTTACTCGGTTTACTGCGCTAGTACTACACGTAGCATACGAGACGACGACGACGACGACGATGACAAATGACCAAAAAAGTTTTGCCATATAAGTATTTTCAATGATTTATACATAAAATACGCGTATCTGTGCCGAAAAGTAAACAACTCGACAGCTGCTGGTGCTGCTGTAAGACGTTAGGTTGGTGGATGCGTGCTGCGAGGTGCGGTGCGGCTGCGGCACGATGCGATCCGGCACTACCCCTGCTCTGCCTACCTGTGCGTGTATGTCTCTATGTGCAATGTACACAATTTTTACGTACACTACATTACATACCGCGTTATGTAAACAAATAAATACTCGAACGCGTTATGTTTCCACCAACTGCGGCGATTACAAGGCAGACGAGCGCAAGCGCGTACAAATTGCTACCTATACCGTAGTGACAACTTGAACGCTTTATTCAAGAATTTACCTATCGCTTCGAGTATTGTAAATTGCCAAAAACTACCAAAAAATATGTACAGGGTGTCTACATTAATTCTTTTTTTTTGAAAATTCATGACTTTTTCATGACCTTTTTCATGAACAATATTTCAACATTTTCAGGGGGCCACTTCCAGCATAAGTGGAACTTGGAATGAATATGGGGCAAAAATTCCATTATTTTTTCCTATATTTTGTGATGAATGGTTATTTAAAAATATAATGAGGGAGTGGTTGAATGCCTCTTGAACGCCCCAAGTTACACCTATGCCCTCCCAGACCATTTTTTTTGTAACCAAAAAAATCTAAAATTAAAAAAAAAGTTTAATGAATGCATATGAATACTTCTGCTATCCATAGAAAAAAATGATAAGAACAGAATGTTTGAGGGTATAATGGTACAAAATATAAAAATAAATAGAAGTGATGCTTTTCGGGGGAGGGGAGAGTAAAAATCACTGAAAATGTAAATTTGAACTACTAAAAGTTTCCAACACCTGATGATGAGCACTTGTGGCTCGAAAAGCTTTGTCTTGAATGAATAAAGCAGTTAAGGAAGAAGAGTTTTCTTTGATTTATTTATTCAAAAGTTGTAGATTGAAGTAGTAGAAATAATTTTGGTTATTACAAAAATTTCGATAGTGCCCCTTCCTCCACTCCAATTTTGAATATCAAGTCTCTATAATTATGTTCTATATTGGACTTAGTAAAATTCAAAATTCAACAACAACGATCCACGTCTATGTAAACAAATTGAGTAAACTAGACTTTAGTCCAAAACACGAGTTGTGTATCGTCTCTCATTTCAAATTTTATTTCTACAACAATAGAACCTTAAAAATTGAGAAGGATTACATCCTTTCAAAGTAAAAATACGAATCGAATAGATATCAGTCTGTATCAGCCTGTATGCCCTGTCTACACCGCACATACATAAATACGAATGGCGGTGGACGTCGGTTGGGCGCGGGGCTAGTACAGTGGCGATATGTACTCGTAATTGCAAATGCAAATCAACGTGTCTAAATACCTGCCTACATTATCGATACACTCCGACAGCAGACGCACACGAAGGTACATATGTAAGTACTCGTGTTGCGGTACCTAAACCTAGTTTGTATAGAGTTATCGTTTGGTACAATGGTTCGGGTATTAGATTAGCTAAATAAACACGCATTTTAATTCATCGATGGGAATAGTGGCACTGCGTGGAGATGTATTCCACTGCTAGGGCTCGCAGAATTGGTATGGTCAAGGTGTAGATGGTAGAGGTACCCCTAATCTATCTAAATGCTTCGTTTCATAATGTGTAATTGAATGGTGTATGTCGAATAGATATAGACTAAATGGGTTAACTTTCATAGTCGTGTGTAATAATAAAATAGGTATTGTTTTTATTTCATATTTCGTGATATGGCTTCGAGAGTAGATATCGTAACTAGATACCGTATAGTCGATGCTTATAATTGGATGTGCTGTGTTTTGTACACTGCACACATCTTCGCGGGGCAAACACGGATGATGAGGTGTAAAACATTTATTATGTACATGAAGCTACGCTTTGGTTATGGTATGATACACACATACGCATCCGCGGTATCCGCATCGCATCGGCATCCTCTTGTATGCGGCTTAAATACGCGCGTATTTTCTAATTACCGAAACAGGTTTTTTTGACGGTTATTTCGTGCGCAAATAATGAATTATCTTTATTATTATTTCGACGAGAATAAACACCATCTTGTAGGGCTCAGCCTCAAAGTCTCAGAGTAATAAGATGTTAACGTAAGTAATTACATACGTATACGGAGATGTACAAGACATACATCGTAATGTACTCTTTGGTACGAGGTCTGGCTACGAAGTAATGAGACTGATTTTTTTGCCGCGCTTGTGGTAACACTGCGAACCCAAAACTTCGCAAGCGTAATCTTTTATCCTTCCTTTATCGATAGACACATTGGAGACGTTCGTGGCATCATTTGTTCTCCAGCAATGTTGCATTTTGTAAGAACATGTTAGTGGTACTCGTTACAAAAATGGGTCTAGGTTATTTCAAAAAGTTGATCTAGTGAATTTCAAATTGCTGCGCGGGTAATTTGCAAAGCAAAAAACCGGTAAAAATGGTTTGTGATGAAGTCTTGAGTCATACTCAGATATTCCAAAAACATATAAATTTTAAAAAACGATCGAAAAAGCACCTTAGGGTGAGCCGCGAATTGACAATCCGTGTAAACTTCAAATAAACAAGAATGCGCAGCGCGTGCGCACTCTTATTCACCAAGATTGGTGCCTAACCAGTTTGTATCATCAGAGTAGACGTGAACAACCCATTTCCACCCCAAAAAGCTCGACTAAGGGTCCTGAAAGTCCCTCCAGACGTTGTGAACACTTGCGGGTTCTCCATCACAATAATGCACCTTGCCCTCCTGCCTTCTACTCAACACAATTTTTGACCTCTAGAGACGTTCCTATGGCGCTCCAACCCCCAACTCCCTCAATCTATCATTCTGTGACTTTTTTATATTCCCTCGCTTCGAATAAATCGTAAAAAGAACATATTTTCTGGGCGCGCCAGTCGTTCGAAAATTTGTAACTAGGCAGCTTGAGGGGGTATCACTTTAGGCGCTCCAGAGGGGTTAATAAAACTGGAAAATCCACAAAAATTTGTGTTTAGTTGTAGAAGGGTACTGCTTATAAGGTGATAACATCAAAGTTGAATAAATTTCAAAAATGTATTTTTTTATGAATTTCGTCTCATTACTTCGTAGCCAGACCTCGTATGTATTGCCCTCTTCCTTAGAATAAAACATTCGTTCAATTTTTAATTTTTAAATGCTCAAAAAACCGTTGGAAAACAGCCTCTGGCCACATTCGGGAAAATATAAAAATTGTTGAATAGTTTAGGACCACTATTGAGCGAACGAGAAACACGATTTCAAGTTCCCATATCAGATTCCTAATCATGTATCCAAAATTTGTGGGAAAAAGCATTCTTTTCAAATTTTTTCAAAATTATCAAAAATTATTGGAAAATATTTTCGGTTCATTTTTGAGAAAGTACAAAAATTTTGAAATACGACAAAACTTTCATCAGATTTCTGATTTTCTACCCAAAATTGGTCATAGAATGCAAAGTCTCCGCTCCTGATCTCGTGGTTGTCCATTTGAGATCGAAGTGAATACCTAAGGTAGAATCTCTCTCTCTCTCTCTGCCTCTCTCTGTATCTTTGCGCTCGTGGTTGTCCATTTGAGCGTATAGGAAAGTAGGTGGGCTTTCGCTTTTCCCTACACCATCTACTTCAGATTCAAAGTACAGTGGTTTCGGGTAATTGGGAACATCAAAATTGGGAGCAGTGCTAATTAAGTACATATATGCTGGATGTATTGCTAATTAACACAATATCCAATTAGTATGTTCCCAGTTACCCAAAAATCACCCTACTTGTGCAAAATATGTACCAAAAAGTTTTGAGAAAAGTTTCGAAATTTTGAGAACATTGGTTGGTAAAATTTGACTGCTGCTCTACGCCACTGAAGAGAAAATATTGTACATGTGCAGACTGAAGACTTACGTTTGAATAGAGAAGATTCGACAGTTTGACAAAATCACCAGAACAGTCCTCAGAGCAACGTGAAATTTCCAGTGTTGGAATTAGGCAAAATGTAGGACTGTTGAGAATTTTCAAAACGTTGTCATTTTCTTGGTGTCTTCTGGCGCTTACGAGTACATGTAGAATTTAACTAATGATAACGCGACTCGTGAGTCGTGACTGGCTGTCCACGTGACCGCGAATAAAAAATCGCGTAGAAATTCGAGGAAAAAAGAAACGTAACACTCTCGAGTCTCGATCAAATTCAGCACATTCGATGAATCGCAGATCCGACCGAGTAAGCGTTTAAAAGAGTAGTTTGCTCAGTAATTTTTATTCAGAGCAGCGTGCGACGTGTACCCATAATTATGCATATGCACGTACAGTCGATTCTCTTTCATAATGAATGCTTTCGCCGCGTTTAACCAATATCGTACTCGTACAAATATAAAGCGTCTTCGGCTTAACGAATTGTGTTCTTTTATGTTTTGGTTTGGTCGTCGATGGCGGTGGCACCTTTCAGGTGTTATTTTATTGTAATAACTAAATACGTGGTAGCACCCCAACGGGTTCAGCAAAATAGGTTGCCAAGCGACAAAAATAATAATATTTAATTTCAATTAATGTAAATCCAGTATAAACCTCCACTGTTCGTTTATATCTCGCGATTGCAGCGGCGTCGCGTCGCGCCGCGTCCCTTCAGACGGTGCTGCCCGGCGCGGCGCAGCGCTAGCCAGCCAAGTGTAACGAGGAGAAAAATACAGATAGCAGATCGATACGAACACTCGATTGACAGCCGACAAAAAATGGTACGAATTGGAAACCGTTATTATGGAGAAGGCAACTGGGATACTGTAAGGTGTTAGAAATATGATGCACAGAAATCGTGGTCGTCGGTAATGTCTTACGTGTTTGTATCGGCGAAACGATAGATAAGCCCAAAGGGCCATCTGGTTTCTTCTACTTGTATTCTTTCATTTTTCTCAACTCGGTGCATCGGCATCGCAGCTGCATAGATGATAGAATGATCGCGTTGAAAATGAATTTTATCTAGCTATTTATCGCGACTACGAGTTGATTGCATTTTGAAGAGTGACTTATAAAGAGGTTACGTACCTAGATCTACATAGACATCACACGTGGTAAAACTTAGTACAATAAACGTGAGAGAATTTTGGCCAAAAAAGTTTGGAAATCGGTATTTTGAAGCAGTCGCTCGCGAGCCTGTTGTGCAAGAATCGAGGGGAAAAGATGGTAGAATAGACGCGATAAAGAGTCTATTAGCTGTACAGATGCGATGCGCATACAGCGAGCAACAATGAACGTTGATTTTACAGACATCGGTGGGATATTGTGACATTCTGATTTTATTGTTTTATTCGCTTTTTGATCGAAATCATATTTACGGCCGTCGAGATTTTCGTTAGCGAAAATATTTCGCCTTCGAGCTCGTTTTATATTGCTTTTCACGATTTGCTAATGGTAAATGGGTGTTGTAATCGTGACAAGGCTGAGAACGTATATTTTCTAGATTGTAAGCGCTGTATGTTCGCTATTATAAACTATGTAACCCATACAGACTCCACTCCGTACTCCATGGCATAGGTATTATAAACGCTGTAACCGTTGCCAAACTTCTAAACAAATTAAAGTTTGGATGGATACTTCAGGTGTACAAAGTAGGGAGAGAAACATACTAGATAACCTGCGAAGTGCACACATTTGTTTTGAAGGGTCGCGAAATGTATGTATTGTACGTAGGCACCTAGAGCACATACCAACATTTTGATGACAACTACTCTCCCTCTCAAGTCTCATATTATGTATTTTGGAGATTTCAGCTTGACTGTTGTTGTTTTATTGCACGTTTTACGTACTCGTGCAAGTTAAATAACAAACAATAAGTATAAATATAGCAATATTGCGTTGCATTGACACTTCATCTCGCTGTTGAAGTTCCAACAAAATTACATACGTACTACATACAGTCTGTTCCTATCTAATGATACGAATGAATGCATACTAGTTAACGTCTGGGAGTTGAGAAAGTGTGCAAAAATGAACATAACTGTCTGATGAAAACGAGAGCCTGAAATTTTGTAAAACATTCTCCTAAAATTTCACGTAAGATTTTCTGAAATTTTCATATGAAAATTCTTCTGTAATTTTACGAAAAGTTGTTTTAAATTGAGGTAAGTTTACCAAAGATGGCCCACCTTATTTTTGAGGAGCTATAGCTCCACTCTGAGTTGAACTTGAGAGACAATTTTTGGTATGGACATACCTTGACCTTTCAACTATAAGATACCTCGGTCAAAAGTTCAAAAAAGTTCACATGAAAAGCCCCATCCTCTCCCTTTTAAAAAGTGTCAAGTGGACCACTTTTGGCATCCCAGTGTACCTAAGGTGGCTCTAAAATAAAAACAGAAAAAAAAAAAAAACAGATTTTTAGCTTATTTTTTTTCTTCAACTGTACTACTTTTTTCAACAAAAAAAATTCACTAAAAGGTTAATTGATGAAAAAATAATTTTTTTCTCTCCTGACTCTAATATTTTTAAATGAAAATTTGTGTCTTTTCGCCCCACTATATTTTTTGAAGATTTGTTTCCACTGAAAAATCAGTTTTACAAAAAAAAAATCCACTGAAAGCCATGAATTAATGCCAAAACATCCTTTTTTTCTCCTGAATATACTACATTTTCTTGGAAATTTATATCTACTGAATCTACTGATTTTTATGCCATCTGGCAACGCTGTTTTGGTTAATTCTTCTATAAACGCTGACCAAATAATATGTAAGAAAAAGTGTCGATTGATAAAAATAACCTCGTCATAAATATTGGAAAATACTTTCAACATTGTTTATCCCCTTCACATAACGAGAAATCCTTTTTAAAAAAACGACTTTAGTGACTGTTGAATCTCCTGCTTTTTTTTGGAGGTACACCCTGCGTCAATGCCTTACATAATTATCTATGTTCTTGCTCTGCCCTTGATTTTCTCTAATTGATATTTTTTCATGTCAATGAACTAGTGACCTCTAAACAAACAAGAAATTTGGTATCTAATATCTATCAATTCAGGGTTTACCATTTCTTCTTGTTTTGGCCAATTTTTTTTGGAATTTTTTAATTGTTGAAGTCGACATTTTCAGTGCCGAATGACCATCTCATCCTCCATCCTGCAAATTTGTCTGTTACATATGTTATATGCTTTTGGATTCTTTGGTATTTTTTATGATTTCGTGAAAGTATCTTCATATATGGTGGGGGGGGGGGGGGGGGAGTGCAATATACATTATATGTATTTTATTGCTATGCTAAAGGTTTTGCAAAACGCATGCTTTTTGCTTTCCTTATTTTTCAAGTTAGGGTCCCAAAACTATTGCCCCATCTACCCTCTACCCCCCCCCCCCCCCTCCCCCAGCAAGTAGGGCTTGTAGGTATTAGCTACCAATATACCTTCTTGTAATTTGACATCGCATTCTTCATTTCATTACCCTGTCTTGATACGAGTGTAGAATGAGGGAGAGAAAATGGATGATTTAGTTTGCCAAATTTTTAATTTTCGGAAATGTTTTTCGCAAATAATAATTTAGACGTTAGGGCACTAACGGTCGACTCGATGCGGTAGAGCGACATCGTGACGTTTGTAATACGTAAGTAGTACACTCGCTAATACACGAGTACGTCTACGTACGACACCGGGGGGGGGGGGGCAACTATACAAATGTCTGTTTACGAGTACCTAATTTTTTTTCTACATAAAAATAGCTGTCGTCGGACATGAGCAAATAATTTTCATATAACGCGTGCGCTTCCGCTGTTTTTATTCGCGTCGAAACGATAATTTAAATACGGCAAAAACTGAAAATCTACGTACGCTGACGCGATGACGTCGTCGACGACACCGGAACTCGATTCGACAAATAGCCTGTCTATTTTGTCAATTGGGCTACTTTTTTTCCGATTCGTAATCAAAACGTAGCAAACAAACAATAAGAAGAAAGAAAGTGTTGAACTACGTGCTAATATAGTGCGAAAACGACGCAACGTAGAATAATTAGTCTTATAGGAGTACGAATCAACTTTTATGCGTGATACGTGATATGATAGATATATTTTTGTAGGTACCTTTGGCTCTATTTACGACATGACAACGACTATCACGAACACGAATAATGCGAAATGCGAAATGCGAAATACGGTACATGTAAGAATTCCCATTAGGAGAATAATATGAGCAGTGTAGGAGTAGGTAGGACTACCTGCAATGCTGCTATATGGGAGTATACGTCTTACATTCTCAACGGCAATCGCGTCGGTATAATTAACGCGGAAGGGTTGCTTCGCTGAATCAACACTCATCCTCATCGACGAACTAGGGTATTGGAAATACCTTTTTTTGAATCGGGTCATCGTGCGTGTGTTTGCGGTCCAAATACCCCACCGCAAACAAATGGGAGTTTGCAGAGGTATACAGATATAATGACTAGACAGATAGTGAGAAATGCGAATATCCATTCGTGCATATTTTCGACAAGATAAACGAGCGTGGAAATGGATTCGAGTATTCGAAATGAAACGTGGATCAATACCTGTACGACGTTAACATTGACACAATCTGACGAAGACGACGATAAGGATTGTCGACTGGGCAAGATGTCACTATGCCTTGACGAACGTTCTCTCCAGCGTAGCACACCCATCATCGAATTGACCCAACCAGAACTGGAAGCCGAAGAAGACGGCGAATCACCAGCCTCTGAGCACTTGGAATGTGTTTTCGCCAGGTCGAAAATACCAACTAGCACTACGCGAACACTGCGACCGGCGAATACCGAAATCGAATAAAATCCATGAAGGATTTAAACCGGCAGACATTCGAAAACGATGATCAAAATATTCGGCAGCGTTCGAGGATGGACCAAGTACCGAAAAGCCACTTCACTTCACAGGTATTGTACGATCAAATGGAGATCGCGATCACGAAAGTCGAACATACCGAATTATATCGATCAACTCGATTATAGGACCTTTGCGAATGGGAAATCGCACTCGCTCGTACGTACCACGTACAGAGTACGGAGACTGAGACGACGCGACGTACGCTTCAATTGAACACCCGGACACGATGCCGCACAGGGAGTTACTCTTGCTGTTACTTGCAACAACTCGACAAGCGTTAACCGCTGAACGCTAACGTAAGTGAAGGACGACTTGCATTCTACCACATGGCGAGCTCGAGCTCCAGTTCGCTGCTCCCCTCTTCCTGCTCTTCACCGTGCCACCTACTTCGATGCATTAAAAAACCAGCTGTCTTATCAGGTCTTATCCCCACGTTTAGTTATTCACCATTTTCTCAAGACTCGGCGCTTTAAAATATGCACGACGAGTACCTCTGCCTCTGCCTAATATCTCTACTCTATAGGTTCAGGTTTAGGTACTCGTACATGTACTTACATACATACGTATATATATGCGAGTACCTACTTTGAAAATGGAAATGGAAACACGAATGCATAGAGTACCTACGAAATGCTACTTAGTTTAATTGCGTCGTCTAATGTCTGTCGTCTAGTTTTCGCGTTAATTCGTTTCTTCGCTACTTCATTCGCCATTGAGTTCATACATATCTACACCTATTGTTTTCACGAACCGGTGTGCCAATTCCAAGTACCTACCTACCTCTTTGGCCAAGTTCTAGGTTAATCCCTTCGCACGTTTTTATTACCCAGTCGGTCTTCGTCGATTAATTTCAAACAACAGTTGACCCTCTCGAACCGGTTGCCTCTACGTCTACTCTACGTACTTATACCTACCCTTTCAAAATCACCGCGCCGTCAGTCACCATAAAAGCACAATGTGAGAACGACCGTTGAGGCGTTACTCACATTTGACGTTCTTTCTCTCAACTTTTTCAACGTGAAACGTTGAAAAGGTGGGTGTCGTTTCGTAACGGCCAAGCCCAGCGTTGCCAAATGGAAATTTGAAAAAATTTCTCGAAAAATCAGGAGATTCTGGAGAAACGAATTTCCGTGAAAAATCAGTAATTTCAGGAGTTTTCCATTAAAAAATAGTAAATTTCTGAAGTTTTCCATAAAACAGAAAAGATTCAGGAGTTTATTTATTTATTTTCAATTTTTTCATGATCCATGATAAGTATAATGGTCCTGTTGTCATTGGAAAAATATGTTGAGTGAAAAATTCAGTCGTAAAAATTGAAAAAATTTGTTTCCCTTTCTTTTTTAAGTCACATTTTAAAATTCAAGATTTTTCGAAAAAATCAGGAAATTTTTGTTGAAAATCGCGGAATTTTTGCTAAAAAATAAGGAGAAATTTTCAAAAATCAGGAATCTTTGCTGAAAATCAGTAGATCAGAAGAAAATCAGTACAGCCTCAAAAAAGGCAGGAGATCTCCTGAAAAATCAGGAGCGTTGGCAACAACGCTGGCCAAGCCTCTTACTTACAGTTTTGAAGAATTTTTTTTTACAAAAATACCACGTGACAGACAGATCTGCTTAATCGACTTACGACAGTAAATTTCCCCAATTTTTAAATAACTCGCATACTTATTATTTTGTAAGCGTGTTAATGAAAAAAATCTTCGTCAGTTATTATTTCAAAGTAAAGTTTCACGACGATGATGTGAAAACTCTCGCTATAAATACGCGCAAATTACGACGCAGTAGTAAATTTTTATAACGCGTTAGGTACACGTTCTATATAAAAGTGCAAGTAGTAATGTAGAGTAGTAATTCGTCAATAATAAAAAAAATCTCCAATAATTTAATTAGCTGTGGTAAATGTTATTTTGTCAACATCTAATTGCCCTATGCAATGCATGCTTCTGCTTCAAAATGCTATAACCTACTTAGTTCTCGTAAAAAAAATGGTGAATTTATAATCGTAAAATTGGACGAATTTTTTCCTATTTGTAAATTTTCACGAATCTATGTATTCGCGAATTTTCGGCAACACATTTCAATACGTAGGTCGTGATTATCTTCGTCAAACTGTGTATAGATACTGTAGTTAGTAAAAAAAGAAAAAGAAAACAATCTTTGGAGGGGAAAAAATATCAAAAGAAGGGCGTATTTATAAGTTGAGAAAAAGTATATTAGTACCTAAAAAGTTGGAGATGGTATTGAGCAGCAAAAAAACAAAATTAACTTAAGAGTGATGAAAATATTAGGATAAGTAGCGAAGGTATACTTAATACTTATGTACATGCGAAGTATACCAGCTAAAAAAGAAAGTAAATGTAAAAAATATTTCAAAGTTTTCAGCTGAAATAAGCGCAGATATAAAATTTATTAATTTTATACGAACATCCAAGCAACAAGAAAAAGAAAGAAAAAAAATAATACTCGTAGGTATCTTAGAATTTTGCATCAATGCGGAAACCTTGAACAATTCTTGGTTTCTACTTGAATAGATATTTAATAAAAAAAAATCCACGAATCGTTTCTTTAGTACCTATTCGTATTTGGTGTCGTCTTTATTTTGTTCCTCTTGTAGAGAGGGGGGGGGGGGATGAAATGCAAATCTTTCTATTTCGACTCGAGGTCTTCTTTATAATTTTAGATCAACAAACAACCAATTATTTTGAAGTTTTTTCACATTTCGAATGCTTACCAAATTTGATGCCTAACATATTTATACCATGTTAATTAGAGAAATGAGGGTGTTTTCCTCGAAATTTTGAGCACCACAACATTGCTCTGATGTGTTCTTGTTTTGTAGGAGCGATGTTGGAGGAGATAAAAAATAAAACCGGTGTTGGGAGTCTGGGGTCCACAATTCGGAGGGAATCCGTTATATTATGTTGTAAATTGTACAGGACACTCTCGATTACATTTATTCAGGCAAGTTATACCATTCCATTTGTAGTGTGAATTTATCTCATTTGTGATTTCTATCTAGAGGGTGATTGTTGAATGGGTTGGCGGGGAGGGGGAGGCGATTACATTTATTCAGGCAAGTTATACCATTCCATTTGTAGTGTAAATTTATCTCATTTGTGATTTCTATCTAGAGGGTGATTGTTGAATGGGTTGGCGGGGAGGGGGAGGGGGCGATAGACTGAGCACGAGGTCCACATTACTCTATTAGCATTTAAACTCTTTCAAATTCGAAATATGAACCATTCCTAGAGTGAATGATGACATAGATACAAAACTCCTCCTTTTGAATGTTTGTGGCTCCACCCCCTTGAGATTAGGAAACCCATCTGTATGTCATCTGATAGGAAATTCGACGTAGATCAGATTTTATTCACCTCATTTTCGGCTAGGATGAATATTTGAGCATATATAAGCCAAAAACTCAATTTGGGTAAATGCCCGCAGAGTACACGGCAGGACGGTTCAGATTCGTTTTTAGGACACCAAAAAGGAACCGTAGGTATACCAAAATTCAGCTGGCCGCCAAATTTTTCCAGAAAAAAAAAAAAAAAACAATTTTAGTGCGCTATTACAGCCCAAAAAGCGAATATTTATAGTTGCGAGGTCCTTTTCTGGGAGCTTTTTTATTTATTTTTAATTGATTCATTTTCACAATTTTTGAATTTTTATTCATTCGGTTAAATTTCAAACTTTTTTGTTAATTTTTCTCAACCTCTAATTATTCTATTTGCATTTTCATTTTCATCGACTTTCCATTATTCGAAACTCAACTTTGATTTTTTTTTCAATCCTCGACTTTTCTCAATCTCTCGAATTGATTTTTTTCTATTTTTTCTTTTGATTTGAAAATGAATAGAGGACTTGTCGCTGCGTTGGAGTATTATTCTTGTTTTTCATAATGAGCGAATATTTCTTGCCAGTCTGGAGCTTGTAACGATGACCGTAAAGTACTCGCATTACGCCTTCGAGTGTATGTATTTGCAGATATGAGATAAGTACTCTTACTGCAGTTGGTGCGGAACCCAAGTACGTAGGTAATTATGTCGTATGATGGTTATGTAATGAACGCATAGGCGCGCACGCTGGTACGGAATGTGCAGATATAAGTTATGGCACTCTGCATAATAACTAACTACCGCTGGTCGCATAGCAAGAGTAATCCATCGTCGAGTCGCATTGCATCGTATTGTACCGCAGCCTCGATATGGTAGTAGGTCTAGGTAGGTTCAGTAGCGTTCACGATTATCAATCTGTTTGACCTCACGAATTAGCCTTTTGCTGTTCCACCAGTGGACAAAAGCCTCTTCCATTTTTCTTAACTGTTCCATGCTTTTAACTTTTGATAATAGGTCGTACCTACGTGATACGATTATGTAATACTTTCATTCCAACTGAGTTGCCTCGGAGCCACTTCCTCAAAAGAGAAGAAAAATGTGAGGTACTTCGCACAAATGCATAGGTATAATACAAAATTCTAATTGCAAATCTTCAAATGAGTCGGGCGTCAAGTTATTTACGTTATTGATACTGGGCAAAGCTACGATTACGAATTTCATCATTTATTTCACACTACCTTCCCAAGAAAAAAATAAAAGGGAAAAGAGGAATAAAACGCGAAATGCAGCGGTGATGAAGATTCGTTTTATTTTTAATGATTTTGTTGCGTGCTTTATTCGAGCGAAGCGAAAGAAAAAAATTCCAAAAAAAGCTAACAATATAACAACGTGTTTTACGTTTTCATTTCTCCACTGCCAAGTAAACAAAGGCATCGCGGCATATTATTTTTTCTTCTGTTATACTATCGTATCGCGATCCGTCATAAAAAAAAAATAAAACGTAACCGATATAATCGACGATGAAAACTTGAAAATAATTTTAATAGACGGAAGATTTCGAATCGTTATTTCTTCTCAGAAAGAAGAGAACTGTACAATTGTGTTGTTGCTGCGATAAAGGAAGACAGATCGAAAAAGCCGGATAAGTTATTTTTGAAAAAAAAAAAAAAAAAAAAAAATTCAAAGTTGAAATGGAAATCTTATGGCGAATAAGTACGTTGAAATAACCGACATTGTTGAGGCCGAAGTATGTCAAAGGAATGATGCAGCAGCAGTAGCTGCAGCAGCGTCGAGGAAAATGTGAAATAATTTTATAGCATTTTGAATTTCCGAGAAGTGATTCGCGTTTTGGAAATGTTTGTAAGGACTCGACGATGCGTCGGTGATCTCAGACTTCAGCACCTTACCTAACCAATGTTGGGAGGCATAAGTAGGTAAAGCGATGGAATCCTCGAAAAGACCTTGTAGCTACTTATCGTGTCTGGAACGCGCGACACGACGAGAGAATAAATGATACAAAGGGCAAAAGAGACGAAGAAAACGTAAACATCGTAATAGCCCTTTTTTTGTTGGGTTTGAAAATCTTGCTGGAAAGGAAGAAAGAGAAATGAGAGCAGGAAGCGACCTTCCGAATACCGCTAGATAGATGTGTCTGTGTATGTGTGGACGCTTACTGTGGTAAAAGGAAGAAAAAACGTAACTTACAAAAGAGATTAAAATCCTGCGGAGCTTTTGTTAACGAAGTCAATACCTGGCATGGCGTCTACGTCGACGTCTCCTACCCATACACATACACATACACATACACATACACGTACACGTAGGACGAACGAGGAGGTATAATTTGTCTGGGCACGTTCGCACGTTAACACGGTGAATTGGTCGTTCATAAGTATAGTGAAATTCACGGCGTCGTAGCGGCAAACATTTATGCTGGCGCGTAGAGCCGTTCGTGAGATAGGCGTTTTGAGTTTTCATTTTTTTTTAACTTTCGTTTTTTTCCCCTTCCATTCTTTTTTGCGAACTTTTTCGCGAAAATTTGCGGTTTTGTAGCCAAGTATCTACGTGTACCTAGTATACCTTCTTGGAGGTGTATTTTCCTCCTTCGTCTACATTCATCTTCGTTAATCTTAACGATAAAAGTAAAACACGGTTATGGTGCGTGCATGTACGATAGCAGTGCGGGTACTTCGTTTTGCATAAACTTCACCTTTAACGCGCCGCTATTATAAGTTAGTTCGTGTTCAATGTTGCGTTATCTGCCTCCCTGCTCCTTGCTCTTGCCCCCAGCTACGTCTCGAGTCTTAACGGATTGGCCGCGTAAATGGGTCTTTTCAACAATAACTGTGCACTACCTAATTTGCTATTGGTACGGTACGGTACGTTACGTATACGTCAGAATACGTACGATGGTACACTAGCAATAGTAGAATGCTCGATTGAAATCCAAATAAAAACGGCGGGACTAGTTGCTGAAATGATAAAGAAGTGCAGAGTACCGATTCATTCGAAGCTTTTGCTTTCTATGAGACTGACGAGATGGTGGAGATGATGATGAATGGAAGTAGAAGGAAATTACGCGCTTCGACGAAGTCGTGGCCGTTGACACGTTGCAGACAAGAATGAAGGATGCTGTGTCTGCAGCTGACTATGAATTTTATGTTACCGATTGCCAGGTCGCGGATACAGCGATGTGGTCGACAAGGCGCGGCGGCGGCGGTGTAGCGTAACGTCGATCAATATAGTATACGCTGTGCACTCGGTGTACTGTTACTCTGCCTGTGACTGTGACTAAATATATGGGTCTCAGTACTGCCTACCTATCGTGTATCTATCTAGCCCTAAGAAGTTTGTATTACCGGTTACCGCTATCTTAATTTCACGCAGACTTTAAGTAATATTTCGTGCTTTTGCTAGCCCAGTAACTATTGTTTGTAAACGCAATTCGCAAGTCTTTTCTTGGTACGGGACAGTCTGTAGTTGGCAAAAAACACCGTATGCTACTGTAGTACCTCGACCGCGCTACACATCGCCTACCCAAGTTCTGTATTATAGTTCACTACTCTTAGACAAATAGTGCAGCGGGGCAGTATTTAAGATCATCGAGATTCTGCATACTTTAGACTAAACTGAATCTTGAATAAACACACGTAAAGTAAATCTAACTGTTACGTCTTGTTCTTTGAAGTCTCTGCTCCAGAGCTAGTGGTTGTCCATTTGAGATCAGAGTGTATAGGTAAGAACTCTCTCTTCCTCTCTGCGCTCGTGGTTGTCCATTTGAAGCGCAAAGGAAAGTAGGTAGACCCTTCACCCTTCACGTCACCACCTACTTCACTTCCACACAGGCCATATTTAATGGAGGAGTTAAGGTGAGACAGTGGTTAAAGGGACTCAAAATTGTAAATGAATTGAGCGAATTTTGGCTTTGAATCATTCCTGTACCCGGGATTGAATGAGTAAGGCCTGCCATATTTCAGAATGAGTAACGAGGAATTGTCAACCTCAACAATACTAATCCGCAATTGAGAGTTTATTCAAATATTTTGTTCATTTAAACTTTTCATGTCAAAGAATTGACGGAAAACATTTCACGTTTCATAATCGCTTTCTGACGAAATATTACTCCGAAATAAAAAACAGAACTTTTGAAATTCACTCGAATGCAAATTATTGTTTTGAAATAATTTGGTCAGAGTGGAAGATTTTGTATGCGAAATAAAATAAGTTCGGTAATAATCGAGGGAATATACTATTATGTGGACGATAAAGAGCATTAGGTGTATTGCCGACAGTGCCGACAGCGGAAACAACCGCCGGAATGTGAATGTCGAAAAATTTACTTACACTTTCGGAAGACGAGGAAGAAAGCTCTTCAGCAGCGCTAAGGGAAGCCGACGAAACTCTGCGACAAGATTTACTCCTTCGTCTGATGGTTTGTGGCATCAACATGACGCTAAAGTTGAAGACGAATCGCTCTAACCAAATCGCGTGTTCGTCGATGCGAAACTAGTTTGGACTCGGAGGCTGCGCCTTACCACGGTTAGGAAATCGATCAAACGAACGAGACCGAAGCGCGAGAAAAGTGGAAAAGTGAAAAATTGCGGACGGATGGCGTGATAGAAAATGCATTGTTGGTCACCATTCACCGATGGACATTTCACAGATAGGTACCGGTACAGAACGATGGGAATCAAGATGCACAGGTGGACGGTGTGGCGTGGCGCGGCGAAAGCGAAAGCGAAACGAAACGAAACGAAATAATTTACACTCGGTGCGAAATGCTAATAGTACGCGCATCGTCGAGCAATGGAGAACGCCAATTGCAAACTGATACCAGTTCAATTGAATCTCCCTTTCGTTTGTTCGTTTGACACTGAAAATTATACTACGCTCCTTCGCAAATTAACCGTTGATTTGAAAGAAGAAAAAAAAAAAAAAATCAACAACCACGGTTGCGGTTATGTGTGGGATGCATAAGTATATGTACCATACCACGTTACAATAGTTAAACACAGTTGGTATCATAAATTTTTCACACACACGCACACGCACGCACTAATACTCTCTCAATTCGTCGCGCGTTAAACTCTGGTCTGCGAGTAGTATAGCCTAGTATGTGGTGCTAGTATTACAAACTAGCTCAAAAATCAAACACGTCTCACTATGTTCGCCATTATTGGCGAATAATCGTAGTCTATTTGTATACGCTCGTATTATGCCCAATCACGCGCCGAATAAATCGTTTTATGGAAACGTTGTGTTGAGCGTATGCATACTATATATATGTATATACCGATACGTGTATCTAATCGTCGCGTATTACTACAAAATAATGTAAAAATTTTGTTCGATGAGTTGGCGTCCACGTCGATTCTCATCGCTGCGCTGACGTGAATGTGATTATAGCCTCAAATTACGTAGGCATAAATGACGATGAAGGGCCGCTATTTAGTTACGCGTCCTTTAATACTCCCCCGTGTATTCGGCGAGCGACGACTTGTTAATTAGCGAATTATTTAATCTCGCCCTTATAGCATATTAAGTTGATAAGATGGAAGGCGGCGCGGCACTGGCACCGGCACCGGCAGAAGCAAGAAGCAGAAAGCAGAAATAAGAAAAAAAAAGTACACGGATGAGATTGTTGAAACATGCATAAATAGCGTTGAACTCGCTCTCATCGATCACATTACAATCACACCAAACTAATAACTATTCTTATGTAAAATTTCTGTATCGTCTACCTAGTAATGTATGTGCATGTGCATCCCTGAGAGTCAGCTAAACAAAGTACCAAAAGTTGATAGTGAGATTGCATCATCTTGCATGTTCTTAGCTGACCTTTTGCCATATTTCAAGAGGATTGAAGGTATCTAATTGGATGGGATGTGGTGTTTGTAACTCGGTTTTGCCAACAAAAAAAAAAAAAAATTATGATTTAGCTGATAAACCAAAAGACATTTTCTCATTTTAAATCTAATAGGTAAGTCCAAAAATGACCACTTTTCTAGCAAAAATTACATTTTGAAGACAAAATTTGTAATTTTCAAAAATATTGAGAGGGTGAGGTACCCCCATACCCTGTATCAATCCGCCTCTGCATGTTTTACACTTCTGCTATTCGAAGAAAAAATTATACAAAGGAAATTGTTAAGAAGTACATATTTGGTAAAACTAGTGATGTGCCGGTGAAAAGTGGTGCAGTGAAAAGTACTTTTTCTTTTCATGAAAAGTACTTTTCTTTTCGTGAAAAGTACTTTTCTTTGCGTGAAATCCACCTTTCTTTGCGTGAAAAGCACTTTTCTTTGCGTGAAAACCATCTTTCTTTGCGTGAAAAGCACTTTTCTTTGCATGAAAAGTACTTTTTCTTTTCATGAAAAATACTTTCCAAACATGTATGAAAAATCGAGTGAGATATCAATTTACTAATCAGAATTTACTGATGAAGTTGGTACAGTCAACACCTGGTTACAACTAGTGTCTAGTTTGCTCAATTTGTTTACATGGAAGTGGCGAGTTAAATTGAATTTGAGGAAATTTTAATATCAATATTATTCTTATTAATCGATTTTTTATTTAGTAGTTACCTATACCTACAATTTACTCAAAATTTGTGTAGGATGTCCCCCACACTCGCGCTAAGGCGCATCGAGGGGTGATAGATAGAAAACTTTGTAAAGACTGAATGAATGAAATAAATAAATATTACTATTATACAGATACTCGATATCGAAAATAGTAGTAGAGGTAGGGGTAGGGGTACAACACAAATTTTTGTGATAGTCGAAATTATTCCTATAGGACGACTTCAAGCTACAACTTTTATTTGAACATTTTTTCAATTTGACCCCTACCCCTCAATTTTTAATGATATTCAAAAAGCTAAATTGAAGGTGATGGAGGTGTTCAATCAAAATTTTTATTGCTTTAAAAAATGTAATAATGTAACGTAGTTCTGCTATTCGAAGAAAAAAATGATAGGCACAAAGTATTCAAAAGTATTTGATAAGTTGATAACAAAAGATAAAAATAAAGAGCGAGTGCTTTCTCCAGTGGGGGAGGGGGGAGGGGGGGGGGGGAGGAGGGGGTGAAAATGACTAAACATGCCAACTTAAACTATACTGAAAATTTCAAACTCCGTTGCCAAATTGATGATGAAAGAGTGCTTAAGCATAGAGAGGGCAAAAATTTTGAAAAATTGCAATAAATACATATTATTATGAAGCCTCAAAACGTTTGGGCCCAAAATCACGCTAATCCGGCTGTAGGCCCAACCCTGTATCACAAGTTAGTTTTACGCCTGCATGTTCTCGAAATCAGAATGATTTACCTACGGTAAGCCGATAAGGCTAAGCGCTTATCATTCGAAGGATATGCCCAAGGATTTACTAAATTCGGAAAATCATATTACATATGTGCATATCGCTCCGGTGCAAATATCATCAATGTACCGAACGTTGAGACAATATGAATAAAAGTGAAAAGATAACGACGCATCGCGTCCTCGTATTAAATTCAGCCACGAGTACTTTGAAACTTATCAGTGTCATCTTTGAGTTCTGCTTATTGGATGAGGCTGCTGGCAGGTGGAAAGTGAGATTACTTTGGTACGTATCATTCTACCTTGGACGTGTCGCGTAGCAATCGTTTGTATGTATCGCGCGGTATCTATTTTCTTCTCCAATTTAGTATTGTTAGAGTATGCGCATAAATTAAAAAAAAATTACGCTTTAAATAAACGTCGCGATGCGATGCAACAATGACAAACGAATTCGTTCGCGTGTTTTTTGCATTACGAAAGCCAAACGTCCTTATACCTAAATATTACTCATTATGAGTATAGAATAAAATGTACATAGATGTAGAAGAAAGTAGAGGTGCTTGCTCGCCGATACGATGTTTTCAAAGGCACCTTTTTAACAAAAAGCCAACGTGCCATCGTGAAGAAAAGAAAGTAGGCGCAGCGTAATGTGTATAATTTATTACGTTCATCGCGTACATTCAATACGAAAATCATTCCAAATTTTTCTGTAAATATTTGAGTAATAATACCTTCTTCTTCATCATTCCCTCCTCGCTCCTTACGTCTTGAAAAATTGATTACGCTATCTGTTCGTCTCGAGGAGTAAGTTTTAGATTGAAAGATTTTTTTCAAATTGATAATTTTCTACCCCTTTCAACCCTTTGACGAATAAGTAATCATTTTTACGAATGTATCTCTTCACCCTTCCCATCGACCATCGTATACGCTGAAATTGAAGGAAAATAACCCAACTCGCTCGCTTGACACACGATGATAGAAATCCCATTACGAATTTACGAGTAATTACATTGTCGAGAAACGTTTGTGCGAATGAAAATTAATATTTTGTTGGCTTAACTTAATTGATCACTGTTCATCAGAGGTATTATTTCCTCAAAACATAGTAAAGAATGCTGAGAAACACAGTAAGTTCATGAATTACTGGCGTGAGTTTTACAGTATTGATTTCTGTTTTGTATAGAAATATTCCTGTCATCTTGAACTGAAATTTGCTGTCTCCACTGAAATGGTGACAGAATCGAACAGCTATCAGAAAATTACCCTGTTTTTTTCCTTCCTTGATTCGAGTATTCCGTTATTGATACGTATTTCATTTTAGTGAAGCAGAACATAATCGTATACTAGATACATGTTAGGTTACCACTGAAACGCGGCTCAAGGGTAGGCAAATCTATCGACATGGTATCTATTGTGTATATGTATAAATGCACCTATGTATGTTGTTTGTAGAAGTAATATGAATTATCCTGCGAGTACCGAGTAGGCCAACAATACAGCAGATACATGTTGAATTTGCCTAAACAACATTTCGTGGAGCTGGAGTACCTAATTTTCAACTCTGGGCAGATTACTATGGTACTTTCATTGTAATCAGATAAGACCGAATTGAATTTTTAAAAATTGAAATAACGCGGGTGTCGTTGCAAAAATTATGGAGAGCTCGAAAATTAAAACTAAATTTATTTTCTCTCGACGAAAAGTTTGATGTCTCGTTCAAGTTGGAGGAAAAAAATTAAAATAAACTACGAACAGCCAAAATTTTAGAAACAACGTATCACACTGTACCGCGGTAGGTTGGAAACGAATTTTTAATTTGACCGCGATATTTTTGCCACTTTATATTCTAGCGTACCGTACCTAATGGCAATCTCCGCATCTATCGGTGTTTTGGGGGTTAACTTTGAAAAATGTCGAAAGACGCAAATAGTTGGTGCAGCAACACTTTTGGGCCAACACTCGTAGTTAGGCTGAATAAAAAAAAAGCTTGTTTGGACGGATTATATTTTGTACGATATTAAGAGAGTATTGTTCAAATTAGACGTTCTTTTTTATTGCAGCTGCATCCGCCGATGCGCAGCTTCTTCCCTTTCCCGACTTATTCAAAAGTTGTAAAAGTATGTAAAAGGGTAGGTAGGTAGGTAGGTAAGTAGGTAAACCTTGGCCAATTTTAAATTAAACTTTAAACTCGTAAAGGGAAGAAAAAGTTTCTTGCGGAATTAGATTTTTGTAATTGAGTTGAAATTATTTCCCTCTTTTTTTCTGTATTCAACTCTCTCGCTCTATCTTTGTCTTTCTTTTTTTTGTTTGATTTTTTATGTAATCTCCTCGCCAAATCAGTTGAGGAAGTTTTCTTTACAACTTTTTATCGTTGATTCGTTTGGGCATTTGGGCGGCGGCGTATCGAAGGTCGTAAAATTTTCTCAATTATTATAACATTAAAATCTTACGATATAAAAGCAAACGATTCATTTAGATAATTTTTTTTTTAAATCACCCTTGGTTTTACTTTTCGCCAGAAAATCGTTCGATCAAACAACGAAGAAATTAAACCTTTTCGCGATAAAACAAAGCACCTGGTACTTTATCATTTTTCATAATAAGCGTAATGAGATTAGGTAGTTGGGCAACGTGGATAATTTTTTCCCATTCTATAAATCAACGGAAAACGTCTTCATTTCTCGCTGTTACACTAAGTTCAGTTTATACTCGGTATTTCTCCGTCAAATTACTCGTTTCATCGAAATGTATCGAATTTTCTACACAGATGGAAAAATACGATGTAATTTCATCGGTTTAACTTTTTCTTCAATGTGGGAAGAAAAGTACGAAATTTCATCACCAACTGTATGACCTATCGTCGAATTAGCGCGCGAAAGAAAGTTTATTTGAAAAACAAACACCATCTCTGTGGTGATTCGCTGTCGAACTGAAAAAAGTCTACAGTTGGAATTACTAGTTACTTAATTATTGTCGCTGGAAGATGTTTGTTCTCCAAACGAAGAATATTTAAATACATCGGAGCGAAATTTCAAAAAAAAAAAAATTGTAAATTACCTAAGTAACCTGAAATTTCAAAAAGTAACCAAAATTATAGATAAAAGTAACCAATTTTTTTTTGTTTTCCCTCAAATAATGACTTATTAACACCCCCCCCCCCCCCCCGCTCTATCATTTTCCAATATTTTTGTCGATTTCGACGTTTTACAGTTCCTAAAATCGAGGGACAAAATTTTGAAAAACTTGAAATTATTGTAGTTTAATCGTTGGCTCAATTGGTTATTGGTTTCCAATTTTTAAAATTTAAATTTTTACTTTATAGAAAATTTCAATTACTGAAAAACTCACAATTTTTAAGTAGGTACCTATATAACCTTCAACTTGTAAAAAAAAAAGTCAATTTGGAATTTTCAAAATTTCCAGTTTCCCAAGTTTTTAAACTGTAAAAATGATTTGTTTTGAAACAGTTTTCAGTTTGGTTTCAAATAATTTTTGATTTCAACAGGCATGTTTCTCGGTTACTTTTTAAGTAACTTTGTTACTTTTTTCAGAAAAAGTTACTTTTGGTTACTTTTTTCACTCAAAAGTTACTATTGGTTACTTTTTGTTACAAAAAGTTACTTTTTTTGAAAAAAAAAAATGAATTAGAAAAAAATAATGCAAAAAATGCATTATTATGTCATTAAAAATTGCAGATTTTCCAAAATTTTCGCCCTCGCTGCGCTCGGGCAGCCTTATTTCCTATCGGATTTTTATTCTCACTTCGCTCAGGTATTCCATAAAAAATAATCTATTTCAAAAAAAAAGTCTTCGAAAAAGGAACTTCTTACCCATCTATAAATTTATGCATTAAATTCTTATTTTTAAATCCCAAATCTTAATTTCCTCAAAACTTTCGCCATAACTGCGCTGAGACAGAAATTTTTCACAAAAATTTTCGCCTCTCGCTTCGCTCGGGCAACGTTCATCTTCATTTTTACAATAGCAAAAGAAGCAGAGATTCAGAACGTATGGAAATAATTTAAATTTTTTCAATTCTGACCGTATCTCTTTAATTCCCCCTCCCCTTTGTTTTGGTTGAAGTTTTTTAAAATAACTAGAAATTAATGGAAAGATAGTGAAGAAGGAAATTTTCTGTTGTTGGAGTAGAAAAATTCCTTCGGCTTGTTACTATAGTTTTTCGAAAATATATAAACCCTCGTGAAATTTTTTGTTGAAGCAGGTGCCGAAAACTTTAAAAATTACTCCAAATTAAAAATCGTTCGTCCACTCTCACCATTGCAAACAGTGGTGTTGCTAGACAATTCACTCAAAAAGGGCGTCTTGACCAAAAAAATTGGAAATTTTTGTAAAAAAGAGCATTAAAAATCTGAAATTTCCTCATTTTTACATAAAACTTTTTCTTCGTCAAGAGGAGGGGTCTGGGCCTCCTTGATTCCCTCAAAAACGTCACTGATTCAAAAAAAAAAAAATTCAAATTCGTAAAATTTCAAATTTTTTAAATTTTAGAACGTTTTTCTTATTTAAAAAAAAAAAAAAAAAAACTATTTTTGAGGACTTTCAAGCTCACGAGATGAAACAATTTTTTTATATTTCGTTTCTGAGGAGTTCTCTATTCTACATCCTAATTATGAGTACCTAATAATTTTCAATTTTCAAACATTGTTTTCAAATACTTTGGTTACATTTTTTTAAATAAAAAAATTGCTGATAAATTCTCATTCAAAAAAAAAGTTTTTAGTGAGAAGAAATTTATTTTATTCTTCTGAAAAAAATTTTGAGGGAACTCGGATTTTTTGGATAAAAAGTTGTAATGTCTAGGACGAGTGGGTTTTGTATGTAGGTGATCATGTTCCTACCTTTAGAAGCGATCAATATACCCTTATGATACCATCATCCTATCACTCAACATCTACTTTAGTGTAGAATACCACATTAACTACTTGCCCATAAATGAATCAACACAGTCTGTCACCCTGGTCAAATCATTTATTGGACGAAATAAACACATCGGGATAAATCCACGGTACCACATTAGCTACTAGTAATATAAATACCACATTAACTACTACCGCGTTCCACATGGGAGACAAGGGGGCCACGCGAGGCTACTGCGTGTACCACCCAGCTACCCATGATCTACAGCCATTGAGCTGGCCGAAAAACCAACTGGCTCTCGTTGCAACTTCACAGTCTCAGTACCCAAGTACTTGAGACTGTCGCAGTGTTACCCTAACATGTTACCTAAGAAGTGTTGCCTATTAGGGAGATGGCCATAAGTAACCACTACAAAGTAGTTCATTTGTAGAGAAAAGAATCGATTTCGCGAAGAAAAAATCTCACTTTTAAAAGAAGATTTAATAAATTTATTCATTTTTTCCTATTTTAAAGCGAGCTATGTTTGAAAAAAAAAAAGAATTTTAATGGCCGTTTTGTATTTTTCAAGTCAGATTTTTGACGAAATAGTAACCAGAATGATGGAAAAAGTAACCAAAGTAATCTTCTTCGTGAAAAAGTAACAAAAAGTAACCTAGCATGAAAAAAGTAACCAAGTTGCTAAAAAGTAACCGCGCTCCGATGCATGTATTTATCTCGCATTGTTTCAAACTCTTCGTTTTCCCTTTCGAAGTGAACGTATGCCAAAAATATCGAAAACCAAATTCGAATTTGGAGATTTCTTTTTAGCTTACCGCACGGTTGATTCGACCAAACAGAGAAAAAAAATGAAGTTTTGAATCATCTCCGAGACACGACTAGGTATAGAGGGGATAGATCTACGTCCTACACCAAAGAGCAGTATGGACAAAATACTTTTTTAGTGGTTATCGATGGGCAAAAAAGAAGGGGGAAACTAAACTGTTGGTAAGAAAGGCGTAAAGGAAAATAAATGAAGAAAAAAATGTTTATGATGCGAATACGAATACCAATACAATATTGTAGGTGGGTGCATGCAAAAAAGGTCTAATAAATCCGATTCCTTAACACGTGCCCAAAAATAAAAATATTTTTTCACGATGAAGAAGAAGATTTTCGTGTCGCATTTACGAAAAAGTAGACGTAAAGTATCGATGTCACATCGCGTCAAGTGGAAAAATAGACGAATTTTCTCATATTTTTCCTCCTACGAGAAACAAGTAGGCAGATAAAGAGATGGAGAAAGTTATACTCCAGAATAGATGCGAGGGGGTGTGTTTTGAAAATTTACGAGTAAATAGACCTGATAAGGTGATCAGCCCGAGCCGAATGTGGGTCTTTTGTGAAAAATACACGTAGGTAAATTGGAGTTGTGTTTTTTGCGTCCTTTTCCTCGATTCGTATCTTGAACTAAACGTACCGTATGTCATCGTCATTAGTCGCAAGTTAACGATTTGTGTCTACATTCGCTGTACCTACCAGGATGAAAAGTAAAATCAAAAAAGGGACAGGCTGTAAAGGGTCGACAAAAAAAAACCTAAAATACGAGTAAAAAGAAAAACATGTACCTTCTTAAGCTACCTTCATTGAAAAAATGGAGTTTTACGTATTTGACGAACGAACATTTGGGGAAACGATGATCTGTAGTGTGTAGGATTGTAGGGAGATAGGTCTGAGTATGGTATCTGTACTGTGTACTGTGTACACGAATTGACGAAGCGTTAACGGTAGCTAGGGCAGCCCAGCGTAGCGTGTAATAGAATGTTTTAAAATCGAAAGTATATACCCGGACCTACGTAATTTCAACTTTGATATTGGTACGAGTTTACACGCTGACGTTGGCGTTATACACAAACACCGATTACCATTACATTACCTCCCTAGACGCGGCGCAACCCCATGCACTATAGACAAAATGCACGAGATACGGTGAAATCAGCCGACATCGGCGCGTTAATTGAACGAATTAGTCGATTGGGAATGAATGGATTGGGAATATCCGCAGGTTTCCATTAAGGAGGTAATTTGTTTGCGTAAAGGCAACGCGACAGAATTGGCGAATTTTCTGATAACGCAGACTGTAACGCATGGTGCAGTCAACGCCGGAATGTAAACTTATTATTGGCTTACCTTAAAATAAGCTGGTAGCACGCAACGTTGGTCATCCAGTCGATCACATTGTACTCTTTCCAATAATTCGAATAAATCTGGCGTGGTGCCCTGTAACAAGAAATTTCGATTAGTGTTTTTCCAATTTAATAATCAATCGCATATTATGTACTATCGCCCTCTCTCTAAAAAAAAATTTCAAATAATTTTTGATTTCAAAAAAACGTCAACTTTTGAAATTTTTTAAATTGCAAACATATTATTTTATTTTTTCAAACTTTCAAATTTTTGATTTTTGATTTTTGATTTTTTTTTTGCTTTTTTGAAGTTTTTATTTTCCAAACAATATTCAATTTCTATAAAAATTTCAATTTATGATCAATTTTCAATTTTTTTAAAATTTCGATTTCTAAAAATTTTAATTTTTAAAAACTCAACTTTCAAAAAATAGTTGTTTCTAAAAGTCGAGATACTTTTATTCAAATAAAAAAATTGATATTTTTTATAAAAATTATAATTGCTGATAAATTCTCATTTAGAAAAAAAAAAAGAAGTTTTTAGTGAGAAAAATCTGTTCTATTCTTCAACAAAGCCTCTAATTCTTCTGAAAAAATGCTAATTTTTTTAAAAAGAAAATTTTGATTTTTTAGAGAAGAAGTCGTTGATTTGTAGAGAGAAGAATCTCTCAGTTTTTTCAAAAAAATCTTACCGCTTGACTATTTTTTTTTCAGTAAAACTACGTTTCTTTTTTCCTTCTTTTTTAATTTTTTAAGAAATGTCTTATTTTTAAAGAAAAATACATCTTAATTCTTCTTTGAGAAAACATCTTAATTTTTCATCCCAATTTAAAAAATAAAAAAGAATTTTCAATTTTTTTTAGCAAAAATTTTTCCCTTGTTTCAATACCCACATACAAACATTCCTCTAATTCGTGTAGAAAAAATCTCATTTTTAAAAGAAGATTTAATAAATTTTTCAAATTACATAATTTATTTTTAAATAATATCTTTCAATTTTTTTGGAAAGAAGAACTCTAATTTTTTGCAGTATAAAAATTTCAATTTTTTTTGAATTTTTTGTGTGGTTTGCAAAATTAGTAGGTAGGTACAAAAAATTATCAATTTTTGAAAATCTTCAAATTATTTCCAGAAAAATATCAATTTTTAAGTTCGTAGGTAAATAAATTTACAATTTTTCAAAATTTCTAAATTGTGAAATGTTTTTTTTTATTTAAAAAAAATCCTATCTTTGAAGTATTTTAAGTTCACGAGTTAAAACAATTTTTTTATATTTCGTTTGTGAGGAGTTCTCTATTCTACATAAATTATAAGTAGATAATGATTTCCAATTTTCAAACATTGTTTTCAAACACAATTTGGTAACATTTTTTTAAATAAAAAAATTGCTGATAAATTCTCATTTAAAAAAAAAAGTTTTTATTGAGAAGAAATCTTTTTTATTCTTCGACGAAGTAAACTCTAATTTTTCTGAAAATTTTTTGTGGGGACTTCGATTTTTTGGAAAAAACATCGTTTATTTGTGGAGAAAAGAATCAATTTTTTCAAAAAATCTTAAGGTCTCTTATATACCTACTTTTTTTTTTTTAGTAAAAATATGTTCCTTTTTTTCCTTCCATTTTTTTGTTTTTAAAGAAATGTGTCTTATTTTTAGAAAAAAATAAATCTCAATTCTTTGAGGGGAAAAAAACCTCAATTTTTCATCCTAATTTTGAAAATATGAGAAAACTATAATTTTTTTTTTGGAGAAAAAAAAACGTTTTCTTGCGTTTTAATGCATACAAATATTTCTCGATTTCGCGAAGAAAAAAAAATCTCACTTTTAAAAGAACATATTTAATAAAAAAAAATTTGTTCCTCATTTTTTTGATCAATTTTTTTTTCAATTTTAAAGCGTGTTTAAATTTTTTTTGAAATTTTAATGGCAGTTTTGTATTTTTCCAAGTCACGAAATAGTAACCAGAATGAGGGAAAAAGTAACCAAAGTAACCTTCTTCGTGAAAAACGAAAAAGTAACCAACTTACTAAAAAGTAATTGCGTATGCATGTTATTGTTCTCTTCCATTCACATATGCCAGCGTATTGCGGTGAAAATGACGATGAATTCGTGTCGTCTGAACACAGTGCTTCGTGCTACAACTACGAATCAGCAAGTTATCGCGACTTGAGCTAGCACAAAAAATTCTAGCTCTACTCGATTTCATCGAATATGGTGCCGCGCGGCGGGCGCGGTTCAAGTAAAGCAATTGTCCAACTCCTATATGTTTGTTCGATAAAATGATAACTGTACCGCGAGTGAAGACAGAGACACATGTTCGGAGGAGGGAGGCCGCATATATTAGTACCTTTGCACGCTCGCATAAGGTGTGAAAATATCGCAAACTAGTTATAGGTATTCCGCGATTTTCTCCGTCTCTCTCTCTTTCTTTCTTTCACGTTTCTCGTATCTATCTTTTTCCAACTTCCTATTCGTTTGTTTCAATATACCCAGGCGTTATCGTGGTTTTCAATCAAATGTACACTCTCGAATAAACATATAAATTTCATTGCGAACGGCTAGAAACCATGTACACGTACTCGGTACTTCTCGTATTCGAACCAAATGGTGTATAACTACATACAGTACATATTTGTAATAGCGCGATACGTGCCTAGTACTAGTACCTAGACCTACTACGTACTTGGTATTCGAAGAAGACGCAACGAGAAGCGTTGAAATGATCCGAAGCGCAGATTAAGCGATTACATTTTACCTGTTGGTTAATCGTTTGCTTAATATTTGAACGCTGAACAGGTCTGCATTTATGCGCAGATAGATACATAATGGGTATAAAATGACACCTTTGTCGAACAGATGAGACTTTTACTATCTGCTTCCTTAGCGATAGAGATATAGCCTTGCCAAAATCAAAATAGAAAAAGAAAGGGGGGCAGATTTTCAAGTGATCTCAAAACTTATATCAGATTCCTGAATCTTGATCATTAACCCAAACTTTTGTATAAAAAGCATAAGTCATTGGAAAATTGCTTGTGGCAAGAGCAGATTTGCAGCAAAATGAAAAAATTTCGATTTGCGGTGAAACTGGTATCTGATTCTTGATTGTTGGCCCAAAATTAGGGAAATGAAGTATCCAGCTCATGTTTTTTAGAAGTACCAAAAATCATTCAGGGTGTGTAAATTAATTTTTTATTTTTTTTTGAAAATTCATGACCTTTTCCATGAACAATATTTTTATGTTTTTCAGGGAGCCCCTTCCAACATAAGTGTAACTTGGAATGAATATTGGGGGGGGGGGGCAAACAATTTCCTTATTTTTTCCAATATTTTGTGATGAATAGTTATTTTAAAAAATATCGAGGGAGGGGTTGAATGCACCTTGAACCCCCTAAGTTATGCATATGCCCTCCAACACTCCTTTTTTTGCCAGCAAAAAATCTACAATTTCAAAAAAAAATTTAACGAATGCATGAATACCTATGCTATCCAAAGAAAAAAATGATACAAACCAGGGACGAACCGAAGCTATTTTTAAGGCGGAATCATCGAAAATGCCAACTTGAATCACTGAAATTTTCCAACTCATACTATCGATACCTAAAAAGTGCCAAAGAAAAAATTACCTGAGAGAGGTGCCAAGGGCGAAAATTTTAAAAATATTTGTTTTTTCAAAGAAATATAGATACTTATTAATATGCTTTCTTCCCATTTGCAGTATCAATTTTTAAAAAATGTTAAAAGAAAACACAGCCCGAGCTCTTGAAGAAAAAATAATGCAGTTTTAGCAAACAAAATATTCAATTATGAAAGAAAAAAAGGTGCAAATTTTGCCTAATAAATGAAAATTTCCCTAGCGATTTTTTTGAAAAATTCACGACTTTTTCATGACTTTCATGACCAATTTTTGAATTTCATGACTTTTTCATGATTTTCATGACCGTTAGACACCCTGTCATTGGAAAATTGCCTCTGGTCATTTTGAGGAAAAGACAAAAATTTTGAAATGCCTAATGTGAAACGGTCATCAGTTTCCCCTTTCTGAACCCAAAATTGGAGCAGATAACATTTATTTGTATTTCAGTTTAATTGTAGATCTCAAAATCATTTCAAGTAACCTCAAAACTGGGGTGAGATGTAATCTGCATCTGGTTAGGAAAAGGCCAGTGTGGTTTGAGCCTTGGGGCCCCCACCGTTTCCTGTCCTAATACATGTCTGCTGCAGGTACCACCCGTTGGACTATCTGGCTTAGGATGCAACTGATCAGACACCTTGGAGCTGTAGTTGCGTCCTCTAGGTGGAACTGGCGCAAAAAAAAAAAAAAAAAAAAAAAAACACCCTCATTTTATCAAAAGACTGGCAATCAGATGCGAATGTTCGAATTGGAGATTATAGACCGCGCGTGATTTGCATGATACTCGTACAATGAAAAGAACACCGCGGTAGCCCGAAAGCGTGAAGATTAAAAAATAAATCTATTTTATCAGCTTGCTCGACCGATCCGCGATTAGCTTACAGAACATCGCGAACGGGACTGTAGGGTGTAGGTCTTGGTACATCAAATTGACAGGTTTACCCTACCTTGGAAATAGGTACTTTGTGTGTAGGGACTTACCGCGTGTACATGATACAATAAATAGGTACATACACTTTTTTCACATCACAACAATCGTAGCAGATTAGTCTGCTTCGAAGTGTCATAATTGCGGTAATGCATTTGTACTGTTAACACGTACCAATACCAAATTTTCCCCGATAGGTTGTGCATAATGCAAATAATACATGTCTATCTCAGTATCTCTGTATCTTCTACATATGTACACTCATACAGACATCAAAACAATCCGAGGCGACCAACAAAACCCCGAAACCAGCTGCAATCGAGATATTTTAATTAGGTACCCAACGGGACGCGACGCGAGGCGTGTAACTTATATCAACTGTCTTTTACTCCGCAAGTTTTCATCCCTCAGCTTAGGAACAATGTGTAAGCCGTAAGGCGACAGAGTGGTTTTGTAATTCGATGATACGAGTAGGAATTAGTATCTAATACAAAAAGGAGCGTGCGTCCTGCTCGCTCTTGTTACCTACCTTTAATCGTTCGTGTCCGCTATGTAAAACCAAAGAATCTGGGCTTCCGTAATTTTGCGTTTGACAATACAATTGACCTTCATTTTTCTGTCTCCTGAAAAACGAAAAAAACAAATAGTATTCGATAGTAACGTGTCGATGTTAACATCGAATCAAGTGTCTTGAGTAATATGCAAGATTAATAAGTTAGTATAATTATCTCAAAGTACAGCCATGAAGAACATTATGCATTTTGTGCTGGATGGTCGGTCTTGTAAGTGTTTTTAAATTGAAAATTGAACGAGTTAATTACGAGTTTTTTTTCTTCTTCTTTATGGTGCATTGTCAGGGTTGAATTCGATGAGACCCACAGAGTATGATCGGTCTTCTCACGAAACACTATCGCGTTAACAGGAACTCTGCTATGTGAGTAATACGTGTACCTCGTAATGCTACGTACGAGTATATATGGATTTTGTTCGCGTGATAATCGATTATTCGGCTGATTGAGAAGGACGATGCCGGCCGTGACAACATTGTTGCGTGTAACATCTTCTACAATAATCTTGATGCTTTTTGGATGTGTGTCTATGTCTATGGCTCTATACCCGTATATGTGATACAATTTTCATTGTGCGTGATGCATCAGCCAGAGTTAACAGTATTTCTGAATGCGTTGCATATACGCACTTTACGTATTTCTAATGCTTTACCCGCGTATCCGGCATTTTAAAAATTCTTCGCATACCTATCGATAATATTTTTTATGCGGTCGCTTTGTACGAGATATTTTTACCTAAGAAGTATGTATAGTATCGGCTCGGAAGACCAGTTTAAATTGTGCCTATTTGAGCCTACCTACTCGTTTGCCTATCTACCCATGCGCAGACACACGCAATTCTCACTTTTAGACAATACTGTATCTACAGTCCACACCAACTTTTGGTCCTCGACAGGGCGGCTGAAAAGTTGCAGTTTTCTGAAAAATCGACATTTTCAAGTTACAAAAAAACAAAACAAAATTCCCTCAGCATGACACCAAAGTTGGGCTTGAATGGCTCCTATTGACGAAAAAAAAAAAACATTTCAATAGAAAAAATTTCCAATTTCACATTTCAGGGTGACCAACTTTCAATTTCCATAAAACAACAAAATTTCCGTATTTTCTGTGGTAAAAATAAATTTTTAATGAAATCGCAATTTGGCAACCCTCAAATGAAAAATTACCAATTTTTTCTATTGAAATAATTTTTTTTCATCAATGGGAGCCATTTAATCCGAATTTCGGTGTCACGCCGCAGAGGTCATTTTGTTTTTTTGTAACTTAAAAATGTCGATTTTTCAGCGAACTGCAACTTTTCAACCATCCTGTCGAGTGTCGAAGACCAAAAGTCGTCCAAATTTTAAAATCAATAGTCCAGGGAGGTGTAGAAACTCAAACTGTTTTTTTAAGAGAGGTGTGCTGGGGTTCCACTCGAGTACCACTGCCCAAAAATAGTGAACCAAAAACCGTTTTTTTTTCTTCTTCAGAAATTACCCTTTTTTTGAGAGCCCCTAGCTTCGCTCTCCTGAGAGTTAGAGGGCTTAAACTTTTTTTGGATGGTGCTCAACTCAAAGTAAACCACCTCTGTGAGTTTGTTCGAAATCCGAGGTATGTTTTTTTTTTCACTCCACCTCAGTAAATATACAGGTGCCAAATAGGTCTAGGCATGTATTATGTAATTTATTCAAGTACGAATACAACGAGTGAGAGATGAGCAACATGTCAATATGGAGAAGATTTTTTGCGAAAACGAGAGTTAGTCGCGAACGAGGAACGATCGACCTTGGAAGGTACACAAATAAACACACAGACAGACAGGTGCCTAACTGCCTATGCCGATTTTAAATGGATAGAAGGTATAGGTATATTTACGTAGTTTGGGTATTCGAGAATCGTGATCCTTATTATCTTATGTTAGGTCTGCAGTAAACACGTGAAGCGATGTACGGATGTTTTTACCTATTTTAATAAATAGTTCTAATAGTAACCTGCTGCAATCAACGCTATATTATTATCTGGTATCGGTATTTTCACTTTTTTTTTAGTTAGTAAAATTGTATACCCTGCGGCCACAGAGAGGTAGCATTTTAGCTTCGGGTAAACCATATTTTTTTTTCGTTCTTTTCTTATTTTTACCTTTATCATTTTCAATCCCACGGTGATGCGATATTCTAGGAAAATATTAAACGCTTTTGTTTTCTTTTAATTTGATATCGGGCATGCTTAAGGGAATTTGTGTGTATTTTTTTTTTTTTTTTTTTTTTCACTCGAAGGTTTTAGTATTGATTCACGAAGGTCTAATCCAGCGAAGCGAAATTCTTAGTAAGAAAAACTATGTATAATATTTATATCGACGTTGGATTACCAATAATTGCTCGAATGTTTGGTATCTATTTCAGAGCTCGTTCCTCTGCCTAACTGTCTCTTAGCTTTACTAATTACCGAATACTTATAGATGGCGTGTTAGAGGGAAAATTTTGTATTCTGCGCATTTTTGAAACAATTTGCAAATAAAGGATTCATTTCAATAAGAGTATTCAAGGTGAACTGTACGTGTGAAGTTCAGGAAATATTTAGGGAATGAGCCGAAGGCGAATGCACTCTTTACTCCATTCGTTGCGTTTGTAAAACTGCACTTTTTCACGGTAAAGAATATTAAAGGAAGTGGATTTTCAAACGATGTTTATCAATTGGGTTTTTCTTGGTGTAAAAATTTTGTTGTGACTCGCGAAAAACTGGTAAAAAACATAAATGATCATACGAATGCAGTATAGGTAAACTTTACGTAGGTAGGTAGGTTAGGTACCTATTTCCTGTGTCACCATGACGTAAATGAGACGTACCTATACAATAGGTACATAAGATAAGTAAGCATAAGCAAGCTAGCACGCATAAACTATATAATTAACTTGTTTTGTTATACGAACCCTTTTATGAATGATTTTGTTTGTCTTTTTTTTTTTTCGCACCGAATGAAAAGTGGAAGGAGAAACGGAACCGGTGACAGCAGGGGGGAGTCTTTGCGTTTCCCACGACGATTAATAATGTCATTTATATAATAATACTTACGATATGGTCGTAAGTTATGCGTAACGCGCCAATTGATGGATTACCACACAGTCACAATAAATAAGCAGCATATGTGTAGCCTATGTTTTGAAAGGCTAAAGCCAGTCGATGGCCATGACGACCCGTCGCTACTGTTTACTTTAATCGGCTTCGCGAGCTAGCTATAGAGAAACTGTGCTATTACTCGTTTATCTGCCAACTGCTATAGATTTTGAATTTTCAGTATTGAGTGGTTTTGTAAATAATGTAAAAATATATAGTAAAGTGTAGTAACGATTTGAGTGAAAATTTGACCACAAGTCACATCTGATAAATGCATAAGTGGATCTGGATACTGTGCTCGGGCTGGGAAATAATTTGACTCCGATCTTAACTACAATAATCTTCTTCTTTGTAAAATAAAACATTTTTCCTAGTGGGTAAATTTGTCATATTATTTTTTCACAAAGTATTTCTTCAAAATTATTATACTATAAATTTTTTTCTCTCACTCGAGGTTGTAATATGTGTTTTTTTAACAATTACTTTTCTGTTTGACTCGAGCAAAGATTTTATAATTTTTTAAAAACATTTTGGAAAGATTCTTTTTGATTTTTAAATCAATTTTATTATTTTCAAAGCGAACTCACATTTTTGGAGAAAATCGAAAGAAATGCTTTTAGAGAGATTTTTATAAGCATATTATGTAATACCTGGAATGACAGATACTTCGGCTTATGAACAGCCTTTCTTAGCTGCTAGTATTTAATATGCCTATGTATAGACACAGAATGTGCAGTTCTCGCACACGCATCTTCTGGCATTGCTATTTTGTCATACAATCGAGCATACAGGTTTCTACTTGCTTCCCTTACCTCTCCTCTTGTCGGCATTGCACGTTATTGGCCTTTGGCTGTCAAGTATCATTTCATTTTGTTTAACTTATATTCGAAAGACAGAGAACGATTAACACGTTACGTTGACCGACAGATTTTTTAATTTCCATATTAAACGCGGCTGTTAGGGGGCGAATTATTTACGATGCGATGCGATATTCTCGTCTGCGAAGGATTGGACCGCGCCGCCGCCGTGCCATCGCCACTCGACTGTATACAGTGTAGGCGGCTGGTACAGCCCTGCGGAAATTATTTTTGCTATCGCCATTACCATACCTGCGTATGTAGACGTAAGTTTTATCGAGTGTCCTTTTCAATTCGTCGTATATAAATTTGAAACATTATAAAGTGTAATTAATGCAAGATGACTATACCCATTTCAAAATTAGATAGATAGTTAGGAGGTGCCTACAAAATGTGAAGAATCTGTGTTCATGTTGATACATATTTTACTCGTAAGTGCATACGTAATAAGCGAGCGAGCGTCCAAATACATTACATAAAGTACCTATACCTACCTACACAGATGAAATGCACGTAAGTAAATTACTTTGCATTGCAGATAGTAGGTAGGTAAGGTATCTGCAATAGTATATTATGTACATATATACATACGTACATATCTTTGTACTAGAGCCTTAGCATATTCACATTTTTCGCTTCCATCTAGCTAGGAATAAAGCCTGTAATGCGGTTTTTGCTGCTTTTACAGGCCAGTTTTTCGATGTCATTTGCATATCGTAGCCAATACCTACTACACAGTAGCCGCAAACGAGACCTTTTTCTATAAAGCCGATAGCACTGCGACGCAACGCAACCGTAAAGCCTTTTCAGAATTAATTTTGCACCTTTTCGATTTCGAGGAAATTTGACTGGATACGTCTTTATAACGAAAGTGGACGCAGTATGGTATTTCTAGGCTATACTCAACGCTATGTGTGCCTCTTTCAGCATCAGCCTTCAACCCTTATACGCAACTGAAACTCTTAACTTATTGGTGTTTCATTTTGCGAAACTGTGTGCGGAATTTCTACCAACATACGATACTATTTAGATAAAATAAACTAATTGTTCGAAATTTATATTTATAACAATATTTTTAATGCTCTCGTCATTGATGTTCTGACAGTCGATATTTCGATATAATTTCTTTTTCATCCTCGAATTCCTAACATATTGAAACCTTCGAACGAAAGTAGGTTATCAATTACGAGTATAAAGGAAATTTTCTTCAAAGGCTTTCCAAAGTAGGTAGGCAGTTTTTTATATGTACGTGTCCGAGTTTATTACATATACCTATAACCTAGTATACAGTCCAACATGTAAAAGCATCGGAGATGTGAGGGGGAAAAAAAGAGAAAAATGCTTGATTACCTTTTATGGTAAGAAAAAATCGTCAAAAGAATAAAACCTTTTTTCAAAAGCGAAATTTAATCTCGTTTCGACGAAGTAGGGCATGTTTTGTTGGATAAATTCTATCATCACGGCGCAATTTTTCATCACGACTGGTTTTTTGTAGAATGTAGTCTAAGCTATTTTATTTGTAGTAATAATAATTTGTATTATCTAACATTTTCAACGAAAAATTTTCTTTTTTAGTTTGGAGTAATCAGTAACTGGAAACACTGACAGGCGACGGAGTGAATACCAGGTATGTAGATGTAAGAGAGGTTTTTTTAATCGAATAATACCCAGATATAACTATCCTTATCCTAGTACTTTTGTGCCATGTTCAGTGTTCACCTTGCGTCTTATGTGAAAACTGAAATGAAAAGCATTGCCACCCACATACCTATCTTCTTTACCTGCGTTGCACTTGTAGTGCCTCGACTGCGCTACTCATTGACAACTCAGTTTTGTGTATACTTCAATACTCGTAGATAAGTGGCGTAGGAAAATGGTATTTAAGATCAAACACGATTCTGTACATTTAGACTTCACTGAACTAGCCTGTTCAAATTAGCACACGTGAACAATTGTTATGCCTTACTCTTCCGAAGTCTCCGCTCCAGGAGCTCGTGGTTGTCCGTTTGAGCGCAAAGAAAAGTAGTTAGAACTTCTCCCTTCCGTCACCACATACTTCACACTCATCAAAATTATTTTCAAATAAGAAGTTTCTTGGAGTAAGGGGGTCTGTTTTTTAATGATTCGTTTTTTTTTTTTGGAGTAGGCCTGTCCATTTTTTGAAAGGCTATACCGACGAATCAAAAGGACTTTCCAACTCAAACAACTGAAAATTTACAACTCAATCACGTTTGCATTGATTTCGCGTTATTTTCAAAATTTGAAACTAAACAATGAGAGGGATTGAAGCCTGAAGGGGATTAGGTCAGCATTGAAACGATTTGAATTTCTCCTATTTGTTTTGAGCCCGCTAATTTCCTTGCTACTAAAAGAAGCAAAAATGAGTACTGCTTGAATGGGCAAAAATTTTCTATGAAAAAATGCTTCGTAGCGGGGCAAAAGTTTTGGGAAAAATGATATTTTGAATACATTTTTTGTATAAATTTGTAGATAAGTAAGGAGTTCCTTTTTCAGAGATGTTTTTGGAGTAAGGAGCTGTTTTTGGGTCAAAAGTAAGGAATTTTTTAGCTGAAAGTATGACTTTTGTATGACTTCTACATATAACCTTGTAGACACCTCAACTATATTATGTAGGTACTACATCGTTATCTTCTATAATAGTTTGTTTCTCTCAGTGCAATTCAACGTTACACATTAGTTCAGCTCCAGCGACGAAAAACCTGTTTAATCAGAGGGTATTGACTTCTTATAAGGGTATCAGAGGATAGGTGACAGTTGAGGGATGAAAATCTTGCTTAGATCATTTGTTTGGAGGGTCACTGTAGTTTGTTTTGTACTAATTATATACTATGTAGAATCCAGGAATTTTGAAATTTCTGAAGAAAAATTCAGCCAAAATACTCGAATCAACTAAATTTAGAAAAACAATTTTCGAATTGAAATCTTATGACATCTAGTCATTTACTATCTAGACTAGAAGCAGAGGCAAATAAGGAGAAATGAGCTTTATGGGAGGTTAAGAGTGCCTAACTGTTGCACGCTGTGATTATGCAAATGAGGCAGTCGCTTATAGATAGATACGCTTGCTTCCATGCACTGGGCTATATAGACAGGCTACTAATACATACATATGTTGACGATTATTATACTGTTGTCATTAAGTCATTTATAGTAGATACGATTCCTAATGTTGGTATGCGCATTCATGTCGAGTTATCTTCCAAAACATGTGAAGCCATTATCACGCAGACGCGCATATAGGTATCATAGTTTGAAAAATTTGTCGGTTTTGTCTAACGTGGTTACAAATACAGTCTCCCGGGTATCGAAGGTGTGTCAAACTAGAACGGAAAAGATTTCTTACATTGTTGTAGTTTGCTGTAGGTACTGGGACCGGAGTAACGGTTAATGACGAAATCTTTGTCATAAGTCATTTATAGTTGTAGTAAATCTATCCGGATAAAACTTCAAAAATGAAGAAACTTTTTTCCACGGGGAATTAAGCATGTATTTTTACACAGAACGTCGATCAAACTGCGTATGTCCGTACATACATATAGGCTAAGTTCAATCTGTGAATCTTACAAATGAAATGTGGCTGTATTAGTGTATTGCATTACGTTGCCCCGTATCGGCTCATACTTTGTAAGTGAATATTTTTTTAAATCATCTTCATTCAACTATACCTCTTTCCCATTCTAAAATCTACGTTTTCATTGAAAATGATGCTCAATATTTTCCAAATTAAAAATTTATGAAATTAGCCCCGAGACGTATCTCTATGAAAGCTTATGATATGTTCAAAACATCATCCGAGAGAAAAGAAGTAAGTAGGTACATGTTTGAAACTTTTCAATTTTTTAAAATCAAAAATCAAGAAAAGTTCTCTAAATAATACATGTAAATGTAAACAGTTTACTTTTCATTTTCATTTTTTTATCAACTATTTTTCGAAAAATTCAGAATTTGAAGAACCACTACAAGATTTTTTTCAGTGTCACTTTTCATGATTTTCTCAGACTTTTTGATAACATTCTAATTAGCTATTTGCCCCAGCCTTCTGGTAGGGCAATACTATAGGTAAATAAGTATAAAACTGAACTTTTCAAATTGCATAGGTACTTTCCCAAATTAAAAAATATACATACCTAAATGTATAATTGTATATCAATCGCTAGTGAAATAACACTTTAGATTTACTTTTGAGGTACCTAAGTAACCCTTCCTACTTCCGCATCTCCCGCTGTTCTTTCAAACGCTGTAATTACAACTTAAACTCGCTCGATTTGAAACGAACTACCGCACAGTGTATAAAAAGTTACAATTTTTCATGTGAATCAACAATGATTTGATGACAAAGCTAGGATCTTTAAGTCATTTTTCGTACAAAATTTCAATAGAACAACTCTATTTTAGAATTTAGATTATGAATTACATCATTATTCGCTGTTGTTGTTTTTAGTCGTTGCATTGCGGGTTGCATTCAAAATAAGCTAACCTCCTTTTAAATTGCGTTTAGCACTCGGCGTGTAGTCTCAATCGTTTGTTTCATGAATTGGGTATTGATTTTGGTGCGCATACTTACTCGTATAATATGCATTATTATGATATGATATACGATGAGATGACAACGATTATCGAATGAACCACAGGTAGTCGTGAGTATTATTTAAATACCTAGCAAATCGAGAGAATGTGTGGGTATGATAATAAGATTAGAAAGTGAGTATGTTGATCGTGATACGAGTTGATTAGTTGTTTTCGATAATATTGGAGAAGCTTATTAGCTCAATGTAAATAATTTTTTCTTATATTCTTTCATTATTTTTGTTGTTTTAATTTGTTTCTCTTTTATTGCGATTTTTTAAAAAAATACCTACTCGTATTTAAGTTCACCCGAGTTCAAAGAATTTGGATATTTTTTTTTTTTACAAATTCCACCATTTGTTGATACAAATTCTTTGATGCCTTCATTTTGAGAGAGAACTTGATATTCATAATAGTGTGTGAGTAAGTGTCGAACGCATGCACTTGAAATCGTTCAAGTCTCGTTGAAAGAACTCTTTTTCACACGAAATGTAATTCTAATTATAAATGTACTCTTATACGTGAAATACATGACGGTGAGGTTTGGATTACAACTTGGCCTTTCATTCGTTTCATGTATCTCATAGAATTCTGCGCTTCTTCTACAAATACTGACGACGATGTTGGTATCATATTTTTCATTTTTTCAGACGTTCGTTTCTTTTTGCTGCGATTTTTAGCTTCCGCTAGGCAGTGCAGCTGACACTGTGCAACTAACACGCGCGTCGTCACCCTTAATCCTTTAACCTAACTATAAGTAGGTAGGGTGTCACGATGGTTGCTGAAAATTAAAAAATTCTTTTCCAATTTCTTATCGAATTTCGATATAAGTAATATTTTTTCTCCATTATTCGTTCTTTTGTCGCACGCAATCTTACGCCCATTGTACGTAAAAGTACGAATTCGAATGTAATATACGAGTGTGTGTTTATAGTTCTCATATCCGCTGCGCCACTCTGCCTACCACGGTTCGTCGCTTGGAATCGTCATTTTCCAAACGTGTGCGATATTTCATTAATAAACGATTCATTTTTTTATTCGCCTGCCCTGCCTCCTCTTCTCTCTCCTCATGCTGTCTTCTCTTTCTTTTTGTCAGTTTTCGATTGAATTCTTTCGAATAAATTCCATCTATGATTTTGATATCGTTCATTGCGTTTCATTCAATAAGGCACGCAGCATATTTTTTATGACGAATCGATCGGTATGCTCGCATAAAACAAAAAAATTCTTCCACCTTTTGCAGCGATTAGTGATGTGCCAGTGAAAGTAATTTTTCTTTTCATGGAAAGTACCTTTTATTTTTTATGAAAAGTGCTTTTCTCTTTCATGAAAGGTATTTTTCTTTTTCATGAAAGGTACTTTTCTTTTTCATGAAAAGTACGTACTTTTCTTTTTTATGAAAAATTGAAAAGTTGAGTTGATTTTGAAAAGTACTTTTCAAACATGAGAAAAATCAAGTGAGCTATCAATTTACTCGTTAGTTGTTAGAGACAGTCTTCTAAAACTTTTCACTACTTTTCACAACTTTAACATTATTTTTCAGCTTCTTTTCAACTTTTCTTTTCACAAAATTACTTTTCATAGAACATGTCCATCTCTATAGCAGCGATGAATAGAGAAAAATAAAATAAAATAAAATGTTGAAAATTGATAATTTGTGTAATGAAAAATGTTATGAGAAGAAAACATAAATTGGACGATTTTACCAACACCTATAATAATAATATAGTGGTACTGGTATGAAAAAGAAGGTGAACTTGACGCATTGTTTGCTAACGGTCGAGAAAGGCTCAGCGTCGCATCTTTTTAATTACATCGAAATAATACCGATTATTAAACATACACTTTTCAGTCGTACCTTTACGAATAGGTATTATTACTGTGGCTGCGCGTATATTTTCTGCTCGGATGAACTATTGAGGAAAGTGCTGCTGCGCTGCACCGCGCCACGCCACCGTGGCGGGCCATTCTTTTCGTTTAAGTCGACGTCGGATTTATTTCATGTTCGGCGAATTCACCACTTTGCTATTTCAGTTTCAATAGATTTAGGTACCGCATTATGCGCGTACGAGTAAGTGTATTATACTAGAAGGTGTATCTCTCTATACCTACCACTACCTAGTGTGTATGTAGAGTTACGTTCAGCTTTATGCGCGATTATGAACGAGAATTTATAGGAGGCTCGGTGTCTTTGACCTTTGTTGAAACAATAGGCTACATAGGTATACTGTAGCTACTTTTGGCTTTGCCAAAGTGTTCGTATGAAAAGAGCTAAATTAACTCCCGAGATCCGTTGTTTTTCTTTTATAGCGGCTGCACTCGTACGCTCCGCTAGCTAGCTAGGTAATAGGTATAAGAAAGAATTTCCACTCAAGAGGTTCTTCAGCTTCTTTCGTAGCCCGGAGAAATTTTCATCAATGAAAGAACGAACAAGAGTCTCGGTTACAATACGCGAATTAATTAGCCGATCTCTAAACAATGTACTATGAAAAATGCACGTCGAAAACGATTAATAGTTCGAATGACGTCGAGGTTTGATTTGCGTTTGTTCGATAGTTTGAGTTGAGAGTTGCGATTGCGATTGCGAACAAGAGCAACGATGACCGTTATTTCCCCCCCCCCTAAATTTCTGTCCCTCTGTGGCGCGGCGTCGTCTCCACATCTCAATCACGCCTTAGGATTGAGTTATAGGTACGAGTACGAGTAAGTGCCAAGCTCGACGTAGCGCAGTTCCTTGCTGCGACAGATTTCCCGGAGTGTGAAACGGTTCGCGCGCTGAAACATCTCGACCATGCAATAAGATTTCCTCGCTCGGATATTTACCCGCCTAAAGGAAATTATTACTTATCAGATCAAATTGAAGGAAGTTCTCGCGTGAGCATGCAACAATGCTGTAATGTGCAGTTCGTCAATTCAAAATTAAAATTATTTGGTTTAGTAGGTATAGCTCACTTTGACGTATGAGGAGCGAGAAAGATACAGGAATGAAAATGATTATACGTGACCCTGCCCATGAAACGATGCTTAGGTGCACCTAAAATCATGTTTTTCAGAAACAACCAATTTAAGTTGTAAAAGTGTATAGCTCTGGTTCAGTGCGAGATATCGTTTTGAATCTTTGAATAATCAATGTTATCATCAAGTGGAATAAAACAAGTACTTTTGAGATTTTTCATCACCTTATCAGTGGTGCCGCAGTGAGGAGCAAAAAAAAGATAAAATGAAATTGTGATGGGAAATTTTTTTTAACTACAAAAACTTCTTAAGAAGACGTATTAAAACAAAAGCATCGGGTGATTTCTTCAACTGTCCATATTTCACTCAATTTTGAAGATAGAAAGGTGGGACCAATGCCAGTGGAAAGAGGGAGGTCTGAAATGCCCGAAACCATAAAACCCCAAAAATCAAAAATTTAGGAGTAAGCATTTTTCTTGGGGCAGGGTCACATATATGTATCTATAGCATTAATTAATACGTTTATATTTTTTATTCGCCCAGTTACGCTCATCAGTTTACATTATTATTCATTGTATTTCGGCATCGTGTAATGTGGTATTTATCAAAAATCACATTATTTTGACGATGACTGCAGAAGTGATTATTGTAAGTGTGCTCGTTACGATAAGATTTATGATTTTTTGCCAACTGAAATGCGTCAAACAAGTTGCAATTAGGTTGATTGGTAGGCAAGAAGGCAGCAGTATAATTTATCGGAAGGGGCGGAAATGTTTGAAGATTCTACCAAATGTACATATAATTTTGTTCACACGAAAAATGTTGCTGTCAACTTGGATATACAATATTTCGTGCTATAACGCAATGGTATAGCACTAGCAGAGATACAGTGCCACTGCCGGCCTCGGCAGCGAGTGTACCTACTTATACTAGATGGTATATATTACTTATAACATCGAATTATTTACCGTTTTCTGTCCAATGAATACGATTCGCGTTTCACACCAGCTGTAAATTTCATTACTCTTGTAAATTGCACCACAATGAATAATTCATAGAGAAAAGTGTCGTCGCTATCGTAGCCGTTCAATATGCATTATAAAAGCGGCAGCAGAACCAGCAACGGCAGAAAAAAATGCAGAACAAATAATCGTACACAGATTGAAAAATGTAAAACCATTCCTAATAATCGTCATACTCGAACGCAGGTAATTACTCGACGAATTGAAAAACGAAAATTGAACGTAAAATTGAAGAAAGAAAAAAAAAATCAAAGAAAAATTCACATCACTGACACTTGCCCCGGTGAACCAAAAAAAAATTATAAAATACGGTTTTCGACGAGCGAACCGAAGAACCGAAAGATCGCGATGGAAGAAGCACTGCAAGAACAAGAAAACTGCGGACTGTGGCGAAACACGTGTTGTACGATGCACGTGAACGGCATTAAAGGCGAGAGGTGTGTTGTGAATTGTGATAGACGGCACCGGCAGCGGCACGCAACCATAGCACCGCACCGTACCATCGCATCGTCCAAGTATAATTGTAACTAGAACTACATTTATCTAATTTGAATAATCGCGCAAAAGAGCGGAAAGAGGAGGAGAAGGAAGATGATGGCGAGGACGACGAAAAAAAAAAAAAAAAAAACTATACGATATACTCGTAATATCGCACTATCGCGGTACGTACAAGTTGGAAAACAAACACCAGGACGACATCCGCACAGGCACAGCGTAGCACGATCAAGAGGTGAAAGAATAGGCACTAGAGTCTAGATGACTGAACTGGATGCTGCGAAGTAAAGAGTTTTACCGTGTCTGTGTACCTCGTACCATACGAGTACGCCACGCTACCGAAGTGATTTGGTTTCTACAATCTACACAGTATCTGTATACTATGTGGTGTGTTGTGGCGCACAGCACACTTGCACAGATCAGTTCAAACCACCAGCATAAGCGCATGGAGAAACACATCCTCATCCACCGGCACCGGCTGCTTCTTCGCCAACCGCCACCACACCGCACTGTACCACCTCTGAGTCCACCAGACTGCATGGATGTTGAGTTTTAGGTTGGGCTAAGCCGTAATGCTGTGTAATTGTTGGTCTTGGTACTTATTTCTTACGAGTAGTTGCATTTAAATCGGTACATTTAGCTGTACTTGCATGTATAATAAGAGTAGGTACGGTATGTTTATGTAGAGCAGTACCTACTACCTGTAGTGGTTCTTCTATGCTCGTCGAATAGACAGGTTTGAAATAATAATATCCACATATCTGTCATTCCCAAAATCTTTATTCCTGTTCTTAAGATGTCAAATCACCCACCAGAGGTGTCCTATCAGACGCAGTGAAACAGCCCACATGTTTTCAAATGTAATAGACAGCTGACTTCTTTACTTTATACTTCTTGGAATTCTTGAAAAGCTGAAAACTCTGTGAGAGTGAATGAATGAAATATTGGCGAGATCGCGAATCGGTGTATGTAAGTCAGGAAGTGAGGAGTGAGCGAAAACGTCGATCCGAACGAAGATCATCTCTTGAGCCATTCAAACTCCAAATCAGTATTAACAATGAGAAACGAATTGGGCGAATCAACTTTCAAAATTTGCGAGAAATTGCCCGGTTTAGAGGCCACACTCGGCACATAATACACGAACACTGTGTGCTTCACACCTACATCACAGGGTATAAGGTAGGTAGGTTCAGGTAGTTGGATTTTGGTGTATGGGTAGGCTACATGCTATATACGTACGCGTATTATTCAAAAACTAGACAGTAGTAAGGTAATTAATTTGTAAATACTTTGATGGTGCCGAATAAGTGCGGATACCTTTCCTACGTACGTACGAGGTACAAGTACAATTGGCTGAACAAGGTGCGTGTTTGTGTGTTAGTGTAGGTTCAGGTACTCTATTATACCTTTGTACCCAACTAAGTAATGTAATGCTGCGTTTCATACGTTAGTGTAATTGTGTAGGACTACATAGTACTAGTACACATCACACACACACACACACACACGCGCGCACTCATAAACTCGACTCTCGACTGCGAGTACAGTTGCGGGTATTTTGAAGGTACTAGTTATGTTGGTGATTTTGTTTGCATATTAGCAGCTCGCGTTTCGTAATCGTTACCGCGCGTATTCGTATAATTGGCCATAAATTAAAGACGTAGGTCGACGCACGATTTTTTCCAAATTAATCTCATCTAACTTAACCAGCAGTGCGCCGCGCCAGAAGCGGTGAACCATTAATAGCTGATTGATTCGGTAGCGTAGGTACGGGGCGGCGACGTCGATGGAGATGGCGATGGCGATGGCGTGATTACGTCGCGTCTCGTCATTGCAATTGCACTGTGTTAATTGGACGTGCACGCGGACGCGATCAAGGCTTCGTGTCATTTAGGATGGAAAAAATTTACGAAGGAAATGATTCGTTTCCTGATCGAGTGACAAGCCTAGTCAAATGTGAATATATTATTATGATCGAGAGTGCGCTGTCTAAAATTATAAATAATAGATACTCCCAGAAATTGAACTAACTACACGCGTACATTAAGTATTATGGTATAAGTAGGTACTGATATAAATTTCCGATACGACAGGGTGTCCAACAAAATTCCAAAATCAAAAAGTAGAACTTATTGTGCAGAACCTCTATTAGGACATTTTCAAAATGAAAAGTTTATCCATGGACAAAATAATATTCAAAGAGGTACCTACTAGAAAAAAGGTGATTAGACAAGATGGACTATGAAAATTTTTCAGGAAGGAGGGATAGAAATTAGAATCATTACAGAACATATCAACTTTACTGTTGGTAATTGCCAGTTCTACCGAATTTGCTGTGATTTTGCGTTATTTTTAGATTTCTCAACAAAACAAAGGGAGAAAGTGAACATCCAGAGCTTTTGCAGGCAGGAAGAGTGCCAGACATTCCATGAAGAGTTTTAATATTATAAAATGCTACCTACAGCGGCTACAGCGAGGTGCAATACCTGTCCTTTACAGAGAGCAATAATCTGTTATACCAGTGAGAGTGTTGTCCACTCGCATATACTGCTTAGGTCGGGGGGCATGATAGGCGAGTGTTATCTACTTCTCCAAATTATACCTTCAAAGTTTATTGTAATGAATGAAAAATACGAGTACCTAGCTAGCTACCTGAGTAAAAACCACTACCTATACTGTCGAGTTGTATGTAATTCTGGGCCATGTTGGCGATTAATTTCATTCACCTACGGTCGTTGGCGTCCAATTTAAGCGACGACCTTGCTTGGTTCGATCATCGTGCTGGAGATAGAGGCAGAGGAACAGAGGGTATCGTACGCGGACATAGTGGTAGGTATGTACCGCATATTGCAACTATCTTATACTCAATTTGTAATTTGATCAATGCGTATCCACTTTCGGAATTTCTGCAAGATAGACTATAACAAAAACTATTATATTGTTGATAGAATAATAACGTGAATAGATTTTTTTCAAGAATATTTTGTTGTCTTAGTTTCCAAATCAGTGGTTGATAAGTTGGCCCATCTGCGACATAGAAACTTTGGTGTCTTCAGAGATCTCAAATGTGTTCATGATTTTTTTTTTTTTTTTTTTGAAGTATCACAGTGTTTTTGTTTTTGCTCTCCAGAAATCATTTTGTAGTTGATCTCTGTCATCCGTCTTAATCAGTGTATTCTTTGCAGAACGTCTTCTGTCCAATGATTGTTTCCATATTTTTGTGACGAATTTCTGCCTTTTTCTTGTTCAATTCTTGAACTTTCTTTCCATTGTACTTTACGTGTGCAAGATTACATTAAGTTGGATTATGAGTGGGATAGGAAGCATTCTGGCCATACCTTCTATTTTGTTAATTTGAGCGAACTTTGGCATTTGATGCCCTATTTTCTCCCTAATTTTGGCCCCTTACTTTTGAAGTGGTCATAATTCTTGGATTATTTTTTGTACCTCTTTTTGAAAGTTTTTGTTAACTAGAATTTTGAATAGAATCTTTTGGTTTCCTCTGACGTAAGTCTTTTGTGCATCAGTGTTCATCTGTTCACTCCGAAAACCCATTGTGACTCAACTCTACAATGTCTTCCAAGACTTCTGCCAACCTCTTTGCCAGTAGAATTTTTGCATATGTACATACTTAGAAGGCAGAAGGTATAGTTTTTCATTTTTCTCATTCGTATCTACTTTTTTGTAGTGGAAACCCACGACAGAATTGTAAAAGTTGTATGATTATCCCGTCACGTGCTTTTTACATTTTACTTTAATTTGCCTGTTTTGCCCATTAATTTACCACCATTCATTGCAAACTTTTGGATAGACAGAATTTTATTAGCATTTGAACGGACTTTAGGAACAACAATCTGCCAAATGTGTGTTGGTCCAGGTGAATATTCAACGTTGGCGTAGCAGTTAACCCTTGGCAACCTAAGGTCGACATTTGCTTAATTGATTGCAGATGAAGTGGGGTAGTTGGAGGTGCTCATTAGTCGCATTCGGTGTCTCCCTCGTATCGAACTTTGGCGTTTTCTAAGTTCTAAGGAGCCTATTATGTACTTACCTACTAGGTAGATGTACAGGTATGGCAATTGCCTGTCTTGTGCTTTGTCGTCAATATAAACATCATTATTCAGATTTCACTCGAACCCCACCACATCGGCTTGTCATTCCTCCTTCAGAAGCGACCTTTTCCCTCGCATCGTCGTCTCGACGCTTAGCTCTCGTAATTCACAAACTTATTCGTCGAATGGTCGAAAGCATCGCGTCGCCACAGTTTGGTTTGTTATTGCCATCGCGGGTTAATTTGAATACCAAATTAGCTACGAGGATGAGTACAAAAAGCCTAATCTACTCGTAGATTCGAGCTGGTGAAAAAAGAACTATAGAGGATGCTACGTTAACTATTTTAATGTTATTGTTAGAAAGTACTGTGGCTACTCGGAGCAAACTTTTACTGTCCAAAAGGCAAATGGACGCGAACCACCAGTTACTAAGTGTATAGTATACCGAATTAGTATAGTACTCGTATCAGCTTATTTTCTGTTAATATAGCAGAGAGTATAGCCTGCCAGGTGAATAACCGAGGTGTACAACATGCCTCGAATAACGTAATACGTATTGCATGCGATTTAACGTAAAGCTTCCTATTACGAGAAACGCACGAAACGAAATTTTTGACCCGGCACATCGTAGACTCGTACGATACCTACCTACCAACTTAGTAGTACTCACTAACGTTTAATTAAAACTTGGTATTCGAGTGTTATCGCGTTAATCAAGTCGAAATCGATGTCTATAATGTACCAGTACGCTGTACAGTATGTACTTTACGCGGTATTGGCAAGACCTGACTTCTCGTTACCCTTTCTTCATTGTGCCCCGATAGCGTTTGGGCCCAACTCGCGCCTTGATGTTAGAAAGGAAGGTCACCGCATAACATCGCGATCCAGTTGCAACCTGCGCTCCTTAGCGAGGCGCAGCAACCACATTGAACGTGCGAAGAAAGCGAAAGAGCAGCCAGCAGCAAGAGAGGATAGTGAGTTTCCTTTCCTCTTTTCCTGTATAGATGGCCTATCAAAATATTTCGAGTATTCGTAAACGCGCGTATATAGCCTAAAGAAAGTGGCTTACGTCTCTGCTAACGCATATACCTACGAATAGAAGAAGTATGCAGCCCTCTCATGCTTGTATTATTGAACCAGTTTTTGGTCTTCATAAGTAATGAAAAAATTTCTGCTTTATGAGATGAGAAAAAAGCTTCATTTAAAGTTGAAGTTGTAAAGTGTTGCTTCTCCTGAACTTTTTTGGTCCTTACAAGGATCGAAGCGACAAAAGCGAAACTCAATCTGGCAGTTTGACACGCGTGTTCGTTTTTCATTCGTAATTATCGCAGCTCGTATCGCATTATTAATTACCCTTTGGTACCCCTAGAGATAGATAATATAATATCGTATATCAATATTTAGGCTTACTTGGGTCGCTTGCGTTGCCACAAATTAACCACCAACGATGTCATTTTCACGCACCACAATCACACCGAGACATCAAACTGTAATCGCAACACTCATCTTCGTAGTCTGTTGTACAAAAAAAAAAAGGACTAATACCGATAAGGACACGACACGAACGACCTGACTGTATGCACTGACCACTGGCACTTGACACTTGGTGGCTTGGTTTTATTTTTCCTCGGTTTCCTTACGTGCATGATACCAACCTATACTTCTATGTATATAGTCTGTCGGCACTTACTGCGTATCGAATTCGACGACGTATGGTACGTAATAAAATTAACAGCGAGTAGGTACCATAGGTTCGAACGCAACGCAGGTGAAAGTACCAACCAGCAGTGTCCAGCATGGAATAGATACCTATTTCTATGTTCCTACTAGCAAACCGTATCTGTCGTAAAAATAATGGAAAAATGAAATAAAACAAAACGAACGCTCCGAAATGATCTCAATTATTCGACAACGGACGAGTCAAGTTTAATGGGTCGTTACAATAAAAATATCGAGTCGAATTCCGCGCTAGCGCTGGCGAGAGACGCAGACGGGTTCCACCTGTTGCGCGCCAATATGGAAATGGAATATCATCATAGCTGGAACGTCGCGTCGAATTCACTATTCGTACTTGTACGTTGTTTTCTCGTCGTCGAGATCCTCAATCTCACGATGTGTGAACCTCGCCAACTCTAACCGAAACAGGAAGTCTGTTTTTGAAAAAAAAAATTATCAAAAGAATCGAATCAATGGCAGAATGGCACCCAAAAACAGATACTGTAAAGAAACCAGAATATACTGGAATAATGCGAAAACAATGTCCCTATGTCCCAAAAGAAATTAAAACCCAAATCGGGAGGAAAAAAACATTGAAAAACTATAGCGTACATATTCTTGCGACATGTTTAAGCATCCGAAGATGATAATGTAGTCGAAAATTTAAATAAATGGGCGGATTTCGGTTCGGATGCGTAGCATTTCTAATTTAATCAGCTCGCAGGCAAATCTTACGGAGCCCAGGCGACCGTGGCCGTTGCTCGGATCGGATCGGATCGCATCGCATCGCATGCCAGAATATGTGTATCTATGATACACACGACATAAGGGAGAAGAGGACGCGGAATTCGATCGCGTTGAATTCTTTTATATGTCTAGAATAGATACAGATAGGTAACATACTAACTATACAACTACGTACTATAATGAACGCGAAATATTTTTGTTGGTCTATGGGGTGGTGTGGCAGCGAAGTACACGAATCACCGGTTACAATATTATTTTATATTCGTTTATATTCAAATTATCTCCTTTTATCGGAACGTTTTCGAGGTGATCGTATTACCTACCTCGGAGATATAGTGAAGAAGGTGTAATGAGTCGCGTCCTGTACTGGAAATCACGTTCAATAGTCTCGTCTCGCATAAGTCGTTCGCGTATAAGCTAAGTATACATTTTTATTGTGACACTACCGGAAGTAGGTAGCTACAGGTACACCTAGATTGGCATGCCGTGTCATACCTACTACCGATCCTGCCCTTTCTCAACGATTTTCTTTTCCCTTTTTAATCGGAATATCGCGTAAGGGTTGCTTCTGTTACTGTAATGTACAAGTACTTGAGAAACGTGTTCTTAATGAACTGGTTTTTGGTTTCTATCTGTTCTATGTCAATGCAGGTTGATTGATATGTAGGTAACCAACTAACCACCCAGCCAGATCCATCATCTCTCGGTAGTCTTTAACAATCCATTAAAACCTGCTTAATTTTTTCATACTTGTATCAATCAGTTTTTTGAAGAAAACGTTTCATCATACTTTTATATCAACATTTTCATTTTTTTTTTTTTTCACCCGTCGTTTAATAACTTTGAATTTTTTTTAAAAAACTAATTCAAAAAATTGTATATTGTAGGAGACACGAATCTATCCCTCTCCAGCTCCGCGTTCTATCGTGTTGTTCTAAAAATAAAATCTGCACCGCGAAAGTATTCCCGTCCAATTGAAGAGTTAGGCAACTTATTTGACGTTTGTTGAAAGTCATCGATTCGACGAATGAGTCACGCAGCAGCAGACATAGTTATGTCTAGGTAGGTACGTGTATAGGGGGTGAGGGAAACGCGATGAAAATGAGAAAATTGCTGCGTAGGTGTGCATACTGCAGCTGCCTACTTAGTACCTAGCACACTACCAACAATACATTGTTATTAAACCTTTTATCAGTATAATATTGTCCATTTGAACGATTCAACCAGAAGCTGTATGTTTGTTCAGTTGATGCGTAACATTAATGGTCGATTAATCAAATCAACATCCTAGCTTGTCTACTGCTATTAGCTATGTTTTTTTAACGCGGATTATGCATAATCTGGATTATGGATTATAAGAATCTACTTCTTAAAACAAGGTTTAGAAAATGTTCTGATCAATTATTCTGAAAATTTTATCAAGAACAAAGCATAAGAACACAGTAGAATCCATAATCCACTTTCATAATCTACTCATATAGCAGATTATTGAATGGATTTTCACAAAGCACAAACCCTCAAAATCCAGATTAGTAGATATTATTGGCTATCTCATTTTGTTAATTTTCTATTTCTCATTTTTTTGTTTACGTTGGAATGTTATTCTTCCCAAATTCATTACTGTTTTGTTCTGCTTCATTAAAAGTTCGTTTGCTATTCTTCCAATATTTTTCATTGGCAACAAGGATGGGATGTCAGTAGATAGAAAGATCGGAGTATGTTGACAATCTTGATTCGAGTTCTGTGCCCAGTTTTGATTCACTTGTAAGCTAACCATGAACAATCGAATGTAATGATTGATTTAGAAAAAATGGAAACATAATTCTCAAAAACAAATTCATGTCTAGCTTTGAAACATCATCCAATGTGTTTGAATATAAAATTTCATCCGATGTACCAGAGATTGAAATTTCATCCAACAGAGTTTCAAAAAAATTTAATTCCACTGTTGGAAGAATTTTCATCTTGGTCAGAGAGATTCTTATTCTACTCTTTGAAAATGATGCCTTCCAAAGAATCGAACCAGTAGTACTTGGGTACTTCTAATTCAGAGTAGGTATTGTAGTATGTATACGACGCGACGTCGCAACGAGGAAGAGTTTCTCTTAAATTTGTATTCATACTTCAATCGATTCCTTATTGGTTGTTATCGACTCCATACGTAATCTCAGCACGTGCGTTGTAATTATCAACTGCACGTCCATTCAAATAGGCATACTATCGTCTGTCAAGTAGATAGGTACATAGGTGTTATCGATGATCAGTCGCGAGCAGTGTGAATTATGGCGAATATACTCCAAGCACGAGCGATCGATATTGAAAATATTACGTGGTCTGTAGGTAGGTGCTTGAGTGACTGCTGACTGTACTATAGGTGGCAGGTCTATAAGTACGTACTCGTAAGGAGAGTGTTGGTGTACATTCTTGCAAGTAGGATGAGACGAGATGGTAAAGTGCGGCGCGACGCGAGGTTAAGTTGGTTCAATTAAACATACTCGTAGTATGACGAATAAATATAGTCTAATACGGTATAGTTGCGATAGTATTATCAACGTGACTGCTGTCTGCTACGAGTACGTTTGTGCAGTGTGTGCCTAATAACTAATAAGAGTACCTGTACCTGTACCTAACCTAGTGCTCTTTTTAAATTGGTAAGCTCACGTGAGGTAGTCGCGCAACGTTTGACAAGACGTAACTTTATAGGTACCTCTTTTAGCACCTTTCTGACTAGCGACTTGGCTACTCGACTACTGGCTAAGGTACTCGACCCTTTCGAAGCGACCGCGACCCACGAATAAAACGCTTTTACTTTACCTACTTTAATACCTGTGTAGATGTAACAGAGTTTCGTTATACTCTTATACCTATAATGCTACCGCGTAGGTATTCTGCGTGTGTACTGTATGGCTGCATTAATGGGTTAAAATTATCCGAAAATTAGAGTTTACGTAATGCAAGTGCCATTCGTAATAGGTATTATCCGTATTCTGTTATAAGTAATATGTTTGGTGTCATGCCATGTGTATGGTACGTGTGAGTGTGTCCATCCTCCACTCTATTGCACAGCAAACATGTTTTTGAAATGATGTTTTTTTTAAAGAATTCTAACAAAAATGAAAATTCAAAATTGAGATGTTTTCAACAAAAATCGGAAATTTTGGTTTTTGAAAATCAACAAAAATTGAATGTTTTGTTTTTCAACAGAAATTGTACATTTTATTTTTTCAACAGAAATTGAAAATTTTGTGTTTCAACAGAAAATGAAGATTTTATTTTTTAACAAAAATTGAAAATTTTGTTTTTTGAAAATCAACAAAAATTGAATTTTTTGTTTTTCAACAGAAATTGAAAATAATTTGTTTTTCAACAAAAATTGTAAATTTTGTTTTTTTGAAAATCAACAAAAATTAAAAATTTGAAAAATTTGTCTTTTCAACATGAATTGAAAATTTTGTTGTTCAACAAAAATTGAAAATTTTGTTTTTTGAAAATCAACAAACTTGAATGTTTTGTTTTTCAACAGAAATTAAAAATCTTGTTTTTCAACAAAAATTGGAAATTTTGTTTTTTCAACATTAATTGAAAATTTTGTTTTTCAACAAAAATTAATAATTTTATTTTTCAACAAAAATTAAAAATTTTGTTTTTCAACAGAAATTGAAAATTTTGGTATTCGACAAAAATTGATAAGTGTTTTTCAACAAGTAGTACACATTGGAAGCTCAACTATATGTACATTCAACTCGAAAATTCCCTTTACAAATTGAACGAATTGAAATTGGGCCCAGTTTTGAGGGGAGCTTTGGCCCGCTAGCTCCCCCCTTGGATGCGCTAGTGTAAAATTATATTTTCATTGAAACTTCATCGTGTTTTCATCATCAGTTTCCATCAGCATCATCGAGTCATCGCCATCATTAGCTATCAGCTAAAAACTTTAGCTCCGTATACCATATTACTATTCGAAACTTGCATATCAATGGTGCGGTATACCTATGTGACGGGCAGGGAGAAAATTCGTTCGACATCGACACACGTTGGAGGACGGAACTGTACTTAAGCTACGTTCGAATTCGCGATGCAGTGGTATGGTTGCAGTCGCAATTCGCATGCACACATTGACCTAGATGAAGCAATAGATGTCATTAGAAGAGATACTTGTTCTCGAATGTAATGAGACATTTGTTACCGGTGATAATTATCTATAACGCGACTTGGGAATTTTTTTCGATTCAGGAATTGCATGAAATGCGCCATTTTTCCAGAAAGATGCAGTTTCTTGGAAATTTTGGGAGTTGAGGTAAAGTTGAAATGAGATTTTTTGGGTCTTTGATCAAAAAAATATTTTTTAATTCCAGTTGATTTTTACCCCCCCCCCCCCCTCCCTCTCTCCCTCCCAAAAAACAAAACAGAGATGAAGATGATTTTGATTTTAAAAAAAAAAAAAATCCAATTTTTTGAAATTTTTTTAGTTTTTTTCAAAGGATCTCTGTGCCACCACTCAAAATAATTTTTTGAAGAAAATTTTTTAGGAAGTTGATTTTACATCAAAGGATTCATTTTAGAGGGCCACGAATGCCAGAATCTTGATATTTTGAAAAAAATGAAATTACGAGGCAGAGAGGCACTAATGAAACAGACTGCTCCTCGAATCGTCTGCTGTAAAGATGTCAAATGTCGCGTTAGTGGCAGCCTGACTGTACGATCGATGCGCAACGACAACGGTGGATAAAGAAAATTGAAAAGAGAGGTGTTTTCTTTGAAACTGACAAAAACGAACGATTTTTTACTATTTGCACAAAATACTCACGTCGCTTCGAAGAAGAAGAATGAAAACACCTGAAGGCATTTATAGGATGGCGGTTTTCGAATCCAAATTTCGGAATTTTTCTTTAAAGATACATATTCGTAACCGAAATATTCGCGAATGTGAAACGAGTTGGGGTAGAAGTGTGTTTTTAAACCATTAAAAAAATGGATATTCTCATGTCGTACCAATTTTGAGCTGATCGAGTCAAGCTGCATATATTACGTAAGTAGATGTAACATGGTACAGGAGAGGAGGATCTACCGATACAAGCATTATTATAATTTACGATGCTTATAGTTATTATATGTACAGTAAATTAAGTAGAATGGAAACGACTCGAAGTAAATGGAACATGACGAAAAGACGACGAGACGAAGCGATGCTAATAACTATGCACGTGAAAAGTGCAACGACAAACGTGCGCTTGTTGTAATTGTATTGTAGAAAAATGCAGACCACTTCGTTATTGGTACTATAGAATACTGGCTGGGTAGACTTGAGACTTGGCACGATGCATTCGTGAGCAGATATTTCTCAATAAGTACCTATACAGATACACCTACCGTACCAAAGATGGAGTACCTACTACCTAAATGAAGACGATACGGTAGGACTCGTTACGATAGTTAATTAGATACCAGGTACCCCTACCGACCTACCCGGTATTTATGTTCGACGCGCGTACTACTTACAAATAGGTCTAATGCTCAACTTACGCATCCGAATAAGTCGAACGTTAGAATAACATATCTATAGATACTGGTCGTATCGTATTGTATCGTAAATATGTATTAGCAACTGAACCGTGAAACGAGCCCTGAAAGCATATGTGTCTTTCTAGATACAAGTTTAAGAGTACACAATCAAGAATTGAAGTGTAAGTCTTCTTCATGATGTGACGCGATGCGACGCGACGTCCGAAGCCCTTATGTAGATATCGAGGGCTAACTGAAGATCAAACGCCACGTTCTAGAAATCAACGATTCTCTTAGATCAGCGGACTTGCCTTGCGAAATATGAGATTGTAGGATAGAAAATAAGTACTGCTGACCACGATAAAAATATTGGTTTTGTCTCGCGTTGATTTGTATGAAAACGAAACTAGACAATAATATTATGTGGGTGTATCTCACTCGAATTCGAATGATACCTACTCGTACGATGATGATGTATCTATACCTATTATCTACCAAAACCGCAACCGCAATGGCTATAATGAATTGATAGGTACCTAGACCTACGAATATTTATTTGCGCGGATTGTCCAGTATATAGTGTTGGTGATTCAAGTTCATAGTGAAAAGGATCCGTTACACGTGATTAAAGACGGGAAGGGGCGCGGAGTCGAACGTGTTGTTATTTCGCCCGTGGAAATTCGCGACTTGTCAGTGCTCCGATTGCCTTCCATCACGTGGCTATCAATCAAAACGGCATTCCATATGCGATCTTCATTCTCTTCGCTATACTCGTTGTCTACTCGCGTATTCTTACTTGCATATGTGAACGTAGGTACATGTATCTAGATAGAGATTCGAATAAGAATCATTTCCATTTGTATCTACCTGTACAGGTATAAGTAAGTACGTCAGTGGCTCATGGTCCCGCTCAGTTTTTTAAAGAAGAAATTCCAATTTTTTGTCTCAATATTATTTTGAAAAAAAAACCTGCAATTTTTTCGGATAAAATTAAAAAATTCAACTTCCTCGAAGTAAAACTTTTCCTCATTTACTTGGATTTTTCAAAAAAAGCCTCCCAATTTTTTTTTGGCTAAAATTGAATTTTATCGAAGCAAAAAAATACTTTATAGCTACCTCAATTTCTTCGAAAAAATGTTTTAATTTTTTAAAGCAAAACTTATCAAATTTTTGTGGATTTTTTTTTGAATTTTTGAAATCTAATTTTTTTATTTTCTTGAAAAATGGAATTTCTCTTCAAATTTCTTCTGTTTGAAATCAAAAATTTTCAATTTTTTTTTATTTTTATTTTTTTAGAAAAAAATTCTTAATCAAGTAATTTTTTGGGGGGGAAACGTTCCATATGAATTCAAAAATACTTACGTAAGTACAGTCTACCTCTATTTTTTCTACATAAAGAAATGTTATGAAATGTTTCAATTCTTGTTGATTTCTTGTTGAGAAAAAATCTTTCTCAAATTTTTACTGGAAAAAATCACATTTCCCAAAGTGTTTTAGAATAAAATCCAATGAGGGGGAGGGGGTATTTTTTTTATATTTTCCAGAGTAATAAAAATCTTATCAACTTTTTGGAGCAAAATCTTGATTTTTGTCTCCATTTGAAAAAAATCTTTTAATTTTTTGTGAGTGAGAACTGTCTCGATTTTTTGAACTTCCCTCCCGAGCAGCACACTCGACAAATTATCGAAATAAAAAATCGACAGAATATCGAATTCGATAAAGTGTCGCGTTAGTTCCGCATAAATCGTGAAATTATCTTTCGATATATAGATAGATTATCGACGAATTATAGTTAATAAAAATTTCGAGATTATAGTAAGATATTTTATCGATAATCTATCTATAATATAGAAAGATAATTTCACGATTTAGGCGGAACTTTCGCGACACTTTATAGAATTCGATATTCTGTCGATTTTTTATCGATTTTTTATTCAGATTTTTTGTCTTTTACTAGCTTTTTTCTATAATTAAAAATCATTAATTAGCATAATTAATACATTAAACTATGCCTAAACACATTATTCATGTTACGGTAAGAGGATCATTTCAGAAAAAGTCAAAAAAAAATTATAAAAAATCTGCCACCCGTGGGGCTTGAACCATCTACCTCCTGCATGGTAATCCTCTTCCTTAACCACTATGCCATACCTTATCGTTGAGGAATTAGCAATAAAACGCTTATAATAGGCAGTTTAGTACTTCCAGACGTGTTGGACTTAGAAAAATTTTCACCAATTTGGAAATAATTTCAAATATCGTAACAAAATCGTTGAAAAATCGTTCGACAAATTTCAGATTATTTGTCGATAATGTAATTTCAAATATCGCCACAAAATCGTTGAAAAATCGAATTCCAGGAATTTCATATTACGTGTCGATAATATAGTTTCAAATATCGTCATAAAATCGTTGAAAAATCGAATTCGAGAAATTTCAGATTACGTGTCGATAATAAAGTTTTAAATATCTTCACAAAATCGTTAAAAAATCGAAATCGAGAAATTTCATATTACGTGTCGATAATATAGTTTCAAATATCTTCACGCAATCGTTAGAAAATCGAATTCGAGAAATTGCATATTATGTGTCGATAATATAGTTTCAAATATCTTTACAAAATCGGTAAAAAATCGGATTCGATAAATTTAATATAATCTGTCGATAATATAGTTTCAAATGTCGTCAAAAAATCGGTAAAATATCGAAGTCGAGAAATTTCATATAATCTGTCGATAATATAGTTTTAAATATCTTTACAAAATCGTTAAAAAATCGAATTCGATAAATTTAATATTCTTTGTCGATAATGTAGTTTCAAATATCTGCACAAAATCGGTGGAAAATCGGAATCGATAAATTTAATATTCTTTGTCGATAGTATCGTTGACGAATATCGTCATAAAATCGTAATATTATCGAATTCGATAGTTTTTAGATTTTTTGCCTATGAAGTTGTACCGATAAATCTTTATAATATCGTGAGAACATCTATAGATTTTCAAACGATTTTTTATCGATACGTTACATCTTCCGATATTATCGATCGAGTGTGCCGCTCGGGCTACGTAAGTTCCTTTTTTTAACATTATTAAAAAAAAAAAAAAAAAAACGCAATAAAAAAATTTATTTTCTTATTCAACTTTGAAAATTTTTTAAACGGTCATCTTTTTTGAAAAAAAATCTATTTTCACCCCCCCCCCCCCCTCCCCCACAATTCCAAAATGTCACCCCTAAAATTGGAATAACCAACTGTAAAGGACGAGTTACACTGATGAAGTTATTGATCTTTTTGCCCCCTCCGCGCAGATTCTGTATTTTGCATTTAAAAATCGAAGAAAAAAAATCAGTCGAAGTTGTACCTAACACACAATTTTTTTGCCGGAGTTTGTCCAGCTCTGAGAGTAAGTCCAGCTTGGAAATGGAATTATTGTTTAGTGAAAATCTTTAAATTTATGCTGTTATTATTTTCTTAAATTTCTAAATTTGATCGAAATTGAAATTTTGATGATTTTTGAATTTGAATAAATTTTTTAAAAATTTGATTGAAGTAAAAATTTTGGCGATTTTTGAATCTTATTTACTATCTAAATCTCGAAGTTATTGAACGTAATTTTCAAAAATACGTATTGGACAGGTAAATTTTTTAATTTAATTTTTTTAAAATGAAAAATAAATATTTTAAATTTTATAACTTCTAAATTTGACAAAAATTTTCAAAAAAAAAAAAAATTAAATGTAAGGCCATAGTCAATTTTAAAAGTTTGGGATTTTTTTCTAATTTAGCGAATCGTTGAAATTTGAAACATTTTTTATTTTGAAAAAGTTCTGATAAAAATTCTACAATAGTCTTGACTTTTGGGGCCATGTTTCACCTCAGTAATTTTGGGGGAAAAGTTAAGGGAAAACTCAAGGCCCATGCAAGTCCCTTGGAAAGGTCCTTGGCGTGAAAAGGGTCAAGTCAACTATGTTGAGGTGGCTCGACTAGGCAGTTGGAAGCTGCTCCTTTAAAGTAAATTTTGAATTTTGATATCATTAGACTAGAGCATAGCTACATTTTGCTTTTTTGTATGTGTTCATCTCAGTCGTTCTACCTACTACTACCACTAAGAGAAAGTGGAGACGGAAAAATAAGCCGAAAGAGAAAGAAAATGTAAGCAACAACAGTATCTGTACTACCACTACCTACCGGTACCATTCGCGATGCACTTTCATTTTTCTATTCACTCTTGTACTGTTTTGTGTAGTTTCAGTTACCTACCTACGTATTTGTCACGCTCGTGTTAACGTATGACCATGTTTTCGAAAGATACTTATTAATTGAAAGATTTCCACATTATACGTGCTGTAGGTATGTACCTTATAGTGCGGTAGAATTAAGTAAAATAACGTCTGTAAATGGAACAAATTGGTATAAAAGGTTTTTTGGTTTATTTGGTAGAAGAAAGTGTACTTTATAACATATAAAAATTCGGCCCGGATCGGACCCCCCCAAGTGGCTTTTTTTTACGTCTCATCCCCCTCAAAACACGTTTTTTGCATTTATCTCGTCAGGATTCAATTTTATCGCAAAAAAAACCTCAGTAATAAATTATTCTACGTTGAATTTCCTACAACTTATATCACAAACTTTTTTTGGTGCGGGCCATAGGAGGGGTGCTGTGAAGTGCTGAAGTTGTGGCGATCGCTGAGTCTACATAAAGAATGCACGCACACATTTTTGGTATCCTGTTTTGTATCAGTTACTCGGTAATGGGTATATACGCGTAAGGTAGGACATATCATCATATTTCATCCCCTCCCTCACTTCAATCGTCATATTTCACCCTTCCCCCACTTCATCACCCTGTTAATAAATATTATGTATAATAGGGTGGAGCAAAAAAAAAAGCATACCTCGAATTTTGACCAAACTCACAGAGGTTATTTACTTTGAGTTGAGAATCTCCCCAAAAAAGTTTGAGCCCCCTACCTCTCAGGGGCGTGGAGCTAGGGGCTCTCAAAGTAAAGGACACTTTTGAAAACAACACAGTTTTTCGCTATTTTCGGGCAGTGGCACTCGAGTTACCCCCCACCGCACCCCTCTGAAAAAGTGCAGTTTAGAGTTTCTACACCTCCCTGGACCATTGAGTTTGAAATTGGATACCACTTATTGCTCTCTACGAGGCGTTAAAACTTTGCAGATTGCTGAAAAATCGAGATTTTTAATTTTCAAAAAAGGGAAATATCACCTTCTGGGCGTCAAAACTGGGATCAAACGACTCATATTGATGCAAGAAAAATAACTCGATAGAAAAAGTTGCAAATTTTTCAATGCAGGTGTGCCAACATCTGATTTTCTTAAAGCAAGGATTTTTGCTATTGAAAATTGGAATACTTACCTATTTAGATTTTTTCAGAAAATCAAAAGTTGGCACACATGCAATGAAAAATTTTCAACTCCATGCCCCTGAGAGGTAGGGGACTCAAACTTTTTTTGGGAGGTTCTCAACTCTAGGTAAATAACTTCTGTGAGTTTGGTCGAAATCCGAGGTATATTTTTTTTTTTGCTCCACCCTAATGTATAAGACTGTATCCCAATGATTTTTTGTTTGAAAAGTTATAACAATACGTATATTTTGTCTTCAATATTTTACCTCATTATATTTTTTGTTGAGAAAATTTTTAAAGTTAAAATTGAATTTTTTTTAGAAAGACTAGGTATTTTCTTTTTTGTTTCAAAATTTTTTATTGAAAAAATTGTTTTGCAATTTTACATTATAAAATAATGTAAAAAAGAAATTTTATTATAATTATTTAATGATAAAGTTTTTCAAATTAATATAGAAAGTATTTTTGTGGTTTTGAAATTTTTTTTTGAAAAAAATGGTTTTACACATTTTTATTAAAATTTAATGACATTTTTTTCTACGAAAAAATATTTGTGGATCGTTTTTTTTTATAAATGGTGGGGGGGGGGGGTCTTTCAAAAATGTCTCAAATCATAAGAATAAGTATTATAGAATGATACGAGTGCATTACTCATTTTCCGGTACATAACACATCAAGTATGTTGGGTTTCTTATGTAGACTCCACAATGCCTCACTTCTAGGACTTCACAGCACCTCTCCTATGGCTCGTACAAAAAAAAGTATTGGAACAAAGTTGTAGGAAATTCAATGTAGAATAATTTATTACTGAGCTTTTTTTGTGATAAAATTGAATCCTGACGAGATAAATGCAAAAAACGTGTTTTGAGGGGGTGAGACGTAAAAAAAAACCACTTAGGGGGGTCCGATTCGGGCCGAATTTTTATATGTTATAGAGTACACCTTCTTCTACCGAATAAACCAAAAATACCTTTTATACCAATTTGTTCCATTTCATTTCCTAATTCTACCGCACTATTACAGGTCTCTCTCCCTCGTAAAATTTTCTTTCCTTACTTCTCTGCGACGAACGCGAACAAAGCTTCGAGTTAATATTGAGAAAACGCAGAAATGTACGTATATATATTGTCACGAGTGCGTATAGCTAGGTATAAAGTACTTACGCCTGAAAGTAACTAACATACTTGGCCAGACTAGGTGAAACATTAAACGTCTATTATGTAATTAGGACTTGGGAGTGCGATGACACCGCCAACGTTGTAATTCACTTTCGGAGTGTAACGAGCTTCGCTTATTACGTACGCTTACGTTGGTACTTCATCACTATTTGCAAGTACTCGGACGCACTTATGTACATATTTATAGACCATTCTTCGCATGACTTGTTTATTAGATACATTTTTGCTCCTATTACCGGAATTAGCCATTTTTTTTACATTTACGTACCTAAGCTACATATTGTTATTCAGCTGATTGATTGTGTGAAAATTTTTACACTCGTGTGGTTTGAGGATTGCCGAATTTGTCACTGGCTGTTGCTACATGCATCGTGGAGATGCACATATGCACAACGTATATGGACATAAATTCTCGGTCAAGTAGGTGTCTGGTGTAGATTGACAGAGTAGTTAATTAGTAGTATTTCTGGTCAGCGCGACGCGGTATCACGGTCAGGACGAAGCGAGGGCGTTTGCGGGTAATGAACGAATGAGCGAACGACCGTTGAAACGTTACGAGAATTTGTGTAAAATATGTAGCAACGTACCTACGTACCTACGTAGTTGTGAGACTTACGTTAGTATTTATGTGCTTTAGCACAATGTGATATCGACGTGGACGTGTCAAAACCACGTATGTTGGAATATCAAAATTTTACAGGAGAGACAAAAAACGTCGCCAAAAATACACGCGTCTTACGTGATTTTTAAAAGTAAATAAGCCGATTGGAACGTTAGAATTCGACTACGACATACGAGGTGATCAAAATTAGATTTCTTCATTTTTTTCCTATAAGAAACCCCAAAAAAGTGATTTTGCTGAAAAATCCGACATATGTGGTTTTGACATGTCCACGTCGATATGACATGTGTAAGTTTTAGAGGTGGCAAAATATTGTCAAAGAACATTTGAAAACTTTTCAAGGGGTTGGAAGGGAAAAGGGGGGAAACGTTGTAATAGCCTAAAAAACTAGTAAAATTATTAAAATTGGCAAACCGATTGTAGACAACTTACTTATTAAAAGATTTTTTTTTAAATTTGAAATGCAGTCAGTCAAGCAAAAATTAAATGATGAAAAATATTTTTCGAAGTCTTATTCGTACCAAGACTTGATATTTGAAAGCTTTTTCCCTTTGATCAAATGCAATTTTGCAAAAACTCCCATTTTTTGAAATTTTCTGAAAATAAGTATTTTCTCAAACTCGGCAAGAGAAGGATTCTGCATTGAATCTTACGGTAGCTTTTTTCATTGATGAAATGCAATTTCTCATTTTTTGAAAATTACTGATAATAATTTTTTTTTTTTTCAAAAAATCAGCCAGAGGAGGATTTTGCATTGGATTTTAGGGTAGCTTTTCCCATTGATTACATGCAATTTAGCAAAAACTCCCAAATTTTTGAAATTTTCCTAAAATCAGCAAGAGGAGGATTTTTCATTGGATCTTGGGGTAGCTTTTTGCATTGATAAAATACAATTTATAATTTTTTGAAAATTACCGAAAATGAAATTTTTTACAAAATCAGCCAGAGGAGGATTTTGCATTGGATTTTAGGGTAGCTTTTTCCATTGACTGAATGCAATTTTGCAAAAAACTCCCATTTTTTTGAAATTTTCTGAAAATAAAAATTTTTCCGAATTCGGCCAGAGGTGGATTCTGCATTGGATCTTAAGGTAGCTTTTTTCATTAATTAAATTCAAATTGTCATTTTTTGAAAATCACTGAAAATACAAATTTTTACAAATTCAGCTAGAAGAGGATTTTGCATTTGATCTTAGTACGGTAGCTTTTTTCATTGATTAATATTCAAAAAATACTATTTTGTAAGATTCAGAATTTTCGTCATTCTTGGTTTGAATAAATTTTTAAAATGTTCCAGTTTTTTAAATTAGGATATTTTTCAAATTGGAAAAAATAGGTAATTTTGAAAATTTGGCTAACGCTAAACTATCAAAAAGTTTCGAAATACCTATGAATATCTCAAATTTTGCAAAGGTTCAAAATTTGTAAATTTTTTAACATTTCATAACATTTTTTTGAAAATTTTCAAACCTTGATAAATTTTGAAAATTGAGTCCATTCTTAATTGAAGTTAAATACATTTCTGCAATTTTTTTGAAATCTATATCTATCAAAAGTGAATTTTTGAAATTTGGAATATTTTAAATTTTGAAAAAGAGATTTCGTTAGATACCCACTGGTGACACGATGATATCAAAGCATTCAAAGAAATTATGACTGTGAAAATTTTTGACACGCTCATTCGTCGTTAGTTTCTGCAATTATATTTGTAGCAGCAAAAAATTGTAGAATAAAAGACGATTTATTTTTAGTGCTGTGTAACATGTTTATGTAGACGAATAGTATCAATTTTATGAAAGCGAACACCGGACCATCTTCATTTTGATGGCAGACGAGTGGCTGACAACCCACTAGGTCTCAGCGGGAAACCGAGAACGAAGTGTCCAATTTTAAGCAACATATCGCTTTTGAGAAAAATACGTGCGGTGATAGTTGGCGTATTTATTAATGCCTTCGAGACGCGACCGCGGCATTTATTTCAGTCAACCTGGACCCCGCTGGTAGCGAGCATAGTCTTAGGTATACCTATACGTATAAATAGGTTGTAATTAGATGTACCTACCTATGTTTACATTTACAGCTTCATCGATGGAAAAATGAAAGCCGAAACCCGTAACAATTTATACGAACATTTTGATTCTTATACTATTGCGAAAGTGCCTAGTAGTTGAAGTTGGTACCAGTAAAATAATATTCGAATACTTAGCGAGCTCATAGATTTCGTAATTGGACGCGTCCATTCTTTTTTAATAAGTCTACCTATGCTCGTGTAAGTGCATTGTATTCGGCCCACACCTCACACTCGGTTCGGTTGCGATGATTTGTGAAATATAAAATATAAATGTTTGTCTACGAGAACTTGATCGAGCTTCAGCTGTGGTGCGGTACGCTTTCGTTGAAAAAGATTTTCAATAAAATGCCGCCCACCGATCCTATCAATGACAACGTCTCTTTCGCGCCGACCAAGACCAGCCGCTGCCCACAGCTCGTAAAATTAACTCGATTACCCGTTTTATTGACCCATCCGTTCGAATTCCCAAACGTACGCAATTATCAAAAGATTAGTTAAAACGATCACCCAGTACGATTTACCGGGTTTATGTTTTCATTTTATTGTCGCGATTATTACTTTTTTTTTTTTTTTTTTTTTTTTTGAAACGAGTCTTCATTGAAAAGATTTTATGAGATTTACGAATGAAAGTTTTCTATTTTCTCAAGTCAGAATCTATAGGTGACGTGTTAAGGGCTACCTACCTTTTCGTGTGGTTTTTAAACGAAACTGAAATAATTATACTTATTTTAAAACATCCAATAAAAAACGAGTCACTTATTTAACAAAAAATAGTTTTTTTACCTATATGTTTTTCTGATTTCTTTTCAATATTCATAATGCATTTTTTTTTTAAAATTGAAACATTTTTGAAACATCATTCTTATAAACTACATATTTATCTACCATTGATTTTTCCAAACGTACCTACAAAAATTTTGTTAAAACCTAGTTTTTTACAAAAAATATAAACTCGTTTCATAATTGATTTTTCCAATTTTCATATTTTATTTTTGAATTTTTTGATAATATTACCCGGACAAAATAAAAAAATTGCTTACCTATAAGTAAACATTTTTCAAACTGTTACATCTTCTCAAAAAAAAAAAAAAAAAAAAAAAAAAAAAAAACATAAAATATTGTGATTTTTCTGATAAAAGAAAATTCATTTTCTGGAAGAATTTTTTTTGAGGAGGAGAGGAATCTCTTATTTTTTGGAAAAAATCCCCATTTCTTGGAATAAAAAAAAATTAATTTAGTGGAATGAAAAAAAATTTTTAGACAAAGAACATTTTCACGCCACTAGCTGTAGTTGCTGTACAAGGCGTTGAAAAAAATTATCAAATTATTATGCAGTAAAAATATTTGTCAAACTTTCGCGAAAAATCCTAATTTAAAAAAAATCAAAAATCTGATTTTTTTCGTTTCGGAATTGAATGAATTGATTAAAAATACTTTTCGAACTCTGGAGTAATAAAATCTTAATTTTTTGGATATTTTTTTTTCAATGTTTTGAAAAATAATTTTTTGTAGGGTCTCTGTTTTTTGGTTCAAAAATTCTCATTTTTTGGAATAAAAAAAATTACTCATTTTTTTAAATGGAGAAATCTCATACCTATCTTTTGGAGTATAATTTTTTCCGGAGAAAGATATTTCAAGATTTTTTGGAATAAAAAATATCCAAAAATCTTTTCTTTTTTTTGAAAAAAATTTTGGGTACCTAATAAATTTTTTTATGTGAAGATATTTTTTTTAATTTCTTTTTAAACGTTTTATAAGTTTCAGTTTCGAATTATTATTATTTTTTTCAAACAATAATTGTAAAAATTCTTCTGAAATAAAAAAATCTCAATTTTTTGGAAATCAATAAAATTATTGATAGTAGAATAAATAAATAAAATACCTATTTATTAAACTTTGGGAACGAAAAAGAAAAACAACAAAAAATGATTTTCTGTAGAAAACGTTGTCAGAAATTTTTTTAGGAGAATTTTTTGCGTGAAAATTTTTCTAATTTTGTTCAACGTTTCTTTAAATCCAGTTTTTGAAATTTTGTTTGAAAATTGTTAAAAATTGCTAGTGTAAAATTTTTATTGAAACCTAATTTTTCCCTTTCTTAAAAATCTTATTTAAAAATTGATTTTTTCGAAACGGTTTTACAATGGGATTTTTCAAATATTTTTGAAATCCATTTTTTACGAAAATAATTGATTTTAATTGTTTTAAAGGACCCATTTTTTCAGTTTTTCAAAATATTGTTAGAAACCATTTTTTTTTTTTAAATTTCACGAATTTTACCTTGTTTCAAATGTTTTTTAAGCATATCGAGTTTTTTACCATCAACTTTTTCCATAATTATGTCCATGCCATACAAGGTGCCCAAATAATCGCAGAACGTGTACTTATCTCGATCTAATGTCACGATTTTATCTAGAACTAGGAATATGTATTTAGGAAGAAATCAATGCAAATACCGATGAAAACGAAGAAATAAGGACTAGATTGGTCGAAGTAATTTATTATATTATAGAGGCTGATTCAAACGCGCGTATTTCTTGAAGAAACATATGTTTGATATTGTTAAACGTGAACGCGGATATAAGTCGGTTACGCGGAATTAAAACGAATTAATTTGATACAATATAAATGACCTTTCACCTTCGAGTTAACCCTCTACATAATAATATCGAGTGCGATGCGTGTATTGTGTACACAATACTACACATGTTTCGTAAAATTAGACTATATTTTACACGAGTACCTAACCTATAGATACCTACTTTGCTGTTATACTTGCTTAAATTTTATAATTAATGTACTATGAATAATTACTAAATTCGGTTGTAAAGTTATGGTAATAGTAAGTGTGTTTAATGCGACGCGTGGAGTTGTCTTTTTCTTTCTTTCAATGCGGAACCATTGTAATAGCGTAAAATTTAATTTAATTTTCATCTTTGAAATTTGAAGCGCAGCTAACCGTTTTTGGTAGTTACATATACGTATTACAATAGTCGTAGATACTTTTAATATTTTTAATTGTCACACAGGTGAATTTTTTACGCGTGTCGTTATAACGATCACTGGCATACTGTCACTTTTGTTGTCGGACTCGGAAGTATCGCAATCTACATCCGTCTCGCTGCTATTCGGTGCAACATTTGTGAGGCCCTACAGCGATAGCTCAAAGTCAATAACAGTTCTGTCGCTGTTTGAAGTGTGATGTGAGACTGAAATCGTGAAGAAAATTCGTACAATCGATGCTTTTTCCAGTCGATCCATTTGAATAAGCTGTTGAATAGGTCATTTAGAAATTTAGAATAGTAACACTCGAGGAAGCCACAAAGCCAAGTGTGGCACAGTTTACTCTCGAGAATCTGAGCACACTCGAGTATCTGTATATTGTAAAGGCTGTCAAGCCAGATAGCCTATATGCCGGGCATCTGTGTAAGCAGAACATATGGACGACGAATATACGACAAGAAAGTACGTCGTAATATTAATTATGGTTCTGGAATCGATTGTACGTAGTACGTTTTCGTTGAAATGCTGTTCCTCTGCCTGTAGCTGCTTATACAGTTAACCTGAAGATCGGTTCAACTGCTTCGAGACATCAAGAGCCACGCTACGAGCGCTTTATAGACATTACCTTTACTAAAATGTACTTTACTACTTGCAAGTTGCAAGTTACTCGTATTTCCGCCGTGTTCTCGCGATTAGACGCGCGTTGTTGGCCGGTTGTCGGACGTAGCAGCGGCCAATAAATGACCAAAAACAACTCGCAGACGTGTAACCGGTTTCACGATGCCGATGTAGCGCTGCTGGCTATGGTTTTTCGTTTCTCTTTCTCTGTACTTTTTTCCTTCCATTTTTCCAATCGAAGCATTTTCGAATTTTATTTATCCATTGGCACAAATAGGGGGTGGGGCTATCGCACTAAAGGTCATTGGAGCGAAATTTGAAGAAATAAAAGTAACTTGAGTAACCTAAAATTTCAAAAAAATTAACCAAAATTTTTATATTGCGACTCAAATGATGACATTTAAAAAAAAAAAATCAAACTATCGAATTAAAAAAAAAAAAAAAATAATAATAAAAAAAAAAGATTGGGTACAAAATTCAAATTTCGAATTTTTTGATTTTTTTTTTTTAAAACGCGACAAAGATAGTTTCGAAGAATAATTGTCGAATAATCAAATTTTCAAGTTTTGAAGATTTTGACAATTTTTCGAAAATCGTGACATTTTTTCAATTCTTTATTCCTGATGATTTGGTAGAGCAATTTTTTTTTTCAAATTTGAAAATTGAACAATTCGACTATAAATAATAGATTTTTCTATTTCTAAAATTTAAAAAAAGATGCTAAATATTTCTGACAATTTTTCGAGAGTTGAATCGAATTCTTCATTTCTGAAGATTTAGAGGCAGATCCGCAAAATTTTCAATGAAACTCAAAACGCATCAAAGATTGCTTTGAGGCGTAATTTTTCAGTTCTGAAGATTGAAAAATACGAAATAGGCAAACTTCAGAAAATTACAAAAAATTTCAAACATGAAGAGGTTTATTTTCAAGTTGAATTTTATATTTCTAAAGATTCATAGGTTCAAAAAATTTTCGAAAATGAAACCTTCAAAAATCTTAAATTTTTGGAAGTTCAATTTTTAATTTCAGAAGATTTATTTTTTGAAAATCGAACAATTGAATTTGAAAAAATTGGGAAAAAACTCGGACGCGATAAACGATTTTTTAATTTCTAAAGATTTCGTTAAAGGTGCTAAATATTTTAATTTTTCATTGCTGAAAATTCAGGGGGACAAATTTTTTTCTGAAAGTCGAACAGTCAAACTTCAGATTACAAAAAATTTCAAAAATGACAAAAGATCATTTTGAAGTTCAATTTTGCATTCAAGATTTAGAGATGCAGAAAATGTTTTAAAAAAAGAGGATTTTGAAAATCGTGAAATATTTTTAACATTTTAAAGAATCGATCATTCAAACTTCGGAATATTCCAAAAAATTTCACCCCTGACAAAAATTATTTTGAAATTATGCCTAGGTATTTTTACATTTCTGAAAATTTAAAAGTTTTTTTTGAATCCTTCAAGAGATTGCAATCAAAATTTAAAGTATTTTTTTTTTCAAGTCAGATTTGTTGACGAAATAGTAACCAAAGTAACCAAAATGAGTCAAAAAGTGACTAAAGTTACCCTGTCGTAAAAAAGGTAACCAAGTTACTAAAAAGTAACCGCGCTCCGATGCATGTATGCACTAAAGCTTTCCCAAAATTAGTGTAATCTTTGAAAACTTCAATTCTATTGGAAGGGGTAGAGGGCAGATTACCCCCTCAGCATTCGTAATCTTGGTAAATTGGTCTTTTTTGTACATCAATTGAAAAAAAAATTCCCAATTTGACCACCTTAGATTCACACAGAAAATAATTCTAGTAGTTAAACATTATTTTTCAGTAATTTGAGTTGACAAAAATTTTCACTTCTTCTGCCCTATTCTGGAAAACTTTTCGGCTTGTCACAGAGGTATCAAATGGACTCGCAAGTCCCTTACATTCGTTCTAAATCTTAGCCCAGACCGATTTTTTTTTTTCAATTTTGGGATTTTTACACTTTTTGAATCTATGAATTTCATTTTCGTTTACTCATGAAACTATGAAAGTGTAAAATCCTCAAACTAAAAAAAAAAAAAAAAAAAAAAATTAAAATTTCTTTCATCTTCTGTGCTTGAGGGTAGTATTGGTAACGTTGTCGAGTGGCAATATAATAAGCACCAAAGAGGGAATGGGGTTTAGCGTTCACTTTTACTGCGGCAAAAACTAAGGCCATTTTTGAGCTTTATTTACACCTATTTCGCCACTCCCTCATGTTCCAAAGGTAAACCAATTATTATGAAACGCAGGTGTGCTTAATGATTTTAATAATACAGTGCTTGGTCAGCCGCTAGTTTTGCTTTTGCTTCGTATAAGATTTCAAAATTAGAGTAGCCTTTTCAAAATGACTCGCGAGGGGGTATCGTATACTACTTTTATTTGTTTCTTATTCGTTGAACGAACGGGATTTTTCACATTGTGAGACGTATATTATGGTACCATACTCTTGTATTATTATGTGTGGCCTCTGTCTGTCTCTCTCTTTCACTACCTGTGCGTGTGGTACAATGTAAGGAATCGAACTAAGGTAACATACCTAATACCTATCTGCGGGTGGTTCATTTGCGTCTTCTATACTACGCGTAGTTTTTATTGTCAAGTACTTACTCGTACGAGAAGGAGAAAAAAAAGAACGGATTTTTTTCTCAATTAAAACCATTCCGCCTGCGCGTGCTATTATACATCGAAGTTGAGAGAACACGAGTTGAAGTGACAGCAAACAATGGGACAAAAAAAAAAAGACGTTGTAGTTTTGAAAGGTTCGCCATAATGTATGATTTTTGACTTTGAAGAGGTTCAAGGGATAATGCAAAAAACTCGTAGGTTTAAATCATGGGGACGTTTAGGTACCAGACTAGGTAAGGTACGCATAGGTGTATTTTCTCGATTCATCTACACTCATATAGGTAGGTATTACTCGAGTAATACCTTTACTCCTTATTTATTATGCGTCTTCTTTCTTCTTCCGAGACGTTGATTTCAATTAAAATAATATACGTAATAAAGACGAGTAATCTCGAGGCACGCTTGGGCGATTTACGTATGTGTAAAAGCGTTAGTGTTTGTTTTATTTGTCAAAACTTTGTTTTCAATTTGGTCGTGTTTTCCCCAAATATTTACTTTTTTTTTTGGTGCAATGTTGCAATGAAATAACACTGGTGATTGAGTATACTTGGTATTCTGGCGTAAAATTTACGATAATAATAAGTCGTTTTGCCATCGCATCGTTTCGTTCATTTTTTGTTTGTTTGGAAAATTTATAATATTATTACGAAAACTTATACGTCTATACTTTTGCTGGTATGTGCCAGATCAGTATACATTCGAGTCCTTAGTTTCAAATACGAAGACTTGTAAAAGTTATTTTTTTCACTGCTTTTTTCATTCTGGGCGAAACGTTTTTTTGCTACACCATGAAAAATTCATCTTGAAAGCATCGCGAATGAAAGATCAACTTGTGCGAAAAAAGTAGAGAAAAAATTTTGAAAAAGGATGCGAAATTTCAAAACAAAAAAAGCCTTACCCCGTCTCGGTGTGGTCTGTTTGAACGAAATGCTCCAACATTTGTATTTTGAACATGCCTCGTAATTAGCCATACATCGTTATCATTGTAACTTGGAAGCTGCTGAGGGTGCGAGGCGCCAAACTAATCTCGGGGAAATCTGCACGTTTGTCGACGTTACGTCGTATAATCACACCAAGCAATGTAAACGAACACCAGGACGTAGTTATTTGCGCGAATAGGAAAGAAAACGTAACCGTAAACCGACAATTTATCTATCAACCATCGCACTTCACCACACTACACCACCGGATTCGCCCTTATAGTGATCGCAAAAATCACCCATAAAAAAAAGGAAATGATTGAAGAAATTTTAAAATTTTAAATCGAGAATTTCTGGAAAATGAAAGACTGAGTTTAGCCGGACGACAAAATGAAAAATAATGATTAAAAATTGACGCTGACGCGATCACGAATCCGCGATATATACGATACGTACGCGCGTGTTCCTATCGCTCGATACAATGACCACTTAATGATAACACGATAAACGCCAAACGTGCTCGCGTAGGCCGTGGTCGAGACGAAACTGGCACAATGGATTCATTATCTCTATGGCATGACATGGCTCTACTTGGCATGGCGTGTAGTACCACGGTTACCGCAGTTCTAGTACGAGTAGTACTCGCACATTCATCGCCAGTATCACGTACGTGAACGCACGTAGGTTGCTAGGTAAATGTATATTATACGAGTACGAGTACTTTCATGGATGTACTTTATACCACAGCCTCCTATATTGTGGTAGTGACTGCTCTCCAGTCTCCTCTAGCTCGATCACCCTTTTCTGCTCAGATTTAGCTAGATGAGTAGGTACTGTAGGGATGTTTTTAAAGCTACTGTGGCCAAATGATCCTATTTTTTTTCTCCTGTTATTTATGATTTCCCAAAACAGGTACTACCAGCTCACTCCAATGTGGAAAATTACATATGTCAAAATTGTTTTATAACTCCCAAAAAAAAACAGTGTCAGACATTCTGAAACTTGGTAGTATATGCTTTTACGATGACCAAAATGGCGAAAAAAGTTAATAAATTGCGTTAATTTAGGTGCTGGACCAAAGACTTTTGGATATTTTGCCAGAAATTGAAAAACTTGAAATTAAAAAAAAATTTACGACTTTCAGACATTTTGTCAAACATTCTAAAACTTGAATTTAAAAAAAAAAAAAATTGGTTCTTTTTCATTCACGCTACTTCCAATGCCCATAAAACTCAAATTTTTCAGTTTTTGAATAGAATTTTGGTAATATTATCAAAATTTACTATAATATCCTTTAATTAAAAATTGAGGCCGTTGCGATGAAATTTTGGTTCATTCTTTGCAAATTGAAATTTTGATGGTGGGTTTGGAGGGCAGAAGGTTTGATTTTTAAAGAAAAGTCTTGCTACTCAAAATACCTCTCTTTTGCCCGTATTGTAACCTCAAATTCGAAGAAAAATTTCTTGTTACCTATACGAACGGGACACCCCCGGACACGTTGAGACTGGTATCATCGTCAGTTTTCAGCTCTTTCGGTATATTTTTAGTAGATGAAGTCAGTGACCGTTTATTGGAGGGGTGGGGGGGAGAGGAAGGAGGCAGATTTTATGCGTTAATCCTTATTGCAACTGGCGACTCCCTCGTCTTTCTCAATGATTCAATCCGACTACGATAGTTTCCTTTTCATTTTGCACTTATCGTACTATGCATTATGCAGTCATTATAGTAATTTCTATTGTGTCATATCCATTGTTGATGCCCATGAAGATACGCTTACCGTTCCTTCAACTCGTATTCGTACCAATACACATTCACTACCTAATACCTATCTACCCATCTGTCATATCATCATTCATTAACTAGTTTCCCCTCAAAAATGAACCTAATAATAACGTAATCGCATGGTTTTTTGAATTGAATACGATTAAATTTCACGCTTAATTTCTTACCATTATACTCCTCCATACCTCAGTAAGTATTAAATCTTTTGAAATTTCCACAATTTCGGTATATCATTCGTTATAATTATTTTTTGATTTTCGCTCTTTCACGTTGCATTGTGCTTGACTCATCCTTTCAGTTTGTGATTCGGCCATACTTAATGCGAGGTTTAGGTGAAACAGTTCTTCCAGAGCCGAAAGGTTGTAGGGTCCTAAAATTAGGTATAAATTAATGAAGCAAATTTTGTGGTTTAATAGTTGAACTCGAGACAAGAAGAGGAAATTAATTAAATGTTTTTGTCCCTGAGCCCAGAACTTAATGAGTATAGGGTCTGAGCCGTCTGAGGTTCTTTTATTCAACCCAGGAGTTACTCAAGTCACTAAAAAAAGTTGGAAGTTGAAACACGAATCTTTTTCGGCGCTCATGCCTGCCTATTCGTATCTTTGTACCTTTTCCTTTGGCAGAAAAGAAAACGGAAAAGCATAGAGCGAATTAAATTGAATATAACCTGTATCTATATACCTGTGGTACATTGCGAGTACGACGGTAACCATAACGGTATTCACAAATATATAGGTACCTATTGTGGATAATTTTTAGGTAATGTACGAAGAACACTTTTACGAAGCGGAGAGTGGTAGAGTGAATTCGATAACTCTGTAGTTGGTTAATTTGAGCGTTGTAAATGGACGTCAACGGTACGCTATTTTTCTTCTTCGTCTTCAATGAAAAGCAGAGCGTTGTTAATTAGTAGTACCTAGGTCTATATCGAAGAAAATCACCGTTGCGATTTCTATACTGCTGCCTCCCCGCCACACTGCACTGTCATCGACAATCTACTCGCGTATTTCGGTCATCTTCATGTGGACTCGACAGCGACAGCGATAAAAACACGAAAAGCAATAATCGAAGATGTGCCTCTTTCTCGTCATATAGAAATTCGACGATGAATATGTGGGTGTGTGCCCTAAATTAGATTTCATTTTTTTCTTCGGTTTCGGCAAGCTGCGCTTTCTAGAGGTGATTTGCGAAAAACAACAACAACAACAACAACAACAACCCGCGTACAAATAACTTTACAGATCCAATTAATCGATTCATTCTGTTATCCAACTATATACAAGCTTTTCGAAACACCGTGTACCTATCTACTAGGTTACTCATCGGCTTCGCATTCGCGGTAATTGAAACCTCGTATTGGGCTCGTGGTCTAGTTGACAACGCCACTATCGAAAGGAAAAAACAATAATATGTATCTATAGTAGTTTGCAGTAGCGACAGCAGCAGAGAAGTGGTCAGCATAAGCAACACGACGACTCGTTTGATAAGTGGTAGAATTTTAGAAACCAGATAATTACCGACTTACTATTAGTAGATCAGCGTGCGCAGATAAATACGACAAACGCTTTAGTAACCTAACCTTAAACGAGCTATAATTATACAGGCGTACGTGTACTATTCGTGTACGTGTATCGTGTAGGTATATCTTTCCTTGGCTTTAGGTAGTCCTAAGTTTTCTCAAAAAACCTATACCAAAACCCACACCTTGGTACATATGGACATAAGATCAATGCAGGGAAACGTTATACACCTATACAGAACTACCCCTTTCAGATGTAAAGCACCTAAGGCCGACAGCTTGAGTCTTTTTTATAACTATTCGCTCAACGAGAACACGTCGTGTAGATACCTAGTGGATATTTCTTATTGGTGCCATATCTACAGTCGCCAATTACTTTTCCAAATACTGTAGTAACCTTACAATTACCAACCAGGCAACCACAACCCGATAGTTACGTCGATGGTGTTTTCTATTGTTCGACGAATGGCAGTGGCAAAAACGTTGCGGACAAGTCCTTGTCGTTTCACGCATTCGTCGTTTAGCCGCTAATAACACGTATCAAGTCTATAAGTACTTATACTTGCCTATTGGGTACCTCGAGTAATCGCTTTATCAGTATTATATCGCCTTTTTATCCTTGTCGTTCTCAACGCTACGCCCTCTTACTTCGCTATTTGAAAAAGAATCGGATCGAAATCGCGAATGTAATGCAAAAATTGGAAAATGAAAAGCTGCCCCCCCCCCCCCGTTCATAACTAGAAGTGTGGACATAGCAATGAACAGACATATACTAGTTACACACACGACGAAGATCCACACAATGGTAATCTAACAAGCAGATAGGGAATTAGTTAGAGATACACAATAGACACATACACATACCTACTACCAACATAGTATCCAGCATTGGAATATGTGCATTCAACATTGTAGTCATATATACAGTATCTACAGATACACAATGCACAATGCCTGGAAAAGTTACACCATCCATCGATATATGGTAGTGTAGCTACTAGGTACCTAGTTTCTGAAATAGGCTGCTTAAATTCAACTTATATGTATTATTGAGTCGTATCGGTGGCTGTCGTCGTGATTGCTGTTGTTACCACCACTATGATTGCTGCTGCTGCTGCCTCAAAGACCGCATCGTCGGCAGCTCGTACCTACGAGTGGGACTGGGACCCGTTGCTTGAATCGGAGGGTTGCCACGAGTGGCTTTTTGTGTTACAGTAATTGTTCGCTATTAATTTCAATTCACACTTACTAGACCGAAACGAACATTTATTTGTCGAATAAGCATTATTATGTCTCCGGTCGTGATTCGCGATTCTTTATTTTTGTTTGTGCGCCCGCCTGTTTCTGCTCGCGTCGTCTCACCCTATCCTAATTTCGCCTCGGTGTTTATTCAAAAGGCGTTTGTTTGAAATGAAAAAATACACAGGCAGCCGCAGCCGCTGTTTTTGTTGAATCATCGAAAATTACTTACTTAATAAAAACGAAATACGTATGTAATTCGCGCGTGTGCCCTTCCTACTCAACTCTACTACCCAGTCTGTAGTACCTACAAGGTACAACCCAAGTTTAGATATACTTAATTCCGTTTATGTATGTAAACGAATCGGATTAATAAGTAGGGATGTGTCGCGGTACAAGTTTAGACTATGATCTTCGTAACAATAGTGAACTACCCTCGGATCCATCACACAAGGTCGAGAGTAAAAACGTAGAAATTTTGGGTCAAAGCAAAGGGCTGCAGTGCTATGCTGCAGTTATGATGAAATGAAATCGCAGATTTCTAAATTATGATAAGCAGCTTTGCAACAGTACAGTGCACTGACTTATGTACCTCACTCGTACTAGTTTTGAAATTTGAATAGATCTGAATGGCAATTCGCTGGAGCTGTAGAAAACCAGGTGCAAGTGCGATATATGCCCAGTTTCTTTGATTTCGCTTCTCACAAAACCACTAAATTAGCGCGATGAAGGGAATTAGAAAAGGAAAGCAGGAGATCGAATGACAAAAGATTGCTAAATGCAATTGCATTCGGCCCAAAAGACATGAAGTTAGAATGGTAGATGAATTATTACTACGAGTACCTGCGATTTCGCAATTGTGCGAATATAAACTAGATCGGTAACGACAATCCTTTCACGAGAGACAAAAAGTTGCAATATCTTTTTATGCGGAACGATGATCTGGTACGCGCCCGCGCAGCACCACAAAGATGGTAAAGCAATGCCCGAGTAAGGAGGATTGGCAGCTTTAGGGTGGTCTAGGTAACGAAGAGTAAGAGCGGTGGCAGGATGCGGGCAGGCAGGCAGGGTTGACTTATATAAATCAAAAAGGACGCGAACGATGGCGAATATTAAAATGATAAATGAGCTTCTTTTATAATTAGTTGACCAAATAGTAGTCGAGTTGCATGCGTGAGTATTGAAAATGGGGCTTTATTTTTCTACGCTCTTTATTTTCAAACGCATTGAACGAGGCTGGACGCGTTGTTTTGCATAAACACGAATGCGTTTTGATCTACGCCCCTCGCTGGCTCTCTCGCTCTCACTCTCTCACTCTGCAAATTCGGTCAAGCAGAATACACGCGGTATATGTATAGGTGTACCTATCTATACCAATCCGCATACAGTTTAGATATTAACTTGACAGAGAGACAGTCGAGGACTGAGGGTATATTTACTCGGGCAAGAAGAACGATGTCATTAAAATGATTCCAAACAAGAAAATCTTTTCAAGTGCGTTTACGAGGACAGCTGTTACAGTGGTACACTCGGTAATGGCAATCGAACCCCTTCGCCGCGACAATAACGATATTAACGCCGAGCTAAGCGTAAATCATTTCATTTATTAAGCTGACCATTGCGCAGGGTTTCGTAAAATGCCTTGTACGAGTGTCGAGCATATGGCATCGGAAGCGGAAGAGTCCAGCGAATATAGGAGCGTAAAAATGAAAACTAGAACCCGGCCTTTGGAAACTTACCTACATACAGGGTGGCTCCGCAGTAGTGCACACTCTTTGACTATATAACTATAAATGGACTGTTCCTGTGATAATATGAGAAAGCCAACATAGGAGAATCAAAATTGGCATAACATCTTTGTGTTAGTGTGTATTTACTTGGCTTCTTGTGTTAGTGTGGTGATTATGCCAATTTTTTTAGACGTTTGCGGTCTGTGCGGGGAAAAAAGGGCCTCCTATGTTGGCTTTCGATTTTTATCATTCTTTATTGACTTTGAACTGTCCATATATAATTATGTAGTCAAAGTGCATACTTTTTGAAAGTTGGATAGAACACAATCTGACAAGGGACAAACAAAAAACATGATGTTCACATGGTGCCTATATCCCGATTTTGATGGGACGGCGTTTCTCCAAATTTTCAAACAACGCTTTGAAAATTAGGATCTTTCGAAGTTTGATGCCCTGAGTGCCTTCATTTTCTAAGATAGGCAAATTTTTAACATGCAAGACTTTGTTGTTGCTGTATCTCCTTCAGTTTCAAAGATAGGCATACTAATGTGATAAGAACTTTTTTTGCATTTTTGAAGTATGTGCCCCTGGCATAGCCAAAAAATTTTCAAATGCAGTGTTGTCAACCAATTTTACCAAAAAATTCCCAACTTCAAATCAGGGATGCGAGAATAACAAGGATTCTTGTTCTGGAAGTTTTGGTCTTTCTGTCTTCCATAACAGACATTTTCGTCTTTCCGTCTCGTTCTTCATTTTGTCTCATTGTCCTTCCTGTCTTTCGTTCTTTCCGAATATTTTTTTCTTCTCTCGATCCCTCATTCTTTCTTCCTCTGTACTTTAACAGTACTGTCTTTTGTTTTGTCTTCTGTCTTTTTGAGTTTTTCCCCACAATGACAAAATGACTAAAAAAAAAAAGATAATTTTTTGGGGTTCACTTTGTTCCTGTATTTTTAAGAAGTCAGATAAATTGATATGGCTGAATTTCAATTTTTGTGGGAAATTGATCATTAATTTGGGTAGAATTGTATTAGGCATGGTCGGTAAATTGGTGATGAGTGACAGCATGCAGTTTTCATTTTTTCCATTGTAATTTTGACCTTTTACAGGGGAAAAACAGAAAAAATGAAAGACAAAAGACAGATAGGAAAATTTGTGTTCTTTTCTTCTTTGAAGAGTCAAATTTTCAATCGTTGCGTCTTTCTTCAAAAATCATCAGAGTACATTTCCACTGTTTCTCTGTTCTTTCTTTTTCATGATCTCTGTTCCCATTCTTGTTCCTATCCAAAAAATCCCCGTCTTTTGTTCTTTTCATCTTGTTTTTTGTTCTGTCTCGCATCCCTGCTTCGAACCTCTGTGTACCACCTTCATTTACAATGATAGGCGCCATGTATAAGTACAGTTTTTCCTTATCTAGGAGTTGGGACTCTGATCGTCTATATATTTTTAGAAAGTGTGCACCACTCCCAGGCTATCCTGTACATTACCTACCTATCTAACTTAGTTACCCGGCACCTAAATTACCTATACATTGCATACGACGTCTACTTACTCGTGTTTTTCTGGCTGTTCCGGAAATACTCGAGGTCGAGAGCTTCATCGCTTCATTTTGAGAATCACCGCGCATTTAATTTCACCATTTTAACCGGAATGCTTATTCGGAAATTAAGAGCATATTGTTACCAAATGCGAAGGGGAAAACCAAAAGAAAAAAGTACCAAATTACAAAATAGCCGGCTCGATATTTCGTTACGAGTAGTTTGCCATTCGTATGGTACCGTTGCGTTTTCGAACCCTTTGCCCGCTGCCCTCTGTGTCGCGGTGTGCAGTGTGCACCTGCCTATACTCTATATTGTATATAATACAATAATACGTACAAAGTTGCCGTATACGTATCTTTTGTTCGGGCGGGGCGGGCATGCATTATTACCGCTATACAATTTTTTTCAATTTTTGCATTTACTCTTCGATGCCGGTCTCTTTTTTTTTCGAAGAGCTTTCAAGTATAATTATACGCGACTACTTGATTAAACGATCTGTCAGATATGATTTGTGTAACGGAAATCGGAATTAATTAGATCGGTTTCGAGTCGTGGAGGTGAAAAGGTGGTGTGTGGTACTGAAGAGCGACGCGAACACCGTGCACGAGCACTCCAACATTACTTAGGTACCTTATACCTACTATTGCCACACTATTGCACGCCTGTACGATGTGGTGCGGTGTAGGTACTTAACCGTAGCCAAAGCGTAACCTAACTTATTAATCGATATCTCAGCACTATCCTCCCCTTTTTTTCACCTAAAACTTTTTTTTTTTTAAAGAAAAAAGAAGAAGAAAAAGACGACGAGAATCCCAGTACCAAGTACATATCTGTCTAAGTGTCTAACTGTAACTACCTACTGCTTTCTTCACAGTAAATGTCTGATGTCGAGAGACGATAGCGAAGTCATTTCAATTTTTTCCCCATTTCCAGTAAGTATTTCTTTTTTCGACAGACAAGTGACGCGTCTCTGCTGTCATAGTAACCCCCGCACAATCGCGATCTTATTGATACAGACACCGATGTCGATGCGGTGCATACCTAATAAACGAATACTACCCGACGCGACGCGACGAGTTGTCTAAATGCTGTGTAGGTTTTCCTATTTTTTATGTACGGCCTTCCGTCGCGATAATAATGTATTCGTCTGTCTGCCCGCCTTTATATTGGAAATCGAGAGAGCCATCCTTTATGAGAGGCAGACAGATTAGATAAGGGTGCAAGAAGGGATTTACAAGTTTCTCAAATTATATAATCCTTAAATTTATTGAACAGTCTTGATTAGTATTTATTGCTACTCGATTTCAAGATTTTTTGCAAAAAAAAAAAAGTTATCTGGGGAATAATTCATTTTATTTAGAAAATTAATTTTCAAAAAAAAACGTTTTTTGGAAAAGGTTTTGATCAATTTTTCAAAAAATGGAAAGAATGGAGAAGTGAGTTGAAAAAAAAATAAAAAATATATACCGAATATCTAAGTGGAAAAATATATGAAAAATATTAGCCAAAAAAAAAATGAAATAAAATCAAAAACTTTATCAAAAAATGTTTCAAAAATAATATATTTTCAATTTCTTTCTGAAAAAAATTTCAATTTATTTCAAAAATGTTTCAATTTATTTCAAAAATGTTTCACGAAAAGTTCTCTATGGAAAGAAAACACTCAGAAAATTGATATTGAAAAAAAAATTGAAACATCTTATCAAAAAAATTGAAGAAAAAAAAATGTTCAAAATATTGCCTTCAAAATATTTTTTTGAAAAAATTGAAAATTCTTCGTAAAAATATTAGAAAATTTTTTGATATTGCAGAGAAAATTTTCAAAATTTTGTATAAAAATTTGAAGTCTTATCAAAAAATTAAGACAAAATACATGCTTGGTGTTCTTTTGAAAAAACTTGAAAATTTTTCAGAAAAAAATAAAAGTTTGAAAAATTTTATTGGTAGAAGGAATTTAATCAAAAATGACATGGAGAGGAAAAAATAATATTTTTTTTTGAAAAAAAAAAAAAAAAAAAAAAAAAAAAAAACGAAAAATCATTTAAATTTTTTATAAAAACTTTCCTGAAATATACGAATTTTTTTCCAAAAAAATGTAGTCCTATTATTTTCTTGGTTCAAAAAATTCTTTTGGAAAAAATTAACAAAAAAGAAAGTGTCACGTATGAAAATTTCAGGGAAATTGGCAAAACTAAAAGTACCGTTAAATCAATTCCCATTTTTGAAAAGAACGGATATTTCAAATTTTCCCTAAATTATTAATTCCTTTGAAAAAATTGCTCAAAAAATTTTGTTCTCACTATTCGGGTCACTTCTGAGAGGTTATGATGGAACAATTCTAAATTTTTCAATTATTCGCATTTTTGGAAAAAATTCATTTTTGCCATGTAAAAAGGTCCGGTTTTTTCACGGACTTTTTTACATGGGAAATTTCACATATTTAATTTCTTGGAAAAAATTGTCCAATAAATTTTTTTTCTTTTTATTCGTGTCCATTCTGAGAGGTTATGATGAAAATTTTTTAAATTTTTCAATTATTCGCATTTTTGGTAAAAAATTATTTGTGCCAAGTAAAAAGGTCCGGTTTTTTCACGGACCTTTTTACATGGGAAATTTCACATTTTGAATTTTTCAAATTCCCATTTTTGAAAAAAACTGATATTTCAAATTTTCCTTAAATTATTCAATTCCTTTGAAAAAATTGCTCAAAATTTTTTTTCTTACTATTCGAGTCACTTCTGAGAGGTTATGATGGAGAATTTTTGAATTTTTCAATTATGCGCATTTTTGGAAAAAATTCATTTTTACATAGGAAATTTCACATTTTCCCAAAATTAAATTTTATTCGAAAAATTGACCAAAAAAAAAAGATGTTTTCTCATTATTCGGGTCTAATCTGAAAGATGTTGATGAAAAATTTTTGAATTTTTCAATTATTTCCATTTTTGAAAAAAAAAACCCGGATATTTCAAATTTTTCCTAAATTTAATTCCTTAAAAAAAATTGCTCAACATTTTTTTTTCTCACTATTCGGGTCACTTCTGAGAGGTTATGATGAAAAAATTTTGAATTTTTCAATTATTCGCATTTTTGGTAAAAAATTATTTTTGCCATGTAAAAAGGTCCGGTTTTTTCACGGACCTTTTTACATGGGAAATTTTGCATCTTCCCAAAATTTAATTTTATTGGAAAAATTGCCATAAAAAACTTTTTTCTCATTATTCGGGTCTATTCTGAGAGATTCTGATGAAATTTTTTTGAATTTTTCAATTATTCCCATTCAGTGGCGTAGCTAGGATGAAATCATGGAGGGGGTTCAACTTTCCGGGGTGGTCATTTTGAAATGAAAATTTTCATTTTTCTTCGAAAATAAGTAAACAATACCTACTAACAGAGACGAACTTAAGAATTTTTCAGGGAAAAGGGGCAGAATTAATGAAAATACCAAGTCTAAGTACCAAAAATTTTAAATTTTACTAAATGTGATGAAAAGAATACTGCCCGAGCGAAGCGAGGGCAAAAAGTTTTGAAAAAAATTGCAATTTTGAGCAAGAAAATACTCATTTGTTGCATATATTTGAGTTATTATAGTTTGGATTTTTTTGTATTTACAAAAAAAACACAATTTATTTTCTCCATGGAGGTTCTGACCCGGAACCCCCCCCCCCCCCCGTAAATACTCCTCTGTGAATCATACCATCAACGGACGTAGGTATCTAACGGTAAATCGGATTCGCGAGGTGTCATGTCAGGACTGTCAGGAGTAAAGCAAAGGTGTGGTGCTAAATCAGTCGCCAGTTAGATCCATATACGACAACTACTCTCGTTCAAGATCTTCAAATATTCGATTAGGTACTCGAGCCTAGAAAAATCATTCGTTTTTATAATATGCATTGAATTTTTTGTGTATTTTAAAAAATTAAAAGGGTATATTTTTCGTGTTCATTTCGTATTTATTATTCGTTTTTCGTGTCGAGAAAGTAAGTGAATTCCTTCATCATCTTTGAAGAGAAAAGGGCAAGTCACATAAGTAATGAATTCTAAAAAAAAGAAAAGAAATCAGAAAACAAAATCAAAAGTGATGTATTTCTACTCTTTTTACTAAAATGATCGAATGGATTGTATGAATTTTGAAATACATAATATGCATCAAAAAGCGTTTTCAATTTTATTATTTGAGATGAATTGAATCTGTATGTCCCATAAAGTGCTGAGAATTTGAAGAGATTAGTATTCGGAAGCACCGAATAATGTTACGAGTACAAAGTAGATGCGAATCCCTGCCCTAACCATTATACAGCTGCTGCTGCTACTGCTAAAACTGGATTGATAGTACTTTTATTAGGCTACGACTTGATCGCAGAGTCAAGTGCTGATGTCGATGCCGGTGTGAGAGAAGATATGTGCAATTACTTAGTAGGTCATTGCGAAGGATCCGATTATGACGATGATAGACGGTGCGCCGCTCCGCATAGTGCCGCAGGAGATCTCAGATCCGCGCACAGAAAGAAGAACATGCAGAGTAGTATACGTAGGTCTAGGTATACTCTATTCCTATGCGACGACTGTACAAGTACGAGTACACTATATGTATGCACATAGTCCGCATTCTTTCTTTATTATCATCCTATGGATGTAGTGTAAGGTACTCGTATTATACTAACTTGTACGAGTACTGTAATCTAAACGTATAGATACCTTCGAACGTGAACGTATCCGCCAAAAGTGTCGAGTGTCGCGTCGTAGGAAAGGAATAACACTACCATACACAATAAATGCGGCGAACGTCTTACTAAAATAAATTAAGTAGCATTCTGGGTATAATGAACGTGCTGAGTTGCTTCTGTTTGCGATGTTCCTGAAGAGGGCGAGCGCGAGCGAAGACAGAGACACATTTCCGTAGTGAAAGTGTCACTTTCGTATGTGACCATTGTGAAGATGTCGCGATAGAAAGCCTCTGCGAATTACGTGAAAATCGTCGACGATCTCTGCATCACTTCCCTTCCCCTCTTTGGCACAAATATTGACTAAAAATTGATTTCGAGTTGAACAGTTGTTAGAAGTAACCTGCAGCCTGATATTGTTGTATCAAAAATTGTACATTAGTCAGGAAATGATAATATTATTGTAGTTGAATTCTACTTTAATTTGAAGGGGAAAAATGAATATCTAAATTAGGCTAGGGTATGGTACATATGAAAAGGCTACTCCCAACATCAAGATATTGGGCGTTTCCACGAAGCCAAAAAGTAACAAAATTTTTTTGTTTACATTCGAACTGGGAGGGAGTGGCTAAATCCACAATAAGTAATCACATTGTAAGGGCGATGTCGTTCTTTTTTTTTATCTATCTTCTTTATTTTTGTACAAGTTTTTTTTCTTCAAAATTCAACCAAATTTTTTGAAATTGCAAGTTTTCCTCTGAAAAGTTTGATGTTTTATTTTAAATTTTAAAACAAATCTATTCTTTCACAAAATACTCAAATTGTTTATTATTTTAGGTAGCATGATGTATTTTATTTTTTTTTATGTTTTAATTTTTTAATTTTTATTTTCAACAAGTTAATGAGTAGTTAAGTACTTACTCAATTTTGAATTTAGATAGGAACTTGCAAAAAATTAAAATTTTAGTGAATTTGAAGGAAAAAAAAATTGAAAATTTTTTTTGAAGGAAAATTGGAATTTACTTGAAAAAATTTAGAAATTGCTCAATTAGAAGACAAATGTTGATGAAAATTATTGGGAAAATTCGTCATTCGAATGAGAAGTTAAGTTGGGAGATGAAATAGGAATATTTTGATGACCAATTTCAGAATGAAATCAAATTGACAATTTTATTGGAAAATTGGAGGGGGGGGGCTGATGAACAATTATTTTCTTGAAAAAATAAAATAAAAAGTTCGGGAAAAATTTAGATAGAAAATTCAAAAATAAACTTGATAAAAAATTTACTTGAAAAAATTTCAAAAGAAAAATTTGAAAAGACAGTATGGTAGAGATTTCGAAGCATTTCGATGAGAAAATTTGATGAAAAATCTTTAAAAATCCAAATGAAAATATAAAAATAAATTTAATTTACAATATTCATTTTAAAAAATTTTAAAAATGAATTTGTAAAAATTATTGGCAAGTTTGAATGAAAAAATTGGAATATTAAAAAAAAAGTTTCAACTTTTAAACGACAAACAGAAAAAAATTGATGAAAAATTTGAGGAAAAAAAGGAATAAATTAATTGATGAATGATGAATAATTTCTTCAAGAATTTTATTTTCAAAAATCGAATGAAAATTGAAAGTTACAAAAAAATTAAAAATTTGAAGAATAGAAAACTTGGAAAATTTTCAAATATTTTATTAAATTAAACTTAGGTAGTGGAAAAATCTCGATGAAAAATTTGAGAAAATCGTTTATGAAAAATTGATGAATAATTGGATTAAAAATCACTTTCGACCAAGTCCACTTTGCAATGACAAACACGACCACAACAACGGGTGTCGAGTTTTCAAACAAGAATATGAGATGAATTCTCGTTCGTTCATTTTCGTGATTACTTGTTGTGGATTTAGCCACTCCCGAACTGGGAGTCATCGGAGTGAAAACACATAAGACACGATGGTAATATTTATCAAAATAACTCGAAAAATATCATCTAAAAAAAAAAAAGTGCAAGACACTTTTTTTTCTTAGAATTAAAAGATCTTTCCATTCATGTATAAAAAAGTTAATTTAGCGACACTAAATAATTTTTCCCAAAAATTCACTTATGTCGCTAAATTAACTTTTTTATACATGAATGGAAAGATCTTTTAATTCTAAGAAAAAAAAGTGTCTTGCAGTTTTTTTTTTTAGATGATATTTTTCGAGTTATTTTGATAAATATTACCATTGTGTCTTATGTGTTTTCACTCCGATGACTCTCAGTTCGAATGTAAACAAAAAAATTTTGTTACTTTTTGGTTTCGTGGAAACGCCCAATACATTACAAATGGTAGCAGAACCCGACTGTACTTTTCATTCAACTATGTATATGAAGTAAGTTCGCGTGCGTCTTGCTTGTATTGTATTCTGCAATGTCAAAGGACAGATATGACCGGAAACAGTGCCTGAATAGCGAATACCAACCGACAAGTCTACTATGTTTGCCACTGAAAAGGTTCGCTCGGATCACCTGAACCTCGAACAGAATGGCTGACTGAGCACATTCGCAATTCGATTCGCAACCACATAGAGGTACGAAAAATCGTAATGTTATAATCATAGGTGCAAAAAATTGAATTATAATGCCGATTTGTCGCTGTAAAGGAAGTAGGTGCATGACATTCGCTTTAGGTCGCAGTCGTATTGATGCCGGGTTCATATTACTGTGCAGTACTATATTTTCACTCCAAATAAATGAAAATTGTCTATCGCGGTAATCGATTTAAAATTGAATTAATGGGCATAGCAAATTTTCACCAATACGTAGACGTCAAAATTGAGGTCGCGAAAAATGAACGAATCTTCTCGCCGGAGATGTTGTAAGTGTTGCCTACTTCAGGCTGTGTCGGGAGTTGAAATTATGTTGCTTTTATGTAATTAAGTTTGTCTGTTTTGATCACGAAATCTGAGGAGTGACGAGTGTTATTACTAATATTAATCAACTACTGTGCCCTATTTCATAATTTGAAAGAATTTAAGAAAGCGAAGAGGTATTCAAAAGTGGGTATGATTTTGAGTCTGTCTGAGATAATTTTTTTCAAAAAATGCTTAACAGATTCTATAATTATATTACTCGTAAATTTGATGGACATGTGACATTGGCGCATCCAGAAGTTTTTCTCGGTGGGAGCTAAAACTTGAAGAAAAAAGTAGAGCGCGCAAATTACTCTTGATACCCAATTACCCACCTATTTTCATAGGCTGTATTTTATTTTATTCTTGGAATCAAGACATTATCAACAGAAATTGATTTTTTTTTTCAAATAAGACTTTGAAAATTTTATCAAGAAAAAAAGAAAAGGAGAATAGAATATATTAGTTTTTAACAAAAATAAGAAAATTTTGCGTTAATTTTTTTCAAACACAGTTGAAAATTTTTTGCAAATTTTTTTAAAGACTGCTAACAAAAATGAAAATTTAAGTTTTTCAACAAAAATGAAAATAACATATAAATTGAGAATTTTTGTTTTCCAACAATTAATTGTTTTTCGACAAAAATTAAAAATTTTGTTTTTCAACAAAAATTGAAAATTATTTAGTTATTACAACAAAAATTGAAAATTTTGTTTTCCAAAAATTTGTTTTTCGACAAAAATTGAAAATTATGTTTTTCGATCATCAACAATAATATTGAAAGTTTTGTTTTTCAACAAAAAAAAAATGAAATTTTGTTTTTCAACGAAAATTGATGATTTTGTTTTTCAACAAAAAAATGAAAATTCTGTTTTTCAACAGAAATTGAAAATTTTGTTTTTCAACACGAATTGAAAATTTTGTTTTTCAACACGAATTGAAAATTTTGTTTTTCAACAAAAATTAAAAATTTTGTTTTTCTACAAAAATTAAAAAAAAATTTTCTACAAAAAATAAAAAAAAAATTTTTCAACAAAAATTGTAAATGTTTTTTCAACAAGAAGTACACAGTGAAAGCTCAATTATACTTAGGTACATTCAACTCGAAAATGCATTTAAAAAATTGAACGAATTGAAATTGAAATCATTATAATTTTAAATGCAAATAATATATGTTAAGCACATGTTACAGTACCATTTATATTGAACGATTTATTTGTGCTATTTTACTCTCACTGCACGAAAAGCTTCAAAACTGCTTTTTGAAATGATTAAAAAAAAATTAAGGAGTGGGCCCAGTTTTTTTTTTGGGGGGGGGGGAGCTTTAGCCCGCTAGCTCCCCCCTTGGATGCGCCAATGAATTGTGATTAAAGAAAATTGAAAAAAAAACAACAAGAAAAAAACCATGAAAATAAAAACAAGTCCTCATTATATTTCTATTTTTTTTGAGCAAAAGAATAAAAATAATAAGAATTTGAAAAAAGAATTGAGTATTTTGAATTATTTGATAATGAAAACTAAGTTCAATCCTAGAATGACAAGGTAGTGCCAAATAATTGGCACAAATATTTGTTTTTGGTAATATAATATACCTAAATTAAGTAATTTCATAATGAAGAAAATATTTCGAGCAAAAATAGTAAAGTTGCTCCCTCACTTTTACATATCAAAGTTTTATTTGTTCAAATTTTACTGTTTCTTGGATGTTCCTAATGTAATTTGATATGTGATCAATTATTATATCTATCCGTGAAGCTACATAGAAATGCAGTTTTGAATTACCTTGCGGAAATCCGAATACAGGGTGACTCGGTCTGAGTGATACTGTCATCGGCATCGTGATCAGTGTAATGCACGTTGGAAATACAATGTAAAATTTTGCTCACATCTTGGACGCTGGTTTGAGTTGTTTTCAGTTCCAAATTCGGATTAATATCCCATTCTAAAATATGCTGCTCGTGTTGGCAGAATTCGTCGGAAGTGAGATTTACGGAGTTGCACTCTTGCATTCGCATATACGACGAGTAGGACGAATTACGTAACTCGAGTTCGACAAAAGACGAAATAGAGTCGAGTACGGGAACGGTGGATGCCGATGCCGTCGATATATCGCGACATACTGATACGACACGACGTGTTAAAGCTTAAAGTTTAACAAAGGTTCGCGTCCCAGAATCTCGCCTTGTTGCTATGGCAATGAACAATCGCAAGTTGGAATACGTTGCAACTTTGCCGCCAAATGTGAATGACGGTGCTGAAAAGTTGCACGCTTTTGCAGTTTCATTTCAGTTGCATCGGTGCATTACTTCTGCCATATATACCTATTCATCCGACACAGACGAGATTTGCTCGCTGTAATTAAATTTTTTTCGAATTGAAAATTTGTTGTTGTGTGGCTGTGGCTGTGGCTGTGGCTGTTGCTCTTCAGGTACAAGTCCAATACCGTATTGATCACAATTCAACCATTAAAGATGTACTGTGTAGGTTTAATTACAGTGTAATCGTTGACAAAAAACTGCCTTCCTCATGGTCCAGTCCTTTTGAATAGTATGATCAATGATCAATGATCATGCCGTAGTACATGGTACACATAAAATGTAAGAAGTCAAGTACACTAACGCTTCTTGTAGAAGCAGTAACAAAGCACCATCTCTCGTTGGTAAACTGAACTACTCGCTTGCATTTCTATGAGAGAATGGAATTGTGGCGCAGCCATTGGACTAGATATTAACTGAATAGCATTACGAGGTACATGTGTTGAACGGAGTACATACATATTTTACAGAATTATGTATTGTGTAGTAAAAATTTGGAACTGAACTTCGATATACGAGTATGGAAGTTCACAAATATACATGCAGATTGCAGGCAGTCTCACAATCAGTTAAGAATAAGCCCTCATTCAACTTGCGAAGTTTTCAAATCATCTTAATAATTTTCGAATTGGTAACACCTTGTGAAAATTTTCTGATTTGGGACAGACAGGAAGATGTAAGTACAAGTACCACTGGTAGGTACTTATTATTAGTATTACCATTGACTATTTAGTGTGGAACACTAAATAGTCAATGGTATTACATGGCAAAAATTAATTTCTTCAAAAATGGGAATAATTGAAAAATTCAGAATTTTTCCATCATAACCTCCCAGAATGGACCCAAATAATGAGAATTTTTTTTAGCAATTTTTTTAAAGAAATAAAATTGAAAAAGTAAATTTGAAATTCACCATGGCAAAAATGAATTATTTTCAAAAATGGGAATATTTGAGAAATTTCTAATTTTTTCATCATAACCTCCCATAATGGACCCAAATAATGAGAAAAAAAAATTTAACATTTTTTTTTTCAAAGGAATTGAATTTAAAGAAAATTTGAAATTCACCATGGCAATAATAATGATTTTTTTTTCAAAAATGGGAATAATTGAAAATTTCAAAAAATTTTCATCAGAATCCCTCAGAATAGACCTGAGTAATGCGAAACATTTTTTTTTTGGCAATTTTTCCAATAAAATTGATTTTTGGGAAAATGTGTAATTTCCCAGATTAAAAAGGTCCGTGAAAAAACCGAATCTTTTTGCATGGCAAAAATATAATTTTTTACCAAAAATGCAAATTGAAAATTTTAGAATTTTTTCATCATAACCTCTTAGAAGTGACCCGAATAGTGAGAAAAAAATGTTTTTGGGCAATTTTTTCAAAGGAATTAAATTTAAGCAAAACTTGAAATATCCGTTTTTTTCAAAAGTGGAAATAATTTAAAAAATTAGTTTTTTTCCATCATAACCTCTCAGAAGTGACCCGAATAGTGAAAAAAAATTTTTTGAACAATTTTTTCAAAGGAATTAAATAATTTAAGGAAAATTTGAAATATCCGTTTTTTAAAAAAATGGGAATAATTGAAAAATTCAAAATTTTTTCATCAGAATCTCTCAAAATGAACCGAAGTAATGAGAATTTTTTTTTTTTGGCAATTTTTCCAATAAAATTGAATTTTGGAAAAATGTGCAATTTTCCCATGTAGGTATAAAAAGGTCCGTGAAAAAACCGGACCTTTTTACATGGCAGAAGTGAATTTTTTCCAAAAATGCGAATAATTGAAAAATTTAGAATTTTTCCACCATAACCTCTCAGAAGTGACCCGAATAGTGTAAAAAAAAAATTTTGTGCAATTTTTTCAGAGGAATTAAATAATTTAAGGAAAATTTGAAATATCCGTTTTTTTCAAAAAGGGGAATAATCGAAAAACTCCAAATTTTTTCATCATAATCTCCCAGAATGAACCCAAATAATGAGAAAAAAAATTTTTAGCAATTTTTTTAAAGAAATCGAATTTAAGAAAAATTTGAAATTCACCATATGTAAGTACATTCATTCAAAATAAAGGCTACTTATTATGATTATTTGGCATAGGGAACCGTCAATTGACACTGTATATTATTTTTCCAATACTCTTTTTCAAATGAATGTACGTACTTACCTTACTAATTACGTAAGTACCCGACCTTATACTTGATATTTGTTTGAAAATTTACAAATAAGTTACCTAATTTTTTTTTTTAATATGTTGATTTGAAAACAAAATCACGAAAACATCCAAAAGCGTTTTGGACATTTTTATTCGGGAAGTTGTCCTTCGAAATACAGCCCATGTGCCCAAGCTGGTATGAGCCCCTTCAATATCAATACTAATGTTAGTGGTTAGGCAAACTTATCTACACATTGTTGAAACAAATTGTCAACTTAGCAGTTTGAAGGGAGATATTCTAATTCTTGTTAGAGACAGCCCTCACTAATGCCCACTTTAGGGTAGCACTTAATGTTAGTAACGAAGAAGAAATGTAGCGATTGAAAAATTGAATTATTTATTCAAGTAGGAAAAATTGAATTATTTAAAAATCTCTTCTTAATTTTTCGACGATTTTGTTGCTCAAACTGGAGCATCGTTAATTTTTGCATCATTCTCGTACATTTTGTTGAATAATGAAATCAAAATGATTTTGAAACTAAATTTATTCCGTTAAATATACATGTTAAAGCAATACGATAATGAAATGACTTTTTCACATTAAATTTTAACAATGATATATTGAGAAATTGACAAATTAAAAAGAAAATTAAAATAAATAAACAAAATAACACAAAAATTCTAAAGTAGGTACACGATATTATAATTAAGGCAACATTACCATTCTTCTACGTAGCATTCACATTTTTAAATATTTTTATCGGGTATTGCGTGCGTACCAACTGCGCGCAACGACAATCACATTAATTTTGATACATCATTAATGCAATACGTATTACATAAAAAAAATGTTGAACCGTTTGAGATGAACTCATTCATTCGGCTACTAAAAATAAAATTCAAAGAGAAAACTGAATGTAAATATGGTATTACAATAGCTACGTAAAGATGCTACGAAGATGAAAAATAAATTTAAGGCAGTGATTACACTGAATAAGAAAAAAAAAATAGTTCAATTTTTTTGCTAAAAAGACGCCGACTGCGTGGTTAAAATATTTTACTACTCGTCGTTCATATGTGGGACCTCCCTAATAAGTACCTACCTGCATATTTTGATATAATATCATTGTTATAGTGTACTTGGTTATTCGTAATGTTGAATATTTGAGATCTCAAAATAACGACACTACCCAATTTCAATTTCAAAATTATAATATTCGCAATTCATATGTGAAATTGTACCTACTATTTATACGTTTAGAGATTACAAAAAGAAATGAAGGATGAGAATTTCAATTTGGTGAAATATAAGTGCTCCAAAATAATACCTAAAATAAATAAATAAAATCACAAAAAAATAATATTATGAAGAGTAGGTTACTTTGCGAGAGAAAGAGAAAATAAAAATAAAGAGCTTCTGAATTGGAAACAAAATTTTAAAAATGCATATCTAATTTCTGTACGTATTAAAATACTGGTAGAACATAAATTTATAGGTATTCATCCAAAACGATAACAGATTCTCACTCGATTTGCGGATATTGTAGTACTGAATCTAGTACACAAATAGATAGGTATGTAGATCTAGGTATATAAATTAAAAAATACGTACATAAAACGAACAAACAAATGGAAGAACTATATAAATGTACCATGTAAATATGAATCAAAGACCCGGAATAATGAAATTTGATACATTGTACATTGTACATGAAAAAAATTCACTCTCTCGATAGGTGTATAATTCAATACGAACCTAAATTTGTGCATGTCGACGATGCACTTGCAAATTTGCAATTCGCAACGAAAAGTTGTTTGACGAAAAATTTATCGAAATTTTTTTCCCTCGATCTTATTCTATGTGGTGGTTTTGTTAACCGTCAAAAATAATAAACGAACTTCGATGTTTCATGGGCAGTGTTTCCTACAATAGGTGGCACCTCGAAAGTATGGTCAGCTTTGTGTTAGGAAAAATAAAATACCGTTGCAAATGAAATGGTAACATCTTGTATCGAATTTTTGATATTGGAAGAAGAAAAAGAAAAAACGGATGGGCGGGGAAGATTGCTGTACTATCTAACTTATCGAATTTGTAAAAACTAAGGAAAGAACTCGCGTGGATCGACGCATGCTTCTCATTTTCAATTGCAGTCTTTCGTACAAGGGCATAGACTCATATTCGCGTTACCTTCAAATTTCGGGATCTTTGCAGGTGTGCTCGTTTCTTCTACAACTATGCACAACCATGCTTTTAGATATTGAGACTGTGGAACTACCCGATAGAATAATTTTCTATCTAAGAGTCGTCGAAAAATAAGGTAACTATGGAGGAAATTAAATTGAATAGGTCTACTAAACTCTAAAAGTATATAGAGAAAAGAAAATGTACAGCTAATTATAAAATATCTCTAGGTAGGTAGTCTAGATAGATGAACGTGCATGTAGTGCTCCTACACGTGGTGGAGTCTGCAAAATCCGCATTGCGGAAATAATGGCATCTGGTAGAGTACCTACATGTCACCTGTGGTAGTGGTATTGCGGTAGGTAGGTAGGTAGGTAGGTAGGTAGGTAGGTAGGTAATAGGGTAATTTGGTAATTCATCCACCAGGTAGGTCTAGGTATAACTTGGTTAAAATAAAAAAAATTGAAATAGGCGAAGGTAAAGGTACATATAAAGGTAACGTTAAAAATAGGTAGGTAGTGATTTTTGGAGTCTACAGTATTGCTTCTATTCTAAGAAGGAAGCTGCACATTGTAGATAGGTATCTAGTATAGTACGTATAAAATTGTTAACAGATACGTAACGTAACATAGTAGATAGTATGAGTGAAACTTGACACGATTAAATTACCATTTGTTTAGACGTAGCTATGCAAAAGTAGTCTACATAAACGCCATATTCGTATCCAGCAACATTTGCCAGATTCGATTTGCGACTCTCTGTATAAGGATTCAGATTGAAGATTTTGCGTAGCGTGGGTTAAGGCCGGCGTGGCTGTGATGCTGAGTTTCTGAGGCGTTATATTTGGCGTAGTCATTGTGTCGTTGTCTGTGGATGTCTCGAGTCTGCGTTGATTTGAACGATTTTCTGTAAACAAACGAAATAATTTTTTTTTCAATTGTAAAAATTACAGAGTGTGTTGGCTCATAACTACGAGTACTGCTAAGTATAGAATCAAAGACAGGGGCTAATTTCAACCACTAGTTCTGGAGTAGTAGTTCCTAGTTTACTCAATTTGTTGATATGGATGTGCGGATCAAATTTGAGGCGAGGGAGGAGTCCAATCGAATTTTTTGCGATGACTAAAATTATTTCTAAAACTTTAAGCTACAACTTTTGTTTGAAAATTTTTTCAATTGGACCCTTACCTCCGCCAGTTTTTAATAATATAAGCATCTAAAGTCATATTATGCAAAATTGGAGGGGATGAGGGAAGGGCCAAATCAACATTTTGTAATGAACAAAATTACTTCCAAGACTTCAAGCTACATATTTTGTTGGAAATTTTTTTTTAAATGGGCCCCCTCCTCTACCAGTTTTTAATAATTCAAGCATCTAAATCATATTATGCCAAACTAGAAGGGAATAAGGGAGAAGAGGGGAGGGGAGGTCTAATCGGAAATTTTATAATGAAAAAAAAATATTTTTAAGACCTCAATCTACAACTTTTGTTTGAAAAAATTTTCAATTGAACCTTCCCCCCCCCCTCAATTTTGAAAAAGTATCTACCTAATGTTATGTGAAATCGGAGGAGAGGGAGGGATCCAATCGAAATTTTTGTAATAACCAAAATTAGTCCCAAGACTTTAAGCTACAACTTTTGTTTGATAAATGTTTCAATTGTGCCCTTCCCCCAATTTTGAAAAAAGTATCTACCTAATGTTATGTGAAATCGGAGGAGAGGAAGGGTTTCAATCGAAATTTTTATAATAACTAAAATTATTTTCAGTATCTTAATCTACAACTTTTATCTGGAAATTTTTTCAAAAGGCCCCTTTCTCCCTCCCACCTCTAATTTTTAATTGATATCTCCGGTGTGTTATGCGAAATTAGTGGGGAGGGAAGGGTCCAATTGAAAAAATTTTCAAACAAAAGTTGTAGCTGGAAGTCCTAGCAATAATTTTGGTTATCACAAAAATTTCGATTGGACCCCTGCCTCCCCTTCAATTTTGAATATCAAGTATCTATCTATGTAGTATTGGACTTGGTAAAATTCAAACAACAACGATCCACAACCATTTAAACAAATTGAGTCAACTAGACACTTAGTCATGCTCTCGTTGCTGCGTGCTTTGGTGGAATGCACTTACCATGTGCGTGGCTCACATCAGTTCCAAATTTTGAAACAGCAAAAGGTAGATATAGCCATTAGCCACGTGTATAGATAGCATGTCATGTACTTGTACGTGCTACGATACACTATAATAGTAGAGGCACCTTCTACAAATTTAATTATAATTTGTGCATCGTATACGTAAAAATAGCGACGCAGTTGCATTTGCGTGTAATGCCGACGCGACGCGCGTGCTAGACGGCTCGATGCGTCGCGGCGAGTTAATAATAAACGCGTAAGAGGTCAGCGACTTGACTTTTTGTGTATTTGTATGAGAGTTTTTGGCTACAGTCGTGGTGGCAGCGCGTTTTGAGCATCCATTATGCGTGCGCCTTGCCAACCTTAGAACAGCCCATAAATACTAAATAGATAGGTACAAAATTCAAAAGTACCATCTAGTTGGTACTTTGGGCAAGATTCGTAATATGACGAAAAGATAAATTATGAAATTTAGTAAATACCTAGTTAATTCTTTTAATAACTTGATACACAAATTTCCAAAATTTTGTATTTTTTTAAAATGGGCCATTTTACCTCACTCACCTCTTCACAGGCTTTTGGACAATTTAAAAAATACTTGTGAAAGATCAGTTTCCAAAATATATTTAATTTTTCAGATCCAGTAAAAATTTTGCCCAAAATTGAAAAAATTGCTTTTTTAGTTAAAAACATATTTTTTTCTCTTCATATGTTCGATTTTTAAAAAATGCAATTTTTTCAATTTTGGGCAAAATTTTCGCGCAAGGGGTCTAAATCGGGGTAGTTTGACACGCAGAAACCGAATTCGCGATTAGTTTTTTGATTTGATCATTTCTTGTGATTATTGCAATTTCATGCATGCAAAAGAAGTGAAAAATCCGAATTCGCGAAAAATGAACGAATTGAGCTGAAATTCGGGCTAAAGGTGTACGAGGGAGTGCTTAGTGATGTACTATGAGGAAAGAATTTTGTGACCAAATTTCACCCTGCGTACACGCAAAAAACGTTGAAAAAACATGGTTCTGAAAAAATTCATGGTGATTCAGAATACACCTAAAAACATATGGTAATTTTTTCGAGATGTGCGTATATCTTAGTTTTTTTTTAAACGGCTGTCAAAGTTTTCAAACCACGTTTTGAGGTCATTTTCAAGGTCAAAAAAATCTGAAAGAATTTGGGGTTGTTTCCACTCAGAACCCTCCCCTATACACCAAATTTCACTTCAATCGGTTGAAAAATATTCGAAAACGATGAAAATCGTGGTTTTTGAGGCACCACCTCCATAAAAAGGGGCGAAATTTCAAAATATGTCTTGAAATGATTGTTAATACATGAATTGTACTGCATTATGCGAGCGTACAACCAAAACTCAATTTCACCCTGCGTACATGCGTAAAATGTTGAAAAAACGCGGTTTTTCGCCATTTTAGGCAATTTCCACCACTCGGAAAAATCCAAAAAAATTCACAGACGTTCAAAATACACCTAAAAACATATGGTAATTTTATCGCGGTATGCGTGTATTTTTTTTTTTTTTTTTTTAAACGGCTGTCAAAGTTTTCAAAACGCATTTCAAGGTCATTTTCAAGGTCAGAAAAATCTGAAAAAAATTGTGCATATTGGTACTCGAAACCCTCTACCATCCACCAAGTTTCACTTCAATCGGCCGAAAAACGGCTGAGATAACGCCGAAAAAGTGAAAACTATGTTTTTCGAGGTACCAGCCCCCTCGAGGGGGATGGGAATTTCACGATACGTTCTAAAATCATCTTTTACCACTACAAAAAGATTTTTTGAAAAAAATTCAAAAATGGCGTCTGAGGCCGATTCACCTATGCTTATCCTGCTATAGCCTTTGTTTTTTTTTTAATAAAAAAAAAATTAATTTTTAGAATTCTTGAAGTTTCTCAAACGTTATGCCCATTTTTAAAATTGATTAAAATCTTCAAAATTCAATAATTTTTAAATTATTATGAATTTTGAAAATTTGACCAAATTTTTAAATTTGTGCCTGGTTGATTTTTAAAACATTAAAAAAATTGAAAACTTGATAAATTTTCTCAATCTTCAAAGAATGGTGAAAATTTGAATTTTTTTTTTTTTTTTTTTTTTTTTTTTTTTTTTGAAATTAGGTCATATAAAGTTTGGAAAATTTTTCAAAAAAATCTATAGGTATAAAAGTCAATTTTCAAAGTTTTGATAATTTTTGAATAATGTAGTCTATCTTTTAAAGTTTTTGATAATTTTTCAATTTCAACAAATTTCATAAATTTGTTGGATTTTTAATATTTAGCCAAGGTTTTGAAAGATTTATACCTTTATGCTATTATGTTTTTTTCAATGTTGAATAAATTTTTACAATTATCAACATTGGCTAAAAATACGAAATTGGTTAATAATTTTCAAAAGGTTCATTAAATTTTTGAAATTCTGGTACAAAAAATGTGAAAATTTTAGTTATGCATAGGTAATTCAGGCCTGATTTTTAATAACTGATTTCTCGAAAATTCAGTTACGGTTGAAAAGTACCACTTTTTTTAAAACTCGTTTTCCGAGGTTCATACTCTTGATGACGGACGTCTATAATTCTAAATCGCAATAAGTTTTTTTTCACTTCTCAACAAATTGAAACGAAAATGGGAAGTGAGCCTGAGGGCAATACGTGTATTTTTAATTTAACAAAAGAAAACCCGACGTTGTTTCGTATCTACAAAAGTGGAAATAATTTCTGCGAATAAATATGAAAACTCCTTGAAGTGGGTTTTTTAGCTCATCGATAAATTTTTGGCTGTGTTTTAAAATCTTGTACAGAAACAGATAGAACTAACTACGGCACGCTTTTAAATACCAATTGTGACCTTTTCTCTGGTTCGAATTTTCTGTGTGTGTTACGGGTTTTTCGGCCAGGTTTATAAATCTAAACTAACTACTGATATAGTTACCCTGTACCTACGTTTTAGGTTGAGGTAAGGATAGGAGGGCAAGCATTCGTATAAATACGAGTGCGAATACAAATACGAACGAGAGATAGTGATGCTCCAAGTGCGAAGTACGAATAAATAAATGTCAAGGACTCGAGAGGGAAAAAAATGAAGAAAATCTGGCGCAGTATAAGGTTTCTCCGCTTTCTTGTTCTCAATACCTAATTTCTAGATACTATACGCAATTACACGTACAATTACAAGAACCGATTAGTGGGCGACTTTTCTGGCTCCGTTGGCTTTTTATGGAGTTATGGGGACGCGAGGTGGCACATCGTTAATTTTATCGGATCATTTTATCGGATACGAAAACAACAAAAAACTGACCCCTATATCGTTCAACCGAATTATTGTTTGGAAGCAATAGCGTCGCCGTGTAACTGTAATTCAAGGTGAGCTCCGCGTTGCTGCGTCGCGATGTCGTATCACACCCGCACTACACCATTTCATGGCTCATACTGCTGCCAAAGCCAAACCGCATAAAAATGTAATCGGCGGCATTACAGTTGAATTGGAGTCATATTTAAAAAATTTTCATACCAAAGTTGTAGTTGTTCAAGTGGTTAGAGAGTAGTTCAGTATGATTGAGAATTTTTGCCCTAGCTGAATTTCAAGAGGAGCCTAGTTAGTAGTTATCCTATTTTTTCAGAAAAAAGACAAAAAAAATTAACAGCTTTTCAAAATATTGCATTTTTTTTGTTTATAGCTCGCATCAAAGTTGTTCCTTTTCATGAGAATGAATTCCAAATTTTTCATTTCCCACTCAACCTAATTTTTAAATGGTATCTTGACTCTTGAGGCGCCTCCAATTTTTCAAAAAATACAAAAACGAAAAAAATTAGCAAAAATTTTTCACTCGGTATTTCTAGCCCCTAGCAGAATTTTATGAAATCCCCAGGAGGCTCTCCATTTTGAAAAATTGTGAAAAATAACCAAATTTTTGAACTTTTGGTTTTTTAAAATTGGTAATCTTTCATTTTTTCAAAATTGAGGTAAGTGGTATCGTTTCAAATTCAGTAAGGAGAAAAATAAAAGACGGAATTATTTTCCAAAAAGATAGGTACAACTACTCCAAATGGTGGACGATAGAATTTTACTATTTAAAAAAAAAAATTGGGGCGCCCCAAAATACCACTTGAAATTCATTTGATGCGAAAATAAAAAATTGAGAATTCATACTTATGAAATGGAACAAGTTTTATGAGTTTATAAACAAAGAAAAACATCATTTTGAAAATCAATCAATTTTTAAAAAATTTCTGGAAAAAGGGTTGGTAGAGTTCACTTGAAATTTAATTAGGTACGGCAAAAATATAAAAAGGGAATCAATTTCTCATAAAAAGAAACAACTTTGAGGGGGTTGGACATTTAAAAAATCCAAGTTTGAAAATTTAGTCATTTTTCATTATTTTTCAAAATGGAGGGCCTTGGACACATCATAAAATTCATTGGGGAAAAATGAAAAAAAAAAAAAAAATGAGAATTACTTTCTAATTACGCAGGGCCTATTCTAAGGAAAATTTGAAGCTGCACAAACTTAGCTCCAGAGCCATAGGGGAGGTGCAACCGCCACGTGTAAATCTCAACAAAAAAAATCTGAAAAATTTCTTTCTCCAAAAAATTAAAAATTTTGTTTCTCAGAAACAATTAAAAAATTTACTTCTTCGAAAAACTGAAAAAATTTGTTTCTTCAAAAACATTTCATACCTATTTAAACATTTTGTTTCAGAAAAAAAAAAAAAAAAAAAAAAAAAAAATAGGAAAATTTTTTTTCTCCTCCAAAAAAAAATTAGAGATTTTTTTCTCAACTTTTTTAATTTGAAAAAATAAAAAATAAAATTACTGACTTCGAAAAATTTGAGATTTTCTACTCGAAAAAAAATACAAAATTTTTCTTTCACAAGAAAATTGAAGAATTTTTTGTTTTGTTTCATAAGTAGTTTTATTATTTGCTTGAATAAAATTCAGAAACTAGATTACTTATTTTGTCTTCATTTTTGCTCTTGTTCAAAGCGTGTTTTATTTTTTGTTTACTTCTACTACTAACTAGAAAAATAAAAAATTGCTTGAATTTTTTTGGAACTGCACAAAGTAATTTACAAACTGCACACTTTTTTTTTGAAGTTCCACTAAATGGGCGGAACTGCACGTTAGAATAGGCCCTGCAATTAGGTAAATACAGCAACTTAATATGCCAAGTGAAAAAAATTGCTCATTTTTTAAATTTTTGAATAATTGGGGTAGCTCCTAGGTAAGGTACCACATAAAATTAAGTTGAGTGGAAAATGAAAAATTGAGAATTCATTCTCATAAAAAAGAACAACTTTGATGGGTTGTAACCAAAAAAATGCAAGATTTTGAAAATTGGTCAAATTTTTCCATTTTTCTGAAAAAAAGTGCATGATGACTATGTTAGGCTCCCCTTGAAATTCAGTTAGGACAAAAATGAAAATTGGGTAATTATTTTCTCATGAAATGAAAACCCTTTGGGGGTGGGGGGGGGGGGTAAGACATTCAAAAAAATCCGAAATTCCAAAATAAGCCCCCCCCCCCTTCAATGTACACACTTTCTATAGATTTGTGCTACACACAGTACAATGTACATACATGCATAGTGGATAAAGGCCAAACGCAGGTGGCTGTCTGATATCAATGCTATCAAAGTGCTTTTTAATTACAAAACAAACGATTTTGTTTGTTTTTGTTGTTTTTTATTTTTCGTAAAATTCTGCACTGGCGTGTGTTTACGTAATTTATGTGCCAACGTGTATTGATGTTTCAAGGATAGTTTACTATTATCGATTTTATCGTCTGCAGTCGATATTGTCATGTCATCTCAACTTACTCGTACTTGAAAATCATACTCTGGCGTTTCAAATACAGAAAAAAAGAAAGTTGCGATGTACAATAAACGATATTATTATGTTCGATATTGAGAAAATTCTGTAAATTTGTGAACGAGGGAAGAGCCTACATATATTGAGGCTTGTCAAACGTGTCCGCAATCTTTCGATTTAAAACGTTTATCCGATGAATTTTTCAATAAACAGTGTACGAGTGGAGGGGTGGAGAGAAAGCATCAGTTGGGCCTTGAGAAAATTTGGAATTTGATCGAAATACGTTTTACGTTACGTATGTAAATGAACGAGAATGAAATTGTAACCTAAATATCCAATATTGAAATACCTATATCTTGCAAATGCGTTTAGATTTCACATTTTATGCATTGATAAGGTGCAACAATTTCGTTTAGCAAGTGGATATGTTGGTATGAAAAGTCAAATTTACTAATGACAAACTACCAATCAATCGTATCCACAAATTCGTACTAGTGAATTTGTCTTTTAGTCACATGGTTGGTAAGAGAGTTCTCTGCGAAAATATTTGCTCGAAAAGGCAAATTTAAGAAACTACATAAACGAGAAAAAAAAAATTGCAAAAAGCTATCTATAAAAAAGCACAAAAGTACAGAGTATAACAAAGGTAAATGTGGAATATAACGCGAGCCAACAGCAACAGCCAACAAACCTATGTGCCTTACCTATGTATCTAGGTAGTTCGCATTAATATTTACGCTAAATGATTGAAAATACTAACAAACCTGCGATGTCTTGGACAATAATTACTTTGAATTTGCTTTGGCTTCTGTTACAGGTATCTACGAAGTACGAAAGGACCGAAGAAACGAAATTTTTCAACCAGGACAATAGAACAATATTTTTTGTTGCAAATAGCTTACACCATAAGAAATCAACAGAGCGCAGAAGGAAACACAGCTGTTCGAACTGATAACAAAATACTGGCACTACGACTACGTACTGGGACTGGCGCAAACTAGTATTTACTTTTTGCGTCTCAGCGTGCGGAGAGCGACGCAGCGCGGCATGGCTTGGCGTCGTTTTTATCAAGAGGACGCGGACGAGGGACGTCGATAAACGACCGTACAAAAAAGTATGAATGGCAAATCGCTGAACACGAGACTGCGCTCTAGTCATTGTGACCTACATACGCAACGTGCAACTTTCGTGACGTCAGCGTGAAAGGGGTGACTAAGCGTAAGTTTACATTACTCTTATTGTTAATTCTCTAAAAAAAATTTAGATTGTCGCGTAAAAAAATTATCAAATTGTAGCTAGATGCAATGCTTGGGATGTGGTTTTTTGGTTCTTACAAATTGGAACGAGCAAAGGCCCTTTCTATAAGGCTTTTGCGCAGGTAGGTTTAATTGACTGAAGATTTCAGGTACCTACCTACCTAGTTAAAAAGCTACCTGCGCCAGCTTCGATAGGCTCAAACTTCTGCATCATCGATGGTAGGTATACAGGGTCCGGCAGAGAAGATCATCACATTTTAAACATTTATTACTGGAAAACACTAGCTCCTAGTTTGCACTGCGGCGTTTTTTATAATAACCAAAATTATTTCTAAGATCCTAATCTAGAACTTATGTTTTAAAATTTTTTCAATTCGAACGCTCCCTACTCCCCAATTTTTCATATTAATACTTAGATACTCACTATTGAAAATTGGGGAGTAAGTAAGGGTTGAATTGAAAAAAATTTCAAACAAAAGTTCTAGATTAGGATCTTAGAAATAATTTTGGTCATTATAAAAATTTCGATTAGACCCATCCCTCCCCTCTAATTTTGCATATTAGTACAAAGACACTCATTATTGAAAATTGGGAGGGAGAGAGGGGTTGAATTAAAAAAATTTTCCAACAAAAGTTCTAGATTAGGACCTTAGAAATAATTTTGGTCATTATAAAAATTTTGATTGGACCCTCTCCTCCCCCCTAATTTTGCATATTAGTACGAAAACACTTGTTATTGAAAATTGGGAGGGTGAGAGGGGTTGAATTGAAAATTTTTTCAAACAAAAGTTGTACATTATGATCCTAAAAATAAGTTTGGTTATTATAAAAATTTTGATTAGACCCTTCCCTCCCCTCGAATTTCGTATATTAGTACGAAGGCACTCATTATTGAAGATTAGGAGGGAGAGAGGGGTTGAATTAAAAAAATTTTCAAACAAAAGTTGTAGATTAGAATCCTAAAAATAAATTTGGTTATTATAAAAATTTCGATTGGACCCCTCTCTTCTCTTTAATTTCGTATATTAGGCGTTTATATAGTTTTGGACTTGGAAAAATTCAGCTCAATCACTAACGCCGCAGTGCAAACTAACAGCTAGTCTGGAAAACTACAAAACCGATCCAGCTCAAATTAAAATGTGTAGAAAGTATAAAATTGGATTTTTTTTAGCATAGGTTCTAATTCGCAAACACTTATATTATCCAGACTTACCCATTTAATTCAAATAAACGAACAAACAAAAATTTTGAACGTCGACTGCGATTTTTTTTCATCTGTAGCTTTGACTGCAAAAATTACGAAAACTAAGCCTCTTGGAGAAAAAATACGGAATTGTGCAGAAAGAAAATTTCACGCTCTACAATTTTGTTCCTCGGCACTTTTTTCATAGAACCTTTAGTTCGGCCAAAAATACACATTGTTGAAAAAAAAAAATCGCTGAATTAGAATTTTTTGTATTTAAAATCACTGACTTTTTAAACGGGAGTAGTATTAGTATAACGAATGTCGTTTGCAAATTAGAACCTATCCTAAAAAAATTACAATATTATACTTTTTATGCATTTTAATTTGAGCTGGATCGATTTTGTACTTTTCGAGTAATACATTTTTAAAATGTGATGATCTTCTCTGCCATACCCTTGCTGTTTTCGGTAACCACAAACTCGTGTACGATCGAAGTAGGTATCAAAAAAAATAATTTCGCTGCAGGGAGCTGAATCGATAGCGTCATTTATGATTTGTTTTGTTTTGGATTACCCGCGAGCAATTGTCGAGGTTTTGTTCAATTTATCGAACAGTTGACGTTTTATGGAGTAATAGGTACCTACTTAATTATAGAAAATGTATCCGTGCCTCGCTTTATTGAATAATACATTCGTATGTACAATGTACATACTACATACTTGACGACTATTCTTCAACGATAATACTTAAATGTGACATTTTTTTTTCTTTACAGAGAGAAATAATACCAGGAATGGTTTCGATGTCGATCATCGAAAAATAATAGCCAATCCATTTCCATACTTACACGCTGGAACGAGACAAAGCAGAACAGGCAGCAGACGAACGAGTACATAATTTGCTCACTCTAACAACTTTTGTAATCGAGATCGAGATGAATTTTTCAAAATGCACCACGTAAGTTTACATGAATGATCGTAGTCGGACGTGCGAATTTACTCATTTGCTCAATTAAAAAGAGCTGGCAGATAGGTTTCGTTCAGCATCAGAATATAGCAATTCAGTACGCCGCGCCGATAAGAATTACTTAATTATTGATTAGAAACGGATAATTTCAATTTATTTGGACGTTGCGGCCGTATCAACGCATAATGACGCATCAGGGACACAGCTGTTGAGTTAACTGTATATACACACATATCACGACCTTGGTCGATTTCCTATTAAGGCTAAAAATTTATCCGATAAAAAAACATCGAATACAGATACAGAAGTGAAAAAATACCGAAGTAACGTGTGAACTTACTTTTTTTCATTTATCTATATTTCTTAATGAAGATCAACGAGTAGGTGATCAATTAGTTTTAGGCTTGATTTCCTTTTTCCTATCTTCCCACATTTTCCATCAAATTTTTTTTTTCAAATTCCAATAAAAACTATACTCAAAACTTGAAAAATACAAAAACTTTAATTATTTATACTTACCTATTTCATTTTATGATTTTTCAACAAAAAGTAATTCATTTCTGCCATTATTTTTCCATCGTTTTAATTTTAAAATATCGCAGCTTATTGCATTTTTTTTCTCAATTTAATTAATAATTGTCATTTTTAATACAGAACCATTAAGTAGGTATTATCAAATATAAAAAATCAAAAAAATGAGTGAAACTCTTAGCAATGCTCATTTATACGATAAACATCAATTTCATTCTAATATTATCATCAGTTGCAAGCTTATTTTCTGCAAATGTTCGCACTGGCTCAAAATTCTAAAATTTTTAATGACCTCTAGGCTCTAGTTATTTCTTGGAATTAAATCTACGAACTTTTATTTGAAAAATTTTCAAATTGGACCTCCCCCTCGTCCATTTCAATATTGAAGTTTGAAGACTGAGTATCTACGAAGTATTATGCAAAATTGGAGGAAAAGGAGGGGTCCAATCGAAATTTTTGTAATGACCAAAATGATTCCTAGGATCCCAATCTATAACTTATGTTTGAAATTTTTTTAATTGGACTCGTCCCACCTGCAGTTTGAAATATCAATAAAATTATTTTCTCAGTATTATGCAAAAAGTGGAGGGGAAGAAAGGGTGCAGTCGAAATTTTTGTAATAACCAAAATTATTCCTGCAATTTCAATCTACCTACAACGTTTTTAAATTTTTTTTTACAAAAACGTGAATTTTTCCCCCCATTTTATTCGCTGTTGTTTTGATAAGAATCATCTTCGTTATTTAGCGAGAATTACCAGGTTAATGGCGAATACAGGGCAGATTACTCTGAAAAGCGTATTACAAACGCAAATCCGATGACAAAAAAATTCTTTCACTTGTGATTCGAAGCTTATAAAAATAGTCTTTTAAATGACATAGAATCTTTCAAAAAAAAAACAAACATAGAAGATTCACACAACGTTTTGAAAGTTTCGTTTTGTAAAATTTTCAATCTTGCTTGTGATGATAAAGCCTGATCGAACTTATTTTTTAATACTTCGTAGGTACAAAAAAAAAACTATAAAACCACGTCGTGAATAACTTAAAAAATGATATAATTAAACTCATCAAATAAAATATAGAAATAGGTATTTTATCATATTTACGATACAAACAGTTAATTATTCTCGTTTCTTTCTTTACTCACGGAGATGTCGTAAAAACTTATCAATAAACATCTCAAAATATCACGTTTTCTCATAAACTATTCATACAGGGATTATCCCATTAATTATTATATATATTTAATACTCTTGGAGATGAGACCACCGCCAATTTTGAACCTAACAAAGTTTCTCATACTGTGTAGTGTATGACGTAGAAATGACAATATTGGAAATTTAGAATTGGTAAAGATTTTTTAGAACAAATTCTCGAATAAATTAAAGTACGTACAAAATCATTAAAATAAATTAATAAAATACGCCATCTTCATAAACGTCTAATTATAACAATCATACTTATTATTAGTAAAGTCGAGATTCATAATCATCAAATTATTCATACTCGTTATTGAAAATAAAAATTATTTCAAAATAATTATGTATTGTGTAATACTTATAATAGGTTTTCAGAACTATCGAAAGTAAAACTTTACGTACCAGAGGTATCATAATTACTTGTTTTCGAAATTATCTAGTTGGAATTCTTGCTAGCCATGCTCTAGAAAAAAAAAAAAAAAACGCAATTCAACATTTAATTTATTACTGCATTAGTGTTTAGTGCATTCCGTCCGATTTTTCATTTTTGAGATGTTTGTTGATATTTATGATTGTTATTAAAATTGGGTAAAAAAGACGTAAGAAAATGAAAATTGAACTTGATGATGAGTGTTGAAGAAGTGAAGACAAAAGAATTAGTTTTCAATTTTAAATCGTACTTCTTGGTGATTGATATTGATAATGATCTGTGAATAAATTTATTTTGAATTCGAAATTTGAATTATTGTTAGACGATTGAATTATCAAAATTTTGAACGTTTGTTTTGTACTATTATTGTTTTAATTTACGAGAATGCAAAAAATTTTTAAAAAACATGAAAGAATAAATTAATTATATTATTAATAATATGTAATAGCTTGGTAGCTCCGTATTAATCATAAAAAAAAAAATTTAAGAAAAAAAGAAATAGGTTTATTACCTTCTTGCGTACTGCTTAGTGCCTCCGCAATCTTGCACTGCTCCGATCTTTACTTTTTCGTCTGTGAAATTTTCGAAAGAATTGTTTGGAGAATATTTCTTTCTGTTAACTGGTAACACTGCGAATAAAGACTTTTGTTTTTTTTTTACCTGAAATTGTCACCACACCTGTTTGTTCCTCACGTGCATTTTAAATTTTTATCACGATTTTATTCGCTAATTACGTATTTCTTGATTATTTAAATTGATTTCAATTGTTTTTAGGAAGTTTGTCTTCAATACCGAACCGTGATCAGCGACGTATCATTTTGGAAGCTACGCCAACATCGAATGGAAACTGAGGTACGTTGTGAGATTATACCCGTCGTACTTGCAATACCGACTTACGACTATCGTTATTTTGAATTTGAGTAATGATGACTGAATCGTTTCGTAAGTATCATATTATCGGAAGTCATAACTTCTCCAAATCAAAAGATGAATGAAGTTAACCAAACTTTCGTGCTGTTACTGCAATTGTACGCGTACGCGAGTGTCGCATTGAAGAAAAGCGAAGTGCATTCGCGATGCAACTTACGTAAGATACGACGTGTTGAAAATGGGAAAAATGTACATACGTACTCGATTATACCCAGCGGTCGCTATGCGTAATAAGTAATAATTGCTCGTATTACTTTTTTGCCTCGATATTTTGTTTTCGTTCCAAGTCTCTCGGATGTGAATAGAAGAAATTAAAAATTTACAATAAATTATCGTCGTATTGCGAACGGAATTAGAAGAGACAGAGTGATAATCGTTACGCCTACGGCCGTTTCCTACGTTACCGTGTACGATGAACGATGAAAAAAAAAAAAAAAAAACAACCTTAAATTTCAGCTCACAAAGCTCGTTCAATCGCCGTCGGCTCCAAAAAAGGAGAGTAAACCGGGCCTATAGATGGAGTTTCATTCCCCAGGCGGAGTTATTTGCCTTTCGCGCCGTGAATTCGAATTTCGTTTCTGGCCCGCAGGCGGTTTCCTCGATGACTGCGTCACTGTGGATCGCCTCCAGGTGTCAATTGATTCCCCGCTGTATAGCATTCTTCATCCGTTCCCATGGTAACCGAAATAGCCTTTAGCTTTTTCACCCTCGTTCTTCATTTTCGTCGTAATATGTTGCCGACTTTTAAACTGCCCCGTCTCTCGGTGAAATATTTTCAAAAACTTTAACCAGAGACGGAGACAGAACTGTGTGATGAAATGGTTCGCCGAATCAACCTATTTAAATACAACTGTTTTCGTATCATTATGATATGAATTTATAACGTCGCTTCGTCTTCTAATAAACGCGATAGATAGATAACTGTTGTGTGTACAGTACGTCGTACCGTAGTATTATGCTACGATGCGATGTAATCAACTACTTAGAGTTGGTACTTCATACGATGAGTACGGTGGAGGTGTTGCGCGGAGATTCTGCTACGTATACGTATAGTTGCTGTACATCGTGCAGTATGCACCAAGTATCACCGGCGTTTTCAGCTTGAAATTCTTCGAAAGCTCGCTTTTCCAACTGCTATTAGGCACGTATCTCGTACCGGGTACCACATTTCTGCTAGAATCAACTCGAGTGGCACTTTTAAGTTTTATCAATGCCTATAGGATAATGGTACTTACCACTTACCACGTGCAACGGGTACCTTTGCGTCTGGTCGCTTCGAATTTTCATATAATTAGATATCGAGTCGAGCCTCGTGAAATCCTATGGGGTGTTGTTATTTCCACCCGCCTGGGCGAGTAGTTCATAGAAATGAATCAACTTAATCTCTGGACTTGAAATATTTCTGTCAAGTTTCGATTGACATTTTTTTTATTCAAAATTGGAGGGGGAGGAAGGGTTGAATCAAAATTTTTGTAATATCCTAAATTATTCCCAAGTCTTCAAGCTATAACTTTTGTTTGAAGTTTTTTAAATTGGACCCCCCCCCTCCCCACTGATTTTGCACAACACTTTGAAGATATTAATTGAAAATCCCAGATAAATAAGCCAGGAAGGTACCGATTAAAAACATTTTCAAATGAAAGTTGTAGAGTAAGATCCTAAAAATAATTTTGGTCATTATAAAAATTTCGATTGGATCTCTGCCTTTTCTCAAATTTCAGATAATATTAGGTAGATACTTTTTCAAAATTTGTCGAAGGGATCCAATTGAAAATTTTTTAAACAAAAGTTGTAGATTGAGGTCCAAGAAATAATTTTTGTTATTATAAAATTTTCGATTAGACCCTTCCCTCCCCCTCCAATTTTGCATAATGGCTTGGACACTTATATTATTAAAAAATTGCGAAGGTAGAGGTCCAATTGAAAAAAAATTTCAAACAAAACTTGTAGCTTGAAGTCTTGGAAATAATTTTAGTTACTACAAAAATTTCGATTGGAGCCATCCCTCCCCTTCAATTTCGAACAAATTACATGTTAATTGAAAGAAATTTTCAAGTTCAGAATCTGAACTGATGAAAGTAGGTGGTGTGAGCAATTTCGTTCATGTTCACTACAAATCCGAGCAACTACTCACCCAGGCGGGTGAAAATAACAACACCCAGTCCGATGTCGTAATTTGTAATCGCTGGTTCTATAGGAATTATTCACGAGGGAATGTGTTACAGATTATGAAGAATGTTAGCGATCGTTTTTCGGTCGGATTTTTTTCTAAAATTGACGTCCATAATAGACCAAGATCCAAGATGGAGTGTCCATCGATCTGTACATATGTCCTAATACCTACTTACTGTTTACCTGTACCTTTCATTAACTTCGTAGAATACCTGTTCGAGTTTGAAAACAACTTACGTATTGGACGACTTGTACGGTCGTTTGCGTTATTCGTACCTATTTAAATTGTTTAGAAACTTGGAAAAGCGACGTGGTTTGGCGATATGCATTTGTGGTTTCTACTCCATCTGCAGTCGAGTTCTCTTTGTCGTAGATGCTTTGTAATGGCCGAGCTATAGTGCATGTAGAATGGCGCGATTTAACATGATACCAATTAGCGTGTGTCGTTTACTATTACTCGTTATCCTGAATAGGAAATGTCGCATTCCCGTCAATGTACTTCTGCTTAGTGCTTACATACGACGCGCTGCGTTCGCATTCTTCTTCCACAATGATAGCGATATGATGATGAACAGTATGCGAAGTACATATCAATTATTGCTGCGGTTACATTGCGATATTATAGCGCGACGACGACGAATACGAGCGTAGTGTATCTAGCAGGCTACGAGTATTCGCAAAGGGCAAAAAAACCAGTAGTCAATAAACGTCTTAACGAATTTAAAAATACGCTTTTCTTGTACAACGACATCAGATACATGTCGCGGCCGCTGTTGCGGTTTTTATTTATCTTCTGTCAGTTACTATTAAAAATATACTTTTTTACTCTGCGATGGCCGAGATGATCGAACATGCGATCAATTTTAATGAATGAACATTCCGCCACTTATTCGAATCTATATCAAGATAATCCGTAATAGATTTTTTTTTTCTTTCTGTTCCAGGTATGTGGATGTGGTTATTAACATTTATATGAACGAGATCGTCTCATTTAACATTCTGATCGGACATCGGATCGAATGTATATTGTATAGCGCAGCGGTGTAACGTTATAGTAATCGGCGAATCGAATGGGGTGATTTTTCGACTAGAATTATTGTACGTCGGTTATTTCCTGTCGTCGTTTTTAAAATTTGCTTTCGTCGAATTGGATTTCTGCCGCATGAAGTTCGCGGTAATAAGTCTGGTAATCTAATTCGCACCTACCTACTTTATATTTCGTCCTTCTCGAACTACAAACAAAATTTTTATATATTTGTTACGAATTTTTATGTAAAGAAATTGAGAGATTTTCTTCATCCCAAAAATCGAGTATTTCTTCTCCAAAAAAAGGGGTGAAGAAAATGAATAGATGAGTAGATAAGGGGATTCTTTCTCAAAAGAAGTCAACACTATCTAGAGATTTTTAAAAAATGAAAAGTTCTTTTACATTGGTTTTTTTTAAAGAAAATTTTGATTTTTTTTTTAAATATTATTATTGAGAAATTGAAAATTTTATTTTTGTTAATGAGACAAAAAATTAATATTTCTCTATTAGTGTTTTTTTTTAACTGAAAAAAAAGTTTTTTAAAAAAATTGTTTTTTTCTTTGGAAGTTGGAAAGACATTTTATTCAAAAAATTCAGACTGTAGGTTATTTTTTTCAAAAAATTGAAAAATATTTTCCAAATAATTTTGATTTTTTTTTTTCTTTGAAGAACTGAGATTTTTTCGCTCCAAACGCAAAGACTTTTTTCTGAAAGAAAAGTTGAAAAATTTTTCATCCTTTTTCTACTTCAAAAAAATTAAATTCTTTTCACCTTTTTTTTTCATCATCAAAAAATTGAGATGTGCCTAAATGAATGATCTCTTCCTCCCCCCCCCCCCCCAAAAAAAAAAAATCATCGGCAATACCTATATAAATTACCTGTTTCTAAAATACATTTGAATTATTCTGAAAAATTCATCAATTTTATTCGCATGAAGAGATTAGTAGAGATTCTTTCTCAAAAGAAGTCAACACTATCTAGAGATTGAAAAAAAAAATGAAAAGTTCTTTTACGTTAGTTTTTTTTTTTAAAGAAAATTTGGATTTTTTTTTATTGAGAAATTGAAGATTTTATTTTTGTTAATGAGACAAAAAAAATTAATATTTTTCTATTAGCTTTTTTTTTAATTGAAAAAAAAAAAAAAAAAAAGTTTTTTCTTTGGAAATTGAAAAAAAAATTCTTCAAAAAATGCAGACTGTAGGGCATGTTTTCAAAATATTGAAAAATATTTTCCAAATAATTCAGATTTTTTTTCTTCTTTGAAGAACTGAGATTTTTTCTCTATAAACACAAAGCTTTTTTCCGCAAGAAAAGTTGAAAAAATTTCCATCTTTTTTCTACTTCAAAAAAATTAAATTCTTTTCACCTTTTTTTTTCTTCAAAAAATTGAGATGCGCCTAAATGAAAGATATCTCTCCCCCCGCCAAAAAATCATCAACAATACCTATAGAAATTACCTGTTTCTAAATACTTACATTTTAATTATTCTGAAAAATTCATGAATTTTATTCGCAAAAATTTTGTATTTTCAAGTGAAATAAAAATTCGGATATTTTTCCAAGTATAAGTGGAAAAAAATATTTATTCAAAAAATTTACCTAAAGAAGTTTTTTTTTTTTATTGAAAAATTGAAAGATTTTTTCTTAAAAATTCGGAAAAAATTCAACCCTAAAAAATCAGATTAAAATGAACTTTTTCTTCGTGAAAAATAAGTAATTTCTTTCTTCAAAAACCCGAGAATTTTTTTTCTCCTAAAAAAGGACCCACGTACGAGTAAGAACTAATGTCTAGATTGATAGTTTTTGTTTACATCCAAGTGGGGCCTCGATGACGTTATCTTTCGGACTTGTAATTTTTTTCACGATGATATAAGTAAAGCTGAAAAATCGGGGCTTTTTGCAAAAAAAATTTCAAACATGGTGTAGACCGAGTTCGAAGGAATAGTTTTGGTCATTATAAAAATTTCGATTCGTCCCCTCCCTCCCCACTATAATACGAAGTAGATACTTGATATTCAAAATTAGAAGGGAGGGAGGGAGGGGTTCAATTGAAATAATTTTCAAACAAAAGTTGTAGATTGAGATCTTATTAATAATTTTAGTTATTATAAAAATTTCGCTTGGACCTTTCCCTCTACTCTAATTTTGCATAATACGTAAGAAAATCACCCTTAGTTACAATAACTTGAAAGTGAAAGTATTCTACAAACTATGTGAAATTGGAGAGAGAGGAGAGGTCCAAGCGAAATTTTCATAATAACTAAAATTATTTATAAGATTTCAATCTACAACTTTTGTTTGAAAATTTTTTCAATTGCACCCCTCCCTTCCTTCCTTCTAATTTTGAATATCAAGTATCTACTTCGTATTATGGTGGGGAGGGAGGGGACGAATCGAAATTTTTATAATGACCAAAACTATTCCTTCGAACTCGGTCTACACCATGTTTGAAAATTTTTTGCAACAATCCCCGATTTTTCAGCTTTACTTATATCATCGTGAAAAAAATTACAAGTCCGAAAGATAACGTCATCGAGGCCCCACTTGGATGTAAACAAAAACTGTCAATCTAGACATTAGTCGAGTAAGAAGTGTTTTGTCCTGAAAAATTCAAACAATATTTTCATAATTTTTTTTTTGTAATTTTTTGATTTAAAAAAAAAATCAATTCCTTTTTTATATACTCAAGTAAGTATATGCTATTTTTAAAAAATTAAAATATTTTTTTTGTTTGAAAAAATCATATGCAAAATATATAAATAATTGAATATTTAAAAAAAATGAGACAAAAATTGAGAGATGAATTTTCTTTGAGAATAATCAGAATTTTTAACTTCCCTCCTCCCAAAATAAGAAACAGAAGAATCAAGATTTTTTTTTCTGTAAAACGAGGTTTATATTTGATTTGTGAATTTTTAAAATTTTCTATAGAGTGTATCCCATTTCAATTTTGAAATTTTGGGCGTAGCTGGAGCATCCGAGCTGAGCTTAAATTGATTGGCCATGTCAAAAACATAATAATATAAGTCACTGTTGGTCAAATTGTGGATCCTAATTCGGCGCGGCACAGACTATACCATCGTGAAATTTTCGAAATTATGTAAATATCTGGAATTGAATCAGGTGCCACCTCTGTCCATATATGTAGGTTTCTCTGTAGTATTCGTACATCAAAAAATTATCCAAACTAATGAAAAATGTTTGAACGAGTCATTTACAAAAGAAATTATATTTTATGTAGAAATATACAAAGAAAACAAAAATAAATTAAACAACTAAATTTTTTTTAAAAATCAAAAATTAAAACACTTATTTGAATAAATTTTATATGTACACAATATTTACAAAAAAAAAAGGACTAAAAATGTAATTTTTATGGCAAAAACAAAAAAAACAACAAATAACGTGATTAAGCAACCAAAATTTATTATGTGGTTAATTTACGTATACGAAGATATGCCTTTTTTACGGTGCATATTCAAATTCTAGGTCTACGTGTACAATTACATACAAAATACTCGGTAATTCTATCGTTTTTCCGAATCATTTTCTCCAATTTTTCGATTAGCCCGATCATGAAAATTGGTATTTTCGAAAGAGATCTTTTTACATCGATTTAAATTCAATTTAAATCGACAGTTTTATCATTTAACATTTCGAATTCGAATTATAGATTACCTATGATTTACTGAGTTCTCGTTACGAGCGTTATTGTAGGTAGCGTAGGTATCAGACACCTAATTATGTAAAAATGATTCGCTTCAACGTAAAGGGGAGGAGGGGAGAGGTGCTTCTAAATAAGTATTTCGGAAAATACGTACGCGAAATAACAATGCTTACAAATATCTATGTGTAAAAAAGTGAACAAAACAAAAACAGATAAAGGACAGAAACAATAACGCTTAAAAGCATACATTACCTTTATTCGTCGTAATATTATAGTAACATTTAAACGAAGAACAACACACGAAATGACTATTAAAAAAAAAGATAATAAATAAAAAAAAAATAGAACGAAAGAAAGAGACGAGGAAAGGAGAAGAGAAATTCTCGTGGACACATCGGTACAAAAAGAGAGTGAGAAAACGAAGTATATAAGAGACAAACAAAACATATACCAATGCTTTTTCAAACTACATAAGTACAATTACTATACGAATAATAATTTTGGTTTTTGCGAAGCTTGCGCGCGATGACAAGAGACACACGTACATGATGCGGGACGCCGGACGCTGGACGCGTTAGCATCGATATCAAGTCACCGACAAGGCCTTTCGAACGAATAAATATTCGGAAAATTGTTGACCTTCTACGCCTCCTCCGCTGCTGGCGGCTATTCGAAATCCGGCGTTTAATAGCCTGGTGATGGCCTGGACGGAATTCAGCTTGCAATAGCCGTTTAATGGAAATCGTATAACGTGAGCGGCGTCGTGTTGATTCCAAGTGACGTTGCTGCGAGCGTCCATCAGAGCTTGGTTGGTTTCCGGGAATACCTCCTCGACCAAGCACCGATCGCCAGACAGCATGATGCGTTCGCCGAGATCGGGACATACGTGCATGGCCACGCATTCGTAGTTATCTTGCTCGTTGAGCGACGAACAGTTTTGTATGCGGTTGTCGATACCACCACCGCCATTACTACCCCTTTGGTAGATGGATTTGCCGCTGGTCGCGCACCGTTGACGTTCTTTTTTCATTTGTTCGAGTTGCCGGCACATGGCTGCAAAAAAATTAAATGGAAATTAGTCGCGAGATCGAGATATATACGAACGTCCGCGCGATTAATGACTCGATAAGGAGCGAAAGAAGTCCAGACCCTTATGGACGAGACTAGCTCCTAGTTTTCATTGCGGCGTTAGTGATTGAGCTGAATTTTTCCAAGTCCAAAACTATATAAATGCCTAATATACGAAATTATAGAGAATAGAGGGGTCCAATCGAAATTTTTATAATAATCAAACTTATTTTTAGGATCTTAATCTACAACTTTTATTTGAAAACTTTTTTAATTGAACCCCTCCTTCCACCATTTTTCAATATTGAGTGTCTTCGTACTAATATGCGAAATTCGAGGGAAGGGAAGGGCCCAATCGAAATTTTTAAAATAACCAAACTTATTTTTAGGACCCTAATCTACAACTTTTGTTTGAAATTTTTTTCAATTCAATCCCTAGATCCTAATCTAGAACTTTTGTTTGAAAATTTTTTCAATTCAACCCTCACCTCTCCCAAATTTTTAATAATGAGTATCTATGTTTTAATATGAAATATTGGGGGGGGGGGGGGAGGGAGGGGGGGGGGGGGTTCAAATTGAACAATTTTTCAAACAAAAGTTTTAGATTAGGATCTTAGAAATAATTTTGGTTATTATAAAAATTTCGATTGGACCCACCCCTCCTCCCTAATTTTTCGTATTAGTACGAAGACACTTGTTATTAAAAATTGGGAGGGTGAGAGGGGTTGAATTAAAAAAAAATTTCAAACAAAAGTTCTAGATTAGGATCCTGAAAATAAGTTTGGTTATTATAAAAATTTCGATTGGACCCTTCCCTTCCCTCGAATTTCGCATATTAGTACGAAGACACTCAATATTGAAAAATGGTGGAAGGAGGGGTTCAATTAAAAAAGTTTTCAAATAAAAGTTGTAGATTAAGATCCTAAAAATAAGTTTGATTATTATAAAAATTTCGATTGGACCCACCCCTCCCCCTTAATTTTGCGTATTATTACGAAGACACTTGTTATTGAAAATTGGGTGGGTGAGAGGGGTTGAATTGAAAACATTTTCAGGCAAAAGTTGTAGATTAGGATCCTAAAAATAAGTTTGGTTATCATAAAAATTTCGATTGGACCCTTCCTTTCCCTCGAATTTCGCATATTAGTGCGAAGACACTCAATATTGAAAAATGGTGGAAGGAGGGGTTCAATTAAAAAAGTTTTCAAATAAAAGTTGTAGATTAAGATCCTAAAAATAAGTTTGATTATTATAAAAATTTCGATTGGACCCCTCTATTCTCTCTAATTTCGTATATTAGGCGTTTATATAGTTTTGGACTTGAAAAATTTAGCTCAATCACTAACGCCGCAGTGAAAACTAGGAGCTAGTCTTAAACGAGCATCGAAGTTGATATACGTAGGTCTAGCTTTAGCTCTAGAGTCTAGGTACATCTACATACGATTACGTACTACATTTCGTAGGTACCCCCTCGCCCATTACGAAGGATGTGGATATGGATGTGTAGGCCAGATGAAAACATGAAACAGAAAAATTCTCGTGTCGAGATGCGGAGATCGAGAGGCTCGATCGCCTGCGGCCAATATTACTCAATTTGTACGAAGAACGCGTTAATTGATAATTGAATTACACGCGATCACGACACGCTCATAAGCACCGGCCACGACTACGACTACGACCACGACCACAACGCAAATACCATATAGCGACGAGCGAGCAGCGACCCAGTACCCATACCGACCGTATATCTGCTGGCCGAAAAAATACCGCGAAATTATCGAATATCGTATGGGAACGAAATTACTAATACCTACGAAAAAAAAAAATACGGACATCGGGGCATATTGCGCGCACCATGATTACGGCTGCGGCTGCGGAGTGCGGACGGGACGCAACGACCACCAGTCATTCGGGAAATACGTTATTGAAAATTGGCTCCGGGCGCGCGTACCGCTCGCAAGGTTAACAAATCAAAACCTGTTTAGTACTCGTACAAGCACAAGCGCAAAAATAGTTTGGGTATCATCGCATCGATCGAGCAAACAACCAAATATAAATTAATTTCCAAACGAATTTTAACGCCGATAATTAGCTTCGAATCGATTTTTCGAGGTGATTACTCTCATCGAAGGTGTCCATTTTTAGAATATTTTCATCTACTCCTGAAAGCTGTCAAAATTGAGAGTATGTTTCGAGTGAAGAACCTTGCTGGGAATGTGTAGAAGCAATAATAATTGAGCAGTAGATTCGTAGAATAGATTCTCCACGATGCTTCATAAACAGATTTTTTTTTTATTACGTTAGTAATCGCAAATTTGTACATTTCTTTTTTTTACTTCAAAAATTTTTAGATTTTTATCCTCACTCACTCCGAAAAATTTTAAGGAAATTCAAAAAAAAAAAAATTTCTTCATAAGAATTGATGAAGACTCATTCAAAAATTAATTAACATAATTATTTTCTTCGTAAAAATTGAGAGATGTTTTTATTTTAAGAAATTGGAATTTTTATTCAAATAAAATATTAATTAATTTTTTTAATTAAAATAAATTTGGGAATTTTTCAATTCAAATGAAATTCAGAATTTGTGACATGACTTGAGGAAGATACCTATACTTAGATCAAAAATGTAAATTTTACAGGAGAGCCAAAAAACAAAGCGATTTTGTAGTATAAATTGGTCACTTTGAGTGCATTATTAAGCACTTTAGAATTTTTTTTTTGATTTTTTTTTTGACCATACCATCAGATAGAGGAGGTCTTCTAGAACAAAAAAAAATTTTTTTTAATCTAAGCATATCTATTTTCCTCATGTCATGTCACATTTTCTTAAAGAAAAATAATAGAAAAAAAGTTCTCTTACAGAAGTACTGAGTATTTTTTTTATTACAAAAACTAAAAAGATAATAACTTTTTTCTTCTTCAAAAAATGTTTCCCAAAAATCGAGTGGTTCAGAAGAAAATTAATAAGTACATATTTACTTTAAAGAAATTCATTTTTTTTTTTTTTTTTTTTTTTTTTACAAAAATGTTTTCCGAAAAATTTCTCAAGTTTTCTTCTCTAAAAGAATTGAACGAGTGTTCTCTAAAAAAAAAAAAAAGTTGAAAGAATTTTTTCTCCATAATTTTGAGAAAATATTTTCATAGATATATTTAGGGACTTATGTACTAAAGAATTGTAAACGAAACTGATTCAAATCAAATTGATAATTTTTTATTTAAAAGAAATTGTGAAAAATAAATTATTAGTTATACAAAAAATTGTAAAAATTTTACTAGGTATTCTAAAAAAAAATAATTTCAAAAATTTGGATTTAGTGTAGTCAAACAATTAAATTTTTTTATTCCAAGAAATATGTTATAAGCAATTTCCTTCCTCAACAAAAAAAAAATTGATAAGTATATTTATTACTAGAAAATTGTAAAAAAAAAACGAAAAAAAAAGTTGAATCGAATTGATAATTTTTTAATTAAGAGAATTTGTGAAAAAAAAATCAAAAAATTGGGATATAGTGTAGTAAAAAAAATTTGGATTTTAAATTTGATAAAAATATCTTAACTAATACAAAATTGCAAAAATAAATCGAGTCAAAAATTTTTTTATTTAAAAGCAATTGAAAAATTTTTATTACGACAGATTTGAGAAATTTTATCAAGTAAATACTCTACAAAAAAAAATCTCAAAAAATTGGGATTTTTCTACTCCAAAAACTAATTGAACCCCCCCCCCCCCTCCCCCCCCCTCAAAAAAATTATAATAATAATAATTATAAATAAAAATAAAAAATATCTTTAGTACTAAAAAATGACGAAAAAAAATTCAAATTTAATTGAGATTTTTTTCATTCAAAATGAATTGAAAAAGTTTCATTACAAAAAATTTGAAAAATATTATTATTCTTTACAAAAAAAAAAAATCATTTCAAGAATTGGGATGTAGTGTGTTATAAAAATTTAAATTTTCTATTTCAGGAAGTACTTTAGGCAACCCTCACTCAACAAAAAAATTGATAAGTATATCTTTATCACGACTAGAAAATTGTAAAAAAAAAAGAAAGTTGAAAGGAATTAATAATAATTTTTCATTTAAAAGAATTTGTAAAAAAAAATCAAAAAATTGGGAGATAGTTTAGTCAAAAATTTGGATTTTTTATTCCAAGAAATAATGTACACACCCCTCCCCTCCCGCCACTAATATTTTGTTAAATATGTCTTAATTAATTATAAAATTTGAAAAAAAAAATCGAGTCAACAAATTTTTTATTAAAAAAATTTTTATTTCAAAGTTTTATTATGCAATAGATTTGAGAAATTTTATTACATACCTACTCATCAAAAAATTGGTATTTTTTCTACTCCAAAAAAATAATTGAAAGCGCCCCCCCCCCCTCCCACCCTCAAAAAAATCTTAACTGATGGTAAAAAAAATTATTCACATTTAATTGAGAATTGTTTTCATTTATTGAAAAAGTTTAATTACAAAAATTTTGAGAAATGTTATTACTCCAAAAAATTAGAACTTTTTTCACTAGGTACCCCAGGTGGGTACCCTAAAAATAATTGACCCCCCCCCCCCCAATCAGTTATTTGAAAAAATCCTTCTTCGAGAGAATTAGAAAGAAAATATAGTTTTCTTCCATTTATTTTCAAAAACAATTATTTTCTACAATTTTTTTTTTCAAATCGTGTTTTTGCGTTTTGAAATAGAGTTATCACCACCCAAATTTCATTATCTAGAAGTTCGCGAGTAAATATTGTAAACAGAGCGATAATATAATATTGTAGAAATTGACTGAACCATGAAACTACGAATCGTTTGTCGTTCGTGAACAAAACTATTTATAGAAATAGCAACATCCCTAAAGTTGACGAAATGAAAGTAAAATGATTTTCATTTTTTTACGTTCCTTCTCCTATAGGCAGAGCCATCGAGTGCCTAAGCTGACCAGTGACCAAGAGCAAATACCATTTTGGACTCCCTTTCGAATCGCTAAATTTGAAAAAAACTGTTGTAATTTTTCCAGCTCGAGTCGAAAAATTTCATCTGAGCCCTGGGCAACGTGCCCCCTTTGCCATCTTTGTCGACGAGCCTGCTCCTATGTCTACCAATAATTCTTTTTTAAATTCGTCGAGTATTGGTGCAACTTTTTCAAAATTTATCAATTATCGAAACGACTGAAGCCGATGTTTTAATATGGAAGAGTATTAGGTATTCTCGTACTACTAATTTTTAAAAATGTTTGTTTGTCGCCCGATAGGTTAGGTATATTGTGTAGTTGTTTGATGGCTGAGAACGTAGGTGTTTTGGATTTGGATGTACCATATTTAAAGCGTCCGGTTCATCGGCGTATTCAAGGATACCTACGAGTATACGAGAAACGACGATAATTCGCTCGCGGGTACTGATGCGTGTATAGATACGATTGAAATACCTTCAAAAAGTTGAAATTTTTTACACATTAATCTGATATTATATACTCTCGGTATATTTAGATGAGATGAGATGAGAAAAGACTAGATATGACACGACGGACGCGACGACGCAATATTGTCGACGTACGCTGCGCTGTGGACATTCTCTTGTTCGTTTTCTTTCACAGTTGACATTTTTTTTTTCATCAGAATACAAATTGCCCGCAAAATAACCCGGTTAATTTGCTGCTCGTAAACGGAGAGAAATTGATGGGGGTGTTGAAGAGGCGCTCGTTTATTAATTTATAGCGCCAGAAATAGGCGAGCGAGGTGAAAAAAAAACGCGAGAATCGTTTATTGAGATAATTTTTCACGCAGTCGAGAAGCCCTTCTCGATGCTTTGTCGCGGTTTCTCACTTCATGTTCGTCCTATTTCGTTGCGAACGAATAAGAAAAGTATAAAAAGAGTGAAGAAATATCGAAGAAGAAGAAGAAGAAGGGTGTTTAAAAAATAAAAAATGTAAAAACGAAAAAAAAAAAAAAAAAAAGAAAAAAGAAAGGAGAAAAGGCTCGACGCTGGCTGGAGTGGAGAGATTTTCATCTGCGTATTGAAAAGTATAGTAATAGTGCGAGTATATAAGGAAACCTGCTGGTACTGCGAGAGACGAAACAAGCCAGTGTAGGTATTTTCGTAGTAGGTTCGAATAAAATATGAAAAACAAATGAGGAAAATTTTTTTCTCCATTTTTCTCGACGATAGGTACCTACGTTGGTAGGTTGGTCTAGGTAGTGGTACGTGGTAGATAGGTATACGAAGCAGGTGTATAAGCGCACCAAGAACCGGAGCAGAGCAGAGCGGAGCCGGAAAGAGGGCTGTGGCGCGGCAGATTATAAAATGGCCCCACAGGACGAGCGGTACCGCATGCCTGATGGCGTTAATCCTTTCAAATTCTATACGACTCTTCGCGCCGCCGCTTTCCTGCCGCCGTTACGAGAACGGAATGGAACGGCACAGGGCCATCGGGCTTTTACGAGTGAGAAGGATGACGCGCGCAGGAAGCGAGCAGAGTGAAAAAAAAATGAGAGAATAAAGAAAAGAAACGAGAAATGCCGCAGGCTAGCAATCTACTCCTTGAATCATCTGGAAACCGCCGCCGGTTATTTGTTGGTGTTTCGTCCTGTTACACAGTACGCCGAGTACACACGACGACACGGTGGTGAAGAAGCCGGCTGCGGGCTGCGGGCTGCGGCACCGGCATCCACATCATGCTATAGCGCGCCACATTCGCTTCTCTTGCACACCGACGCGACGATGATGACGACGACGACGAGATGGAGAGAAAGAAAAAGAAATACAGACACACAGGGTAGTGTATATACACTTTTACAGTTCTACCTTGATGCTTAACTATTAAAATGAGTTTTCAGACTCGCTCTCTCACATGCACAGAGCACAGAACACGGAACACTACACAAACACACACTTCACCCAGACACGAGATGATGAAGATGAGACAACGGAGTGAAGTATTTTCTTGTCGTATCCATGGGCACAGGCACAGGCACAGGGCGCTCGGATGCTGCTTTTTTTCTCATTCTCGCGACTTGTGGCTTCCTACCACTATATACCTTATTCTTCTTTCAACTCACACACGTCGAAGCTTTTCAAACTTTTTACCCCGCTGCTGTCGTATTGTACACGTTGCGTGCTTTCAAAGACTCGACTTTCGAGTGGTGACCGCGAGCAGACGAAGACCGCCGCCGTCCTAGCGTTATTTCGGTTTTATTATGTAAATAGACCCGAGGTTATCAAAACGTACGAATACGTTGGACAAAACAAAAGAGTATTAATATTTACGTGTAGGTAACCCTAGCTAAAGCTCTAACTGAATGGACACGAGTATAATTATTTTACGTAGTAGGTGTATGCCTAGGTGCCAGGTGCCTACATAAATGCGTGCCTTGCCGGAGCTCCGAGCTCGCATAAATTCGTAAAGACAGACACAGATGGATAACCTAGCATATGGATTAGATGTAGTACTTACGAGTAATGTCAAAGTAACGCGCTTCCTCCAGCAAGAGATCAAGATCGGCGAAATTTTCCGGTATTAGAAGCCTGGAATTTCGCATGAAATTTAATATATGCTTGAACATGCTGCCGTCTCTGTCTATGAAATAGTGCTGTTTCAGCGAATCCAAAACTATCGGTATGCTGCCGTTGAATAGCTTGGCTAAGCGAGAATCCGGGTATCTGGAAATCAGAAAATACAACGGAGATTAGAATTTGCCACCGTGGACGTGTCATTCGAAGATGGTCAGATTTTATTGAACGATCAGATCTCCCCTTTAACATATTCTAATCATTTCGCCTAGCAGAGGACTTGGGAGTGGAATGCGTGAGGGTATGATTCACTTCCATAGAACATATTTCTATTGGGCGAATTCGACCAAAAAAAAATTCATTGTGCAAATCAGGCAAATTCAACTAGAGAAAAATTTTATTTGGTCAACTGGGGGAAAAAATGAGATTTTGTTCATCTTACGTTTTTCTCAATATTCCATTTTTCCTCCAAATAATTGAAAGATTTCTCTACTTCAAAAGATTCAAAAAAAATTTTTCTACGAAAAAATTGAAAATCTGTTGTACTTATCTACTCCAAAAAATTGAAACTTTTTCCATTCAAAAAATTAGAAACGTAAATTATTTCCGAAAATTGGATTTTTTCATAAAAAATTTTTTTTAAAAATATTTTCTTCGAAAAATTGAAATTTTTTTTCATCAAAAAAATTTATCTACTCAGATTTTTACTTCAATTGAAAAAAAAATTAAGAAATCCAAAAAAATAATAATAAAACTTTTTATTTGATCAAAATTGAGAATTTCTTCAATTTTATATTCAACGAAAACTGAATTATTTTCTCCAAAAAAGTTGAAAGCTTTTTTATCATAAAAATTTTGATTTTTTTTTTTACCTAGACTAGACCTTCTTTTTTTTCCTAAGTACTTTAAAAAATTCAAAAATTGAGATAATTTTCAATTTTGAAAATACTTTATTAAAAAAAAAAAAAAAAAAAAAAGGAAAAAATGAAAAAATTCTCATTAATAAGTAGGTAATGAAATGATGATAAATTTTTTCACTCAATTATTTTTTTATTTCAAAACATTGATCGAATTTGTTTTTCAAAAAAAAAAAAAAAAATGAAAGAATTTTTACTTCAAAAATTGAAAAAAATTGTATTCCTATAAATTGATGTATTTTTCATTTTAGAAAAAAAAAACCATCGATTTTTTTTTTAAATAATGATTTTTTTTTTACTTTAAAAAATTAGATAAGAAGTTGTTTATTCAAGTCGGTAGTTATCAAAATTGAGAAATGTTTCGATTTGACAAATTTTTTATTCAACAAAAATTGTGAGATATTTTTTACTGGATTTTGTATTGGATCTTAAGGTAGCTTTTTCACTGATTACATGCAATTTCTCATTTTTTAAAATTAATTGAAAATAAAAATTCTCTCAATATCAGTAAGGGTAGGATTTTGCATTGGACTAAATGCCAGCCTTTGTCATTAATTAAGTTCAAAATTGACATTTTTTGAAATTTACTGAAAGTAAAAATTTTCTCTAATTCAGCCAGAGGAGGATTTTGCATTGGTTCTTAGGGTAGCTTTTTTCATTGATTAAATGCAATTTCTCATTTTTTGAAAATTTTTACTGAATATGAAAATTTTCTAAAATTCAGGCAGAGGGGGATTTTGCATGGAAACTTGGGGTAGCTTTTTACATTGATTAAATGCAATTTCTCATTTTTTGAAATTTACTGAAAATAAAAATTCTCTCAATATCAGTAAGGGTAGGATTTTGCATTGGACCAAATGGTAGCCTTTGTCATTGATTAAATTCAAATTGTCGTTTTTTGAAATTTACTGAGAATATATTTTTTTACAAAATTAGCCAGAGGAGGATTTTGCATTGGACTTTAGGGTAGCTTTTTCCATTTATCAAATATTCAATTTTGCAAAAAACTCACATTTTTTGAAATTTTCTGAAAATGAAAATTTTCCCATTTTCAGTAAGGGTAGGATTTTGCATTGGAGCAAATGGTAGCATTTGAAAATTGAATAAATTCAAATTGACATGTTTTGGAATTTACTGAAAATAAAAATTTTCTCATTTTCAGTAAGGGTGGGATTTTGCATTGGACCAAATGTTAGCCTTTGTCATTGATTAAATTCAAATTGTCATTTTTTGAAATTTACTGAGAATAAAAATTTTCTCTAATTCAGCCAAAGGAGGATTTTGTCTCGGTTCTTAGGGGTAGTTTTTTTCATTGATTAAATGCAATTTCTAATTATTTGAAAATTACTGAAAATGGAAATTTTTACAAATTCATTTAGGGTAGAATTTTGCATTGGGTCAAATGGTAGTCTTGGAAATTGATTAAATGCAAATTGTCATTTATTGAAATTTACTGAAAATATATATATATATATATATATAGGTATAGGCTTCCGGACATGTCGGCCACCTTGCGGGTTATTTCTACATTACAAGTCAGCCATTCTCAGCCACCTCGACTGCAGGGTTTCACAAACTCCGCGCAACCCTTAGAAATCAAGTCACAGGGATGAACGCGGGCTCTACAATTAATGCACAGTGTGTAGAATCACAAGCACTGACCGAGATGTACGGAAATATGCCGAAACTAGATATACACGACCTCAACTTTGACTCATAATTTTTCAGTATTTTATCGACGCGCAGAAAAGTTATTGATACCAAAAATTTTAGTACACTGCAGGCTTATACTTAATCTGAAAACCTATTTAAAATTTGAATTAGGTAGGCCAATTTTTTAATTTTTTTCCGCAAACTTCATCCTAAGAGTCTCATTATTTTTTCCAATGCGTATTTCTTGTATATTAAATCGAATCTGTGATTGAAATTTTTATAAATTAATTAGAACAGAGTCAAGAAATTTTTTTCAATTTTGACATTTTTCGTAAATTGGACAAATATATATGAAAAGTGGCCGAGATGTACGGAAACGGGCAAATATATATATATATTTTTTAATTCAGTATCTAAGTGTAGGATTTTGCTTTGGATCAAATGGCATAGTTAACTCCTAGAGTATTTGAAGAAGCGAAGTCGACTCGTTGACAGATGATGTACCTCACTTGGCAGTTGGCACCAAATTTTCCTTATTAGAGGTTATCGATTTTGGGCCTCAATTTTTTGGATAATGGGAAAATTTAAAAAAAAAAAATCTCGAATAGTCCCACTTATGATTCCCTGTCTGCCCTAATCATAACATATCCGGCAGCTGATTTTTTTTTTCGGCGCAAATTCGAATACGTTAGGTGAACTGGTGGACGCGATGCGACGTTCTCTATAATTTTTGTTAGGCAAGGCCTACGACACGTCACGTTAAAAAATGGTTACAAAGCCGGAAGCTATCGAGAGGCGCATCATTCTCTCTTCATTCTATGTATTTATCATAGGTAATATTTTCCGCCGTTTTTCTTCTCTCTGTGTATTTTTTTTTTCTTTTTTTTTTTTCGGTTATACGTAAACGAATGGTAACAGGGAGAGTCGATAATTCGATAACGATCGTGATCGACGCTCTAGGTGAGAATTAAAGAAGCGAAATTCCGTAGTCGTACCGCACAAATCCATGAGAATTTTTTTCACATTCTCATAAAGTCTTGTAAGTTGTTTTTTCCTGTTTATATAACGTAGCTGAATACTCGTGTACCTACGTTCACGAAATGATAACAAACTGTCAAATTGTGTGGTATGTTGCTCGCGAAACTCCCCCCCCCCCCTCTCTTCGGAAACAACTATTCCAGGAGAGGGTGGTGTGGGGGAGGGAGTTTACTCATAGTATGTATATGCTGGGAAGACGCTATTATTATTAGCGTATTTTCAAATAAAAGGTGATTAGTATAGGTAAAAGTTTGTGATGAATCGTGGTATCCCAAAGGTGTAAATATCACTCGTACCACTGCACTGTTATCAATCGACTGGCTATAGTCAAATGCGAAATATTTGAAAAGTGCTTACGATGGTCGGCTTTACAACTCGATGGACGAAATTTTCATTTCGACGAAGCTTATTGTGTTTTTTTTTTTTTTTTTTTTTTTTTTTTTTTTTTTATCGCAGAAGAGTGAAAAATCCTAATTTTATTGTTCGTGGAAAACGTATTACAAGGCACTTTGAATATCCATATCTTTTGGCAATTGGAGATCTATCGTCAGCAAAGCTCGAGCTTTTACCTTGAAGAACCAATGTAAAGAAATTACAAGAGTATATAAGCCTCTCGCTACAAACTACATCCCTTTTTGAAGAAAAAAAAGAAAAAAGAAAAGCGTGGTCCGAAAGCCGGAGAAGAAAGTATCAGATACGAAGCTGCGGTGGTTGTCGATGAACGGCAGAGGATTGAAGGAGCAGTCATCCCACATACATTCGACATATTTCAAGTACCTGTGTATGGGTTATTCCGGCGTTAGTATCCAAATAATATGCAAGGGTGGCCCATTCCGGCGGATTTCTATCTCTATGGGAACACACCGAAGCGCGGAGATGAGATATGTGTTTTAAATAGCCAGTTTTCACACGCCCGAACGAACGTAGCCATTGGCTACGTTTAAATCACCGACGTTTCATCTGGTCGTGGCTCTGGCTCTGGACCTGGCTATAGTCTTTTAAGATTTTAGCCGTGCGCGACAAACGCAAACTGAAACGCGGTACCGTACCGTATGGAATTTCCTCGCAGGCCCGCAGGCCCTTTCGTTCCGTAGAGAAACCTTTTTTGGAATTAGCCGAAGTGGCCCACTTCTCGCCGCAGTGCGGACGACACGACAGTGTTTTGAAAAATATCCTTCCAATTTTTATGGCCAGCAGTCGTTTAGCCAACTACCACAGATACTCGTATGTGAGAACGACGACGACAAAAAAAGAAAATCTTCATTCCGAAGCTGGCTGCAGGCCTGTGTAGGAAATTTTCATTATTGTTATTTTAGTCAAATGGATGATACCTTTATAGGAGCGAGTTTCGCTCTTCCTTACTTATCCTTCTGTCAAGTCGAGCATATCTCATGTTCAGCCTCATACTACACACTTACACCTCCGCATACTTTCGAGTTTACTATTTCTTTTCTTCTTCCGAGTACATAGTCACGTTAAATATGGTGTTTGTTTTCCACTATTGTACATGGCTGGCGTTAGCCCAGTTGCTCTCGTGCTCGAGCACCACATGAGATTTCTCACATGGTGCAGAGCACCACCTGAGAAATCCCGAACTGCGCAAAAATTTAAACTCATTGTGTAAAAATTTTCACTCAACAAAAAAATATATAATTTTTTGGATTGGGACCTTTTTAATTTTTTTTTTCAATTTTTTAGAATGAAATCCGATTTTCCAATTTTTTAGGATAAAATTTTTCATGTTCCTAATTTTTTTTTGAAATAAAAAATTTTTCCACATTTTTTCAATATTATTTTTTTGGAAATGAAAAAATGATGCCACAAATTTTTCTAGAAAATTTGAAACATTAATATGAGATCGGTCGTAGAGCAAAATTGAAGAGAAATCGGGTAATAAAAAATTAACCGATTTTTGGGCATCGGATAATCGAGGTTCTACTTTATAGTGTATAAATGTGAAATTTCCCATGTAGAAAGCTCCGCGAAAAACCCGATTCTTTTTACATGGCAAAAATGATATTTTTTCCAAAAAAATGCGAATAATTGAAAAATTCAAAATTTTTTCATCATAACCTCTCAGAGTGAACCCGAATGATGAGAAAAAATATTTTTTTGACAATTTTTCCTATAAAATTGAATTTTGGAAAAATGTGAAATTGCTCATTGTTGCAAAATACACTTTTTTCAAAAATAGAAATTATTGAAAAATCCTGAATTTTTTCGTCATACCCTCTCAAAATGGACCTGAATAATAATAAAAAAAAATTTTGAGCAATTTTTTCAAAGAAATTAAATATCTGAAATTTCCCATGTAAAAAGTCCGTGAAAAAAACCCGGTTCTTTTTATACCTATGACAAAAATGAATTTTTTCCAAAAATGCGAATGATTGAAAAATTCGGAATTTTTTATCATAATCTCTCAGAGTGAACCCGAATGATGAAAAAAAATTTATTTTGGCAATTTTTCAAATAGAATTAAATTTTGGGAAAATGCGAAAATTCCTATTGCAAAATTATTTTTTTCAAAAATGGGAATAAATGAAAAATTCAAAATTTTTTCGTCATAACGTCTCAGAAATAGACCCGAACAGCAAGAAAAAAATTTATTTGAGCAATTTATTCAAAGAAATTGAATTTAAGGAAATTTTGAAATTCATCACCATACTTGGCAAAAATGATTTTTTTCAAAAATTGGAAAAATTGAAAAATTCACAATTTTTTCGTCATAACCTTTCAGAGTGAACCACTGAACCCGAATGATGAGAAAATTTTTTTTGGCAATTTTTCAAATAGAATTGAATTTTGGAAAACTGCGAAAATTCCCATTGCAAAATGAATTTTTTCACAAATGGGAATAATTGAGAAATTCAAAATTTTTTCGTCATAACCACTCAGAAATCAGAATAGACCAGCAAGAAAAAAATTTATTCAAAGAAATTCAATTTGAGAAAAATTTGAATTTCGCATGGCATAGAAATTAATTTTTTTCAAAAATGGGAATAATTGAAAAATTCAAAATTTTTTCCTCAGAACCGCTCAGAATGGACCCTAATAATGAGAAAAAATTTATTTGAGCAATTTTTTCAAAGAAATTTAATTTAAGGAAAGTTTGAAAGTCACCATGTAATAAGTACCAACTGCGCATCTGGTACTTATTACATGGGAAAAATGAATTTTTTCCAAAAATACGAATAATTGAAAAATTCATAATTTTTTCATCATAACCTCTCAGAGTGAACCCGAATGATGAGAAAAAAATTTTTTTGGCAATTTTTCCAATATAGTTGAATTTTGGGAAAATGTAAAATTGCCCATTGCAAAATGAACTTTTTTCAAAAATAGGAATTATTGAAAAATCATGATTTTTTCATCATAACCTCTCAGAATGGACCCGAATAATGAGAAAAAAAATTTTGGACAATTTTTTCAAAGAAATTAAATAATTATAAAGTCTTTTTTTTGGTTAAAAAATTTCCGACATTTTTACACCCCCCCCCCCCCCCCCACCACCACAATGTGAGCACTACTTGAGAAAATGATAATCCGCCGGCTATGCTACTGTATTCGTCGATCGATTGGACAGTCGAATATCGCACTTAGCGTTGAATTTATAAAATTTGCCAGGATAGATTTTGACATAAACTCACAGAAGTGGTTTACTTTGAGTTGAGAACCTCACCAAAAAAAAATTAAGTTCCCCACATCACAGGGGAGTGGAGCTAGGGCCCCTCAAAGTAGGGTCAATTTTTAAAAAAAACACCGTTTTTGCCACTTTTTGGTAGTGCCATCTACAGAAAGGTTGCAGATCGTTAAAAAATTGAGAATTTCAAACTACAAAAAATGTAAGAACATCTGCTTGGTACCAAAACTAGACTCAAATGGCTCCTATTGATGCTAAAAAATTATTTCGATAGAAAAAATTGAAAAATTTCCATAGCAGGGTTGCCAACATTCAATTTTCATGAAATATCAATTTTTACAAAAATTTTTTAGATTAAATGTTTTATAAAAAATCGGAATTTGGCAACCCTGCTATGAAAATTTTTCAATTTTTTTTATCGAAATAATTTTTTTGCATCAATATGAGCCATTCGAGTCCAGTTTTTGTACCAAGCAGTTGTATTTCCATTTTTTGTAGTTCGAAATTCTCGATTTTTTAACGATCTGCAACCTTTCAACCCTCTGGTAGGGTGAGAAAATCGATATCAAATTTGAAGGTCAATGGTCTGGGCAGGTGTAGAAACTCAAATTGCACTTTTCTAGGGGTGTCACCGAGGTACCATGTAAGTGGCACTACCAAAAAGTGGCAAAAAACTGTGTTTTTTTCAGAAGTGACCCTAATTTTAGGGCCCCTAACTCCACTCTTCTAAGAGGTAGAGAGCTCAAATTTTTTTGGGAGGTTCTCAACTCAAAGTAAACCACCTCTGCGTGTTTGGTCGAAATCCAAGATATGTTTTTTTTTTCACTCCACCCTAATGCAAGTTATGTACTTTTTATACGATTAATGTTGTATGCAGATGCACTTACGTACCTACTACGTGGAATACGAGTATTTGAAAAATCAAATCACCGCCAGGCCAGCCCGCACAATTGCGGCGCGACGCGGATGGTAGATGGCTGCGCTGCGGCCTTCGGCCGAGTAGGAGTGGTAGATGAAACGAGTGAAAAATTTGCCCGCCGGACGCAGATGTGTTGACTAGCCCGGAGGCAATACGGCGGTATAATACGAGTACATTAAATCCAGTTCCATGAAGATATTTCAAAACAGAATTGATTGCACGTTCTCTCGATTCCGCTCTAGGGGGAGGCATATCCGGAATGATATGTATCTTTGGCGCAGGATTAGATATCGCGGCGCGCCATCCTCCCTTCCCCCCCCCCCCCCGCGCGACCATTTTACCTGTTGAATTAAATTTTTGTCCTGTTTACTTTGCACGAGTACTACATACGAGTACGATGATATTTCACGTACGTTTAGGACTTGGTGTTTCAATTTTAGCTATGTCTTTTCCCTTTTAGTGTGTCCGGCATCATCGTGGCACTGGCATGGCCGCATGGCTTAGCATCCTGCGCATCGCCATTTCTCATTATCGAGGAATATCGAAGCTCCGCTATATTTTAATGATAATCACTCTTACCATATTAACCGACGAATAGTTCGAGGGGACATGTTCCAAATGAATAAGTACGTTAATTTTTATACACGATGATTGTAATTGCCAACCAAGACTTGGACTGCCCAAGGCCTTCATTCTAGTGAAGCCCCTAAGTACAACGATTCGACGACATCGCAACGTATGCTCGGAGCACAGCAGAAAAGAAATACGTTATACTGTAGGTATTACCTATTATGCCTACCAATCTCGAATAAACCTATTAATAAGTGTAGGTACATGTCGAAAAGCAGGTGGTACGCGGTACTACGTACGTCGCTATTTCACGTACCGCAGGGCTTCTCACTTCTCAGTTGTAATGTGGATTGTAATTTTTTCGAGATGATTTTTTTTGGGCTTATTATTTTTTAATTCATTTTTTATTCGATCAATTGCAAATTTGAAATTTTTCTAGTTTCGAATTTCTTACAATTTCCAGTCATTGGTTTTTAAAATTTAAAAAAAAATTTATTCTTTTAATTTTTGATCATTTATTTTGTAATCTAATTTCTATTACTTTGGATTTTCAGTTTTTCCGCAATAATTTTTAAAAAAATGAATGAAATTAATTTTTTTCAGTACTTAATTTTTCATATTTTCTAAACAATTTCGATCAGTGGCGTATCTAGGATGAAATGATGGGATGGGTTCGAATTTTGTTTTCGAGAGTGGTTATTATGGGATAAAATTTTAAATTTAAAAAAAAGTTAGGTAGGTATCATTAAAAATTATTGGAAAACAATTCAATTTTTGAAAGTAAAAAAAAAAAATGTAATCTTGAAAAATTGAAATAAAATGATCAAAAAAATTTACACAGTTTCTCTTTGTGAAAATTCCTTCCTAAAAAATGAAAAAAAATCAATGTTGAAGAATTTTAATATCTAGATTAATTTTTTTGAAATTTCATCATAATTTAAAATTATAGTAGGTAAAATTTAAAAAAATCTAGTTTTGAAAAGTAGTAAAAATCACCTCTAAAAAAAATTGGAAAAATCCTTCTTATTGAAATTTTTTTTAAATAACAAAAATATCATTTTAGAAAATTTAAGAGAAAATGAACTCTGGAAATTTAAAAAAAAAAATCATTTTTGAAAAAATGGAAAAATCTTATTATTTGAAATTTTAAGAAAAATCATGTCTACCTAAAAAAATTATCCAATTTTTATTTTTGAAAATTTATGAAAAATAATTTACAAAATTGAAAAATTTGACCAATCTTATTTTATGAAAATTCATTGCGACTAAAAATTGGAAAATTTTTGAAAAGTCTCATTTTTGAAAAATTAAAAAAAAATTAGGGATGCATTTCGAGAACTTTTCACAATTTTAGGAAATTTTTGAAAAATATGTAAAATGAGCATCTTTATTATGCAAGATTTTTGAGGTATTTTAAAGTGTTTTTTTAATGCATAATGGGAGGGGTTTGGACCCCAAAACCCTCCCCTTAAATACGCCACAGATTTCGATTTTTTCCTTCTTTTTTGGTTTTTAAAATTTGTAATTTCACTTCAAATTAATTTTTTCGAATTTTCAGTAACTTGTATAGGTAGTTATTCTAGTTCTGCAGTTTTCAATTTTTTCGCGGTTTCTTCTACGAAATTTCAACTTTGTGGGTAATTTTATTTTTCCATTTTTAAATCAAATTTAATTTACTCCTGTTATTCAATATTTTTCCACTTTCGCGGTTTTAAATTTTTCTTGATTTCTCATCATTTTTATTTTTTTCTTCCATTTCCAGTTTTTTTTATTTAGTTATGTTTTTTTTCGTTTGATTTTGCAAAAATTTAAACCTTGCAATAATTCAGTTTCCTTATTTTTTTTTCTTTCTCGAATGAATCGAATTAATTTCTTTGTCAGTCTTGGTCATATTTTTCTCAATTCTAAATTTCCCGTAACTTCTCGTCATTTTTAATTTGTTTTCTATTTTTAAATCAAATTCAATTTCCTCCTGTTATTTCATATTTTTCCGCTTTCACCATTTCAAATTTCCCACAATTTCTGGTCATTTTTAATTTTTCTTCCATTCCCACTTTTTTCTATTTTTTTTTTTTTTTTTTTTTTTTTTTTTTGGTCAGTCTGTCATATTTTTTAAATTCTAAATTTCCTGTAACTTTTCGTCATTTTCAATTTTGTTTTCCATTTTAAAAGTCTCTAATTTTACTTTTTTGTCCAAGTATCTACCTAATTAAAATCATTGTCTTGTCATTTTAAATTTAATTTCAGATATTATTTTATTCCTTTTTTTTCAAAGTACCTAGTTGATTATTTCCAGTGCTGAGTTTAGACATAGGCTGAGTAGGACTTTAACCCAGAGTGGCAAATTTTTGGGGTGGTAAATCTCAACAACAACGACAAAAAAAAGAAGAAGAAAAAGTTTGGTACAAAAATTTAAAAATATGTTCTCGCGTTTTTTCAGCCTTATTAACCATTATTTACCTATTACAGAAATGGAGGCTGAATTTGTTTTTCTTCTGTCAATTTTCATTCAAGACTTCTTTGAAATTTTTTTAAAATAGTTTTTCAATAATTTATCAATTTTTGCTGCACATAGATTTCTCAATCCACATACTATTTTGTAGGTAGATGCGAATATTTTTTTTTTTTTCAAAAATCGTGATGAAGCTGTACACAGTGTGAGTTGGAATTCTAATTTTCTCAAATTCTTCAAAAACTTCACCATTTTATCGAACTTTTTCCCAAAATACCTTCCGCTTGGGAAGGTGAGACCCCCACATCACCTCGTCGCACGCCTACGATTCTTTAGTATATGCGAGGCGACATCGACAGTCCTACATGATTAAAATCCAATTGGTAGTGAAATATTCGGCAACGTACGCGAAGCGATAAATAAGTAATGGTATTTTGGGAACCCGTAGGAAAAACAACTTATTAATAGCCTAATGGAGCCCGGAGCGATTGTCTGAGACGTCACATACTGCTTAACACCTAATAGCCAATAACGTTCTGGTATTGGCGCCCGGAGCGGGACACGAAATAGTCTTCTCGTACCGCAAACGCGTTCACCGCAAGTCACCTCAAAGTAATAACCTTAATTTATCCTCAATTAATAAAGTTTCGCCTTATTTTGCATAATAAATAGTCTCGAATAATTTTATAACTTAACGAAATGAATGAATGAGTTGCAAAAATTCGTCAACAACTACATCTCGCCTCGCATTCGGTGCTATAAGTCTTTTCGTGATTGTGGACGTATCCTGGTGCATAGTTCACTCGACGTTCACGCAGTCGCTCATACATACATAACAAATGGCTTAACGGTTTAGTACGAGCCATTTTCGTCGAATCGAAACTTTCGCACATAGAAGCGAGAAAAATTTCACATCTTTGGCCGTTCATCATCACCCTTCTCACAGCTCGTTCTTCATTTTGGCTTTGGTGTTAACCCTACTTATGTAGGATATGCAATTCGTTCGTATTATGGTGATTTTTATTTTCGAATTAAGGCGTAGATAAATCGTCATTAGGCTCCGATATTAGATAATTTACGTTTCAGATTATCAGGTCTCATTACGAGAATTTAGATAAAATAATCATTTAATACGTTGTTGCTGTGAGAATATTATGTTATACTTGCTACACATGTCGAGAGACTTTTGCTCCCAATACCCATAGACTTCCTTCGCCTTCTTTTCGAATAACCGCGATGTATGATAATGTATTGATGAGCTGAATTAATTACGTACTTGGTAAGCGTTTCTAAAGAAGAGGTGTATATGGTGCCTCCGACGTCGATGTGTACTGGTGCTGTGTACTTGGAGGCTGCGGCAACGCACGGAATGCCTGTTATTTTATGATTGTAGCCGAGTGAAGATGGCGGTATCGAAGGTGTCGGAGATGACGAATTTGTAGACATTGTTGGTGAAGTAGCCGGTGACGTGCTGCAAAAGGGGAGAGAAAAAACACCAAATATTAATCACCTGGCAGATATATTGAAGGAAGTCCTCTTCCTCGCGATAAACTGAAAACTCCATCTCTCTAGGAACAAGTAAGGAAATGCATAGAAAAAGTAATAGGCGGCTTTCTCGTTACCAGGGGGGTGTTAGCGTTACTGTCACGATAATAAATTCACTATTTCGGCGACACTGTTCGCCAAAGTTGATATTTCCAAATACAGAGACAACTATAAGGCCTATAATCACCGTTTAATAGCGTATAATTTTCATATTACTCGTAATAGAGTCAAGTATACCTATGTAAGTATAGGTAGAGGTACCTTGTTATGCGTGTTGAACACATTTATTTATACCTATGCACGGCTTATCGTCCAAAGCGCGGGCGGAGACGACAACGCAAATGCGGAGCAGAATTTATAACGTATTATGTGCAAATTTTCTCCATTTATAATTTCGTATTTTTACGAAAAATCCATCGAGAATAAAATCCTCAAGCAACCTTTATGTGCGACGTAGGGCAACCAAAAATATGTGCAAATATTCAAGTGTTTTTTTTTTTTTTTCGTTCAAAAATGTGAAAAATGTTTTTCCCTCAAAAAATTGAGATTTGGTGAAATTTTCTTCTTAAAAAAATGAGATTAAAAAAAAAAAAAAATTGAAGATTCATTTCACTCTTTTTTTTCCCTCCAAAAATTTGAGAAATACTTTCTTTATCTTTATAGAGGAATTGATTAATTTTATTCTTCAGTCAATTTAGTTCTTTTTCGAAATCTAAACTTTACATGGTCAGTAGGTCAGAAATCATACATCAAAGGTATAATCTGAACCTAAACCAAAATTTTGGGACTTATGGGCCAATTGAGGGACCTGTAGTAATACTGATCAATGTAATTATTGTAAAAAAAAAATAACAGCCAATTTCAGATTTTGGGGCCTAACAAATAGTAGAGATGTCCCCTTTGAAGCTGAAATTTGCATAAATCATAAATATGTTGGAGGTAATTTGGATCCTCTCTCTATATCACTTGTGTAATAAATTTCATAAATTGTAATCATTTGTACAAGGCGTCTACAAGAAATTCTTTTCCCTCAAAAATCACTACTTTTTCACTAACTATCCATGGGGATGTTTAGTGGTGAAGTTGAAAACATGTGGTTACAAAGTGTCAAAAATATTTTTTTTGGGGTAGGTAATGTTTTCATGATTGTACGTAGGTACTGAAAGAAAAAATGGCTTCAAATATTTCACGGCGAATTTCTGAAACTAGGTATTTTTATGAATCTATTGATATATTAGTTTGTAACGGGTGCTCGTTTTCTATTTTGTATGGGAGTGCGAAATATGCCGAACACAAAATTTTTAGAAGGTCACCCTCGAAAATGACCATAAATTGAGAAGCTCTCCTGAAAAAAAAAAGAAAAGAGTTTTATCACATAGAAATTTTTAAATAGCAGGAAAACCTAAGTATACTTATTTGATTTTTTCACCACTTTTATTGAAATTCTGACCAAATTCACTACTCTCACTATAAAACTACCATAATTATGTAGTGTAGACATCATGTTGTACAAATGAAGACACATTGAGTATTATTATCATCTATATTTTTTAAATTTTTATTTTTATTTTTATTTTTTCATCTTGAATGAATACTTCCTATTTAATTTTAATTTTAAAATTTTTTTTTTAGTAAAAAATTAGCAGACCAGTTTTTTACTCCCTTAGGCTTATTTTTCGATATAACTCCCAGTTTGGAACAGTATAACTTCCTTGACCATATCCCACAAAAATTTTCAATTTTTAGTCGGTGTAGTAACTTTTAGGCTAAATAGCTGTTAAAATAATTATGACGTTTATTGGTTGCCCTCCCATAATGTGTAATGCAGGTACAACAAAGATAAAAATCGTCCCCTTTTGTGATACGAGGTGTCGAGGTGTGAGGTAAAAAAAAATCCATAACGTTAATTGACACGATTATAAAAAGGTCGATGATGTAGATAGTTTGGTGAAACATCGCGTGTACGAGTTATCTATCTACTCGAATAATTTACGTACAATATAAATAAGTGAGCATCGTACGCTGAAAGGAAAGAGACGAGTCGATGGACGATGCAAGAAACCCGCGAACCGGGTGTGGCGGGGCAGGGTAAGGGTACCTAGTACCTACCTATGTAAATCTATTTACGAAAGATTATCTCGTTGCGAGTTAATGAATACGTTCAAGTGTTGACGGTCGACGCATCGATGGCGAAGAAGAAGAAGAAAAAAAACATAACACGAGCAAGTTCACGCGCTATTACGCTAAAGACAGGCTTTTCAGCTGAGCTAGTGTCGATGATTTTTTCGATCCATCGTGCCCAGACTTTGGCAAAGATTCCGATAGGAAATATCAAACGTCAAAAACGAATGATTTTCAATATTGATAATCGAGTCGTTAGTTGGATTAAGAAACTATACCGAAGGATGATTTGTCAATGGATACTCTCGAGTCTTACCTGAGTTTAATTTGCGCCGGGTAAATTGTGGTTCGAGATGATGTGAGATCTTTTGGCTCCTTTGAATCGACATCGCTTCGCAGTACTTCGCACTTCCTCCTGTAAAAAAAAAAAACAAAAAACGATATGATCGTAAATGTAGGTAAAGTGCACACATGTCTACTGTCTAGGTCTACGTACTATTAGAAAAATGATAGCGATACGCGATGCGAGCGATGTTACGCTGTGAAACGATTAGCAAACGAAGACGAGCTGATTTGTATTGTATAGGCGGCTTTACCTCTTATAGTAATATCAGGCTCGGTAACTGGTTCGGTGCGAAGCGCATTGCGCACAGCACATGAGCACACTGACAGAGAGAGAGAGAAATACACTCGGCTCGCACACACCGGAGCAAAAACCAGTGAACTACTGCTGCCGGTTTACTGCTGGGAGGTCTGTTTTTTATTAGGAAAAAAATGGCAAATATTTATAAATTTCACCGAAGTTAAGAGATGACGAATGAACTGTTGTTGCCTGGATGGAGGTGGCGGTGGCGGCGGTGGAGCATGCCTCAAGACAGCATCCAGCATCATGTACAAAGTGGCACGTCGCGTCGCTGGTTTTTTGTTGAATATTCCGTATACGAGCAAGACGCGTTAGCAATTAAAACTTATTTACAATTAGTAATTGACAAGTGGCTTTTTTATTACAAAAAGGCAGCTTGGCGTATATCTGTATATGTTGCGCGAGTGCGAGTTGTGGCAGGTGCATGTGCGGCAAAAATGCGTGCGATGCATTTCAAAATCACGTCGTACGGATATTTTTATATCGTACAAGGAATTAAGAGTGAGAAAGACGGACGTTGTCGACCTTTAGTAAATTATTCTATCGTAATACGCGATGCTAGTTAGTTTTTTTTTTCTCATTCTAAAAAAGTCTCTTTGTACGCTTACCTACGTATTAGAGCTAGGTAATTTTTTTTTGTCTCGCGTCTCGCAAGACGATTGATGACGGCGCGACGTTTTATATTGTGTAAAATATGTCGCCAAGAATCTGGCACCTCATTCCCACATCCAGCTTACTATGCAACTGTGCATATATGCGTAGAATTATAGATTTAGGTCATATACTTACATAGGATCGAGATGGTATAGTGATCTTACAAGCAATATGTGCGAAGAAGTACGAGGAAAAGTTCGAGCTCGAATCGATCCAGGTATATTGGGATGCAAAGGGTATTGGAGTGGGGGGGGGGGGTGCTCAAGATAGGTAGTTTGGGCTCAGAAACCGATTTGGGTCAATCCTACCCCAAAAGGTCCTATTATATTTTAGGTATGTCAGTTTTTCACTGAAAACGTGTCATGCACCCCAAAATATTCTGTAAAAATTTCGAGAAGTTTGGAGTGGTGCAACATTGTAAAAAAAAAAAAAAAAAAAAAACTGATTTTTTGGTCCATTTTTCCCTCTCAAGTGCGTCATTTCTGGTCGAAAATTTTTTTTCTTGAAATAATATATTATTAATGACACTAATATACAGCATCAACCCAAATTAGGACAAAAATCGTTCATTTTTTCCGTTTTTTCCCCCAAAATACCTACATGACGCCATTTTGGGAACCCAGAAGCTCTTCAAGATGACCTAGGGACCTAAAAATCATGTCTGGGCTTGTTTCAAGTCGATATCTCACACATACTGCAATTTCAGCAAAATCGAGCAACTTTGATTTTTTTCAACTTATTTCATGCAAAATTTTTGTTAAGTCCAAAATGCTCAATTCTTGAAAATGAGCAAAAAAAATCAAAGTTGCTCGATTTTGCTGAAATTGCAGTATGTGTGAGATATCGACTTGAAACAAGCCCAGACATGATTTTTAGGTCCCTAGGTCATCTTGAAGAGCTTCTATGTTCCCAAATTGGCGTCATTTGGGTATTTTTGGAAAAAGAGGTAAAAATGAACAAATTTGGTCCAAATTCGGGTTGATGTTGTATATTGGTGTCATTAATGATATATTTCAAGAAAAATAAATTTCGACCAGAAATGACGCACTTGAGAGGGAAAAATGACGAAAAAATCAGTTTTTAGTTTTTTTGACAATGTTGCACCATTTCAAACTTCTCAAAATTTTTACAGCATATTTTGGGGTGCGTGACACTTTTTCAATGAAAAGCTTACGACTGTACCTCTGAAACTTCAATACAAAATGGCGGTTCAAAGTTTTTAAATTGCTATAACTCGGCGAAAAATGAATCGAAAAAATTTCTACAGCTTCCCCTAATGACATAAGATCTGATATAAAAAAAAACGCGAAATTTCTATCTCAATTTGGCGAAAATCCAAAAAATAATGACTAAAAATCACGTTTTGAGCCCCCACCCCCAAAATACTTGCGCTGGGGGTCTAAAATTTTTGTCAAAATTTTTTGATCGGTTTCTGGGCCCAAATCATCTATCTTAAGCCCCCCCCCCCCAATTCCCTTTTTCGCGCTTGAGGAACAAAATATGGATATACTCGGAGTCTCGGACAGTACTATATCATTACGGCGCAGTGAAATACTCAGAGTAGCCGATGGATACTCGCTCAGCAATCCATTAATTCGAATCGGATAAAAGATAACGAAAGACAGAAAGAAAGCTCGCACAGATGGTAGAATTAGAATACAAGAATGTACGCATTGGTAGGTACAGAAATAGATGATACCTCTTTGCGTACCTGTACTGAAAGTAAACCTATATAATTTGTCGTCGATGTTGGTTATTCGAAAATCGAAACGTTCACCATACAGAGTATTATTTTCACTTTTCGTTCATCTCGAGCGCAGGCAGATGCGTCTTGACCGCTTAAGGCTATGAGATGACTTCTTTCGCTGTCGCGCCGCTGAGAGTGGCTGACTCGAGGCAACCAGGTGGGTTTGGCCCACACACCGCACGAACCAACACCTACAACATCCTACGTGGTGCTTTGCTTACACTGGCACAAGCGTTTCTAGCCTATCGTAATCTGGTAAATGATACTGCCAGTTACGTGTGCTATACGAATTCCTCTGTAGCGCCGGATTATGTAGATTTTTTTCCATTGATACTCGTATTGATCGGTGCTGGTTGATTGTTGCGAATGCCTTTCAAGAAGACTCTCATTCGCAGTTGGAGTACACTGGAGAAGGCTAATCATCGAGTCTGTACTAAATTCTACCCTCGTGACGATGGCTCATTCGAGGAGTAGATTTCGTCTTAAATTGAAGCTGTTCTGCTGCTGCTGTTCGGTTTTCTACTATCAAAATGCTCGCTTATGGGGCCGCACTCTATAGGTCAATAGTATAGAGGTATCTCTATTTGCGAGTTGCATGTGTTTGTATACGCGTTCATCGGACAAGAGCAAAGAGCAGCGTTCGATTGCATGCCTTAATTCTTGCTTGAAATGTAGAGGAGGGAGGCGGTGCGGCGGTCTATTAGTATAACCACCATTCATTAAGTTGTCATAGCGCTTAGCAAATCGGTTCGTCGTAACATATTATTTTAGATGTATTAGCACGTGCGCGCTCGGTAAAATTATTTTCCTCCTCGATACCTCTTCGCGTTAATTTCAGCTCACACAAGCCAAGCGCAACACGCAAATCTATAGTGTAGCCTGAGCATGAATGAAGTTTGATACGGTATATTTTTTTTATACCTACGTCATCGTTGTAATGGTTTCAGTTACCCGATAGTTAGACCCGGCGTAGGAATCAGTTAATGACTGAGAAAAAGACAGAGATGGAAAACTGAAAACATTTTAGTTTCAGTTTCGGTTTTCAGTTTTAGAGGGTTCAGTTTCAAAAGTTCATTTCAATTTCAATTTTTTTTCGATTTCAGTTTGTCCCCTCTTCAGTTTTTCATCTGTGGAAAAAGATGACGAAATTTTGGGGTTAGGAATTAGGATCAACCACAAATTTTGGGGTTATGTTGTATGTGCTTTAGTGATCGCAAACTGATTCAATTTTAAATATCGATATTTTCGATACGATATTTGAAAATATCTTTTTTCAGTGGTGAGGAAATTTCGGGAAAAAACAGAAAAATATAGAAATTATAATATTTAATGGATCAAACCCAAGCGATCGTACCAAAAATACAAAAATTAGTGAAAATGTATTTAATGAAAAACAATAATTAAGTGATTGTTCATAATCAATGAATCTCAAAAACTCAGATTGTTGTTTTGGTATAATGTTTTCTTGATTTTTTTTAGTAGAAGTTAATGATTTCATTGGTCAAGTTTAAAATTCAGTATGAACTCGCCTCAACTCTCAATATGTATTTAGGAAGTTTTGTCCAAATTTCAACCATTTTACAGTCAGAAATTGGAAATCACGAAATATCGATATTTTTCGATATCTTTTTTCAGTATCGATATTTCCGATATTTGAAAATATCGATATTTATCGATAATATCGAAACTTTTGCGATCACTAATGTGCTTTCTTGGGTTAGATGTATGTATGTATGTATGTATGTATGTATTTATATGTTATTTAAGATTGTCCTTGAAACACATCAATTCGAGTTTGCAAGCATATTTTCGTAGATGCACAAAAGCTGGAGATCAGACGAGGTGTATCACCCCACAGTCATTTTTTGTTCGGAAAAGAATTTGACCAGATTATGAGAATATTTTTGAAAAGTTTTGAAAGATTTGGCAAGATCTCGGGAATTTGATAACATGTTTTCATTGTTAATACTACATCTTTGTGGAAAAATTTGAAAGCTGGTATCATTCCGCATTATTGAAATTTCCAATAACCCGCCTCCCTAAGAAATCTGCTCAAATCGTTTCTGCTAGAGTTAGATAGGTGAGGTACATAAACGAGTGCGTGTACAACGTATATTGTGTCAGAAGAGCAAACTTACGATCGCGACCTAACGCCATTATCTAATGCGCTCTACATCGAAAATTTTTGATATCAGCGCCATAAACTACAGCTTCTCCTTTTCTATCAGTGGCAAAAGAGGAAAAAATACGATAGATATAGCGAGCACATTATCGGAATCGTGGTCAGCGCAGCGCAGGCGTGTATTCTTTAACGCGAAGAAGGCAGGGCTGGGGGAGGTTGGGGCAAAAATAAAATGTCGAGATTTATCGCAACGCGTTGCTCCAGCAGCCTTGGCAACGCGAACGCATTGCCGTGTTAAAAGGTTTTATTGTCTCGGATCTTGGGCGAATTAAAAGAATCACTTAACTGGTAGCGTTAACGTACCACGAGTACGACTACAACTAGGAATAGGGATCGGGATCTAATCGAATCGATAAATTACGCGGCGCGGCGCGGCGGCGATGGAGGTGGCGGTGGCGGCGGCGGCGACGCCCTGCGCTTTCTTCGCATCGGGCCGGGGCTCATTTAATAATCGTTTTTAACCGGTGGTACATGCGCTACGCGTACCATCTCTCGCTCGCACCAGTTTCAGAGCGTAGCATTAACGTGTAAAAACACACATAAAACAGAAGCGTATTATCGCGCCTTTTAAAAGCCACTCTCGTTGCTCAGAAGCCATAAACATATCGTGAAAATGATAATACATTATGTCGAAAGCGATGTTTAATACACACTTATAGTACAGCGAACCAGATACATCGATAGATCGCCGAACAGACCGCGTCGCGCCGCGCCGCGCCGCTATATCGATATAATGTATCGATACGTACGAAAGTCGCATCTGCGGCTACGTCAGCGCACGGTACTTACGGACGTGGACGAAGGCGCGAACAAGCGATCGACTCTTAATGTTTCGTGGTCATTTTATGGCCTCCAGGCTGGAACTGAGGCGCAGGCGGCAGCGCATGACATAGCGCACCAGCATAGCACATTCTCAGCCGTCGTTTAACGTGTACCGCATCATTTAGAAATAATAAATCTAACCTACAGCAACAATATATTTCTAATCGATAGTACCTGCATACTGTAATCTAGTATATGTACAAATATATAAAGAGACAGGCCAAATTAAGTACGGGTGCAATTTATTTTCTCAGCAACTAACTGTCGAACCGATCTGATGTTATATTGTAATGTGTAATATGTGCCCACGAGTACACAGCCCTCCCTACAGTTGTTGTAGTGTCATAAAGAGCACTTCTTTTTTAGAAGTCAGTTTTGCGACAATTGGCCACTGGCATGGCATGGCATGGCTGGAAACTCAGCCCTTTACTCGGAAGCTCGAGCAATACCCTGAGAAATTTCTGAAATCTCAAAATTTAAACATTGGCTGTATATTTTTCAACATTTTTTGAAAAACATGAAATAAATGCTAAACATGCATATTTGAAAATTTGGGTTTCAAAAGCATCCAGAGCGAAGTTAGACGGGATTTCCTTATTTCGACTGAGCAGTACCATGTAGAAAATCCCGAGTTGCCGAACATGGCCACTGGAAAACCTTTTCAAGATGATCTCCAGTGAAAGGAAACCAGAAACAGAAACAGATAGGCATTATTTTCGATGCACCATGTGGAGAGAATTAAATGTTGGAGAAAACAGAAGAAATATGGGTCAAAAATTGAAAATTGACGTCGAAGAATTTTGAAAGTTTGAATTTCCATCAAGTTGATCAAATTTATAAAGTGCTGGATTTCACATTTTCAACAAACTTTGAAAATTGTGAAAATGGATGACCACTAACTAGTTGGGTAGTTGATGTTCAAAAATTTTCCCTGCTTAGCTCTATCCCGAGTGACAGTAGTTCAAATTCGAAAGGAGCGGGACTCTTACGGGATTTGTTGGAAAACGAGTAAGTTTGAGCAAAATCAGTACTCAAGTGCAGGACCACAAATAACACCAGGAACTTTAGGTACTCCTTCACAACCAAACTACCACGATCATGGTGCGAAGTATACGCATGTAAGTTTTGTAATTTGCTATACAAAATGTCTTCTTGTATACAGCAAAAAAAGCGTGCAAAAGCAGCGGGAAACTCACCCATATGAAATAATTCGCGCACCTCCAATCACGCGAATAATATAAATTATAGTAAAATTACAGCTACAACCCATGCGCGCTCTCGTCCCAGGCAGATAACTCGTACATATCGTATAGAGAGAGCTTTACACCCCCACTTCGTTTCCTTCTCTTTCTATGTTTCTTTTTTCGATTATTTTCTGGGTTTTTTTCTTCGCAATCTATCTACGTGAGATAGCGAGTTCGACGCACGCGCTGGCCGAGTCAGGTCGGCTCAGGTACTCCGCGGAGTTATTAATTATTTCGCGTGTTTTAATATACCTACCTTATCATCTGGTCTTCGTCGCCCCTGATATCGTCACGCTGTGTACTGTGTACAGTGTACACATTGCTCACATGGTGAAAATCATTAATGTGTAGGTAATTACTTTCGTGTCAATATATTTAATACGAGTTTATCATGAATCCACCTCCGCCCTCTCCGTCTGACCAATATTTCTATCGTGTAACCTATACCTATGAGTATGGGCTACGAGCAGCGACTATAGTGCGAGGCGGTGAGACTGTGTTTTTGACGCACCTTCTATATCAAGTTGTCTAAATTGACTGCTGTTGCTTTTAGTCTCGCCATTTATAACAGTAATTTCGCTGACGCTACAACACCGAGTGAAAAAACTCTGGTGAAAATTCATATTCCAAGTAGCATCTTCTTTTGATATTGATCTAATTTTGTAAATCCATTTGCTAAATTTTAAATGTTGCAAAAATTTATTCAACTTTTTATAAAAATTGCTCCGATTTTCAATTTGATCTACTTTTTTGGAAGAAATTTTCAATGTAGGTACTTAGGCCGTTTTACCGAGCAAGAAACATCATCGTTGTTGTAAAGTGAAAGGAGACCTTAACTCCGCGTGTATCCATAATTTCGGCACTTTGCAGCGACCATGTTGGCGATTAAAAGAAGGTCAAAATAGGCCCACAATAAAGTGGGTATGGTTAGGGGGCAGCCGGGCACGCTGCAGGCGACATGTAGCGAGATAACTCGATCAGCGAATTTTTTTTAGCGGTATCAGCGAACTCGCGACTAGAGTGAAAAGAACGAAATCACGTTCAGGTGTCAAACTAGGTACACGATATTGATCCTCGACGTCATAATCTTCGGTGTAGTCTGGTATAGTCTATATCTAACGGATCTGCGAATAATTTCCTTTTCTTCTTGTATTTGTGGTGAGATGCGGATGGTTGTGTGCGTGGGACACATGACTATCTACAGCATGGAGCATTATTGGGTTCATCTGCTTAATCGTAATAACGCGCTACAGATAAAACGGGCCCCAGGACGCACGCTAATGGCTCATGTCTGCGTTCATCTCACCTTTAACCCCGTGGGAAAGCATTTTATATCACGCCCACTGCCGCATATACCACTGAATCGCGTCGCGTCCTCGCCGTCGCGTCGCCAAGTAGAGATATACCACCAAAAACAACGAAAACGAGGCTCGCAATTTTCGCTGCATCAACAGCGTTACTCCTGTCAAAAAATTTGATACAAGTATAGAAGAGACTTGAGAGAGTTGCTTCATTTTAGAATATTATTGCGATCGTTGTGTTGGCTGTTGTTTTTCTTGGAAAATCCGGATACAGCGCAGCAGTTAGCGAATGAGGTAGTGTGCAATAAACGTCCAAGTCGACATATTCGCGATCTGCTGCTAGTTGTCGTTGGAAATTTACTATTATTGCTTATGCGAGCCGAAGACACGTACCTATATTTCCACCAAGGTACTGTGTGTAGTATTTTACAGTGGCGTGAACATTATAGGTTAGAAATCTGTCATACACTGCCACCGTACCATGCTATAAACAGTATGTCTAAAGAAGTTCGACTGTTCAAAACATGAACTAAAAGCTATAACGATTTTTGAAATTGAAAAACGCGTCGAAAAGAGATGCAAACTAACATTTTATCCTCCTTTGACTTGTGAAATTGAAAAAATCTTCAAAAAGAATAATCTTCAACCTGTCCTGTGCAACCAACTAATACTCAAAAATATCCTAGGGAATCCTAAAGGCAATGAAAAAAAGGACCAGTCAGGAATCTACAAAATTGATTGTATCAATTTCAAAAAAGTTTACATAAAACAGACAAAAAAAAATACCAACTGGGTTTAAAGAACATAGTTATGTATTTGGCCAATAAAAAATGGAAAATAAATCAGCCCTGGATGACCTGGATGACCATGTAATAAACACAAAACATTTAATAATTTTTGATAACCTCAGTCTTATTAAATAAGTCGTCACACCTCACCAAGTACCCATCAGGGAAGCTATAGCTATGGGAGAACACAGAAGTCATCTCAACAATGAGTGGTGGTTTGACACAGCCCAATGACAGTTTGAAGTTGAGCCAAGCTTAAATTTGCACAGTAAAAGTACCCCTAGAGAAATAGTCGCGGAACATGGTCGAATCGATTTTTGCATAAATTGAAAAAGAAAAGGTTGCAAATGAAAGCAGGCTAAACTTGATGGATGATGGTGTTTGGATGCGTATAGAACAGTTGTCGTAGGGTTCGATTTGTAGGAGCCCAAAATTGCAAATATAATAAAGCAAATTTCAACTTTCAATTGTTGGACAAGTAGAAAAAGAGGAAATTGAAAATTTTTGATCCCTGGGGCCTGAATTTAATGGCTAGGGCTTGAATGGAAGTAATGGTAGAAGTGGGAAAATTATAAGACAAAGCTATGCTACGAATTGAACAGACCATAATTTTGGTGGATTTTCACTTCTCACTTTGAATTTGAAAGTAACACGATCAAAATCACCCTTCACACGCTTTAAGGTGAATTACCATTGACGGGACTTGCGGTGCACACTGTATTAGTAGATAGGTATGTAAGGTACATTCTTCTTCTTCTTCTTACAAGCATCATCTACATGTAATGTTGCGCTGCGCTATGTCCAAAAACAGGACACACCAGCATCGGGATACATAAGAACGTGCAGTATGAATAAGTTTTTCTAATTTAAATTGCTGTTTGTTGACACCGGCGCGATGTTAATAGCGCTTCGCGTTTCTCACCACCGCTCGCTCGCCACCACCTCGCTTGTCTGCGTGAATACGCGGCTCGACTCTTGCTTGTTCGATGTAGCATAGCGTATAGTATCTACGGATTATGTTGTCGCATTTTAGATTTTTATCTCGAATATTTTGCCCCGAGGCTGCAGCGGCAACTACTAAAACTCATATTATACGGTCGGTTCGTATCACGACATTGACGACAACCGCAGTATGTGAAGTCGCGGTCTGAGTACCTACCTAGACCTATCTACTGCAGCTGTGTGAGTAGTGAGTACGATGTATCCAAGTGTACGAGTTGTAGTCGTCGGTATATCTTACAGTGGAGACGCATAGCGCATATTGTACACAAAGTTTACCTCTCGCGGTCTCGAGTACTTGAGAGTTGAGACATGAGACAAAAATCTACGTACATCGTCGTCTTCGTCATCGTAATAATTTTTTTTCATCAGCGCTGCGGCACCGATGCTGGCTGTTTTCTCGCTTCTTTTCTTCTTTCTTTTTGCGTTTCTTTTTTCATTCGACGCACAAAAACATGAGAAAACGTCGACAACTCGTAGACGCGAATGATTTATTTTACGCGTATCGAGGCGGCAAAATCGTGCAATAGTTGAGGGCACGATTTAGTACGTTGTCTATCTCTTTCTGTGCACTCGTAGCCAGGTCTTTTCTTGACGTATAGGCATACGACGAGTATATACGCGTTTATGCGGTATCCATCATTATATTGTGCAAAACACCCCACTGCGAGCGCCATTTACGTACGTACTTTACGCGTCTTGCGTGAAAATACCGCCTGAGCCGCCGCCAATATGTCACACACAAACAATTAGATCATGCTTTAGCGCGAGCCTGTATCACACGCCTAAGCAAAAGTCTTCAATTTACTCTTCGCGTTACCAATTTACCATCGTTGTTGAGCGTAAAAATTTCAATATTCTTTTGCCTTTACCTTACATAGGTCGTCGCGTGATAGCTAATCTTGGCTATGGCAAAGTTTATGTACCTTTATAATCATACAGAAAATACACTCCAAATACCTCATCTAGGGTCTATACATGGTCATCTGTAATTTGGTCGAGTGGTAGACCCTCGATAGTTTAAAACAAACAAGAGACTACAAAACCGCAACGGTAGTAACTCGATATCTACGATGGTGGTTGTCGGTGCGGCGGCAAAAGCCACGCACATAAGATAGATAAAACATAACTAAATAGCAATGTCAATTTCCAGTCGGATTACACTTTTCATCGAATAGATCGAGTGTAAAACAAACACCGGAAATGGCATTTTGTAATGACGTCCTAGAGAAAACGAGAGAGAGAAAAGAGCATGTTGCATTATGAAATTAATACCATTTTGCCACATAATTATTATACGTCGTGTCGTCGTATTGCTTGTCAATTTGATAAGACTACCATTACAATTTGAAATTCAATTAGCATACGCATCCTAGAACTCGTTTGATCCGACCATGTTAAGATCTTAGTCAGTATTTATCCATTCGTGATACAATAAACCAACGTTCGCAAATCAAGTATACCTATTGTTGAATCTAATTTTCTCGATTTGATGAAAAACCAACATATTTTTTATTTTAGCCGATATCTCGATGTAATTTTTGAGGAATTTTGTCATCTAAAGAAAGTACAAAATTGAAAAAAGTGATATTACTGACGTGTGGTGAATTTTTTTCTTATTAGAATCATTTCCCCAATTGACAATTCGTCAATTTCTATGATTTTTAGATCAACAGGGTTTTTCTTGAAGGAATATTTTAGCAGATTCCTCGACGTGGTTGTTGAAAAAAGTGATGTAATGGGATAGCCTACATTCATAGTTAATCATCGTGGATGAATGATTGTCTGCTTTAGTAGAATGGTTTTTTGGTCGTGATGGTTGTCTGTTCATTGCTTTGGACTATGCATTCTGCTTCGCTGACTTCCCTTTCTGGCTTTGTTGTTAATTCCTCACTTTGCTCTTGGCACTGATTTTTCAACTTGTTCAGTTTGGTTAGCTGACATGCGAGCTGCAGTTGGTATTGTAACAGTACAGTTGACATGAAGTCTGTATTATATTCTTTCGGCTTTCCATAGTTCATTTCATTTTTTGTTTCTGGACCAGTTCACTGTCTTGGTTCTTTTTTTGTCCTGTTCTTTCTCCACCAATTCATTTTCATCTCTTCCTACAATTCCATATCAACCCTTTGCTATCGGGTCTTTTTGTCTTTTAAAGTTAATTTAACTTTTTAATTAAAAAATTAAATTCATTATTTTAATTTAATAAAATAAATTTTTTATTTATTCATTCATTCTATTATTCAATTAAAATACAAATTATTATCCATCCTCCTCTCCAGTAGCATAGACAGACAGTCATGTAAGGGGGCTGGACCAAGAAGTATTGGAAAGCTCAAATTTCGTCATTTTTTCAACTTTTTCTTTGTCAAGAGGGGTCTGGACCCCTTGATTCCCTTCCCCTTAAATACGCCACTGCTCCTCTCGATTACATATCAAATGATGATTGATCTTGTAAATTCAGTCTTTTTTTTTTGAGATCCCTACACGGCTCATATAATCTTATATCGAGTAGATAATTTCTGTCTTGTTATACTGACCACTCGAGTTTCAAGTCAGTTCTATTTTTTGGTATCATCGAGACTTTTTGCTCGAATTATTTTTTCTAGTTTCCTCGATTCGCAACTTATTGGAATTGTTTTGTCCACTGACGATTCGTCGACTTTTGATAATTTTTTCAACGACACCCATCTATGTTGAGGAATTTTTTGGCAGATACTTGGACGTGGCTGTTGAAAAGTGATACCCAAATGCACCCTACCTACCATCTACCATCGGTAACATTTTCAATTATACAAGCTGCATCGAGTGGATAACATGTAAAAAGGTGTATGAGAACTCGTTAGCCACGAGCCAACATCGAGTAAAATTATATAAATACGGATCAAATCGCGGCCATTACAAGATAATTAGACTTTACATCTGTGATATGTGTCGATTAAGCGTGATACGCGAACCAGTTGGGCCATCCTACACGTTTAAACTGAATGCATGCATATTAGAGCACCTGTACCAAAAGCACGTGAAACTTTGGTGGCTTTTTCTCTCTTTTTTATTTTCAAATCCATCGCACAAATGATACTCGATAACTTTAGTACAATTTTGAATCCAAATGATTTTTTTTTTTCAAATAGCCGACGGCGGCTGATTTCATTACTCGCAGGATTCGTACGTATATTAGGTATATCGGTAGTTGAAAGGTGAAATGGCGTTGCTCTTTCTGATTGTATGGACCCAGGGTATGTACACAAAACGTTATTAAAATAGCCAAAGCAAATACGCAGACAGACACACAAACAGATATAAGCCAATACATGTACGCACTACGCAGTGCGCAGTACACCAGACCTCCTACCAATGTTACTCATCCGATGGTGTAATTATACTTTACCAGATGGATACGTGCTCTACCATCTATGTATATGGTATTTATGTGCGAAGAAATGACCGCCGGCTATGCTATATCGAGTCCTCTGTTAGTTATACCTTTTGATGTAATTCCTCCATCGTGTCTCTCAATGACAGTATTTATTATTATTCGTTTTTTTTCCTTCGCATCTTTCTTTCTCCGTTCATTTGTTCCTTCCTTACTTCCACAATTTTTTTCCCTTTCGCCACAGTAGATGTATGTACCTATACCTAATACCTATATATGGTGCCTTTGGCGTAAATATCTGTACTTCACCGCTACATATATGATCAGAGTAAACCTTCGAGCTATACCTATACGATACTCGTTGCTAAAGACTTATACGTTACAGGAGAATCTTTTTTTCTCCATATTATAAAACCGCAGGATATCGTAAGATGTTATCTTTTACGAGTACGAGTAGCTTGATTAGTGGAATTGCACATTCTGGTGTGAGGAGAAAAAAAAATGAAAACCTTGGTCGAACTCTTCTTTGAGGTATTCATTGTCAGCTCGAAATAAGAATGTTTGTATCGTCGCATGTGAGACACAATTACTGGATTTTTTGAAACGGATTCTCAATAAAAGGGCTTTTGGGAACTGCAATCTATTTATCATGAACAATAATTTTCGAGTAGGACATCCATTCCTTTATTAATTACCTACTTTGAAATTTACCGCGAATTACCTACCAAATGCTCAAAAATGTCAAAGGGATTTTTTTTCCCTTGAAAATAATGACATTCTGTATCTAGAATTCTAAATTCTCTCTATTTCTTACCATCTTCTTTGGAGTAAATTACCTCTACTCTACCAATAACATATTTATGATTCAGATGTGCTCAGTATACAGTACGTAAAGCTACGTTTTATCTGACGATGAAACACGTCGGTCAACTCGATCCATTTACACGTTCGCACATGCATTCTGTAATAGGTATATATATTATTATGGCGGCGTGGTGCGGCGCGTCGCGCGCCTTACTTGTAATAACAATCGTTTAATCAGTATTTACGACTACTTTAAGACGCGCAACATGAGCATAAATTGTCGGTAACAGGTCAGTCTTTCATTTTATCGATAACTTAATTACATTGATCGAAGACGACGAGAACTGCATTTTAATCGGCGAATAAAATAAACCAGCGAAGAGAAGGCCGTCCGAGTTCGAGGTGTGAAAACGTAATACAACCTATTCCCGTGGTTGGCTGGCTGGCTGGCTGGCTCCCTTTTTTTTTTTTTTTTTTTTTTTTTTTTTTTTCTGCTGCTGTATACCAGTCGCCCGATGGATATAAATTTCCTCTTCTTATTCACTGACCAGCCGCACGTCGTATCATATTCCTTAGTCAACCTTTGTTGACAAGCTCTGTACTTCTTGGACGACGAGTCCTATATATTAAAATGTCTCGCGTCGTCGTCGTCAGTACAACTAATGCCTATCTCAAGTATGTTGACATGATTTCGGCTTGATCGCTATCGAAATTATTTACATATTTTGAAAGGTGTTAGAATATGTTAACAATACCAGACACTATTATCTTAATTAAGTAGAGATAAACTCTCTCACTGACGACCTTGAATTTCATCGCAAATTCAAACGAGAGATGATATGCCAGTGTCTTGTCTCATAATCAATATCATTCGTAACTGTAGACCCGGAATAGCGTTGGGTAAAAGGTTAATTCAATCATTACCATCGTATCGGACACAATCGCTATGCCAGACACATTTGTCAAAACTCGAATTCTCGTCAAAAATATCGTATTACCAGTACCTGTCTGGATGGTGCGAGAGACAGAGAAGACAGGCTTGCGACTGCACTCCACCCTGCCCCGCCACAGCACGCAGGATAAAGACCACATCGGTTCGGTCGGTTTGTATGTACAGTTCAACGAACAGCCAAATTACGTATGCTTGGGTATTATTCTGACGTCAGTTTGATCCTCGGGTCTTTTGGCCGTAGCTGTAGTGTGTGGGTTGCACCGGCCGGCCACCGATTACTCGATCAAATACTCATTCTGTAAGATAATCCGGTCCAAAAAGAATTTCATCCAAATGGTAGCCGTTAATTACGACGGCCCGAAGAGGCTGAAAAGACAATCTCGAATCCTATACCTAATGCAGTCGAGATGAAAAATTACCATTGTAGTCGTATCGAAGTAGTGATAAATCGACGGACATTTTCCTCGGTGCGGAGGAGAGAAGGGTGCGGAGAAGTGAAGAAAAAAAAACGATATGCCAATACGTTAAACGCATTAACATTCGAGGAAATCATTTAAACGGACATTTCATTACCTTCGCGTTACCTCGTCTCTCTTCTTCAGCTCCAGCGCGCGTATACGTATACCAGTAAATAGATAAACAGCTAGAGAAGACCGCGAGGTGGGAGTTGAGGAATATTACCAACGGCTATACCAGTAGTAGTTTTCGAGTGGGCTTCTATTTTTAAAGATATATACCAGCAGCCCAGCAGCGGCGTCCGCAGCTACGGCTACGGAAAGCTACTCGCAGAAGTATTAAAAAGCCGAGAAGCTTTCTTAATTATAAAATAAACGCCAAATTAAATAATAAATGTAATTTAAATTTCGCCCCGAGCACCCGCAACCAGTTTCTACCGCATGTCAGACGGGCTGATGAGGGCTACTGGAAATTTGACGGATCATTAAGGTGCCTGGTATGAAGGGCTTCCGGTTCTTGTGCCCACTACGCTGCCGACTCTGCGTTCTTCGTTTATACATTTTGCTATTAATCGAACCGCTGTGTCGCTGCCCGCGGGCTGTCATCAATTCGAAAATGAAAAAATTATATTGCAAGTCGTACTATATGCTAGCGTCGCCAACGTCGCGTCTCCGTCGAGGACGGTGTTCTTTTCTTCTACATATGCCTATTTTATAGTCTACACGACCTTCGAGTTTCTCGAATCACACCCCGTGAAGTTTTCTTTTTTCATATCTCTGTACATCTTCCTTTGGATTTGCCACCATCGCCTCGTTTTATAACCAAAAAGAAAGTGAATTTTGAAGGAAAGACCGAAGCCCTCAGCCCTCACAGAATCACAAAAAATTATGAAAAATACAAAATGAATCAAAAAACTAGAAAATGGGCAGAAAAGATGGAAACAACACTGCACTCCGACCATAGGACTCAAAAATTTCCAACTCTGTTGAGTTCGCCGTAATTTAGTGTTATTTTGAGATTTTTCACTCGAAACGAAGGAGATGAAGCTTACATTGAATGAAAAGATTTTGAATTTCTTTTTTGGTTTTGAGGTCACCAGTGCATCAACAAAACATGAAACTTTGAATCTGCTCAAGGGAAACCAGGACGAATATTTTGAGGGAAAACGCAGGAGCTTCAACCTTAAAGCAGAACAAGTAGGACAGTAGGAGTGTTAGACAGTTAGACACCCTGCCAATATTTTTATGGGATAAATTTGGATAATTTTAAAAATAGTCACTTTTGTATCATAATTTTTATTTTAATTCGTCCGACTCCTGAAGTTTATATTATTAGGATCTACAACTGTATCAATGCGACTACTGCACTACGCGTGGATCCCTCACCGCCGCCACCACCCACTTTTAAAGCAAATTTTCAACGTTGGAGCCTTCCGTTGCCTCATTAATTATAGTAAACAAAAAAACCCGCAAACATACCGGTTCGTGACCGGTTTGCATTGGTGATTTGTAAAGCAAATAACTCAATCACTACTACTGCATTATGACTCTCGAAGAAGAAAAAGAAAAAGAAGACGAAGAGGATGAAAAAAAGATCAGCCCATACCATCGAATCTAGGCTCTCGTTTGTTTGGTATTCGCATTTCTCTCCGTGTATGTGTATGTATCATTTCTTCGCTTCTGCTGCCTCCCCTCTTTCTCCTGATCAACATTTATGATTAATGTCGTCAAAGTCACACTTCTACGGGGACCTTGTTGTACATAGGTACATGTATGGCATGCATTGAATATGGCAGCTCGAATCGATCAGCTGGCCGACCTCCTAGCCTCCGTCACCGTCAGTGGCAGCGGTAGCGACGGCCACTTACTCGTATTATATAGCTATGTATTTGCATTAGAATAATGCGGATATCAATTTAAGATGTTACTTAATCCAATTTAGAAGAGTATTCGAGTTGATTCTCTATTCAGATACTGTCAGTCAAACCGAACAGTAGTAATTTATACTTGCCATGAAAGCCTATACGTTAGGTACAGTACATATTACCCGCGTACATAAAGTGTACACGCCGGTTAACATTATTCTCTTAATTGTGCCCTACACATCTCGTATTCCATTATCTACGTCGATACTATGACAAACGACTATTTCTTCTGCAAGCTGAGGCTTCGCGATGACCTTGCCTATGCCTACCTTGCTCCTTGCGCCTCTTTCTTTCTCGCTCTATCCCATGTCCGCACGTCGCAAACTACTCTCGTCGAATCTGGGATTCCTTTTTTTTTTTCTGTTACAGCCGCAGCCTCACTTTTATGCCCTAAAAGATCAAAAGTTTCCTTATAGTTATGCCATGCCGTGTTCGGTGTTTCCCATCTTCGTTTTTGTCGTGATGTTAACGTGGCCCGCAAAAATCATTTCGGTATTTAATTACTATTTACATAATACCCGCCGCACCGTCAATATAAACGCTCAGCCTCGCCCCTCGCTTCTTCTCTTTTATCATTATGAATATCTACTCGACTCGTGCGATATTTTCGACTTCGTCATTTTCGTTAAAATTTTTGCCTCGGCGTGGTTTTTTGATATTTTCACGTAAAATTTGTCTCTCACTCTTACCACTGTCAGGTATACGCCATACCTAATATCTATAGTAATTTTGCGTAGAGTTTTCTCCATCGTCGTGTCGCCGTCGTCTTCGTATAGTCGAGTCGTAGTCGTTTTAATTTCACAAAGTAAATCTATTAGCATATTTTAAGATTTTAATTTCGTTTCCATTACTGATACTTTCCGCGTGGCCGCGCCGCGCGACGCGACACGCTCTTTTTAAAACACGACTCCCCGCTCCGCTCACACGTCCTTGTTGGCTGCCTCTCCCTCTCTTTATGTCTTTATAGACTCTTTCCAAGTTGCATGAAATTAACGTTTAAAAAGCGCTCGAAGCGTACAACGCTCACAATTTCAAACATTACCCTTTCCCTCCTTTTCCGCTTACTTTAGTCACTCTATTTCTTTTTCACTCTTTACCCCTTTAGCGGAAAGCCTACGTAAACTTTCTTCATGTATTGGAAAATACTGTCGCAAAGTTTTGCAAAAGTGGTTTTTTTTCTGTTGTTGTTGTTGTTGTTGTTTTTTTTTTTCAATGCAAAACGTGAAAAAAGTGTATTCCCAGTGTATGTGTTTGTCGGTTTATTTTCTTGTTTGAAAATTTTTTTGCGAGTGTTGAAATGTAGAAACTGAAGTACCTACCTTCCAAAAAAATTCAGTTCTGGATTTTAAAATGTGTGAAATTCGAAATTTGGAGTTTGAAATTGACTGAAACTGCAAGGAGTTTGAAATTGACTGAAACTGCAATACTACGATAAAAATGCCAACACAGTGTACACAAATGTACGTAGCTCAGTACCTGGTTTAATCGAATGGGCAGGGGCGAAACTTGCAATGTGAGGACTGAGGAGACAAATTATGTAGGTAGCTCGAGATGTTTGTAATAGTTATAATCATCACGATTCCCATCCTGCTCTTCGTCCTTCTCCTGTGATCGTCATCAATTCGACGCGAAAAGAGAAATTTCCCAGACCCTTAACTGAGATTGCTATCGCGATAATCAGTTGCAGCTTTGTCCATTGTACATCGATAGTATCAATTTATCTCGAAATCTCGATATGTTTCAGTAGTTACTTTCCCTTTAAACTCGAAATCACATTTTATTGGCCAGAGTAGGTCCTAACGCGCGCACAACCGCGTATAGACGCAGTAGTTTCATTCGACAAAGACACGATAAAGAATTACGTCCAATAAGTACAAAACTATTACACGAGTACCATTATTAACATGGGCTCGATTTTATGTACATGAGTATTTATAGAATCGAGCTGCGGATCGGTCGTCGCTGCAGCTACAGCAGCAATCGCGACTAAGACAACTGACAGGGCTATGGCAGCAGCAGCAGCAGCAGCAGCGTGGCGAGTTATAAACACAAGGCAATAGTATCTATCAAATTCTATACTACGTGTATCGTATATACCTAAGAAGAAAAACGTGCTGCAAATCAAAGTAAATAAATTACCGTGTATATGGTCGTGAAACAATTACAACCAATTATGCCCGTTTTATTATCAGCAAATGCTATTTACTTCGGCTTTGGCTACTACGACATTAGTCGAAGTACATGTCACAATTAAATGTACTCGACTCCATTTACCTATTGCTTCATAAACCTATGTACCAGTTGGTGCATTCTTTGCTTTTTCCAATTTCGATGCGATTTCAGATTCTACACTCGTTGCTGTCAGTCAACTAATCAACTTTGAATCGTAAGGAACACCCGAAGTCTGCGAAGAAAAATGGAAGTAAATGAAAAGAGTAAATCACTCGCCAAAACTGAAGGACTGTTGTGGCTTTGGATTCGTTTTTGCGTTGCATGCTGAATGCTTTCAATCATCTCAGTCTTCAGCGTCGTCAAAAGCTGTTCGGAAGTTCAATGGGAACAACTTTTTTCGAGGAAAGTTTCGACAAAGGCCATTCGTTGATGAAGGAAATCTCACATTCGTGCAGATGAAGAACGAGAACGCCGTAACAAAACACCTCGCCAATGCAATCGGACACGATGGTCATATTTCAGAAACTCCGGTAGCGGTTTATACTTTCATTATAAGTACTACGAATAGCACTCCAGCGGACGCTGCAGATACCAAAACACCCATCTTTCATGTTGATTGGACGATGCAGCGGCGGCTTGCGGTACATGGTACACATATAGATATACATGCGCATCCAGTTCTAACACCGCAATCGCCGACCCAAAGCCAGCTGATGTGAGATCCAGTCCAGTTCGACAATGAAACAGAAAGAGTTGAAACTTTACATTAGGTACCGCTGCACTGTGCAGACAAAGATGGGATATCCCGACGCCGAGCCGCGCCGCCCCGGCAAGCGGTGAACGCATCTCGTCATTGTAAATAAACCATAATGAATACCAGTTCACGCAACTTGCAACTTCTCTCTCTGGCCCGGTTCGCTACCGTCAGTCGTCGATTTTTTTCATCACTAGCCGCCCAAGCCGGTGTTTATAAATCAATTAAGTATTTTTTAATCATATCTCTCACTACGTCGCTAGTCCCGTGTGGCTCTGATTGGGTGTGTGTGTGTGTACTTTTTTTCTTCTCCTCTGTTTACTAAATGCGCCGTCGAATCATCATCTCGCGTGCGTGTGTGAATAATCACGCAGTTTACTGCGAAATTTTCGCTCGCAAGAAACTCGTCGTAATAAATCTGTCAACTGGATTTTATATCGAGGACCATTTGACGAGTAGGTACACGTCGGCATCGATCGTAAATCATTCCGCTATCTAGATATCAATGGCTAAGACTCGCTTCAATCTCCAGTCTGTATATGCGTGATTTTCTTTTAAAAAGAACAAAAGCTCTGGTTTGTGACACTGGATTCGTTTTTTTTGTCACAACTTAATTGAGTCTATTCTTCAACGTTGCATGTTTGTTCCAAATCTGCTTATGCAGCGTCTTCAAGCAAGATACTTGAACAATTACATAAGTCAAATATTTCAATCCATGCACGTTGCATCTGATTGTATCGTCGAAAGTATCTCACTAAGACATAAACGACGCACTTGCTACCGTGTAATCTTTAATTATTGTATTAAATCCGTGCTAATCGTCTGATATGACCTACATTGCCTGGTTACATACGGTTATTTACTTGTTGTTACTTCGATTTCAAAGCGCCTCGCTACAACTATAATTTTGCTATACACGTGTATTTGATGTGCATATATAATTTACGAGTTGTGTACCAGCAGACCACACAGCACTAGCATTTAGGTCCAGTTGTCTGCATACAACGCTGGTCCATAGTCCTTCGGTTTTCTGCAGTTAGTGCAGTCAAATTAAAATTTTCATATAATATTGTGTGAATGGTTTCAACATTGGTACAAAGAGAGGACAAAACAAATTTAATTTAGCAAAAAAAAAAAAAAAAAAAATGTAGTGAAGAGGAAACAAATTGATATAAATTTCCCCAATTTATTTGCATTGCGTATAAAATATTGACTATGTATGTGTACGAACCAAAACTTGACAAAATTCAGTGTAATTGACCATTTTGACAAACTTCATTAGTAGTAAAGTATATAAAATGGAAATAAAGCTAAAAGCCATAGATTCTATTTCATTATTGATGTGAGAAGAATCAATTGAGTGTTTATTTATTTTATTTTTGTGATTTTTTTTGTTTCAGGTGAGTACTTCTCAACATTTTACAAAATGAAGAAATTAGAAATTACTTTAAATATTGAGTCGGTGAGTTATCAATTTTCTTTTACATTTTACCATTTAAGAGTTCCTACTAGAATTTAAAAATCAAAAAGTATGACTTTTATATGACTTGCATAATGTAGCGTCGCACAAATCGTTACAGGTATTTGTTTACCAACCCAATACGCTTTTTGAGTAACCGTTGCATTAAGCTATGGCCGCTAAAAATTATTAGAAGGGAGTATCTTTGACTATCAAAATTGAAGAAGTTTCTTTTGACTGGTGGTTCAGAAGTATGCGGCTACTCAACTTGCAAAGTAGGTGCGACGACCATACTCGAACAAAGGACTTTTTGCTTGAAAAAATTTCACTTTTAAGCAAATTTGTAATTTTGCACGAGTAATATTATCAAAAATTCATGACTTCGAAGAGTAAAATTCATGACTTTTCCATGACCTTCATGACCCATTTTCAAATTTCATGACTTTTTCACGACTTTCATGACTCTTAGACACCCCGTTAATACCGTACAATAAAAAGGAGGTCAAATAATGCCAATAAGCTGACGAAATGAGAGTGAGAATGTTCAAATGACATCTACAAATTTATTTTTATTTTTAGCGAGGGATCTTGTTTTAGCTTTCTGTACAGATGAACACACCATTGTTATTTCATAATTTTTATGCTAAGAATAGCTCTTTTATTGAATAATTCAAATAGGTAAGTATAGAAAGGAAAACAGCCAGGCTGACGAAAAAACAAAAATCAGACTCGTTGAAAGGATATTTTTGGAGAACTGAACGATCGAATAAGATCAAAGTCGACGCATCGAATTCGCTATTGCCATTCTAACGATGTTCAAGATGGGTAGTTCATTACATGCAAATGACAAGAAGCACGGATATGATTTGTCCTATTTCTTACAATACTTGACTATTTCCCTATTTGAAATTTGCGCTCACTCTTCATGACCTCACGCCTGCGCCTGGCGCAGTGGCGCTTCGTCTTGTTTTTGTAACAATTCTATTCTATTGCTCAGTCTATGTTTTCTGATTCCATACCTACTTGTTTTCATATCTATTTGCCATACAACAACGCTCAAACCCTAGTGGTTGTTTTTAGTACTTGCTCTTGGAGAATTGTCACCCGACGCGACGGTGAACTCGTATTATGTAAATTGAGAGGATTTTTTTTTTAAAATATGAGTGAAAATATTTTTTTTACTTTGCTCGTCAAGTGACAATTTTCCACGGATGGTCAACATATCTAGACACTCGTGTAAGGGCGTGTATCCGAGTACTTCATTATGTTCTACTCCTTCAGAATAGCGCTGACATATTTCTTGTACTAACAGGAATAACAATATTGTTCTGAAAGAGGCATGTACGAGAAGGTGTACCATGTACACTCGATCCGAATAATGAACAAAATAAATAAATAAATAAATAAATAAAGAGGACAAATCTACAACAATTATTCCATTCATCGGAAGAAAGCCAGAAGAAGACAGCTTCGACGACACGACTCGATGTAACTGGTTAGATAAGCGAGCGATTTACGCCCTTCTGTTAGAATAATAATGAAATTGTTAATTTAAGCGGCGACGACATGTCCACGTCCTGCTACATTTCGGTGGGTGCGATTGTCTAGTTGTTTACGTATACTTATGGTACGAATGGGACGTATTGCGGGTGAAATGCGTGGAGGTGAAGCCCCGAGGAAAGAAAAATCTTGTTAACTGATATCGATCTGGTGTGATGATCCACGATCGCTGGCTGGACCAACACAATGAAATGACGAAGCTCATTCGCATGTCGCGGTGACAAGAGGTGTCGTCCAGATGCGATTATTCTGTCACCGAAATACGCTCGCATCACCATTCACTCGTCACCATCTTGTTTAATGAGATTTGACACCGGCAAAGATAGATGCAGAATGCTTCTGCGGGCATATGAAGAGAGCTTACTGCGTATGTAAGAAAAAAAGAGTAATTCTGAAGAAGAACATCGCGTATGAAATGTACTTCGGTTTACGTACGATTGGATAGTGGGTAATACTACTGGGAATGGGACTGGGACTGGGTACCAGTAAATATCCACAGGCTTGTTTGTGATCAACATTCTTCGATTGATTTTAAATTTTTTAACCGGTTAATCTTCTCTGAATTGTGAGTACTCCGGGCTTACGATGGGATAGTTTTTTTTTTCCTCACTGTACGTAGGTATGTAGGTACGAGTACTTTTTTCTCATTCTCACTTATTCTCAACGAGCTCGGCTCGAATTAATGTCAAACAACATCGTAAATAATTTTTTACTACTTGCGATGTATAACAATGTCTGCAGTGTGGTAAACGCGGGACGTGGATACCTGCATTCGATTTTCAAAGCACCAAAAAAAAGGAAACAAAAAAAAAAAGGTGCACATAACACACCTATACGTATCTAGTGTGTAGTTTTATTCGCCACTGTGAGATGAAATTTATGATATTAGTATATCGACATTGACACGTCCTTCGAACCTGCCACAGCAGTTCAAACCTCACATAAATTCTACCAAGTTATGGTGTTAATACTTTTTTCTCCTTTTTCTCCAGTCTCAATTTCTGCATAAAGGGACGTTCGTATACGCCTTATTTTACTACCCATTGTAACTGCAAATGCCATTTGTACGCTAGATTGTACATTTAGATAGGTACTAGTTAATAAAGGTGTACGTATTACGAATAGTATAGCGCCAAGTCTGCGACACTCACCCACTCGTCGGTTGCAATATTAACGACATTTTATGAACGCTTACCTGAAACAGAAGAAAAGATGCAAATTAAAAAGCGCGCACGACTTTGGCGAAAATTCGTTTACAGCCTTCGAGAGGCTGTATAACCGTATGGAAATAGAATAATATGATTTATGCGAGCTCGAGTTTTACGATTTTTAATATTTTAAAAAGCTTCAGTCATGAGTTTTATAGTTACCAAATGCTCGCTGCCATGTTTCTTTTTTTTTCATCTTCCCTTTTTCGCGAACCGTGAAGCTTTACAATATTGCGTGTTGATTCGTGTCTGTATATGAAAGGTCATAGGGCACAGATGGAGATAATTTAGATACGATGAGACAGGTTCGAATATATTCAGCATGTATAGGGATACTTTGTGGTGTTTTAATTTTCTAGAAGCACGAACTCACAAACGCGATCGCGATCGTTTCAAAGACTATGGGATTTGAGTTGAGCGATTTTTAAAATTGGTGAAATTCGAAATTTGAAAACTTTTCAACTTGTAATGAAAAACCGAAATTTGATTATCTTAATGTTGGCATTCAATTTTCAAAAATGAGGTAAAATTTTAAATTTGATCATCATAAAAGTTTGACGAATTTTCAAAAATTGGTGTGTTTTTCAAGTTTTACAAACATTAATGATTTTAAAAATTTTCAATTTTGCAACATCTTCTGTAGAAGATCCTGCGTTATTTGTACTTTTTAATTTTGAGATTTTGTTTGAGACTCTGAAACACTGTTTTGCAAGCTCAGTTTCTCAAGAATTCATTCTAGATATCTGTGTTCGATGTAAGGTATAATCGAAATGCAATTACCTAATCTCTTCAACTTCTTCAATTTGTATATGAGACGCACGACTAACAATGGAATATTCGTTAAAGACGTCGATTATGTGGAAAATTCGTCGAGATTTCATCTCGCTTACAAATTACTTAGTTTTCGAGAACTGTGAATTCGAATTTGATGATATGTTTTTCAATAAAGCATACCGTTGTCCGTTATTGGTAATTTTATAACGAAAGTAGTTCCATGGCATAGATCTATGTATAATGGTCATTTAACTGATGCACCGTGTCAGGTCGCTATATGATAAGAATGAAAATGAAAAAAGAAAAACGTTATATTCATTTGCAAAGAACGAATCCCATTCTCGAATAGGTACGTCCACCACACAAATTGCATTTTCACACACACAGCAAGTTCAACGTACCATTAGATGAAAAATTAAAGGTCATTAACTCGTCAACGCGCGAAAGGACAGCGATATCGAAGCACGAAAGGCAGAAAAAAGAAAGAAAATATACCAGTCAAGATACATACAGTATGGTCCGTGTTTCAAAATAATGACACATTCACCGGGTATACCATTTCATTCATTACTTATGAAAAGAAGCTTATACCCAGCCTACGTTTTTATTCATTGTGTATGTCATTGTACGTAAACGTTGGTAACACTGTGTTACGTATTCACTCTATACAGTTGTTGACTGTTGGTTGGTGTTGTTGAAAAGAAACTTATTATGGCTCATCTGTTAACACTTAGGTACGTGTATTCTTATTTTCCTTTGCCCTGATTTTTTTGCTCCATCTTGGTATACTCGTATAGAGTAACGAGCTAACGAGTAACGACCAATCGAATACCTACATAAATGTTCCTTGGCTTTTTCCACGTTACGTTAGTCCATTATTCAACGAGAAGTTACCTATTTAGCAGCACGTATGTGGTACAAATATGTACACGTTTTTTGTGAGAAATATTACAATGAAAATTATAATCGTATGAAAGAAATTCTGTATATTTGCAGGTTCGAGTGGTAGGTATGTATATTAATTGAGTTTACACACGAAGACTTTTTTGAAAAGCGTTGCGTTGGTAGAAAGAGATCGCAAATTGCTTATATTAGGTGTGAACAGTGTTGCATTGCCAAATGTAAATTTTTCAGTGGCTGATATTTATTTATTTTTTTTTTTGAGGTGAAATAACTCGATCTATATATTGAATGTGGGATGAGTAAAATACATCTCAAATTGTCTAGAAAACCGTAGGTCTACGTATGGTCACACTCATAAATTTGCTTACGGAATACATTATGGGTGAAGCAGTTGTCATTTTTGAGTAGGTTTTCTTGTGATAGAGAAGAGCAGACTGGGCACGTTATTCTTGAACGATGTGACGTACTTCGCTCTCTACTTCTGCTCCGCTCCTAATCCCGTATAAATGCTTCGTCGAATGTATAAGAAAAAGTATATTTCACTAGTCGATGTTACTCTTTCTGTCGACTGAAACTAACTGCATGGGGATTATCTGAAGTCGGTTCTCGTCGTGTAAGACGTAGGTGTAACACGTGCTCGATTTCGGAGTCATTCTTCTGCCGTCTAGGTGGTTTTTGTAAGAATTATCGTACCCAAGTAGGGCGTGAAGGGACGAGAAAATGAAACATACGAAGTTGAGAGAAGCTTTAGTGTGTTGTACTGTGTACGAGTGGTTGCAGTAAGTTTTCCGGAAAGAGCATTTAAAACGGCGCGGCGACAAACGTTTAAGGTTTATTCGCAGCGAGCTATTAATTCGTTGTAAGTTATACCAAAATACATGGAAAATGTTCGTTCGTAGAAGAATGTCTGGGTATAATGTTCAAAACATTTTTCCTCCAGCATAAATAGAAGCCCCAAGTGTCGGTTATGGCGCTGTACGTACACCGTATCTATATGCAATGGTAATTCGTACTCGTATATGCACGTCACAGACGCAAATACACGAGAATTGTAGCGCTGCTTCTGGCGGTTTATGGTACTTAAGGGGTCTGTTTTTAAGGTTAATGTGTCTCATAATTTACAACCTTATTCTAATCTGACGCGAAAGACGAATATAATGTATTTAAATTGGTACGTACATAAAGCAAAGCGCAAACTGTTTTAGTCGAGGTGCCCTTTTAAGTTGCACACTCTGCTGTGACACTAACTGTCGTGTCGTTGTTGGCGCGTTTGAGAGTGTTGAGCTTATTGAGAGAATCCATAATACCTTCCGTGTGGTTGGAGGCGACGATTGTGACAGACATAATGAGCCGAGCTTAATAAATATCATTGATTTGATACCTATGTCTGATGACGATGTGATTTAGTTGATTCTAGTTTTTTTTTTTTTTTTTTCAATTTTGGTTTTAAATTTTAAATTTTTGCTAGTTTGAACTGTCATTCTCAGTAACTTGGCCTCCTCCCTCCCCCAAAAATAATTTTGGTTCACTGCTTGTTCTGCTCTTTAACTGCAGTATGTCCATTTCAAATTATATTACAAATTTTTGAGTTCTAGTAAATTGTAAATTTTTTCATTTCGATACATCTTCAAACCAATCACTTTCTATTTTGAACCCCTCTTCTTGTGTTGTTGATTCAAGAAAGTTTTCAATTTCGATTATCGAACAAGTTTTCGAGTTCAATTACCTAATCCATAACACATTTTATTTCGGTAAATTGATTAGGATCATTTTGTTTTAGTATTCATATAAATTATTCAATTTTTGATAACTTCTTGTATTTGGCATTGATTCAATAATTATTTCGATTAATGTTCTCATTCCATTGATCAATTAATTGATCAATTTTTTTAAACAATTTTTCAATTTTGTTGATTTGGGATTTTTTTCGATTCAAATTAGTTACCTACCTAATTGGTAAATTTTAATTACCGATTTTTGACTCGTGCACCAAATTTTGTCGATTTAATCGATTAATTTTTCAGTTTTGATAAGCAGATTGATTTTTTTGGTCGGTTCTCCAATTTTAACGATTCAACAAATTTTTTGTTTTCAATTATTGAACATTTTTTTCTCAATTAATTAAGAAACTTTTTGATGCCCACTATCAAACAAATAAGTTGTTTTCGTACATTATCCGATGAATTTTTCAGTAAGTAGGTGAAATGAAAATCAACAGACCTTATACCTACTCTTGTTCATGGTGAAAATTATCCGTAAAATTCGGAGAAACCATTTTGAGGGAAAATCAAATTTAGGTATCAACTTGAATTACCGAAGAAGGCTTCCTTTCGAAATAACAATAGCAAAATTTCGAAATCCAGTTCATCGAAATGTGCAATCGAGAAACCAATTTTGTACGCCAGCCAAGCGCTGTAGGTCTAGAATTCTAGATACGTTGAAGCGAATCCATCGCCTACGGTTGCGATCGCCTTCGATTGACAAATTCCGGTGAAATTTTTGGATCGTCGCCGAATCGATATGGAAAGGGGACGAAGTGCAGCGAATCTTTGTAACTCGTCTATCGAAAAGTGGTCGTCGCGATTAACACGACGTTGTAGGCGTCCAAAGCGTCGTGTGCCAGCCGACCACGCCTACCAAATGGGCTCGGTCGTCCCCAAAATATAATACGATTTATGGTTCGTGTAAGTCATTTTGCCTTCTGCTGCATGTGGGTTGCTGGAGCTGGACTCTACGGCCCCGTTCTGCATTTTCGCGGATGTGTCACGGGTGTTATTGTTTGTTTGATCGCGCCAATATTCTGCATATCGTGGCAATAATTATGCGGCAGTGTTAGGCCTGCGAAGTTTCCGAAAGCTCCCAACTTCAATTTTCTGAGAAATTTGTTCTCTTTGCACACTACTGCTAGGTCTATACACCTAGATCGAGACTTGAATCTACCTTTTTATATTTTGTCCGGCAATACTCGCGATGACGACAGCCTTTCCTCCTGCACTTCCTCGTACAAATATGGTAATCGTTAAGGAGTCTCTTTAGTCCTAAGCGATGTACTTGTCTTGTACCATTCTGCTTTTGTATGTACGAGTAGACGAGTACGTATATGCTATCGTACATGCAGTCAACTAGCTTACGATACCGGTCGTCGTACTTACGATGTACTATTTTCGCACAATGTGCCATGCCGCCAAACAAAAATTCACCACTTCTGGTATTACAAGTACCTACCTACCTACCTAGTACTTACCTAGCTAGCTATAGCTAACTTCTCAGAGAGAAGCAACATATATAGGTATACGTGTTGTTATGCCGCGATATGCTGTCGTCCAAGTCGACAACGACGACAACATTCACAACCAATTAGCGGAACGTCTTTGTCGACAACATTTACACCATTTTACCGTCACATTGTTTCCATATTATGTCCGCGTATCGTACACTGTGTTATGGTTTACATACATGTCACGAGAACGAAGTCGGAGGACCTGGACAGCTCCTGTGCAAGATTACACTTACGAGTATGTGTAGTACCTATAGTAAATTGTCACCAGCAGCGAGCTGAGACTGCACCTTCGGGCCATTGGTCGTAATTTTATTTAAATAAGTATTTTTGTTGGTTGAACCAAGCCTGGCGCATGTTCGGATGACCGTAGTCTGGTTTAGATTAATAAACAAGATCGCAGCCGCCTTAATGCGCAGAAAATAATTGACGATAAAAATGTCTGAGCGAAATATTACGCTATTTTTACGAGCGCACTGCGGCTACTGAAAAGCCTGCAAGGATGCATTAAGCAGCCTCCATGCTGCCACAACTGCAGCAAAAATTACTGGTATTATGCGGGCGAGAATGCCATCACCTACAGAATTCCGCCTAGTATGTGCAAATATCATTACCACCAACCACCTCCGCCACTCTGACAATCACTTGGACTGCAGTTTCTCTCTGTCGCCTTCCTGCCGCAGAATAAACTTCCTCGTGCATGCATTTGAGTATGCAACTCGTCGTAATTTTTTATTAAGCTACGACGAGTATCTTTCTGTATCCGCGGAGTAGAATGGAAAGCAGACTTTGCGCGTCTACTTGTACGACCTCTGGTAATGACAGATTCCTTCGTTGCAGATTGTACTGAGAGATTTCAGGCAGACATGAAAATTAACACCGTTTCAAACGCAACGCAACGCCGCGTCGAGTCGAACCGAACCATATTTTCTACCACAGACATATAGGTAAAGGTATTCAGCTATGTTCACATAAAAACCTCCCTTTCCTTTAGCTTTCTCGTCAACTTGCATACGAATGTTTATCGGCCTGTTCGTCTGCGTTGCAGATGCTGCGGCTTCAACGTGTGTAACATTTTCGAAAATATTATACGCCAGGATTGCATGATGAAAACTTCTTCTCGTCGACGTGAAAACGTCAAAATTTTCCTAATCTCAACAAAAACTTTTAATGAAGTTTGCCCCCGCTGCTCGTTACCACTTTCCCACTTCCTGTACCTTCGTATCGTCCTAGGCGAACTCGATGGCGAATTATTTTATGCCGCGCCGTCGTTCTCATTACCTACTCGGTTAATAGAGGATTGTGAAAGGTTACAGCGACGAAGAATTGCCTAGCCAAGCTGTCAATATTGTGTGTAGGTATGTTTGTTTTCTTGCTATCCTCTCTTTATCAGGATTTCAGCCTCTCTACAGGGTGTTTCGTAGCTGATGCAGTTCCTTCCATGAGGCGAATAGGCAACCCATAACTAAGGAACAAAAAATATTGTATACACGAGGTGCCTCACTCGAAAATTGGAAGGGCAAAAGAAAAGAAAATTGCCAGCAATTAATACTTGATGCAGTAAAACCTCCATCAACGGACACCTCTGAATAGCGGACACCTCTCAACAACAGACACTTTTTCTGGCCCCTTCGAGTGTATGGGAGAAACACATTGTAACTTGTAACTTCGAAATAACAGATTCTCTCAAAAACAGACAAAAAATTGAAGAAAAAAAAATGTAAAATTATGCCAAAAATATGCAATTTTGGTAAACTTTTCTTAAGGTTTTCGACAAATAAATGATAATCACAAGACTTGAAAGGGAATTTTTTCAAAATGGGATGAAAATTTTAGTGATCAGTGTATAATGAAGTGTGCTACACCAGTTATGGCCTGTACCTTGCTCTCAGTATGATGAGTGAATGAAAGTACACATCACCATTCTCAGAGAAAAGTAGCAATCGTTAAAGTACACCCCTTGAATTTTTTATTTAGACTCTTTGGAAGGATTCTCACGTTCAAAAGTGCCCAAGATAGATTCTCCGAAGAGATGAATCAAAAATCACCAACACAAGCCTTTGTAATGAGAATTCGAGATTGGGTTATGGTTTGAACTCTAAATTTTATTTCAAATACCTAATTGCTAGTGATCACTATTTGTAAAGAACAAAGTGCAAGCGTCTGCGAAATTCTTAGTGCTACAGTAACACTGCCGTCGCGATAGGTATATAATAATGCTGTATGTACCTGTACCTGCAGACTATACAGAGAAAGTACAAATACTTAATTTCATATTATTTCTAAACATTCACGCGGTGAAATATGATGATCGGTTCTCGCGTGTTTACCTCATCCATGACGTTCAAACTTGTACGAATGCCTCGAGAAGAAATAGACAGACGAAGATGTGCGGAGAAAACGCACGCGAAAAAAAATCGATATTTAAAAAATTCTGCATCTGGAAGAAAGAAAATGGTAGGGAAAAAAAGGTAACGAAACGAAATCGAAGCAACGGGAAAAGACCTTAGGCTGCGAACATAACTCGATGGCTTCGAGCCATCATCTATGGGATTTGTTCGGTACGTGGGAACGAAATACGTACTCGTAGTTGCGGCTCGTGAGAACGAAAACGAACCATCAAAGGTCGTGATTTCTTTAGGGCGCTTCGGCCCTAGTACGCGAACAGATTTTACACCAGATATTGGCTTATGCTCTATGGAAAAAGCTATACCTATTTACCCATACAACGCACACAACGCAACTGACACCATAAAGATGTACATGTACATTGTACGCGAACTCAATACGGTATGGTACGAGTACCTACGTATTGATACAAGCGTGCTCTGAATTGGCATGCATATTATGCTAAGCACCTCCATCTCCAAGTTACCAACATCGGGGCAATAACGTGCGATGCACATTTCAAAATGCTGTACTCATCAGGATTCAGGAACAATATAACAAAGAATAGACCATGCCAAAAAAACATTGTGTGATTCAAGTGCTGCTACAAGATCAATTTTACATTTTTACAAAAAATCCAATTTTGGTAAAATGAAAAAAATAGATAAAAGTTTACACTTTTTCAATTTTGGGCAAAATGGTCGCTGCGAAGGTCTAAATTGGGGTAGTTTGACCTGCCGAACTCGAATCCGCGATTATAGTTTTTTCATTTGACCATTTCGTGTGATTACCCAATTTTAATCACATAAAATTAATGAAAAAACCTAAATTCACGAAAAATGAATAAATTGAGGTGAAATTCGGGCAAAAGTTGTATAAAAAAGTATCTAGTGATGTTCCTCGAGGATAAAATTTTTTGATGAAAAATGAGCGCTCAGTGGGAGAAAAAGCACGACCAATTGGCTTTTTGAATATTTTGGGCAAGTTGCACCAACGATAAAAATTCGAAAATATTCTGGGTAGTGTAGGAGGGTGTGAAAAACTGGAAAAAAAATTTCCGCCGTGTGCACTCTAAAACTGTACCCTACAGGGTGATTCAAAGTGTTAAAAGTCGTTTTCAAGGTCGTTAGAGGAGTCGAAAAAATCTAAAAAAATTTCACAACATGCCCCTTGGGTACCTCTACCTACATGCCAAGTTTGGTAAAAATCGGTTCAAAACTCGCGGAGATGGAATTTTTAAGCTGAAAATCGCATTTTCGAGGCCTCAGCCCCTCGGGGCGTGAGGTAAGTGATCGCTGATTTGCTCTAAAATCATATTTTACAATACAAAATTGGAATCTGTGAAAAAAATTCGAAGTTCGACCGGGGGCTGATTGACCCCCTTATCACACCAGAGCCAATTTGTGCAATGAAATGATTTCTGTTTGGCTTTTATTAAATTCGATTTTTTCCTAGAATTTAAAAATCAAAAAGCATGACTTTTATGTGACCAAATTTTCATTTTAGGTAGCTGTAATTTTTTTTGTAGTAAAGGACTTATTCTTGATGACCTTTTTTTAAAAAAAAATTGGTAAGGGCTGGTTTTTTAAAGTTGTTTTTTTTTTTTTTTTTTTTTTTTTTTTTGTAGGGACAGTATTATTTGGCTAAAACGATAGCACTTTTCTGGTAAAAATATGACTTTTGTTCGGCTTTTATGACCAAGAAGACACTTGGTATTCTTCTTTTTCAAATTTCTTATTATGAAAATAAATACATTCTTCATTTCTATTTTAAATATTCTCCCCATCGTATTACAGCTAGAAGATTCGGATGCAGATGGTGTATTGCAACGATAGGCGGCTAGGCTGCATCGGCCAGTCTGCTGCCACATCAATACAAATACAGGGTCGATGGCCTCGATGACAATAAATACCGGCGAATTTTTCATTCAGCAGCACGTTTATTATTGGATAATGAGAACGTCTGGGCGAGTATACGTAGTAATTGAAAGGCGTGCGTGCACTGTACACGGTGAAAGGTGGTAATGACTTCATTAACCGAGTAATCGAGTTAAAATTGATTTAAAACATGAGCCGAGATACGCGCAGGCAGATGCGGGATGCTTGTCGTGATTAAAGGACGCTGCGCGGCGCACAACCGCGATCGCCGAGTAATTAATGGTCGAGGGATTCTGTTTTTCTCTTTCGCTGCGCCATGCTCTGCTACGATACGGACTCGGAGTTGGGAATATTTCGCCATATTGGCTACGTTCGCGAGTGGATTACGAAAATTGTACCTACCTGAATGATTATAAGAATGGGAGGAAAATTGTAAGTATGGTCCAAAAATGAACCGCCGGCACGTACGTGACGTACATATTCTCTCTGTACAGTGTACACCTGCATCTACTGCACACAGCGCCATAGTTGTAATAATATACTCGGATATGGTACCAGCCATCAATCATTGGCCGTTAGCTCGAGCCGAGTCGAGCTCTATTTATTCACAGTATATTCCGGATTTTACGTTGAAAAAAAAAAACGCCGCGGCCGCGACGTTCGAGTAGATTGACGGCGGCGATTATGTAGTAGGTATTTATAGGTATATACAAATACGTTGATGTCAAACTGGACGAATGATTTGTTAACATCTCGTGTCACGTATGGCCTAAGCAAACACGACGCAAATTTCGATGATGAATGAATACCGAATCTAAGGCGGGGTTTAATAGACTTGGAATTGGACTTGTTGCACGTTAGCGTTTATCTTATGTGATTTGTATGTATACTTGCGCTTGTGGCCTGATCTGAGTTTCTCTCTGTTTACGTAGGCTCGGGTTTTGTACGGGTTTTTAAATTTTTTCCCCTCTATAGTACTTCACGAAAATTTAAATCCTCTTAAAAGATGTAAAATATCGGATGCAGATAGGTGCGAAGGTACTTACTTCATATTTTCTGGACGCGGTGAAGCCTTGACCAAGTTCAGAGAGGAGGTGACGACCTATCGTATGCAGAAAATGAAAAATTCTTAGAACCCCGTTGATATTAAAAAAAAAATACACTAAAATATAAATAACTATAGGTACGAGTAATATACGACAAATTTTGAGATAATATGTTCCGCGCAACCGGGACACATGCGACAAGTTGACCAGTATTTGGTTAATTTTTCACCGCAGCAGGATACCGCAGAGAGCACAAAAAAAAAAAAAAAAAAAAACAATCAATTTGCAATTTAACTTTAGAACAAGGAGCCAGCATTTGCGAGAAAGTAGTCGGAAAAAAATGAAGTATCGGGTAACATTTTTGTATTCTAAACGCGATACTCGATCTATGGTGTGGAGAAAGGAGTGTGTGAATAAGCGAAGATTTCGCCGTGTTCAAAGGTCATCCTAACCAGTTCATCGTTCAGTCGGTACAGTACCTGGGTGAATCATCTCATCGCAAACTGGTTCATTGTTTAGGCGCCATCGCGTCAGCGTCAGTTTCGGAGGAAGAAACGACAGCAACAGCGTACACTTCTTTCGTTCACGTACGTGCACGTACACTGTACACTGTGAACTCGTAATTGACGACCACCGTATTGCATTCTACACCGTGTGGTGTGTAATTTCAAGTTTGGAAGTACCTAATCGGTACGAAAAATTACACTGGTACATATCTGATGAACGGATTTTTTCTAGTAAGAATGTAAGATGGTCTAGCCCATAAGTCTTGAGTACAAACTTGAAAAAAAGTTTCAAGACGACGATATAGCTTAATTAAAAGATGGAGGGACATATTTCAGGTACCTTCAATCTGCACAGGTATACTTGGGTTACGTAAAGTGATAATGAATTACATTACTCGTCCATCACGTCGCCCATCGTGTTTCGAAAGCGAGAGGGAAACACGCGACGAATCCGCGATTAATCGGCTTTCGTGATTGAATATCAATTTTCAAACGAATACGATACCTACTCGACCAAAATAATATTTGAAAAAACAAGAGATTACATCATTTTAATTTTAGAAAGTTGTGAAACATCCGAGCTCTCAGAGCGCATATGCAAACATTTTACGCAATCTGCGAAGAGCTTCATTAACATTGTAAATTATTTATCTGGTCTCGAATCTCTGGTTTTGCGGCGTTTCGTCATTTTCGTCCAAGATTTTTCAACCGGCATTGTCGCTGAAAGCCGCATCGCCTCATCTTGATGTCATCTCGCGATCATTTGATACTATTTTGGACACGGTTGTGAGCGAAGATGTGTTGCAATTCTTCGAGGAAGTATAAATTATTTGTCAAATAGGATTTCGGTGTAAGAAGTAGAGCGCAGAAAATTTTTTATTTTCATATGGGACCCTGCCCCAAGAAAGGGATTTTATGACAAAATTTTCGATTTTATGGTTTTGATGGTTTTGAACACTTCAGACCTTTCTCTTTCCAATGAAAGTGGTCCCCACTTTCTATCTTCAAAAATAAGTGAGATGTGGACAGTTGACGTTATTATGTTATGCTTTTTAGTACTTTTCAAATTTTTATGAAGTTTTTGTGGCTTTTATCCCTCATAGGAAAGAAACCACTTGAGCCCACGGCATTTTAAATGTGATTTTTAAATTCAGCAGGTCAAAATACCCCGATATCACCAAGTTGAAAAAAATTTGCATCACAATTTCATTTTAGTAATTTTTTGCACCTCACTGCGGCACCACTGATATGCTGATGAAAAATCTTCAAAGTACTTTTTTTTATTCCACTTGATAGTAACTTTGATTATTCAAAGATTCAAAACGATATCTTGCCCTGAACCAGAGCTATACACTTTTAAAACTTCAATTGATTGTTTCTGAAAAATATGATTTTAATCATAAGGTCCCTTTCTTGGGGCAGGGTCACAATTATAGAGATGGACTGAACAGACTTTTTTGAGGTGGAGAACATGATCGCTCTTCATTTCATAATTTTCCACCCAAAACAAGGGGAAGGGGACAACATCGTCTTCTGTTTTGTTATCAATAGTGCAGTAGCCAGACAGAAGAGTAGATGGGCATATAACTCACGAGTATCCTCATCTCGTGAAATCATCAACAGCTGAGTTTTCACCATTAGCGAATCACACCATTCACATAACCCATTTAACGTGAGAAAGACTAGTTTATTTACAAATTTCAACGCTCATGCCGTGAATAATGGACCAAATAAGCGGGCATAATAGATGTTGGACGACGCGTATATTAATAACAAAACCGTTAAAACTATTTTAATCAGCAAATCAGCTACCGCATGCGGTAGAGAAGATGGGCTGGCTCGTTTAATATATGTACAGAAAGCAAATAGATGAAGAGCAGGTGGCTGTACATCTATAGGTGTACATAGAGTCAACTTACTTACGCTGCTGTACATGTAACGTATATCTGAGACGTACTCCCATATTATACTGACGAGTCTAAAGAAAGTGAGCAGGTACCTTTAGGTATTTATGCTGTACGCAGCTTGTTAAAAAGTCATTAATTTCGGCGTATGAGAACCACCATTCTGCGGCTGTTGCTACTTACACAGTTCGTGTCGCCTTATAATACTCGATACTGCTAGTTTTCTGTGTCATAAAAGCGTAAAAGTTTAAATTCATTAGTTTGCCGTATGTATATAAAAGCTGGGAGGCGTTGCGTTGCGGTGGCGCAGCGTATGCTTTTAGGCCTATACGTAGGTCGTATAGGTAGGAAGGTGTACGCGTGGAATGGCTGTTTCGTGCTGTGCAAAAGATACATACCTGCGATCTCCGCACTTGAACGTACAAGTAGTATTTATGTGCCGAGTATATATTATATATTCGTATAAATTTTGCTGGAAAGAAGTGGAAGAGGTGGAAACAAGGAGGGGACGGTGGCGGCGTATATCGCAAAATTGATGGAAAATATTAACCAATCTCAATTTAAAGTTTACAAAATGCGATATCGTATAGGCCACGTGTTTTGTATGTGCGAGAGCTACGAGAAAGGCCCCGAGGAGGCGAGCGGGTATAAGCGTAAAAGTTAGTTTTTAATAAATCAGAGAGAAAGAGAGATAGCGAGAAGGAGACTTTTCAGTTTAAACACTACTACAGTTGGTAGGTATATTCTTTTGTGTGTGAGAGTGTAGTAGGAATACTAGTGTAGTGGGTAGGAAAGAAGAAGAAGGACGACAACGACGACGCGCCAAGCCAAGCCACGTGAGAGGAAGGAAGGACGGAAAATGAGACAGAAAGACGAAGAGAGCAAAATATGATACGAGAGGGTGAAATGCGTGCGGGGATCGCCCGGAGGAGACGCTGGTAACAACGACTTTATAATTAACTGCAGCGGAAAATTTTGTTTGGATTAGCCGCTAGCTAACATACGGAAATTAATATAAAACGAAGCTACATTCTTCATTTACCTGAGGCCAGACTTATTTTGGAGTTTCTCTTTTCCCTGTGTTCTCTTAACGTTTCTTTTTTGGTAAGTTTAAAAGATCGAATTGAATGAGACGCAACGCAACAGCAACACGTTTTCACGTTGCAGCGCAGCGCGACAATATTTCACCAAACTTTAACTCATCTAACCAATAATAAGCTGTGTGAGAGTAGGTATACTCGTATATCTTGAAGCAATTAACTACCTAAATCAGAGGACCAAATAGGTAAACTTGAAATATTTTCACCAACTTTTCTCTCATCTTCGATGAGGATACCGCCGACAGTACGTGTCAAAGGGTCGGTTTGTTGCTTACTGAGAGCTTTAGAACTGTGAAAGGGTAGGGAATTGTTGTTTCGAGGACTACAGGAGAGTATTTCATCACCACCGAAGGTGAAAAACCGCGAGTCGACGACACTGACGAAGCGAAAAATTATTATAATAATGGAACATCTCGGTTAAATATTACTTAAATAAGTGTATCTTTACGAGAAGCTGTAGAAAATCAACGACGAGCATCGTCGCCTCATCCTTTTTCTTCTACCAGTACCCGTAGGTATATATATATATATTTTTTTCTTTGGCAATTTACAAAAATACCCGAGTAGGTATTATGGAAAATTCAAACGCGCCTGAGACGAAAAAAGAAAAATTCTGCATCTCGTTCGTGTAATTAATCCTCTGTGCGGGAATCTCCGAAGGCGAAATAAGTTATCTTATAATTTATGTTTGCGCGTCTGTGTGTTTTTAAATCGTAGGTACTGTGAAAAGCGTCGCGTCGACGAAGACGTAATGTAACGTAACGTAATGAATTCGCTGAAAACCCGCAGCGAGTCTGAGAGCGAAGCGAAAACAAATTCGACGCGGCAACGATTGTGCGTTTCGGCCTTATTTTCGTTTGCAGCTTTTTAATTCTTGAAAGCTTCCAATGTTATTTACATTCGGCTTTTCGTCCGCCGTTTCTAGCATTTCTTTCTTTGACAGAAGTTTAATGGTTGAGAAAAAATTACTTACTGCCTACTATTTACATTTACTTTAATTACTTTTACCTTTCGGTGTAGTTTTTCAAAAAGACGAAAAATTTTACGCCTGAAATTAAATCACGCCGTTTTAATTCGTTTTTGTTGCCCGGGATATTGCGTCGCGTCGTATTGTGGCCCGCAATCCGCCGCCGTCCTACGTAGGGTACCGCACAGACATGTTGACTGTGGGTAGGCTGCTAGGCTCGTCATTTAATTTTGATTATTATAGATTGAAGAAGCTGTGCCAGTAAAAGGAAGATATTCTTGGTGAAGGTTCTAAATCCGGATCATTTCAAATGGAAATGTCAAAAGTTCTTATCTTTTTACTCTGGTTTAATGAAAATGATGCTAGAAACAGGGCGCCTTCAAGGTAATGGAAGTGGTGAAAAGGTAGTGATTTTGGAGTAGAAGCAGTGAAAAATTAATTTCAAGCAAAATTCTTCATATTATTAGTAAAATCAAGACGTTTCCCATTTGGAAATGTTCAGGTGAGACAGTGTTGATTTGCTTTTGAGATATACCTACCTACGTAGGAGCTTGATGGAGCTTGATGGATCATATCAAAATTTTGGGATCTGAAGATCAACAGACATTTTTCAAATGTTAGTGTACCCATCAGTAGGTATTAAGATTGAAGAAGCTAAACAATCAATACAACCAGAAAATCAGAGACATGGAAGCGTAAAATTCATAGGATTGATTTAAAAACAATAATTATCGTGACGAATTCACATAATGAGACGACTCATTTACTTGGCTATTATCAAACATACCATTTATGGTTGTGAAAAGAAGGTTTGAAAAGAAAAGGATCGCTAACTCGACAACGATGGAACAGTATGGTGAACTCCGAGCAAGAAAAACATACTTCCTCAGCTAACTACATACCCACCTACTATCTACATTAGTTGGTATCGTGACAATCGTGAAGTGAAATTTTCGTGACTTTTTAATGCGAACAATCGAATACTGATTGTGAGACACGTAATTGAGTCTACGCGACAGTTTGTGGTTCATTCGATATATACCTACATGTGATACATCTTCTGTGCGACTTGATCACAAAGTGGTTTTAATACCTATCCCAGCTCGTCTCTCCGATTGGATGCGTTTTCAAGAAAGATCGCGGTGTTCGCGAAACACGATAAACAAATAAGCAAAAATGAAATGAAAACGACTCTATCTTCTTCTTTATTCAAAATCACCGAAGATACTCAGGAAACCGGTTTGAATAAACATCGTCGAAGAGTCGTATACTGTTAGAAGTGCAGCAGCGAGCTGGGTGATAATTAATTTACGACCCTCGTCATAGGAAGATTGAGAAAAACATTTGAAAAATCAGTATGAGGAAGTGCGACCTCAGGAATACGAGTAGTAGGTATATGAAGGAGGTATTCGAAGAGTCCAACTTGCATCACGAAATTACAACATTACAGGAATGAGCTGCTGGCAACCCTTCGAGCCTAACAACTCGTAAAAGTAGATTTTTCGTAGGTAGCTCGATACCATTTACGTCGTATGTCAGCCTGGCCGAGAAGGCAAATGATACGCGCGAGGCTTTGATCGAAGGTGAAAAAAATAAACGCAGACGCCGTTGAATGACCCCAGGTGAAACGCTATTGGGACGTCGAGTCGCGTCCCTACATTACTGTACGAATTGAAAATTGCTCGAGTTGCTACTTGCTAGCCTTGGCGCGGCGGGTGAACATTTTTTTCCTCCAGATTTCGCGACTGCGAAGCCGCACCGTACCGCCATAAATTTAATTTGAACCGGTACGAGTGCGATTTGATTTGGAAGAGCCATAGGTGAATGAGAAATACTGGCGTTAACGAAGACGTTGTAGGTGAGCTATGCGGAATACTGCACGTACAGCTATAGCCTCAGCCGTGTGATACCTAATTACCACCGTATAATCGCGCGATGGAGCACAGAGTAAGGAGCCGTTCGTAATGATATATTCATCTGGGTAATAATCGAATCGAGCTTCGCTCGCTGGCTGGCTCTGGCTCGGCCAAGTTACGTGCGAAACCAACAGCACATGAACACAATTCTGTCCAGATATATCACCCGAGTCTGGGCCAATTTCATTAATAGACGCGGTAATAATAAGCCGACGCCGTCGCATGCATAGCGCGTAGGTTAAGCTGCGACTGCGGCTGAGGCAAAACGTGGAAAAAATACAACCTTATGCTCTTTCGCGATTGCCATAGACCAGAGGCAGTTAACGGAAAATAGCGCTGCGCGGTTTGTCTCACGTAGTAAAGGTATATACTCGTACTTTTACGTAGGTATATTATGAAATTACGTCGCAGCACGTTTGGATTGAAAACTATATTATTATGGCTGAAGGGATTACAATTGTCAATTGGTAATCCGCTTTATTTTTTCTTTTAAATCAATTCATCGAGCTAAAGTTGACGAACACTACAGACAAACCGGACAAACTCAAACGTTACTGCGAGAATGTTTTGAAATATGTAGAACTATAGGCCTCGTAGGGTATTTCACTCGCTTAGTTCTCCTATAGGTATCTGATATCCGTCCAACGTTGCATTGTAGATCACGAGCTTTGCGAGGGCTGCGACGTGAGTTTCTAACACGACAAAATACATTCCTGAGTTTAAGAAAACGAATTAACAGATAATAGAACAACAGAATACTGAAGAAGTTGAGAGAAAATGAGAAATTGCTGTACCCTTTAAATAACCGCTCGTCTCCGAGTGTCAGCTCCCATTCTATCCAGGCCCGTAGAGGAGGAGGCGTTCTGCTAGGGGGCCCAAAGTGGATTTTTTCCGCTTGAATGGGAAAAATCACATAATTTTTGGTCAAAAATGCACTTGAAAGAGGGCACAAAATAATTTTTGCCCCGGGCCCACTTTGGCTCTCGGCGGGCCTGACTCTATCCGTGGGAAGCTTCTACTCAATGAGCAAAGTAAAAAGTAATGTTTCATTCCCCATTTTTTTCCCCCTCGAATTCGAAACTGAGAATATATACTTATATATTTTTTGAATCTGTACCTAACTTGAAATGTATTGTTGGATTTCAATATCACTAATATCAGAGAAGTCATAATACAAACAATCGAGCAAAAAAAAAAGCCTAAATCCACCAACCTTCTTACATAAACAAGGCTGGTGCAGTGGTGCCTCAACAGTTTCTCCCTCATGCTCCCTATGGAAAATTGAAGGAGGCTTCTCTTTTCTAAACTTATAATTTGGTCTCAATACCACCTCCATTAATGTTGTGCATCTGCTGAACAAGAACATGCAGCTTCTGGTTGAATAATTCAAATTGACGATACTGGTAAAAGGTTTAATAACCACGTATTGTTGGTAGTGTGCTAGGTACTAAGTAGAGTGACTTCACCCCTTTCTCCCAAAATGGAAAAAAGAGATTCACATATTTCAACAACACGAAAACGAATACCTAATAAATGTGAAAAAGAACTCGAAAGATATGACCCTTTAATTATGATATACTTGGAAACACAAAATGATAATTTTTACATGAACGATGTACTATAGACTCGAGTACCTTATCGAATATGTGTACGTTCAAGCATAAAGGGACCATTTGGCCGGTATTGAGTTAGGACCAGTTTCAAATACTAGACCAAATCCCGGTTAAAATGAGTCATAGTGGGGGTCTCTAGCTGAAAAACTCCTTTCTCCAGAGACTTTTGAAAATAAAATTTGAAAAAACATAGTTTTTAGAAAAACTCATTTAAAGTTTAGGGTATGAAAAATCGGGGAAAAAGTAAAAAAAAAAAGTTAAAGCGTGGGCTTTGGACACTTTTATTAGTAGAACCTCTCGGGTTTGGCGGTTGGTAGGGGATGGGAAAGTGTCAGGAGATAGAGCAGGGTTCACTCTACAAGAAACGCTAAAAATCCCAAAATCGACAATCTTGACCCGAGATCACAAAAACGGCTGTATCTCCTAAACTAAAACCGGCCAAATGGTCCCTTTATGCTTGAACGTACACATATGTGATTGTGAATGAGGGTAGTTGTCACTCTCTCATTTTATTACTGACTGATTGGCACCACACCTGTGCGGCTGTTCTATCGAACATACTTAGACATCGCGAATTATGATTTACCATTACTTGGGTCGTACGTCCACGATTTAACGGTACTTTTAATTTTTTTTATTTTCCTGAAATTCTACAATTTTCATACGTGACAGTAGGTAGCTGCAGTATACGGCACCTACTGAACAGTGAAGATGAAAAATCAACTTTCGAAGGGAGCCTTTGCAAAGAATTGGTATCAAGCGTTATGTTAGAGAAAACAGCAACTTACACGAAAAAATAAAATAACTCGCTAAGATGCTGGTACGTGCTTTATTTACGATTCGTATTATATTAAGCGAACGATGGTGTGGTGTGACGTCGCGTCGCAGAATAGAAATTACTAATTACGGCAGATGGCCTCGAGACTATAAAACACCACCACCGAGTATACCAAGTCAGAAAGTAAAAATTTGCAATTACAAAAGTCGACCATTTTTGTTGATAAAATGTTGCCAGGGACGGTATCTATTTACCATCCACCAATGTAAGGTACACTACACTCGTCCAACATAGGTATACCTACTGATACTAGTAGGGCTCATCGGGGTGTATCAGACCTACACTAACGCGCGCATTAAGAACTAATTAGAAAGATATCACGTTAATTGCTGTAGACTCATCTTGAAAATTAAGAAAGCCGCGTAATGAAACCTGCGAGGTAAAAATGATTCGAATTTTCGCGCCGTTACACGAGACTGTGCGTCAGTGTCGCTGGCGCTAGCGCCCGCTACCGCCGCCTTTCTACGTTTCTGCTTATTCGATACGACCGCATCGTCGTCGAATCGTTTTAAACAACATACCAAGCCATCGGAGAAAAGGTTGACGAAGAATAAATTTGTGCCACCGCGTCGCGCGTCCTTTTTCTCATTAATATTAACTGGATATAAGTAATTTCTAGGTTAAAATACGATGCTTGTGTAGGTACCTACCACCTACTACCTACTTCCTGCTTCCTAGCTCGTATACTTTTACACGTAGGTATTCGAGAGTGAAATTGAAAATAAATTGAGTATCGTTGGTTTTTTTTGCATCGATTAATGCGTTTTTACAGAGGTGCGGAGATGACGAGAGATCACAACAAGCGCAACCAGACGCTATGTGGCGCTAAAAATTAACTAATTTGTCGTCGACTGAGAGTGTCTCGTCGAGTATTGGTGTCAATATAGTCACACACACATAACTAAACAATAAAATATAAAATAAGTACTGAAGTAAGATTGAAATTTGAAAACTTGAATTTCGGGCATAGTTAATGGGAAAAAAAAAATTGAAAACCATAAACCAAAATTGGATTGAAAATTTAGAAGAGAACATGATCAAAACGCGTAAACCTACAGCAGTACAACACCTGCAGACAACCAAATACCGAAAGAAGAAGAAGAAAAAGAAGAAGTACGAGGAAACAGAAAAATAGATGTGAGGGAAAAGTCCTATCATGGAGAGTCACTGCTGCCATCATCGATTCACCAACGTCTAATCTCGATATCGTAAATACCAAACAAATTTACTATGTAGGATAAAGTGTGTTTCCCTATCTATCTCGTCTCCACAGACATAACACAAGCAGTTCTGCATGGTGAGGTGGTGTAGTTATATACTCTGTAGTAGCCTCAAGTCTTTGAAACGCTATGGAAAGAGCGAGACTGAGAGATAGAGAGATGGCAAAAAGACGATGAAGAAGAGCAACAAATTGTTCCCGTGACCTCGTGGCTTACACAATCTTCTGCTTGTCGAAACGTGTATAGTGCGCTAGCTAATACTGAATATACGATAGAATACGTTTTTATGCGTGTTAAACTGAGTTATTGTACGAGTAAAGTACGTACCTATAATATTTCGAATATTTTCTATACGAGATTAATCGCCTGGAGTACAACAGCGCTTCGGCATCGGGGTGGAAAGGGTACGTCGCTCGTACACGTAAAACTACGAACGACAGCGGCCAGCAGTTGATTTGAAAACTAGTACCAATACTCGTAGGTGAGACAGTATGGGAGAGCGCAGCATCGGCAGCAAAAAAGAGAAAGAGGCGACAGTTACCGTATTAGTAATTGCCAAATTAACGTAAACGCGCACATTTTAGCAGAATGGCGGCGAGTCCGCGGTGTTATGATTACCCCCTTGACATGAGGCCGTTTGACGACCTTCGATTTTCTTCTTGTACGTACATCCGTTTTGCACGACCAGTCGACGAGTTTGCTGGCTGCTGCGCTTCTCCAATCTGTGGTTGTGGTAGCTGGAGGCAACTGAGGCGCCGCGCCGTTGCCAGCCTAGTAGTATACTATGTCTTTTTTTTTTCATTTTCAAACCATCGGATCGAGTATTTATGTCACTAGGCCCGGTCTTTTTTCACCAATTCTCGTATCATTTCGAGAGAAAGTAGTAGGGTATTCGCGGTATTTGCATATTTATCGATTCGGATTAAACAGACTAAGATGGAGCGGCAAATACTGGCTAGCGGTCGCGAAAATGATCGCAGCTCGGGTGCCAATGCCGCGAGCTTAATGAAACGCCGCACCGTGATCGTACTACCGATGATTTGTCAAACGAGCCTTCGGCACGGTGTCCGTATCCGTGACCTGGTTAGTATTTTTCGACTATATTTTACGGCCATAATGCTCGCTTCGCCATCGACATCGACAACGCGACAGCTCGTTCGAACTTCTCTTTAAAGCTATCTGTGAGCAATAGGTACCCCCCCCCCCCCCGAGAGATTGTGATCGCGTAAATAATCGAGAAAGTAATTACGGTCGTCGCGTCGAGCAGCTCGTGTCATTAAACAAAGGAACGCTCGTATACTACTCTGTTATCATCGCAGAGGTGACATAACGACGAGCATATGTATACTATCTTACAAGCGCAGGGTCAGAGATAAAGACAGAATGCAACGAGTAAAGCGTTAATCAAATCGAGCAGCGAACACCTAAAGTCATCGATTATAAACGTGGCTGCTGCTGATGCTAGTGCTGATGCTGAAGCCTCGACTCCTTGCCATACCTCGGTATATTGGTATAGGTATTAGGTGCGTACAGAGATATTCGTTCGAGTCACTCTACCAGTACACTTTGATCAGTGATAGCCAAATACAGTGATCGTGATCAACTCGCCGAACCAGATGAAAGATGCTGGGGAAAAAAAAGAAGCTAATAAAATAATTACATACCGAGCAGTCGAATGAGACGACCGAATCGCACACAGTAGTGTTTATTTTTTTTTTTTTGCTCCGCGTATGCGGTAAATCACCGTCGAAATTATAACCTGTCAGAAAGATTTGTTCTTTCGGATACTTATTATTAAACTTCTAATCTATCGTAATTGCAAAAAATAAATAAATGAAAATACGACAAGAAGCCTAGTATAGACGAGTAAGTAAGATACATCGATTCGGCTCGAATCCCCTAACGATTGATCCGGCACGATCGGCAAACAGTATGAGAAGCCCTAAATTGATCTGACACTTTTCAACACTCCTACTTGTTCGGGAGATAATCAATATGTATAGCTTTCATTAGCCTGCTCGCAATACCCACGTACGTCTTTATTAAAAAGGTTTAAATAATGCAACGATTAATGGAAGCAGCGACTGCGAACGTTCTGTTCTGTTCTGTTCTATTGATACGGTGGCCTAGCCCGGCCTGGCGCAGTATACCGCCACAACACGTTAAAGGCGCGAACTCGATTCAATCGGACGTACCGTGCGCCCGCGTATGCGTAATTAACGCGTTGACCCGGCCAAATAGGCGCAGGCGCAATGGTCTAGACGAGAAGACGATAAATTAAAAATTAGCCAATAATAGGCGATTTCGTCGGCTTCTCGGCATACACTGAACGTGCCCTGTTCCTCGGGCGTCAATCGCCTATGTGTAGACGTAGAGTAGCTTTTTTTTTGGTGCAAGCAATCAGCGTTGTCGATTAATTGATGCGTTTACATTGCATTTGTTGGTGGAATCGAGTGCAGATTTAATCGAGTTTTTATATGGAGTACCACCTATCTTCCATCTTGCCGGATGTTGGAGAATAGTATTTCGGGCCAGGGGCAAAAGGCCACAGTTGCCCCTCTCTGAAAATGTTGAAATGAAAAAAAACTGACCAAAATTGGAAAATATTCGTTTTCAAATGAAATTTGAGGAATTAAGCATGTTTATTAAATAGAATTTGAAGTATAATTTGCAGTGCTTGGAAATGATTTTACTCTGATTTCAATGACAATAATGACTACATCAATCAAAGAAATGGTGATAATTTTTTTAATAATCTTAAGAATGTACTGGTTATATTTGGTTATAACCGTGTATCATTAACAAACAACTTCACGCACACATGGTGCCTAAATTTGAAAATGAAGGAGCTACGAAGCTTTGAAAATTGATTTTTGCTGAGCAAACTTGGTTAGCAACTCTGCGTCAAATTTTCTTCAACATCGGCAGTGGACAGCACTTCGAAGAAACAAAAAAAGTTGAAAGCACATTGGGATGTTTATCTCTGAAATTGAAGGACTTACATCAACACAAAATTCCTGTCAAAATATTGCCAACCTTTATTTATTAAGGTGTAAGATGTTAGCCCTTGATCAGTTTATGGTCTTGACAAAATTTTGAAATTTTTGTGTGAACCATTGCCCTTTCAAAATCGAAATAGGCATCTGATTTCCACAAAAAAAAATCTTTCAGGCAGACGTTTATACCCAAATTTTCAAGTCTGGTTACCCGACGTTCAAGCCGCCACAAAAAAGTGGCGGTAAACTAGCCAAACCAGTCCACAAGTCTACTTTTGCCGTCACACTGTGGCGACGTTCTCGGAATTACAAAAATCAGTGTTCTAAGCAGTCACAAAAACCGGTTTGTTGAGAGGTTAAAAGTGGCGACAGCAGCCACATTGTGACGTCACTACATCTCGTTTCCATGGAAACTAGCCGACAAACCAGGTCACAAACGGAGTCAGAAGTCCACCGTCACTGAGGCGGCAACCGATGTGGCGTTTTGCACGTCGGGTACTCAGAACGGGGTCGCCCTATATTTTATGAAATTATTATAATTTTTTTTATTGTTGCCTCCCTATCTTTGCTTAGATGATTTGGAATGGATAACCAAGTGTTTTCTGGTAATTTTCCAAAGTGGACCAATAGAGCTGACATAACTGTAGAAACCTCCGGTACTGACATCACTGTGGAATCCACCAGACGTTATTGGAACTGGAGATTTCCACAGTATGTGTCAACAACTCCTGTTAATTGTGAAAACCTGGGGTTACTGGCATGTACTGTGGAAACGTCCGGGGCCTGACATGAAGATTTCCACAGAACATGTCAGTGACCCCAGGTTTTCACAGAAACGCTGACATCACTGTGGAAACCTCCAGGTAAAAACCCGGAGGTTTCCACAGTCCATGTCCAGGGTGTCTACAGGTCATGAAAGTCATGAAAAGTCATGAAATTTGAAAATGGGTCATGAAAGTCATGAAAAAGTCATGAATTTTTCAAAAAAATCACTAGGTCATGAAAAGTCATGAATTTTGCTGCTGGAAGTCATGAAATTTTTATTTATTAGGCAACATTTGCCCTTTTTTTCTTTTATAATTGAATATTTCTTTTAAAAAATTTCGCTCTCGCTACGCTCAAGCAGTATTTTGTTTTCTATTTGATAACAGAATTGAAACTTTCAGTAGTTCAAATTTACATTTTTCTTACTCAAAATTACAGTTTTTTTCAATTTTTTTTTTTATTATTTTCATTTTATTTGCTAAAGTTTCAAATTTTCGGTACTTGAATTTGGTATTTTCAGTAATTCTGCCCTTTTCCCTTGAAAAATTCTTTCACTTGGGGGTGCAATTTTTTCTCTGCTCAAGGGCATAAAATACCAAAATACAGCTCTCTTTGTTTTCGAAGAAAAAATGAAAATTTTTATTTCAAAATGACCACCCCTGAAAGTTGAACCCCCTCCATGATTTCATCCTAGCTGCGTCACTGGGGGAAAATAAGGATTTTTTTTGCTCCCCCCCCCCTCAAATATTCATTCCAAGTTACACTCATGCTGGAAGAGGGGAGGGTCCCTGAAAATGTTAAAATATTGTTCATGAAAAAGTCATGAATTTTCAAAAAAAAAATAATGTAGACACCCTGATGTCAGTTTAGAATGGTGTAAGCTATTTTGGGATTTTAGAGGGGTTTTTTCAGCATTTTTGAACTAGAATTTTTTTTCAAAGTAGTCTATATCAGAAAATTTTTTAGAATTTTTTTTAAATACAATGAGCTCCCCGTTATCCGAACTAATTGGGGAATCAGATTGCTCAAATAATTAAAAGTTAGAATGATAGGGCATAAAAATTGCAATTTTTTTCAAAATAATTTTTTGTAAACCAAAAATATTTTTCTCAAGTTTTGAAAGAATTGAAAAAATTTTTTTTTGAAAATGCCCCAAAAAATGTGATTGCTGCATCGACTGAAACATGAGTTCATTTTTATATGATTTGGATGTTTTTGATGGTGGGTTTCGTAAGGAATGTAGATGAATGGTCTCTATACGGTATGAGGTAAAGTGATCAAATTAGTGGCAATTTTGAAAAATTTTGGGCGTTTTTTTTAGTATAAGTAGTTGTTTGGATGAGCGAAGGCCTACTGTAATTTTTTCCTTCAGCTTTCTTTTTCCATTAGAGGATTCATTTTCAGAAATTTTTTTCTTCAAATTTGGGTCTGCCCATCACACTCTTGGACAAAATGTGAAAAAATTGCAGTATGATTTCATGGCCTGTGATTTTTCTTCTTACGACACTTGATATTTCAATGACGTAGTCAGTTGCTTATTATCGAAATGACGCGACGTTCGCTCGCTTCCGGCATTAAACCATGGATGAGAGTACAAGACGTCGTAATTCATTAACAATAATACTGTTCACCGAATGGTAGCCCCGTCAGGGTATTGCAGCCCGAGGATGGCCATAGCGCGATATTGTATCGTGATTAAAAAGACGAGTGACAAATGGAGAAAAATGAAATAAAAAAAGAGATTTTGAACGATGCGACGCGAAGAAGAATAAGTACGAGGCTGCTGCGCGATCCGCTTTCTACCTTGAAGCCAAAGGCACGAGATTCATTAAACGAAATTTAAATTGTTCTAAGAGTATATAGCCGATTATATAAGGCGAGTTGAAATTTTTGTTAATCGTCTCCGTATCGTATGTGTCCTACTTGTTGAAAAGAAGAAAAGAAAAAAAATGGGGAAAAAATTCAAAAGCGACGAAAGAAGATTACTAGCTGCAAGATGACGACTATGGAGATATGTTGTACTGCTGCTGGGACACGGGCACTTAAATAACGACTAAAAAAATAGAGACGATAAGGTGGCGCGCGTTTGACAGATCGTGACGAGATGCGATGCGGATGGTTTGGCTTTGTGAGAAATGTAGATAGGTATAGGACGAGTAGTTAGTTAGTTCGAGGCACTAATGGTCATCGTATACGAGCTTCATCGCCAAATATACTTTACTTAATACGAGTACAGGTTCACGATGACGCAAATTAGCGATAAGGTAGATTTTTCAAAGGTTAAAAGGTGTTCTTGGTCGAAAATTTTAACCGCGAGTTCACGAATTGTCTCTCTACGTAGCACAATACTAGACCTGCTCCCGCGGAGCGAGGTTTTTTTTTTCGTAGAAATTTAGAATCTCCCACACATCCGGCGTCGTCTGTGTAAACTATACTTAGAATAGATTTGGTGACCCGGTCGCGTGTTTTGGTTGCGGTCATTGTGCCAGGTACACAGTGTACGAAGATAGGAGTTTTTAAAAGGGTGATGCGAGGGTTAAAGTAACACCATAGCGAGATGTGGAAACGAGGATACGCGAAAATTGAAAAATCGACGTCGTTTTCTCCCCATACCTCGAGGTGTATTTTTAAGTGATAAAGAAATGTCGTCGTTGGCTGATGGGTGGTGGTGGTATTTCTTCTCTCTCTTCCTGCTTTTCTCTCGATTTTTTTTTTTTTTTTTTTTTTTTTAATACACCGACAACGGACGGATTTACTTGGGTTTGTTTTTTTCCTACTACCCCCAAGGTGAAAGGATTAATCTGCTTGTACAAATCGAAAATTGTATAAAGGCTCGGCGGGAGTTTCAATAATATTCGCCGCAAAGGGTACGGGTGGGGTATGAAATGCGAATGGAATGAGTATGGGTATGGGTAGGTAGGTACCAACGGGCGACACCTAAACCACTATACGTAAGAGTACGAGAAAGGAGGCGGTATTATGACTGTGCTGGCCTGCGGCTTTTATTCGTGTAAATCGGATGCGCGCCTCAAAAAGAACCTAGAAATTTTATTAAATTGATAAATGCACATCGACTAAATTAACTCAACCGTCTATTAGGCGAAAATTGATGATACGAAATTTTCACATCGCGTCGTGTCGTCAGATTTGCTGCTGTTCGACGAGTAGTCGCTTGAATGGTTTTTTTTTTGTTGAGGGTAAATTTTTTTCAAATTCATGGGTCTGTCTGACGAGAGGGTTTTGGAAAATTTCTACTTTGCCTCCGATTTTATCAAACTTTCTACGGTCAACTCGAAAGAAATCGTCGACAAATTAAAATTTTGCAAAACCCTCTCGCCAAACTACAGATCAGACTCTACTGAATAAAAAACGATTCTCAAAAAAATCTTGCGGGTTGCATTGTTTCTCTGGAAACGGGGCATTCACCAAAAACCGTGTTTTTCTTCAATTATGACACTTGAAATTTTTCATTTTCCAAAAAATCTATCAATATTTTCTGCAAAATACTCCATGCATTTTATTTTTCAAAAATAAAAAATAATTTTTTTTTTGTAAAAAAAAAGTAATTTGAAATTAGTTTCCGATTTTTCTTCAAAACTTAATAGGTGAAAAATCAAAATAACGTCATGCAAAGGTCTTAGAAAATTCCGCTTATCAACGCTATGCATTCAACAAAAAAAAATTCTAACACCCCCCCCCCCACATAACTGATGCATCTAGCTATTTTCAGTTTCCACTGTAACTCAGTCATTACTCTACAGTTTCCTGATTTATTAGTGATAATATTATTTTCTGTTTGTATTACTTCAGCGAAAATTCACTAAAAAATATGGTACAAATCCGTTAAATCCACTGATTTAATTCAATAAAAATTCGCTCAATTTTATTTCAGGGATATTCACTGATTTAGGTTACGAGAGTAGGCTATGCTATAAATTTTGGTACATTCCCAATTAGAATTTCAATTTGTGATATAATTTTTAACAAATGTTTGAAAATTTACGTACTGTAAATAAAAAATCCTTCTATTAAGCAAGGTGCCTCAACAAGTAATGGAAGTCATGGATTTTTGACATCTTATTGGGAAAATTGGCCTTTTTTTTCCATTTGAAATCATAATTTTTTTTTTTTAAATTGCCTTTGCTATACTCGGGCAGGACCACTTTCCATTTGACAACGGAGTTGGAAATTTTCGATATTTTGAATGATTTTCCCCCAATTCTTTGCATGATACCGTGGTCATCCCGCTAAAAAAAATGCAGTTTGAGTTTCTACATTTCTCCAGACCATTGAGCTTCAAATTGGATACTACTTTTAGCATTTTACCGGGCGTTAAAAGTTTTAGGATTGCTGAAAAATTGCGATTTTTGAATTTAAAAAAATAAAAAAAATAAAATACAATTCCATCTGAATTCTGATTGGATCCAAAATTCAGCTTAAATAACTCCGATTGACGCAAAATGATTATTTCGATGGAAAAAATTGATAATTTTCATTTCTGGGTTACCAATTTCTAATTTTAATGAAGAATCAAAATTTTCTGTAATATTTTTTTCTTGTAAAAAATAAAAATCTTTCAATTTTTTCTATCGTAATCATTTTTTTGCGTTAATAGGTGCGCTTGAGCTTCAAGTCCGGAGAAATCGAATTTTGTGGAAAATAGCTCAGAGCTTTGGAGCTGCTAAACACAACTGATAAGAATGTTACTTTGGACAAAAAAAAAAGATTAGGAACACTCAAAATTTGGACAAAATTTTGAAAAATCGTCATAGATTCCCCCCCCCCCCCCCAATTCATGAAAATCAATTTTTATAGTTAATTATAATTATTCGTTTACCTAATTCACAAATAGGTAATAAGTAGGTAGGTATTGATAATAACCGTGGTTAATTTTATGATTTCATAACATATGTCTCGATGCTCTAATATGAAGACCACACGGAAAGAATGAGGTAAGTCACTTTTTTCGAAAAATGAGTTGATGGTATGGATGGATTCGTCTTGAGGAGTGGAATAACGTAAAATATTTCGATTTTTCAAAAATTAAATTTTTAACCACGAAAACGGTCTAGAAAAAATAGAGGAGGGGGAGAAAATCAGTCGAGTCGAAATCGAAAATGCAGGAAAGAAAGAATTAACATCGACAATTATTTTTAGTGCAAAAATTTTCAATTATTTGACGATGGTAATTAGTTTTTTTCAATTTAAAATCATCAAAGGTCAATTTTGGCCATTTTTCTATAGTTTTTTCGTAACAAGAATAACATTTTTGTTCATAAGTTATGTCACAATTGATTTTTTTCCCCACTTATGCTCACACTGTAATTGCGAAGGGTAATGTGATGCATTTTCCATCATTACTTTCACGAACTTAAGGTTCACCATCAAGTGGAGGCATTTTGATGTTTAAAAACGTTATTACACAAAATCGAAAAAAGTGACTTGCCTCGTTCTTTCCGTGTGGTCTTCATATATGAACAGAAATATGTTTAGAAAAATTCGAGGGATTTTGACTATTGCTGATTCGAATTTGAAAACGTATTTTAAAAAATTCGAGCACCGAAATTGATAATTCTTTAGTTCAACCAAGTAAAAAATAAAAATAAACCAAAAATTCAAACAGAAAAAATTGCAGATTGCTTCTCGAAAAAGAAATGAAAAATAATGAAAAAACAAACTCTTTGGGCAGAACTTTTTCAAAGTTGAAGGCTTAAAAATTATCTACCTACGTTTCAAAAAAAAAAAAAAAAAGAAAGAAAGAAAGAAAGAAAGCGAAGACTAAAATAATACGTATTATACCTACTTAAGTATCTATATCTAACTATTCGTGTAATATTTTTGAACTTAATTTTCGCGAATTTCGAATTAAACGCTTATTTACATTTTTCAACCAATCCTGTGGCAGTTATCGATTGAAAAATTATCAAAAGTGTTTTGACGAGAACTTTCGTCGTCGGTTATTCGTGTTTTTGCTAAGTTGAAAAAGTATAACGGATCTTACCTTTTTTGACAAGTAGGCTCCAGCGTGGCTAATTGACTTTCAACCACGGCAATCGGTAATCGTAAAATGTCGTAAGGGAAAATTTTGTCTGCGTAATTCGGACACTCGTATTGAAATAGCGAACAGTACAATCGCAGCGGAATACCGAGACCACGAACGAAATTTTACAACAACTCTTTTTTTTACCCGATATATTTATATGTTGAAAATTGACAAATGAAAAACGATACAAAAAAAATTGCTTAGTATTTTAAAAAAACGAATATAAAATTTTTAAAAGCACCGGTGATGGGAAAAATTGTCGGCCGAAAGCAAAAATTATACGTTCACGTTGAACACGTGATTAAAAGCAGCACGTGAATTAAAACTCGAACGCCACGCAATACACAAACGAGTACAACTTGCCTTTACGACTGTGATAGACGAACTAAAGTCTGAAGGCAGAAGGCAGAACTGAACGACGGTGGAAATAGCCTACTCGCGCGTATGTTGTCGAGTATTCGTAATATCGCGCCCCGCGCTCCGCTCAGCCTGCACTTTTAGAGAAGCAGGAGTTCGGAGTGCGTTCAAGAAGATGATGATGATGAGATGGGATGAGATGGGGATGAGGATGAGGACTGTTGATATACTTATTTGTAGGTACGAGTATGGTCTATCGGTATAGTACGGACTGATGACTGCGAGGTACATGTATTTGTGGAGGACAAACGAATGCGACGCCGCGCCGCCGCCGCCGCCGCCGCCGCCGCCGCCTCCAGCCTCCAGCTAATAACGTTTTCACCTTCGGGGTAAATTCTTTATTTTTTAAAAATGGTTGCCGATGCCGCGTATCTGTAGCTCGTGCGAGCCAATACAACACGAAGGCCGAGGGCTGCGCGATCTCACGTGAAACACTTCCAAAAAAAAAAAAAAAAAAAAAAGTGTAAACCTAGGTAATTTCGAGTGTCCAAATCGAATTGACATCGAGTTGGGGCTATTGAGGGACAAAAGCCGGATACGAAATGCGGAACACCTTCGTCAGAAATAGGCACGCGTTGGCGTGTATTTAGGTTGGCGAAATAGGTACGAGTAGGTATGTTCGCAATTTGTCTGCGTCGTATATTGGCAAAATGTCAGACATATTTTACACTCGATTCGTAATAAAAATTTCCACTCAAAATTATATCTATCCGCCTGATGAGAACTATATGCTCGGAATTCTATCGCTGAAAAAATATTGATCGTGGTCGATTGGAAAGTATATCTCCTCGTACATAACTAGAACTATGTATGGCATCATCTAGTTATAAATTCGTTTTTAAAAAATTCATCATTGCAGCTGTTTGTAGGGAAATGATCCACAAGGAATTAATAAAAATTCTAAACTTATTATTTCATAATCGATGTTCAGTTCAACTTTATTTTTGTAGTACATGATTGTATCAACAGGTGCCATTGCCTAACCTCTACAGAATTCATCTCCCCATCAAGTTCCGATAGTCGAGAGAAGATAAAAATTCGCCAGTTCCTTCAATAGCAGGGTTAGGCAAACATATATCTATGCCTTTTTGAAAGCAAGTTTCCAGTGTTGCCAATGCTCATGATTTTTCAGGAGATCTCCTACTTTTTTGAGGTTGTTCTGATTTTCTCCCGATCTACTGATTCTTTTGCTAAGATTCCAGATTCCTGAACCTATTCTGTTTTATGAAAAACTCCTGAAAGTGAAATCTACTACTTTTTTATGGAAAACTTCAGAAATTTACTACTTTTTAATGGAAAACTCCTGAAATCTACTGCTTTTTCACGGAAATTCGTTTCTCCCGAATCTCCTGATTTTTCGAGAAAGAATAACCTGATTTTTTTTCAAATTTTCATTTGGCAACGCTGCAAGTTTCTGACTTACCAGAACCAGGTGAAAGGGAGATGTTATTCTCAACTTCTTGACACCCTGCAAGATTAGTTTTTGAGTACTTTGTACGGTGCAGAATTTTTTGACCGAAACATTGGAATACAAATTGTGGTTGATGAAAGGCGAATAATTTGTTGAAATTTGAGAAAAAGAAATGTAAAGCGCGGAATTCTGTGTTAGCGGAAACTGCCGTTCATGAATTTTGAAATTTGCAGCTTTTAGCTCGGCACAATCCGCTAGATATGCTCGTATTAAATTCTATATTCAAATATTGGCCGATGACTCGACGACGGCAGTGGAGGTGGCAAAGACAGAGGTGACTGCGGTCAATAGTCGAATCGAATTGCCGCAGAAATGCGATATTTATCGTTAATTTATACTGTCGCCGAACATCGTGAAAATATGTGCTAATGTAGAATTTCATGTTTGAATGCCAAAACACGACGACATTACCCGCAGACGATACCGCTTACCTCCACCGACACCATCGCTCCACATCAGAACCAGGCGAGAGAATATTATGTTCGATTGGCAAAACTGCACACTTCCTAATTGCCCTCGTTTGACCATTAAAACAAGATAAAAAATATAATGAAATAAAATCGTACAGAAAAAAAAGGAAGCGAAAAACAAGCATCTGTACTTTGCAATAGATTGGTAGGTAGTTTGTAGCCAAGCACTGGGTACCGACTACCGATGCATACGTGTAGAAAATTGTTTCTGCTGTGGCGCTTCGGCTTCAGCATCGCGAATATTTGAACACCGCACACACCGGCTCCCGAAATAATAAGCTTTCTTTTTGACGCGGCCGCTTCTGTAAGCCGCGCGGCACCGCGTCACATCTCGTATACTTTTCTGTTTCTGCAGCAGCATCGCGCACAAACCTCCGCGCTGTGCCGCCTTGCGCCACGCCAACCCCCGCGTCTCTCACCCTGTGTACCATTACTCCAGCTTGTTAGGCCATATTATATATTCAGATCGGTGTACCTTTGAGAAAAAGAGGCTTCGTTAAAAGCGCCCGCCGCCGTCTTGCTCGTTGCCTTTCTACCAAGAGGTGCTGTTAAATTTGAGGGTTTTCGCTGGATGGCGCCTGAAGGCACCGTAGGTGTAAAGTGGTTTCGTATTCGCCATTATCAAAAGCCATTCCACATTCATGGCCTTTGAACCGGTAATAACATCATTACTGTCCTTATAGGCGGTATTTGCATTTACCTAGTGTTACATCGTGGACGCGGCCGCCGTTGCCGTAGCGTCGTCGTCACGCTGGTCCATCCGCCTCTGCCTCGCAACACTGACGTCCTTTATTCCCGAAATGCAGGTATCTCATTGCCGTCGTCGTCGTCGTCGCCGTCGCATTTCCATAATCCATATACACGACGGACTTCAGATACGTATAACTACGTATAGTATTACGTAGTCTGCCAGTTCTATTCTTTTCCTCTTCTTCTTTTTGGTTGTTGTTTTACTCCTCTACTTATTTTTCCTCCAATTATTTTCTCTTTTTGCGGTCACCTTCCTACTGTACGAATTCGTACTACTCTTGCCTACCGAATTGAGTCTTTGTTTTTCTTATATTTTCATGCTTCCTTTTTTTCTCATTTTGCGAACTTACCTCTTTTGGTGTTTTTCATTTTTTGGCTGACAACGATTACGAACAACATTGAGAGATTATCAGTAAATAATAAAGGAAAATGATTCTTTAGAAATTGAGAAATATTTTCATTTAAAAATTGACAGATTTTTCCTCAAAGAATTGAGTGACTATTTTCGAAAAAAATTGATGATTTTAAAAAATGAATCAAATAATTTTGATTTTTTTTTTTTTTTTTTTTCTCTGTCTTTATAAATGAAAAAGGTTTTTTTTTTGTTTTCAAAAAGGAAAATTGAAAATAAAAAAAGAACTTTACGTACTGTATTGACTTTTTATTTCAAAATATCTCTTTACTTCCAAAAAAATAATAAGAAACTTTTTTACGACGACTTCAAAAGAAGACAAAAATAATTTTTTATTTCGAAAAATTCAAAATATTTTTGACTTTCCACAAATTATGAAATCAATTAGAAAAAGGTTCGAGTAAAAGTTTCAATATTTAATATGGTTTTCATCTGTTGAATTTCTTAGTCACAAAGTTTTTCCATTTTATGAGAAAACAATTCCCTTTTTTTATTATTTTTTTCCCAATTGATTTTTATGTGGTGCCAAGTCATCCTCTTCTTAAGAAAAATGAAAACGAAATAACTGATATAAGTTTGTGAGACGAATGGCTTTCAGCCTGCGAGTGGCTTTCAGCCGCCGGAGTGGCTTGCTGAAATTCCAGAGTGGCTTTCGACCTCGCGAGTGCCGCCGGAGTGGCTTTTGGCCTCGCGAGTAGCTTCACTCAAAAGTCTTAGTTTCAATCCGGTTTTTATTTATTCTAGACTTTCAGAATTGAAAATTTTGCAAGTACGGGTGTTGAAAATTTTTGTACTTCTTCGATGGATGGTAAAGATGAAGGTGGTGAACTAAGTATTTCTCAAAAAATATAGGTATCGTTTAAATTTTACAAAAATTTTGTTTGGAATGTTTGCCGCATTGCCACCACCAACCCGTAAAAGATTTGAAATCAACGACGATTCGTCAAAGATACGTAGATATCTACCAGTACCAGTAGATAAAAGTACCCACGTGTCTTGAAATTATGGACCAGCTGTACAAATACTATATGGAGAGCAGAACTAGCTATAGGAAACTAGACAGAGGAGGAGGAGGAGGAGGCCAGCAGGGTACGGAACAGCTATCGCCAATCCAATTCAACTGTAGCCTATAATGCCTACGTGCTGGTACTCGAGGTGGACGTCGATGTCGAATTATTTTTATCGCTGACCGAATTGACGTGCGCGCATTAATGAAACGCTAAATTAAGGATTACAATGATTTGGACAAAGCGACGCGACATAGACATACGAAGAAGAGAATAGCGCTCGGGTTACCATCACACTTAGCAATGCGCAAACTTGGAGGGAGCTTCGGAAACGATAGGATACGATATGCGACCACCAAAAGCAAAACCAAACCGATGAAGTGCGATGAAGATGGAACGAGTACTGCAGAGAGATATGCCAAAGACTGCCCACAAAAGCCCAGCAGGCTTACGAAACTCGTTGGCCTTCCTTAGGGCACAGCAGACTGGACTCGTCACGCCCGGTCCATTATTGTTATTACACTTATATTTCTGATAATACGGTGCCTAAATATCGTATTTTTCGGGGCAGTGGTATGGATTTGTAAGCGAAGGGATTACGTTCTGTTGTTGTTTTTTTCTTTTCTTTCTGTTTCTTTCTTTCAACTTCGAACTCGTGTTCCTGGAGTACCTTTATAAATGAATGTACTGGTTAGTTACATACAAATAGCTACAGATAAATACTTGGAATATATACACTGTTGATTGTGTGTATCTGTATAGGTGAGGTACTACGTACATTTGAACATTTTAAGGTGTTCCTATATTGTGTTTTTTCTCTCTTTCTGCGTTTCACGTATTTAAGCTTATACTCTCGTAGTATTTAATTCGTATAATATGTAAAAACGATTGTCAAGTCGCTGTGGCCCCCGGAGCACCGAACGCTAACGATAGAGGAAAAGGGAGGTCTTCGCCGTGAGTTAGGAGTTTGCTATACCTTCTAACCCTGCATCTCGCCCACCACCCTTGCCCCCGATTAACCGCGAAGGAGAAAGGAGACTCGCTAGTTATAGGAAAAGTACCTACTATAGGTATACGAGAGGAGAGAGATGATTCTTCGCTAATGTAAATTCTTCTGTAACTTCTTGTCATTTGCACGGCATAATGTGGCGGAGTAGAGCGGACCGGAGCGAAGCGTTGCGTTTTTTTCTTTCTTCTTTTCTTTCTCCGTCTCTGTTGTTCTTCTTGGTTGTTGTGTTTTTTCTATGCCGTGGGCAGACGATAGTCTTACCACCTACTTAATCTTATACACCCTTGTTGCGTTGTTAGAACACGACTCATCCTTTCTAGTATTATTTCCATAAGGTAAAATTATGCCAACTTAAACATCGCATTATGTTCGAATGCTATACGCGCCGTGTTATTTATGGGTGTTTTTATTTCCATCTCTGTCGCGTTGCTCTGCTTGTCTAGCTCTCCACTGCGACTCTCTGTGGTTTGGTGTGTGCGTTGCGTTCCTGTACGTACGTGCGAGTCGCTCTTAATATAATTTTTCGTTAACGCGAATAAATCACCGAGAGATATGCCTGTGCCCGTGCCTGACACAACGCGCAAAGCTCCGCACAATATTTCCCATAGTGAATTACTATGCCTATATCTCTTTATTACCGCTTCCAATTGCCTTCGTTTTGATTCCATCGAATTTCCCAGCATTTCTGTGATGGACGAGGGTACTGAATGAAGTTTTTCTTTCCCTGTTCCAGGTTTTTAGGGTACTTGCACTGCGTGGAGTGGTACCAGTAGTAGGTGTATGTCACCTGTGCAATCAGCAGTATACAAAATAGTCTAATTGAAAATTTTTGCCTGGATACACATACCTGCTAACTGCTATTTCCCATATATTCGTACCGTGGACGAGCAATGTGATGGTCGTAGTCGCGATTTCAAGGGCAACTTGATGCTGTTGACGTTACATCAGTTGCGGTTCCAATAAAAATGGTCCATTTTTGGAAATATGCCTGACGGCGTCGTCGACAAAAGGTAAGGGTCTGTCGAGTTATTAAATACATCGTAAATATTTACGTGAAAACCTGCGAGCTATTATAGGCAAAATATCGACGTATATTTAAAAAGCATTACGTAATACTATCCGCGAAGTGAAGCGAATATTACTCGTAGGTGCGATGAGGAATTTTTTCCCCAACATTTATATTTGTAAAATTGGTGTATTGCACGCTAAACTTCATCAGATATGTGGATAAAGACGCGGTGTCTAGAATTTAAAGACTAGGATGTGCTACTGCTGGAACCAAGAGCTTTCGCTATTCGATGCACGTCATCGATGCGACCAACGCGAACGCAGTTGTTGTATCGAAGTGTTACGTAGCAGCGCAGCGCCATCGCCAGCAGTCAGTCAACACCGGAGACCGGATAGCGCCATCAGCGACAATCGTCCTCGAATAAGGCACTATGCGATGCACCTGTGGGCTCTGGCTCTGGCTCTGGCTCTGGCTCTGGCATTGGCATGGCATAGGAATACGAGTACGCGTCGATGAGGAAAAACGAGCGATCAAACGGTTGGGAGGACGGGACGGAGCGGAGCGGAGGATGCACAGGCATGGCACAGCACCGTTCCATCGTAAACGTACCTACGCTGTAATATGCGCGGTGCGCGCTTGTTTTTTGAGTTTAGGCCATCCAGTTCTTATAATAAGTTTTGCGGTCCGCCGCAGGCTACATCGGCAAGTTTATGATTTTCATCTTCCAACGCCTGAGGCCGTTTCAACTTGTTTCCTTAAGAAATATTAGATTTTTATCCGAGATATTGTTGCGTCTGTGTTACATGGTCTACCATCGCCGTCAGTCGAGTCGTTCGCTTTTCTTAAAAAAGAAAAAAAAAAAAAATACTTTTCATTATTATCGCTATTCGTATTTATGGGGACGTCTCGTCTTATACAGGCATCTAATACCTATATACCTGTGATACGTATAAATCCATACGAGTTGTTAGGAAATTTGTAAATAACGGATTGGTAGATTAGGAATTCAATCGTGTGTACCTAAAAAAGATTTGTTCGGTTGTCTGGTTGCTGGTGGGATGAATTTTATTGGATTTTTTTCCAAATGTAAGTTGGTACTCGTAGTTGATCATCAATGCAACAGATGTTGCCGAAGATTTTTGCGTAATGTAATTTAAATTTTTCGCCGGTGTATGTAGTTTATCGAATCTGTAAAGCACTCTCCAAGAGCACCTAAAATCTTTTGAAAATAGTATTCACCCCTCTCCCTGCTCTTCGTATGATTCAAGTCTTGACGATACTGTCAGATTGGTTGTCTGTATTAGTGGTCGTAGGAAAAGGAAACGTTTCTCTCTACCTCCAGTGCTATGCAACTTCATCTGTTCGAAACTCCTTCAGTAGCCGAATGTTTGTGAAAAATTATGGCTATTGTGTTAGGATCTGATTTAGAGGTAGAGGGTGGGATGTGTTCTGTCCATATTCTTGGACTTCGGGAGCATAGAATAGCCCTGAGTCTAATTAGTTGAATAGGTCAAAATTGTTATGTGGGATTTCCTAGAAGGGGGATTACACCCTAAAACTATTGGGACACAAACTTGAAGTTGGGGATATGGTCCTTTTTTTTAGGAAGCCCATGCATGAGTAGGTCCTAAATGATGGCATTTTTTTTTTTTTTTTTATTGAAATTATATCAGCAATTGAGGATTTTTATTATCTCCAACATACCTGCACTTCAGCCTCCCAAGTCATTTCCACCCATTCTAGATCTCAGAAACAGGATTTTGGAGGTTATTTTCTCCACGTTGATCAAGCTACAGACTCCTAAAATGGGGCTAAGAGCCTCAAACTTTCATTCTAGATTCAGTTTACGCTTCTGATGTGCTCTTCCGATGTTTTGACCTTTGGACGCCTTTTGACCAATGTGTAGAGTCAAAAATCGAGAACTTCACATCATTTCCTATTTCTCGACGCGTCGATCATTGATCAGCTTACAGCCAAAGCCAAAACGGAATGACGCGACGCTGCAAGCCAAAATTTGATGTGTATGGAAGATACAGATCATGATGTGATTTTTGAGGATTTTGACCTTTAAGCCCCAAATTTGAGACTAGCACCTTTTTTTAGGAGCTCCAGTATGACGAAATTGTTTGTAATGTGCTCCAGACGCTCCAGTGATTAGGAATCTCATTACCTTCAATACATCCAGACTTTTTGGTGTGTTGATCCTCCTACACTACAGTCCAAACAAAATCACCTAGAGGTCAAAATTTTGTATGTAGAGTCGATGAAGGTCGCAGATGTGCCTTTTTAGGTTTTGACCTTTGGGGTGCATACTTCAACATCTTGAAACTGAATAAGCTTTTACAGGAGTACCAGCTTGGAAACAAAAATTTGATCCTCGAGTAGAAGCTTGGCTGCTGCGTGGTTATTATTTCATGGAGCTTTGCTTTGAGAATGAAAATCTCTTGTCAACAATTTTAACTCTTTTTTATTTTATTCGAAGATTTACAGAAGAATAATCTGCATAACACTTTCAGACAAAATTTTAAAATATAAATAATCGATATTACGATGACCATAACAAACGCGACGACGTCCAACAGAAGATACTGGTACCATCTAAAGTTAATAGCTGCAGATTTCATATGAGGAGCTCCTTTATGGCGTATCACATATTCGGTCCAGTAAACTGCTTCTTCGAGAAGAGTCATCGGGCGATCTTTGAAGATTTTCGATTGTTTTTTTGCATTATCAGCGTACCTACGAATTTGAAACACGCGGTAAAAATGGCAGAAGAAGAATAAAAAAGAATTCTGAGTTTGCTGCTGTTACCTTTGATCAGACAGTAGAGTTCGGATTTTTTTCCAAAATTTCTCCTTCATCGGCCTCCAACTCTTCCTTAATACCGAATTTGTGTTTCTCGATGATCGCCGCATTGTGGTATTGATCGGTGAAAAACGGAAAACATAAAATAGGCACGCCTCCGTATACTGATTCTATTAGGCTATGTCGTCCTCCGTGACTAATGAATAACTTGGTATTGGGATGACCTGCGTGAATAAATTACGCTGGTGTGAACACGTCGCTTTGAAAATTTTGGTGCAATTTGTTCGCATTTCTAGTCAACTTTGACTTACGTAGGATATCCATTTGCGGTAGCCATGTTGGAATTAAAATATTACTGCGAGGACTTTTCACGAGTTGCGGATTCCATTTCCATATAGAATACGGTAATCTGGAAATTGCTTTAATATGGGGATCAACTTTTGGCCGAAGGTGTTCATCGTATCTGGATCGACTAGTGTACCCATGCTGACGTAAATTACGCTATTTTTGGCACCATCTATGAAATTTTTCATGTCCTACGCGAAATATTCGATTAAATGGACGGATAATGGGCGAAATTAATGCTGAACTATACCTACTTACAATATGTACCTACCTGCGGTAATGGCTTAACAGGTGCTATGTGAATTCCAGCAACGTCTACAAAGTTTGGCAAATTAGGTCTGGGAAAATCGACCGAGAAATGAGATTCGGCCATGATAAGCGATAAATTTCTGGTTACTTGTTCCACATTCGGGACCATTTCGACACCCACCGATTTCATCAGCGCGTTAATTTGTTTCTGATAGGTAGGCAGGGAGACGATGTGATAAAAAATGACGCTAAATATTCCGAATAATACGTTGTGCGTACGTTGTACGAGATTCATATTATCGCTGTATGGTAAATACAAGTGTGGAACGTATGAAAATTGTAGCGGATTTTTCATTATCCAATTGTATATAGGTACAACGGACTGAAAGCATAGTCCTATAATGGGTGCATTGAAATGTCCAGATAGAGCGAAGAACGTGTCTAAGTGGTACAGCTCCATTATCACTACGTCGAAATTAGATTCGGATTGTAATAAAAATCGAGTATTTGGATCGTCGATAAGTGCTTTGAAGCTGTGTTGAACCAAATTATGTAGATGGATGTAAGTTTCCAGACAACTTTTCTCTGGTAAATACGAATAACCTTTACCTGAAAAAATGAAGCATTATGGGTACCTATTTAACGGTGTGATAGGTATTATAGATATTGGTAATTGTAACAAAAATTACAGAAGATTACAAAAAATAGAAATGGACGTTTGAATAGATAGATAGGTAATAGGTAGTCACTTACTCGATAAGGAAAGTGCGTTGCTAGCTGCCAAGTGATTATAATTTTCAATTTTTTCATCCGGAGGAAACCTACTCAACACGGTGACATTATAAACTCGCTTTGCCAATTCTATAAATAAAGGCTGAAAGGGTTTAAAGTGACTCCCATACTGGTGAAGGAGCATAAACCAGGACATTTGCACCGTGATTTTCGTATATAAAATTTGCAATAGTCAAAATTGAAAATAATATGCTGATTTTTTTGTTTCATTGTAGTAAACTTGGGCGAATTATTTCTTCAGCTTACTAAATTTATAGTCTATTCACTGAGCACCTGTGACCTGTACTAGTTGATTACAACAATGGTGTGAGCATAGGTGTGCTTAGCCTTTTAATTAGAAATTAGAACGCATCAGTCATATCATAATGAACTTCGGATTGGTTTATCTCGAATTGAAAATAGAACAATAATTAATTGTTTTACGTGTGTGTTCGTGTATTACTCTATTAGAGCAAATGATGGGTCATTTGTAAAAACCACCATAGTCAAAATTTTCGAATTTTTTTAAATTTTATTTTCTGAAAGTAAATTTCACAAGAAAAATGATGGTCGTATTCATTTTTCAAAAAAAATAAGTTCTTTTTGAGGTGGTCCCAAAAATAGTACCTTTGTAAAAACAACTATTCGGACCGTGCACTCACGTAGAGCGCGCTAGTGCTCAGCGGAAAAATAGACGGGACTTTTCTTATCAATTTTTGATTTTCACTTGTTTTCACGTATTCCTCAATAAAACACTATTAATTTCACAAAGAAAATATATTATTCTTGTAGAGAATTAAGAGACCTTTCTATTGATGTATAAATATTCGTATTTTTGTGAAGTGTGATGGAAAAGTGAAAAAATTTGTCGATCACCCTTTCAATCACCATCACTTTTTTTTAAATGTCATGAAATGCAAATATTTATACATCAACAGAAAGGTCTTTTAATTCTCTACAAGAATAATATATTTTCTTCGTAAAATTAATAGTTTTTGATTGAGAAATATGTGAAAACAAGTGAAAATCAAAAATTGATAAGAAAAGTCCCGTCTATTTTTCCGCTGAGCACTAGCGCGTTCTACGTGAGTGCACGGTCCGAATAGTCAGAATATGGTTCTTTTTAACACATAGACCTAGAGCCGAATTTCAAATTTTGTTTTGATTTTCGATTTTTGGTGGTAAAAGATGATTTTAGAGGGTATCGGCGATCTTCGACCTCATCCCCGGGGGCTGGTGCCTCGAAATACCTGATTTTAACCTAAAAAATTCCAGCTTTTTGAGTTTTTCATCGATTTTTATCAAACTTGGCATGTAGGTACAAGTACTCGAGGGCGTTGTTGGGAAATTTTTTCAGATTTTTCCGACCGCTGAAATGACCTTGAAAATGACTTTGAACATGTCAAATCGTCCTGGCAGGCTCATTTTGGGAGCTAACAAACTGGAAATTTTTTCCCCTTGTTTTCCAAACAATTTTACAATACTCAGAAGTTTTTCAGATTTTTGTTGGAGTGGGAAGTATTCATAACTAAAAATCAAAAAAAAAAACAATAAAATGACAGATGTTATTACGTACTTTTTTGGATTTTTAGACATGAATCTCCCCCCACCCCGGAAAAAATTTGAAAAAATTCTGAGTAGGTAGTGTAAAATAGTTTGGAAAACAAGAGACAATTTTTTTCAGCTTGTTAGCTCCCGAACTGTGCCTCCCAGGACGATTTGACATTTTCAAAGTCATTTTCAAGGTCATTTCAGCGGTTGAAAAAATCTGAAAAAATTTCCCAACATTGCCCTTGGCTATTTGTACTTACATACCAAGTTTAGTAAGTGAAAATCGATGAAAAAATCGCGAAGCTTCCATTTTTTATTTTTTTTAAGGTTAAAATCATGTATTTCGAGCAGTAATGCCCAGGATTCGAATCATTTTGGGATTCGAATCATGATTCGAATCCAAAAATTTGTGATTCGTATTCGTGATTCGAATCCGCTCAAGTAAAAAAGATTCGTAACGATATGATTCGAATCATTTCTGCATGATTCAAGGATTCGTGAAATCCAATTATCAAAAAGGATTCGTGATTTTTCGAATCACCATCATTACGCAAATACCCCAAAAACCCCATTTATAATTTAATAAGTAATGAAGAAAACAGAAAAGTGTCTATTTTTTGCAATTTTAGGTAGAATATGTCTTGACCCTTCTTTGAAAAACAAGAAATTAGGAGGAAAACAATGTTTTAACAAACTTTCATCTTCAAAATGATTCGAAATTTGATTCGAATCCTGTTTTGAAGCGATTCGAAAAGTGATTCGAATCATAATTAATTTAAATGATTCGCGATTCGAATCACGAATCCTTTCTCAAATGATTCGAATCATTTTCTCGCCCTCGTGATTCGTGAATCGAATCAAAAATGAAAGGATTTGGGCATTACTGATTTCGAGGCACCAGCCCCCGGGGGTAAGGTCGAAGATCACCGATACGCTCTAAAATCATCTTTTACCACCACAAATTGAAAAAAAAAATGGTTTCTACAACAAAACCCTGGACATATTACTTTTTCTGAGACAATTTTTTTTTTTGTTAAAAACAACCATAGTCAAGTTGTTGATTATTTTGATCTCAATTTATTGGATTAAGAGGGGTATAAAAATGAGATGAATGTTGTATCCTGAGTTAGTAGATATTTGGGGAATGTTCATAAGTAATTTACTCAAATTTTAGTTCCTCAAAACTTGTTGAGTATGTTTTTTTGATCTCCTATAATGTTTGATTTATTGACTATGGTTGTTCTTGTTTTTACAAAGGACCTCTCAAATGAGCGAGTACCTATTAGTTGTCCTTGCTTTGCTCAATGGAATTATTATTAGAATTGAAGAATTGAATGAATTGATACTAAATCACCGATATTTAGGCTCTCATTAATTAGTCTGAAAAGTGGAAAGCGGCGTAAAAGTTCAATAATAATCATAATTATTATTTTTCAGTTTTCAATTTTAGCAGTCTATTTTTTTTTTTTTTTTGTTTTTTTTTTTTGCATAGAAAATATTAGAAAATAGAATAGGTGTTTTAAAATGTCTGCTACGTTTTAATCCAGAATTAAATTTCGTAACATGACAACCATTACATAACACTTCTTTCTAATTACAAAGATACAAACTATTCGTAAAATAAAAAAATTAAAAATTGTAGTACAATAAATGGCGCACAACGTTGAGCACGTGCTACTGTAAACAAACGCTACCACGACGATGAACCGAATTACGTCGTTTCTCCATAGAAAAACGATGATAACGGCGGCGTAAAAAATGAAAAATTTTAAATTTTCGATATCTACGTCTGATTCTAGTATTATTGTATCATTTTTAAATTGAAAATTGTATTTAAATAGTTCAGCAACTGTTTAAATTGTTCGCGAAAAGTAGTGATCATTCGATGAACTGTTCGGATATTGTCCAAGTATTGAAATCATTATGAAAATACTGGTACGAAATGTAAACTCCAGTCGTATTTTGCTTCATAGCCGAATCTGAGGTATGAAAGATCTATTATTAGAATTCGGAACATTCACGCGTACGTTTTTGTTTCGAAATAGGATTTGAATGGCATCGGAAGAACAGTATAACCGATGATGAATCTGTGTACAATTCGTTACCGAATCAAAGGTGTTTTGAATGCGAAGAAGAAGTGCCTCTGGACGTCTAAACGTTATCTGTCGTACGACATTGAAGACGAATCGAACGATATTCGAGTTCCGAAAAAGACCAAGGTTGTAATATGCGGCGGAGGCGTTATCGGTGCTTCGGTCGCTTATCACTTGGCCGAAATCGGATGGGGCCCGCAGACTATTGTGCTGGATCAAGGAAAGTGAGTCGCCGATGAGTTAAAGTTTATCAACGATGTTATTAGCTACGTCGAAGTAACCTGAGTTTTTTTTTTTGCAGACTCGGGGGAGGAATGACTTGGTATTCGTCCGGATTAGTTAGTATGTTCAAGTCGTCTTATACGCAAGTGAAACTATGCCAGAGTACGTTCAAATTGTACGAAGAATTAGTATCGAAAGGCTACGATATAGGATGGAAACAATGCGGTAGTCTGAGTATTGCTAGAACTTTGGATAGAATGACCGTTTTCAAGAGGATGAAATCTCAAACCGAGTACGTTATTCGATTATTATCGACAGTTGAAACGATATTGTAATTTTAGCACGACAGTTGATAACAACTATTTGATTCGTAGATCGTGGGAAATCGAATGCGAACTAGTCACTCCGCAGCAAATCGAAAAAATCTGTCCCATGATCAATATAGACGACGTTAGAGGAGGATTATGGATACCTAAAGATGGCACAGCTGATCCGTATAAAATTTGTTTAACGTTATTTAAAATTGCTCAAAGCAAAGGTAACTAAACTGCACAACTCAACGTGTTAACGTTTAGTCGTTCGATTTTTTTTTTTTTTTTTTTTTTTTTTTTTTCATAAATACTCATCACTTATTTTAGGTGTCAGAGTTTTCGAAGACTGTTCGGTACAACAAGTGTTCAGTAGAAATGGTCACGTTCGAGCCATCGAAAGCACCAAAGGCGTCATAGAATGCGATTATTTCGTCAATTGCGGCGGTATATGGGCTAGAAAAATTGGCCAATTGAGTCAGCCTCGAGTTAAGGTACCAGTTCATCCGGTCGAACATTATTACCTGATTACTAAACCGATACCTGGTCTGGATCCGTTGACTCCTGGTTGGTTTGATTCGCATTTTACCAACAACGGCAATCTTTGACCAATTTTAATCCTGAATACTATTTCAGTGGTACGTGATCAAGATGGATACGTTTATTTTAGAGAACATAACGGATGTTTGTTAGCCGGAGGGTACGAACCTCAAGCCAAACCGCTCTTCGACGATGGAAAAATTCCCGGTTCGATTTTACTTTTTAAATACGATTATAATATCTATGTGATGGAAGGAACTGAAAAATATTTATTTTTTTTAGAACATTTTCATAGTGTCAAAATCGAAGCTGATTGGGATCATTTTTACGTCCTGCTGGAACAGCTAATGAACAGGATACCTAGTTTGGGAGATGCTGTCATAGATAATTTAATCAACTGTCCTGAAACTTTCTCGCCTGATTGCAAATGGATTATTGGCGAAGCTTCGGAAGTACGTATTCGACGAAGTAGTCGAATCGGAGACACGAAAAATCGTACTCAACGGTGATGGTGATATTATTTTGCAGATTCAAAATTATTTCGTCGCGGCAGGAATGAAAACTGTTGGCATTTCGGCTGCGGGAGGAACTGGAAAAACCATCGTAGACTGGATAGTTCACGGTTCGCCGGATGATGATTTGTACGAGCTAGAGATTAATCGATTTTTGGCGTTGCATAATAATTTGAAATTTTTACGAGATCGAGTAAAAGAAGTTCCAGGTAAAGAGTGACGATAATGCCGAGTGGAATGAAATCTTTCGAAACGAACAAAAATAATACGACGTTGTGATTTTATTTTGTAGGATTACATTACGCTATACCGTATCCTAATATGGAGTTCAAAACTGGTAGAAATTTACGTATGTCTCCTATTTACTCGAAACTCAAAGAAGCCGGTGCTGTGTTTGGTCAAGTTATGGGTTACGAGAGGCCGATCTGGTTCGATTTGAATTCCAGCGAAGGTATTTAACGACTTATCAGTTTATGGGACCGAGATGGTAGAAAATTTATAATAAATTAACGTCTAAATTTTAGAAAGCGAAGACTACGTAGCTGAAATTAAACAAGCGCGTAATACATTCAGTAAGCCTTCTTGGTTCGATGCTGTAAACGAAGAATATGCTGCGTGTCGAGAAGCAGTTGGATTGATCGATTACTCTTCTTATACCAAAATTGATTTATGGGTAAAGTTGCGATAAAAATGTTTACTTATGTTCGATTTACGAGTCAGCAATATCGATAATCGTTTTTCTCGAATAGTCTAAAAGTAGAGAAGTGGTGGACGCGCTTCAGTACCTGTGTTCGAACGACGTAGATGTTCCTATTGGTAGTATTATACATACCGGTCTTCAAAACGAACGTGGCGGTTATGAAAATGATTGTAGTCTAGTCAGAGTAGCCGAAAATCTGTAAGTATTTGTTTTCAAAATGCGTTCTCTTATTACCATACCTGCTCGGAAATTATATCCAAGTTCCGTTCTATTTGTTCAGCTACATGATGATCTCACCGACTGTTCAGCAAACCAGATGCAAGGCTTGGTTGGAGAAGCATTTACCTAGAGACGGATCTGTGAATTATTCGGATGTTACATCGATGTTTACGGCGATTTGTATAGTTGGACCGTTTTCGCGACAATTATTGGCCGAATTGACTGAAACTGATCTCAGCCCAAAGTCGTTTCCTTTCTTTACCCATAAGGTGCTTTGTTTCGTACATTTCGTACCGTTTGATTAATATTCGCAGTCCTTACGTCGTGTGTCTCGTTGTGTTTAGGAAATCGACGTTGGTTTAGCAAACGGTATCAGAACGATGAATATTACGCATACCGGCGAACTAGGATACGTTTTATATATTCCGAACGAGGTAAATAGCAACATGACGTTCCGACGATGCCGAAGCAGGGTGTCTACAGGTCATGAAAGTCATGAAATTTGAAAATGGGCCATGAAAAGTCATGAATTTTGCTCTTCGAAATCATGAATTTTTGATAATATTACCTGGGCAAAATTACCAATTCGCTTAAAAGTAAAATTTTTTCAAACTTACATCTTCTCAAAAAAAAAAAAAAAAACATCGCATAAAATATTGTGATTTCTCTGAAGAAAATTTTTTTTCGAGGGGATGGAAATCTCTATTTTTTGGGGAAAATACCCATTTCTTGCAATGAAAAAAAGACTTTCGTGGAATAAAAAAAAAATGAATTTTTTGGTTTAAAAATTGTTTAGGAATAAAAAACATTTTCACGCCACTAGCCTTAGTAAGTTGCTGTACAAAAGCGTTAGAAAAATTCTCAATTTTATTGAAATGAAAAATATATCTTTCGAACTTTCACGAAAAAAAAACCTTATTTCTGAAAAATCAAAAATCTGAATTTTATCGTTTGAATTGTTTTGAGTTGAAAATATTTTTCGAACTGTAGAGTGTAAAATCTCAATTTTTTGGTAGAAGGGTCTCTGTTTTTTGGAGGAAAAATATATTTTTTTGGAATTAAAAAAAAAATTGAAACGAATTTTTTGGTTTTAATATTTTTAAAAATTGTTTCGAAATGGAAAAAATCTCAAATATTCTGGAGTATAAATTTTTTCGAAGAAAGAAATTTTAGGATTTTTTGGAATAAAAAATTTCCATAAATCTTATCATTATTTCTTTTCTTTTTTTTTCCTTTTTTTTTTTTATTGTTGAAAAAATGTTATAAAATTTTCTTAGTTTTGCTTTATTCTTTTCTTATGTGAAGATATTTTTAAAAATTTCTGTGAAAAAATTTTCAATTTTTTCTTTGTGAAAAAAAAAAGTTTCATTTTCGAAAAAAAAACACATATTTTTCGAACAATAATTTTAAAAACTCTTCTGAAATGAAAAAATCTCAGTTTTTTGGGGATCAATTTTGTTTTTTGATATTAAAGTGAGTAAATAAAATATTTTGTAAAATTTAGGACAAAAAAAAAGGAAAAAAAATTTCCTGTTGAAAATTTTTTTGAGAGTATGTTTTACGTGAAAATTTTTCGTTTCATTTCCAGGAAAAAAATCATCCTCACATTACAACATAAAAAAAATTCAAGAATTTTATTTATACGGAAAAAATCGAATACCCATGAAAAAGTCATGAATTTTCCAAAAAAAAAAAAAAAAAAAATTAATGTAGACACCCTGCGAAGCCATTCGAAATGTGCATACGTAATATGATGAATTGGTATTGAATTGCGTAGTTCGCTCTACACGTGTATAACTGTTTATTGGAAGCCGGTCAAAAGTACGGTATCAGACACGCCGGATATTACGCCATGAAAGCTCTCAGAGTAGAGAAATTTTACGCTTTTTGGGGCCAAGACCTCGATACGACTACGACACCTTTGGAATGCGGTCGATCTTGGCGTGTGAAATTCGACGTAAGTGACTACCGCCTTCTCGACATCGTCTAATTACTACGTACGAGCTCCTAACGTAACAAAATATGTCGTCTGATTGCGATTTGCAGAAAGGTATCGATTTCATTGGTAAAAACGCTTTACTAAGGCAACGCGAAGAAGGTGTTCGACGTATGTACGTGCAATTAATCATAAACGATCACGATGCCGAAGTGGATCCTTGGTGTTGGGGAAACGAACCTATATACAGAGACGATAAATACGTCGGAGCGGTTACAACCACCAGTTATGGGTTCACGTTCAAGAAACAGGTAGCTGTGGTTCATTTATGAAATGTTGAGATCTTTCGACTAGCGTTCGTTTCTAAAATACGTAATTTTTGATTTTGTCGCAGGTTTGTTTGGGTTTTGTACAAAATTTGGATGAAAATAAAAGGCCGCAAATAGTATCCAACGAATACGTACTATCCGGCGAGTACGAAGTGGATATTGCCGGCATTAGGTATTCGGCCAAGGTGAACTTGCATTCGCCCATTTTGCCTACCAAATATCCTGACAAGGAACGCGCATCCTACTTCGCTACTCGTGACAAAATGGTACCGGAGCCGTTACTCAGACAAGTCTGAGTACTCTCGATATACGAGAGACGAGAATAATGACGATTTTCGCAGTGATTTTTCTTTAGTATTATTTACGTTACGTTCGTATACGTAATTTGGTACATTTATGTAGGGCGATGTTGATAATCATTAATCATCGTTGTTGAGATGTCCTTTTTTCATTGAGTGCCCCCTCCCAACGCTCAACAACCGCGTTCTTTTGTTTTGATAAAAAGAAAGACGGTTCCGATTGAGATGAAAATTCGCAATATCGAATTAAGTATACGACCAAAAAGGCGAACGTGCTTTGAAATTGATTTCTTATTTCGTTGTCGGAAATTTACACCTCGTAGGTATAATTTGGTATTTTAATTAGGTATCCTTTTCTTCTCAACTGTTCGTATTATCGATTGAAACTGCCTACGTTGTTAATTTCTTCTACTCGAGTTTTTTGGCACAACCATCGGGGTGTTGTTATTTTCACCCGCCTGGGTGAGTAGTTCATAGAAATGAATCAATTGAATCTCTGGACTTGGAATATTTCTTTCGAGTTTCCATGGACATTTATTTTATTCAAAATTGGAGGGAAAAAGAGGGGTTGAATCAAAATTTTTGTAATATCCAAAATTATTCCCAAGTCTTCAAGCTATAACTTTTATTTGAAGTTTTTTCAAATCGGACCCCCCCCCCCCCTCCCCACGGATTTTGCACAACACTTCGAAGATATTAATTAAAAATCCCAGATAAATAAGCGAGGAAGGTACCGATTAAAAAAATTTTCAAATAAAAGTTGTAGAGCAAGATCCTAAAAATGATTTTGGTCATTATAAAAATTTGTAGATAATTTTTCAAACAAAAGTTGTAGATTGAGGTCCAAAAAATAATTTTTGTTATTATAAAATTTTCGATTACACCCTTCCCTCCACTCCAATTTTACATAATGACTTGGGCACTTTTATATTATTAAAAAATTGCGAAGGTAGGGGTCTAATCAGGCATGAAATTCAGTCACTTTTAAAGTAACTTTGTTACTATTTCGCATAATATGGGTAACTTTTTGTCACTATTCGCCCAAAATAGTCACTAAAGTCACTTTTTCCAATTTTTTCGTGGATGTCTTTTTGAAAACCAACAAAAAAAATGAAAAATTGAAGGAAGATTTTTTCTGAAAAAGTAGTTCTCTTATTCCATCAAATGTTTTTTTTTTTTTTTTTTTTTCAATGATATAAGACAAATACCTATTTGTTTATTAAGTGAAAGATTTCTCTTAAAAAAAAAAAAAAAAAACAGTTTTTTCCTGATTTTACTGAAAATAATTTAGAAATTTTTTTACTTCAAAAAAATTACGTTTTTTTTCTTCGAAAAATTGTGAAATTTTATCGAAAAAAAATAGTCGATTTTTTCTTCTACAAAAAATAGTCGATTTTTTCTTCTACAAAAAATTGAAAGATTTTTTTGCTTTAAAAAATATTTGCTTGGGATTTCATCATTTTTATTAATTGAGTGATTTTTTTCTGTAAAAAATTGAGAAAATTTTGTCAGCAAAAAATTAAGAAATTTCTTACACCAAAAAAGTTTTTTTTTTTTCAAAAATGAAAAGCAAAAATTGAAATTTTTCCCCTAAAAATGAAACCAGATTTTTTTCTGTATTTTAAGACAAAAATTTTTTACCTCCGTCAAAGAAATAAGGTTTTTTAATTCAAAAAGTTAAACACTTTTTTAGTTCCAAAAAAAGTGAGAGGTTTCTTTAAATATTCTAAACAGTTTTTTTAAAATAAGACCAGAAATTGAGATTTGTTCTTATTTTAGGAAAAAATTCTAAAAAAGCAGAGGTGTTTTTCTACTACTTCAAAAAAATTTAGAGATCCCCCCCCCCCCCCCCCCCCCAATGAAAAATCGAACGATTTTATTTCAAGACTTTTTTAAAAAAGAAAAAAAATGAGAGATTTTTATTTTTTACTGCAAAAAAATTGAGACATTTGTCTTCAAAAAAAAAATTATAAGATTTTTTGCTGCTTTTTTCAAGAAAAAATTAAGACCAATATTTAATTGAGAATATTTTTTACCAAAAGTTGTTGTTTTCTTTCCCAAAACACATGAAAACGAAATTCTGGGTAAAAATCTGAGAGATTTTTTTTAGTATAGTTTTTTTTTCAAAAATTAAAAAAACAAACAATTTCTGTTGTCATTTTATTAAATATTTTTTTAAATGACTGATGAATTCATCGTGCCTGTCTAACAAAAAATTTGCTCGTTAAAAAAATATGGAAAATTATTCTTTTGTGACACTCTTAATTAATTTTCTCTTGGTGGGTTTGATTTTTGGTCACTTTTTGAACAATTTTTGGTCACTAAAGTCCTATAAAAAAATCAAAATAGTGGATTTCATGTCTATCTAATTGAAAAAATTTTCAAACAAAACTTGTAGCTCGAAGTCTTGGAAATGAGTTTAGTTATTACAAAAATTTCGATTGGAACTATCCTCGCCCTTCAATTTTTCAAGTTCAGAATCTGAACTGATGGAAGTAGGTGGTGTGAGCAATTTCGTTCATGTTCACTACGAATCCGAGCAACTACTCACCCAGGCGCGCGGATGGAAATACGTAACAACACCCCAATCATCGAGAACATGTCTTCGTCTCGATAAAATAACAGGGTAGGGTGGGAATAAAACAGTTCTAAATTGAATGAAATGAAATCGAATTGAAAACTGCGGGTTTTAGGAAAATCGTCGAAACAATATTTAATCGTAAAAATGACATAACGTAGTGAATCCTGATTTAATTTTTTCCTACTCATCTTCGTTGATTAGTATTTTCTAAGATGTACTATTTTTATTTAATTTTTTTATTTTATACCTACCTTTTTTTTTTTTTAATTGGCAAAAATGCCAACAATTTTCTTCGCCATTAACAGGTTTTTGTTGTTTTTTTTTCAAGTTTTTTTTTCATGTTACCAATAAATTAAAAGTATTTTTATTTTATTTTAATACTTTTAAATGAGTTTTCACGTTGGAAAGATGAAAAAAGAAAATCGTGGAAAAATTTTCAAAGGGTTGATTTTTTAATGACATAATTAGGTATTTCGTTAGGTGGGTAGGTTTAAAAAAATTCGATTGACCATTCAATTAAAATCGTCGAAAGCATGACTGACTCGAAGACATCTCAAGTACTTATTTTGGGAAGATGAATCGAGAAACGTGAAAATATGAATAACATTGTGTATTCATTAAGAAAGATTGAGAAAAAATAGCGCATTTTTATTTTTTCTCTCTTTCTTGTCCGGTTTAAAAATGATTTAATCTCATTTCTATAGATACCAAGACTCGGAAAGTCGGTAGAAAAAAAAAAGAAATAGAGACATTTTCGAGTTGTAAAAGTTTTTACTTTTATAAGAACACAAGAAGACGAAGACAGTGGCGACGGAACGAACGTCAGATAAAAACACCGAAAACACGTGGGTGTAAGGTGAAGATGAAAGAAGACGCGCAGCAGAGGTGAAGCAGCGAGAGAAGAAGAAAGAGGAAGGGCACGAGTGCGAATACGTACGAAAGAAAAAGTCGAAGAACGCTCGACGGTGTTGGTGTGTGAGAAGAGGATTTTCACGGACGCGGTGGCATTTTACGCGGCTTTTCAATGTCGTAAGGTGAAGAATGGCGAAATCTGCGTGGATTTGCGGTACCGGTGGTAGTTTCTGCCTCTCTCGTAGCGTATTTAATTGATAGTGCAGCCGAAAAATTCCTCTCTTATTGCGAGCTCCGATAGTTATACTTATCGATTTTCACGTTGATTTGTCGGTTTAGATAGGTTCGCCGCTTGGCGCTTACGTCAACGTGTGCATGAATAATTGCGGTTGAAATTTTGACTACGAGGCGACGCTACGTCGACGTAGAGAGCGAACGTGAATATTTCACAGTGGTGAAAACAATTAAACAGTTGATGGATTTTTAAAAAATACACATTAAGCTGACCAGTTCGTTCGAAACTAATTCAATCGTTGAAAATTCATATTATATACCTACGTTTTTTTTTTGCAGGAGGAAAAATGCCTATTTTATGGCTGAAGAATACCTACCTGGTTTTGAAGAGAAGTACGAACGAGTAAATGCTAGGAGAAGCAATCTATGTTCCCTCGGATGTTGATTTTATTCGAAATTACCTAGGTAGGTGCCAACCATGCAGTGGAGGTGAAAAATAAAGTAAAAGAAGAATAGGGATGCCAACGTAAGGTGTCTCCAGGTCATTGAAGTCATTTGCAAAAAAAATCACTAGGACATGGAAAATCAGTGGCGTATTTAAGGGGAGGGGTTTTGGGTCCAAACCCCTCCCATTATGCGTTTAAAATTTTTTTGAAATACCTCAAAAACCTTGCATAAGAAAGGTGCTCATTTTACATATTTTTCTAAACTTTCTTATTGTGAAAAGTTCTCGAAATAAATGCATCCCTATTTTTATTAAATTTTCAAAAATGAGATTTTTCAAAATTTTCCCAATTTTTAGTCACACGATGAATTTTCATAAAATAAGATTGGTCAAATTTTTCAAATTTTGTAATGATTTTTTATAAATTTCCAGAAATGAAAATTGGGCAATTTATTCGAGATCTAGATACCTTACCTATTTTATTTTTCAAGAATGAGTTTTTCAATTTTTTTTAGATAACTACCTATGTCCTATATAATATGCATTTTTTTCCCCCAATTTTTTCAAGAAAGATTTATTTCAAAAATGAAGGATATTTTCCAATTTTTTTGAAAGTGATTTTTTTCTACTTTTCAAAACTATAATTTTTTTAAATTTTGCAATTCTGAAATTTTATTCACTAATAAAATTTTTAATTACTCGTATGATCTGTAAATTTTCAAAAAAATCAGTTAACGTACCGTAAGATGGGGTTACTTTGGCCCAGTCGTAGAAATCATGCAATTGTGACAACTGATCCAGAAATCGAATTTCCACGGTGGGCCAAAGTTACCTCCTAGGGCCAAAGTAACCCCATGTTACGGACTACGGTAACTCAAATTCTTGGTTAATCGCCATATTGAATTTTTCTAAAAAAATTTATGAAAATTTTCTTTGAATTTTCACAAAAAGAAACTGTGTAAATTTTTTTGACTACTTTGTTTCAATTTTTCGAGGTTAAATTTTTCCTTTGCTTAGAAATTTGTTTGATTTTTAAAAATTTATTTAATCCTAAAAATTTTTAAAAATGCATTTTAAAAGTTTTTTCGAAATTGAATTTTTTTCAACAATTTTTACCTACCTGATAATAAATTTTCTTAATTTTCGCTACAAAATTTTCGAATGTTTTTAATTTTTGAAGTAATTTTTCATAAATTTTCAAAAACAAAAATTGGGTGATATTTTAATATTATTTTATTATTTTATCAATGAATTTTCTTCGATTTTTACTTTTTAGAGATCATTTTTATCTACTTGAATTTTCAAAAATCATACTTATTGATACCTACTTTAAAAAAAAATTTAAGATGGATTTTTTCGATTTTTTTTAAAGAGATTTTTTTCTAGGTACTTTTTAAAACTAGATTTTTTTTTAAATTCAGAATTCCAAAATTTTACTAATCAATTTTTAATTATGACATAAATTTTCAAAAAAATTAGTGTAGTCACATTTTTCAGCATATTGAATTTTTTTCAATTTTTGGGAAGATTTTTTTTGAATTCTCACGAATAGAAACATTGCATTTTTTTAGAGATTTTTTTGATTTAAAAAAATTGAATTATTATAAAAGTTTTGAAAAAAGCATATTAAAAATTTTTCAATGAATTTTTTTTCCAATGGGATGATGACTTTTTTAATTTCCAATTACAAAATTTCCCCAATTTTTAAACTTTTGGTAGGAAGTTTATAATACCTAGCTAAGTTATTATGCCCATCAGGGACGGGCTTTAGATGGAGTTTATTTTTCGAAATTTGAATTTTTCTACCTACTTCTTATAAATGATTTTTATCTAATTTTCTTTTTTTTTTTGTTATTAGTGAAAATTAAAAATTTTATTTCATGATGACCACTCTCGAAAACAGAATGTGAACCCATGCCATGATTTCATCTTAGATACGCCAATGTGGAAAATTATGGATTTTTGACTTTTTATTGGGCAAAATTAGCACCTTTTTAAGCCTTGTTTCATTCAAAGCTGCAATTTTAAAGCAATTGTTGCTCTCGTTACGCTCTGGAAGGCTTAAATCCAGTTGGATGAATTTTTTCGCGTGGAAGTGGATCGTTGTTGTTGAATTTTTTCAAGTCCAATACTAAATAGATACTTGATATTCTAAATTGGAGAGAGGGGAGAGATCCAATCGAAATTTTTGTAGTAACCAATAACATTCCTAGGACTTCGAGCAACAAATTTTGTTCGAAAATTTTTTCTATAGGATCCCTCCTTTCCTCTTCCTTACTTTTTTTCTTCCAATTTCACGTGAAATTTCGTAGATACCTACTTAAGTATTCAAAATTAGTGGGGTGAGGGAAGGAGCGGTCCATTGAGAAATTTTTCAAGCAAAAATTGTAGATTGAGGTCCTAGAAATAATTTTGGCTATTATAAAATTTTCGATTAGACCTCTCCATCCCCTCCAATTTTACGTACTTCGGTACTAAGGTATTTATCTTGTGAAAAACCTGGAGGAAGTAGAGATTCAATTGAAAGTTTCCAAACAAATGTTGTAGCTTGAATTCCTAGGAAATTGGACACCTCTTCCCGGGCACCTTTCTCCTCCCCTCCCCCAACCAATTTTGAATATTAAGTAGTGTAGTAAATTTTGGCATATTTTAAAAGTAATGAGCTGTCTAGCACAGATCAGAAAAAAAAAACTACATACTCCGGCTAGACTAGACTCAGTTTTTTTTGAGAGAAGAGACAAACCTCAGGAGAGGCTGCATTTCGCATAAGAGGAACCTTATAAATTCAAATTTACAAATTTTATAAGTACCTATTCTAATTTATACCTATTCTCAAAATTTCCCTATATCTCTACTTGACCTTGTGGTCACTACATAATTATAAAAAAAAATTGCTTCTACCTTACCCTCATCACTTATAGCTCACTCCACTCCTACCTGGTTATTCTGTCATCATTTAAAATTCAGGATACATGTAAATATACAAACCACACATGTAAAAAAAAGTATAAAGCACTGCGTATTAACCACACATTTTTTTATTTCACTTGCACAGTTTTAATACATAGATTAATACATGCTTTTATTTCAAACTTTTAGTACCTAGTACCATCTACGTGAACATCCAATATAGAAACTACCTATACGTACATATCAGAAGGACCAGTGTTACCACATATACGAAAAAGTACTACATAAGCCCCCGTCGAAAAAGGGTTAAACGAATGTACAGACACTTTTTCGAAATAATAAAAAAATATATATATAAAATAACACGTTGCTACCTCTAAAACAATAGTATGAATCAAATACAGAGATCATATAGTACAAGATAGCGAAAACGAATTAAAGGTGTCTTCTGGAATAAGATACTTCAGCTTGCAGGATGACATATTGTAGATACTTTGCAGGCTCACATCGAATATGGATCGCAGATGAAAATCAACGACGATGAGTAGCAGCATTCGAATTTAAATATAGTCTTAACATTATTTGACATACAGATATGCATAGTGCACAATTTGACAAGTAAAGGTAAAACGATCAATTGACAGGTATGATGTAATCTGAGGTTTGACGAGTAAATAACGAGTGGATTCAATCAACATCGAATTTAAGATCTGCGATTCGTAAATAAACATCACTAATTGAATCAGCTACAGGCTGGAGATCAAAAATCGCTAGCGATGGTGTAAAATCATTCAAAACGACTGGAACCGAAGCTACTTCCATACGATTGTCACACTACATAATTTCAGCTTCAAATAGGTTCGAACGAGCGAGAATTCAACATGAAGCTATCCAATTATTCTGTCAATCGAAATAGAAAAATTAGTAACATGCATTTTTTTTTTTTTTTTTTTTTTTTTTTATATTAAGCACGCATTTTAAAAAAGCAAAAAAAATGGTACTCAAATTGTACAACAAGCAAAATGAAATAAATTATGCCAGAAGACATAAAATAAAAATAGGTAAAATTCGAGCTAAATTTTATCAGCAAGACGTAATTCTCGAATATTTTTTGTAACATATGTATCGGTTACAGCATCATAGAGCTCATAGGTGTTCTCGTAGACTTTTCGCATGACAGTAAATGGACTAGTATACACATTTGCGAGCTTAGCCATAAAACCATCAATCTTTGACGACTGTGGATGAGTTTCGATCAATACTCGATCACCAAAACGAAGTTCTGTTAACGTGTGCGACTTGTCAAATGTTTCTTTTCGTCGATCAGCTGAATTCTGCAAATTTTTAGCTGCATCTGTAATGGACGAAAGTTCTGGCAACGGAATGTTGTCAGGATCTGGTCGAGGAGCATGCTTACCAAACATGAGCTCAAAAGGAACACAACCATTCGACATATGAACAATATTATTAAGTTTATTTTCTACAGACCTTACTTCATTTACCCAACAACGTTGATTATTACTCAGATTAATGCGAAATGTCTCAGCAATGGTAGACATGATCCTTTCTGTGGGATTAGATTGAGGTGTATAGAACGAAGTGAATCTCAGCTGGACATTACGAGCTAACCAATGCGATTTCCATAAATTTGACTTGAACTGGGGACCATTATCGGATAATATGGTTTCCACAGGACCAATTTCGTCGATGAAACGTTGCATCGCATTGATGGTATTGCGAGTATTTGCAACTTTCATTGGAAAACATCGAGTATACTTTGTGAAGTGATCGACTGTAACAAACAACATATTTACACCTCCACGTGCACGAGGCAGTGGACCGAAAAAGTCACAGCAAATAAGTTCACGAGGTTTAGAGCTAATAATGGGTTTAAGTGGACCTGAAAGATGACATCGCCTTTTCTTAGCAACAGCACATTCTAAACACGATTTATTATATAGGTACACTTCATCAGCCATACCTGGCCAATTAAACGATCTACGAATCATAGCGATAGATTTACTAATACCCGGATGCGAATAAAACGAATGATATCTAGATATTAATAATTTACGAAGCTGGAAGGGTATGTAAATTTTAGATTTCTTGGTATTGTCTCGCCACATATAGAATTTATCGGAGGAAGATTGGAACATGCGTGGAACAGATTTAGAATCTTTAATGAACTTCTTGACAATTGAATCTTTTTTTTGTTCTTCAAGTAGGTTCTTCATTTTTTCCAAGTATGTCTTGGATTCTTCAATTTTAAAAAAATTGATGATGGGCGATGAATCATGAACGATCTTTTGATGAAATCTTGATAGGGCGTCTGCAACTTGATTTTCTTTTCCAGATACGTGTTCAATGTCTATGTCATAGTTTGATAAGTAAAGTAACCATCTGGTCAGACGAGCGGATAAAAACGGATGATGACGAATATAAACGAGTGCTTGATGATCTGTATATAACTTTATCGGATGACCCATGAGAAAATAGTAGTTTGATTTGAGCGTATAAATAATAGAGAGCATCTCCTGCTCTGTAACCGTGTAATTACGTTCTGCTGGCTGTAGAACTCTGGAGCAAAATACGATTGGTCGAACTTCGTTATTATCATCGAGCTGATAGATAGCACCGGCTATTCCTTTCGAACTGGCATCTGTTCTGATATAAAATGGCTTGGAGAAATCCGGATGCATCTGGAGAGTCGAATCTATCAGCAATTGCTTCAGCTTTTCAAAAGCTTTCTGACACATTTCTGTCCAGACAAATTTAGTATTTTCTTTCGTGAGATTATAGAGAGGAACTGCGATAGCGGCAAAGTTGGGAATATAAGTACGATAGAAACCAATCATGCCAAGGAAAGATAAAACTTCTTTTGGATTTCTAGGACAAGGAAATTCTTTGATACTGGATGTTTTGGATGGATTAGGAGAAGTGCCATCTTCTTCAATGATCATGCCAAGGAATTGGACGCGTGTCTTGATCCATTCACATTTTTCAACGTTTAATGTGAAACCGGCAGCAGCGAGTCGATCTAATACGATTTGAATATGACGAAGATGAGATTCGAGATCTTCAGACATGATGAGAATGTCATCGACATAAAAGATCACAAAATCTTCCAATCCCTCCAGAACAATCTGAAGAGCTTTAACAAACGCCGCCATACTGTCCTTTGTTCCAAATGGTACCCTTGTAAACTGGTAAGGGATACCATCGAACATGAATCCAGTAAACTGTTGGCTGTATTCGTCAAGCAAGATCTGAAGGAAGCTTTCGATAAAATCTAGCTTGGTAAAAAACTTTTTGCCAGCGAATTTTGCTTTGAGATCTTGTATACGAGGTACCTCATTGTTCAACATTGTCATATACTTATTTAATGGCTTGTAGTCGCCGCACGGACGATATGTTCCATTCTTTTTTTTTACTGGTTGGAGGGCACATCTATAAGGCGAATTTGAAGGAATGACAATGTTTCCTAATTTCCAGCGAGATAACACTTCTTTTACACCATTATAAACGTGTTTTGGCATGGGTCTATTCTTTATACGAAGTTTATCTATACCTTTAATATTGAAACGATGGGTATATTTTGTACAAGTTCCGATTTCGTTACGGAAAAGCTCTGGATGTTTCTGGAGAATTTTGAGCAAACGTTTCTTCTTATCTTCAGGAAAATCAAGAGTTTTAACCGTTTTCTCAATATCTTTCTTGGCATCTTCAATTAATTTCTTTCGACGTTCTTGGATAAATTCCTCAGATGTTTTATTTTGACAAAGTTGGTAAATAAGGCGATTGATTTGATAATCAGACGAGACATGCCATGCTCCAAAATCGAGATTGTAAGCATCTTCAGGGATAGTTTTCGCATGTGAACCATAATCGAACGACGAAGTAATTGAATCATCATCAGGATGAGTAAGCTTGATAGTATCTTTACCACTGTCAGTGACAACTTGGAATTGCTTTCGCCATTGGCGACCTAGTAACATCTTCTGGTTAAGTCCTTTAATAACGACAGCTGGGCTCATGAATTTACCTTTGAAGAGGCAATTATCAAACTGATATGATAAAGCAAGAGTACGATTGACTTTGGTACGTTTAGAACCCATTGCACCACGATAACTAAGATGACCGGTTGAAGGTAATTCCATTTTGACGACGTTAGGATTACGTTTTTTGATTTCTTCGTATAAATCATAATCGATGAGAATATGAGGACAGCCTTCATCTATCATCGCGTTCAGTTTAACACCTTCGATGTTGAGTGGAATAAAGCAAGGTGTATCTTTTTCTTTGAAGAGGAATTCTTCCTCATCTTCCAGTATTTTGTTCATACTGGTACAGACTTTGTGAGTTTTATCGAGGCGAGGATCAGGCGAGTAATTTTGAACTGAGGAATTGATACGTTGTTTACCAATAAGTTCTTGGATAGATTTAACACGAGAGTTAAGCACAGAGGAAACAAATGTAACGAGACACCTCTCTAATTCTGCGATACCAAGATTTGATAAACGGAGATCTAGTACATCTCCACAACCGGAAAGTACATTAAAAAATTTCGCGACGGGTTGATATTTAATTCGACCTACCGAGTCGACGTACTTATTCGGTTGGTTATCGTTTAAATTAGGATCTAAGACGGTGAACGATTTAAAAAGATGTAACGAATAAATATTATCAAAATTACTACCGGAATAAAACATGTTCGAGTTTATACGTTCTATATTACGAAAATACTGAGTATCATTGACACGAGTAATGTGAGGTATTAGACTACATACGATCATACGATTTACTTTAAGATCACGTAATAAATTAAGAACACGTTGAAAATCTTTCTTGAAATCAACTTCACAAAACAAATTAGAGATTAGATCAGATGAACCTATATAAATTAAAATATCTTTACCTATTAGATCTCCAGACGAGGCTATAGATAAATCTCGTACAAGTTGCTTAGTAGTGTACTTGGCCCTACAAAACCGAAATTGGGGCTTACTATCATTAGAATTTTTACAAACTAGATCATAAATAATCGAATCGCCTAAAACAACATAATCGCGCCATTTAGCAAGAGGTAAACGAGTACTATCATTCGACGAAGTGGTTTTTGAGTTTTTTTCCAAAACTGACTCTTTCGATTTTGAGCCAACAGGTACGGATACTTTCGGCGAACTTGGTGTAGTTTTACTCGAGGGTTTCTCAGCTTTATTGCGATCAGGTTTATGATGTTTTGATTTCGAACTAGCAGGTGGTGTATCTTTATTACAATTCAGCAAATTTTTTGGGCTGTTATTGATAGCAGAAGCAGAAGTGTTTTGCCCATTAACCTCCTGCTCTACTTGTTTTCCGACGACGCAGACGAAGATGAAGATGAGTTACTGGAATCACGAGATCTATTGGTATTATTGGCATCATTGGAACGTTTGGTAAATGATTTATTGAGATCGTCTTCAGGCTCGGCAACGTAGTGGACAGAACGAGGATGTTTCTTCTTAGGATCTTTTTTTGATTTATCGTTATCTTTACTATGTCCCTCAGAAGTAGAAGTATTCGAATTATTCTTGTTTTTATTTTTCGAGTACCAGTTGGGTTTTTTCAAACTGGGACTATCTTCTGATTTTTTTTGTTTATCGGAATTATTGGTATCTCTCTTGCATAGTGAGAGATTTTCACGAACACGAATTTGTTGTTGAAGTTTTTCGACGTCACCGGTACCTATGGCTATATCGAGATAATTGCTATATTGAGATGGAACTTTATCCAGTAATTCCGTCAAAACTTCTTCTGCTTCAACTTTCTTGTTGTATTTGAGGGTTGAGATCCATTTAGCAACATAATCGAATACAAGTTGACCTTGGAATTCCGGATAAGATGAGTTTTGGAAACGGGTATATTCAGCTGTCTGGTAAGAACGATCGTAAAAATGGTCGATTAATCGATCTCGCATTTCACGGTATTTCAAGTCGATAGGTAGAGTATCCAGCCACTTCACTATTGGATGATCGACAAGAGAAGTTAACGAAAGTTTTTTCTGTTTATCGGTCTTACAAGCAGGAATAATGTGACGTTCGAATTGACGAGCAAATTCAACAGCTGATCTCTTATCTGAATTCCCGATGAACTTTTCTACTCTGTTCTTCGTAGTTAGATCTCGAATTGTAGGATCGACGTACATTTCGTTTTCAATTGGTTCTAAGCCACTGGAACGAAATTCAAGACAATTCCAGCCATGAGCTAGATCGAGTTCTTCTTCAGAATACATAACTGAATCGGAATCATGGACTGTAGAATGTCCACTGGGTTGTTGATGAAAAAAAGACGAACTGGAACGAGAATTTCTATCGACTTTCTTCCTAACAGCATCGATGTCTTTCTTGATTTTGGAAATATCTTCCATCAGACTGGTAATTGAATCACGAGTTCCCTCCCATTCTTCACTATCGAAACGTGTTTTGAGGGCATTCAATTCGGTACACTGATTGGATAGAATGGTGGTCAATTCGTCGAAATTATCTACAGATGATTTTAAATTTCTATCGACTTTTACAGTCAACTCTTCCATTTGTTTATTGAAATTTTCCGGATCAAAAGAATCGACTTTTACTTGTAAATCGTTGAGCTGTATGGTTAAAGGTTGGATAGCATCTTTTGTTTTTTTATCGATACTACCAACTATATCATGGAGGTGTTTTTGTACCTCAGAACGCAATTTGTCAAAATTCTTCGTCATCTTCTTCATCTCTTCATTAAGCTGAGTAATATCCATATTGGTATCAGCTTTGACTTTGGATCGTGATCGAGAGCGTGTAGTTCTCGGAGATTTGGTTTCTTTCACGTTCACTTCTGGTGAACCAGTGGTTGACATTCGAAGAATACGGGATCAACGGTGTTGAACTACTTCGATGACCAGCGAAGGAACGATGAAGAAAAATTGTAAATTTGTAGAGTTGAAATGTTAAAACTCGAAAACGCAGAAACTGGAAACTAGTAATGATGAACAGGAACGAGTGAGCTAGCGAGCGAGCGAGGTAGAGCGAAATTAACGTAGAGACCACAAGTTAAGCTAAAACTAAATATAAAAAATATTTACAAACGTAAATTTAAAAAAGCGAGGGGATGTTGAGCGCCACCATATTTTAAAAATATGGAAAAGAAAAATAAAAAGGTAATTTTGCTTCCAAAAACAAAATCAAAAAAACGAAAATAAAAAAAAATTGAAACTGAAATTCTGAAATTTCCAAAGTGTGCAATGCACCAGGGTTGCAAACTGTTTCGAACCACCACCAATAAAATTGTTTTGGTGGTGGTTTTCAAATGGTTTTCACCACCACCACAACCAATTGGAAAATTTGTAAAACCATAACCAAATCAAAACCGTTTGCAAGCAGAAAAAATGGAAAAACCATTTGATAAAACCACAAAAAAGAGCTTAAAAAAAAACCACCATCACCACAATCATTTAAATTTGAAAAACCACCAAATCAATTGAATCGGTTTCTTTGTTTTATGACTTTTATTCGAGCCAATTTCGATTATAATGCCAAAATGCCTAAATAAATGAGAAAACAATATTTTAAAATAAAATAAATTAATAAAATCACAGAAATCTCGGTATTTTACGATATAATAATTAAAAACCAATTCATTTGGTTTTGGTTTTACCAATTGAAATGGTTTTGGTTTTTGAGAACCACCACCAAAACCAATTGAAATGGTTTTGGTTTTTGAGAACCACCACCACCACCACCAAAATAATCAAAAGTTGAAATAACCGAAACCAAAACCAAAATCATTTCAAAAAAAAAACCAAAACCAAAACCAAAAACCATTTATTCGAAAATTTTCAAAACCACCACCACCACCACCAATTAATTCTCAAACGGTTCGCAACCCTGCAATGCACCTAGAAAGAATGAGCAGGTAAATACCTACTTTGAAACGGCTGAGAATAAATCTCAGAATAAAATGCTTTCTGCTCGAAATCAAACAAAAAGCGAAATGATAAAATAAATTGGAAACAGCTTGGCCTGAGCTGTGATAAAAGAGAAATCTAAACTCTTGACAAAAAAATGAAAAATTAAAAACGAGAAAAACGTTCGCACGAGCAGGACATTATCAAATACGAATTACACATTACGTTACTCGAGAAAAATTCACCAATTTACGTTACTTTACTAATTAGTAAAAAAAAAAAAAAAAAAAAAGAACAATAAATTGAAAATAATCCCGCCAATACCTGATTCAATTAAGCTAGGCTCTTTTGAATTTTTATCACAGGTACTGGTGACGTTACGTTAATGCACTCGTATGATAAGAAAACGATCACTACAATTAAACACGCGAACTTTACGATTTCGCGAGAATCGAAATAAAAAACGAAACGAACTAGAAAAATGATCATTCGCGATCTGATCAAAATAAACTAGTAGAAAAAACGAGCGAAATCGAAAACAAAATACATATGATAATAGGATTGTTGCTAAGAAAGGTTACGTACCAAAGATAGGCAAACTCCGATGTCATCTGGAACCAGCAAAACAAACGATCACATGAACGAATATCAAATTTTGAATCAGGATCCACTTGATGAAAAAAAAATAGACGGAAGTACAATCGCTAAATAAAAACTAAAACAGCAATAGAAGTTAGGTTACATATGTACATAAACAAATAGGTATACAATTACGTATTCCTATCTCAGAAAAAAAACAAATTGATAAAAATGAAGGCAGTGTTGCCACAGTGCCAATCGACAAAGTGCAACGAAAATAACATGAAAAAAAATAATCGAAATTAAACTTGTAATGCAAAGATAATTCAATTTGAAATTAGCCAAAAATATCGCCGAGTAACGTTGCTTTTGTGCGGCTATCGCCTGCAAGGTACTCGATAAGAAAAGCTTAGGCTAACTTACAATACGCAAATCAACTAGAGATACTGAAGACAATGAGAACGGTTTATCAGAACTACGGCAAGAACATTCTGATCATCGTATGTACGTAATGAACAATACATATGAGAGAACAAATTCTAAAAATACATTGAAATTTTCCTATTTGACATTGTAGCTATATTTTTTGATCTGTTTGAACATAAAACCAAATTTGTTCAAACTCGAAATAGCCTACTAACTACAAGAGGTACAAATAGGATTTTTTTTAGAAGTCAAAAAGGAACCGGAAATGCCCCACGTTGGGCGCCATTATTTATGTAGTAAATTTTGGCATATTTTAAAAGTAATGAGCTGTCTAGCACAGATCAGAAAAAAAAAACTACATACTCCGGCTAGACTAGACTCAGTTTTTTTTGAGAGAAGAGACAAACCTCAGGAGAGGCTGCATTTCGCATAAGAGGAACCTTATAAATTCAAATTTACAAATTTTATAAGTACCTATTCTAATTTATACCTATTCTCAAAATTTCCCTATATCTCTACTTGACCTTGTGGTCACTACATAATTATAAAAAAAAATTGCTTCTACCTTACCCTCATCACTTATAGCTCACTCCACTCCTACCTGGTTATTCTGTCATCATTTAAAATTCAGGATACATGTAAATATACAAACCACACATGTAAAAAAAAGTATAAAGCACTGCGTATTAACCACACATTTTTTTATTTCACTTGCACAGTTTTAATACATAGATTAATACATGCTTTTATTTCAAACTTTTAGTACCTAGTACCATCTACGTGAACATCCAATATAGAAACTACCTATACGTACATATCAGAAGGACCAGTGTTACCACATATACGAAAAAGTACTACAGTAGCTATGTATAGTATTGGACTTCTTTAAATATTTTAACAACAGCAATCCACTTTCATGCAGGTAAGTGAACAATCAAACTAGATTCGAGTTTCTGGCAGTATTATTCTCTATTACAGTCGAGCCTCGCGAACTCGTACTCCAATAACTCGAAATAATAGATAACTCGAACCTTTTTGCCAGTCCCGCTACCATTTAAACTATGTAAATCGAACTTCAATAACTCGAAAATATAGATAACTCGAAGTGTTTCTTTGGTCCCAACTGCTTCGAGTTGGCGAGGTTCGACTGTATTTTGACAGGGAAGTTTCATTATTTCTTTGATGTTTACCCCCCCCCCCCCAAACAAAAAAAATATTGAAGTTGTTACTCTCAACAAAAAAATAATAGAAGTGGTCACTCAAAATTTGAAAAAAAAAATGGTCGTGGAATGGATCTTCAAAAAAAAAAAAAAAAAATCCAATATCGGTACTTAATTGAGTAGCTCAAGCTACTGTAACTTTTTAGATCCTTTCTCACTTCCCACCAACCAGTTACTTTCCTCATAAACTGGCGCATTTAACCGCAATTAATTATTTAGCGAAATCCGATCGTATAATTAGAATAAAACTGCGAATAAAATACTTATTTTTCGGTGCGATTAAAAAAAAAAAAGGTCCAAAATCACGAACGCTGGCGGCGACGTGGACGCGGACGAGAAAAGCTCAGAGTGGAGCGAGCGACCAATTAGCAAATGTTTGAAAGGTGGTTAAAGCGTTAAAGTACGACTTTCTCAAGGGCAGTGTACGAGAGGGTGGTGGGTGGTGTGAATTTTTAACGAACTGTCGCGAGTTAGGACTTCAAACATTATACTCGCCTCGTATAACATCGCGAACATGAACGAGAGAAACGACGATAGGGTAATTTTCGCGTCGGGAGTCGGAGATTTATTCATAAGGGCGCGGTGCGGAGTGCGGAGGAAGTGCCCGACGAACGCGATACCCACTTACGCGAAAAGAATGAAATTATTGTAAAAGCGAAGGACGAGACGATTATTAACCAGAATTGATGTGTTTTGGGCGTTATTTTGAAATCTTTATCTTACGGCTCGTATAGCTTGCAGTGTTAGGATTCGAACTGATAAGCGCGCCACGCGTCAACTAACAGCTAGGATTATAATTTGGATGAGTACGAATGCAAAATTACTGTATTAATGTTTCCAGTAGGGATCGTGCTAAGTTCGGATGGATGATGGATTCAGCAACATGACGTCATCTTATTGCATGAAGAAGTTGGGAAAATTTTCAACAAAAATAACAAAAATTAAAGTGATGTGATTTAAAGGGAAGGGAGGGCATCAATTGAAAATTTTTTGAAACAAAAGTTGTAGATTGAGATCGGAAGAATAATTTTGGGCATTATAAAAATTTTGATTGATCCACTCCCTCTCGTCTAATTTCGCATGATACTACGTAAAAACATATTATTCAAAATTGGAGGAGAGGGAGAGCGTCAATTGAAACAATTTTCAACCAAAAGTTGTAGAATAAAATTCTGAGAATAATTTTGATCTTAACAAAAATTTTGATTGCACCCCTCACACCCCTCCAATTTTGAATAATAAGTATGTAGTATAGGTAGTGATTGTGAAAAATAAAAATTAGAAGACAGAGGTGTCCAAAATGACCAAAATTATTCCTAAGATCTCATTCTACAACTTTTATTTGAAAAAAATTTCAATTGACCCTCTCCCTCTCTTCCATTATTTCGAATAATACATATTTTGATAGGTTTTCCAAAAATATACTTTTTGGTAATTTTGTGATAAAATTAGACTTTGCAAAAAGAATAATTTTCTTAAATTTTGCCCAAAACTTATGTTTCAGTAAACACGCATTGAAAATGGTGACATTTTATGGTTGAAACTCGTAAGGAAACATTTGAAATACAATAAACTAAAAAATTACCATTTATTTGTTGGTGTGTTTATTTCAGCTGATAATTGCGCCAAAAATTATTATGAGAGACCAATTTTTGTCAACAATGATTTTACGTCAATTTTGCAAGAAAAAAGGGAGAAAAAATATTAGTATTTTGTTAAGTGTGCCAAAAATATACTTTTTGGGAATTTTGGGATAAAATTCCACTTTGCAAAAAGAATATTTTCTTAAATTTTGCCAAAAACTTATGTTTCAGTAAACACGCATTGAAAATGGTGACATTTTATGGTTGAAACTCGTAAGGAAACATTTGAAATACAATAAACTAAAAAATTACCATTTATTTGTTGGTGCACACATGTGTGCACTTTGAAAATTTCCAATTATTTCGGCTGACAATTGCGCCAAAAATTATTATGAGAGACCAATTTTTGTCAACAATAATTTTACGTCAATTTTGCAAGAAAAAAGGAGAAAAAAATATTAGTACATATAAGTACATATTTATGTATATGTAATACTATACAGAATTAGACGAAAGCGAGGGGTCCAATCAAAAGTTTTGTAAGGACCAAAATTTTTCTTTAGCTCACAATCTACAACTTTTGTTTCAAACATTTTTCAATTGGGCCCCTCCCCCTCCCTTTCCTTCAAATCACATCGCTTTCAGTTTTGTAGAAAATTATTCAAGTCCTTCGTGCAGTACGATAACACATAACACAGGTCATAAAAATCATGAAAATTATGAAAAAGTCACGAAATTTTGAAAATGGGCCATGAAAGTCATGAAAAAGTCATTAATTTTCAAAAAAATTACTAGGTCATGAAAGTTATGAATTTTAATCTTCGAAATCATAAATTTTTGATAATAGTTGCATCTTCTCAAAAAAAAAAACAAAAAAAAAACACAGATTTCCCTGAAAAAGAAAATTAATTTTCTTGAGGATGGAAATCTCTATTTTTGGAAAAAATCCCCATTTCTTGGAATGAAAAAAAAAAATGAATTGTTGGTACAAAAAATGTTGAAAATTGTTTTGGAATAAAAAAAAATAGAAATCTCAAATACTTATTCTGAACTAGAAATTTTTTTTTGAAAGAAGAAATTTCAGGATTACAAAATAAACAAAAATCTTTTCTTTTTTTTGGTTAAAAATTTTTTATAAAATTTTCTTATGTGAAAAAGTTTCTTAATTTTTTTCTTTGTGAAGAAAAAAATTCGTTTCATTTTCGAAAAAAAAACTGTAATTTTAAAAATTCTTCTAAAATGAAAAAATCTCAAATTTTTGGGGATCAATTTTTTATTTTTTTTTGATAGTGAAGTAAATACTTAAATAATTTTTTTTTAAGTTTGAGACCGAAAAAATAAATAAAAAAGTGTTGTTCTGCTGAAATATTTGTAGGAGAATTTTTTGCATGAAAATTTTTCGTTTCATTTCCTGCACTGAAAGAAATAATTCGGTAACCATTACCAAAAAGTTGGGAAAAACTAAGACATGAAGCGAAATTCGTGAATGATTTCCCAACAGTGGTAATAATCGTTCCTTGATGTAAGACAACTATTATTAAAATTTTAAGGCGACCATTACCCAACAAAAATGAATTAATCAATAATGATAAGGAACAATTCCATTCCTACCGAATGGAATCGTCCCATACACAACTAGGGAATTATTACCCAGTGTTGGGGAATCATTCACGAATTTCGAATCATGTCCCAGTTTTTCCCAACTTTTTGGTATTAGTTTCCCAACTCGGAGGGAATTATTCCCCTATGTTGGGGAATGATTCAGGAAATTCAAACCATGTCCCAAATTTACACAACTTATTCGGTAATGGTTTACCAACTCGGAAATTTTTTCTTCGTGGTGATGGATCTGGTAGGATTCGAACCCGGGACCTTCCGTTTGAAGAGCCAACGCCTTAACCACTCTGCCAACCTGTAAACTCAAGGTTGAGTGCTTAATTGTGGTTTATTACTTTAAACGAATTGGAATTTTTTCAAGAAATTATTGAAATAGTATGTGCGTTTATTATTTTTTAAATAAAAATTGTGTTTTAACAAAATTTCAAAAAATTCGTGATTCAATAAAGTATCGAGAAATTTGTGATTGACACAATTTTGAATACTTCATGTTTGAACAAAATTTTAAAAATATTCTACGTTTCAAATTTTCAAAAATTTAAGAAATAACCTGACGATTTTTTTATAATCATTTTGAAGAAGAAAAAAATGTTTGAGAAACCTCTCATCATACTCTCATCAAACTTGTATATTATAAACTTGGGAACATATTTTATAATTTTGTTAGATTAGTATACAGACCAATTGATTTTGTCCACAATTTTTATTATGCCTTTGATGACAGAAGTTTCCATTCGCTGTAACATTATTTAGTTGAAATATAGAAAAAGAAAAATTTGCTCGTCGATTTCGAATTATTTTAATTGTGAGGACTGAGGAAATAGTTTTAAAAAAACAACCATACTTTTGTGATTTGAATAAATATTCTTTAATTTCATTGAACTATTTTTTTTTCTACACAATTTCACCTCAATCGCCTTCAATAAGAAATTTTTTTATTAAACCTCAGTTTTGAAGAATTTATTCATCAATTACGATTCAAAAGTAATTATAAAGAAAGAAATACCTGAAAAAAAAAATCATAATTTCTATACTGATAACAAAAATTAGTGTTGAAATTTTGTATAGATGACGAATTAGTAGCTAACGTTGGGAACTTAATCCTTTTTTTCGAGAATGAATACTTCTAATAAGAAGCAATAAATGCCTACCTCTGGAAGTGAATGGTTACCCATCAAAATTCACAATCATTACTTTTTATCAGGGTTGCAGTCTTAGTTAGTTGAGAATAAATCCCTCATACATAGGTAATAATTCCCAGTAATTTTTTGAAGGTAATTATTACCCAAGTTTTCTGGTAACAACTACCAATTTTCAGGAATAGTTCCTTGAATGTTGGGGAATTTAACAAATTTTTTGAAAAATGTAAACCATTACCGAATTTTTGGGAACAATTACCTGACACAAAGGAACGATTACCAAATTTCAAAACCCATTTCTTTCAGTGTGGAAAAAAATCATTCTTACATTACAACATGAAAACAATTTCAAGAATCCACTTTTTTTTGGAAGAAATCAAATTACACCCTTGAAAATTCCAAGTAGGTATTCATTCAGCTTAAAAAAAAATTGTATATTTTTTTCGGGTTACAAAAAAGGGTGTCTTGGAGGACATAGGCATAACTTGGGGGTTCAAGGGGCATTCGATCTCTCCCTCAATAACTTTTTTAATAGCTATTTACCACAAAATATAGGGGAAAATGTGTGAAAATTTTTACCTCCCCCCCCCCCAAATTCATTCCAAGGTACTTGCTTGGAAGGGGCCCCCTGAAAACGTTGAAATATTGTTCATTTAAAAAATTAATATTATTTGACAAAAGTTTTTTGAAAAATCTTCAAAAAATATTTTTTTGATAAAAAAATTTCCAAAAAATAATTTTTTTTGGCAAAAAATCTTCAAAAAAAATAATTTCTTGAATAAATCTCAGTTTTGTTTGTTTCTAAAAACTACCTTTGTCTGATGATAAGTATATTTTCTTTTAGAAAAGATCTCCTAATGAGAATCTATTGGCAAACATTTTTTCATGAAAATTCAATCTTATAAAAAAATCATAATGACGATTTATTTAGAAAAATTACCTATAAAACGTGGGTAGGTACACTCAAATAGTCTGTGGTTCTTTGTTTGATAGTTTTGAGATCGAGGAATTTGTAACTCGCAAAGAAAAAATTCTAAATAGCCAAAGAAAAAAAACAACAAAAAAGCAAGAATTTTTTGGTTAAAATTTAGTAAACTACAACACAAAAAAATTTTCATTTTGCAAAATAATTTTAATTTTTTCCTCTCGAGGATTTTTTTGGCAATGATTTTAACGTGTTTGTCAGAATTTTCTGAAAATCGATGAAAATTTTACAAGTTATGGTTTCATCTCCCCCCCCCCCCCTCCCCAAACACACACCCATACTATCTATAATTATGGAGTATAACTCTCGTAATGGAGCTATGTAAACGTGCAGCTCCAAATTTTCCTTAGGATAGGCCCTGACAACCTGGATAACGTCATGTTGCTGATGCCATCTGCATTTAGCACGATCCTTCGAGTAGGAAGGGACACGTTGCTGGATCAACATCGAGTATCGACAATCCGACAATCTGGAAGTGATTTCAGTCGAAAGTTGCTGTGTAGATAGGTCGAGTACTTACGGTGTAGAATCCTCTCGTCTATCGTGATTCGACGATAAAAGTTACAAATGCTTTCACGAAGCATTCATCCGAAGCACAGTTGTAATTAAATACTCGTAGTGATAGCAATTTTCAAAAGTAAACTCACTTTGGTGGGTAATACGAAGAATAAAATACGTATTTTGGCTGCGTGAATTCATCTGCTTTAGCTTTTGAGAGAGAAAAACAGAAAAAAAAAATGATAAAAGGTGCAAATGACGACAATACTGGAGCATGTATGATAAAAGGTGTCTGTGTGGCGTATCGTCGTGGACATGCACGCGAGAAATGTTATTCTTTCAAGGGATGACGGAAAGAGAAAGAGAGAAACGTGTGTTTGGGCAATTTTTTTTTTTTGTTTCCAGCGAGTATTTGGACACGTACGTGTAGTGTACGACGCGTATAGTAGAATTTTTTTGCGCGCCAAAGATGTTGGAAAAAATAATTTATCAGTTACCCCTTTATTGGTTTCAGCTTGAGAAAAAGGGAGCAGTAGGCATGCGCTTCGCGATGACGCCCAGCAGTCGCGCGGATAGCTCTCCCGAGCCGCAGCCGTGGAGCAGAAGACGTTACACGGGAGCTGAGTCGTCGTCGTCGTCGTCTCCGTCTCTGTCTCTGTGTCAGTGCGCGTAAAACGGTGCTACCATACGTACAATAGCGAGCAGTTCATCTTTTACACGACGTAATGGACGACTAACCAGTCTCGTATTCATTATCGTTAGAGAATAATTCGCATTTTGAAACTGCGGCCGCGTACGTGTGTGCGGCGACTCGAGTGTTCGTGTATCTACGAGGCAGCGAATCGAGAAAAAAAAACAAACAAAATCCTCTCCGGTAATCATGATCTAAAAGCATGGAAAGATCGTTCACAATGTCAATTAGGAGAAGTCGGCCGGAGGATATACCGTTGCATTCCAGGGGTGAGTTGTTCGCTTTTTACCTCGATCGTCGAATTCGAATAATACTTTTTTTAAATTTTTTTTTAGTCTAGTTCTAGTCTAGAATCGTTACTTCAATTATCCGCCTAATTCGTTTATTTTCGTGTCGTGTCTCGTCTCGTATTGTCATGTCGTGCGATGAAAACGAATCATACCGATGCTTTTCGATGCCTTTGAGGTACCTAACCGTGTGTAGGTTATAGGTTTAGGTACATTTAACATCGAGCAACGTACGTACTTAGGTAATTGCCTAAGTACTTATTGTGGAAGGATACCAGACGTGGGAGGGAGGAATATCTACACCTGGCGTAAAAAAACCAGGTTATAGTCCGAAAAATCTCTTTTTGTTTTTCTGTTGATGTTAGTGGTACTTTTGACGGTGATTTTAGTGGTCAAGGAGAAAACGTTCTCAAACGATTCTGTTTGGCCACACAGCAAAGTAAAAAATTCAGAGGAAAATCAATACTTCTATTCACAAAATTATGTATTTTCAATTTTTCTTCGAGGGTAGTTCAAAATGGTATCTACGTACAAATTTACAGCCTGATCGGGTAAGTTTTGAGTGGACTGTGAGTGTGACAATTTTATGAAATTTTTTAGAAGCAAAAGGTGGAAAATTCAACTCTTTTTACTTTTCATCTTGTATATTGGCTCAAATTTTGAGCAAATCAAAAAACCAAGACTATTACATGGAAGGAAATCAAATTTCCAACAAAAAAGGTCCTCTTCACTTTTTGCCTATCTTCAATATTTCAGGAGTTATTTGAGAAAATCAAAAAAATTATAGATGTAAACTCCTGAAATATTGAAGATAGGCAAAATGTGAAGAGAACCTTTTTCGTAGAAAATTTGATTTCCGACCATGTATTAGTCTTGGTTTTTTGATTCGCTCAAAATTTGAGCCGATATCTTGACTTGAAAGTTTGAAATTTTATTCAAAATTTGGAATTTTTTGTTTAAAGAATGGCAACACTGCCTGCAAAAAAAAATTTCAATCACCCTAAGCAGTGAATTTGGGTTCACATGGAGTGGCTGAATGATGCCCCAAAAATTTGAACTGTACTGCTGTAAAATTTGTATTTCGGACTATAACCTGGTTTTCTTATGCCAGGTCACATATAAAAATATTTCATTTCGTTCGCGTCAATTTACGTAGGTACGAGAGATACCTCATAGATATTTTTGAATAGGCAAATGAAAAAAAAAAAAAAAAAAAAAAAAAAAAAATCATTTCCAAATCTCGCAACCGCGATTCTGATGGGAAAACTAGGCACGCGATGAAAATCGTACTCGTATATTCGAAACTCGACTCGTCGTGAGAACAATTGGAAATCGATACCTATATGGTTATATTAAGGATGGTTTTTCGTGACTGGCGATTTTTTTCGTGACTGGCGATTCGAATCTGCGGAAATTCGCGGAGAAAAAACATCACGATAGCTCATTTTTGAGTGGTACTTGGGGTAAGGGGGGTGAAAAAATTTGAAGAAATTTTTCTATAAATCGTATCGTCGAAGGTTTTGTCTTTTTCGAACACTTCTAGTCTTCTACCCTGCGAAAGTATTTCATTTTGGGGGATAAATATCTACCTACATAATATACCGGTGTATCGACGATATAGCCTGTTATTCGAGTGGTTTCTTTTCGCGATACCTTATCAATTATTATATCGGAAAAAGGGTTAACTAGAACGTTCATTTGTTAAGGGCGATCGGGTCTTCGTGTCGTGCTGATTATATAACGTTCGACGTTCATCATTTTTCCCCGTTTTATATACGAATATAAGGCGCGTTTATCGTACCTATCAAAAACAAACGTTATTAATATTTCAGTCGAACGCAACGGTTCGACCAATTAAACCTACTTAAAGTGGTGAAAATTTGAAAACATTATTAGCTTCGTGTGTAAATGAAAGAGACGAAAATAACGACTCGAGTCTTCGTATCGGGTCATTTCGAATGTTGGAATTTTGAAAAAGCGACGTGTCAGCAAATTTAACCTGTTCTGGCTCACAAAGGGACTAGTAATCGAGAAACGAGTAGGTAGGCTCGTGTTCAGATTTATCAGTTATCTTTCTAAGTGAGTTGTTCTTTTGATTAGAATCCGAAATCATCAAAAATTAATCGTGAGAATTTTTTTTAGCGTATAGTATTTTACACGGAGACCAACATAGAAAAAACGACCCCAAAATCCGACAGTTGGGTTAGATTAGGTTTTTATGACATAAAAAAACTTTAAATTTTTTAATAAATTCGATTTTTTAGACATTAAGGTCAGATATTTTGATTTTTGAAACTTGTAATTTTTTTTTTCAATTTTATGAAAATTTGAATTTATTGGCCGAAATAAATTTTTTCCAATCAATCTTCATTCAATTCAACCAAATTTAGGCAATTTTTTCAATTCCAGAAGTTTTTGAAATTTTTGAATTTTTTTCAACCAATTATTTCCTTGTTTTTTTTTTAATTTTATGAAAATTTGAATTTATTGGCAGAAATAAATTTTTTCCAATCAATCTTCATTCAATTCAGCCAAATTTTGGAAATTTTTTTCAATTCCAGAAGTTTTGGAAATTTTCCCATTTTTTTCAACCCTACAAGACGTATAGGTTTCTCGAGTAATAATTTCAATTTTTTTTTTTCAATTTTATGAAAAATTTGAATTTATTGTCCGTAATAATAAATTTTTCGCAATCAATCTTCATTCAATTCAACCAAATTTGGGCAATTTTTTGCAATTCCAGAAGTTTTTGAAATTTTTCAATATTTTCAACCAATTATTTCCTATTTTTTTTTCAATTTTATAAAAAGTTTGAATTTATTGGCCGAAATAAATTTTTTCCAAGCAATCTTCATTCAATTAAAACCAAATTTGGGCATTTTTTTCAATTCCAGAAGTCTTGGAAATTTTTCCATTTTTTCATTTTTTTTTTTTTATAGATTTTTTTTTTAAATCAACATTTTGAAGAAATGAATGAATCCATCTGTACCATGAAATGAAAGCAAAAAAAATTAATTCAATTTTCCAAAAAAAATAGCTCAATTTCCTCTATAGGTAGAGAAAATTAGCTAAACAAATTTTCATGATTAATAATTTTTGATGAAAATTTTCAACAATCTTTCGTTTTCATTTTTTTTTTTTTTTTTTCAAGAACCAAAATAAGTATTATTCTTTTTTGATTTAAAAAAAAAATGGAAATCGTATTTTTTAAATTACCATTTTGAGAAATAGAACAAATAAATCAGTATGACCACACGAAAAAATTTGATGCAATCACCTCCGTCGAATTTTGAATCATTCGTTTCTGCCTTTCTGATTCTCTCTTCTTCGAAAATTCGAATTCTCGAACTTCGAAATCCAAATTTTGCTTATTTGGCAACTCTGTTACTTAAATATCTTGCAAAAATTGAATTTTGAGGCCACGATGTGTCTATGTCTACACCCTATTTTCGCAGCAGCATTTCGAAAATAGACCATTTCTTTCGATATCCTCGTTCGTTTCGAAGGTAACTAGAAAAGTTTATAAATAAAGATACCTGCCTGTACGTATGTATGGGCCAACTTTTTTTTAACGATTTACATACCTTACTTATTTTTGAAATGAGTTGAACTCGAAGCTCGAAAAATTACTTGTAGGTGCTTTCAGTCAAATCTGGTTTCAAGGGAGAAAAAACTTCTGAACTGAAAATTTTTGAATCAACAGAAGAAGATACTTTGACGAGTGCAAAGCTGGTTATTGCTGTTGGTCCTACAAAATTATCTATTGTATTTTGCTCGAATATAGGAATTCTTCAAAAAGTCCTCAAAAATCTTAATTTTGTGATCTATGTGCTGTTTTTTTTTCAAATTTGTGAAACCTTTTTTTCGAGCAAAAATAATTAAACTATTTAGAACTTTTCAAATGCCAAACACGTGGCTAACATAATTATTTAAAAAGTCGTTTGCGGTAATTTTTTAAAAATTCTTTAAATATAGAAAAATATTCTTTCAAGTTTAGAAAGTTTTTGAAATTTTATTAAAATTCAAACGTTGGTATTTTTTAAAAATTTATCTGTTAAATTTTAAAAATTTGATCAATTTCATTTCTTACAATTTGAAGAAATCTCAATTTTCGAAATTTGGAAAAAATTTAGGATTCGATAAAATTGGGAGTTTTGATACCTACACCTACCAAATTTTTAAATTTTGATAATTTTTTGGAAATTGAGGGAATTTTCGAAGTGTAACCAATTTTTTTAAATTTCGTAATCTTTAAAAAATTGATGAAAAATTGGAATTTGCGATATTATGATCAATATTTCAAGTTCTTTTTTGAAAAATAGAAATTTGGTTATTTGTATGTATTTGAGTGAAATTTTGAAATTAGATCAATTTTTAAAATACAATAAATTCTAATACTTTCAAAAATTTTGCAATTTTTTAAATTCATTTATATTTTTGAAATTTTCCTAATTTTTCGAAAAATTTCGTAAGGTAACATGAGATCTTCGAAATGAAAAAACAACAAAGCCCCCCCCCCCACCCCGATAGTCATGCCAAAATCCTGTTTTTGAGATTTTGAGATTTCATGTAGGCCTATATAATAGTACACTCTCGAGTAGATTACGTACTAAATTGGACCATAATTATATTCAAAAATTGAAAATTTAATTTTATCTGCAACGTACGAAGTCCACTTTTAGAAAAACTGATATTTCGGACCAAAGTATTTTTCCTACGATCGAACATTTATTACGAATTAAATCGGCGACTCGGAATTATCTCTGCCAAAAAGGGCTGCGAAACGAGCTGCAATTTTTGGCTAGTACCTTTGTTCTCCGCTGGTTTGACCACGTATCGGTGAATTACGACGACGTCGAATGATTTATAAAATGATCTATACTTGTATAGAAACACGCTACGGATTTTTTCTTCTCTCTCGTTTTGAAATGGTAACGCTACACGTGGTCTCTGTGGGAATAAGGACACGCGGTTCGACAAAATGGTCTAATTTTGTAAACTGGTATCAGGTGAAACGATTTCCCATCGTTCTTATTGCTTTAATATATAAGCGTGCGACCTTTGAGTCTCTGCGGAGATGAACTGTAATGATATTATTTCCTTTCTAATTTCACCAAAAGCCAAAAAAGAATAGGCAAGTCGAAATATTTTGGCGTTTTCGAGTGAATTTCCTCGCGAAATCACGAAATGAAACGAAAATCGGGCATGTTTGGCAAATGGTGAGTTTTTACTTTTTTTTTTTTTTTTTTTTTTTTTTTTCATTCATTTAAATTTTCATACTCTAGAATATTTTTGGGTACTGTGTTGAGATTTTATCCTCCCTCTTGCCGGACCCTTTCCAATATACACGTGACAAGTCGACTATAATGGAAATGTGAATTGGATGGATTTACGTAGAAAGGATGAGAGACGTGTGTGGATCAAAATAATTTCGTACAAACGTACCTACTTGCTACCCGAACCTAGCTACATATTTTGAAATATAATCCGAATCGAACACGTGTTCACGTGTTACGCGGAAAAGGTCGAAAAGAGTATTGATTTTTCCAAAGCTCGGTAACGAGTAAGTCTATATGGGTCTGTGGTAGTATTCGAGGGTGCCATTCGAAACAAAAGAGTACGTACGAGATGATATTGGCGAGCCTCGGCTTGACACACTTTAGATAAAGGTAAATGTATATTGTACGCGTTCGTATCGTAACATTGTCATATAGTATGGCTCATTTCTGCGCCAGGAGGAGAAAAAAACCCGACAAAAAAGTCAACCTAGGTGATGATTGATTGATACGATACTCCGCAGGAATTTTTCTCGTCTCCTTTCCTTCTCGCGATATAAAAACAATGGCAATTTTTTTCGACTTTTTATCGGTGGAAAAATTTCCTCGTTTTATTCTTCGAACGCGTCGCGTCGCGAATGAAAATATTCCGCTTTTAATTGCGAGAGTCGCAGTTTGGGCCGCGTTAATTTTATGAACTCGTAACACATAAAGTATACAAAAGGGATTCGACGAAACACTCCTTGAACGAATTTTATGGCCGACTTGAATTTTATTTATACCCCGATTCGAGAGCTCGCAAAGAAATATACTTAGGTTGGAATAATTTAGCACGAGCATTTTTTTTCTTCTTCTTCGCTGTTTTTTTGTTCGTGTTTCTTGCGGAGATTTTGCGATTTAATTAACTATACACCGAGGAGGGCTGCAGTTTTCTTGCTTTTCAAGTGACGAAATAACTAGAGCATTTTATTAAAAAGCCTTTTCTCGGATATGAAATTAATAGCCATGGTATGGAAAGGATGCGATTGAGACGTTTCGACGTCTATTATGAAGTCATTCTCGTAGGATTTTTTTTTGTCATCGTTTGTGTAGAAAATATGAATGAACGGGTCCATTGGAGTATGCAATATCGTGTTGATGTTTATGTTGAGTTGAAAGTATTTCTTAATCATAATTCGCATAAAAAAATGATATTGGCCAAATTGAATATTATCCTTTTAAATTCCTAAGTACAAAATTAACACATTTTCTGGACATGAAATTTTTATGCAGGTACCTACTTATATTTTTTCAAAGTATCGTTGGTACATACATACGAAATATTACAAATGCGTTGAATAAAATTGGGAAAATTGAAAAATCAAAAAATTTCTAGTGGTCAAAAAATTTGGAGAAATTGAAAAAATTAATACATACGAAATATTACAAATGCGTTGAATAAAATTGGGAAAATTGAAAAATCGAAAAATTTCTAGTGGTCAAAAAATTTGGAGAAATTGAAAAAATTAATAACTGCATCATAAAACTGAAAATCTAAAAATTGGAAAAATTAAAAATAGGTGATAATTATATAATTTTCGTGAAAATTAAAAAATTGAGAACTCGTTAAAATTATTTGAAAATTGAGATATTTAGAAAAATTCAAAAGAAACGAAAAAATAGTTACTTAATTTAGTCAAATATTGGAAAATAAAAAATTTAAAAAATTGAATACCTACTTTGATAAAATTGAAAAATCGCAAATAATTTTATAACGTTGGAAGGGGGGAATGTTGTACGTTGAATAAAATTGGGAAAATTGAAAAATTTCTAGTGGTCAAAAAATTTGGAGAAATTGAAAAAATTAATACATCGTAAAACTAAAAAATCTAAAAATTGGAAAAGTTAAAAATAATATAATTATAATTTTCGTGAAAATTAAAAAAATTGAGAACTCGTTAAAATTATTTAAAAATTGAAATATTCAGAAAAATTCAAAAGAAACGAAAAAATAGTTAGGTACTTAATTTAGTCAAATGTTGGAAAATCGAAAATTTAAAAAATTGAATATTTTGATCAAATTGAAAAATCGCAAAGAATTAAAAAGCGTTGGAGGCGGGGATGTTGTTCTTCACATCACTTTACATTTATTGGATTTTTTCGAATTTTTATCATTGGTGCGAAAAGTATGTAAATCTTCAAAAAGACTTGAGGTATAGATTTTTGTCCTTCCTTCTGAACGCTCAGTTTTGATCAAATTTTTTTTTCCTCTGGATAAATCACTACGTATAACTATAAGCCTCTCGTCCAAATTTCACCCAGATTCGTTTATTTTTCACAAATTCGGTGTTTTGCAATAAGATGAACGTGATTAAAATCCCGAATGAACAATAATCGCATAAAATGATGGAATGAAAAAACTAATCATAATTATGGATTCGAGTTTTACTGGTTAAACTACCCCAATTTTGTCTCTTTTAGCGATAATTTTGTTTGAAATTGAAAAAAAAAAAAAAAAAAATGTCACTACTTCCCGTGTAGCAATTGTCGACATCGACATTTATGTCGACAAAATTCAGACACATTTTTTTCTCGGTTAACGATGAATTAAAAATGATATTTGAGATTTAAAGTAATGTTCTATGTTAAACATAACTGTTCAATCAAAATTTTTGAATTTTTCTCAGTATTTTCCTATAATTTAGGAAACGTTGTTTTTCTACATAGACAAGTCGATGTAAAAATCGATACTCGATAAACGCATCGACATTTATGTCGACAATTTCTGCCAATTAAATTTACAAATTTTATATCTAAAAAGAACTATAAACAATTAATAAGAACATTTTAAGCTCAGGAATAAATAATTTTTGAAAGAATCACAAAATTTTCTTATTTTTCAAAGTTTTGAATAATACAACGAGTTGTCGAGTTATTGTCGACATAATTGTCGATGGTCGAATAATGCATCGACTTAACTGTCGACAGTGTTGACCAGAGGAATTTTAAGTCGAGTTAATGTCGATCTAATTGTCGAGGGTCGAATAATGCATCGACTTGACTGTCGACGTCTTGAGGGTGATTGTGATACTCGCAGATAAAGTGTGTTGTGAATTAGTACATATGGTCTAAGAATCATCTCTATGTTAGTTGGACACTCGCATGTATCCAGCTACAAAGGTGGCCTCAATGCCGCATATTTGACAAAAAATGTCGAAATGTTGGCTTGAACACTATTTTTGGTGTAATTTTAATATATACTTATATTGAATATTTGAACTTAGCATATTTTTCAAAATCTCACCATTGCAAATGTCGATGTGGATGTCGATATAAATGTCGACACATCGAAATCGGTCACTTTTCGATCGTACATGTCGACACGATTGTGGATGGTTTGTCGAGCTTATTATCGACATGTTTGTCGACCGTCCAAATATGGCTCGACATGTCGAGCCATATTCGGACGGTTGACAAACATGTCGATAATAAGCTCGACAAACCATCCACAATCGTGTCGACATGTACGATCGAAAAGTGACCGATTTCGATGTGTCGACATTTATATCGAAATTAGCATCGACGTTGCTACACGGGTTCTTTCATTTTTACAAGTTGGATTTTTAGTAAAAAATGTACATTTTTTGAATTTTTGGCAAAATGTTGGCTGAATTTAATCAAAAGGGTTAGAAACCCCCACAAATATTAGGTATAGGTTTTCCAAACTAACAAAATTTTTAAATTCGAATCGAAGGCTATTTTTACGCTTTTACCATACTGGAATGTTGAAAAAACAGCAATTTCAAAGTACGAGTACCCTACTGTTTGAAATTTAAAGTATAAATTTGAAAATTATTATTAAAATAGGGGTTTTCGATTAAAGACAACTTGAAATAATAACAAAAATAAAAACTAAAATCGTAGAATTATCTTTATAATATTTCGATTAGATGAAAGTTAATCAATTTGAGGCATTTTTCGATAAAAAATTGTAATGTTTGAAAAAAGATTAAAATTTCATGTTAACAAAATTGATTCAAAAACACTTACTTATTAAAAAATTAAAATTAAAGTTTTAAATTTAAATTAACATTTAACGTTCAAAAAATGACACTAAAAAAATTAAAATTGAAAGCAAATAAAAGTTGAGAGTGAAGTTATAAATTCAAAAGAACAAATTTTTATTTTAAAACAAAAACGAGAATTTTTTCACAAAATAGAAAAATGGAAAGCAATACCTATTTCTAATAATGGAATAGTATAAATAAAAACTAGTTGCACATAAAAGTAATGAAATCTGAGAACTGAATTGAAAAAGTATTGAATTCTGTCACAGTTTGAAATTTAAAAGTATCAATCAAAATGTTTGAAAAATTGGAATAGAACGGAAGAAACTTTTTTAATAAAAAAAAATATCAATAATTTTTCAAGTGATAACTGATTGAGAAATTTGAAATAAATATGAGAAAACAAACTTGAAAACTTGCTGTAGATTTTTTAAGAAAAAAAATGTTGAAAAATATTTTAATGAAAGTAAATAAATCTGAAAAAGGGTTTTATTTTTTTATTTTTTTAAACATTCTCGACATTCATTTATTTAAGCATTTTTTCAGAATTCTCATACCTACATTACATGTTGTACCTATTTGATTGATGTTTATAAAAAATTCCAAAAGAATTCGATGAAAATTATTCTTTCTTTTTTTTTGTTGTAAATTTTCTTTTTATAAAGCCCTTTCTTTCCATCTTCTTCAAAATCGATTTTTCCTGTTTTATAATCTATATTTTAATAAAACGCAACAACATCAGTTTTAAAATTTTTAGCAATAATAAATCAATTTTTCTAAATTTTGTTCGAAGTTAGTTTTTTCGAGATTTCTGTTTGGATTTCATTTCATTTTTTATTCTAAGTATCTAAGTATTTATCAGATTTTTTTATGATATCCTTCAAACACGGGAAAAACTATTACTTTTCTTTGATTTCCATTTTTAATGTAGGTATCTACTTTGAAAGCTTCATTTAAATTAAACATTATTTTTCACTATTCTTCTTTTTTTAAGCTGTTGGATAAATTCTCAACTGATTTTTATTTCTTCCATCACAAAAATATTAAACACAAGATCTACACAGGTTGCGAATTGAATTCATTGATAAACAATAAAAATTACATAATTAGTCAGTCAGTAGCACTAGCAAAAACATTCAATGCAGTTTTGTGTGTGTCTATTATTTTTGTAAACCTGTAGAAATACCGAAGGAGCGAATCAGTTCAGCCTTATATCAACCGACACTGGTGTCGGTAGAAACCGCCACTGAGAGGCGGTCAAAACATGGTTCTGCTAGTACTGCGTAGGGCTGTTCTCGGGATTTCCCGTCCAAGTGTCGGTTTTAGTGGACTGAGTCTGTTAAAATGTGTCAGGCAAAATCCCTATTTTGTGTTCTTTTATTTTTTTTCAACACATAACCAATCAGCAAACTGCGTTAATGCGTTTTGTAATTTAATCAATGAGCATTCAGTATTCAGTAAATAAGTAGGTGTTTAAATAACAACCTATCATGTTTAGCCAATGAACATGAGTATTTTTCGCGCGTAGTTTAAATTTCAACACATAGCCAATCAGCGTTTCGTATTTATTCGCGCTCATTTCAAAAAAAAATGAATTCATCGACGTTGCGTCAAATTTCATTGATTGTTTCAGCTGCAAGCTGCAATATTAAATTATTAATCAATTTCATTGTCAATAAAAATTTAAAAAAATACCCGCGAGTAAAATGACTGATAAGTGATGCTGAGTAATTTAATTCATTTTTTTTTTTTCAATTTTGAAAAAAATTCTTTGCTAATATTATGGAAGATTTGATCAGAATTCGAATTCTCAATTCTTCTCAATTTTTTTAAAATAATTTTTTATATGACCAATAAGCAATGGCTATTTATGCGCGCATATTTCAAAATGAAAATGAATTCATCGACGTTGCTTTATTGATTGAAATGAAGAAAAAAAATATGAATTTTTTTAAATTATTGTGCCAGACAAGTAAATTTTAAACTTACAAAATGAAAATAACTTGAAATTTAAATTTTATTAAAAAATAAATAATTTTGAAATAAAAGTTTGTAATTTTTTGAAAATTGAAAAAAAAAACATAAATTCAAAATTTATATAGCTAAGATTACTCAAAATCGTTCTCAAAATTTGTATATATATATCTATTCATTTTTTTTCAAGAAATTTTTTTCCTTATTCAGTGATGAAATTTTTTTTCTTCTATGAACAAAAATAAAAACATTTGACCTAGAAGAAAATACAAAATAGAATTTCATAGAAACAATGTGAATTAGGTATTGAAAATTTTGAATCTTACAAAATAGAAAATAAAATAAAATACAACTTTGAAAATCATTAAGCACAAATTAAATTTGTGTAATTTTTATTAATGAAAAATAAATCTTATAGTTTTTTCACGAATTGACGAAACAACAAAAATATTTGTCAAAAAACAAAAGCAAAAACCCTCTTACAATGAGCGAATAGCTCATTGCTTGTTAACAAACTAAGTCTGTTATTTTGCACGCCGGGTAGGTAGGTAGGTAGGTAGGTAGGTAGGTAATGGATAGGTCTACTACTCCTACCGACACCGCACAAGGCAATCGAGCAAAAATAAATTTAGATGCATCTGCATACCTTTACTTATTGAGGCATGGGCGAGTAATTCAGAATTTAGATTTTACATTTTTATATCTGCGTTTATCGAATCGTTTAATCTTGTGATTCGACATCCGATACCTATAATTACAATTAGGAAGTATGCAAGCAAGCAAGCGCGAGCCCATCCCATATCACGCTGTCAAGGAAGGCGCACTTCCATCAAGAATATAACATTTCTCGTACTAATGGCATGTCAGTGCTATTGCCTATTACGTAGATACGAAGTAGATGTCCAATGTTCACCAAATTCTGCAAATTCAACGGCCATAAATTCTTTGAGAATCAATTTTTCGTTCAAAAATATTTTTTAAAAGTTATCCTTCATCGAGAAACATTTTCTGTAGAGAAATCAAATGCTTCATCTATAAAAAATCTTCAAAAAGAACTTGTTTGTAGAATTTTTTCTGAAGGGGGAGGGTAGAATGAATTTCAGCAAATTCATTAGAAAAAAAAGTGATACATATTTTTAAGACCTCACTAGTAACTTTGTTGGGAGGAATTTATCTGCCATTTCTCGTGTACCTAGAATCACATAATATGACCCTTGCTAGGCTCTGACCTCATCACTATCTACCTCTCCTGCTGCGTTTGGATACTTGAAGGAGACAGCATGGTGAATTGATCACTCCTCGTGACGCACCTTCAGCTTCACAGGCAGGGCTCTCTTGGCGAAGACAGCAAAGGGCCTGCCTCGGTAGATCAACCATTAACAACACACTAACATTCGGACACACGATGTAACATAACATAACATACCATACAGAACCAAGTCAAAAACTCCTACTCAGCAGAATTGTCATTTTCCATCATATAATAGCTCAACATACGAGTAATAAGGAAAAAATACGCTTCGACTGCTACAAAAAAATGCACGTATAAATTTATATGTAAGTGGGTAATTCTCAGAAAATCGGCAAATTTCACTACTGTAAAAGTTCAGAAATTTGACAGGTTTTTAAAAAAAATTTCTTAAGGTAATTGAAAATATATATGCCCCCGAGTACTTTTATGGTGTTGGTGTCAATTCATTTCCCAAAAGGGAGGGGGGAGGACGATTCAAAAAGTGGTATAGCCGGGTAAAATAGGGTGATTTGGCCCCCCAGAGCGAATTTTTAAACCAACTAGTGGAAGTTGGTCCTTATGGTCTAAAACCCCCGTGACCAAATTTTTAGGTCGCTACCTCACCCCCACCCCCTCCTAGAGCGAAAAATGTGATTTTTCGATTATAATTTTTGATTTTGACAGTTTTTAACCAAATTTTTTCAAACTCGGGTAGATGTTAGGTATTAGTGAGTATCTTATTATAGCTTATTAATAATTAATAAAATATCAGTATTATAGCTTATAGAATAACTAATTGTCGAATTGTCCATCGTCGTGGCTGTAAAAATTCATCATTGCCACGACGAAAGACAAACACTTGTGATCCACGACGATGGACAATTCGACAATTAGTTATTCTATAAGCTATAATACTGATATTTTATTAATTATTAATAAGCTATAATAGGATACTTACTAATTAGAATAAATGTTCTCAGTTTTCCGGAAGATGAGACATTTTATACCGGAGGAATGATAAACCACGACGATGGACACTATTTTTGTAAAAATTGAAATTTTTACAGATGATTACGTAAAAAATCGCTCTGTGCATTGCCATTCGAAATTTCAAATGCGCATAGTATTATTATAAAAGTAACAAATCAGTGTAGCCATTCAGCAGAAAAAAATATTCACTCAGCGAGCTGAGACAAATTTTTAAAAATTAGCCACGACGATGGACATAAATCTTTGCTACAGTTTTCAATGATCAGGTGTAGTTGTACTAAACACTTTTTGTGATCATCATTCACACTAGCCTATACCCTGAACTTCCTAATGACGTGTACTTACTTTTTTTTCCAGAAAAACATGGTGATTTCCATAATTTTTGAAATCGTGTTTTCAAAAACATGTTGTGCTACAGGCCACGACGATGGACATTTTGAAGTTTAGAATAACTTGTACTCAAGGGGAGGGGGGTGGTATTCATGAAATTGGGCATGATGGATTAAGGACGTTATAATGTACAAATAACCAAAAAATGAAAGTTGGGCATAGTACAGGAGTTGAGAAATCAGCCTGTTACTCAAATTTGCCGATTTTCAGAGAATTACCCAAGTATAGGTTTCTCTAGGTGAAGTGATATTTTGAAGAAAAAAAAATGTGACAAGAAAAAATACTATAACGGATTGTGACTATGAACAAAAACACCAAGATGTAATATCACGTGAGATCAGTAGTAGTGCTGAATACGAGTATACTGCGTAGGCGTACCACTGCCGGCCGATATTGAAGAAAAAATATAATATCGAAGATTATTGAGAATTTATATTTCAAAGTTATAGTTAATTGCTAACTATACATAAAAATACGCGTGAATATTTAATTTAAAAAATCGGATCTTACAGTAAAACCATCCAGATGTCCACATTTGTCGTACAAAGGTACTTCTATGGCGTTGCCTGCTGCATTTTTGCACTTGTAACCATAAATTGGGGTAAGGTCCTTGAAGCGAACAGTGTTTCTGAGTATGTTGATGTGCTCAATGTGTGTACCATTGAAATACCAATTCGAATGTGTACCAAACACAACGTCAAGAACGGTCTTTGCAGGATAATCGTTTATGGTCTGTAACCATTCGGCCAAGGAAGAATGCTGCTCTCCGCAGAAAAAAGCGTAATCCCTAACAATCGTCGCCGCGAAGGATAGATAAATTTCGGTAATATTTACATTTGAATTCTTAGCGTATTTATCATTAATGATTAGTCGAAGACGATTGAAAATAATATTCTGTGTGCGATTAATATGAAAAAATAAATTCCTGAAGCGTATGGTATGATACTGTAGGTGATCTTCAATTTTTTTCTTCTTGGGGGGATTGCCATCGTGGTGAAACATCAAAGTGCGGATGTTTTCTGGTAACTCTAAAGTGTCGTAAATAGGTTTCTGTTCGTTCGCTAAAGAAGGTTTTTTGAAAATTTTGTAAAGGTCTGCCGCCGTATATATGTCCGATTTACTTGTAATTATTGCGCAGAGAAAGAAATTCAAAAACTGGAACAGCAAATAAGATAAACATTAAATTATGCTACTTCACTATTTACATTTCTAGTAATTTATAAATTAGGTGTTCAACAAACCATCTTTTCTTGCATTTTTTTATTGTTTTGTACTTCATTTTTGACTTTCACTGCCATATAAATAGCATGTTGTCTCCCGGGGTTATCTGATGTGCCATAAAGTTTATCTATTTGCTCCATGGATTTTTCTGACAGAGTGATAGGTTCTACAAATAGATACACACAAAACATTGCCAATTTCCTAATTACAGTACTAAAGTCTTTTTGCATTGTTATTCGAGAATTATAATTATTATTTTCAAGTATCGTTTATTGTCACGCCTTCTTAATTCCCTATACAGTCTGCCTACAGTGACATTTTAATTATTCCTTCATACCTTGCGGGATATTTGTAACAAACTCAGTAACTCATGTTGGCAGTAGCGAATATAAAAACATCAATTTTGATTGTTTCGCATTTGTTTACTTCCTTACTTCAGTATTCTGTACTGCCAACATGAGTTTTATTACCAAATATCCCACAAGGTATGCCGGAATTGAGCGTTTTATTATATCAGTTCCACAGCGAACAATAATCACATTTTCACACCTACAGCATAAATTATGTTAAAAAACTGTATGTTAATAATAACTCACCATAGTTAGTAACTTCATTGTCGACGCTTGATCCGATTGCGAAAATTGAACTAGTTGCAATTGTAAACAATAATATTTGAGCATTCATGATGAACATCGATCGAAACACTTCAGAGTAATGATGATCCAAAATTCTTCTCTTTCAATTTATACATTCAAGTAACTAGCGAAATGAATCATTACTTATCAACTCTCTATCACTTGATAGCAGTGGTGGCTCATGAATGTAATCGCTGTAATCCCGATTACAGAGAGAAAACGAGAGATAAAAATGTAATTATTCATATTTCGACTGCTTAACTGAAAAACTTTGTAAGTTCCAAAAGTTGCAAAAACACGTAAATTCTTAGTGTTTTCAAAGCATACTCTTAGGAACCAAAAATCTACAACTTTTGATTGCAAGGTTTTGCAGTTGAGCAGTCAATTTTTAAAAATTCGCCAATAATGATTATATCGACCAATTACGGTTCAGTAAAACTCACGAGCCGCCACTGCTTAATAGGTTCAGTTGAACTAAGTAGGTAGCTCTCGAAAAATTTAATTACTTAATCAGAGATGATCAAGCTCTGAACAGATGAACTTGATAAAAATGAGAATGTTAGGAATGTATCTAATTAGTAATTAGGCACTGAGCATTCTGTCCACTAAAATATGTGAGGCCTCTCAAGACATTTCGTGCGTGGACATTGAGAGCTCATCTTTCCTTTAATCAATGTAACCAACTTATAAACAAAATTAGTTCATGAGGGGGACATACAGTACCTACGATATATTGTAGTGATGGATATTATGTAATATGTCTTAAATTATTGTAAGAAAAGGTTCGCGAATCTAATTCAAAATTTAATTAAATAATAATTAAAAGATATCAGATCACGAGCTTTAAAAATGAAACTACCGATAATTTGATTTCACGATTAAATATAAGTTTTTCTCATTAAAAATTTCAAACACCATCAAAATGTAAATTTTTTTCTACAAAAACGTATTAATAAAGAACATTCCAAACGTATCATCATCAGTAATATTTAGAAAATGAATACGGTTTCGGTGTAACTATATAAATATAATTCATTTCCATTCACCCCTCCTTGGACTTGAAATTTTTTAATTTTTCGACAAATGTAAGTGTGTAACGCGATTTTTAGAAAGCAAAGGGAACCAGTAGGGAGGCCGTTTTTCCCCATTTATGATACCTAATCTCTTATTAAAAATTGTCCCACCTTCAAAAATTTATTAAAATTCTAACCTTGAAATTTCAAAAATTCAAAAAAATGGCAACAATTTTGACATTTCTTTTTTACATTTTAATAAGATAGATGTTGTAAGTGGGTGTCATTATTTTATCGTATTTCAACTGAAATGTTACTTAGATCTCGCAAAGTTTTTGAACATTTCCTTTCAGCTTTTTGCAGGGCTGTAGGCCCAATTGATTTTTGTAATAGAGTGCTTCCGCCCGTGTAGCAATTGTCGACATCGACATTTATGTCGACAAAATTCAGACACATTTTTTTCTCGGTTAACGATGAATTAAAAATGATATTTGAGATTTAAAGTAATGTTCTATGTTAAACATAACTGTTCAATCAAAATTTTTGAATTTTTCTCAGTATTTTCCTATAATTTAGAAAACGTTGTTTTTCTACGTAGACAAGTCGATGTAAAAATCGATACTCGATAAACGCATCGACATTTATGTCGACAATTTCTGCCAATTAAATTTACAAATTTTATATCTAAAAAGAACTAAAAACAATTAATAGGAACATTTTAAGCTCAGGAATAAATAATTTTTGAAAGAATCACAAAATTTTCTTATTTTTTAAAGTTTTGAATAATACAACCACTTGTCGAGTTATTGTCGACATAATTGTCGATGGTCGAATAATGCATCGACTTCAGTGTCGACCAGAGGAATTTTAAGTCGAGATAGTGTCGATGTGATTGTCGAGGGTCGAATAATGCATCGACTTAACTGTCGACAGTGTTGACCAGAGGAATTTTAAGTCAAGTTAATGTCGATCTAATTGTCGAGGGTCGAATAATGCATCGACTTGACTGTCGACGTCTTGAGGGTGATTGTGATACTCGCAGATAAAGTGTGTTGTGAATTAGTACATAAGGTCTAAGAATCATCTCTATGTTAGTTGGACACTCGCATGTGTCCAGCTACAAATGTGGCCTCAATGCCGCATATTTGACAAAAAATGTCGAAATGTTGGCTTGAACACTATTTTTGGTGTAATTTTAATATATACTTATATTGAATATTTGAACTTAGCATATTTTTCAAAATCTCATCATTGCAAATGTCGATGTGGATATCGATATAAATGTCGACACATCGAAATCGGTCACTTTTCGATGTGCCGACATTTATATCGAAATTAGCATCGACGTTGCTACACGGGCGATGACCTTTAAAAAAAAAATTGTCCGAAGACGCGACATGAAGTCAAGATTGGCGATTCAAGTTTGGAGAATTCACTGTTTGACTCCAACTTGCAAAAAAATTCGTAAAACACCGCTGGAATGGCTGAAAAGAGGGGGAAATGGTGTGTAATGGTGGTTTGGTGGTATTCGTTAATAAAGACAACTAAATCTGAAAAATGCGTAAAATTTTATCAATTAATAATTCCAATTATATTGAAAAAATGAACTTATTGATTATACTACTACAATAAAACAAATAATTTTCTTCAATTAAACGATTACTAAAATACATTGAAAACACTTTAATATCATTCAAACGTATCAAATACCACCATTCCTAACGTCGGAACCACGTTAATCAAAAAGTTGGAGTCAAAGGGGAATTTTCCAATTGGAAAATTCACCGTTTGACTCCAACACCTACTTTTGGATGCCTATATCTCCGTAAATATGGAAGATAGGATGATGCGGTTTGCGGCATTGCATTCCTACCTCAAATGACTCACCAGAATCAGTCATAATCTCATTTTCGAAAAAAGTGGAGAATTCCCCCGTTTGATTTAAAGCCTCTCATGTAATGCAATTTAGTTAACGTCGAATAATTGTAACGCATCTAATACGATTATACTCCGCGAACTCAACTCTCGGCATGGCATTTTTTTTTCACGACACGAACGCGGCGTTTAGAGTATGCAATTTAATTAACATGGAAATTGCGTCTGCGAAATGTGCTTTAACTTACCATTACCTACCATTCGACGTTTTGTCGCGTATTTTTTTTCCTATAATGCGAAAAGTTTTCAGATTTTTTTTCCGCGAATCGAATATTGTCGTCGCTCGACGACGGAATTTTTCGAATAATATTTATCCAACTGTTGGAAAGGGTGAACGAAATTGAGTGTTGCGAAACTCGGTCTTTTATTTTATTTTAGGTATTTTATTTTTGTCGACGGTCAAACGAACATATTATTGGAAAAATGATTTACTCGCGTAGCTTCGTGCTCGTTTGATTCGAAAGCTGAATTAGCATAAAGCGTAATTTGATTGGGCTGGGCTGGGCCGGGTTGGGGCAAATGGGACCAGGGGAATGGATATACCTATTACCTACGTCGTGGTGCAGCGCCTTTATACGTTTTTATCGATCTACGTACAATCGAAACGGAAACTAAAATTACCTTTAAAAGAGCCATTTGTAGGTGTAGTGTCATTAGAAGACCGACAAATATACCTACGTGCAGATAAGACTCGTGTAGGCTGGGTGGTGTGGGTGTGGGTAGAGATAGTCGTATTTATAGTGTATGAAATTTGCCAAACACATGCGAAACTGTTGTAAATAGTGAAATTTCTAATCGAGACATTTGGCGCGATATTTTACGACCTTTTTCCTATATTCCTGCCTTTGGTTTCCTGTACCGTTCGTAAAAGGGTTCGAATGCACAAAAAAAAAAAAAAAAAAAAAAAAAAAAAAATAGATGAAAAGGATGAAAACACGAAAAGATAGTAATTACGTATATTTATTTATAGTATAAAAAATCGAGAGCTACGAGAGAGAAAAAATTAGGTACTAAAATAATAAAATGTGTTGGCCTGCGCAACGTGTTTCACTATTACCTACCCGAGTACTCGGTACCACTGCTGGTAAAATGGTAAATTAATTTTAAACGACGAAGCGACCATAAACGCCTCGACAAACGGTAAATTACACGATTGTACGTAATTGTCGGCTTTATTTGCAAAGAGCAGAATAGTAGGAACGAGCGAATCCCTCGATGTTACTCGTCGCTGCGCTGTAGTATACACAACACCCAACACCCCCTCCCCCCACTCCCCAAGCCACCATCTGCGTTTCGAGTAGGTACTTTCAAAATAATTATTCCTCTTTGTCGAAACTCGAGCATGGTTTCGATTCGTATTCGCTTTGAGCCGAACAACGCGACGAACGCGAACGTCATGTCAATCCATTAGCGATTCTCTTTGATGCGATTTCTCTGTCATCAATCTCCACCATAATAAGTCTTTGTTGATTTGATTTTTCCCATTGCCAGTTTTAAAAATCACATACTGGCTGCATTTAATGGACGTGTTTGGTTTTTATTTTTTTTTTTTGGGTGCTTGATTCGTGGTGCTGAAAAGCTAGACGGATTTGTAAAAGGCTTCGATTCGAAAAAAAGAGTAGAATTTTGCAGAATATGTTAATTTTAAAAAATTAGTTTTTTTTTAATAGCTAAATTCGATCAAGAGCCCATTTAATTTCAAAAAAATGATTAAAACTTTTAAAAGAACCGAATTGATATTTTTTTTAAAAATTAAAGTTTTTTTATTTTATGAACCAGGGTTTCTTGAGTAATAATTTTGAAGAAGAAAAAATATCAATTTTGTAAAAATTTGAATTTATAAGCCAAAATAAATTTTTTTGAAGGAAAAAGTCCCTTATAATTATGTACTTACCAAAAAAGTGAGACTGAGCCCTCAACTATTTTTTTCTTCAAAATTTTTGCACATAGCGTAGTAGTTATAATATCAATGCATTCAACCCTAGGTGCAGAAAAGGGGAGGAAGGAGGCGGAAAGGGAGGCGGATTATTAAATTATATCATGACATTGTTTACCCACTGTTTCAATGTTTTGAGAATTTATTTTTAAAATATTAGGAGGGTGGTTAAATTAATTTATAAATATCAGTACATTTTTTACCTGATGTTTCAAGAATTTATTTTTAAGAAATTTTAAGAAAGTAGGAGAGTGATTAAATTAATTATGAAGTTATAGGTAACACAAGGGAGGCGGATTATCAAATCATTTTCAATAGTATATATCACAAACTTTTTTTACCGAGTATTTTGTTTGGTACACTTTTTGCTTTCAAAGGTAGTTTTCATTGAGGATGGGGAGGGCGGTGACTAATTCTTTTTTGAAGAATTTTTTTGAAATATAGGGTTTCTCGAGTAATTCATTTCCAATTTTTTTTTTTTCAATTTTGTGAAAATTTGAATTTATTGGCCGAAAAAAATAAGTTTTTTCCAATCAATCTTTATTCAATTCGACCTGATTTGGGCAATTTTTTCACTTCCAAAAGTTTTAGCAAATTTTACAATTTTTTCAACCCTATAAGTGTAGGACTTCACGAGTAATTTTTTCAATTTTTTCCAATTTTTAGAAAATTTCAATTTATTTTTTTCCAACCAATCTTTATTCAATTCGACCAAATTTGGGCAATTTTTTTCAATTACAGAAGTTTTGACAATTTTTACAATTTTTTCAACCCTATAAGTGTAGGACTTCTCGAGTCATTTTTTCAATTTTTTCCAATTTTTAGAAAATTTCAATTTATTGGGCCAAATAAATTTTTTCCAATCAATCTTTATTCAATTCGAGCAAATTTGGGCAATTTTTTTCAATTCCAGAAGTTTTGACAATTTTTACAATTTTCCTCGTAAGTGTGGGACTTTTTGAGTAATTATTTCAATTTTTTCCAATTTTTAGAAAATTTCAATTTATTGAGCCAAATAAATTTTTTTCAACCAGTCTTTATTCAATTCGAGCAAATTTGGGCAATTTTTTCAATTCCAGAAGTTTTGGCAAATTTTAAATTTTTTTTCAACCCTTCTCGAGTTATTATTTCGAAAAAAGTATCAATTCTATGAAAATTTGAATTTTTGGCCGAAATAAATTTTTTTCAATCAATCTTCATTCAATTCAACCAAATTTGGCCAATTATTTCAATTCCAGAAGTTTTGGAAAATTTTAAAAAATTTTCAAGCCTACAACTGTAGGGTTTCTCGAGTAGGTAATTATTTTGAAAAAAATTATCAATTTTATGAAAATTTGAATTTATTAGCCGAAATAAATTTGTTCCAATCAGTCTTCATTCAATTCAACCAAATTTGGGTAATTTTTTTCAATTATTCCAGAAGTTTTGAAAATTTTTCCATTTTTCAACCCTACAAGAGTGTAGGGTTTCTCGAGTTTATTTCGATTTTTTTTTCAATTTTAGGAAAATTTTAATTTATTATTGGCGAAATTTAGGTAAACCAAAATAAAATCAATTGAAAGCATAGACTCAAAAGTCAATTTCGTTGAAATGAAAATTTTTTCGTTATTTGATATTCAAAATTGGAGGGAAGGGAGGAGTCCAATCGCAATTTTTGTGATATTCAAAATTATTTCTAAAACTTCAAGCTGCAACTTTTGTTTGAAAATATTTTAAATTGGACCCCTCTCTCCTCCAATTTTACACATCATCAAATGAATATACTTTTCAGAATTGGGGGAGGGGTCTAATTGAAAACATTTTCAAACAAAAGTTGTAGATTGAGGTCCCAAGAATGCATATTATGCAAAATTGCAGGGAGGCTAATCGAAAATTTCATGATTATTTTCAAGATTTCATTCTACAACTTTTGTTTGAAAATTTTTTCAATTGAAGCCCTTCCTCAATGTTGAAAATGTAATTTACAGATATTAAGTATGCAAAAATTGGAGGTGTGGAAGGTATCCAGTCGAAATTTTTATAATAACCAAAATTATTTTTAGTACCTTAATCTACAACTTTTATCTGAAAATTTTTTCCAATGGCCCCTTCCCCCTCACTTTTCTAATTTTCGGTGTTATGCAAAATCGGCGAGGAGGGAGGGGTCTAACTGAATTTTTTTTCAAACAAAAGTTGTATCTTGAAATGCTAGGAATAATTTTGGTTATTACAAAAACTTCGATTGTACCTCTCCCTCCCCACCAATTTTGAATATCAAGTATTTATGTAGTAGGACCTAACAAATTTTCGATGATGTCAAAAAAAAATACTGCGGTGATCCACTCGTTTGGAAAATTACTTGTGAAATAATTTATAGTTCTGTTTCATTTCGTTTGAATTTCCTAATTTTTTCACAGCTCGGTAGCAATTTTGGAAATCAAATTTTTCAAAGGTTACTTTGAAATAGGTATTTTCAGGAGTTTTTCATTTTTTTTTTTTTTTTTTTTTCATAAGATAAGTAAAAACTTCGATTCAATTGAGAACTTCCCTTAAGACCCTAGATTACGTAGATGAGTCTATGTTTATGTATATCATGGACCTTTTCCTCCGTACCTATAATCAAATGTATGGTAGCGAGAGAAAATTATTTTTGTAGACAAATTGGCAATTGACATTTTACAATTATTAGGAAGAGTCGAGACCCTCGATATTTGCATATTAATTGAAAATTGACCGAAGAAAGGGTTTAAATTTTATCGATTTCGACGACGCGACGACGCACGATGGATAAAAATTATACTTACTCGCAAAGGCCAAAATACCACGTTCTCCAGAATTTATAATATTATGGGGCTGCAGCGGCGACATCCGCAGCAGCCGACGCCGTTGCTCATAAACAAGGTTGATTTATTTAGTACGTATTTCATCGTCTTAGTGTTAGCAATGGCAATTCGAAAATTCGAAATTCGCAGTTCGCAGTTCGCACGACTCGAGTACAAAAGCTACGCGAGACGACGGATAATGAACACGAGTATCAATACCTCGTTAAACTTACCCGCGGCCCGGCCTCGCGCCCTCTGCCCCGGCCCTTCGAACCGAAAGCTGAACCCACGTTCTGAAATTTTCTCTAAAAAGAATTATGTCTCTCGGGAGGGGGAGGGGGGTGTACTTCACCGTATATGCACCGCGCTCCGGCATATGGCACCGAATTTTCAAATACTAAAGCCCTTTTCTTGCAATTTTTTTTCGCCGTTTTGTTGGCATTTTTTCGGCACGTCACGTCACGTCGCGTCGCGTCGTTCTGCAAACGACGCTTCTTGAGCATACGATGAGGATGAGGATCAGGGATCAGGGATGACGATGACGAAGTGGACCAAGTCGCTCGAATTGCGAGGAAATAGAAGGACGGCGGCGTGGCGCTAATTCCAAACATCGCCGAGTCACAGCTTGTGGCGGATATTCGCATTCGCCGCAAAAAGGATTAGGTATTTCTTTTTGTATCGAGCCATTGTTTTCGTCGTCGTCGTCGTCGTCCCAGTTTGCCTACGCAGGCTTGGCTGGTGTACGTCGTCCGCGTCCGCGTCCGCATCCGAGCGACCCGAGTATTGTACGTACGTCGAATAGTCGCAAAAACTTCCTTTTCAAAGTCATCCTACTCCTATTCCTATCCTTTTCGACTGGGTATTTGTATTGCCATGCCAGGGTATTTCTTTTCAAATGCCAAAATAAACCGGAGACCAGTGGACGGAAGATGCTTCGTACAATACGACAAATGTACAATTCGCACTTAATTAGTACCCAGGAATTTTATTCTTGCCGAATGTACGTACAATAACTCCAACCGAGAAATAGTTCGAACAGGCGTTGTTTCTTTTTGAAAATTGTTTTTTTTTTTCTGATCTCACCAGAGACCAACTATTCAAATATACTTTTTGATAGAAGTCTAAAAATTAGAGCACCTATCAAAATACAAAATAATGTTCGTCGTCGTCGTGTATTTTTTTTTTTTTTTTTTTTTTTCATTTCTTTGTTCAATCATTGGTTGTACTACGAGTAGTTTAGATGAATAATATATTATTAAAAAGTTGAGTAATTTCACCTGTTTGAGTTCATTTCAAAGGTAGAAAATGTTTGTACTCATAATCTCTTACCTACTTTTGTAGTTTTGTTTGTTGAAACACACTGCTTGTGTACGAAGTTAGAAACCACCTTCGTGTCGAAAATGATATCACTTGAGTAATTACGAGTAACAGTATAAGCAGTTTTTGAAAATTTTTAAATATTCATCTGTTTGAGAATATTTGAAAAACTTGCTGCTTGGTTGAAAAAAATATTCCAAATTGTTGAACATTTTTTTTGGGGGGGGGGGGGGGCTGAACATTTGGTAGTAAGTAGAGGTAGGAAGAAAACTGTTTATTTTTCAATTTCTTTCCACTGTAACCTATTTCAATTTTTTCCTAGTTCGTCCTATTTTTTTTCTGTAATAATTCAATATTTTTTTAATTGATTTTTTTAAAATTAATTTTTTTTAATTTTTAGTCATTTTTGTTTTTTGTAAATAATTTTTGTTTCCTCTATTTCAATTTCCATTTTTTTTCTTGTAAATATTTTTCAAATTACGAGGTTTTTAAAATTTCGTGTCTGATGAGTTTCTTTTTTTATTCTTTTAAATAATATTTTCAATTTATCACTTTTTCAATTTTAATTTTTGAATTTTTTTATATTTTTAGTAGGTACTTAAGTAGGTAATTTTTTCAATTCAGAATTTTCCCATTTTGATTTTTTTTCCAGTTGTTAAGTAGGAATGGCAAAATGAAACAAACGTTTTTAAATTATTATTAGGTATTATAAAACAAAACAAAATGATTAAAATTTGAAAAAAACGAAACCGAACCAAAATAACGTTTATTTATTTTTTTTTTCTTGTTAAATTTTGACGTTTCATTTGGAAACTGAGAATTTTTTGAAAAAGTGAGCAATTAATTGTGGAAAATTGAATGATTAGCGTTCCAGCACGCAAAAAACAAAGATGCTCATTTTACATTTTTTTCAAAAATTACCTAAAATTGTGAAAAGTTTTCGAAATTTATCCCTAATAATTTTTCTCAAATTTTTCAAATATGAGATTTTTCAAAATTTTCTCAATTTTTAGTCACAATGAATTTTCATGAAATGAGATTGGTAAAAGTTTTCAAGAATTCATTTTCTCTTGAATTTTCAAAACTGATATTTTTGATATTTTAAACAAAAATTTCACGAAGGATTTTTTCCTATTTTTATTTGAGGTGATTTTTTTCTACTTTTCAGAACTAACTATAGATTCTTTTAAATTTTAAAATTCCGAAATTTTACTGACTAATTTTCAATTACGATGAATTTTCAAAAAAATTAATCTGGTCAAATTCTTCAACATACTTAAGGTGATTTTTTCTCAATTTTTTGGAAGATTTCCCCTGAATTTTCACAAAGAAAAACTGTGTAAATTATTTCAACTATGTATTTTATTTAAATTTTTCTTTTGTGCTTAAAAATTTTTTTGATGTTCGAAAATTGAATTTTTCAATAATTTTTAGTGACAACTTTTCTTAGTTTCTGATAGCAAAACTTTCGAAATTTTTCAATTTTCGAAATGATTTTTCTTCAACAAAAAAAATTGGGTACGTTTTTAAATAGATATTTTTATCATTTTATCATTGAATTTTCTTCAATTTTTAGAGATCATTTTCGCTTGAATTTTCAAAAATGATATTCGTTACCTACCTATTTTTAAAAAAAATTTAAGATGGATTTTTTCGATTTAAGAGGTTTTTTTCGTAGTTTTAAACCCTTAATTTTTTTTATTTTACAATTCCAATATTTTACTTATCAATTTTTAATTGGGATGAATTTTCAAAAAAATTAGTTTCAGTCAAATTCTTGAACATAATAAATTTTTTTCAATTTTTGGGGAGATTTTCTTTGAATTCTCTCGAATACAAACAGTGCAATTTTTTTTTTGCTATTCAGAGACTTTTATTCAATTTTCAAAAATAAAAATCAAAAAATTTTGTAAAATATGTTTTTTGTTATTAGGGAAAATTGAAAATTTCATTTCATTATAACCACTCTCGAAAACAAAATTTGAACCCACCATTTCATCCTAGATACGCTGTCACAGTTCCTTTTTCTTTTTTTCGGTCATTTTCAATTTTTTACCTAATATTTCAGTGGGTGAATTCATTTTCAAAATTATCATTTTTTCAGTAATTTAAAAAAAATTTTAAATCTCAATTTTTACTTTTTTCAATTTCCGATTTCCTTTGAATTTAATACCTACGTATTTTCAATTTTAGTTAGTTTTCAGATCCGTAACCCTCGTATATTGTTCGGAAAGTTGAAATATGGGTCTCAAATGTGCTTACTATGCAGAATGATACAACATATTGAAACATTTTAGAGTAACGTATGGCCGTAGTAGATGAATATGCGAACGGTTGGAATTCGTACGAGTAATTGCGCATGTTTGGCGGTTATGTATTTGTATGGTGTTTGTCTTTGTGTACCCAGCACGTATCGAAGCGAACTCGTCGAATCAGGCGGACATTCGACTCGCGAGCGTTGGCCAATTATATTTTATCGTGTAAAATTAATTTCGGCGAGGAATTTAATTACTCGAACGTCGCGTCGCGTCGCATTGGGTACATTTTGATCGTTTAAAGTGTATCTCGACTCGAACTGCTGATATTGGAGGAAAATGGTCGCGACTGTATTACGTACGTATGTCTAGGTATGTCTGCTGATATCGCGGTGTGGGTGTTGAGAAATTTTATTCTACGAACAAATACCTAAATTTCTCAAAATTTCTCATAATATACTTAATTTATTATTTTGGTTTGGAAAAAGAGAGAAAAAAAATGATGAAAAAAAATCGCGTACGCGTAGTACAGTGTTTTAGGGCAAAGGATTAAATCTATTCGAAGTAATATGGGCTGGTGGTGCGAACTGCGAAAGGCGCCAGTTCCTGATGGCATTCGGTTTAACAAAGTCGGGTTTTGCCGCCGTGTCGTAGATTATTGATCCCCGATTGTATTTGTATAGGTTCAAGATGACTCGTATAAATCCGTAACAAAGCCCTTTTGTCCATACGCCATGCCCCCGCCCCCCACTTTGTGAGGGACTAACTAAGCTTTTTAGGCAAGTGGATCGCTGCGTTTGCTTTTTGCTTGACGCGGTTTAGCCGAATTTTCTATTTCATTTTGTTATCAACGAAGACCAGAATTTCGAAAATGAATATATTAGAATCATTTCGAAGAAAAATAATTCGAACTATTTTAGTAAAAAAAAAATCGAAAAAATAGAAAAAAAATTCTTACGTTTATTCTGATTAACGAATCAAATGAAAAAATGCATGCAGAAAATTGAGTGATCTCCTCTGAATTTTGAAGTTTCGTCACTTTTCAAAAGTGGCTAAAATTTACGAAAACATTTTTTTTTTCGGTGGAGGAATAATGTCTAGAAAAATTTCATTAATATTGTGGAAATTTTAATTAACGAGTGGGAAAAAATTTTTAAATCGATTTTCGTCCAATTCTAGCCAATTTTGCAATTTTTTTTTTCAATTCTTGCGGAGTTGGAATTATTTCGTTTTTTTAAACCCTACAAGTGTAGGGGTTTTTCGAGTAAACATTTCTAGAAAAATTTTATCAATTTGTTGTAGTCAGCATTTTTTTTGGTGGAAAAATTTTATTCAATCAGTTTTTGTTTAGTCGAGCTAATTTTGCATATTTTTTTCAATTTTGGCGAATTTTTTTTTTTTTTCAAACGCCACAACTGTAGAGTTTTTCGAGGAATAATTTTTAGAAAAATTTCATTAATTTTGTGGAAATTTTAATTTACGAGTGGGAAAATTCTTTTAAATCGATTTTCTTCCAATTCTAGCTAATTTTGCAATTTTTTTTTCAATTCTTGCGGATTTGGAATTTTTTTCATTTATTAAAGCCCTACAAGTTTAGGGTTTCTCGAGTGAACATTTGTAGAAAAATTTCACCACTTGGTTGAATTCAGAATTTTTTCGATGGAAAAATTTTATTCCATCAATTTTTGTCCGATTTGAGCTAATTTTGCAATTTTTTTTCAATTCTGGTCGATTTCGCATTTTCTTCAACCCTACAACTAAAGGGTTTCTCAAGTAAAAATTTCTGGAAAAATTTACTTAATTTTTTTTTTGAAATTAGAATTTTTTCGGCGGAAAAATTAAAGTCAATAAATTTTTGTTAAGTTCGAGCTAATTTCGCAATTTTTTTCAATACTGACGCATTTCGCTTTTTTTTTTTGTCAAATCTCAAATTTTAGTTGAGCTGAATTTTTGAAGTTTCAACAATTTTAAAAATTCAGAAAAATTTTAAACCATTGACTTAGTATTGTCCGAAATGAAAAAAAAAACATTTTTTATATCTTAAAAAGTATTTAGAAATTTTTTTGAGGTTGTTTTACCTGTTTTCTCAAAGTTTATACTTAATAATGGAATCCAACAGAAAAAATATACAAAAAACAAAAAGATTTTGTAACGCAATATTTTGTACAATTTTTTTCTGAATTTTTGAAGTTTAATAAATTTTTTAAAACATTATAGCTGAAATTTACTGTTGTGGGTATAGGGACTTCCAGTCTCGTGATTTCTTTTGTTTGTGTACACTAGGGTGGCCGTTATTTATACTTGGTGGAAAAATAATTTTCGAATTTTTTTCGGGACGCCCCCCAGTTTGGTGTCACTCCATGAGAAAATAACGTATAAAAATTTTTAGTCCGATCGATGCATATTAACCCGTCCCTCAATGACCATTTTTGAAACGAGAACGTCGCGCGCGCGAGGTAACCAGAACTCCACCACAACGCGTGGGAAACGTAGTACATGCTAATCGGAACGAACTACCAACTTCGTTCTTATGGCGAAAACATATAAAATTATTTCTTGTTGATAGATTTGACACTTTTAGATGCTAAATAATTGCACTAAACATTCAAATGAATATAATTAATTAATTACAAAATTATTAAAATGAAAAAAAAAAACTATCATATAAACGTCAAACCGAATTCTTTTGAAAATTTCAACATTTTAACGAACTATCCTCCTTTTTAAAATTCTATTAAAAATTATACATAATATTTCATTGTATCAGATTAATTTTATTGAGAAAAATTCCGAGATTCAGTGAAAATGTTTCTACAATTTTGTGAAGAATTCTCTGAAAATTTGTGATAGATAATTCTCCAAAACCCAGTAAAATTGTTTTCCATGAAAAAAAAAAAAAAATTGAAAACCTTGTGAAAGACATTTTGAAATTTCATGAAAAATTTATCCTAATTTTGAAAAAATTCATTGACAATTCTGTAATTTTTTGTTTCAAAATTGTAAGAAATTTTTCATTATTTTGTGAGAAGTGTTCTGTTCGTCTTTTTTCCCAATTTTTTGAAACTGCATTGAAAAAATTTTTGTAAAATGTTTTCTGAAATAAGTTTTCTGGAAACGAAAAATAACTTGTCACGCATTTACAATAATCGGACTGTATCAGATTTCATCGAAAATACGAATGATTTGGAAGAAATATATTTTTATGTCGAATCCTAGATAGTTTTACAACTGTAGATAAGAAACAAAGACGATGCTACAGTCGAGGGTAAAAAAATACTTCGCTGGCTAATGAATACAATAGTTCAGATAGTCAAATTGCTCATACAATAGTTCCGATGTTCATATCCTCGGTCACGTGCATAAAAAACAGTAAACAAGTTGAAACACGTAACCTCTCATTGACGCCGATATAACGCGTTTCGTTTACCGCGCGCTGTGGGTGGAGTAAATCTGAGCTCGCGCGCTCAGTGTTCAATTTTCAAAATGGGCCTTGAGGGACGGGTTAATATGCATCGATCGGGCTAAAAATTTTTATACGTTATTTTCTCATGAAGTGGCACTAAACTAGGGGGCGTCCCGATAGAAAATCGAAAGTCGCAAAATAACGGCCACCCTAGTGTACACTCTCGCTGGTAGGAATTTTCATCAACGTTCCCAAAACATAGATGTTTCATTAGAAGCTTTAGTATGAAATATCGTCGAAATTTTGATAACCAATTTCATGTCAATTTCCTACCATCGAGATGTAAACAAAAAATGTGACGTCACTTCTGGAAATCCCTATTGTCATAATTAGTTATTTTCCCTGTCAGTTTGATAAGAATGCAAAATATGCAATTTGCAAAAAGTCTAAAATCCCAGAAACACCAAATAATGGTAATGGATATTAAAGTATCAAAGTACAATTTCAATTTCGGTTTGCCATATTTCTTTGACAAAACGCTGCAAAATTCAGCAAAAAAGAAATTGAAAATGTTATACTGGAATCAAAAGTATGTAGGCACCAAGAAAAAAATAAACAAAAATAACTTTATCTCCCAAAAAACAGTCTGAGAATTTTTGGGAAATTTTCTCAAAATTTTAAAAGGGATTCCAACACAAAAATCTGCATAAAAATAAGAGATTTTGAAACAAATTTTGTAAGTATTAATTTTTTTCACAGATTTTGAAATAGAATTTCCTCAAAATCTTTTAAGGAAATTCTACACAAAAACTGGGTACCTAGTTATAAAACAATATTAATTGTAGGTACGATTTTTTTCAGAATTTTTGAAAAATTTTCAATTTCCAAAATTTTTGAAATTTATTATCACCGTTTTGTTTTCAAAACTTGCTGAGAAACATTTTTTTGGTCCATTCTCAAATTTCAGTTGAGCTAATTTTTTCGAAGTTTTAACAATTTTGAAAATTCAGCAACATTTTTTTTTGAATTTATTAATTTTTTGAAAAATTGGAGTGTCAACTTGATTTTGAGAAAAAAAAAATAGAATACTAAGTAGAGGTACTTAATTTAAAGTAAAAAAAAATTTAAAAATTACCAGAACAATTTCAAGAAAAAATTGGAGTATTACTCAACAAAAAAATGAAATTTAATCAATTTTGAAAAGAAATTACCTAGGTAACTAAAACGTAAGAAATAGTCGACTCGAGTAGGTACTATGTACCTATTTTTCAAGAGAAGGTACATTGAAGAAGAAAGCAATAATTTTGAAGAATAAAATATTGGCAGTGGCGTATCTAGGATAAAATTATGGGATGGGTTCAAATTTTGTTTTCGAGAGTGGTCATTTTGAAATAAAATTTTCAATTTTCACCAAATAATAACAAAGAATTGATTTTCTCTAAAATTTTAAGATATACCTACCTATTATTTCTCTAAAAAAATTTAGGGATTTTTTTTGTTCCAAGAAAATGAAAAATCTTTGTCTAAAAAATTGAAGCCCCCACCAAAAAACAAGTTAAGATTTTTAATGCATCAGTTTTTTATTTTTACTCAAAAAATTGATTTTTTTCAACATAATATTTTCCCCCCAGTAGATAGCTACAGCTACGAGTAGATACCTACTACCTATTTATAAATATTTCTGGTACAAAAACTTTTAAAAACATTTCTTAAATAGCTGAGAAAATTTTTAACTTGTTTTTCTCATTTAAAAAATTGAAAATTCTTTTTCTAGAAAATTTAAAATTTTTCCCCCAAAAAATCAAGAGATAAGAAACATTTTTTCCAAAAAAATTCCAAGAAATTTGAATTTTTTCCCCCTTAAAAACTTGGAAATGTTCGAAGTTCACTTTATAGGTACCTCAAAAAATAGGTAAAAATTTGAGATAACTCTAAAAAAGAGATTTTTTCACTCTCACAAATTTGGAGATTTTTTCCCAAAAAATTTGAGAGAAAATTTTTTAAAATGCATTTTTCAAAATTTTTAGAATTCATTTTTTTAAAAATCAAAAAAATCTCTAAATAGTAGGTAAAGAAATAATAATTAAGTACTCTGTTTCTATTCGTAAGAATTCAAAAAAAATCTTCCTAAAAAATTAAAATTATTTAATGTTGAAGAATTTGACCAAACTATTTTTTTTTGAAAATTTATTATAGGTATTAGGTAATTAAAAAATAATAAGTAAAATTTTGGAATTTTCAAAATTTAAAAAATCCAATTTTGAAAAGTAGAAAAAAATCCATCTTGAATTTTTTCTTAAAGTAGGTAACAAATATCACTTTTTAAAATTTAAGAGAAATGATCTCTAAAAATTGAAGGAAATTCATTGATAAAATACCTAGGTATCTAATAATATATTAAAAAATTACTCAATTTTTAATTTTGCAAATTCATGAAAAACCATTTCAAAAATTGAAAAACTTTGTAAATTGAAGATTTAAAAAAGTTACTTACTTTTCAAAATTATTGGGAAAAAAGTCAATGAAAATCAAGACAATTGATCATAGATACCTAATTAAAAATTAGTAAGTAAAATTTCGAAATTGTAAAATTAAAAAAAAAAAAATCTACTTAGTTTTGAAAAATTGGAAAAAATTACCTCTAAATAAAAATTGAAAAAAATCCATCCCATTTTATTCTTCGTTTTTTTTTTTTTTTTTTTTTTTTTTTTTTTTTTTAAATAATAAAAATACTTATCATTTTTGAAAATTCAAGAGAAAATGAAGATGAACTCTGAAAATTGGGTTGCGTTCAGTTTGAAAATTTTTCCTTCCCTCATACGTCATTTTGACGTCACATCAAAAATTTGATCATGAATTTTTCAATTTGATTGGCCAACAATTTGTTTGATGCTTGATAGTGACGCATGAGGGAGGGAAAAATTTCCAAACTGAACGCAACCTTGAAAAATGAATCATTCTTGAAAAAATTGAAAAATCTTATTCTTTGAAAATTTATGAAAAATCATTTGAATGGGGAAAAAAATCATCGAAGTAATTTTTGAAAATGGAGCAATTTCGGTCTTAGTATTGCGTAAAGTTGCGTTCGTTCACTGATGATATCGAATATTTCGTTTGTATACGCGTATTACGAACTTTTATAACGTTTCACTCTTCGAAGCGGAGTTCGCCTTCGTCTCCGTCTGGCTGGTTTGCGCCATTGCAATTTGCAACGCTGGCTGTGTGCGTAATACGTATGTGAATTTTTGGATGTGGTGATGACGCTTTGCTGAAGCCTGAAACCCTTTAAACCGTACCAAATAAGGCTGGGTAAAATTTTCAACCGTTATGCTGAGGCTGAATTTAGATGGTGAAGGCGAAAGCGAAGGTTCACGCCTTTGAAGCTTTTTTCGCTCACACTCGTCGTAACTACAACTAGCGAATCTTTTGTTTGGTTCGAATAATTAATTACCTCCCTACCTACGTATTAGAATGCGTCTCGTTGCTTTTGCTTCGCCCTTCATCTTTTCGCAGTTAGGTATTTTATTCACCTGTACCTAGACCTAGTCGATTTACTTTACATTTATGGTACCTACGTCGTCGTGTATTTTGGATGGAATTTTAATACAATTTTTTGCTTACGTTTTGTTTGTGCAGAGGGTGCGGCCGGAAAATTCGTCTCGCCACCGAGAGGCGGCTCGCTACGAGAGCGCGAACGGCACTATTCGTTCGATCGAGATCGCTACCATCGAAGGTTTTCAGCGCACATCGTGGCCAGACGCGAATCGAATTTCGAAAGGTCCATCGACGCGGCCATCAGACGTCCTTCTTTGGCAGCAGTCGCCGAACGAGGTAGCTGGGGCAATCGATGGGAATTTCTGCTCTCCTGCGTTGGACTATCGGTCGGCATCGGCAACGTCTGGAGGTTTCCCTATCTGGCGTACAAAAACGGCGGTGGTAAGTGCAAGCTTGAATTTTCTCAATTTACCTTAATTATTTTTAGTCGCTTTGCAGCCTACGGCAGATCTTTCACTACTCCAGCCGAGCGAGGTATTTTCAAAATTCGTCTACGATGTCTAGAAATCGATAGGTATTTTCAGTGGTTTTAATTTGGGTCGTAGACAGTGACACGCGGTGTTGCTGTTGCATCTCGAATCGATTCCACCCATTTTCCATCCAATTGTAGACTGCTGGAATTATTTAGTCGGCGTATTTTCGATGGTTTCGCCGCTACTGGCTGAAATTTCCATCATTTGGTTTAGATATCTCTCCGAGTTGACAATTTTTTTTTCAATCGAATAACAGCGTAGGAGAAATTTTGCCGGAGGCTCTGCCATGGCACCGTGTTGGAGAATACGAATATTCAGCTCGAAAGGGCATTTACTAGCTACTGCAATGTTGTATTTGTTTTTTGCCCTGACATGACATGCTTTTCCCATTTACCACCGTCGTAATCAATTTCGAGAGCTCTTCGTTCAGTAATCCAGTATTCTCCTTCGAGCTTGAATTTTTAACTACATAAATATACAGTTACCTACCTAGATTAATGAGCCAGAATTAAGTTCTAATTGAAGAATAAGATAGCTAACTGCCGAATACGATTTATGCTGATAAGTTAAAAGTCACTATTAGTTTGTTACGAGTTACGAGTGTAGGTGCTTATGAGAATGAGATTAGGACGACGTCGTTATTCGCTTCAAATAAGTTCACGTACTTTAAACGAATAAATCGATAAGTTAATACTCGTATTAGTTCGCCCGTGTATACCATTCGTGTACTTTTTTATATTATTCATTTTTTTTTTTTTTTTTTTTTTTTTTTTTTTGCAAAGCTTACAAGGTTTACCTACTGAGATTTGAGGGAAAAATGCCTATAAAAATGACGTGTATATCTGTACATAATTACAGATTGTCAAATTTCGAAGTTGGTAAAAATTTACAATAATTATCATGTGGTAAAAGTAAATCTTTCAAAATTTTAAAATAATTTACTAGAAGAATTTTAAAAATCATATCAATTTTTTCAACAACTTAAAACTGTTAAAATTTTTGAGTTTTATCAAAATTTCGAATTTTTACAAAACTTTGAAGGTTTATTATAATAAAGAAGAAAAAATTCATCAAACTTTGAAATTATGATCTAAAATTATTTATATCTAGAGAATTTGGTTGCATATACTACATATATTTGCACTTCTAAATTTGAATAATCACTCGATTGTAAATTTTGATCAAATTTCAAAAATTGTTGAACTTTATAAACATTTTAAAAACTCCTCCTGAAAATATCTGAATTTTTTAAATTGGGTGAACTTTTTAAAAATTACTCCCTAAATTTTTTTGATTGAAAGAATTATTCAAACTTTATTATTATTTTGCTTTATTTTTATTATTATTTTTATTTTTTGAAAAGTTGAGCATGATCTAAATAAAATTATACCTATTGGTAATTTCAAAATTTAATAAAAATTAAAATTATCTACTTGGTTTTAAATTTTTACTAAAATTTTAAAAATTATAAAAATTTATCAAAATTTGAAAATTGATCTTTTCAAAATTTTATATAATTTGTCGAAATTTTTCAAATTGCTTCAATTTAAAAACTACCAAATTTCAAATTTTCTCCGTAATTACTGGTTTATGTGAATTGGTCGAGTTTTTGAAAAATTTTCAATTCCGAATTCTCACAAAATATTGAAAACTGTACAAAATTTATCAAACTTTGACAATTACGTTTTCAACAATTTTAGAAAAATTCAGCAGAATTTTTTAAAATGGGCAAACTTTTAAAATTCGTCCAATTTGAAAAATTTTAAGAATTCGTCAGAATTTTAAAATTGATATTCGTAAAAATTTCCATGAAATTTGGGAGGGATTTTCAAAATGAGTCTTTTCAACAAAAAAAATCAAATTTCGTCAAGCTTTGATTTGTGTTTTAAATATTTTGTAAATTTACCTGTTTTTTTTTTTATTTGGTCGTATTTTTAAAAAATACAAAATTTTAAAACTCCCGAAGCCCTTCCCAGCCCTCCGGACACCTGTAATTCGTACTATTTCAAGTCCGGAGGGCTGGGAAGGGCTTCGGGAGACCCCAATCCCAAAAGGAAGTGAATATTCGAATTCAGCACCCTCGAAAACATAACAAACGACATGCCGCACCCCACCATCCCCCTGGGACCCCACATTTTTCAAAATTTGAGGGGCCGTGAGGGGGCTTGAGGGGGTTTTATCAAAAAATAAAGTCGAAATTCGAACTCAGCACTATCGAAAACATAAGAAACGATATGTCACACGATTTTTTTCATTTGGATCAATTTTTCCCCAAATTTGGGGGGCTGTAGAGAGCTTGGTATGGGTCCTATCAAAAAATCAAGGTGATATTCGAATTCAGCGCTATCAAAAACGTAACAAACGATATGTCACTCATTTTTCAAAAAAAATTTGAATTTGAGTCAAAATTTTGGAGCGCCATGCCCCCCAGGGGTCTTGAGATCTCACGACGAAAATCATTTCAGGTAATGCAATATGAATATACCCGCTCACAGGAATTTTTTGAAATTTTTTAATTATAGCTCCCAAATTTGATAAACTTTTGAAATTTGAGCTTTTCTCAAAAAAGCTCAACTTTTGTTTTTTGCAACTTTCAATAATGATTCTGAATCGCCTTTCAATGCTCTTCAAACCCCCGTTTACAGATTTTCGCTATCTATTATAGATCTTGACTTATGCTTCACCAAAGTTGGGTATCATAACAAGAAATCGCCAAAGTTGAAAAACAAAAGAGCCCCCTCCCCCCCACAAACCCAAGGGGGTTGAGGAGAAAAAAAATGGATGTTCTCCCACTTTTGGGATTAGGAGAACCCATAAAAAAATTTTGAACGAAATCTGAAGACCCAACCGAAAAAATTGGCCGAATTGGTATGGAATGACCCATTATTTTTTTCAAAAGTTTTGAAAAATTAAAAAATTGTTACAATTTGTTGAACGTCGAAAATGTACATACGTCTTGAGAATTTTGAAAACTTGAATTTTTTTCAGTGAATTTCGAAAATTGTAAAAATTTATCGAATTTTAATACACTTAGTTGTTTTTTTTAAACAATTTTAGAAAATTTAGCTGCATTCTTAAAATTGAACAATTTTTTTAAAATTCATTCAGTCTAAAAAATTTCAAAAATTCGTTGAAATTTGAAAATCGACATTTAAAATTTTTAGGTTATATTTCATTGAAATTTTTTTCTAAACAATTTTTAAAAATTTAGCTGCATTCTTTTAAAATTCAACAATTTTTTAAAATTCGTTCAGTCTAAAAAATTTTAAAAATTCGTTTAAATTTGAAAATTGATATTTAAAATTTTTATGTTCTATTTCATTGAAATTGTTTTCTGAATAATTTTGTAAAATTTAGCTGAATTTTTAAAATGGGACAAGTGTTCAAAATTCATCTAATCTAATAAATTGCAAAAATTCGTTGAAATTTGAAAATTAAGATTTTAAAAATTTGGAAAAAATTTAAAATTGATTCTATTTTTTCAAAAAAAAAAAAAAAAATTGCGAAAATTCATCAAGTTTAAAAATTTACTTCTTTGGTTGAATTTTCAAAATTGTCCGAATTTTTAAAAATCACTCAATTTTAAATTTTCATCAAATTTTTGAAAATTTTAAAAATGTAACACAAAAAATGTGAAAATTTAATAATCACCCACTTTGAATAATTTTGAATTCTCATCATATTGAAAATTCACAAAATTTTCAAAATATTGTTGTGAAAATTTTTGAAATTTTTTTTTTTAGGTACGATTTGATCATTTCTGGGTTGAATTTTTTTTAGGTCATATCGCGTCTATATTTTTCTAACAAGGCCCGGGACTGTTCACTGTTGCAGCTAATAAAAGTTTGATGGCTACGATCGTCGTTCAACTTAATATTTACAAAGACGTCCCAAGAAGGATGCAGGCGAGAGGGCGAGTGGACGGGTTTTCAAGCGTGGGTATCTCGAGCGTGGCAGTACGACGACGGCACGTTTTGTTTGAACGACGATTGTATCCTAAGTCTTAAGTCGAACAGTATCGCGGTATCGTGAACTGTGCCAATTAACGCTCGATTCATGCGCGAACGCTGATCTTATTGTCGATAAAGATTCGTAGTCGGGCTGAGAGAATAGGGAATTGGGGATGCGGAAGCTGAATCTGAATCTGAAGCTAAAGCCGAAGACGTGAGACGAGCGGGGGTGCAATTAATTAAAAGTTCTCACGTCGTTCGTCGACAATTTTAACGTAGTTCTTCGACTATGCGAAGGGAGACGAGCCAAATTACGGAGAAACGTAAATGCATAATACGTATACTTACGAGTACTTACTTACTTACTTACTATGTGCTCTAAGAAGGGTGCAGCTGCAGCACAGCGTGCACTAATTCAACTTTACTCGTATTTTGTACAGTGCTTTGGTGAAATCGACTTGTGAATAAACGCCAAGACTTCGGTATTCGACATCCGAATACGACGAGTCGATTGTATTTAATCGTAAGATAAATTTCTAGTCCGGATTTCGCGTTGCAGTTTCTCAATTAATTGTACGTCTATAACGTACAATGAGATCGAGTTTTGAAATTCCAAGTTAATGGGTCCTCTTATTAGAAATGTCAAAATCAAATCCTGATTTACAAACGATCGATGAAACGAATAGGGAAAAAAATTACAACAAAATATAATTTTAGAAGCACCTGACGAATTTACTGTCCAAAAAAATTCCCTACAAAGATAGACCTACGTCAGTTTGTCAAAGTACGGATACAGTTCTGAGTATACTCGCTCCAACCATAAGTGGCTTCTTTGCAGAAATCCTCGACGGTGATCAGTTCGACATTCTGTTCGGGTTTATCGTTCTGTTCGGCGCATTTGATGAAATACTTCCTCGCTATATCGTACAGAGCTTTGAATACGTTCTCGGTGGTCTCCTTCGAGCGTAACGTTTCGTCGTAGTCTTCGCTGTGTAGCTCCATTTTCAAGCATTTTTCCACGCACAGCAGATCCGATTCGCAGATCTTGGTGGCGGTATCGTAAAGCCATAGAGCCTGCCGTGAGCTCTTGGACTCCCTGAAGAAGCCCATATCGAATCTCGGCTCGTCGTCTTCTAGATTGAAAAGCTCGCAGAACGAACTGCAGAATTTTTTCCATAGGCAGAATGTTTGACATACTTCGTACATGATGGACCAAAATATCATGACTCTTTTTCGCTCGCTTTTGACTGCCTCCGGTAGCACTTCGACCTATAAATATCGAAGTCGTGGTAAACATCGAGAATTCATCAACAGTTCAAAGGGGAAGTCCCAAAATTTGGCAATTTAGAAGCCACTGGAGAGTCATTATACGTCAATTACGTGTTTTTTTTTTTTTTTTTTTTTTTTAAATTAAAAATCTAAATTCTAAATCCTTGGATTTGAAAAAAAAAAAAATTTGTGGAGTAATTTTTTTAATTTTATGGGTTGTTATTATATTTTGCAATGAAGTAATGAAAAAAATTCAATTTTTTTTTTCAATAGATACATTAATTTTTGGAGAAAAAGGTTTCTCAATTTTTTTGGAAAATAACTTCTCAAGTTTTTTTTGTTGAATAAATGAAGATTTTTAAAAAAAATTTGAAAGAAAAGTTTTCTGAATTTTTCTGTAGTAAGAGTTTTCTCATGTTGTGGAGGGGGGGGGGGGGTCTCTCAATTCTTATGAAATGGGAAATTTTCCAATTTTGTGGAACACATTTTTATTTTTTTTTATTTTTTAATGTTTTCAACTTTTCTAAAGTAAAAGTAATTTTAATTTTTTTGAGAAAAAATTTCTCGATTTCTTTATAGGTACTGAAACATTTTTTCAATTTTTTAGGAACATTTGGAATAAATTCTCAATTTTTGTTGAAATGAAACAACTTTTTTTTTATGAAAAATCGTACTTACAAATGAAAAAATACCTATTTCATACCTACCGATTAAAAAATCGTATGAACTTTTTGAATGAAAAATCTTCCAATTTTTTTGTAGACATAATATTTTTTCAATTCTTTTAAAAGGTAGAAAAGAGTGAACATATTTTTTAGATTTTTATTATTGTTATTATTATTTTTTTTTTTTTGAAAATCTTCCAATTTTTTGGATTAAAGAATGTTTTTAATTTTTTCACAATTACTTTTTTCCCGATCATTTTTTCTACCACTTTTGTGGAATAAAAATTTTAAAATCGTTCATTTTTATTGGAGAGAAACTTCCTCATGAAAAATTTTAAATTTTGGAATCATTTTTGTGAAAAAAAAGATTTCTCAATTTTTCTTCAATAAATTTTTTTTTGAGAAAAAAATTCTCAATTTGTATAGAATGGGAAATCTCGAAATTTTTTGGAATGAAAATTTAAAAATCCAACAATTTTTCATATAGTCTTCAATTTCCAATTTTTTGGAAATGAAAATATTTTTCATTTTACTATTCAATCTCTCAAGTTTTTTCTAATAAAAATTTTTGAAACTTTTTTGGGAGTAGGTAAATTTTTCAGTTATTGAAAAAAAATTAGAATAAAAAATCTTTTAATTTTTTGGAGCGCTAAAAATATTATGTTTTTTTTTAGAATGAAACAATTTTCTAATTTTTTTGACTTTTTCTCACACAAGCCCTCATTTTTGAAAAATTTTTCGAAATAGAAAAAAATTCGTGTGGCGTATCGCATTGCTTGTTATGTTTTTAATAGAGCTGAATTCGAATATTCGCTCACTTTTTTGCTCGGTGTCTCCCAAAGCCTCCTCTTAGCCCATTTGTTCAAATTGAAAGAAACTTTTCTCCTTTGGAATTGCAAAAATATCAAATTACTTACTTCGGAAGCAGGATCTTTGGCTGATACGAGCACGTGACACATTCGAATAACAACCACAACAACGAGTATGGCTACAAAATACTTCATCCTCGGGTATCGTATCAAGATCAACACATCTCGACTCGGTCACTATTTTTGTTGCCCATAAAGATTGTTGTGAAAACAATGACTGGCAACTAGGTCCATCGCATCGCATCGCGTTGGAAAAAAGCTTAATATTGCTTGAGTTTTTCGCTGCTGGATTCGGTGTGCTACGGTGCTATATAGTTTCGATACGCGTGTTACGCCATCGTTCGTTTCCTGTAGGTAATAGGTATACATTGTCGAAGGTCGTGAAGAAAAAAAATATCCGCGAAAAAAAAGAGTCGAATAAAAAGTCTGGACGTGTTCGATTTACTATATAGATAATATTTTTCTTGGTCGTAATTAAATAATTTGACGGTCGATAAGCGATCCGAGAATGTCGTTTAACGAATTCTTAAAGGATGAAGCTTCGTTGTATTATTGTTTTGGTTGAAGATTTTCATCGAGACTGTACAGCAATCCAATTAAATACCTACCTATTAAGAATTGAAATTGCCAGAACTCCGAGGCAGCAGGGAGCTTTTAATTTTTTATTACTCGATTTCTCTTCAATCTTGCCTTACAACTGACCTCATTATTAATGTTTCAAATTTTCTAGAAGAATTTGAGAAATCATTTTTTTATTTCAAAAAAATAATATTGAAAAAATGTGGAAAAATTAGGTATTTTTTTTAAATGAAAAATTATTCTATATTTCAAAAAAAAAAAAAAAGGAACTTGAAAAATTTTATTCCAAAAAATTAGAATTTTTTTATCCTACAAAATTGGAAAATCTTATTTCATTCTAAAAAATTGAAAAAATTTTAATTACAACAAATTAAAAAAAAAATTGTTCTAAATTTTTTTTTTAAAAATCATTCTAAAAAATTGGGAAAAAATTAATTCTAAAAAATTGGAAAAACTTTCATTTTAAAAAATTGTTTTAAAAAAATTGTTCTAAAAAATTGTAAAAAAATTTCATTCTAAAAAGTTGAAAAAATTTCCATTCTAAGAAATTGAAAAAAAATTTATTCTAAAAAATAAAAAAAAATCTCATTCTAAAAAATTGAAAAAATTCTCTCCTAAAAAAATTGAAAAAAATTTTTCCTAAATTTTTTTAAAAAAAAATCATACTGAAAAATTAGGAAAAAATTAATTCTAAAAAATTGAAAAAGCTTTCATTTTGAAAAATTGAAGAATAAAATTGTTCTAAAAAAATTGTAAACATTTTTTTTTCTGAAAAATTTTAATAAGTCCCAATTCTCAAAAAATATAATTTTTTTATTGAGTGAAATTTTTTACATCAAGTTCAAATTTTTTGCGCAGTTCGGGATTTCTCACGTGGTGCTTCTCACCATGTGAGAAATCTCATGTGGTGCTCGAGCACGAGAGCAACTGGGCTAACGCCGCCGGCCATGATTGGGACTGCTCGAAACGTGAATATCTGCGAAAAAAGAGAGGTTGGAAATATATATTAGGGTTTGATTTTGATTTTTTTTCTGTCGTCGAGTGATTATTTCTCAATTCAGCAATTGGAGCGAACGATAAAACCTGAACAAGCGAGAGCTGACAATTGACATAATGGGTCTTTGGAGGATTGGCGATATGGCTGCGACAAAAACACAACGCAATATGTTACGTCATAATACGCCTCGTATCAAATTCATTCCACCAATTACCGGCGAATTTACGTCAAAATAGGAACACGTAGCCGTACGCATGTGGCAAATTTCGCCGCAGCGAATACGTATAAAAAGTCTTAACTCGCAGTAAATTCAATTTACATGATGGATACGACGTTTTGGTACTCGCTTTACCGTCTACGTCGCGTCGTCAGCTTTACGAAATTCTCAAAAATTTATACTTACTCGTCTCTCTGGTTAGCTGAAAATCTCTGGTTTCACGCAGAACACTCGGATCGAGTTCGTCCGTTGCAATACCGGAAAATTTCATAGTACCTAGCTACCTACCCCGAGTGAGGTGGTGAGATGTAGGTATTCTAGTACTATACCTACTTAATACCTACCTACTATTTTTAGGTCATTTCGCGACGCGTGAATGCTTTTACGCAAAGTCGACGTTTGAATGTTTTGCCAACGGTAAAAGCGCGAATCTTACCTACGTAATTTAATTGTCAGCGACGCGAAAGCGAAATGTTAATTTTACAACTTAGTCGAGCTTTGAGGAAAATGAGTCGAGGCGACGACGCGAAGGTTCATTTTGTTTTTGTTAGATGAATTATTGTTTTAATTACACGCGGAATGTAGTTTGTGTAGAGAGCAGGCTTGGTAAAAAGATATCGTTGTTCAACGTTTTTTTCACATTTGTACAAATTACCTACCTACGTAAAGTTTGTGATCTTTAAAACTTGGCTAATTTGAAGATGAAGAAAAAGAACAAAATTCTGAAAAGAAATAGGGATTATTTTCTAATTTTTAGCGCATTTTTACTGTTTCACGGAAGGGTGGTTTTCAAACATTTTTTACGAATACTTATCTGCCATTGTACTATTAACCACTTGAGCTATTTCCATACCCCTCGTGACACATTTCTTATAATTTTGAATTTTGCACCCCCCCCCCCACCCCCGGGGGCTCCAGTTGAGAATTTTTCAAAAGCAATATCGAAAACGGATTTGGAAGGTAAGAAAACTTGGATTTGAATACCTCACAATCATGCCATTTATGGTAATTTTGAATTTTGCTTCTCTCCCATGGGGAGCCCTATCGAAAAATTTTCAAAAAAAAAAAAAAAAAAAAACTGATTCAGTTCGGGCTTTAGCCCCACGCAAAAAATATCTTCATTTTCAAATAGTCATTTAAATTAACATAAAAATTCAACTAAACATGGACACAGTGCATTCATTCTTTTTTTTTTTTTTTTTTTTTTGATTCTTTGTCATTTTACGAAAACCGAAATGTTTTAGGTGTTTTCATTATTTTTATTATATAATTTTTCTAAGTTCTAAAAACCAAATTTGAATTTTTCAAAACTTTTGAGAGATGAATTTCAAATTTTTTTTTAATTTAATTTCGTTGGAAAAATTGCCCAAAAATTTTTTTCTCATTAATCGGCTCCATTTTGAGAGGTTCTGATGAAAAAATTCATAATTTTTCATTTTTTTTCATTTTTGGAGATGCCACGTAATAAGTATGGGCTGGTACCTTATTATACATGGTGAATCACCCATTTTCTTTAAAATTTAATTTCTTTGAAAAAATTTCCCAAAAATTGTTTACATTTTCCCAAAATTCAATTTCATTGGAAAAATTGCCAAAATTTTTTTTTTTATTATTATTCGGGTCTATTCTGAGAGGTGCTGATCAAAAAATTTTGAATTTTTCAATTATTCCCATTTTTGAAAAAAACAGATTTTTCAAATTTTCCTCAAATTATTTATTTTTTTTGAAAAAATTGCTCAAAATTTTACACTATTCGGGTCACTTCTGAGAGGTTATGATGGAAAAATTCTAAATTTTTCAATTATTCGCATTTTTGAGGAAAATTCATTTTTGTAATGTAAAAAGGTCCGGGTTTTTCGCGGATCTTTTTACATGGGAAATTTCACATTTTCCCAAAATTCAATTTTATTGGAAAAATTGCCTTAAAAAAACCTTTTTCTCATTATTCGGGTCCATTCTGAGACATCCTGATGAAATTTTTTTGAATTTTTCAATTATTCCCATTTTTGAAAAAAACGGATAAGTATTTCAAATTTTCCATAAATTTAATTCCTTTGAAAAAATTGCTCAAAATTTTTTTTCTCACTAGGTATTCGGGTCACTTCTAAGAGGTTATGATGGAAAAATTCTGAATTTTCGATATATTCCCATTTTTGAAAAAAAAAAATCATTTTTGTCATGTAATAAGTATGTACCTACGAGTACATGTTGAATTTAAAATTTTCCTTAAATTGAATTATTATTCGGGTCCGTTCTGAGATGTTATGATGAAAAAATTCTAAATTTTTCTATTTTTTTTATGAATTGCACATTTTCCTCAAAATTTAATTTCTTTGAAAAAACTGCCCAAAATTTTTTTTCTAAATATGTACCTAATCGAGTCCATGAAAAATTAATTGGGTATTTTTTTTAGCTTCGAAACTATTGCCACATTCGTTAAGAAGTGAAAAAATTCTGTTTACTTATTTCTACAAACCTTTAGAGCTTTATATTTCATATATGTACGTATGTCTATGCTAGACCTACATTGAATATAAAGCCTACTCTGAAAAAAAAATACCTATCGAATAAGATGAAAATCGCTGACCCAGATACAAATAATTTACTCGACTATGTATCCATCCATAATGTAGCCGGTTTATAGCAAAATATTATACCTACCCTTTTGAAAGATTACAGATTTGAAAAGCTCGTTACAGATTAAACGATTGTACCGATATACGTGACGGTTCTACGATGTGGCATGGTTTTGGAGGGGTGGGGAGGGGGGCAGCAGCATCGCATTCGAGCGGGATATCTGACTAGGAGTTTTTTCCTCTTTTTTTTTTCGCTCCGATTCGTTCCATTTAATATGGTGTTGTTGTAGTTGTAGTTGTAGTAGTTGTTGGATGTCGGTTAAAATGAAACTTTTGCCACGCAAGGACTAGGATTACGTTTACTCGAACGAGCTTACGCGTACCTATATAATTGACAAAATACGAATACAAACATTTTCGCATACTTTTACCTGGTCTCAAAAGTTTTTCTCGCATAAGTACGCGACGCGACGTAGAGCCACAGCGACTGAGAGAAAGGAAGGAAGGGGGAAAACAGAGCGAAATACGCGAGAAAAAATCTCGCCGAATGAAACCTTTTGCGTGAGTGTATGAGCATGGTATATGGGGGGGGGGCGCAGGCGTTGCTAGAATAAATGGCAGCAGAGGAGGTATTATACAGGGTGTTCCACGAAGCATCCGCAATAGGGTGGCCCTTACTTTTCGAATTTTGGAAATGTTGTCGGGACGGGGAGTCAATTGGTGACATATTGGTAGAAAATAATTCCCTATTTTTTATTTTTCCTCTAACTGAATTTTAAGCCGTTTCTCAGGGCCCCCAAATTTGAAAAAATCAAAAAAATAGAAAAAATAGAACATTTTGAAAATTTTTGAAAATTTTTAGCAAAATGGTCATATAGGAATGGTATTTCTATAAGACAAGACCATTTTCGATCATTTCTTATCTTTACCCCCTTTTCATGGGACATGAAAAAACGTCATTTTTTACGTTTTTTAAAAAATTTGAAAAAATGGCTAAAAATTAAAAAAAAAAAAAAAAAAATTGAATAAAATGGTTTCAACATACATGTTATCACCCAAAAAGGTCATTTACGGTGATTTTTCCCCACTGCCGTATCAGTGAAATTTTTTCAAAAACTATCAAAAATTGAAAAAAAGTAGGTTCCCAAAAATGAAGGTAAGGATGAAAAATCGCCGTAAATGACCTTTTTGGGTGATAACATGTATGCTAAAAACATTTTATTCAAAAAAAATGTTTCTTTAATTTGTAGTCATTTTTTTCAAATTTTTTAAAAAACGTAAAAATGACGTTTTTTCATGTCCCATGAAAAGGGGGGTAAAGATAATAAATCATCGAAAATGGTCTTGTCTTATAGAAATACCATCCCTATGACCATTTTGCTAAAAAATTTTAAAAATTTTCAAAATGTTCTATTTTTTCTATTTTTTTGATTTTTTCAAATTTGGGGGCCCCTGAGAAACGGCTTAAAATTCAGTTAGAGGAAAAATAAAAAATAGGGAATTATTTTCTACCAATATGTCACCAATTGACTCCCCGTCTCGACAACATTTCTTAAATTCGAAAAATAAGGGCCACCCTAATCCACAATATTTCAATTATAAACGCAACTTCAGTAGACAAACAAACGTCACTACTGAGAAGTTTTCAAAATTTAATGATTTTCAAACTTGCGCAAATTTTTTAGGAAAAATTGGAATTTTGGTGATTTGTAAATATTTGATTACATATTTTTCAAAATTTTTCTCATTCTAAGGTTTTGTTAAAATTTTGACAAATTTTCAAATTTTAATAAATTTTTAAAATTTTCTAGTGTTGAAATTTAAATCTTTTCAAAAGTTGAATCAGATTTTAAAATTTGGCAAAATTTTATAAAGAAAAATTCAAATTTCGTAATTTGATAATTTCTATATTTTAATGATTTTTTTCAAGTTGTATCAATTTTTAGACTTCAGCTAAATTAAAAAAAAAAATTGAAAGGTCAGTTTCTAAAATTTGGTAAATATTTGAAATTTTATACTTTTTAAATTCGTTAAATTTTCCAAATTTAGTAACTTTTTCAGTATTGTAGGTATAATAAATATTGGAATTTTGATCATTTTTGAATTTTAAAATAATTCTTTCAAGTTGGACAAATTTTTAAAATTGGGCTGAATTTTCAAACCAAAAAAAAAGGGTTAATTCGTAAAGTTTGATCGATTTTTGAAAAAAAACTCACTTCTAAATTGAATAGATAAGCATTTTAAAATTTGGAAATTTTCCATCTTTAGAATTCGTTAGATTTTTTTTATTTTGAGAAAATCTCATTGGAGGTCTTGCAAAAGGTTTTTCTTTTTGATTTTGGAATTTTGTTAGACGCTTGCAAAATAGATTCTGATCATTAATCTCTGCATTCACCTTATTTCAGTACCAAAAGAAATAACAATTTTTTCTTCGCTATATCGACATGTTTTGTACGTCAGACGTAGGTACACGCTTTAAATGAAGCATCGCAACCGCCCTTTCGAACGCACCTCCGAAGGTGTGCAGTACCTCTAACCTATTTCAAAAGACCATCCGATATTTCGCACGTTCGACTTCGACTCCGCCCGCTTAAGCTTATTTAAAATTCCGCCCAACAACTTATTACACAATCTCTCACGAGAATCACGTTGCGTCGAACGAAAAAACTTAGTTCTTCGTGAATCAAGCCCGGCTACAGCCTGGCTTGGCCTGGCCATCGAGGTCGACTGCAGTAAAATTCGACCCTACGGAATACTCGGAAAACTCGCCTCGATTTCGTTCTATAAAAGTCAAAATCGAAAAAAAATTTTTTAGGAGATGAGATAAGAATAAGTTGGAAACTGTACCTAACAGAAAAAGACAAAATTACAGAGATGGGAAATACGCGGTAAAAAAACATTCGAACGTGCTCGATAAAATAAATAACATCTTCTAAAAGGAGATATTAGATACAAAAAAATTTCCTCGATGCGGCCTTTTTAAATACCTATAAATACATTTTTCGAAGCAAAAGCCGGTCGCAAGAGTAATTTGTAAACATGGGGGGAAAAGAGAAAATAGAGGGAAAACGTTCTCTTTAGCCATTATGAATTTCTGCGAGTAAAACTCGTTAAAGTAAAACCTTTGCACACCGGAGGAAACTCTATACTTACGTCATCTCGATTTCAGGCAATCCGCTTTACATTCGCAGTGAACGAGCTAACACAACGTGACACGTTCGTTTCCCAACCAAAGGCCGAAATCTCACACCACCACCCCCCCCCCCCCCCCCCCAAACTTCAAGCTGGAATCCGCCTCATAAGTCATAACGTGGAATGTAGGTAGGTCTAGGCACTATAGGTAGGCACTCGTTTTGTCTAAAAACTAGGTGTATCAACACTCGGCTAACAAAACAATTTTAGTCCCAATTGAAAAATGTTAACAAAAATTGTGTATTTTGATTTCAGAAACAATTTTAGTTTTGGTTATTACAAAAAAATTGATTGGACTACTTCTTCCCCTCCAATTTCAAAATTGGAGAGGAATGAGTGGTTCATTAAAAATTTTTGTAATAACCAAAATTGTTCCTGAAATTAAAATACACAACTTTTGTTTGAAACATATTTTTCAATCGAGACCTTGTACCAGTGAGTTGTACCTCAAGTTCTAATCAATTTTTGAAATCGGATTCATTTTTCAAGTTTGTACTTGGAATTTTTGTAATTTTCAAAAATTGATAGAACATTTTAAATTGGGTAAATCTGAATTTTAATACGTTTTTTAAAATTGGGCCAATTTTTGAAAATCTGCCATAATTTTCAAGAAAAACATCCATTTGAAAATTTTTAAAATTTATTGATAGAATTTATATTTGAAAATTTTCAAATTTTAATAAATTTTTAAAATTCTTTGGAATTATCAAAAAATTGAAAGATCAATTTTTGCAAATTTTTCTGATTTAATAAATTTGAGCCCTATAGATGCAAAATTCGCCAAGTCCAATTTTTTTCGAAATTCACTTTTTTCGCGACTCGTATACTAGGTACCATCCTCCAGAAAATCCGCCAAGTCCAGTTTTTACACAAGTAATCGGCCATCAAAGATCGCTGTTCCATTCAAAAACAGCCAGTTTTGGAAAGTTTCTGATTCAGTTACGAAACGTTTCTGTGACCAGAAATCTTACCCGGCACTACTCCCTACAACATATACTCAATGCGTAAATAACAACCCATTTATATGAAGTGAAATTCCTAAAAATCAAAATCTCAAATTTACGTTTTTCGTCTCCCCTAAAAAAATTCAAAAAGTGGACTTGGCGGATTTCGCATCTATAGGGCTCATTTGTAAAAATCTTTAAAATTTTGACTTTTTAAATTTTAAAATTCTAGAAAATTTTCAAATTCCAACAATAAAACTTGAAAATTTTCAAATTCCAAAAAATAAAACTTGAAAATTTTAAAATTTTGAAAAATTTTTAATTTTAAAAATAGAGTAGTTTTGTACATTTGCCAAATCCAAATTATTCAAAATTTTCAAAAAAATTTAAGATTCGTGTTTGAAACTTTTGAAATGTGGCTACTCGTACTTTCAGAAAATAAAGTAAATCATTCAAGTTGAGGATACAATTGAAAATAATCGAAATTCAAAAATTTGAAAATTAGTTGGGTAATTTTGAAATTTTAATTAATTTTATTTGAAATTGTAAAGTAAAGTAAAGCATTTATTTGTAGTTCAAAGCATTCGCCTTATTTACATTGTCGCGTTCCTATATTATATAATTTTAGTATCAAGTTGATATTTAAAATTGAAAAAAATTTCAAACATTGTTCAAAATTCAAATTTTATAAATATTAAAAATTTGATAAACTCGAGAATTTGGCTCAATTGTGAGCAACTTTTGGTGATTTTTAATATTTTTGTTTAAAATTCAAAATTTAAGAATTTTTCAACTTTTTTCTGTGCCTTGGTTCGGTTAATCGATAGTTTTACCGTGAAACAAATTTTTTTTCGCGGCTGTTAACTATAATTGGATCGACTGTGAACGTTTCTTGAATGTTTACATTTTTCGTAATTTGCTAGAATTTTAAAATATTAAGTTTATACCAAAACCTAATAAATTTTTAAAGATTTTAAATTTCAGGTAATATTCAAGAATTTCACAATGATCATAATTTTATAAAATTTATTCTAATTTTTATATTAATTCAATTTTTAAACTTTGTTGAATTTTCAAAAAAAATTAAAAGCGTCAATTTTTGTACAACTTTTGATCGAAATGCGATTGTTGATTGTTTTGTTCTATAATTTTACATTTTTTGGTTACGAGTTTGACACGAAGTCCTGAAAAATGTCGTTTAGTATGTTTTTAATTTTCATTCGGTATTTTCGTATTCAATTACCCCCTAGAAAAAATTGGTCTACACGAATCGTATTCTAAAACAATTAGAATTGAATAAAAAGCTGCTAAGAATGAAAATGTGAATTTAAAAATGGTGAAAAGTCGAGATATTGTTGAAAATTGTAAAAAATTAGAAAAATTGAGAAAAATATATAAAATTAAATTACTACCTAATGTTTTGTAAAAAACGGCAAATTGAAACATTTTCACATGTCATTTCGATTTCAAAAGTTCGAGAAGGGGTTTGGCTTGATTTATAAATCGTTTGAAAAAATTATCCAAGTATTCGTTTTTTGAAAATTTGTAAAAATAGTACGATCATTATTCTCGGAATAGGTCGGTCCAACGCTGAGCGTCGTCATCACCCTTAGCATGGTTTTGCATCTGTGTTTGTGTTTCGTTTTCGTATCGTGTTTGCCAACGTAAGTGTTATTTATCGGGCCATTTGGGTAATTCGAAGGCGAGAGTTAAAGCCACGCAGACGGAGCCGAAGCCGGGGCCGGGGCTGGGGTCGCGCCGAACCAGGCGTAAGCGCGTCGTTAGCGCGAATATTTATGGGCTCCGGTGGATGCGCGACACACGGCGACCGTGGGCTGCGATGGGGTATGGGTTGAGGGTGTGGTAGCGTAGCAAAAATCTATAGTCGGTTTGTAGTTGTACGAGAAAGCGGAAAAAATGTGGCGAAAAAAAACATACGAAACGAGAGAGAAAAGAAAGGCCAGCCGAGAAAGGCGAGAAAAATTTTTAATTTTTCCATTTCTCGTGCGATGGCGATGAAAAACGAAACACGAAACGAGGCCATGCGGATTTTGCACGTCGACCTTGAACTAATTTTCACTGGAGCAAGCCCGCGCCCCCCTCCTGCCTTAGCTGGTCCTTTGTAGTTTGTACTTCCGGCGGCCGTTTATCTCGATCGTCCCTGTTCCGCAGCTCCGCAGCTTTGAGCTTGCTCCCGCCGTATGTTACACTACGACTATCTACCTGCGCCGAATGAGACACATCTTTTCAAAAGGCATGGAGATGTGCCTAGCTGATGTCGTGTTGGTGTTGTACTTGGCACTGGAGCTCGACCGAGCCCCCCGTGGAGGGGAGGGGTGCAGGTGGTAAATGGTAACCTTGCCATGCCGGTGTTTAAAATAAAAATTGTATCGTCATAGACGTGTAACGCGCTCGCTGTCTGAAAAGATTATCGCCCTGTGATTTTATTAAATTTCCACGTCATGTCGTAACCAATTTCCTCGCCTTGTCGGTTGTCGTTCACTTTCTCCTCTCTCTTTGACGATGGCCTTTTAATTGCGACGCGACGGTGGCGTCTGCCTGATGGCTCTGGCTCTGGCATGACACTGAAATAGCTTCTTTTTTCATGTTACAGGAGCGTTCCTCATTCCATACTTGATCATGCTGGCGTTGGCTGGAAAACCCATGTACTTTCTGGAGCTGGCCATCGGACAGTTTGGTGGTGTTGGACCGCTGGCATTGTGGAATTGTTGTCCTATCGCTCAGGGTAAGTTGATAGTTGATGATTATGCAACTACTACTACTATATTACGTCAAAATTCCGATGTTGAGTTAGAAGAAATGAGTGATTTTGTGAAAAATATACATTCAAATTTGCCTTATTTGGTTCGATTCAAAATTTTAAAAAAAAAAATCGATTTTCTTGGATACCTATCAAATTCTTCCAAGTTTTGTTGAAACCTGGAAACCAGTTTTATCCAAGTTTCATTCCTACGCAAATTTTTACATTTTTGACTGGAAAATAGAAAAATAAAATACTTATTACTAATAATCTACAAATGCAATCAAAATTTTGCTTAAAAATGAACAAAAAATTGGTATGTAATACCTACTTTGAAAAAATTCATAACAACTTTTACAAAAAATTCTAAATATTTTTCCTAAAAGGAAATACTTTCTCATTTCATTTCATTTTTTTTTTTTTTTTTGAAAAAGCGAAAAAAGCATGACAAATTTTTTTTTTGGAAAAAGCATTTTATTAAACACTATCACTTGAAAAAAAAATTTATAAAATTTTTCATCAGAACCTCTCAGAATGGACCCAAACGGTGAAAAAAAAAATTTGAGCAATTTTTCCAAAGAAATTAAAATTAAGGAAAATATGAAATTCACCATGTGATAAGTATGTACCACTGCCTGGTACTATTATTACATGGCAAAACTGATTTTTTCCAAAAATGGGAATAATTGAACAGCTTTGAATTTTTTTATCATAACCTCTCAAAATGGACCCGAATAGAGAGAAGAAGAAAAATTGGGCAATTTTTCCAAAGAAATTAAATTTAGGAAAAATCTGAAATAATTCACCATGCAATGGCAAAAATGAATTTTTTCCAAAAATGGGAATAATTGAAAATTCCAAATTTTTTCTTCAGAATCTCTCAAAATGGTCCCAAACCCGAATATAATGAGTAAAAAAAATTTTTGAGCAATTTTTTTCAAAGAAATTAAATTTAAGGATTTGAAAACTCAATTTTTCGAAAATGGGAATAATTGAAAAATTCCAATTGTTTTCTTCAGAATCTCTCAAAATGGACCCGAATAATTAGAAAAAAAAATTTGAGTAATTTTTTCAAAAAAATTGAATTAAACATGGCAAAACTGATTTTTTCTAAAAATGGGAATAATTGAATAGTTATGAATTTTTTCATTATAACTTCTCAAAATGGACCCGAATAATGAGAAAAAAAAATGTTTGGGCAATTTTTTCAAAGAAATTAAATTTAGGGAAAATTTGAAATTCATCATGTAAGGGCAAAAATGAATTTTTTCCAAAAAGGGGAATATTTGAAAAACTATGAGTTTTTTTATCTGAACCTCTCAGATTGGACCCGAACAATGAGAAAAAAAATTTTGGGCAATATTTCCAAATAAATTAAAAATTTAAAGGAAAATGTGTAATTTACCATGTAAGAAACCGCTGAAATTTTATTTTAGATATGTATTGTGTTTTTTTTTAGGTAATTTTAAAAATATTGAAATTTTTAATTTTTTGAAGTTTTTTTTTTTGGAACAAAAATTTTAAAAATCATTTTGGAATAAAATATTTCTGAATTTTCTTAGAATAAAAAATCTCTAAATTTTTTTGTTTTCAGTAAAAAAAGAATTCAATTTTCTAAATCACAAAAATTGCTAAAAAAATATTCTCAAAAAAATGGAAAAAATCTACTATTTTTAGAGGGGAAAAATCTATTTGAGATGAAAATGTTTCTTTTTTGTCTTAATTTTGTTGAACAGAAATTTTTTAGAAGAAATCACAATTTTTTGAAGGATAAAAAATCCTTGTTTTTTTATACCTATTATATAGAATTTCCATTAAATTTTGTAAAATGAAAATTTTTCTCTATTTCTTTAAAAGTTTGGATTGAAGAATTTTTTAAATTTTTTTGGAGTAACATTTTTTTGAACTTTTTCAAAATAAAAAATCTTCAATTTTTTTGTGATAATTTCTTTTGGAGGAAAAAAATGAAAAAGTCCAATTTTTAGGATAGAAGAAGCTCTCAATTTTCCGGAGTAAAAAATTGTTGAATATTTTTTGAGAAAACAATCATTCTAATTTTTTTGAGTAAAAAAAACTCAAAAAAATTTTAAATTTCAATTTTTTAAAAATTACTCCAAAAAAAATATCTAAAAAAAGATTTTCTTGAATTTTTCCCCAAAATGGGAATAATTGAAAAATTATGAATTTTTTGGTCATAATCTCTCAGAAAAGACCCGATTATTGAGAAAAAAAATGTTTGGACAATTTTTCCAAAGAAATTAGATTCAAGGCAAATGTGAAATTCACCACGTAATTACACGATATTTTCGAAAATGAAAAAAATTGTAAAATTATGAATTTTTCATCAGAACCTCTCAAAATGGATCCGAATAATGGAGAAAAAAAATTCTTGAACAGTTTTTTCAAATAAATTAAATTTTAAGGTAAAGGTGTAATTCATCATGGCATTTTCGAAAATTAAAAAAATTGATAAATTATCCAAACCTATTTTTTTAAAAACCTATATTTTTGAAAATTGCTTGTTATAAACAATTTTTAAAAATTAAAAATCAATTTTTATGAGTTTTATTGAAAATTGTAAAAAATTGTATTGCTCCACCTTTTATCATTTTTTTCCTTCAAGAATACATTAAAAAAAAATTGTTTAGATTAGGAAATGTTCTATTATAGGAGTGATCTTATGGACGATTATTTATTTCAAATTGAATTAGCAGAACTAATCGTAGATAATATAGGGGTGTTGAACAGTTGATAGGCTCGAGTTCGACGTCCTGGCTCGATCGCGTGTCGAGAAATTTGTTTCTAATTTATTATTTACGCGCGCCTGTTTTGTAAATAGCCTAAAAAGCGTATTCGACGTTACGATAAATACTTTCTTATACAGCGAGCGAATAATGGCTCGATTAGAGGGTATAAATATTTATTTTGTGCAGCTTAGAATAAGGTGAGGTACCTAGTTTTTTTTTTTTTTTTTTTTTTTTCTTCGGACATGAAAGTATACAGTCAGTCAGAATAAACGATACGATACGATACGATACGACCGTTTTAAATAAAGGTATCGTGCGTCGTCGGATCGCGACTCGCTGCGAGTAAGGGTGCTGGTGAAGGGTAGAGCGGGGATGGGAGGGGCTGCATTCACCTGCCTATAGTGCGTGCCTCTACCTATAGTGTACTAAAATAAGATCAATAATTAATGAAAATGTATGCGCGCCGTTTATTAATTAGCTATCAGCTTTCAAAGTGTTGTGTAATTGTTGAAATTGAAATTTTATCGATTATGGTTTATTAATCCGATTCTTCTCGTGTGTATTCGTGGTCGAGGCACGTACTACGTAGGAATTTGTATTTGTCGGCGAGGCGTGGGAAAATCGATTCAATTGGCAATGTCGCATGGCCGATTGGATAATTTATTATAAATGTTAACGTTGGTTTTTTCCTCCCTCGGTTTTTTCTTCTGCTTTTCTTTTCTTTTTCTTTTTTTCATTTTTTTTTCCAACGCCTTTTTAACGTAATATATCTAGTACCTAATACCTAATTCTGTATTGTATCTTTTTATTTTATGAACAGGAGTCGGTGTCGCCATGGTTACCGTTTCGCTGATCGTTTGTATTTACTATAACGTAATTATGTCCTACACCATTTACTACATGGTCGCCTCGGTCAGCAGCGTCGTACCTTGGAGTATCTGCGATCCGGCTTGGGCCAATATGTCCACCTGCTACGTTCGTTCGATGACCACCTCGGCCAAGGTAAACACAAACACACACACCCACACCCAGACAAACCTCGTTTCCGCTAATCATCGCTCGAAGCTCGTAAAAGTCCAATACTACATAGATATCTACTTGTGATTCAAAATTGGAGGGAAGGGAGGGGTTCGATCGAAATTTTTATAATAACTGAAATTATTTCTAGGACTTCAAGCTATAACTTTTGTTTGAAATTTTTTTCAATTTGATCCCTCCTTCCTCACTCCTCTTAATTTTGAATTTGAATAAGTATCTACGGAATGCTATGCAAAATCAGAAAGAAGGGAGGGAGGGGTCCAATTGAAAAATTTTTCAAATAAAAGTTGTAGCTCGAAGTCCTAGGAATAATTTTTGTTATTGTAGAATTTTCGATTTTACCCCTCCCTCCCTCCCTCCACTCCAATTCCGCATGGAGGTGGATTGTTGTTAAATTTTACCAAGTCCAATACTACATCGATACTTGAGATTCAAAATTAAAAGGGGAGGGAGGGGCCCAATCAAAATTTTTGTAATAACCAAAATTATTTCTAGGACTTTGAGATACAACTTTTGTTTGAAAAATTTTTCAATTTGACCCCTCCTTCTTCACTTCTCTTAATTTTGAATTTGAACAAGTAGCTACAAAATGCTATATGCAAAATCAGAAGGGAGATAGAGGTCCAATTGAAAAAATTTTCAAACAAAAGTTGTAGCTCAAAGTCCTAGAATAATTTTTGTTATTATAGAATTTTCGATTTGACCCCTCCCTCCCCTCTAATTTCGCATGGTGGTGGATTGTTGTTAAATTTTACCAATGTCTGGTACTTGAGATTCAAAATTGAAGGGGAGGGAAGGCTCCAATCAAAATTTTTGTAATAACCAAAATTATTCCTAGGACTTCGAGCTACAACTTTTGTTTGAAACTTTTTTTCAATTTGATCCCTCCTTCCTCACTCCTCTTATTTTTGAATTAAATCAGAAGAGAAGGAAGGGTCCAGTCCAATTGAAAAAATTTTCAAACTAAAGTTGTAGCTTGAAGTTCTAGGAATAATGTTTGTTATAATATGTAGAATTTTCGATTTGACCCATTCCCTCCCCTCCACTAATCTTCCCTTCCCTCCAATTACGCATCATACGATTTGAATTATTATTATTAAAAATTGTAGAAAGGAGGGGTCCGATTAGAAAATAATTCAAACAAAAGTTGTAGCTTAAAGTTCTAGGAATAATTTTGGTGTTTACAAAAATTTCGATTGGACCCCTCTCTCCCCTTCAATTTTGAATTTCAAGTGTCTATTTAGTATAGCACTTCATAAAATTTATGAACAATCCACCTCCATTAGTAGAAAACTGCGAAATATGTCGCTTTTTGGTTTGTGTTCGGTGCTCTCCGCTGCCAAAATAGTGGAAAGTACGACATGGAGCAAATGATTAGCATATCGAAACGAGTTTTAAAAGGGTAATAATACGAATCAAGAAGATACACACAACTTTCGGCGATCTAATATTATTTCAATTTTATCCAGAAATAGTAAAAAAAGTATTTCACTAACGACGTGTTGTTGTTTGCTTTTTTTCCCTCAGGAGAACAGCTCGAGCTTTGGGAACGTTACGTTCGACTCGATTGTAAATAATTCGAACAAAGAAACTGCCAGCTTACAATATTGGGAGTAAGTTTTCGAATACGTTGATGAAAGCTTTCACACGAAGCGAAGCGTACTTGGACGAGCCGTTTTGCTTTTTCGCCTCTCGTCCATCCTCCATCGCCATCGGAGATAGGTACTAGGTGCCTGTTTACCTACGATGCGATGTTGGCTCGGTGGTGGTTTTTGTTGCGGTTCGTCGAAGCGCGAAAAAGAGCGGCGGCGACAGACAATTATTAAAATATGACGTTTTTCAATTGCTCGCTCGCACGCTCGCCAGACGAAATGCTGCCGAGCGGAAGCTTTTTTGCTCGACGTGGCGCGGCGCGGCGTTTTGTCGCTCATTCGAACACGACGTATCATTTTATCGTTACGAATCGATAATATTGCGCTTTTTTTGTCGGCGATGCCGATGCGATGCGAAGCTAAGCTGCTCCTTTTGTAGAGATACCCTCATCGTCTCAGTTCGCATCTCCCGCTCTATAAAGATTATACGTATAATTTTTCATATTTTCCGACACGAATTGTGCCGCGAACGCACAGGCACCGGCATGGCACCGCACCGGTGCGGTGTTGATCTTTTTTTCTACCGACTCCTCTCTACTCTCTTCTTCTGTAGGTACTTTTCTTACTTTTGCGCGGATATCGAATTTATCGACGAACTCGCAACTTTTATTTTCATCTTTCTCTCTTCTTCTCTCTGTGTGCTTCTCTCTGTCCCTAACCCCATGAAACCATCGTCGGACAAAGTAATTTATTTGTCGTGTGTTTTGGTTTTTTTCTTCTGTGCAGAAAACGTGTTCTAAATTTATCGAGCGGAATCGAAGAAATAGGAACGATAAAATTCGACCTGTCGATGTGTTTATTGATCTCGTGGGTAATAGTCGTTCTGTGTCTTGTGAAAGGAATAAAGACTTCGGGAAAAGTAAGTATAAGACGTATAGAAGTACGCGAGTATACGAGTATATCGAGTCACCGCAAACGAAGTTGCCAGCTCTGAGCAGTTTTCTCATTTCGAATGGAAAATTTCGGTAATTTTACCAAAAGCCAACGAGCTATTTTAATAACGAGCGAGATACCATTTGATATGGTAATTTTTACGACGACGACGAGGACGAGTTATGCAGCTTTATGTATCTAGGTATACACTCGTCGCGGTGTTATACCGAGCCAGGGTTAATTTATCGTACTGGTGTCGTAATTACGACCCTACGTATACCGAACGAATTTTTTCACTTTTTTTGTCATTATTGTAATTTTTTTTTCTGAAGGAAAAGTCTTGTATTGAATCACATTTTACTCGAAAACTACAGTGAAAATTTTAAAAATGTGACATTACATGAGGAAAGTATGCTTAGATCAAAAAAGTAAATTTTACAGGAGAGCCAAAAGCTTTAGTTGCTGTACATGGCGTTAAAAAGAAAAAGAAAAAGAAAGAAAGAAAAAAAAAACGATTTTTTTTTAGTATAAATTGGTCGCTTTGAGTGCATTTTTAAGCACTTGAGAATTTTTTTTGATTTTTTTTTACCATACCATCGGATAGAGGAGGTCTTTTAGAACAAACAAAAAAAAAAAAAAAAAAAAAAAAAAAATTGATCTAAGCATACTTTTCTCATGTCATGTCACAAATTGATTGTTTTGAAAGTCTTGAAAAATTTGTCAGAGGAGAATTTCGCATTGATTTTTAGGGTAGCTTTTTTCATTGGTTAAATGCAGTTTGGCAATTTTTTAAAATTTACTAAAATTTAAAATTTCCACAAAATTGATGGGTATAAAAATCTTGAAATATTCGTCAGAGGAGGGTAGCTTTTTTCATTGGTTAAATGCAATTTCGCAATTTTTCTGAAATTGCTGAAATTGAAAATTTTTACAAAATGTGACATGGCATGAGGAAAGTATGCTTAGATCAAAAAAGTAAATTTTACAGGAGAGCCAAAAGCCTTAGTTGCTGTACAGTGTACATGGCGATAAAAAAAAACAAAATAAAAACCAAAAAAAAAACAAAGGGATTTTGTAGTATAAATTGGTCACTTTGAGTGTATTTTTAAGCACTTCAGAATTTTTTTTGATTTTCTTTGACCATACATCGGATAGAGGAGGTCTTCTAGAACAAAAAAAAAAAAATTGATCTAAGCATACTTTCCTCATGTCATGTCACAAATGATTCTCGAACCACCACACGAAAATAAAATGTCAAAAAATCATTGCGAAATAGTTTTAAGATTAAAAAAATATATATATTTCGAACAAAATACGTGAAAAAAAAAAACATTTTACTTATTTCACAAAATATAGGATAGAGTAAAAATTTATTTTTTTCCCGCCAAAATTAGTCATTACGTATTTTTGTCATGTTTAGCTGATTTTTCCGAATTGAAAAGTTCAGCTAAGTATTTTTAATTTTTCTGATTGATCTAGACATAGGCCCGTATTTTAAAAATTTGCTTAAGCAAACATTGTCCTTAAGGCGAGGCGATTTCACACGTATCGTGTCAATTTACATCGAGCAGCCATTTATTTGTATGGATAAAATAAACAAAACCACTTGGTATGTGTAAGAACGCTTCGCCTTAAGTATAAGAAAATTTTTAAAATACGGGCCATAGTCATTAACGTCGTTATAAAATCAGAATAAAATAATTTTCGAGCAGGTGACATGGAATTTTGCATTTTTTTTTTTTTTCTTTTTTTACCCTTTTTTTCTAAAAAAATATCTACTCGTTGCTTTTGTGTGTCCCAATAAGTTCTTGTAAAAGGCCACATAATTTTATTTACATTTTGTTCGGAGAGAGGCGAATTATTGCTCGAAAACGAAATGATAGTTGATTGTAGGTACGTGTCATTATAGTTGCCTAAAATATGCCTTCTAAGGAAGAGCTAAATCACTCTGTCGCGGTTGCGACTGCGAGCTCATTTTACGGTGCTTGGGTAAATGTATAATCGTGTCTCGTACAATAAATGAACAAGCAGGATGCTAAAAGCTTCGAGCTGGACGAATTTGTGTAATTTTCGTTATAATTTCAGGTGGTTTATTTCGCGGCTACTTTTCCTTATTGCATTTTATTCACGCTTCTGGTGACTGGCTTGATGCAAGAAGGTGCTATGGAAGGCGTTAAATATTTCTTGTATCCGGAATGGAAGAAGTTACTCGACATACAAGTGAGCTAGAAAATTTTCCAGCTTCGAGATAAATAATGTTTTACGAATTTTTATTAAAATTTGTTTGTACTTTGAAAGGTTTGGCAAGCGGCGGCTGGTCAGATGTTTTTCTCGCTCAGCGTATCGATGGGTGGTTTAATTATGTATAGTAGTTATAACGATTTTAGGAATAACGTGTACAGGTACGTACATTTCAAAATGTTAGCTCGTATTTGTAATTCGTATTTAACGGTGGAATGAATTTCGGTTTTCAGGGACGCTTTAGTCGTCAGCGTAATGGATACGATTACCAGTATGATATCCGGGATCGTGACATTTTCCATATTGGGAGCAATGGCTCACGATCTAAATGTACCGATTCACCACGTAGTGAAAGACGGACCCGGCTTGGCTTTCGTCGCGTATCCGGAGGCTTTACTGCGTCTTCCATTTCCTCAGTTGTGGTCGGTGTTGTTCTTTTTGATGCTGTTCATTTTAGGACTCGATAGTGAAGTAAGTTCGTCGTATAAATATATTCAATCCCCTCGTACTCGACGAGTACTGAGAGTATGTAAATGTACCTCTGCCTAATGATCGCACGTTATACGCGGTCCTAGCCGTCGCGTCGTTTACGTTGCCTACTCATTCGTTGACAGGCGTTTAACCACCAATACGTTCGATATTTTTTGACTATTTTTCAAAAGACGAGCGTTTTTTGAATCGAAGAAAAATAATAAAAATAATCCGACGAAAAATACCCTCGGTTTGATTTTTGTTGGCGAAAATTCACCGTTCGAATATGATTATCGTCGACATTTTGTATTTTACCCACCTTCGTCGCTGTTTGGTTGCGAAATTTGACATTTAATCGCTCACCATGCGGATTCGTTTAACGTAAAACATTCGGTAGTAACCTTTTAGTTCGAAATTTCAGCGCGAAAAAAGATTTCGTTGAACGTTTTTTGACGTTTATGATGCCGATACGATACAGGTTGAGGTGTACGCTACCTAGCATATATTCATGGCCGATAACCTCAAAATTTCAAAAGTGAAATAAGCTACATCTTGAAAAACTCCAAAAGTGGAAAAATCAATTACACATGTAATAAAATTTAAATTTGCAGATGAAAGTCATGAAATTTGAAAATGAGTCACATGCATCGGAGCGAGGTTACTTTTTAGTAACTTGGTTACTTTTTTACGACCAGGTTACTTTAGTTACTTTTGGACTAATTTTGGTTACTATTTCGTCAAAAATTTGACTTGAAAAAAAAACAGTTGCCATTGAAATTTAAAATTTCTTTAAAAGTGCTTTGAAATTGAAAAAAAAATGTTGAAAGTTTTTTTTAGAGATTTTCTTTCCAAAAAATTTAAAAGATTTTATTTAAAAATAAATTAAGCAATTTGAAAAATTTATTGAATCTTCTTTTAAAATTGAGATTTTTTTCTCCACGAACTCCAGGAATATTTATTTTGTACCTATATGTATTGAAACATGAGGCAAAAAATGTTGGATCCATAAAAATTGAAAGTTCTTTTATATGTATTTTTCAAGTCGGTACGAAAAGTTGTGATTTTTTTCTTGAAGAATTAAGATTTATTGTAGTCTAAAAATAAGGGGCATTTCTTTAAAAAGAAGAAAAAAAAACAATATATTTTTACTAAAAAAAAGGCAACTAGGTAAGCGGTAAATTTTTTTTTGAAAAATTGAGAGATTCTTTTCTCAACAAATGAACCACTTTTTCTCAAAATTTTCTCTAAAAAAATTGTCAATTTTTTCAAAAGAAGAAGAGGGACTTCGTCGAAAATTTCTTCTGATCAAAAACTTTTTTTAATAAAAATAGCAATTTTTTCAGTAAATAAAAAAAAAAAAATGTGGTCAAAGTATTTGAAAATTATATAATAGAGAACTCCACAAAAACAAAATACAAAATCGTTTTATCTCGTGAACTTAAAATTCTTCAAAAATTTGATTTTTTAAATAGGTAGGTAGGTAAGTAAATAAAACTTTTCAAAATTTTTAAATTTTGATAAGTTGTAAATTTCACATGTTTAAAAATTGATTTTTGTCGAGAATGAAGACTTTCAAAAATGAAAAAATTTTTGTGCCTACTCATTTTGCCAACCAGTCAAAAATTGATTTTTTTGAACTTTAAATTTTTTAGGCATTACAATTTTGATAAATTGGTAATTTTTTATTTGAATGAACATAAATTTTAGGAACAATCATTTTCCAAAAATTCAAAAGTTTTCAAAAAATTCAAATTATTTAGAAATCAAAATTTTTCATAATTAGTATTTGAAAACAAAAATTGAGAATTTCAAAAATTTAATTTATTTTAATCCAGAACTTTTTAGAAACTGAAAATTGTTCATAAATTGATATTTATAGAAATTGAAAATTGTTTGAAAAATAAAAACAAAAGTTCAAAGACTTGAGAAAGTTGATATTTCAAGAAATGATTTTTTTTTGAATTTTCAATATTGACAGATAGGTACTCAAAAAATGTATTATTTGTGAGCTTCTCAAGTATTGAAATTTCCTAAAATGTTAGAATTGAGCACCAATTAAGCCAACGATTCAATTATAATTCGTCATAATTATACAGAAAATGCATATTATTATTTTTTCCTTGAAAATTTTAATTTTTTCAAAATTTTGGCCCTCGATTTCAGGAGTTGCGAAACGTCAAATTTAGCGAAAATATTAGGAAAACGGTGAAGGGGAGGGGGTTTATGGGTTCATGATATTCATGTGGAAATGGAAAATTTTTGGTTACTTTTTTCCATAATTTTGGTTACTTTTTTGAAATTTCAGGTTACTAAAGTTACTATTATTTTTTTCATATTTCGCTCCGATGCATGGAGTCATGAAAGTCATAGAAAAGTCATGAATTTTACTCTTTGAATTAGTCATGAATTTTTGATAATAAAAAAAAAGTTGTATAAAGTATTGTGATTTCTCTGAAGAAAAAAATTAATTTTTTTGAAGATTTTTCTTCAAGGGGGATGGAAATCTCTACCTTTTTTTTGTTGGATAATCCCCACTTCTGAAATGAAAAAAAAAAATTTGGAATAAAAAAAAAAGGATTTTGTGGAATTAAAAAAAAAAGAAAGAATTATTTGGTACAAACAATTTTAAAAATTGTTTTGGAATGAAAAACATTTTTAGGCCACTAGCCTTAGGTAGTTGCTATACTTACAAGGCATTCTAAAAAGGAAAATTCTCAATTTTTTTAAAGTAAAAATATTTTTCAAAATTTCGCGAAAAAATTATCATTTAAAAAAAATCAAAAATCTGAATTTTATCGTTTTGGAATTGAATTGTTTTGAAGTAAAAATACTTTTCGAACTCTAGAGTATAAGTTTTCAATTTTTTGTATTTTTTTTTTTTTTTTTCAATTTTCTGAAAAATAAAAATATTAATTTTTGTTTTTTTTGGGAGGAGGGAATTGAAAATTCTAAGTATCCATTTAACTTTTTTTTTTGAAGTTGTATAAACTTTTTTGGTTACAAAAAAAATGAGGTCTTGGAGGGCATAAACATAATTCAAGTGTTCAAGGGGAATTCGCCCCCTCCCTCCCTCAAATTTTTTTTTACTAGCTATTTACCACAAAATATAGGGGAAAAATGAGGAAATTATTTTTCCCCCTCCATATTTCTTTCAAGTTACGCTTATGCCGGAGAGACCCCCTGAAAATGTAGAAATATTGTTCATAAAAAATCATGATAAAGTCATGAATTTTCAAAAAAATAAAGTTAGACTCCCTGATTTTTGTCTCACTTGATTTGAAAACAAAAATCATCAACTTTTTAGAATTAAAATGAAGATTTTCAATTTTTTGGAGTAAAAATTTATTTTAGTTCCTTTTGCAAAAAAAAAAAAAAAAAAAACTTCCCTATTTCTGTGAAGGAGAGTTGCTGGGTTTCTGAGAACAAAAAAAAAAAAAAATTAAAAATTTTTCAGTCCCAGAAAATTTAAAAAAATATATTCTTAAAAAATAGGATTTTTTTTTCAATAAAAAAATTTCTAAAAAATGTCCCAAATCACACAAAAAAAAATTATTCCAAAAAATTGAACAATTTTTTATACTTTCCTACTTATTTCTCAACTTATCGGAAAAGAGGTCACAATTTTTTGGGGTAAAAATCTATTTCAATTCCTTTTGCAAAAAAAAATCCTAGTTCTGGGGGAGGGGGGAGCTGAGTTTAAAAAAAATCGATTCTTTTAGAATTAAAATTTTAAATTCCTCTGAGAATAAATTTTTTGTCCCAACTTCTTCATGAGAAAAAAATTTCAATATTTTGAATGAAAATATTTCTCGAATTCTTGAAGAAAATTCACAATTTTTTTGGAATAATTTTTTTTCAGTTTCCTTTGGAAAATTTGTTTTCTTATTTTCTGAGGGGGTGAAGGGTAAAATTTTTCAGCTATCTTGGAATTGAAATTTAAAAAAAAAAAAACTAACTAAAAAATTGTCCTATCTTTTTGAAGAAAAAGGAAAAATGTGAGAAATGCAATTAGGTAGGTATTTCATTTATTCAGTAAAAATTTTGAAAAAAATGGGATAAACGATTATTTCAAAAAAGTAAAAAATTATTTACCTTACCTATAATTTAAAAAAAAATTTAAAAAATGAAAAATTTTCAGTTCCAGAAAATTAAAAAAAAATAATCAAGTGTTTTTGAAAAAATAGGATTTTTTACTTACCTATAAAAGATAATATAAAAAAAATTCTAAAAAATGTCCCAAATCACACAAAAAAAAAATTATTCCAAAAAATTGAACAATTTTTTATACTTTCCTACTTATTTCTCAACTTATCGGAAAAGAGGTCACAATTTTTTGGGGTAAAAATCTATTTCAATTCCTTTTGCAAAAAAAAATCCTAGTTCTGGGGGAGGGGGGAGCTGAGTTTAAAAAAAATCGATTCTTTTAGAATTAAAATTTTAAATTCCTCTGAGAATAAATTTTTTGTCCCAACTTCTTCATGAGAAAAAAATTTCAATATTTTGAATGAAAATATTTCTCGAATTCTTGAAGAAAATTCACAATTTTTTTGGAATAATTTTTTTTCAGTTTCCTTTGGAAAATTTTTTTTCTTATTTTCTGAGGGGGTGAAGGGTAAAATTTTTCAGCTATCTTGGAATTGAAATTTAAAAAAAAAAAAAACTAACTAAAAAATTGTCCTATCTTTTTGAAGAAAAAGGAAAAATGTGAGAAATGCAATTAGGTAGGTATTTCATTTATTCAGTAAAAATTTTAAAAAAAATGGGATAAACGATTATTTCAAAAAAGTAAAAAATTATTTACCTTACCTATAATTAAAAAAAAAAATTTAAAAATGAAAAATTTTCAGTTCCAGAAAATTAAAAAAAAATAATCAAGTGTTTTTGAAAAAATAGGATTTTTTACTTACCTATAAAAGATAAAATAAAAAAAATTCTAAAAAAGGTCCCAAATCACGAAAAAAATAATTTTATCCTAAAAAATTGAACATTTAAAAAAAAATATATTCCAAAAAATTGATATTTTCACTTCAAAAAAATAAAAATTAAACATATTTCCTTACAAAAAAAAAAAAAAAAAAAAAAAAAAAAAAAAAAAAGTGTCCACTTTATTAACCTATTAGATACGTTTGCATAGGATACTCGTACAATAAGTATTTCGTATTATGTAAGTAAGTGTATTGGTATTTTTATTTACCGTTTTGTAATCTTATTTATTGTTTGTTTGATTTAGTTCGCGTTATTGGAAAATGTATTGACCAGTTTATCGGACGAGTTTGCGTTTCTGCGTAACAATAAATTGGCGTTTTGCATATGCACGGCAGTCGTCTCGTACGGAATTGGATTAACATGCGTTACCAATGTAAGTTATCGCCGAAAGAGTCTGCTCGCGAGTTGCAGCTCTAAATTAGAAACGGTGGTAGCCGAAAATAAAAACACTTTTTGGTATTTTACAGGGCGGAAATTACGTGCTGACGTTGATGGACGTATACGGAGGCGGTGTCGCGGTATTGGTGATCGCCATAGCCGAATGTGTATCCATTTCTTGGATTTATGGTGAGTTCGATTAGTTAGGTGTGATTTTGGAATTTCGATAACCCGTTTTAAATACGTAATTTCATTCAACAGGTTTAAATAGGTTGTGCCGAGATCTGAAATTCATGTTGGGTTTTGTTCCTGGAATATATTGGAGAGTGACGTGGGGCTTTTGCGCTCCGGTGATCTTATCGGTGAGTGTAGAAGAAGATACGATTGGTACCTGAAATCAACCGTGTATTTACTCGTACATTCGACGAATTCGACCATCACTTAATATCGGCACGTTTTCGAATCCCTCGTACATCCGAAAGTTCTAAACGGCGGTTTACCGTACTTGTAATAGTGATCTATGACGTGCCCCGACAGTATGGGATTAGTTTCCTTAATCTTTTTTTTCACCTTATCGGTTAATTTATACTTGGACTGCGTAGGTTTACTCTTTGTAAGACGGATATCTTCGCTGTCTTGATCGTCTCTCGATGGCGCTCTCGTCGTCGTTGTGGTAGTTTCGCCATCTGCGGCAGTCGCAGTCGCGGTCGTTTCTTTGGCTTCTTTGTCCTCTTCGGGTTTCGTTTGTCGTCTCATAATCGCATTGGTGATGTAAGACTGCGACCGATTTCGGCAATCGGAAAGTAGACTGGAAAGGGCGCTGTGAAATTGGGATTCGGTGGCGACGTTATCGTTATCGCGAACAGAGCACTTGGAATCGGATTCGCGCCGAAATAAGGGCGACGATTGCGCGCACGACGTTGGACAGGGTTCTTCGACGATGATGGGTAGATCGCAGATATCGACGCATTCGGTGGTGCCGGTGTCTCTGTCTAGTCGATTACAGGCCGCAGTGTCCGCGTCCGAATGCAAACTCTCCCTAGATCTCTGACGAAATATCGTCGACGAGCTGCCCGGCTCGCTGAGTTCGGAAGACGTGCTACGGACGGTCTTATCCGACGATTTGAGCGAACCATCGGTGATCTTCACTTGCACATCGGTTATGATCAACGACGGCGCCGTCGCCAGCGCCGCCGCCGCATGCTCAGCGCTCTTGTCCTTAACGTATTGTTCGGATCTATCGCGATTGCATTCGCAGCACGATTTGCACTCTATATTTCGAGCCAGGCTCGGTTTGCGACTTATCATTTTGTAAAGTTTATTCGCCAGGCGAGCATTATAATCGGATTACGCGCCGTATTCGTTCAAATGATGATCGATGTGAAATGAATCGTCGTCGAAATTACTGCGCTTTTCTCAAATTCTAATTTTTTCCCATTTCTAAGGAATTTATTATTAATTTTGTACTGTTTCGCAGGCTATTTTCATTTATTCGCTGATCGACTTCAAACCGTTGAAGTACGAAGATTACGATTATCCCGAATGGGCTGATATACTCGGATGGGGCCTTAGCATGCTATCTATCCTACAGATTCCTCTTTGGGCAATTATCAGTATTATTAGAATGGACGCTCCCACTTGGAAAGAAGTAAGTGAAATTTTCATCGTCGAATAATTTGCATGAGCTCGTTCTGAGAGCAAAACATAACCAATCATAAGTAGTTGAGCTACCTACTACAATTTTATTTTTTTATTTATTTATTTTTTTGATATGTGACCCGGCACGTTAAAAGGGACCTAGTAGGTAAAAAATCGATTTTCACTTTTTTGGTGTTCTGAGGTCCACTTACCAAGGTCTATCACCTGAATCACTAAAAACTTCGAAAAAGTCAATATTTTCAATCGGCATGACAAAAGGGACCTAGTAAATCTGTAATCGCTGTGGTTTTCGATGTATTTTTCATCGGGAGTCGCTAAATCCACAACAAGTAATCACGAAAATGAACGAACGAGAATTCATCTCATATTCTTGTTTGAAAAATGAAAACTCGTTGTCGTGGTCGTGTTTGTCATTGCGAAGTGGACTTTGTCAAAATTGATTTTCAATTTTAATCCAATTTTTCACTAATTTTTCATAAAATATTTTTTCAATCGAGATTTTTTCACCAAGTTTAAACTTTAATTTAATGAAAAAAAAATTTGAAATGTTTCCAGGTTTTCTACTCTTCAAATTTTTCATTTTCAATAATTTTCATTCCATTTTTGAAAAAAAAAATCTTGGTGAAGTTATTCATCATTCATCAAAAAAATTAATTTATTCCTATTCTTCTTCGAATTTTTCATTAATTTTTTTCTATTCGTCATTTAAAAGTTGAAACTTTTTTTTTTTTCTATTTTTCAATTTTTTCATTCAAACTTACCAATAATTCTTGCATCAAAAATTCAAAATGCAACTAATCTTCATCATATTTTTTCAAATTCATTTTTTGAAAATTTTTTAATGAATATTATTGTTAATTAAATTTATTTTTAAATTTTAATCTAGATTTTTAAAGATTCTTCATAAAATTTTCTCTTCGAAAAAGTTCTAAATCTCTACCATATATTTTCAAATTTTTTTCAAGTAAATTTTTTCCGACCTTTTTCATTTTATTATTTTTTTTCAAGAAAATAATTGTTCATCACCTCGCCCTCATTTTCCAATAAAATTGTCAATTGATTTCATTATTTTCAGTCTCAAATTGGTCATCAAAATGTTCCTATTTCATCTCCCAACTGACAACTTGACTTCTCATTCGAATTTTTCCAATAAATTTTCATCAACATTTTTTTTTCCATTTGAGTAATAATTTCCAAAAAATTTTAAAGTAAATAATTCACTAAATTCCAATTTTTCCTCAAAAATTTTTTTCAATTTTTTTTCCTTCAAGTTTACTAAAATTTTAATTTTTTCAAGTACCTAAAATAATTCAAAATTGAGTAAGTACTTAATTACTCATTGACTTGTTGAAAAAAAAAAATTAAACCATTATAGTCCGTGCAATTTATCATGAGCCCTGAGTTTTGTAAACAAAAAATCGACGTTGCAATTCAGAGGTGTCAATACCAAATTTTACCACTTCTCTTTAGAAAATTATGTGATTTATGGCAACAACTCTCGGATTTCCAGTGTTCTGATTAGTTAATGGCACTTTGTTTACATTTTTCTTCGTAGTGGTGAGGGCTCAAGATATATTGCACGGACTATAAAACATAAAAATTAATAAATACAGCATCCTACCTAAAATGAAAAACATTTCAAGTATTTTGTGAAAGAATAGATTTGTTTTAAATGAAACATCAAAGTTTTCAGAAGAAAACTTGCAAATTTTTTTTTTGAACTTTGAAAAAAAAACTTGTGCGAAAAATAATGAATTAATGATGAATAAAAAAGAACGACATCGCCCACTCCCTTTTTGATCTTATGATCACCTATGACACGAAATCTTCATAATTTAGCCTAAAATCAATGTTACACTTGTTATCAGTAAACTTCAAAAATTTACTTATCACAAAATTTTTTTCATTTTTTGGCAACACTGAGTTTGGTCAAATTTCCCTTGCGCCATTATACAAAAATGTTCACCCATAATTATTTTTTTAATATTGGAAAATATTTCACTTATACCCAGTAACAATTCCCCAAAGTTTTAGAAAAATCGGTCTATTCGTTCCAGAGATATTCATTTCCAAAGTTTGTTTTTGCTCTCCTGAAAAATTTGTAAAATACCTACTAGGTCCCTTTTAACGTGCCGGGTCACATAAACAGAGTGTTTTGAGGGAAGGTGCGTGAAATACGTACATTACCTAAGATTTGGAAAAAATTATTTGCATCGCGGATGCCCACATCGACTTTAAAGGGGCCCTAATTAGCAAAAATTTCAAAATGGTGCAATAATAGTACATCAAATAACTGGTGTAATTTCTTGAGCCGAAAAATCGTAGATAAATGTACAAAAATTTGCACATCTTTGAAAATCTAGCTGCAGAAGAACTTTGAAAATTGGTATTTTTGAAGTCTCCGGCTTCTTAGTGCCTTCATTTTCAAGGATAGACAAATTTTTTTACATAATAATTGTTTTTGTTCGTTCAAAAAACTACATAAGTTTCATTGAAATTTTCATTTTTTCTCAATGCACCGTAACAAATTTAAGTAGGCAATACTTCGGGCTAAGTTGCTCATCTCCTTCATGGCCGGCGTTAGCGTTAGCCCACTTGCTCTCCACATGAAATTTCTCACAACGTGAGAAATCCCGAACTGCGCAAAAATTTGAACTCAATTTGTAAAAAATTTCACTCAATAAAAAAATTATATATTTTTTTTGAGATTTAGGACCTTTTTAAATTTTTTACAATAAGATTTTTTACAATTTTTTTAGAACAATTTTTTTCTACAATTTTTTAAAATGAAAGTTTTTTTCAATTTTTCAGAATGATTTTTTTAGAACAATTTTTTAAAATGATTTTTTTTTTCAATTTTTTAGAATGATTTTTTAAATTTTTTACCTATCAATTTTTTAGAATGATTTTTTAATTTTTTAGAATTGGAATTTTTCCCATTTCTTCTAGAATGAATTTTTTTCAATTTTCTGGAATGATTTTTAAAAAAAATTTTAGAATGAGAATTTTTTCCAATGTTTTAGGATGAAAAAATTCTAATTTTTTGGAATAAAATTTTTCAAGTTCCTATATTTTTTTTGAAATAAGTAGGTAAATAATTTCTCATTTAAAAAAATAATTTTTCCATATTTTTTCAGTAAGTAGGTATTATTTTTTTGAAATAAAAAAATGATTTCTCAAATTTTTCTAGAAAATTTGAAAAATCAATATGAGATTGGTAGTAGGGCAAAATTGAAGAGAAATCGGTTAATTTTTTGGGCATCGGATAAGCGAGAAGTCTTTTTTTTTTTGTGAAAAAATTTACAACATTTTTCACCCCCCCCCCCCCCCCCTGTGAGCACCACTTGAGAAAATAATGATCAGCCAGATAAGTATCCCGATGAGATTAGAACTTTTTTTGCTTTTTCGAAATATCATTATTGGTGGGGTTGGAAAATTTTTTGAAGGCACTGCTGCCAACCGATTTCGCTTTCGCGGGAATCTTGCCAACTTTTTCAGATCTGATTGGGCTGAAATTTGGCCCATTGAAAGAACATGTCACCCAGGTTACAGTACCAAATTTTGAGCTGCCGACATTTATTTTTCGATTTTTGGCGAATTTTTGAAACTAGTGAAAACATTGCAGCCCTTTGGTAAATCAATTTCTTACAAAAATTACAAATTTTGAAAATGGAATTCTAAAAATTGGTTTATATACTAAATTGGAGCCCCTCCCCCCGAGTCGATACCGACCATTTTCAAAGAAATCTCAACCCTCCAGCAAAATTTGACTTTTCTCCAGCACACTGAAATCACTCCAAAACGATAGGCTAAATTTCACCATTTACTTCGCATGGAGGTGATCGTTTTTAAATTTGACAAAAATCCAATATTCTACGTAGATACTCGAGACTCAAAATTGGAGGGGAGGTGGGTACAATCGACATTTTTGCAATCACTAAAATTATTTCTAGGACCTCGATCTACAATTTTTGATTGAAATTTTTTTCAATTGGACCCCCCTCCACCAGTTTTTAATAATTGTGATAAATAATAATCCAAGTCGTATTATGCAAAATTGGAGTGGAGGGAGGGGTTTATTTAAAAATTTAATATCAACCAAAATTATTTGCAGGAATTCAAGTAACAACTTTTGTTTGGGGAGGGGGGTCTAATTGAAAATTTGATAATGACAAAAATTAATTCTAGGACCTCGATCTACAATTTTTGTTTGGAAAAATTTTCAGATTGGAGGTGGATTGTTGTTAAATCCAAGTCCAATACTACATAGATAATTGAGATTCAAAATTGAAGGTGAGGGAGGGGTTCAATCGAAACTTTTATGATAAACAAAATTATTCCCAGGACTTCGAGCTACATTTTTTGTTTGAAATTTTTTTCAATTTGACCCCTCCTTCCGCACTCCTCTCAATTTTGAATTTGAATAAGTTTCTACTGAATGCTTTGCAAAATCAGATTACGGGGGGTGGGGGGGGGGGCAAATTGAAAAAATTTTCAAACAAAAGTTGTAGCTTGAAATTCTGCGAATAATTTTGGTTATTACAAATATTTCGATTGGACCATTCTCCCCCCCCCTCCAATTTTGAATCTCAAATATCTCTATCTTCATACGTATGTACATATTTTCGATGTTTTCAAAAATTCGCTAAAAATCGAAAAATCAACTTTGACAGCTCAAAGTTTAGTTTTGGGGCCTGGATGACATGTTCTTTCATCGAGCCATATTTCAGCTTAATCGGAGCTTTCAAAGCATTTTAGCTCGTTCATTATCAAAATTAGACACCATAATATGTACATAAATTTTATGTATGTACTACAGTAGCATTATAATTAATTATAATTTAAATCTCAGGCATTTACCGCGATTTTCGGAACATTCTGTATTGGTGCACACATTTTTACCTCCAACCCTCTCCTATCTTGGGGTTCGTATCTAAAAATTTTCTTATCATTTCTTTGTGTCGTTATCGACAAGATTACGATGATACGACTAGACGCAACGATCTTAACCCTTGACAATAGATTCGGCCATATCGCCGAAATAATATTTCATTTCGATGCGTCATCGACTTGACACGACGCGACGTACGACGCACCAACACCTTAACAAAAGACTCGATCGAGTGAGGTACGTTGAACGTGGAAAGTTTGACGTTTCAATCTTATGAGTCATGCCTTGTTCGAGCCTTTTCGTCAATTTTACGCGAGATTGCCATAATAATTATTTGTAAATTTATTTTCGAAATTACAATTTGTCGCAGGGTCTATTCTAACGTGCATTTCCGTCCATTTTGTGGAACTTCGAAAAAAAAGGTGTGCAGTTTTAAATTACTTTGTGCAGCTAAAAATTAATTTTTGACAAAGACGTCTTCAAAAAATCTCCAAAAATCTTTTAAAATTTTTTTGAAAAAAACAATTTTTTTTTTTTTGAAATTTAGTAAAAACTATCTACCTAAACACACGAAAAATTTCCATTTTGAAAAATAATTTTCATTTTTTCCCCTCGATGAATTTTTGATTTTAACGTGTTTGTCAGAATTTTCTGAAAATCCATCAAAATTTTACAAGTGGTGATTTTCCTTAGAATAGGCCCTGATTTGTCGTAATCTCGTAACACGATTTACCTAATTAATTCGTATTAATAATTACTCGTACATTTGCAGAAAATCCTGAAATCGTGTCGCTCGCGAGACAGCTGGGGTCCATCGGATGCTGAGCTAAAACGCGAATGGCTAGAGCAGCCTTTGCTGGAAGAGCAAGAAGAAGACTCGAAGACGACGCCCGGCGATAAAAGCACTTCCAACGTAGGTGGCGACGTTGGAGCTGGTGGAGCAGGAGGCGGTGGCGGTGGCGGTAGCGGACCGGAATATAAGCTTAAAAAAGAGGCAGTGGCGAAGCTGAATCAAAACGAAGGAAATTCTAAAAACCAAGTCAACGGTAAGCTAATAGCGGAGTAAATTTTCACAAAATGACCGCACACAGCCGATACAGTACTCAATTACTACCTGTACCTATGATAAGTCATTTTTTGAAGATTTTCTGCCCTCGCTGTGGCCCTCTCTCCTGTCTTGTACATCTTGTCTCTGTCTTTCTCTGCACGCACGACACGTATTACATAAATAAATACACACACATATGTAAATAATGTGTAAAAAAACACACGCTGGACAATACCACAAAACCTCGTTCTGCGTCACTAATCGTGTAATTGTGTGGTTTTTTTTCTCAATTCCAGGACTGTTGTCAAAGACAAACGATGAGGAAAATCCTCAAAGTTATCCTGGACATTATTTTTCAGTGTGAGAAATACTACTAATTTGTCTGCGGTGCTGAGACGACACTTTGTATATAGTATGTTTTGTTATTTCGTTCGATCGTTTATTCGTTTGTGGTTTTTATTTTTTATTTTGGTCGTTCCATGCTCGAATGTGTCAAACCTATAATTACGATACGTAAAATATAAATACCTACCTAAGTATATAGTCGCGATCGTGCCGGCGATTCGACAAACGTACAAGTATAATATTGATACAAATTTAAATACGTGTAGGCGGTAGCGTAGAATTTTTTTAAATAAGTACAATATCTAAAGCAGTGCCTTTTTATACAACATACCTATGTACTCGCCGTGAAACTTTAGCAAAACCTTTCCTCTAATAAGCTGAACGAAAGTCTTTCGATTAGATACCGTAATATTTTAGAGACTGATACCCGTTCGATTGACTGAGTCCTATAATTCTACTCTATCCTGCAGCTAAAAATTCCCATCCTATTTAAAATTTACGAATACCTATTAAACTTACTGTCTTATTGATTGTTTTTCTACATCGTAGCAATATCATTTTATCATGATTCGATATAGTCAATTATTTAACCAATTTTTAGTATCTTCATGTGTGTGGGTGTACTTTCCACGCACATACCTACAGATTCCAGGGTTATTTTGTTTCTCTCAATTTTTTCCTATCCTTTCTTATAAGTTCGCGTAAGATGATAGGAACGTAGGATTAAACTAAACGGACGATAGACGATATTTTTAATCTCCGTCGCGTCGTCGCTTTAAATAAATTTAATTAGTGAAACAAAGAATATAATTCAGTCAATTTTGATCCCAATTTGTTAAACAAAAGAACCTACGAAGCATTCCTACGATGTCGGGCGAAAATGGGTTTTTCAAAGTTGTCAACTCGCGAGTTATTTTCGTTTCTTCCTGCGTCGCGTACCTACGTAGGTAAACGTATTTTTACGAACGTGCCAATTGCAACGAAGTCGAAAATCTCGTACGAGATTTGTCGAATTTTTTAATAATCTTTTTTCTCCTTTGTCGATTTCACGTATGTTTTGACTGCGCTACGCGGCTTTTTTTTTCAATGACGTGTGGCAGTAAAGTATGTAATATTTACATTTGTACATATGTATACGTTCATATACGTATTTTTTTTTTTTTTTTTACTATTTTAAAAATAATTATTTCGCGTGGTTACAAAAATGTTTGGGAAGTAACGAGTCGTCGTGTTCGATGGTTAAAAATTGGTCGGAGTTTTTATGTAAAAACATTACGAACGAGAAGTAGGTATTTCTACCTATTCACTCGTTCGTTGGCGCGTTGATTGGTCAGACTTTGTGATTGTTTTTGAATAAAAATTTTGATTAGTAAGGTTTTTTCCAAAGCATTTTGTCGTAAATGTCCTTTCAGCTTGCAACGATGTTTCCTTTGAAAAAATTAATTTTGGTTATTGTACCTTCGCGTCAGGGTGTCTAAGGGTCATGAAAATCATGAAAAAGTCATGAAATTTGAAAATGGGTCATGAAAGTCATGAATTTTTCAAAAAAATCACTAGATCATGAAAAGTCATGAATTTTACTCTTCGAAGTCATGAATTTTTGAATTTTGATAATATCTATTACCCGGGAAAAATTACAAATTTAATTAAAAGTAAATTTTTTTCAAACTGTTGCATTTTCTCAAAAAATAAAAAAAATAAAAATAAAATAAAATAAGTATTGTAGTTTTTTTGAAGACGAAAATTACTTATTTTCTTGAAGAATTTTTTTCGAGGGGATGGAAATCTCAGTTTTAAAATCCCCATTTCTTGGAATGAAAAAAAGACTTATGTGAAATGAAAAAAAAAAATTTGAAAATTGCTTTGGAATAAGAAACATTTTCACGTCACTAGCCTTAGGTAGTTGCTGTACAAGGCGTTAAAAAAGTCTCAATTTTTTTTGAAGTAAAAATATTTTTCAAACTTTTGCGAGAAATTCTTATCTTTTTAAAATCAAAAATCTGAATTTCATCATTTTGGAATTGAATTTTTTGACGTAAAAATATTATTTCAAACTCTAGAGTAGAATATCTCAATTTTTTGGAATTTTTTTCAATTTTCTAAAAATTAAAAACGAGTATGTATTTTAATTTTTTGAGATGAGGGTCTCTGTTTTTTGAAGAAAAAATTAGATTTTTTGGAATCAAAAAAATTAAATTATTTTTTTGGTTTAAAAATATTTTAAAATTGTTTTGGAATAAAAAAAATTACTCAATTTTTTTTTAAATAGAGAAATCTCAAATCTTCTAGAGTACCTAGAAATTTTTTCGAAGGAAGACATTATTTTCAGGATTTTTTGGAATAAAAAATATCCAAACATTTTTTTTTTTTTGGTGAAAAAATGTTATAAAATTTTCTTACGTGAAGATATTTTTTAAAATTTTTGTGGAGAAGTTTCTTGATTTTTTCTTTGTAAAGAAAAAAATTCATTTCATTTTCGAAAAAAAAGCTGATATTTTTTCGAACAATTTAATTTTGAAAATTCTTCTAGAATAAAAAAATCTCATTTTTTGGGGATCGATTTTTTTTTTTTTTTTTTTTTTGATACCTAGTAATGAAGTAAATAAATAAAATATTTTTTAAACATTGGAACGAAAAAAAAAACAATATAGAAAAAATGTTTTTCTGTTGAAAAAGTAGTTAAAAATTTTTTTAGGAGAATTTTTTGCGTAAATTTTTTTTTTTTTCATTTCCAGAAAAAAAAAATCATTCTCACATTACAACATGAAAGCAATTTCAAGTACCCGCCTTTTAGGGAAGAAATCGAATTACACCCTTGAAAATTCTTAGTATTCATTCAACTTTTTTTAAAAACTGTATAAATAGATTTTTTGGTTGAAAAAAAAGGAGTCTCGGAAGGTATAGACATAATTTAGGGGGTTCAAAGGGCGTTCTCTTCCTCCCTCAATAACTTTTTTAATGGCTATTTACCACAAAATATAGGGAAAAAATAAATGGAATTTTTTAACCCCCCCCCCCCCCCCCCCAATATTCATTCTAATTTACACTTATGCTGGAAGGGGCCCTCTGAAAATGTTTAAATATTGTTCATGAAAAGGTCATGAATTTTCAAAAAAAAAATCAATTTAGACACCCTGGCGAAATCTGGACGATTTTTCTCCATTTCCTATACCGAAATCGAAACATTTTGGTGTTCAATTAACTGAAAAGGATGTTTACCATCGTTCATCGGAAATGATGCCAATTTTAGTCGCATTTCCTCGTTTAATTACCTACCTATGTTTTTTATAATAATTTGTAAAATTACGATTCGACGAATTTTTAACGATAGTCGTGAAAATTTGGCTAAAGAATGTATTTTTGAACAGCCTACTAACTGTACCTACGTACGTGTGACTTAGTTGTAATAAGTTTAAAATGTTCGAATATGAGCTTCACGATAGTTTTAATCACAATTTACCATCGGGGAAATTTTCAACGAGAGTGAGGCGTGAACTATGAACCCTGTTTTATTTCAGACAAGTCTATGGTATTTTGTAGTTTTTTATGTTTTTTTTTTTCGTTTTCTTTTTTGATAAAAATACCCGATGAAAAAAGAAAAAATACAAGAATAAATTAACGAATAAAAAAAAATGAAATTTCATACCTATTAAATTTTTAATGGCCTAAGATTTAAATTTAATGATTTTTTTCTCTATAAATTATAATTACGTACGTTATTTTTAATTTGTATACAATTGTATTTATGTTTGGACGAACATTGTCGTCGGTAATGTGAATTTTTTTTTGTACATATGGCTGTTCGTAGTTAAAATTTTTCTGTTTTAGCATCCTGTTGATAGGCGTTTGTATGTATGTTAGTTGATTATTAATTGTCGCCATATATTGCCAAGTCGCCGAATAGGTAGCGAATTTCGATTGTTTTTCTTCGGTGACGTCGAATATAAATCACCTACTCGGTTTCGTTTCGAATGCGCTTAGATTTGCACAAAAGTACAAACGAAGGTTTAAGCTCAAAATACGTTTTAATACTGCCTATTTTACAAGTATAAAAAAAATTATAAAAAACGAGTGATTTTCTATAGGTATTTTAAATCAGTACATTGTTGCGATGATAATATAATCGACGTTCCCAAGCAACAATGTACGTATTATGCCTACTTAGTACGTACTTTACTTCAGGGCCGGCGAGAGCCAGGTCGGGCCCCAGGACAATTTTTTTTCGAAAATACCTATTTAATACCTATTTTTTTATTTTATTGAACAAACAAAAAATTTCTCCACTTGAATAATTTCAAAAAATTAAATAAATATAAAGGAATTAACTAAATTTCAAAAAAAAAAAAAAACAACAAAAGTTTCAAGAAATTATTCCTTGAACAAAATTTTCAACTTGAAAAAAGTGATAAAAATTTACTAAAATGATTTTTTTTAACTACTGAATTTTAAAAAAAAATCATTCTCAAAGGAATTCAAAAAATGTTTAATATAAAAGAATTGAATAAATTAATTAATTAATTAAAAAAAATTCAATAAAACTAATTGTTTCTGTGCAAAACTTGAACAAATTAAAAGAAATTAGAAAATTTTTCAATTTTTATAAAAAAGTGAAAAAATCTTTCATTCAAAATTTAAAAAAAAATGTTTTTCATTGAATTTCAAAAAATGGTTCTCATAGAAATTTGAAAAAATTTTGAATGCAAAGGAATTGCCTAAATTTCAAAAAACAACCAACTGCTTTTCAAAATTTAAAAAAAAAAATTTAAGGAAAATTTGAGAACTCTTCAAAACATTCTTTTCTGAATTTCCAAAAAAAAAAATCGTTCTCAAAGGAATTGAAAAAATTTTTAATATAAAGGAACTGAATAAATTAAAAAAAAAAAAAAAAAAAAAAAAAAAAAAAAACTTCAATAAAATTTGTTCCTCGCAAAACTTGAACAAATTAATTGAAAGAAATTAGAAAATTTTTCAATTTAAAAAAAGTGAAAAATTCTTTCATTCAAAATTCAAAAAGCCTTTTCACTGAATTTAAAAAAAAATGGTTCTCAAAGAAATTTTAAAAAATTTTAAATGCAGAAAAATTGCCTGAATTTAAAAAAAATTGAAATTTTTTTGAAGAAAACGAATTTTAAAAAATTGAAGGGATATTTGAGAACTCTTCAAAAAAATTCTTTGCTGAATTTCCAAAAAAAAAAAAGATCTCAAAGGAATTTGCAAATTTTTTAAATAAAAAGATGGTGCAAAAAAATCTTTTGTTGAAGAAAAAAACGTTTAGCCGAAATTCAATTCTTTTCTTTCATGATTTTTTTCCAATTTTGTTGAAAATAAAATTTTTAAATTAACTTTAAAATGACTTTCTTCAATATTATGTGGTTCTGTGGTCGCGTTGCTAACATTGATTTGAGACGTTATTATCTTTGGTTCACTGCTCGAATGATATAAAATTTGAAATTTTTCATTTGAATTGTTCATAAATACTTGGGCCCCGAAGAAATTTTTCCTTTTTACGTTGAGAGCCCTATGAGGTGAGTGGGGAAATCCGGAGTCTCGGAGATGAATCCAGGACATAAGAAAAACTCCGGACCCAAGACTTGTGTCCCCCTTGTCCCTCCCTCTCGCCTGGCCTGCTTTACTTACACCCTAGAACTGATCTTCATTTTATTCGTATATCTCGTGTAACGTATTCCAAGCATTAACACCAAAGTCCAAAATCTCGCGCAGGATGTTAACGTAGAAAATATTTTTTAATTTTTTTGAAATTGTTACGTTGTGTATGTTGTTTTATTAAACACCCCCTCACCCCTAGAAAATGCAAAACAATGTTACCAAAATATTTGGCCACGTTGCCATCCTATTTTAGGTACCTACTTAGTTATTTTGTTACCAGATAATATCGCGTTGAATAACCGAAGTATGTAATTCGGATTTTGTAGATAGAGCGGCGAAGAGAAATAATTCGAGGAAACATATCAAAATTACTCGTATGTATTTGCCCCTGCTGATCGCTTGATATACCTAGCGATCCATTCGTGCTCAAAATTTTTCTCTTCTCGGCGTTGAGTGAGATGTTCATCTACAAAATTTGACGAGACGGTTTGTCGTCGATGTGGTTAGATTTTTGTGGAAAGCTGGTTTTTGTTTTCCCTCCATTTTACTCAATATTGTATTTTTAAAATAGCGAAATTACATGTACCTACTGCGTGCTTTAAGTATAAAAATGTGATAAATAGATGATTGCGTTGGATTGTTACTTTTTTTTATTTATCGTGAGTTCCATTTTTGTTTGTATTTTGTGTTTCGACGTATTTGTTATTTACATTTAAATAATACGATGTTTTAAGACATGTTGAATTTTATGTTAGAACTTGTATTCGTAGTAAAAGACTGTATGATTTGATTTGCGTTATTTATTATTCTCGTCGAAAGAGACGAGTGAAAGGTCTTATAATTTTGTAGGTGGGTAATCATTCCATCAAATTGGAGGGGAGGGAGGGGTCCAATCGCAATTTTTGTAATAACCAAAAGTATTAGTGAAACTTCAAACTACAACTTTTGTTTGAACATTTTTTCAATCGGGCCCCTTACCTCCCCCCCCCCCCCCCCCCGTTTTAAATAATGTATTTGAATGAGTTGTATTATCCAAAATTGGAGGGGAGAGAGGGGTCCAATCGAAATTTTTGTCATGGCCAAAATTCTTCCTAAAATTTTGAGCTACAACTTTGTTGCACAAAATTTTCAATTGAACCCTTTTCCTTTTCCCCTTCAATTTTTAATTAGTATTTTGGGAGTGTTATGCAAAATAAGTGGAGGGAGAGGGGCTCAATTGAAAAAGTTTTCAAACAAAAGTTGTTGCTTGAAGTTCCACTAATACTGTTGGTTATAACAAAAATTGCGATTGGACTCCTCTCTCCCCTCCAATTTTGGATAATCCAACTCATTCAAATACATTATTAAAAACAAGAGGTAGGTAAGGGGCCCGATTGAAAAAATTTTCAAACAAAAGTTGTAGCTTGAAGTACTAGAAATAATTTTTGTTATAACAAAAATTTCAATCGGACCCCTCCTTCCCCACCAATTTTGAGTAATATAACCTATTCGCACTTATTCAAAATACATTATTAAAAACTGTGGGGAGGTAAGGGGCCCAATTAAAAAAATTTTCAAACAAAAGTTGTAGCTTGAAGTTTTACAAATACTTTTAGTTATTACAAAAATTTCGATTGGACCCCTTCCTCCCTTCCAATTTTGAATATAAAGTATTATGTAGCACTGGACTTGATAAAAAATAAAAAAATTCATCGAAGGTCCTCCACATGAATGTAAACAAAACTATCAAACTACTCGTAGACGTTAGTTGATTACTATAAAACAGTAAAACACCAAACATGACTTACGAATGATTTTTAATTGGTAGTTCTAAAAATATTCCGATACATTAAAAGTTTTTTTTTAAAACACACAAGTCTACAATGATAAAACACTCAGATTTTATTTTTAAAAATTTCGTTTACCAAACGTTTTTTTGTCCACGTTACGAGACAACACTGATGAATGCGTTCACGACATACCGGAACCGGAAGATGAGTGGCGTTGTTTCAGTACGTCATTATGCCATTCGCACCTACTGGCCTTTTGTGCTTTTTTATATTTGTACTGCGAAAGATTAATTTCGTTAATCGAACAGGTAATTAACTAACTTAGTTTTAATCGAGTCAGTATCTAGTTCGTAATGTGCTTATTATCGGAGTTACTTACATTTAAAACTATAACGGTGCATTCGAGTTGTTCGTTGATACTCAAAATGGCGCCATCGTTACCAAAAACGCCGGTATAGTTTGGAGCGGAAAAAACGGTCATAAGGCCGTTTTTGCCTATGATTTCGTAGCCTTTTCTCATTACCTGTAAGTAAAACAATACGTTGAAACGAATTTAAAAGTACTTATTCGCGTTTTGAGTTTCGAGTTTCGATCATCGACGTGATTTGGTATAGATGATTATCTGCTTACTTCGTGAGCTCGAACGATTAAGCTCATTTTCATTCGTTTTAAAAACTCGTGTACTATGTCGGTTCCAAATCTGTAAGAAATTGCTCTCGCTGCGTTGTCGACCCAGCCAATGGGCCCCTGAAAGTTCGTTATTTCGTGAATAGTTTAGAATTTACAAAATTTATTAATCGACTTAATTGACTAATCGAAGTTTAACCAACTTTGTCAGGATCCGACCAGACTAGATCGCACAGTAGACCATTTACCGGCGTAGTGATGGGTCGTTGTATTTTACGTATCTGGTCGAAAGTTTTCAAATGCGGACTTAGACCACCGTGAACGCAGAATATCTTCTCTCCTACGATAGCGGCGCAAGGTAAGCAATCGAAAAATTCGCCGAAATGTAGCCATAAGCTTTTATTGAATCTCGTTACACCTGTCGAAAGTTCGTTCCGATATAAATAACATGGAAAATGTGTTGACAGAAAGGCGAGGCTGAGGCTCGAGTCAAGCAGATTTATACCTACATTCGACGAGGAATCCGTAGTTTTCGTTGACCGGATTACTTTCGTGGTTTCCGCGCAGCATGAAAAATCTATTCGGATATTTCACTTTGAACGACATCAGAAGACATATGCATTCGATAGAATAATTACCGCGATCGATGTAATCGCCTAAGAAGAGGTAGTTGGCTGCCGGTGGATATCGACCGCATTCGAATACCCATAGTAAGTCCAAAAATTGACCGTGAATGTCACCTGTAGTTTCAACAGGTCGTGATAATACATAAATACTTAGTTATTTAAAGTACGAAAATGGTTTCGCGATAGCGAGCGTGTAATTACCGCAAACATTTAACGGCGGGCTTAATTCTAGAAGCATAGGTTGATTCATCGTGATATCTATACATTTGTCGATCAACACGTGTATCTCGTCTAACGTCAGAAGACATTGTTTATCGAAATCTGCCGGCCTCGAGCTGGTTTTCGTTTGCTCTGGAAAATTACATTAATTTAGAATAGCTATAGCTAGTAGCTGGAATTGATTATCTTCTACCACCACCACTGTCGCCATCGATGATTCTGATTATATTTTTTATTCATTTTCAGGTTGTTACGTAGGCCTCTAGTCAATAGCAAATAGTTCACCTCCGATTTTGAGATAACAGATTATTCAACAGGTAGCGTTTGTAAGTAACTAACTACATTTTCTATTTTATTCAAATTTTAACGAAAAATCAAACGTCTAGTGAGGGACGATTTAGTACTATTCGTTAAACGACAGCTAATACAAAATTTACCACGAAACATGGAACGATTATCTTCATCGGTTAACTTTTGTATAACGGAGTCTTCAACTTCGCCGCTGCTCATCTTTGAACTCGTACGCAAACGGGAACTTTTCTTTTTACGATCTTCATTCATTTAAATTTACTAGTTTGAACATCCGGGAAGAAAAAATTAAAAATAAAGAATTTCGTTTGTTTGTATTTCGTAACAACATTTTGCGCTTCGATCGTTTCAAATTCTGAATTGTTCTCGACAGCCAATGATAAGTTACGAAAAATGTTTCTCGCAAGGGTGCAGCTCTGCAGTGTGAGCTCTCTCGAATATTCAACGTGTGTACTTAAATAATTTTATTTTAATTGTAACTTGTGTATTTGTATATTTGGCAGATGGTATTGTCACTTTTCGGATGAGAAGATATGTCCGTGAAATTATTACAAACGTTCGTAGATGTACACGAAATCGTGAGCTATTTCAAGGTTCGTACTTCACACGAAAGATAGCAACAAATCTGCAGAAGTATTTGTTTGGATGAAATTCTCGAGATATCTATCTTCGCGTAGGAAAGTTATTTATGAAAAATTATTTAATTATTAGGGAATGTCGATGCGCGATGATATGATCATCATCGTCGCTTATAATTAAAGCTCTACCTAATAATCGTTTACTTTACGATGGGTAATTTGAAAACTCGTTATAATACAAATAACACGCATGGTATTATTAATCACTCGCGATCTCGATCGGCTATTTTTACGGAGAGCCCTTGCTGCTTCATTTGCTCACCTTGAATTTTTACCAAGTCCAGTGCTACATAAATACTTTATATTCAAAATTGGAAGGTAGGAAGGGGTACAATCGTCGAAATTTTTGCAATAACTAAAAGTATTTATAAAACTTCAAGCTACAACTTTTGTTTGAATTTTTTTTAAATTGAGCCCCTTACCTCCCCACAGTTTTTAATAATGTATTTTGAATAAGTGCGAATAGGTTATATTACTCAAAATTGGTGGGGAAGGAGGGGTCCGATTGAAATTTTTGTCATAACAAAAATTATTCCTAGTACTTCAAGCTACAACTTTTGTTTTAAAAAAATTTCAATCGGGCCCCTTACCTACCTCTTGTTTTTAATAATGTATTTGAATGAGTTGGATTATCCAAAATTGGAGGGGAGAGAGGGGTCCAATCGCAATTTTTGTTATAACCAACAGTATTAGTGGAACTTCAAGCAACAACTTTTGTTTGAAAACTTTTTCAATTGAGCCCCTCTCCCTCCATTTATTTTGCATAACACTCCCAAAATACTAATTAAAAATTGAAGGGGAAAAGGAAAATGGTCCAATTGAAAATTTTGTGCAACAAAGTTGTAGCTCAAAATTTTAGGAAGAATTTTGGCCATGACAAAAATTTCGATTGGACCCCTCTCTCCCCTCCAATTTTGGATAATCCAACTCATTCAAATACATTATTTAAAACGTGGAGGGGGGGGGAGGTAAGGGGCCCGATTGGAAAAATTTTCAAACAAAAGTTGTAGCTTGAAGTTTTATAAATATTTTTAGTTATTACAAAAATTTCGGTTGGACCCCTCCCTCCCTTCCTTTCATCCAATTTTGAATATCAAGTATTTATGTAGCACTAGACTTGGTAAAAATTCAAGGTGAGCAAATGAAGCAGCAAGGGCTCTCCGTAAGAATAGCCGATCGTCTCGCGATCATCGTCTCATTAATTAATAAGTATGTACCGAATGTACCTACAAAAATGATATAGTTTATCCGAGTATTCAATTACAACCAATCAGACTGCGAAGATAGCACTTTCAAGATATTTATATACTCGAAAGTAATTTCGTTTATTGCTACCTAAGCATTTGTTCTATACGCCGGTGTACTTTCCATTATTTAGATTGAGCTATTAAATGGTATGTTATTTAAAAAGTAAAACGAATCGAAATTATAATTTTTTATTCGAGTAGCTCGTAAGTTCTGTGTACTGGTAACACTGTCTGGGCACGTTGTACGCGTATAGTAAAATAAACAGAACCCACCCATTCGTCATCGCCGGTGATCCGGTGATTTAACATTTTAACCACCGTCCGTCATCAGCTGTTTACTACTCGCGTACTCGTACTTGTTTCCTTCCGTCCCTGATCCTTGTTTTGTTTTCATTCGAGTGTGTTTTTTTTTTATCAGTATCAGTTGTTAACTTTGATGTGTCGGTTTCAGGTGTGATTTTATTCGTCCTACCGGTGTACTCGCTGTTTAATGCCAATGCGTCGATTAATTCGAGTGTAGATGAACATTTTACACATGGGATAAATTAGCATGCAGAGATACAACGATTTTCCCGCTTTTGTAAGTATTATTAGACACTGCAATTTATCTGTCGGTCGTGGCCATTGACGATGCTGTGTTAGGCCCTGGGTAATCTCATATTTCGGTATTTCGACTAGCTAAAGCTAATTAAGATTATACCTAATTGGATTTTTTTTTTGAATTTTTTTTTTTCTTCAAGATAAGTAATTATTGACTGGTGTGGACATAGCGAAGTACCTGTCGTCGTAGGGTTATCGCGTTGTTAACAACTCTACAACATAGTGATAGAACACGCGTTCGTATTGCCATATATTCCCAACTAGTCGTCGATTAATATTTTCATCGCATATACAGCTCGTAAAATCATTAATAAGGAATTACAACCTATTAATATGTCGCGATTGTTGCAAAAAATGGTAACGTCCGTCGAAGCTTATTGAGCATTCCATTTCGGGTATTTTCTCGTTTTGTTTTCGCGGTCGAGCTCGAGATAGACGAAAGATACTTATGCTTACAAGGAAAATACTGTGTTGATTGGAGTCTGCGAAGTATGTTTTCGTTACGCTATTATGTAAATATTTTTCAAAAATTATACACAGACACACCGTGTGTAAGTGTATAGGAACTAAATATACCGAAGACGGTTGATTCGTTATAATCACGTTAATTTCATAGGTCACGGTTAATTATTATTGCATCGCGTATTATTATAATACGACCTATACCTAACTCGACTTTACGTGTCCATTTTTTTTGGCGAATTGTCGCGGTTTTTTTGTCGTTAAATTTTTTTTGTTTCAAAAATTATTGCGAGTACCTACGTAAACGTAACGTAATAAGTTTTAGGAAATTTTCTACCAGTTGTAGCCCAAATGAATACGTAAAGCTGTAAAAAAGTACAAAATTTGCCGTATGGTAGTATACCTAATAATTAATTACCGGTGTCTCGAGTTTTTAATTCACTGAACAGGATAATCAAGTTGTTGTTATTCAAACTACAGTAACCTTGCGAAGAATTTAAAACCAGAGGTTTTCTGTATGTATTGTATACTTCCTTTTGTTCTCGCTAATACGTTCGTATGGTATAGTTTTTGTAAATCGAATTCTTATATTTGTTCCAAAGCAAAATGGACCCGAAGACTGTACCTGCATCTACGATGGACTCCTATACTTGAGCTTACCGATGCTCCGATGCTGTTGAACTTGCAAGCACGAGTATTTTGTGGACGTACTATATTATACGATGGCGGAGTACCTAAATTTACGTACCTACGACACATTGTTGTACGAACCAGCATTACAGAAGAAGAATTTACTCGTTATAAAGTATAATTACGGTAATTTCGCCGCGTACTTCTAGAAGAGAAGATTGAAGATATTACCTACCGGAGCTGTGGTGCAGCGCGGCGGCGTGTGAAACAAAGTACGAGCGTATCTGTCGGCACCTCGAATTTCGTTCAAGTATAGCCAACCTTGAGAATATATATGGGCCGTGAAAAAGCTCTAGAATAAATTTCGCTACTTGGCGGGCATCTGTGAAGCGGAAAATACTCTCGTTGGTTCATAAGACGCGCGTGTCGCGCATATCCAGATCATGGAGCAGATTTTCAACACGCTGCGAAATTCGTTTTTACCCAAAATGGATGAAAATTTATTGGGTCACACGTCATCGTAGGGCGACGAAAGCGAAGCGACGCAAGACCGACGTACGCGAGATGTGTAATTAAATAACTCGTAAAATATTTCAAAAATATAAACCGCATTATTGGAATATTATTACATCCGAAGCCGGGCGCGGAGCGGCGGATTTGTTGGGCCAGTCGACCATTGGCTAACCTAATTATCGCATTGTTCTCAGGGCATTCGTCGACGTGAATTTTTCAAAGTTTGCTCATTTTGCAGACAGCGGTGGATCAGCTGGGGACGCGGTCAGTGTACCTGTCTTACGAATTACGAAATACGAGTAACTACTCGTCTTTCATACGCCACCCAACTCTATAGCAAAACGAAACCTCGGACGAGTTTTCCAATATGGACTGGACACGATGAACGATGGAGAAATTGAAATTACACTACACTTGAATTATGAAGCGCGTGTGTGTGTACTTTGTTTGAGGGATTCCTCGCGTATGTGAACATGATTACGCTTTTATCGCGATAACCTTGATGTAATCGTTTCCTGTGTGTGCTGCGCTGCGCTGTCGCCGCGTCCAGTTTTGTATATTTTGATTAATAATGCCCGAGCGCGCCAGTTCAACTTCGAGGTTGATGAATTTGCAGTTGGACCATGTGAATAGTGGCCAATTAACGAGCAAAATTCATCCGATTGTTTTGTCGACCTCTAAAAAAAAAGTTGAATTAGGCCTATTACGTTCCGAGATGATTTATTAAATTGCATGATTTTGGAAATTCGTGAAAAATGATTTGAATTTCCGAAAACGCGGAATACTACGAATTTTAAATTGAATCGAATTTGGTTTACAATAATCGAAAATGAAAAGTCGAGTTTGAAGGGAAAAAAATCCTTCCGGAGTTTGAATAATTTTCTAACAATTTTAATGATTTTCAGATTTATGAAAGTTCCAAACTCGAACGAAACACTGGGAAGAACCAGCGGAGATCCATATTGCTCCTGCTCCATCATCGTGGCATCCGCATATTTAGTATATCGTGTGTATGTTGCTTCGCCCAATTTTCGTCTCGAGTCGCATATTTCGGATCAATTTTATTTGCTACGAATTCTTAAGAAATCCATTTATAAAATATCCGTGACCAATGAACCAACGCAGCGCGTTAATCGGTTAATTCTACCAAATTACTCCCCGTTTGTAATTCAGGTGAAATGCAAACGATTGGGAGTAGGTGTTTTGAAAAAGGCACGCGTGTTTATAACCGATTGATTGACCGGCGATTGTTACAGGCAGTAGAATACCGTTGACGATGAATTGAAATTTCGCAGTCTATCTTCCTCCTCGTACCTAGAAATCGTTCGAAATAAGAACCTACATCGTATCGGAGCAGTCGTCCGTCGGAATTTTTGCCCGCTACACGTACGAGTACATATACGTTGAAACTGCATCCGCGTAATACAGGAAGGTAAATACGACGGTGGCGGCGCAGCAGAAGGATGCACCTTAAACGTCCAGTACTAATTAAATCTACACAATCGTAAACAAAGCAACGAGCGAGCGAACGAACGAACAAAAAAAGAGACAAATTGGTTAGTTGGAAGCCTACACTTATACTGCCGGCGCCGCTCCGAGCTTCCTATGGCCGAAGGGCGGAAGTTGGACGATGCGAGCTTGCAGACGAGTGATCGCCCGTATTGTACACAGAATTGAGCAGTACGAGTTGTTCGTAGGATTGGGGGAAAAAAATACTAAATATACAAACAACGGTACATTGTACTCGGAGTCGCAGCCATCGCCTCCATCGAATTTGAATAATGAACCGAACGTACGCGTACTGTAGAGACCGGAAATGCGCGTTGCGCGACATTAGATGGTCGGAAGTGGTCGCCACAATAGGATCTGTGTGACTGACGAATTCGCTAATGTCGACTCTACCTACTTGTTGCGCCTTCGGAACGATCAGATATGCAACTTATTCGTCGAATTTGTCGATTGCAGTATCGCACGACGTGTTAGGCACAGTATCGCCAGTCGAGCTCCCACCGACGATCGGCTATTTTTCCTATCACTTGCTGGCGACATCACTTACTCTCCCTGAATTACATACTAGTATTACGTAGAACTTCATTTATTCAAAATTGGAGAGGAGTGAGGGGTCCGATCGAAATTTTTATAATAATCAAAATTATTCCTAGAACTTCTAGCTACAAGTTTTGTTTGAAAATTTTTTCAATTGGGCCCCTTACCTCTTCCTCCCCTTGCTTTTAATAATACGAGTATCTAATAAGTTTATTATCTAAAATTGGCGAGGAGGGAAGGGTCCAATCGAAAATTTTATAATAATCAAAATTGTTTCTAGTACCTTAATCTACAACTTTTGTTTGCAAATTTTTTCGGACTTACCCACCCCCCCCCCCTGTTATTAATAAAACGAGTATCTAATTTGGATTATCCGAAATCGGTGCGGAGGGAGGGGTCTAACGGAAAATTTTAGAGTAACCAAAATTATTTCTAGTACCTCAATCTACAACTTTTCTTTGACAAAATTTTCAATCCCCCCCCTCCCCAATTTTGAATAAGTAGCCGAATAATGTTATGTGTAATCGGAGGGAATTCATTTCTAGGACCTTATTCTACAACTTTTGTTGAGAATTTTTTTAAATTCCCCCCTCACGACTTGAATTTTGAATATGTATCTACAGAGTGTTATGCGAAATGGGAGGGGAGGGGGGAGATCCAATCAAAATTTTTGTCATAACTAAAATTATTTTCAAAACTTTAATCTACATCTTTTGTTTGAAAATTTTTTCAAATGGACCCCTTCTTACACCAGTTTTTAACAATTCGAGTATTCAAGTTATTTATTATGCAAAATTGAAGGAGAAGGAAGGCTTTAATCGAAAATTTTATGATTACGAAAATTATTTCTAGGACCTCAATCTACAACTTTTGTTTGAAAATTTTTTTCAATTGGAACCTTCCCCCAAATTTTGAAAAAGTATCTACCCGATTTTATGTAAAATCGAAGGAGAGGGAGGAATCCAATCGAATTTTTTTTATTACCTTGACCAAAATCATTTTCAGGATCTTAATATACAACTTTTATTCGGAAATTTATTCAATTGCCCCCTCCTCTCTCGCTCCCTTATTTTTTATTCAGTATTTTCAGAGCGTTATGCAAAATTGGTGGAGAGGGAAGGATCCAATTGAAAAAATGTTCAAACAAAAGTTGTTGCTTGAAGTCCTAGGAATAATTTTGGTCATTATAAAAATTTCGATCGGACCCCTCCCCACTCCAATTTTGAATATTAAGTATCTGTGTATTACTGGACTTGGTAAAATTCAAGGAGGTTAAGACGTGATGACGCCAGCGAGTTGTAGGAAAAATAGCTCATCGTGCCTTCCACTGTTCGGTAGTATTTGAGTGTTGACTGGTGGATTGGAGGAGGATAGGAGGTGATCGATGCACGTGACATGGAACGTAGGCTACGTACGTTGTATCGAAGATTTACGATTGAAGCCAAACATTGATATAGTACGTTGATGATTTATCGATGATCTGTTATCGGTACAGTACTGCGACGTATTTCGGGTTCGAATCTTTTGATACGTATTTTTACGTGACTGGAGATACTTAATTGGATTGTGTTTTTTTTTTTCAAGTAAACAGGACGTCAGTAGTATGAGGGACACTTAAAATGACAAGTTCATGCATTTCCAATTTTTTTTTTTTTTTTTTTTTTTTTTTTTTTTGAATGAAAATATTTTGTACCTACATTTTTGTTTGGGCAGGCTCTTTCTAATTGCAACTATGGTCATTTTTTTTCTCGAGTTTGATTGTTGTTTTTTTTTTCAATCTTTGATCGATGTTGCTGACAAACGACTGTTTACTTTGGCAAGATGAAGTACGACGATGACGGTGCAAATAAATTCGCGATTATTCGCAACGATGACCGAGCATTAGATCGTAATTACGTATAGACGTCCATCGAGCGTATCGTCGTCAAATCTATGACCTGTGCTCGGGTTTTCTCTTCGCTTCTGTGTCCGTTTATTACTTAGTAAACACACAGATACTTATATAGCATCAATTATTTGCATTTTTTTTCCTCGAAAATAATAACGAATCCTTCTGGTTTTTTTTTTGCAGCTGTACGGAGGCATATCGCCAGTACGTCCAACGGAGACAACAGCAAAGGTTATCGCATCCGAAGTAGCGGTCGGCGAGAACACGTACTACGGTTCGATTCGGCCAATAGGAGACGACTATGAATGCAGGAGAAACATCGCCGAAAGCTTTCGGCTTCCGTACACGGTGCCGGTGGACGCTGCCGATGGGAGCTCGTTCGTGCAACAGGATCATCACGCAATAGGTGCAAGTGCGGCGGCGGCCGCGGCCATGTTCAGCGATTGGAGGAACTCGATCGGTGCCGACGCGGACAACTTTTTGACGGCGGCCGCGGCGATGGTGGTGGCAAACGACGACGATGATCGGCTAGAGTACCATAGCCCGACGTCGACGCAGACGCAGGCGGCCACGGAGGCCAAATCACCACCAGCACCATTATCACTTCAGTTGTTTATTAGTTCGTTGAGTGACGCGTTGAGTTATACGAGTGCTGATACGACGGCGACCGAGTTCCGATATAACGGCCCGCACGGGTCTTCCGTGCTGAATGTCACGCCGATGGGATCTACCACCAAGCTGATCGCTTCCGAGACCTCTTCTAATTTCAAGGTGAGTGAAAAATTTTGCAGAAAATGCCGCTTACCTATTCCATCCTGCTGATTCTACGTCTGATCGTGCTGTGTACCACTCGTATCGTCGTTGTGAGTGCTAGCAAATTTTGCCCTCGCTGCAGTTGGGACTGTAATATTTTGTCTAATCGCATCGTTAGAAAATTTGATAGTTATAGGTGGCTGCAGGCCCGACGAGAGGGAGGGACAAGGGGGACACAAGTCTTGGGCCCGGAATTTTTTTTATGGCCTGGATTCGTCTCCGAGACTCCGGATTTCCCCCCTCGCCTCATAGGGCTCTCGAGGTAAAAAGGAAAAATTTCTTTGGGCCCCAGTATTTCATAATAATATAAAAAAAATGAACAATTCAAATGAAAAATTCTAAATTTTATATCATTCGAGCAGTGAACGTGGTCTCAAATCAATGTAAGCAACGCGACCACAGAACCACATAATATTGAAGAAAGTTATTTTAAAGTGAATTTAAAAATTTTCTTTTCAACAAAATTGGGAAAAAAGTCAAGAAAGAAATTGAATTTCGGCTTAACGTTTTTTCTTCAACAACCTTTCTTTAATTTTTGATTTTTTCAAATTTTGTGAAAGAAAATTTTGGATCATCTTTTTTTCAAAAATTTTGCAAATTCATTTGAGACTTTTTTTTTGGAAATTCAGCAAAGAATTTTTTGAAAAGTTCTCAAATTTCCATCCAATTTTTTAAAATTTATTTTCTTCAAAAAATTTTTAATTTTTTTTAAATTCAGGCAATTTTTCTGCATTTAAAATTTTTTCAAATTTCTTTGAGAACCATTTTTTTGAAATTCATTGAAAAGGCTTTTTGTATTTTGAATGAAAGAATTTTTCACTTTTTTTAAATTGAAAAATTTTCTAATTTCTTTCAATTAATTTGTTCAAGTTTTGTGAGGAACAAGTTTTATTGAAGTTTTTTTTTTTTTTTAATTTATTCAATTCCTTTATATTAAAAAATTTTTCAATTCCTTTGAGAACGATTTTTTTTTTGGAAATTCAGCAAAGAATTTTTGAAGAGTTCTCAAATTTTCCTTCAATTTTTAAAAATTTCTTTCCTTAAAATTTTTTTTAAAAATATTGAAAAGCAGTGGGTTCTTTTTTGAAATTTAGGCAATTCCTTTGCATTCAAAATTTTTTCAAATTTCTATGAGAACCATTTTTTTGAAATTCAGTGAGAAACAATTTTTTTTAAAATTTTGAATGAAAAATTTTTTCATTTTTTATAAAAATTGAAAAATTTTCCAATTTATTTTAATTTGTTTAAGTTTTGCACAGAAACAATTAGTTTTATTGAAGTTTTTTTTAAACTTATTTAATTGTTTTATATTAAAAAAATTTGAATTCCTTTGAGAACGACTTTTTTTTTTCAATTCAGTGGTTTAAAAAAATCATTTTTGAAATTTTGGTAATTTTTTTTCACTTTTTTCAAGTTGAAAATTTTGTACAAGGAATAATTTCTTGAAACTTTTCTTGTTGTTGTTGTTGTTGTTGTTATTTTTTTGAAATTTAGTTAATTCCTTTATATATATTTTTTTGAAATTATTCAAGTGGAGAAATTTTTGTTTGTTCAATAAAATAAAAAAATAGGTATTTTCGAGAAAAAAAATTGTCCTGGGGCCCGGCCTGGCTTTCGCCGGCCCTGGGTAGCTGTGTAATTCTACCCGAGATGTATCCAAACCCATACGCCTCGCGATAATATTCGTCATCGTCGTTGGAATTTTTTCCAATTTTTGAAGCCGCCGCCGCTTTAGTCAACTCACCCGATAAGACTCGATTTGTTTATTTTGTAATCTAATACTTCTGCTTATATATATTTCGTAGTTGTTCGAAACCGTCGAGTATGTGCTCGCGCGATGTTTACTCTGCCAGAGCCAAAATTGAGTCAAATTTCGTAATAAAGCGTCGACATACCGTATCTAATACCTAGTTAACTTGCTGCGGAATTTCGCGAAGAAAAATTAATCCGGTCCGTTTCAGTTTACTTTTCTCAGTAATACGAGATTGGACTAGTAATAGCTAAATCATTTACATAACATTTTTTTTTTTCGATTCGTACGTAAATTTTTGTAAGGTTTTCCCCCGCTAGAAGTAGTTTGTTTATTTACACGCCACGTAATGCCGCAGCCGCCGCTCCGTGTCCCTATAACTACTTATTACAAATTTATTTCATTTCGTAGAGACCTTGAAGGTTGCAAAAAAAAAAAAAAATTACAGCACGATTATCGTAGAACTAGCAGCTTGTTCGCGTATAAATTTTACGTACCTACAAAATAACTATATACGCGTACTGATTCGAAATTGGTTGTCGTTGTCGTAGGTAAGAGTAGGTAATACGACGATACACGTGTACCTACCTAAGTTGACATGTGTGTACGTCGCGATTGTGTTTTTAATCTTTAATTACTCGTATTTTTTTTATGCATTTCTACGATTTGGAAATACGTTCGCGAGTAAAACTACGTGATCCGAGATCGATGTTCAATGTAGTACGAGTAGGTAATTTTTTTTTTTTGCATAGAAAATCGCTTCATTGTAGATAAGAGGTGTGCGAGTTATATATGTAGATATCGTTGGTATTTGATTTGATTGGTAAAAAATGTAGGAAAACTCGTGTCGATTGTTTGTTGACGAAACGAAGAAGAAAGAAAGAGCTACGTGATTGCGGAGGTCATCGCAGATTGCCACCAGGCACTGGCTTACCTTATTTATAATTGTAATCTATTGCGAGTTTTCCTTTTCTATTTTTCTTCTGCTGCTGCGTATTGCAGCGTGAAAATTATAACCGCGTAGTACTATTTTTTTATAATGGCAATGGCACATCTATTTTCGACCTTGCGTTGGAAAATTATTACTCGTGTACCTACTACCTAGCTACCTACCTAATGAAAATGTGAATGATTGAAAGTCAAACTCGACGCCGACCATCGACTAATTCCTCAGCTCTTAGAAAAAATCAATTATTAGAATAATATGGTCATTGTAAGACTCAGACTCGAGGAGTCTATAGAACCTGTCAAGATATGGATACTCGAAAACACTCGATGAAGAGTTGAAATTTTTGAGCGATGCATAATGCAAAGAACGAATGAATAACGAACGACGATACCTATTTCGGGATCGACTTGATAGTGCGACGAGTGCGATGAATGATGATGATGATGATGATGTTCCACTATTCGTATTCGTATTCGTGGTAGGCCAACCATCGTTGAATGGACTGGAGACGAGGCTGAGGCTTTTCTACTAATCGTGTATGATCTTACGAAATGAGTGGTAGCGCAAGCAGAAGTACCAAAGTCGAGTGAGAACAAGTGGCTCAAAGGTGACGATTTGACAATAATTTCCTGGTTGTACGAGTTGTGTAATCTCGGCGGTGGTGTGTAACTGTGTAAATGTGCACTGTGCAGTTCTACCTATACGCGTCACTAGTCAGTAAACTAGCTCCCGGTTTAATTATTAGATAAGGTACGGTAGCTTCCTTCTTCCCAGCTACAAATAGGTGCAGGGTAACCCCGTACAAATAAGAATAGGTACGTTTCTGTCAAAGATGATGATTTCACGCTTCCTATAGTTGCCTATTCTGTGGATCGTTTTTGTTGAATTATACAAAGTCCGGCTTGAAAAAAAAAAAATTGTCAAAAAGGCTGAAATTGAAAGAAATTTCCCAAACCCGCAAGAATTTAAGGAAAATTGATTGAAAAAAAATTTTTCGACCCATAAATTCAAATTTTCACAAAATTAATAATTGCTCGAGAAACCCTACGGTTGTAGAGTTTATAAAAATGAAAAAATTGCCAAAAGTGCTGGAATTAAAAGAAATTTCCCAAATCCGCAAGAATTTAATAAAAATTGATTGAAAAAAATTTTTGCGACCCATAAATTCAAATTTCCACAAAATTGATAATTTTTTTTTGAAATAATGCTCGAGAAATCCTACAGTTGTAGGGTTGAAAAAAATGAATACTACACAGATACTGGATATTCAAAATTGAAAGGGTGGGGGGAGGGAGGGGTCTAATCGAAATTCTTTAAACAAGCAAAATTATTGCTAGGACTACGAACTACAACTTTTGTTTGAAACTTTTTTTAATTTGATCCCTCCTTCCCCACCGATTTTGCATAATGCTCTGAAGATAATAATTAAAAATTAGAGAACCAGTTGAAAAAATTTTCAAATAGAAGTTATAGATTGAGACCCTAAACATTATTTTGGTTATTATACTCCCTCAATCACATAACATCAGGTAGATACTTTTTCAAAATTGGAGGGAAGGGTCCAATTGAAAATTTTTTCAAACAAATGTTGTAGATCGAGGTCCTAGAATTAATTTTTGTTATCATAAAATTTTCGATTAGACCTTCCCTCCGCCCTCCAATTTTGAATAATACGACTTGGATATACTTATATTATTAAAAGCTGGTGTAAGAAGGGGTCCAAATGAAAAAAATTTCAAACAAAAGTTATAGCTTGAAGTCTTCGAAATAATTTTGGTGATGATAAAAATTTCAATTGGGCCCCTCTCTCCCCTCTTATTTTGCATGATATGACTTAGATACTTGAAAAATTTTATTGATATATTTTTTATTCCAAAAAATGTGTAATTTTTTTAATTTTCAAGAAATTGGTAATTTTTTTTATTTTCAAAAAACTGAGAATTTTTTTTATTCCAAAAATCGAGTATTTTCTTATTTGAAAAAATTGGTAACTTATTCATTCCAAAAAATTGAGATTTTTTTAATTCAAAAACATTGAGATTTTTTGAATTCAAAAAATTGAAAATTTTCTTATTCAAAAAAATTAAGAATTTTTGAATTCCAAAAAATTGTAAAATTTGATTGAGATATTTTTTATTCCAAAAAATTGAGTATTTTCTTATTTGAAAAAAATGAAAAAATTTTGATAGGAATTTTTTCATTCCAAAAATTGGTAATTTTTCCATTCCAAAAATTGGGATCTTTTCATTCCAAAAAATTGGTAACTTGTTATTAAAAACTGGTGTAAGCAGGGCTCCAATCGAAAAAAATTTCAACCAAAAGTTGTAGCTTAAAGTCTTGGAAATAATTTTGGTTGTTTATAACAAAAATTTCCATTGGGCCCCTCCCTCTCCTCCATTTTTGCATAATACATGACTATACATTATTAAAAACTGGTAGAGGTAGGGATCCAATTGAAAAAATTTTCAAACAAAAGGTGTAGCTTGAAGTCTTGAAAATAATTTTGGTTATGACGAAAATTTCGATTGGGCCCCTTCCTCCCCTCCAATTTTGAATATCAAGCATCTACGTAGTATTGGACTTGGTATACCTATGTATCGTTGAACGTTGATTTGATTTCCAATTTGTAGTAGCTAGGTACATACCTAATTATCTACATATCTTTTGTCTAATGATATTGCGCTTGATACATCGCCTTGAGTATTTCGAGTGTAGATATTATAGTGAAATTGGATTTTTTGAAAAGAATTTTCCCGGAAAGTCGATGTTTTCCTGTCTCGTCGAATCGCTCGAACGATCGATTCTACGCGTGAAGAATTTTTTTCGCGCTAGATAAGTATAGAAGTACGTGTATAGTACGCTCGAAGCTACTCGTGCCGTCATCTTCTTCAATTATCGATGTACGAACGTCTAAAATCAAATAAAACCGGTTTATTGTGTCAAGCATGCGAAGTAAATGAGTGAGTGAGAAGAATGCGAAACGTGTGTGTATAAAATAGTAGCTAATTAACGATATTTTGTTCTTCACTAAAACTATAAGTAACGTAGGTAAAGTACGTGAACGTGTGTACTGTATACGAGTATTTGTTTGTACGTAAGAAGGTACGATAAAAGAGACGAAGGAGAGGTATTCGAGAGAGAGAGAGAAGAGGGTCATTAAGACACGAGGATATTTCATAATTGGGTCTATACGTTGGTCGAGTATAAATTTCTTTCTTTTTCGTATACACAAGTAGATAGATAATACCTACGACGTGTATCAATTTGTGAGAAATATTCTCACGCTGGCCGAATTTGCATTTGTAAAGAAGCTAAAAGGAAGCGAGGAAATCGTATCGAGATTCGAAAAAATTGGTCACGCTTTGTTTTGGTGCTGGAGATGAAGATGATACGGTGTGTTATGGCGCTGTAAGCGAAATGGATGTAGTAGGTAGTAAGTATAGGTACCTATGCTGACGATGATGAAAATAGAATCTTCAAGGTCACACTGGTAGCGACGAGGTGCCTGATTAGAGATGAAAATCTTGAAAACTTTTGAGTGTTCTGATTGTCTTCACGTCCTGCCTTTGATTTTTTTCCAAGTCACCTCCTCCCCCTCCCCACAAAAAAAAATACGATTGTATTGAAATATTCGTGTGTATTAAATACAATTTTATTGAATCAACTCGAGCAGAGACATGTTGAGAAGTTCATATTTGAACAAAAATTATTTCTGGTAGAAGCAAGGATTGTGGTGAAGCACACATTCTGTTGTAAAAAAATTACTGAGCTTTACTAGTCAAACGCAGTGACGTTAAGAGAGGTGTGCAAAAGGTGCACTTTTAGTTACACTTGACCCTTGTGCTCAATTGTTTTCCAATGGGAAGGAGGGTTTGAAAATTTCAATGTCGAATAAAATGAATTTTATTTTTCTCCAAAGGAATTTTTTTTTTCTGCATAATAAATAGGTTTTTTACCTTTTTTTTAATCCGAAAAAATTGAGACAAAAAATGATTTTTTTCTAAAAAACAAAAGATAACTTTCTTAAAAAAAAATTTTTTTTTAAATCTGCATGAAAATAATGACAGATTTTTCTCCATGAAAATGAAAGATTTTTGATTCGGTAAAATTAAAAGATTTTTTAAAGGAACATTGAGGTTTGTTTTTCAAAAAATGTTTTTTTCTCAGAAATATTTTTTAAAATTTTAATGAGGTGAAAGATTGAAAAAAATCTTCTTAGAAAATTTGAGATCTTTTCAAAAAAATGATACAAAAAATTTTACTTTTTTTTTCTCAAAAAATTTAAAGATTTAAAAAAAATTATACTTACAGAAAATTTAAATTGAAAAAAAAATTGAGACTAACTTTGCTTTTTGCCTCAGAAATTTTTTTTTCTTGAAAAAATGAAATATTACATTATATAAACAATGAGACAAAAATTTAGAGCATGTTATCTCAAAAATTTGAAAAAACCTTCAAAAAAATTCTAATTTTGAAATTAAAAAAAAAAATGAATTTGTAGATTTTCAATTTTTCACATTGAATGTTTCTGTAGCTTCCCCCAGTGGCGTAGTTAAGGGGAGGGTTTTGGGGTCCAAACCCCTCCCATTATGCATTGAAAAAAACTTAAAATTACCTCAAAAACCTTGCATAACAAAGATGCTCATTTTACATATTTTTCCAAAATTTCCTGAAATTGTGAAAAGTTCTCGAAATGCATCCCTAATTTTTCTTAAATTTTTCAGAAATGAGATTTTTCAAAATTTTCCCAATTTTTAGTCACCATGGATTTTCAGAAAATGAGATTGGTCAAATTTTTCAATTTCTAGACTTCATTTTCTCTTGAATTTTAGAGGTGATTTTTTTTCTACTTTTCAAAACCAGTTTTTTTTTAAATTTTGGAATTCCGAAACGTACATTACATTAGTCTAGTCAAATTCTTCAACATATACGTGTAGTGATTTTTTCCAATTTTTATTTTCCTTGAATTTTTACAAAGAGAAACTCTGTAAATTTTTTTGACTATTTTATTTAAATTTTTCCATTATGCTTAGAAATTTTTATGATTTTCAAAAATTGAATTTTTACAAAATAATTGATTTTATTCAATAATTTTTAATGATAACTTTTCTTAATTTTCAATAACAAAATTTTAAAAAATTTTCAATTTTTGAAATGATTTTTCATAAATTTTCAAAAATATTGCGTAATTTTTTTAATAGGTATTTTTTTCTATTTTTCAAAACTAGAATTTTTTGATTTTACAATTCCAAAATTTTACTTAGCCTGTTAATTTTTAATTAGGGGTATGATAAATTTTCAAAGAAAATACCTAGTTTCAGTCAAATTTTTCAACATATTATTGAATTTTTCTCAATTTTTGGGGAGATTTTCTTTGAATTCTCACGAATAGAAACACTGAAACAGTAATTTTTCTGACTATTTTAGAGATTTTTTGATTTTCAAAAACTAAAAGCTAAAAATTTTGAAAAATACTTTTTTTTTTATTAGTGAAAAATTAAACTTTCATTTCATAATAATCACTCTCGAAAACAAAATTTGAACCCATCCGATGATTTCATCCTAGATACGCCACTGGCTCTCCCCCCTCCCGGAAAATTCTCATTTTGAGGATGAAGTAGGAACTCGTTCGAAACTTCTTTTTGCAAATTTCCTTAAATTTCTAATTTTGTAAAAAGCTGGAAATTTCCAAATTTTTTCGTCGTTGGGGAATTTTGGGAACTTTTCCACTGTACGAATTTCGAAACGAACGCTACTTTTACGTAATTTTTTTTTATTCTTCTGTTCGTAAATCTTAAGGCACTCGGTTGACATAAGAGCAATTTTCGAACAATACCCATATTTTAGCATGAAAAATACCGAGTGTCAGTGTTGCCATCTCGCCGTGAAACGTTTTCTGCTCTCCTGACTGCTCGAGACGATTCAATTGCATAGGTATTCGCAATTTAATATGTTTCGGCGTGCGAGTAATACCTCGTATAACGTATTTGGGTCACGACTACTTGTTCTCGAGACAGACAGCCGCCGAATAGATACTCTCGCGTAAAACATACTATATTTGAATAATATTTCGAAAATATGCTACAGTCGCCTGCCTAATTTCAGATGCATTAATAAGTATAAGAACTCGGGGCTGGCTCGTGCCATCCTTAACTCGAGCCTAACGTACAATGTACCTGTAGCTGTACCGAAATTATAAACATATTCCGGAGACGCGGCCCGGCCAGATACAGAGCTGTGGATGACGACTTTGTAACACCGAAACCCGATTACATGCAAATTAACGCATCAAGTCCAGAGCAGAGTGAAGCGGCGTCCAAGCTGGACAGGAGGACAGGACATAGTCGCATTTGTACCTCGAATCGAATAATTGGACGTCCGGTTACACGGGCGCTTTAGCGCGTATAATTTTATGGCGTGAAAAAAATTATATCTGCCGCGCCGAGAATGGGACGACTTGTTATTGTTTCAGGTTGAATTAGAAATGGCATCGCGTAATCGGACCGAACCAATATCGAAGACATCGACGCTCGACGAATGAGACAAACCATCGCATTGGCGATGGCGAAGAAACCAGTATCCTTGAATTTGCACAACATACTTATAAGACGACCTTGGCGATACGTGAAAACGATCGAGATCGTTGCGAATTATCGGATGGCTTCGTACGAGTACGAGATGATCGATTGTTGATTGAAAGAGACGACGACGACGACCGAAGGTGCAACGTTCGTTTCATCGCTTGGCATTTCGGTAACGGTACGAAACGTACGTGTGTTCCAGAAACATCGGACATGTGTCGGTCGAGAAATGACGAATGAGCCATGCCATGTACGTACTACGTAGAGAGAGACATATTTGCCAGTGGAACCCGTTATTTGTGTATACAAAGCCGCCGAGAAAAGTATAGATACCGCGACAATGGCGACAAATGGAGAAAAAAAGTAGTACTATGGTCGAAAATACGAACAGCAGCAGCACATCGTACGTCGAGCGTCGCTCTTCGCCTCTCTCTCTCGGTACATGGTACAACGACGTGTACAAATTATCCAAAGAATGCAGCCGCAGCCCGAGCCCGAGCCCGCCACTCTGATGTGTATGCGATGTACCATCATCTTATATGACCGCGAAATCGAACCTATACGTAAACGAAACCGTTGGCTGGATTGTCTGCTGCTCTGCGCCGCACAGTGGGGCAAATCGAGATTCTAGCTGGACAAAACCCCAAAAATCAATTTCACTCAAACGAAACGAAACATAAGGTAGTTGCACCAGTCGTTGGCCACGACCCAGTGGTGGGTCACTTGAGAAGAAAAATGTTTATAATTAAGCGTATTTTTAAAATAGCTTCAGAAATTTTTTTTTAGAGCAAACCTGGAACATTTCTGCATAGAACCACATAAAAGTTTTTAATCAATTCTGTTCAAGTAATTAATAATGATCGTCTGAAATTTTTTTGTTAAACAATTTTCAAAATGATGCCAATTCTAAAGATTTTTGTTAAGCCGAAGTGTTATCGAAATATGAATTTTGCACTATTAAGATTAATAAAAATTGAAATATAACCATTTGGACCTGAATAAGAAGAGTTTGGAGATTCCATTTCTTCATTAAAATAAAAAATATTGCCAAAATTCTATCAAATATGGCGGTGACTATCTACTGGAAGGAAAAAATGGTGTTTAGCCAGTAGTTGATCATTTTGATCAAGTACTAGACTTACGAAATTTTTGTAAAGTTCTAGTGGTTGATCATGCAAAAAATTGGTAAATATTTACGAAAAATGATAGTTTCTCTTTCTCATGGCTAATGAGTGACAATTTTACCGAATACTTATTGATTTTTAAAAAAATTAAATGGTTGAGAGCCGTTCTCATAATCTGATTGACCAACTACTAGCGCGTGACCAACTACTGGGTGGTCAACTACTAGATTATCTTGACCAACCACTGGACTTTTCTATTTTTTCACTTAAAATGGTCGTAATTTTCAAAGAAATGAAGTAAAATTAAAAAATTATAGCGCATTTTGTAGTAGAATACACAAGGAATCGTTTGGTATATTCACCATTTCGCCAACGTTATTAGTTTTTAAACCAGAATGTTTTTTATAAGACACTTCCACTATAAGGGTCCACCACTGGTGCAACTACCTTATGCCAACTTACTCCTTGTAGATACTAGGGTGGAATGATTTTGACTTTTTTTCGAAAATCGAAACAGCCTACGGCACAAAAGTTGTGTTTTGGTGTCAAAATAATATGGTAAAAATTTGAGCCCCCTCGGTCAATATTAACCCATGCTTCAGGGGGTCCAAAGTTTTCAAATTTCAGTAAAATTTCTCATATAATAAAAAAATTTTAAAAAAAATTAACAATTTTTCAGAGGTCTAGTCGATGGTAGGGGTCCTACCCAGAACCCGGTCATCCATCAAAAAATTGCATAAAAGTATAAACAGGGGTTTCCAAAATATTCACTTTTTGCATAATTACACCAAAATCAAGAAATGCGCGAATATTTTTATTTTTTGAGATATGTTGCATATTTTGAGGTTTACATATTTGAAAATATCTTCAAAATGAAAGGGAAGTCCCATCACCACCACACCTCCATAGAAAACGGGACATTTTGCTATGAAAACTTTGTCCTGTGTTTTATTGAAATTACTCATTTTACCTACTTTGTATTAGGGCAAAGTGAAAAAATTATCACTCTAATTACTATATGCATGAGAGCGGTTCATTTTGTGTTGAAAACATCCCATCAGAATATTAGACTCCTTCCTCAAAGGCGCAGGGCGTTAGGGATCCTCAAAGTGGGGTCAGTTTTGGAAAAACAAAGTTTTCATGACAAAATGTCTCATGTTCTATGGAGGGGTGGTGGTGATGGGACTTCCCTTTCATTTTGAAGATATTTTCAAATATGTAAACCTCAAAATATGCAACATATCTCAAAAAAATAAAAATATTCGCGCATTTCTTGATTTTGGTGTAATTATGCAAAAATGTGGATATTTTGGAAACCCCTGTTTATACTTTTATGCAATTTTTTGATGGACGACCGGGTTCTGGGTCACCAACAGGACCCCTACCATCGACTAGACCTCTGAAAAATTGTTAATTAAAAAAAAAAAAAATTTATTATATGAGAAATTTTACTGAAATTTGAAAACTTTGGACCCCCCGAAGCATTGGTTAATAATGACTGAGGGGGCTCAAATTTTTACCACAAAAAAAATCAAAATCATTCCACCCTAGTAGATACCCCCTAAGCTTAGTATAGTGTTTTTGCCGAAGCCACGCCCATGCGTCGCAAACGCGAGCATCAAACTGTCTGGTTTGTATGTTTCTTTTTCTCGCGCGTTTTGTGTGTTTATTCAACTTGTTATTGCCGGCCAACGAAGGGTCGTAGAACATCCCTGTTTGGCTTATTTTAAAGTTCGAAGTGTAAGCTTTCGAGCTATGTGTTCGATTTTGGAATTCCGAAATTATTTCTTGTAGTAAATACGTCACAAAGTTAAATAAATTTTGTACAAAAATATTATTCAAGTTGGAGCCGAAAAAAAAGTAGGGGTTTGTAGGAATACAAAAATTCGACCATTACGTACCTAATTACCTCTATTATCAGTGATATTGGGCTCAGCTGCCACTAGCTGCCCGTTTCAGTTCTACAGCACAAAACGTACTGAAAATATAGGAATTTTTGCATGATTATGGTCACTGATGGGGGTAAACTGAACTATACAGGTTACAAACGTAAAAATGACTTTTTTGTCAAAGAGAACCAATTTCAGTGATTCTATGTAGTCCACATATAATATGAGGTACCGTAGACATCGTATCAGTGGTTTCCAAAATATTAACTTTAAATCTGAGAACTACTAAAGATGAGATACAGCCAAAAAAAAAACCTTTTTCATCAATTAGAAATAATTTCTGTGAGCCTACAGCCTACATGGTCGACGCGACGTATAATTAGATACTGTTGACATCATTTCAGTGGTTTCCAAAATACTTCAAATATGAGAACTACTAAAGATAGGATATTACAATCAAAAAAAAAAAAAACTTTTCCATCAATGAATAAGTAAAACAATAAACTGATCGAAAATTTGAAATCTACACAAAAAATACAATATTGAAATGATGTATCACTCAAAAAAAAAATTTACTTGGAGTATTTCCTCAAATTTGAGGAAGCTGCGAGGTCTTGAATAAATAAAACAAAAAACTGATCGAAAATTTGAAATCTATTCAAAAAATGCAATTGAAATGATGTATCACTCAAAAAAAAACTTTTTATTTTGAGTATTTCCTCAAATTTGAGGAAGCTGTGAGGTCTTGAATAAGTAAAACAGAAAATCGATCGAAAATTTGAAATCTACACAAAAAATAAAATAAAAATGATGTATTACTCGAAAAAAATCGTTTACTCGAGGCATGTCCTCAAATTTGAGGACCCTCAGAGTGAGTGAAATGAAAAATTAACATCAAATTCGAATTCCTCAGGTCAAATTCTATAAGAAACACACTCATTGAAAAATGAAATTTACCCGGAAATGTGTTTTGTCCACCTAGGATTGCGATTTGCCCCACTGTGCGCCGCTCTGCTCTGGTAAATGACCGCGACCCACGCACGTCTGCGATGCAAGCAAAAACAGAAAATTACGAGTACCATTCGATATTTGCGACTGGCGAGCTCGGATGAGTAAATCCGAACGAGGATGCTCGAGCTCGGTTCGATTATTATTGTTGATCGTACAAGAGACCAAGAGTAGGCGTTCTTATAGATTGACAAGTACTATGCGCATTGTTTACGCCTGCAGTGCAGTACCTACCTTGGTATCAACTTTTATTGTGGCGTAGTCTTCTTTATGGTTTATGGAGTACGACAATACGGTACTTACACTGACCCGTACCGTACCCTACCTGTACTGTACTGTACCTGTCCATGGTGCAGCTTATCGCGTCGTAGTACGAGTAATCACTTTCAAACGAGCCGGGTTATTCATGCACGCCTGTCCTCACCGCTGCGCCGCCGTACACACCTGCTCTTGTTGACGTAATATGTACTCGAACTCGTTTGTTTACCTACCCATCAAAATCAATGACATCATTAACGTGGTCGGCGCGGCGCTTCTCTCGCAAGAATTTCATTACATAGAATAATGACGAGACGCAGCGTGGCATCGAGCCCAACCCGGCCGGCGCTACGTAATTATACGAGTGTCGACTTACGTCCACACGCACGAAGGCCGCACGCCACGCCGATCTTCTTTCAATATCGATCAATTTAACCGGCTCAGCTACGTAAGATTGGTTGTCCGGTCCATCGATTATTTTCAGTTCGCCAATTGTTTGATCGATATTGCACGAGACGAGAAGTTCTCAAATTCGATGGCGAAGCTTCCTCCAGAATAGATTTAGATATGATGAACTCGTGAAATAGTCTATAGTTCTGGTCTCTAATGGCACTTCCAGGCGATCGAAAGGTTAAAAGCGATTTTACGATTGATTCGTAATCTAAATCCTAGGGTAGAGTACCCGTTTATGGCCACCTTAAGACATTTTTCATTTTCTCATTCTCATGGCGAGTTGTAAAATGAAGTTATTTGAACTTTGATGATGTTTTCTGTATAATTGAACATTCTATTTTCGATCTGAATAGTTAGTATATTCATAAAGTCATCATAATAATTATTTATTTAAATTCAAAAAAAAAAAAAGGTCAAAAATCCCCTAAAGTAGCCACCATGCTTCCAGCAATGGCCACGGCTGTTACCATTTTTGGCCATCCATTGAAATTGTGAATGCTTTTGTAAAATAACTCTATTCAAGTGATTTTATATTCGATGGCCCATTTAGAAAAGGTGCTATCTCCATTTCAAAATTCTCACTTTTTACGAGAGTTTTTTCCTCCTGTAGAACACAACACTGCTGATAGAACGTTCCGCGACCAATCATTGCATTCTCTGATAGTTCGACTTGAAGTGCGGGACATTCGTTTGCAGGTTGGCTCGTTCATCGGAGAAAAAATTCTCTTCAAAGTAGAGAACTCCAAAAATGGAGATAGCACTTTTTCTAAATGGACCATCGTATATATTAATACTCTTTTTAATAAAATAAAAAATTTATAATAATAATAAAACAGTTTTTTGCAAATTTTAACACTTATTCAAGTCAAAAATCTCCCTCAAGTTTTTAATCATACCTAGTGGCAAAAAGGACACTATTTCAAAAAGGAATAATCGCATTTAAAGAACCTTTTGTTTTCACTGTGCCATTGTTTCTGAGTCCATTTTCCACCAACAATGCATTTATCACATTTTTATCTTCAAAAAAAAAAGCTACCACAATGTAGACAAGGTTCTTGTAAACGAAAAATGCTGCAAGTTTATGTACTTACAGTGGGTACTCGAAATAACATGTAGGCTACATTTTATGTCTAGTTTTTCACCATCTTTCTCAGAATGTAGTTTTGATTTTTTATTTCCAGATGGAGTAGGCCTATTTTCAGTGGTTTTAGATGCTTTAGGAGTCTTGGTAGAACTTGCAGAATTGCAGATACTACATTAGCTTTAATAGATGGCGCTTTTTTAGCGCTAGACAACTTTTTAAAATCTAAAACAGTTTGTTTTTGAACTACCCATTGCTTGATCGTGAATGATAACCGATGGCAAAGGAATCTTCTTCCTTTTTCAAGTAGTTGTTGAATTTTGTGAACCATTGCATAATTCACGTAAGGCAAGCGAAATTCGTTTTTTAGGTTTCACAAGAACTCGTGACTTTTTTTTTCTTTGCTGGGGTATTTTTGTTTTCAAATTAAAGTTGTAGATCAAGATCCTAAATAAAATTTTGTTATTATAAAAATTTCTATAGGATCCCTCCCTCTCCTCCAATTTCACATAGCATATAGGTAAATATTTATATTATTTCAAAATTGGGGGAGATGTGCAATTAAAAAAAATTTCAAACAAAATTTGTGGATTGAGGTGATAGAAATAATTTTGGTTATAACAAAAATTGCGATTTGACCCATCCCTGAATAAAAACTATCAAAATATTGATGGGATTATGAATAGAATAACAAATAATTAAGGTGACCAAAAATGGAAAATTGCAATTTTCAGAGTTCCTAACTCGGCCATTTAAATAAATGCGAGAAAAAATCATTTATTTACCAATTTTATATTCATTTCTGATAGATAAATCACTGATCTTTAAGAAAATTACTTACTTGCCTCTACTTTTTGATTATTAGGACTGCTATTCCATCATTACACAGACCCCATCAAACGATCTTTTTTGCAAGCAAACTTTAACTTCATTCATTTTTGGCACAAGAAATTAGAGTTAAAAATACTTAACCACATATTTTCTTTCCAAATTATATAATATTGGTTGAAGAAGTGCATTCACTTTCAATTTAAAAAAACCCCAACTGATTTCATCCATTTTTTCTTTTCAAATATAAGTTTAATGCTAAAGGTGGCCAAAGATGGACAGGTGGCCATAAACGGGTACTCTACCCTATTTTTGGAAAAATGAGCTGAATTACATTTTTTGAGGTCCCCCTTTCCAAAAAGTTTTCACATATTTGTGCCTAAAGCTCTAAATGAAAAAATTTTCAAACAAAAATTGTAGATTGAGGTCCTTGGAATAATTTTTATTGTCACAAAAATTTCGATTAGAGTCCTCCTTCTCCTTCAATTTTGCATTGTACGTACGAAATGTAACTTGAGTTTAGGTTGCAGCCAAAAGGTCAACAATTGATTCATAGCCGGCGGATCATTATTTTCTCAAGTGGTGCTCACATTGTGGGGGGGGGGGGGGGGGGCTAAAAAATGTTGTAAATTTTTTCTCAAAAAAAAACTTCATAATTAATTTAATATTGTACACTATTAAGTAAAACCTCGATTAACCGATGCCTAAAAATCAGTTAATTTTTTATTACCAAATTTCTCTTCAATTTTGCCCTACGACTGACCTCATCTAGTGACGCGGTCGCGGCACCCCCGCCCTCCCCATCTAAAAGTAAACAAAGCGAACGCGGCACTATAATATATTCTCTAACAATTAGAGGGCTTAAAACGCCAACTTCCGATCGATTTTTTGAGGTTAAATACTCGTTTAAACCAAAAATTAGCAAGAATAAAAGTGTCTTATATTTTCGAGTACTTTATTTTGGTACCAAAACGAACGTTCTACGATTTAAATTCGTCAAGTTTAGTGATGGCTCTGAGCATATGCGCGCAAATTCTCCAGCCAAAAAAGGGAAATCCCCTTCATTAAAAAAATCGTGTGATATCTCTAAGCACTCGTCTGGTGACACTGATCAATAGGGTAGTTGTATTTTCAACAAATGGCCAACTTAAAATGAACTGTCAATTAAATGTCTCTGTTTACACGATTTACATAAAAAGTTTGCTTTTTAAAGTTCATCTCGAATCCGAGAAGATATTATTTAATTACTAGTTACTTGATATAAATTTTTTTATGCCCATCAAAAAAAATCAAATATCTTATTTCAACTTATTTTTCATTAATTTTTGGAATTTTCGCATTTTCTTCAATTTGAAATTTGCAAAAAAGCAAATATAATTTCAAATTAAGTGAGATCGGCTGAGCGCTCTACTATTTTTTTCTCCAAAATTTTTGTACATAGTGTAGTAGTTATATCCATGCATTCAAGCCGGGTGGAGAGAGGGGGCGAAAAGGGAGGCGGTTCATTAAATATCACAACATTTTTTACCCAACGTTTCAAGAATTTATTTTTATTTTCAAGAAATTAGGAGGGTGGTTAAATTAATTATAGATATCAGATTTTAAAAAAAAAATCATTTTAAAAAATTGAGAAAAAAATTCATTATAAAAAATTGAAGAAAATCAGTCTAAAAATTTGGAAAAAAATTTCATTCTAAATAATTTTTGAAAAACTTCATTCTAAAAAAATGAAAAATAGAATATCTAAAAAATTCATTCTAAAATTAAAAAAAAAAAAAAAATTTTCATTCTAAAAAATGAAAAAAAAAAATTATTCTAAAAAATTGAGAAAAAAATTCATTCTAAAAAATTGAAAAAATTAAATCGTTCAAAAAAATTGTAAAAAATTTTTAAAAAGTCCCAAATCTCAAAAAATATAATTTTTTTATTTTTTACACATTCAGTTCAAATTTTTTGCGCAGTTCGGGATTTCTCACGTGGTGCTCCGCATCATGTGAAAAATCTCATGTGGTGCTCGAGCACGAGAGCAACTGGGCCAACGCCGGCCATGAATGGATTTTGTAAATAGTCGATTCGATTATAATTCAACCAAAAAAATTGATAAAACAGGGAACGAGTATTTCATTTTCCATGTTTTCCTTTTATTGAGGGTCTACAACCCTAACAATTTTTTTTCTATCATCTTAGTACCTACCTAAAGCTTCAATTGCAAAAATTTTCAAACAAAAGTTGTAGATTGAGGTCCTTGGAATAATTTTGGTTATGACAAAAATTTCTATCGGACCCCTCTTTCCCCTCCAATTTCGCATTAAACTTATGAAAATGATTCGTCGATTCTCACAAGTTTTATGCAAAATTGGAGGGGTGGGCTGTGAGGGGTCTAATCGAAATTTTTGTCATAAGCAAAATTATTCCAAGGACTTTAATCTACAACTTTTGTTTGAAAAATTTTTCAATTGCAGCTTCAGGTACAAAGATGTGAAAACTTTTTGAAAGGGGGATGCTGGAGGGTGTTTATTTTTACCAAATTTCAACTTTTCGTACCATTCTAAAAAAATTCAAGGGGCAGACGTCGAACGTATCAGCGGTGAAAGTAATTAATTTTGCGCATTTTATAGTTTCAATTCAGTTCTCCAAAGCTTTTCATTCTGCGGAATGATAAAATGAATAACAAAAAAACGATTGATAAGAATAATGTTAATATTAAAATTTCCTCAAATTCAATTTAAAATAATTTTTCCAATAAAAGGAATAGTTGAAATAAAATTTGTAATTACTATTATCCCTCAATAAGATATTTGTGTTCAAATTAATGAATATCTATAAAGGTGGAAATTGGATGAATCCTCGAGGTCATAGATCCAACGACGGAGCATATCCATACCGGAGATATCGAACCATTCGCACGTACGTCGATCGAGCCCTGAAAAGGCCACAGTATCGGTTTTCACTACCAGCCAATGTCTTACGAAGACAACACGGAGCAGCTGAATGACAATTAGAATACTCTACGTACGATTGCGGCTGCGGCGTGCGTCCAACGGTACATAGATAATATCGAGGTGAAACGACGCTGCGCAGCGCTGACACTACGACGACGGTGATAATTATGCAGCGACGACGCGGGCACGGTACATCGGTGACAGATTATCGACTTTCGGGTGCAAAATACCTTGAAATTATCGAGTCTACGCGTAATGACTCCACTACACCACACCGCACGCACCGTAGGCCATCGTCGAAGAGTTGAGCAGTGGCGTGGAGGAGGAGGAGGAGGAGGCAATTAATATGGCGTATCTAATGGAATCGAAGAAGCCGAGGAACGTGATAACTGACAGCGAACCGGCGCGGTGGACCGATTAAAAATTCCTCTAGCGTGCATTTGTGGAATAATTAAATTGCGGCGCGTACTGCAGTTCGAGTTGACCCTAATGTTGCGAGAAATTAGCGCCATGGCGTGGCGACGCGTCCGTCGATCAAAAGTGCAAAAGGGATGGACGATCACGATCGAAGAGAAGCAGTCACCGTAGGCGCGTGTCCGTGTCGCAGCGATGGAGATGCCAACTCGACTCGACCAGTTCGCCAGGGTCGATGAAAATACTCGTAGCTATCGCCGAGTTTTTACATAATCATCTGCATTCCAACTCGATGATCGGCTGTAATGTAACCCGAACTGGTTCACGCGTGTGAAAATAAATCGCCTAGAATAGGCTTCGATCTGGAGCCCAGCTCAGCGTCGCTTTCGGATCACCGATCCACCGAGTTTTGCTCGCAACAGCCCAATTTGGCCTACGACGGGGGTGGCGATAGAAAGAAGAGACCACAGCGACGACTCGCGACTCGGCCACTGAAACGAATTCCTCGGTAGCGTTGAATGTACTTTAACGAGCGCCAGGCAAATTGTCGTATCGACGACACGACGGAATACAAACGATAGGTCTGTACTTTCACTGTGGCATTGAAAATCTACCACGTCGTCGCGCGGCATGGCAGTTGCTAACGACCACGATTAATATACCTATAGGAATAGAAGATGAGCGAGGATTAACGCGTACATCAAATTTTGGCCGCCGAGAACCGGTTAAATAGATGGAAAATTTATTCGCGTGTTGGATAATTACGTATGTACACTACGCACACCGCACATTGGAAGCTGCGAGCTGGACTTGGACTCTTTGCGGTTACACGTTCTACTACTATAATAACGTAATATAAATATAGTCGACGAGATTCTGCCGCTTATGCCTATATAACGATGCCACCGGTTACTTTCTTCTGCTTATGGCGCTGTACGTGCGAGAGAACGCATTAGTACGTCGTTTCCTACTAATTTTATTAATGGAATCGGTCGTATACCTACCGTTAGAATCGTCGCCCGTCTTTCGATTAATTACCAAACTGAGACTGGAGCGGCGATGCTGGCCATTGTCGTATATGGTGGTTTTGACAACTCTCTGCAAGACAGGTGCCTACTGTACGGCGAGTGTTTGGTACTTGGAAGATTGATACGTACGGTGTTTGATGAAGACCACGATATTGCGGTGACAGAGAAATCACCTATGAGAACGCACCATACTCCTAGTCTCCGACAAATGGATGAAGCTAGAAAGATGCAGCTTTCCTACGTAACGTTATGATTTTTTTTTTAACCAGTTTCGCATCCGATTCTGCATAAGGATCCCGCTGCGCTGGGATTTAGTGAAAGTGCTAAATTCAACAATCCCAGACCCATGGAATCGTGTGGAATAGGACTCGTAAGAATTGGAATGTCAATTGGTACATGGATATTTCCGGAACTCGGAGCGAGGTGCTCGAATCGTACCCAAAAATGAAAGTTGGCCCGGCTCTTCGGCTTCGTAACCTTGAGCCAACGTCACCTGGACATGGTACTGGCGAGATGCGTATCCAATTTGATGGTCCATGTCCACCCAGGTGATGAGATGAGACTAAGTGTTCCGCTGCCTTATAAGATCCGGATGACGGATGAGAAACGACAACGACACTCGAGATTGGAGAAAAGACTTGGAGGGTACTTACAATAGGTACCTGTAAGACGTATAGTCGAGTACATGCGTTACGTACCTCGTACCTATGCGAAGTATTGGAGAACGCGGGGCGAGACTAATCGAAGATGATGCGCGTTTCGTGTAATTTTTTATTTAACCAGTCCAAGGATCGGTATAAAAAGTAGGTGAACGTATCGGCACTGCGGAGCTGCGGCGATGGAGGCGGTGGGTACGAGTATGTGTAATTAGCGCCGTGCGTTGTAATACCATCGTACGTGTAGTACGTGTGTTTATTACGTACTCGTACTCGTATTTGTACCAGTATTCTAGTCTGATATTAAAAAGGGGCAGAACGACGAGACGAATTTTAGAAACGACTAATTGGTTAATATGGTACAAATTAGCCGCTACAATGGAAAGGTAGTCGTATACTCGTACTCGTGTACCGACCGAAGAAGAACTAGCTCTCTTCTAATTACACAATCTGCTCTCATCGACCATCACCAGCGGCCATCCAGAGCAAAGTACATATAAACAGCAGCAGACTAGCGCGATGCGACGCTGCTGAATCGACGAGTTTTACGTTTAATCGTGTCGTAATCGTGGTCGACGTATTACAAGAGTCCAAGAGGCGAGATCAGAGATGCATAGTCGGCGGATCATTATTTTCTCAAGTGGTTCTCACGTGGGGGGGGGGGGATGCAGGTGAAAAATGTTGTAAAAAAAAAACTTCATAATTAATTAATATTATATACTATGAAGTAAACCCTCGCTAAACCGATGCCCAAAAATCAGTTAATTTTTTATTACCCAATTTCTCTTCAATTCTGCCCTACGACCGACCTCATACTGATGTTTGAAATTTTCTAGAAAATGTGGAAAAATTATTATTTTGTAAATAAGAAATTATTTACTTATTTTAAAAACAAATAAGTAGTAGAAATTAAAAAATCTTATTACATTCTAAAAAATTTTAAAAATTTTCATTCTGAAAAATCAGGAAAAAATGTATTCTAAAAAATTAAAAAAATCGTTCTAAAAAATTGAGAAAAAATTCATTCTAAAAAATTGAAAAACTTTCATTCTTAAAAATTAAAAAACTTTCATTCTAAAAAATTAAAAAATCTTTCATTCTAAAAAATTTAAAAAATTTTCATTTCAAAAAATCAGAAAAAAAATTGAGAAAAAAAGTCATTCTAAAAAATTGAAAAATTTCCATTCTAAATAATTTTTGAAAAATCTCAATTCTAAAAATTTTTAAAAAATCACTTCTAAAAATTTTTAAAAAATCATTCTAAAATTTAAAAAAAAAAATAATTGGAAATAATTTTCATTCTAAAAAATTGAAAAAATTTTCATTCTGAAAAATCAGAAAATTTTTTTTAAAAAAAATTAAAAAATCGTTCTAAAAAATTGAGAAAAAAAATCATTCTAAAAAATTGAAAAAATTTTCATTTTAAAAAATCGGAAAAAAAATTGAGAAAAAAGTCATTCTAAAAAACTGGAAAGTTTCCATTCTAAATAATTTTTGAAAAATCTCATTCTATAAATTTTTAAAAAATTACTTCAAAAAATTAAAAAAAAAAATTCATTCTAAAATTTTAAAAAAAATAATTGGAAATAATTTTCATTCTAAAAAATTAAAAAAATTTTCATTCTGAAAAATCAGAAAAAAATTTATTCAAAAAAAATCATTCTAAAAAATTGAGAAAATATTCATTCTAAAAAATTGAAAAATTTTTCTAAAAAATCAGAAAAAAATTTATTCTAAAAAATTGAGAAAAAAATCATTCTAAAAAATTAAAAAACTTTCATTGTAAAAAATTGAAAAAATTTTAATTCTAAAAAATAAAAATAAAAAAAACATTCTAAAAAATTGAGAAAAAAATTTTAAAAACTTTCATTTTAAAAAATTGGAAAAAATTTTCATTGTGAATAATTTTCAAAAAATGTCATTTTGAAAAATCATTTCTAAAAAATTCTTTCTAAAATTTAAAAAAAAAAAATTCAAAAATAATTTTAACTCTAAAAATTTTTTAAAAATAATATTGATTTAAAAAATTAGAAAAAAATTTTATTCTAAAAATTTTTTAAAAATCTAAAATATTGAAAAAAAAATTCATTCTAAAAAATTGAAAAAAAAAATTTCTCAAAAATCCGGAAAAAATTCATTCTAAAAAATAAAAAAAATCGTTCTAGAAAATTGAAAAAAAATTCATTCTAAAAAATTGAAAAACTTTCATTCTAAAAAATTAAAAAAATTTTCATTTTAAAAAATGAGAAAAAAAGTCATTCTAAAAAATTAAAAAAATTTCCATTCTAAATAATTTTTGAAAAATCTCATTCTAAAAATTTTTTAAAAATCACTTCTAAAAATTGAAAAAAATTCATTCAAATAACTGGAAATAATTTTCAATCTAAAAAATTGAAAAAATTTTCATTCTGAAAAATCAGAACAAAATTTATTCTAAAAAATAAAAAAAATCATTCAAAAAAATTGAGAAAATATTAATTCTAAAAAATTGAAAAACTTTCATTCTAAAAAATTTAAAAATTTTTCTAAAAAATCAGAAAAAAAATTTATTTTAAAAAATTAAGAAAAAAATTCATTCTAAAACATTGAAAAACTTTCATTGTAAAAAATTGAAAAACTTTCATTGTAAAAAATTGGAAAAATTTTCGTTCTAAAAAATTGAAAAAAATTGGAAAAAATTTTCATTCTACATAATCAGAAAAAAAATTTATTCTAAAAAATAAAAACATTCTAAAAAATTGAAAAAATATTCATTTCAAAAAATTGTAAAAAGATTTTCGTTCTAAAAAATTGACGCTCCGCTCCCGCTCTCGCTTCTGAAAGAATCCGCTCTTCTCTGAGAGCGCTCTTTCAAGTCATTACAAAAATCGCTCCGCTCTCATTAAAAATTTCGATTTATTGCGCTCTTTCCTCCCGCTCCTGCTCCGCTCTTGCAACACTGGATCTAAAATAGGTTCTATGGGCCGGATCCGGCTCATAGAACCTATTTTAGATCGAAAAAAGTTGAATTTTCCAAATTTAAAAAAAAATTAAAAATTGAAAAAAATCGCTATAGAACGACTTCTATTTACCCGATTCGGCTGAAATTTGGTATGTGGATACAGTACGCCACCTTGAATAAATTTTCGCGAAAATTGAATTTTTTTGAGAAAAAAAAATTTATAGGGAAATGGTACACTTGGTACACTCCTAGCTTCCTCCCATGAACAGATAGGCACTATGTGCACATAACATTTTTTGTTCAACTCACCGAGTTCTACCTACTTGCGAAGTTTGTCAATGCGAAGCCCAATCACCCTGTACTTTAGTCCTCAGTGTCCTCATTCTTCTCCAGGCTCACACAACGTCACACAAACCCAAACAAAAATGTAAATAATGGCCGTTAACTAATCAGATTTATCGGATGACACTTCCAGTCATCCGATTGGTTTTTCAGCATTCGACTGTACTTGACTGAGTTGACGGTGAATTTTTCAATGAATTTTCATAATTTAGAATTTTAGAATAGAACTTGAGAAATTTATAACTGATTTTAAATAAAGTTGAAAGTTCGATTCAAGCTTTTTTTCGAAAGGTCATTCTCACTTCGATCATTTTGCAAAGCCATTCGCCAAGTCATTTTCCTCTTGTCGTTGTACTTTTTCCTTCAGAATGATCAATGATCAATTTGATCATAGGTAGATGAATGAAATAAAGCGACGAGTCTTGTAGAATATTTTGATTTTCTATTCAATTCTTTTCTGAAACTTGAATTTATTTGAAAATTACAGAAAAAAAGGAAAAATTGTTATAAGCTACGGCCATTCATTAGTTCGTTTACAAATTAATTCTTTCTCGTTATTTGTTCGAAAAAGGTACCTATATACAAATTTCGGAAATTGTATAGGTTTTAGGTACCTTCACTCATGCTCTTCACACGTTTTTAAAAAAATTGGAAAATTTTCTATAGATAACAAATAATTAATAATAAAAATCTGTTTTTACCAACAAAGTGTAGGTACTTACTTATTTTTAATTTTTTTTTTCAAAAAATAGTCCTATATTTTTTGAAATTTTCAGAAAATTGTCTATTCATAGTAAAATAATAGGGTGGGAAAAAAGTTTTCAAATCGATATCTTCCGATCGCGCAAGAGCATTCAAATTTTTAAAAATTTGTTAGGGCCTATTCTAATGAAAGTGTAGAGCTGCACGTTTAGCTCCATTACCGGGGGGGGGGGGGGGGGGGGTATGAAATCATCACTTGTAAAATTTTGATGGATTCTCAGAAAATTTTGTCAAACACGTTAAAATCATCGCAAAAAAATTCCTCGAGGGGAAAAATGAAAGTAGATAGTTTTTACTAAATTTTTGATAGGATTTTGTCAAGAAATTTTTTGGAGACTTTTTGTTTAAAAAATATTTCTTTGTCAAAAAAATTTTTTTTGAAGATTTTTCAAAGATTTTTTGTCAAAAAAATATTTTTCAAAAATTTTTTGAAGATTTTTTTTTTTTTGTCAAAAAAGAATTCATACAGTACATTTTGTCGAAAAAAAGTTTCAAAAGATTTTTAGAGTTTATTTGTTAATATTGAAGATGTTTTTGTCAAAAATTAATTTTTAGCTGCACAAAGTACTTTCAAACTGCACACCTTTTTTTTTGAAGTTCCACAAAATGGATGGAACCGCAACTGAAAAAATTCGGCTAATAAGATGGAAAATCGCTGTAAATTGTTTTTTGGGGCGAAACTGTGTATGTTGAACCCATTTTAACTACAAAAAAAAATTTCTCAATTTTTGATAGGTATTTTTTTTCAATTTAAAAAAAAAAAAAAAACGTAACGAAGGAAATTTTTTAAATTGAACCAAATAGCGAATATTTAAAAAAAAAGTTTTAATAATTTTTAAAAGAGGAGAATAATGTAAAATTTTTCAAAAAAAAGGTTTTAGAAAATTTTTACGAAAAATTCTGAAATTTACAAATATTTTATAAAAATTTCATTTTGAGAATTTTTTTAAAGGCAAAAATTTGAAGCATTTTGTGGGCGTACTTTTTTGTGTTCTCTTTTTCTTCGTATTATTTTTTCAAAAGTTTTTGTAAAACGATTTCACATAAAAAGTTTTCTTGAAAGGGAAAAATTACAAACAGGTATACCTACTTTTGCACAAAATTTTATTCATTCTCTTTTTTAATTTAAAAATAAAAAAAGTCCTCGAATTGGAAATATTTTGTACGATATTAGGAAATTAGAATTTATAATTGGGATAACAGATAACTTTTTGCATGCCTTATTGATGGTTTATTGAATCTGGTCCGCTGGTCGAGTACCTAATTGAACTTTCATTGGCATCAGCTTTCATTCTATCGGCGGTTTTTCCGTCGGGGTACTCTTGTAACGTGTACTAATTTTAGCTCTTTGATAATCGGAGGGTTTAACAACAAATGGACGGACTTCCCAAACTTCTTTTTCTGCAATAAAACTACATGTTAATGGTTTTATCCTTACGAAAATAATGAATATTTAACAAGTAGATTCAATTTCATACTTACGCATTTTTGAAAATAAGACATAGCAAAGTCTATACGTTCGAAATGTACAAATAAAAACTGAACTTTTTGATTATTTTCTTGTACATAATAGCGACGGACCTTGTCCCACCCTACCTGTAGAATGATGCGAACGTATTAATTATTATTCAGTTTACTGTTTACTATATAATATTTACTTTCTGAAATGGAAGTACTCATTGTTAGGAATGCTTATTAATAATATGTACCTGTTCATATCGATTTTTACAACGTAATTATCATTGCGTTTTATTACATTCAAAATGGTCATGGAAATAATGTCATCTTCGCAAAGTTCACGTAAAAATATTTCCTGAAATCAGTTTTTGAGTAGTAGGTTAGGTATGTATACTTGTTGAGAGGAACGAAATTTTTTAAAAAGGTAAATGAAGGTAATAAGCGCCCATCACAAGAAAATCATACCTATTAGAAGGTAAAAATCCAAGAATATGATCGTGCAATTTATCTTAAGCCCCACTTCTGCATTTCGTAGTTAGAGCTCAAAATAAATTGCTGCACACACTGTCGCGGTTCTTTTATGTAGGTAGTTCATGTTTCGAGTGCACGCGATTTAATTAATGTGCGGTCGCCTATACCTTCATGTACCTTATACGTGCATCTGCAATTTTATTATGAATAATTGAATAAGTATTGCTTACTTTGTTCGACCACGCTTCGAAGGAGCTATGAAATGAATCAAATAGAAAATAAGCGCCGCGTCTAGGGTTAAGCAGAACAACTAATGGAATGGGAATAGTTTCATTCGGGTGGTCATGTGAATAATCTATAAAGATCTATTTAAACACAAAACACGGAATTCGTTATTTCACAGCTTCTTCAAATTTTTTTAAAAGTATTAGGACCATTAGTATCTATAGTACCTATTATTATTATTATTATTATTATAAAGTATTTGTAGGGGGGGGGGGGGGCGAATAAAATTGATTTGATGGTCTTCGATCTTCGATTTCGCTCATTTGTTAATAATAATATGTTATTCATTTTGAGTTGAAACCTTCCAATACAAACTTTCAGCCCTCGAGGTCACTCAGGAGAGGAGCTGTGGTGCCTCAAAGAGGGATCACTTTCGAAAAAAACGTGTTTTTTTTTTGCGTTTTTGACCCTCTAACCCCCAAACAAAACTCGTAACATCTGTTTCTAGGTGCAATTTGAGATTCTTGCGTCGCGTCGATCCGACTAACAAAGTACTTATGTAGGTAGTTGTTTTTTTAATTTGAAGCTATCTTCCATTCCCCAGTCCCCACCATCAATTCTATATTTTGCAGGAAATCGTGTTTTGTCTAATGTGAAAACTAGCTAGACCCACTCTGAAGAAAAGTGTAATGACCAGTTTCGTAGAGCATAAAATTTGTCATCTGGTATACATATGTATATTAAATTTTGTAACGATTCGGCATTACAAAAGAAAAAAAAAAGAAAACGAAAATCTCAAAATTCGATAAATTTGAGTTCTGAGATTTTCGTTTTATTCTTTTTTTCTTTTGTAATGCCGAGTCGACACAAAATTTAATGCATATACTTACCAGGTGGTAAATTTTACGCTCTACAAAACTGGTCATTTCATTACATTTTTCTTCAGAGGAAGCTGTTTTCACATTAGGCGAAAAAAACGATTTTCAAAAATGTAGAATCGAGGATGGGGACTGAGGAATGGAAGATGGCTGTAAATTGAAAAAACAATTAGGTACTTGGTCACATCGACGCAGAATCTCAAATTGCACCTAAAAACCCATGCAACGAATTTTGTTTGGGGGGGGGGGTTAGGGGGGGGGGTCAAAAACGTAAAAAACACGTTTTTTTTTTAGATCGAAAGTGATTTCTCTTTGAGACCCCATAGCACCCTTCCTGTATGGCGAGGTTTCAAGCTCAAAAAGAACAGCATATAATATTAAAAAATGAGCAAAATCGAAGACTATAGATTTTTTCGCTCCGCTCTGTTATTACCTATTTATTATTATTGTTATTTCATACAAGTAACGTAGGTATAAAACATATTGCGCCTTCAATGCGTCTTATCTCAATCATCCCAAAAAACACGACAAAAAAGTTATTTTTTGACAGTGTTTTTTGAATTTTGATGCACGACATTATTACTTACTAATCTAATGCCATCGATTAGCAACAAAATAAAATTTAAAAACCATAAGTTACCGATTTCGCACTTTCTTCCGAGTACAAAGATGCAGGAAAATAAGGCAGGTGCAATAACCTGAAATGCTTACGTTCTTCGGAAACAGCTGAAATTAATTAGTACGAGGGTTACAGGGTTATATGTACTTGAGCGTACTCGAGTAATTAGGTGTAGGTATACCTATTACCTATTAATGGTGTGCGCGGATACATATTGATCGCAACATTTTTTGAAAATTCCAGTGAAAAATGAAAAAATATACCTATATAGACTTTTTTTAATCTCACAAAGGAAAAATTCCATGCCATTAACTAACAGGTCCTTCCCAAGATCCAGATCAAATTTTTTTAATAATAGTATAATATTCTCCATAAAAACAATAATATTGAAATTTCTAAGAAACTGACTGAATTATAAATTTTGAAAATCAGTCGGATGGCTGTGTTCGGTCGGAATCGACCAAAAAAACGAAAAATATCGAAAAATCGAAATCAATTTCACTCATTCCCAGATCCCTTATCGCGTGCATTAATCGCGTAACACATTCACATTATAATAACCTTCTTCAAACAAGACATTTTTTCACAACATAATGTCAAAAACGACATAATTATGCATGTTAAAAAATTTCGTTTCCACAACATAATGTCTAAAACGACATGTTAAAGAAAACATTTTTCCACAATATGTCGTTTTTGACATTATGTTGTGAAATTTTTTTTTAATTTTTAACATTTTATGTCGTTTATGACATATGTTGTAGTATACAGGTTGTATGTCTTTAAATTCAAGTACGACATCCAAATATTTTTGTATCGTATCTGCGCACATCGACCAGGTAAAGGTAAATACATACATAGATAAAGATACACACGTCAATGATATGATTACCTACCCTTATATACATCGTCACTATCAACACTATCAAACTTCATGCGAGTAGGTTTCATTAGTAGTTCGTTGACACGGTCCAGTGATTTGGCGAAAATATTTATTACATTTTTTTGTGTCGTATTACTTGGATCATCTTCGAACATTAGCGTGTAGCCTTTTTTTCTTTCGTGTACTTTCAGTTCGCTGTGAGCGGTTCTGTGTCTTTTCATTTCCAATTCTACCATGATGTCAATGAAAGTTTCGATGGGAAGCTCTGATTCGGCCATATCTTTTCGTAGGTTGTAAATGACTGGATTCTCAATATTTAGCAATAACTTACGCCATTGTTGTTCATTATGCTTATCATTTGCACTCCTCTCTCCTGCCCAAATTGGCCAGCAATAATGGAATAATGTTTCCGTTGATGGTAAAATGTCGATATACGTTTTCAATTTTAATATTTCATCCCGATCCTTTTCCCTTGCGTCCCGTTCATTTTCCTATCGACAAAATAAGTAAAATAATATTATAATTATGGTACTCCTTAGTGGCGTCCTTACATTTATGAAGCATGAAAGTTGGATACTGTAATAAAGTAGCGTGCAGCACGTCTTGACTCTAAAATATCAAGGCCTCTTCTAACATGCAGTTCCAACATGTTTGTGCAGCTCCAAAAATAGAGTTGTGCAGTTGGAAATTAATTTGTGCAGTTCCAAAAAAAATTCAAATGCTAAAAATGCATTTTTTTCTGTCAAAAAACATCTGTTTTTCAAAATTTTCGCCCTCGCTTCGCTCGGGCTTAGGGCATTGTTGTTTCTGTTACTTTTTTATAGCGATTGTATGCTACAAATGCGTTTTTTTTTTCAAAAATCGAGTATTTTTCGAAATTTTAGCTCTATTAATATCGTGCGAATGAGAAAGAATCACATTTTTCCTTCAAAAATCGTATATTTTTTCAAAATTTTCGCCCACGCTTCACTCCGGCACTATTTTCTTTCGGCGTTTTTAAATGTCGATAGTAGGTATGAGTTGAAAATTTTCAGTTGGCGTTTTCATGATTCCCCCTCCCCTCGAAAAATCGCTTCGGCTCGTCTCTGAATAAAGTAATATTCAAAGTAGACCCCTGCGCCGAGCGGCGGCTGAGGCTCTCAAAGAGCAACTCGGCTGGCGGCGGCTCATTTTATCACTTTTTGAAAAAAAAATTGCCGGCGGCTGGCGATTTTTATCAGTATTTTTACTCGGCGGCGCGGCTAAATAATTTTTTTTGCCAAAAAATTTAATTTCCAAATTTTTTTTGGAAAAATTGGTTCAAATATTTTTCAGCCGCGCCGCCGCCGCCGATTAGAAGTCGGCGGCGGCGGCGCAGGGGTCTAATTCAAAGTTTACCTTGAGTAATAAAAATTCAACAAAATGATTTTTTCTGAAAACCATCAAAATTTTACAAGTGACGATTGCAACCCCCCCCCCCCCCCCCCACCGGTCAACCAAACGCCCATTTACCAACATTTAAATTTTAACATGACTACGCATTAGGGTGGAGCAAAAAAAAAAAACATACCTCGGATTTCGACCAAACTCGCTGAGGTGGTTTACTTTGAGTTGAGAACCTCCCAAAAAAAATTGAGCCCCCTACCTCTCAGGGGAGCGGAGCTAGGGGCTCTCAAAGTAGGGTCTTTTTTGGAAAAAACGCGGTTTTTCGCTATTTTCGGGTAGTTCCAATCGAGTTACCCCCCCACCGCACCCCCCTGAAAAAGTGCAGTTTGAGTTTCTACACATCCCTGGACCATTGATTTTGAAATTCGATACCACTTACCCCTCCCAACCAGGGCTTGAAAAGTTGCAGATCGCTAAAAAATTGAAAATTTTGAATTACAAAAAATGGAAATAACATCTGCTTGGTACCAAAATTGGACTCAAATGGCTCCTATTGATGCAAAAAAAATATTTCGATAGAAAAAGTTGAAAAAATTTCATAGCAGGGCTGCCAACTTTCGATTTTCATAAAACATCAATTTTTTACCAAAAAAAGGGGAAAATTTTGATGTTTTATGATTTATTCGAAAACTATTTAATTAATCAAAAAACCCATGCGACATTTTCTTCTGAATACTTCGTAGTATCCACATTTCAAATTTTATTAATTTTCGTTCGGTAGATCTCTAGATCGAAAGGATTTAAGATTAACATTGCTCTTATGGAAGTTAACACGGGGCAGGATAGGCAAAAAAGAAAACGGAATCGGCCCTTAAGTATGTAACCTAATCGTAATTTGAACATAAAACATAATTACTGAATTAGGTTCTTGAATTATCTATACCAATTTTTTTGAAATTGCTTATGCCCAAATCATTGAATATAGATCCTTTTGTAACATTTTTTGCTCTCCCCCCTCAAAAAAAATTCTGGCGTATTTTTTTTTTTTTTTTTTTTTTTTTTTTTTTTTTAATCTACAGGGGATATATCATTTATGTTAGATATTGTTTGATTTATTTTAAATTTACGGTGCTCAAAAATGTGTTGATGTTGATGATCCGTGTTTTTTTAAATTCTTATTCAATATTCTAAATTTACTATAATAATTTTCAATCCAAGTAGAATTTCAAGCTACAATTTTTTTTTGAAAATTTTTTCAAATTGGACCTCTCCCTCCTCACAAATTTTGCGTAACGCTCCGAAGATATTAATATAATACTAATTAAAAAATGAAATAGTGAGAGAGGAAGGGCCTAAAACTTTGAAAAAAATTTTCAAATAAAAGTTGTATGTAGCTTGAAATACCTACTAAGAATAATTTTCGTTGATATTACAAAAATTTCGATTGGATCCCATCCCTCCTTCTTTTCTGATTTCACATAACATTAGGTAGACGATAGGGTTTCAAAATTAGGAGAAGGGCCAAGGGTCCAATTGAAAAAATTTTCCGACGAAAGTTGTAGATTGAGGTCGTAAAAGTAATTTCAGTTAACTTTAGTTCAGTTATTATACAATTTTCAATTAGACTCTGCTCTCCCTTCCAATTTAGCGTATATGACTAATAATACCCTACTTATATTATTAAAAACTGGTGGAGAGGTATATGGGTCAGGTCAAGTTGAAAAAAATTTCAGACAAAAATAAAAGTTTGAAGTCTTAAAAATAATTTTGATTATTACAAAAATTGATTGAACCACTCCCTGGCCTCCAATTTTGAATTTACCTACCTAGTACCTAGTACCTATTTAGTGTTGAACTTGGTAAATTTTCAATAGTGTCAATGAAGAATTTCTTATTTATGTACTCGAAATAACAAATTGCAATCTTTTTACTTCAAAATGAAATAAATCATAATCGTAATGAAGGCCATAAAATATGCGCAAAATAAAATAAATAAACAAAGCCCAAGTCAATTTCTTAACTTTCATAATTAATACAAGTTACGCTGATAGTTAGATGGACTAGTAATTGGACATCGTTATATATCTTTAGGTATTCCAGAAGAAAAAAAAAAAAAAAAAAGTCGTGACGAACGGAAGTGCCATAATGATTTATCTTAGCTTACCTATGAATTGGGAAGAAAAAAAACAAATAAAAAAATAAAAAAATAGGTACCATTGATTTTGATTTCAGTTTGTTTCTCAAAATTTTGACAAAAACCCAAAAACATTTAATAAAAAAAAAACGGTTCGTTTTAGTTTTCCCTATAAACACGTTTCAAACTGATCTTAATACATGAATCGCCTATTTTTAAAACCTGCGGAATCCACTTTTGTTAATTTTGAAAAAAAAAAATGCCAAAAATTGCCAATTGGTATATTCTTTGCAGAAAAGGTAGAGAGGGGTCTTTTGCGTTATCTATGGGAAAGTGTTCTTTTGAATTGCTCAATATCAAGTTGATTTTTTATTTTACCCTTTGTTAACGTTTGAAAATCGAATTAGTATAGGTTTTGAAACAAAATAATGTAGGTTTGCATAATTATGTTTCATTATAGGAGAGGGAGGTGCTTAAACGAAATTTTTGTAATAAGCAAAACTGTTCTTTTGATCTTAATCTACAAATTTGTCAGAAGATGTTTTTCAATTATTCAACTCTTACCTTTCCTAAAGTTTCAAAAATAGGTACGCACCTATACAGTGCTGTGTGTATATGATTATGCGATTTTACAGGGAAGAGAAAGGGTCAATCAAAATTTTTGTAATAATTTATTCTGAAGATCTTAATCTTCACCATAAGGTTCCCCATTTCATGTGACAAGATCTTGTGATCAAATTTCAATATTTCAATCCATTTTTGGCGAATTTGGCATTTAAATTTTGAAAATTACTAATTATATTTCAAAAATGAATTAAAATTTTGGATTCATCAAAGTTAAAATGACCACTGGGCCAGCGTTCCGATGCCCGTCCGCAGTCTGGAATTTTCTGAATAAATTTGAGGGGAACTGCTTAATTTTTTCTCACGACGCGACGCGACTGTTCGGTTTTTTTTTTCAAATTTTATCTTCAAAAATTTTTACTTATTCTCCCGTTTTTATTCTTTTTTAAAACTCATGCTCCTAAGACACAATCAATTTTTCCTACTAGATACTTATTAAAGTGTACACTGTACACTAAGGCACTGTGGACAAATAATTCTTTCAAACCGCGTATGTTGAAAGGAATAAAATCTATAAATACATAAGAATGATATAAATAGAGGGGAGAAATATTCACAAAAAACAAAAGATTGAGAAGGAAACTAGTAACCTATTGATGTAGGTATACCTAATACCATTAATACACTTTCTTTCATAATAACGCTCGATGAATAGTATAATTTTATAAAAGTTACTCCACTTACGTGTTTCATGCCCATACGGCCTAACAATTTACCAAATTCGAGTTGGGTTAAATTTTCCAATGGTTTACCCTCGAGACCCAATTCGCGCATAGTCTCATCCGCCAAACTTAATGCAATCGGTTTCTATGAAAAACAAAATAAGGTTAATCAGAACGAAAAACGGCCAGCGCACAAATCGAAGTAAGTAAAAGCCCGCAAATCACAATACAATACTTGATAACGTGATAGGTACTTAAACTTACAGCATTTTTAGAATTCGAATCAGTGGAAATTAAAATAAAAACTAGAATCATTAAAATATAACGATACATTTTTAGGTAACTATAACAATCCAGAGAAAATTGCAATTGAAATGCGAGCTTCTCTGCGTAGGAACTCAGGAAGCGGAATGAAGTTTCACATGCGTAGCGTTTAACTCGTTGGGATCTAATTTTAATGAAAGTACGATTAATTTAATCGAGGAAATTAGATTTCGTGATAAGGAATTCAATTTAGTGAAATTTGGTTGTAGGCAATCGATGATCCGACGGGAGTGAACTAAATTTTTACTTGATAGGTAATTAAATTAAGGGTACTTGATAGCGATCACGTGTATAGATATACTTAAGCGCGGAATTCATCGGATAGAAAATCATTGATATTATCATGTCTGAAAAATAGAACGAGAAGATAGAGAGGAAGAAAGAGTAAGAAAAGTGCAAAATCACGCACAGATCATTCAAGTCATCAAGTGTAAGCTAATGAGGAAAACTTGTTTCGATTTTCTGCGCATCGACTACAAATAATTATGTTGATTAAGTAGATTACGTAGTCAACTTATTAATTGACCTCTACAGCACTCATGGTAAAGATCAAGGACGAAAACTTCTGTGTCACGTATAGCACAAATGTGACGTGCCAAAGGGTACCGGCGGTTAAGATAGGTAGGTGAAATGCCTTTAGTCTCAGATTTCGGAATAAATCTGGGGTACTCTCAAAACACATTAAAATTGGAAAATATTTTCATTCTAAAAAATTGAAAAAATGTTCATTCTACAAAATCAGAAAAAAGATTTATTCTAAAAAATAAGAAAATAAAAACATTCTAAAAAATTGAGAAAAAATTTTTAAAAACTTTCATTCTAAAAAATCAGAAAAAAAATTGAGAAAAAAGTCATTCTAAAAAATTGAAAAATTTCCATTCTAAATAACTTTTGAAAAATCTCATTCTAAAAATTTTTAAAAAATCACTTCTAAAAATTAAAAAAAATCACTTCTAAAATTTAAAAAAAATAATTGGAAATAATTTTCATTCTAAAAAATTGAAAAAATTTTCATTCTGAAAAACCAGAAAAAAATTTATTCTAAAAAATAAAAAAAATGATTCTAAAAAATTGAGAAAATATTCATTCTAAAAAATTGAAAAACTTTCATTCTAAAAAATTAAAAAAATTTTCTAAAAAATCAGGAAAAAAATTTATTTTAAAAAATTAAGAAAAAAATTCATTCTAAAAAATTGAAAAACTTTCATTGTAAAAAATTGGAAAAAATTTTCATTCTGAAAAATTGAAAAAATGTTCATTCTACATAATCAGAAAAAAATTTATTCTAAAAAATGAAAAAAAAAAACATTCTAGAAAATTGAAAAAATTTTCATTTCAAAAAATTGTAAAAAGATTTTCGTTCTAAAAAATTGAAAAAAATTGGAAAAAATTTTCATTCTGAAAAATTGAAAAATTTCCATTGTGAATAATTTTTAATTAATGTCATTTTAAAAAAAAAAAAGATTTAATTTTTTTTTTTTTAAATTCAAAAATAATTTTTACTCTGAAAAATTTTTAAAAATTATAATGATTCTAAAAAATTGGAAAAAAAATTTATTCTAAAAATTTTTTAAAAATCTGAAATATTGAGAAAAAAATTCACTCTAAAAAAGTGAAAAAAGTTTCATTTTAAAAAATTGGTGAAATAAAATCGTTCTAAAACAATTGTAAAAAAAAATTATTTTAAAAGATTTGAAAAGGTCCCAAATCTCAAAAAATATAATTTCTTTACTGAGTGAAATTTTTTTACCCATTGAGTTCAAATTTCTGGCGCAGTTCGGGATTTCTCACGTGGTGCTCCGTACCATGTGAGAAATCTCATATGGTGCTCGAGCACGAGAGCAACTGGGATAACGTCGGCCATGCAGTTATGTGAGAAAAATTCACATCTTGACTATTATGTGAAATTAAAACCGAAAAACAGTGCAGTATATGCGGCAATGACGACCACCGAAACAGTCTGCATCAACACGTGCATTCGGATCGCATCTCGGTGCGAGCAGATACGGTCCACCGGCAGGCATCGGATCATCGGACGCTGCTAACACGCTATAGGTACCTTACCTATGTATCTACTGCGATACTGGAAGCGCGCACCGGCAATTGATTTTCCACGCATCTCCGAGTCCAAGTATTGGTCGAGTCGCAGAGTCGATGGAAAACTCTGGAATATGGCGATGAAAAGGTGAAACGAAGGTCATCCGGAGACGACGCCGTCATGTTTTTCTCACTGGCGCTGGAGGAGCAGCGACCATCAGCGCAGCGATCTCGTACGAGTACCGCTGCTGCTGGCGGCTACTTTCGTCGAGATGCTCGTCCGGAAATACGAGAATACGAACCGCGGATTTCTAGAATTTTTCATATAGGTCGCATCGCTCGTATAGTATCGTATCGTATCTCTCAGTTAATAAAAGCAAAACGACGCGACGCGATGCGGACACAGTAATTTGAAACGTATTTTTGTACGTAGCTGCGTCGAACGCCAACTAGTTTGACCAGATTTAACTGCCGAGCAATGAGCGGACGGGACATCTTGAATGGAAGAAAATTATCATATCGAATGTTCATTCGCAATTTCGTCCAAACGGTTGTTTTTTTCTTTTGGAATCTGCCTGGTCACCGTCCGAGTAGCGACAAGAGGTCGCTGGCAGTGGCTGTGAACGGTGCTGAAAAATATTACAACGGAAATTGGTAGTATATGGCACGGCGGCGCGATGCCCATACAGAGTATTTTTTCCTTCGCTTTTTATTAGTGTCACGAAAACGAACGGCACAGGCGCGAATTGAAATACGTGCTTTGCTTTGCAAACGCGGTACCGTTGAAATTACAGCCATCGACATACATAGACGAAATTATACGGCAGGTGCCAGCTGTACTTACTAAGTACCGAGTACTTACACTATGCCACATCGATGATACCTCGATACGTTTACGTATCTTCGGTGACATTCGGGTACGAGAGGCATTTCATCGCGTATTGCCCATCTCTCCATATACTCGTTGGTCCATTCGGAAAAATATCGACGCACTTGGCCAACGAAATGATTTCCTACTCGGATGACCCTCTTTTTTTGTCGTTCTCCATTATTAAGGTCGATCGAATAGGTATATCGAGCTATTGTAGAGCCAAACTGTTGGGACGAATGTGATTTTTTTTTATTTATTCAGATCGTCGCGTTGCAAAACCACCTAGACACTACAAGCCATGAAGTTAAATTTGGCAACCTTGCGGTAGACGGCCGACTTGAGCAAGGCAAACGAAGTGTTTTTCGCAAAAATTGATGAGAACCTAAATTGTAGAGCGAAAAATTAAGTTTCGTTTAGTGTACTCGGAATTTCGATTCGACGACTATTTCTCGAGTTACGGTCGAAAAACTGATTTGAAAATTGGGCCGTCTACCAGATTTTCCCTATTTTCTCGATCAAAGAAGCGATTTTCGTAAAAATTGATAAGAACAAAAATTGTAGAGCAAAGAATATATCTTCATCCTAAAAACGTTAAAATTTCGATTCGACGAAAATATCTCGATTCATTAGCAAAAACTATTTTTTCAGATATGCCAATTTTCATTTTTTCCTATTTCGCGGGCAAGCAAAGCGTTTTTCATGAAAATTGATAAGAACTAAAATTGTAGAGCATAAAAAATCCTTCAGTTTTAGTGCTTTTAAAATTTTTGATTCGACTAATTTCCTGAGTTATCGTCAAAAAAACTATTTATTTTCTCATTTTCGAGGTCAACGACCCGTTTTTTGTGAAAATTGATGAAAACCAAAATTGTAGATTGAAAAATTTACTCTCGTTTGCTGCAGTTGGAATTTCGATTCGACGAATATTTCTTTAATTATCATCGAAAAACTGAATTTGATAATTGGCCGTCTATCAAAGTTTCCCATTTTCCCGGTCAACGAAGCAATTTTCGTGAAAATTGATAAGAACCAAAATTGTAGAGCGAAAAATGTCCTTTCATCCTAAAATCATTGAAATTTCGATTTGACGAAAATACCTCGATTTCTCAGCGTAAATTGTTTTCTTGGATATGCAAATTTTCACATATTCTCATTTTCAGTGCGAACGAAGCGTTTTTCGTGAAAATTGATCTGAACCAAAGTTGTAGAGCAGAAAATTTCCTTTCGGTAATGTGCTGTCAGAATTTCGATTCGATGAATATTTCTCGAGTTATCATCAAAAAACGGATTTGAAAGTCGGCCGTCTACTACACGAAAATGCGACGTTGCCTTTCTACGTTCATGGCTTGTATTGTCTAGGTGGTTTTGCGCGTTGGTAACCTACGTTGGTTGAGGCGTGTTATATTGTCAGTACTCTCGTGTGTGATGGGTAAACAAATACCTACTCTCGTCGAATGAAATTTTCCTACATACATACGTACACGATACGATGTACCGAGTCCCAATCCTAAGTACTTACACCATAAGATTACATTACGTATACCTACTGAAAATACGAAAACTAGTGTCAGTCATATCGGACATAACAGTAAACGCTTCGCATGCACCTTTGCTCGAGTTTATTCATTCGTCCATTCAGGCAATAATGGTGAATTTCAAATGAAAAAAAGAATACGTCGCATAGTGCATACGATTTTAGAGATTCGGCGTAGCTGATCGCCAGGAAGACGTGAGAAATTCTCAAATCGTTCGACCTGGCAGACATTTTTATGTTCTCGAAGTCGCGTAGAAACAGAAAATAGGTAAATCTTACTGCCTTTAAAAGTCTGATGAAAATTTGAATTTCTACCATTTTTTTAAAAATTTATTCAACGTTCGACACTTGGTAAAAATTTGAAATTCATTTTAAAATTACATAGAAACATTTCTCATGTTGAAAAAATCGCGTTGAAAATTCTGTAAAAATATCACATTTTAGTCTTGAGATTTTTTTGGACACGTGAGGTAGATTTTTGAGAATTGAAGGCTCTAGTTCGATTGGAAGCTCCGCCCTCACCCCCACCCCAGCTCGTCGGTTTTGGCATCCTCGGTCTTTTGATTCAATTATTTAATAATGTGGTAAATTGATGATTAATTCATCTACAAAAAAAAAAAAAATTAAACAGGCAAAATCGTAAATATTTTTGATATTTATTTTGATTTTACACCACAGGGTCACCAAGGGTATACGAAGATCTAAACCTACAAAAATCACATTAGAGGCATAAATTGAACCTACATAAGTTGATATTTTGATACTCCTAGACCATGTTGGAGGGGGGGGGGGAATTGCCTCCTTGTACGCTGTTATAGAGAGGATATTCTAAATATTCACTTTTGAGGCCTGAAAAGTGGTGGGGATGCTCTAGAAAGCTGAAATTCACTCGTCATATTGAAATCGATGCGAGTCTTCATTTCTGGAGAAAATTTTAAAAAATTGCATCATTTCGGATTTCACTCGGAGCTTCCCTCTGAAAATAGGTCTTTCCAAATTTGAGCTCCAGAGGTCAAAACCCCCAAAAGACATATCAGTGACCTCTGCCAACAATGCATACCAAATTTTGACCTCCTAAGTCATTTGGTATTGAGCTGTAAGCTGATCAATACACCAAAAAAAAAAGAAAAAAAAGGGGGTTAAAACGTAAAAATCTACAAAAAACACATCAGAAGTATGAACTGAACCTATGAAGAAATTTCTCCGAGACCTTTAGTCCAATTTGGAAAGTAGGTTGGATCAGTAGGAAAAAATGACCCCAAAGGCCATTTTTTGTGGTCTAAAAAGGAATGAGATGGAAGCTGAAATTTTCGAGTATGTTGAAGGTACCTAATGTGAATTTCCATTTCTGGTTCAAATTTTAAACAATTTCGTCGCTTTGGAGCTTCCCATCAGCGTCTTCAAAAAATGGGTCACTCCAAATTTTGGGGGCCTGAATCTCAAAATTCTCAAAAAACAGGTCAGTGACGATGACCTCTCTCTCTCTCTCTCTCTCTCTACTTATATATCGCCAATTTTGGTTTAAAATTATGGCAAAAAAGTGTGAATTTCGAATTAGTCATTTCTTTAGCTAGTTGTGAGTAAGTACATAGTACATACAAAAAGGTGCTCTTCAATTTTTGAGCATGAGGTAACAGAGACAGAACGCAGCTTGTCGCAACAGTTGTCTGGTCGTGTGTCATGCTTAGTACGTAGGGGAAGGGAGAGGGGAGGTGAAACGATTAACGCGTAGCGTACCTACATTACCTATGTACAATTAAGAAAGCAGATAAGATAGAAACTGAAAAAGTAATCAATTTGCGCCCACCATCACCTCGAAATCATATCTCTGCGCGATAACATACGCATACGCGTACCTATCCTATTGTTTTATGGGTGTTTACTGGATACAAATAAATTAGGTTCTCTATTGTAGAGTTGGCGCAGCTAAAAGAGAGAAGAAGGGGTGAGAGAAGGTGAAAAACCTACGTTGACGTTCGTGTTATGGAGCTATGGAGCTGGAAATATGGTTTAGGGCCTATTGTTTAGTTTTACTCGTAGTATGGCTTATCGTGTTGACAATTATGTATTACATCGGCTGGCTGACGATGGCGATGGCGTTACGTTTGGTTAAAGAGTAATGCTCGCGATATAAATTCACACATGCGGTACTTGGGTGCTCCTATATCGTCATATACATTGCACACCGACACCGATAAACGCTCTAAAATGAAATAAACAAGTACCTATGCGTATAAACTTACAAACAAGAAGTACCTGCGATCATAGCCGGCAGATCATTATTTTCTCAAGTGGTGCTCACATTGGGAGGGGGGGGGGGGTGGAAAATTTTGTCGATTTTTTCTCAAGAAAAAAGACTTCATAATGTTATACTTACACTACAAAGCAAAACCTCGCTTATCCGATGCCCAAAAATCGTTTAATTTTTTATTACCCAATTTCTCTTCAATTTTTCCCTACGACCAACCTCATATTGATGTTTCAAATTTTCTAGAAAAATTTGAGAAATCTTTTTTTTTATTTCAAAAAAATTATTATTTTAAAAAATCTGGGAAAATTATTATCATTTAAATGAGAAATTATTTTACTTAAGTATTTAAAAAAAAAAAAAAATAGGAACTTGAAAAATTTTATTCCAAAAAATTAGAATTTTTTCATCCTAAATCATTGGATAATCTCATTTCATTACAAAAAATTAAAAAGATTTTCATTCTAAAAAAATTTTAAAAAGTCCTTCTAAAAAATTGAGAAAAAAATTATTTAAAAAATTAAAGAAAAATCATAATTAGGTATTAAAAAATTGAAGAAAAAACATCGTTCTAAAAAAATTGTAAAAAATTTTCATTCTAAAATTTAAAAAATATATATATTCTAAAAAGTTGGGAAAAAATTCATTCTAAATTTTTTTAAATTTCAGATTGAAAAATTATTGTTCTAAAAAAATTGTAAAAAATCATTCTAAAAATTGAGAAGAAATGCATTCTAAAAATTGTAAAAAAATTCCATCCTTGCGATAAAAAATTGAAAAAAGTCGTTCTAAAAAAATTGTAAAAAATTTTTTTTTTAAAAATCATTCCAAAAAAATTAAGAAAAATGTTCATTCTAAAAATTATAAAAAAAAAATCATATTAAAAAAATCGTTCTAAAAAAATTGTAAAAAATTTTTGTTTCAAGAAATTAAAAAAATCATTCGAAATTTTTTTTTCAAAATTCATATTAAAAAATTGAAGAAAAAAAATCGTTCTCAAAAAATTGTGAAAAATTTTTATTCTAAAATAATGTTTTAAAAATATTCTTAAAAAATTGGGAAAAAATTCATCCTTAAATTTTTTTTTAATTTCATGTTACAAAATCGAAAAAAAAATCAATCTAAAAAAATTGTAAAAAATTATTATTCTAAAAAATTAAAAAAAATATTCTAACAAATTAAAAAAATCATTCTAAAAAATTAGGAAAAAATTTATTCTAAAATTGAAAAAAAAATTTGATATTAAAAAATTGAAAAAAAAAATCGTTCTAAAAAAATTGTAAAAAAATTTTAATCTAAAAAATTAAAAAAAAAACTTTATAAAAAGTTGGGGAAAAATTCATTCTAAAATTTAAAAAAAAATCATTAAAAATTGAAGGAAAAATTCGTTCTAAAGATATTGTAAAAAATTAAGAAAAATGTTCATTCTAAAAATTATTTAAAAAAAATCATATTAAAAAAATTGAAAAAAAAATTGTTCTAAAAAAATTGTAAAAAATTTTTATTTCAAGAAATTAAAAAAATCATTCTAAAAATTGAGAAAAAAATCATTCTAAATTTTTTTTTTAAAATTCATATTAAAGAATTGAAGAAAAAAAATCGTTCTCATAAAAATTGGGAAAAAATTCATCCTAGAATTTTTTTTTAAATTTCATCCTAAAATTTTTTTAAAAAATTTCATATACAAAATCGAAAAAAAATCAATTTAAAAAAATTGTTAAAAATTATTATTCTAAAAAATTGAAAAACTTATTCTAACAAATTAAAAAAATCATTCTAAAAAATTGGGAAAAAATTTATTCTAAAATTAAAAAAAAAAATTCATATTAAAAATTTTTTAAAAAAATCGTCCTAAAGAAATTGTAAAAAATTTTTATTCTATAAATTTTTAAAAATCATCCAAAAAAATTAAGAAAAATGTTCATTTTAAAAATTATAAAAAAAAAATCATATTAAAAAAATTTTAAAAAAATCGTTCTAAAAAAATTGTAAAAAATTTTTATTTCAAGAAATTAAAAAAATCATTCTAAAAAATTGAGAAAAAAATCATTCTAATTTTTTTTTTCAAAATTCATATTAAAAAATTGAAGAAAAAAATCGTTCTCAAAAAATTATGAAAAATTTTTATTCTAAAATAATGTTTTAAAAATATTCTAAAAAATTGGGAAAAAAATTCATCCTAAAATTTTTTTTTAAATTTCATATTACAAAATCGTAAAAAAAAATCAATCTAAAAAAATTGTAAAAAATTATTATTCTAAAAAAATAAAAAAATCATTCAAAAAATTAGGAAAAAATGTATTCTAAAATTTAAAAAAAAATTCATATTAAAAAATTGAAAAAAAAGTCGTTCTAAAAAAATTGTAAAAAATTTTTAATCTAAAAAATTTAAAAAAAACTTTATAAAAAATTAGGGAAAAATTCATTCTAAAATTTTAACAAAAATCATTAAAAATTGAAGGAAAAAATCGTTCTAAAGAAATTGTAAAAAAATTTTTGTTATAAAAAATTTTAAAATGTCCCAAATCTTGAAAAAAAAAATTTGAGTGAAGTTTTTTACACATTCGAGTTTCTCACGTGGTGCTTGAGCACAAGAGCAACTGGGCTAACGCCGGCCAAGCCTGCGATGAAATATTTTATGCGTACGACGCAGATGATGCGTTGCAGCACGCAGCGAGGCGTAAATTTGGAGTAGAAAAATAAGCGTGGGTGGAGTGAGGCGAGCGGTGCAATGTTAAAGGCTCGTGGTCTGGTGTTTTTCCGGCGTGCACGTGTACTTGTACTACACTAACACTGAACTCGAAAGTGGTTACTATGTAGTGTGGTTTTCTCAACACCTACTACAACTACAACTCACGAGTACCTAGAGCTAGAGCACCTACCTATACCTACTCGTACTCGTACAACATGTGTTGGTGTAATTCTAAAGTTATTTGCGTGGAAAAATCAGGTCGAACTTACTCATTTCATTGTACCTAGGCTATGTATATTCTAATACCTACTTAATAATATTTTAATGTTTTTTCTTTCTTTTTATTTGTTACAGCTGAGATTCTGCGGCGCGAAATGCTTTCCGATATTTGGCACGTTATTTATGACGATCTCGTTAACGGCTAGTCTAGGCAATGTACTACGACTTCCCGGCACTGTTTACCTTCACGGAGGCGGTAAGCTCGTGTAGTCATTACGATAGACGCTTATTATTATTATTATTACGCTTATTGTTTACATGTTCAGCTAATCATCGAGTCTTCGAGTCGTCGCGTCGCGAGATATGTCACGAATTAGATCCGCAATACAAGAGCCCAAATCATATGAATTTTGTCCAGCGGGAATATTTCCAATTCACGCGCAGCATTCGTCACTGTCATCTTTTTCGACCACTTTTACTTACCTATACGTTAGGTCGCTCGCTGCTATTCGTATTTCGTATGTCTGTTTGCGCGACTCTCGAAACGCTTTTGTCTACGTTGGATTACGAAATTATGTCTTTATGGTAAACAAACGACAAGAGAGAAGTGTATTAGATCATCGTGTCTTCCAGATTACGCCGCGCCATCGACGGTTGCGTTTTCGGTATTGTAAATTTTTCACTGGCTCCAGATCGACTCATAGTAGCGTAGCTAGATTTTATTTTTGGTTTTGGCCCCCTACGTGGAGAAAAAAACTTAGCAATAGCTTGAGTGTTCGAACTACACCTTAGAATATCTCGTAAAATTTAAAAATCAAATATTAAAATCTGTTTTTTTTTATTATTTTGAAAAATAATGAAAAATCTCTTGAATTTTTTCACGAAAAGAAAATGTTTCAATTTTTTTGGAGATATTTCTTGGAATTAAAAATATTTCGATTTTTGTAAGAAAAAGAAATGACAATAAAAAATCTATTTTTAAAAAAGGAAATGCATCGTTATTTATATTTTTGAAAAAATTTACAGTTTTATACAAGTACTCGTACAAAATATTTTCCAAATTTTTGAAGGAAATGATCGTTTAATTTGATTTTTTGGAGTAAATTGAAGAATAAGAAAAAATTTAGTTTTTTGAAAAAATTCTCATTTTCATAGCAAAAGAAATCAATATTTTCACCTCGCTCTAAAAAAATCTTTCAATTTTCTATACTAAGTCTACAAAAACGTTTTCAACTTTGGACCAAGATTCTTCCACTTATTTCTCAATTTTTTGAGAAATTTCAATTTTTGGTTTCATATCTTTTCGAAAAAATTAATCATTTTTTTTAGAATAAAATCTCTCAATTTGTTGGAGTAAGTAAACATAACATTACTTTTATCTTTTTTTTAAATAGAAGAATTTTTAATTTTTTTGAACTAAATTTTCTCTTATTCTTTTATTTTGGATTAAAATTTTATTGTTTTTAAAATTCATTTTCGGAGAAAGAAATAAAGAGATTCTCTAAAGAAAAAAATTGATTTTTCATGAAAGGAAAAATATTTTTTTTTTAGATTCAGTGTAATATATAATTTTGATTTTTTTTAGGAATTAAATTTTTTATAATTTTCTTGAAATATGCAATTTTCAAAAGAAATACAGTTTCAATTTTTTGAAAGAAAAAAAATGGAGCCAGGGTACAAACTTCTCAATTTTTCTTTTGAAATAATTATTATTATTTCAAAAGTTTGTATCTGTTTCTTTTTGGAGAAAAAATTCCAAAATCTCAATTTTTTTTTTGTTGAAAAATCCAATTTTGGAATATAAAAATTTCTCAATTATTTTTTGGAGGGAAAATCCCTGATTTTTTTGGTACGTATAAAATTGTTTGTAGTCAGTGTTATAAATTTTCATTTTTTTTTTTCAAGTAAAAAAATGGGTAAAAAAACTTCCTTATTTTTTCGAACAATTGGAGAAAAAGAAACAGTTTTTCAAGGGGAAAAATCACCAATTTTATCTATTATTGTTATTTAATTTTATATACGTACTCATTTTATTATTTGAAAAGAAAACAGTTTCTTAATTTTTTTGAAGCGAGTACAAATTATTTTTTAAATTTTCGGTACTTAAAATGTCGTTTTTAGAAAAATAAGTCTCGGGTAATTATTTGTTTGCCTTAGTGGATAGAAAAAATTTCTGGAATTTCTCAGAATTTTTTTTTGTAGTCGAATTTCTCATTTTAAAAAATTGCTACCATCGATGATCAAAATACGTCCTTCAATCCTTTTGCAGAGAGATTTTTTTTTTTTTTTTTGGAATTGAGAACATCTCCATTTTTTTTTATGTAAAAAAAATGAATGAACATTTTTTTCCAATTTTTTAAAGTAAATAATTTTTTAATATTTTTTTTTGAACAAAAAATTTTTTGCCTGGGCTGAACTATTCCTGGCAAGCCCCCTCCCCCCCCCCCCCTTGTATGCCGCTGTCGACTCTTTGACTCGTGTGTAGTGAACATAGTGTAAATTCCAAGTCTCTGGATTTAGCTTTACTGTAGATAATACATAATTACCTATAAGTCGTATTTAATACTAACTTACGTTGATTTTTTTTTGTTTTCTTACAGGTAGCTTTTTGGTGGCGTATATTTGTATAGCGATAGTCTTAGGAATACCTCTGTGTTTTTTGGAAATCACCTTGGGGCAGTTCTGTCAACAAGGAACCACGAAACTGTGGCGTGCTGTGCCATTATTCAAAGGTGAATATTATTCGAGTAAAATTCTCGCTAAATTTGCGCACACCGCAGACCACGTGCGTGCAACTTTGAACCGAGAAAGTTTCACAAGGTGGAACGCGTTTTGTACGGTTGATTGATCGCCGCGCCCGCCGTGTCGGCCGATGCCATACTTATTGCACATACGTATTTTGTAGCCGCGATGGCGAAGGCGATGATTCAACGGCGTATTTTTTATTTTTACAGGTGTCGGCGTTGTAAAATTACTCTCGTGTACGATACTATGTTTATACTATCCTATTCTTATGGTAAATACTTTATTTTATTCGATATGGAGCCTGTATCAACCTTTACCAACGGCCCAGTGTATTACAAAATTGTTACCAAGGTTCACCACTCAGGTAATTGTACCTATCGCGTTCATTTTTTTTTTTTGAAGACCTATGTACTCGAGCTAATTCGACTAATTTTTTTGATTTTTTTTGTTTGCAGACGGATTTGGCTGATTATCAAAAGTTATGCTTTAAGTGAGTTGATTTTTTTTTAAAGAATTCGCTCCAAATCGTGTTCAATATCTTGTATATTCGTATTTGTATTTTATATTTTATTGTGATACTCGTCTGTCAAAATTTCGCTCAAAAACTTTAAAATTTCATCAAAAAACAATAATTATTAATTTATTGAAAATTTTCTCCTGAAAACAATAAGATCAAATGAATGTAAACAAGTTTAGAAATTTTTTAAAAGAATGAATACCTACCTATTGTTTTTTTTTTCGTTTAAAAAAATAATAAAATTAGAAAAAAATTGTTTTTCAAACAAAAGTACTAGAAAAAAATTACTCCTGTTTTTTTTAAATTCTACTTTGAAGAAAAAAAAACAATTTTGTTAAAATTTTGTTCTAGAGCAGCTTTTAATCTTTTTTTAAGATTGAAATTTTGCTTTTTAAAAAATCCTTGAATATTTTTGTGAAACAATTTCTTAAAATTTTGTTTGGAGAAAACTTTTTGGATTTTTTTACAAAAAATTCTTTTTTAATGTTAGTTTTAATTTTTTTTTAATTCAGTTCAAAGGAAGTTTTTAATTTTTCAAAATATAATTTTGTTAAAAAAAAAAAAAAAACTACCTTCGTATTCTTTTAAAAGGTTTTTGTAATATTATTGTATTCATTTTTTTTCTTAAAGAATTTTCTTGGATATTTTGTTAATACCGGGTGCATCAGTCAGTCGATCATTCGGTACTTGATGGACAATTTTTTTTTTTTTTTGAAAAAGTGTTTGAAGGTACTTGATGAACAATTTATTTTTATTTTTTAAAAAGTGTTCGAAAATTTCAGTTTTTTGAAATTTTGTATATAAACTTTTTTTTAAATGTACGTTTCTTTTTGCAATTTTATTTTCTGTTGAATTTTTAAAATTTTATCTTGAAATTTTTTTCAAATTTCAAATCCAATTTTTTTGAATGGTGTTGAAAATAATTTTTGTGGAAATGTTATTCGTATAATATATGTACCTAAAATGTTTGAAATTTTGTTCAATTTTGGGGGGGGGGGGGGAGGGGGTGCGTGTGATTAAATGTTTTTGACGGGAAAAAGAATTGAAATTTCCCATTTTTCTATTATATTAATTTCTATTCTTGTTTCTTTGTGTGATAACTGACGAGTGCTCGATGTTTATTCTTTATTTATATAATATTGCGAATACCATCGTCGCAAATATGATCGATTTACGATTCAAAAAACGTAATTTTTCGTTGATTTTTATGTACAGTGGATTTCTAATTTCAAATTTTTGGTTTAATTTTGACTTTTGATTTTTTTTTGTTACAGAAATGAAAGCCAAATAGCTCTGTACGGTGGTGACGACGAAGTAGCGTGGTTCGGAGTCGAAATATGCCTTCTATTGATAGTTTGGACATTGATAATGTTATGGTACGTAAGTTGCAAAGTTCTAGGATGAAGATTTTTCATATTATATGCTTCGTACACCGCACACGTATCGGCAATTATCCGTTAAACCATTTTATACTCGTATACTTACCTAAGTGTGATGCGATATTTTTTACTTTACTTTTTAATTACCACGATCGTCGTATAATTGTTTCCATGTCAAGGTTGATGGTATGCAAGCGATCGTATAGTCTGATACGTATAGGTACCTATACCTACATATTACCTACTAATGTATCTAACATGACTTTTTTTTTTTTTTTTTTTTTCTATCTACTTTGCAGTATATTCAAAAGTGCCAATTCTTTTCGACTGTCCGCCTGCGTTATAATTCCTAGCGCGTTATTTATCGCCGTTACCTTGCTGACGGAGGGAATTCAGAGGAATACGAGCGGCCTTTGGACTTTACTAGATCACAAATGGGAGTCGCTGCTGTCGTTTGAGGTTAGTACGTCATTGGTATTAATTTTTCAAATCGCAATTCAGTCGAATAATTGAATTTTCCTTCGCAGATATGGTACGCAGCGCTGATCCAGTTCTTTCTTTCGACGCACATAGGCTTGGGAAACATCACCACTTGCGCTGGTCGTTTGTATCCGAAAAATAACCCTTTTTGGTGAGCGATCTGTTATCTAATACAGACGTGGCGTCTTGGCAGCTTTATTTTTGGCGGACAGCGTTTTTATAATGTGTAATTTTACGTTGACAGGACGTCTGTATTTTATATGCTAGTCAATCTGGCGGTCGGTATTAGCTTCGTTTGCGTTGTATACATGTGGATGGAAGATCTGACCGTCGCTACCGCCGGAAAGCCCATACAAATGTCGCAAACGCAAGAGTTATTCGTGCTGACGCTTATATACGACGTGATGTCGCTGTGCTACGGAAAGTTCGCCCAATTGTGGGCTTTCATGGCGTATTTATTTATTATTTTAGCCGGATTTAGTAGCATGGTAAGCGATATATCGATCGTAGCCTACTGATATTCGAAAAAACACTTTACCTATAGTTGTACTTTTGTACGAGTTTGCGAAATTGTTACATTCTGGTTTTTTGTTTGTACGCAGATATCGTTAATTTATACAGTCGTCGTCGGAATTACCGTCGAAACCAAGAGCAAGTGGAAATGGTGGCGTATTTCGTCGATAGTGTGCGCTATCTGTTTCGGTGCCGGATGCTTTTGCCTGTTACCAGTGAGTACTCATCGTCAAGACGCAGATAGAAGTTTTCAATTAAAAAAAAAAAAAAAACTGAAATGATTATCATTTTCAATTTTGTTGCAGGATAATTTTATGATGGTTCGCTTATTCGACCACTACGTCGTAGGCAAACTCATAGTGACGACTACGGTGCTAGAAGTTGTAGCATTCGTATGGTTCTATGGCTTGGAAGCGTTAGCCAATGATTTCGAATTCGTGCTCGGCTACAAACTGAACGTTGTCTGGAAATCATTATGGTTCCTGTGTCCATTTTTACTTACGGTTAGTTACGATACCGAGTTACCTACCTTACAGTGGCGTATCTATGATGAAATCAAGGGATGGGTTCAAATTTTGTTTTCGAGAGTGGTCATCATGAAATAAAATTTTCAATTTTCACTAATAACAAGAAAAAAAAAAAAAAAAACGAAAATTTGATAGAAATCATTCATAAGAAGTAGGTAGAAAAATTCAAATTTCGAAAAATAAACTCCATCTAAAGCCCGTTTCCGATGGACATAATAACTTAGCTACGTATTATAAGCTTCCTACCAAAAGTTTAAAAATTGAGGAAATTTTGTAATTGGAAATTAAAAAAGTCATCCCATTGGAAAAAAATTCATTGAAAAATTTTTAATATGCTTTTTTCAAAATTTTTATAATTCAATTTTTTAAAATCAAAAAAATCTCTAAAAAAAAATACACTGTTTCTATTCGTGAGAATTCAAAGAAAATCTTCCCAAAAATTGACAAAAATATCAATAATTATGTTGAAGAATTTGACTAAACTAATTTTTTTGAAAACTTATCATTGATAAGTAAAATTTTGGAATTATAAAATTTAAAAAAAATCTAGTTTTGAAAAGTAGAAAAAAGTCTCTTAAAAAAAAATTCGAAAAAATCCATCTTAAAAGGTATGATTTTTGAAAATTCAAGTAAAAATGATCTCTAAAAAGTAAAAATTTAAGAAAATTCATTGATAAAATAATGAGATATTATTAAAAAATTATCCAATTATTGTTTTTGAAAATTTATGAAAAATTATTTCAAAAATTAAAAAAATTCGAAAATTTTGTATTGAAAATTAAGAAAATTTATTATTAGGTAAAAATTGATGGAAAAAAATTCAATTTTGAAAAAACTTTTAAAATGCATTTTTCAAAATTTTTAGGATTAAATTTTTGAAAATCAAACAAATTTCTAAGCAAAGGAAAAATTTCACCTTGAAAAATTGAAACAAAGTGGTCAAAAAAATTTACACCGTTTCTTTTTATGAAAATTCAAAGAAAATCTTCATAAAAATTTGAAAAAAATTCAATATGGCGATTGACCAAGAATTTGACTTACGTTAACTGATTTTTTTGAAAATTTACATATCATACGAGTAATTAAAAATTGGTGAATAAAATTTCAGAATTTCAAAATTAAAAAAAATTATAGTTTTGAAAAGTAGAAAAAAAATCACTTCCAATAAAATTGGAATATAGCCTTCTTAATTTTTTTTTTCAATTTTGAAAAAAAAAAATCTTTCTTGAAAAAATTGAAAAATCATGCATAGTTACCTAAAAAATTGGAAAAATTCATTCTTGAAAAATAAAATAGGTAAGGTACCTAGGTATTAAATAAATTGCCCAATTTTCATTTTTAAAAATTTATAAAAAATAATTTGAAAAATTTGAATAATCTTATTTTATGAAAATTCATCGTGACTAAAAATTGGGAAAATTTTGAAAAATCTCATTTTTGAAAATTTAATAAAAATTAGGGATGCATTTATTTCGAGAACTTTTCACAATTTTAAGAAATTTTAGAAAAATATGTAAAATGAGCAACTTTGTTATGCAAGATTTTTGAGGTATTTCAAAGGTTTTTTTTATGCATAATGGGAGGGGTTTCCCTCAAATACGCCACTGCCTACCTATCTTTCGTTATGTGTAGTATCAGATCGTACGGCTAATTTGCGGCTAATGCGATTATATTTTTGGATATTTTTACAGGTGACTGAAATATGGTCGTGGTTTAGTGGCTCGTCGACCGAAGCGGCGTACACAAGATCGGATTCGTTACGATTAAGTATCGTTGGCTGGGTAATTTACGTGATCTCGTGGATCATAATTATTGCGATGGGAGCGTGGCAGGTGTTTTCGCAAGTCGATTACAACCTAAGTCAGGTATGTAAATCGTATTAATTGTTAGCCAAAAAAAAAATGCGAATAAAGTAACGACGACTGACGTGTTTTTTTTCTGTTTAGAAATTCAGTAGTTCGACGAAGCCGACTCGTAATTGGGGCCCGGTCGATCCTATCTACCGCCATTGCTGGGTCCAGTGGAAGAAACAATACCAAGCCACCGGAGAGAAAGATTTTACGCTGCGAAGAAGAGGCACCAGAGACTACACGCACTCGGTGAAACGCACCAGACACGCTGGTCCGGTAGGAATGCGATATAGCGTGAATCCGTCCTCGAATCAGAATACTCTGCAGTACAATAGAAGCGCAGCAGCCGGCGCGAGCGGCGACAAAGATCCCAGTCATTTGCAGTACAGCTATTCTATCAACGGTACTGGTACTGGCGATCACTCGACCTGGACGAATAGCGAATTACAACTTCACATGAGTGGCCTCAAGTCGCCTCATAATTGATATCGCGCCTCCAAATCAAATTGTATCGTTTTTTTTAATTGTATACTCTTGAGACTGACGTAGAATTATCTTTTTTTGTTTTTATTTTTGTTTTTTAAAAAATGAATTACGTTTTAAAAACGCGTTTTTGTTATTTTTTTTCATCCGCGCATTATTTTGTAATTTTTCAAATTTCGATTTAATTATTTTTATTCAAAAACCAAAGTAGAATAATTTCGAAGCCCCCTGTCGCGTCTGCACTCCGGCAAGTAATTTTTTTCAAATTTCGATCGAATTATTTTTATTCAAAATTCAAAAACCAAAGTAGTATAAGTTGAAAGCCCCCTGTCGCGTCTGCACCCCGCCAAACCAAGTTCGGTGAGGTCCCAGCCCCCACGGCGAGGACGTGCGACCAGTCTTGCTCCCATTCGGGGGCCAAAATGGCGATCGGACCCACCGGCCAAGTTGGCGGGTCGTCTCACCGGACACAACCGCACGTGCTTGGCCACACGTACCGCTGACGGCCGACGACGAGCTTCCTACTTGGAACTCGTAACTACGACCTGCGCTTTACCGGTCCAAGCGATCGACGGATCGTGGCGGAGGCCGAAGCGGTCACCTGGCAGCACGTGAGACCGTTATGCAGGGTTTGCGGCCTCCTTGGCCCTACCGGAACGGCGTGCGCTGGGCAAAGGCCATACACCTTCGTACTCCTCCCGATCCGAATCACCGCCGTAATGGCAACGCAGGGCACCCAAAGGGTGACGGAGCATCCAATGGTCCGGACGATCTCCCCTCGCATCACCGAACTTTCGAGACCAAGGTTTCCGTAAACCGGAACAGCTCGAAATGAGCTCTGCACATCCTTATATAGTTTTTGAATTACCCCCACTACAGACAAATTTCATCCCCTACCACTTGTGAAATTTCAACAAACTGGTTAGGAAATTTGCGCTCCTTTCTTCTGTTTGATTTATTACCCTTCTTTGTATAAAATTCGAATTTGATAAAATGACTCGTGTTCTTCTTTTCCCATTGTTAGTTTTATTACCCTCTGAAAATTTTTAAATTTAGAAATATCTTTCAATAGTTTCGGTGGTTGGAGATAAGATATGATTTATTGCCTTCTTTGTAGAAAATTCGAATTCGATAAAATAAGATTAGATAAGATAGCACTCTATTGTGCTTCTTTTCCCTTTGTTAGTTTTATTATCCTCTGAATTTTGAAATTTGATTCAATAAAATCTTCACAGGGGGTAATATATAATGCCTGTCACGTATGCATTTTAATATTTTATCAATCTGCGAGAAGTTTTATTGCCCTATTGTGTTTTAGGTTAGTTTGAAATTTTAAAATTTAGTCCAAATGTGGCTCATTTTGTGTTCTTCTCTTTTCGCAACAGGGGGTAGTATTTTATTTGGAGTGGTTTTATTGCCTTATTGTATTATGTTCGTTATCTTATCTTATCTACTGTCTGGCCTGTGAATGTGATGTTTGAAAATTCTAAAAGAGTGAGTTGCATTTTTCCTCATACAAGGAGAAGAAGGTACCTCCACCTGCCTACTCATCAGCTGCTATTGAAATGGGGTAGGTAGTGGAAGGGCAGTCAAGGGTGAATCATCTCTTCAGTTCATTTCTCAACGGTTAGTCAGTGGGTGTGGTACTCACTCCCAAGACTTTTTGCTATTTATATCGCGTTTTAGTTTTATTTTAATTTAATTAAACGTTAATATAATTATTTTGTGTGTTTCAGTGTTGATTTTCGATCATCTTTTCTGAACATTGTTCCTGCTTTATTTTTTTCATGTGGATATAGGTACGTAAGACACCTTTTTTTTGCATTTCATTATGTTTCTATTTATTCATCTGTTATGTTTATTTTGCTGCTAGAATTTTTTTCAATCGACTGGAGTGTGATTGTTCTTCAACTTGCTGTGACGTTTAACGTGTGTTTGCTGTTGGAGTCTCGATTCTCTTTTGGATTTGTGTAATACGTAATCGTGTAAGTAATTTCATATTGTTGCCTACTGTAATTTGATTTATAAAAATGTTTTATTTCTGATCATTTTTCCCGCATGATTTTTTTTTTTTATTTGGTTTTGGTTTTTTCTATGTACGTAGACACCTTTTGCATTTTTCCCACCGAGATTTATTCTTTTTTCACCTAACCTTCTATGTGTTTTGCAGCTACGATTTTTCTGTTCCAAATCCATTCCATGGAAGAGTGATTATTCCTCAACTCGGAAGACAAACGTGTACCTACCTATTTACTTTGGGATGCCAAGCCACTGATCGGATGGATTTTTTTCTCTTTTCTACAAGTGAGTACCTAATACTATTTCATTTTGTTATCGTGGTGATTTTTTAATTACAGTACAACTTTATTTTTCAACTCGTGTCTATTTTAATATCTTCTCTCTCACTCAATTTTATTCTGTTTATTTTTCAGCTACAATCTTGTGCGACTGAAGAGATTATTGCTCAACTTGCTGGCTTGCTTAGGAAACTATCGATCGGATGCTTCTTTTTTATACAAGTGAGTTTTATTTTTTTAAATGGGTGATTTCGTGTTATAGTGCAATATTTTCTACCTCTGTAATTTCTGTGTACTTATTGCATGATGTTTACGTGTTTACTGTTAATCGAATTTTTGTGCTATTATTAATTTTATTTTTCTGTTTATAGGTACACAACTCCACATGTACCCGTTTCAATCCAGTTTGTCGCGAATACCATGAAGAGGTGCCTTTGCACGGATATTTTTGGTGACTTTAAGTGTATAAAGGTTTTGACTACCTATCATTTATTTGATTTTCTAATTGTTTTTTTCATTTTAGGTAATTTGTTTTGAGTATGTTTCGCCGAATGTCGCATACCTCGATGAGTTGTCTTCTATGCAAGGATATTTTTGGTGAGTACCTTGCGTACATGTACTTAATTACCTAAAAAGTATTTTTTCTGACGAGCGTAATGCATTTTTGTAGAAATTTGATTTGCTTTTTATTTCTTTGTTGATGTTAATTGATGTAACTGTGTGGCAATTTTTCAAAGTCGTAATTATAATTTTTTATTACCTACGTTTTGTATGTTACAGAGGTGATTGGAATTTCTAGTTCGTGTTTCGTTTTTCGACCTGAGAATTCAATGTAGCAGAGCTGCAATGCACTCGAGGATATTTTCACTGGATTTGAGCATTGGCAAGTAACCCTAACTCTATAGGCTGTTTAATTTAAATTATAAATTTAATTTAATTTTTCTTTTTATTTTATTACATTTAAATTCTATAATTTTATGAATTAATCACATATATTTAATTTTAATTTTTTTTTGTTCCAGGGTCGGGAGTTTTGGTGAGAACATGCTGTTTTGTCGCAAATCTACCCAAAGGTTCATGCTAGTATATTTTAGGAAGGAAAGCAGTTCACAGGTGCGTTTTTTCACTACATATTTTATATTCTGCTATATGTTTTCATTGCTGATGTAGTAATTGTTGAAATTTTTGTATTTCAGTGTCTTGATTTGTTTGTTGATGTACCTATGAAGATGGGATCAGATAAGGCAAATACATACGAAGTACCTACAGTTATTTATGTATTTCACCGATGCATTTCACCGGAGTTGATCAAATCTCTGTATGATGGGACTTGGATAGGTAAATAATTTATCTGAGTATTGCTTTCGATTTTTAATTTTTTTTCTAAACTTAATTCTTGCTTTGTTTTCTCAGTTGAGCTTTCTTTTTGGCGAGGTGTGGCTCCAGATTAATGTTTCCTCTAATCCTCACATCCCTTGTAAGGTAAATAATTTATCGTAAGAGTATTTTTTTCGATTTTTAATTTTTTTTTCTAAACTAATTGTTTTTTCAGTATTCCTCAAATCCTCGCACATCATTTTGCCTCCACGAGTTCCAATTTTTTTGCTTCTGTGTAAGTTGATCATTTTTTTTTTACTCAACTGCATGGAAATATCAATTTTTTTTTTTTTTTTTTTTCAGGGTAAACCGGCTGCCAAACATCATGGAAATTGAACTTATTGAACTTATCAATTACCTACTTATGCTACTCATAGGATAGGTAAGCATATTTCTTATTATTTGTGATGATTTTTTTCATTATGCACGTCTTCCCATGTAGTGTTTGAATTTGAAAAAATTATATCTTCATTTTGTTTCAGTTCATCAGATGTCAAGAGCCAAGACAACACAAGGTTGAAGATTTGTTGAAGAATAGAATTTGTATAAACCGACATGCTGGAATATCACTAGAAGATAATCTAGTACGTAAGCTCAACATATTGCTTTATTCTATTTGATGTTTTAATTACCTACTTATGTAAGTACTTTGTTTTTAATATAGGTGTTTGGAATATTTGAGCGGATTATTTACCATCTCACAATGTTCGGTAATAATACTTAGTTCTTTGTGACCGTAATCTGATGGTTCTTTTTTTCCCTTGTACTTCAGGTGACCGTAATTTGATGGTGTACATCTCTATTATGAGGCAAAGCATTTGGATTGATATTGTCCTGTTTATTTACTGAAGTATTATCATCGAAGATTTCTATTGGATCATAAAATGGGTAAATATTTGTTGATTTGATTTCACTCTTAATTGAATTCGTGTTCTTTAATTTCTATGTACACAATGCAATAACTACAAGATATTTTTTGCTTATAAATATTATTATTTCTTTTTTCTAGTGGGCTAGTTTGAAATTTCTCTTCACATGTGTCGTGTTTTCATGATGAGATTCTACTCAATGGATTTTTGGATTTTTTGACGGATGATTGTCCAAGTACGTAATTTTCATTGATTTTGAATTACTTATAAAATTTTAATTTACTTATAGAATTTTAATTGTTTTCATCAATTGTTTCTTTTGATTTTTTGTTAGTATAGTGATCCTGATCTTTTTTTATGATGTTCCACTGTTGTGATACTGTACGTCTGATGGATTCATCATCATCAACATTATTTCTATTCAATTTCGAGTAAGCCATTATTATTTCAACTGAGCTTATACCTATCATACCATGGATTTTGTGATGTTTTATTGTTCATAATTGTAATTTTTTTGTTTTTCTAGTGCACACCGGTCGGAGATTGCACCATTGGCGCATTTAAATAATATAATTTAAAAAATTATTATTATTGAAAGTGATGATTGATTAATTAAAAAAATAAAAATTAAATCAAAAATTTTATTTAAAGAAATTAATATAATAATTATAAAAAATATTAATTCTATAAATAGTCAAATTAAAAATCAATTATTAATAATTGAAAATAAAATAAAAATTATTAGAATAAATTAAATTTATTTAAATAATAATTATTAAATTTAATATAATGTAAAATTTAAAAATTAAATTTAATTAATATTTAAATTAGTAATTAATATAATGAATTCGACAAATTAATTTTTATTTGTTTAATTTTCGCTACAACTTAGCTTTTTCTTGTCGGAATTTTTATTTTGTTTCAATCGAGTTAATCGCGATGCGATCTTTTAAATTTTTCATGCAGTTTTTTTTTTTTTTTGTGATACCTATTTTAAAGACTAGGTACCTAGTGGTAATTTTAATGTAAGCTATTATGAGTTCTGAAACTTATTTGGCTAGTCATAATGATAACAGAAATTAATTACGGGTAATTAAGCCAAATTAAACATAGAAAATGTATCTAAGCTAATATTTCGCCAGAATTACATCTGGCTTCTTCAGAGCGTGGATCACTTTAAGTAAGGGCGATCTTTGAAATCTTTTCAAAATTTTGGGTGGTCTTGGTAAGGTAACAGGTAAGTATGGTTAGGTTCTGTGCATGCAGCGTCACCCTCTATACTTTGTAGCGGGTTACGCTGCATGAGTTGCATCTTCTGGCAATGGCGTTTGTGCCATGGGCCTCCGATGCAGCTGGGGATTTGGACGTGCCTACCTCAGTTGTATCGGAGTCTCTTAGCACTCTCGACATTGCCAGAAGAAGGGATGTTTGTCTGTTGGCTAGTCGTAGGCGTCTTTATGCCTCGTTACGGGCCAACGGTAATCATCGCTGAGGATTTGAGCCCCATGTCTGCCTCAGCGGTGGTTCGTCGCTGGTCAGAACGCGCCCCTGCCTCAAGGTGTCTTTTGTCTTTAAAATTTTTCAGCCTGGATTGAAGATGCTCGGACCCGGACGCTCTTTTTGGTAACTTAAAAATAAAGCGCAAATTTTGTCATCACGAAAAATAAAATTTCATTTCAAGGTCATCCTAAATTTTCATATAATTTTTACGGTACTAAAAAGAGCGTCCGGATCCAAGCATCTTCAATCCAGGCTGAAAAATTTTAAAGACAAAAGACACCTTGAGGCAGGGGCGCGTTCTGACCAGCGACGAACCACCGCTGAGGCAGACATGGGGCTCAAATCCTCAGCGATGATTACCGTTGGCCCGTAACGAGGCATAAAGACGCCTACGACTAGCCAACAGACGTAAACATCCCTTCTTCTGGCAATGTCGAGAGTGCTAAGAGACTCCGATACAACTGAGGTAGGCACGTCCAAATCCCCAGCTGCATCGGAGGCCCATGGCACAAACGCCATTGCCAGAAGATGCAACTCATGCAGCGTAACCCGCTACAAAGTATAGAGGGTGACGCTGCATGCACAGAAGAACCTAACCATACTTACCTGTTACCTTACCAAGACCACCCAAAATTTTGAAAAGATCAAAGATCGCCCTTACTTAAAAATTTTCTAACCCAAAATTTTGAAAAATTCAAAGTTGGTTCATTAAAAAAATTTTCTAACCCAAAATTTTGAAATAATTGGAAGTCTACCATTCATTAAAAAAATTTCAAACATCAAAATTTCGAAAAAATTAAACCCTCAATTAACAAATTTTTAAAAAACCAAAGAAGCGTGCCAATCACGCCCCCCTGTCGCGTTAGCACCTCACCTTTTCAATGAGCATTGATCTGGCGAGGAGGTCCCAGCCTCTACGACGTGGACGTGCAACTAGGAGTTGAGTAGAATTCAAAGGTTCCACTCCATTAAGAGGCCACTTGAAAAATAAATTTAAGTGTTTACTTACACTGTTTACTTTTATTGTGGTATCTGCGATGCCCTTCACTTGTTCGCCATGATACGAAATCATTACACGTATTATCCGAGTTGTTTGATGTTGACAGCAGCTGCGTGGATTCTTAAATAGTTGATAGGTAAATCTGCAAAAAAAAAAATTGAAATGAATAAAATTTAAACTAAATGAATAAACACCTATACACGAAATTACCTAGAAAAAAAAAAACATCCAAGTAGGCAAATAAAACATAATGCAATATGTATCAACATACCTTTTTCATAGGATCTGAAGGTAACTGTTCGAGGAAATGGTTTTTTCATCTTCATTGGCTTGGTCTTCACATCTGAAACATAGAAAGAAAATATTAATTACAATTTTATTGTAGTACAGTATAGGTAGGTACATGTAAAATGCAAAAGAAAAAAAAATATTCTGAACAAAAAACATAAAATTATACATACCTCTCTATCCTCCCATGTTTTGAAAATGTAGAAACGCCTCCAAAAATTTGAAAGTAATTGAATGCCGGTGATAATTGGTGAATCGTTCGAAAATAATTTCCTTCCGTTCGATCTTCTTTGAATTGGACAGCAATTACCCTGGAATGAAAACAAATAATACAATTAAACGACGTAAATGAGAGACCTATTGAAAAAATTTAGACCAATTGTCCCAAAGCCAAACAAAACAACTGCTATATTATTTTCAGAGCCAAAACCAAAGCGTGTCAACCACGCCCCCTTGTCGCGTCAGCACTTCGCCAAACCAACATTACATTGGTCCGGCGAAGCCCCAGCTCCTACGACGAGGACGTGCGACTAAGAGTTGAAGTAAGACCTTAGACTAGAGTCTTACTCCCATTTAGGAGCCAAAAAAAAAGTGTGGATGGAACCGCAGTGTGCCGTACTAGCGTACAAATGATGCCTACAATGACCTCCTTACTCGGAACTCTAACCACGACTGGCGCTTTACGGGCCCGAGCGATCTACAGATGCTTATGAAGTCATCGGAGAACACCACCTATAACAAGAGCAAAGCAGGGGTTCATCATCCTCCCTGGACCTTACCGGAATCGGCGTGCGCTGGGCTAAGGCCATACACCTTCGGCTCCTCCCAATCCGAATTACCGCCAAAAGGCAACGCATGGGCACCTCCCGCAGGGTGACGGAGCATCCAGTGGTCCGGCGATCTCCCTCGCTGCGACGACCTTTCTTGACCAGGGTCCGTGAACCGGGACAGCTCGACTGAGCTGTGCACTTCCCTATATCAATTTCCAAACCAGTGGTACCAGAATTCCAACTTTCAACCAGTGGTGCCACAATTCCGACTGTCAACAAACCAGAGTCAAAAAATTAATTAAATTCAAACACAGATATTGAAAATGAAATTTTTTTATTACAGTAATAAATCTACAATGATTTTTTTCACAGATAATTTGATTTTTTCACACTGATAATTTACATTATGCAAATTACGATACAGCAAAATTTTCACAGAATTTAATAATGCACAGTACATGACTAATTAATAATAACATGTAATTTACAAGAAATACAGTTTATGAAAACAGCAGCAACATTTTAAAAAAACAATGATTTTTTTCACATTGATAATAATTTACATAAAATGCAAGAAATACAACAAAAAAATTATTTTTAGACAGATGTACAGAATGTTTACAAAATTCAAACGAACATGATTTTTTTCACAGATGTGTTAATTGTACATTTCAGAATACTTCCAAAATGGATAATTCACAGAAAACAAAATTTACAAAGTACAGCAAAAATTATCTTTCATGTACTTAATAAAAATGAAGTACGTACGTACACGAATTCACTCGTGATCTTCCTCGATCTTCTCATGATAAGTGTACTCAAAATATGTAACGCCAGTTGATCTGAAACAAATTTTCAAAAACAAGAGATTAAACCCACGAATATGAAAATTGTTGAAAATTGTATCATCAGAATTTCACTCACTTTCAATATCGAAATTAATTTTCAATTCAAACATAATTATTTTGTACTCACCCAAGAAGCATATTGGTTTTTCTCCTTGCTTTTCGACATGGTTTGGTACGTACGTAATATCAAATTTTCGCTTTCTGTACGCGAAGCCGATCTACTGGAAAAAAAAAATCAAAAGTACAATGTAAATTAACAAATTCAAAATTTGGGTATACTTATATGTATTAAAAAATAACAAATTTTTTATTGTACTCACCTCCTCGATACGATTTGACGTTTTCAAAATAGATCGACGGGACCTGGAACCTGGAACTTCATCGCAGATGAATGCGACGCCAGTTAATCTGAAACAAATAAAAAGAAAATTAACTTCACGAAAATTTATAATTTCAAAATTTAATAAAATTATACCATCAAAAATTTCACTCACTTTCAATATAATTTCAAAATTTAATAAAATTATACCATCAAAAATTTCACTCACTTTCAATATCAAAATTAATCTTTAAACATACTACAAAAAATTTCAAATTTCATCAAACAAAAGGTCTATTGTACTCACTTATGAAGCATTGTTCCATCTCCTTCCTCCTCGGCACGATTTGACTGTGTTGAGAATAAAAAACTCAAGACGAAACCTGGAACTTCCAACGCAAATGATGGAGTACTCCTGACACCAGTTGATCCGAAAAAAAGAAAAACATTAGTTGATCCGAAAAAAAGAAAAAACATTAACTCACCCACGAAAATTTAATAATCAAAATTTCACTCACTTTCAATATCGAAATTGATTTTTAAACGTATTCCAACACAGGTAATGGTAATTACCTATACTCGAAGTGACACCAAACCAGTTAATCTAAAACAAAGAAAACGAAAATTAAAAATTTAATAAAATTGCATCATCAAAATTTCACCTTTACTTTCAATATCGACATTGATTTTCAAACTACCTACAAACATTTCAAATTTTATAAAACAAAAGTATTGCCGAGTACTCACTCGGAAAGCATTGTTCAATCTCCTTACTCCTCGGTTTTGATGTATGTTTCCAGAGAGAATAACTCGACGAGACCTGGAACTAAGTACTCTGTAGCGACTCCAGTTAGATATCTGAAACAAAGAAGAAGTAAATTAATTCACGAAAATTTGCATTGTCCATATCCATAGGTAGGTACCTTCGTCCACACATCAAGGCTCTGAAATGAAAACTTTGATTACTACATTCACAATAAAAAATAAATAGGTAAAATCATAGAACAATGAATTAAATAATGAGGTGAAATGCAAGTGACTTACTCGGTATTTGCAGTGTATAATAAATTCCAAGTTCAATATAATCCATCCTCAGACACGTTCACAAAATGTATTAAATCGCGGCTCTGAAATATACAAACTTTACTAGAATAATGGCCAGTAATGATAAAAACAGGTAAAGGAAGTAAAAGCAAAATTCAAACACTGATAGTGATAATAACACCATAAAAAAATAGTGATAATAACACCATAAAAAATCAAATGTAAAAAACATTTTCTTACCTACTCCCTATATTAGAAAAATTCAACAGTAACATTCGATCCACAGAATATGTACACATTTGAAAATCAACATGTTCGCAAGTTGAACCTAAATGACAAGAAATTTGAACAAGCGATAAAGTAAAGTACAAAAATTTAATGACATGAAACTGCACTCACCAATAGAAAACTGATCAATCACTATTGTCCAAATTCAGTGAAAATCTTCATGCTGAAAGAATCTCAGCCACTCACAGCTCTGCAAAAAAAAAAAAAAAAACAAGTTCCAGGTCGAAAAACACCCACAGAAAACACTCCGGCATGGTATGTGACACTGCAAAATAAAACAAAAACAAATAGGTGCCTAAAAAGAAAAACACGAATTATTATCACATTTCATGGTACAAGAAACTGCAAAAAGCACCTAATACAAATAAAATCTAAGAAAAACACAATTTAAAAAATGAACAACATATCACACTTCATGGTACAAGAAACTGCAAAAAGCACCTAATACAAATAAAATCTAAGAAGAAAAACACAATTTAAAAAATGAACTACATATTTGAAAAGTGAAAAGCGAATATCCCTTAGATCTGGTGCATCTGAACTGAAGAAGAAAAACTGTAGGTTATCAATAGGTAAGGTACACAAAATCTATCGAGTAGACAAAAAATTATCAACATGAGGCAAAATGATTCAATTAATTGGAGCGAAAAAATTTTACATACCAAACTCGTTCTCCAAAATCAAATTTTGAAAACAACACGTCGATCACAGCATCTGCAAAGACAAAAAATAAATATTAGATTAGATGTATTCATTACTAAAGAAACCATCACAAAAATGAAAGTACAATTAAAAAAAAAAAAAAAAAAATCGAAAATTTCAACAAAATACGTACCAAATTTAAAAACAAAATTCCAATATTGAGTATAATTTAAAACTGTATAATGAAGATAAGTACTCAGCATTTCATACGTTGGTCCATTTTCACTGAAATCATAGCACTGCAGGTAAAGGTACGAAACTACGAGGACCCTCTTCAATGTTTTGAAATCTACCAGACAAAAATAACAAAATTTAAAAAAATTCCAGCTTCAATGTTTATAATTGAAACTGCTTAATGAGACAATAATAAATCTTATCTACTATCGACTTACCCATTCCAAAGCAATACATCATACTAGTCCACTTTCACTGAAATTACAGCACCGTAGGTGTATAGGTAAGTAATCCTGTTCCAATATTTTGGATCTGTCACTCGCCAAAATGATTCTTCCAAATTACGATCAAGTACTTGAAATCCGTTGGACGCCGAATTACCGTGTCTGAAAAATATGGCTCCTGGAACATCTTGATGGAAAAGTAAGTAAACTATTTACTCTAAAACGCATTCCGTAGCATACCTGAAAAAAATAGAGAATACCAAAATAAAATTACTACAAGCACATACAAAAATATTTTTTAAAAATGTGCCGACAAGTTGATCTCCTTTTATACCCAAAAAATAGAGGGAAAAATTACGTACCATACTATGTAAAAAGTATCACCCTGCTTGCTTGCTGCCTGCCATGCCGGAAGAAAGTTTGCCGATCGTTAGTGAATCTTGAACAACCTAAAACATAATATTATTTAGCAACCATTTTAAAAACAAAACTGAACCACACATAAAAAAAAACACTGAACCACACATAAAAAAAAAACAAAGCAATAAAAGGAAATTTTCACTCTGAAAATCGAAAAAAATTACATTTGAAAAAATATATGAATTACCTATCCACTTGAAAATCACTCGCATTGTACTTCTGAAATGGTAATCCACACAGTCCGCACTCATGTTTGAAGAAAGTTCGCCACTCGTTGGTGAAAAAAAAAAGAATAAGCAATAAATAAAATATTTCAAATTGAAAAAAATGTATCGGTAAAAATATCACTCGAAAAAATATTAATTAGCAACCATTTTCTGAAAAAAAAAAAGAATAAGCAATAAATAAAATATTTCAAATTGAAAAAAATGTATCGGTAAAAATATCACTCGAAAAAATATTAATTAGCAACCATTTTCAATTACTCGAAATGAAGATTACTCGCATTGTTTTTCTGAATTGCGTAAATTCACAGGCAATCTTCGAAGAAATTAAAAAATAACTTGAAAGGAAAATTACTCGCATTGTTCTTCTGAATTGCTTAAATTCACAGGCATCTTCGAAGAAAATTTTCCGATTGTCGATGAATCGAACCATAAAAATCTGAAACAGTACAAATCATTTAATTAGAAACATTTTTCAATTGAAGCAAACAAAACTTAATTATGCACAGAAAAAAAAAAACAAGGGAGTAAATCAGTAAAAAGGAGCAATAAAAAAAATTTCACCCCAAAAAAACAGGTATGTAATTCATTAAAAGCGAGCAATAAAAAATTGAAAAAAATAATTATAGGTACGTAAAAGAAAAATTACTCACAGAAAAATTCCGGAAAATGAAAAAAGGTTTTAAAAAAAATTATAAAAAATTATACGTAAGAAAAATTTTACTCACATTGCCCACAAACACGAGAAAAGTAAAAGCAGCGATAAAATAAATAAATGTCCACTCGATAAAAATTTCCAGCGATAAAAATTTCCAGAAAATTGAAAAAAAATTACGCGATGAGTAAAAAGTGAATCGCTTTAAAAAATGAATTATAACGCAATAGAAAAATTACTCACAAGTAGGTACTTCTGAATTGCGTAATCCAAAGTCATATTCGAAGAAAATGAAATTCGCCGATCGTTGGTGAATCTCGAACTGATGAAAATCTAAAACAAAACAATATCAATTATAGGAACTATTTTCAATTACGAAAACAAAATTAAAATTCATGTACCTACGTACATACGCATTCAAATAATTACCAGTTAAGGATAAAGAAACAATTAACGAGAAAATATAATCCTTACCTAGATCATCTGGAAAATTAACCACCAATTTGAAAGTCAAAATTCTGTACTGCTACGGTGCTGCGTTCAACGCTGGATGAGAGCTGCATAGGTACATTCAAATATCGACCGCAGAGAAGGCACTGAAAAAATAAACATTTAAAACTGAAAACACAATATGAAAAAAATTAATGAACGAAAAAAGAAAATTCTTACCTAAGGAACATAGCAGAAAAATTAACGCCCGTTTAAAAATCAAAATTCAGTACTGCTACAGGGTTACGTACATATTCAGAGCTGGATACAGGTACATTTAACATCGACCGCATAAGGCACTAAAAAAACACATTTGATACACGCATGAAAAAATTAAAATAAATAAACGAGAAGAGAAAATTCTTACCCAAGGAACATCCGAAAAATTCACACCTACTTAAAAATCAAAATCCAGTAATGCTACAGGGCTACGTACATATTCAGAGCTGGACACAGGTACATTAAACATCGACCGCAGAAGGCACTGAAAGAAACAAACATCAATACACTGAGAACATAATATGAAATAACACAAAGGAATAAGCGTTGAGCAAAAAAGAGAAGAGGAAATACAGAGAGATTGAAAAAAAAATTGCAAAGGGCACAATGGTTAAAAGGAGCGAACAGATAGATGATGCAGCAAAGGAAGCTAACAGCATACTGAGCAGGAGATATACAGAGAGGAAAAAAAGAGGGGATGAAAGAAAAAATTGGAAGGGCACAATGGTTAAAAGGAGGGATATGAAAAGGCTCAAACCTGCTTTTACAACATACTACAACAAAGGCACGATGAAACATCTGAACAGAGAGATAAGAAGGCAATAAATAATAAGTGACAGGTGACGAGCGATAAAAATAAATCACCAGACGACTTGATAAATAAAAAAAAAAAAACTAACAAAAGAATTACTCACAAAGGGATGACGATGCACAAAAACTACCACCGACTGTGAGACCACCCGGAGTGAACATGTATATGCTGCGGAGAGACCACCTGTAGTGACTACACAACATGATAAATAAAAAAAAAAAACAAGATAAGAGTCTATACTTAACAAAGGGATGATGAAGCACAAAAAATACAAGATTAAAAATAGCCTAATAAATCATAAAGCTGTCAACTGTGGGACGCCGAAGTGACGAGACTGTGATAAATAAAAAAAACAACAACAACAACCCTATAATATTAATGAACAGAACACTCACCGCTTTTATTGAGTTTTCAAATTATTGAATTTTCAAAACTACGAATAATTGTCAATCACACTAAAAAATTTTAAGGTTGCTCTACGTACAAAATATACAATATTTCGATCGAGTAATTTATCAAGACAATTATTTTCTCGTTAAGACGTTTCATTTGCAGTCTAAACCCTTACTCAGTTGCCCTACTTTGAAAGTTTTTAATCGCAGAATTTTCGATGCGTGCACAACCGGTCAAGCAGACGACAACCTGACCCTATTCTTCTATTATCTATTATGAAAAGAGCCTAAAGACACGAGTCACTGTAGATAATATAATAATAGAACCAACGCAGCTTTTACGACCTTTTATAATTTTAAATAAAATTGGTGATTCACGAGGCAGGTACCAAGTGTTTCTTTATCGTAGGTACAAAAGAACATAGGTAAAGGGAATTAATTCTAAAAAAAAAGAAGATAAGAATACTTCTATGTGTACATAGGTATACGGGGAATTGGGGAGGGAACGCTGCTGACGTGCGTACGTAGCTGTTGACTCGTGTTATTTAAAATTTAATTGCGTAGAAAGAATTAAAAAATAGGAAAAAATACACCAAATAAAAAATATCGATGATTCATCAATTGGTGCTACAGGTACAGGTAGGTAGGTCTAGGTATAGAAAATGCAAAATAAAATTTACAAATACATGCGATAAATATGAGATACGGGCTCGTAATGTAATAGTGCTCGTCCCCAAGGTGTTAAACTTTTCCCATATTCGGCGTATAAAAATGGTCCGAAAATAATTCTTCCAACGAGTACGTCTTTTTTTAAAAATCCTCGTACTTTAACGCTGATTACCACAAAGGTATATAGCATAGCGTTCGATTCGATTTTTAAATCAATTTTAAAATTATATTTAACTTCTTGGGCAGCAGCCACGTAAGGCGAATAGATCTCTTTCACCTTTCTTCCGCGATAATGCTGAGTAACTTTCAGGTAACTTTTACATTTATCTACGAAAATTGAAATAATATCGAAATGAAATTACGAACGAAAAAAAATAAAATAAAATAAAAATAGAAACCGTACTTGAAAATATTGGCAAGTTGTAAGCTTCGTTAATGAATATATTCATTATTTCGTTATCTTTGTGATAATGCAAAGTGATTTTAATACTTCCAGCTTGAACGTCCGGCTAGATAAGAAAAATTTGCCACATTTAAAGAACATCGAGGGGCGAATCGTAAACTTTACGTTGGTAGGTATACGATTACTCACGATCGACTGCCGGTATAATTTCATTACGTGAGATTTTTGTTCACTATTCAAAACATCTTCCAAATAAAACAATGCATGCCCAACGGCGTCGTATTTCCCAAGACATTCGGAATCGTATACGGATATTCTGAAGGATGAAATCGTATCGAAAAATACCATTAGTAGGTCTAGGTCTAGGTATACGTATGCAAATATTTGCTAATAGGTGATTTCAACGTACTCGTATGTATGTACATAGACATACGTACGTATTTCTATTTCATACGATACCTGAGTACTTTCTTGGTAGGATCTTTCATACTGAAGACGAAACTTTCGTCGATATCGAGAGTAGAATGGGCGGGAATAGATTTACTAAATTTGACGTGTCTCTCGTGCGGTAGCAAGGTTAACTTGAGAACGCAATTGTATCTAGCTCGGTTTGTACCTTTTGGCGCGAGACCTTCGATTTTCACGAATCGAATGAGTAACCTACATACACGTACGTACAACGTATTTGAAAAAAAAAAAAAACGCACACCGCGTCGTATAAGTTTTCGTACAATCGTACAGAAAAAGCAATATCGGTCTAATGTAAGAACGAGCGAAAAAAATTACTTTTTATTCGCTTTATCGTACGAAGCGCAGAAATGAACGGTTCCGTTGGGCAAATCGACGAAACCTTTGTCGTTGGCGAAATCTTCCATCGATTTCCACGCTTGATTGATAGCTTCGGATGATTTAGATAAGTGCAAGGTATTATACAAAGATGTATCCAGGCCGTACTTACGAGCTACTTCCTCGTTGGGACGTTCTGCGGCGCCGGCTGGGTCCATTTCGTCCGGAATACAGTTTACGTTCTGCAAAAAAACAAGCAAACGGTATTTAAAAGGCACGATGACGTACGTCTACAGGTGAATACGATCAAAATCGCGGCCGGAACGCGCGCTTACCAACATACTCTGCGACTTGAGCCACGTACTCGACGTTTGAGGACTGGACGATAAACTTTTAGCTTGTCGGTCGGTTTTCAGCGAGGAATTGTTTACGTCCGTTCTCGAAGAATCTTCACAGGTGTCACCCTACAAAAAGGTAAACTATATTTCAGTGATACGCCAGAGATCGATGGTTCGTCTGCGATGAGTTTCTACCAATGCCAATAGAACCTTCGCGAACTGATTCCCAATCATCATTCGCAGATACGTAAATTCAAAATTGCAGGGCAAGGAGGGGTCCAACCAAAATTTTTGTAATAACCAAAATTATTTCTAGCACTTAAAGCTACAATTTTTGTTTGAAAATTTTTTCAATTGGACCCTCCCTCCCCACCGATTTTGCAAAACACCACGAAGATACCAATTAAAAATAGAAAAGAGTGAGGGAAGGAGGAAGGAAGGGGCCAATCGAAAAAATTTTCAAATAAAAATTGTAGATTACGATACTAAAATTAATTTTGGTCATTATAACATTTTCAATTAGACCCTCCCCTACCCTTCAATTTAGCAGAAAGGGTCCAATTGAAAAAAAATTCAATCAAAGTTGTAGTTTGAAGTCTCACAAATAATTTTGGGCATCACAAAAATTTTGGTAGACACCTCCCTGTCCTCGAATGAATTTACGTATCTGCGAAGTATTGGTTTGGATTAGAAAACCGCATGCCGCGAACTTCGCAGCGAGCCGAGCGAAATTTCGTTCTGTACTTTCGTTTCGAGTCGATCCAGGCGAAAGTTTATGGCATTGGCATAAGGACTCGTCATTCGTCAGCCGACCAATAAACAGAATTAATTGATAAAACAAAATGCTACCAAAGCTGGAGACGATGCTGCGACCGTGATCGTTGGCAACATCATCATACTGACGCTGGCCAGCGACTGGAACGATTGCGGTTGTTTGGTGGGAGCGACGACCGTTTCGCGTTTCGTCTTCATCAGCACCTTACCCCAGTGACCTTTCTTTTTGACCATCGGACTGGCCTGAGGCGATTTCGTCCACGCATCGTCCAAGTCGCTACCGTAATCTGCGTAATTTCACGACACATTATTCGTCAAAATACGTACAGGGTATCGTATTGGTAGATATAGCTAATTCAGGAGTCTGTATCCAATTTACCTGGTTCGGTTACGCCAGCTTTGTTGCTGCTGGACCACAGGGCGTGATTTTTATTCAACACTATGTGACTTTTATCGGCCGATGACGTGGCTATCTCGTAATCGCTATGGGCGCCGCCGTCGTCATCGTGAGATACTCCTCGTCCGAAACTGAAACCAATAAACGTACACGTCTTTCGTCGATAATTTCGAAAAAATTTCCAGCTTCTCGTAAGGTGATAAAACTACTCGCCTGGAGATTTTATGCACCGTATAAACTTCTTCGGCTGCGGCCGGAGTACAATTAGCTGCGGTCGTTTTGCTGAGAAGACGTTTCGCGTCGTTTCTTTCGCGTCCGAAACCGAAACAACAACAACAAACTCGAAAAATCATCATCGATTGGTAGGCAGACTTCTATACTCCGGTGCTGATGCTTCTGCTGCTGCTGCTGCACACACACGACAAAAAACAAAACCGTAATTAGTGATTACATCGCGAGATAATACTACGAGTACCTACGAATGGTCGCCTACGTAGAAACAGGTTGCTGAAAGTTGGCGAACTTACACCATATTGCTCTAAAAACTGATAAGCGACGATGAGCGATCTCTTCGGCGGATAGGTAGGCAAGGCACACGAACGACGACGCGACCGATCGAGCGAAACTTTTCAAATCGTATCTAATGTGTAGGTGTACGGCTAAAACGTAGCTATGATACCTTCTCGCGGCCGTAAAAACGTTCAAGCTTGAGCGACAAAGGAGTAAAAAAAAAAAAAATACAAAGCAGATGTTTAATTCAACTGTGTCAACAATATCGAGCCGCGCACCGTGTTTATTTTCATGTACTCAGCCCACATTCGTTTATCAAAATTGTTGTAATTACGATTCGTAGAAGAAAATACGTACCCTCATTTGCGAATTCAACGACTTATACATATTCAATACTCTCCTTATATTACCGAGCACGAATCACCTCCGCTCCGCTCCGCGCCACACCGCCCAGTTTTCTTTTCCTTTCGTTCCATTTCATTTCAAAATGAGAGTGCTCGCCTTCATTAGCAAATACGTATTTATTTTCATCAAACTTGCACAAAAAAAAAACGCTCGCTTATCTTAACACCGCGAATTAGAAGCGGATGTGCCGCACTCCTAGGTCTATTAACGTATAAATAGGTATCGCAACGCATCGCAGCCTACCACAAACCAATATACTAACTCTAATTGTAAATAATAAATTAATGACGTATCGAAAAAAAAGGAAAAAAACAAACAAAACAAAACAAAATAAAAACAAACAAAAAAAAACTCGTTAAATTAAAGTAGGTACAGATCTACACTGTGGCAAAGTATCGATTACCGAAAAACAAAAATTCAATCTTATATTACGTAAAATTTAAACTTCTTCGAATAAAAAAATTGCCACAATTAGGTAAATAAAATCACAGCTCAGGCAAACTTGAAATTTTGCATTTCAATCGAAATTTTAAAATACGTTTGCAGATACTTCGAGTAAACAATAAAACAAAAAAACTACCTAACAATAATTAAAGTAGGTACAAGTAGATACGTAAAAAATCGTTAGATGGGATAAATTTATATTAAAAATTATTTCAAAAAATTCGGATTTGATTCTTTCTTCTTTTTACTAAAATTCTTAAAATTTTCCGATTTCGTTTAACTTTAATTTTATAATTTTACTTGAACTATCGATTAACCAAAAAAAAAAAAAGTGCATCAAATTGGATAAAAGTGACCGAGCGAGGGTTTCAATTTTTTTTTTTCAAACTCAAACATGGTATTAACTTTAGAATTTTACTTGAACTATCGATTAATCAAAAAAAATAAAAATAAAAATAAAAAAAGAAGTGCATCAAATTGGGCAAAAGTGACCGACCGAGGGTTTCAATTTTTTTTTTAAACTGAAAACAAAATCGGAAAACTTTTCATGATCCGTTCAAATTTCAACGATTTTCTCTATGTTTTCCAAATGTGTAATTACCTGTGATACAGTAAAAAAAAAAAGGAAGGGGAAATAAATAAAAAACTATAATGGCAAATGTAACTTAATAATATTTTTCGCGTTCGATTAACAGAGCGGAATTTTATTCACGAGGACGACGACGACGACGAATTCCCGTGTACCGAATTATATGGTAGGCTCCTTAATACGGCGTGTAACGACTAGAAGAACGAGATGTTCCATCTCTGACATGCATAAATAAAAATAAAACACATTCATTACAATAACATAGGTATCGAAGAGCATTTTAGACATTAAGAGGTATTATGACGATTAATTCTACCGACGCGACTACCAACGACCATTCTCTAATTACACCAAACTAGCTATACAGCGGCGGCGGCGAACAAATTGGGCGAATTTTTAGAATTGTTCGAAATTTACACGCCGTAGAACGCACGAATTTTCGCGACAGTGCAGCGTTACAATACGAATCGCAATAATACAGGAAAATAAATCGAAATAAGCTAACAAAGGCGACCAATCACTTGCGACGAAGCATCGAAAAACATTGCCTTTTTTTCAATAACACTGACTAATAATAGAACGATTTTTTACGATAGCTTTTTCAAGAGTACCGTACGAGACACTACAGAGATAAGAAAATATATAAATACAAAATTCGTTACCGTCTTTCTGATCGTCGCTCTTCCGTAAAACCGCTACGAGCTGCTTCTGACGTAAAACCTTCGTAAGATCTGAAAAACATCCAACGAATTATTCGTATTTCTAAATCACCCTTTCGATGTAGGTATTCGCAAATAAGCGAATACGTGGAGAAAATGGTCACCTTCCGTCGTCGTAAGTTGTAGTCGCAGCAGGCGTCGTTGTCGTCGTCACTGGAGCTGCTGCTGTTGTCGAATAATTACCGCAAGTGTAGCTAAGACATAAATCAATTCGTAAGAATGAAAAAAAAAAAAAAAAAAATTACGTACACTTTAGTAGGAGAAAAAAATCAACGTACTATGGATCGCTGGTATATGTGTAAGAAATCGCTCCACCGTATTCGTTATAATTTACGTTACTTCTGGTAAAGGAACAAAAAAATTATAGAATCACCGAAAGACGATTATGGGATTATGAAAAGCGATTATATACTAACGTAGCGTAATGAGCGATGTTCGAGTTGGATGATCGCCGAGTAAACATTCCATAATCGGTGGTATTCGATGGTCTCGTCGCGTTACCGTAAATATCTCTTCTGGATGCCATCAAAGCGTAATCTTCGTACTGTTCCATAGCGTTTTGGCAATAATGTTCGTAATAATTCTGAAAAACAGACGAAAATTAAAAACGACCAACATCGAAATTTACAGGAGGTAATCGACTCGAAGAAGGAAAAAAGGTCTGCCTTCGAGCTTACTCGCATATCCGGTACTGTGTACGCGTTCATGATACGATCTCGCATATATGCGGTAGATTGCGACGCCGGATAGAACTCACGAGGATACGTTGGTCGCGCAACGACGCCATGAATCGAATCGGTCAAGTACTGAAATTGGTTCGGTGCTGCGGTACTAAGAACAATTGTAATTCGATTAATCAAACAAACTCGTAATAAACATGATGCGCAGCGAAAAAACTTACGTCGAAGATGACTGAGTACATTCTTTAGACCAATGCCCAGAAATACCACATCTATCGTATACGTAAAATAGTAATAATATCGTCGAATGGGAGTAGCTAACGCGGAAAAGAAATGCAGAAATTACTTGTAACATTGTTGAGGATTTCCCATACCCGGACGTTGTCGAATGCGACTGGTAGAGATCTGCACTTTTAACGGTTGTCCTCCTATTTCATATCCGTTCAATTCTTTCAGCAGGTCGGTCAAGTTTTGCGTATCTATATGCTAAACAAACAATAATTAAATTCGGCATTAACGTCGATAACATACCAGACGATTCGTACAAAGAAAACAATAGATAGGTACGTACTACGAAACCGTAAGTTCGTACGAGATCGCATTCAGCAACGGTACCGTACTTGGAAAATAACGCCCTTATATCGTTCGCTTTTACACTTGGTGCGATATTACTAACGAAAATCTTTGTCGTAGAAGAAGAGGATCGTTTTCTACTTCTGGCTTCTTCTACGGTGATTGCGACGCCATTCACGACCGTTCCATTCAAACGACTAATGGCTTCGTAGCCGGCAGTTGAATCTTCCATGTGCTGTAATCAAATCATGACGAATAAATTCTCCCGCCAAATCAAATTCCCATCAAATAACGACCAAGCGAATACTTACGACAAATCCGTAGTTCTTCACCAAATCGCATTCTACCACTTTACCGTAGGTTTCGAACAGCGGCCGAATATCTTGAACGGTACTCTTTTCCGGAATTTTTCCGACGAAAATTTTAAACGTATTCGAATTACAGCCCAGCATAACGAATCAATGCGCGTACGTTTACGATAATCGCGAAATAAAAATGATATTTAACTTACGAAACGGACGTCTTTGATGTTCTTCGTTTCACTTCACGCTTTCAATTTCCATTTTTCGTTGCTTTACGATTTGCAAGTTTTTTCACGGAAAGCTCTCAGCTGATTCAACAATTCGGTGATCAGTCAAAAATCCGGAAAAACGTTAAATTACTCGAAAATTACCTCGTAATTACCGAATATGACAAAACGATTCCGAATCGAACGGCGGATATCCGATTCTTTTTTTCTGTGATTTTGCCCAGCTGCTCCTTTTCGCATTCCTGAAAGCCAAAAACAAATCACAAAATTGAAAACAGACGAACGTCGACGAAGTCTTTTTCGAAAATTCACATGGTTTTCGCAGATTTTCGAGTATTTATGTGGTAAAAGTTGCACTTTTGCATCGTAAAACGCAGGTAATTAATTAATTTATCGAATATATTCAATTCGTATCATGTCTGTACTATAAGACGATGGTATAATCGTCTCGCGTGCGATATATTCGCCCGAGTCAGTGTACCTACTCTAATCATCGTGCTCTTTTATTTTCAGCCATGACTTCCGTCAACAGTGTAACACTAAAGGACGTCGACCAGCATAAATTTGTCCGAGCCTTTTCGGCCTTTTTGAAAAAGTAAGTTGAATCTTATCACATTGCGTAATTCGTGCTTTTTACAATTGTGTCCTCATACAACGCCTTATTTCCGCAGAACCGGTAAACTCGAAGTTCCCGACTGGGTAGATTTAGTGAAAACGGCAAAATTCAAAGAACTCGCCCCCTACGATCAGGATTGGTTCTATACCCGATGCGCAGCCACCTTACGACACATCTATTTCAGAGCACCCGTCGGAGTTGGCACCGTTACTAAAATTTTCGGAGGTAATTTCTCTACGCTTTTGCGAATTTCCTTCTAAAATGTGTACCCGTTAACTAATCGTGGTTTTCGACACCGTAGGTCGTAAACGTAACGGAACCAGACCGAGTCATTTCTGCCGAAGCGCCGGTGGCGTTGCCAGAAGAACGTTGAAGGCTTTAGAAAATCTCAAACTCATCGAGAAAGTACCCGACGGTACCGGCAGACGTTTAACCGCCCAGGGAAGACGTGACGTTGATCGTATCGCCGCTCAAGTTAAACAAGCCAAGGCTAAAAAACAATATTTAATTTCGCAACAAGCATCCGGCATCAAAGTGGTGCCTTTGCAGTAATGTAATTTCCTAAATATATTGTATCTTTTGTTACGTTCTCGCTTTTTTACTTTCGCGTTTTCAATTCTCTCTACGGTTTCACGTTCGTTGTGAAAAACAATCAACATACCAACCAACTCGTGTAATGAGTCAAGCATACGTTTTTATTCATAGTCAATTCACTTAAAAAAATTCTCGAAATGGGTTTAAAAAAAAAATTAGAATACACGTACTAGTTAAAATGAGGAAATAATAATAAAAAAAGCGGGTTTAAATGATTGATAAAGATTTTATACTTGTATCCTGTATGTACGTCGGCTTATTAGCAAAAAATATTCACCGCGACATTAAAATAATCACGATTCTCTGTAAGTTTGCATCCAGTTTACACAACACACTTACACTACTACACATCCATGCACATTGTACAACAACGAAACAGAACAGAACAAGGGAGGGAGAGAGACAACCCATAAAAATGTATAAAACTTATAATTATTTACGATCAAAATCAAAATTGAACCTTGGCGGCGAACACTACCAGGGTATGCGATATAAGATATAAATTACTACTTTGATTCGCCATTACCCCAAAACTTTGACATGATAGCAACCGATAAACAATCTTAATACATATTAGGGCAACGGCGTAATATAAAATACCTAATTTTTATATAACTATTAAAATGAAAAGGAAAATTAATCTCGGGGTGAAGGATCAGGCGCAATTCCATGATTCCCAATTTTCTCGCTCGTCTATCGTCTCAATAGGGCGCGTAACGCGACGAACTGCGCGAACTTTCCCTACGAAAAAAATAAAAATAAAAAAAAAGTCCGGTCAGAAATGGAGAGCTGGCTTGAAACAACCCCCATAAAAGTAGGATCCGAGTTGATTGATTTGAGATTACTTACCGTGCGCTTTCCGAGCGTCTAGAAGAATATTCATCGTACACATGTCTTCTGGAACAAAATCGAAAACGGATTAATCAACGAATTAAATATTTTCGAAAGAAGACTAGTAACTAAATTATCACCTTCTGTCATCGTATGGGTCTAGTGAACGAGCATATTCATCGTACGCACGGCTGCTCCTAAATTACAAACAATCGAATATTAATATGGAAACACGTCTAAAAGGTAGGTACTAGGTAAGTATCGAGTTGGACGTATTCTCATTTCGAATATTCTCTAAAATTACGCTCGAGCGAGAATGAAACATCATCGATTATTCGTATAAAAAGCTTCGATAATGTAATACTGATTACGCTCACGTCCCGGACTTGATGATCCGATTCTTGCGGTGCGCCGAGCCGGCCGGTTCGCATCTTACTTACCGGACGATGATGCCGAAGATATTTTACGATGCGAGTGTTTTTTTTTTGTCGTATACGCGCGCATCCGTACTTACAGAAACGATGATTACGTCGTGTACACGCACAACGCGAAATATCAAGATGCGATCACCGTCGTATACGTCGCGTCGGTCGAAATACGCCGAAAATCCTAACCGTCGTGTTAAAATAAGGTTTAACTTTTTGTGTCCAATATGGTGGTCGACAAATAAAATTAATCACCTCTCCAATATGGTGGTCGACAAATAAAATTAATCACCTCGATACAATCAAGATCAAATCTACATTTCACAGCAAACAATCAATATACCTACACTAGTGCCTAGTTCACTCAATTTGTTTACTTAGGCTACAACTTTTGTTCGAAACTTTTTTCAATTACACCCCTTCCTACCACCCTATTTTGCAAAAAACGCCGGAAATGATAATTAAAAATTGGAGGGGACGGGAGAAGGGGGCCAATTGAAAAAATTTTCAAACAAAAATTGTAGTTTCGAGTGCTAGGAATAATTTTGGTTATTCCAAAAATTTCGATTGGACCCTCCCTTCCTCCACCTTTTCTATTTTTAATTGGTATCTTCGGGGTGCTTTGCGAAATCGGTGGTCAGGGGAGGGCTCCAATTGAAAAAAATTTCAAATAAAAATTGTTGCCCTCAAGTCCTAGGTATAATTTTGGTAATTACAAAATTTTCGATTGGACCCTTCCTCATCCCTTCTACATTTTTAATTTGTATCTTCGGGGTGATGTGCGAAATTGGTGGGGAGAGGGTCCAATCGAAAAAAATTTCAATCAAAAATTGTAGCCTCAAATCCTAGGAATAATTTTGGTTATTACAAAAATTTCGATTGAACCCTTCCTTCCTCCTTACCTTCCACTCCTCTGATTTTTGATTAGTATCTTCGGGTTTTTTGCGAAATCGGTGAGGAGGGAGGGGTCTAATTGAAAAAATTTTCAAACAAAAATTGTAGCTTCAAGTGCTAGGAAAAATTTTAGTCATCACAAAAATTTCGATTGGACCCTTCCTTCCTCCTTCCCTCCCCCTTGAGTATTTTTAATTGGTATCTTCGGGGTGTTTTGCAAAATCGGTGGGGAGGGAGGGAGGGGTTCAATCGAAAAAAAATTTCAAACAAAAATTGTAGATTGAGGTCCTAGAAATCATTTTTGTTATTAAAAAATTTTCGATTAGACCCTACTCACCCCTCCAATTTTACATAATACGACTTAGATACACTCATCATCAAAAACTGGTGGAGGTAGGGGTTCGATCGAAAAAATTTTCAAATAAAAGGTGTAGCTTGAAGTGCAAATAATAATTTTTGTTATTACAAAATTTTCGATTGGACCGTCCCTACCCCTCCAATTTTACATAATACGATTTAGATACATATATCATTAAAAACTGGCGGTGGTTGGGGTCCGATCGAAAAATTTTTCAAATAAAAGTTGTAGCTTGAAGTGCAAAGAATAATTTTAGTTGTTACAAAATTTTCGATCGGACCCCTTCCTCGGCTCCAATTTTGAATATTCGGTATATTACATAGAGTATTAGAAATGGAACAATTCAACAACACATGTTAACAAATTGAGTAAACCTAGACACCAGTCATACACACGTTCGTACGTTCGTAGGCATCGCACGCACGTAAAATCGGTTAGGATTTTCGCCTAAATCGCGCGCATATTCGATCGCGACACCACAACAGACCGAATACTCTCGCAACAGAGTAAACTGACGCAGAAGGAAGAAAGAAAAAAACACCTAGCGAGAGCGTCGCCGATCACACGTCGTCGTCGTCGTGTACAGCGTACACCACGCAAGAGATTACAAAAATGTGTGTAGAGAGAGACAGAGAGATGAAATTACACCGCATAAATTTCCTTACGTGTATTTGGACGGCGAACGACGGCTGAACATGTCGTATTCGGATTCCCGAGACGATGCCAAACGAGTGGCAACACCGGGCGGCGGCGGCGGCGGCATTAAATCGCGTCTCGATGATAACCGGCTGTATTCGCGTTCGTCGTCGTAACGATCGACTGACCTTTCGAAACGGTCTAAATACCGATCGTAAAACTCCTATAACAAATACACGTCGTTTGTTTTATACAACGAATTATTCGTCGTGCAACGTAGAGGTGGGTCTAGGTAGGTAGATAGATAGAGATATCGCAACGCTCGTCGTTAGAAAGTCTTCTCGTTAGACGACGCACAGAAAAAAAAAGGCTGCAAAATACATCTACACGCCTACATCATTGCGTGTAGTACGTAGCATGTGCATACGACCAAACGAGATAAATAGCACGTAGGCATTTATCGCACGTAGCACGCTTCATTATTGCACATGCGATCGTCGCGTCGCGTAGATTTTTTCCAGCGCCGATTATTAAAGCTTCACGTAAATAACGAATTGATTTCGCAGCACGATACAAGCGACGCTCGTGTCGTCTTTTACGTAATCAAAAAAAGCTAGATTAAAATATTAGCGTTATCGCAATCGATTTGGCTAAAATGAAAATCACGCTGCTGTAAAACGTCTCAAGAGAAAAGTACAGTTACGCCGAGTTCAAACGATGTACCAACGACCGTGCTATCGAGCTACCGAGCGCAGCAATATACGTACTCTGGGATCGGCCAGCATTCCGTACGGATTCAAGATTCTTTCTCGGACGAAGGACGCCGACGGTGGCGGAGGCGGCGGCGGATACAAGTCTCGCGACGAGAACGCCGACGTTAGCGATAACGAAGGCACCGCTCTCGGATCGTACGCCGAAGCGTAGCTGTAAAAATTACAGAAAACAAAATTGCCATTAGTAAATACGCCATTTTGGCCAAATATCTTCTAAGCTTAGGCGAATCAATCGCAACTTACACCGCAGTAGCTGCCGCTGCGCTGGCAGAAACGGCTACAGAAGCGTTCTTCGAGCACTCTTTGGACCAATGACCGGTACGTCCGCATCTGAAAACCGTATAAAAATTAAATAAAAGTCGATCGAACGACTTAGGCCTAGCGACGTCGCCTATACGTACTTGTAGCAACGCTGCGGATCGTCCATGCCGGGATGTTGTCTGACGCGACTGGTGGAAATCTGCACTTTCATCGGTTGACCTTCGACGACCTCGTAACCGTTCAATTCTTTCAGCAGTTTAGTTAAATCGTTCGTATCGATGTGCTAATTTAAACGACATACGACAAAGCAACGTTAGCCTAGTCTAGTCTAGTCTAGCCTACAAACGAGCGACCGGAGAAGCCATCACCGGCAAGGCACTCACCACGAATCCGTAATTTCGAATAATATCGCATTCGACGACCGTACCGTATTTCGAGAACAACGCGCGCACCTCGGCGGCTTTACTTCTATCCGGCAGATTACCGACGAATATTTTCACCGTCGGCGTATTCGGACCTTTACGACTGGTCGCCGCTTCCACCTTGATAGCCGTACCGTTGACCAACGAATTGTTCAGGTTTTTGATCGCCTCGCGACCCGATTCTTCGTCTTCCATGTGCTGCGCGAAAACACCATTTACGTATATTCAATCAAGTAACTTTCGAAACGAAAAATAAACGGCGCGCAAAGTCGCAAATAAATTACCACGAAACCAAAATTCTTCACTATATCGCATTCGACTACTGGTCCGTATTTCTCGAACAGCGGCTTCACCTCCGTCGCGCTCGTCCCGTCCGGCAGGTTCCCGACGAATATTTTAAACGTACCAGCTTTGTTAAAACCTGGCATTTTGTCTGGCTTTACGTCTGTAACATAGAAGGGGCGTAAAATATTACAACAGGCATCTATGTATAGTTTGCTAAATTTGTTTCAAAATTGAAGGGGAAGGAGGGGTCCAATCGAAATTTTCGTAATGACGAAAATTATTCCTAAGATTCGAAGCTACAATTTTTGTTTGAAAATTTTTTCAATTGAACCCCTCTTTTCTCACCGACTTTGCAAAAAACCTCGAAGATACCAATTAAAAAAACTGACACCCCGAAAATACTATTTAAAAATATAGAAGGGGAAGTGAAGGAGAAAGGAAGGGTCCTATCGAAATTTTTATGATAATCAAAATTATTCCTAGCACTCGAAGCTACAATTCTTGTTTGAAAATTTTTTCAATCGGAGCCCTCCCTCCCCACCGATTTTGCAAAACACCCCGAAAATACTAATTAAAAATATAGAAAGGGGGAGGGAAAGAGGAAGAAAGGGGCCAATCGAAAAAATTTTCAAATAAAAATTGTAGATTAAGATACTAAAAATAATTTTGGTTATTACAAAAATTTCGATTGGACCCCTCCCTCCCCACCAATTTTGAATTTATCAAGTCTCTATGCAGTATTGGGCTTGGTTATAAATTCAACAACGATGATCCACATTTATGTAAACAAATTGAATAATAACTACGTTTCATTTATCGAGCAAAATCGAGGTTACCAAGGCGAAACGAGAGAACAATCGAATAAAAAGAATAGTTTATTAAAACATTTATTTCGAGCCACTCGTTGATCAATAAAGATAAAATAACGAACGAGATACATACAATAATAAAAAATGTCTCATTCCGGCTGTCGTAAGAATAATAAAATATTTCTTCTTCGCTTTTCTACGTAGTAATACATTGTTCAACTTACGCGATGCGTACAATTTTTTTACTGCTAGCCCAACCCAATCCATCAAACATTCATTATCCTCGAAAAAAAATCAAATAAAGAGTAAGCGTACCGAAGCTCAACTTGTTTTCCTTTTCTAAAACAGCGTGTAGTCAAACAGACGTAGACACAACAAGGTATACGAACGTTTATAAAATTAATATCATGTCGTTACTATTCGTATTCATCTAGTACGCCTACAAAATCGAAGAGAAGCCAAATTCAACACCGCATCGCGTAATTGTTCCAATAATAATAATTCATCGCAGATGGCTCGTTACTTGTATACGTAACCGAGCATCAAACAATATTGATTTAACAATGATCGATTGAAAAAAAAAAAAAAAAAAAAAAGACAAACAAATACAATATAAAAATTTTTCAAGCCGCTTGAACACAAATATTTAAAGCTTAAATTAAAAAATAAATAAATATGGAAAAACAAGTAAGAGAGGGGGAGAGAGAGAAAGAGAGAGAGACTACGAAATAAAAATTAGAAAAGAAAAAAAAACACATTCATAATAGATCCATATTACATAGGTAAAAATTACTACTCTAGGGCTAAAATACAGAAGAAGTACACGTATGTAATATGTTTGCGTTATTATACTGCGTGGTATGGTAGGTATTTGATTTGAGAAAGAAAGACTAATGAAAAATTTACCTCGAGCTCGGTTTCACGTACCGAATACCAGTGAAAGTTTATCAGCGAAATTGAAAATACCGACGCAGATTAATACGACGACTAAAATAATATATATATCGAAATACGGGTAACTTTTGAAATAATCGTATTGTTCTTGCAGTTGCGACAATCTGGCTTCCAATTCTTTATTTTCCGACGAGACAGCGACTAATTTCTCCTTCAATATGAGGAAATCGTCTCGGTTTGGAAAATCGTCGCTCGCGTCCGAAGCTCGGTCAGCGACCGCGACCATCGATAGTGGGGCCAGCGTCGACGTCGACGCGTCCGTTTCCTCGACGTCGACCGATTCGTGGCGTTGGGCTTTTTCGCATAAATTGTGCAGTTCGTCGACGGCCTTCATCAGTCGATTACTCTGCATTTTCAGGTCGCCGATTTGATCGTCGAGTCCGGCGAATTGTTCGATCTGGCTGAACTGGCCGATGGCTCGGTCGACCACGTTCATCCTTTGATTGACGAGCTCGGTGAACTGGACGAAATGATTCATCAGCTTGACGGTAACGTTTTGCTTCTCCTGGGCTAACTCGTGAGCTTCGGACAGTTGCTTCTTTAGACTTTGCACGTCTTCGATGCAGACCTGGTCGCCTTGATACGGCGCAGCGTCGTCCAAGTTACGTACGTGACCTTGCAAAGTGGCCAGGGCGTTTTCCAAACTACACAGCTGCTTCTCGGACAGGTCTAGTTTGTCTTCTTCGATGGCGTTCGCGACGGTTAGCTGGGTTAGTTCGTCTTTGGAGAATTTCAACACTTTTTCCAATTCTTTGACGTTGTCGTCGGCCATTTTCACGTCTCTTTGGATGACGTTCAAGAGTTTCTTCTTCTCTTGCAAATCTAGAGCGTCGTTTTCGTTGCACTTCTCGTTCTGCTCGTTTAGTTCGTCCCATATGTGCTGCGACTGCGGTTTCACCAGCTCCAGCTCGTTTTTACGGTCCAAGATTTGCACCTCGAGTTCGATCTGCTCCTTGCGGTAGTTTTGCAATTCGGCGATGCATTTGTTCACCTCGGCTTCGAGCGAAGCGACCGTACACTGCTTTTCCGCCTTCTCCAGTCGCATGTCTTGGACGCGTTTCTGCAACGAGGCCGTGTTCTCCTTGCACTTGCGCAACGCTTCCGTATAGATCGATATCCACGACCGGACCAGATTCTCGTCGGTGATTTTATCCTTGATGACGGACGGATCGACCAATTCGCACAGAATATCGCTGTGATGTTTCTGCAGCTGCTCGACTTGACTCTGCAACGACATCACCTGCTTGTGGGCGTAATCGCCGTGCGTCTCCAGCTCTTGTATCGTCTGCTGCAGTACCTTCTCGTTGACGGTGAGCTTGTCGAGTTGCTCGTACAGGGCGCCGGTCTCGTCGACGACTTTTTGTTCGTTCTGCTTGGCTTTCTCTTCGGCGTCGTGCAGCTTCGCCTCTAGCTCTTCGATGGTCTTCTCTTGGCAGGAATTCTTCAGCGCCAACTCTCGCAGCTCGTTTTGACTGTTGTTCAGCAGCAACTGCGTGTTGGCGAATTCAGTCTTCATGTTGGCCAGCGCTCGAGTCAGGTCTTGATACTGCTGCGCAGCCTCCAGCTTCTCGTCCAGTATCTTTTGGAAATACTCCTTGACTACGCCTTCGTAGGCGCTTTTGTCCTCCTGCAAAGCTCGCAGTTCTTCGCGCAGCGTATCTTCGGCGAACTTCTTCGAATAACATTTCAACTGCACCTCGAGCAGTTCGACTCGCGATAATAAACTGTTATTCGATATCAACGCCTTCCAGCTAAGTTCGGTGCTGTCGCGTAACGTCTTCACCAGCGTTTGTAAAGCAGACAGCTTAGACTCGAGCATTTTCTCGCGTTGCAGCGATTCCTGCAGATACTGGTTAAGCAGGTATAGATCTTCCAAAGTCACCTTACTGCGATCGCCGGACGTGAAAATCGAAGGTAACGGCTTCGCTTCGCGGCCATTCGGCAGGAACAGTTTCAACGTGGCGATTACGCAGCCGTGAGTGAGGTTGCGCGAATTTTCGACCACGTCGACGCCGAACTGTACCGTGTCGCCGCTGAACACCTCGCGAGGAGCCGACTCTTCGCATGATTTACTCAATCGTTCGGTATTCACGAATGTTCCGTTACTACTGCGCGTATCTTTGAGTAAGAATTTACCGTCTTCGAACCACAGCAGGGCGTGATTCCGCGACAATACTTTACAGTCGAAAATTCCATTGTTGGACGAAGTCTTATTGTGGCCGACGGATCTTCCGATTTTCACCGGCTTGTCGAGTACCAAGGTGCGGTCGGCGAAGCTATGTGAATTCGGATGGCATATCAAATACGCTTTGGCGACTGAACTGAGATCGGCTGTGCTTTTGATCGTATTGCTGGCGACGTTAATGTGACTGGTCAGGTTCTCGATGGATGCGAGCATTATGGGCGAGAGTTCTAACTTTACCATTCATATTTTCAGTCGTTCAGCACACCATATACGCCCCAGGCAGAAATTATACAACTTTAATTTTTACAACACAAGATTAGCCAATCACACACACCTACAACATATAAAAAAAAACCATTATGTTCTAAGTATAGTAAAATCGTAACATCAGATAGAAATATAGATCGTACTACACTATTACATAAATATTTTACAATACATACAATTAGCTACGTGCGAGCTAAAATACATAATATGTATTATCATTTCTGATCGATATTAAATTTATATGACAGCGCGAACTTCGTACATATCGTGTGATTGGCTAATCGTTGAGTGTTTTTCATTTCGAAATCGAAACAAAACAAAAACCTATTATTCGTATCGAAAAGTTTTTACAAATTTCGAAATTCCTCGTCATTTTTCGTCAACCTAACTCGATATAAGAGAGTGGCTTAAATTATACGCGACATCGCCCAAAACGCCTTGTTCATTTCGTAGGTAAACTACATCTCATTAATTAGTACCGCGGTAACAATAGGCGAGTATTTAGCGCGAAATATTACACGAATGGAACTGATCAATTAGACCATCATCCGTAAGAGCCAAACAGTAACCTCGATTTTGATAGCGTACTTAATTACCATAATAATATTAAAAAGAAAAAATAGCTCATGAAACACAAATACAATATGAATTTATAAGATTCAAGTTACTCACCTTCTAACATGAAAAATGATCCAAATTAAGCGTATAACGAAAGACTGCAATCGATTACGATGCTGGTGTTTGATAGATTAACTCTAATTAATCTAAACCGCTCAGTTTTATCCAAATAATATTCAAATATTCACTATTTTAATGACAAATTTATTTCGTGAACTACAAACACACAATTTCAAAATGGACGTCAAATTTAGTCAAAAAATTCCATCTATCAATCAAACAACACAGAAAAAAACATCGAGAACGACGAACGATTTTGAACTTAACTTTCAACAAGTAGGTAATGTCAAGAACCAATCAGATTGCGTATTCTACCTATTTCTTTGTGATTCGACCAATCTGACCAATCAGGCAACAGAAAATCGAACGTCGAATCGGAGTGAAGGTCGCGTTACAAAGAATTTTAAAATAATTCAAAACTTTTCGAATTTAAAAATTATTCCAAATTGCAACTTGCAAGTTTTCATCTAAAAGCTCGACGTAATCTAAATTTTTTTAAACGGATTAATTAAAACGTTGAAATTATTTAATACGTTGATATCAAAAACAATCAAAAATTATCTATCAACAAAACAAAGTAGACACAACAAAAATATTACGGTTTAAATTAAACGTCTACCAAAATTTACAGAAATAAGTTTGACCGAAGTGATAGATGATGGAACATCGAAAACATCTTATCTCTAATAAATAAATTACACGTAAAATTTGGGAATTGAGTCATCAGCTCATCACTCTGAAACTTGTAAAAGCACACAATAATTATTACACTAATCAATAATCGTAATCAATCATAATGCGTAGGTATCGAGAAAAAATTCCAATTTAAAAATTGAAATTTCGAAACAAGTCGACGCGAGTTCGATTCTGATACAATACACTAAAAAACTAAATTCTTTCTTCATTAAATTGCACTCGTTTAAACATTAATTAATTTTTAAAGCTCTTCGACAGTAGGTAATTATTTTACTCTAATAACAGACACGTTAAAAAAAATATGCAAAATTCAAAAGATAGTAAGGAGGAGAGGTAGAGAAGAAACGAAAAAACTTTGATTAATAAATCACCAAATAATATCACGGAAATACAAGAAACATCAAAAATATAGTTACCAAATAAGGAAATTAAGTACATATAAACAGTATTTTAAAAAAAAAATGATGGTCAAGTTCAAATTCGACGGTCAGATGTCAAATCATCGCGCTATCGCAAAATAAAAGGAAGACGATTAGTATCGGTTAGTAACAAGGCGATGATGTAGAAAAATCCGAAAAATAAATTCAATTTGGCAGTTTCTCGCGGTACATTTTTCATACTATCCGGTATTCTTAAATGTTTTTCGATTTGAAACGCCCACGATAAGGTTACCAACGGTAGAAGGAAAGTTTTCGAGCATTTAATGGACGCCACGACGAACATAATGTAAGGAGTGAATAAGAGAAACGCGTACAAAATGTGCGACATGGTTCTTCCGATGAGAATGGCCAACGTCACAATGCCAGCCTTACTGTCGCTCTCTAAATCTCTGGTATTATTACTGTGTAAGATGGCTTCGGTGTTCAAAGCCAATGGTAATGCGTAATAAATCGGCTCCCAGTTGAATTTTCCAGTCTGAGAAACGTACGCGAATAAAACCGAAGCCGGTCCGAAGACTATAACGAAAATCAAGTCTCCTAAAGCTATGTACTTGAGACCGAAACCGCCTGTGTACAAAAAGGATATGGATAATCCGCAGAAAAATGGACCAGCCAAATGCTCCACTTTGGCCGGCGATAGAGCTGCCAATAAAAAGAATGTGATCGATCCGATCAAGTAGAGAATGGCTCCGAGAGGTACGACTTCGTTCTCCGATAGTATATGATCGACCAACGTTCGGTCGTCGCTGTTTCTGCCATCGATACCGCGAACGTAATCGTAATACGTGTTCACTAGATTACCAGCTCCGTGTACGCAGAGCACCGTTAACGCCGTCAATACCATGATTATCCAACTGAAATCTTTATCTGGGTTAAGTTTGAACGCGATCGTACATCCAAGTAATGTCGGTATCAATGATACGCTCCAGGACCACGGTCGCAATGCGATCAGATACGAAGACAGCTTCATCGGTTGTAGCTTACTCTTCGATTCATTTTCCATCTTATTCTTTTTGCTGTCGAGATTCATATTTCACAGAGCTAGAAATTAGATAACAAAAATTACCAGTCAATTACATCGTGGAACACAACACAATATTAAGCGATAGCCGTAAGTAATGAGTAAATGAATCACGTAGAATAAAAATGAAACTTGTATGCTAAAAAATTGAAGGAATTTGTCACGTACTTGTTTTTCGAATAACGATTGAAGTGTGAGCCGATTACAACATGTTTCAAATCTTCATTAGTAACCACGAAACTTGAAATTAATGACGAGTTGGCGACATATCAGTAGGAAATATTGATAAAACTTATTTTAACTTTAATGAAAGTTTATACTCGACGAAGCAGGAATTCCATTTTCATTTTCCCAAATTACAGATGGACGAAAGACGAAACAACAAAATCCAATCTCGGGCAAGCAAAATTCAAGAATTCGAGACCACCATTGGCGCCATTTAGCCGACGAGTGTTTCAGTGTTTCACAGTTTCAAAACTTGGTCACACTGATTCGTTACTTGTAAATTTTGAACTTTAGAACTTTTGAAGTATCAAATCAAAAAAGCTCGTTTTAAAAATTAAAAGTTCAAAATAAACCATAGCCGGCGGATCATTATTTTCTCAAGTGGTGTTCATTTTGTGGTGGTGGGAAGGGGGGGGGGGGGGGTGAAAATGTTGTAAATTTTTTCACAAAAAAAAAAATACTTTGTTTACATATTAAAGTACCTAGAACCTCGATTATCTGATGCCCAAAAATTGGTCAATTTTTTTTTTATTACTCGATTTCTCTTCAATTTTGCCCTACGTTCGACCTCATACCTATTCGGACCAAGGATAGGTATGGTGCGCTAGTGTACATTACGATCAAGTAGGTATTGAAAAGGTGCACCTACTAACGTCTAGATTGATTGTTTTGTTTACATTCAGGGGTGCAACTTCGATAAATTTTTACCAAGTCCAGTGCTACATAATACTTTATAGTCAAAATTGGAAGGGAGGAAGGGGTCTAATCGAAATTTTTGTAATAACTAAAAGTATTTGTACAACTTCAAGCTACAACTTTTGTTTGAAATTTTTTTCAATCGGGCCCCTTACCTCCCCCCTGTTTTTAAAAATGTATTTGAAGGAGTTGGATTATCCAAAATTGGTGGGGAGGGAGGGATCCGATTGAAATTTTTGACATCACCAAAATTATTTCTAGTACTTCAAGCTACAACTTTTGTTTGAAAATTTTTTCAATCGGGCCCCTTACCCTCCCCCTGTTTTCAATAATGTATTTGAATGAGTTGGATTATCCAAAATTGGAGGGAAGAAACTAGAAAGGGGTCCAATCGCAATTTTTGTCATGGCCAAAATTTTTCCTAAAACTTTGAGCTACAAGTTTGTTGCAAACATTTTTCAATTGGACCCATTTCCCCTTCCCCCTTCAATTTTTAATTAGTATTTTGGGAGTGTTATGCAAAATAAGTGGAGAGAGAGGGGCTCAATTGAAAAAGTTTTCAAAAAAAAGTTGTAGCTTGAAGTTTTGCTAATACTTTTGGTTATGACAAAAATTTTGATTGGACCCCTCCCTTCCCTCCAATTTTAGATAATCCAACTCATTCAAATACATTATTGAAAACAGGGGGAGGGTAAGGGGCCCGATTGAAAAAATTTTCAAACAAAAGTTGTAGCTTGAAGTACTAGGAATAATTTTGGTGTTAATAACTTTTTTTCGAAAGGATTTACGAAAATTTTGGTTGAGATATTTTTTGAAGAGAATGAAATTCTCTTTCGAATGATGTATTCACTTTTGAATTTTAATTATATTTTCGGTAAGTAAACAAGAGAATTATTCGAAGAAATTATGTATGCCTTCGGATTATTGAAAATTACTGTGGTAATATTGTTTTGAATTATGGAAAACTATATATCGTTGGAAAGAGCACGAAAAATGCTATATTTCGTACGCTTTGAGTGCCATTCTATCTGTTTTAGTTTTTGAGATAATGTAATGCGAATTTTGAGTTCAATATATTTTAAAAACGGTAACAGATAATTTCATACTCAAAGCATACGAAATGTAGCATTTTTTATGCTCTTTCCAACGATATATAGTTTTCCATAATTCAAAACAATATTATCAAAGTAATTTCCAATAATCTGAAGACATCAAAAATTTCTTCAAATAATTATCTTGTTTACGTACCGACAAAAAAAATAAAATTCAAAAGTGAATACATCATTCGAAAGAGAATTTGATTCTCTTCAAAAAATATTTCCACCAAAATTTTCGTAAATCCATCCTAAAAAAAGTTATTAAGGAAAAACTTGAAACAAAAGAATAATCTCATATAAACACATGTTTTGTTGGGCCTGGTAAACGCGAAAATGCGGCGATGCCGTTAGCAGCTGCTCCGGCCTGATAAATGTAGACGGTCATGTTCACACACTTCACACTCATACAGCATTAAAAACAGATGGCTGTGTTGTGATGATTTCGCTAATTTCATCTAATAAAGGTGCATTTTGTCATGATTTGGTCGTGATAACATTTGAAAAATTTCAGTGATAAGCAAATTTTTGTTTATGGTGCACCTTTTCAGACTTTTTCAGTTTTGTCGATAGAATTCAGCCACTCCGCGCTCGTAAATTTTCTGAACAAATTTGAGAACTATTTTTTTTATTTAAAAAAAATGATAATAATTTTTTTTTAAATTAATGAGAAATTATTATTCATTGAACAAAAAATTAGGAACTTGAAAATTTTTATTCCAAAAAATTAGAACTTTTTTCATCTTGAAAAATTGGAAAATCTTATTTCATTCAATAAAATTGAAAAAATGTTCATTTTGGAAAATTGTAAAAAATGTTCATTTTGGAAAATTGTAAAAAATTTTCATTCTAAAAATTTTTTAAAAGATTTCATTCTAAAAAATTGAAGAAATTTTTTTTTTTCAAATTGTAAAAAATTTTTATTCTAAAAAATTCAAGAAAAAAATCGTTCTAAAAAAATTGGAAAAAAATCATTCTAAAAAATCGAAAAAAATTTAATTCTGAAAAATTGAAAAAAAATTCATTCTGAGAAATTAAAAAAAAAATCATCCTAAAAAATTGTTCTAAAAAAATTGTTCTAAAAAAATTATAAAGAATTTTCATTTTAAAAAATTGAAAAAAATCATTCTAAAAAATTTAAAAATTTTCATTCTGAAAAATTGTAAAAAATACTCTATCTAAAAAATTGAAGGAAAAAAATCCTATAAAAATGATAAAAACTTTCATTCTAAAAAATTTAAGAAAAAAATCGTTCAAAAAAAATTGTAAAAATTTTCATTCTAAAAAAATAAAAATAAAATTCAATCAAAAAATTGTAAAAAAAAATTTAAAAAATGAATCGCTTTAAAAAATTGTAAAAAAATTTTATTTTAAAAAATTGTAAAAAAAATGTATTCTAAAAGTGTAAAAAAAATGATTCAAAAAAATTGAAAAAAATCGTTCTAAATAAATTGTAAAAAATTTTCATTCCAAAAAAATCGTTCTAAAAAAATTTTATTCTAAAAAATAAAATTTTTTTAAAAAATTGTAAAAATACTCATTTTAAAAAATTAAAGGAAAAAAATCGTTCTATAAAAATTATAAAAAATTTTCATTCTAAAAAATTTAAGAAGAAAATCGTTCAAAAAAAATTTTAAAAAATTTTCATTCTAAATAATTGTAAAAAAATTTCATTCTAAAAAAATGAAAAAAATGTTTCAATCTAAAAAATTGTAAAAAAAAAATCGTTCTAAAAAATTGTAAAAAAATTTCATTTTAAAAAATTGAAAAAAAAAATTATTCTAAAAAATTGTAAAAAATTTGTATTTTAAAAAATTAAAGGAGAAAAATCGTTCTATAAAAATGGTAAAAAATTTTCATTCTAAAAAATTTAAGAAGAAAATCGTTCAAAAAAAATTATAAAAAATTTTCATTCTAAATAATTGTAAAAAAATTTCATTCTAAAAAAATAAAAATAAAATTTCAATCAAAAAATTGTAAAAAAATGAATCGTTCTAAAAAATTGTAAAAAATTTTCGTTTTAAAAAATTTAGAAAGAAATTTATTCTAAAGAATTGTAAAAAACATTTATTCTGAAAAATAGTAAAAAATTTTTATTCAAAAAAATTGAAAAAATCGTTTTAAAAAAATTGTAAAAAATTTTCATTCTAAAAAATTTAAAAAGGGTCCCAAATCTCAAAAAAATTATAATTTTTTTTATTGAGTAAAATTTTTTACACATACATAAATTGAATTCAAATTTTTGCGTAGTTCGGGATTTTTCACGTGGTGTAAGTGAGAAATCTCGTGTGGTGCTCGAGCACGAGGGACACTGGGATAACGCCAGCCATGAAATGAACCACATTGTACTTTTATAAGTGACACACCACCAAAAACTACTCTTCTGCATAATTATTGGTAATTAGCCTTGTTTTTTCTCAATTTGTCAAAAAACCAAGGCTATTACGCTGTATCATGATGTGGGAGTTGAGGGGGGGAGTAAGTACAAAATCCGTTTCATGACTCCGGAAGTCCATTTTGACCATTTTCATCAATGTCTGTTTATGTGTGTGTGTGTATGTATATATATTATTCGCGAAAATGAATTATAGTGCAAATAAAAATGAAGATTAACATAAGGACAAGGTTAATTACCAAGCTAACGACTAATGAGTCAAAGATACAATATCAGTATTTACCTGACTAAACGTCAATTAATTTTCACTTTTTCATTTAATTGAAAAACACACAACGAACAAATCAATCAATTTATTTTTATTTAACAATCATCTATTCATAACAATGTACTGACTACAAAGTTAATCCCAATTTAAAACTTTAAAAAGAATTACACGATACGACATTATCTATAATATGTACACAAATGTAACTTTCATTTCATTCTGTACAAAAATGAATCTTATTGCAATAAAAAGTACATAATAGGTATTACACCGTAAAACGCGTAGGTATGACAGAAGCCAAACGAGGTTCGTAAAAGTATCAAAAAAGCTCGTTTCAAAAGTACACCACTTTCGTGTTTTTTCTTTTTTTCTGCAAACGCCAAACACCACTTTCCTATCGCTCCACAAAATATACACAAATGAAACAAAAACTATAACATACGTAACACACAAAAAAAAACAAAAAAAAAAAAACAATCCCAAGCATCAATTTCAAATCTTTTCATCAAACCTTAAAAAACAAGAAAGTTTTGTACTAACTAGACTTACGCACAAAAACCACCACAAACAGAGCAGAGTACTTCAAATTCAAAACGAATTTCATCAAATTCAAACTTTTTCTTCCCAAATACACAACGAAAACAAAACAAAGCTTTATTTAAAATGCGAGAAAAAATAAATAAAAACATGGAAAATCAGATTTTTTCATACGAGTAAAACTGATTGTCCGATGTCGGGCTATTAAAAAACAAACGAATAACAATTGGAAGTTAGGTATCTGTAGATGTAGTATAATAATAATATACTCAAAAAAAAACTTGATCGAGGAGACAAATCTTCCGAAATTTTCGTTCACCGATCACGCGCAAAACAAAATAATTATGAAAATTATAAAATGAATAAAAAAAAGAAAACAAGAAAAAAAATCGTAGATACATGAAACGAATAAATTTTTAAAAAATTTCAATAAATAAAATTTTCGTCATAAATAGAAATTTGTCTGCAATCCGTATACTCGAGAAAATCATCCTTCGGTTTAAATCGCAAACAAACTGACAAAAATAAAACGAACAAAATCATCCGAACGATGATAAAACTAATCAATAATCATACATTTACATCGCAGTGTTGTAGACGACTCGTCATCCATTCATCTCCCTACATAGAAAAAATTGAACCGAAATCTTATAAAATAAATGTACAAATGCTGGACAATATACGAAACAAACAGAAAAAAAAAATTAAAAATGTGGTTATTACAATAAAAATGACTTAAAATAACGCAATTTCTTCGTACATGTTCTTTCTGATAATGATCCCTCGTAGAGTAATTAAAAAAATGAATGATAAGAAAAAATATATACTTGATAAGGCACTTTACATACTCGTACTTGTATGTGTTAACCTTGTTTTTTCCATAATTGAGCTTTTCTCCTCTATTTCCCTTCTCCAGACTCGTGTTCTAAAAATTGCTTTCTTTTAAGCATTTCAACGCTGACGTGACGTCATTTCGAGTGATTTGTTTATTAACGCTCGAGTGTTTAGAGACACGAAAAAACACCTTCTAACTAAACCATCGCGCTCCGCATTGAAAATAAATTTTAAACCTATTCAAAAATACGAACAATAACGCAATTCCCTGCGTTTAAGATAGATAGAAAAATTAAAAATCACATTTCTAGAATATTGCACTTGACGATCGAGGTATTCGCGCGTTGAAGTACTGAAAATAACCAACAAATGCATTCCAAATTCAACTAGACATATTGACAAGAAAACCCCTTACAAATCCGTAAATAAATAATTAAGAAAAACGTCCTCGTTGGCTGTTCACTCGTTCAAAACTCTAAAGCCATATTGATCATCATCATCGGCGATGAGATCGTAATAATTTTCTCAAATAGATAACGCTAGAACAGCGTCCAGTGCTGACGGTTACAAACCCAATAAACCGACTATCATTTAAGATACGATTTGTACAAAAAGGGACTTCTGTTGATATGCTTCTCCTTTTCCATCACGTATAAGAAGTCGCGTACAGTTACACGTTTCAGACGAGGCCTATTTGCCAACTGAAATCGGATTCAAAAAAAAAATTACAGAAATTATTCGAAGCCGATGAAATTGAAATAAATTAAAAGCAAACGTTTACTTACCGGTAACCTACTGGCGCCGGAATTCGAATTAGAAGAACCAGAGAAATTCTGAAAAATAACAAAGAACACGAATTATTTTTTTATTCGGTAGATAACTTCAGCTCAGGGATATCTCCTATAAGCCTACGTTTGATTATCAAAAATATTTATAATCCTTATTCTGATTAGTCGTCGAGAGATAATTTTTCAATTTTCTTTTGTCAGACTTTTTACAAATTGAAAAAAAGAACGAGTTAACGATTATGTTCATTTGTTATCTGCTCGGCAGATGTTCGAATACAAAATAGGACCAGATAAGGTCGCATTGCTCGCAGATGGTCCAGATCTATAGTTCAACGAATACGACTACATAATACGTAGTGTAAAAATAAACTTACAAAAGATCCTTGTCCATCGGTTCCATCGAGTTTAATCTTTTTACGAGGGCCGATGGCTTGCAGAGCAGTCATATTGGCTTCTCTCTGCCTCAACTCCTCCATTTCAGCTCTTTGCAACTGTAAACAGGAAGCAATTAAATCATAAAAATGATACTTTTCCTTTCGTACACGTGTATCGAAAAATCAATGAAATTACTTCTTTGGCTTTGGCTTTCAATTTAACTTGCTCAGGATCTTCAGATTTCGACCGGCTTTTGGCTGCTCTCAGCAACAATTCTCGTTCCATTTCGTCGTGACGTTTACGTTCAACTTTATCTAATTCTTCTAGACATCTTAATTGACCTCGAATATCGTGACTAATTTCATAATTTTTGTCAGCCTACAAAAATGAAATGGCAATACAGTTAAAACTTGGTGGAAAAACGAAAGAATTTGCTTACTCGTCGTTCTCATTATTTACCTTATTAAAATCAACTCTATGTTCAGCTATCACATTTAATTTTTCAACTATATTTTTCAAACGTTCTTGAGCAGCGTGCGAAATTAACGCAACTACGTCCGAGGTAGGTTCATCTAATCCGTGTTTGGCAGCTGCAAAAAAAAAAAAAAAAAAAGGTAATGATAACGATTATGATTGTGAATCGTCAATGATCGAAGTTTCGAATCCATTTTCGATTTGACCGAAGAATCAATACCAACCTATTTCGATAATCCTCATCGTCAGCGGATGCGTATGAAGGAAGGTTTCATCTTTACACGATCTGATTTGTGTACCGACAAATTCGGATGGACCCAATATTCTTTGCGTTTCTTCGGCTAAATTAACGCCAGCCATGGCAGCTACATCGTTGACATCGTCATCTCCCCTAAAAATTGAAGCGACCAATTCACCAATAATTTTCACTCGATCGATACGAAAATCACGATTGTGCTTTACGGAATACTCACACATAACCACCGGCCAAAGCGGTCACAGAGGTAGCAGCTGCCGCCGCCGCCGCTGCAGCCGTAGCTACGGATTTCTTTTCCTTCTCCTTGGCTGCAGATTTCGCTTGGCTAGATGCGATCTGTTGTTTACCAATTCCAGCCAGCATCGGAGATTTAGATATGAAATTATTCTTCGTACCGATCACAGTTGTTTTTTGAGCTGAAGAAGCGTTCGCCATGGCGTTGGCGCCGCCGCGCATCGTCGGACTGGCGTTCGTCTTAATCGGCATATTCTTCGTTAGCGTATGCCGTATAGGCGTCTGAACACGAACCGTGTTCTGCCCCAGGATGGCGGTGGTTGTAGCCGTAGCTATGGTAGGCGTGTTACTCGACGATACCAACGTGAGACCCGTTGACGTCGTACTGTGCGAGTCACCGAGGTGGCCGCTAAGAGCTTGAGATGTGACCGGTAACGCTGAATGGGGTATACGAACGGTAGTCGCTACTGTAGGTATCGTTTGTGAGGTAACCATTTTAACACCGCCGGCTCCACCCATGTTTCCGGCTGTCGCCACTCGAACCACAGGTTGCTACGGATAGAAAATATCGTCGGTTCAATTATAAAACCTAAGCTACGAGTAATCGACTTCCGAACGTTTTTTTCTTCTCGTCAATTTACGATCGTACCGTGATTAATCTTTGTTGAATGGCTTGTTGGGGGCGAGTGGTAGTCGTCATCTGCGTTTGTGGAATCATTCGTACTTGTTGCATAATTGGCCGTATTTGATTGTTCTGAAATTACAACAATGACAACTCCATTTCTCGACAATGATATCAATCATACTGGTAAAAAAATTCAAGATTACTTGTAATTGAGCTTGAACAACTGCCGAAGGAGCGGCAGCTAATACGACAGCCGTTTGAGATGACGTTGCAGAGGCAGGCGGTCGAATGCCATCAATTGTTAATTCTTTGGCTATCATCGCAGCCCTTAACAACGGTAAACTTTTCTGCAATGACGAATATTATTACAAATACGAAACGTAAGATCGAATATAGCGCGTTTTGGAAAGAGCATTCAATCAACTAACTAGTAGAAAACTGAACAATTGTAAAAAAGAAGCGTTTGATAAAATATTTATGTAATTGAAAACCAAACCGAACTAACTTTTAAAAAGCCTATTAAACATGGTTGAGGAGAAGCGTTTAATAATTTTTCCAAACGATCACAGAATTCTTCTGGTTCAACCTTAGAATCTATAAGCTCTTGAATAAGAGTTCTGACATTTTTTTCCACAGCCTTAGGTTCTCTACTAGACAGTTCTAGCAAATTTGTTAAAAATCTACGACATTTTTCTTTATTATTGTCGTTATTTCGTTGAGCAGGCTAAAAAAATATCGTACGAGAGAAGAGAATTAATACACAGCAGCGGGTTCGTCTCGTTCCGGAGAGAAAAACAAAGCATTTTTCAACTTACACTTCCGGTTTGAACTTGATTTTGTGTTGTGACAGTTTGCACAGTAGAGGACGGCGTTGCGCTGGTAGCTGCGCACTGGAAATGGCCAAAGTTATAACATGAAAATGCCCGGTATTTTTCAATTATATTTCAATTTGCCATCTTTAACTTACAACTGGAACGGTTTGTATTCTGAAACTTTGCGCAGGGATGGTAGCTGTGGTAGCGTTTTGGCCTAACGCGGTACCTTGCGGAGCTGGAGGACCGACTCGTATCAGCTGGAATCCTCCGTTTTCGGTTTTAAGTAATAAATGACCACCTTGAGCACCTTGGAGTCCTTGTAACGCTTGAATAGTGATTTGCTGCAATCGAACAAGAATATTACTCGTTAGGCTTCAACGTAAACGATAACGTTACTTCGAAAAATTAAAAATAACGCCTTGAGAACCGAAATAAAATTCAATTCGCAGGTAATGACCGATGGAAGACGTGTTGACTGTATCAGAGTCAAGCACAAACTGACGTTTCAATGATCAAAACACTAAACTAGTATGACGTAATAATAAAAATATTTCGTCACCATGAGATATATAAATCACTAATTGAAGACAAAACCAAAACGATCAGTAATCAGTAATAAGTAACTTACTCCTGGTTGTCCTGGTCGGGCACCGATCATATTTTGAGGTATCATTACTCTTTGAGGGGCATTTGGTCTATTTACTGGCTGGGTCGGAGTACCAGCACGTACAGCGTTAAGGTTGACTACTTGAACATTGGATAAAATAGTTTGAGGTGTACTGCTGACAATCGTTGGAGCACCGCCGGCAGTAGTGGTTCTGGCTAGTGTGACCGCCGCCGTATTCAGCTGAGACCCGGATAACGATATTGCGGTAGTCATTTGTGTGGGTACGGTAGACGACTGAACGTTATTACACGCGTTCGATTTAATAATCACAGCAGTTCCTGAGAAAATATCACGTTTAGTCGGCACAGGTGAATTTTCGACGATAACGCCGAGCGAAATAAATAAAATACAAAAAACGTACCTTGTAGATTGGAACTGGACACATTCAAAACACTATTCGAGGGCAACGGCGCGACATTTAAATTCCCGTTCGGTATCGAATTAACATTTTGCAAAGGATACGCTACCCTAGTGCCCACAACATTGGTCGCCGTTTGATTCGAGGCGTACACTGTTTTTATCCCATCTTGTGTTTTTACGATGTTAGCTGTACTAGATTGCACTACGTTTGGTATTTGGTTGATAAAACTAGAGGTGGATGCTACGCCTTGTACGTTAGTATTTGTAACAGTTTGAGTAATATTACCAATCTGATGACCGCCGCTCGTTATATCTTTGTTTGGTTCGGAATTCAACGTAATGCTCATGGTATCTGTTCGACCGTTTGTGGTTCCATGGTTTGGTAAGGACGCTGGGCTTCCGTTTGATATGCTACCTTGTAAATGATTTTGATTCAAAACGTTCGGCGATACTTGTTGACAAGAAACACTAGGAGAAGGGGTCCCAAGCTGATTTTCTAATGACCCAACAATAGCACTTACCGCCGATTCGTCTACATCTGTACTGAGAGCTTCTTCCAGAAACTTGGCTGACGACGCCATTTTTCTGACTACTCGTCAGCCACCGCCCTTTGCGCATGCGTCAAAAAAAGTCAATCCAAAGAGAAAAAAATTCTTATCAAATGAAAACAAAGCTGGTAGCCATCGTCCATACGCTAAGCCAAAATCAAATTTTTTTTTTTTTCAACTTGGATTTTTTTCAGTTTTTGAATTCGTTTGAAAAAAATCCAAGCAAAGGTACGGAATTTCATCGTAAAAATAGTCCATTTGTTTAATAAAAATAAAAAACACGTCGATTTTCATCAAATAAATGAATAAAACGAATAATAAAGAAAAGAAACCCATAGAGGTATGAAACATTCAAGTCAGTCATACGCAAAGCCAAAAACATAAAACCATAAAACTTTTCCATCAACCGCCAAAATCAAAATATTCAGGAAATGAAATGAAATTTATCAACACAAGAAACTTGAAAGTGGTTGTTAATCGTTTGTTTTACGAAATTTAAAATAGTTTTATACAATTTTAACCGAATGAATTGAATCAACAAACATCTCTCAAAATGAAGAAATCATCTCTAGGTCGACGTTCATCAATCCTGGGCCAAGGACGTCTATCTAACATCGACAAAAGTAGTATAAGGTAAACCGACTTCCAATAAATCTCAACATAACATTAAATTCGTGATATTTATGTGAGTCTCTTTCTTAGAAACACGGCCGAGAGTAAAAAGTCGTTTATTCCGAAACCAACTCACAGCAGCGCGAAGAACGATCGCGCTTCATCGGTCGATCGCGATGGTATGGGTTCTTCGGTGAAAAAAGATCAACACCTAGCTTCTGGTTTACGAAGATCGAGAAGTTTCTTAGATTTGAATCGTAATTCGACGTGCCAAACACCTACGCAGTTCTCTCGACGAAATACGGCCGGCTCATGCAGGTACATTTTACTCTTACTATATTACGAATGAGAACATTAACGCTAAAGATGAATTCAATTTTGGGTTTCAGAAAATTTTCCGAAAGTACCGGACGCCCAAGTTCGATGGGTGCTCCGAAAAGTGCACGAAAAGAATCTAGACCAATTAGCGAGAAAGCATTCCAGCAGGAAGCTCAACACAAAGTAAACTAATTGTCATTGTGAAAGTATTTCAATTCGTTTTACTCATTTCCGGTATTCTCCAGGTACAAAAGTTCTTTATGGATAATGCTCCACATTTACTCGACAATGGAAGTATCAAGCCTATGACATCTGCCATGTTCGCCAATCTAGTTCAATATTTGATACAACGATACGATAAAAGAATTGTCATAAATAAAACTAATCTAATCGAGGAAATACTCAACATCTGTAAAATGTATAATTACAGAGGAAAAGCTGAAAAATCATGGCTTATGACCGGTACGTACAAACTCGTGTGTTGATATTGAAATATTGCCCAATTTTTCTCAACTTACACACTTTTTTTTTCTTTTTTTCAGTTAATGCTCCTCACTCTTGGCCCTATGTCGTCTCCTTTCTTCTGTGGTTAGTCGAGATAACCAAATGTTCTCAAGTTTTCGACGTGTACGAAGCTTTATATCCGGAAAGAGTGGAAGGCGACGGCGATGGTGAAGGTGAAGATAGTTTCGATTTCAAACTCTTAGTTCCTCGCCTTCTCAACGGATACAAAAACGGCAACTCCGCCGAAGAAATGCAGAAATATTTAATCGAACACAGTACGTAATTACATACATATTTTCGCAAATTCATTCCTAATATAATCGACTAAAAATCTGAACCATTTTCAGAACAAGTTTTGGGTCTCGATGATGAAGAACAAGAACTCTTAGAGCAACAATATAGCGATTTACAAAAAGAGTTATTCGATAGTGAAGATGCTCAAGAGCAAGAGCTCCTAGAAGTAATTTCACGACGTGCTGTTGAATATTTTTTCCATATTTTATAACCTATTGTTTTTGCAGGCTTTGGAAAATGACGTCAAATCTTTACGTTCCGATATCAACAAGACTCGAGAGTATAACTACAGTACCGAAAATTACATAGCTTCGATGAACAAGAAGCGAGAGGAAAGACTGGAGAAATTCGAAGAATATGGTATATTCTGTCAAATTTTTTATCGTTGCTTTATTTTTAAACACGTAGTTTTTCGTTCATTTTTTTTTTCTAATCGTGGATTAATTTTTCAGAACATGAAATCAAAATTTTATTGGAGAAACAGAATGAATTACGCCACTTCGTTTCATCTCAAGAAATGTCACCAGAGCGTAAACAAGAAATCGAAGAAAAAATAGCTTCTTTACATCAGGAAATCCGTCAACTGACCGATCAAATAACCGATTATCAAGATGAAGTTTATAAAATCGATATAAATTTGGTCAAAAATCGTAACGAGGTAAATTTTGTCCCACTTCCCATTTTCTTTTTTTTTTCGTTGTTTCAAAGTTGAAAATTTTTTCAAACCTACGTTCACAGTTCAACAAAGTTATACAAGCGTACAACAAAGAAATCACCGTGAATTTGATAAAATTGCCATCTCTGAAGCATGCCCAAATCGAAGACACGAAAGCAATCCACACAGATGCCATGACGGGTGGAAAACCATTCGAAAATATCGACTGTATTTTAAAAGAGCTTCGTACTTCGTCCAAAAATCGAAAAAGGGATAAAGAAATGGAAGAGCAACAAGATCTTTTGAGTGTTCAAAAGGTCTGTATTCGAGTTTCGCGATTAAAATTGTAATTTCCGATTTTATTAATATTCAATCGTGGCTAACGTTTCAGAAAGAAGACGAATTAACCATGCAAACCGAAGAAAACGACGCGCTGATTAGTCAACACGAACATTTACACAACGAAGCGAGTGAAATCAAAAGCAACATGTCGAAGGTATTCTCTAATTTATAAGTAAGAACAGAAGAACTATGTATCGGTGGCAGTACTAATCATTACATGTCTCTGTGTAGGAAAAGGAACAAATGAGAACAGCTCTGAACGAATATCACAGTTTGATTAAAAAGAAAAAAGAAGAGTTCGAAATGACTAAAAGTGGCCAAGCGGAGGAATTTTCGGTCGTTGAGAAAGAGTACGTCTAAAAGTGTTTTTTAATTTTTAAATTAATACCTACCTACTTAATGAGGATATTATTTTTTTCTGCAGATACTTTAAACAGAAAGAGGAAGCTGATAAATATGTCAAGAAAGGCCTGCTATTTCTTGACAAGAAAAAAGAAGAGGTCAAGCAATTTGATCAAGAATTGGAGGTAAATAAACTCGCACGATTTGTGAGATCAGCTAAAAAAAATCCTTTCGTATCTTTGTAATGTTTTGTTTACTTTTTTTCAATTCCGCAGGCAGATACCAGGAAGATTTTTGAAGAAACGAAACAGAAAATGGAAGCCCTACTAAAGAAATAATCCTTCGGGCTTTTCTATTTAAATCGTATGTAGTTAATTTATGTTCGATACGTTTCTACTCGCGAATGTTATCTCAATGAAATTAATTGTAATTTGTATATTTATTCTTTTAAAAAAATGATGTTCGAGAATAAAAATTTTCAACGTCGATTTATTATTTAATTTTCTACAAAACATTAGTTTTCTTTCATTATCTCCTTTTCTTTGTCATCTTTCATATTTTCGGCCAACGCCAAATAGTGATTAGTTACAGTCATGATCTGAAATTCATTTCATATTTCATAATATTATGGTAATTCGATTAAATTTTCGATCATTTCGTGAAATATAAACCCCTCGTACCTGTTCTTTGATAAGGAACATTTTATCTTGCGATAATCCCTCCAATTGTTTTAAATCCAACTTCCTGAGGTATTTGTTTTGTACTTCCCTAATCTTTTCTTTGCACTTATTGAGTAGAGTCTTCGCACCTTTTGCCAAATTCTCGCGATGCTCGCGAGTTACCCTGCAATCGTACATTGTTACTTCGTCAAGTACCAAACTAGGAACTTCACGTATAGAAATTTTTTCAAAAATGACTCACTTAGGAATGGGGACAAATACAGACGTGCCATCCTGCTGCGGATTCAAATTCATTCCACTTTTATTAATAGCTTCGATAACGGTCGGAATAGTTTGCGGAAATGATGCTAAATTTAAAACTAAAACTTTCGGATTTTTTCGATTGATTTGAGCTAAATCTTGTATAGTATATTCTTCGCCCTCGAATTCGACGAGTAACGTTTCGATTACGCCTGAAATAACACAGATTCTATAATACGATGATGTAAGAAAATAGTACAACGAATTTACAGCAACGTAATCGAGAGTGATTAAATACCTGCTGCCGATCTCAAAGACAGCTGTTTAATAAACTGATCCCTTAAATCATCTAGAGTTTGTTGCAACTCACTGCGGAATTTAACAACGTTGATAGCTTCGGCCATAATGTCATCCCTGATTTCGACTTTTTTACCTGAAAGTATCGAAAATTGATAAAATAGATACTTGGGCGCACTAACGTAAATGTGAAAAATTTTACAAAAATCACCTCCTCCTGCTGATTTAGGTTTATCTCGATTTTTGGCGTAAAAACGACTTTGAACCTGATGAATCGGTGGTAACTTGAGAACGCCGGTAGTTGATGTTATTTCATTGGTACAAACGGCGGTTAAGGTTTTCAGAGGTAGTTTTACGTCGCGGCAAGAACATCTGTATACCTTTTGGAAGATTCTCAAAGGCTGAAGAAAACGTTGGCAGCTCATATTGCCTCGAGTAGAAATAGAAATTGGACAAACACTCGGCCCGGAGATTAGCTTCTATCACCCGATTTGGCGGATTTAAAAAAAGATGAAATACACTACAACGCCGAGTAAGAATGAAACAAACAATAAGTTCCAAATTTTATACGAGTCGATCGTGCGGTTTTTCATTTGAAAATTCTACATAAATAATTCAAAACTCGAAAGTTCAAAATTCATCGTTTTGTTATCAGTTTTGAATTCTTATCAGAGGATGCGCGAGACGACGATGGGCTAAATTTCAGCACTTCCTTGCATTTCGTCTTCATTCCTCTTTTGTGTAGATTTTTTTACCATTTTTTTTCCAAGTCCATGTCCAGACCAAAGACTTTGAAACTTGGCTTCAAAACGGGGTCCAATTGCAAATTTTTTTTGAACAAAAGTTGTAGTTTGAGTTCTTAGGAATAATTTTGGTTATTACAAAAATTTCGACAACACCCCTCCCTCTCCTCCAATTTGGCCTAATACTACGTAGCTACCACATTATTTCAAATTTGAGGGAAAGGAACGGTCCAAGCGAAATTTTTATTATGACCAAAATTATTTCCAACGTCTCACTCTATAACTTTAATTTGAAGTTTTTTTCGATTGGACCGTACTTCTAATTTTGAATGATAGGTATTTTCCATGGTGCAGTGTACTTAATGAAGAATTGTTGGGGAAGGACGAAGGAGGGGTCAAAGTGAAATTTTTGTAATTACCAAAACTATTCCTAAAATCTGGATCTACAGCTTTTGTTTGAAAATTTTTTCAAGCAGACCCTTTTATCCTCTCCAATTTTGGATATTAATTATCTAGGTGACATTAAATACGTGGAGAGGAGGGGGAGTCTTATCGAAATTTTTGTTGTAAGCAAAATTATTCCTAATAACTCGATGTAGGTACAAGTTTTGATTTAAAATTTTTTCAATTGAACCCTATTTTGAAGCAAAGTTTTGAAGTCTGGAGCTCTGGACATGTGCACTGTTACACCATTCTACCTGAATTAAATAATGCAGAGAAAATAGGGATCGGCAAATAACCGGATCCTTCAAATAAAATCCGGATATTAAAAAATCCGGATTTTATTCGAATACTCGCTTTTGAATGGAATTGCGGGTATTTCAAGGAAATTCTGTCTGGAGTGCTAAAATGATTTTGTGATTTTTTGATAACGTACTCTGCTGAAAATAAATGCAACTAAAAAATTTCAAAATTTCACTTGGCCACCATGCCTAATACAAATGAAAATCATTGAGGAGCGCTGTTCAAAAAACCCGGATAAAATCCGGATATTTGTTTCAAAAAACGAATATATTCGTTTATTCGCGAATCCGGATATTTGCCGATCCCTAAGAGAAAATTCATCGTAATTAATCGGATGGCCTGTACAGGGCCGCTCTTTAAGAAGGGGCAAGAGAGGCAGCTTGCCCCTCCAATATTTGGGTTTTAGTTGGAAATTCTCAGTTTGAGTTGGAAAATTTGGGTTTCAGGCGAAAAAATTGCAAATATATCTTTAAAAAAACGAGATTTTAGTCAAAAAATAATGTTACAAAGTACAAGGTAATTATCTGGATTGGGAAATTGTAATAAATAATTATTCATTTCCCTAAATAATCTTAGTCGGAAAATTCAACTCTCAAGCCGGAAAAATTGTGATTACAATTTACAAAAGACAGCAATTTTCCGCAATTCTATTCTAAAAAATTTGGGAGGTTTTTTCTTCAAAAAATAAGGTTATTCAAATCCAAGAAACCTGAAAAAAAATATACCTAGTACGGAAAAGTTGAGAAATTTCATAACCCATCTTCACTTTGAGAAAAATTACACTTTTTCATTTCAAGGAAGTTTTTAGAATTTTTCTTCAAACATTTGAGAAACAGATCTAGGTATTTTTACTCAAAAAAACAAAAATCCAAAAAAAAAAATAGAGAATTTCTTCTTTAAAATCGAAAAATTGATTCCTCGAGAAAATTGTTTTTTTTTTTTCTAAAAAATTACGAAATTTTTTCCTCCAATTAATTGAGAGATTAGTTCCTCTAAAGAAATTGGATATTTTTCTTAAACCAAAAAATTAAAGAATTTTTTCCTCAAACTATCGAGGAATTTTCTTGGAGAAAAAATTGAGGAATCTTTTCGTCTGAGAAATAATCGAGAAATTAGTTCCCCGAGAAATTTTTTTTCAAAAAATTACGAAATTTTTTCATCTGATTAATTGAGGAATAATTCCTCCAAAAAATGGAGAAAAAATGTGTTTCTCCAAAAAATTGGACATGTTTTTTTAAACCAAAAAAATTTAGAAATTTTTTCCTCCAAAACTATCGAGGAATTTTCTTGGAGAAAAAATTGAGGAATCTTTTCGTCTAAGAAATTGAAAGATTAATTTCTACATAAAAAGTAGGGATTATTTTCTTCAAAAAATTAAGGAATTTTTTCATCCAAGAAATTGAAAAAAAAATTTAGAAATTTTTTTTCAAAAAATATTAGAATTAGATAATTAGTTTGTCAAAACAATTAAAGATTTTTTGTCTTCCAAAGAAATTGAGAAATTTTTTCTCAAAAAATAGGGGGATTAGTTCCTCCAAAATAATTGAAGGATTCCCCCAAAAACTTGAGGAATTCTCCTCTAAAAAATTGAGGGGTTTTCTCAAAAAAAAAAAAAAAAAATCAAGAAACTTTTTCTTAAAAAATAAGGGAATTATTTTCTTCGAAACAACTGAAGGATTTTTTTATCCAAAAATTTGAGGAATTTAAAAAAAATGAGGAATCGTATCTAAGAAGTTGAGGAATTAGTTCATGTAAAAAAAATTGAGAGATTTTTCTTCAAAAATTTAGTAATTTTTTCATACCAAAATTTATACCTATCTACCAAAAAAAATCAAAAAAAAAAAAAATCCAATTGGAAGGGTTTTTAACCAACCAAATTTCAAAAAGATTTTGCACAAAAAAATGATGAAATTTTTTATACCAAAGATATTCTTTAAAAAAAATTATGCTGAAAATTTTTTTGTTTTTCCTCCAAACAAAAATCTATCAATTTTTAGAAAAGAAAACTCGGCGCCTCGCCAGGGGGGCCCCCCTGGTTGGCTCTATTTCCACACTACGTTTGAAAGTATGAAACATAGTATATGCTTTTACTCCATGACATAATATCTAATAGTCACAAATATTAATTTTCACGGAAATTTAAAAATCTAAAAAGTATTTAAAAAAGTCACAAATATAAATTTCCATGGAAATTTAAAAATAAAAATATTCTAATTTAAAAAAAAAATCAAGTTTAAGAATGTCTGATAAAAACCATAAAAATCATAAATGTTATTTTAAAAATTCCAAGTTTCAGAATGTCAGACAAAATGTCTAAAAGTCATAACATTTATAAAAATTTCTCTAAAATTTTTTTAAAAAGTCATTAAATTTATAAAAAAATTCGAAGTTTCAAAATGTCTAAAAGTCATATTTCTAGAAAAATTTCCAAGTTTCAAAATGTCTGAATGTCATCTTTCTAAAAAAATTTCCAGACTACCTAGTACGACAGTGTTTATATTCCTTGCTCAGAATGGACCCAAATAATGAGAAATTTTTTTTTTTTCAATTTTTCCCAAGAAACTCAATTTTAAGGAAAATGTGTAATTCACCATGACATATTACAATGTAATATTGCAAAAATGAATTTTTTCAAAAATAGGAAAAATTGAAAAATTTGGAATTTTCTCATCGCAACCTCTCAAAATGGATCCAAATAGTTTGGAAAAAATTTTTTTGGCAATTTTTCCCAAGAAACTCAATTTTAAGGAAAATGTGTAATTCACCATGACATATTACATTGTAATATTGCAAAAATAAAATTTTTCAAAAATAGGAAAAATTGAAAAATTCAGAATTTTTTCACTATAACCTCTCAGAATGGACCCAAATAATGAGAAAAAAATTATATTCTTCATAGTGCAGCGTAATGAGTAATTGGAGAGGAAGGAGGGGACTAAGTGAAATTTTTTTGACGACCAAACTTATTTTTAGAATTTTAATATAGGTACAACATTTGCCTGCAAAGAATTTTCATTTTTCATTCAGATCCATCTCTCCTCTCCAATTTTGGATATTAAGTATCCACGCGTATTAGACAAAATTAGAGGGAAAAGAGGGCTCCTATCGAAATATTTGTAATCACCAGAAATATTCCTAAGAACTCGACGTATATATGTACATTTTTTTTCTCATTATTCGAGTCCAATCTGAGAGGTTCTGTCGATTTTTTTTTTAATTTTACAATAATTCCTATTTCTGAAAAAAAAATCATTTTTTCTTAAAATGGAATTTCTTTGAAAAAAAAAACAATTTTTTTTTCAATAATCGGGTCTATTCTGAGAGATTCTGAAGAAAAAATTCTGAATTTTTCAATTTTTTTTCATTTTTAAAAAAAAATTATTTTGCCATGAATGGTGAATTTGAAAATTTCCCGTAAATTCAATTTATTTGAAAAAATTGCTCAAATATTTTTTTTTTCTCATTAATCGAGTCCAATGTCCATTTTGAGTGGTTCTGACGAAAAAATTTTGAATTTTTCAATTATTCTCATTTTTGGGAAAAATTAAAAATTCAATTTCGCCATGAACCGGCGGATATTGACTTAGCACTGCGGAGGGGGAGGTAACACGTGAATTGTGAAGATTACGGAATATGAGGAAATAGTGAAATTTAGCCGAGTGTCGAGTGACGTTGTCGGTTGTTTACACAATTTTGTTTTATGTTTTTTCGATTTTATCATATACGTGAATCATGGGAAATTTTCCATTCTTAGGACTACCCACTTTTTGGTAAATATTCCAACACTTCTACTTAAACTATTAGCCACTTAATCGTCTATTTTAAAATTCACCATTAGTCTGTTACTAAGCATCATCACGACAAGACCATTCAGATCTATCTGCACTCGTCTAACTATGGAAGTGAAACACTACGCCGAAGGTAAGACAGACAAATGAATATTTTTTCATTCTTTCAAAAACACCATCTAATTTCAAATGTAAAATGTAAATTTTCAGGTTCAGCCGAACCTCCGTTACAAGCTGATAAAACCTACTTATACAGTATGCGATTCTGTCCCTACGCTCATCGAGCTCATCTGGTCTTGAATGCGAAAAATGTATCGTAAGTAGAATAAGTAGTCGATGCTACGTATATAAGTATACGTATAGCTTATACATTTCCAATAATGTGTAATTTTCAATTCCTATAGTTACGAGCCAGTGTTCATAAATCTAGCTTCGAAACCAAAATGGTATCTGGATAAATTTCCTGCCGGCAAAGTTCCAGCATTATGGTACAAGAACGAATTCCTTTACGAAAGTTTACTTCTGGCTGATTTCATCAACGAAGAATTCCCTAGTAATCCTCTCTATCCAAGTGAGCCGATAAAAAAGCTCAAAGATAAGATGTTGATTGAAAAGTTCAACTCGGTACGTGCGTTTCATTTGCTCGCCTAATGTTGATCTTGATTAGAATCAATAAGTACTTATGGGGTGATATTTTGCAGGTATGTGGTACTTTTTATAAAGTCGCAATGGTCGAATTTAATTCAGAAAATTTCACGTCGTTGGTCAATTCACTGGTGGAATTCGAAAAAGAACTGATATCCAGAGGAACGAAATATTTCGGAGGTACGAACTACGAATTAAGATTTCATTTTTCAATTAGAAATTAGACCCAAGAATAAATTAATTAATCGATTCTCGTTTATCTAGGAGAGAAACCGCTCATGGTTGATTATATGATTTGGCCTTGGTTCGAACGACTTGATTTACTGTCTTTTCTATACGGATCGGAAGCTAAAATACCGACTGAAAAGATACCCAATTTGGTAAGCTCGTACTTTGTTACGAATTGACGAAATAAAATCGTGAAATAATTATCTAATAAAAAGATTAATTTTTAAAGGCTAATTGGACGTCATTAATGAAGAACGACGAAGCTGTTAAAAAACATTATGCCCCTGCCGAAGTTCACGGTAAACATTTCAAGCTTCGCAAGCAAAATGATCCTGGAGCTTTCGATTTAGTTGTTTGATCATCGTTATCTATCTTTCGTGTACTTGAACTTAATACTTGTCTACCATATTATTATCTTTCTTCCAATCACTACCTACCTACCATAATTTGTTATCAATTTCATTGGCGTATCTAGGATGAAATCATGGGATGAGTTCAAATTTTGTTTTCGAGTGTAGTCATTATGAAATAAAATTTTCAATTTTCACTAATGAGTAATAACAAAAAAAAAAAAAAAACAGCCAATAGGGAATAATTGGTAGAAGAGGTATATCATTATTATCTATAAACAATAATGGTGCAAATTCTTTTGAAAATTTAATTAAAATTATTTAGCCTATAAGATGAAGAAAAAATTCAAATCTTGAAAAGTCATCTCCATTTTTTGTTGAAAACTTATAATTAAAAATTAATAGGAACCTAAGTAAAATTTCGGAATTGTAAAATTAAAAACTACGCAGTTTTGAAAAGTAGAAAAAAATCTCCTTAAAAAAAATTTGAAAAAATCCATCTTGAAATTTTTTTAAAGTAACAAAAATATAATTTTTGATAATTCAATAAAAATTGATCTCTAAAAATTGAAATAAAAATAAATTGAATAATCACTCCAAAAATCGAGAATTTTCAAAAATTTTGTAATTGAAAATTAAGAAAAGTTATCATTAAAAATGATTGTAAAAAAAGTCAATTTCGAAAAAAATTTTAAATTGCATTTTTCAAAATTTTTATAATTATTCAATTTTTGAAAATCAAAAACATTTCTAAGCAAAAGAACAATTTATCGCTGAAAACTTGAAATAAAATATTGAAAAAAATTACACCGTTTCTATTTGTAAAAATTCAAAGAAAATCTTCCAAAAAATTGAAAAAAAATTAGATGTGTATGTTGAAGATTTTTACTAAATTAAATTTTTTGATAATTCATCATAATTAAAAATTAGTAGGTAAGTAAAATGTGGGAATTGTAAAATCAAAAAAAATCTATTTTTAAAAAGTAGAAAAAAACACCTCTCAAAAAAATTGAGAAAAATCAATTTTTTTAAAAATAAAAATACCTACCATTTTTTTGAAAATTTAAAAGGAATTAATGAACTCTAAAAATTGAAAAAAAAAAAATCATTCTTGAAAAAATTGAAAAATTATATTCTTTGAAAATTGAGGAAAAATCATGTATAAATTTTTTTTTTTTTTTTTTTTTTTTTTTTTTTTTTTTTTTTTTTTTGGGTGTTTATAATTACAGGATTATTACACCCATCGGAAGAATTTTTTAAATTTTATTTGTGAGGTTGAGTTTTTTAATTAAGTTTATGAATTTTTGAATTTCGGAAGGAATATTTTGAAAAATTAATTCTTGAAAAATGAAATATTAATTTTAAAAAAATATCCAATTTTTATTTTTGAAAATTTATGTGAATTTATTCCAAAAATTGAAAAATTTGACCCATCTTACTTTATGAAAATTCATTGTGACTAAAAATAAATTGGAAAAATTTTGAAAAATCTCATTTTTGAAAATTTATGAAAAACTAGGGATGCATTTCGAGAACTTTTTACAATTTTAGGAAATTTTAAAAAAATATGTAATATGAGCATCTTTGTTATGCAAGGTTTTGAGGTTTTTTAAACTTTTTTTTAAAAAAAATTTTATAATGGGAGTGGTTTGGACCCCAAAACCATCCCCTTGAATACGCCACTGATCAATTTAATAACAAAAAAAGTTCTTAATAATTTTAGTTATTTTATAAAATAAAATATAACGTTTTTATTAAAAGGTTTCTGTATTATAGATTTTATTACCTACATGGTTTTGAAATCGTCAACCAAACATGTAAAACATCTAAATACCTACGTATAAATTTTTATGTAAATCGACCCATCGATACTGTATCCTACGAAATGTACTTCGCACATTGGATTTTATTCGCAGCAGTAAACTCTCTGCTAGGTACTTTTTTCGGTACATAAATTCAAAATCGACACTCATTTTTACGACAGGTATTACCGGAGTGGATTAGAATCGAATAAAACCGAATTTAAACCTCGTAAAGGTTATTTAACAGTCGATTTTGCGGATCACACGATCATCGATATAGGTACCTTGGCCCGTCGTTTAGTACCTCTTTATTGTTTATTTTTAATTGAAAGCGATAAAAAAAAACCTCGGTGGCGTTTAATCATTAACCGCGCGAGCCGAGTTAAAATTTTAACATTATCAAAAGTTTGCGGTAAGCTCTCTGGCCAAAGAAGGAACAACGCCTGTATCCTCGTGGGTGAGATAAAAGTTAACCATACAAACTGTACCAGCGAGCTTGGAAATATGTCGAAAGTTTCAAACCCTTAATAAAGTATTAAATGGCAAACGGCGTTATTTAAAAGTTACCAGAAGATTAAAATTAACCGAATAAAAGAACCGGCCGTTGTAGTATTTTCTTTTTTCTTCGTCCTGCTCTCTCGCAGTGGAGAAAAAAAATATTCATTATTAAACATAAGCGGATTTCATCGTCTCCCCCTCGATGAAGAAAAAGAAATAGAAAAAAACCAACGCAGCAGCATCATCCTTTTCTAATGAACGAATTTCCTTCATATGAACAACAACAGCAACAACAACAACAACAACGAAAAAACACGTAAATTTAGTCGTTAAAAAGTTCTCGAAACAGTTGATATACTTGGTAAATATTTAAATTTAATGAATTACTCGGCGAGAGCTTTTCACTTCGTGTATGAGAGACGTAAAGGTACCGATTTAAATATTTATAATCGCGTTACAAAAACAAAAAACGAAAAAAAAAAAAAAAAAAAAAAAATACTACGCACGAGGTAAATGCCTTATTAAAGTTATAAAATATTTTATGTCCTTCGTTATCTCTTCTTAGCTTTGTTTTATCTTTTTCTCCCGACTTGATTTTCTTTTCATTTATTTTTAACTAGTTCATTGTAGAAGATGCGGCGCTTTTGCCCTTTTGCCTTTTCATCCATTCGTAATACTTCAAAAATTAATTTCAACTCTTTCTTTCTCGTATACCAAAAATATAAAGTTCCCACTTCCCAACCATCGAAGTAGGCACGTATACCTATAACTCAAAAATGTAGGTAAGCTATATGGAAAGGAAAACTGTTCCATAATCTGAACAAGGCTATCATTTAGGATTTTCATTTTTCATACGTACTACATTGGAAGATACGCTCGACCAACTTCATCTTGTTTCATTGAAAATTTGAAAAACTCACCTGTAACAAAAAACAAAATAAATTCCTTATTAATTTATTGATATAACAATAATTTATTAGGTAATAATTATTTTCAAAATTTTCATCAAATATGATCCTGCCTAGCTGTCTTGTATCATTCCCTTCTCCATTTTGAATTAAAAATTTTCGAATTAAAACTCGTAATTAGGTAGGTACCATAATATGTTTTTAGCCGAATTTTTGTTTAAAAATTATGGCTATAGTTATAGGGTTCAGCCATTTTCGTTATTTTAGCAGTACTCATGTCCACGTGCCTACTCAAAATATGGAAAATTTTGTACAGAATTTAATTCTGTAATTAGATTTCATTTTTCATGCTAGAAGTGAGTCCGAATGACAAAAAATAATATTTCTTGATTTTAAGATAATGAATTTTTTGGGGTTTTAAAATTTTGAGCGAGGTTTTTTTTCTTGAATTTTCAACCAAAAATCCTGAAGAAACGTTTCTTGAAAAATTCAAAAAATTATTGCAAAAGAATGTTATTAATGCAGTAAATTTGGTAGGTATAAAAGTAAAGAAATTTTCAACGTCGTTGTTCTTATTAATTTTTTTTTTTTTTTTTTTTTTTTTGAAAAATTTAGACATTTTCTACTTCCACAAAATGTCGTTTTTCATTTATTAAAAAAAAAAAAAAAAAAAAAAAAAAAAATGATACGCTCTGGCACATTATGCAAAATTTCTTTTGAAAAATTTTTAAATAGGTAATTTTTTTTTGCCATTAAAGGACAAAAAAGAAAATTATATTTTCGAATTTCCAACGAAAAGTTTTGAAGAAATTCCTTACAATTAAAAAAAATATAAATGTAGTAAATTTTAAATAAATTTCAAACGTTGTTGTTATTCATTTTTTTTTTTTTTTTTGAAAAATTGAGACAATTTTTGCACGAAATGTTTTTTTTTTTTTTTTTTCATTTATTCAAAAAAATAATACTACCCTGGCCCATATGCAAAATTTCTTTTGAAAATTTTGAAAATTTTTGTTTTTATGTAAAATATTTTTTGCAAAAGGTTTGAAAGGACGAAATAGTATATTACTTAATAGGGTGCGAAAATTGAGCTTTTCCTCACAGTAGGAACATTTGTTGGACGAGCCGTAGGCGAGTCCGGCAAATTTTTTTACTGAACATTCCTTTTTTAAATTTTTTTTTTTGTTGAAAAAATTGAGACAATTTCTACACGAATGTTACTTTTCATTTATTCAAAAAAAAAAGTGCTACCCTGGCCCATATGCAAAATTTATTTTAAAAAAATTTCAAATAATTTTTTTTTGATGTAAAAATTTTTTTCCAAAAATTTTGAAAGGACACAAAAATATTAAATTCTTTTCGCGAAATATAATATATATTATATTTTTTGAATTTCCAACGAGAACCGGCGCGGCGAAACAACCAGTTCTTTTATTACACGATGGAATTGAATTTTCCCTATAAATGGAGAAAATTTTTAAAAATTCCGAATTTCTTCATCAGAACCTCTCAGACAGGACCTGAATAATGAGAAAAAATTTTATTTCAGCAATTTTTTCAAAGAAATTCAATTTAGCGAAAATCCGAAATTCACCCTGGCAAAAATGATTTTTTTTTTCAAAAATGGGAATAATATAAAAATTTAAAAAAATTTCATCAGAACCTCTCAGATTTGAACAGAATGAGTAAAAAAAAAATATGAGCAATTTTTTCAAAGGAATCAAGTTCTTAAAAAAATGTGTAATTTAACGTGTAATAAGAACCAGCGAAATCGGTTCTTACCTATTACATGGCGAAATTGAATTTTTCTCAAAAATGGAAATATTTGAAAAATTCAAAAAATTTTCGTCTAAACCTCTCAAGATGAACCCAAGTAATGAGAAAAATTTTATTTGAGCAATTTTTTCAAATAAATTCAATGTAAGGAAAATTTGAAATTCACCATGTAATAAGTACCACTTGGTACTTATGTACTACATGGCAAAAATGAATTTTTTTCAAAAATGAGAATAATTGGAAAATTCAAAAAATTTTAGTTAGAACCTCTCAGACTGGTCCCGAATAATAAGTAAAAAAAAATTTTGAGCAATTTTTTCAAAGGAATCAAGTTCTTTAAAAAATGTGTAATTTACCGTGTAGGTATCCGTGTAGCAATTGTCGACATCGACATTTATGTCGACAAAATTCAGACACATTTTTTTCTCGGTTAACGATGAATTAAAAATGATATATGAGATTTAAAGTAATGTTCTATGTTAAACATAACTGTTCAATCAAAATTTTTGAATTTTTCTCAGTATTTTCCTGTAATTTAGAAAACATTGTTTTTCTACATAGACAAGTCGATGTAAAAATCGATACTCGATAAACGCATCGACGACTATGTCGACATTTTGTGCCAATTAAATTTACAAATTTTATATCCAAAAAGAACTAAAAACAATTAATAGGAACATTTTAAGCTGAGGAATAAACAATTTTTGAAAGAATCACAAAATGTTCTCATTTTTAAAAATTTTTGAATAATACAAGTACTTGTCGAGTTATTGTCGACATAATTGTCGCTGGTCGAATAATGCATCGACTTCACTGGCGACAATGTCGACCAGAGGAATTTTAAGTCGAGTTAATGTCGATCTAATTGTTGAGGGTCGAATAATGCATCGACTTGACTGTCGACGTCTTGAGGGTGATTTTGATACTCGCAGATAAAGTGTGTTATGAATTAGTACATAAGGCTCTAAGAATTACCTCTTTGTTAGTTGGACACACATTAGTCCAGCTACGAAGGAGACATCAATGCCGCATATTTGACAAACTGTCGAAGTGTTGGCTTGAACACTATTTTTGGTTTAATTTTATAACATATACCTCTAATTATTGAATATTTGAACTTGGCATTTTTTTCAACATCTCAGCATTGAAAATATCGATGTGGATGCCGATATAAGTGTTGACACATCGAAATCAGTCACTTTTCGATCGTACATGTCGACACGATTGTGGATGGTTTGTCGAGCTTATTATCGACATGTTTGTCGACCGTCCAAATATGGCTCGACATGTCGACGGTCGACAAATGTGTCGATAATAACATCGACAAACCATCCAAAATCGTGTCGACATGTACGATCGAAAAGTGACCGATTTCGATGTGTCGACATTTATATCGAAATTAGCATCGACGTTGCTACACGGGAATGGCGAACTTGAATTTTTCTCAAAAATGAAAAAAAATTGAGAAGTTTAGAATGTTTTTATCAGAACCTCTAAGAATGGACCAAAATATTAAGAAAAAAATTTTTTGAGCAATTTTTTCAAAAAAATTGATTCATACCAAAATTTTTTTAAAAATGCTAAATTTTAAATAAATTTTCTACGTTGTTGTTGTTCTTCATTTTTAAAAAATTTTTTTAATTGAGTCATTTTCTACACAAAATGTCATTTTTCATTTTTATTATAAAAAAAAGCTACCCTGGCCCTTTTGCAAAATTTCTTTTAAAGAATTTTTAAATATTTTTTTTTGCAAAAAGCTTTCAAGCACAAAAAATAAAAATAAATTCTTTTCGCAAAATATTTTTTTCGAATTTCCAACGAAAAGTTTTGAAGAAATTCCCTACATTTTTTTAATGCAATCAATTCTAAATAAATTTTCAATGATGTTGTTCTCATTGTTCTTTTTTTTTACACAAAGTCAATTTTTTAATTTTTTTAAAACCTAGTTATTTTCAAAATTATTTTAAAGTTTTGTTTCATTTTTTTTTTTTTTTTTAAATGTTATTTCTCCGTTTTCAGTTTTGTTTCGTTACATTTCGCAACCCTGATTTTGGGATCATTTTTCGCGTTCATCAGCCTGCAGGCTCTCAAATTGAACTTGAAGCCCCAAAATTTCATTTTACGTTCATCTGATACCACTGATATGAATTTTGTAGTTTTTTGGGCCTATTTTGAACCTTGTGCTGCGTCAATAATCAAGAATTTTCACCTTTTAATCCATCTTTTAGGTGAGTTAGTCAATCTACAGCCCAAACGGAATGACCTGGCAGGTCAAAATTTGGCATGTAGAGTCTGCACAGATGATTGCTGTGCCGTGTTGGGGATTTTAACCTTTGAGTCCTTTTTGGACCCTTGTGTATAGGGTCAAAAATCACAAATGTTCGCCTTTTTGGTGCGTTGATCAGCCTACAGCCCAAACCAAATGACCAAGGGGATCAAAATTTGCTTCGTATAAAATCAAAAGAGATCACTGATTAGCATTTTGGTGTTGTTGAACATTGTGGTCCAAATTAAGGGTGGCCTTTTGGAGGGAAGGTATGGGGGTTATGGGGAAGGCCCAACAATGAGAACTTACGAGTGAATTTTAGGTTCCTACATAGTTAATAATTGTCATCTCTAGCATTTTTCAGGCTCCAAATACCAAAACTGAAGAGTTTTTAAAGAACTACGAACAAACTTGGAAGGAAATAAAATTCGGCTCTCGAGTAAGGGCTTGACTCCAACACAGGTTTTTTTATTTTTTTGATGAATTGGTGCGAAACATGGGGGAACCATACGAGCGTAAAAATACAGCATGCAAAATGCGAACGCGAGTAGGTACCTACATAAATTATTTCATTAACCGAATACTTTAATAACTTCGCGCTTAATCTTTTATAAGGCAGAAGAAAGGAGTTTGGAAATATTGTGGTAAAATTTGTCGGTTTATACTCGTACCTACCTACAAAGAAATGCGCCAAGAGCCCGAATTTGGAGATATTGCGTAACGTAATATACATCATTAGCGTACGATAACGAGAATAATACATATAATATCGCATTTCCTTTGCTGTTTGTAATTGAATCTGATCCCTCGAGGTTCCTAATTATAAAAGTTTTCATTTGGATCTGCGGCAGGTAGATATAGAGACTAGAGAGTAGGGTGAGCGAGGCGAGAGTCGAGAACGACTTGTTGAAAATGTAATTTTATAGCTTAAAAACAATCCTCGCGTATAATTCTCTATATCCGCGAGCTAACTGATTGATAAAACGACTTTGTTGCGTTGCGGCTGCTGCGGCTGCGTCTGCGTCTTCGCCAAAAGAACGCAGGTAATCCGATACTTGTGGCTGAAAAACATGTAATCTGCGGAAAAAACTACGAGATGGGTGCGATGAGATGCAGTGCGGTTTGCGAGACCGAGACCCGAGACTAACGTGTGCAAAGGCGAAGGCAATTAGCGAAAAGTGTACTGGACGGTGTCTGCGCTGCGTGGACTTAAATTTTAAGTCCGTCGAGGATTAAGTCGGACTCTCGAGCGTGCTATAAAACACATTTCGCCATAAACCCTTTACCCTTTTAAATCTACTTTGCGCTGGCTGGCTTCTCGCTTCTCCTAAATACCATTATCGTCGCCCCGGCCGCGGCGTTTCGGCATTAAATTTCGTCAAACCACCTGCAACATCGCCACCGTGCGGTTGCACGCTGACTAGATTTATCGCCAGCCAAGATTAGACCACTTTAGAAGTGACTTGGGTCGTCCCATCCAGGTCGTCGGTCGTCCTTTCACTAGGACTATGCCATCTTCGCTTCAGGGCGTTTAATGTCAATTACACGCCAGCACCAGATAGAAGAGGACCAGCGGTTCGAGGCTTTTGATGATACCTGCCATTTGAGCTCGATTGTTTTGACATTGGCTTTGAAAATTATTAGCAACCAAGCACACATACAGGGTGTCCTGCGAAAGAGGGCCCTTGCGGAAAAGTACAAGTTGTAAATAGTCATCAACAAGTAATCCATAGTTGTTAACAAGTTGTATTTTACAAAACAACTTATTTTTCAAGAATAGTTGTAAATGGATTAGTATTCATTTACTTGTAGCAACTCTTCAATGTGAAAACAACTTGTTCTTCAGAAGTTGTTGTCAGTAGATAAGTATTCTACAACTTTGAATACTTTGTAGTTGGAAAATTTTCAATGGACAAGTATTCAACTGAATACTTGGACTTATTGACAAAAGTTTCAGACCATTATTATCTCACTATATCGTATTTTCATACAACTTGAAAAAATTCAGAAACTCGTTTTGTAAAATGATTTTTTTTATAACTGTCCATGCATCACTCTTGGATTATGTAAATCATGATTCATGAAACATACAGGTCTCCAAAGTATTATTTTAAAAAGTTGAAATTTTAAACATTTTTTAGGATTGTTTTCCACCTCATTTTTTAAAGAAAATCGTACCCTTCTCACGATGGATAACGCCAAATTTATTTTGATAATTCATAAACAGTTGTTTTTTTGCTGCCCCATCGATCATCGTGGTCCTAGGCTTCCAGCATGACTGTACAAATAATTTGATTTAAAAATATAATAATATGAAATTTCAATTCGAAATAGAAATAGAAAACTTATCAGTAATTTTCTATCGAAAATGTACCAGAAATGCTTCAAAAATATGATGAATTTCGAGTTTTGCCCCTCCCCTTGAAGACCTAGTTGAGAATTTTTCGAAAACGATATCAAAAACGAATTCAGGAAGTAAGAAAACCTTAATTTGTATACCCCACATGTCATTTTTGTTAATTTTGAGTTTTGCCCCTCCCCCCTCGAAGCCCCTATTGAGAATTTGTCAAAATCGATATCAAAAACAAATTCAGCATCTAGGAAAACCTAGATTTACACACCCCACATGCCATTATTGGTAATTTTGAGTTTTGCTCCTCCCCCCTGAAGCCCCTTTTGGGTCTAGAGTCAAAATAAAATGAAAAATGGATTCAGCGCTGCGGAAAACCCCCACAAGCCGATTTTCACAGTTTTGCATGCAGTTGTGAGATTTTTATCCATTCAGAAATTTTGAGGGTCATTTTGATACTCGCAGATATAGTGTGTTGTGAATAAGCATGTTATAAATACTTATTTTGTACCTCACATTTTGTGAATACTTGCTGTAATAAGTTGTGAATAGTTTTACCATTATGTATTGTTGTGAACATGTTATGTATTTATGTAGTGAATATTTATACCTCAGTTAGTTGTTACAAGTTAGTTGACACTATCACAACTTGGAGGTATCAATAGTAATCGAAGATTTGTTTTTGGTAGTTGTCCTGATTACTTGTATTAGGAATACTTGAGACAACTCATACCTAAAATAAGTTGTTACAAATTGTCATAACACCTTCGAATTTACAACTTATCATAAATTCTACTTGTGACAACTTGTAGTTTTCCGCAAGGGGCGGCCATACCTTTGGATTTTTTCACTTGAAAATACTCTACATACATCGGGACTTCGGGAGCCTATCATTGTAAATGAAGGTGCGCGCACAGACTTTAGATAATTGGTGTTTTCATTGAGACGCCTACCTTTGAAATTGAAGGTGCAGAAGCAATGAGAAATTCTTGCCAAAAGTGAGGCAATACGTAATGAGAAACAAAACTTGCAAAATTTTGTCAACGTAAAATTGAAACTGGTGTAATTATTTGAGAGGATTTTTGCAGGACCTTTATTTAGAAATTGTCTATGCTTCATTAAATTTAGAAAAATTCTAAATTTTTAAAATAATTATTGTAAAACATTTAGGTACTAATTTGAAAATGGAAATAATTTTTAAGAGTTTTCACTGAATTTTGAGAAGCACGGTGTCACTACTACTTTCCACAAAATGTTCGAAACTTAATCATAATTTTTTCGACATCGATTTCCTAATGTTTTGATTTTTTCACTACCTACTTTTATTGAAATTCTGACAAAATTCTATGGGGTTTTCTTTACTTTTACTACGGTAGACACTAGACACCATGAGAAAATATAAAGTAAAAACAATCAATTGGAAAAATCATCAGATTTGAAAAATGCTCCCAATTTTAAAAAATATGATTAAAATTTTAAAAACACTAAAATTTCAATTTTTGTCAAATTTCAAATTTTTCAAAGTTGCGAATTTTCATCAAATTTTGAAAACTTCACTTCATCAATTTTGAAGACGAAACATAATAAATTTTAAAAATTACTCTGGCTTCAAAAATTTTATTAAATTTAAAAAATAGTAGTTAGTATTCTCGTCAAATTTTGAGGATTTCCAAAATTTTTAAATTTTCAAAAATTGTAAAAATTCAGTAAAATTTGAAAATTGGTCTAATTTTGAAAATTTATTTGAAATAATTTACAAAGCGATCAAAAATTCTCATTTTTATCGATTATTTTTTTTCAAATTAATTACTTAGAAAAACAGGTTTCAAAAAAATTTAAGAAGTAAGTAAGTAAAAACTCATGAAACTTTAAAAATTAATACATTTTCAAATTTAAAAATAATTATCAAAATTTCAATTTTTATCAAACCTTGAAATCGGTGATTTTGATTTTATACCAAAATAATATTCCTAACCTATATAACAATTCTAAAAAATTTCAAAAATATTTCAAAAATTATTAAAATATTTAAAATGATAAAAATGGATGAAATAATTTTGACTATTTATTAAAATTTAAAAATGATTAGGTACGAAATTTCGAATTTGTTTCGAATTTTTGAATTTTCCAAATTTTGAATTTCTACAAAGTTTTAAAAAGTTTATCAATTTCAAATATGTATTTAAATTTACATGCACTATTATTTTATGTACTTACCTAGTTAATTGGAAAATTTGAAAAATTCTCAAAACTCTGAAAATTCATCTACCTAATTACAAAAAATAAAATTCCAATTTTTATCAGTTTTTTTTTTTCAATTTTTTCAGAATTACGAAATGATAATTGGCTGATTTCATTCATTTGATTTCAATTTTTTATCTGTACTGAAAAATTTTGTTTTTCACCTGACGACCAGGACCACATTTGTCACATTCGATTTTGAAAACTTTTCAAAATAAATTGAAAAATTAGCTAAATTTTAATTTTCATAAAATTTTAAAATTGTTTAAAATCATTGAACACTGAAATTTTTCATATAAAATTTGTCATATTTTTCAATGTTTGAAATTTATTTTCTTCAAAATTTATTGAATTTAAAAAATTGAAAAAAAAAAATGAAAGTTATAAAAACGTGTCGACCCTAAAAATTTTCAAATATTATAGTACAGGTAACATAGATAATTGACGTTAAAAAAAATACATTATTAAATTTTCGTTTGAATGGCGGGTTTTCAAATAACCATGAACCTAAAAGCAGGAATTTTGGAGGCATTTAGCATAAAATGGACCTTGTCTTCAAAGTTCAAGTTGGCCCGTTTCGAGAATGGTAAATGGAAATTTTCTTTGATGCAGCTCGATTTTTTTTGGAAAGTGTGTCTTTTTGAATTTTTTTTATCGAACGTGCGAGAATGAAGTTACTTCTCCGAAAAATTGAGTTTTTTAAATTCAAAATTACGAAATTTTCTTATCCAAATTTTTTTATCCCAAAAGTTAGGAATTTTTTCTTCAAAATAATTTAGATTCTTTCATCCGAGAAAATCAAAAGATTTATTACACCACAAAATTAAAAGAAAAAAATAATGAGAAAAAATTGAGATCTATTCTCAAAAAAATCAGAGGTATTTATTCTTTTGTCATAAAAGTAAAAAATTTCTTCCAAAAGTCTCGAAAAATTGGAAGGTTCTTTCTTCCAAACTTCAAAAAAATGAAACACTTTTTCTTTGGTCAGTGGCTCAAAAAAAATTGAGATGGGCATTATTTTGAATTCCATGAAAAATCAAAGATTTTTTCACTCCAAAACAATTTAATGATATTTTTCCAAAAAAATAAAATTATAAGACTTTTTTCTTCTAAAAACTGAAAGATTTTTGTACTTTTTTTTTTTTTTCTACTTCAAGCGCTGGCTCCAAAAAAATTAAAATAGAAAATAGAATTATGAGAAATTCAGAATTTTTTCTGCAAAAATTTGAAAAATATATTCACTTTAAAAAAGTTGAGAGATTTTTTCCCAAAAAAATTAGACAAAAAACTTGGTTGGAATTCCAGGAAAACAGCGATTTGCTCTCAATAAAATAAAAATAAGACTCCTTCCCAAAGTTTTTTTTTTTGGTAAAAATTTAAATATTTTGTAGGTACCTCAAAAAATTGGAATATTTTTTTCAATTTTTTCTACTTATTTCTTCACTTAAAAAATTGAGATGCTTGCCTACTTCAACATACTTCGATATTTCGAGAAAAATTAGGCATTTTTGAGAAAACGAATGATTTGCATTTTGACGTCGAGGAAGTGAAAGAAAAAGAAACGTATACCAAAGACGAGGAAAACAGAATTTCAAAACACAAGACGACGAATCGACGAATTTAATAGTTGCAACCCTCTCCTGCTCCAATCTCCTATACCATCATCAAAAAGAAAGTCGACAGGTAGTACAAGAAAACTACATAGCATAAGCTAGGGCTACAACTTCCATACTTATGTATGTATTCTTTAAATCCAATACGAGTTTTTTTTGCAAACGTTATAAATTTATGAATTTATATCGAGCTAGAGCTGTTTGTCTGACGTTTGTCAGAGTAACATAAGAGTTACATTTCTGTATATCGTAGCTACAGCTAGATTGTACCGGTAAAGGTAGTACATACTTTATACTACATCTTAGTAGATTCGCGACGAAGAAAAGAGGGAAAAAAACACAACTCGACGCACCTTAGACAGAGCGGAAAAAAATTCGCCAAGCAATATACGGCGAATAAATGCGAACATATCCCAAGGGAGCGAATGTTCATCTGCGCCAGAAGATGACGCGCTTAGTAAAGCCATATCCATCGTATCCATCCATACGCCGCCTATATCGACATCATTTCATCCTCATCCTCATCCTCATCCTAGAGACTCGTGATACGTACGTATTAAACGACCACCACACCAAACCAAACCGAGCCACGGTATATCATCAAAATTCTATATACTTGCGTTGTTCCTCCACCGCCTTCTCCATCACCATAAATATCGTAACCAAACTGTATAATACTTTATTGGTCACTCGAGTGTTGGCTTTTCTATCTCACATACGTGTACCTACTTCGCCTCTCCAGCTCCATCCCGAATAAGGCCAATTTTCGTCACCATGCCCGGTATTAATAAGACGATTGGAAAACTTTGTACAAAGCCAAGCCAGCCAAGCCAGAGTGCTGAAGAATCGATCAAAAATATAATACATCATTGTCGCGCTGCCTCGCGCAATCCTATACCTTATGACGAATTATTATTTCCGAATACGAATATGCACACGTGGCCCTTGGATTAAGCCAAAGTACGAAACCACACCGAAGGTGTAGGTACGTAGGAAAATTTTTTCGCGCCAATTCATCGCAGACTACGATATTTTACCTGTTTTCAAATTACACGCGACATTTATAACGGCGTTTTTCCAGCGTTTTATTTATTTTTATAGCCACCGTCTAAGCACCCTTTTTCTGCAAATGTAGCTATGTGTTTTACCTTTTACAGTACGAGACCGCGAATATGCGACAAAAATGTATGAATATTTATGGTTACTTTACGCCTTTTTAATTTCATTACTTCCCATCCCCATCCCTCCGCTCCGTAAGTAAGGAGAAATGGCCTTTTGATTAGTATACCTAAACCCTAATTTTGTGGCAACTATTTCCATTCCATCGTAGCTAATATTATTCTTTGAAAACATTACAGGGTGTCTAACATAAGTATAGTTTTCTCAGCAAAAATCAAAACATGTAGCATTTCGAATTACCTAAATTTGCAGAATTTTCCTTTATAAATTGTCTATCATTCACCCTCCCCCCTCCTAGACGGTTCAAAAATATTTTTACCAGTAAAAAATTTACCAATAATTACCTAAATTTCCAAAATTATTCTAAAAATTATATTAGAAGGGAATTGGGACACTGAAATCAAAATCAAAAATTTTAAATATCCAAGAATGAAAAAATTGAAAAATTCGAAGGAAATATTAAAAAAAATATATAGGTATAATACAGGGTGTCTCGTCAACAGTTATCACCCCTTCACCAGCGATATAGTCAACTCAAACTAAGCTCATGTATGCATGTTTGCCGACCCTGTGAATTGAAGGGGCAAAGATATGCTTAACTGAAATTTTTTTATTTTCAGTTTTGTTTCAGATTTTTAACCATGCGTCACTCGACAACCGAGATAGGTAGAAAGTTGCGCTTTGCGGCGTTGGAAAGGAAATTTTGTGTAGAATTTTTTAATGGGGTTGATAATTGTACTAGGTGATCAGGGGGGTCTGTACCGTATTAAATATCTAAAAAAACGTGTTCAAAAATTGAGATTTTTTGGCAATTTTTGAAAAAATCTCAAAAAAGTTTCCTCATTTGGTATTATTATTATGATTTGCCTTACATGAAAAAAGTTCGACCTTTCGAATGCCGCAAACTAGACTCTTCTATCTCACTTGGTTAAAAAGTTATAGCCATTTCAATTTCAAAATCATGACTGAAAAACAAAAAATTATTTTTTCAAAAAAAAATTTTTTACCGAAATGTTTTTCTTTTTATCTTTAACATCGAGTTTCACTGAAAATTATTAGTTACGATAGGTATCAAGTTCCAAAAATTAAAATAATTGGAAATTAAAAAAAATGAAAAATAAATTGATTTTTTTTCTGTCTCGATTTCGAAACTGAAATTGCTATAACTTTTTAACCAAGTGAGATAGAAGAGTCCGGTTTGCGGCATTCGAAAGGTCGAACTTTTTTCATGTAAGGCAAATCATAATAATAATACCAAATGATGAAACTTTTTTGAGATTTTTTCAAAAATTGCCAAAAAATCTCAATTTTTGAACACGTTTTTTTAGATATTTAATACGGTACAGACACCCCTGATCACCTAGTACAATTATCAACCCCATCAAAAAATTCTTCACAAAATTTCCTTTCCAACGCCGCAAAGCGCAACTTTCTACCTATCTCGGTTGTCGAGTGACGCATGGTTAAAAATCTGAAACAAAACTGAAAATAAAAAATTTTCAGTTGAGCATATCTTTGCCCCTTCAATTCACAGGGTCGGCAAACATGCATACATGAGCTTAGTTTGAGTTGACTATATCGCTGGTGAAGGGGTGATAACTGTTGACGAGACACCCTGTATAAGTAAGTAAACTACTATAGGTACTTAAATCAGGAAAATCATGAATTTAAGAAAATGAAGATGAGAAAAAATTCAAATTGAAATAGAAGTTAACACGTAAAGATTTTAAAGTAAATCTAAGATTATTGTTATGGTGAGTTTCAGAAAAAAGTTTACTGTCTCTAGAAAAAATTGTTACATGCATGGTAAAAAGGAATGTTTTCCAAAAATGGGAATAATTGAAAAATTATGAATTTTTTCATTACAACCTCTCAGAATGGACCCGAATATTGAGGAAAAAAAATTTTCGATAAATTTTTTCAAACAAATTAAATTTTGAAGAAAATTTAGAATTTTTTCGTCATATGTAACTCCTCAGAATGGGCTCGACTTATCATAATGGCAAAAATGATTTTTATTTTTTTTTTTTAATTGGAATAATTGAAAAGTTGTGAATTTTTTCGTCATAACCTCTCAGAATAGACACGAATAATAAGAAAAACATTTTTTAGACAATTTTTTCTAAGAAATTAAATTTATGTGAAATTTCTCATGTAAAAAGGTCCGTGAAAATGCCGGACCTTTTTACATGGCAAAAGTGAATTTTTTCCAAAAATGCGAGTAATTGAGAAATTCAGAATTTTTTCATCATAACCTCACAGAAGTGACCCGAAAAGTGAGAAAAAAAAATTTTGATCAATTTTTTCAAAGGAATTAAATTTAAGGAAAATTAGAAATAACTATCCGGTTTTTTCAAAAATGGGAATAATTGAAAAATTCAAAAAATTTTCAACCGAGAATCTCTCAGAATGGTCCCGAATAATGAGAAAATTTTTTTTGGCAATTTTTCCAAAAAAATTGAATTCTGGGAAAATGTGAAATTGCCCACTGCAAAATGAACTTTTTTCAAAAATAGGAATAATTGAAAAAAGATGAAATTTTTCGTCATAACCTCTCAGAGTGAACATAAATGATGAGATTTTTTTTTCAATTTTTCCAAAAAAAATTGAATTTTGGGAAATTGTGAAATTGCTCACTGCAAAATGAACTCTTTTCAAAAATAGGAATAATTGAAAAACAATGAACTTTTTCGTCATAACCTCTCAGAATGGACCGCAATAAAGAGGAAAAAATTTTTTGCACAATTCTTTCTAAGAAATTAAATATGTGAAATTTCCCGTGTAAAAAGGTCTGTGAAAAAACCGGACCTTTTTACATGGCAAAAATTATTTTTTTCCAAAAATGCGAATAATTGAAAAATTCAAAATTTTTTCATCATGACCTCTCAGAGTGAACCTGAATGATGAGAAAAAATTTTTTTTGGAAATTTTTCCAATAAAATTGAATTTTGGAAAATGTGAAATTTCCTATGTAAAAAGGTCCGCGAAAAAAACCGGACCTTTTTACATGGCAAAAATGAATTTTTTTCAAAAATGGGAATAAAAGAAAAATCATGAATTTTTTCGTCAGAACCACTCAGAATGGACTCAAGTAATGAGTAAATAAATAGTTTTGGGGCAATTTTTCCAAAGAAATTGAATTTAGGGAAAACGTGAAATTCACCAGGTAATAGGTAAATTACATACTTACTTACATTGCAAAATTAAATTTTTTCCAAAAATGGGAAAATTGAAAAATTCTGAACTTTTTCGTCATAACCTTTCATAATGAACTCGATTATTGAAAAAAAGAATTTTGGGCAATTTTTTTCAAAGAAACTCAATTTTAAGAAAAATGTGTAATAATTTTCCATGTAAGAAGTATCACTAGCTGGTACCTACTTATTACATGGCAAAATTGATTTTTTTTTTTTTAATGGGAATATGTGAAAAATTATGAATTTTTTCATCAGAACCTCTAAGAATGGGCCCAAATAATAAGAAAAATTTTTTTTTTTTGAAAATTTTTTCAAAATCACAAAATACATGGCAAAATTGAATTTTTTCCCAAAATCAAAAAAATTGAAAATTTTTGAATTTTTTTATCATAACCTCTCAAAATGGACCCGATTATTGAGAAAAAAATTTTTTGAGAAATTTTTTCAAAGAAAATGTATAGGTAATTTTATTGGAGAAAAGGAACTTTTGATTTTGATTTTTTTTAGAAAGATTTTCTTTTCTTTTTGGAGAAAAATATTTTATGTTTTTGTAAAAAAAATCTTTTAAATTTTTTGGAGAAAAACCCCCTAATTTTTTTGGAATATTTTTTTTTCAACTTTTTGAAGTAAAAAATTTTATTTATTGTCTTAGACCCTATGGTGCGTGCAATTTGATGAGTCCTCGCCACTACAAAGAAAAATGTAAGTATTAAAGTGCCATTAATCAATCAATCCGAGCGTTGTTGCTAAAAATCACATGATTTTCTAAAACGAAGAAGCAGAATTTGGCAAAGGCACGAATAAATTGAAACGTTGATTTTTTTTGTAAAAAACTCGGAGCAAAACATAAAATCAGTCAATATTGGGAAAAAATCTACAAATTTTTTCAATGCGAAAAAAAAATTACTTACAGAAAAACATAGTATCAATATTTTGTTCAAGTTTTTTTAAGCAAAAAATTATTTCGAGTTTTGAGACAAAAAAAAAAACGCTTAAAATATTTGGAATAAAGTCAAACAAAAATATCTTGGTCGCTCCATGGGAAAAATCCAGACTCGGTGCAAGTTCACCTTCTGCACCCCCTCTCACCATTGAAAGAAAGAATAATAAATTTCAAAAAAACGAACCCCAAAACTGGAAAAAACAGGGGGAAATTCCAATGATAGGTTTAAAGAAAACAGTTGAGTTTGAAAAATAATTTGAAATTTTGAATCGAAAGCGTAAGACTTTTTCTATAAGATAGGAATTGAAGTGTCAGCCTGAGAAATACTTTTGCAACATTTACAGAATTTGCAGAGCACTTATAGACACCCTGAATTGTTACAGTCATCAATCCCACTCGCACAGACTCCAAGACTACGTTCAGGTTCATCTCGTCAACTATTGTTGTATCGTTACGTACTTCGGGGCCATAAACATAAACCTAGTTCAACGAACAGAAAACCTCAAGAAAAAATAAAAAACTCACCGAAAAGTTGTCTGGCTGGAAAATTTATCTCGCTCGTTCGCATTTCATCAAACGAGAAACGATGCAATAATGCAAATAAGTAACTCTTGGCTGGGCTGGGCTGCGGCATCTGAAACAAAAACAGGCTATTAACAGGCGTGTAAAAATGAACTCCGGAATTAACCTCGGTATACGTAATTTGGTTTAATAATTTTCTGGGCAACGGACTTATGAATATTTATGAAAAATTCCAACGTCTCGTAGGTACTCGCCTTTGCGTTCGAGACCGCGACACGACCGCGACCCATCAACACTTTTTTGCTGTTCGATTGATAAACGTCAAATTTTTCAAACGCCTCTCGGTCCTCTGCGAGCTTCTTCGAACGTTCCAAGTTGAATTTAAATTGGTAAAAAGGCGAACCCGCAGCCGGAGAAGGTGAAAAGCTCGAGCGAACCCATTCATCAAGAATCCCTTTGGGGAATTTTACGCACGTAGCGAAAAAAAGAATACGTTGAAGGTACCTAGAGCTGGAGCTGGAGCTGCTGGAGCTGTAGATACCACGTGAAACCCTAAAGAGTAACTAATTCTTATCTAAATCGTTAGGTAAATGTTCTTTTTGTTATTTTTTCACTGCTTTTTCGATGTATCAAGTATAGGAGGAGAGGGTTGAATGCTCTAAACGAGTGTAAGTAACGATGCTGTGGTTGTTTAATTTTTCAAAGAGAAACAGATCGGCGGCGTTCTTTAAAGCATTATTTATGCGCAATGAGAAGTAGAGAGAACTCATGCATCGGAGCAAAATTTGAAAAAAATAAAAAGTAACTTAAGATTTCAAAAAAAGTAACCAAATTTATGGAAAAAAGTAATCAATATGTTTCTATTACCATTCAAATAATGACTATGTTTTTCAAAAATCGAACAATCGAATTAAAAAAAAAAAAAAAAAAAAAAACTAATAGAAATGAAAAAAATGTCAAGTTTCAGAATGTCTGACAAAAAGCCTAAAAGTCATAAAATTTTTTAAAAATTTTCCAAGCTTCAGAATGTCTGACAAAATTTCCAAAAGTCATAAAATTACTTTTAAAAAAATTGAAAAGTCCAAAAGTCGTAAAATTTCTAAAATAATATCAAAAAGTCATTAAATTTATAAAAAAATTCCAAGTTTCAGAATGTCTGACAAAATGTCTAGAAAATGTCTAAAATTCATAAAATTTCAAAAAAATTTACAAGTTTCAAATTGTCTGACATATAATGTCTAAAAAAAATTTATCAAATTTCTATTTAAAAAAATTCAAGTTTCAGAATGTCTAACAGAATGTCTATGGAATGTCTAAAAGTCATAAAATTTCAAAAAATTTACAAGTTTCAAAATGTCTAAAAATTTTTCATCAAATTTCTATTAAAAAAATCCAAGTTTCAGAATGTCTAACAAAATGTCTATGAAATGTTTAAAAGTCATAAAATTTCAAAAAAATTTACAAGTTTCAAAATGTCTGAAATAATGTCTAAAATTTATTAAAAATACATTTTTTTTTTGTTTTTTGTTTCTTTCCTACATTTTTTAAATGTCATTAGGTAATTGTGAAATGTTACCTTTATAAATGATTAAGTATACTTACTTCTGTATATTTTTTTTTCGCAATTTATTATACAGTAAGCATTTTGATGTTCAACTAATGATTTGTTTGGAATTATTTATACGTACCTACTGGGAAAATGAACGTTTTACGAGTTGTTTTTTTCAAACTTGAAATTTTTTTTTTTAATTTCCAATAACTCGAAGCCACTTAATCAAAAGTTTGACGCCGCGCTACGCGACGAAATTTTCATGTCAAAAATGATCTAAAACGAATAGTGGCGAGATATACGTTTTTTGCTGCAGAAAAATTTAAGTCGTGTTTTAGATCAGTCGAAAACCAAATTTTTGTCAGATTTCCATCACATTTGAATTATTTCAAAAATCGAACTGTGGTATGGTCGTTTTATGTTTCAGAAAAAACGTCACCTTAAGGAAAAAATCGGAATCGTATTTTGGAGTGAAAATTGATAAATAGAAATCATTAAATTTCCATAATTTTCAGATTTTAAAATCAAATTCGTCAAAATATTATGTACTATGGGGTACCTATATTTTAAGAAGACTCAAAAATGCCTAAAACCAAACAAAAATTTGACTAGCTAAATAATTTACGAGTTTTAGAGTTCAAATTAGTGAAAACCAAATTTTCGTTAAATTCCGACCTTTTTTGGAATTATTCTAAACCCATCCAATTCTAATTTTTAACCTACATTTCAGTCTACGGTGTCACAACACTGCAGTCTGCAGACTCACATTTTGGCTCAAATTTAGTCAATAAAACCCAAATTTTGAGTCAATTTGCGTCATTTAACAAAATAGTAATTCGGTTGAATTAAATTTTGACTCAAAATCAGTCAAAAACCAAACGTTGGTGAAAGATGTTGTTGAAACACAAGATAGAGCTTTTCATTGCTGAAAATTCAGAAGGACATTTTTTTCTTTTCTTTGAAAGTCGTACTTACAAGTACAAATAAACTTCAGATTACAAAAAATTTCAAAAATGACAAAAGAACATTTTGAAGTTCAATTTTACATGTATAAAGATTTAGAGATGCAGAAATGTGTAAAAAAAATTTCAAAAATCGTTAAATTTTATTTTTAACATTGCAAAACGATTATACCCGGGAAAAAATGATTTGATCAAAATTGATCAAATCAGATCAACTTAGATAAACTGACACACGTAGTGTTGGATCAATTTAGATCAAATTTTTTGTGTTTACATCAAATTTGATTAATTATTGCTTGATATGTCTTAATCTAACTGATTGAATCCGATCAACTTTGATCAAATGTTTTGTGTTTAGATTAAATTTGATCTAAATATTGTTTGATGTGCCTTGATCTAACTGATGGAATTCGATCAGCTTTGAACAAATCCGGTTAATTTTGATCAACTGTTTTGTGTTTAGAATGAATTTGATCTAAATATTGTTTGATGTGCCTTGATCTAATTAGTGGAATTCGATCAGCTTTGATCAAATCCGGTTAATTTTGATCAACTGTATTGTGTTTAGATTAAATTTGATGAAAGTATTGATTGATGTGCCTTGATCTAACTGATGGAATTCGATCAGCTTTGATCAAATCCGGTTAATTTTGATCAACTGTTTTGTGTTTAGAATGAATTTGATCTAAATATTGTTTGATGTGCCTTGATCTAATTTAGTGGAATTCGATCAGCTTTGATAAAATCCGATTAACTTTGATAAACTGTATTGTGTTTAGATTCAATTTGATAAAAGTATTGATTGATGTGCCTTGATCTAATTGATGGAATTCGATCAACTTTGACCAAACGTTTCATGTTTACATTACATTTGATCAAAATATTGTTTGATGTGCCTTTTAAATCTAACTGATGAATTCAATCAAGTTAGATCAAGGTTTTTGCAGAATTATCAAATTTGATCAGAGTAATGTTCGTGATGTCTTAATAAGAATTCGACAAGCAGAACAATTCCAATCAATAGTTGGCCATGTTATTATTGGATTAATTTTGAATTTCCTTGCACAAAAGGGTATTATTGATGATTATAGTGTTTTTTTTAAAACTCTTTTTTGAAACGGAGTATATGGTCAACAGTACTTTGCGTAGTGCATACTTTGTATGAAAATAGGGAAAACCCATGATTTTCATATACTCATATACTCATCATGCAAAATTGGATGAGAGGAGGGTCCAATCTGAATTTTGTAGTACACAATTGACACTTTGAAATTGTAAGTATTTTTTCAGATTTTTAGGGGTCATATTCTATGTGATCCACATTGGGGAAAAGGGGTTCACATCATATTCCTCTAATATTTTTTATCCTTAACATTTTTTCTTAAAAAAAATTTTTTTTTGGATATTTTTTTATTCCAAAAAATCCTGAAATTTCTTCATCCGAAAAATTTCTACTCTAGAAGATTTGAGATTTCTCTACTTCAAAAAAAAAGTTGAGTAAGTACCATAATTTTTAAAAATTTTTGAACCAATAAAATTCATTTTAAATTTTTTTCCTACATAATATATTCCAAAAAATAGAGACTTTTTCAAACGCTTTACGGCAAGTCGGCAACTACCCAAAGGGTGGTGTGAAAATTTTTTTATTCCATAATAATTTTTAAACAATTTTGTACCGAAATAAACATTTTTTTTTCATTTCACAACATTCATTTATTTCTCATTACAAGAAATGAAGATTTTTTCAAAAAAAAAAAAAAAATAATAATAATAAGTATAAATAATAATTGGTACATAAACAGATTTCCTTCTCCCTAAAAAAAATCAAGAAAATTGATTTACCAACTTTCATAATTCCATCTTTAATAGTGTATTTTTCAATTTGCATAATTTACTATCATCAATATACCTACGAGCATTTATACTTCATTTAATGCTCTATCTCTCGAACAGCACTAGTGGTTGTGTGGTCAAGATCATGGATTCTGGAACGGGAGGTAGAGTGATCGAATCCTGACTGAACATGGACTGGGAAATTTTCGTTGAAGGATTTGGTTTAAATGGAAAGGTGTGATGCTCTTTAAAATGAAAAGTGGAAAGAAAACTCGATCGGACATGCCAACCTATTTTTTTTTTTTTGAAATTCATTCCGTACTTTGATCAAAATTGATCAGAAAAACGGTGATCTAATTAGATCAAAAAAATGTACCTATCAAAATAGATCTAACTCGATCTGTTTTAATCAGAAAGTATCAATTTTGATATAATTTGATCAAAATTATGTCAATTTAGATCAACTTTGATAGGTACATTTTTTTGATCTAATTAGATCACCGTATTTTGATCAATTTTGATCAAACCATTTTTTCCCGGGTAATTTTTATTTATTTTTAATAATCAAGCAATAAAATTTCAAAAGATTGCAATCAAAATCTAAAGTATTTGTTTTTTTCAAGTCCGATTAGTTGACGAAATAGTAACCAAAATGGGTGAAAAAATAACTAAAGTAAGCTTGTTGTAAAAAAAGTAACCAATGTTACTAAAAAGTAACCACGCTCCGATGCATGAACTGCATAACCAACGAAAGAACGAAAGGCACTGCATTCGATATCGGATACAGCGAGTACAAGACAGTCTGCTCGTATTCCGATTTCAAATTGACAAAGAGCGAGGGAATGGAAACAGCAAAGCAGCAGAATGAAAATTTTGATAACACGTCGGATATAGGATGGTGAAATGCGATAGTAGGTATTTCCGCTCCGGTAGGTAGGTAGGTAGGTAGGTAGGTAGGTAGGTAGGTAGGTAGGTACATAGAGGTAGACTACAGGTATCGAACACCGGTTTCGTAAATTTGCGTTGGTGCTGGTGCTGGAGCTGGTGCGATCGCGACGACTGAAAATCGCCGATAAGGCAAAGTTGTTTAATTTGGGAGAAAACAAGGCGACGGGACAAGAGGCGACGTAAGTTAGCTTACTTGTGTACACATCGTGTTCTATAGTTAAATGCCGTGATATTTCCGACCGAAAGCGACATTTAGGGAGTATTTTCATTTTCTAAGATGCAAAGGTTACCTCGGTTATATGGTATATTTCGCCAGAATGTCGCGTCGCCTGCGTTCTATATAATTAACAAACCTTTGTTATCGTTTTACGCGTCCTCCTCGTATACCGGATTCTTAATAGTGTAAACATTTTACATCGCAACGACCATACGACCACCAGACCAGCCAGCTCTTGTTTTTCGACTCGTTTATGAATTCTTTGAAATTACGAGTAGTCGCGTCTTCTCATCTTACGCCTACTCTCACTTTTCGCTCGTTATTCCAGTACCTACGTTTTCTTCTCATTAAACATTCAGACGCGATAAATTCGCGACGTTGGAGTTTTTATACCTCATCTCTGCAGGTACCTCAGTTTCTTGCAGTTTCTTCCACGACTACTTTGGATGTGGTCATCCTGAAACCTGAAGACAGGGTCTTGGGACTAGAAATTTCACCCAAGTCCGAACTGATTCGGTTCAGTTGCTCAATTCTACAGTTTCCAGGGGTTGAACGATCATCTCAGAATACCCCGAGCAGCACAATCGACAAATTATCGAAATAAAAAATCGACAGAATATCGAATTCGATAAAGTGTCGCGTTAGTCCCGCCTAAATCGTGAAATTATCTTTCGATATATAGATAGATTATCGACGAATTATAGTTAGCAAAAATTTCGAGATTATAGTAAGATATTTTATCTATAATATCGAAAGATAATGTCACGATTTAGGCGGAACTTTTGCGACACTTTATCGAATTCGATATTCTGTCGATTTTTTATCGATTTTTTTATTCCGAATTTTCGTCTTTTACTAGCTTTTTTCTATAATTAAAAATCATTAATTAGCATAATTAATACATTAAACTATGCCTAAACACATTATTCATGTTACAATAAGAGGATCATTTCAAAAAAAGTCAAAAAAAAATTATAAAAAATCTGCCACCCGTGGGGCTTGAACCTTCTACCTCCTGCATGGTAATCCTCTTCCTTAACCACTATGCCATACCTCATCGTTGAGGAATTAGCAATAAAACGCTTATAATAGGAAGTTTAGTACTTCCAGACGTGTTGGACTTGGAAGAATTTTCACCAATTTGGAAATAATTTCAAATATCGTCACAAAATCGTTGAAAAATCGTTCGACAAATTTCAGATTATTTGTCGATAATGTAGTTTCAAATATCGCCACAAAATCGTTGAAAAATCGAATTCGAGAAATTTCAGATTACGTGTCGATAATAAAGTTTTAAATATCTTCACAAAGTCGTTAAAAAATCGAATTCGAGAAATTTCATATTACGTGTCGATAATATAGTTTCAAATATCTTCACGCAATCGTTAGAAAATCGAATTCGAGAAATTGCATATTAAGTGTCGTTAATATAGTTGCAAATGGTTTCAAACATCTTTACAAAATCGGTAAAAAATCGGATTCGATAAATTTAATATAATCTGTCGATAATATAGTTTCAAATGTCGTCAAAAAATCGGTAAAATATCGAAGTCGAGAAATTTCATATAATCTGTCGATAATATAGTTTTAAATATCTTTACAAAATCGTTAAAAAATCGAATTCGATAAATTTAATATTCTTTGTCGATAATGTAGTTTCAAATATCTGCACAAAATCGGTGGAAAATCGGAATCGATAAATTTAATATTCTTTGTCGATAGTATCGTTGACGAATATCGTCATAAAATCTTAATAATATCGAATTCGATAGTTTTTAGATTTTTTGCCTATGAAGTTGTACCGATAAATCTTTATAATATCGTGAGAACATCTATAGATTTTCAAACGATTTTTTATCGATACGTTACATCTTCCGATATTATCGATCGAGTGTGCCGCTCGGGACATAAGATTTCAGCATTTTGTGCCATTCGAATTCGAAAAATTCAAGGATAACGAAGCATTTCGAATTGCCTTTGATAAGCTCGAATGATTATTATCTAGCTCTGCGTTGAGTTGACTTACCTATTTGAAAACTCTGAATTTGGTACAGTCAAATAAATGAAAACTACACCGCATAAATTACATCTCACAATCAGTTTAAACCGGTCTCGTAGCTATCGGTACATTTCCTGTTCAGAAACCACGTAATCTCGGTTTATAAATTAATTCGAAAAGTTGAATTCGAGATTGATTTTGCAACGTGTACCTATAAATTTCCGAAAATTTAAAACCCGTTAAAATCATTGGAAATGAAAATGCCAACGATGGAAATTGAAAAAAATTATCGTATTTTTATTTTTTCTCAAAATCAATCGAATTCGATAGGAATAGTTATTTATTTTTGCAGCAAAAAAAATCTTCAAGTTGAATTTTCGTAAATCTTTCAAAAAAATTGTATGCATTATCAAATTGTTTCAAGTGGAAAAATGGGTATTAAAATAACCTTTGCTTCATAGGTTATTTCAAGATTTTTTTGGTAGGCCTACTACTCTAAAATAAACGACTGGAAACGTAACAGTAGCTCGAATGTTCTTGCTGCACCAAGATGTACCCAAAATTTCAAAATTGAAATGAGCTACATTCGATTGAGCATAGTCAATCCAACCTACAACACATAAAAAAAATGCAAAATGGAATACACAGTTACACACAGGTACATTATCCATTGAAACTCTTTTTTTTTTGGAAAAAAAATTATTCAATTTTTTTAGAGAGAAAATTAAACGAAGATAGGTGTTTATAGGCAAAAAAATTCTGGAGAAAAATTCCTATTTAAAAAAAAAATAGATATCTAAGTATATTTATATTTCAAGTTTATGAAGTCAGATTTTTATGAATTCTCAATTTTTTAAAGTAAAACAAATAAAAATATTTTTTTTAAATTATTCTGCTTGAAAAAAGAAAAAAATTTCAATTTTTTGGAGAAAAAATTAATCATTTTTTTTAGACGAAACAAAACATGAATTTTCTGTTTTTTTGGAGAATTTTTTTTTTTTTTTTTTTTTTCTCAATAAAAAATATCTTAATCCTTTGGAGTCAACGTAAAAAAGATTTCAACAGTTTTGAATTTAAAAAATTGGTGAAAATTTTCTGAATTAAAAAAGGAAATGAGAAAAATCTCTTATTCTTAGAAAAAATTAGGTATTCAGTTTTTGGAAGAAAAAATTCATCATTTTTTTTAGAGAAAAGAGATTTCTGATTTTTGTGAGGAAAAATCAAAATTTTCAAAATTAAAAAAATTGATGAAAATTTTTTCGATTTTTCTCCAGAAAATAATAGGTACTTGAAATTGAATTATAGGTAATACCTATCTATCTTAATTTTTGAGAGAAAAAAACTTAATTTATTGTCTCAACTTTTTTGGAATAGGTAAATAATTTCTCAATTTTTTTTAGAGGGAAATCTCACTTTTTTTTGGAATAAATATATGGTGATCTCTATTTTTTGTAATCGAAATGAAAAAAAAATTGAATTGCTTTGAACTGAAAAAAAAAATTGATGAAAAATTTTTTAGTAAAAAAAAAAGGAAAGTCTATATATATTTTTTTAAAAGAGAAAATCTCTTTAAAAAAATAAAAATAAAAAAATAAAATAAAAACTCATTTTTTGAAAAATGCTTGAAGAACTTTTTCGGAGGAAAAAATTCCTACTCAGGATAGTTGTTTAATTTTTTCTTGGAGTAAAAATATTTTCAAAATTTTTGGAGAAAAATCTCATTCACTATTAAAACATTTGTTTAGAACACTTTTTAATTTTCTAAATTGACACGTGGTCCATAGTGCATAGAAAAAATTCCAACATCTACCCAAACTTATTTTTGAAACTTCCAATATCCCCTTTGGAACCAAACAAACGAACCAATTTTACGTTAAATAAGTTACCCTTTGCTACTTTGAAAATTTCTCAAAATCAAGTATTAGTAGGTACATATTTCAACAAAATGATTAAATTTCAAAACTGTTTTTGCTGCATTCAAAATTTTTCTAGGATTAATTTTTTGAAATATTGTTAAGTACATAGAAATTTCATTACATTTAATGCAATTTCAAATCATCAAGGCTGGAAAATTGAACTTCAAAACGACATTTTTAATCAAATTCTTTTGCTACTTTTTAAGTAACATCGTTTGGCAAAAAAAAATCGACCAGGCTAGTGAACAGCACAGCAAAAACGTGAAAAAAGTTCTAATCACAATGAGATGCCTATCTTTGAAATTGTAGGAGTTTTAGTAAGTATCTAATAAAAAGCTCTTACCTAAAATATTATTTTTTTAAAATTATAAGGGAGGAGGGAGACACTATAGCGAGACATGGAAATTTCAAAATTCTGTCAACACACCGTACGAATAAAGAATTATAAATTTTTGACAAGAATAAAAAAAGTCGAGTGAAAAATTTTTCCATCTTTGAAAATAATGAAGACGTTGCAGAATTTTAAATTTTAGAAAATCTCATGGCTTTGTCGCATTTTCATTTTCACTAATGTATAAATAATTTTTCAAATTGAATACCTACAAAAAATGCTGAATTTTTCAATTATTCGCATTTTGTAAAAATTCATTTTTGCCCTGTAAAAAGAACCAGTTTTTTCGCTGAGCTTTTTACATGGAAATTTTCACAAATTGAATTTCTTTGAAAAAATTGCCCAAAACTTTTTTCTCATTATTCGGGTCTATTCTGAGAGGTTATGATGGAAAAATTCTGAATTTTTCAATTATTCGCATTTTTGAAAAAAAATTCATTTTTGCCATCAGAAATTAAATTTGTGAAATTTTCCATGTAAAAAGCTCCGCAAAAAAACGGTTCTTTTTACACGGCGAAAATGAATTTTTTCCAAAAATGCGAATAATTCAAAAATTCAGAATTTTTCCATCATAACCTCTCAGAATGGACCCGAATAATGAGACTAGATCAGTTTCACGTTATTACCTACTTGAGAAAATTTTGAAATTTGAGTAAACCCTGCCCCCAAAAATCGAGATAGGCACCAAGAATACGTCTTACATAAAGATTTTTTCAAAGTTGTCCGCCTTTCGTTCCTATTTACTGAATACATATAATGAATAAGGCTCAAAAATCGAGAAAAAATGCTGTAGCATCAAATTCTAATTTTTTTCCCTTCAATTTTCCTAATATTAAAGTGCATTTGTAAATTATACACATCCCACTCCTTATTTCTTTTTCACTCGAATATAGGCTAAAAACCATACACCATTATACGTACTACGTCTTTCACATAGATATACGATATCTTAAGATTTTAATAAAGAAACTCCAGTGAAAACCGTATTCGTAAGGTCGACTATATGGAAAAAGCAAACGCCAAAATAGCTCGAAATATTCGATAAGATATTTCAAAGTAATTTCATTCTGGTACATTTCTAACAAATGGAGAATTTTTAATACGAAAAAATAAGAAAATTTGCAACTCCAGCGTGTACGAACATTGCCGAACAGCGCCGAGTAAGGAAACCGAAATAGAAAATGATAAGCTCGCCAATTTGTTCTTATACGTTTAATTGGGGGCGGTGCTTTTTCTGAAATCGCGAATCCAAAGCGTTTTACCTTTCGAAAGCCGACAGTACGGTTGTTATAGTCGCGAACGCTGGAAGTTTATTACTTCGTTCCAAGTACGCAGCCTTTTTTTTTACGTCGTTCGGTGAAATATACCTAATCGCGAGAATTGAATTTTTTTACACGGTGAGTTTTCCATTTCCATATGCAATAATTAATGGTTTGAATTTTTTACGACCTTTGTACACCGATAGAAGGGTAGATTTTAGGCTTGCTCGTAGCTTTTAGTGATTTTCTAGATAATTTTTTTAATTTTGATCGTTTTTGTCGATGGTAGGTATTTTAAAAGAATTTTCTTTAAAATTAGGTACCTAGTACCTAAAATATTGAAATTTTTTGAGCCAATTTTTAAACGATATTTTTGGTTAAGAATGGAACAGGCCGCACCATTCGATTGTCTAATTGAACGTAAATCTCCTCCCTTCGATATAAACGCTCTTACATGTAATCTAAACTATTATCTGATCGAATAGAAAGCCATACAGAACACATATGGCATTCGGCCAACGCTAATGAATTATTAGTACAGCTATTCTGCCACTCATAAACCGACCATTACATTAATTGCGATAATTATTTTAAAGTTTGCGACAATTTTCACGCTATGAATTCGTCAGTGTCGCTAAAATGCGGCACGACGCGGCCTATTTCATATCTAGATAGTACCTATTAAATTATTTAATTAATTCAAATTACGCGTGAATACGCGCTCACTTGGTTCCAAAGGCAAAGGTCGATGTGTCAATGTTAATTTATAATTTGACTTAAAATCCTCCTCGCACAAGACGATGTTTATAGTAAATTTTCGCGCTTTTCACCTAAATTCAATTAGGTAGACTAGCCAAGCGAGAGATTTCTGCCCATGTTAAATTTTTTATTTTTCAACAGAAGTGTTCCAAATCAAATGGCATTTTTAGAAAAATTTCCTTTAAAAAAATTCCGGCATTTTTTTATTAGTGTTTTTTTTTTGAGGTTTAATGCAATTTTTAAGATTGATTAATGATTAAAATAAACAATTAGATACAACCTATCATTAAAAACATTTTGGGAAACACTCAAAAGTCTGAAATTGAACTATTTCCAATTTTTCGTTCAAAAATTAAAGAAATCAAGTTGAAACGATTCATTTTAGAAATTTTATCTATTATTTTTCAGTAGTTTTAAAACTCAAATTGAATAATTTGGTGTTTTTTAAAAATTCGAGGAAATATTCAATTCGATGGACTAAATTTTTAAAATGTCAAAAATTTGCTTTGCTAACTAAGAAAAATCTTTACCAATTCATTTTCTATTTTTCAAAAAAATTATCGCAATTTTCTCAATTATTTTCCAAATAGAAAAACAAAATTTTTTTAGGTACCTAGAAATTTTTTTACCAATTTATTTTCAATTTTTTAACCCTTTTCAGACTTGAAACCGAACTAGCCCAGATTAAAGCGTTATTTTTTAGTATGTGTATCAATGACTTACAATATTCAAAGACTCCTGAAACTTTTGTAGCCCCCTCCCGTTCACCACTTATATACCAAGAATCCCAAACTTTAAAATTTGTCTAAGTGCATTCTCGATATAACTACTCGTGTAAGTATGGTTTTTGAAATAAAAAATGTAATATTAGAAAAGTGATATTTATTTTTTAAGGGGAGGGGGCGTCAAAAAAGTTTTTTTGTTGAATGCATAGCGTTGACAAGCAGAATTTTCTAAGACCTTTGCATGACGTCATTTTGATTTTTCACCTATGAAGTTTTGAAGAAAAATTGGAAACTAATTTCGAATTGTTTTTTTTTTTACAAAAAAAAATAATTTTTGATTTTTGAAAAATAAAACGCATGGAGTTTTCCAAAAAAAAAAAATATATTTTCATTTTGCATTTTGATGGTGTCATTTTGCAGAAAATATGGATAGATTTTTTGGAAAATGAAAATTATTTTAAGTGTCAAAATTGAAGAAAAACACGGGTTTTGGTAAATGCCCCGTTTCCAGAGAAACTATGCAACCTACAAGATTTTTCTGAGAATGTTTTTTATTCAGTAGCGTCTGGTCTGGAGCCTGACGAGAGGGTTTTGGAAAATTTCTACTTTCTTTCCGATTTTATCAAACTTTCTCATTCTTTTCATCGAAGTACACTGGTCAACTCGAAAGAAATCGTCGGCAAATTAAAATTTTGCAAAACCCTCTCGTCAGACTATAGACCAGAGTCCACTGAATAAAAAACATTCTCAGAAAAATCTTGTGAGTAGCATAGTTTCTCTGGAAACGGGGCATTTACCAAAAACCGTGTTTTTCTTCAATTTTGACACTTGAAATTTTTCATTTTCCAAAAAATCTAAGATCCATATTTTCTGCAAAATGGCACCATCAAAATGCAAAATGAAAATAATTTTCTTTTTTTGAAAACTCCATGCATTTTATTTTTCAAAAATCAAAAATTAATTTTTTTTGTAAAAAAAAGCAATTCGAAAGTAGTTTCTAATTTTTCTTCAAAACTTCGTAGGTGAAAAATCAAAATGACTTCATGCAAAGGTCTTAGAAAATTCCATTTGTCAACGCTATGCATTCAACAAAAAAAACTTTTTTGACGCCTCACCCCCTTTAAATGATGATGACTGAAAGAAAATTTGATTCCCAAAAAGTGGGGATGAGAAATATCTCATCAAAAACATGGAAAATTGGAAAAAGAAGAAGAACATATTAGTGAACCGATTCAAAAATCCAATTATTGAATAGCGGAAAATTTCTTTCAAGTTTTGAACAAAAAATGGAATTGTCTGAAGAGCCACGTAAGGTTCTTGGAAAAACGAAAAAATAATGAAAAATTGAAAGTTTTTGAAAAATAGATACCTAATGATGTTATAAAAACTTTTCCAAGACCCCAATTAAAAAAAAATTAAACAAAAGGTGTGTACTTTGATCTCAGAAACAATTTTTCTTATTACAAAATTTCGATAGGGTCAGTCCTTCTCCTCCATTTTCATGTCACATGTAGGTCTATGGAAATCACATGAAAATCACGTACGTATAATGCAAAATTCGAGAGGAATGATTAGTCCAATCAAAATTTTTGTGATAACCAAAATTGTTTTAAAGACTTTCATATACAACTTTTGTTTGAAAAATTTTTCAATTGGGGGCTCAGGTAACAGATCAGAGATGGGCAGATCCATTAGTGAAAGGATCTAGATCTAGGGGGGGGGGGGGGGACTTTAGTTTTTAATTCATTTCTTTGTTGTCTGTAAAGTATAAAATGAAATTGATAACAGATGAAATCAACTTCAAGAATTTGGTTCAAATAATTGGTTGGGGAGAGATACAAGCAACATTTCTATAATAACCAAAATTATGATGTCAATTCACAACTTTCACTTGAAATCTTAAAAAATGTCACCTTTACCTTCTCTCAAATCTTTAATTAATTATCTTATCAATAAATTAATTAATACAGCTCGGAATTTTAAAATTTCATTCGAATTTAATTTTATAGAAGTCGGATAATTTGAAATTTTTAGCCCTGAAAAAGTTTCATCTAAGTTCTCAATTTTGCAACATTTAATCTGCGAAATTAATGAAAATAAACCAATAAGAAGGCCAAAAATCCTAAATTTGTGGGCTTTTTTTCGTTCTTTTTCATTTATTTCATTGATTAGATACTTATTGGAGAATTGAAAACACCCATAAAAAATTCATTTCACTCATAAAAAACGATGAACTGGAAAAAAATTTTTTTGGATCTGGATCTGGATTTTTTGAAAATTTGAGGATCTAAAGATCCAGATCAGATCCTTTCCACAATCAAAGGGTCTGATCTAGATCAGATCCAAAATTTTGGATCTTCGGATCTATATAGATCCAGTTTTCAAATTTTAGGATCCGGATCTGCCCAACTCTGGTACAGATATACAGAGATTTTTTGGAAAGCAGGGCTCAGCTCCCTCTCTAAAAATCTCCTTATCTCTGTGCCTAAGCCCTCAATTGAAAAAATTTTCAAACAAAAGTTATACATCAAAGTTTCTAGAACAATTTTGGTTATTCCAAAATTTTTGATTGGACCACTCATTCCCCTCCAATTTTGCATTATAGCAAAATTGTAAGGAAATTCTCTGTGCTTTTGATAGGATATTTAATTTCAAAAAACCATGTAGTTAGGTATATCGAGAATTTATTGGGGGGGGGGGGGTGAAGAAGTTTAGCAGTCTTCGAATACTTTATGTCATACAGATACTAAAATATAATATTTTAATCTGGACTAATTTGGCCTTAGGTCCGAAAGGGTTAAATAAAATTTTCTCATTTTTCCCAATTTTTTTTCAAATGAACAAAGATTCAACAATATCATCGAGAATGAAGACTTTCCCCTAATACTTGAACTCTCCAACGACCTATGCTAATCACCAAAACGTAAATTAGCCTCATCTAAGCAACGAGAGCGACGATTAAAATGAAGACGTTCCAAATGCCATCGATACGGACGACTTTAATCTTTTCGCAGGCGTCATCGAAGTCACATTCTCGAGCACACACGATCATCGCGCGCATGAAATAAGGACAAAAATTAGAAAATTTAATTCGAAACGCTGCGCTGCGCTGCGGCTGCGGCTGCAGAAATCGAGAGAGCAGCAATCTGTATATGTAGATCTAACGTAAAACAGCAAAGAATAATTACGACTGGGTCGAGAATTTTAATATTGTCGGAATTTGGATTCCACGCAGCAAATTTATTACAGCTCGACAGCAAATTCCGGCGAGCTTCCCTTTACGCGTTCGTGCAAAGTAGGGTCGGATCGGAGCTTACATTCGTATTAAACGCAATATTGTCGCAATGCGAAATAAACGACGTTCTCGTATTAAAAAGTAGTACACACCTTATCGTACGTATTGTCGTCGTGGCGCGAAAAATCCCATATAAAATTCAGATTCGTCAGAACCCCGAACCCGCCGAAGCAGCAGGAGCCCCTGGTACTTATGGCCTGGCCATAGCTCGACTATCGAGTTTCTACCATGCTCTAGGATGAGGATAGAGTATCGACGTTCGTATAGTCAGGCATTCGTAGGGCATCTTCGTATTATATGGCACGCGAACCGGTAATTATTCCAATAAGGTGTCAGGACGTTTAAGGATACCGCGTGAGTATCAGTCGTAAATTCTAGTCTTACTTTGACGTTCCAGTAAAACCTCCAGAGACATACTGGAAATGAACTAGCGAGCTATAGCAGCTACCTGTGCCTACCTATCCACCTATCTACCTATTCACCGATTCGCTGCTTTTCGGTTCATATATCAACCAGGGCTCAGGGCTGTGCTATGCCTTGCCATGCCGCTTCGCCTCGTAGATATACGCTTAAAAACACGAGCCGATCTTTATCTGAAGCTTTTCTTCGTACATTCTAGTTGCAGACCGAAAGCTTTAAATTTGTTCGTAATAGTTAACACGGTCGAGTAAACTCGAACGAATTTTACCCAGGGCCTATTCTAACGTGCAGTTCCGCCCATTTTGTGGAGCTTCAAAACAAGACGTATGCAGTTTGAAATTACTTTGTGCAGCTAAAAATCAATTTTTGACAAAAACATCTTTAAAAAATATCTTTCAAACAAAAAATCTCCAAAAAAATTTTTCGACAAAAAGTCTTGTAGACATGATTTTTTTTTATGACAAAAAAAAATCTTCAAAAAATATTATTTTCACCAAAAATTGTCAAAGAAAATTTTTTTAACAAAAAATTGAAAAAAAATTATGATCAAGAAAATTTCTGATAAAAAAATCTTCAAAAAATATTTTTTTGACAAAAAAACGTCAAAAAATTTTTTAACAAGCAATTGAAAAACAAATATTAACCAAAAAAAAATTCTGATGAAAAAATCTTCAAAAATATTTTTATAACAAAAAAAGTCAACAAATTTTTTAACAAGAAATTGAAAAAAAAATTGACAAAAAAAAATTTTTAATGAAAAAATCTTTAAAAAAATTTTTTAGACAAAAAATCTTTGACAAATATTTTTAAAATATTTTTTTGACAAAAAAACGTCAAAAACATTTTTTGACAAGAAATTGAAATAAAAAATTGATCAAAAAAAATTTCTGCTGAAAAAATCTTTAAAAAATATTTTTTGGACAAAACATCTTTGAAAAATCTTCAAAAAATATTTTTTCGACAAAAAAACGTCAAAAAAAAATTTCTGATGAAAAAATAAAAATAAAAATCTTCAAAAATATTTTTTCGACAAAAAATATTTGAAAAATCTTCAAAAAATATTTTTTTGACATAAAAACGTCAAAAAATTTTTTAACAAGCAATTGAAAAACAAATATTAACCAAAAAAAAAATCTGATGAAAAAATCTTCAAAAATATTTTTTTGACAAAAAAAGTCAAAAAATTTTTTAACAAGAAATTGAAAAAAAATTGACCAAAAAAAATTTTTGATGAAAAAATCTTTAAAAATTTTTTTGAAAAATCTTCAAAAAATATTTTTTTGACAAAAAAACGTCAAAAACATTTTTTGACAAGAAATTGAAATAAAAAATTGATCAAAAAAAATTTCTGCTGAAAAAATCTTTAAAAAATATTTTTTGGACAAAAAAATATTTCTTTGACAAAAAAACGTCAAAAAAATTTTTAACAAGCAATTGAAAAAAAATTTTGATCAAAAAAATTTCTGATGAAAAAATCTTTAAAAAATCTTCAAAAAATATTTTTTTGACAAAAAAACGTCAAAAAAATTTTTTGACAAGAAATTGAAAAACAAATATTGACCAAAAAAAAATTCTGATGAAAAAATCTTCAAAAATATTTTTTTGACAAAAAAATGTCAAAAAAATTTTTTGACAAGAAATTGAAAAACAAATATTGACCAAAAAAAAATTCTGATGAAAAAATCTTCAAAAATATTTTTTTTGACAAAGAAATTAAAAAAAAAAACTCCAAAAAATCTTCAAAAAATTTTCTTGGCAAAAAATCCTATCATAAATTTATTTTCCAAAGAAATCTCAATTCTTTTTTTTCTAAAAAATACCTTTGTCTATGTCTGATGAGCAGTATATCTTTTAGAGAAAATTCTCTTGTCAAAAAATGTAATAAGAATCTATTGGCAAACATTTTTTCATGAAAATTTATTCTTACAAAAAAATCATAAGTACACTCAAATACTTTTTTTAATTTAGTAAAAACTATCTACCTAAACTAAACTCGCGAAAAATTTTCATTTTGAAAAATAATTTTTACTTTTTTTCCTAGAGGAATTTTTTTTTGCGATGATTTTAACGTGTTTGTCAAAATTTTCTGAAAATCCATCAAAATTTCACAAGTGATGGTTTAACCCCTCCCCCCAACCACACACTCATACTACCTATATGGAATATGGCTCTGGTAATTGAGCTAAACGTGCAGCTCCAAATTTTCCTTAGAATAGGCCCTGATTTTACCCCACTTGGAATGATTCGCCGTTCATTGTACTCGTACGTAGTGTTTTCTCTGACGCGCCAATTAACCGAGAAAAAAGTTCACCCCTGATTTCAGTACCTATGAAATGATAATAAAGGGAGCAGCCTTCAGCCTTCTCCGAGACATTGATAAGTACTTCGAATGTAGAAGCTCGACTTTGTTGATTTGTTTTTAAAAATGCATAAGAATAAAAACGTATTGCCGGACTTTAATCTCGCAGGTAGATACAGTAGAATTTAAAATAACCTCGGAAGAGGATAAACGATCTTCTAGCCCGCCACCGTTGGCAAATAAATTAAAAAAGTCGAGCAAAAGAAAAAGAAATACGTCTCGAGAAATACAACTATACCTACTCGTACATTCGCCAACTTCACCAGCCTCGTGCTCTAACGTACGTAAGCGCAAACAAATCCGGACAACGAATTTAAATCAAAACTGCTTACTTAAAAATTACCTCGCTCTGGAAATTATTCCTACGTACCTATTATTAAAAGAACCAATGAAACGGGCCAACATAAATAACCTTTTTAAGAGTAGATAATGCACTATTCCACTGTTGAGTATATATTCTCCGGAGAGACACGATCCTCGCTGCAATAACACGCATTTTCACATATTCCAAGCACTTATTATCATCTGCCACTGCCATTTCCACTGCCTCCGATATGAGCTTTTCTACACCTCACACATATACTACAAAGGTCCGAAAAGGCACCAGCCAAAGGTGTCGTCGCCGTTTTTACACATTCTCGTACACAAACACCTCCCCCGGACTCCTCTAGCACCGTCATATAGTGTCGCAGTTTTTAAAACAAAGGTAAACTGCTATCGCTATAGCCTCACGTTGAATTAACAAGTGAAAGGTTTTACAACACAGCAGCTATTTACTTTGTTAATTCGACCCTATCCTTTGTGTTATGGTTACGATTACATTGACAAAAATAAGCTTTCTACTCAAAGCTAATTTAGATAAACGTACGTTATTTGCAATAACTCAACCAGTTAAATGCTATTTGCACGATTCGCTTTTACACCTTCTTCTCCATAAACAGTTTCATACACGAATGTACTCGTGTAAAGCATACGTACAAGGTGATTAAAAGCTTTATCGTGCCCTATGTAAAGTGTCAGGTAACTTGTTATACTCTGATGTGTTTTGTGCAGTAAAAAATAGGAAATATGGCAGCGTAGGCTGTGCTTGGAAAAGTCCAACTCAAGAATCAAGGAAAAATTGAGAAATTAAAAATCAGTAAAAATTGAAAAATTCCAAAATGTGGAAAAAATTTTTGTATGTACCGAGGTACTAATTAGAATAGAAAATAATCATTCGAGAAATATCAAAAAATTGAGAAGAACCAATTTTAATAAATAAAAAAAAATTATTCAAAAAAAGTTGGAAAAATATGGAAACTTCAAAACAAACAAAATTTTTTAGGTTTAAAAAAATAGAAGAATAAAAAAATAACAATAGGTACCTATCTACCTAAGTATTAAAAGACATAAGGTAATTCTTTCGAAAAAAATTCAAAAATTCAAAAAAATTGTTCAGTTTGCTGAAAACAAAAATTTTTAATTTTAATAAACCTAAAAAATAGTTATTACGTAGAGCCCGGATTTTTATGACCTAAAAATCTCAAAATATGACCATATTTTATGACTTTATAACATAAAAAATATGCCCTTAAAGCTCAAAATGTGCACAAATGTGACACATCAATATGGGTGTCCCCGAAAAGCGTTTTTTTCAGTAGAACAGCATGGTAACACTGAAATTGTTTAAAATCATTGAATTTTCCAAAAATAACCAAAATTTATTTTTTTAATAAAATAAAACGATATAAAACGATTAAAATGAACACTAAATGGTAAGTACTACATATTAACGAAAATCTAAATTCTTGTTTTCTTGAGGCATTTTTCATAATTTTTCAATTTTTTAATTTTTTTATCTGAAAAATACACGGGAAAGTAAAAAAAAAAAAAGACGAAAAAACGAAGAATTTGGAAAAAGTTATCCAAAAAAACGCTAAAAATGCCAAAAAATGACTTTAAGGTCAAAATATGCAAAATATGACCTAACGAATAGGGCTCAAAATGCAGCAAATTTCACGAATCGCAAAGAAATATCAGATTTTTTGTCCAATTATCATCAACACAGAAAAATATGACGTTTCATAAAAATCCGGGCTCTAGGTATTCAAAGAAAACTTGAATTTCTATATAAAATTTGAATCCTACTTTTTAAGGGGGTCCTCAACTTCTTGTAATTTTTGGGAGAAGGAAACTGAAAATGTTGTGGGTAGGGGTAAAAAAAGAAGTGATTTTTCGAAAAAAAAGTCTAGAGCCATCACGAAGGATGTCACGTACACACATAGTCAATTTCTCAAAAATTGAAGAAACGAGGAAAAATGAAATTTTCACAAAAAAATTTTGATCAAACATAATTATGGGTAGTGCTTAGATACTGAAAAAAAAGAAAAAAAGAAAAGAATAATATTTAAAAAATGAAGGCGCTACAAAACTTCCAATATTGGCATTTTTTAAGTTTGAGGCCACTTCCATCATTTTTGAAAACAGGCAAATTTACCTCAAAACATTTTTTGTTGCTGTCAAAAAATTATACTTGTTTCGTCAAAGTAGTGTTTTGACTGAATTTTCGAATTGTTCTGGTCATGGCTCGAAGGTGTCTTCTGATAATTCAACTTAAGGCTCAATGATCATAATGGGCACAAGCAATAGTTACTTGAAATTTGATAATTTCCTTTTGAAAATGCATGTCATGATTGTAACTTTTTGAGAGAATGAAAAAAAGTTATAAAAATAAATTTTTCTCCTTTCTCCGAAAATGGAAATGAAAATTCAGAGTGTCCAACTTTATTACCTATTTATTATTTTTTTTTTTGAAAATTCATGTCTTTTTCATGACCTTTTTCATGAATAATATTTCTATACTACCAAGGGTCCCTTCCAGCGTAAGCATAACTTGAAAGAAATATTGGTTGGGTGGGCGGGTGGGGGGGGATAAAAATTTTCTTTAATTTTTTACTTATATTTTGTCGTAAATAGCCATTAAAAAAATTGTTGAGGGAGGGAACGAATGCATCTTGAACCTCCTAGGTTATGCCCATGCCCTCTGAGACCCCCTTTTTTTGGTAACCAAAAAAATATATAAAATTTCAAAAAAAAAGTTAATGAATGCTTAGAATTTTCAAGGGTGTAAATCAATTTCTTCCCTAAAAGGTGGATGCTTGAAATTGTTTTCAATTTTCATATTGTAATGTCCCGAGCAGCACACTCGACAAATTATCGAAATAAAAAATCGACAGAATATCGAATTCGATAAAGTGTCGCGTTAGTTCCGCATAAATCGTGAAATTATCTTTCGATATATAGATAGATTATCGACGAATTATAGTTAATAAAAATTTCGAGATTATAGTAAGATATTTTATCGATAATCTATCTATAATATCGAAAGATAATTTCACGATTTAGGCGGAACTTTCGCAACACTTTATCGAATTCGATATTCTGTCGATTTTTTATAGATTTTTTATTCCGATTTTTTGTCTTTTACTAGCTTTTTTCTATAATTAAAAATCATTAATTAGCATAATTAATACATTAAACTATGCCTAAACACATTATTCATGTTACGGTAAGAGGATCATTTCAGAAAAAGTCAAAAAAAAATTATAAAAAATCTGCCACCCGTGGGGCTTGAACCATCTACCTCCTTCATGGTAATCCTCTTCCTTAACCACTATGCCATACCTTATCGTTGAGGAATTAGCAATAAAACGCTTATAATAGGCAGTTTAGTACTTCCAGACGTGTTGGACTTAGAAAAATTTTCACCAATTTGGAAATAATTTCAAATATCGTAACAAAATCGTTGAAAAATCGTTCGACAAATTTCAGATTACTTGTCGATAATAAAGTTTTAAATATCTTCACAAAATCGTTAAAAAATCAAAATCGAGAAATTTCATATTACGTGTCGATAATAAAGTTTTAAATATCTTCACGCAATCGTTAGAAAATCGAATTCGAGAAATTGCATATTATTTGTCGATAATATAGTTTCAAATATCTTTACAAAATCGGTAAAAAATCGGATTCGATAAATTTAATATAATCTGTCGATAATATAGTTTCAAATGTCGTCAAAAAATCGGTAAAATATCGAAGTCGAGAAATTTCATATAATCTGTCGATAATATAGTTTTAAATATCTTTACAAAATCGTTAAAAAATCGAATTCGATAAATTTAATATTCTTTGTCGATAATGTAGTTTCAAATATCTGCACAAAATCGGTGGAAAATCGGAATCGATAAATTTAATATTCTTTGTCGATAGTATCGTTGACGAATATCGTCATAAAATCTTAATATTATCGAATTCGATAGTTTTTAGATTTTTTGCCTATGAAGTTGTACCGATAAATCTTTATAATATCGTGAGAACATCTATAGATTTTCAAACGATTTTTTATCGATACGTTACATCTTCCGATATTATCGATCGAGTGTGCCGCTCGGGGTGAGAATGATTTTTTCCTGGAAATGAATCAAAAAAATTTTCACTCGAAAAATTCTCCTTCCAAAAATTTTAACAACTTCTTCTACAGAAAAACATTTTTTCTACCTGTTTTTTTTTCAAAAAAAATTGATCCTCAAAAATTTGAGATTTTTTTTTATTTCAGAAGAATTTTTAAAATTAATTATTGTTCGAAAAAAGTCTGTTTTTTTTCGAAAATGAAACGATTTTTTTTCTTTACAAAGAAAAAATTAAGAAACTTTTCCACAGAAATTTTAAAAAAGATCTTCACATAAAAATTTTATATAACATTTCTTCTCCAAAAAAAATGGAAATTTTTTGTTCCAAAACAATTTAAAAAAATTTTTGAACCAAAAAATTGGTTTTTAATTTTTTATATTCCAAAAATTAGAATTTTTCTCAAAAAAAACCCAAAAAAACAGAGACCCTCCGCCAAAAAAAATGAAAAAAAAAAAATTATATTTGTCAAAAAATTGAAAAAAAAAAATCCAAAAAATTGAGATTTTACACTCCAGAGTTTGAAATGTATTTTTTCTTCAAAACAATTGAATTCTAAAACGATAAAATTCAGATTTTTAATTTTTTTTTTCAAATGAGAATTTTTTCGCGAAAGTTAAAAAAATATTTTTACTTAAAAAAAATTGAGATTTTCCAACCTTTTTTTTGTTCCAAAACAAATTTTTAAAAATTTTTGTACCCAAAAAATCATTTTTTAAAAATTATTACAGAAAATTATTTTTATTTTTATTCCAAGAAATGGAAATTTTTTCCAAAAAAATAGTTTCTTGACACCCTGAAATTGAAGAAACAAGTTTTTTCCCTTCAAATTTTGAAGTTGTGCAGCACCTTCATTTTCAAAGGTAGGCAAAGAATATCAAGAATAGAGAGTTTATTTTTTAATATGCCCGAACAAATTTTTTTTCTCCTAATTTAATTTTCCCTTGCTCCTTCAATTATTAAGATAGTCACCTTGTGTATTTATAATATTTTCCCCTAATTATTAGGTACCTACCCTATTTAAGGTCGTCTGTCGTCAGTCTTGAGCCTCAATTTTTGGAAGTGAATACGTAAAAATTAAAAAAAAAAATGGCCCCATGGAGCCTTTCCTAGTCTCATCGGAAGCAAAATTTATCAGAGTAAAAGATGCTAGGTACACTCTGAGAAACCCTAACAGCGTTAATTTATTAATATAGCTACGTCTATGTATACATAAATGGCGGGACACGAAACAAAAACATGTTAGAAACCCTTCACGTTATTTCAAATGTTAAAGGGTGTTAAAGCGAATTGGCAGATAAGTGTAATGCAATTATTGCCTAAATAATTATTGCCTTAGGTCGTATTATTCGGGCGTATCAGTGACAATTCAGTCGATAGTCGTATTTTATATGTTTGATAGTTGGAAATAGAATATTAAATATTCAATATTCGGAATTGTTGATTCGAATTCGGCGCTACTTCTATTTATTTTCATCCCGTATATTATGTTATATTAAGCTGGACTCGTGTGATAAATATCTACTCGTAGTACTACGCGAATTCGCGCCTCTATTGTGAACGTTTCCATTCCTCTATCCGCGCCATGCACAGTGCGAATACATTTCTGCACCCTTTACCATTGATACGACCGAAAATTAAAACGAATAATTATCGGATTTATCCCACACCTAGATGTAGAGAATACGACACTTAAAAACGAACGATGCGGCTGCACAGTGGCTGCATACGCCAGCTCCAGCTCCAGGTAATATTAAAATTCGCAATCATCGTTTCAGTTACAATTTCGCGCATCGTTTGACCGTCTTCTTAATGCGGATTAACAAATAGTCCAAAATTCGGTCTCGTCATCTGTGTCCAGCCATCGTCGCTTTTTTTTCCTATTTCCTCATCGATCCTCGAGCAGACAATACACCCTCTTTCGTTTAATTGTCTCCAGCGACAAGTACTCGCTGCGCTGGGTGAAACAAAAGCGATTTGCGAAATACCAAGGAATAGGAAGAATTCGAATTATCACAGATTGTTAATGCGGTTCTCCTTGGAATTTCCATCGTTTTACGCGAGTATTCGGTTCGCCCGGCCCAGCTTTGTATACGCTCGACTTTTCTATGCCCGATGAAAATTAGGGCGTTAAGCAATTCTACAAAACAACTAGAATTCGTATTGCGAGCTTTAGCTTACAATTATTATACTCGCACGTCTCCTTTCCTCTCCCCAGTTATACAGCTACACCGTTTTCTAATATCATTTATATACTTAATGAAGATACAAAGAATCGCTAAAGGCGTTAGATTTTGGTGAAAATTCAATTAGTATTCGATATCGAAGGAGTTGGTTCGATTAAAATCGGAGAAAAATCAACGAATTCAGTCTTTGAAAGAAAATTATTAATTATTACAGATAATACCATGCATCGGAGCGAAATTTGAAAAAAAAAATAGTTAAAATTTCAAAAAAAGTAACCAAAATTTTTCCATTGCCACTCGAATAATGACTCAAACTCCCCCCCCTTTCCATTTTTTCATAATTTTTGTTGATTTAAACGTTTTGCAACTCCTGAAATGGAGTGTCAAAATTTTGAAAAACTTGAAATTGCCAATGAAAAAATATTTATTTTCTGTGTAATCATGATGAATTACAGTTTGATCGTTAGCCTGATTCGTTTCCAATTTTTAAAATGTAAATTTTTACGTTATAGGAAATTTCAATTCTTGAAAACCCCTATCTAACTTTCGATTCGTAAAAAAAAAGTCAATTTTAAATTTTTAGTTTCCCAAGTTTTCAAACTTTGAAAAATTATTTGTTTTGGAACAGTTTTCAGTTTTCAAATGATTTCAAAAAAAGGACAATCTTTGAAAAATTTTCAATTGCAAACAATTGTTTATTTTTTTAAACTCTTCAATTTTCAATTTTTGAAAAATTATTTCCTTTTTCAATTTTTTTATTTTCCAAACAATTTTCAATTTAAATTTATAAACAATTTTCAATTTTAAAAAATTTCACTATCCAAAAAGTTCTGGTTTAAAAGAAGTTATATTTTTAAAATTATCAATCTTCAAAAAAATTTTCAAAAATTTCAATTTTTGAAAACTTTTTAATTTTAAAAAAATAGTTATTTCTAAAAATAAGTTTAGGTATTGAAATAAAAAATTCCAAATTTATAAAAATTATAATGCCCAAATCATGAGTTGAAAAAATTTCAATTTTTACGTGGTTTGCAAAATGAGTAGGTAGGTACAAAAAATTACCTATTCATTTTTAAAAGTATTCAATTTCCAAAAAAATCAATTTGTAAAATTTCCAATTATTCAAAATTTTTAATTTTTGGAACGTTCTTATATTACCTATTAAAAAAAAAATCCAATAATTTATGAAAACCTTCAAGTTCACCAGCTGAAACAATTTTTTCAGCATAGTAATATGCTTTTATATTTCGTTTTTGAGAAGTTTTTTATTATTCTACAAATAATTTTAAGTAGGTACCTAATAATTTTCAATTTTCAAACATTGTTTTCAAATACTTTGGTCACTTTTTTTTAAATTGAAAAAAATTGCTCATAAATTCTCATGAAAAAAGAAAAGTTTTTAGTGAGAAGAAATCTTTTTTATTATTCTTCGACAAAAAAACCCTCTTTAAATTCTTCGGAAGAAATTTTCAATTTTTTTAGTGGAACTTCGATTTTTTGAACAAAAAATCGTTTATTTATAGAGAAAGAATCTCTCAATTTTTTCAAAAAAATCTTATCTCTTACCTAGGTACTTTTTTTTTAGTAAAAATGTTTTTTTTTTTTTTTTTAAAGAAATGTCTCTTATTTTTAGAGAAAAATAAAATCTTAATTCTTTACCTCTATAGATGTAATTCATTCATGAACAATTCCATCAATTAATGTTAAAATTGATACTATTCCTAATCAATTAAATAATCAAATTATTAAAATTAATAAACCAGGATTAATTTTTGGCCAATGTTCAGAAATTTGCGGGATCAATCATAGTTTTATACCTATTAAAATTGAATCGGAAAATAACTCAATTTTAAAATCTCGTTTTTAAAAGATTAGGTAATGAATTTTTTTTGTTCATTATTTTTTTAATTTATTCATTTTTAAATGAATCTTTCAATTTTTTTGAAATTCGCCTACAAATTTGTAGTTTTGGAAAGCAAAGGAAGATGAGCGTAATTATACAGTGACCTCTGGCAGACACACTTTGAACAAAAAAACTATCACGTTTTTTTTTTCAATTTTAAAACGTGTTTGAAGAAATTTTGAATTTTAAAGGCAGTTATGTATTTTTCATTCAGATTTTTGACGAAATAGTAACCAAAATGGGTGAAAAAGTAACTATAAAGTTACCTTGTCGTAAAAAAAGTAACCAAGTTACTAAAAAGTAACCGCGCTCCGATGCATGTAATACAGGAAAAATAATGAAGAAAATTGATGTTGAAAAATTGCCAGGAGTGGGGATTGATTCAATTAAAAACCTCTGGGTTATTACAGATATATAATAATCACAACATATGAATTAGGTAACCTTGCACTAAGATGTTCAGAAGAAAAGAAGCAAACTTATGGGTTAAATAAGCAAAAGTGCATTGCGCACGAATGTTTCAACAAAAATATGCAAACCAGTTCGGGTTGAATATACCAAAGTGTGTTCTGTTGCGCGCACATGTTTCAATGAAAACGTGCAAACCAGTTTGGGTTGAACGGGTTGAATACACCAAAGTGAGTTGCGCGCGCACGTTTCAACAAAAATGTGCAAACCAGTTTGGGTTAAATTCACCAAAGTGTGTTGCGCGCGCATGTTTCAATGAAAACGAGCAACCTGTTTTGGGTTAAATACACCAAAGTACGTTGTGCGAGCATGTTTCGACGAAATGTGCAAACCAGTTTGGGTTAAGTACATCAAAGTGTGTTGCGCAAGCATGTTTCAATGAAAACGTGCAAAATAGTACGGGACTCTGGTTAAATACCCACACTAAAGTACGTTGTGTGCGCATGTTTAAAGAAAAATGCGCCAACTGGTTGGATTATTTGGTGTCTTTACCCAACAGCGTGGTAAAAATGAGATCACTTTGTCGATTAATCACTCATTTAGTAAAATATAGCAAACAAATGTGCTAGGCGTGTCTCTCCTAGGGCACTGGTTCAATCAAATCTGAAATAAATCTACATCAAACCTTATTTATGTTCGCAGATAAACAATGATGATCTAATTTTTTGAACATTTGTTAGAGTCTGTCATCGATCGCTAACACACACTTGCAGTCAACAGCTTCATTGGTCATAGGACAATAGGTTGGGTAAGTATTCGACTAAACAGTGTGCACACTTTCGCTTATACTCATACGCATGCATACAAATAAACAAAGTACCTATGTACCCCGAGTGGGATAATTAATTCATTAGCTTTTTAAAAATTCTAATTCGCTTGTTCGCGCACAAGGCCAAGAGGTGACGAAAGCAAGCTGCTCGGCAGGACTGGGTGGAGTGTCGCATGTCGCCTGTGATTTAGATTTAGAGAATCGAGTTTTTCGGCGTGTTAGCTCCGGGATATGGTAACATTTTGTAAAAGTGCGTCGTCCGTTGTACGGATATGCGGTTTGGTGAAACAGCGTAAAGCACTCAAGCTCTTTAATTGTGTCGAGTTTTCCGTTTTCACGAATACTTAGAACAGCTCGGACATCGGTCCTGGTGCTGGCGTACAAAGCTTCTACTCTCTTTGATATCGTAGCCTAGCCACGTATCCTCTTAGTTTACTTTCTTACCGATGCTAATTATCGTATACTCATCCGGTGTCGAGCCGCAAGTATGTAAAGCCCGTCATGTGGTTTATCGCCGTTGATTACACTTCTCTCACTCTAGGTCAGTGGTCGGTGCTATAATATCAAAGCTATGCACCGTTGATATATCAATTTACTGCTCGTTTTGGTATACTTAACCCGAAGAAGAAAATAACAACATCGATAAGATACCCACTCTACCACCTACCAACATATTTGACGACTGTCGTAGGTACATACGTACAAACGGATGGTTAGTGAACTCGAAAAACCTTTCGAGAAAAGACTATATAACTGCGGCGTTAAAGACGTTATAAAAAATCGTATCCGCAAGGGTGCTTCTTTTTAGGTAATAGCCTTTAAAAGGTCTATTACGAATTTGAAATAATACCGAAGCAGCAGGGGTGCTACAGCTATGGCAATAGCAGGTATGACCTTCGCAAATAGCAAAACATGGCTTTTGTCGAGTTTCAGCGACTTATGAGCATTTTTTTTCCTACTTCTTCACAAAGTTAAATCGATTAGAATATTCCATTTCATGGTAGTATTTTTTTTCACTTCGGAGTTACTTCTTCTTTTTTTCTTTTTTAAAAGCACTTTTAAAAAGTTTTATTCTTTTATGCATTTCGCTGGTACGTGAAATTGGTTTTCGGTTTTCTGGGTAGTTTGTCGTCGACGGCGCACAAATTTATTAACTGCACTGCACGAATCGCCGAAGGGATTTTTTCACTTTGTGTAACGCACGTGTGTATACTCGTAGACTATACTACAGTTACTCCCAGAAAAATCTCTCAACTCGCTTCTTCTCGCGATTTTGCGAGTAAATCTAACTCGCAAGTCGCAACACAACGCAAATAAGTTACATCGTTATCTGGTGTTCAGTTAATGAGTCTAGATTAATAAAGTTACAACTATATACAGGAATGCTCGACTTGCAACTTTGCAGCTTACACTAGAGCGAACGTTATAAAGCCTCAACGAGTAAACTTGGCGACAGATGTACAACTCGACCAGGGAAAACTCAAACATATATTATATTTCAAGGCAAAACGCAGCAGCGACAAAGCTTCCACATCCTCACACACCTAAACCAAAACACACCGGGGAAGAGAATAAACTGCAGCACCAAAAAGTTCACGGTATCCCCACAGCCTTTGCAAAGGCAACTCGTACACTTCGTCGCCCTTTTCTATATACACATATCTTCTTACCTATTTACTGCCTTACTTTCCCCATCGTGTAACTATTTTCTCAATGAATAATATTTCTTCTAATAAACTCTCAAAACACTTTACCACGACCACCACAGTAAAATCTAGCTTTCCACCCCTTTTTTCAATTCTTCGTCGTAAAAAAGTGCAATCTATTCGCCAAACATGGTAATAATATCGAATTAGGTATTTTATCATAAATAAAACTTTGCGACATATTTTTTCCAAATGAAAAGCTTATCTTAAGCGAAATACGGCCAAGTTAACAATCTGCCTTTTTTTTTCACATTTCTCTCTCTCCCTTCGTTTGGCTTCTTTTTACAAAGTTAATAGCACGCAGAGAAAAGGGTGCCGCGTACCGTCTCTTCTGTCGCGCTTGTTTAGGGTAATTTACGAGTTTCCGTTAATTAGTTTAAATGTTATTAAAGAGTTTGCGGGCAATTAAGTCTTGTTAATTTCCTTATATACTAGGCTTCCTTTGCTAGCGTCGCGTTAATTACCAAAATGAAAAAAAAATATTCGCCAATTTTCAACCAGATAAATGAATTGCGGGTGGTATTTTTTGAAATCGAGCAGTACCATTGTTACGACTTCATAATGGATTAAGTTTCTCCAACTGGTGCAGACCAGACGCTGAATCTTTAGATAATGAGCAAATGTTGGCAAATACCATAGAAAATTCACCAAGAAAGTTATAGATCTAACAAAATCTCAAAAACCCGAGAGTAGAACTTTTTCAGGATCTTGAAAAGGACCTTTTCAAAATTAAAAATGCTTCAATTAAAAATTTTCCGAAGATCACCTAGTGACCTACTAAATTTTAAAATTTTAGAATTTTTAAAATCCAGAAGTTTATCAAACTTTAATTGAATTCAATTTTGAAAACTTTTATTAAATTTTAAAAATAATCAAATTCCACATTTTGAACAGACCTCGAAATTTTTTCAAACTTTAAAGATTTATTGCCTACTCACATCAAAAAAAAAAAAAAAAATTAATGAATTTTAAAACTTTGAAATTTTTAAAAATCCAACAAAACATGGAAATCGACCATTTGAAATTTTTTGAATATTCAAATGAATTTTAAAAGTTGATCCAATTTCTAAGATTTTAAAATGACTGAAATTTCATTTTCATCAAATTTCAAATTTTCTCCAAATTTTCACTTTTTACCACAATTTAAAGTTCTTCAAAGATTTATCAGATTTTAAAAATTCGACTAACTTCAAAAATTTCTAAACCTAATTTTGAATTTTTACCTTATTATCAACTTTTTATGACAAATACAAAATTTTAAGTCTAAAAATTGTAAACATTCGTCAAACATTAAAAATTGACCCAATTTCAAGAGCTTATTAAAATTTTTGAATGACCAAAATTCCAATTTTTGTAAAATTTTGAATTTTCTACAATTTTAAAAATTTGACCCTACTAAAATAATTTTGAAAATTTCTAAAACTTGAAAAATTATAATTATAAAAACTTGAAAATAGGTTTCCACTAAAAATTGAAAAAAAATTAATTACGTATCAGGCTTCAGGTATTCAAAAATTTTCCCATTATTCAATTTTCGTTTGAATGCGACAGGGTTTCAAATTTAAAAAAAATTACTTACACTCTTGAAAAAGAACTTCTTCATGGACTTTGTCGAATTTCTCAACTTTTTCCCAAAATTAATTTTTTTTGGAGGGAGAGTAGACCTACGATGCACCCTTTTTCGTCACGTCACTGATCTTTCAAGCAAACTGCCAGACACTCTGGACTTTCCAATTTAAGAAAAACACAAAAATCCACAACTATACGGCTTGACATCTAAACCAGAAGTGAAGGTATGGTTTGCTTCCGACAAAACAGATGCAGTGTTACCAGATGAGAAAAACAAATAAAAATATTACTAACAAAAGAACGTTTTGGGGACAACAAAACGAGGGTTTAAAGAATGATTTCTCTTCAATTTGTAAAATATGTAAATTGTATTCGTCCCATCGCAAAATTCAGGATACTGAATTTTTCAAGTTCCCAAAATCGTAATTTTTCGAGAAAAAAAGAAAAAAACAAGCAGGAAAAAATTAGGAAAAATTGAAGAAGAAAAAATTCGGACGCCGAAAACTTTATGAATCGTTTCTCCGTCATATTCACAGCATTATGAGAGTAACAAAAGAACTCGAAAAAAACACGATGATATTTGGTAGCTAAACCATTAGTAATTGACTAATTGTCCAATTCATATTCCAACTATCTAGGTATTTTGAGAGAAAATTTCGATATGAGTCAGTGGCGTATTTAAGGGGAGGGGGTCAAGGGGGTCCAGACCCCCCTTGACGAAGAAAAAGTTGAAAAAATGACGAAATTTCAGCTTTTTAATACTCTTTTTTTTACAAAAAAAATCTCACTTTTTTGGTCAAGACCCTTTTCCCCCCTACATGACTGTCTGGCTACGTTACTGATGTGAGTAGGTAACTAAAAGTGAATGTTTATGACTTGTAAGACCCTGAAGGGCTGGAAGTCACTCTCGCTCACTTGTGCCGAACTCCTGAAACTCAACAGTTGTTAACAGATGCAGATTCTCTCATTCTCATACCAAAAACGATCAAGATAATACTGCACTGTGATTATCAGACTTATTACGAATTATCGGATACTGCCTCAAATATAGAGAATTACCTACCCTACCGATTAAGACTCTCGAGTCCATAAATTTGCAATATCGCGAAGACTCCACAGTAGTCTAAAACTCTTCATGCAAATCGTTCATTAGCAATTCCCAAAGAAACAGATTAATCGTTCAGAAAATACTCGCTATAGGTATTTTATACGAGATACGATTTCACGAAACAAATATCCAATTCGTAGGTAGTTGTCAGCTTATGCTTCGGTTGAATTCGCACCGTACATATTCGTACTACCTATATAAGTTACGTTACCCGAGTAATACGAGTATAGGGTGAAAACGAAGGGTGAAAAGAGATTCTAAGAGGCAGCTGGTGGAAGGAAGGGAGGGAGGAGGGTATATACACGTAGAAAAATTTTTACATATAGAAAGCAATTCTTAAAACAAGGCAATCGCACACTTTTACACGTCACTTTCGCATATAACGACGGAAATATATTTGCAACGAAACTAATTTCCAGGTGACGTATATTACGCTATAATTTTATTAAAACTCGTTTCGTTTATAGTTCGTAATAAAGCGAGATGTTATTAACCGCGCTGCACCGCCCCCGTCAACTCGACCTTTAAAAAGAAGCCCCACTATGAACTTTTGTAAAATGACGCTGCTACGATGGCATCGCTATAGCCATTGCAAGACCACCTAGAGATACAAGCCATGAACGTAGAAAGGCAACGTCGCATTTTCGAGTAGTAGACGGCCGACTTTCCAATCCGTTTTTTGACGATAACTCGGGAAATATTTATCGAATCGAAATTCTGACATAACTTTAACGAAAGGAAATTTTCTGCTCTACAATTTTGGTTCAGATCAATTTTCACGAAAAATGCTTCGTTCGCTCTGAAAATGAGAATATGTGAAAATTTGCATATCCAAGAAAACATTTTACGCTGAGAAATCGAGGTATTTTCGTAAAATCGAAATTTCAATAATTTTAGGGTGAAAGGATTTTTTTTGCTCTACAATTTTGGTTCGTATCAATTTTCACGAAAATCGCTTCGTTGACCGGGAAAATGGGAAAATTTGGTAGACGGCCAACTTTCAAAATCAGTTTTTCGACGATAACTCAAGAAATATTCGTCAAATCGAAATTCCGACTACACCAAACAAAAGTAAATTTTTTGATCTACAATTGTGGTTTTTATCAATTTTCACAAAAAAGGGGTCGTTGACCTCGAAAATGAAAAAATAAATAGTTTTTTGACGATAACTCAAAAAATTGGTCGAATCAAAAATTTTAAAAGCACTAAAACTGAAGGATTTTTTCTGCTCTACAATTTTAGTTCTTATCAATTTTCATGAAAAACGCGTTGTTTATCCGCGAAATAGGAAAATATGAAAATTTGCATATCTGAGAAAACAGTTTTTGCTAATGAATCGAGGTATTTTCGTCGAATCACAACTTCAATGATTTTAGGATGAAAGGATATTTTTTGCTCTACAATTTTTGTTCTTATCAATTTTTACGAAAATCGCTTCTTTGACCGGGAAAATAGGGGAAATCTGGTAGACGGCCCATCTTCAAATCAGTTTTTTGACCGTAACTCGAGAAATATTAGTCGAATCAAAATTCCGAATACACTAAACGAAAGTTAATTTTTCCCTCTACAATTTTGGTTCCTATAAATTTTTTCGAAAAACACTTCGTTTGCCCAGAAAACGTATTTTCAATTGCTCAAGTCGGCCGTCTTCGGCAAGGTTGCCAAATTTAACTTCATGGCTTGTAGTGTCTAGGTGGTTTTGGCCATTGCCATCTCCATTGCGTATGTGTGTGAACGGTATACAGGGTACGGTACACGAGTTCATTTAAAGCCGGAAGTACAAGCGATGAGACAAAAACACAAGTAGAAAATAATCGCTTTTAAATAATTTTCGTTTATTAGGAAATGCTTTCGTAGTCGAAAGAGGGAGAGTTGATGACGACGTCGACGCTGCTGCAAGCGAGAAACCTACTACCTAGTAGGTACCTACCTACCTACCTACGAGCACCCGAAAAGGGTATTTCGAATTTTTGAAATACACAATTGTAGCGTTTAGCACGCTGCAATGAGTTCAGCTACAGTCACAATGGAGGATATTAGAGCAAATTAGTTGTTCAACGACGAAAGCTTAATGGGTCCATTGTTTGGAGCAGGCTAGGCATTAGACGAAATACCTTATCTATCAATTATGCTGCGGTTCGCGCGCCCAAATTCCGCATTCCGCACTCTCAAATCAGGCTTTCGCACGGTCATCGTGTGACATTCAAGACGCGGCTAAATGTTTAATTATACCTTTGCGAGGGTGAGAGTCGCGAAAATCACGTACTAAGTACTAACTATATCGAAGAAAATAATACGAAATACCACACAGTACATTACATCTTTTCGCCAACTTGCTTCTCAATTTATTTCAGGCGAATAGCTGAAAATTTCGAGACAGTTTCCATTGATCGGGGCCTACACACTACGCGTATAATAATACAATAATACAATAATACAGCGAACACCGGTGTCGCTAACGTGTATAACCTACGTACACCTATACGAGAGTATATTTCGCAGATAATAACCCCAGCAACAACGTTTAACAATGCAAATTCAAAATAAATACAATTGTAACCGTACCGTGCTGCTTGTTATCAGAGACTTTTCATATCAGTTCATTTCGCTTCGGTACCTTTTCTCTCCTCGTGTATGTAATGTGTACACGAAACACCAGCTACTCTCTCTATATATGTATATGTTTTGTCATCCCTGCTCGTGTGTGCCTTGCTTATGCTCTTCTCTCCTTTTCTCTATCGCTATCCAAGTAGGTACTTATTGCGTAATAACCTTATTACAATATGTACTATATTCGCAGTCATCCTTTCGAACTGATTTTAATTTCCATTACCGATAATATGGCACAATATACAGAGTGTCCCAATGAGAACCATCTCCTAAATCATCTAGATAGGAAGGCAACTTATTTCAACGAGGTGTAGATATGTTTGCCTATGTCTGCTATTGAAGGAGTCGACAGACAGCTTGCGAAATAAAAAAAATACCAATTTTTTGTAAATTTTGTTTCATTGTTTGAACACCCTGTTGCGTCGATTTCAGTAGGCCTATTGAGCAAAAATCAGAAGTTAGGCAGGATTTGCAGGATTCACAGTAGTGTTACACATACACACCCAGCTACATAAAAACCATTTTTGAAAAACTGCAACGTTACGGCAAAGTTATGAGCACAATCATTTGAAACTTCTTTTTAAAATTATCTGATATTTTGTGAAAAGCTTCATGAAAATTCTGCTCAACTTCGTGAAATTTCATGATAGAAAAATTTTGAATTTTGTACCTACCAAATTATTTTTCCATTGAGAGAGGGGGCGAATGTCCCTTAAACCCTTCAAGTTGAGCCTATGCCCTCCGAGACCCTCTCTTCCTTCTTTTGTAACAAAAAAAACTACACAATTTCAAGAAAAAAGTTGAATGAATACTTTGAATTTTCATTCGATTTCTTCCCTAAAATATTGTTGCTTGAAATTGTTTTCATGTTGTAATGTGAGAATGATGTTTTTTTCCTAGAAAGAAACAAAAAAATTTCAAAAAAATTTTTTAACAACTTTTTACGTTTTTTCTATGTTTTTTTTGTCCCAAAGTTTAAAAAATATTTTATTTATTTATTTATTTTACTTATTATCAAAAAAAAAATTGATCCATAAAAAATTGGGATTATTTTATTTATTTCAGAAGAATTTTTAAAATTACTGTTCAAAAAAAAATCCCAGTTTTTATTCGAAAATAATTAAGAAACTTTCCACAGAAATTTTAAAAAATATCTTCACATAAAAAAATTGTATAGGTAGATACCTAATATTTTTTCTCCAAAAAAAGAAAAGATTTTTGGATAGTTTTTATTCCAAAAAATCCTGAAACTTCCTTTAAAAAAATTTCTACACCAGAAGATTTGAGATTTCTCTATTTCAAAAAAAGTGAGTAATTTTTTGATTCGAAAACAATTTAGAAAAGTTTCTGAACCAAAAAATTCGTTTTCAATTTTTTTCTATTCCAAAAAATGAGAATTTTTCTCCAAAAAACAGAGACCCTCCTCCCCAAAAAATAAAAATATTTAATTTTTCAGAAAATTGAAGAAGAAAAAAATCTAAAAAATTGAGATTTTATACTCTAGAGTTCCAAAAGTATTTTTACATCAAAACGAAGTATTCAATTCCAAAACGGTGAATTTTAGATTTTTTATTTTAAAAAAATGAGAAATTTTCGCGAAAGTTTAAAATATTTTTACTTTAAAATTTTTTTTTTTTTTCATTCCAAGAAATGGGAATTTCACCCAAAAAATAGAAAATTCCATCCCCCTCGAAAAAAAAAATTTTTAAGAAAGTTAATTTTCTTCTTCAGAGAAATCACAATATTTTATGCTTTTTTTTTTTTTTTTTTTTTTTTTTGTTGAGAAGATGCAACAGTTTGAAAAAAATTTACTTAAAAATTCATGACTTCTCTTGACCTAGTGATTTTTTTGAAAAATTCATGACTTTCATGACCCTTTTTCAAACTTCATGACTTTTATGATTTTCATAACCGCTAGACACCCTGACTACCCTGATTTCATGATTGAAAAATTCTGAATTTTGTACCCAATTCTTTTTTCTTATTTTCTTAGGCTCTATAAAAAATTTTCTCAAGAATACTAGTAAAGATTTTTCGAGATTAACTATTTGTTTAAAAAATCGAGTTATCGCGAAAACTTGAAGAAATTTCAAATAATTTTTTTAATTTGTGAGAAATTTTCTCAAATTTCGTTTTTTTTCAATTTTCTGAAGCTCTTGAATATTTTTCTGAAGTTTCGTGAAAAATTTACAATATTTTCTGAAGAATATATTATTTGAACATTTTCGTAATAGCCGTTTTTTTCAAAAATGGGAATAATTGAAAAATTCAAAAATTTTTCATCAGAATGTCTCAGAATGGTCCCGAATAATGAGAACATTTTTTTTGGCAATTTTTCCAAAAAAATTGAATTCTGGGAAAATGTGAAATTGCCCACTGCAAAATGAACTTTTTTCAAAAATAGGAATAATTGAAAAACGATGAAATTTTTCGTCATAACCTCTCAGAGGGAACATGAATGATGAGTTTTTTTTTTTCAATTTTTCCAAAAAAAATTGAATTTTGGGAAATTGTGAAATTGCTTACTGCAAAATGAACTTTTTTCAAAAATAGGAATAATTGAAAAACAATGAATTTTTTCGTCATAACCTCTCAGAATGGACCGCAATAAAGAGGAAAAAAATTTTTGAATAATTCTTTCTAAGAAATTAAATATGTGAAATTTCCCGTGTAAAAAGGTCTGTGAAAAAACCGGACCTTTTTACATGGCAAAAATTATTTTTTTCCAAAAATGCGAATAATTGAAAAATTCAAAATTTTTTCATCATGACCTCTCAGAGTGAACCTGAATGATGAGAAAAAAATTTTTTTGGAAATTTTTCCAATAAAATTAAATTTTGGGAAAATGTGAAATTCCCTACTGCAAAATGAACTTTTTTCAAAAATTGGAATAATTGAAAAACCATGAATTTTTTCGTCATAACATCTCAGAATGGACCCGAGTATTGAGAAAAAAAAAATTTTATGGATTGAGTTGTTGAACTTTTTCACCAAAATTTTCCAAGTAATTTACTTTTTACAAATTTTTTTCCAAAATAATTTTTTAACCCTATATTTGGAAATTTTTTGTGAAAAGATTTCAAAATTCTTTAAAAAATTTAGTAGGTCTAATATACAAAAAGATATTTCAAAAATTTTTATTAATATCTTTGATACACAAATTTTTTTGAAAAAAATCCAAAAAAAGTGAAGGTTTAAAAATATACCTACTTAGAATTCTTCTCTCTATCGATCAAGAAATTTGAAACAAAATTCTGAAAGAATTAATTTTTTTTAATATTTGAAAGACATTTTTTTCATGAAATTTTAATTTTCAATATTAAGGGGGGGGGATAAAAATTAAAGGCAACCTATTTTTATAATTTTCAAAACTTTATTCAATTCTTCAAATTTGACAGTAAGTATTTAGAAATTTACCAAGCTTCAAAATTTTTTTTAAATTGTTGGAAATTTGAAATTTATTACTTTTTAAGCTTTGATAAATTTTTCAACTTTTTCAATTAAAAATCTAAACCAATTCAAATGATTTAGAAAATCTTTAAAATTTGAGATTTTTTAGAAATAACCTAAAAAATTCATGATTGGATAAAATTGCATTTTTTGTGATTTAAAATTTTTTGAAAACTCTTAGTTCATTTTTTAAAATTTGATAATTTTTGTAATTTTTTTGTACCTAGTGTTCATCTTCTAATTTTGGAAAACATTTAAATTGAAAATAATTTGAATTTATCCAATTTTCGAAGTTCAACATTAAAAGAAATAGTCTTCCATCTAATATTTCCAAAAATTTTAAAGAAGGAAAGATTTTTAAAATTTGGTGAGAATTCAAAATTACAAAAAAATTCCAGGATTTTATAAAAATTTGGTCATTTTTAAAAATAGGATTCATTTTAACGTTTGATTTTTTAAGGTTTCAAAAAAGTGAAATTCGGAAAAATTTTTATTTGAAAAAATTTCTTTTTGGAAACCTGCAAAAATTTTGCTTTATGATTTAGAGATTTCGTTGGACGCGAAGAACCTCTCTGGAGAAAAAATTATGTAAACAAAATTGCACTACAGTGAGATAATTCTGAAAAAATGTCATCATCTGAAATTCTTGGATGAAAAATTCTCTAGAAAAAAATTGAATAGGTACGTATATTATATACCTAGTACCTAAAGTTAAAAAAAAAAAATTGTGAGAAGTTTTCTTGAAAAATGTTTAAAAATTTTTTTAATTCAAAAATTTCAATACCTGTATTTTTTCAATTTTCCTCTCTTGAAAAATTGATTGAAATCCATTCTAAAATATACTAATTAGAAGAAAAGGGTTCGAATTTTTTTCTGAATTTTTTTCCGAATAGGTATTAAATAGGCACAAAAAAAAATCGATTTCACAATAATGTGATTAATTGAAAAAATTAAATTTTCTATTTTTATCTGAAATCAGTATTATCATTAAAACCAGAGGGGTAAAATTATTTCCAAACCTTACTATTTTTTTTTAAATCCAAAACTAGATAACTAATGTTTAGACCTACAGTTGATAATTGAATGGGAAATCTGCTATGGCAGTCGCGAAAGAGAGGACATCAAAGTGAAGAAAATATTCGAGTCGATCCTAAGAACTCGTATACCTCCTGGCTCCTTGAAATTTCCAAGAGATTCACTTGTTGCAACAAACCGAAAGATAATTTTATCAACTTGTGACAACTTAAACCGCTTAAAACATGATCTTCGTTTGCTCGAAGATGAAAATTGAAACAACAAAATACTAAAATACCCACATATTTTTGTTCGTGATGAATAACGACGACGACGACAACGACAACATGGCAATAAAATAATTGGAAAATTTGTAAAGCTCGTTGGAAAAAGAAGCGGGTAAACGTCGCTAGTGTCTTTCGTCAGTTCGCAGTTCACACCTGGAGTGCCAAGCCAACTCTGGAAAGCACTTATACGATAGATACGGTTAAATATTCATAGACCAAATGAAAGTTACGTTTGTCAAAAAGAAAACTAGTAAATTTAGCGCAGCAGGAAGGGTGCAGAATGGGTTAACAACGTGAAAAAGCTAATGGATTTTAAACGCGGAGCAAACGGCGAAATCAAATATTAATGGCGAAGAACAACACAAAAAAGATTGGAATTAGAAATGGCGCGAATTTCTATACATTTACAAAAGAAATCCTCAAGAGAGATTCGCGTTCTGGAGGTTTTTTTTCTCTCTGCCGCGACGTGAAGATGTGGAGCGTCTCGACGCTTGCAAGTTTCCGCTCCGCTCCTCTGCGCTGCGAGGCGAAAATAACATAATAATAAACTTAGCGTGCATTTTCTACAAAATAAACGCGACACGACAAAAGAAAAGTCAGAAATAAGGAGGCTTTTAAATGAGACACGCGGGTGGGGGAGGGGGCCTGGCACGAATAGGCGAAAAAGGTAAACTCGCCGATACGAATTGAAAGTAAAATCGGCTCCGGAGTCTGGGAGCACGCAGCACCGCGACGTCGGCGGCGTCGGGAGCACAAAAGCGATTAAATTCGTACCGTTTCGTAGCGTTGATTGCCGTTTGCTGGATTGGACAGAACCTCTTCCCTCCTCTACTTTTACTGCCTACGCTACGCCTCTAATTACTGGAATTAATTAACTTGTCTTTCTCGTCGTAATTCACCGAGTATTTCGTCAGAAGTGCTTACCAAGTCGTTTTCGTGCTTCCTCTTTTTTTTTCTTCTCCGAAAAAATCCCTTCTGTCGTGTTTTCTTCCCCTATCACTCTAACTCTCTCCCTCTCTCTCTCTCTCTCTCTCTCTCTCTCTCTCTCTCTCTTCGCATCTCACTGTCGCAGCCTCTCTCCGTTGTTCACGTTTTTCTTAATTGTTTTCCTTATAGAATTTGCCGAAGATGTCGCCGCCATCGCCATCGCTTTGTACTCGATTAAAAACGGTGTTGCATCGTTTTTGACAACTTACCTCGCGATTGCGAATAATTCCCTATACATTCGTTCCCAATCCCATTTCCCCTTACTTTTTTATTCTCATCTATGTCCGTTGTCTGCGCTTTCGGTACGACTCATTTCACCCATACAAATCTTTTCCCTCGACATTTGACGCGTATACAGAATTTCAGAAAAGGTCGAATTCGAATATTACTTATACAAAATCTAAAACTCTCACAAAAGATGATGAAAAAAGGAGTGTAAAAATCGATTGCGTGATAAACGATACGTAACAGGCGTGAAGTAGAATTATAAGTGAATTATAAAGTGGTCCGTGGGGGAGGGGGGGGGGTGTATTTTGCAAAGGTCACTGGTGGCTCTGCTATGACAGTGAGATTTCTCCGGGGAGATATTTCGGTCCCACTTCCACTTGTAGGTACAGGATACAAGTCTAGCATCGTGGATTTGATGGTCTTGCTCTTGGTGGTTCGGTTCGGTTGTTTCATGGCATAGCAGTATAAACGGACGCGTGTGTACTGCGGAAATGTCGCCGGCTTACGTAATCAACCCTCTAAAATAGCGCCAAGTTATCAAAATTCCATTACTGTCCGACAAAACGTAGGTAGAGTGTGCAGACTACCGGTACAGAAGTTAAGAGTACTAAGAATACTACGACTCGTCTCTGCCTTCTGGTCAACGTGCCATTTAAAACGCATTAATTATCCCGCAGTCTCGCTGCGAGTTCGGTGCAGCTTATCATTTCTGCGAGCTTTTTTTTTAGGTATTTACTTTTTTTCATTTAAAAAAGATTGGCTGGTTTAAGGAGAAATGTAGGTTGTAGTTGTAGATGTTGGTAAAACGTACGACCCGAGCAGCACAATCGAAAAATTATCGAAATAAAAAAATCGACAGAATATCGAATTCGATAAAGTGTTGCGTTAGTTCCGCCTAAATCGTGAAATTATCTTTCGATATATAGATAGATTATCGACGAATTATAGTTAGCAAAAATTTCGAGATTATAGTAAGATATTTTATCGATAATATATCTATAATATCGAAAGATAATTTCACGATTTAGGCGGAACTTTTGCGACACTTTATCAAATTCGATATTCTGTCGATTTTTTATCGATTTTTTATTCCGATTTTTCGTCTTTTACTAGCTTTTTTCTATAATTAAAAATCATTAATTAGCATAATTCATACATTAAACTATGCCTAAACACATTATTCAGGTTACCGTAAGAGGATCATTTCAGAAAAAGTCAAAAAAAATTATAAAAAATCTGCCACCCGTGGGGCTTGAACCATCTACCTCCTGCATGGTAATCCTCTTCCTTAACCACTATGCCATACCTTATCGTTGAGGAATTAGCAATAAAACGCTTATAATAGACAGTTTAGTACTTCCAGACGTGTTGGACTTAGAACAATTTGCACCAATTTGGAAATTATTTCAAATATCGTCACAAAATCGTTGAAAAATCGTTCGACAAATTTCAGATTATTTGTCGATAATGTAGTTTCAAATATCGCCACAAAATCGTTGAAAAATCGAATTCGAGAAATTTCAGATTACGTGTCGATAATAAAGTTTTAAATATCTTCAGAAAATCGTTAAAAAATCGAATTCGAGAAATTTCATATTACGTGTCGATAATATATTTTCAAATATCTTCACGCAATCGTTAGAAAATCGAATTCGAGAAATTGCATATTATGTGTCGATAATATATTTTCAAATATCTTTACAAAATCGATAAAAAATCGGATTCGATAAATTTAATATAATCTGTCGATAATATAGTTTCAAATGTCGTCAAAAAATCGGTAAAATATCGAAGTCGAGAAATTTCATATAATCTGTCGATAATATAGAACATAGTTTTAAATATCTTTACAAAATCGTTAAAAAATCGTATTCGATAAATTTAATATTCTTTGTCGATAATGTAGTTTCAAATATCTGCACAAAATCGGTGGAAAATCGGAATCGATAAATTTAATATTCTTTGTCGATAGTATCGTTGACAAATATCGTCATAAAATCTTAATAATATCGAATTCGATAGTTTTTAGATTTTTTGCCTATGAAATTGTACCGATAAATCTTTATAATATCGTGAGAACATCTATAGATTTTCAAACGATTTTTTATCGATACGTTACATCTTCCGATATTATCGATCGAGCGTGCCGCTCGGGGAGTATTGAAAGGCAACTTCCACAATGAGATGCTTTATCAAACGGTTATAGTTTTCAATTTTTTGGAAGATGTCCACTTTTGAAACAGAATACCTATCGCTCCCCGAGCGGCACACTCGATCGATAATTTCGGAAGATGTAACGTATCGATAAAAAATCGTTTGAAAATCTATAGATGTTCTCACGATATTATAAAGATTTATCGGTACAATTTCATAGGCAAAAAATCTAAAAACTATCGAATTCGATATTATTAAGATTTTATGACGATATTTGTCAACGATACTATCGACAAAGAATATTAAATTTATCGATTCCGATTTTCCACCGATTTTGTGCAGATATTTGAAACTACATTATCGACAAAGAATATTAAATTTATCGAATTCGATTTTTTAACGATTTTGTAAAGATATTTAAAACTATATTATCGACAGATTATATGAAATTTCTCGACTTCGATATTTTACCGATTTTTTGACGACATTTGAAACTATATTATCGACAGATTATATGAAATTTCTCGACTTCGATATTTTACCGATTTTTTGACGACATTTGAAACTATATTATCGACAGATTATATTAAATTTATCGAATCTGATTTTTTACCGATTTTGTAAAGATATTTGAAACTATATTATCGACAAATAATATGCAATTTCTCGAATTCGATTTTCTAACGATTGCGTGAAGATATTTGAAACTATATTATCGACACGTAATATGAAATTTCTCGAATTCGATTTTTTAACGATTTTCTGAAGATATTTAAAACTTTATTATCGACACGTAATCTGAAATTTCTCGAATTCGATTTTTCAACGATTTTGTGGCGATATTTGAAACTACATTATCGACAAATAATCTGAAATTTGTCGAACGATTTTTCAACGATTTTGTGACGATATTTGAAATAATTTCCAAATTGGTGCAAATTGTTCTAAGTCCAACACGTCTGGAAGTACTAAACTGTCTATTATAAGCGTTTTATTGCTAATTCCTCAACGATAAGGTATGGCATAGTGGTTAAGGAAGAGGATTACCATGCAGGAGGTAGATGGTTCAAGCCCCACGGGTGGCAGATTTTTTATAATTTTTTTTGACTTTTTCTGAAATGATCCTCTTACGGTAACCTGAATAATGTGTTTAGGCATAGTTTAATGTATGAATTATGCTAATTAATGATTTTTAATTATAGAAAAAAGCTAGTAAAAGACGAAAAATCGGAATAAAAAATCGATAAAAAATCGACAGAATATCGAATTTGATAAAGTGTCGCAAAAGTTCCGCCTAAATCGTGAAATTATCTTTCGATATTATAGATATATTATCGATAAAATATCTTACTATAATCTCGAAATTTTTGCTAACTATAATTCGTCGATAATCTATCTATATATCGAAAGATAATTTCACGATTTAGGCGGAACTAACGCAACACTTTATCGAATTCGATATTCTGTCGATTTTTTTATTTCGATAATTTTTCGATTGTGCTGCTCGGGTCGTACGTTTTACCAACATCTACAACTACAACCTACATTTCTCCTTAAACCAGCCAATCTTTTTTAAATGAAAAAAAGTAAATACCTAAAAAAAAAGCTCGCAGAAATGATAAGCTGCACCGAACTCGCAGCGAGACTGCGGGATAATTAATGCGTTTTAAATGGCACGTTGACCAGAAGGCAGAGACGAGTCGTAGTATTCTTAGTACTCTTAACTTCTGTACCGGTAGTCCGGTTTTTTCACGGACCTTTTTACATGGAAAATTTCACATATTTAATTTATTAGAAAAAATTGTCCAAAAAAAATTTTCCTCATTGTTGGGGTCCATTCTGAGAGGTCATGACAAAAAAATTCATCGTTTTTCAATTATTCCTATTTTTAAAAAAAGTTATTTTGCAGTGGGCAATTTCACATTTTCCCAAAAATCAATTTTTTTGGAAAAATTGCCAAAAAATTTTTTTTTTCATTATTCGAGTCCATTCTGAGAGGTTATGATGAAAAAATTTACGATTTTTCAATTATTCCTATTTTTGAAAAAATCTCATTTTGCAGTGGGTATTACACATTTTCCCGAAATTCAATTTTTTTTGGAAAAATTGCCAAAAAAATTTTTTCTCATTATTCGGGACCATTATGAGACATTCTGAATTTCTGATGAAAAAATTTTGAATTTTTCAATTATTCGCATTTTTGGAAAAAATTCATTTTTGTCATGTAAAAAGGTCCGGTTTTTCACGAACCTTTTTACATGGGAAATTTCACATATTTAATTTCTTTGAAAAAAGTGTTCAAAAATTTTTTTTCTCATTATTCGGGTCCATTCTGAGAAGTTATGACGAAAAAATTAATGATTTTTCAATTATTCCTATTCTTGGAAAAAATTTATTTTCACCATGTAAAAAGGTCTGGGTTTTTCACGGACCTTTTTACATGGGAAATTTCACATATTTAATTTATTAGAAAAAATTGTCCAAAAAAAATTTTCCTCATTGTTGGGGTCCATTCTGAGAGGTCATGACGAAAAAATTCATCGTTTTTCAATTATTCCTATTTTTAAAAAAAGTTAATTTTGCAGTGGGCAATTTCACATTTTCCCAAAAATCAATTTTTTTGGAAAAATTGCCAAAAAAAATTTTTTCTCATTATTCGAGTCCATTCTGAGAGGTTATGATGAAAAAATTTACGATTTTTCAATTATTCCTATTTTTGAAAAAATCTCATTTTGCAGTGGGTATTACACATTTTCCCAAAATTCAATTTTTTTTTGGAAAAATTGCCAAAAAAAAATTTTCTCATTATTCGGGACTATTATGAGACATTCTGAATTTCTGATGAAAAAATTTTGAATTTTTCAATTATTCGCATTTTTGGAAAAAATTCATTTTTGCCATGTAAAAAGGTCCGTTTTTTTCAAGGACCTTTTTACATGGGATATTTCACATATTAAGGCAATTTCTTAGAAAAAATTGCCCAAATTTTTTTCCTATTATTCGGGTCCATTCAAAAGAGGATGGAAAAATTCATGATTTTTCAATTATTCCTATTTTTGAATAAAGTTTTAATCTTGCAATGGGCAATTTCGCATTTTCCCAAAATTCAATTTTATTGAAAAAATTGCTAAAAAATTTTTTTTCTCATCATTCGGGTTCACTCTGAGTGGTTATGATGGAAAAATTCTGAATTTTCCAATTATTCGCATTTTTGGAAACAATTCATTTTTGCCATGTTGGTAATCGTTTTCAGAAAAATTTTCAAAAAAAATTACAGAAAGAAATCATTAATTCGCTAGAAATTTACATTACAAATACTTTTCCAGAACGAAAAATTTTGCTTTTTATTGAATTTTTTTCTACAAAATTTTGAAGTCTATTTTTAAAAAAAAATGTTTGCTCAATTTCTACTCATACAAACATTTTTTTGGTATAACTTCTCTAAAACTACCTTTTGAAGTAAACTTGCATTTTTAGGTGGATTTTTTTTTTCAAAATAATTATTTAGACTTTTTTTTTGTCTCCCATAAGGTGATTTCGGAGTCTTTCGTGAAGTTTTTAATGTGAGATGTTATCTATTTACTATAAAATCAAAATTTTGACTAAAAACCAAAATGAACGAAAAAATGACAAAAACTGACTACCTTTGAATTCTGCGCTGATAAAAATATCAAATAGATACAAAAAAAAAAAAAAAAAATACCATTGCAACGCACATAAAATTAATATGAAAATTTCAAAAAATACTACAACGAGACAACAAATTAAAATTCAAATATGATACAACGAGACGACTCATAAAATTGACTCGTTCGTAGGGTGTACGAGTACGAGTGGCAGTCGACATTTCGCAAAAAGCAGCAAAGAAAGCAAAACGAAAAAACAATTAAAAACGAAATAAAAATAAAACTCGTACATGTGCGGAGAAGAATATGAGAAATATTTGTCAACTGGTACAATAAAGTGCTCTTGATCGGTTTAATATCTTTCCCCTAAAATGAATAAAAAATTTCTACTATTTCCTCAATAAGAGAACACGAATGTAAACAGTTTCGCGGATGGAAAACATGTGCATGAAAAAAATTTAATATGTCGTCTTTTTTTTCTGCTACCGATGCTGTTTTTTTTCTTTCGTTTTAATGCGGCTTGTTTGGTATATACACGAGAGTGTGTTTTGAATTTTGTATAATATATTTCTACTTGAATTTTTTTTTTTTTTTTGCATTTCGACTAAAAACACAAAAATGTACCAGGGTATTATTTACGTTTATATTAAAATGATATAAGAATATATTTAGTTAATTGGGTACATTAGAGGTATGCGACGAATGTTTACGTTATTCGCCGGCTCAAAAGATACTCGTACGAGTACAGAGTACACACTACACACTTGACTAATGCCAAATCTGTGCGACTATTTTTCATAAGAGCCGTAACCGAAATTACAATCAGTACCAATTTAGTTGATTTATTAAGTCGGATGACGCTTATGGTGAAAATACAACGCCATTATTTGGGTCGTACTCGCGCTTACGCCCGACCAGCCCGTTATTTACGTTCGAATAATTCATGTCGAGCTTAAAAACGATTATTTATCAAGGAATATACACACGTACGTATATCCACACTAGTTTCGTGACCTCACTTAACGTTTAATAGATTACCGTAGTAAAAATTTTCATCGTACCTATTAATTCGCGACCAATGTGTGCATTCTGTGTACACCTGCATCCGAAATTTTCGGCTTTCTCCCCCCCCCCCCCACCCACCCCCGCCTCACCCTCCTCCATCACACTCAAAAATTCACCGAAACCTCGTAAAAATTATGGTACTTGCGCGAACTCGAAGCCCGCATTAAAGTTATATGAGACTTTTCGAATTACAAATTGATTAGCAAACTCGCCGGTGATCTTTCTTTTTTAAATACTCCACAAGCTCGCTTTTCAATCTCGCCAGCACTTTCTTTTTCTCTTTTACTTCGAAACGTTTTCATACTAAATTACCAAACTTTTCCATTACAAAGCTCGCCGTTTAAAGGCGAATGTGTTTAATCCATTAAGGTGGAATACGTTTAGAGCGCCGCAAAACCAAAAATGTCTCGTGCTCGTCCGACAATTCTTGCTATTTAAACCTGGTTGCGAATTTACAATTACAATACCAACGTACCGTTGAGAGAGTTTAGCTTCATTTTAGGATTTTTCGACGGGTGGAATTATTTTTGCTTCTCACAAATTTCATTTTTCTATCACATGTTGGAAATTTTTCAAATTTTGAATTTTTTAAGAATTTAAAAATCTTTCAAACTTGAAAAATTTGCGTTTACAATTTTTTTGAACAATTAAGAAGAATTTAAAAAAATCATTCAGCATTTAAAATTTAAAAATTACGTTATTTCGAAAATATGCAAAATTTTCAGAATTTATAAAACTTTAGAAATTGATTCAATTTTGAAAATTTTGTTATGATTCAAAAATAACCAAAATTCAAATTTTTGTCGAATTTCAGAATTTTTTGAAAGTCTGAAATTCAACCAAATGCATATGATTTTTTTCACACAAGAAAATTGATGATTTTTTCACAAAAAATTGATTTTTTTTTTCACAGAAAAACTAAATGATTATTTTCACACAAAAAATTGACGATTTTTTCTCACAAAAATTGGTAAATCATTTTTTCTCTATGAAGAAGAGTGATTTTTCATGTTGAAAAATATAGGATCTCCCAACCCACACTTTTCATGTTGAAAAATATGGGATCTCCCAACCCACTAATTTTTTCTCTTTAACAAGATGGGTGACTTTTTTTCTTCGGAAAATGAGTGTTTTTCTCTTCCAAAAAATACCTATGTGGGATTTGTTTTAAATGTATCTACATGATTTAGTAGTGTGAATATCGAAAAAAAAATTCTTGAATTAGAGTTCTTTGAAAAAATTGTTCAAAACCCTTTTTTCTCATCATTCGAATCCATTATGAGAGGTTCTGATGAAAAAATTCAGAATTTTTCAATTTTCATCATTTTTGGAAAAAATTGATTTCGTCTTTTGAATTTCACATTTTCCAAAAATTGACCTCCTCTGAAAAAATTGCTCAATTTTTTTTCTCATTATTCGGGTTTATTCTGGGAGGCACTGATGAATAAATTCCGAATTTTTCAGTTTTTCCCGTGTTCAGAGAACTTGATGTGAATTTCAAATTTTCCTTGAATTCAACTTCTTTGAAGAAATTGCTCAAATATTTTTTTTTCTTATTATTTGAGTTTGTTCTGAGAGATTCTGATAGAAAATTCTGAATTTTTCAATTTTTTCCATTTTTTAAATAGATTGATTTAGTAGTGTGAATATCAAAAAAAAATTTCTTGAATTAAGAGTTCTTTGAAAAAATTGTTCAAAACCCTTTTTCCTCATCATTCCGGTCCATTATGAGAGGTGCTGATGAAAAAATTCTGAAGTTTTCAATTATTCCCATTTTTGAAAAAAATTCATTTTGCCATGTAATAAGTACCAAATGGTACTTTTAACATGGTGAATTTTAAGTTTTCCCTAAATTTAATTTCTTTGAAAAAATTGCTCAAATCAATTTTTTCCTCATTATTATTTTGAGTCTATTCTGAGAGGCTTGGCACACCTTGGCACACATTCGCACACTTTCGCCAACCTTCGCCAACATTCGTTAACCTTCGCCAACCTTCGTCAAACTTCACCAACCTTCGCCAACCTTAGCAGACCTTCGCTACCGTACCGTACCATACCGTACGTACCACATACCAAACCACATACCAAACCAAACCAACCCTGAAACATTGCTTAAATTAATTTTTTTCTTATTATTCGAGTCTGTTCAGAGAAATTCTGATAGAAAATTCTGAATTTTTCAATTTTTACCATTTTCGGAAATATTGATAAATGACCAAAATTACGATTTTCATCAAATTTTGGAAATGTTTCCAAATTTTAAAACTTTATTAATAGGTACATTAACATTACATATACTTACATTTTGATTTTTTTTTGTTTCAATTTCGAAAATTCCCTTAATTTGAAAAATATTGAAAATTTTTAAAACCAAGCCAAACAGAAAAAAAATCATATTGTGCTTAAAAGTTATCATCTAATTTTTGGTGCTCTACACTTTTAGTGGAAAGATTTTCATTTCATTATTTTGAGAAGGAGAGGGAAGAAAAATTACTTCTCCAGAGCTTCGTTCGAAAAAAATTTAAAAAATTGAAATTCCGTAAAATTGAAGAATTCCATTCCTCAAAAAAATTTCGAATTTTTTTCTACATTAAAATATTTTTATTGCAATTTTTTTTCAAAGTAGTTATAGATACTCGAAAAAAACAATTTTTAATGTATTCCAAACAAATAAAAAAATTTGAGAAATTGAAAAAATATTTTTTTAAAGATATGATACCACCTAAGTATAGGTAAATAAATTTTTGTACCACTTTTTTGAAAAAAAAAAATCTACGTTATTTGGAGTAAAAAAAAACAGATATTTTTTGGAATAAAAATGTTCTTGAAAAAGATCTCAATTTTTCGTGAAAAAATTCGAATATTCGTGAAATAAAAAATGGCTTGATTTTTCAATTCTTGAAAAATTAAAAATATTTTTTCTATAAAAGAAATACCTATTGATTTTTTTTACTTCAAAAATTAAGAATTTCTGTAGGTACTTTTACTCGTGAAAAATCGGGCTATTTTTTATTCCACGAATATTCAAATTTTTTCATGCAAAATTGAGATCTTTTCCAATAAATTTTTTATTCCAAAAAATACCTATTTTTTTTACTCCAAATAAACGTAGATTTTTCCCTTTGAAAAAATCAAAAGTTTTTTTTTTTTTTCAAGAAAAGTGGTAGGTACAAAATTCATTTACTTACCTATAAGAATCATTTTTTTCTGAATTAAGAGATGGTTTTTTTGAAAAAATTAAAATATTCCGATCTAGGTCCATAAAAACCAAAAATTGAAAATATTTTTTTTGCTGACTTCGAAAATTTGAGATACCTACCTAATTCCTCCTATCTTATAAGAACATTCAAATACAAAAGCATTGAGATTTTTTTCTCCAAAAATGGGCTGGCTGGATAATATTTTCATCTATCAACTCCAAAAAAAAGTCAAGGATTTTTCTTTTAAATCCTGGAAGATTTTTTCCCCTGAAATGATTGAAAGGCCATTTTCTCTAAAAACAAGTTTCCTTCCTCAGAAAAAAAATTCTGCAAAAAAATTTCAATAATTAGGTATTTTTTAATTTTATTGTTTTTAGAAAATATTTTAAAATTTGTATTCCACAAAATTAAAAAAAATAAAAATTTAACTTATTTCAAAATTTGAGAAAATTTTTCATATAAAACAACTGGTTAAAGGAAGGGCTGGAGCAGCAATGTACTTCCTGGGAGGGGGGGGATTGGTAATTTTCTCTTTCAAATTAACGTTCATTTTTCAAAAAAAAAAAAAAAAAAAAAAAAAAAAAAAAAAAAAAACATTTTACTGACTATAAGGAAGTAAAACTCGGGCCCCAAATTCCGAAAATGCTCCGAGGGCTCCAAACAAAAATGACAAATACTCGACAGAAATTATTCTCGAATTGAAAAATTTGATCCAAAACTGTTCACTCGCGGGCCCCAATCGCACGTACATTCGCGAGACTCGAAATAACAATGAGACGTATAGTGTATGTATTTACGCGACCGGAATTCATTTAATAGAAATTTCGCTACAGTCGCAGTCTTTCGGCTAATCAGTCAAGAAGTTGAATTGCGGTTTTCATTCGAAAGGACAATATATCTATCGGTGTTGGATCTGGATGGTAACGCAACGGTAAGCCCGAAATGGCAGTGGCAGTTGAATATTAGAACGGGGGCTATTCTACAGGTTAATACGTAGCTACATCTTTTCGGGTGAAAAAAGAGAAAGGGACGCGCGTGTTGAAAAGAAAATGAATAAAATATCGGGCGAAAGTCTGCAGCATCCATATCCGGTAGCAGGCGCCTTTAGCTTTACCTATCTACGCAGGCCATTTCGTATTTATACTGTATTTTTTTGCTCGCCTTCGCCTCGCCAGCCTGGTAGTTTTCGACTCTTGCTCGTTTAATAATTCATCGCTCGTTCGAAGCAATAATCGGTATACTTATTTATTACCTATGTTGTGTTTCAGCGAAACGCCGCACGCGTCCTTCAAAGATGAAGATGAGCAAAGTGGGTAACCAGACGAATTCGCAAGACCCTCAAGCGGTGAATTCGCGAATATTCGTCGGCAATCTGAACACCTTCCAGTGCAGTAAAACAGACGTAGAAAGAATGTTCCAACGATACGGCCGCCTAGCAGGTAAATTTTTTATTCGATTATCATCCCATTCCCATTCCCATCCCATATCTCCATCCCTATCCGCTGCTATCTGTATACATGTGAACTAAAACACGTGATGCCTTGCCATGCCGATTGAAAGTCGTAGACGAGACACGAGGCAACCCCATCCAATACAGAAATATCCTACGAGTAGGTAAAAGCAACCCGTGCTACACCGATGATGCAAATGTTTTCTGGACAAATGTATTCAAATTCGTATTTATTGCCTGGTTTCGCGTGTAAATGTAAATTCCTTCAATTTCCATATTTCCACTGCAATTTCTCACGCTCGTATAGCAATTTCGAGCAGCCACAACGCATCGCATCGGTGGCGTAACCGGCTGGGGCTCATTCCGCGATAAAAACCGACCAACGTTGTTATTCGCCATCCGAATTAAAATAATTCGCTATCCGCCAAACTCGCGTCGGAGCTTCGAATTTTTATTAAACGTAAAAAAACATGAAGTTTAACTCCCAGCATGGCTGGCGTTACCCCAGTTGCCCTCGTGCTCGAGCACCACACGAGATTTCTCAAGTGGTGCAAAGCACCACGTGAAAAATACCGACCTGCGCAAAAACTTTGAATTCAATGTGTAAAAAATTTTACTCAATAAAAAAATTATAATTTTTTGGAGATTTGGGACCCTTTTCAAATTTTTTAGAATGAAAATTTTTTACAATTTTTTTGAAACGATTTTTTTCAATTTTTTTGAATAAAATTTTTTTTACAATTTTTCAGAATGAATTTCTTTTTAAAATTTTTTAGAACGTTTTTTTTCTTTAATTTTTTAGAATAAATTTTTTTTCAATTTTTTTGAATGAAATTTTTTTACAATTTTTCAAAATGACATTTTTTTCAATTTTTTAGAATGAAATTTTTTCACAATTTTTTTAGAATGATTCATTTTCTTCAATTTTTTTTACAATTTTTTAGATTGAATTTTTTTTCAATTTTTTTGGAATGAAATTTTTTAAAAATTATTTAGAATGAATTTTTTAAAAATTATTTAGAATGAAGTTTTTTTAAAATTATTTAGAATGAAATTTTTTTACAATTTTTCAGAACGTTTTTCTTCTTGAATTTTTTAGAATGAAAATTTTTTACCATTTTTGTAGAACGATTTTTTTTCTTTAACCTAATTTTTTAGAACGATTTTTCTTCAATTTTTTAGAATGAAATTTTTCACAATTTTTTTAGAACGATTTTCTTCTTAAATTTTTTAAAATGAAAATTTTTTAACATTTTCATAGAACGATTTTTTTTATTTAATTTTTTAGAATGAGTATTTTTTACAATTTTTCAGAATGAAATTTTTTTTCAATTTTTTATAATGATACTTTTTCAATTTTTTAAAATGAAATTTTTTCACAATTTTTTTAAAACGATGTTTTTCTTGAATTTTTTAGAATGAAAATTTTTTACAATTTTTCAAAATGAAAATTTTTACAATTTTATAGAACGAAATAAGATTTTCCAATTTTTCAGGATAAAAAAGTTCTAATTTTTTGGAATAACAGTTTTCAAGTTCCTAATTTTTTTTAAATGAATAATTTTTCATTAAAAAAAAATACTTTTTCCACATTTTTTAAATAATGATTATTTTTTTGAAATAAAAAAATGATTTCTCAAATTTTTCCAGAAAATTTGAAACATCAATATAATATGAGGTCGGTCGTATGGCAAAATTGAAGAGAAATCGAGTGATAAAAAAATTAACCGATTTTTGTGCATCAGATAATCGAGATTCTACTTTATTTATGTATAATATGAAGTATTTCTTTTTGTGAAAAAATTTACATTATTTTCACCCACCCGCTCCCCGCCCCCACAACATGAGCACCACTTGAGAAAATAATGATCCGCCGGCTATGACTCGCAGCATCATCATCTCGATTTTTTTTATAAATACGTATGTCGATAAACTGACGAATGAAAAAGACATCTTTTTTGGCGCACGAAACGCACAAAAAGTACGAATTTCGTTTCAGGTGTCAAATTATCTCGCGTATGTGTTATCGTACGTACATTTATTTAAAAGTAAACACATGCGACAAATCGGATGACTAAATAGGTAAAACATCCTCGCTGCTTGTTCGTCGGTCGTATGCACCTATCTATACTATACTACCTACGTATAGAAACTTGTTGCCAAAATTGTGACGGAAATTTAGTACTATGTAATGGCTAACGAATCAACCTCGGCAAATATTTTAATTTATCGCCAAATTCGAATCCAATGTGCTGATAGATTTCTTTAGATTTTACGTAGAACGTGGCGTACGAGTGTGCTTTACCTCGAGATCTATAAAATATAATGCTCACTGCAGATGAGAAACTTCGAGTGGGCGTTCAGAATATATTTCGTTGACCGATATAAATTAATGTCGGAGTGTTCTCCATAACTGTTTTCATTTGAAAATACGAAAAATAGAGAAAAATTTCAAATTGCATTTAACCAATGCAAAAAGCTACCCTCATTTGGTGAATTTTTGAAAAATTATAAAATTATTCATTTTTTAAAAATTTTAATATTCAAAAAATTGAGAAAAATTCCAAGTTGCATTTAACCAATGCAAAAAGCTACCCTAAAAATCAATGCAAAATCTTCCTCTGGTGAATTTTTGTAATTTTGAAAAATTATCAATTTTGTGAAAATTTGAAAATACAAAAAATTGAGAAAAACTACAAATTTCATTTAATCAATGCAAAAAGCTACTCTAAGAATCAATGCAAAATCCTCCACTGGCAAATTTTTGTAATTTTAAAAAATTACCAATTTTTTGAAAATTTAAAAAATTGAAAAAAAAAATTCCAAATTGCATTTAATCAATGCAAAATCTTTCTCTCGTGATTTTTTGAAATTTTCAGTTTTGAAAAATTTTCAACTGCTTAAATTTTCTATGATTTTCCAATGTTATTCAATTTTTAATATTTTTGTGTGATTTAAAAAAAAAAAAAGATGAAAATAAAGAAACTGTTTCAAATCCTATTTAAAAACGTATTTAATAAATAGGCCATTTTGGATAGGCTTAGTTACCAATTGGTCTCACGTCAGCCCTGATCTCTAAGTAGGAATATTTGCCTAACTCCGTTCTTTAAAGGTTGAAATACAGCCTGTGAATTTTTTTTCAACTTTTAATAATAAGACTTGCGGACGCTAAATAAGGACAGTAGTGGTAATTTCTGGGGAAAGGGGGAAGATATGAACTGAATAGAAATCGACGCAACAGGTCGCTCGAAACATTATTTTCAATAAAAAAAAATTCTCGGTACCGTTTTATTTCCAATTTTCGCATAACGACAATCGTTGACCATCAAAAGAAAAAAAACTTGGGAAAAAATTTGAAAAATGTTATCATTGTTTACATTTTGTAACACGCCAGGTTAATTAAAAAAATTATACTCGAGCCGGTGTAACTGTTGGCGTTAACGTAGTACAGCTACACAGATATAGCAGCGTTTAATTTTTCGCGAATGAACTCGAACGTAGTTTGTCATAAAAGGGCAATTAACGTGGTCTAAAGTACCAATTACACGAAAAGTTCTATCGTCGTAAAAAAGGCGAGTAGTTAGAAATACCGTAAAGACAAAAAATTATGTTCGAAGTTCATTTTATGACGCGGCTCGACATCAGAATTAATGAAAATATGGACTTCGTAGTAGTACGTACGCGATATTATGTAAGGAAAAAGTTGAAATTGGCGTACTGCGTATACCGTATTCTTTGCTTATGTTATGGAGTGCCATGCCACACCGAGCCACTAAAAATTACACCAAAAACTCGCCAGCGACAATTTTATTCGACAAATTAACCGGTACAAAAAGAAAAAAAGAAAGAAAAAAATAATAAAAATAAAAACACTCGCGTACTTGACGCTTAACGAGAAGCTCGTTGGTTTCAAAAATTCCTCATCCCCTCGAGATGGGTGTTGTTATTTCCAACCGCCTGGGTGAGTGATTCATAGAAATGAATCAACTGGATCTCTGGACTTGGAATATTTCTTTCAAGTTTCGATTGACATTCATTTTATTCAAAATTGGAGGGGAAGGAAGGGTTAAATCAAAATTTTTGTAATATCCAAAATTAATCCTAAGTCTTTAAGCTATAACTTTTGTTTGAACTTTTTTTTAATTAGACCCCCCTCTCCACTGATTTTGCACCACACTTCGAAGATATAAAATAAAAATCCCAGATGAATGAGCGAGGAAGGAACTGATTAAAAAAATTTTCGTAGAGCAAGATCCTAAAAATAATTTTGGTCATAGTAAAAATTTCGATTGGATCTTTCCCTTTCCTCAAATTTCACATAATATCAGGTAGATACTTTTTCAAAATTTGTCGAAGGGGTCCAATTGAAAAAATTTTCAAACAAAACTTGTAGCTCGAAGTGTTGGAAATAATTTTAGTTATTACGAAAATTTCGATTGGAGCCATCCCTCCCCTTCAATTTCGAACAAATTACACGTTAATTGAAAGAAATTTTCCAAGTTCAGAATCTGACCTGATGGAAGTAGGTGATGTGAGCAATTTCGTTCATGTTCACTACAAATCCGAGCGACTACTCACCCAGGCTGGTGGAAATAACAACACCCCCCTCGGGAGCGGAGCGGAGCGGTCATTTTCAAACGCAATACGCCATACTCGTGTATTCTCGATGACGACTCATTCTACTTGAACGCCTGAATGCCAGTAATCGATCTGCCCAAGATCAACGCGTGAATATCGTGGGTACCTTCGTAAGTATTAACCGCCTCTAAATTCAACATGTGTCTAATAATATGATACTCGTCGGCGATTCCGTTACCTCCGAGCATATCTCGAGCAGTCCTGGCAATTTCCAGAGCTTTTCCGCAATTGTTTCTTTTAATAATGGAGATCATTTCGGGTGCCAGAAGTCCCTGATCTTTGAGCCTACCCACCTTGACCGAAGCCAAATAAGCTAACGAGATCTCGCTCAGTATATCGGCCATTTTCTTCTGAGGCAGTTGCTTGGCAGCCAGAGGTTGGCCGAATTGTACTCTGTCCAGTAAATACTGACGTGCGGTTTCTAGACAAAATTGAGCTGCTCCGGTTACACCAAAGGCGATCGTGTATCGAGCATTGGTTAAACATCCTAAAACGCTTTTCAGTCCTTCCGATTTTGGTAACTTATTGGTCTCTGGAATTTCGCATCCGTCCATCATGATCATGCCGGTGGTGTTGGCTCGCAACGAAAATTTTCCTTGAATTTTGGTCACTTCCAAGCCTTTGGTGCCTTTATCGACCAAAAATCCTCGTACTATGCCATCTTCGCATTTGGCCCATATCAGCAGCACATCCGCAATGGGCGAATTCGTGATCCAGGTTTTGCTACCATTCAACGTGTAAGTCTTTTTATCCGAATTGTAGACGGCTTTTGTTCGCATACCTGAAAAAAAGAAGAAAACAAATCGTCAACAGGTTGCGACTAAATGGTCGATTTCGCAAAGTTGGAGGCAAATTTACCAGCAGGATCACTTCCGGCGTTCGGTTCGGTTAATCCGAAACATCCGATGATTTCGCCTCTCGCCATTCCAGGCAAATACTTTTCCTTTTGCTCGTCGCTGCCGAGCTCGTAAATAGGCTGCATGACTAGAGAGCCTTGCACGCTCATCGCCGATCTGTAAGCGCTATCGACGTATTCAATTTCACGAGCGATTAAACCGTAAGCGACCGAAGAGACGCCCGCGCAACCGTACCCCTTCAACGTACAACCGAATGCGCCCAGTTCGCCTAGCTCGTTCATGATGTGTCTATCGAATTGCTCGTTTCGATGAGATAATAATATTCTGGGCATGAGCTTTTCGCGACAATACGAACGGAACGTGTCTCTTAGCATTACTTCGTCTTCGGTGAATTCGCTTTCCACGTTGAGCGGATCTTCCAGCTGGAATTTCGCCGCTAGAAGACGAGAGCTTTGCGAAAATTTTCGACGTAACGGTGCCTGACGATGGCATACTTGGCAGCATATGCTTTTAACTAGCGATAGTTTTGACAGCAACATTTTCCCAGGTTAAAAAATCTGAAAAAAAAATCAGTTAGGTGAAAATACTGTCGTGTCTGTATTCAAAAGGGAATAAAAAATAAAAATAAACCTGAGCAGGGGGAGGGAGGATAAATTACTCGTAAAAATTACCCAAGGCGATGGTGAGAAAAATCGTAGCGAAATTTTGAAGGGCATTGAACCCAAAGGGTCCACAAAATTACTCGAAAATACAGAAAATTTTGTCGTTTTTTGAATCTAACCATTTTTCCCATTTTGAAATTTTAATATTTAAAAAAAAGTTGAAAATCAAATTTAAAAAAAATTGCCAAATAATTTAGCTATACCTATTTTTCAAATTTATTCAATTTTTCTAATTTTTGATAATAACTATAAATTTTTTAAAAAATTTCGATATTCAAATTTTCAAAAAAAAATTACCTAAACAACCTTTTGATAATTACATTCCAACTAAGTAATCGAATAATTTACTACTTTTTCAAATTCACTCGGTTTTTCTAATTTTTGATGATATAAAATTTGCAAAAAAATTGTCTACAGTCGAATTTTCATAAAAAAAAAAAGACAAAACTCGAATTTTTTAAAGTTATTTCAACTTGTTAAAAGTGCTATTATTCGAATTTAATATTTTTAAAAACTATTTGTGACATAAATCACCCCCCCCCCCTAAAAAAAAATTAGGTAGTGGATTTTTCAAAGACCTGTTGTACCTGGAATTTCTGAAAATTTTATTCAACTCTTAACTCGTTGAATGTGTTATTTTTCGAATTTAGTCAATTTTTCTTATTTTTTGGTGACATAAAATTTTCAAAAAATTTCTGATGAACAAATTTTCGAAAAAAATGTCGAAACTGGAATTTTTTAAGATTATTTCAACGTGAAATTTTTCGAATTTAGGCAATCTGTCTCATTTTTTTCATATTATGCCACGTTTTGAGCGAATTTATAAAAAAAAAATGTTGAAACTAGAATTTTCGAAAATCATTTCAAATCGTCAAAATAATGTGTTAGTTATTTTTCAAATTTAGCAAATTTTTCAGATTTTTGAGATAAATTTTTTTTTAGAAATTTTTGATAGTCCGATTTTCAAAAAAATGTTGAAATTGGAATTTTTGAAAATTATTCCAACCTGTTGAATGTATAATTTTTCAAATTCAGTTAATCTTCCTATTCTTTCGATGATTTTAAAATTTTCAAAAAAAATGTGGTTGATGGCGAATTTAAAAAAAAATTAAAAAAAAATCAAAAATTATTCCAAATCGTCAAAATTTTGTGTTATTTTTCAAAATTTGTCAATCTTTCCGATTTTTGACGATAAATTTTAAAAAAAATTTGATAGTCGAATTTTTAAAGAAAAGTTGAAACTGAATTTCTTTGAATTAATTCAACTCGTTGAAACTCAAATTTTTGAAAATTATTCCAAATCGACAAAATAATGTGTTATTTTTCAAATTCAGCCCAAATTTTCCAATTTTTAAAGATATAAAATTTTCAAAAAAAAAAAAAAAAAAAATTGTTGAAACTAGAATTTTTGAAAATTATTTCAAATCGTCAAAATAACGTGTTATTTTTCAAATTTAGCAAATTTTTCAGATTTTTGAGGTAAATTTTTTTTTTAGAAATTTTTGATAGTGCGATTTTCAAAAAAATGTTGAAATTGGAATTTTTAAAAATTATTCCAACTCGTCAATAATGTGTTATTTTTCTAATCCAGCTAATTCTTCACTCCTTTTCATGGTATAAAATTTTCAAAAAATGAAAAAAAATGAAAAAAATTTGAATTTGTTAGAATAACTAATAGAATGATCATTAGCTGTTATACTCGGTGATATTTTTGTCTTTATCACCCACCTCCCTCCTTCAAGGTGAATTCTTTTTATGAAGAAATAATTCATTTTTTAAATTTTTTATATTATCAATGAGTGATACCAAATGGCCCTCATTTCAAGGAATAATGAAAAAATTTACAAATTTTCGAAGTTTTGCCTTTTTTCAGTTCTTACCTATCGAAGTTGCCCATTTTCATGAAAGTATGTAATTTACAATTTTTTATTTTTTCTCTATCTGAAATTTATATGGAGCCTTGAAGCCCACAAATTTCTCAAATAATTCCAAAATTAAAAAAAAAATGAACAAAATTTTTCGAATTCATAATTCAGAGTTCTTTTTTATGAGAAAATAATTCCAAATTTTTCATTTTGAATTTCAAGTGGCGCCTACTACAGCTCTCCTTCAATTTTTTAAAAATTGACCAATTTTGAAACTTTGGACTTTTTTGTTTTTAACTCATCAAACTCGTTTCTTTTTACGAAAAAATTATTTCAAATTTTTCATTTTCCCCCAAGAAAATTTCAAGTGATAAAAAAACCCTGATATTTTTAGAACCTCTGAAAATGTGAACATTTTTAAAGAATTTTTAATCGAGTTAGGAGCTGATGATACCTCTAAAGTAAAAAGCGTGATTTGAATGATGAATGAAAAAATGCTATCGACTTTAGAGAGGAGAAAAAGTTTTCCCCTGGCCCTCCTAATTCTAACATCACGTTCCGAAAAATGACTACCCAACCACTCCCCTTCCAGCCAAACACACAACTGTGTTTACAAACTGCAGTTGCACTCAATGTTCGGTCGGCTTACTTTCAAATGATTTTAATTTTACGAAACATTTAGTGCAATGAAAACTACAAAGGAGAGTTGAAATAAACGTAACAATTTATATAGAAAAACGTATGCATTTGCTACTTACCATGCAGCGTGAAGAATATCAAGGTTGCATTCAAATTATTACACGAAAAACTTGGTGGTCTTGTTTAAGACGAATTACAAACACATTCCACGTAGAAATAAAAATTACAAAAACTATCACTTGGACTTAGTTTTTATCTTTATGGCAAACATCACATAACCCGTTCGTAATTAGATGAAAAGCCAACACGAACTCGATGTAAATTATAACGAATTCCAACAATAATAATATTATTATCAGAATCCAATCCGAGGAATATTTTTTTTCGTTATCACACACGATATGGCAATATGCGCAGAAAAGGTGCGCGGTGCGCCTCTAGAAGTCTCGACCAAGTCTGATGACGTCATCGAGGATCACTTCACAGTCCACAGATCACAAATCAGCTGCGATTGCGAGTACATTACATACGTAGGGCAAAATACAAGTACTCGAGTGTCAATTCAATGCGTCATATTATTATTTTCCGTATTTTTCTCGTATGGCCTTGAATTTGTTTACACGAGGAAATTTTTTTTCAATTTCCACGAAATCAAAAGTGAAATAAAACAACAGAGACGTCTTCGTCGTCGTTGTCTTAAGTAAATGTAAATCCTTTTAATCGACCCCATCCCATATTACACGCATACCATAAATCTTCATTAATCTAAAGACGCAGAGGCGACGAAAAAGCTCGGCTTGACGTAATTATTATTGTTTATTTAAAGTTCGAACTGTTACGGTAGCTGGTTAGCAGCTCCCAGCTAGAGGCATTTAGGAATGTTAACGATGTAATTTAACGTGTTTGGCGTTGTTAAATTCTAAATCGTTATTAATCATCGAGACTATTATTAAGTCGACGTCGTATCGCTGGACAAGCTGGACAATTTTAACCATTGCTTGTTTGTAAACTCCGGCGTCTCGCTCGGTAGGTATAGTACGAGTACCATATCTAGCTACTCGCGCTAATTAATTACCAGCGACAACTGCACAGCCGCAACAATCAAATACCCTCGCCTAGGCCGAAAGCTCGCGCGTTCATGCTGCAAGTGGAAATTTCGCAAATACTCGTAATGAAGTCGCCTTCCAAGCTACACAAGTGACCAGTACCACTGCCCATTTGACCAACCATCCCCATCGTATAATATCGACTAAAAAAAAATATATATACCTACTATAAATTTCTCGATTTTTATGCAAAAAGAAAACGTTTGTAAGGGGGAGAGGAAGAGAAAATTGTTACTGTTGTAGAAAAAATCTCAACCTTTGTTTTCAATCGTTTTGAAAAAAAATTGAGAAAGGTTCCTACATTTTTTTGGATAAACTTTTTTTTAGCTTTCATCTCAAGGATTAAAAAAAAAACATTTTTTAAGGGGTATCTTAAATTTGAAAGATCTCTGTTTTTTTTCTAGGAAGAATTTTTTTGTTTGCAGAGAAAAATTCCTAATTTTTGTAGAAAAAAAATCAAAAATGTTTTGAAGTCAAAACCTGACTATACATGGTGTCTATTTGACTTTTTTTTTCTAAAATCACTACTTTTTCACTACCTTTTTACTACCATCTCCAAAATTTTAACCCCCCCCCCCCCAGCCCAAAAAATAACAGAAAATTAAGGACTTCTACAAAAATGATCTATTCCTAAAAAAGTGACCCCACCCCTACCAAAAAAAAATACGATTGAAATAGGCCTGATTTTTTTCCCTTCAAAATAGTGATATTTTTCTGCAAAGAAAATTTGAGATAAATAAATGTGAAATTTTTTCAATTCAAAAAAATTAAAAATCATTTTACTCTGAGAAATTGAGATTTTTTTCTCTTCAAAAAATTGAGATTTTATTTAAAAATTTCTTCACACAACAAAAATTTGGAGTTGTTTATACAAAAAAAAATCAATGATTTTTTTTCAAAAAATTGAGACTGTTAATCCAAAGAAATCCAGTAATTTTTTTCAAAAAAAAATGAGATTTTCGGACAAGAAAATTTGAGTAAATATAAATGAGAATTTTTTTCAATTCAAAAAAATGGAAAATCTTTTTATTCTAAGAAATTGAGATTTTTTTCTTCAAAAAATTGAGATTTTATTCTTTATCGAGCAAATTGAAAAATATTTTAAACGTTTTTCACGCCAAAAAATTAGCAAAATAAATTCATTGTTTCTTTTAACAAGTTTTTTTTGTTCCATAAAAAGTATATTCTCTCCCAAAAAAAAAAAAAAAAAAAAAAAAAAAAAAAAAACATGAGAGATTTTGTTTTCTTTTTCTGAGAACATTTTTAAAAAATTCTTTAAAAAAATGATTTTAAATATTCGACACAAAAATTTAGACTTTTTAATCCAAAGAAATTCAGTGTTTTTTTCAAAAAAATGAAACTATCCCTCAAAAAAATTTGAGATGAATAAATAAGAAATATTATTTCAATTCAGAAAAATTAAAAATCTTTTTATTATAAGAAATTGAGAATTTTTTCTACAAAAAAAGAAAAAAATGAAGGCAAAAAATTAGAATTTTTTCTTACTCCTCTATGAAGAATTTTTTACTCCAAAAATTTATAAAAAATTTTCAAATATTGAAATTTCGAATGAAAAAAATTGGCTATTTTGTTATGGACGAAATTGATTTTTTGATTTTCAATTATGATTTTTTCACTACTTTTACTCCAAAATCACTACTTTTTCACTACTTTCATGACCCATTTTTTAAATCACTACTTTCACTACTTTCACTTCTATATATCGATTTTTATGCAGGAAAAATTATGTTACATTTTATTTATTTTTTGAAAATTAATCAGAGGAAAACAAATCAAAATTCTGTTCAAAAATTTTTTTTGAAATTTTTGTAGTAAAAATAACAAAGAATTTCAACTTTTTGGGGTAGAAATTGAAAAAAAAAAAAAAAAATGGAATAAAAATCTCTTGGTTTTTGTGCAGAAACAATCTATTTATTTTTTTATATCAAATTTTTAAAGGAAAAAATTAATAAATTTTTAAAAATCCTACGAATATTTGGAATAGAGTAAGAATATGTTGATCGAACTCTTGGAGAGGGGGAGGGGATGTCCCGGTCCGATGCAAGTGCACATTATGCATTCCCCCCTTGTCATCGCTACTTACCAATCTCTGCAATTGAAACTTCCTACTAAAATATGAAGTGGGTATACAAATTACACAAGGAGGTATCACCCACAGTAGGTCTAGGTACCTACTTTCTCTCGCAGTTGTCGCACTCACGCACGCAGACCCACCGCTAGAGCGGCTTTTGTTTTCACTTTTTCTGACATTCCTTTGCTGTCAAGAACACAATCAGCAATCTTTCCAGTATCAAGATTAAAAATATGAAAAAAATACCTACTCTTTCTCTTTTGTATTAAAAGAATATTCAAAGCTATACAAAAACATACAAAATTATATCGAAAAACTCGCCTTTTCCCCCCTCCGCCTTGCCCGTCACAACATCAGCATCAGCATCTGCACGTGAAACCATATTTTCGTAATTTTTGACCGACGTAATTTTCTTTATTTTTGCCCTGCGTATACACAATTTGAGGCACGGTAATACTCGTACTCGTATCTCTTCTCCCCCAACTTAGTGCTGACGTGGTTTAGCTGGGGCGGGCGCGTCCGCGTCCGTGTCCGTGTCGAGCATCGAAGATGGAGCATTCCGGTATTAAATCGAGGGTAAGTGTAAAAGCACTAAAACGCAAGAAAATTCCGATAAAATCCATCATCTTTCTCGTTACGAAAAAAGGGGTGAAATCGTCGTCGTTTATGAGATAATTCGTGATGGAATTCTCTCATGCCTTCTCTCATCTCTCGCTCGCTCGCTCGCTCTGCGCCCAATTGTGCGAAATTTATTAACGGCGATGTGTTTTTAAAGAGGCGAAAAATTTTTCTTTTTCAAAAGCCAGCACATCGCGGACGCGATTTCCAGCCATAATTTTTAAGCTGCGAACTGCGAAAGGATTTTTTATTAAATATTTTTTTTATATACTAGGTACTTTTTTCCCCGAAAGTTTTATTATTCTTATTCTTATTCTTATTAAAAATCCGGCGTGTCTACAGGGTGGCCCTGGAATGGTAACACTTTTTGTGATTTGCCTAGAACAGAGTACAATAACAAAAAAAAAACTTTTAGTGCTCATGGTGCCTATATAAATTTTGAAGGTGCAATGCTTTTTCAAAAATTTAGACAAAAACAATTTTTTTATTTTTTCAAAAAAAAAAAAAAAAAATGAAAAAGTCTTATTTTACTTCAAAAAATAAAAGTTGAAAAAAAATTTGTTCCAAAAAAATTTAGGAAAAATAAGAATTTTTCTCCAAAAAAACAAGGTTTTTTTCTCTTCTGAAATCAAAATAAAAAAAAACTTAATCAAAATGAAGTGATTTTGACTCCAAAAGAATAGAGATTTTTTTCTTCAAAAATATGAGAAGTATAAATAATGAAGACTTTTTTTCAAAAAAAAAAAAAAAAAAAAAAACATGGTCTGCACAAAAATAAAAATATATTTTTATTTCAAACTAAAAATGTAGAAATTTCCTTTTTTCAAAAATTTTGAAGGATTTCATTGAAGAAGAAAAAAGAAAAAAGTTCAAAACGAAAAGTATTTCAAAGTTGAAAAATTTTTTACTCCAAAAAATTTCAGTTTATTACTCGAAAAAAGAACGGAGTAGGTACTTATTTTTTTTTTTTTTTGAATAAACCAAACAACTTTTTTTTTTTAAAAATGATATTTTTTTTCTCAAAAATTGAAGATTTAAAAAAAAATAGAAAAAAAAAACTATTTTTTTATTATTTTACCTATTCAAAAAAAAATCAGATTTTTTTTTACTTCAAAAAAGTTGAAAAAATTTAGGGATATTTCTGCAAAAAAAAAATCAGCTACCTATAAAATCAAGTTTTTTTTACCCTAAAAGTAAAAGGTTTATTTTTGAAATAAATAAAAAAAACTGCATCAAAATGAAGTGATTTTGAATACAATAAAAATAAGAGATGTTCTTTTTCAAAAATATGAGAATTTTTAACTTCAAAATAAACAGTCTGTTTTCAAAAAAAAAATAAAAATATGCTCTGCACAAAAATAAAATATTTTTATTTCAAAATAAATGTGGAAATTTCTTTTTTAAAACTTTGAACGATTTCATCAAAAAAAAAAAAAAAAAGAGTTCAAAACGAGAAGTCTCTTGAAAATTGAAAAAAATTCACTCCAAAAAATTTAAGAATATTTTTATTTATTGCAATACAAGAGAAAAAAATCTGAAAAAATCCAAAAATTAAGCACATCAAAATCAAAAATATTATTTAAAATTCACAAATATGTAATCGTCAAATTTTTTTTTTTTTTTTGGGTGTGTTTCTTTTAATGTCTCATGCTCAATTCGATGATCTGATGAATTCTGGATTTTTTTAAAGTCGAAAATTAAAACTTTGATCATTTAAAATTTTTTATAAATTTTTGGAAGATTTTTTTGAAAGGAAACATTTCACAATTTTCTCTAAAAAATTCGAAATTCTCATTAAAAAACCATCCAAAAATTTTTCTTAAGGAGGAAATATTTTTTATAATTTTGTGAGAAAATCGAAAAAAAATGTTGGTATCAAAAATATTTTAATTTCTCAGAATCATTTTGAAATAGGTATTTTTTTCAATTTTTGAATAATTTTTGATAGAATTTTCATTTTTTTTCCAGAAAAATCTTGAAATACCCCCGCCCCCCCCCCCCTTTGTCAAATGGAGTGGGTATTAAAAAAATTGGGAGTATTTTCAGAAGATTTTGTAGGGAAATTGAATAAAAAAAAATTGACACAAATTTTGATTTCTTCTCAAGAAAATTTTGAAATATTTCCTCTACAATTTTTTTTCCAGAAAATTATTTTTCAATGTAAAAAAAAATGATTGAAATTTGCTTATAAACATTTATGATTTCTTTCAAAATTTTATTGTCACGTATTTTGAAAAATTTTGGTAGGTAGGCAGTTTTCAACAAATTCAAATGCCCAATAAGTTTTTTTCAATCTCAAATTTTTCTCACCCAATAACAAAAAGAATCATGAATTTTTTTTCAACCCCATCCATTTTAACGCACGAACCAATCGCATCCTTCACCGAAATAATAGAAAATGAACAAATTCTCTCACTCATACAACAACCACCCGGCCAAATACCCGCACCATGGTTTTTATCAATTCCCCAAATAAACACCAACCTCACAGCCTACCCCAAATCTGACTACCCTCCCCACATAATTAAAAAACACTTTGCTGAACAATTAGCAAAATACAGCCAATATACACATTGCTATACTGATGGATCTAAAAATCAAAGACTCCACATTGGCTATGCCTTTTCAATAAACCAGACCTCCTTTCACTTCACCTTACCTAAATTCTCCTCGATCAACACAGCTGAACTTATGGCTATACTCCACTGCATGACCCATATAAACGATACCTGTCGATCTGGAAAATTTATAATAATGACTGATTCGCTTAGCTCATTAATGTCTCTACAAAACATTTCCAACAAAAACCCCCTCACTCAAAAAATTTTCAATCTATACCATTTTTTGTCACAATCAGAAATCGAAATTATTTTTATGTACATACCGAGCCATATAGGAATCACTGGAAATGAAAATGCAGATAATCTAGCAAAAAATGCAATCACACCCTCAACACTAGCCTCTTTCATACCACATGACTTCCAATCATATTTATTTGAACAAACACTCTACCAATGGCAGTACGAATGGTCTCAACAATCAACAAACAAATTATTTATGCACAAAAAGTCAACTCTCCCTTGGAAAAACCTACCTAATACTAATAGAACTGACGAAGTTATCATAACGCGAATCCGTATTGGTCATACAAGAATCTCCCATAATCATTTATATCAAGGAATCCAACAAACACCCACCTGTCATTATTGCTCTTCAAATACCCTAACTATCAACCACCTACTATTTTCTTGTCCCTCTTTTTCAAATCAACGTTTACAATATGATATAAACCCCCAAATATTATCATCTGACAATCTGGAAAAAATAGATCAACTAATAACCTTCTTAAAGAAAACCCATCTTTACAATTTAATTTAAACCTCATTGTAGGGGCGCGATAATCCTGGTAATTAAAAGCGCCCAAAAAAAAAAAAAAAAAAAAAAAAAAAAAGAACAAAATCAATTTTTTCTTGAGATAGAAAAGATAGAAATTTTTTTTTTTTTATTATTTTAAAGTAAAAGTGAGTGAAAAAAATGGATTTTAGTGATTTTTTTTAGTATCGAAGTAGTGAAAAAAGCGACAAAAAGCTACCAAAACGTGAAATAAATAAGCCACAATAAAAGTAACTCGTAAATATGGCTGATCGTTGAGCCTTCATTTACAACCTGAGCCACTCTGTATGTAATTACACTTGTATTGTGTGTACTAAGAGGAATTTTTAAAAATTCGTATATTAGAGGGCATTCTACTTTCTACCCCTTCACTCTCAGAAAATATCCAGCTGCATTAGATATTCGTATTTTGATCCCACAACCCACACAAATGGGTGTGAATAAAATTCGCACGAGATTAGAATAAGGAAGAAAATAATAAATGGAAATTATTTCTAGGTATCTCGATGCATAAAGGATTCGCTTTCATACAGTTTACGAACCCATTCGACGCTCGAAGCGCTTGTCTAGGAGAAGATGGTCGTACAGTTCTCGGGCAAACATTGGGTAAGTGAGAATGCTTGGTAGTTTACTTGTTTTGAGTTTCGTTTTTATTTTCCGGTATTATTATTTTGACTAGAAGAATTTGTTTTTTGATATTTTGATTTTTTTCGAGCGAGATTTTTCACGCTCTTTTTGACTCGCAGCAATTTTTTTCCACACTTCGTAAACGAAGCATCGAATAGAAGGTTTGCCACAGACGAGCTGCTATTTTTTTTTTGTGATAATGTTGGCACAATTTTTTCAACGTTATCAAAATATGTGACGATTTAATCGGACTCGTGTTTTTCCCCCGTTCTTTTTCTCGTACACAGCACAGTAAAATATTGCAACGGAGCTGGCATGGCGTGGTTAAATTAGTCGAAGATAAAACGTCTATTAGCGAATTTTAAAAATGTGCCTTTTCTGCTAGGTTTACTCGTAGTCGTATCGTAGCTGATCCGATTGACGAGACCTGTCAGTGGCAGAAATAGCGAAATTCGAGTTATTCGGTTACTCGGTTCATTTACAACGTTCGCAAAATTTAACTTCCGCAATACACACGCTACGTACAAACGTATTACGAGCTGGATTCTTCGACTCTTTCCGCAACCGATCTACTCGTATAGGCATAGGCAGGAAAAAAATAAAACGAAATGAACGCGGCTATTCCCGTCGGCTGATTTTCTGTTTTTGATTTTTGCAGTTCTCTCGATTCGCTCGCTCGCTCTTGACGCGAGCATTGCGAATTTTACGGTTCATCGTGTAAACGCCGGCGGTTGGTGGTTTGGTGGTTTGGTGGTTGTGGTTTTTTTCCTCTTCTTCCTTCGCCGTCTCGTACGTTAACGTATTTTGTGAATAAATGTTTTCAAATTAATATCAACGTTACAACGTTCGAAAGGCTCGGCTCGGGCATTTGGGGGTAAAAAATACCATCTTCTTCAGCAATCGAGCTTGATAGTTGAGAAATATAAGCCTATTCTCCGATGGTTACTTCATTAATTATTTTTTTTCCCTTCATAAGTGCCCTTTTCATTAATTCTTTCAAGGTGCACGAGAAAGCTCCGGTTGTTTTGACCGTGTGTAAAGTGGCGAAATGCGCCAGCTTCATTGAATTTCATTAGCCTTTGATATGAGTTTCTTTTCATTGCACGTACTACAAGTAGGTAAGGTACAGACAGCCTACCGAAGTATAGCCGAGAGCGATAGCAACGCCATAAGATCCCAAACCGCTAATTTAATCGAAATAATTCCTAGTTACATTCATCCCCTTTATTTAAACACAGTTCACCGCGTACACATAGAACATACACACGTATGATTTCACATTCCCCTATTTGAATAGGAATACGCACAGACACAGACACAGACACCGTAAACGGTGTCGGTGGTATAACGCCAACGCCGCGCCACCTACGACCTGCTATCTCGTCGTCTATTTTTCAGTTATGATTTTCTCGCCGACGCGGCACGCCGCCGCTGCTGATGCGGCAAAATTTCACATTGTTGTTGATAATTTCGCCACTCTTCTACCATTATTATGACTATGTTGCGACACTCGCGACGAGTTATGGCTTTTGTAGAACAGACAACGAGGTCTGAAATATTGCGATAATTTTTTTTTACCCACTTTAATCTAAAGAGAAAGGCAACAGAATGGGCATTCGTTTGAATATCGAACTGCAGAATGGGAAAGAGAATTTAATGGGCGATAAGTCAGTTGTGCACCGACTGGCAGTAGCTCCAAAAATTTTTAGGTGGTTTAAAAAATTAATTTTCATGCCATTTTCAATACAAAAAAAAATTCTTCAATTTTGTTGAAAAAAATCTCCAAGTTTGTGCGAATGAAAAAATTTTCCCCTTAGTTTCATCCAAAAATATTTTTTTAAAAGCTAATTTCTCGATTTTTTTTAAACGATACTTTTTTGAATTTCGTTACTAAATTTTTCAAAATTCAATTCAACTTTTAAAAAAACATTTAAAATTTGAACAACTTTTTTTTTTTTTTTTTTTTTGACAAACTGTTAAATTTTATTATTACTGAAAGTAAAATTATAAAATTAGATTGAATGAAATAAAACATAAAATTTTCTATTTTTTTTTTAAATTTTATTTTGAAAACAACTTTTTGAATTTTATTTGAAAAAAAAAATGAAATTCGCTGAAAACTATACTAATAAGTACGTAGGTAGGTATTTAAAAGTTTTATTCAAAAAACAATTGATTTTTTTTTTGAAAAAAACTTTTTAAATTTCATTTGAAAATTAAAAAAAAAATTCTTTGGAAAAACTGCCCAAAATTTTTTTTTCAATAACTAATCGCGTTCATTCGGAGAGATTAACATGAAAAAATTCTGAATTTTTCCATTTTTTTTTTCATTTTGGGGAAAAATTTAATTTTGTCATGGTATAAATTAAAGATTTTCTCTAAAATTGAATTTCTTTAAAAAAAATTGCTCAAAATTTTTTTCAAATAATCGGGTCTATTCTGAGAGTTTATGATGAAAAAATTCATAATTTTTCAATTATTCCCTTTTTTGGAAAAACTAATTTTTTTGCCATGTGTAAGTTATACCTACATGGTGAATTTCACATTTTCCTTAATATTGATTTTCTTTGAAATAATTGCCCAAAATTTATTTTCTCAATTATAGGGTTCATTCAGAGAGGTTAAAATGAAAAAAAAAAAAATCAAAAATTTTCAGTTTTTTTCGCTTGGAAAAAAATTTAATTTTGCCACAAGAACCGGCGGCGATTTAAAATGTGGTCGAATTGATATGAAACGATCCACGTATTGTGAAAAAACATATTTCCAATCTTTTTTTTAATAACTTTTTTATACAAGGTGTCCCTGTAATATAACGAGGCTTGCAGATTGTATTAAAAACATTTTTTTTAAATCATTAAAAGCCCATTATTTTAAATTTAATTGGAAGGAAAATTTTTCAAAAAATCAATTCGACATAGAATTAAAGAAAAACATTTTTTTTTTTATAACAACCTATTTTTAGATTTTCCAACTATTTAATCAACTATTTCTCTAACAGGGTGTCTAGGTACATTAATTTTTTTTTTTGAAAATTCATGACTTTTTCATGAACAATATTTCATCAAATGTACCTTGAAATTAATTATTTTTTTTTTGGGGGGGGGGAAGAAAATTTTTTTCACACTTTTTCCATGATCCATTTTCAAATTTCATTACTTTTTCATGATTTTCATGACCTGTAGACACCCTCAAATTTCAAAAAATGGCAATTCTAATTTAACTAATTTTAAAAGGCTACCATTTGGTCCAATGCAAAATCCTACCCTTGGTGAAAATGAGAAAATTTTCATTTTCAGTAAATTTCAAAAAATGGCAATTTTAATTTAACTAATTTTCTAAGGCTACCATTTGGTCCAAAGGTCCAATGCAAAATCCTACCCATACTGAAAATGAAAATTTTTTTATTTTCAGTAAATTTCAAAAAATGGGAATTTTAATTTTATTAATTTTCAAAGGCTACCACTTGCTCCTATGCAAAATCCTACCCCTACTGAAAATAAGAAAATTTTCATTTTCAGTAAATTTCAAAAAATGGGAATTTTAATTCAACTAATTTTCAAAGGCTACCATTTAGTCCAATGCGAAATCCTACACTTCCTGAAAATGAGAAAATTTTTATTTTCTCATTTTTATTCCAAAACGATTTTTAAAATTTTTTGTATCAAAAAATTCTTTTTTTTTCATTCTACAAAAATTTTTTTTTTTTCATACCAAGAAATGGGAATTTTCCCCAAAAAATAGAGATTTCCATCCTCTGGAAAAAAAATCTTCAAGAAAATTAATTTTTTTCTTCAAAGAAATCACAATATTATTTAAATTTTTTTTTTTTTTTTTTTTTTAGAAGATGCAACAGTTTGAAAAAATTTCACTTTTAAGCAAATTTGTAATTTTTCCCGGGTAATATTACCAAAAATTTATGACTTCAAAGAGTAAAATTCATGACCTAATAATTTTTTTGAAATTTTTCATGACTTTCATGACTCATTTTCAAATTTCATGACTTTTTCATGATTTTTATGACCTGTAGACAGCTAGACACCCTGTCCAATTTAAAAATTTTATTCAAAATGTGAACTTTTTGAAATTGAAGAATCTTTATTCGAATACCTACTATTTAAAAAAAATTCCTATTTCTTGAAAACCTTATTTTTTTGAATGTTATCAATTTAAAAAAATGAAAAATTAAGTATTCAAAAATTTTCAAAAAACATTTCAACAAGAGACAACATTTTTAAATTTCATTTTTTTTTTTTTTTTTTTTTCAAAAAACAGTTTTGAATTTGTGCAGTGCCAAAAAGAAATGTTTTCATTACATCATTCCGACAAAACTGGTCGATAAAATGAATTCAAAGTCAACATCTCAAGATAGTTGTGATTTCTTATAGGTACTAAAAAGTGGTAGTTGGTACTAGTTGAGTATTTTAGGATCTATTTCTTCACAAAAACTACCAAAAATGATGAAAAGTTTCATTCAGTTTCTACTTACTATCATTATTGGTTCATTATACCTTCAATTTGTACAAATACTATAATTATTTTTTTACTCACTCGTCAGTGGCGAAAAATTGGTACTCACCTGCAACAAAAAAATAAAAAGAACAAGAAATTAGTCAATATCGTAAGTAGTATAGTCTCATGATTTACCAAAATATCGCTCGTCAAAGCAACTTGATGAATTGGGTGAGGGAGGAGGGAAGCTCAAGTGTGTCTGCGATGAGTTGAATTTTCAAATGAAGCGAAGGTGACAAATTATCTATTCTGCTCCTCACTTACGAGGCACCTACTTCTAAATTTCCATCAAATAGAAACAATGTCTACGCTATTTTCCGGCACGTGTTAAAATTAATTCGAGACGATTTTACAAAAATAACTTCGCATCGAGATTCGAGAACCAAAACAAAGCATCCAATTACAATAGACCCGTTTAAAGCCGCTTCTTTCATTAAATTATCTAATTAACCGACTAATTAAAATTTTCGCGCTGATGCGGGGATAAGATTCGTAGCTAATTAAGCGATCAGTGACGATTACGTGTAAATGTGTGTACTGTGTAGGTCTGTAGGTGCTAATCGAAACAAATATATTAAATTGGGGAATAATTGCGAGTGTGACGTGGTTCTCTGACTCATTATACAAAGCGAAGTTCATTTAGCCTGATTCAACTCGGTTCAAAAATAAAAATCGAATCGTTCGTCAAAATAGGGCGATTGTTGTTGTTGTTTTTCATTTTGTTTCTTAATCATACCGGTATCGGTATATTCGTGCCGATTAAATACTGCACCTTACAATCTACATACTCTCGTTAGGGGCCAAGTCACGAATACGTGGCTGTGGCTGTGGAGGCGAAGGCGAAGGCGAACTCGTTCAACATCGCGAACAGAGAAAATGGAAAAAGAGTTCGGTATCGGTTCGGTACCAGGTTTCGCAATGAGAACCAAGTTAATGCCCGCGTACAAACGCGTACATAAGGAAAATTAACCGTTGCACGATATTATTGTGAATTATAGCATTTGTTTTTAACCCGACGACATCCGTGTCGAGTTGTACCATCTTGTGTAGTTGCACACGTAAGGGCAGAAGGCAGAAGGCAGAAGGCACCGCAAACACCCGAATCTATGAGCTATATGATCGCGTTACGCTTCGCTTAATTACCAGAGGGATTAAGCCAATCTATATAGTCTATATCGCGGTGTAGATATTTTTTTCCTATTCTCTGCCGAGCCTCTGCATGGCTCACCATCCATCCGGTCTCCTTTTCAACCCCCAAAAGTGCAATGAGCGGCAATATAATACGTGTATGTGTCAAACGTTTTGTCTACTACACAGGCAGCGCCTAATTTTAGACACCGACGAGGCGCTTCATTGGCTTACTACACTTGTTTCACTCTGTAGCGATAATAGAGCCAGTTATTTACCTGTGTGGTAGATATCACGTTACACAGAGTCATCATCTACCAGCACCCTATTCGTCATTGAATAATGGTTAAATGATAAACTTTGACTTGATTTAAACCCTAAAATTGATCGAATACTTTGAATACGAAGTGAATTCGAGAATCGTGTGAATCCCCTGTTTCCAATCAGTGCTGATTACCATATCAAATGTTCAACAAAATTTGCCAACAAAAAAATTCAGCTTTTACAGGAATTTAGAGAAAATAGTTATTTTAAAACTACCTACCTACCTACACAGTTGAAAAAAAAATGAAAAAGTTGACATTTCAACAGGATTAAAAATGACTAAAAATAATTGGAAAAATTGATAAATTATTATGTAGGCTAATTTAAAGAACAGAAAAAAATTGAGTAAAACAAAAAATTCGAAATAAAATTGAAAATGATCAAAAATTGAATTAATTGTCGATGAAATACAGAATAAATCGTGATGAAAAACTAGTGCTACTGAAATGACATTGTTACAGAATACCGAGGAGTACTCTTTACTCCAATTTTTATAAATCAAAATCCACTCCTCGTACCAGAATTGGGCAGATCCGAATCCTAAAATTGGATGTAAAAATCCAAAGATCCAAAGTTTGGATCTGATCTAAATCAAATCCTTCAATATTGAAAAGGATCTGATCTGGATCTTTAGATCCCTAAATTTTCGAGAAAAAAAAACAGATCCAGATTCAGAAAAAAATCTACTATTCATCACATTTTTCTCAGTGAATTGATTAGTTTTCATGTGTTTTCAATTTTCTGTGAAATTATTGAAAAGTAAACCTTAAAGGAAGCCAAAAACTCCTAAAAACTTCTCGGATCCTAAAATTTGGAAATTGGATCTAAAGATCCAAAGATTCAAAATTTTGAGTGCCAAATTATTGCTGTTTCTCCACAAAGCAATTTTTTTCAAGTGATAACACTGTCTGCAAAAGAACTTCAATACTAATTTAGAACAAAATTGAAAATTTTTCTTTTTTTATTCACAACTTTTGCAGAAAGAGATACCATCGATACTGCTGTCTCTTTGCAAAACAATTTTGTGCTTGGCATTTTTTAAATTTTTTTTGAAGTGATAACACACTGAGAGAAAATTATTTCACTTTTCCCTACAATTATAGCGATTTCCCCTAAAATTAACGTGAAATTCACCATTAAGTGTATTAGAAGACACTCCCAGCAAAAAATATGGGTAAAAAAGGTATGCATGCACATAGTTTAAATCACTACACATTTTAGCAAAAGCTCCATTATAGGAGAAATCACCACAAAAATTTTGTAACTAAAAAAATCTATACAATTTCAAGAAAAAAGTTAATTGGGGTACTTGAAATTTTCAAGGGTGTAATTCGATTTCTTCCCTGAAAGGTGAATGCTTGAAATTGTTTTCATGTTGTAATGTGAGAATGATTTTTTTCCTGGAATGAAACAAAAAATTTTCACGCAAGAAATTCTCCTGAAAAAAAATGTTAACAACTTTTTCAACAGAACAACATTTTTTCTGTTTTTTTTTTGCCTCAAAGTTTAGAAAATATTTTATTTATGTATTTATTTTACTATCAAAGAAAAAAAAAATGATCTCCAAAAAATTGAGATTTAAAAAAAAATATTGTTCGAAAAAAAATCCTCGTTTCTTTTTTCCGAAAATGGAACGAATTTTTTTCTTCACAAAGAAAAAATTAAGAAACTTTTCTTCAGAAATTTTTAAAAATACCTACCTATCATTAAATATTTACATGAAAAAAATTTAAAACATTTTTTCTACACAAAAAAAAAATGGATATTTTTTATTCCAAAAAATCCTGAAATTTCTTCCTCCGAAAAAATTTCTACTCCACAAGATTTGAGATTTCTCTATTTCAAAAATAAAATTGAGTAATTTTTTTTATTCCAAAACGCAAAAACATTCGTTTTTATTTTATTTTTATACATTCCAAAAATGAGAATTTTTTCTTTATTCTCCAAAAAACAGAGACCCTCCTCGCCCCCCCCCCAAAAAAATTAAAACATTTTCATTTTTCAGAAAATTGAAAAAAAATCTAGAAAATTGAGATTTTATACTCTAATACCTAGAGTTATTCGAAAAATATTTTTACTTCAAAACAGTTCAATTCCAAAACGATAAAATTCAGATTCTTGATTTTTTTTAAATAAGAATTTTTTTTCAAAAGTTTTAAAAATATTTTTACTCCAACAGAATTGGGAATTTATTTTTAACGCCTTGTACAACAACTACCTAAAGTGACGTAAAAATGTTTTTTATGCCAAAACTGTTTTTAAAATTTTTTTGTACCAAAAAATTATTTTCTTTTTCATTTCACAATTTTTTTTTTATTCCAAGAGATGGGGATTTTTCCAAAAAAAAAAAAAAAAAAAAAATAGAGATTTTTCTCGCCCTACAACAATTTTCATAGACTGATATTACAGCAAGAATGTTATCAGGCTCCTGATGTTTGACCAAAAGTTCGTGAAATAAGGCATGTCTCAACTTTATTTTAGAAATGCTGAAAAATCATTGGAAGAAAGCCTTCAATACATTTTTGAGGAAAACACTAACATTTCGAGATTCCGCCAAACTTATTTCAAATTTTTGATTCTTGCCTCAAAATTAGTTGCAAAACGCATCTATCTCAATTCTTCCAGAAATTCTCGAAAATCATCGAAGAACGGTCAACTCATTTTTAGAAGAAATACACAAATTTCTAGACACTGTGAACTGGGAATCTGCTACCAGTTTTGGGGCTCCATACTTCCAAAGGTGGGCTAAGAATATTTTTCATTCATTTTCGGAAATTGTTCAACAATTTATCGAGTAATATTGGAAAAAAAACAGGATTTACTGCGAGTTATTTCTGCGCCAGGAGGCGTTATCAACGCCTCCCACGATTATCGCTTCCCACACACGCGACAAGGAAATCTTTTTCGCAAGCTCATCAGCTTCGCTAGAAGGAATACCTTGATCGTCATAAATGTTTAAAAATACATTTCGTCGGTTGGGCTTGTTAAAAAGGCGACAAAACGTGTAAACTTGGGATTGCTTCATCTCATGAATAAATTACCTACCCCGCTTGTTTACTTTTTGGTTGACAAATTGACGCGAGAAAAATCTCATACACGATGATGAAGCAAGCGCAGTGTAACGTGGTAAACTCGAAAGGTGTAGGTAGTTTCGAGTATCATCGATACAAGCACCATAGTGATACTACAAGTTAGTATACGTACATATAAGATTAATCAAAACGCATAGTTTGGGGGGCTTAGGTGGAGATGTAAAGTCAAACTAGAGCATACGTTGCGTCGACCCGATGCAATAAGTTAATTCAAGTTGCTTCGAGGGCTCTATGTCTATATACAGATGCGTAGGTATGGTCTCGTACACTATACAGGGTATGGGTGGGTATAAGCTGCGCCCTGTATGATTTGGGTATTCGTTTTTGAGCGTCAGTTTGCGGCCGTCTGACCACATGCTATGTGTATGTGTATGTGACGGGCAATACCTTTTGGCTTTTAGCGTAATTACCCGAAAGCGTCATTGATAAACATGCTCTTCACGAGTTGGTCGTGTACACGAGTATAGATTTTATAGCCTTGTACTTTATGTTCTGCGCCTTGCACCCGATACCCATACCTAAGCAGGGTATGTGCATTGTGCTGAATTCGGAAAAATTACTCGCCTTTTACGTCTCTAGTATATCTCTACAGGGTGTCCCAGTTAAGAATAACATCCTTCAATCTGGTAAGAGGGCAACTCATTTCAACAACGTGTAGGTATGTTTGCATACCCTTACTATTTGAAGGAGCTGAGATACTGCATGGTGAAAAAAATTATTTTTCATTTTTTTACTTGAAATTAAAATATACTTTTTTTGATTGGAGACAGATAGAAAGATAAAACTTGTGAGAAATAAAGTAGGATAGTTACAGTAATTCCTGAAAAAAAATTCATAAAAATTCATGCTATAGGGTGTTCATCAAATCATTTTTACCAAAAAAATTGGGTTAAAAAATTCGAAATTTTGCAATTTAAAAAAAATTGCATTATTAACCTAGTTATTTTCTGTCAGCAGATAATTCCACTCTACTTCCTCTACAAAATGTTCCTCAGCATCATCTTCCTATCTCTTTTAGTTTTTGAGTTAGAATTTTTCTAAAGAGTATAAGTTCGTAAAAATTTTACTTTGAAAAGTTGAAAAAAATTAACCTTACATGACGACTCATAAATAAATTTTCAACTCAACAACTAAAAGAGATAGCAAGATGATGCTGAGGAACATTTTGTAGAGGAAGTGAAGGGGAATCATCTGCTGTCAAAAAATAATAAGGTTAATAATGCAATTTTTTTTAAATTGCAAAATTTCGAATTTTTTTACCCATTTTTTTTAGTAAAAATAATTTGCTGAACACCCTATTACATCGATTTTGGTGAAATTTTTTTCAGACATTACTGCATCTATCCTACTTTATTCCCCACAAGTTTCATCTTTCTAACTGTCTCCAATTAAAAAAATAAATTTTTAATTTCAAGTGAAAAATGAATAAGTTGCCCGCAACGCTGAATTTTCAAGTTTCATTATAAAAGTTTCATTGATTGATCACTGATGCTATTTAGACAAAAACTACAACACTAATAATGCAAAGTTCATAAAATCTACATTCCTTGAAAAAATTTTCTGTTTGGTGTTTCACATTTTAAAAATTTATTTCAATTTTTCATTTTTTTTTTAACATATTTTTTTAAATGTCGAAAATTACGTCTTTTTAAAATGTCTAAAATTAAATGTCAAAAATTATTTTTTTAAATGTCAAAAATAACATTTTTTAAAAATGCTAAAAATTGATTTTTTTTAAATGTCAAGAATTATTATTTTTTTAAATGCCTAAAATTACATTTTTTTTTAAATGTCAAAAATATTTATGAGTCGTCATGTAAGGTTAATTTTTTTAAAAATGTCAAAAAACCATCTCTTTGAAAAATGTCAAAAATAAATTTTGTAAAAAATGTCAAAAAATTACTTTTTTGAAAAATTTCATTTCGATTGATGTCAGAAAATTAAAATTTTTATAATGTCAAAAATTACAATTTCTTAATTGCATTTTTAGAAAATTCCAAAAATTACATTTTTTGAAAAAATGCTAAAAATGCTGTTTTTTTGAAAAATGTTGTAAATTAAATTTACCTACATTTTTAAAAAATGCCCCAAAAAAATTTAAATGTCAAAAATTTCATTTTTTAAAAATGTCGAAAATTACATTTTTTGAAAAAATGTAAAAAAATTATAATTTTGGAAAAATGTCAAAAAATACATTTTTTTGAAAAATGTCTTTTGAGAAAAGTCAATTTTTTTCATTATTATTTTTATTTTATTTTTTTGAAAAATGTCAAAGTTTCTTTTTTTTGAAATTTGTCAAAAATTAACCTACACGTTGTTGAAATAAGTTGCCCTCTTACCAGATTGAAAGATGTTATTCTTAACTGGGACACCCTGTATAGTGCCAGCAACGTGGACCGTGTCCCTCTTATTTGCTCGTATACTCGCGTCAGTCGCGTCTACAGTATACACGTACAATTGTAGGTGTAGGTACCTACTCGTACATACGTACGCATGCACACACGATACAGTATAGTATAAGCATCATTTTACGGGCGTTGCGACGTTCGACTTATGGGGAAGTAAACGTGATGTTGACGTTATGCATCCTCTCCTCTCGCCGGCAACACCTAGAAAAGGCTGACATTTTTATATCGCTAGCTTTCTACAAATCTCAAGAGCATTCTCGTGTTTTTTCTTTTATATTCAATTCCACTATTACGTGATTTCTTTACATGTAGAAATAAATAACAAATTACCGCCCCTTAATGGAGTCGTCCGTTTTATTTGCGCGAATTATTTCATTTTCGTCTTGTCGACTACTTTCAACATTATCTCCTTCGTATAGTGATAAGTACGTATCCGAGATAGCCTCACTTCCACGTCCGAAAAGGCAGTTTCTTTCAAATATTTTTTCACAAAAGATACGTTAAACGAGAATAATATACAAAAACGCGAGAAAAAAAAAGAAAAGGAAAAAGAAAAGAGTCGCGCTTATCTCAACTGTTGCACGGTAGCACCTCGTACACGAGAAGATTGAAAACAACGTAATAGTAAATTGACATTGAAAATCAAATCAAGCGAAGTTTAAAGTAGAAAATTTTTTCTCATCGAAAAAAACAAAACAAAAAAACTCGACTTATATGAAAACGCAGGTACCGTATTCGGTGTGCTTCTTAACACAGCCTCGAGGGAAATCTTACAAACAAGGCATAAAAGACCCATTTATGCGAAAATGAGGCAGACGATCAAGGGTTAAGATGAGAGGGGCAATAGTTTAGTAAAACGTAAGAAAATTGTATCTACACTGCCACAATAAATATATACATACCGGTAAGAAGAAAAAAAAAAAGAAAAAAGAAAAACTAAATAAAGGAGTAAAAAAAAAGGAGAATAGTATGCATACTTATAGAAGGAAGAAGAGGAAAAGGGAAGAGAGTGAATGCAAACTATATGAATAAAGGAAACCTGATTTTCCTAACTTAAATTAGTTTATGTTTTTCCGTACACTTTTGCTGCGCCGTTCGTCCTTTTGTGCAGTTTTTTTTCTTCTCAAGATATCGACTTGGGCAGAGTCTATTAAATTCGTCTCTGCACTAAAAACTTTATAATTTCGTTTAGGTACTCTCTTAGTCTATTTTGGCAAAAAAAAAAAAAAACTCCGGGTTAATGCAATTTTAAAATATAGATTAAAAAGTAAAGATTAACGAGAAATTCATTTTTGTGTGCTCGTCGTTCGTCGTCATTGTCGTCGTTCTTTAAATTGTTTCGGCGATGAAGTTTCCTCTATCACGATGGTAATTTCGTTTGAAATATACGATGCCTTTAGCCTCCTCGATTGCTCATGTTTGGAGAATTCTTTCGCTCAAATGGCATTTATTTAGTCGAGCTTCGTATCGTATAACGTCGTCAAATTCATCTCGGCTGCTATATAAAGTACTATTGTGAATTCGTTGCCTACCTCTTAGCCATGAATACATCCAATTATGTTCGAGTACTCTACCGGTGCACTTACGGCGGATTTACCACCTATTTTAAATATTTCCATTATATCGCCTCCGATGCTTCAAATAATTACCACCTATACAAGGTACGCCAATGTACTGAACTGATTTTCAAAAGCACAACCACGCAGACCTGAGATCTGCAGGGTGTCTCAACTTTTTTTTTTTTTTTTTTTTTTTTGAAAATTCATGACTTTTTCATGATCTTTTTCACGAACAATATTTATACATTCCCAGGGGCCTTGCCAGCATAAGCGTAACTTGGAAGAAAAATGAGGGAGGGCAAAAAAAATTCCCCCATTTTTCCCTATATTTTGTGGTAAATAGCTATTTTAAAAATTATTGAGAGAGGGCGAATGCCCCTTGAACCCCTAAGTTATGTCTATGCCCTTCAAGATCCTTTTTTTTTTGTAACCAAAAAAATCTATACAATTTCAAAAAAAAAAGTTGAATGAATACTTCGAATTTTCAAGGGTGTACCTAATTCAATTTCTTCCCTAAAAGGTGGATGCTTGAAATTGTTGTAATATGAGAATGATTTTTTTTCCTGGAAATGAAACAAAAAATTAACACCCAAAAAATTCTCCTAAAAAAATTTTCAACAACTTTTTCAATAGAAAAACATTTTTTCTGTTTTTTTAAAATTTTTATTTTTATTCTTTTTTATTATCAAAGAAAAAAATATGATCCCCAAAAAATTGAGATTTTTTTTTATTTCAGAAGAATTTTTTTCTTTATAAGAAAAAAATTAAGAAACTTTCCCACAGAAATTAAAAAAAATATCTTCACATACCTAAGAAAATTTTATAACATTTCTTCTCCAAAAAAAGAAAGGATTTTTGTATGTTTTTATTCCAAAAAATCCTTAAATTTCTTCCTTCGAAAAAATTTCTAAAAAGCTTTGAAATTTCTCTATTTCAAATAAAAATAAATATTTTTTTTTTATTCCAAAAAATGAGAATTTTTTCTCCAAAAAACGGAGACCCTCTACCCCCCCCCCCCCCCCATCCCAAAATAAAAATAAGGTATTTCATTTTTCGGAAAATTGAAAAAAAAAATCCAAAAATTATACTCTAGAGTTCGAAAAGTATTTTTACTTCAAAACAATTTAATTCTAAAACGACAAAATTCAGGTTCTTCATTTTAAAAAATGAGAATTTTTTCGCGAAGTTTAAAGAGTATTCAACGTTTTGTTCAACAACTAACAAAGGCGAGTGGCGTGAAAATGGTTTTTATTCGTTTGTACCAAAAAATTCATTTTTTTTATTCTACAATTTTTTTTTCATTCCATGAAATTAGGATTTTCCCAAAAAATAATAGAGATTTCCATCCTCCTCGAAAAATAATTCTTCAAGAAAATTAATTTTCTTCTTTCAGAGAAATCACAATTTTTTTTTTTTTTTTTAAGACGCAACAGTTTGAAAAAATTTTACTTTTAAAGCGAATTTCTAATTATGTCCGGTTAATATTATCAAAAATTCATGGATTTTCTTGACCTAAATTGATAATTTTTCAAAATTATAAAAATTCGCCAGAAGAGGATTTTGCATTGATTTTTAGGGTAGCTTTTTGCATTGGTTAAATGCAATTTGGAATTTTTCTCATTTTTTTTAATTTTTAAATTTCCACAAAATTGAAAATTTTATAATTTTTCAAAAACTCATCAGAGGAGGGTAGCTTTTTGCATTGGGTAAATGCAGTTTGGAATTTCTCTCAATTTTTTGTATATTTAAATTTTTACAAAATTAATAATTTTATAATTTTTCAAAAATTTACCAAAGGAGGGTAGCTTTTTGCATTGGTTAAATGCAATTTGGAATTTTTTTTAATTTTTTAAATTTTTAAATTAACATTTGATAATTTTTTAAACTTTAAAAAATTTACCAGAGGAGGGTTTTGCATTGATTCTTAGGGTAGTTTTTTGCATTGGTTAAATGCAATTTGGAATTTTTTTAAATTTTTAAAATTTTTAAATTTTCACAAAATTGATAATTTCATAAAATTACAAAAATTCACCAGAGGAGGATTTTGCATTGATTTTCAGGGTAGCTTTTTGCATTGGTTAAATGCAATATGGAATTCTTTTAATTTTTTTTAATTTTTAAATTTTTACAATTATTAGTGATTTTTTTGAAAAGTTCATGACTTTCCCACAACTTTTATGACCCATTTTCAAATTTCATAACTTTTTTCATGACTTTCATGATTTTCATAACCGTTAGACACCCTGTGAGATCTGCTGTAGAAAATTAAAAAATTAAAATTTATGCTACAAACCAGCTGGTAAAATCTCACACTCCTTCATTCGGTCATCCTCGCTCACACCAAAAAAAAAAGGTCACCCCAAGTGACGTCTGAGACATATTCCTTAAACCTACATCGGGCGCTCCTCAAAACCCCCTCTAACCGAACCGAGGTGCAGGTGAACCGGGTAAAAATTATTTCGTCGTTATGGCAAAGCGGGTTGCATTTGACAGGCGAACTTTATTTGTAACTCAACACTTTAAGACCTTCTCGACGTCGTGTGTTGTACGAAAGCTGTTTTTCTTATCTTCGTACACGGTTAATTTATCATTTAGTTGTTGCTGTTTTGACGTGTTACACGCGCCAACAACTCGTTTCAACTTAATCGCCCCTTCCTCGCAAAGTTGAGAGTTGAATTAGCATAAAGACGAATAGAGAAACGATGAAAACCTAAGAAGAAGTCGACTTCTTTTTTAAATATTTTACAAGTTCCAGCTCGATTGTACTTTTATAGGGGTTTTATTTTCGCTTCGAGGGGTCGTTTACAACGAACGAGCCGAGGTATTCGAGTAATGGACCCACCACCCTCCGGACCCAGCATCTCATTGTCACAGTTCGAAAAAATTTCGTCTGAGCAAACTTTTTATTCGCTTCGTTCGTCTCTTCGAGTGCGCAATAAATAAATTTTAAAAAACTATCAAAAACAAAATTTAAACTAAAATCAAAATTCGAATGAAAAACTGAAAAAAAGAAACCAGAATTAATACCAACGACGCGTATTTTTGAATTTTGTTTTTTGTATACGCAGTTTTTGAATTTTGGTGTTTTTGAAACGAATGAATAATCATTTCAGATGTGAATTTAGTCGCCGAACCGAAACCTCATCAGATTGGTAGAAAAAGACCAAATTTGGGCAAAACAGGAAACGATTGGTGAGTTTGATAACGTACCTGTTTCTCGCCATGCACACACGTTTTTCTTTTTTTCTTTTTCATTATTTTTTTCATCATTTTTTTTACGTACTTGTATAAATTTATGCGCACGCAGTAGTAGATTTTTTATACGGCTATTTCATTATTGTTTTGTGGTTTTTGAACAATTTTTTCTTCATTTTGAGTTTGTGTTTTTTTTTACTTTGATTTTTACGTTTTTTTTTTTTTTTTTTGGTTTTTTTTTGGTAAAATTTACATGCGTTTTTTGTATGTATGTATTTTTTGTTGTTATTGTTGATACCGACATTTTTTCTCCTCGATGAGGAGCGTGTTTCGATGGGATTTTATTTTTGAAATCGCATTTTACACGTTTTCAGATGATTTTTTTTCATCATTTTTTTTGTGAGCACCGGAGCAGATTTGGTATTTTTTCAAGTGTTAATGACAAGGGCAATAGATTATATGTTTTTTTATTCAAAAAAATAAAAATAATAATAAATAATACTTATCCCTAGTTTTTGAAAAAAGCAAACATTTTCATCATTATTATGCAAGTCATATTTCATTCAAGTAGCTCTAATACAGATCTATGTTTTTTATTTGGGGAGAGGGGGGTCTTTCTAGAGCTTTTGCTACGAATTTGTAATGATGTCTAGTGTCTACTAAAATTCTATCACATTTTAGATTAAACATTTCAATAAGAGAAAAAGACAGGGAAGAGGAAGAGAAATAAATGACGAAATAGAATTAAAAGCAGCTAGAGGGAGAAATAATTAAAATGAGCTGGAAGGGAACAAAGGTGAGAAAATATAAGAATAAAAGGAAAAAACAGAAAAGGATTAAATTCAAAAGTGGGAATTTGCTCAAAATTTTAAGTGGTTTTAATAAAGGATAAAAAAATAAATAAAATAAAATAAGTAATCGAAAAAATGAACGTTGATGGCAACCAAAATTATTTTTAAAAAATCAGATGACATTTTCTTCAAAAAATGAAAATATGTTTTTGGTGATGCAAATTTTTTTTTACGATGTGTAAAAATTATAATTTTTTGTAAACACTTCAATTTCCAAATTTTTTTTCAAATTGATAAAAAATTTCAATTCAAAGAAAAACATTGAAATGTGGATATTTGCGGTGTGGCCACCCAAGAGATTTGCTATGCAATGTCTTTCCATGAAGTTTACAATTTTTTCTAAAAAAAATTCTAGAGAAGAAATTTTCTTGAACAGTTCTCAGAAGAAAATATTTTACCCCAAAAAAATTCTTAGGGAAATTAGAGATGTTTTTTGAAAAATCATTTCAAATTCAGTTTGATTTTTTTTAGTTACCTATAAAAAAAATCGCAGACAGCAAAAACACGTATTTTCTCACAAAAAAAAAAAAAATATATATATACAAGGAAAACCCAGAAATTTCTGTTTAAAAATTTTTTGAATTAATTTTTCTAAAAAAAGTTATATTTTTGAAAAAATAATTAAAAGTGTTTTCTTAAGAAAAATTCATTTTAAAATGTTTTCTCAAGAAAAATTTATTTAAAAAAATTTTCTCAGGAAAAATTTATACCGAATTTGAAAAAATTTTGAAAAATATTCAGAACCCATTTGAAATAAATAAAAAAGATTTTTTTAAAAATTAAAAAACTTCAATTCGTACCTATACCTATTAGTTTTGTCAAAGAAAAAAATTCTTAATATTGCTTTAAATTTTTTCTTTCACAAAAATGGCATCGTCTTAAAAAAAATGATTGAAATTGCAAATTCCAAGTGGAATTTTTTCGAAAAAAGCCATCAAGTTCGTAAGCAAAATCCAAAGGAGGCGAGCAGGTATAACATTTACAAATGATTATTAAAGAAATACGCCGACCGGCTAAATTACAAGGAAAAGGTCAAAAATTAAACTTTATAAATTCGCCAAGGTAAAATAGAAAAAGGTAATTACGTTGTTGATGATCGGGGCTTTATGGAGCGTTTGCCATTTACGAATGTGCTCGAGATAGGGTGACGCACAGTTTGCAGATACTGTTTTTAATTTAGCTCGAGACTTTTACTTAACATAAAGATAACACGATTGTTGTTTTCGTTCGTTGAATTTGCAGACAAAGACGCCAAGAGGAAGTGTATATATAAATTTAAAAGCTCTCGAGCAGATATGTTGACATCATCCTATAGTAAGAGCTCGGTACTTGGGCGTTTTCGTTAATATCAATTATAAATGAGGAATGAGGAATGGGGAATAGGGAAATAAGGAATATAGGGAATGGGAATGTTAATTTGGCGTACGCGTAAGAGAACTTTGGTAGGTACGATTGATTTTACACGTCGTATGGGCAAAGGTGGTAAATTGTACTTTCGTGGCGGAGCGCGATTAATTTTTATCATTTCGCATCGCTCGATGAAATATGAAAACGGTCTACGATTTATCGTAGTCATTTAAATATTCGTGTAGCGAGCTGGTGGCAAAAAAAAAAGGGTTCGCGTTAAAATGTGAAAAATTGGCGGAATTTGTAAACTAAATGAACCTCCGGACAGAAATTAGCTCGGTGTAATCGCAATTCGCGAATGTTATTTGTTACGCTAGAAATGAAAAAATAACCGAGTTAACATTTTTACGGGCATTGAATGGAGCTTAATTGAATTTACAGAGTCGTAGGTTACGAGGCATATTATGGTTGCGTATTTTGGTAATTTCCCAAGAGTTTCTTACGTACCTACCTAGCTCCATATACGCTGCCTGCTGCAATTACCTCTCTGGCTCTCTCGCATGCCGCAGCATCGGCGATTCTACCACCATAACGTATTAGAGACCATAAGGTTACATCTACGCTCCGCTAATATTTACGATTGAAAATAAAAACTTAATTATTGAACCTGGTGTTTATATAAGGGACTATAGTATGGCCACCAGTGCGTGTGGACTGCGTGGACATTTAGATGGAAAATCTATACTTTTTCTAAATCAGGTGCAGTTACTAGTTGAGTTAACCCCTTTCTCCAACGTAATCATTACCTACCAACATAGGCGTGACTGCAGGTTGTGCCAATTGTGCTTTGGCACAACCTATTTGTTGGAGTACAAATATTTCGCAAATTTTTGCTTACAAAAATCTCAATTTTTTCGAAAAGAAGGTTCAATTGTTTAGGAGAGGAAAAGTAAAACCTCTTTATAGGAGGAAAAATTTTAATTTTTTTTGATTGCCAAACTGCCTATAGGTACAAAATATTTTTCAATCATTTTTTAGAGAAAAATATTTCAGTTCATAATAGGAAGAAATCTGACTTTTCATTATAATCCACAATAAATTAAAAATACCAAAAAATATCCTAATTTTGTAAAGTAATAAAAGTATAAAAAACTGATGAAAAAACATCTCAGTTTTTTCGAAAAAAAATGACAATTACAGTTTTTTGAAAGAAAAAAAATATTTCAATTGATTTACTTGGAGTGAAAAATGTTTCCAGATTTTTTGCAGATAACAAGTTCTCACTTTTTTTGCGAAAAAATCTCAATTTCTTGAAGAAAAAAAATGTCTTATAACTTTTTGCAGGAAAAAATGATTTTCAATTTTTTGCAGATCAAAAATACCATCTTGATTGTTTGCAAAAGGAATTTCGTTAACTTTTTATAGAAAAAAAGTCACAATTCGATGCAGAAGAAATTATTCTAAACTCTTTTTAGAAAAAATGTAAATTCTTTGAAATCAATAAGTTCTAAATTTTTTCAGAAAAAAAAGTCTCAATTCTTTGAAATCAATAAATTCTCATTTTTTTTCAGAAAAAAGTCCCAATTTTTTAGAAAAAGAATATCCTTATTGTTTTAGAAAATAATATCCTTATTTTTTTAGAAAAAAAAATATCCCTTTTTTTTAGAAAAAAAATCCTTAGTTTTGCAGAAAAAAAATCTCAATTTTTTGTGGAAGCAATTTATATAATTTTTTTGGAAGAAAAAAGTTTTCAAAATTCTTCAAAAAAATATCTTAACTTTTTAAGGAATAAATTTTGCAAATTTTTGCAGAAAAAAATGTCTCATTTTTTTGTAAAAGAAAATATCTCAAAATTTCGCAAGAAAAAATTATTTTTGATTTTTTACAAACCAAAAATACTGTATTGATGTTCTGCAAAAGATATTTTCTCTAACTTCTTATAGAAAAAAATTTCCAATTTCATTCAGAAGAAAAGATTTTAAAAGTTTTTTTTAGAAAAAAATCTCTATTTTTTAGAATACATAGGTAAATAAAGAAAAAAGTATTTCAATTTTTGAAAAAGAAAACTCTAACTATCAATTTTTTGGAGAAAATATTAATATTATCTCATTTTCATTGCAGAAAAAATTTCTCAAAATTTGACAGAAAAAGAAATATTACTTACTTACTTGTTTTTTTGTAGAAAAAACTACATATATTTTTTACAGAAGAAATCAACTTAACTTTTTGGAGAAGAATTTTTTCCAATTTTTGCAGAAGAAATTATCTTATTTTTTCTCAATTTTTTTTTCTTAAAAATTTTGCAGAAAAAGAAATAGGTTCCCACTCAATACTTAATGTTTTGCAGGAAAATAATCTCTGTTTTTGCAAAAGAAATTGTCTTTTTTTCGCAGAAAAAAAATAGGCCATACTTTATTTTTTGGAGAAAAAATAATTCTCAAGTTTTTGCAGAAAAAAAAAATCACAATTTTTCACAGAAAAATAATTTCTCAAAATTTTGCTAAAAAATTAATGCTTTATTTTTGCAGAAAAAAATCTCAACGTTTTGAGGAAAAAATTCTTAATTCTTCAAGCTATTGGAATAAAAACTTTTCTCAATTCTCTGGAATAAAAAAAATCTCTGAGAAAAAATTGTTTATTTCGTTCGAAGAAAAAATCTTTCATTTTTTTAAAGAGAATTTTTAAAAAACGAAAAAAAGGAAAATTTTTTACTTTTTGGAGTAGAAAAAAATTTCTCAATTCTTCAAAGAAAAGAATTCGTGTAATTTTTTGATAAAAAAAATATTGGAGAAGGTTTATCAATTTTTTAAAGTGGAAATATTTAAGGATCTCTAAATTTTTTTGGAGAGAAATATTTCTCAAGGGAACAGATGAATGATTTTGGTGTGGGGAGGGGAGTACCTCAATCTTTCGGTAGAAGAAATATTCTGGATTTTTTTTTTAGGGATTAACGAGTAATTAGGACTTACCTATCTATAAAATATTTCAATTTTTTCAGAAAAAAATATTTCTCAAATTTTTGCATGAATAAGGTTAATATTTTTATTTTTTCGGAACAACAAGATTCTTTTTTTTTTGGAATAAAAATGTTTTAAAATTTTTTTGCAACCAAAAATTTCTCATTTTTTCGAGACAGTTTTTTTTTTCAAAGAAAAACCTCAATTTTCTGCTTCCATTTTTTTTGAGTAAAAAAAATCTACAATTTTTCATTTTTTAGAATTAAAAAAAAATCATTTTCACATTCAACATTTAGAAATTTTTAACCAGTCACACCTTCCAAAAAAAAAAACGGGCTACACCCTAGAAATTTTCAAGTTATCGATACCAACCCTGATTACAACAACACACTGCAAAGGTCCAGTTACTCTTATGATTGCCAACGTCTTCGAAGTGAATATTTTCCCACCTTTATGGATTTTAATAAAGTCTAAGGTATTCTACGAACTGAAAAATACCGAAATGTTTGTCCCTACTCCCTACAGAGACGTTTAAATATCTATACTAAATTATACCTAATACGTTCGAAAATAGGATTACAACTTTGAAAATGTTTCAATTCGTACTCACACTAATATGTTTTCTGTTTCAGGGACTACTTCTACGACAGGTACGTATGATGGAAAAGACGTCGTAAAATTTTATACCTCCACTCCAGTGTGACTTTTTCGCATCGAACTGTTCGCAAATTGAAATCCCCTCATCAGTACGACAATCGACAACCCTATTTCGAAAATAGGAGCTTCTTTTTTCGATACTCGTATGCGTATGACGTTTCGGCAAATAATGGCGACTTTCAGCCAAAAAGCGCGTAGCTTCGAATAAAAGACTTTTCGACATGGAAGTAATAAGTTGCGAATTCTTCGCGAGTCATAAATTCGACCAGGTTAATTTCAGCTAAAAAGGTAAAGAAAAAGATAGAATTGTAGTAAAGTAGGTGCTTCTTTTACGACTGCCACCACCACTAGCGAACAGATAGGTAAATACCTACGAGTAAAACGGATAAAAATCTTGGCTAATCGGGCGTTAGTGAAAAACTAATTGTCATTGATGGATTGAGGCGCGCATGCAGTCAGGCAACACCCATCGTAACTTGTGGAAGATTAACGACGTCACCATCGGCATTCGACAAACTACCAAACATCACGCTATCTCTTTTAACATACCACCAATTACATTATGATCGTTGTACCTCGCCCCTATACAGTGTATAGTGTACTCCGGCGACGATAAAAAGCTACAAAATGGGGGCAGGCGTGACGTGGCGAGGGGAGCGAACGCGAATGTCTTTTAAAACTTTTCAGTTTTCACCTATCTATCTACTAATACCTCGTTCTCGCAGATACATGGTGTAAGTTTTCCATCAAAGTGACAAAACGCGAGTTGTCTTTTCGTGACTATGCGTTGGCTTTGGCGGCACCCTCGCTAAACACACTTGACAAACCAAAAAACCCATCAAATTAGTACCTATAACGAATTAATTTACCATAAGGCGAGAGTGGACTGCGGTCATTGCTGGTCAACATACTTCGCTCGAACCTGATGAAGACTTTATTAAACCCATAACCAGGGATGGACATGAGTTTTTTTCAACTCCCATTCGCGAGTTAACTCTTTTGTAAAAAAGAGTTGAAAAGAGTTGGGAGTTATCACTCTTTTTTCAAAAGAGTTGAAAGAGTTTTCATAAACTCTTTTCCAACTCTTCTTCAAATTTTTGGTTCTAAAAATTGAAATTGAATAAGTTTCAGCTATCCACTGAATATCCTTCTTGAAAATACAAAATGTTCAAAATCAAATCTCAAAATAAAAAAAATATATTTTAAAATTACATTTTTTTCAGATTTTTAAAGAAAAGTCTCGATAAAAAAATTTCTGATTTTTTAAAAATTTTCAGTAGGTAGGTAGGTTATAAAAATTTCTCATCTTCAATTTATTCAGAATGACTTTGATCAATTATTTTGAAATTGACAAACTTTCAATTTATAGAATACCTAATAAATAAATTTCCAAAATTTTTTGAAATTGAAAAATTATCAATTTTTGGAATAAATTTTGGAATAATTTTTTTCAATTTTTTAAAATGAAAAATCTTTATTTTTCAGATTTTCAGAATGACTTTTGGATCAAAAATTCCAAAGTCTTTAGAATAAATTTTTAAATAAAAAATTTCTTAAATTTTTTGCAGTAAAATTTCAAAAAAAAATTTGGAATAAATTTTGAAGTGAAAAAATGATCAATTATTTTGAAATTGAAAAACTTTCAATTTTATAGAATACCTAATAAATAAATTTACAAAATTTTTTTAAATTGAAAAATTATCAATTTTTGGAATAAATTTTGCAATAATTTTTTTTTCAATTTTTTAAAATGAAAAATCTTAAATTTTTTCAGAATAACTTTTGGATCAAAAATCCCAAAGTTTTTAGAATAAATTTTAAAATAAAAAATTTCTCAAACTTTTTGCAGTAAAATTAAAAAAAAAATTGTAATACATTTTGAAGTGAAACAATGATCAATTATTTTTAAATTGAAAAACTTTCAATTTTATAGAATACCTAATAAAAAAATTTCCAAAAATTTTTGAAATTGAAAAATTATCAATTTTTGGATTAAATTTTGGAATAATTTTTTTTTTCAATTTTTTAAAATGAAAAATCTTTATTTTTCAGATTTTCAGAATGACTTTTGGATCAAAAATCCCAAAGTCTTTAGAATAAATTTTTAAATAAAAAATTTCTCAAATTTTTTGCAGTAAAATTTCAAAAAAAAAAATTGGAATAAATTTTTTAAAAATTTTGAAATAAATTTTGAAGTGAAAAAATGATCAATTATTTTGAAATTGAAAAACTTTCAATTTTATAGAATACCTCATAAATAAATTTACAAAATTTTTTTAAATTGAAAAATTATCAATTTTTGAAATAAATTTTGGAATAATTTTTTTTTCAATTTTTTAAAATGAAAAATCTTCATTTTTCAGATTTTCAGAATGATTTTTGGATCAAAAATCCCAAAGTCTTTAGAATAAATTTTTAAATAAAAAATTTCTCAAATTTTTTGCAGTAAAATTTCAAAAAAAAATTGGAATAAATTTTTAAAAAATTTTGAAATAAATTTTGAAGTGAAAAAATGATCAATTATTTTGAAATTGAAAAACTTTCAATTTTATAGAATACCTCATAAATAAATTTACAAAAATTTTTTAAATTGAAAAATTATCAATTTTTGGAATAAATTTTGGAATAATTTTTTTTTTCAATTTTTTAAAATGAAAAATCTTCAATTTTTTCAGAATAACTTTTGGATCAAAAATCCCAAAGTTTTAAAAATAAATTTTTAAATAAAAAATTTCTCAAATTTTTTGCAGTAAGATTTAAAAAAAAATTGGGAATACATTTTGAAGTGAAAAAATGATCAATTATTTTGAAATTGAAAAACTTTCAATTTTATAGAATACCTAATAAAAAAATTTCCAAAAATTTTTGAAATTGAAAAATTATCAATTTTTGGAATAAATTTTGGAAGAATTTTTTTTTCAATTTTTTTGAAATGAAAAATCTTTAATTTTTTCGGAATAACTTTTGGAATTAAAAAATTCTCGACTTTTTTTGAGGTAGGTAGTTAGGTACCTACAAAATATTTTTCAAATGCATAGGAGTAGATGACTCTAAAGAGTTAACAGTTGGAGTTCAACTAATTTTTTTCCAAAAATTTAGAGTTGTAAGTGAGTTGACTCATTTTGAAAAAGAGTGTGCCCATCCCTGCCCATAACTGGCCTACGTGTATTAATAAAATACCTGCTGATGATCGTCGCAACATCAACGAGCACGCTGAATAAAAAAGATGGTTAGTTAAACGGCTTAAAATTAAGTTAAACCGAGCGAAAAGCTCAAAGAGATAAACCGTAACGCCATATCATGCCTGATGCCACGCCACATACTACAAAATATACGTATGAATGAAGAGAACACCATCCATAGAGACGCAACAAGTACACAAGCTGAATCCACACTATACTTGGCAGTATATATATACGGTATTATATAGGCTACGAGTAGTAGGCAGAAAGCCAGCATACGGAAAATAGGGAACAGAGCAAAAGCGAGAGAAAACAACTAAGTATACGATACTTATGTCGATGACATTTCTTAGGCGCAAGTGGATAAAAGGGGATAAGCACCCCCGCGAATCATCGACGTCAACGCTGCAATCCTTATCGGCGATGCCATTTATAGCCAGTGCTTCTCAAACCACAGCACAAGACCCTTTTACTTTTTTTTTGTCCAACGAGAGACGGCGGAGACGACGCTATGTTATGTAAATATACTTGAGCCATGCTCGAGCCGAGTACGCTTTTTTATTCATAACGAGACTAATTTCTCAGCAGTCGCCGAATACTGCCAAAGAAAGCACTTTTAATCCTATTAAAATGTACTACAAACGAGCTCGCAAGTCGTTAACAGCGTATCTGATAAAACTTGTCTCGAAACAAAGCTTCTGGTTTTTTTCCTTCGTCATAACCGAAGATGCGACCATCGCGCCGGATTATCAAAACACGATTAATTAACGGATAAGGGCTCCTTTTAAGATGTAGAGTACGTTTTTTTCTATACCATGCAAATATGCGGTCTCCTCTCCTGTTTCAAAGAAAACTCCAAAACAAGTACCTGTCACCAAGACATCAGATCTTAATACGCTCTTTGGCGAAGAAAAAAATTTCTCGAGACAAATAATTATTTCGTTTTTAAATTAATTCCAGCGCGTAGGTTTTAACTTAATTAGATTTGTTCTAAGCCCATAATGAAATACCTTGTGATTCTGACATCTATTCATAATTTTTCGAAATCTGATCATTTGATAATTTTTTCTTTGGTTCTTTTTTTCAGCTGTTTCGAGTAACGATAAATTCGGTTTTTGTAAGACCCACTCGCAGGGTTTCTACAAAATTTTTCCTAAAACGCAAGACTCCTTACGAATTTTAATACTAATCCTCCTCACTTCAAGTACAGAATGTTCTTTAGTTTAAATTCAAAAATGTTCCCAGTAAACTGACAACAAAATGAAATCAATTTAATTAAATTTAAAATTATTTAAAATCAGAGGAATGTGATCGTTAATACGTAGACGTACGAGTATGTGCAATATCATGGTAGAATCAATACTTATTGTCAATTAAAGAAAATTGACATTTTAGTTTTAAAAGAATCACAGAATGAGCACCGGAAAAAGTTCAAATGAAATTGAATCGAATCAAAAAAGACCCGAGGCCGAGGTAGAAATGAAACAAAAAATTTTTAAAAGGAAAAATTTTCAATTGAATTAAATTAATATTTTAAATAATTGATTGAATTTGAAATGATTTAGAACTGAAAAAATCAGGAGCTGGAAAAAAATCCAAAATTTCAAAAGATAGGTGTATAAACTTTAAATTAATTTTTAAAATTGAAAATTAAAAATTGAATTTAAAGTCTAAAAAGAATTGAGGATTAAGAATTGAATTTGAAATTGCTCAATATTAAAAATAAATGAATTAAAACAAGAACAACTGAAAAAAATTAATAAAAATGGAAAAACTGGAATAAAAATTGAAAAAAAATCATCAAGTCGAGAAATTTCAAGAGATTCTCATTATCTTACTTTTTTGTGATTATAATTATATTATCATTATTTTCGCCATCTTGTTTTTTTTTTCAGCTTGAATTTTTGGTTAAAGAAAATATACCTATCTAAATTAAATTTAAGATCTCCACAATTTTTTAAACATAATTGAAATTTGGTTTAAAATGGAATTCTTCGAAATTTGGTCAAGATGTTTTTTTTTTCAATATTTCTTTCAAACACATTTTTTTTTTTTTTTTTAGGAATACTTTCAGATTTTTTTTTCAAAATTTCTTGTACCTAAATGTGATTTTAAAAAATTTCTCAGGTACCTACTCATTTTTTACAATTTTGATAAAACACTTTTTTCAGTCTTGTTTGAATTGCTCCAAGGCAAAATCCTACCCTAAGCGAATTTGCCAAAATATTTATTTTCAGGATATTTCAAAAAATGACAATCTGAATTTAATCCAAGACAAATGCTACCATTTGTTCAAATGCAAAATCCTACCCTAAGCAAAGACAAAATTTTTATTTTCAGTAAATTTCAAAAAATGATCGTTTTGCAAAATTGCATTTATTCAATGAAAAAGCTACCCTAAGTCTGCATGCAAAATCCTCCTCTGACTAAATTTGTCAAAAAAAATTTATTTTCAGTAAATTTCAAAAAATGGCAATCTGAATTTAATATAAGACAAAGGCTACCATTTGCTCCAATGCAAAATCCTACCCTAAGCGAATTTGCCAAAATTTTTATTTTTAGGAAATTTCAAGAAATGGCAGTTTGCATTTTATTAATGACAAAGGCTACCATTTGCTCAAATGCAAAATCCTACCTTTACTGAAAATGAGAAAATTTTTATTTTCAGTAAATTTCAAAAAATGTCAATTTGAATTTAAAATCAATTTTCAAAAACTACCATTTGCTCCTATGCGAAATCATACCCCAAAGAAAATTCCAAAAAAAAATATTTTAAGTAAATTTCAAAAAATGGCTATATGAATTTAATCACTTTTCAAAGGCTACCATTTGGTCCTATGCAAAGGCCTACCCTCATTGAAAATAAAAAAATTTTATCATCACAAAATTTCAAAAAATTCCAATTTGAATTTAATCAGTTTTCAAAGGCTACCATTGGCTCCAATGCAAAATCCTACCCTAAGCGAATTTGTCAAAATTTTTATTTTCTGTAAATTTCAAAAAATGGCAATTTGCATTTAATTAATGACTAAGGCTACCAAGTGCCATGTAGTACTTATTGCATGGTGAATTTCAAATTTTCCTTAAATTGAATTTCTTCGAAAAAATTGCGAAATAAAATTTTTTTCACATTATTCGGGTCCAGTCTGAGAGGTACTAACGAAAAAATTCTGAATTTTCCAATTATTCCCATTTTTGGAAAAAAAATCATTTTTTTTGTCATGAGACATGGTGTATTCCAAATTATCCTTAAACTGAATTCTTTGAAAAAATTGTTCATTTTTTCATTATCCTGGTCCATTCTGAGAGGTTTTGACGGAATTTTTTTGATTTTTTCAATTATTCTTATTTTTAGAAAAAATTCATTTTACAATGTAATATTTGCTCTAATGCAAAATCCTACCCTTAGAAATTTGTCAAAATTTTTATTTTCTGTAAATTTCAAAAAATGGCAATTTGTATTTGATTAATGACAAAGGCTATCATTTGCTCCAAGGCAAAATCCTACGCTTAGAAATTTCTCAAAATTTTTATTTGCAGTAAATTTCAGAAAAGTACAATTTGCATTTTATTATTGCTTAAGGCCACCATTGGCGCCTTGAATACGAAAATATTGAAAAAGTTGTAGAAAAATAATCAAGTAAATATTCAGCAAAAATGTTCTGAAAAAATTCTAGTAATTATTCTGTTCCAAAATTCTCAAAAAATAATTATTTAGAAATACTTATTAAAGAAAAAATTCTCTAAACATATTGTATCTATAGTAAAAAAAAACCACACATTTTAAGAAAATTTAAAAAGAAAATTTTTTGACAAAAATCATTCACTGGGAAGTCATCTCGTTTTCATAAAATTTAATAATTTTTTAACATGTTTTTGGGACAGAGTAGTCAATATGGTAATTTTTTTCGATTCAGCCATTGTCATTATTGTCATTGAAACCAGAGTAAAATCATTTCCGAGCACTGATAAATCAAAAATGAAAAAAATTGCACAACTCGAGAAAAATGTCACCAAATCGAGCGGAACAGACACGCGATACTGCACTAGTAATTGAATACACCCCCCTTCACCACTTGTAAAACTCATTTTGTTAAAAATAATCACTCGTCATTCGATCTGTTTAACATCTAACTCGACTTTTCATCCCCAACAACAAAAGTTGGAATCCGTTTATAGAAGGCCTGGTTAGATGGTTGAATTCGAGCCAAGAAAAAAAAAACCACGAGCTACGATGCGATCCCTTTTGAAGAGGTTTTTCGATTTGCTTCATAAGAAGTTTAAACCACTTCGGGCAGAGGTGGCTTTGTAATAATGGTACCAAATTATACGGTACTGTTTACGAATTTAATTGAATAAAAAATACCGAATTGATTGACGTTTCATTAAATCGAATGTCGATGAGTAGAGTACGGCTGTGGCTGTGGCTGTGGCTGCGACTGCGGCATCGTACGCAGATTCTCCTTCGCCGCGGGTTCGGTCGAAGAAACGAAAAGATTCATTTGGCGAAACTTTTGTAACCGACTCGAACGCGTATTTATCGATTCGTTTAAATAGTTTAGGCTTATTTTGACATGGTTAACCCTTTTTCAATTCACAAGACGGTTTTCTGTTTTCGATTCTAATCTTATTACTCGCCTAATTAAGTGTCTGTTTAGCGCGGCGAAGGCGCCCTCTCCGCCCCCCCCACTCGCTCACTCACTCACTCACTACCTTTCTCTCGCCCGCTCACACTCTTGTTTGGCATGTTTGCGTTTCTCATCGTTTGAGTAAGTATTTGTAAATTTATCGTATTCTCAAAACTCAACGTTAACATGTTCAGGTTACATAGGAAGACGTCGGCGTCGCGTCGTGTTGTTGCCACGTCGGCGAAGACAAGGCGAAGGGGCAGCATCTTCAACTATCAACTGTACGAGTATAAGTTTTCGATACGATGGCTGATAATATCAAACGCGAATGAAAAGACGAGGCCCTTTTCAAATAATGTACGCGGAAAACCGCATTTTGCATTTTGCCAAGCTGCTGAGGAGGAGGAGGAGGAGTAGGAGGAGGACAGGCGGGTTGAATGGACGAGCGAACGGGGTGAACGGGGTGAACCGAAACGTATAACGTTAGTGTTTCGCCAGACCCATCGAAGCCGATATTATCTGACTTTTGAATGACGGTGTGTTCAACGTTACAACAACGATTTTGAAATATGTTTCAGCTTTACTTTCTCTCAACTTTTACGCGCGAATACGAGCAAGAATATTATGTTTCGAGATGCGATTATTTACACCTTTTATGTACCGACAACTGACACACAACGCAACGCCAACGTCTCTTAATAAAAACGTGCCATGTTTCGTGGAAAATACCATTTAAGTACCCCTTGGACTTGTAAGTCACGAGTTACGACACTTAGCCCCACAGCCCATAGCCCGTCGTCGACCTATAAACTCGGATAGGTAATTCAGCCGAGCTAAATTTCACCTTTAATTCTATTAATTTCCATGCTAACTGTAAACTTTTAAATGCTTTTAACCATTTACGCGTGATTTGTTTCGAGCGAAGGAATAAGCACTGCGAGAGAGGGAGGGAGGGAGGGAGTACTCAGGCAGTGCGAAAAATCTTTCCACAAAAATACTGCGCGTAGCACCGCGAACGCCTTCACCAACCAAGTTTTTCGAGTCGTTTACTTCGACTTGGACTTTTTTTCTCTCCCCTTTAACAATTCTTCTTATCGCAGACCAATTATTTGCCCGTTCGTTGCTGCAAGATGCGTTCGACGAAATCGACATCATGAAGATTAATGAGCTTTTATTACCACCAGATAGACGTTATTAATTTCCTCATCCCCTGCGTTCGACCTCTCTTCCTTATTTTCTTAATTTTATCGATATTAAGAATTGAAATTAGTTTAAAATCGAAATTAATAGTGTACCGTGCGATACACCAGACGGTTTTATTCGACTTATTTTCCTCGAGCTCGTGATAAGAGCACCAATGTTGAACACGTTTCTATTTTTTACACTCTCGTTTTATTTAACGGCGAGTTGCAAATGCGCTAAATTACATTAGCGAGCGAGATATCAAACATCGAACTCGCGGGTTGGTTCGCTCGTATTTTTCGTTTCTGCGAGTGCTAATGATATTCGTATCTTTTCGAGTTTAATTATTGGCGGGATCGTTTTGAAATTTCGCGAAAATCATTTTCCTCGATAATACGAGTGATTTTTGTAATAAAATGTAATAATTTCTGCGGCCGAATGCCAAATAAAATCTCAAAAATCAGAAAGAAGACTTTTGCAGGATTTTTGATACGACTTTTTAAAATTGAAAAAAAAAATGTTTCAAATTCCAAAGATTTACTAAATTAAAAAAAAAAAACATTAAAATCGCAGGAATTCATCGAACGTTAAAAATGACTTCAAACATCACAAATTGCCGTTTCAAAATTTTTTAACAATCCAATGCAAACTCAAAAATATTATGAAAATCAAAAAAATGTAAAATGAATAAATTCTGATTTTTATCAAATTTGAAATTTTCCTGAAATGAAAGAAATTTGCCAAGCATTACAAATTGACCTCTTAAATTTTTTTAAAAATTCGTGTGAATTTTAAAACTAGGTAGTTCCAATTTCAGAATCGTATCAAAATGTAAGAATCACCAAAATTTCAAATTTTATCAAATTTTGAGAATTTTTGAAATTTGGACTTTTCATCAAATTTTTAATAATTTTAATTTTCAGAAAATTAAAAATATTTGCCAAACATCACAAACTGACCTTACAATTTTTTTTAATTCATCGAAATTTAAAAAATTTAATGCAACTTCAAATTTTACAATTGAAATCAAAAAATGTAAAAATGACCAAATTCCAATATTTGTCAGAAATCATCAAAATTTTCGATTTTGACTGAATTATGAATTTTTCATTCAATTTTAAATTTTCCTAAAATGAAAGCACATAACAAATTGACCTCTTGAAAATTTATTAAAAATTCGTGTGAACTTTAAAACTTTTGAAAAAAGTTCATTTTTGCCATGTAAAAATTTTGCTGTGCTACATGGGGACTTTCACAAATTTAATTTCTTTGAAAAAATTGTCCAAACATTTTTTTTCTTATTATTAGGGTCCATTTTGAGTGGTTCTAACGAAAAAATTCTGAATTTTTCCATTATTCCCATTTTTGAAAAAAATCGTTTTTGCCATGATTATGTAGGTAGCACTAGGTACATGGTGAATTTCAAACTTTCCTTAAATTGAATTTACTTGAAAAAATTGCCCAAAATTTTTTTTCTCAATACTCGGGTCCATTCTGAGAGATAATGATGAAAAAAATCTGAATTTTCTAATTATTCCCATTTTTGGTAAAAATTCATTTTTGCCATGTATTGAATTTCTTTGAAAAAATTACTCAATTAAATTTTTTTCTCATTATTCGAGTCTATTCTGAGAGGTTCCGACGAAAATTTTTTGGATTTTTCAATTATACCTATTTCCATTTTTGAAAAAAATCATTTTCGCAAAAGTGAATTTCAAATTTTTCTAAAATTGAATTTCTTTGAAAAAATTGCCCAACATTTTTTTCTCTCATTATCCAGGTCCATTCTGAGAGGTGCCAATGAAAAATTTTTGAATTCTTCAATTATTCCCATTTTTGAAAAAAATCATTTTCGACGACATAGTGAATTTCAAATTTTTCTAAAATTGAATTTCTTTGAAAAAATTGCTCAAAAATTTTTTTTCTTATTATTCGGTTCCATTCTGAGTGGTTCTGACGAAAAAAATCTAAATTTTTCAATTATTCGCATTTTTGGAAAAAAATCATTTTTGCCATGTAAAAAGAAGCGTTTTTTTCGCGGAGCTTTTTGCATGGGAAATTTCACAAATTTAATTATCTTGGAAAAATTGCCCAAATTTTTTTTTCTCATTATTTCATTATTTGGGTCCATTCCGAGAGGTTCTGATGAAAAAATTTGGAATCTTTCACTTTTCCCCATTTTTGAAAAAAATGGATTTTGCCATGATATAACATGGTGAATTTGAAATTTTCCTTAAATTGAATTTTTTTGAAAAAATGTTCCAAAAATTTTTTTTCTTACTTATTATTCGGGTCAATTCTGACTCTGAGTGGTTCTGACGAAATAATTCTAAATTTTTCAACTATTCACATGTTTGGAAAAAATTCATTTTTGCCATGTAAAAATTTCGCGGTGCTTTTCACATAGTTATTTAATTTCTTTGAAAAAATTGCTCAAATTTTTTAAAATTATTTTTCGGTTCCATTCTGAGGGGTTATGACGAAAAAATTCACGATTTTTCAATTAGGTACCTATCTGTCAAACATTACAAAGCTGCTTGAAAATTTTTGAAATTTCATCTCAATTTTTGAACGTTCCGTTGATGCAACTTTAAAATCTTATTAAAATTTAAGAATTACCAATTACCAATTTTATTAAATTTTGAGTTTTCATCAATTTTAAATTTACAGAAAACTAAAAAATCTGCCAAACCTCACAAATTGATCACTTAAACTTAAAATTTTGTTTTCTAAAATTCTGCTGAATTTGAAAAATTTACCTACACCACATCAAGATTTTATTAAAATTTGAAAATTATCAAAATTTCATTTTTTAAATCAAATTTTGAATTTATATGATTCCAAAATTTCAAAGATTTACAAAAATTTTCCAGATAGGTATGCATCTTAAATTTTTTCAAAACATTGAAATTGATCCCTTTTCTCAATATTATTAAACCTCAATAAACTTGAAAAATTGTGAAAAAACCAATTTTTAAAAGTGGGATAAATTTTAATATTTTTTGAAAAAAATTTTATAATTTTGAAAATTTGGAATATTTTTTTAATTTATGATAATTTGAAAATTTTTATAAATTTTGGAAATTTCGGAAAATTTACCAAACTTAAAAAAAGAGGAAAAATTGAAAATTGTAAAAATGGGTTTGCAATGACGATTTTTCCAATACTGGTTAGATGTTCAACATTTATAAAATTTCTCATCGTTTATTTTGTTCGAATGACAATAGTTCAAATTTGAAGTAAAATCGAGACTTTTTACAGGATTTTTTGAAAAATCAGTACTTCTGATAATGCAAAAAAACTACATATTTTGTAGAACCAGCACGACCGTTGGACACAGTGTACAATTCCGACTGCATTATTACATCGTTCAGCGAATTTTCAACAAAAGAAATGCGATCAAAGCGACGGTTGCGGCAACTAGGCACTAGGCAGTAGGCACCACTTCGTAAATAATGCGAAGATCATTTAACAAAATTATAATTTATTTATCTCGAAGACTTGATGCTGAAATATTCACTCGTCCGAAATACGATGTCGGAAAAAAATAAAAAAGTTACAAAAAAGAAGAGCGAGAAAACGAGAAACAGGAGATAAAGGCGAAAATACTCGTATTCTCATTTATTAACATGGAAAAAAAATGTGAAAGCCGGATAACTGTAGATAAAAAGGATACCGCCCGGAATGCAGTTCATCATTGCTTCATTTTTGTGAACTTTCACAAAGAATTTATTCTCTTTATTCGAACGTATCAAAAAAAAAAAAAGTTCTCGCATGTCTTCAGATCCACTCGGTTAACATAATGATATAAGAATTTGAATATTATTAGCGTCTATTTAGGTTTTTTTTTTCATCTTTTATCATCTAAAAATAGTATAATATTAATTCCGGAGCGTGAAAAAGTTCACCTTTTGTGAATTGCCCTTTTTGATCGGTAAAGTCGTAAAAACTCGCGCGTATGATTTCGGATGAGACTTCGTTTGGATGTACCAATCAACGAGCTCACCACCGTAAATTAAATTTCATCTCGCCAAATCCATCGTACATACGTAGATACTCGTTTACGTATGGAAGGTGTGTTCGTGTTCAATTTTCGACTTATTCAAATTGAGACTGAGCGAGCCAGAGAGAGTGAGGGAGTTATTCTACGCTCCTTTCTGTCGCCTTTCTTTTTCCACTCAATCGTGCTAAGAGAAATGAATGAAGAATAAATCGAATAAGTTATAAAAAAGGAAATATGACAATATAACCGTGTTGCCTTATTTGTCAAATTTGAATCGTACAGCTTTATTACGTGTACCTGCGAAACGCACGCAGGAGCATGAGGAAATACAACAAATACGCTCGGAATATAACTTTTTCAACTTTTGTTTCAACGCACCACACATCAGCCCTCTCGCTCTGGCTCTTATCGAGTTTGTTCTTTTGACTCGAAATAAATCTGAGACCAGTCGCGGTTCACCAGGCACACCCACGAGTTGGTCAATTCGATGGCGGAAGTTTATTTTCGTAATGAGCAAATCTAGAAACGATTTAATAAGAGTTGTTTGCTCGGACCCCACCGTAGCTGCTTACATATGTTGATATAAAAAACCATCGCATGACCGAACAGTAATTCAAGAAACGTGGAATATCAAAAGAAGGGAAATCCAATTGATTATTGAGACCTTTCAATTTTTTAACTCAGTTTTGAGGTTCTTTTAGTCCAGAGAGAATTTCACCCTGTATCTTTCAACTTTCTTACAAGGGAACCTCGCCTCACCTCCGATTGAGCTGAAATTTGGCTCACTGAAAGAGCATGCCACCCAGACCACAGAACAAAATTTTTAGCTGCCGAAGTTGATTTTTCGATTTTTGGCGAATTTTTGAAAATGGCTAAAACCTCCTCCAAAAAAACATTTTTTGAAAAAAAAAAAATGTACATTTCAAGATAGAATCCTGAAAATTAATTTGTACACTAAGATCGACCGCCCCCTCCCCCCGAGTCGATTGGCACCATTTTCGAAGCAATCTGGAGCCTCCAGGAAAATTTGACTTTTCTCCAGCGCACTGGAATAGCTCCTGACGGAAAATGTCAACATTTTCTGGAGGCTCCAGATCGCTTCGAAAATTGTGCCAAACGATTTTTTTTTGGGGGGGGGGAGTCGACTTTAGGGGGTAGACGAAGTTTTGGGTGATGTGCTGGAGAAATTGATTTTTTGGAATCAAACCAATTTTCAGGATTCTATCTTGAAATTTACAATTTTTTTTTTCAAAAAATTTTTTTTTGGAGGTGGTTTTAGCCATTTTCAAAAATTTGCCAAAAATCGAAAAATCAACTTCGGCAGCTAAAAATTTGGCTCTGACATGCTCTTTCAGTGAGCCAAGTTTCAGCTCAATTGGAGGTGACGAGTTGGCGAGGTTCCCTTGTTAATAAGGATCCAACATACCGAAGAATAAGTATTCTCAGAGTCGAACCAACTCGTTTCTCAACATTTGGTGGTATTTCAAAGTTTGCCAATTTTTCAAAATTTTTACAGTAAAGTTTCTCCATTTTTTTTTTATTTTATCATCTTTTATTATTTCTTACAATTTTTCAAACTTTTATAATTTTTTCAAATTTTTATATTGTTTGATTTTCAAAATTTTCAATTCCTCATTTTTTCAATTTTTCAAAATTTGCAGTTTTTTAAAATTTTTACCACTTTACACCATTCATAAAAAAATTTCAGTTTGTTGAAAATTTTCAATTTTCTGATTTTTCTCAATTCTCACCATTTTTCCTAATTTTTAATTTTTCAAATTTTACCCGTTTTGAAATTTTTCATTTTTCTAAAAAAGTTCCCCTTTTCCAATTTTTTCAAATTTTTGAAATTTTTAAATTTTTCGACATTTTAAAGCTTTTAATTTTAATTCAATTTTTTTCCAAGCTTATTATTATTTCTTTAAATTTTACCAATTTACTCATTTTCAACATTTTTTGGACATTTCGATTTTTTCCAAATTTTCAATTTTATTCATTTTACAAAAATTAAAAAAAATTGATTTAGTAAAGTTTTCCACTTTTAAACAATTTCCTGATTTTTTCAAAGTTTCACATCTCATTTTTTTGATATTTCAAAATGTTATACTTTTTTCAAAATTTCACAATTTCTGCAATTTGCCTATTTTCAAACTTTTCCATTTTACAATTTTAAATTTTTTTTAAATTTTGAAAATTTGTACATTTTTTTCAGAACTTTCTAATTTTTTTGTAAATTGAAAAATTGACAATTTTCCGTGTTTCCAATTTGAGGGGGAGGGGGGGATTGTTGCGCATTTTTGGCGTATTCGATCCGATATCTACCGAGTATTAATATCGATACCGTCCAAACCTACACGAAGAATAGAAAAAGCACCATTTTCAGGCAAATAAGAAGGACTGAAGAGCATGTATAAATAACATTTCCTCCACATATCCCGATGCCATGTTCACCACACACATAAACCAAGGCTTATAAACAACGTTGGGTTTTTTCACGCCGCATTTTCGACGATATTTATTACAATTTCGCGTGTCACTCAAAATCAACGTCTCGTCGCGTTTTATTAGATTACCGTTAAAGGTGGCACTTGGAAAAAAGATAATAGTATGTATTTGACGACATCGGGCCTCGCCTACTTTTTATTAACTCGACGTGGCATCGGCATCGTCGCTGCACCGCACCGCGGTTAAATAAATCATACATATTTATAACTTATTTAAAGCGGCGTTGCGGCGCAGCGCAGCGCAGCGTGCCAGGCGAAAGGGTGTAGGACGCGGCACGTTAAAGGATTTAGTCCCATCCGTCATGTTTCGGACAAGCGGCACTGTCATTTCGCAAGACTTAACAATGAAATTTTCCTTTTAGACGACGTTATATTCGAGAAGAAAAAAAAGGGATAATTGTTTTCTTTTTTTGGTCTTAGCGATGTCCCCAGATAAGTCTTTTTAACAACGTTGTCATCGCGTGATAAAATTTCTCTTCGTTTAACCGACGAACCAGCGGACACGACGAACAGTTCGAGCGAAAAATACACCGCGAATGGCGGCGATACGAGCGGCACTCTAAATTTTTTTTTCCTCTCGTAAACATTTGCAGCTATTACGCGTCCGTTTTTCCATCGTTACGAGTTCCTCATCCACCATCTTCGAAACGAGCCCGTCTAATGTTAACCAATCCCGGGAGACCGCAGATAATAGCCCAGCTACCGCGTAAACAATCGCCAACGCTGACCCATCAACAGCAACCGCAACAGCAGCAGCAGCAACAACAGCAGCAGCAGCAACAACAGCAGCAGCAACAGCAACAGCAACAGCAACAGATACAAGCGAACCATCTCCAAGAAGAACTACCCTATATTATTTCACAGCTCAAAACTTACAGTAAGTCAAGCGTTCCTCAGACCCATGGGTGTTGTAGTCTCTATTTTGTGGTAAACTTTACGCCGAAATTTAATGCTTTCAACCCCCCCCCCCCCCCACCATATACTCCTCCTCAAACCACGACGACGACATATACACGAGTTGTTTTCAACCTAACCAAATTTTCAAATCCTTTGACGATAATTGTTAATCGTATAAATCATACCGAGTGTTACCTTCGTCGAGTCTCCAGATTCATACACGTACAAACATTTTGCATTAGACCCTAATAAATTCCAAATTTAATTACGACGTTTCTTTTTGCATAAACGTAATGGACACTTTTTGCAAATTTTGACGAGAATACGAGAATATTCTTCGCCAACATCTATTGGGTTGAATAAAAAAATAATCGCTTTCGTATAGTAAGTTAAAGTATGAACTGTTCGCAGAATTCGTGTTAATAAAATTGCCTACTTTTTCGTATTTACGGCGCAGCCTAGCATCCGACCCGCGAACGTCCCCACCCTACAAAAATAAAACGAAATATCTGCCTACGCGTTTTAAAATGAGAAATTGATATTTAATGAGGTAGGGAGTGAGTTTCCAAATCAAGACAAGGATTTTTTGGCGGGGAAGGAAGGGCCACTTGAAAAAAATCTGTGAAACTTTAGAACGGGGAAAGTTGAACTTTTTTGAGAAAATCTCAACTTTTCAGAATGAGTCAAATTCCAGGGCTGTACTGAGAAAATTTGAAAAATTTCCTCGCATGGATAATAATTTTAGGGATTATCATAATATTCGTGGAAAGTATTGTCGTCGAAGTATCTCAAAACCTCCTCAGAGTTGACTTTTTTCGAAAAATCTTAATACAATCAACATTTTTTTTTCTAAAAATTTTTCACAAAAACTCAACATTTTTTGCTCCCCACAAAATTAATTTTTTCCCAAAAAAAATCCTAATACAATTTTTTTTCTAAAAAATATTTCCCTCCAAAAATTAACATTTTTTTTCCTCAAAAAAATTAACATATTCCACTCCTCAAAAACATACGCATTTGAACATTTTTTTTTTGCCTAAAATAACTTTCCAAAAAAATCAACATTTTTTCCCTAAGAAAATTTCCCAATTTTTTTTTCTAAAAAAATTAACTGTTTCCCCCTGAAAAAATACTTCACTTATCGAAAAAAAAACTTTTCTTCCCTTCCCCCAAAAATATAGGTAACAAATTTTTCTAAAAAATAACCTTTTCCCCCAAAAAACATTTTATTCCCCCCAAAAATAACATTTTTTCCATAAATAATTTGACCTATCCTCCTTCTCAAAAACATAACATTTCAAAAATTTTGTTTTGCCTAAAATAATTTTCCAAAAAAATAAACATTTTTTTCCTAAAATTATTTTCCAAAAAATCAACCCCCTCCCCCCCCCCCCAAAAAAAAATAAGTAACATATTTTTCTAAAAATATAACTCCCCCCCCCCCAAAAAAAAATATAAGTTGATATTTTATTCCCCCAAAAAATATTATTCGCCCCCAGAAATAACATTTTTTCCATAAATAAATTGACATTTTTTTTCTCAAAAAAATTAACATACCTACCTATTTTCCTCCTCAAAATTCAACATTTTTTTTGCCTAAAATAATTTTTCAAAAAAATCAAAATTTTTGCCCTAAGAAAATTTCCCATTTTTTTCTGAAGAAATACAAAAAAATTTCCTAAAATTATTTTCCAAAAAATTGACCCTTTTTCACCCAAAAAAAGTAATAGGTACCTAGGACACATTTTTCTAGAAAAGTAATTTTTCCCCCCAAAAAATAACATTTTTTCCATAAATAAATTGACATTTTTTTTCTCAAAAAAATTAATATACCTAATATTCTCCTCCTCAAAAACATAACATATTTCAACATTTTCTTTGCATAAAATAATTTTCCAAAAAAATCAACATTTTTCCCCAAGAAAATTTTCCATTTTTTTCTAAAAAATTTAAAATTTTTTCCTAAAATAATTTTCCAAAAAATTGACTTTTTCCCCTAAAAAAATATTTAACTTCTCAAAAAATTACTTCTTTTCAAAAAAAATTAGGTAACATATTTTTCTAAAAAAATAACTTTTGCTCCAAAAAACATTTTATTTCCTCCCCTCCCCCCCCCCCCAAAAAAAGAAATTATTCGCCCCAAAAATAACATTTTTTCCATAAATAAATTGACTCTTGGTTTTAAAAAATAATTTTCCAAAAAATTAACATTTATTTTCCCTAAAAAAAATTTTAAATAGGGGCACAGTGCTGTAAAATTTTGGTCAAAATTCAAAAAATGTTTAAAAACCATGCAGCATATCGTTTGTTACATTATTGGTGACGCTGAGTTCGAATATCGCCTTACTTTTTTGATAAAACCCTCCTCATGCCTCCCACCTCCTCAAATTTTGAGAAAAATTGATGAAATCAAAACAATGGTGTGGCACATATTTCGTTATGTTTTTGATAATGCCAAGTTGGAATATTTTCCTCTTTTTTATGGGTTCCTCCACTTGGCCCCCACGACCCCCAAATTTTGAAACAAAATTTCGAAAGACAACAATCATATTGATGTGGCATATCGTTTGTTATGTTTGTGATGGTGCTAAATTCGAATATTCTCTCACTTTTTCGATTGATGCCTCTCGTCCTATCCTTGTAGCCCCTAGTCTTGAAATAAGCCCAGTAGGAGACTTCAGAGACTCGAATTTTTTCCATTGCCTTTTGACGTCGCTCCACAACCTTTTATGTGATCCTCTCCAACAGTCCAAAAAAAAGGCCATACACGACTGACCCTAAACCCAAGATGTTTGATAATGAGCATTTGTACAATTCCATACTTGAACATACCTCTTGTTTTAGAAGATGAAAACAGCATATCATATTTCTCAACGTAACATTAGGGTACTTTCGAGTCTTCGCATCGTCGAACATTTTGACTGATTTCTCGTATGATTTGGCAGGTAATCCGGACGTACTGATTTGCGGAAACTGTCGAGAATTATTTTCCGAGCTGGAGGAACTGCTGCAACATAAAAAAAGTTATTGTAAATTGAGATTCACTTGTAAATGTAACAACGTTGCCTTGGCCAATTTCACAGACAGTACGTATTCAGAGTACATATAATGCGAATCTATTTTGGTTCGGCATTTCACGATTAACGTAAAATAATTTTTCATCCGGCATAGAAAACGGCAGCGAAGACAAGATCTCTTTATTATGCGTCGAATGCAAAGACTCGTTCGACAGCGCGTGGGATTTAATCGTACACGTCCAAGCCGCCCATATGATGAATGTCTACGAACTGGGTACTCCTAAATCAAAAACTGATCAACTTTCGCCGCGATCTAACGAACACGCGGTTGAAAACGGAGTAAGTACGAATTTATAGCGTAAAAAAAAAAATGAAAAAATGAAAAATACCTTCGAACAACGTACATACGTCTTCCGATAAGGTTTTAGTTATCAATCAAAAATAAGGTGCAGTCGGGCATACGGTCTTCTAATGACCGTCGACGTCGCCGTCGTCTTCATCGCGACGAAGGGTGCCGGAAAAAAGTTAACCGGGCTGGCATTGATGTTTAACATGCCACAGGGTGTGGTTTAAAAGTCAAACTCGCGTCAATTATTTCAAAATAGCTACTGTACTATATAGTTTTCCTTTTCCTACACCATACCATCGTACACGCATCATCACCTTTTCACCACCCTTATCTTCTCTCGATAAAAACCCGCTTCCACCGGAGGATGAGATGGGAGCACAGTTGTATGCGTTTTAATTAATTCATCGTCGAGCCGAAAAAGCGTATAAATTAGTTTCTTTCACTCTTCCTCCCTCATTAATACCTATTCGAAGGCAGGTACGAGTATTTGTACAGGCCGGCTGAATTTTCCATTAAAATTACTCCTCTCTTTTTCCATTTTTCGTACACGACGCGACAGGAAGTTGTAGCTTTTATCTTTTTATCTCGCAATATAAATCTATATCCCTCGTTCGTAGTTTTCAGATACCAAATCAGAAAATGAAAAAGCCAATTCCGACTCGGAGGGTCAATCACTCGCAAATCTCAATCAAAATAATGTACGTGCAGGTAGAAAATTTTTAATTCGATTCAGCTCGTTCGATTAATACAACTGCTATTTTTTTTCTCTCCAAATTTTACAGAATCAACCCATTAGAAATATCGGAAATTGTTTCATGTTGAGCGATAAATCAGTCGTGTATACAGCTGTTTCCAGCGAAAGCCAATGAATGTTTTTTTTCTCCTCCTCAGTTTATATGTATACTTATAGTGTAAAACGTTATTGTTATAATTTTTCTTTTTCCTTTTTCTTTTTTTCTTTTTTTTATATAAAAAAGTTTGATAAATATACATAAAAATAAGCTTTTTATAAATTGGATCACACTTTCATCAATTATATTGCACTTTATCCTGTGCACTTTGAATTAAATTTATGTTACGTTTTGTGTTTACTTGATTTGTTCGTATGTACTTATCAATCTATTATAGGTTTCACAAGTGCCCATTTATATGAAATACTTCAGAGAGGCAAGGGGAGAGGTTTCACCACGTGTATTTTGACGAGTGTTTTTGCGCCACCCTTTCCATTTTCAAAAAAAATATAATTTGTTACTTTTTCTGTAGCAAATTATATTATTTAACTACTTTTTTAAATTCTACTGGATCGACCTAAAAATCAAAATGATGGGTTATTTTGTTCATGTTCGTACCCCCAACTTTCATTTGTGGGAGCAATTGACTTCTTAGAATGTTCCCTTTACAAAAATAAATGTTTCAAAAATTTTTACCCAAAAAATTCTCCTAAAAGAATTTTTAACAACTTTTTCAATAGAAAACCATTTTTTCTGTTTTTTATTTATTTTTTTATTCCAAAAAATGAGAATTTTTTCTCCAAAAAACAGAGACCCTCCTCCCAAAAAAAGTAATAAACTAAAATAGGTATTTCATATTTCGGAAAATTGGAAAAAAAAAATTCACGCAAAAAATTCTTCTAAAAAAATTTTCAACAACTTTTTCAGAAAAAAAAATATATATATTTTTTCTAGGTATGTTTTTTTTGTCCCAAAGTTTAGAAAATATTTTATTTATTCATTTTACCACCACAAAAAAAATTGATCCCCAAAAATTGATATTTTTTCATTTCAGAAGAATTTTTAAAATTATTGTTTGAAAAAAAATACTGGGATTTTTTTTCGAAAATGAAACGAATGTTTTTCTTCACAAAGAAATTATCGCATTTTTCTCCAAGAAAAGAAGATTTTTGGATACTTTTTAGTTTTTATTCCTAAAAATCATTTCTTGAAAATTTATGACTTTTTCATGCTCATTTTTCCCCTGTATTTTGTAATAAATGGCTATTTAAAAAATATTGAGGGAGGGGACGAGTGACCCTTGAACCCCACAAGTTATGCCTATGCCCTCCGAGACCCATTTTTTCTAACCAAAAAAATCTATACAATTTCAAAAAAAAAGTTGAATGAATACTTGGAATTTTCAAGGGTGTAATTTGATTTCCTCCCTAAAAAGTGAATGCTTGAAATTGTTTTCACGTTTTTAATGTGAGAATGATTCTTTTCCTGGAAACGAAACAAAAAATTTTCACCCAAAAAATTCTCCTAAAAATTTTTTTAACAACTTTCTCAATACAAAAACATTTCTTCTGTTTTTTTTTTCATTATTTTATTTTACTATCAAAATAAAACAATATGATCCCCAAAAAAATGAGATTTTTTTCATCTCTGAAGAATTTTTTAAATTATTGTACGAAAAAAATCTCAGTTTTTTTTCTAAAATGAAACGATTTTTTTTCTTTACAAAGAAAAAATCAAAGAACTTTTCCACAGAAATTAAAAAAAATATCTTCACATAAGAAAATTTTATAACATTTTTTCTCCAAAAAAAAGAAAAGATTTTTGGAGGTTTTTTATACCAAAAAATCTTGAAATTTCTTCTTTCAAAAAAATTTCTACTCCAGAAGATATGAAATTTCTCTATTTCAAAAAAATTGAGTATTTTTTTTCTATTCCAAAAAATGAGATTTTTTTCTCCAAAAAACAGAGACCCTCCTCCCAAAAAAGTAATAAAAATAGATATTTCATATTTCGGAAAATTGAAAAAAAACAAATATTCGCGTAAAAAATTCTGAAAAAAAAATTTTCAACAACTTTTTCAAAAAAAAAAAAAACAACAACATTTTTTCTATGTTTTTTTTTTTCGTTCCAAAGTTTAGAAAATATTTCATTTAGGTATTTATTTTACCATCAAAAAAAAAATTTATCCCCAAAAAATTGAGATTTTTTAATTTCAGAAAAACTGTTAAAATTACTGTTTGAAAAAAAAACTGGAATTTTTTCTTCGCAAAGAAAAAACTAAGAAACTTTTTCACAGAAATTTTAAAAAATATCTTCACATAAGAAAATTATATAACATTTTTTCTCCAAAAAAATAAATAAAAGATTTTTGGATGTTTTTTGTACCAAAAAATCCTGAAATTTCTTCCTTCGAAAAAATTTCTACTCCAGAAGATTCGAAAATTCTCTATTTCAAAAAAAATTGAGTAATTTTTTTTCTATTCCAAAAAATGAGAATTTTTTCTCCAAAAAACAGAGACCCTTCTCCCCCCCCCCCCCCCAAAAAAAAAAAAAAAAAATTGGTATTTCATGTTTCGGAAAATTGAAAAAAAAATACGTAAAAAATTCTTCTAAAAAATTTTCAACAAAAAAAAAACATTTTTCCTATGTTTTTTTTGTTTCAAAGTTTAGAAAATACTTCATTTATTTATTTTACCATCACAAAAAAAATTAATCCCCAAAAAATTGAGATTTTTTAATTTTAGAAGAACTTTTAAAATTATTGTTTGAAAAAAAAACTGGTATTCTTTTTCGAAAATGAAACGAATTTTTTTCTTCACAAAAAAAAAAATAAATAAGAAACTTTTCCACAGAAATTTAAAAAAATATCTTTACACAAGTAAGAAAATTTTATAGCATTTGTTCTCCAAAAAAAGAAAATATTTTTGTATGTTTTTTATACCAAAAAATCCTGAAATTTCTTCTTTCAAAAAAATTTCTTCTCCAGAAGATTTGAAATTTCTCTATTTCAAAAAGAATTGACTATTTTTCTTATTCCAAAACAATTTTAACAAATTTTTTAACCAAAAAATAAAAATAAAAATTTTTTAAATCCAAAAAATGAGAATTTTTTCTACAATATACAGAGACCCTTCTTCATGACTTCAAAGAGTAAAATTCATGACTTTTCTTGACCTGGTGATTTTTTTGAAAAATTCACGACTTTTCCATGAATTTCATGGCCCATTCTCAAATTTCATAACTTTTACATGACCGTTAGATTAGACATAGACACCCTGTAGGCATAGTGCATGCCAGACTCGTGCGAATTTAAACATATTTTTGATCACGAATTTCTTCATTCATTCGAGATTAGATCCAACTTCAAGTTGAACTAAATAGTTGAGAATTTTTTTTAAATTTTTTAAATGTAGCAAAGTAACTTTATTAAACACACATTAATTAACATTCGACACACGATGTAACAGAACATAAAACCAACTGGAAAATGCCTATTCCTCGCCAGTGCCATCTTCCATGTTTATAATCATATAATAACTCAACATAATAAGGAAAAAATACGCCTTGACCGCTGCAAAAAAAATGTAGGTATAAATAGGTATATTCACGTATAAAGGTTTCTTTAAGGTGAAGTGATATTTTAAAGAAAAAAAAATGTCACAATCACCGCATTGAGGGACCATTTAGTAGGTAAAAGAAAAATACTAACGAATTGTGGCGATGAACAAAAACACCAAGATATAGTACCATGTGCTATCGGTAGTAGTGCTGACGGCCGCGTACCACTGCAGACCAATATCAGGAACTGGCATATTTTCCAACTCGGATTTGAAGTAATTAGCGATCACGCCCATAATATCTAGGATTAAAAAAAGTACTCGACGTGATAAATCGGGTATTAGATAAGTCGACACTTCCTGCAAATTTGTATAAATTTCATCAAATTCGTACCAAAAGGCTCGAGCCGAGTGCGGATTAATTCATTTTATTTTCAATGTTACCGAGTATACTCCGTAAAAGGCCAGCATAGTGAAACTAAACCACATTAACGTAAGCAGTATGGTTTTAGTTTCGAGCAATATCATAGACTCGTCTGAAATGAAAATATGCAAATTGAAGGAATCGTGTTTTTAAAAAATATTACAGATTACACGCCGAGTGCCTAATTAAATTATTTCGTTTATTTTACAGCTTTTTTCGATCGAATTTGGGCTATATGCCCATACGTAGATAATTATTAATATAGTGCAATTACCTTTAGAATGGAGAGCTCCGAGAACAATAGTGAAAGTCAAGGATAACTGAAAATTACATTTTTATTCAACGTCGTATTTGTAGAATTTTTTTCGAATTATACTTTCAAATAATTAACTTTTAGAATACCTACAGACACCTGTAAAATACACTTTGACAAACTTACCAAGCTCATAATTAAACTAACAGTTGTGCCCGTTCTTAGAGAGAACTTTTTTAAAAAGGAACGCAGTATGACCATTTTATTGAAATCTCCTGTCACTTCACCATCGAATGAAAAAAAAGAAAAACTGATTGAAAGTGAAAATACAAACGAGTATTTAAAAAATGGTCGAGCTAAAATGAACCAATATGAACGAATATGAACGATACAGCGAAAACAAAATTAAATAGATAACACCATTGCACATTGCACAAACGTGTAAACAAAGTAATTGAGAGAAAATAATAATAGAAAATAATTCAAGAACAGCCAACTATTTCTTTCTATACTGGGTTCAAAAAAAAAAAAAAAAAAAATGAAGATGGTCAAGGAGGTGGGTTTTAATTTTGTTCTGACTTTTTTAAACTTTTTGAAAGACAGAGTATTTTTCTAAAAATTAAACGACTAAAGGATCGTTCACAATGGACCTTAACTTTTTACTTTAACTTTAACCAGCTAAAGTTAAAGTAAAAAGTAAAAAGCAAAAAGCAAAAAGCAAAAAACAGTCAAAACTCCTACTAACCAACCATTTCCAAAATGAATTTTAAGCTTTTTTATGCTTAAAATCGTTTTGAAAATGGTTGGTTAGTAGGAGTTTTGACTGTTTTTTGCTTTTTGCTTTTTGCTTTTTACTTTTTACTTTAACTTTAGCTGGTTAAAGTTAAAGTAAAAAGTTAAGGTCCATTGTGAACGATCCTTAAGCCTTTGTGAGACATGGCAAAATGCTCTCTGGAAAAAACACTCCATCATCAAACGAAAAATAAATTTTATTGATACGAATACTTAGGTATATAGATCTACTATCTATCACGTCGATACGATGGATGAAGTAGACGAAACTTGAAAAAAACTATAAACCACCAATAAAAAATATAAGTCGCATGCTGTATTAAAAAAAAAAAAAAAGGTCATTAATGAAACCCACACAATAAAAGCAAGTACCTTACTGGAGGATAGGATACTAACAGAAGAGCATAATGTAGCATACACAGTGAATTATCCTCCAAATTGGGTTGGGAGTATCGACTATGTGATCACTTCCTAAAAGATGAGGGGTTAGTAGAGGGTGCTCTGAAATGAAGAATACCCATACAATATCGACGCCAATCATAATGGTAAAAATTGCCATCAACGTCATAAGAGGTAACAATAAATTCTTATTATCCTGTAAATAGCAAAGATTAATGATTCGAATGCGAAAAAAATATCTATCCACTATCTAGTCCATAGGGATTACAATTTTAGTACCGAAATTAAAATTCCATAAAGTCCGATGACTTGGGCGCATATCCAAAGTATAGAAAATATCAGACCAATCACCCTGAGCATAAGAGCATTATCTAATTAGGTACAAAAAAAATTGAGTTAGATCAGCCTATAGATGTTGAATTTTAAAATTGTTACAATAGGTACTGATTTGTAACAAGGATATGTACCTTGATAATACGTTAATATATTAAAATCATACGCCAAAACCTGAAAAAAATACATTTTAAATTCAAATCAAACAATTAGGGATGATTTTTAAGATATTATTTGAAGACAAACGAACTATCCCACTTACCAAATTAAAAAATATGATTATAATTGTACCAGTTTTCAAGGTGCAACCGCAACAACAAGAATCAACGATAGGCATCGTGTGGTAAATCATTCTTGAATTAGAAAATTATCACATTGCATTGTATTCAAATACCTAACACTTCGAGGCGTAGGCATTACTTTCCCTGATTTCTCAAGACAATAACACCTGATAAACGAGTGGCAAAATCATTTTCAATCAATCACGAAACAAAACGATCTTCACCATTTTTATCACTTCCATTTACGTACTTGACCTTATTACACGCAGCCGGAAATTTTTGGATGGCACGTCCTGTCGAACGTTTAGCGTTTTATTCCATGCAATGCAAATTTTTCCACTTTGTATATTTTTTTCTGCGAATTTTTCACGATTTTTTTCGGTCGAAATTTTGTTCAAAATTTCTCTAGAACTTCTTTGTGCAAAACTTCATCAATTTTTTCGCTTAGATGCTTACACACCCCCCCCCCCCCCCCATATCAACATCTTTGAATCGATTTTTAGGGGTTTCAAAAATACGCATTTCGAGAAACCCTACAGTTGTAGGGTTGAAAAAATTGTAAAAATTGTCAAAATTTCTGGCATTGAAAAAAATTGCCCCAATTTGGTTGAATTGAATAATGATTTATTGAAAAAATTTTATTTCGACCAATAAATTTATATTTTCACGAAATTGATAATTTTTTTTTGAAATAATTAATCGTGAAACCCTACAGTTGTAGGGTTGATAAAATTGAGGAGCGTTTTTCCAAAACGGCTTAAGTCCATTTTTTTCAAAATTAATTTTATGACGCCATTCGGTGGAGGAGGTCTGTATACATAATCCTACATCATCAACCTACCAAAATATCGCTTTTGACCGGCTCAAAAAACCTAATATTTAAAAAAGAAAAAAACAAAGGATGGTGCGAAACAGGCTTTAAATTTGCTTAAAATTTTTTCCAAAATGGCTCAAGTCCGTGTACTTGAGTTCACAACTAAACTATTCGAGGATTATCTGCTCTAAAATTGAACCATCACCTCCAGTATAGCTTTTTAACATACGATTTTACGTATTATGTTTTTTGCTTCTCCTGTAAAATTTTAAAAAGTGGACTTATTAAGCCGTTTTGGAAAAACGCTCCTCAATTGCAAAAATTACTAAAACTTCAGGAATTGAAAAAAATTGCCGAAATTTGGTTGAATTGAATAAAAAAGTGACTGAAAAAAATTTATTTCAACCAATTAAGTCAATTTTTACAAAATTGATTATTTTTGTTTTTGAAAAAACTAATCGAGAAACCCTACAGTTGTAGGGTTGAACAAATTGTAAAAATTGCCAAAATTTCTGGCATTGAAAAAAATTGCCTGAATTTGGTTGAATTGAATAAAGATCGATTAAAAAAAATTATTTCGATCAATAAATTCAAACTTTCACAAAATTGATAATTTTTTTTGAAATAAGTAATCGTGAAACCCTACAGTTGTAGGGTTGATAAAATTGTAAAAATCACTAAAACTTCTGGAATTGAAAAAAAATTGCCGAAATTTGGTTGAATTGAATAAAAATTGACTGAAAAAATTTATTTTGACCAATTAAGTCAATTTTTACAAAATTGATTATTTTTGTTTTTGAAAAAACTAATCGAGAAACCCTACAGTTGTGGGGTTGAAAAAAATGAAAAAATTGTCGAAACTTCTGGAAATGAAAAAAATTGCCCAAATTCAGGTGAATTGAATAAAAATTGATTTAAAAAAATTTATTTCGGCCAATAAAATAAATTCAAACTTTTACAAAATTGATAATTTTTGTTTTTGAAATTGAAACTAAACTTCTGTTCTGCCGATCCTGACGTTACTTAAAAGCCGAAATTTTTCATTTTCAGTAAAATTCAAAAAATGTCAATTTTTTCATTTTCTGTAAAATTCAAAAAATGCCAATTTTAATTTTATCAATTTTCAAAGGCTACCATTTGCTCCCATGCAAAATCCTGGCGTTACTAAAAAGACGAATTTTTTCATTTTCAGTATAATTTAAAAAATGCCAATTCTAATTTTATCAATTTTCAAAGGATACCACTTGCACCCATGCAAAATTCTGACGTTACTTAAAAGACGAAAATTATTCATTTTCAGTAAAATTCAAAAAATGTCAATTTTTTCATCTTTTGTAAAATTCAAATAATGTCCATTTTAATTTTGTCAATTTTCAAAGGCTACCATTTGCTCCCATGCAAAATCCTGGCGTTACTAAAGAGACGAAATTTTTCATTTTCAGCAAAATTCAGTGTTTGGAAAACGAAAATTTTTTTTCGTTTTTGTTTAGTTTTTTTAACGAAAACATAATTATTGTGTTTGTTTTCGTTTCGTTTTTGAAAACTAAAAACATTTCGTTTTCGTTATGTTTAACGTTTTTTTTTCTTTCGTTTTTTCTGATTTATGGGTTTCTTTTGTTTTTTTACGTTTATTAACGTTTTTTTTTTCGTTTTTTTCATTTTTTTTTTTTTTTTTTTTTTTTTTTCGTTTTTTTCCGTTTTTCTCAGTTTTTTTCGTTTTTTATTTTTTTATTTATTATTTTTTTCTTATTCTTTTAAGTTTTTATGGGTAATGCAAGTATTAATTATGCAAATTCACATACAAGTTTTCCATGGATGGCATGGATTATAGCTCAAAAATGAAAAAAGTGAAAAACGAAATTTTTTTATCAAATAGGTAGGTAAAAAAAACCCCCGCCAAAACCGGAAAATGCCTATAAATCGTTCCGTTTAGCGGTTTTGTTCCGGTACCGTACTAAAATATTTTTCCGTTTAACGGTTCCGTTCCGTTTTCCGGTTTCATGTTTTTTCCGCTTAGCGTTTTTCGTTCCGGTTCCGGTTTTTATTGGTAACGTTATCCGTTCCGTTTTTACGTTTCGTTCCGTTACCGTTTTTCCAGCCCTGAATTCAAAATTTTTTAATTTTATCAATTTTCAAAGGCTACCATTTGCTATTTTGCTCCCATGCAAAATCCTGGCGTTACTAAAAAGACGAAGTTTTTCATTTTCAGTAAAATTCAAACTGCGCAAAGCTTGAATTAATGAAATTTAAATTCTTTCAGTATCCCGTCAAAATATCAGTGATGTTTGTTAGGTAAAATTAATGTAGCAGCGCTAGCCGAATATATTTTTTTTTCATCTCTGAAAGTAACCAGGCAGGTTTATTATTTAATGCGTCGCTCCTATTTATTTACTTGATACCGTTCTTATCAAAATTCAGAAAGGTAAAAACTTCGAATTCGACGACTTTTACCTAAATTAAAACATAAGTAACGTTTGAATTGTCACTTTGAACTAATTAAATTATCCAGCATGTTAGAAGCTACCAAGTCAGCAGTTGACGATTACTCTGAATACCTAAAAACTGACACACACTCGGAGGTAAGATTTTATCAATCGTTCGTAATTTCAAGAAGTCTAATTCATAAGTCGTATGTATATATTCCTTGTATATCAATAAAATTAACTGAAATTTAAGGTGAAATCGATAGAAGAAACGATAGAAAACATGTTAATGCGATTCGACGAATACAGAGGCACCTTAGAAATGGTAGGTAATTCACATCGGTTCTCTCGACTCATACTAGAGTCCAATTCTCATTTACATATTCTAGTATTTCTTTCATTGCGCAGATTTCATCGGAACGAGGCGAAATCGAATCGGCGTTCAAAAACATCTTGAAATTGAAAACCGACGTGGCCGAATTAGCGTACAGAATCGACGGAATGGAGATGTTCATCAGTCGAGTACATCGAGACATGAACTCGTTAGAGATGCAACTCCTCGAGGCCGAACAGGATTACCCGGATAGATCGGAAATGACGTTGAAAAGTCTATTCAAGCCCATTATTTCGGTAAATTTTTGCCACCGTCTTTCTAGTTTACTGGTATATGTATTTTTGAAATTCATCGTTAATTAATGATGGCATTTTTTGCAGAAAATTTCACCGGAATTAGCCCAAGAAGCCAGTGCTGGCGGTATGTCGAATGCTACTGTTTCATCTTACGAGAAAGTCGAAATAATCAATACGGACCAATTGTTCAAAGCTAACGATGATAAATAGGCTACGATTTTGTGGTCAACTGCGTTTGTAGTTAATGAGCTTCAGTGATGAGGGAATTCGCGAATTCTGGGTGCATGAACGAGTTATGTATATTGAATACGATAATATGGAATTTTTTCCCTCGTCGAGAAATACTCGCGAGTTTTCGAAATCTTGATCTTAAAAATCCCATCATTTACCAAAGTTGTTTCTTCTATTTATATTTACAGTTTCTTTTTTCTTCTTTTCTTTTTTTTTAAAATTTGAATTTGGAAAAAATCGAATGATCGTAGTTTGTGAAGATTGGTGTTGTGCTATAAATGTATAGCCACCTACTTATTATTCATGAAAATTTTTTTATCAGAGTGATTAAAAATGTGATATGAAAAACTTATGCCTATACCTATGTAATGTCTTCCGCAATTTACGTGCTGTATTATTTGAACGATATAAATATCTAAATTTTAGATGATAAAACCATATTTTCAGTTGATTTATTTTCTTGGTGACTCCAGGAGTACCATCACCAGCAGCGGAACACCAACTCCAAAGAAATGTAAAAAATATTATTAGGGCTCCAAAATTCAGAAAAATTGACTTTCGGGGGGGGGGGGGGGGGGCTGAATGCATTTTTTTCATGTTATTTTGATTGTAGACTCAAGGGGAATTCTAGGGCAAAGGGGAAAAACGCAAAATTACCAAAAATGGTAAGTGGGGTATAGAAATGTACACCTCTTAAATCTGTCATCGATATCAATTTTGAAAAATTCTCATCAGGGAAAATAAATTCCAAATAAAATTACCAAAAATGTCATGTAGGGTATGAAAATCTAGTTTTCGTACCTCCCAAATCCATTTCTGATATCAATTTTGTAAAATTATTCTCACAAGGGAACCTATCGCCAACTCGTCACCTCCGATTGAGCTGAAATTTGGCTCACTGAAAGAGCATGTCAGAGCCAAATTTTTAGCTGCCTAAATTGATTTTTTGATTTTTGACGAATTTTTGAAAATGGCTAAAACCGCCTCCAAAAAAACAATTTTTGAAAAAAAGAAATTGTAAATTTCAAGATAGAATCCTGAAAATCGGTTTGTACACTAAAGTCGACCTCGCGAGTCGATTGGCATCATTTTCGAAGCGATCTGGAGCCTCTAGGAAAAGTTGACTTTTCTCCAGCGCACTGGAATTTCTCCAGACGGCAAAAGTCAACATTTTCTGGAGGCTCCAGATCGCTTCGAAAATGGTGCCAATCGACTCGGGAGGTCGACCTTAGTGTACAAAACCAATTTTCAGGATTCTATCTTGAAATTTACAAATTTTTTTTTCAAAAATTGTTTTTTTGGAGCCGGTTTTAGCCATTTTTAAAAATTCGCGAAAAATCGAAAAATCAACTCAGGCAGCTAAAAATTTGGCTCTGAGGTCTGGGTGACATGCTCTTTCAGTGAGCCAAATTTCAGCTCAATTGGAGGCGACGAGTTGGCGAGGTTTGCAAATTTTTACAGTAAAGTTTCTCCATTTTACAATTTTTTTACTTTATCATCTTTTATTTTTTCTTACAATTTTTCAAACTTTTTCAATTTTATGAAATTTTCATATTTTTTGATTTTCAAAATTTTCAATTTCTCATTTTTTCAATTTTTCAAAATTTGCAGTTTTTTAAAATTTTTATCACTTTACACCATTCAAAAAAAATTCAGTTTGTTAAAATTTTCAATTTTCTGATTTTTCTCAATTTTGAATTTTTCAAACTTCATCCTTTTTGAAAATTTTCAATTTTCAAAAAAAAAATTCCACTTTCCAATTTTTTCCAATTTTCTAAATTTTTTGACATTTCAAAGCTTTTAATTTTATTAAAAAAAAATTCGAAGCTTGTTATTATTATTTCTTTCAATTTTTCCAATTTACTCATTTTCAACATTTTTTGAACATTTCGATTCCAAATTTTCAATTCTATTCATTTCACAAAAATTTAAAAAAAAAACATATTTTAGTAGATAGACTTTTTCAATTTTGAAAAATTAGTGTACAAGCCGATTTTCAGGATTCTACCTTGAAATTTACAAATTTTTTTTCAAAATTTTTTTTTTGGAGGCGGTTTTAGCCATTTTCAAAAATTCGCCAAAAATCGAAAAATCAATTTCGGCAGATAAAAATTTGGTTGTGAGGTCGGGGTGGCATGCTCTTTCAGTGAGCCAAATTTCAGCTCAATCGGAGGTGACGAGTTGGCAAGGTTGAGGTTCCCTTGTCAGAAATTCAGCATAGACTGCAGAGGAAGTGAACAAAATTCAAAATTACCGAAAAAAAGTCAAATGGGATATGGAAATTGGAAATCCAGATTTTCTCCCCCCCCCCCCAATCCGTTTTTGATATCACTTTGAAAAATTCCCAACAAAGGTTCAGGGAGAGGGGCTAAAATTGAAATTGCTAAAAAAATCATGTGGGATTTGGAAATTAGTTTTTTTTCTCAATTTTTTATCTTCCAAATTTGTTTTTAATATCATTTTTGAGAAATTCTTAACAGGTGCTCGGGGGGGGGGGGGTCAAAATTACTAGAAGTGTAGAGTATGGAAATCTAGATTTTCTTCTGAGATGGAAAAATAAAAATATTTTAGTTTCGGTTTTCAGTTTTGGTAAGTGGCGTAGCCGGACAGTGATTCGGGGGGGGGGGGGGGGGGGGATCTTGACCAAAAAAAGTGGAAATTTTTGTTAAAAATGGCATTACAAAACTGAAATCAACTGAAATTTTGTCATTTTTTCAACTTTTTCGTTCTCAAAGGGGGGTGGAACCCTGACCCCCCTTACTTAAATACATTTCACCTACTAATTTGGTTAAACCCTTGAGAAATAACAAGATGCGTACATTTTATCGAGTTGTAATTTTTTAGCACCTTTAGTTGAGGTATCCAACCTTTCATAATCATGCTTTTTGTTTATCTCCTCGATTACAGCTAATGGTTGAAAGGCAGCCATTGCTGGGACATCCTATAGAATACCTTTGTTCATTTCTTTACTCTTACAAATGGATAATCATGTATACGTTTGCGACATTTATAATTACCAGGGTTCGGACATTCTTTCTCGAAAAAACGGGAAATATGCGCATAAAAATTCCCTTAAAAAACACGAAATATGCGCGAAAAACCTAAAAATATTCTCGAACGATATGGGTGTCAATTTAAAAAGGAAAACGCCAGCTACATGATTTTGATTCATAATTGGACCTATTTAGAACACATATTCAGAAATTACACAAAAAAGAACGAAAAATTAATTTTATTTTTACTCAAAAGCAAAAAACGTTCTAATTCTAATTCTAATTTGGTAATTCTACTGATTCTAATTAAATCAGAGAAAATAACGAAATTGTATTTTATCAAAATAAGTAGGTAAGTTTGAAAATTAAATCGACTCGCCAAGCCGGCATATGCAAAAAAGTACCACCAGTGTTGCACATTCGGGTGAAAAAAAGATAGCGGTATCAGTTTTGCTGAATTTTTAGGTGAGAAATTGCAAAATTGTCAAAATATGCTCGAAAAAACTCGAAAATTGTGAAATATTCTCGAAAAACCTAAAATATTCCCTAAAAATACCCAAAATATGCTTTTATATGCGCTGAAAGGTGAAATATGCTCAAACATGCAAAAACAAGTTGGGTTTATTTTACTTAGAATTTTCTGAAACGTAAAGATAACTTGAAAATTCTCGATCTAGTATTAAACAAAAAAACATGCTTGAGCATGAAAATCCGAACCCTGATAATTACCATATGAGAGACAACATTACAAAGTAATTAGTATCTTGTTGTAATTCTCGTTCTAATTCACCCATAAGTAGGTAGGTATTCCACTAGAACTAGAAACTAACGTCTAGTTTGATAGTTTTGTTTACATTCATGGGGTGCAACTTCGATGAATTTTTACCAAGTCCAGTGCTACATAATACTTTATATTCAAAATTGGAAGAGAGTAAGGGGTCTAATCGAAATTTTTGTAATAACTAAAAGTATTTGTACAACTTCAAGCTACAACTTTTGTTTGAAAATTTTTTCAATTGGGCCCCTTACCTCCCCCCTGTTTTTAAAACTGTATTTGAAGGAGTTGGATTATCCAAAATTGGTGGGGAGGGAGAGGTCCGATTGAAATTTTTGTTATTACCAAAATTATTCCTAGTACTTCAAGCTACAACAACTTTTGTTTGAAAATTTTTTCAATCGGGCCCCTTACCCTCCCCCTGTTTTCAATAATGTATTTGAATGAGTTGGATTATCCAAAATTGGAGGGGAGGGAGGGGTCCAATCGCAATTTTTGTGATAACCAAAAGTATTAGCGAAACTTCAAGCTACAACTTTTTTTTGAAAACTTTTTCAATTGAGCCCCTCTCTCTCCACTTATTTTGCATAACACTCCCAAAATACTAATTAAAAATTGAAGGGGAAGGGGAAATGGGTCCAATTGAAAAAATTTTGCAACAAACTTGTAGCTCAAAGTTTTAGGAAAAATTTTGGCCATGACAAAAATTGCGATTGGACCCCTCCCTTCCCTCCAATTTTGGATAATCCAACTCATTCAAATACATTATTGAAAACAGGGGGAGGGTAAGGGGCCCGATTGAAAAAAATTTCAAACAAAAGTTGTAGCTTGAAGTACTAGGAATAATTTTGGTGATAACAAAAATTTCAATCGGATCCCTCCCTCCCCACCAATTTTGGATAATCCAACTCCTTCAAATACAGTTTTAAAAACAGGGGGGAGGTAAGGGGCCCGATTAAAAAAATTTTCAAACAAAAGTTGTAGCTTGAAGTTGTACAAATACTTTTAGTTATTACAAAAGTTTCGATTAGACCCCTTCCTCCCTTCCAATTTTGACTATAAAGTATTATGTAGCACTGGACTTGGTAAAAATGTATCGAAGTTGCACCCCATGAATGTAAACAAAACTATCAAACTAGACGTTAGTGAACTAGAAGGGAATAGAAATAGGTGGGGCGAACACCTCCAATAGAATAAGAATTACCAATCAGCAATTCAGCATGTATGTACCACCTTTAATGCTGCACACTAAAGCACCGAAGATGGAAATCCAAAAGTGGGACTTCAGGGGAGTGAAACTCCCTTTTAACACATTTAAAAGTTTTATGTTTGGAAATGCATTATTGGCATTGATAACGTCAAATTTCATAAAATATAAGTAAAAGACCTGATGATGATAATTGTGCTTAATTTCGTAAATTACTGCAATATTTTTGAAAAAAAAAATTGAAAATAGTAGGTTTAGATTAAAACGTCTCTTCCCTACTTCAATTATGATCTTATAGGTAATTCTTACACTGCCGCCTAAGCTACGTAGACCTCCAACTACATAAATAAGTTATTTGAATCTAGGAAGGCTTTTACAGTCGACTCCGGCTGCTTACATCGCAATGAAATTAAATAGGAAATATGACGAGTGTTCCGGTCGCAAATACTCGTACATACGACAATGAAAATATCATCACCAGTTCGAATATGGGCCAGTGTTCAACCTTTGTAACAAAAGAACAATTAGCGTGAAAAAATACTACGTCGTAAATATCGCTAAGGACGTATAAATCTACGAATTTTTTTTTTTTTGCAATTAATTATGTGTACAAGAAATCACACTTTCACTGACATAACGAGAACATTATTTCCAACAGGTTTCTACCGGTTTTCATGGGCTACTCGATTCCTATTACTAAATAGCGAACCGTGTTTATATTATTTTCAACTGTTGTAGGTATATTAAGGATGGGACACGAGGGAGAGAGAGAGAGGGTGTTACAACACGAATACATCATTCCGTAGGTATCTATAATACGATCTTTGATTCTAAAAGTACCTAGTACCTACATCTAGAATTTATTCGTTTATTTTTAAAATTTATTTATTTGGTTCAGTCTGAACAACTTTTTCACAAAAATATAATAGGAGATAAAATATTGGAGAACTGTAGGTATAGGGAATTAAATATTCAAAGTTTAACCCAGTGGCGTATTTAAGGGGAGGGTTTTGGGGTCCAAACCACATCCCATTGTATAAAAAAAATATTTCAAATACCTCAAAAACCTTACAAAACAAAGATGCTCATTTTACATATTTTTCAAAAATTTCCTAAAATTGTGAAAAGTTTGCGAAATGCATCCCTAATTTTTCTTAAATTTTCAAAAATGAGATTTTTCAAAATTTTTCCAATTTTTAGTCACGATGAATTTTCATAAAATAAGATAGGTCAAATTTTTCAATTTTTGGAATGATGTTTCATAAATTTTCCAAAATAAAAATTGTATAATATTTTTTAATATTTAATTTTTCCAGAATGAATTTAGCATAATTATTTTCTAATTTTTTAGGTATACATGATTTTTCTTAAATTTTCAAATAATAAGATTTTGCAATTTTTTCAAGAATATTTTTTTTGCAATTTTTAGAGTTCATTTTCTCTTGAATTTTCAAAAATATGATAATAGCTGATTTTTTCCGATTTTTTTCTACTTTACAAAACTAGATTTTTTTAAATTTTACAATTCCGAACTTTTACTTACTAATTTTTAATTATGATAAATTTTCAAAAAAAAATTAGTTTAGTCAAATTCTTCAACATATTGAATTTTTTTCAATTTTCAGGAAGGTTTTCGTTGAATTTTCACAAAGAGAAACAGAACTGTGTAAATTTTTTCACCATTTTATATCAACTTTTCCTTTGCTTAGAAATTTTTTCAATTTTGAAAAATTTAAATCCTTAAAATTTTGAAAAATGGATTTTAAACATTTTTCAAAATTGAATTTTTTTCAATAATTTTTAATGATAGGTAACTTTTTTTTGATTTTCAATTACAAAATTTTCGAAACTTTTCAATTTTTGAAATGATTTTTCATAAATTTTGAAAAATAAAAATTGGGTAATTTTTTTAATAAGTATTTTATTATTTTATCAATGAATTTTCTTCAATTTTTAGAGATCATTTTACCTACTTTTAAAAAAATTTTAAGATGTATTTTTTTGATTTTTTTTTTTTCAAATGCGATTATTTTCTACTTTTCAAAACTAGATTTTTTTAATTTTACTTTTTAATTTTTAATTATGATGAATTTTCAACAAAAAAAAATTGTTCAATCAAATTCTTTAACATATTGAATTTTTTTCAATTTTTGGGAAGATTTTCTTCGAATTCTCACGAATAGAAACAGTGTAATTTTTTTTGACTATTATAGATTTTTTTGATTTTCAAAAATTGAATTCTAAAAATGTTGAAAAATTTATTTTAAAATTTTTTTAAGATTGAATTTTTACCCAATAATTTTTAAGGGCGACTTTTCTTAATTTCCAATTACAAAATTTTCACAATTTTTAAACTTTTGGTAGGACGTTTATAATAGCTAGATTATTAAATTATGTGCATCGGAAATGGGCTTGATAAAGATATACATCTTCTACCAATTATTCTCTATTGGCTGTTTTCTTCCTTTTTGTTATTAGTGAAAATTGAAAATTTTATTTCATAATGACCACTCTCGAAAACTAAATTTGAACCCATCCCCATGATTACATCCTAGATACGCCACTGGTTTAAACCTATTTAATCGAGAATATCTCTAGTTTGTCTTGGGCGAAAACGCGGACATGTCGAATTGAAGCCTGAAATATAGAAACAACGTGATCGGTACGACTCGAATAACGATATACGTATACATGATGGCACTTCCTAGCAATATCTTGCACCATATAAATCAATAAAACCGACACGTAGGTATGCGATATAGGTGCTGACCAGTTGATCGTTTCACCTTTGCCATCGAGAAGAGAGAAAAAAGCGCGGATGAGAAAATCGCGACGGTAATTAGCCGCTAACGTGACCCATTTCAACATTTTTAATAATTAAATTATAATAATAAAAGCGTAGCACGCGTGCCTACGACTCTCCGCCGGACCAATTAACTCCGCAGAGCAGAGCAGAGCATACCAAACCAATGCGCGCACACAGCAAGTTACGAGTATATTATCCACGTAAAAATCTCCTCGGATCTCCGGCCGATGCAAAAAAACTAATTAATGCTCGCTTAATTGGTATCGTTCATAATATTCAGACGTTCTTGTCCATAGAATCAGGTACGATACGAAGAATATATCGAGGTGAACCTCTATAACTATATCGTACCTACCTCAATCTTTACATACGCCAAGCATTTTCCAAAATCTACTAATAATTATACGTATATATTTATATATATTTTTTTTGGATACATTGTCCTTCAAGGTTACGAAGATACTAGTAAGTTAAGTACCTGTGGAAACTGTTACAGAATCGTGAGCCGATACGATATTTTTATAACGGGTTATTGCGGATACCGCACATACGCGTATCAATAATTTCAAATAATCGCATATTTTTCGTTCATCGCTTGTCTAAAACGTTCGTTGTGAAATTTACACTCCGAGAAAGAATCTCGTCGATTTATCGGGTTTTTGGGATTATGATCAGGGAGATGGTTAAATAACGTAGACGTTCATTTTGGAGTAATAATATGTATCTTAGGTTGGTTCATAAATACGGGTCAATGACGATATTGGGAAATGGTATTTCTCAGTCAGTAGGTTACCTACTGAACACGTAAGTTCTACGAGCACCAGCAATTTAGGTAGGAGAAGAGGTTATTTTTATTTTTATTTATATTTTTTTTTTGAAACGGAAATGTTGACTGTAGAGGTCACTGCATCGTATTTAATAGAGTCCGAAGTCAAATCCAACACATATTTTCATTACGTAGCTAGTATTTCCACATGCAGTCTCTGCTTTTTCCAGCGAAGTCAAGGTTCTTATACTCCTTAGATATACCAAAACAAAGAAGTGACCTACATCTTGCCAGCATCGTAGGCAGGCATTAAAGAAAAAAAAAATCGGCAATCAAAATTATCCATCACGAGGAAAATTAATACCTTTTAGATTTGCTTTGCCACCACATTCAATTCAATTTCCGTCTCAAGAAGAAAAATTTCTGAGAACTGCACAAATTCGAAATATTTTCTTAAGAAAGGGTGAAAAAATTTTTAAAAAGGAAAAATTTGCTATTAGTATGCAGAATAAAATTTGAACCAGGATTTTTTTCTTACAAAAAAAAATCTCTGAATAAAATTTCGAAAACAGCACAACATATTTTTCCAACTGTATGCCATTTTTTAATAGAGAAACACAATCCGTCTATAACTATTAAAAAAAAATACACATTTAAATACATAATGAGCAGTTCAGTTCGTAGAACCAGGAAGATAAAAAAGAAACATTTTGTCAAAGAAATAAATAAAAATAAAAACAATCAGGAAATTAATTTGAGAAATTTCCTTAAAATTTTATGGTAAATCCAACCAGAAAAAAAAATGCAGAAAAATGAATGATCTAAAACAATTTTTAGGTGGAAAGTAATGGCACTTCTAATCATCAGATTGCTGCACCTTTTTTGTCCGCTCATTCCACAACCATATTAGTGTATAATTGCTAAAAATTTTCAAAAGAGAAGGCATTTTTGCAAAAATGCCTTTTTTCAAAATCTCTGAGAAAATTGTTAAAAATTGTGAATTTTTAGGTGGAAAGTAATGGCACTTCTAAGTTCTAATCATCAGACAGCTTCAACTTTTTTGTCAGCTCATTCCACTATCACATCAGTGTAGAATTGTTAAAAATTTAAAAAGAAAAAGCATTCCTGCAAAAATGACTTTTTGACAATCACTGAGAAAATTGTTAAAAATTTTGAATTTTTAGGTGGAAAGTAATAGCACTTCTAATCATCAGATTGCTTAACATTTTTTGTCAGCTCATTCCTCTACCATCTCAGTGTAGATTTGCTAAAAATTTTGAATGAGAAGGCATTTTTGCAAAAATGACGTTTTTTTAAAAAAAAAAAAATCTCTGAGAATATTGCTAAAAATTATGAATCTTTAGGTGGACAACGGACAGTAATGGCACTTATAATCATCAGACAGTCTCAATTCGAAATATGGTGTTCATTTTGACTCGCTCTTTTCAAATTTTCACTCAGTTTTTTCTGCATCCAATTTTTGACCAATTTTTTGTCAATATTTCGAAAACTAGAGGCGCGATTGGTGAACTGAAAGATAAGCTAATTTCAATTTTTATAAAAGTGTTGAAATTTTTCAGAAGTTTGAGTTTTTGCCTGATTTCAAAATAATTTATCTATACCTACTCCTAGGTATGAGTGATAACTTTTCACATTGACATGACGTTTTACTTTTATAATTTTTTTATTTTTTGAAGATTCTGTTGAATAAATTTTGAGTTGAAAAAATTTGCAACGATTCTTACAGTTGTACAAATTTTTAAAAAAAATTTAAAAATTTTAATATTAACATAATATCAACAAAATTTCTATTTTTATCGAATTTAAACAATTTTTTAATTTTCAAAAAGTAACAAAAATTTAAAATTTGTCTCCAATTTTGAAAATACATTAAAACTTGAAAATTGCCAAAATTCCAGTTTTTAAAATACCGAGAATTTCGAAATTTTTCAAATTTCAAAGATTCTATACTTACATTTCAAAAATGAATCCAATTTTTAAAAAATATCAAAATTTTAAAATCACCCAGTTTTGAACGTAGAATAACTTGAAAAATTACCAAATTCCAAATTTTTACCAAAATTTCAAAAGTTCAACTAGATTTGCAAAGTGGCATTTAAATTTTTTTTTAAAAATGCCTAAATTCTAAAAATTATAATTTGCGAGTGTGGATGAGAAAACGTGCCTAGTCAGGAAAAAAAATTTTTTTGGTAATGAAAGTTTCAAACTTTGCAAGTCTGTATCTCCGTAATGCAATTACTGATAACATTGAAACTTTGTACAATCATTGAGGGATCCTAGTGGAGTACTTATTCCCTAATAATTTTGACCCCTCGTGTTTATAGCCTATTTTACAAAAGGAGACAATTTTGAGCGAAATCAGGGTTGGTAAAAATAGAAAAATAAAAAATCACAAAAAATATTTTCAACCATGCTAATTACGAATATCATACTCAAAAAGTCAACTTTTTTGTGTTTCATGACGTTCTCGACCATTTTGAACAAAAAATAAGAGTAAAAAAATAAAACATAAAATTCAAAAAATTGTTTATTTTTTATTTTGTGTTAGTTTTGCCCTCTGGGAGGCTGAATATTGTTCCTAGGTCCATGAAGCCATTTTTAAATGAAAGTACAGGTTGAAATTGATCAAAAAAAGCCAAAACCCCAAAATCTATTTTTTCCTGACCAGGCACGTTTTTTCATCCACACTCACATTTTAATTTTAAAAATTTATTAAAACTAAAAAATTGCTAATATATTGAATTTTCACTAAATTTCAAAGATTTGTGAAATTTAAAAAAGAATTTCAACCTTGAAAATATAATAACAATATTTAATTAATTTTTGCAAACGTCGAATTCCTTCCAAACTGTACATTGACGTCGTCTACCGTTATTTACCTATCCGAATACTATATATAGAAAAATGCAGATTCGTACAAAATCCACATTTGCCAAGTGCAAACACAGTAGTTACAGGTACGAAATTTCATTCCACGTATCATTTTACAAACAGCAAATTTCGATTGCAAAAAAAAAAACACGAATTCTGTAAAATAGGAAATTTACAGTAAAACAGCTTTCATTTCACTATAATAGTCGCACAGATAGAAGAGTGCAAAACATTGGTGGGCGAATGTACCGCACCAACCGCACCCCTGGCAACTCAGCGAGCAGCAAGAACACGCGTAATTCCAAATGATTACATGCTTCACGTTAATACCCGTCCAATGTCCAGTGTTACCAGTTACCGCTAACCGCTACTCGATCCTGCCACTCAGGTACCATCACCTTACCTTACCAGTTCATTAATAAAAGTACCCGCTTCAATCTGTGTTCCATATCGAGAGCGTCTGGACGTCGCGAACCCAGCCGCCCCATTAACTCGTTCCAGTGTTCGCGAATTTAATTTCGAATTTATTACGATAAGAGTATATGGTGCATGTGTGGTTTTCTAGTGATCTAGTGAGCGATTCAGTGGCCGTAGAATTTTGCGCGCGAATATACGAGTATAAAACCAGGATACATTGAGGTAGGTTGTGGTTCCATCGATCGAATTTGTTTATCTTTAATTAGTATATTTACGAAATGTTTTTTAAAAAAAGTCGAGTGATTTTGACAATAAGCTTTGGAGAATATATTTTTTTTTCAATTGGAATAATAATTTTAATGAAATATCCAATCTCAACAATTCCAGTGATTCTTATTTCTAAAAAGACTATATTATACTTTGTTTTTCGGTGAAAATTAATTTTATTAAAGTGCATCGAACAATGTCAGAATTTTTGCATTTGAATTTTTTGACATGTTCAGTAGGAGGGTTATCAATTATTTTTTTTCTTTGATCTCTGGGTAACTTTCCATATCTACTCCAGTAACTCTTTTTCTTCATACAGAAATTCCCAGGAATTCTAGATTTGCAGGTACTGTCTGTGAAACCGCGAGAGATGGGTATCGTTGATTATTTACTGCATTGCTTTTTGGTGCTTTTGATGAAACGACATCTGAGGTAGACCTTTCGATGTTTAGAAAAACATGGACAGGAATTTTAGGGAATTTTAGATGCTCCTGACTCCTGACGCGATGAAAAGTGATCCTTATACGAGATCTACATCGATATTTTAGGAACCAAAATACCGTTTCACACCTTCTTTCTAATATATTGCCAACACTTTCGCAAATTCGTCATCATACCTAGAGTCAAAATGATCTAAAAATCGATCGACTTTCACGTCTATGACATCGTCGCCTTTGATAAATAATCTTGCGACTAGAAAGCGAGCAAATCGATGTATTTCTTATCAAAACGTGACGCTGAACAGTGTCACTGGAAATTACAAAAAAAAAAAAAAAAAAAAAAAAAAAAAACAACTGTCGAAGGAGTTTACGCGCGTACACCTCGCGACGCATCCATTTGTCTTGGCGAATTGGGCTGGAAACGAAATAAAAAATTAACGAACCGGCGAAATTTTCTCTTTTTAATTATAGAACCCGAGAAGCCTGGCGCTCTCATTTTCCACACTACCAGCAGCGGGCTGAGCGACGTCTGGCGCGGGTAAACGTATTTTCCACAATGATAAAACACATTTTTACCGTTCGATTAGCGCCATGCGCATCCATTGAACCGGTTCAGCGGATAAAATTTATCACCAAATCGACCTCTTTAGGAGGCGCTTTAGAACTAGGTCGTTAAAGCCTTTTTCACGGCGCTCCAGCTCGACAAAATCCAACGTCTTCGTATTTTTTGAAATCACCGAAGTGTAGTATAATGTAGGGATCGGCAAATAACCGGATTCGTGAATAAACGAATATATTCGTTTTTTGAAACAAATATCCGGATTTTATCCGGATTTTTTGAACAGCGCTCCTCAATGATTTTCATTTGTATTAGGCATGGTGGCCAAGTGAAATTTTGAAATTTTTTAGTTACATTTAGGTATTTTCAGCAGAGTACGTTATCAAAAAATCACAAAATCATTTTAGCACTCCAGACAGAATTTCCTTGAAATACCCGCAATTCCATTCAAAACGACTATTCGAATAAAATCCGGATTTTTTAATATCCGGATTTTTTTGAAGGATCCGGTTATTTGCCGATCCCTAGTATAATGTGGTCTGGTAATATCGCGGTTATGTAATCCACGCGCGTATCATCTTATCATTTAATCGCATTTTTAGTCAAACATGTTTGCGACCTGTACCTGTACCTGTATACAAGTGTACAATGTACATGCGAAATATCTTCTTTCTATCGCATTACGAGTTACTATTTATCCATATTCGTTTCCTCGTTCTCTTCTCGGTCTCATTGGTCGTTTGATAGCTGCCTTGCTAGGTCTACCCGCGAGATGTTTTGCAATAAAAGAGAATTTCTTTGTAGCAGTTGACCAAGGGTCATCGCAGTTAATTTACACTCGAGTCTAGGTATAAAAGTGTGTAAAAGAGTTTGCATAATTCAATTTTAGATTTTACGCATAAATGCACGCTATGCGCTGCGTTGCTAAACGTCCTCGCGTCACTCGATGACCTATTTCATGCGGTCCGAGTAGTATATAGGTAATCCAGCCAAGCCACCATGAATGAAATAAATAGTACCCGGTTGCTAATAAAACGTAAACTTGAACGTTCGTTCTCGTACGTAAAAATTAAGTACCTATCGATTATAAATTCAAATCACGTTTCGAGACTCGATTGGAAATTTTTCATTTCACTAACCTTAGTGCGGTAGAAATTGGCAAAAAGACGCTAATAACCCAAACAAATTGCTTTAGAAGTTTTTTTTTTTTGGTTTATTCTGCAGGAGAAAGTCTACTATATCACATACTGAAGAACCTCCCCGATCTGCCAACCACAAGTCACTTTTTTCGATGCTCCAGCCACCCCCCTCAAAATCATTTTTTTGCATTTATTTCGTCGAGGTTCAACTTTTTTGGAAAATATATCTGAAAGTAAATTATTCTACATTGAATTTTCTACATCTTTGTCCTCGTACATTTTTCTGTGCGAATCATAGGAGTGGAGCTAGAGAGTGCTGAAGATGAAAGTGAAACATTATGGAGTTACATAAAAAGTGCTATAACTTTGCGAAAAATCATGTGAAAAAATTGAAGAAAAAAAATCGTGTTCTTTTTATCACATAGAATTGAAACTATTGATAAAGTGAAAACTTTTCGCATCTAAATTTAGTGAAAAGATAAAGAATTGAAACCACTCCCCCCCCCCCCATATAATTGAGCTGAGGGTCGAAAAAAATTTCAATTTTTTTTTTCGTCATGGTCGACTATCTGGGGTAAGGGTGTTCCGAATCGATCAGTATAACAATTTTAATACACTGAGAATGATTTGATATTTTTTTTTGTAGCCCTCCCACCATGCTTCACTTACACTTTTAGGATTCCACAGCTCCACTGCTATGGCTCATACAGAAAACGTTATAGCAGGGTGTCTACATTAATTTTTTTTTGAAAATTCATGACTTTTTTCATGAACAATATTTCAACAAATGTAACTTATTGGAATGAATGTGGGGGATTTCCACCCCCCCCCCCCCCAATATTTTGTGGAAAATAGCTATTGAAAAAATTATTGAGGGAGGAGGCGAACGCCCCTTGAACCTCCCAAGTTATGCCTATGCCCTATAAGACCTCCTTTTTTGTATCCAAAAAAATATATACAATTTTTTTTAAAAGTTGAATGAATAGGTAGGTACTTGGAATTTTCAAGGGTGTAATTCGATTTCTTCCCTAAAAGGTGGATGCTTAAAATTGTTTTCATGTTGTAGTGTGCGAATGATTTTTTCCTGGAAATTAAATGAAAAATTTTCACGCAAAAAATACTCCTAAAATATTGAAAATGAGAAAATTTTTATTTTCAGTAAATTAAAAAAAAAAAAAAAAAAAAAAAAAAAACAATTTGAATTTAATTAATTTTCAAAGGTTATCATTTGCTCCTATGCAAAATTCTACCCTCACTGAAAATGAGAAAATTTTTATTTTCAGTAAATTTCAAAAAATGTCAATTTTAAATTAATCAATTTTTTAAAGGCTACCATTTGCTCCTATGCAAAATCCTACCCTTACTTACTGAGAAATTTTTTATTTTCTCATTTTTATTCCAAAACAACTTTTAATTTTTTTTTTCCATTCTAAGAAATGGGAATTTTTCTCAAAAAATAGAGATTTTCATCCCCTGGAAAAAGAATTCTTCAAGAAAATTAATTTTCTTCTTCAGAAAAATCACAATATTATTTTACCTATGAGTTTTTTTTTTTTTTTTTTTTTTTTTATTGAGAAAAACAATTTGAAAATTTTTACTTATAAGCGAGTTTGTAATTTTGCCCGGGTAATATTATCAAAAATTCTTGACTTCGAAGAGTAAAATTCATGATTTTTCATGACCCAGTAATTTTATTGAAAAATTCATAACTTTTTCATGATTTTTATGACCTGTAGACACCCTGTATACAAACAAAATTGTAGAGAATTTAATGTAGAATATAATTCACTTTCAGATGTTTTTCCCCAGAAAGTTGAACACCGACGAAATAAATGCAAAAAACTAATTTCGAGATGGCTGGGGCCTCAAAAAAATACTTAGGGGGTCGAGCTATAATTCTACCGCAATAATCAATTCTAAATTCCCATCACGTTTTCGAGATACTCGATTGGAAATTATTTTTTTCATCAACTTGGGAAATCCCCGACCACTGGCCAAGACCACATTCTCCACCAATTCGGTGCCGAAAAATTAGACGATCTCCGCGTAATCACGACCTTGACCCAAACGGATTTCTGGTTCAGGTCGCTGGAAGCTGATGGCGGTGTTCGATGCTCGATCACACACCGCGGGTATTATCACATCGATCGCTTCTGTGGCGACTGGCGAGCCTCAGATTACGTCTCAGCTCACCTAGAGTGGTCGTAAATTACCGCAGAAGACACCACGGCCACACACTGTTTGGATTGGGTATGCATAAGGATATCGTTTGAATTTCGCATTCTCGCAGGGCATTAAAAACCCTCGTCTCTAGACGAGCGAGCAACAGGTACATGGTATGGTGGTCTTACACGGTACACGTAATACTTGACACCCCGCGCCGCTCCGCTCGTTGTTCTATTAGCGCTATTATCGCTAAAAAAAACCGGCTTCGCTATAACGAAATCGTCGTCGCTGGAAAAAGAGAAAGTACCCGAGGTACCTCCACCTATATCTATCTAGTTGCTTGCACGTCTACTCGACTATACCCCATACTCCGAATCGCCGAACTACATCTACATAAACACGTGCAACTTACCACACAGTTGAGAATTATTACGTCACGAAGACAACGCGTGATCTTTTCGGAACATTTCGTAAATTAAATTATGGTACCTAATACCTATCTATTTGTTTCAAACGAGTACCAAGAATACGAAGACGTACGTACCACACGTACCACACGTACCACATCGTTAACAAATTTTCTCTCCTCAAAAATTAGACAATTTAGCCAAGGTACGCGAAAATCCCTCAGTCCAAACCATGACGTGACGATGCGTTTTTACAACCATCACCATCACCATTAGGATGAGAAGATGAAGAACGGAACATGTCAATTTTATCGTTTCCATTAATCGCGCCTTCGTCAGTTCAACCCGAAATTAGCGCAATGTCAACAAATAAATTTCACTACCACCACGAACGAGTTGATCATCTACTCTAGTGGTATTGGCGGTCGCTATGTGTAACCTATTTCTCGAGATGGCTTAAACCACCAATTCGATGGTTGATTGATGAATGGTCATTAACGTAGGGCAATTACTAGGTAAGTATAAGTATATACCTACAATGGTGAAATCATTCGGCGACTCGGCTCTTTCGTAATATTTCACGTAAATTGTTCTTTTTGGTTTGGTTTTTTGGAATAAGTTGATTTTATTAGATGAAACTTTTTCTGAATTGCGTAAATTGGCGTGAAATTGAGCACGTATGTCTTGTACCTCTCTTCTTCTCTTCTTCGTAAAAAAAGAATTCGATCGTGTGCAGGGTGTCTACAAGGTAATGAAAGTACTGAACAAGTAGTGATTGGAAACATGATTCGTGAAAGTAGTGAAAATTTGTGGGTAGTAATAGTAAAAAATGAAGTGGAAAAATAGCGATTTTTGAAGGAAAATAATTCCTGTGACGTCACGTCTTGTGATACCTACAATGTTTTCTTTTTACTTCAAAATTTTCTCCAACATCTTCTATACCTCCTCAAAACAACTAGAAAAATCTTATAATATTTTAGGGAAGTTTCACTTTTTAAAAACACATCAGTTGCCTATAATGCTCCGGAAAAATTGAGGACCAGATTGCGTTGTTGAGGTACCTTCTGCATTATCGTACCTCGACCTTCAATTTCATAGGCTAGCAGGTACTTACAAAATATTAAAAAAAAAAAAAATTTGAATTTTTTTTTCACGAAATTTTTTTAGCAAAGAACAGGACTTCCTGTAAAAATTACAATTCTTCTATAAATAAATTGTTTACCAAAACACCAAGCCTTTTACACCCCTTCCCCTCCACCAAAGCAATATAGAAACAGAATTATCATATCACTGCAAAACATCAACTGCTCGTAATAATGGATATTTCAAAATTAACTAATCTTAGGTATCAGAATGGCAAAAAGTTGACAATTTGCATTAAAAATTACCAATTGTGGAAAATTGAAAAAATAAAACATAAGTACACTTGAAGAAAATTTTTTGAAAGTGGAAAAATTGATCAACTAAATAGGTGAAATGAAAAGACCTTCAACAAACAAAAAAAAAAATAGGAAAAAATTAATTTACTTAAAAATGATTTCAACTAAGTAGAATAATTGAGTAACTAAATTCAAAACTAACAAAATAATGTAAAAAAATGGAAATGATCGAGTAATTTTTTTTAATGATAGGAAACTGAAAAATTTTACAAAAAAAAAAAAAATTAAAAATCGAATCGAATTAAAAGTGACTATTTTTTTTAATATTATAAGTTTATTTGTAATGCGGTGGTTTTTAATTGGGGGGGGGGGGGGGAGATAGGAAGAATCGAATACACATAAAATTGAATAAATTTCAATTTTTCCTGAACGCTGATAAAATTTTTCACAAAATGGATTAATGGAAGCAAGTTCATTTTTGCAGATACAGCATTTTCTGGGTGTCTAGTGTTTACAAGAATTTTTTTTTTCTTCAAAAAATCATCAACTTTTTTTCACCGCTTTTCACAAAATTTTCAACAAAAAAAACACTCACCCAAAAATGACCAAAAATTTAGAACCTCATCCCCTTCATCAAAAAATAATAACTGAAATTTATTACAGAAAATTTTTCAAAAACGTAGGAGGAAAATTTAAAAAAAAAAATTTTCAAAATAACGGACAATGCAAATCTTTTATTGAAATTTTAATAGAATTCAGTGCTTTTTCAGTTTTTACTACTTTCACCATTCATAAACATCATAAATTTAGCATTATTACCTTCCACACTCGTGTGAGAAATTGCAGATTTTTGAATCTCGATTAATATTTTCAATGTTTTGAATTTTTAAAAATTTGATTCAATTTAACAATTTTTTAAAAATTTTACTATTTTTATACGATTTTAATTTTTCAATTTTTTCATCTTATTTTTGATTTTTGATTTTAATTTTATCATTTCAAAATCCAAAATTTTCTGATTCTGAATATTTGAATCAAGTATTATGAAGTATAAATCATTTTTCAGTTTTGCAAATTTATTTTCTCAATTTTCATGATTTTTTTTTAGCTTTTTCAAGTTTGAAGATTTTTTTTAATAAGTACACTTCTAATTTTTCACTTTTTCGTGATTTCTTAATTCTTTCAAATAATTATTCATTTTTTTATGTTTCCATTTTATAGTATTTCAATTAGCTAGGTAGTTATAAATTTTTTCAATTCTAGTGACATTTCAATTTGTCTGAAATTTTTAAATAATTGTGTAAGTAGGTACTTACCTACTTACCTATCTATCTAGAATTCAAAAATTTTGAAAAATTTTCCTTGAATAAAATTTTAAAAAAAAATGTGTTGAAGTTGGACAAAATTTTGGAAATTTGTTTTTAAACAAAATTTTCAAAAATTATGTTTGAATGATACTTTGAAAAATTTCTGAAGTAATTTTTTTTTTAAATTTGGAATTTTTCTGAATTTGTTGACATGGTGTCTTCAGGACCCCCCCCCCCCCCCCCCCCAAAAAAAATCACTACTTTTTCACTACGACGAGTTTTTATGCTACTACCCAAAAAAAATTCAGACCTCCCCTCCCCCACCGAAACATTACAAAAAATGGAGGACCTCCTAAAAAAAATTGGTTTCAAATTTTCTACAGAAACTTTTTCAAATAGTTAAAAAAAAAACCTTAATATTACCAATTCGAAGAAATAAGTAGCTACGAGAAGTTTTTTTTGTTCATAGACGAAATTGATTTTTCGATTTTCTATTTTGGTTTTTTTCGCTGTTTTTATTCCAAAGTAACTATTTTTCAACTACCTGGTAGGCAGCTAGGCACCCATGTTAGAATTTTTTCAATACATTTTAATTAGTCATCATTGTCATCAATATCATATTTTTATTTTAAGTTTCTGAACTTTTTTATCAATTTTATTATTCATAATTTTTGTGCCAATTTTTGTCAGTTTTTCTGAATTTTTTAGTCAAGTACGTGAGATTTCCTGATATTGTGTGATTCATAAAATTTTTGATCATTCGTACTTGTAATTAAAAAAAATTAAGACTTTATTTAAGAAACGTAATTATGAATAGGATGAGATTTTGAAGGATCTACATAAATTGGATTTACCCTTTTAGAAAGTTAAGGTACCTATTGGTCCCATCCCTCATGGTGCAATCAGACGAATCAGCTGTAGTTCTAAATTTTTGAGACACAAGGCAGATTATCATCCTGCATGTACAACTGTTGACGCATCGGAAAACTGCCCTCGTAGACAGGCAACTTATCAGCCAGACTCTTGTTTATGTATAGGGTAGAGTAGCCGTTTATGGCCACCTGTCCATCTTTTGCCATCTTTAGCATTAAACTGATATTTGAAAAGAAAAATGGATGAAATCAGTTGGGGTTTTTTAAATTGAAAGTGAATGCACTTCTTCAACCAATATTATATAATTTGGAAAGAAAATATGTGGTTAAGTATTTTTAACTCTAATTTCTTGTGCCAAAAATGAATGAAGTTAAAGTTGATTTTTTAAAGATCAGTGATTTATCTATCAGAAATGAATATAAAATTGGTAAATAAATGATTTTTTCTCGCATTTATTTAAATGGCCGAGTTAGGAACTCTGAAAATTGCAATTTTCCATTTTTGGTCACCTTAATTATTTGTTATTCTATTCATAATCCCATCAATATTTTGATAGTTTTTATTCAGGGATGGGTCAAATCGCAATTTTTGTTATAACCAAAATTATTTCTATCACCTCAATCCACAAATTTTGTTTGAAATTTTTTTTAATTGGACATCTCCCTCAATTTTGAAATAATATAAATATTTACCTATATGCTATGTGAAATTAGAGGAGAGGGAGGGATCCTATAGAAATTTTTATAATAACAAAATTTTATTTAGGATCTTGATCTACAACTTTAATTTAAAAACAAAAATACCCCAGCAAAGAAAAAAAAGTCACGAGTTCTTGTGAAACGTAAAAAACGAATTTCGATGCAATGGTTCACGAAATTCAACAACTACTTGAAAAAGGAAGAAGATTCCTTTGCCATCGGTTATCATTCACGATCAAGCAATGGGTAGTTCAAAAACAAACTGTTTTGGATTTTAAAAAGTTGTCTAGCGCTAAAAAAGCGCCATCTATTAAAGCTAATGTAGTATCTGCAATTCTGCAAGTTCTACCAAGACTCCTAAAGCATCTAAAACCACTGAAAATAGGCCTACTCCATCTGGAAATCAAAAATCAAAACTACATTCTGAGAAAGATGGTGAAAAACTATAGACATAAAATGTAGCCTACATGTTATTTCGAGTACCCGCTGTAAGTACATAAACTTGCAGCATTTTTCGTTTACAAGAACCTTGTCTACATTGTGGTAGCTTTTTTTTTCGAAGATAAAAATGTGATAAATGCATCGTTGGTGGAAAATGGACCCAGAAACAATGGCACAGTGAAAACAAAAGGTTCTTTAAATGCGATTATTCCTTTTTGAAATAGTGTCCTTTTTGCCACTAGATATGGTTAAAAACTTGAGGGAGATTTTTGAATTGAATAAGTGTTAAAATTTGCAAAAAATTGTTTTATTATTATTATTATTTTTTTTATTTTATTAAAAAGAGTATTAATATATCAAAAATTACTCGAATAGAGTTATTTTACAAAAGCATTCACAATTTCAATGGATGGCCAAAAATGGTAACAGCCGTGGCCATTGCTGGAAGCATGGTGGCTACTTTAGGGGATTTTTGACCTTTTTTTTTTTTTTTGAATTTAAATAAATAATTATTATGATGACTTTACGAATATACTAACTATTCAGATCGAAAATAGAATGTTCAATTATACAGAAAACATCATCAAAGTTCAAATAACTTCATTTTACAACTCGCCATGAGAATGAGAAAATGAAAAATGTCTTAAGGTGGCCATAAACGGGTACTCTACCCTATTACACGTCACGTTAATGTAGCTTGCCGTAGGTTTATTTCTTTCCTTTTTTTTTCAAGCGTATCGTCGATTTCATACACGTAATGCTAATGCTGGATGAATAGGACGACGATGTAACGCGTCAAAATGAAATTACACGCTATACATTGTTAATTTGTTATACAATAGAGACGGGGCGCCGGTGCGGGCTCTCAGAAGTACGAGTACAACCATTACCTTAGCAATGGCAGGTATTACGCGTGCACAATGCACATGTATACCAGGCATACTCGTGCCAATGTATTGTATACTCGTATACACTATACAGCTATCTGAATGGCGTGCTGCACTTCTAGTTTAGACGTTAGTGACGGCAATTACCGACAAAACGATCAATTTTCTGTATAATTTATCCGTAAGGATAGGATACACATTTTTGATGTGGAACACGCGCGTCCGTCAATTTTTTCTTCATTTTTGACCGAGTGAAAGTTGTCGTCGAGTACGTCAGCAGGACAGGATGTATTGACCAGGTAACCTCGGCCCAGTCTTGGCAGATCTTTATTATCGTCCTATCGCATGTCGAAGCTATGGCTTGTACATATACTTATACGCGTGTAATACAAGCGTATAGTCGAAAACCATTCGATATATAGTATAGGTAAAGGAATGAAAACGCGAGTACGAACAGTAATCTCTTTATAATAGATTCGGTCAACGCGGTCGTGATTTACAAGCGTTGAAGTAACACATCGCAAGTGGTATGGTATGGTGTGGGAACTGATGGCGCAAAATTGATATAGAAATTACATTTAATAAGTACGAGTGTAAAGACGACACGAGAGACGCGAGACGAACGCCAAGCTCCAGCTCAGGATTCGCATTTCGCATAAACTTTACGAATAACCAGTCGCTGAGCTGAGCTGAGCTCAGCTCAGCTCAGCTCAGGCGATGGGAACGTGTAACCCAACTCCTCGACGTGTTAATTAACATTCATTATCATTATTATCACCTTTTTTTGTGTGAAGCTTGTACTATATGGCATTGGTAGGACGAGTACTTTAAGCTGCCACTGGCCATGATTCGGTTCGATTTCAATTTCTCGTCTTGTAAATTACGCTGAAATAGTTCTTTAGAGATGTTTTTCCAATTACAAAATAATCCTGACCACTGTGAAAAAGAAATGGTTTTTGGAAAAAAAAATCCTTTATGACACCATGACTGAACACTCAAAATTCAAAAATCCAAAGTAAGATGATTCGATTTTTAGTTTTCTTGTACCTACGAGTGTAGTACCCAACTTTGACAAAACGTATATCGAGATTGACAACGATGGTAAGAGGGGAGGGGGGGGGGGGCAAATTAAAAATTGAGTAATCGTTCTACTCCAAAATTTACTCTGTAACAATTTTCAAAAAATTTAAACTACAAAAAATTGAGATTTTTTTCACTAAAAAAGTATTTAAAATGCAAAAGTTGAAAAAGTTTTTCTATTCCAAAAAAAAAAAAAATCAGGGATTATTCTTCATACAAATAGATTTTAATCTCTAAAACTAAAGGGTTTATTTCCCAAAAAAAAAGGAAAAGAAATTTTTTTTCAACAAACTCAATAAATTTTTTTCCTAAAAAAATTGAGATATTATTTTCCTCAAAAAATTGAAAATTTCTAAAATAATTTATAAGACCACTACTCCGTTTTTAAACATTTTTTCAACAAAAAAATAATAATAATAAGGAGTCTTTTTTACTTCAAAAAAGTTTTAAAAATTTTTGTTCCAAAAAAATTCAGAGATTTTTCTCTTGAAAAAATTTAATCGTTCTTCTCCAAAATTTACTCTGTAACAATTTCCAAAAAATTGAAATTTTTTCTCTCTAAAAAAAGTATTTAAACTGCAAAACATTGAAAAAGTTTTTTATTCAAATTAAAAAAAATCAAAAAAAAATCAGGGATTTTTCTTCACAAAAATAGATTTTCATCTCTAAAAGTAAACGGTTTATTCCTCGAAAAAAAGGGAAAGGAAACTTTTTTTTCCTCAAAAAATTGAAGATTTCTAAAATTTTAGACCAAAAACCCATTTTTTAGAATTTTTCAAAAAAAAAAAAAAAAATGAGGTTTTTTTTTTACTTTAAAAAAGTAGAAAAAAGTTTTATTCCTAAAACAATTAGGGATTTTTCTCAAAAAAAAATCTGTACAAGTAAAAAGTTTATTTCTGAAATCAAATATAAAAAAAAAATCGGCACCAAAATAAAGTATAATTAACTGATTATGATTCCAAAAAATAAGAGATTTTTTTTCAAAAATATGAGATATTTTCACTTTAAAAGTAAAATGCTTCTTTTCAAAATAAATTTTTAAAAAAATGGTCTGCACAAAAATAAAAAGATTTTTTATATCTCAAAGTAAATGTAGAGATTTTCATTTCAAAAATTTTGAAAGATTTCATTTAAAATAAAAATATATAATTATATACCGTGTGTAAGATGGGGCTACATTGAAACGGAGGGGCTACTTTGCACAAAACACGTTTGAGTCGTTAAAAGTAGGGCTCCAGCGGCCTGTAATTGAAATTTTTTGATTTCAACTGTGCAAGGTAGACTAGTATACTACCCAGTTTATATTTCGTGGTGTTTTGTATCGTTATCAGCTTTAGTTTGCATTTCCCACGAGCTCGAAAGAAAAAAATTTTCTTCAAAAAAAAAATAAAAAATAAAAAAAACGCTAGAAAGGAGCGTCTAGAAAAAATATAATTTGGTTGAAATTGCACCAGGTAACATTTTTATTCCTTCCTATGGTGTTCGAAGAGTACAAATCACCCATTAAAAAAATTTTAGGTTTTGAATACTACGTATGAAAAATACATTCATGTCGTGGGGCTACTTTGAACACTGTGATTTCTTTCTTAAAAACTGTTCGATGGTGGCCAAGTACGAGTGTAAGTTACGTTATAATCGCGCATGAATTTTGTTTGTAATCTTCATAAATGTAGTTTTTAGGCATTTCGATGAAAAAAAGTCCGTATTTTTACAAAAAATCAATTTTTTTCTTAAAATTTTAATGAAATAACAATTTTCTTTTAAAATAAATTTTGTTTTGAGGTCTCTAGATCCCGTTCTTGTGAACCGATTTCAACAAAACTTCGTAAGGTTCATACTTAGGATACCCCTCATCGATCCCCCACCCGCGACCACTCCATCAGCAACAGAAATGCTTTGTTCAAAGTAGCCCCACTCGTAGGACTACTTCGAACAAAATTTTGAAAAATTGCATAGGCAAGGCAACAAAGTTCAACGAAATGGGACAAAGACCAAAAGATAGAGCATTCGACGACGAAACTTTCTGTGAAAAGTTTTTTTTTGTAACTTCACGCAAAAAAAAGTTACGAGCAAAAACATACAAAAAAAGTGGAAAGTTTGTTCAAAGTAGCCCCACTCTACGGTATATATTTATATATATTATATAGTTCAAAACGAGAAGTCTTTTAAAGTTGAAAAAAATTTTACTCCAAAAAAATTTTTTTTGCTCCAAGAAAATGGAAAGTTTTTCTTATTTTTATTAACTGAGACATAATTTGAGATTTTTTCTCCAAGAATTTAAAAAAAATAGATTTTCTTTCCTGTTTTTTTTTTGTTTTTTTTTTTTGTTTTTTTTTAATGATTCGAACCACGAGCGCGGAGTGGCTGAATTCTATCGGCAAAACTGAAAAGGTTTGAAAAGGTGCACCATAAACAAAAATTTGCTTATCACTAAAATTTTTCAAATGCTATCACGACCAAATCATGACAAAATGCACCTTTATTATACTCTGTTCGAAATAAGAGTAATAAAAAACACTGATCATCAACACCCTTTTGTGCAAGGAAATTCAAAATTAATCAAATAATAAACATAGCCAACTATTGCTTGGAATTGTTTTGCTTGGCGAATTCTCTCCTTTTCCTTTCCCCTCACGGCCATCTGCTGATGTGTTTTTTTTTACTCTTATTTCGAACGGAGTATAGTTGAAATTAGCGAAATCATCACGACACAGCCATCTGTTTTTGAGAAAATAAATAAAGGTGCACCTTTTCAATTACCTATACTTGATACTAGCGCGCCACACCTACTCTTGGTTCGAATTTTTTTCGAAAAAATTGAGACAAGAAATTTAGAGATGTTTTTCTCTAGGTATAAAGATGACCCACTTTTTCTTCGAAACATTGAAATTTTCTCTTAAAAGAATTTGAGAACTAAGGAGGCTTTAGAAATTTTCACAGTTTCTTACACCAATTTCCAAAGGTAAGAAAATTTCTTTGGCCACTCTCTCAAATTCTCGTCAATAACACATCATATCTACCCTGCCTCACTCCGGCCTTTTCTACTCGTAAAAAAATCTTCTCATTTGTATAATAATCGCACAGATCGAGGTAATAAAAAATATCGTAATTTTCTCTCGCGCACAATCTCATCTTCATCTCGATTCGTGGCAATCTTGCCGCAGTATTTTATTATATGTTTTATAAATTTGTTCAGTCACAACTACGAGTTTTGGCATGATTATTCATTAGGGATAATTTGTCGAGTATGACGAGGAATCGAATAAACCAGCAGCGTAAGGTTAACGACGGTGGTAATTTTTTTCCCTTCAAATACGAATAATTAGTTTTACTCGAACAAATTTTCACACCTAGATACGAACGAGACTTCAATGCCACTCGTAACGATTTCTAAATCAAGCTCGCGGATAAGTCTCCGAAATATAAAATACATGGTAGGTAGAACTGCATTATATGTATACAAGTCTTACCTGTATACTCGGAAAACAAAGACTCCCGCAGCGTTCGTGAGAAATGCTGGTAAAAAACTTTTGACACATCATTCATTGTCACTGGCAGCCTTGGATGAAAGTGTACAAAAATTGAACGTATCTGTAAAACAATAAACATATAGACACGATTAGATTATTAGACGATAAACTATTAAGAATACAAATTACGTAAGCGATAGGTAAAAATTTCGTCGCCGAACTAGTATCAAGGATTTAGAAAATTCCGACACGAACGAAGTATCTGCCATTAATTAGCAACCGGAATTTCGTCGATACTCGACACCCCTTTTAATTAGTTTTTTCAGGCGAAAATCATCCACTCTTCGTGATGCTGTTCGGACATCATATTATTTAGTATATATACCGTGACATGACATTACGCAATTGAAATTTCTCGTCGAGTCGGTAAATTGTCTATGATTAGATAATAAAGTGTAAGACAGAACTGACGAAGATTTTTTCGATACTTTCTCTTAGGTAGGCCAAATAGTACATAGATAAGGCGAGTAGGTATTATGCTGAATCGGATGTTGGAGATTATATAATAGGCGGGTACCAGGTATCTCTCTAGTGAGCTATACCCGCTCAAATCGTCGTAATACTTGGTCTATTATTACAAATAATATATCTAAATCAGTCCTACGAGGTTATAAAAATATGGCGGCCAATCCCGAGCGGCACACTCGATCGATAATATCGGAAGATGTAACGTATCGATAAAAAATCGTTTGAAAATCTATAGATGTTCTCACGATATTATAAAGATTTATCGGTACAATTTCATAGGCAAAAAATCTAAAAACTATCGAATTCGATATTATTAAGATTTTATGACGATATTTGTCAACGATACTATCGACAAAGAATATTAAATTTATCGAATTCGATTTTTTAACGATTTTGTAAAGATATTTAAAACTATATTATCGACAGATTATATGAAATTTCTCGACTTCGATATTTTACCGATTTTTTGACGACATTTGAAACTATATTATCGACAGATTATATTAAATTTATCGAATCCGATTTTTTACCGATTTTGTAAAGATATTTGAAACTATATTATCGACACATAATATGCAATTTCTCGAATTCGATTTTCTAACGATTGCGTGAAGATATTTGAAACTATATTATCGACACCTAATATGAAATTTCTCGATTTCGATTTTTTTACGATTTTGTGACGATATTTGAAACTATATTATCGACAAATAATCTGAAATTTCTCGAATTCGGTTTTTTAACGATTTTGTGAAGATATTTAAAACTTTATTATCGACACGTAATCTGAAATTTCTCGAATTCGATTTTTCAACGATTTTATGACGATATTTGAAGCTATATTATCGACACGTAATATGAAATTCCTCGAATTCGATTTTTCAACGATTTTGTGGCGATATTTGAAATTACATTATCGACAAATAATCTGAAATTTGTCGAACGATTTTTCAACGATTTTGTGACGATATTTGAAATTATTTCCAAATTTTAAAAATTGGTGAAAATTTTTCCAAGTCCAACTCGTCTGGAAGTACTAAACTGCCTATTATAAGCGTTTTATTGCTTAATCCTCAACGATAAGGTATGGCATAGTGGTTAAGGAAGAGGATTACCATGCAGGAGATAGATGATTCAAGCCCCACGGGTGGCAGATTTTTTATAATTTTTTTTGACTTTTTCTGAAATGATCCTCTTACCGCAACATGAGTAATGTGTTTAGGCATAGTTCAATGTATTAATTATGCTAATTAAGGATTTTTAATTATAGAAAAAAGCTAGTAAAAGACGAAAAATCGGAATAAAAAAATCGATAAAAAATCGACAGAATATCGAATTCGATAAAGTGTCGCGTTAGTTCCGCCTAAATCGTGAAATTATCTTTCGATATTATAGATATATTATCGATAAAATATCTTACTATAATCTCGAAATTTTTGCTAACTATAATTCGTCGATAATCTATCTATATATCGAAAGATAATTTCACGACTTAGGCGGAACTAACGCGACACTTTATCGAATTCGATATTCTGTCGATTTTTTATTTCGATAATTTTTCGATTGTGCTGCTTGGGATGTTCGTTTTTGGTGCTCTTCTTCTTGTTGTATGTACCTACAGTTTTGAGACGTAAAATAATCGTATTGTTATTGTTAAATTCGACGTCGACCTTGCACGTATAATGGAAAATTGTAAAAATTGGTATGTACATACTTTTCCACTAAGGAAGTGTATAGGCCAACAAACGAGGATTTAATAGGTATTTAATAGAAACGTATCCTTCGTATATACCTATATTCATGGACATTCCAAAACCTTCTTCATATACCGCGTCATGTCATAAAACGAAATACATACGTATGTCGTATACAGATGAATCCGGATGCAACAAACATCGCATCTTTGTTGCATCACGGTGAAAAACGTTGGGAATACTCAAAAAATATATGCACCAAAAGTCAAGGTTATCACTTGGTATCGTACAAATGCGACCAAAGATTTGGAAAAAATGCAGAAAACGAGATTTTTCTTATTAATATTCAAGGCTTTCCTCTTTCCATCATTTCATGTACTTACCTATATTTTGTTCGATTCTTCAACTTCGAAGGATTCGATAAATTTTTTAATAAAAATCCAACTGGTTTTTTCACTTTAAATTAACGTAGTTAGGAGTGTTACATAATCGCGCGCACGTTTGTTGCCTCCGCACCACGCCACTTATTCGTACATCGAACCTATGAAATTCTCTAAAAGTATAGATAAAATAATTTCATACGATTTTATTTCACCTTGTTGCAGGCTCACCATGACGGTAGCCAAATCGGTAGCGGACTTTTTCAAAGGCCAAAAAGTGTTCATAACTGGCGCTTCCGGTCTTATGGGCAAAGTGCTCATATGGAAGTTACTGCACAGTTGTCCGGAAATCGACACGATCTATGTATTATTGCGGCCGAAACATGGTAAACCTGTTGAAGCACGTTTGGAAGAAATGATGAAAACTCGGGTATGTGAGTATGGGAAAATAATTACATACCGTGTAATATCAAATTCGTAGGTAGGTATTAGACAGCTTCAACTGACGATGACAATATGAGCAGACCTTGTCTTTCTACATTACCATTGAGATTACCTATTACGTAAAAAAAAGTTATACTGCGAGATCCTTGTTGATAATGAAGGGGTATTTGTGGTTCAGGGATGAGACCTATATATGAGATTTTAAGGCAAAAATAGCCTATTTTACGTTACTAGGGAGATAAAGTGCTACTTTATATACCTCTCTCTGATCTTTCGGTAGTATAAAGAAGCCTTTTTCTCCCTCGTAACGTGAAATAATTTATCCAACTAGGAAAAATCACTTTATCTCCCTAGTTGAATAAACTACTATTAAATAGACAAGTAGGTTATTTACTAAAGAGGTCATTTAAATGTATTTTATGGGACACAAATTAAATAATTGTAATAAAATACATTTTTAATAACCTATTTAACTATTTAAAACGCAATTCTAAAAAATTAAATAGGTTTGCTATAGGTAGGTATACCTTTTAAAAAAAATCTCAAGTATATTTTTTTCTCAGTTTCTGCTCATTTTATATTTTTTTTAAATTCAAGTTTTAAAATGTCAGAAAAATATCAAAAAGTTATCCAAATTTGAAAAAAAAATCTAGGTTATAATATCTGATGAAATGTCTCAAAGCCAGCTAATTTCAAAAATAAATTTCCATGGAAATGTGAAAATTAATAAATTTCTTAAAAAGTTCCAAGTATTAAAATGTCTGACAAAATATCAAAAAGTCAATTTCCATGGAATAAGAAAATAAAAATAATTAAAAACAAACACAAAATGTTTAAAAATTTTCTAACTTTGAATTTGAAAAAATCTAATTTTAACAATGTCTAATAAAAATGTCTTTTAGCTTTCGAGTTTTGAAAAAAATTCAAGTTTTAAAATTTCTGACTAAATTTTTGAAAAAAATAATCTAGGTTAGAATATAAAACACCATCACACCACCTACTACAGTAAAAATTCTTCAACCAACACCCCTCTCGCTCTCCTTTTCCCTAAGGAAACAGTGAGATCAATATTGTCTAAAAGTTAGCAAATTTCAGAAATGAGTTTCCATGGAAATATGAAAATTATTAAAAAGTATTTCAAATTCCAAGTATTAAAATGCAAAATGTCTGTCAAAATGATTTTCCTAGAAATTTGAAAGTTGAAAAGAAATTCTAAACGTCATCAAAAAAAAAAAAAAAAAAATGTCAAAAAATATTTTTAACTATGCTGAATTGCTGATTACTAATATCAAACTCATAATGTCAACTTTTTTGTGTTTCATGACGTTCTTAGCCATTTTCAACAAAAAAAAATTTTAAAACTTTGAAAAATAGATTTTTTATTGGTTTTGGGTAAGTTTTGCCTCCTGAGATGCTGAATATTGTTCCCAGGTCCATAAAACCATTTTCAACAACAACAAAAACTTTTAATTTAAAAAAAGTTGATTTTCGATTTTTATTGGTTTTGGGTAAGTCGTGCCCCTTGGAGGGCTGAATATTGTTCCTAGGTCCATGAAACCAAATTTTCAACGAGAGTACAGGTCGAAATTGATCAAAAACAGCCAAAACCTCACAATCTACGTATTTTTTCCTGACTAGGCACGTTTTCTCATCCACACTTAGTCACTTACACTACAATATATTTCAATGTTTTCAATTTTTTCTAAAATAATATCTAAAATTTTCTAAATTTTGTTTAAGAAATTTTCATAAACCTACTTCTTTGAGAATTTTTAATTCTCTTAGTATCTTTTTTTCAATATTCTAACCAAATTTTTCTACTTTTTTTTAAAATAAATTTTTAATCATCCAGTATTTTCCAAATTAGCTATTATGATTCTTTAATTTTATCAAAATCTCATAATTATTTCCAAAATTGCTTGTTTTTTTTATTTTTGATGGTTTTTCTGAATCTTTCAATTTCTTTAATACCTTCAAATTCCCCACTACTCCACTTATTTGTGGTTTCTAAATTTGTTCAATTTTCCTATTTTTTCAATTTCTTCAGCTTTTTTTTAGATATTAAAAATTTTTCAATTTTTCATCATTTTTTAATTTTATAAAATTTCTGATTGGTCGTTCTGGTAATTTAAACAAAAAACTCGTTTTTAAAATAAGACACTTTTTAAATTAGTAGGTATGTTTTTGAAAATGTATATTTAAATAGGATTTCGTCATTTAAAATAGGCTGTAGTGCCTATTTTTGTCCCATTTATGGCGATAATCAGGCCAATCTACTCTGAATTGCCATAATCTATGGTAAAACTCGAGCAGTTATCGTACAAAAATATAAATTCTTACGAGCCAAACTGGAAAACTACCGGCATCGATCGACGAAATTATCGTAATTTGTGGTAATTAACCTTGTCACGACAATCAGGTCCAACATCACTTTGTCGATATTATATTTTGACCGTCAAAGTGATCGATATTCGGTAGTTGTTTAAAATATCAATACGCTCGTAACCACCGATCGTTCATTACTGCTCATATAATGATCCAGAACGTTCACTAATTATCCGTAATTAGGCACCAAAAATTGCAGTTCTGCATTATTTTAAAAAAACAAAATAAAAAACAATTAAAATTTCAATTAAAAAATTCGTAATTCTAAACGCTCCCAAAATTTGTCGTACTTATGTACTTTAATATAGCAATTATTTCTGTAAGATGAACAAAACGATACGACAACTGTAAATCGCTGAATTGAAAAAGATACCGCATGGTACATAAAGGAAAAACATGGACCAATTTGACATTCGCTTCGTACAAACGCGTGACACTTCCTCACGAACGAAGCGATCTGGTGAAAAAAAATTGACGTATGAAAACAAACTCATCTCGACAGAGTTCGGCGAGCTCGTAAAACCGATTCTCGTAATGGTTTTTCACCTATTCATCAGTTCGAGTAAACGACGACATAAATGTGTCCGCCTCAGCCTTGAATTACTCGTTAATTTGTTTTAAGTTCACGAAAAAAAGACGAAAAAAAATACACACACACACATATGCGGCATACTAAGTGGAGTAATTGAGTAATTAAATGGTATAAGCGATTACATTGTCATCGTTTTTCTTATACACGTATATAGTGTAGATCGTAAAAAATCGTTTTTTATTCGTTCGAATTGTTCGAGCAGAGCACAAATTCATCAACACGCTCGTAATACATTATTTTATGCACGCGTTTTACAGATTTTCAACAAATTTTGGAATGAAAATCCGAAACTGCTGCGGAAAGTGGTTGCAGTGACGGGCGACGTTGGTAATGTTGATCTGGGGCTGTCGCCCGAATCGAAAAAAAAACTCCTCGACGAAGTTACCATCATATTTCACGTGGCAGCCACTTTGAAGCTGGATGCCAATTTGAAAGATGCAGTCAACATGAATACCGAAGGCACGTTGAGATTGCTGCGTTTGGCCCTCGACATGAAGAATCTCGTTGTACGAAGCTTAATTTAATTTTTACTCCCACGTATCTATCAATTTTTGCTCTTTTTTAATTTTAAAAATAACAAAACACAAGGAAAACTTTGTAAGTAGGATGGTAATTGGTGTTTTGGTCGCACGTTACAGGCATTTGTTCATACATCAACGGCTTATTGCCATTGCGATGTTCCTATCATGGAAGAACGTGTGTACGCACCTCCGGAAGATCCTCACAACGTCATGAATCTAGTTCATTGGATGGATCGCGATTTACTGCACGATATCACTGAAAAGTAAAATACATATTCGGATATTTTTTAGAAGAAAAAATTTCGATTATTATTTATAAAAATTTATTCGCTTACAGAGTAATCAGTCCACATCCAAACACCTACACTTATTCGAAACGATTGGCTGAAAAAATAGTAGCCGATCACTACCCCAAGTTACCAGTAGCAATAGCGAGACCTTCTATCGGTAAATATAGCCCAATTTTTTCACTTTTCTGACACGAATAAATTTCAATTATGATTTTTCTACTGTAAATGAAAAGAAAAATTTTCACGCACAAAATTCACCAAAAAAATTTTCAACAAAAAAAAAAAAACTTGAAAAATATTTTATTTGATACCCAAAAAATTGAAATTTTTTCATTTCAGAAGAATTTTTAAGATTATTGTTCGAAAAAAATCTCAGTTTTTTTTTCGAAAATGAAACCAATTTTTTTCTTTACAAAGAAAAAATGAAGAAACTTTTCCACAGAAATTTAAAAAAATTTCTTTAGGTACCTACATAAGAAAATTTTGTAACATTTTTTCACAAAAAAAAAAAATGGATATTTTTCATTTCAAAAAATCCTGAAATTTTTTCCTTCGAAAAAATTTCTATTCCAGAAGATTTGAGATTTTTCTATTTCAAAAAAAAAAAAAAAAAAAAAAAAATCAAGATTTTTTTTATTTTAAAACAATTTTAAAAAAAAAATTATTCGTTTTTTTGTTTTTTTAAATATGTTTATTTTTCGTCGCTCAAGCATTTCGGTTATTTGCGACGCTTGAATCTTTTTATTCCAAAAAATGAAAATTTTCTCTCCGAAATACAGAGACCCTCCTTCTAAAAAATAAAATTATTATATTTTTCAGAAAATTGAAAAAAAATTGTGATTTTATACTCTAGAGTTCGAAAATATATTTACTTCAAAACAATTCAATTCCAAAACGATAAAATTCAGATTTTTGATTTTAAAAAAATAAGAATTTTTTGACGAAAGTTAAAAAAATATTTTTAATGTTTCTTATTCCAATTTTTTTTTTTTTAATTTTTGTCCCAAAAATTTAATTTTTTTTCATTTCACAGAAGTCAGAAATGGGGAATTTCCCAAAAAATGATTTTTCTCCTGGAGATGAAAAGAAAAATTCTAACGCAAAAAATTACCTTAAAAAAATTTCAAAAAAAAATTTTTTAAATATTTTATTTGATCCTTAAAAAATTGAGATTTTTTTATTTTAGAAGAATTTTTAAGATTATTGTTTGAAAAAAAATCTCAGTTTTTTTGGAAAATGGAACAAATTTTTTTCTATACAAATAAAAAATTAAGAAACTTTTCCACAGAAATTAAAAAATATATCTTTAGGTACCAACATAAGAAAATTTTGTAAAATTTTTTCACAAGAAAAATAGATATTTTTTATTTCAAAAAAATAGAGTAATTTTTTTATTCCAAAACAATTACAAAATTTGTTTTTAATTCTTTTAATTCCAAAAAATGAGAATTTTCTCTCCAAAAAACAGAGACCCTCCTCCCACAACTAAAATTATTTTATTTTTCAGAAAATTGAAAAAAATCCAAAAAATCAGATTTTATACTATAGAGTTCGAAAATATTTTTACTTCAAATCAGTTCAATTCCAAAACGATAAAATTCAGATTTTCGATTTTTTTAAAATAAGAAATTTTCGCGAAAGTTTAAAAAATATTTTTACTACAAGCGTGAAAATGTTTTTTATTCCAATTTTTTTTTTTAAATTTTGTACAAAAAAATTCATTTTTTTTATTTTACAAAAGTCTTTTTTTTCACTCCAAGAAATGGGGATTTTCCCAAGAAATAAAGATTTCCATCCACTCGAGGAAAAAAAATTATCCATGAAAATTAATTATTGTATGCGTTTTTTTTTTTTTTTTTTTTTTTTTTGGGAAGATGCAACAGTTTGAAAAAATTTTACTTTTAAGCAAATTTGTAATTTTGCCCGGGTAAAATTATCAAAAATTCATGACTTTTCATGACCTAGTGATTTTTTTGAAAAATTGGTGACTTTTTCATGACTATCACTATCATGACCCATTTTCAAATTTCATGATTTTCATCATAAGGAATAATAACGCGTCGTCTTTTTTTACAGTGATCCCCAGCTGGCGAGAACCACTCCCAGGATGGGTTGACAACCTCAACGGTCCAGTTGGCATAATGATAGGTGCCGGAAAAGGCGTGATAAGAACTATGTTATGTAATGCCGACTACAATGCCGAAGTAATCCCAGTTGATTTGGCCATCAACGGACTTCTAGCCATTGCCTGGAAAACAGGCACAGTTACACCAGAAGAAAGGTAATGAATGCATCGTGCGATTCAAATCGTTTGAAAGGGTAATTTTTTCACGTATCGACTACTTGTTTGCTGCATCTAGACCATCGGAGGTTCCAGTGTACAATTTAACTCAAAGCGATATGAACCCGATGACGTGGGGCGAAGTTGTCGAGAGAGGCAAACAGCTAGCTTACCAGTACCCGTTCGAGATGACTTTATGGTATCCAGGAGGCAACATTAGAAGTAGTGTTTTGATGCATAACCTTATAGTCATATTGTTCCACTGGATTCCGGCGTATTTCATCGATTTTATCATGTTAATCATAGGTCAAAAACGATTGTAAGTTTTTTCCTCAACTGGAAAGCAGGCCCTACTTAATGAGGAAGGGGGCAAGTTGTTTCGAGACCAGGAGGCTTTAGGTTCTTTAAATTGAAAATAAAAAAAACAAATTTCAGCTTTTAATAGCTGAACGTGGAAAAAAAGAGGAAATAAAAATTTGTCCTTGGGTCCAGAATCTAATTTATTTATTATTACAGATATATTTTTTTTTTTAATAAAAAATATTTGTTTTATTGATGGGAAAATTTTTCAACTTTTCGAGACTATAACTATCTCTTTAAAACTTTTCATTTTGAGAAAAAAAATTCTCGAAGTTTCTGAGGTAAAAATATTTTAAATTTTTTTTCTTCCAATTTTCTGGATATTTTTTCAATTTTTTTGTAAGACAGAATTTCTTATTTTTTGGGAGTAGAAATATTTTTCACTTGAAAATAACCGTTTTGGGGACAGGAGAGATTTCCTAATTTTTCCGGAGTAAAAGTAGGTACATGTAAGTAGTTATTTTTTTTTTTTGAGAAAAAATTTCTCAGTTTTTTTGAGTAGGGCCTGCTGTAAAGATCTATTCTACACTTATCTAAAGGTCTACTTCGACTCTCTAACATCCTATCTTTTTTTTTCTTCAGCATGGTAAGAGTACAACAAAAAATACACGACGGTTTAAGAGTACTTCAATATTTTACCACGCACCAATGGAAGTTCCAAAATACAAAACTACTCGAGTTACGAGAGACAATGAGTGAGTCGGATAAACGAGAGTTTTCTCTGGCTCTGGAGGCTGTCGAACCAGAATCTTACATGATTGACTGTATATTGGGAGCGAGGCATTATTGCCTCAAAGAAGATCCCAACAGTATACCAAAGTGTAGAAGAAATATTAAGATGTAAGTATGGCTGGCTGTGTGCCACCAATCATTACATCATGTTTATTAATCGCAGATGAGATGCAATGGTCCATAAAAAAGCACGACTACATAATTAATTTTCGCATTTCTTTCCTTTTTTTTTTTTTTTGCAGTTTATACTTCGTTGATCGCGTAGCCACCATTATGTTTTATTTATTCTTAGCTTGGTTATGCATTCGATCCACGGAATTAGTATTGAGATTTTTCGATTTTCAAAAACCATCGTCGTACGCATTTCGAACAACCAGCTGAAACTACCATTTCTCTCTTCAATTTACCGCGTATATTTTTCTAACCATTTTTTCTCGATTTTTTCTTCTTTTTTTTTCTGTATTTTTTTTAAATTACCTATAATTACGTGTAATTTATCTATTAATAAAAAAGTATTTTATACTTGAGTGCATTTTTTTCTACCTGTTCCTTAATTATCGACGCAAGGTCGTGGAAGTGCACTTTATAAATAATTGAAAAGTCTGCGTACGTAAATGAAGTACGAATCGTAGGTCTGAATTAACGTAATCAATAATTGGTCGGAGGTCGCGCGTACATCGAAAGAGCCAACGAACTTAATACAAGAGCGTGCTAAGTGTAATTAATCTACAAATTATCATTCGAAGGGAGCTGGGAGGTAACTCCATACTACATAGTTTGCATTCTCATTAAAAATTATGTATCAAATTATACCTATTAATAAAAGCGCACTTGAATGTGGCAATTACATACGCGTATGAAAATTCATTTTTATATTTAGTACGATTTTTAACCTGATAAGTTACAAAATTGTATAAGAAAATTTTTTTATCTTGTGACCTTTTTTTTTTTTTTTTTTTTTTTTTGAAAATTAAAATTAAAAAAATGATGAAAAATGATGAAAATCACAAAGTAACATTTTAAATTCGTACATACGACAGACATACATTTAAAAACAATAATCAACAACAAAAACTCTAAAAAATCAACTGCGTCAGAAAATATGATTCTTATCAACTAAATCTTCTGGCAATTTTACAAAATCTACCACAAAAAAAATCGAAATTTTATTCCCAGTGAGATTAGAGTTCAATTAGGGTGAACGTTATTTAAAAATATTTTGAAATGGGGAAGTGAAGTAGCTAAACCTTTTCTTTATCTATAAAACCATTTTCAGGATTTTTTCAGATTTAAAAAAAAATTGACCCGTGCTCCAGGGGGGGGGGGGGGGGAGATCTCGAGTAATAGTGAGAAAAATTTCATCAATTTTGTGGAATTTAGAATTTATGAGACAAAAAATTTTAGTTCATCAATTTTTGTTCAATTCCAACGGAATTGGCAATTTTTCTCCGATTTCAGCAGATTTTGCAATTTTTTTTTCAATCATGCAAATAATTTCGAGAAAAATTTAATTTAATCAATTTCTGTTCAATTCTAACAGGTTTGACAATTTTATCGTTTTTTTCAACCCTACAACTGTAGGGTTTCTCGAGTAATAATTTCGAGAGAAATTTCATAAAATTTGTAGAAATTTGAATTTATGAGGAAAATTTTTTTCTTATCAATTTTTGTTCAATTCGTGTGAATTCATCAATTTTTTTTAAATTCAACAGATTTTATAATTTTTTGTTTTTTTTAACCCTACAACTGCAGTAGGCTTTCTCCAGTAATAATTTTGAGAAAAATTTTATAAAATTTGTGGAAATTTGAATTTATGAGTCAAAAAATTATTTTCATCAATTTTTGTTTGATCCCACCACAATTGGAAATTTTTTCGTCTCTGTCAACTCTACAACTGTAGAGTTACTCTACAGTTGTAGAGTTGACAGAGACGAAAAAATTCCCAATTCTGTTGTAATTGAACAAAAATTGACTAAATGAATTTTTTCGAATCAAAAATTAAAATTTCCACAACATTATTACTTGAGAAAACTCTTTACTCGAGAAAACTCTCCTAGAGTTGTCTCGAGTAATAATATTGTGGAACATTTAATTTTTGATTCGAAAAAATTCATTTAGTCAATTTTTGTTCAATTACAACAGATTTGGCAATTTTTTCGTTTTTTCAACCCAGCAACTGTAGGGTTTCTCGAGTAATAATTTTGAGAAAAATTATCAATTTTGTGGAAATTTTAATTTATGATTCGAAAAAATTCATTCAATTAATTTTTGTTCAATTACAACAGAGTTGAAAATTTTTTCGTTTTTTTTCAACCCTACAACTGTAGGATTTCTCGAGTAATAATTTCGAGAAAAATTTCATAAAATTTGTAGAAATTTGAATGTATAAGTCGAAAAATTTTATTTATCAATTTTTGTTTAATTCCAGCAGATTTGGTAATTTTTTTTTGAGAATTTTAAAATAAACTGACAATTTATTGCAATTCAATATATTGAAGGTAGATTAAATTATTGTAAACATTTTCATTCAAAAAACTTTTTTTAAATTGAAAACTGAAGTTTTTAGTTTACAAAATTCCGTGTTTTTCAAACCTCTACCAAGACTTCAATTTTAAACCAAAAATAAGAAGTCAACTCGATTTTAGGGTCAAGTATGTTGATCGACTGATGATATCAGATAAACGCTAAGTTTAAATTTTTAGCTGGCAAAATTGATTTTACAGTGTTATTTGGAGCCATTATAATGCGCTGGAGAAAAATCAACTTTTTCTGGATGATCCTCTAGATCCCTTTAAAAATGATCGCAATCAACTCGGTGGTCAACTTCTTCAGCCATGTACAAACTGAATTTCAGAATTCAATATCAAAACTTATAATTATTGTAAAAAATTTATCGTCAACGAGTTGTTCTCACTAGGTACTTTTAAAAATTCGCCAAAAATTGAAAAATCAACTTCAATGCTCAAAAATTGGTTCTATGGTTTGGACAACATGCTATTTCAATGAGCCAAATTTCAGCTCAATCGAAATTGACGAATTGTCGATTGCCAAGGTTCCCTTGTTAATTTTAATAAAATTTCAGAATTTTCAGATGAGGAATTTTGAATAATTGCACTAATTAAACTTTGATCCTATACCTAAAGAGAAAACATTTTTTTTTTTTTGCAATTTTTTCAAAGAAATTCAATTTTAAAGAAAATGTGAAATTCACAATGTTATTGCAGGGGAAAATGGGAATTTGAAAAACTCAGAATTTTTTCATCATAACCTCTCAGATTGGACTTGAATAATGAGAATAAATTTTTTTTGCAATTTTTTCAATAAAATTCAATTTTGAAGAAAATGCGAAATTCCCATGATGGCAAAAATCAATTTTTTTCCAAAAATGCGAATAATTGAAAAATTCAGAATTTTTTCATTATAACCTCTCAGAATGGGCCCGAATAATGAGAAAAAAATTTCATTGGCAATTTTTTCAAAGAAATTCAATTTTAAAGAAAATGTGAAATTCACCATGTAATAAGTACCATCTGGTACTTATTGTTAGGCAAAAATCAATTTTTTTTTCCAAAAATGGGAATAATTGAAAAATTTAGAATTTTTCATCATAACCTCTCAGGATGGACTTGAATAATGAGAAAAAAAATTTGCAATTTTTTCAAAGAAATTCAATTTTAAAGAAAATGTGAAATTCGTCATGTTATTGCAGCTACGCCAAAAATTAATTTTTTCCAAAAATAGGAATAATTGAAAAATTCAGAATTTTTTCATCATACCCTCTCAGAATAGACTGGAATAATGAGAAGAAAATTTCTTTGGAAATTTTTTCAAAGAAATTCAATTTTAAAGAAAATGTGAAATTCACCATGTAATAAGTACCATCTGGTACTTATTGTATGGCAAAAATCAATTTTTTCCAAAAATGGGAATAATTGCAAATTTTTAAATTTTTCATCATAACCTCTCAGAACGGACTTGAATAATGAGAACAATTTTTTTTTGCAATTTTTTCGAAGAAATTCAATTTTAAAGAAAATGTGAAATTCACCATGTTACTGCAGGGCGAAAATTAATTTTTTTCAAAAGTGGGAATAATTGAAAAATTCAGAATTTTTTCATCATACCCTCTCAGAATGGACTGGAATAATGAGAAACATTTTTTTTTTGCAATTCTTTCAAAGAAACTCAATTTTTAAGAAAATGTGGAATTTGCTATGTAATAAGTACCAGTGGTACATTGTGTAGCAAAAATCATTTTTTTCCAAAAATGGAAATAATTGAAAAATCTAAAATTTTTTCATCATATCCTCTCAGAATGGACTATAATATTTATAGATTGGATTTTAGGCTCGAATAATTAAAATTTCATAAGAGGATTAAAAACTTATTAAAATGTCATAAAAGCCGTTAATGTGCCTCAGAATTTTCACAGTTCTTCAAACTTTTGCCTTGTACAACAATTTTTACAAAATTATTTTTCAACCATTTCAGACTTGTAATGCCAGATGCAAAAGCAAGAAGAATCGCACAAGGTAAAACAAATTTTGCGCCTTGAAAGCTACTAGAATACCACCTGATTCTCAAACTGTCTTTGATGCCAAATGAGTCACATACAAAATCTGTGTCAGGAGATCTCCCATTGTCGACGACAACTCGTACGAAAGTATAACAATTCATTGGAACTCGAGGTCAATTTTAATCTGTTACCATTCGTAGCTCGGGTAAATTTACAAGGGAGAAAATTTCATAACGGAAAACACTCGCGCGTATTATCGTTAATTATGATTATTTTCTGCAAACAACCTCCAGCTCCGCCGCGTACAAACAATCTCGATAAAATTACCAGCATCGGCTCCGAACGCGGGCCTTTCAACGAAGGTGATTACTGATTAGTGATTACTGCAGGTGAACGCTGCGTCATCGTATTCTTACCAAAAATCGATAATTCGTCCGAGTAATTTTTTAATTCACGATACAAATTACCGAATGATTCGACAATTTGTCGAATTAATTTTCAACTTCGTAAAACAGAAAACGAAAAAGAATGTGACAAGGACTACGTCCGTAACCTCAACATGACAAATTACTCGAAGATTAATCAAAATTATTGCGGCGAATTTTTCGAAGCATTTGAATAATAATTCGATAAAGTACGCGGGCACTTGAAGTTGGAATTAGAAGTACGTAAGTCGTTTGTTTTCAAAATCTTCGCTTATTCGCTTCATTGTCAATGTAACGCCTTCACTCCAGCTCGTCTTTATTGTTCAAGGTGGCAAGAGACGAATTTTTCCAAGTGCATTTTGAATGACGCTGACGTTGGTAGGATTGTATAAGTATAGGTACTTTCGTGTTCCAAATATTACGATGAAAACTGTTGTTTCAAAGAACGTAGAAAATTCCGTCTGCATTTTATTTACAACCAATGATGTATCTAATGAACGTTTCAGATTCACGTCCAGGGTAATCAAACGAAATCAACGTGTTTGGTGACTTGATTACTATCCTTTAGTTATCGACTTTGATGATTTCATTTTCCTGAAATACTTCTTCGAACGTCAATACTGTTTCTAATTCCGTTTGGTGAACTCCAATACTCCAAGAATAGGATATATCGACGTCAAATCGTCTATCTATATATTTTATACGACGCTGAATTAGTCCGGTTTTGTCGACGTGAAAGAATTTGCTTTCATTAGTGGTCGCAGGTAAATCACCGAAACAATTTACAATAAACCGGTTGCATTTGACCAAATAAATGCGTAAAAAATGAAAAAAACACTGCAAATTGACGTAAGAATAGGTAATTTCAAAGTCGAGGAAACAGGGAAGAAGTAATTAGAAGACAGACGACATTTTTCATCCTCTTTCCCTTTCAATCCACGTACTAATCAATCGCGAAGGAAACACTAGACCGACAAATTTTCAAAATCCAACATTCAAGAAAAAATTTCATATTTTCGTAATCGGAAACGATAAAAACTGGAACTGTAACTACCACTAGAACTCGCTCTAAATAAATAAATCAATCGTACCGTTGATATTTTAATAGTCGACGGTTAAACTTCGCTTTAAAGTTTTTTTCCCTTTTCGAGAAAATATTATTGTTAATGGACGTTTAATTATCGATTTAAGCGTTTCGATTCCAGTTTTCACATATTTGCCTGCAATGAAAACGTGAAAAAAAACGTTTTTCCGATAACCAGTTCGTAACCATATATACTTTGCCTGCGACTAATGCGACCAGTTTTTCTTCGAACTTAAGAACCCATTCAAGGAGATTTAGCTTAATTGCACACAAAACGCTCTCAAAAATACAATTACGAGTACTATTACGCAGGTGTATGAGTACTTACACACTCGTACAATTCGATAACAAGGCACTGATGCAAAATATCAAAGTTACAATATCCCTTTATTTTTTCACTTCGTTTCCGATCGATGAGAAAAAAATTAACGTCGCGTAAATTAAAAGAAGAAACGAAATCGGAATTGGTGGTGTGATTTTTTTTCTTCAATTTACCCTACAAGAGATATATCAATTTCGGCTACCGCACAGAAGTCAAATTTTCGGTAAGTTACCAATATTTTTGTACATAAAATTTTCAAAATTTAACAATCTCGTACGTTTACCTTTTTTTTTTTCTTTTTTTTTTTTTTTTTGGTTTCAAATTTTTACCGTAAACTAATTGGAATATCAATTAACTTGGACTGGTTCTAAACTATGGGCTTTTAAACGATTGTAATTTAAAGAATCGTTAAATAAACTCCCAAAAAAATTTAGCAACACCAGTTCGCACACTGCTTCAAAGTTGCCTCTTCCAATTATTTGGATAATATTGTGCATTTATTTTTTTAATTGATTTAGTTTCGAAAATCTATAAAAATTTAAATCAAGTTTTCATCACGAAAAATTATTTTCCTAATTTTTTCACTTTTTGCTTCCGTGAGCCGCCTTCTCCCCCCCTCCCCCAAACATGAATTAAAATTCTTTTATTTTCCTCGAAAAAATTTCACATCCTCCCTCCAGTGCACCTAAATGAGTAGGTAGGTACCTTCCTACTATTTGGTTATTCCAAAAATTGAAATTGAGAAAACAGCAACTTGACCTCAATAAAAAATTTCATAAAATTATTCTAAAATTTACAAATTTGAAAAAAAAAAATCAAAAATCAAAATATGTGACCCGGCACGACAAAAGGGACCTAGTAGGTATTTTATAAATTTTTTAAGAAAGTAAAAATAACCTTTGAGAATGAATATCTTTGGAACAAATGGACCGATTTTTTTAGATTTTGGGGAAATAGTTACTGGATATGAGTAAAATATTTTCCAATATTTAAAAAAAAAATTGTGCGAAATTTTTCTTTTGTAATGGGTAAGGGAAATTTGACCTAACTCAGTGTTGCCAAAAGGGGGGAAATTGTGTGATAAGCAAATTTTTGAAGCTTACTGATAACAAACATCAGATCGGTTTTTGGCTAAATTATGAGTATTTTGCGTCATAAGTGGTCATAAACGAAAGAAACATTGAAAAACAAAAATTATTGGATTTCATTGATTTCAAGTAAAATTATTTTGATCAGTGAATTGATGATTCTGAAAATTGATCAAAAATTCTCAGAAGTGAAATTTTTAAGCTTAAAATCACGTATTCCAAGCGTCCGCCCCGGGGGAGCTATTTTGAAACAAATTAGGGATACCTATATTCTTACACATTTTTATTCAAATTCTTGAAAAACAGCTACATTGCCTACTAGATCCCTTTTGTCATGCCCTTTGGAAAAATTGATTTTTTCGAAATTTTAAGTGGCTCAGATGATAGAAATCAGTTCGTAGAGCTCAGAACACAAAAAAGTGAAAATCGATTTTTTACCTACTAGGTCCCTTTTGTTATGTCGGGTCACATAGGTATTCACAATTTTTGAGTCAAGATTTAAAAAAAAAAAAAAAAAAAAAAAATCCAGTCAAATTAAAAATTTGAATATTTTTTCAATCCTTCCATCTTCTTAAACCAATTCACGAGACAGTGACGTATTTAAGGAGGGGGGGCGAAGGGGGCCAAATCCCCTTGATTGTTTTTTTTACAAAAATTTCCTATTTTTTGGCCCAGACTCCCCCCCCCCCCTCCTTACATGCCTGTCTGGCTACGCTGCTGCCACGAGAAAGTAATCCTCTTCGAAAAACGTCTTCCTTTTCCTCCTCAATCAAAAAAAGAGCTATTCTTACAATTTAAATGGCACTTCGAAGTAGAAATAAGAACCACCCATAGGCCATAACCGAACAAAATTCTTTTCGAAAAATAATAGATTTATCGATGGACACGAATGCGACAGCTTCAATCATCTCTGCAATTTATCGCAAGTACGTGCCAATCGTTGAACAAATAAAAATGAACTTTTCGAATAGCAAACGATTAGATGGACTGCCCTCTGGCCATCCTGTTCCGGCTCATCTCGTTCAAATAAATCTTTCTGGTTATTTACCGGCGCATTAAAGACATTCAAACACGTCGATAATGACCCAGCGTAAAAGTGACAACGAGGAGTCGAGTCGAGTCGGTCGACAATGTACGTGCTCCTGCTCCTGTAGATGGTTTTCTCGCCAGTTAATATTTTTTGCCAACGCGTAATAATGGGGAAATGATAAATTTGCGAGTATGGTAAATTTTACGAATTAATGTGTAAATTCGTGTAGGCAGTTTAGCATCTCGCCTTCTTGATACGAGTATGCCAAAAAAAAAGACTTCGAACTGGACATGACATTGGCTACATCGAAAACATGCTCCCTGCTGTGAATCTTTAATAAATATTTTGGTCTTCAGCATTTTTTTTTTTTTTTTTTTTTTTTTTTGTCAACTCATGTCTCATTTCAACTTTTATTGTAAAAAAATCAAAATTATCTAATCTATCAAGTATCAAGACAGTCATTCATATCATAATATTTATTTTTGTTTTCAAAAAATTCTAATGGCTATTTTCAAATTTTGTAAGTTGATTTTTTTTTCAATTTTGATAGAAAGTTTTCATTTTTTGAAATTTTTATTCAGAATCGTTTTTCATCAAATTTTTTTAAATAATAATTTTCCAAATTTCCTTTCTTACTTTAATAATTTTATTATATATTAAAAATTATTTGTTGAAAATCGTGATTATTATTATTATACTCAAGTTTTTTTCATAGTGCAAGGCAAGTGCATTATGGTACAGTACATACAAGTGCTATAAACGGGGCGACGGAAGCTACAGGCTACACCACAAGGAAATGAAAAATCTTATAGGGAATTATTTTCTCCAGTATAAATGTCACCATTGACTCCTGATATTCAAAACATTTTCAAAATACGGGGTCACGTCACCCTTAAGTACATACCAGTGCAGTGCACGGGGCGACGGGGCTACACCACAGGGGAGAATTCCCTATTATCATCTTCCCAAATTTCCGATTCAAGATCTGGATTTTTGCATTTTATATTTTAAGATGGATTTTTTTACACTTCAAGTTCAATTGAAAACAGGCATTTATTTAAAATTTTTATCAAATAAAATCAAAAAACTTCAATAGATAGGTACCTATGTTTTTTCAAATTTTATCAGTTTTTTTTTTTTAAATTTTATTTCATCTTTTTTTTAATTTTGGTTAAAAAATTCCATTTTAAAAATGAATTGTTTAGAATAATTTACGTTTCTTCAATATAAGGTCAAAAATCTATTTTAAACTTAAAAATCGAATTGTTCCAAATTTTGTTCTAAATCAATTTTTCCAAAATACGAGTAAGTACATTTATAAAATACCTGGAAATTTTATTTTTTTATAGGTAAATCAAGCATTGAATTCTAAAGAAAATTCTGTCTTCTTATTTTTCCAAGTTTGAAAAAAAATTTATTAATGCTTTTTTGAGGTGTGATTGAGAATGAGAACTTGAAGGAAAGTATATGATAATTCTGAACAATTTCTTTTTTTAAATGGTATTTTTCAATTAAAGTATTCATTTTTTAAAACGAAATAAATTTTTTGAAAACAAAATTCAAAAAATAAAAATTTGAAAGATTTTATTTGAGTAAAATTTGCAAAAAGAAAAAAATGTAAAATCATTAAACGTTCTTAAATCGAACAAACAGGATTTAAAAAATTTTCATAATACTTGAACATTAAAAATTTTTTAAAAATGTATTTTTTTAAATTTTGTTTCAAAAAAATTAACGAAAATTTAAAATAATGGAATTCATTGAAAACGGTTACTCTGAAATTATATTATTTAGGTAAGTATAAGACAGTATTATTTTTTTAAAAGAAAATTTTGAAAAATTCTCATTTTGAAAAAATTGATAAATAAGATGATTCTAATTTTTTTTTTAAATTACTTTTTTCCATCAAAATTGAAAATTAAAAAAAAAAATCATTGTTTATTAAATTTTTAGTTTTAAAATTTGAAAAATTATTTTTTCTTCTGTTTTCTAGCCGTCGCGAATCTCGCGACGGGCTTCTTCTAGTAGATACCTAACCACCAGATATGCAACAGGTTTCCATAAAATGCAACGTAAAGTCTCAAGCAGCAACACGTGTTTTTAAGAACAAAACACGAACACGAAACATCGGAATCAGATTCATTCTAAGTAGTGTGCCTGGAATCGAGTGCTTTTTAAAAAAATATACAACAATGAAAAAGATGCGTGCTGATGAACCGACATAATAAAATTATCAAATTTAATGACTACGTAGAAAATTGAAAAGTAACACGTTTTTTAATGTATCTTCGCGACGATTATTTTTGCGAAATAACCTTGCCCAACGAATATAATGACGTATAGACTTGCGCACCTACATTACTAGATGGACAGTGGACAAGATATAGTCGAATATATTATGGACTACCCTACCATACATAATAATAATACGTATAATGAGCAAACGATCGTAATTTTCCGGTCTTAGGAGACAACGAGTAAATAAACCGTAGTTGTTTTGTGTACGTACGACTACTTCCAAGAGTAGAAAAACTGCACCAATCGTGATTAACGGATTAAATATTCGAAAAACTAAAATCAAGAAATTCGAACGCGTAATTAATCGCGTGAATTATGAGTAAATTATCGCCTCGTTTCGACTTAAATTAACGATTTCACGTATAGTCGTTTAAGAGGTTGACGAATTACAACGTGCTCGGACAATCACAAACACACAAACACATCATTAAAAAAATATTCGAGTAGACGAAATTGGCTTTTTAGCCAAACTAATTATATTTAGTTGGCGCTGGGCTGGGCGGAGGAAAAACTTTTAATTTTTTTCTCTCGGATACGTCGATAATTTGAATATTTATTTACGCCAGAGTCAACGGCGAGACAACCAAATGCGAGTGCAGTGCCAAAGCAGGGCATTTTTTTGCACTCGGGATTCCCTCATAGGTATAACCGTGTCCAGTTTTGATCATACTTATGTACCGGTCAGTCACACTTGATGAAGCTGAAATAAGTGTATATTGTTCAAAAAGTACTCTGCTAATGAATTAAAAACTTGTAATATCAGGCTTACGTATAACACGACCGGCGATTAATATTTAGAGAGATGAGAACTTTACACCTGGGAAATCCCAGCAAGTGTAGAAACTCTACACTTGGCAAATGGCGCAGACTAGTGGGCAAATTGATCATTTTTGGAAATAGTTGAGAAAATTCCAATTCCTAAAATTTTGCCCTCGCTTCGCTCAGGCAGTATTTTTTGGGTGCGACTTATCGGCACATTCAAAAAGGGCGTATCCACGACAGGAATAGGGCTAATCACGGCAGGAAATTGTTCAAACGACAAATATTCATATCAACGACAAAAAAAGTGATTACAGACAACAACAAAAAAGTAACGACCAAAGTGTTTTATTCACGACATTAAAATACAGTCCACGTCAAACTCCGAACGCCTAAAAAAATATTTGCAACCGACAGGTTAGTCAACGACAAAAAAACGTACAACGACAAAATTTCAAATCAAAAGTACGCAATTGGTACCGATTTCGCCTCCAGTAGGCTAAAATCTGGAGCACTTTTCTAAAAAATGTTATTAGTAATAAATTTCTTGTTCTTTTTTAGAAAGAATTTTTTCTGTGTACGTAAATAATTTTTGTGATTTTTTTTGACATTTTTCCCCCTAGAAGATTTGTTTTTCAAAAAAATTTGTGGGTAAAAATATTTTCTTGAACTAATCACTTATTAGTGAGTATTTTTTTTTTCAATTTATATTATAGGTGCTTGATTATTTTTTGGGATAATTTATTCTTTTCTAAGAATCTTTTATCAAAAAATTTTTGGATTTTTTTTTCAAGTACCCAACTGAATTTAAGTAATTTTTTACATAATTTCTTCTTCAGTTTTTTTTTTTTTTTTTTTTTTTTTAAATTCTCCATATTTTGACAAAATAACATATTTCTAAAATTCAACTTTCGAATTCAATATTTGTTCTGAATGGATTTATTTATCGTGCATTAATTAAATTTGTCGCGAATTAATTTATTTATCGTGAAATTTTATTTGTCGTTGATGTAATATTATACCGGTAAAAGCCTTATTTTGTCGTTCAACTCTTGTCGTTTGAAAAGTATTATTTTGTCGGGTCCGATTACTGCCGTGAATTCGCACTATTACGCAGCTCAAATGTCTGTCGCGCAAACGACCAATTCTGCCGTGGTTAATATATTTCCCCGTATTTTTTGCATCATTTTTAGCAAAGTTGAAAATTTTTGATAGGTACTTCAATCTGACATTTTCAGCAATTCATCTCCTCCCTCTGAAATTTTTTTTGAAAAAAAAACAATACAGAAGTAATATTTTAAGAATTCAATTTGTAAAAATTTTTGTTTGAAAAATCGATTATTTTGTTCATTCGCTACACCCCCCCTCCTCTCATTCATGTGACTGTTCTTCAACTGAATTTTGAACTCTACACTGGGGGTTTAATCGGATCGCCTGCTCTATACGTATATAGTTCACGTTTTTTGGTTGAAGTTTGACGACCTCGTAAACGTAGCAGAAAATTGGTAACGTGACCTTTGTCTTTTTGCTTTCTTGATTATTCTGTCATAAACATCGTCCTAAGTATTATATTTTCCCATAATTTCAAGTCATAGATTCCAGATTACATTTCGTATCCTGTTTTTATTCAATTTTTTTATCGAGTAGAATTTTAAAAGTTTGGGAATTTTATGTTCTTTTTTTGAATTCGTCAAATTAAAATAAATGGAATTGTTCAGGAAGAAAATTGCACCAATTTTATTCGAACATTTCTAAGGACGCAATTTTCTTCAACGTTGTTGAGAAAAAAATGTATTTTTTTACATAAAATTAGTTATTGATCAGGGTAGGGATTGATATTGCATATTGGTATAACTATTTCAACTGAAAAAAATTGTTTTCAAAAAAAATTTTTCAAAAGCAGTTCTTGTGATTTTTTTAAAAACAATTTTCGAATAAAATTTTGCTTAAAAAAACTTTTCATAGGAACTTTTTGCAAAAAATTTACCTACCTACTTGTATCATTTTTTACAGAATTTTTGATTTTTTTTTTAAAAACAAAAATTTTCAAAATAATTGCTGTTTGCAAATTTCTTTACTCAAGATTTTTTGAATTGAAAAATATTTTTAAAATTTTAAAAAGAATTATATTTTTTTAAATTTTTTTTTAAGCAGAAAATTTTGGTTGGCAAATATTTTTATAGGTAGGTACCTAATTTTACTTTTTCGCGGAATTTTTAAATTTTTAATCCACAGAAATTTCTAAACATTTTCTATATCAGCGAATTCTTTTCTAGGAAAATTTTAAATTTTTCTTTAAAATGTTTTCTTTTTGCAAATATCTTTCCACCGGATATTTTTTTTACCTAATTGAAAGAATTTTTGATTTTTCACAGAATTTATTTAAAGAGAATTTTTTAGAATTTTTCCATAGATTTTTGAATTTATTTCAAAAAGTTTTTAAAAAATGTCTCTAGTTGCTAATTTCTTTCTCAGGGGATTTTTGAAAATGAATAAACATTTTTCCAAAAAATTTATCTTGGTACATAGATTTTGGAAAATGTTCTTTTAAAAAAGTGAATTTCCTAGAAAATTGTACAAAAAAATATTGAAAAAAAAAACACGTTAAAAAACAATATGCAATACATAATATTGATAATATTAGGTATGCAAGGGAAAAAAAATCTTATAAACCTCGAGAAAAATTTTTCTTTGAAACAAGTTATACCTGCATGAATGATTTGAAAAACTTGTTTCTATCAAAAAAATTGTACACACTATACACCTAAGCCTATTTTGAGAGTCTAAAGCATATTTTTGGAAAAATAAGGCATATTTGCTCATTTATCAGAGCACATTTCAACATACTTCAGCTTATTCGAAAAAAAACTTCACCTTGACAAATGCATATTTGTCCCTCCCATAGCAATTTTTCATTTTTTTATTTTTATTTTTTTTAATCGAAACCAGTCATTATTTTTGTTATATTTCATATTAAACTAATTTAGTCAACAATTGTCATTAAAATCAGAGTAAAATAATTTCCGAGCACTGAAAATGTTGATAAAAGCAGTTTGGAACAAATAGTTAAACAATTTCAAAAATCATATCTTCATTTTTTTTACAACAAAAAACTTTTTCATAGAATTTTTGCTCAATTAAGTAATTGCTTTTGAACAAGTTTCTGAAAATCCATTCAGAATTTTTAAAATCAAACCTCTTTCCATTCTTTTAATTTTTTTCAGCTGCCAACATTGTTCATTTTCTCAGCCGCTGCAGCGCTGGTTTCATTTTTTTTTCTTTCAATTTTTTGGATTTTCAATGTTTTATTAAATTTTTATTCATTTGTAATTATTTTTTCTCCTCTATCATTTTCATTTTTAGAAGTTCTTAATTTCATTTTCTTTTTCATCCTTTTTTCTTTACTTATTTAAAAAAAAAAAAAAAACACTATAGGTAACGAATAATTAAGGCATACGGAAAGGGAGGTAGTATCCAACGACGCGGCGTAACGAAACATGGTTAGCGTCGTTACGCAACTAACCCATGTTTCGTTACGCCGCGTCGTTGGATACTAACCCCCTTTCCGTATGCCAGGTCACATTTGTTACATCAAAATCAGTGAGCCCCAAATTCAAGATCAATTACAGCTAACGAGTTGCCAAGATTCCCTTGATGAAATTGGATGTTGAATTAAACTTTGAAGAATTTCAAGCAAAACTGAAAAAAAGTGTTTTAACAAAACTAAAAAAATTGAGTTCAAATAAATAAAATTTAAAAAATCACATATTTGCAATCGAAAAAAAATTATAAAAAAGATTTATAATAAAATAATTGTGTTTAAACAAAAAAAAAAAGGTCAAATTTTGAAGAATTGAAGAATTTAATTTTAAAGCAAATTTCAATTACGTAGATACCTAAGTATAATTTGAAAAATTGTGATAATTTTTCTCTAACCAAAAATTAAAATTTAAAAAATCAAGATGGCTAAATGATTATAAATAATAACAAAAGAGTAAGATAATGACAATCTCTTAAAATTTATCGACTCAATAATTTTTTCAATTTTTATTCCAATTTTGGCCATTTTTTTTTCAATTGTTCTTGTTTCAATAATTTTTTTTAAATTTTGAGCCATTTCAAATTCAATTCTCAATTCTCAATTCTTTTTAGCCTCAATAACGCTAATTTTCAAATTTTCAAGCATGCTTTAATTTAATTTGAAATTTTTGATTTTTTCAAATTTTAAGAATTAGGTAACACAGGTCAACAGCCATTTTTAGAATGGGTCCAAAATAAGCTTAATCGATAGTATAGACCTAGAAACAAAAAGCAATTTCTCATTTTTTAATTTTATTTGCTTTTGCGGGTACAGAGGGGGTTCAAAGTGGCGAAAATCAGGGGGTTTGCACCTTTTCAACTGCTCATAGCGCCATAAATATTGCTCTACGAACAAAACCAATGGCAGATTCGGAATCTACGTGAAATTTTGAGAAAACATCTCTGTCCGTTTTTCCAATTTCCAATTTTAAAGTACCTTAGTAACGTTTCAATTTTTTTTACCAAGACTGCCGACGTTCCGCGTAGGAACGATTCGATAATTTATCGTACTGTCTCCGCGCGGAACGGCGGCGATCTCGATAATAAAATTAAAACGCTACTAAGGTACTTTAAAATTTGAAATTGGAAAAACGGACAGAGACGTTTTCTCAAAATTTTACGTAGATTCCGAATCTGCAATTGGTTTTTTTCGTAAAGCAATATTTATGGCGCTATGAGCAGTTTTTTCTGTTTTAAGTCATTTCAAATTTTATTAAGTAAATTACTTCAAATGTTAATTTAATACAATTGAAATTCTCCCATTCGTAAATTTTTCGTTTCATTTCTATCTCGATTCAAAAATCAGATGTAACGCGCTAATCTAGTATTTTTCTCTCTTTCCTCTCAATTTCCCATCTTTCTTTCTCTTTGCTCCTTTCCATTACCTTCCCGAGCGGCACACTCGATCGATAATATCGGAAGATGAAACTTATCGATAAAAAAAACGTTTGAAAATCTATAGATAATCTCACGATATTATAAAGATTTATCGGTACATTTTTATAGGCAAAAAATCTAAAAACTATCGAATTCGATATTATTAAGATTTTATGACGATATTCGTCAACGATACTATCGACAAAGAATATTAAATTTATCGAATCCGATTTTCCACCGATTTTGTGCAGATATTTTGAAACTACATTATCGACAAAGAATATTAAATTTATCGAATTCGATTTTTTAACGATTTTGTAAAGATATTTAAAACTATATTATCGACAGATTATATGAAATTTCTCGACGTCGATATTTTACCGATTTTGTGACGATATTTGAAACTATATTATCGACAGATTATATTAAATTTATCGAATCCGATTTTTTACCGATTTTGTAAAGATATTTGAAACTATATTATCGACACATAATGTGCAATTTCTCGAATTCGATTTTCTAACGATTGTGTGAAGATATTTGAAACTATATTATCGACACGTAATATGAAATTTCTCGATTTCGATTTTTTAACGATTTTGTGACGATAATTGAAACTATATTATCGACAAATAATCTGAAATTTGTCGAATCGATTTTTCAACGATTTTGTGACGATATTTGAAATTGTTTCCAAATTTTAAAAAAAGTCCAACACGTCTGGAAGTACTAAACTGCCTATTATAAGCGTTTTATTGCTAGTTACTCAATGAACAGGTATGGCATAGTGGTTAAGGTAGGGGAATACCATGCAGAAGGTCGGTGGTTCAAGTCCCGTGGGTCGCAGAATTTTTATAATTTTTTTGGACTTTTTCTGAAATTATCTCCTTACCGTAACATGAATAATGTGTTTAGGCATAGTTTAATGAATTAATTATACTAATTAATGATTTTTAATTATAGAAAAAAGCTAGTAAACGACGAAAATTCGGGTTAAAAAATCGACAGAATATCGAATTCGATAAAGTGTCGCGTTAGTTCCGCCTAAATCGTGAAATTATCTTTCGATATTATAGATAGATTATCGATAAAATATCTTACTATAATCTCGAGATTTTTGCTAACTACAATTCGTCGATAATCTATCTATATATCGAAAGATAATTTCACGATTTAGGCGGAACTAACGCGACACTTTATCAAATTCGATATTCTGTCGATTTTTCATTTCGATAATTTGTCGAGTGTGCTGCTCGGGTTTCAAGTTTTAATTATTTTTTTCCCAGAACAATTTTTTTGTTTTTACCAAAAATGACGTTCAATATTTCATCAAACTTGAGACAGAATCTCGACTAAATTTTCAATATTTTGTCGTACATTATGTCAACTTTTTTGTTAACTAAAATTCTGTCTGGCACTCTCATGCCAAAAACATATCGATGTTAACAAAAAATTACCAGGTCCGCATGCGAATCGGTACCGTTCCTCTAAGGAATATGACTGGGAGCCCGTTCTCTCTTCACCCCTGACACGATGTCCACCTTGTTTATGATTTGTCAACACTCGCTGAAGCCATTTCCAAGAGGAAGCCACGCCACAATGTACGCTTTCCAACACTGGCCGTGGATGCCTAAAGCATGTACTACGACGTATCTAACTAGCCTGCGGCCGCTCCTTGAAAAAGAAAGTACGGTACCTAAGAAAGGCAGATAAGCCCGCAAACCTCATTATAGTTTAACACGTCGGTCGTCATCGCGGGCGACAAAGTGAGGAGCACGATTAACGCATACATAAATACGTCGTTACGTTCGATGTGTGGACATTACATCACGCGAGATATTCGAGAATTCACTATACATACAGTGTCACGACGTTAGGATAAATATTGTTATATTTACTCGGCGGACGTAGAGTGTTTGCTGCTGCGACGACGTAAGCTAACACAACAATGGCTCCGCACAACTCGATAAATGTGGGTCATTTGACGATGATGGTTACTTCATTCTAATGGGGTAATGGATGGATATATTATATTTTTTCTACTGCCTTTTTGAAATGCGTCAATTTCTTTATCAACTATCCGGGTGCAATGAGTGTGAACTTGGCGTGTGATTCGCTCAATTTCCACGTACAGGTAGGTACTAGATAGTGTTTTTTTTTGTTTTTGGCAATAACAAAGAGTCGAGCAGTTTTCATGTCCAATGACTACGATGGCTAGATGGCTTCTCCTATTCCAATGTACCTAGATAGCGTATAGTAGGACACGATGAGATGAAAGAAGACTCGCGTGTATGGGCACCAGTAATTAATATTTCTTTTATACTATATCAGCTAGGTACCTAACCAGCAACCTACCTATTTATCTATCTATCTATTATGATATTTCGTCAGCTCGCGTCAAAATAGCAAGGCAAAGCAAGGCAAGGCAAGGCAACGCTTTTATTATTCCGAATATAGAGTTGGCGAGGAGATTACGTAACCGAAGCGCTGGGCTGATTATACATACGACGAGTGGTTCTATCGACGAATTAATTCTCACAGGGAATTCGTTAGCCTGCTACCTTAAGTAGTAGCTGTATAGGCCGATATATTTGGACAATGAATAGATGGCAATCATAGCATCGAAAGAAGATCGCTGTTACGTAATGCGAAGGCAGCGTGATGCCGGCATTATCGATGGCATGGCATGCAACGATGCATTTCTACGTACCTTCTACTCGAGGACTGAGGAGTAGCAGGAGCAGGCGGCGGCAGCTATGAGAGAATTAAGTGCCACGCTTAAAGGGGTAATTAGCCTTTAGCTTTCTTTTCTATAGATCGAGATACCCTTGAAATATATCATTATTACATACAGGTCTTTCGGCAGGTTAACGTAGGCTGCACTGTTCTTAATTGTTGGCAGCGTCAGCTTCATCTCCAAATTTTTCAATCAGGCTGTCACAGCCACAGCATCAAAACAGCCACTTCTACTCGTACTTAAAGCCCATTTTGACTCGAATCTCTTTAAAGAGTCGATCGTCGACGACTCGGCGGCGTACGGCCTTCTGCGCGTGGTAAGTAGGTAAGGTACTCGTTTATCAAAACCAGACGCGGTGCATTAATCGTATCTCGGGTTTTCCTCCTCGGCTCGTACGTATTTCCGAACGAGCGCTCTGCTCGTATAAATATAAAATCACCTCGCGTACTTCCTCTAGTTTTCTTCCAAGTTCCAACGGGTCGCGTAACCTTTCGGTGAAATGATTTTTTCTGCAGTCCAAGTCGAGTTTCCCACCGCCAGCGTTGCCGCCATCGTGTTTGCGTTCTGCTCCTGCTAAATTTCGCGTCCGTTCGTCCCGTCGTTCGTAAACGTGCACTTGACCAATGCCGAAGACGATATGTATCACTGAATTTTCAACCGAAACAGTTCGCGACAGTGAAACGTGCGTTTTGTGAATTTCGCATAATAGTTATCGGCTGCGTTTATTTGTGGCTTTCTTCTTGAATTTACGATTTACTCCAATTATTTGGGTAAGAAATCTGTGTCTGCAATTTTTTCCATTTTTGATTTTTTTTTCTGTGTCAACAATGAAATAATTAGTTCAAGACATACTGTGGAGTGTACGTATGAGGAAATTTCATAACCCAAGTTCGTGACCATTGGTTTTTTGAATTTCGAATCGAGAATGAAAATTTTGAAAAAATAAAAATCAACATAAATGTGATGCGATCTATGAAACCCAAGCAAAAGTCGGCAAATGAAATTTTACAGGAGAGCAATTTTCCAAATTTTTGTTAATTTTTTTTCTCCTATTTGGATATTCAGGGATCTAAAAACTAGATTTTCTCAAAAATTGTGAAAAATTCAAATTTTGTCTTCAGAACTTGTAAAATTATATAAAAATAATGAAAACATCTAACACACTGAGATTTTCAGTAAAATTACAAAAAAATGACGAAGAATCCAAAAATGCAAAGAAAAATTAAATTCCGAATTCGGCTTGGGTTTCCTAAATAGTTTTCAAAAAATATCTTTGAAATTGAAGATTGGTAAAAAATGACATTTTTACACAATAATGACTGAACGAGAGAAGATGATTTCAAAAATCAAGAATTTTTTTTATATTTCTACGGTTTTTTTTTTTTTGTCAAAAAAATATTATTTGAAATTACTGAAAGTTCTGAGAACTGAATACTCCTGTCCTTTGATGGGTGACTTTCAAACAAATTTTATTTTTTTGGCCACTTTCTTCAAGCCCCTGTCCAGTGGTGTCCCAAGGAGCGTCTGTTTCATGGGGTGGGGTGTACAGCTTAATTTAACTGACATGAGAATAGAATGAAATTTAAACATTTTCCGACAATTTAAATTTTTTGTTGACTGTAAACATTGGCATAACAAAGTAAATGAGAAAATGACACTCATCAACTTTGATTGAGCTGAAATTTGGCTCATTGAAAAAGCATGTCATCCACACCTCAGAACCAAATTTTGAACAGTCGAAGTTGATTTTTCGATATTTGGAAAATTTTTGAAAATGGCGGAAATAGCCCATTTCGGTGAATCGATTTGTAAACATTGTAAATTTCGAGATGAAGTTTTGAAAATCAGTGAATATAGGTACTAAAGTCGTTCCCCCCGAATCGATTGCGACCATTTTCGAAGCTATCTGGAGCCTCCAGCAGAAGTCGACTTTTCAAGATTTCCGAGTTGTTAAAAAATATACCGATCAACTCGTCACCTCGAATTTCACAATAAAGCAATGACTGATTTTCTAGCGGCCGAAGTTGGGCACAGCGTAGTTTGAAATGATTCCAGTTTGCTGGAGAAAAGTCAACTTTTGCTGGAAGCTCAAGACCACTTTGAAAATGGTAGCAATCAATCCGGGAGGGGGTTGACTGTTATATTATAGAAACCGATTTTATGATTTCTAAAATTCCCCAAAAATCAAAAAATCAACTTCGGCAGCTCAAAATTTGGTACTGTGGCCTGGATGGCATGCCCTTTCAATGAGTCACGTATCACCTCAATTACAGTCGACGAGTTGTCAAGGGTGCGAAAAAAATGTGCCTGTCTTATTTTTGGGAGTAGGGCAGATTAAAACAATCTCATTTTTTTGAAGTAAAGAAATAGTTGAAACAATCTTTCAATTTTTCGGTGGGGGGGGGGGGTCCTTCAATCCATTTGAGGGGGAAAATTATGTTTTTTCGTGTTTTTTATTAAAAGACATTTTTTTTATTTACACCGAAATATTTTTTGAGAAAAAAACTTGTTTTTTGTTTCTTTTATTTTTTGAAAAAATTCATTTTTCCAACAAAAAAAAAATTAGTTTTTACAGTGAAAATTTTTATTGAGGTATGGCAATCTTTCATTTTTTTGAAGAGAGAGAAATTTTTTGTTTTTTTTTGGATTTGAGAAATCTCTCAATTTTTTTAGTGGTAGAAAAAGTATCTCAATTTTTGGACCAGAAAAATTTCCTCTTCTTTTGAAATGGAAAAGCTTCTCACTTTTTTTAGAGAAAAAAAATCATTTTCACATGCAACATTTATAAAATATTCATCTCTACACATTTTCAAATAAAATCCAGCTGCTTTATTTCCCCCCCAATTCAATTTTAAGTGGGCCCGCAAGCCCTTACAAATTGTGAAAAAATACCAAGTTTTAGAGTGGTTTCTTTCGGTGAGACATGATTCTCAAATTTGTATTTCCACCCTAACTGAATTTTAAGTCGTACCCACTGCTAAACATCCCCTTTTTAAATAAAAATAAAAAAAATCACAGATTTTCAAAATTTTGCCCTTTTTTGGTTATAAACTATTGAAGTTGTTTTTTACTCATGAGAATGAATTCCCAATTTTTCATTCCCCCAACATAATTCAAATGTTACCTTGGGGCACCCGGCGCCCCAATTGAAAAAAAATGGCAAAATTTTGTTCACCTTGCATTTCAAGTTGTTGCATTTAATTGAAAAATAATTCCATATTTTTTATTTTCCGCCTAACTCAGTTTCAAGTGGTCCCCGAAAGCCTCCTCCCCATTTTGAAAAAGTATGAAAAATTACCAATTTTTGAATTTTAAAATTTTTTGGTTCTTACCTCTTAAAATTGTTCTTATTATGAAAAATGATTCCCAATTTTTTTATTTTTCCCCTAACTGAATTTCAAGGACCACCTCGTCGTCCCTCCAACTATTTAAGAAAATTTAAAAACTTGAAATTAATGAAATTCAGTTGCGGAAAAATGAAAATTGGTAATAATTTTGCTCATTTTTTTCGTTTGTGGTTTTTTCAAAAATTGGGAGTGGTTTAAGGTACCACTTGAAATTAAGTTTATGGAGGAATAAAAAATTGGGAATTCATCCTCATATGACAAAGAACAACGTTGATGAATTATAACCAAAAAAGGCAAAATTTTTAAAATCGATTATTTTTTCATTATTTTCCTAAAAAAAACGTGGATGACCCGGTACCAATTAAAATTCAGTTGGGGGAAAAATAAAAAATATGGAATTATTTTCTCATAAAATGAATAAAACTTTGGGGTATGGCATTTAAAAAATCCAAAAGCCCAAAATAAGGGCCACTCTAATACGTACGTATTATTATACTCGTAACCAGTTCTGTTGTAATTCATATGTACTAGATGAAATGTTAACGCTGCGAATCGCAAAGGGGAGTGGCTAAATCCACAATAAGTAATCACATTGTAAGGGCGATGTCGTTCTTTTTTGTCCATCTTCTTTATTTTTGCACAAGTTTTTTTTTTCAAAGTTCAAACAAATTTTTTTCAAGTTTTTCTCGGAAAACTTTGATGTTTTATTTAAAACAAATCTATTCTTTCACAAAATTGTGTACTTAAAATGTTTTTCATTTTAGGTAAGATGCAGTATTTATCATTTTTTATTTTATGTTTTAATTGTTTAATTTTTTTTCAACTAGTCAATGAGTAATTAAGTACCTACCTATACTCAATTTTGAATTTAGGTACTTGAAAAAATTAAAATTTCAGTAAATGTGAAGAAAAAAATTGAAAAAAAAATTTTGAAGGAAAATTGGAATTTACTTGAAAAAAAAAATAGAAATTACTCAATTAGAAGACAAATGTTGATAAAAATTATTAGAAAAATTCGAATGAGAAGTCAAGTTACCAGTTGGGAGATGAAATAAGAACATTTTGATGGCCAATTTGAGAATGAAATCAATTGACAATTTTATTGGAAAATGAGGGGGGATGATAAACAATTATTTTCCTTAAAAAAAAATAGTAAAAAAGGTTGGAAAAAATTTAGATAAAAAACTCAGAAATAAACTTGATAAAAAATTTACCTGAGAAAAAAATTCAAAAGAAAAATTTGAAAAAATATTAGAAGCATTTTGATAAGAAAGAAAATTTTATGAAAAATCTTTAAAAATCCAAATGAAAATTTAAAAAATTAATTTAATAATTACAAAATTCATTTTAAAAATTTCAAAAAATGAATTTGAAAAAATATGATGAAGATTAGTTGCATTTTGATGTAAAAATTATTGGAAACTGGAAAGTTTGAGTTTGAATGAAAAAATTGAAAATTTAAAAAAAAAAGTTTCAACTTTTAAACGACAAAAAGAAAAAAATTAATGAAAAATTTTAGGAAAAATAGGAATAAATTATTTGATGAATGATAAATAATTTTTTCAAGAAATTTTTTTTCAAAAATTGAATGAAATTGAAAATGAAAAAAAAAATGAAAAATTTTGAAGAATAAAAAAAAACTGGAAATTTTTTAATATTTTTATTAAATTAAACTTAGTGGAAAAATCTCGATGAAAAATTTGAGAAAATTATTATGTAAAATTAGTGAAAATTTGGATTAAAAATCAATTTCGACAAAGTCTACTTTGCAAATGACAAACACAACAACGACAACGAGTTTTCAAACAAGAATATGAGATGAATTCTCGTTCGTTCATTTTCGTGATTACTTGTTGTGGATTTAGCTACTCCGATCGCAAAGTCCCCTTATCAATTCCAAAAGCTTCTTTTAATTTTAATTGTACCCCTCCCTTTCCTCCAATTCTGCATAATAAAGGAGAGGAGAAATTTTTGCAACAATGAGCTCAATCTACATCTTTCATTTGAAATTTTTTTCAATCAGGGCCTTATAGGTACAGAGATATGTAATTTTTGGAAAGATGTGGACCATTGGAAAAGAAGAATGGAGAACCCCAGTTCATTTTCATAAATATCTAAAACCTAAATTACGAATCAAATCGATCATAAAATTGCTTCTAACCTTTCCATCGCACGAAGCTAAGCATTATCAACCACTCTACATTATTAAATTTATTATTCCGTTTTTACAGCTCGTTCACAATGACTGCAGAAAGCGACATAAGTAAATTTTACACTGGTCAGAAGGTATTAATAACGGGCGTAAGCGGTTTCATCGGCAAAGTACTGTTATGGAAGTTACTACACAATTGCCCATCCATCGACACAATTTACATCCTTATCAGATCAAAAAAAGGCCAAAATATCAACTCTAGAGCAGAAAAAATATTCAAATTCCCAGTAAGTACACTGTCTTAATTGGGTTATAAAAAATAAATTACGTATTTTTGGGGAGATCGGACTTGGCATGTACCTATTCTTACAACACGGTGCAAAAATATATTGCTTATTCCGGCGAGGGAAAAAAATCGAGGAAATACAATATTTACGAATAAAACAAGGTTAATCAACGATTGTAGAAAAATTAATGAATACTCGTCTACGGTACGGCGCGGTTTAACTAAAATAGGTAATTATTCGTGTAATTGCGCACATAACGTATGAAGCCTCGTCGTCGGTTGACTCGCGGAAATCGTCGATGAAATAATCATACCTACTCGTATTCTCGAGCGAGTTGAATTTTTTCACGCGTGTAATACTTTTTTCATTTTATTAGCACGTGGAATGATTTTTTTTTCACGTGTTTGCGAAAATTGGCCGACGAGTCGTCGATCGATGGTTTTCGCATTTTTTCAAGTTCAAGGTCGAACGTTTTCAGACACTTAGCACGTTGCGTTTAATTATTTTTCAGATTTTTAATAACTTTCGAAATGAAAATCCGAAAATATTCGAAAAAGTATCGGTCATCTCTGGCGACATCAGCGCCGAAGATTTAGATTTGTCTGAAAAAGATAGACAGAAATTAATCGACGAGGTGACCGTCGTATTCCACATTGCCGCGGTATTGAACATGGACGCGGATTTAAAAAGCGCCGTCAATACCAATTGCACCGGTACTCTCAGGTTACTCAACCTGAGTACACAGATGAAAAATCTAAAAGTAAGTACCCACTCTCGATTCCCTCAAGTCTTTTTAGTGCGATTCATATACGACAGCGGGGGTGGTCTACCTGTATGATTGCAGGCATTTATTCACACTTCTACAACGTACTGCTACTGTGATAAAGAGAAAACAAGCGAAGCTGTTTTCCCACCATTGGAAAATCCGTACGATATAATGCATTTAGTCACGTGGGTGTATCCTGAATTGGCTAATACCATTACACCGAGGTAAGGAATCATAATCAATTAAACTGGAGGGTTCCTTACGAACAGCTAAATTACTCCAAATCTAAATGAACAGACTGAAGTTTGAACATTCGTGAAATTTTACTTAGTCAAACACTACATAGATACTTAATATTCAAAATTGGAGGGGAGGGAGGGGTTTAACCGAAATTTTTGTAATGACCAAAATCATTCCTAGGACTTTGAGCTACAACTTTTGTTTGAAAAATTTTTTAATTAGACCCCCCACCCCCCCCGGCTCTGGCCCTTTCGATTTCGCATAACACTCTGTGGATGCTCATTCAAAATAATTAGGGGAAAGGGGAGGAAGGGGTTAATTGAGAAATTCTCTCAACAAAGGTTGTAAATGGAAGTCCTAGAAATAATTTTTAACACCTCCCTCTCCCCTAATTTCACATAAAATTATTGCAGATACTTTTCAAAATTGGGGAGGGGTCCAATTAAAAAATTCTTCAAACAAAAGTTGTAGATTGAGGCTCCGGGAATTATTTTTGTAATTATGAAATTTTCGATTAGACCCTTCCCTTCCCTCTCCTCCAATCCAATCCGATCTTGAACAATACGACTTGGACTATTATATTGCAAATTACTCGAGAAACCCTACAATTGTAGGGTTGAAAAAAAAACAAGAAATTAAAAAAACTGCGAGAATCGAAATTTTTTTGAAAAATTGACTCGAATTGGACCAAAATCAACTGAAAAAATTTTTCCACACAAAAAATTCTGATTTCAACAAATTTTTTATGTAATGAGCACCAGTGATGCTCATAACATGGGGACTTTCACATCTTCCTTAAATTGAATTTCTTGGAGAAAATTGCTCGAAAAAATTATTTCCTCATTATTCGGGTCAATTCTGAGAGGTTCTGACTGAAAATTTTTCAATTTTTCTCATTTTTGAAAAAAATTCAATTTTGCCATATATGACTTGGTCAATTCCGAATCGTAAAGGCCATCATTTGATCCATAAAACTAACAGAATCAAAAAAAATTTAAAAATTACCTCGAATTGGACAAAAATCGACTGAAAAAATTTTTCTACTTGAGAAACTATTTCAGAAATTTTTCCAGAAATAATTACTCGAGAAACCCTAGTCGAGCTGTAGAGTTGAAAAAGACAAAAAAAAATGTCAACGTTGCTGGTAATGAAAAAAAATTGCCAAATCTGTTGGAATTGGACAAAAATTGATTAAATAAAATTTTTCCACCCAAAAAATTCTGATTTCAACAAATTTCTGAAATTTCTCTAGGAACAATAACTCGAGAAACCCCGCAGTTGTAGCGTTGAAAAAAAAAAAAAAATTGAAAAAACTGCAAGAATCGAAAAAAATTTGAAAAATTGTTTAGAGTTGGACCAAAATCGATTGAAAAAATTTTTTCACTCATAAAAAATTCTGATTTTGTCTAATTGACGAAACTCTTTTAGGAGTAATAATCAAGAATTAGGGAAGGGGGGGGGGGGGTCAATTGAAATAATTTACAAAAAAAAATTATAGCTCGAAGTCCTAGGAATATTACAAAAATTTCGGTTAGACGCCTCCTCCCCTTGCCATCAATTTTGAATATTGAGTATCTAAATGTAGTGTTGGACTTGGTAAAATTTCACAAATGTTCAAAGGGGCCTTGGGGGTACGTTAACCTCTCGTCTTCGAATTGTGCATCGCAGTCCAATTCGGCCGTTATTTACATTCATCATTTCTCTTCATCGTGTTACAGTTTAATAAAACCGCATCCCAACACGTACACTTACACAAAACGACTCGCTGAAAAAGTAGTTTCAGATTTCTATCCCAAGTTGCCAATAGCGATTGTACGACCTTCGATAGGTAAGCATTACCTCGCCTCGTCATAAGAACTCCATCGACGACGAATCATCTTAATCCAATAATTTCATCTATTGCAGTAATTCCTAGTATAAAAGAACCAATCCCCGGATGGGTAGACAATCTCAATGGTCCGGTAGGTTTGATGGTAGCTGGAGGCAAAGGAGTTATGAGATCCATGCTGTGTGATGGTGACACTAAAGCTGATGTTGTCGCCGTCGACGTAGTAGCCAATTGTTTAATAGCAGTGGGCTGGAAAATGGCCAGCGAAAAGAAGTGAGTTTTCGTACATTCGCAGCGCAGATACCTCTTTTCTCTGCACAAATTCTGATCTTTCGTGTACGAATTTTCCACAGACCAAGCAGTTTACCAGTCTTCAATGCGTCTTCGACTGAGATGAAGCCTCTGTATTGGAAAGACGTCGTCGACATGGGTAAAGAAGCGATAGAGAAATACCCATTTGAAAAAGTACTATGGTATCCGACCGGAGGAATCACCTCGAACGAATTCCTCCACCTCATCCTTTCGTTCACTTTCCATTGGATTCCAGCCTACTTCATCGATTTCATCATGACGCTAATTGGCCAACCACGATTGTAATTATTGTTTTTAATATCTTCGGTCTAGTAGATAAGTACTCGTATTATAAGTATACAACGACAGCGACAGGTATGAGTGTTAAAAATACCGCAACCGGCGATATTTATAGATCGTTTGAAAACGGATCAATCATTAAGAGGATCCTTGGATGACATAATTCGCTTCCGTTTCGTCTGGTACGACACGAGTCTTATAAAATAAACCAAAATATCAACCAACTCGACCTCGAACATTGCAACAAAACAAATGGACTCGCCTTCGCTAGTCGTATCAAGATGAATCGACAATAATATTTCAATTTTTCCTTTCGCAGCTTGGTTAACGTCCAGAAAAAGATACACCAAGGTCAAAAAGTACTCCAATATTTTACCACCAGAGAATGGATTTTCGATACTGCGAGCGTTGTTAGTCTAAGAGAATCGATGAATACCGCCGATCAGGAGATCTTCCCAGTGACTATGAGAGATTTCCAGGATCGTACAGCGTACATGGATAATGCCATCAAGATAGCCAGGCACTATATTCTCAAAGAGGATCCAGCATCGATACCTCAATGCAAGAAGAAAATGAGAATGTAAGTATTACGTGAATTTTGTAACCGCATCGAAAGTTCACGAGCCATTCTAGCATTACATCTTTCGTGTTAAATATGCAGTCTAACACTGCGCCTTGTTAGCGAACTGTGAATGTGAAATTAAATTTTCGAAAACACGCGAGATACGAGATACTACTATATTGAAACATTTACGAAATACTTCTTACTGAATTATTGTAAAAAAATTGTAAAATTTAATTTTTTCGAAAGTCTGTTTTGAAAATAATAAAAAATTTCCCCTATTAGCCTATTCACACGCACTCTCATTACACAAATAATTTTACAATATGATTTCAATGCTCACGATGCTATCATTCGAATGTCGATATTGTCAACGAAAATTAGTTTTAACACCTAATTATCTTTTCAACGCCATTAAAATCGTAAGCATAATGACACTCGTAATCGTAATTCTAGATTAATTGTGCCCAAATTGCAAAATTGTTTACATTAAGGTTCAACAATTTTATCACTGTACGCGATGAAAGTGAAGCAAATTATTATTTTCATCTTTCTCATAATTAAAATCATCAACCAAGCGGTATGATCCCTATCATAATTAATTCAAATCACCAGGGGTGAAGCGTGATTTTCACGCGAATTTTTTTTTTTTTTTTTTTTTTTTTTTGGTTACATAATTTCTTAAATAATCGTATCTATCATATCAACGGTGTAGGTAATAATTTTCATTTCATACCAAAAAATATTTCATGTAATGAAAGATAGCCTCCAAACTTCATTTTTTTTGGTATAATTGCAATATTTGTTAAATAGGTCCAACTAATCCTATAATTATTATTCTCACGATAATTTTCAAATTAAACCCAAACATTGTTTATGTTACAGATTGTACATCTTGGATTGTTTCACTCGTTACGTTGCTGTATTGCTGCTGTTCTGGATAGTTGTACAAATAATCGCCAAATTGGCAGTTTATTACGATCTAAATCCAAACCCGTGATTCCCCCCCCCCCAACCTATTTACAGCTCATCTCCGAAGGTATGAAAAGTTCGGTAACTGAAATACTCGTAAAACAAAATGATATCAAATGAGGAATCCTCTATGCACTATTTTTGTTTTGCCTTTGCAATTGAAGTCTATGTTTTGCAACCCGTTATTCCCACCTATTACCCCTAATTAAGAAACGCCTTCTAATTTATATTGCGATAGGGCTTTCTGCTAAATTCGTACATTTTTTTTGAAAAATAAATAAATAAATACCGAATGTTCGGTTTTTGGTTTTTCTCTCTTAGAAACGGTAATATAGGTCCCTATTCATTTTATTCTTTGAAATATTTTTCGTTGAAATTTGTCCAATGAAATTATTGATGTTAGCCTATTAATTTAGGTTGTATTTATTTTTTAGAAGTATTGTTCGTTATGATGCATGTACAAAATCAATTTTATTTTAATAAAAGACTATTATTTTGTAATTGTAATAAAGACAATTTTTTTCCTGTGCCTAAGTTAATGCCATGCCGTGTTTGTATATCGTGATTTGGAGTCGACTGAGTCGAGTTGAAAATGTTTCAACCAAAAAAATAAAAAAATTTACCTCCAAAAAAAAATTCGAAAAAATGACAAAAAAAATTGAGATTGTTTTTCACTGTAAATGAGAATGATGTTCCTTTTTGAAAATAAAATACAAGATTTTTTTCAATAGAAAAAATTAAAAGGTTGTTTTCTTCCAGAAAATTCAAGGATTTTCAAAGTATTTTTTCATTATTTAAAAAATGAGAAGTTTTTTACTTGATTTCAAAAAAAAATAATAATAATAAGATGAGCCTCATTTTTTATGCCAAAAAATATTAAAAATATTTTTCCTCAAAAATGTGAGAATTATTTTCATCCCAAAAAGAAATGAAATCTTTTACAAAACAGTTGAGACAAGTTCCTCCGGAAACTTGAGAATTTTTGCTCTAAAAAACTGAGAAATTTATCCATCATAAAAAATCAATCTGAAAAAAATTCAATATGGTGGGGAAAAAATTAGGATTCTTTCGAGAAATACTTAATCCTTTCTTGTTAAAAAAAAAAAAAATCGAAAAAAAAATCAATTATTTTTTTGCTTTAAAAAAAAGAATGATTCTAAAAAAATAGCACTAATTTTTATTTCAAAAAAAAAAACAAAAAAACTCCAAAACAAGACACTTACTTTAACTTTTTACTTCAAAATTTTTTTACAAAACAATTGAGACAAAAAAATATTTAAAATTCTTTTTCAAAAAAAAAAAAAAAATCTCCAAAACAAGACACTTACTGTAATTTTTTACTTCAAAAATTTTTCACAAAACAATTGAGACAAAAAATTATTTAAAATTCTTTTTCAAAAAAAAATCAGCAAAAAAATAGAAGAATTAAGAGTTTTTCTCGAATAAATTGAGAATTTGAGATCGTTTTCCTTTTTTTAATAAGATACCTATTTCCTTCTGGAAAATAAATTGAAGGATTTTCAACTGTATTTCTTCACTTTAAAAAATTCAGAAATTTTGAGTTTTTTTACAAAATATTTGAGACAAAAAATTAAGATTGTTCCTGCAAAAAAATTGATTTTTTCAAAAAAAAAAACAAAACGAGAAAAACATTTGTATTCTTAGTTAAAAGAATTAGTTTCGCTCTCCTACATAAAAAATATCTCAATAAAAAAATTAAAAGAAAGAAAATTTCTGGAGAAATTGAAAGGTCTTTCTTCCAAATTTTTTTTAAAAAAATGTTGAACTATTTATATACATTTATTTTTTAAGAACGAGAAATTTTTCATACCTAATGATTCCGAAAAATAAAAAATAAAAATAAGATGAGCAATACCTACTTCTTGAAAAGAAAATTCAGGATTTCAGATTTTTTCTTTAAAAAATTATAGAAATAGGTATTATTTCATTTCCACTCTGAAAAAGTTGTGAGGTTTTTAGCAAAAAATTGAGAAAAAAATTACCAACAACTGTTCCTTAGCAAAATTAAAATACTTAAGTATATTTTTCTGCAAAACTTTGAAAAATATTCTCCTCTCAGAAAATAAATAGCTGTTTTTTTCTCCAAAGAGAGCAAAAAGATAATCTCCTAAAAAACTGAGATACTTTTTTTTTAATGAAAACAAAATTTTGATGAATAAACAGATTGCATGGATGACATATCGTTCCTTTTGCCAAAACTGAGCTGGAAATTTGAAAAATTTAAAACAAAACACTATGATAATGGAGTGACCAAAAAATCGGTCTAAATTAACTAGATTTGAAGTTTACGAGTCAATAAAATAAGTAAATGCCCCAAATTTAGTTTCGAAATGATGTTCAATTGTCAGTATAATTCAAATCACTGCTCTAATCACATAATAAATAGCTGCGTTGTGATGCAATTTCAATGGTCACGTAACGCATCACTCGTGCTACTTTATAATCCAAACATTAATATAGTTGTAACTAAAGTGGTGTTTAAAAATATTAACCATTCTTGTACATAGCAATCCTTTCACTATACATATGTATTTCATTCGCAATTACAACTACGCAGCAGGTGCCCCAGTGAGACTTCCGTCACACACTGAGATATGTACAAGTACATACTACATACATATCTAGAACCTACCTATGTACCTAAATACATTGTATGCCATCATTAATCTCTTCCTATAGTCATAAAACAAGCGACTAGCGAGTAGATGCCAGATACATACGAAATAATTTAACAAAATTGAAAGAAATGAAAGAAAATGAAATACTCGAGTACCAGAGGCATTTGCATTTCTCGTTACGATGACATAACAACGAAAGTGGTCTCGCCCTGGACAACGGTTGTATGTATGATGCTGACACAACTTTATACCATAGGTACGTTTGTGATACACATTGCCAAGGTCACCAACCACATTAAGGTGAAGGACGGAAATATTTTCATTCCTACTACGGGGGAGACTACGAGTATCATGGTTCGCATACGTTAGACAGACGCCAGCGTCACTTTTCTACTCGTAGTTGGCACGTAACTCTATTCGCAGGTTGTTAAACTTGGATGACAAATTGCTTCGACAACTGGTGAGTATTTCTTATTGATTTTTTCCCAATTTTTTTTTTTTTTTTTTTTTTAAATCTAATTAAATTTTACGATACAGCCGATGGAAACTTTTTGAAAAAATATTACTAATTTACCGGTAGCTTAGCTACATACAATAACTCTAATTTTCCTACAAGGACTTCTACTTTCTTTTTCATTTAGAATTTATCGAGGTCGATGGCCTTTTTAAAAATGTAAACAAGTAAATGATCAGATTTTTAGAATTTTTGTTCCGGAAAGGCGATTAATTATGTTCGCTGGAATTTCATTGTGGTGTTCCTTTCTCACACATAGATACTTGAGTTGAATAGTTTTATCAAAATATGCAAATTGCACTACCTACGTTGGGTTGTTTAATTTAATGTTTTTCTATCGTTTTTTTAAAATCATTTTTTATTTCCAATAATTATATGCATTACGTTGAAATTTTTACTAGGCCTAGATAAGTAGCATGAACTGATTTATTGAATCTTTTTTTTTCAAAATATTGATTATATCTACATTTGAATCGTGCACTGATTTTCAGACGAAGAGACTATTCTTATCAAACTATCAAAGCCTCTTTAATAAATTTTTCAAAAAGTATAATTTTTACCAAAAAATTGCACGACACCTTTTTTTTTTTTTAAATTAAAAAACCAATTTTGATCAATGGTACGACCTAGAAATCTCTTAAGAGTACTAATCGACTACTTGAACTTTTGACCAAGCAATACAATTTTTGACAGAACAATATTTTTCGTGATGGGCATTCATCTCAATAACACTGGTAGCAAAAAAATTCACTTTCGTCTAGATACGTATACACTCAACTGGTGCAATAGGTACAATCGTGTTTGAAACAACATTATAGGTACATGAAAACAAGTTTGTTTTTTTTTAAATTTCAAATCGAAAAGGCATAGGAATATTTTGGATTTTTCATCTTCGGGATCAAAAAAATAAATATTGGTAGCCATTTACCCTTTTCATTCAAAATTTTCTAGAAAAACATACTTATCGATTTCCTGAACACGCTATCACCCTTACGAGGAATTCATTACTGTATCCTTCAAATTCTTTTCACGATCTTTATAATATAATGATCAAAAATTGTCTACACTCTTCATGACTTTTGTAACGTAAAACGTACCTACTCGCAAATTTCATACCAGTAAATCGCAACAGCCAGCTAATGAATCGACATCTTCGAGATTAGAAATCTACTCGTGTTGAAATATTTACACTTTTTCATGTGTAGGTAGCTAGGTACGAACTACACAAATGTACGACGAGCAGCATGTTATGCTAGCGCGTTTCTACTAATCATATCTACATTTCATTAATTAGAAAGCACAGAGCCATGGAAGATCGCAGCGTTATCGGTGAATTTTATACCGGCAAAACAGTGTTAATTACTGGAGCTACCGGGTTTATTGGAAAAGTTCTCATATGGAAGCTACTATACAGTTGTCCGAATATCGATAAAATATATGTATTGGTACGACCGAAACGAGGGAAACTGGTACAGCAGAGAATCGAAGAAATACTCCAAGTTGCAGTAATTTTTTTTTTCAATTTTGATACCAAAGGCAATGATCTCTTTCCACGGGATTCGAAGCATTTCAAAAAGGTCAAGTGGGTTAAAAATACTGTCCAGGATATTCAATTACAAGTATCTAGAAAAAAATTCAGTTTGACCATTTCCTTTGAAAGGTATGAGTGTAATAAAATGAAATGCTACTATCCAGAGCCGGCGAGAGCCAGGTCTCGGGCTTCAGGACAATATTTTTTCAAAAATACCTATTTAATCCTACCTATTTTTTTATTTTATTGAACAAACAAAAAATTTCTCCACTTGAATAATTTCAAAAAAAAAAAATAATAATAAATATATTATGTAAAGGAATTGACTAAATTTTAAACAACAACAACAACAACAACAACAAACGTTTCAAGAAATTATTCCTTGGACAAAATTTTCAACTTGAAAAAAGTGAAAAAAATTTACCAAAATTTCAAAAATGGTTTTTTCAACTACTAGAATTTGAAAAAAAAATCGTTCTCAGAGGAATTCAAAAATTTTTTAATATAAAAGAATTAAATAAATTTTTTAAAAAAATCACTGAATTTCAAAAAACAACCAACTGCTTTTCAACATTTTTTAAAAAAAATTTAAGGAAAGAAATTTTAAAAATTGAAGGTAAATTTGAAAACTCTTCAAAAAATGATTTGTTGAATTTCCAAAAAAAAAAAATTGTTTTCAAAGGAATTGAAAATTTTTTCAATATAAAGGAATTAAATGAATTTTTTTTTTAAAATTAATTACTTAATTGTTCCTGTACAAAACTTGAACAAATGAAAAGAAATTAGAAAATTTTTCAATTTAAAAAAAAACTGAAAAAATCTTTCATTCAAAATTTAAAAAAAAAATGCCTTTCGCTGAATTTCAAAAAAATGGTTCTCATAGAAATTTGAAAATATTTTGAATGCAAAGGAATTGCCTAAATTTCAAAAAACAACCAACTGCTTTTCAACATTTTTTAAAAAAAAATTAAGGAAAGAAATTTTAAAAATTGAAGGTAAATTTGAGAACTCTTCAAAAAATTCTTTGTTGAATTTTCAAAAAAAAAATTGTTTTCAAAGGAATTGAAAAAATTTTTAATATAAAAGAATTAAATAAATTTAAAAAAAAATTAATTGTTCCTGTACAAAACTTGAACAAATGAAAAGAAATTGTAAAATTTTTCAATTTAAAAAAAAAAAAAAACTAAAAAAATCTTTCATTAAAAATTAAAAAAAAAATGCTTTTCACTGAATTTCAAAAAAATGGTTCTCAAAGAAATTTGAAAAAATTTAGAATGCAAAAATTTTCCTGAATTTCAAAAAAACCGCTTTTCAAAAAAAAATTTGAAAATTTTAAGGAAAGAAATTTAAAAAAATTGAAGGTAAATCTCTTCAAAAGATTCTTTGCTGAATTTCCAAAAAAAAAAAAACGTTCTCAAAGGAATTGAAAAATTTTTCAATATAAAAGAATTAAATAGGTAAATCAAAAAAAAAAAAAAAAAAAAAAAACTTCAATAAAACTTGTTCCTCACAAAACTTAAACAAATTAATAATTGAAAGAAATTAGAAAATTTTTTAATTAAAAAAAAAGTGGAAAATTCTTACATTCAAAATTCAAAAAGCCTTTTCACTGAATTTCTAAAAAATAGTTCTCTAAGAAATTTGAAAAAATTTTAAATTCAAAAAAATTCCCAAATTTTAAAAAAATTGAAAATTTTTTGAAGAACAAAAAATTTTAAAAAATTGAAGGGAAATTTGAGAACTCTTCAAAAAAATTCTTTGCTGAATTTCCAAAAAAAAAAAAAAAAAAACTCAAAGGAATTTGCAAATTTTTTGAATAATAAGATGATGCAAAAAAAATCTTCAAAAATTTTTTTTGACGAAATTTGAAAAAACTCTCGCAGAAATTTAAAAAAATCAAAAATTAAAGAAAGGTTGTTGAAGAAAAAATGTTTAGCCGAAATTCAATTTCTTTCTTGATTTTTTTCCAATTTTGTTGAAAAGAAAATTTTTAAATTTACTTTAAAATAACTAAATAAGCTTTCTTCAATATTATGTGGTCTGTGGTCGCGTTGCTTACATTGCTTTGAGAACACGTTCACTGCTAGAATGATATAAAATTTAGAATTTTTCATTTGAATTGTTCTTTTTCAATATTATGAAATACTTGGGCCCCAAAGAAATTTTTCCTTTTTACCTTGAGAGCCCTATGAGGTGTGGGGGGAAAATCCGGAGTCTCGGAGATGAATCCAAGCCATAAGAAAAACTCTGGGCCCAAGATTTGTGTCCCCCTTGTCCCTACCTCTCGCCGGGCCTGCTATTCAGGGGCGAACCGAAGCGATTTTTCTGGGGGGGGGGGGGGGGGGGGGGTAGAATTCATTGAAAATGCCAACTTGAATTGAATCACACAAATTTTCCAACTCATATTATCAATATTACAAATTGTCAAAGAAAATATTGCCCAAGCAAAGCGAGGGCGAATTTTTTTTTAAATATTTGATTTTTTAACGGAAAATATGCTTTATTCTCACTCACAGTATCAATTTTCAAAAAAATCCGGGGAAAAATACAGCCGGAGCGAAGCGAGGGCGAAAATTTTGACAAATGTAATATTTTTGATGGAAAAACATGCCTTTTTGGCTTAAATTTGAGTTGGAAAAATTTAAAATTCTCCAACTTATGTACAAAAACCACAAATTTGCCAACTTTTTACCAACTTTCAAATGCTCGGGGTAAACTCTCCCCCCTATGGGTTCGTCCCTGCTGCTATTACCGCTTATAATGAAATCTTGTTGAAACTAAGTAATGAGTGAAATATGATTACGATTTACTTACCTATGGTGTCTATTCGTGCCGTTGAACCGATCCTCAATTAGAGTCAAGTCGAGTAATTGCGAAGGTGATCACTGCCTCATTTCCACCAGAACGATCTGCACCTGGAAAGAAAATTTTCCTAATATTAATCAAGTTGAAATTAACGGTTGTATTAGATATTCAAAAATTTCGAAACCGACAATCCGAGTGTACTTAAAAAAGTGATAGCAGTCGAAGGAGACATAAGTGGAAAAAATTTAGGATTATCAACTGCCGGCGAAGAGAAACTAAGCAGAGAGGTTCAAATTGTATATCATATCGCCGCCATGTTGAAATTAGACGCTCATTTAAAAGATGCTGTTGTTATGAATGTCGAAGGAACGTTGCAATTGTTAAATTTAGCAACAAAGATGAAAAAACTCGAAGTAAGTAAATAACCGCTAAGGTGCAGTGGGGTAATTCCGATCACCCGCTAGGTCTACCTAAGAAATCAAATTTTGGCAATTTTGATCAAGGAACTGGGTAGTTTTGATGCTAATCTACTAATAGCAAAAATTTCAAGGTTATCCGATCTGATTTCGTTGAGCTGTGAAATGGTAAAGTTTCGCATGTTAAAAAGTTTTGCTGCAAAAAAACAGTGCAATTTTCGAGCTCGAATTTCTCATCAACTAGTGATTCGAATTTTATGTTATTGCGCTATTATTGATAAAAATATATCGAAATGTAAGTAGCTCTTTCAATTTGACTGTAAAATAAATGTTGTTGCCAATAATTAATTTTCAAGTAAATCGTGAAATTATTCAATCCGGGGCAATTCCGATACTCCTTCGGAATTGCTCCTTGAAGGATTTTTTTGGTTTTTAACGATATTATTAAAAGATAATTATATTTCAGAGGGTCAGACCCTATAAAATAAAGAAAACCAATGGTATTCGTCAAACAGTCTGTACCTATCGATATCAGATGAAAAATCGATTTTTTGAAATACATATTTTTTCTAATTCGCATAACTTTACCCCAAATTGTTCAATTTCGATGAAATAAAAACGAAAACGTTGTGCTGGCCTCATACTATCGCAAAATCAAAGATAGGATCACTTCCGGAGTCTATACTTAGCTGGAAAATGGGTGATCGGAATTACCCCAAAAAATGGGCACTTTCGTTCACCCAACCTTTAGTTACATTAACAGCACTATCTCAAAATTGGACAGATGATTTTCTTTTTCAATACCGCCAAAGTATAGAGGAAGAGTGCGTGAACAAAAGTTGTTATTATGGTTTTGGCCCTAAAACGGCATGGAAGCCGTCAAAATGAAAAAAACGTGAAATTTTGCAAAAAGTGATCGGTATTACCCCACTGCACCTTATCAAATTTGCAATTAATTCGTCATCTTCAACTAACGTAAGGTAAGAGCCCAATTATGAGTCACTTTTGTTCAACAAGCTCTAAATCGAAACCAAAAAGTTTTTTGGACTGATTTTCGTTCAAACATCTCAATAGTGTCATTGCGTCACATGACACTCACTGTGATGTTTGAACGAATCGTTCGTCTTCACACGCAGGCAGTTTTGCACCTGCGAAAAAATGTAAACAAGCTAATGAGGAAATGGAGTTAACGTTAAATGGTTCCCGACCATCGAACAGTTTGTGCATAAAGTAAATTACTCAAACGTTTGTTCCAAACCTCTTCGAACTTTTTTCTCGAAGAACTTTTACTCCACAAAAAAAAAATTGGGGAACTTTCGCGAAGTTCCACAAAATGAGATAAATAGTTCCCCAATCGTGTTTTCTGAAATTTGTAGAACTTTAAAAACGTCGCTCGAACAAACCTATAGATGAAGTAGTATCTGACAAAAAAAAAGAAAATCGGTTTCACAAGTTTATGATCATTTATTTATGACTGGGAAGGCTTCTTATCAGTGACCCATTTTGGAGTACCTGACCCAAAATTGGACTCTTACCTTACATCTAATGATATTGTACTAAAGGCTTTCATTCACACATCCACTGCCTATTGCCATTGTGATATTCCTTTGATGGAAGAAAAAATATACCCCACAAATGAAAGCCCTCACGATGTAATCAATATGGTACATTGGATGAAACCCGAAATTCTAGAATCAATTACAAACAAGTACGTACGTTCAACTTCCAATTGGCGATTTTCTTCAAATTAGATGAAATATCCATCACTTCTATTCGTATTTTAGATTGATAAAACCTCACCCGAACACTTACACTTACACGAAACGATTAGCTGAACGGGTAGTATCGGATTTCTATCCTCAACTACCGGTAGCTATAACACGACCGTCGATAGGTTAGTAAACGCGAATAAGATATTTATCGAATTACTTTTTCAAACCATCTACTCGATGTAGATGATGCACTTATGATTATTGAAAACGAACACTGTTCTACAGTTGTTCCTGCTTGGAAGGAACCGATCCCTGGATGGGTAGATAACTGGAATGGGCCGACAGGATTACTGGTCGGAGCCGGAAAAGGAGTAATCAGAACGATGTTAACTGAACCCGAATACTATGGCGACTTAATTCCAGTCGATATTGTTTGCAATGGTTTGATTGCAGTTTCGTGGAAAACAGCTACTGATTTCAACAGGTAACTAAATGATTGTCGGGTACAATTATTAATCACTTCACTTATACTTCACTTGTTTTCACTTTCCATTTTTCCAAAAGATGATAAAGAATGACTCAAAACGCGGGAATGCGTGCGCCGAAAAAAATGTAAGCAAAACAAAAAAAATGAAATTCTCTTATACAGGGTTACCAATCTCACAAATTACTACTCATTTTTTTTCTTTTTTTTTTCATAAATTAAATTAAGTTTATTATTCAAAAAATATTATTTAATTATCTAAAATCATAGCTTTTTGGTTTGTTTGTGATTATTGGACTGCAACTGTAGTGAGAACATGAGAAGTAGACAGCAAGTAATTTTTTTTTTAATTTTTTTGGAAATTCAGCAAATAACTTTTTTGAAGAGGTCTCAATTTTTCAACTTTCCCTTCAATTTTTTAAAATTTCTGTTCCTAAAAAATGTTTAAAGTTTTTTTTAAAGCAGGTTTCTTTTAAAATTTAGGTACCTAATCTTTTTGTATTTAAAATTTTTTCAAATTTCTGAAATTTCTTTGAGAACCACTTTTTTTTAAATTCAGCGAAGAAACATTTCTTTTTTAAACTTCGGATGAAAGAATTTTTTTATTTTTTTATTGAAAAACTTTCTAATTTTTTTTAATTTGCTCAAGTTTTGTACAGAAACAAGTTTTATTGAAATTTTTTTTTTAATTTTTTATTCAATTCCTTTATTATAAGACAATTTTCTAGTGCCTTTGAAAACGATTTTTTAATCCATTAAAAAAAATCATTTTTCAAATTCTGGTAGATTTTTTTTTCACTTTTCCAAGTTGGAAAATTTGTCCAGGGAATAATTTCTTGGAATTTTTTTTATCCTTTTTTTTTTTTTTTTTTTTTTTTTTGAAATATTTATAGTCAATTAGGTACCTAAGTACTTCACATTAATTTTTTTTCAAATTCCTTTGAGAACTTTTTTTTGGAAATTTAGCAAAGAATTTTTTTTGAACACGTTTCAATTTCTCAAATTTTCCTTCAATTTTTTAAAATTTCTTTTCCTAAAAAATTTTTAATTTTAATTTTTTTTTTTTAAAAAGCAGAGTTCTTTTAAAATTTACGTAATTCCTTTGCATTTAAAATTTTACCCAATTTCTTTGAGAACCATTTTTCTTAATTCAGTGAAAATCCCCATTTTTTAAAATTTCGGATGAAAGATTTTTTTAAAATTGAAAAACTTTTTAATTTCTTATAATTTGTTCAAGTTTTGTACAGAAACAAGTTTTATTAAAGTTTTTTTTTTTTAAATTTTTTATTCAATTCCTTTATTATAAAACAATTTTCTAGTGCCTTTGAAAACCATTTTTTTAATCCATTAAGAAAAATCATTTTTTTCAAATTCTGGTAATTTTTTTTCACTTTTTTTAAGTTGAAAAGTTTGTCCAGGGAATAATTTCGTGGAATGTATTTTTGATTCTTTTATTTATTTATTTATTTATTTTGAAATTTAGTCAATTACTTGGCATTATATTTTTTTCAAATTCCTTTGAGAACCTTTTTTTTTTCTTGAAATTATTCAAGTACTGAAGAAAGAGAATTATTTAGATACCTTCTAACTCGAAGTAATCAAAAATGCAAGTAAAATTACCATCGATAACACTTTCAGGTTATACCTCCGCTTTTATTGGCATAAGAATTTGCCGTTATACCTACGAGTTATATAAAATCCCATTTACCAGGTTTTTTTGTTGTTTTTTTTTTTAAATTCTGAAAATGAAAGTTTGCTTTGACGTTTTACAGACCTAAAGAGATACCAATCGATAACATAACGCAAGCTGAAATAGAACCAGTTCAATGGAAAGAAGTTCTGGATTTAGGAAGAGACATAATAGCAGATTATCCATTCGAGGTTGTGCTCTGGTATCCAGGAGGATCATTTCACAGCAATGAATTATACCACAACATCCTCGCATTTTTATTTCATTGGATTCCAGCATATTTTATAGATTTTCTTATGCTTTTATTGGGAAGAAAACGATTGTAAGATATGCTTCACAATACAGATACGTCTTTAATAAGTTTTAGCTTAGATAGGTATTTAACATGTTTTATTTTTTTGCACGTGTGATTTGATTTTTACAGCATGATAAATGTTCAAAAAAAAGTTCACCATGGTCAAAAATTACTACAATATTTCTCCACAAGAGAATGGCATTTTACTCAAGATAACCTATTGAAATTAAAGGACTCGCTGTCGCAAGTTGATAAGGAAGTGTTCAAACTAACTTTGAAAAATTTAGATCGAAAAGAATACATGATAAATGCAACGTTAGCAGCGAGACATTACCTGGTTAAAGACGATCCAAGTAGTATTCCAAAATGCAGAAATAAGATGAAAATGTACGTACCTACCTACTTACTTTCTTACAATAATATGGATATCATTACCTTTTTTAATGCTTATTAATATTTGGTAAGATGGCTTTATTTATATTAATGTTTTAATTTTTTCAGCTTATATGTTATCGACCGTTTAACGAAACTGATGTTCTTCATATTTTTTGCGTGGATGATCTTGAAATTTGTTGATTTGATGTTTCACGTCGAAGACAGTAAACCTATTCATATTTAACATTTTAAGGATTCCAGCTTTCGATGATTAATTACCTTAATTTTTTGTATCTACCTAATATTTTTGGAATATTGGTAATTATTTTTTTGTTACTGTTTGAAAAATTTTGCAAATAAAAATAGTGTTATTTTCTTTCTATTGCTATAATGTGAAGTACGACTTATCCATTTCCCAGACGATCGGCATTTTTACGGAGATCCCTTGCAGCTTCATTTGCTCACCTTGAATTTTTACCAAGTCCAGTCCTACATAAATACTTAATATTCAAAATTGGAAGGGAGGAAGGGGTCCAATCGAAATTTTTGTAATAACTAAAAGTATTTGTAAAACTTCAAGCTACAACTTTTGTTTGAAATTTTTTTTAATCAGGTCCCTTACCTCCCCACAGTTTTTAATAATGTATTTTGAATAAGTGCGAATAGGTTATATTACTAAAAATTGGTGGGGAAGGAGGGGTCCGATTGAAATTTTTGTTATAACCAAAATTATTTCTAGTACTTCAAGCTACAACTTTTGTTTGAAAATTGTTTCAATCGGGCCCCTTACCTCCCTCCTGTTTTTAATAATGTATTTGAATGAGTTGGATTATTCAAAATTGGAGGGGAGGGAGGGGTCCAATCGCAATTTTTGTTATAACCAAAAGTGTTTTGTGGAACTTCAAGCAACAACTTTTGTTTGAAAACTTTTTCGATTGGACCCCTCTCTCTCCGCTTATTTTGCATAACACTCCCAAAATACTAATTAAAAATTGAAGGGTAAAGGGGAAAGGGTCCAATTGAAAAATTTGTGCAACAAAGTTGTAGCTCAAAATTTTAGGAAAAATTCTGGCCATGACAAAAATTTCGATTGGACCCCTCCCTCCCCTCCAATTTTGGATAATCCAACTCATTCAAATACATTATTAAAAACAGGAGGGACGTAAGGGGCCCGATTGAAAAAATTTTCAAACAAAAGTTGTAGCTTGAAGTGTTGGAAATAATTTTTGATATAACAAAAATTTAAATCGGACCCCTCCTTCCCCATCAATTTTGAGTAATATATGTAACTTATTCACACTCATTCAAAATACATTATTAAAAACTGTGGAAAGGGGAGGGGCCCAATTAAAAAAATTTTCAAACAAAAGTTGTAGCTTGAAGTTTTATAAATACTTTTAGTTATTACAAAAATTTCGGTTGGATTCCTCCCTTCCTTCCTTTCTTCCAATTTTGAATATAAAGTATTTATGTAGCACTGGACTTCGTAAAAATTCAAGGTGAGCAAATGAAGGAGCAAGGGCTCTCCGTAAAAATATCCGATCGTATTTTGCAATGGACCGGACGTGTGTTTTATCGAGACAGACAGCCGGTGAGCGGTAGGTATTAGGTAGGTACTAGGTACCTATCAATTCTGCTGTGAAAGTCAAAACAACTGAAAATTATTGGCTTTTGAGTGGTCGAAACGAATGCTTAAATTTCTTTCATCCACTCTCAATTTTTGGGGTGTTTTTTTTTTTCGATGGTCATTTTTGATAACAGAACGTGGCTGTATTAATTATTTTGATAAAAAATGAAGGAGTACTACGATGTAGAGAAACGAAAAAATCGGTATATATTAAGTGCTGAAGAAAAAATTGAAAGGAAAACATTTATAAGGTAAGCAGTAGATACTACCAAAATGCATTGGGGGAATTTTATAGAAAAATCTGTAGATGCATTCGTCCTATCCTAATTGAAAATAATTATCTTTTCAGAAAAGTGACTATGATTACATTTTTTCAACTAATCGCCACGGCAAGTATTACTATCCCGATTAGTTTCCTAGAACCTATTAGAGATCAACTCAATCAACGCCCTCTTATTATTTCTTCATCTGTCCTCTTGATGGTCGTTTTTACCTTTTTTTTGATATTTTGCAGTAGGTTGCTCGAAGTACTGTACGTCAATTACATCCTTCTAATTATACTTACGACTATTACTACATTTTGGATGACGTGCCTTTGTGTCAAATATAGTCATACATTGGTAAATTTTATAAATTGAATTTTTATTTTTTTAAGGTCGTTTCAAATTGATTTTTCAACACGTTTCAATATTTTTTAAAGGTAGCTATGGCCATTGGTGCTGCAATGATTCTCAGCTTAATACTGGGTCTTTATGCCATGTACACGATACATGATTTTACTCTGATTCTGGGAGTTTTATTCGTAGTTACTCTGATAGCTGTAGTATTAGGCGTTTTATTTTTCATGTTTCCTAAAGAAAAATTAAAATGGGCAATATTAATCGGCTCGACCGTTTTGACGTGTGTTTATTATCTTAGCGATGTGCAAATGATTCTCGCTGGAGATCGTACCTTTTTTTTAGATATGGAATCTCATGTACTTGGTGCTTGTATAATGTATGTCGACTTTATATACATATTTGTCTATTTGTTAATGATATTAGGTGACCATAATTGGACACGCGAAGTTAACGTAATTGGGTAAAATATTTGAAATAAACGTCGTAAATTTTATTGTTTCCATTTTTTACAAACGTGTACCCCTTGATTCATAATCAAGGCGTGTACCTAGCTACCTACGTACCTACTTAGTGTGTTCACATTTACCTATTTCTCGTATTATAATTGAATAATGGATAAATTGATATCGACGAATATTGTTTTTTCTAAAAATAAGAAAAATTAAAACCTACCTATTCAACAGGGCCCATCTATTCTAATGAAAATTTGGAGCTGCACGTTTAGCTCCATTACCAGAGTCATATTCCATATAGGCAGTATGGGTGTGTGGCTGGGGGGAGAGGGGCTTGTGAAATCTTGACGGTTTTTCAGAAAATTCTGACAAACACGTTAAAATCATCGCAAAAAAAATTCCTCGGAGGAAAAAAATGAAAATTTTTCGTGTATTTAGTTTGGATAGATAGTTTTTAAAGAATTTCAAAAAAAAAATCTTGCTATTTTCGTTTTTTTTTTCAGCTATTTAGATTTTTTTTCGCGAGTTACAAATTCCTCAATCCCAAACTATAAAACACAGAACCACAGAAGTATTTCAGTGTATGTAGGTACTTAATAATTTCTATGTAAGAATAAATTTTCATGAAAAAATGTTTACCAATAGATTCTTATTAGATTTTTTGACAAGAAAATTTTTTCTGAAAGATGTACTGATAATCAGATAAAGGTATTTCTTTGGAAAAAAAATGTGGTTTCTTTGGAAAATAAATTTATGATAGGATTTTTTGTTAAAAAATTATTTTTTAAAGATTTTTTGTCAAAAAAAATTTTTTTGAAGATTTTTTAATCAATTTTTTTTTTAATTTCTGGTGAAAAAATTTTTTTGGCAATTTTTTGTTTAAAAATTTTTTTAAAAGATTTTTTGTCAAATAAGTATTTCTTTGTCAAAATAATATTTTTTGAAGATTTTTCAAAGATTTTTTGTCAAAAAAAAATTTTTTGAAGATTTTTTAGTCAATTTTTTTTAATTTCTTGTCAAAAAATTTTTTGAAGATTTTTTAATCAATTTTTTTTAAATTTCTGGTCAAAAATTTTTTTGGCAATTTTTTGTTTAAAAATTTTTTTAAAAGATTTTTTGTCAAATAAGTATTTCTTTGTCAAAATAATATTTTTTGAAAATTTTTCAACGATTTTTTGAATTTTTTTTTCATCAGAAATTTTTTTTGGTCAATTTTTTTTCAATTTCTTGCCAAAAAAAATTTTGACAATTTTATTTTTTCAAAAAAATATTTTTTGTAGTTTTTTTATCAAAAAAATATTTTTTTGTCGAAAAAATATTCTTTGAAGATTTTTCAAAGATTGTCAAAAAAATATTTTTCAAAGATTTTTGTATCAGAAATTTTTTTGGTCATTTTTTAAAATTTCTTGTCAAAAAGTTGTTTGACGATTTTTTGTCAAAAAAATATTTTTTTATCAGAATTTTTTTTTAAATTTTTTGTCAAATAATATTTTTCAAGAATCTTTTTTTTTCATCAGAAATTTTTTTTGTCAATTTTTTTTAAATTTTTTATTAAAATGTTTCTTGAAGATTTTTTATCAAAAAAATTTTTCTTTGTCGAAAAAATATTCTTTGAAGATTTTTCAAAGATTTTTTGTCAAAAAAGTATTTTTAAGGATTTTTTTGGTCAATTTTTTCTCAATTTCTTATCAAAAAATTTTTTGACGATTTTTTGAAGATTTTTTTCATCAGAAATATTTTTGGTCATTTTTTTTCAATTTCTTACCAAAAAAAATTGTTGACGATTTTTAGTCAAAAAAAGATTTCTTAGTCGAAAAAATATTCTTTGATTTGTCAAAAATCAATTTTTAGTTGCACAAAGTAATTTCAAACCGCACATCTTTTGTTTTGAAGTTCCACAAAATGGGCAGAACTGCACGTTAGAATAGGCCCTGCTATTCAAATTTATAAAAATTATATTCGATTTTTTTAAATATGGAAAATTTACATTCTTGACGATTTTTTTTCCTTTTAAAATGCGAATTTGATAAAAATCAAGTTACATCAAAATGAAAATTTAATGGCTTATCAAGCTCATTAAATTTAGGTATGTGAAAGTTTTTGTTATCTATTTCTTCGCTTTTGTGTTTTTTATTTTTAATGTTTTTATTGGACTTTTCTTTAATAACAATAATTTAGATAAGTGATTAATTAATGTTGATTTTCAAAAAGAAATGAAGGAGGTTTATCATGAAGAAAAAATTGGTAATCGTTATATCCTATCGCCGCAGGAGAAAAAAGTCAGAAAAGAGTTTGTCCGGTTAGAAGTATTACGAATGAAAATCACAGTAAATTCAAAAGAATTATTTCATTAAAAATGTTATTTTTCAGGAGAGTCAGCTTGATCATGGCGGGACAAATATTTTTCACCATATGTGTTGTGATTCCTATCAGTTTTTACGATCCTGTTAGAGATTACCTCAACTCAAAATCTATCATTACTATTATTTCCGTAGCTTTGATGGCACTTTTTACCCTTTTTCTGGTATTCTGCAGTAAACTTGCTGAAATTATCTTCGTTAATTATACCTTAATATTTTCACTTACAACTTTCACTGCTTTTTGGATGACGTGCTTGTGTGTCAAGTATAGTCATAAATTGGTAAATTTATTCATTTCATTAGGTATTATTTACGATAGGTAGATAAGTAATTTCTTTTTGATGTTGCCTATTATCTTTCTTCGTAATTGTTTCAAAGGTAGCAGTGGCGATTGGTATTACAATATTCGCCTGTATTATATTGAGCATCTTTGCCATGTACACAAGACATGATTTCACAGTTATTTTGGGAGTTTTACTCGTTGTTACTCTAATCGCTTTAACATTGGGGATTTTTTTTTTCATGGCTCCCAGCGTCCGCTTGAAATGGGCGATATTAATCGGCTCGTTCACTCTCACCTGCGTTTATTTTCTTAGCGATGTACAAATGATTATTACCGGAGATCGTACCTTTTTTTTGGATATGGAATCTCATGTACTTGGAGCGTGTATCCTGTATATCGATATAGTCTACTTTTTTGTTTATGCATTAATGATCGTAGGTGACTATAGTACAACAACTCCACATAGAGCTTAATACTATTTCTCACGTTCCATTCAAACGTTCGAGTTCGACTTTCAGTGGTCGTTTAATTTTTTATAAGATTTTATTTTCGTTTTATTTTCTTGATAATAGCTAATATTAGACCGGGTTTTTACATGATTGTGTCCTAACGACTAACGAGAGGTTAATAAAATGATCAAAAAATAGTTTTAAATAAATCTAATAATAATTATCAAAATTATGTAATGGCCGTTATTGCTTTTTTTCATTTTCAGAATAAGATGATGATTATCAATAAAATATCATAATTGGTATTCTGCATACTCTTAAAAATACAGGAAGTGAAAATAAAATCTTATCTAATTATATGAAAATTATACTAAAAGAGACGCGGTGAACATCAAAGGATTTCTTCTCCATAGGACCCAATACCAAAATTTATTGACTTCGTCGCTGAGAGCGTATTCGGCCGCACACTTCGATAAGTTAGTAGGATTTGTTAACCCTTTCCAACCCCAAAATTTTTTTTTGGATCCCATCACGTCATATTTTTTCCAAGTCCATATTCGTACTTTAAAAAAGTGTCCAATTGAAAAAACTTTCAAATAAAAGTTGTAGATTGAGTCCTTAGAAATAGTTTTGGTTATTATAAAAATTTCGATTAGTGCCTTCCCCTCCCTCCAACATTGCCCAAAACGTTGAAACCCCATTATTAAAAATTTGGGGTTGGAAAGGGTTTAATCAAAAAAAAATTCAAACAAAAGTTGTAGATTGCGATTTCGAAAATAATTTTGGTAATTATAAAAATTTCGTTTGGCCCCTTCCTCCCCTTACAAATTCCTATTTTGTGCCCAATACTACAAGTTCATACTCTATTACTCAACATTTGAGGGAAGGGAGAGGTCAAAGCAAAATTTTTATAATTATCAAAATTATTTCCAAAATCTCAGTCTACAACTTTTGTTTGAAATTTTTTTTGATTAAACCCCTTCCAACCCCAAATTTTGAATAATGGGGTTCCAACGTTTTGGGCAATGTTGGAGGGAGGGGAAGACACAAATCGAATTTTTTATAATAACCAAAAATGTTCCTAAAGACACAATCTACAACTTTTATTTGAAAGTTTTTTCATTTGGACAATTTTTTAAAGTACGCATATGGACTTGGAAAAATATGACGACGTGATGGGAGCCAAAAAAAGTTTAACTAAGATACGCTAGTAATTTTCAACACATCAACACACAGTGATAACAGGTCTTGTATTAAATCTTTCGACGTTCGTCTACAGAGTCAGTATGATCTTATGGCAACTAGCGCTCATCGTGTTCTTTTTGAAAAATAAAAAAAAGACACCCTTCCAGGATGCACCAGGCGATGTCGTCTATCAAGGGTTCTCGTCTTGATTTTCCATTTTTTTTGACGTCGTTGATGATGTTTTTAATAATTTTTCGTCGAAAATCTTAATTTATTCGAAATAATTGGAATATATTCCAGATAAAAAGATAATGTACCATTTAATTACATGTTTTTCGTGTTGAAAAACTTTCCACTTGTATCAATGTGTAACGTAATAGCGCAGGTGATCGTTGTCAATTTTTTAACCTCATTTTCAAAAGTAACTTTGTTGGCTGTGTTCTACTAGAAAGTTTATTTTTATCCTCATGCGCGCATATTAGAACTAAATTCCACCGAAATGGGGTATGATTCAACATTTTACTATATCCATTTATCTCGATTCGTCGGAACCATTGGGAATATTATTCTTACCATTGATGTAACCACCATTCAGTTCTAGCTGTGATTCCGATGTAACCGAAGTTGACGACGATAAACTAGTCAAAAAAGATCAAGAACACAAGAAAAAGAAGAAAAAACATAAACATCATAAACACAAAAAACATCCGTCCAAGCATGAGAAGTAACTACAACATTTTGATTGATAATTTTCGTCGAGTTATCATTTAATAGTGTTACATGTTTCTTTTCTTTTCGATAATAGAAAACACAAAAAACATAAACATCATAAAGCCAGTGAAAACGAAATATCGGACGACGAGCCTGAAACGCGACAGCCGCCCGCGGTAGCTCCGGCCGTGGCGAAAAGTACGCCCGCCGTGAACGGGAATTCAAATTCGCATAAAGATGTCGTCGATGTTATCAATATCGACGAAAACAGCTCGGAATCGTGCGTGGTACAAATCAAAGATAAAGATTCCGATTGCGAGATCAACGTCGAAGTGTTGGAAGACGAAATGAATCTGGAAGATTTGATGAAGCAAAAGGTGCGAATAATTGACGCTGTAATTTACTAAATATCGTACTTAATTGTTATTGGTTTCATTTTTAGGCTTTGCTACAGGCTAGATTAGGCGTTTACGGCTCGGAATCGGACGAAGAAGGAAAAATCGTTACAATCAACTTATTGGATGATAAAGAAACTGATATCAAATACGTTAGAAAAAAAAGAAGCCGGTAAGTTTGTACGTTTTTATTCTGTAATCTCGTTTCTCGTCTAATTCAAAATCTAGATATAACTCGATTGTGTTTTTTTTTTGTGATTTTTCTAACCCGCTAGGAGCGTCGATAAATCGGAGAAACTTGACCCGAAGCGAGCCAGGAGTAAAGATCGCGATAGAAAAAGAGCCGCATCCGAGGAGCGAAGATCGATCAAAAAATTGAGAAGTTCGCCATCGCACGAAGAGAGGACAAAGTCGAAATACGACAGAGATGATTCGAGAGCCAAGGAAGATCACCGTAAACGCGTTTCCGATTCCCATTATCGCGACGACTCTCATAAAAGGAGCCGAACAAGGGGTAATTAGCATTTATTTTTGCCCAACAGTTCCCTTATTTTTAGGCTACTTCTGTTTCATTTTGGTTTCTTAAAATTACAGAATTGTCGCGTGATCGTTTTCGCCCCCAAACGAAAGAATCCGACTTGCGACACCACGAAAAAGAACGCGACAAGGAAAACCGACGAGACAGGGAGCGAAGCCGATCTCGAGATAAGAGCAGAGAAAGATATAAAGCTAAATCAGACGCTAGATACGATGACAAATATAAACGTCCGGGCGATGATAAAATGAAAGAAAACCGCAAAACCGGTCGCGTCGATGAACGCCTCAGTAGAGACGATCTCAGACGCGATATCGAGATGGATAAATACAAAAGTCGATACAGGGCCGATATGGATCGAGGTCGCGATCGACGAAACAGACTTCCCGAACGATCTCGTCACAGAAGAAGATCTCGTAGTCGTAGCAGAGATAGATATCATAAGGATAAAAGTGGCAAAGACATGTTTAAGGATAGCTTCTCCGAAGGACTTAAGCATGAAATATCGTCTTCATCGGACGAAGAGTGAGTTCAACTAGAGTGTTTTTATTCTATTTTTTCGACCTAATGCGCGGTTTAATTCCAAGACAAGAATTTTATTCGTATTTGGCCAGACACCGTGCTATAAAAAAGGCAATTTTGAATTCAGTCTGACTATTGGTTTAATAAAATTGTCAGTTTATTTCAGATTTGCCACATTAAAAATACGTACAAACTTTCCGAGTAGTTTTTCATCGGAAGCATTATTTTAAATGATTTTTGACTGTATCGTCCTTGACGTTGTGCACGGTTTAATTCCAAAACAAATGTTTTATTCGTATTTGGCCAGACACCGTGCTAGAGAAAAGGCAGTTTTTAATTCAATTTAACAATTCGTTCGTTGAATTGTCATATTTATTGAGAATTGCCACACTAAAAGTATTGACTTTGAGTATATTTTCTCCTTTGAAGGTATCTTCATTTGATTCGTCTTGAACTTAATGCACGGTTTAATTCTAAAACAAGTTTTTAATTCGTATTTGGCCAGACACCGTGCTATAAAAAAGGCAATTTTTTATTACGTTTGATAATTCGTTCGTTGGATTGTCATATTTATAGTAAATTTGCCACATTAATTAAACTGACTCTGAGTATAGTTTTTATCGAAATTATTTTCTTCGATTATTTTTGACATTAGCATTTATTATCTTCAACTTTGTGCACGGTTTAATTCCAAAACAAATGTTTTATTCGTATTTGGCCAGACACCGTGCTATAGAAAAAGCAGTTTTCAACTCATTAAGACAATTTGTACTTTCGATTGTCTTTTCTGCTTGAAAATTGCTACACCGATATACTATTTTTGAGCATGAATTTTTCGCTGAATAAAATACGTTGAAATCTCTAACTCGCTTCTTCCTTTCAATTTTATAGCTTGGCAGACATAAATATTGACGTCGAAGAAGAAAATGAAGAAGAAGTTATTCAGAAACGAAGAAAACAGAGAGAAGAATTATTAAAGGTATTTACGACCTTATTCGTATTTCCATTACCTTTGTCTATGCTAATAATTCTTTTTCGTATCGAATCGTAGAAATTAGTCGGCAGCGACGCCACTGAACAGGCCAGCCCTTCCAGCGAGTCGGCTCCTGCTACAGTTACCTATATAGATGAAAATACGACCGAAGAAAACGGCCAAAATTCCGACTCGAAAGACGATAAAGTTGCAGCTTCGAAAGCCAAAAGAAAATCACGCTTCGATGTTGAACCCGAACAAACCACGAGTAACGACAAGAAAGAAAATTCCGCCAAAAAGAAAAACGACGGATGCGATATGTTCGCCGAAACTGATACATTTGGTACCAACGTCGATGTGAGTTTTTTTCGATACAATCGGCCATTTTTATGGAGAGCCTTTGCTGATTCATTTACTCACCTTGAATTTTTTACCAAGTCCAGTGCTACATAAATACTTTATATTCAAAATTAGAAGGGAGGGAGGGGTCAAATCGAAATTTTTGTTGGAACCCAAAATATTTGTAGAACTTCAAGCTACAACTTTTGTTTGAAAATTTTTTTAATGGGGCTCTTTGCCTCACCACAGTTTTTAATGTATTTTGAATGAGTATGAATAAGTTATGTAACTCAAAATTGTAGGGGAGGAGGGGTCCGATTGAAATTTTCGTTATAACCAAAATTATTCCTAGTACATTAAGCTATAACTTTTGTTTGAAAATGTTTTCAATCGAGCCCCTTACCTCCCCTCTGTTTTTAATAATGTATTTGAATGAGTTGTACTATCCAAAATTGGAGGAGAGGGAGGGGTCCAATCGAAATTTTTGTTATAACCAAAATTATTCCTAGTACTTCAAGCTACAACTTTTGTTTGAAAATTTTTTCAATCGAGCCCCTTACCTCCCCCCTGTTTTTAATAATGTATTTGAATGAGTTGGATTATCCAAAATTGGAGAAGGAGAGAAAGGCTTCAAGCTACAACTTTTGTTTGAAAATTTTTTCAATCTGGCCCCTTACCTCCCCCAGGTTTTAATAATGTATTTGAATGAGTTGGATTATCCAAAATTGGAGGAGAGGGAGGGGCCCAATCGAAATGTTTCTCAAGATTTTGAGCTACAACTTTTTTGCACAAAATTTTCAATTGGACCCTTTCCCCTTCACCCTTCAATTTTTAATTAGTATTTTGGGAGTGTTATGCAAAATAAGTGGAGAGAGAGGGGCTCAATTGAAAAGATTTTCAAACAAAAGTTGTAGCTTGAAGTTTCACTAATACTTATGGTTATGACAAAAATTTCGATTGGGCCCTTCCCTCCCCTCCAATTTTGGATAATCCAACTCATTCAAATGCATTATTAAAAACAGGGGGAGGTAAGGGGGCAGATTGAAAACATTTTCAAACAAAAGTTGTAGCTGGAAGTACTAGGAATAATTTTTGGTAATAACAAAAATTTCCATTGGACCCCTCCTTCCCCACCAATTTTGAGTAATATAACTTATTCACACTTATTCAAAATACATTATTAATAACAGGGGGGAGGTAAGGGGCCCAATTGAAAAAAATTTCAAACAAAAGTTGTAGCTTGAAGTTTTACAAATACTTTTAGTTATTACGAAAATTTCGATTGGACCCCTCCCTCCCTTCCTTCTAATTTTGAATGTAACACCGAACTTGGTAAAAAATTCAAGGTGAGCAAATGAATCAGCAAGGACTTTCTGTAAAAATATCCGATCGTTCATTGGAGTGATTTTCGTCGAAAATATCAAGGATGCGACGATAAGAGTATTTTATTCTAATTTCTGTCCACGCAGAGTCCCAGTGTAATATCAAAGACCGGGCTGGCCGCCGAAAATCCAGCCTTAACCGATAACTGGGACGACGCCGAAGGCTACTATCGCATACGTATCGGAGAAACGATGGATGGCAGATACGTAACGTACGGCTACACCGGCCAAGGCGTATTTTCAAACGTAATTAGAGCTCGAGACAATGCTCGCGGTAACCAAGACGTCGCCATTAAGATAATTCGTAATAACGAAGTCATGTAAGTATTCGTAGTATGTTAACTCGTCGACGACTCTCGATTATTCCACGCTACCATTTTAAAACGAGAACGCTAAAAGGTTTTTGGTGGAAAAAAAATACCGTGAACGAACGGTTCGTTCAATGTTTCTTCTTTTTTTTTTTGTGTAATAATTTTTATTGGATTTTAATACGATCATGTGCTGTTATTAAGATGGTCATCGGGCAACGCAAGTTTATGGACCGGTGAGGTGATCGCTCACTGGATACCAAAAATGGTATTTTTATTGCGCGCTGTGCTTTTATTAGTGGTATGTATTGACCTGCGTATGTTTTATCATATTTTATGTATAACTTTAAACCAATATTTATACGTAGTTGTAGATTATCTGATGATTGAACCGACTTGTATATGGTTTCCAGGTGTATTTGGGTAGCTTACAAGTGGCAGGGTATTGTTGCACGATGATTCACTGTCTACTTTATACACAGAGTCGTGTAAGCAATGAGTATTATTCACTAAGAGTTTTCTTAGGACGTATTTTTCTATACATACCTTTCTATTTGCACACAATTCCTTAAATCGAACGAAAAATATCTTAACGAACTAATGCGAAGAATGATACAATATATGCGGGTCAATGCATTTAATCTTGTAGTCGAGTACTTAGTATTTACATTTTTTTTTTATTTAATATAATCGTCCGGCACTTTCGATCGGCCTAAATATTAAATCTGTTAATCTACAATTTAGGCACAAGACTGGAGTAAAAGAAGCCGAAATGTTGAGAACGTTGAACGAAGCTGATCCCGACGATAAATTCCATTGCCTGCGGTTATTCCGAAGTTTCTATCATAAGCAACATTTATGCCTAGTTTTTGAACCACTCAGTATGAACTTGAGAGAAGTAAGTATTCGCTGCTTTGCCTCAATCATCATCTTTGAAATGTAATAATAATGTGGCATTATGTTTCAGGTGTTGAAAAAGTATGGCAAAGATGTTGGTTTACATATGAAAGCAGTTAGATCGTACAGTCAGCAGTTATTCTTGGCGTTGAAATTATTGAAAAAATGTAGCATTCTTCACGCAGATATCAAACCTGATAATATCTTGGTGAGTAAACCAGAGTTGGCTGTTTTAAACAGATTTTGTTTAAAACAGTGTCTTAAACATGTTTTAAACACGAGAAAAAAAACTATGTTTTAAACAAAAAAAAAGTTTAAAACAATGGGTTTTAAACGTTTTAAACAATGTTTTAAACGTGTTATGTAACTTCTGTACCCTATGGAAGTCAAATTTTTTTCAGCTTTGAGATTTGTATACTGTCGAAACGTAGAAAATCTCGAAAAAAAGTAAAAAAAACTGTTTTAAATGTGTTTTAAACGCGTTTTTTATATTTCAATTGAAAACTGGTTTAAACAAAAAATACATGTTTTTTTTTTTTTTTTTTTTTTTAAAAAACTGTTTTAAACCCAACTCTGGAGTAGACATTCGGCTATTTTTACGGAAACACGTTGCCGATCATTTGCTCACCTTCGATTTTTTCACCAAGTCCAGTGCTACATGAATACTTTATATTCAAAATTGGAGGGGAGAGGGGGGTCCAATCGAAAATTTTGTTATAACCAAAAGTATTCGTAGAACTTTAAGCTACAACTTTTATTTCAAACTTTTTTCAATCTGGCCCCTCTCTCTCCACTGATTTTGCATAACACTGCCAAGATACTAATTAAAAATTGAAGGCGGAGGGGGGAAGAGTCCAATTGAAAAATTTTTGCAACAAAGTTGTAGCTTCAGTAGCTTGAAGTTCTAGGAATAATTTTGGTTATGACAAAAATTTCGATTGGACCCCTCCCTCCCCTCCAATTTTGGATAATCCAACTTGATCAGAACACATTATTAAAAACTGAAGGGAGGTAAGGGGCCCGATTGAAAAAAATTCCAATCAAAAGTTGTAGCTCAAAGTACTAGGAATAATTTTGGTTATAACAAAAATTTTGATTTGACCCTCCCCTCCAATTTTGAATAATCCAATTCAATCAAAACACATTATTAAAAACTGTGAGGAGGTGAGGGGCCTAATTGAAAAAATTTTCAAACAAAAGTTGTAGCTTGAAGTTCTACAAATACTTTTGGTTCCAACAAAAATTTCAATTTGACCCCTCCCTTCCAATTTTTTAATATCTATTTATGTAACACTGGACTGGATAAAAAATGAGCAAATGATCAGCAACGGATTTCCGTAAAAATCCCTGATCGTGCCTCGTCAGCGATTCTTCTGATCCACTGTTTAAAAATACTAACGTCTTGCGATTGTCTTTGCAGGTAAACGAAAGTAAATTAGTATTGAAATTATGCGATTTCGGTTCGGCCAGTCACGTAAAAGAAAACGAAAAAACGCCATATTTAGTGAGCAGATTTTATCGCGCTCCTGAAGTCAGTAAGTATCGAAACGTTGACAGAAAAGTTGATTGACTCCTTCGAGCAATATTCTCACTATTCGAAATTTCTTCAGTTCTAGGTATTCCTTATGATTTCGGCATCGATATGTGGTCTGCTGGATGCACAGTTTACGAATTATACACCGGAAAAATTCTATTCCCTGGAAAAACCAACAATCAAGTACGTCGTAAAAATGACTAGACCACTCTAAATTCCATTATATATTTTCTAATAATTGTTTAATTTTTTATTTATAATTTAGATGTTGAAATTATTCATGGATTTGAAAGGTAAATTTCCGAACAAAGTGATCCGTAAAAGTGCCTACAGGGATCAGCACTTCGACGCGAATTATAATTATTTATACCATGAAGTAGATAAAGTTACTGAGAGGGTAAGTTTCGACGATAGGACTAATTCGTTTCCAAGCTCGGTCTCAGGGCCTATTCTAACGTGCAGTTCCGCCCATTTTGTGGAGCTTCAAAACAAGAGGTGTGCAGTTTGAAATTACTTTGTGCAGCTAAAAATCAATTTTTGACAAAAACATCTTCAAAAAATTTCTCTCAAACAAAAAATCTCGAAATTTTTTTTTCGACAAAAAGTCTTGTAGATATGCATTTTTTTTGACAAAAAATTGTCCAAGAAAATTTTTTTGACAAGAAATTGAAAAAAATTGACCAAAAAAATTTCTGATGAAAAAATCTTTAAAAAATGTTTTTTCGACAACGAAATATTTTTTTGACAAAAATAAAGCGTCAAAAAAATTTTCAACAAGAAATTGAAAAAAAAATTGATTTAAAAAATTTCTGAAGAAAAAATCTTTAAAAAATCTTCAAAAAATATTTTTTTTTGACAAGAAATTGAAAAATAATTTTGACCAATAAAATTTCTGATGAAAAAATCTTCAAAAATATTTGTTTGACAAAGAAATATTTCTTTGACAAAAAAACATCAAAAAATTGGAAAAAAATTTTGACCAAAAAAAATTTTTTGATGAAATTTTTTTTTAAAAATATTTGTTGATGAAAAATCTCCAAAAAAAACTCCAAAAAATCTTCAAAAAAATTTTCTTGGCAAAAAATCCTATCATAAATTTAGTTTCCAAAGAAATCTCAATTTTTTTTCTAAAAAATACTTTTTTCTGATGATCAGTACATCTTAGAAAAAATTCTCTTTATGTAATAACTAATAAGAATCCACTGGCAAACATTTTTTCATGAAAAGTTATTCTTACAAAAAAATCATAAGTAGTAAGTACACTCAAATACTTCTGTGGTTCTGTGTTTGATAGTCTGGGATCGAGGAATTTTCAACTCGCAAAGAAAAAATTCTAAATAGCTGGGAAAAAAACGAAAAAAAGCAAGATTTTTTTTTAATTTAGTAAAAACTATTTACCTAATTTAAACTCACGAAAAATTTTCATTTTGAAAAATACTTTTTACTTTTTTTCCTCGAGGAATTTTTTTTGCGATGATTTTAACGTGTTTGTCAAAATTTTCTGAAAATCCATCAAAATTTCACAAGTGATGGTTTCATCCCTCCCCCAACCACACACCCATCTAAACGTGCAGCTCCAATTTTCCTTAGAATAGACCCTGCTCGGTCTGCTCGATTAATGCTAATCACGATCGAACGATCTCTGTTGCAGGAGAAAACTGTAGTTATGTCGACAATAAGCGTAACACGCGATTTACACGGTGAACTGGTCGGTAATCAGAGATTACCCGATGATCAAGCGAAAAAGGTGAATCAGCTAAAGGACCTATTGGAGAAGATACTGACGCTAGACGCTACGAAACGTGTCGCCATTAATCAAGCATTGATGCATCCGTTTATCGTGGAAAAAATTTAATGTATTTTAATGTAAAATATTATTTTTCTTTTTTTTTGGCATTATGTAAATTACATTTTCGTATTTATGGTGATTTTGTTTTCTGTTTTTGTTCATTGTTAAGTTGTTGTCGAAGGCGTCAAGATTCTGCAAGAACCACAAAACCCCGAAGAAACTGTCGTGTCAGGTACGTTGGGACGAGAGAAATGAAATCAATAGATACAATATAAAGATTTATTTGAATGAAAACAAAATTAGTCAACAACGAATCGATTAAATTTAAATATAACTAGGGCTACTTATAAGATAGAAGAGAGAGAGGATATAATACAATTAGCAAGATACGCTTTGGCGTTCAATACGTCGAGATTTCGCTATTATATGTAGGTATACCAAATGAAAACTTACAATGCCATATTCGTAAATGCGCGTTTACATTTCGGGTATAAAACTATTCAGATTTATGTATTTCGAAAACAAAAAAAAAGAAAATCGAAACGTAAGTGACAAATTTTTCCTTCTATTATAAAATGAATAAACAAATCGAATCATGCAAATATACCAACTGGTGCAAATTGCCAAACAAAGAAACGATAATAATCGTCAGACGAAGACGTAAAGAAAAAAGTAAAACAACTAGAGAAAATTTGATTAAAAATTGACTTTCTTAACCGTCTTGCTGACTTGTTTAGAAGAAGACGACGTAGATTTGAACGAATCACTCATATCTAGAAGCGGATCTTCGCCGGCGATTAAAGCTTTTAAATTATTTAAACGTTTCTCGCGAGCTAATCCTTTCTGCGTCACGGCGTCGATTTCGCTTTCAATGTCGGCTAGTCGAGCTCTAGATTTTCTGGCTCTAGCTACAGCTGAACTTTCGACGGTGTCGTTGAATGGTTGTTCTTTAACCGCCGTCCATCTAGTAAATCTATCGTCGTCGAATAAGGACGGTACCTTAATGGTGCGTTTTTTAAGGATCTCCTCTTCCAACGAGTCTTGTAATTTACCATTGACGCCGACGCTGTCCAGGATCTTATCGGTCAAATTTAATCTGTAAGAGAGATCGAGTTCGTTACGCCGATGCGATCAATGCGTCTAGAGAATATCTATGATTAAGCGTCGATTTTTTAATTGGATTCTGTCCAAATGTTGCGTTTTGTTTACGTTTGATAGTTTCGTTAGGTACTTTTGTTCAATATAATCGAGAGGTTGGGTTATGATTATAGGAATGCGTGCGATTGAAAGTTTCGTTGGGATAGGGAATCATTAAACATATTTAGACGATCGGCAATTTTTACAGAGAGCCGTTGCTGTTTCATTTGCTCACCTTGAATTTTTTACCAAGTCCAGTGCTACATAAATACTCTATATTCAAAATTGGGAGGGAGGGAGGGGGTCCAATGGAAATTTTTGTAATTACTAAAAGTATTTGTAAAACTTCAAGATACCACATTTGTTTGAAAATATTTTTAATTGGGCCCCTTACCCAGGCCCGGCGAGAGGTGGGGACAAGGGAGCACAAGTCTTGGGCCCGGATTTCATAACAGTATTTAAAAAATGAACAATTTCTAAATTTCATATCATTCGAGCGATGAACGTGGTCTCAATTCAATGTAACCAACGCGGCCACTGAACCACACAATTAAAGAAAAATTTTTAAAAGCGAATTAAAAATTTTCTTCTTAATAAAATTGAAAAAAAATCAAAAGAGAAATTGAATTTTTTTTCATCTTTTCTTTAATTTTTGATTTTTAAAATTTGTGCGAGGTTTTTTTTCCAAAATTCGTGAAAAAAAAAAATTTGAAGATTTCTTTTTTGCATCGTCATTTTATTCAAAAAAATTTCAAATTCCTTTGAAAACTATTTTTATTTTTTTTTTTTGGAAACTCAGCAAAGAATTTTTTAAGAGGTCTCAATTTCTCAAATTTCACTTCAATTTTGTAAAATTTCTTCTCCTAAAAAAATCTTTTTTTCTTAAAAAGCATGTTTTTTTTTTTAATTTAGGTAATCTCTTTGCATTTAAAATTTTTTCAAATTTTTTTGAGAACCATTTTTTTTTAAATTCAGTGAAAACATTTTTTTTCTTTTTTGAATTTCGGATGTAAGAATTTTTTTTTAATTGAAAAACTTTCTAATTTATTTCTTTAAATTTGATCAAGTTTTGTACAGAAACAAGTTTTATTGATTTTTTTTAATGTATTCAATTTTATAAAAAAAAAAATGTCTAATACAGGAAAATGACTTTTTAAAATCCATTTAGAAAAGTTCATTTTTCAAATTTTGATAATTTTTTTTTTACTTTTTTCAAGTTGAAAAAAAAATTATCAAAATTTGAAAAATGAACTTTTCTAAATGGATTTTAAAAAGTCGTTTTCCTGTATTAGACATTTCTTTTTTTGATTCTTTTATTTTTTTTTAATTTTCAATTACTTTACAATTATTATAATTTTTCAAATTCCTTTGAGAACTTTTTTTTTTGTTGGAAATTTAGCAAAGATTTTTTTTGAACAGGTCTCAATTTTTAAAATTTTTCCTCAAATTTTTAAAATTTCTTTGAAAACCAACCATTTTTTTTTAAATTCAGTGAAAAAACATTTTTTTTTGAATTTTGGATGAAAGAATTTTTAATTTTTTTTTAATTGAAAAACTTTCTAATTTCTTTTAATTTGTTCAAAGTTTGTACAAAAACAAGTTTTATTGAAGTTTTTTTTTTTTTTTTTTTTTTTTTAATTTATTTAATTCCTTTTTTATAATTTTTTTTCCAATACCTCTGAAAACGATTTTCTTTAATCCATTAAAAAAAGTTGATTTTTCAAAATTTTGGTAAATTTTTTTCCTCTTTTATTGAGTTGAAAAATTTGCCCATGGAATAATTTCTTGGAAGTTTTTTAATTTTTTGATTTTTTTTTTTTTAATTTAGTCAATTACTTAAATGAATGAATGAATCTTTATTGCAATGTGAAGCATTTGCTTCCTTTACTTTGCATTAATTTTTTTTTTCAAATTCCTTTGAGAACCTTTTTTTTTCTTCTTGAAATTATTCAAGTGAAGAAGAATTTTTTTGTTTGTTCAATAAAATAAAAAATAGTTTTTTTTTAGAAAAAAAGGGACCCGAAAATTTTTTGTCCTGGGGCCTGCCCTTGCTTTCGTCGGCCCAGCCTTTACCTTCCCACAGTTTTTAATAATGTATTTTGAATAAGTGCGAATAAGTTATATTACCTACTCAAAATTGGTGGGGTAGGAGGGGTCCGATTGAAACTTTTGTTATAACCAAAATTATTCCTAGTACTTCGAGCTACAACTTTTGTTTGAAAATTTTTTCAAACAAGCCCCTTCGCTCCCCTCTGTTTTTAATAATGTATTCGAATGAGTTGAATTATCCAAAATTGGAGAGGAGGGAGGGGTCTAATCGCAATTTTTGTCATAACCAAAAGTATTAGTGAAACTTCAAGCTACAACTTTTATTTGAAAACTTTTTCCATTAAGCCACTCTCTCCCCACTTATTTTGCATAACACTCCCAAACTACTAATTAAAAATTGAAATGGGAAAGGGGAAAGGGTCCAATTGAAAAATTTGTGCAACAAAGTTGTAGCTCAAAATTTTAGGAATAATTTTGGCCATGACAAAAATTTAGATTGGACCCCTCCCTCCCTCCCCTCCAATTTTGAAAAATCCAACTCATTCAAATACATTATTAAAACCAGGGGGGAGGTAAGAGGCCAGATTGAAAAAATTTTCAACCAAAAGTTGTAGCTTGAAGTACTAGGAATAATTTTGGTTATGACAAAAATTTCAATTGGACCCCTTCTTCCCCACCAATTTTAGCTTATTAGTTTTGATTTCCGATTTTTTTGGTATTTCTTGCGATAATGTATTTATGTATGTATTGATTTATGTACTGATTTTTGTCCGCGCGATAACTCTCGTTCTAATGGATCGATTTAATTCAAATTTTAATGGTAGGTCGGGGACCATGTGGAATAGAATCCTATTGTTTTTGGGCAATTTTGGACCATTACTACGCATTATTTGGGAAGAAATGGTCAGAATTAAATTAGACCAATTTAATCCATTAATCGAAAAAATATTTTGCCTAGCATTTTATTTCAGGTCGAAAAAAATTAAATTTTTCTCCCCTCTTTAGAAAGTTGACGTCGACGAGCACCGCGTCGACGTCATATCATTTTTTATTTAAATATGCTAGGCATTATAAAAAAAAATGCATCAAATTTTACAAGCTCGATTTACTCGATCTAAACGCTGATCAGTGTTGCCCATTAAGAAATAATTCACCGCTTTTATTCATACCTAATAATTAATAAAAAGGAAAATGAAAAGGAAAATTATTGAAAGAAGTGACTTTAAAATTATTAAAATTTTAAATGAAATAAAAGTTTGTGGATTGGAGAAATTGAAAAAATATCATATTTTTAGAGAGACTAAATTATACAAAATAAACATTTTGAAAATTTCTGAGAAAATAATAAAATAAATTGAAAAAGAAAAAAAATAATAATTTCAAAATAATTATTGGAGTTCAAAGAAAAACGAAACTTCGTTATTTTTTGGGTTTTCAAATGAAAATAAATTGTATAAATTTTAATAAAAAAAATTATTAAAAAAATTTGAAATATATTTTTTTAAAATTATACTTAGGTATTTACTTAATTTGAATCGAAGTGATGAGTAAAATTGACAAAGAAGGCCAATCTATAAAACGAAAAAAATAATAGGTACCTAAAAAATAAAAATGAATTGAAATTAATTGGTATTTTTTTATTACTTCTTTTTGGAAAATTTTAAAATACTTATATTAAAGTTATTACCTAAGAAAAATAAAATTTTATTTATTTTTGATAAATAATAATGCGAGTAAAAAATATTTTGGTGAAAATCATTGATTTGAAATGAATAAATAATAATATTTTTAATAATGATAATTGATAAAATAATAGTTTAAAAAATCAGCTTTTCTGACGCATTAATGCGTCAGAGTTTTTTTCAGTAATATAACTTATTCACACTTATTCAAAATCAAAACGCATTATTAAAAACTGTGGGGAGGTAAGGGGCCCAATTAAAAAAAATTTCAAACAAAAGTTATAGCTTGAAGTTTTACAAATACTTCTAGTTATTACAAAAATTTCGATTGGACTCTCCCTCCCTTCCTTCCTTCCTTCCTTCCAATTTTGAATATAAAGTATTTATGTAGCACTGGACTTGGTAAAAAATTCAAGGTGAGCAAATGAAACAGCAACGGCTCTCCGTAAAAATAGCCGATCGTGATATTTAGCCTTGATTATGAATGTAGGTAAGTATCAAGTACCGGATTTTGGTTTGTTAATTGTTTCATTTCAAGCATTGATTGCTGATGATCTAATGATTACCTAAGGTAATTTGTTGGTGTGTCTAAGGAAAATTTGAATTTTTGTTATCTTCATTGTTGGTCAGTTTCTTTGATAGGTAGGTACTTATTATTCGTAGGTATTCTTTTATTGTCCTAATCACTTTGGTCTGGTTTTGATTTTACCTAGAATGATTTATCACCGCCCTGTTACCTGATCTGGCACAAAATTTTGAAAAGTGCCGAATCAACAATAATAATGGGAAGTGAGTATAGGATTGTACCTAATTTCAGTCGTGTATTCAACAACAATTTCAATTTTCAAACGTCTCACATAATTATTCACATTCCAATCCTTTGATTAAGTATTCACCTAGAGGTTGCCTAAATTCTGTTGAAATTTGAAATTTGAAAAGTACGTTATTTAAAAAAAAATAAAAAATGCTGATTAGCATGAAAAATTGAAGAAGTGGTCACACTGCAATTAGTGCAATCAGCCAATCATCCATTTTGGAAATTTTCTTTCATTCTCGTGAAAATGCGAATGTGATTGTGAGTCGTTGTGAGTTATTGATTAGGTATTTTTTATCATTTTTTACTAATTTCGGTGCTAATTATTGTGACTAATAATTCTACGAGACTAGCTACGGTATTAGCTTTACTATTCGTTATGTTTATGTATAATGAACTTGGAGAAAATTGCGGTAAATCATGCGCCGCTCGTAGGTGCGTTCGATGTATGAAAAATCTAAAACTCGGTGAGATGAATAAACTTGTTAAAAAAAAATGATAAAGATATCTAGCCTACAGATTATTAAGTATTTGTGAGAAAGAACCATTCTCCATGCACGGCGAAAAGAAAACTAAAAAACACGTAAAGATAGACGCGACGCGGTGGTGTAAATTGTAACACAAGCCAAAACCACATAAGTACGTAATATGTATTTATTGTGCGAATCGAACATGTTTTTTAGTAGTAACCAACCTTTTGTGTTTTGATAAACCGTTTAAAATGCTAGTTGGCGGATTGAGTTCTTCCTCGACGGAGGCAGCTTTGGCCGCCCTCAATACTTTCAATTTTTTCATCGAAGATACTATTTCGTCTTCCAGGTCATTCTCTAACGAACGCGATTCGCCATTTAATCTACTGCGACGCTCCGACAAGGCTGATTCGAAATCGCTGGTTGCGGAGGAAAATGGCGACGGTCGTCGTACGGACGACGATGGGAAATCGTCGTCGTCGCGGATTCTGCTCGTGAACGTTGGAGTGCTAAAGGATGGCAAGGAACTAGTACCGGAGTATTTGCGGTCTAATTGGTCGACCATCGGCTTATAATATCTTTCGCCGGTGTTATAGTTACAGTCGTAGATTCTGGTACGAGGGCGACTCAGCAAGGTGCGTTTTTCCGACATGGCTGCGAAAGTGTAAACAAAGATGATAGGTATTAAGAGAATGTTTCGACGATTTTGTTACAGATTACTATTTATAACAACCTTTCGTGGAAAGGGGCGAAGGATTAGTACGAATTATTCGCGTTAAATTGTAGCAGCAGTTCTAGGCATACGTCAGCATATTGCTGGCACAATGTAAATCTAACGAATTTGTGACACGGGATTTGCTAGATGCACGGAGTTCGGTCCGGAATCGAATCATGTTCATGTTGAGTAAGTTAGAATTTTTTGTCAATCACCACAACACTCAGTAGTTTGGGACCTATTTATTTTATTATTTTGCTGAATAAGTTCTTCATCTTATTATCCCTTTCATGAAAATTTTTTTAAAACTAAATGGCGGTGGATCGTTTTTGTTGAGTTTTACCAAGTTTAATACTATACGTAGGACGCGTGATATGAAATTTGAGGGGAGGGGGGTCCAATCAAAATTTTTGTGATAACCAAAATTATTCCTAGGACTTCAAACTGCAACTTTTATTTGAAATTTTTTTAAATTGGACCCCTACCTCCACCACTCTTTGGTAATAATGCGTATCAGTATCTAAGTTAGGTATATCTTATGACAAATCGGAGGGGGGAAGGGTCTAATCGAAAATTTATAATAACCAAAATCATTTCCAATATCTCAATGTACAACTTTTGTTTGAAAATTTTTTCAATTGTAGCTCACCCTCAATTTTGAAAAAGTATCTACCTGCTGTTATGTGAAATCAGAGGAGAGGGAGAGACCCAATCAAAATTTTTATAATAACCAAAATTATTTTTAGAATCAATTCTTAATCTAGAACTTTCATTTTAAAAAATGTTCCGCCCTCACTCCTCCAATTTTTAATACTATCTTCGGAGTGTTATGCAAAATTGGTGAGGAAGAAGGGGCTCTATTTAAAAAATTTTCAAACAAAAGTGTTGTAGATTGAAGTCATAGGAATAATTTTGGTTATTATAAAAATTTCTCTTGAACCCCTCCCTCCTCTCCAACTTCAAATACGAAGTATCTACGTAATATTGGACTTGATAAAATTCAACAAAAAAAACCATTAATGATTATTAATTTTTTCCCTTTGAAAAAATCATTGATTTTTAAAAAAATGAAAATCTTCAATTTTTCCCTTGAAAAAAAAATCATCAATTTTCTCGCTAAATAAAAATCATCAATTTTTCACTTTGAAAAATCATTAATTTTTTCACTTGAAAAATCATCAATTTTTTCGCTAAAAACATCTTTGATTTTTTACAATAATGAAAATCATCAATTTTTCACTTTAAAAAAAGACATCAATTTTTTCACTTAAATAATCATCAATTTTTTCGTTGAAAAATCTTAAATTTTTTATTTGAAAAAAATTATCAATTTTTTATTTGAAAAAAATTATCAATTTTTTATTTTAAAAAAATTATCAATTTTTTCACTTGAAAAAAAAATCAATAATTTTTCACTTTACAAAAAGAATTATCAGATTTTTTAACTTGAAAAATCTTCAATTTTTTACAAATGCAGATTATCAATTTTTTCACCTGAACAAAAAAACCATCAATTTTTCACTTTAAAAAAATCATCAATTTTTTTACTAAAAAATCATTGATTTTAAAAAAAATTAAAATCTTCAATTTTTCCTTTGAAAAAAAATCATCAATTTTTCATTTTAAACAATCATCAATTTTCTCGCTAAATAAAAATCATCAATTTTTCACTTAGAAAAATCAGATTTTTTTACTTAACAAATAAAAAATAAAAAAAAGTTTTTCACATTAAAAATCATTAATTTTTTCACTTGAAAAATCATCAATTTTTTCGCTTTTTTACAATAATGAAAATCATCAATTTTTTCACTTAAATAATCATCAATTTTTTCGTTAAAAAATCTTCAATTTTTTATTTGAAAAAAATTATTAATTTTTTCACTTAGAAAAAAAATCAATAATTTTTCACTTTACAAAAAGAATCATCAAATTTTTCAACTTGAAAAATCATCAATTTTTTCCTCTTAAAAAAACTTTAATTTTTTATAAATGAAAATCATCAATTTTTCTCACTTGAAAAATCATCAATGTATTCTCGTAAAAAATCGTCAATTTTTCGCTTTAAAAATCTTCAATTTTTTAGAAATGAAATTCATCAATTTTTTCACTTTGAAAAAATCATAATTTTTTCACTTTGAAAAAATCATCATTTTTTCACTTTGAAAAAATCATCATTTTTTCACTTTGCAAAAATCATCATTTTTTCACTTTGAAAAAAACATCAATTTTTCACATTAAAAAATCATCAACTTTAAAATTTCAAAAGTTCATTTTAAAAATAATTATGCTTGAAAATTATTTTCATTTTCGATTTTAAAACTTTTTGGAAGGAACTTCGCATAAATTTATGAAGATCTGATACACGAAAAAGGATTCCAACTTACTGACCGACTGATTCGATTCCGGACCTAACTCCGTGCATCTAGCAAATCCCTTGTGACACGAAATGACATCACGTTGACGTAATACCGATCACAGTGTTGCCAAAGCTCGAACATGGATCAACATTCCTTTCGTAAGTCAACCTCTAAATATGCAAACATATGACTTTGATGCGAACCAATAAATAGGTATAGCTAAGAAAACAATCGCCCAATTTCCATCTACTAGCTACGTACCGATGTAAAATATAAATTTTGTTATTATAGACGTATGTTAAAAAGTCACTCGAAGGTCTCCCGATGCATTAGGTGCAAATTGTACGTATTTTGGTGCGAAGCCAGGATCAATAACAGATGGGATAGTGTTTCAAAAATTTCACCACCAATTTATCGAACTCAAAGGTCATTGAAATATTTGTCTCTACGATCGAATTCGCGATCGTTTTCGATTCGAATGGCCGAAAATTAAACAACATTATCAAGGTGATCTTAAAACGAGTAACGTCGAAGTTTACGTCGTAATCAAGGTAACCGTAACGTACCTGCTTTGATTCCTTTCTGTCTTCAGTTCACGGGGTAATTGTTGATCTTATGGAAACCACCGCCACAAGCTGGATATCCGAACGAGCTTTCGAAAACAAAACAGACGATGAAAAAAAAACAAGTCGCGATAAAAATTATAAAATATCGTTCACAATATTATTATGACGTCGAGCTGCCATCGGAAAAAAACGTAAAAGTCTTCCACTATTATCTTACACCGTTTTTAATATAAGTTCATCCCCACTTCTTTCGAAATTCTATTTCAGACCATCCAGCTTGCCCATCGCAATTCTAGATGCGGACCTGCGACCCACATACTTCATCAGCTAACGTTTCGAACGATCGAGATGCATCGTTTCTCGTCCTCCTCTCGCGTTCGAGCGCGAACGCGAATTTTATTCGCGTTTCGAGGCGCCAGAGGGTGTCTGTAGTATGCGAATGAGGTACCGACGACGCTGCTGAGAACGTCCTTTCTTGCGATCGTTTCAATCGACTCGTAATTTGTAATTTTCTCGTACCTTTTCTCCGTTCAAAGGTTGATGTTTCGAACGAAGTTTCATCAATGACTCATTCGTCGAGCTTTGTAATGTGGCTTGGAAATTGAAACCCCATATCTTACCTATCTCGTCAGCGACTTCGTACCAGGCCCGGTGAGAGGTGGGGACAAGGGGGACATGACACAAGTCTTGGGCCCTGATTTTTCTCCGAAGAGACTCATACCTAACATTAGAAAAAAATGAACAATTCTAAATTTCATATCATTCGAGCGGTGAACGTGGTCTCAACTCAATGCAACCAACGCGACCACAGAACCACATAATTAAAAAAAATAATTTAAAGTGAATTTGTGAGTGTGGATGAGAAAAGGGACCTAAGCGCAAAAAACGTTTTTTTTTGCTAATGAATATTTTAAACTTTGCAAGTCTGTATCTCCGCAATCACTCAGCAATGCAATAACTGATAACTTTGAAACTTTGTACAATCATTGAAGGGTCCTAGTGGAATATTAATTTCCTCATAATTTTTACCTCTCTTTTTTATGGCCTATTTCATGAAAAGAGGCGATTTTGAGCAAAATCAGGGTTGCCGAAACTAAAAAAAAAAAAAAAAAAAATCCAAAAAATATTTTCAACCATGCTGATTACGAATATAATACTCATAATGTCAATTTTTTTGTGTTTCATGATGTTCTCGACCATTTTTAACAAAAAAATTAATAATTTTTAAATTTTTTTTTATTGATTTTGGGTAAGTCTTGTCCTCTGGAAGGCTGAATATTGCTCCTAGGACCATAAAACCATTTTTAATGAAAGTACAGGTCAAAATTGACCAAAAATGGTCAAAATCCAAAAATCGATTTTTTTGAGCTTAAGTCCCTTTTCTCATCCACACTCACATTTGAAAATTTTCTTCTCAATAAAATTGGGAAAAAATCAACAAACAAATTGAATTTCGGCTAAATGTTTTTTTTTCAACCTTTCTTTACTTAATTTTCGAATTTTAAAAATTTCTGCGAGGTTTTTTTCCAAATTTCGTGAAAAACCATTTTTTGAAGATTTCTTTTTTGCATCGTCTTTTTATTCAAAAAATTTTCAAATTCCTTTGAGAACCTTTTTTTTTTTTGGAAATTCAGCGAAGAATTTTTTTTGAACATGTCTCAATTTCACAAATTTCCCTTCAATTTTTCAAAATTTCTTTTCCTAAAAATTTTAAAATTTTTTTTTGAAAAACAAGTTTCTTTTGAAATTTAGGTAAATACCTAATCTCTTTGCATTTAAAATTTTTTCAAATTTCATTGAGAACCATTTTTTTTATTGATTTTTTTTTTTTAATTCTATTCCTTTATTATAACATTTTTTTTCTAATACCTACCTTTGAAAACGATTTTTTTTTATCCATTAAAAAAGGTTCATTTTTCAAATTTTGGTATTTTTTTTCACTTTTCTCAAGTTGAAAAATTTGTTCAGGGAATAATTTCTTGGAAATTTTTTTGATTCTTTTACTTATTTTTTTTTTTTTTTTTGAAATTTAGTCAATTACTTTACATTCAATTTTTTTTTAATTTCTTTGAGAACCTTTTTTTTTTTTTTTTTTTTTGAAAATTTAGCAAAGAGTTTTTTTTAAACAGGTCTCATTTTCTCAAATTTTTCTTCAATTTTTTAAAATTTCTTTCCCTAAAAAATTTTTAATTTTAATTTTTTTTAAAGCAGGGTTCTTTTAAAATTTAGGTAGGTAATCTCTTTGCATTTAAAATTTTTGGGCTCGAATTTTTATCCGACGAGACTCCGGATTTTACCCTCTCATCTCATTGGGCTCTTGGGGTAAAATGGCGAAATTTCTTTGGGGCCCAAGTATTTTATAACATTGAAAAAAATGAACCAATTCTAAATTTCGTATCATTTGAGCGGTGAACGTGGTCTCAACTTAATGTAAACAACGCGACTACAGAATCACGTATAATTGAAGAAAATTTATTCAAAGTGAATTTAAAAATTTTCTTCTCAATAAAATTGGAAAAAATCAAGAAAAAAATTGAATTACGGTTAAATGTTTTTTTTTCAACCTTTCTTTAATTTTCTTCTGCGAGTTTTTTTTTTCCAAATTTCGTGAAAAAACATTTTTTTGAAGATTTCTTTTTTGCATCGTCTTTTCATTAAAAAACTTTTCAAATTCCTTTGAGAACCTTTTTTTTTTTTTTTTTTTGGAAATTCAGCAAAGAATTTTTTTGAAGAGGTCTCAATTTTTCAAATTTCCCTTCAATTTTTTAAAATTTCTTTTCCTAAATAATTTCTATTTTATTTTAAAAAGTATGTTTTTTCTTAAATTTAGGTAATCTCTTTGCATTTAAAATTTTTTCAAATTTCTTTGAGAACCATTTTTTTTTTAAATTCAGTGAAAAAACGTTTATTTTTTTGAATTTTGGATGAAAGAATTTTTTTTTTAGTTGAAAAACTTTCTAATTTCTTTTAATTTGTTCAAGTTTTATTGAAGATTTTTTTGTTTAAATCTATTAAATTCTATAAAAAAATTTCTAATACCTTTGAAAACGATTTTTTTAAATCCATTTAGAAAAGTTCATTTTTCAAATTTTGGTAAATTTTTTTTCACTTTTCTTATAAGTTGAAAAATTTGTCCAGGGAATAATTTCTTAGAAGTTTTTTTGATTCTTTTATTTTTTTTTTCTAATTTTCAAAATTTTCAATTACTTTACAATCATTGAAATTTTTTTCAAATTCCTTTGAGAACTTTTTTTTGAAAATTTAGCAACAAATTTTTTCTGAACAGGTCTCAATTTTTCAAATTTTTCCTCAAATTTTTAAAATTTCTATCCCTAAAAAGTTTTTAATTTTAATTTTTTTTAAAAGCAGCTTTCTTTTAAAATTCTGGTAATCTCTTTGCATTTAAAATTTTTTCAAATTTCTTTTAGAACCATTTTTTTTAATTCAGTGAAAAAACATCGGATGAAAGAATTTTTCATTTTTTTTTAATTGAAAAAGTTTCTAATTATTCCTTTATTTCCTTTTAATTTGTTCAAGTTTTGTACAAAAACAAGTTTTATTGAAGTTTTTTTTTTTTTTTTTTTTTTTCAATTTATTCAATTTTTTTATAATAAAATTTTTTTCCAACACCTCTGAAAACGATTTTCTTTAATCCATTAAAAAAAGTTCATTTTTCAATTATTTTTTGGTAAATTTTTTTTCACTTTTCTTGAGTTGAAAAATTTGTCCAGGGAATAATTTCTTGGAAGTTTTTTTGATTTTTTTTTTTTTTTTTTTTTGAAATTTAGTCAATTACTTTACATTAAAATTTTTTTCAAATTTCTTTGAGAATTATTTTTTTAATTCAGTGAAAAAACATTTTTTTTGAATTTCGGATGAAAGAATTTTTCATTTATTTTAAATTGAAAAACTTTCTAATTTCTTTTAATTTGTTCAAAAGTTTTGTACAAAAACAAGTTTTATTGAAGTTTTTTTTTAAAAATTAATTTATTCAATTCCTTTATTATAATTTTTTTTTCTAATACCCCTGAAAACGATTTTCTTTAATCCATTAAAAAAAGTACATTTTTAAAATTTTGGTAAATTTTTTTTCACTTGAAAAATTTGTCCAGGGAATAATTTCTTGGGAGTTTTTTTGATTTTTTAATTTTTTTTTTTTTTTTTTGAAATTTAGTCAATTACTTTACATTAAAAATTTTTTCCAATTTCTTTGAGAACCATTTTTTTTTAATTCAGTGAAAAAACTTTTTTTTTTTTTGAATTTCGGATGAAAGAATTTTTCATTTTTTTTTTAATTGGAAAAACTTTCTAATTTCTTTTAATTTGTTCAAGTTTTGTACAAAAACAAGTTTTATTGAAGTTTTTTTTTTTTTTTTTAATTTATTCAATTCCTTTATTATAAATTTTTTTTCTAATTCCTTTGAAAACGAATTTTCTAATCCATTAAAAAAAATCATTTTTCAAATTTTGTTAATTTTTTTCACTCTTCTTAAGTAAGTTGATAAAATTGTCTAGGGAATAATTTCTTGGAAGTTTTTTTGATTCTTTTTTTGAATTTAGTCAATTACGTATTTTACATTAAATTTTTATTCAAATTCCTTTGAGAACCTTTTTTTTCTTCTTGAAATTATTTAAGTGAAGAAGAATTCTTTTGTTTGTTCAATAAAATAAAAAAATAGGTGTTCTTTTTAGAAAAAAAAGGGACCCGAAATTTTTTGTCCTGGGGCTCGACCTCGGTTTCGCCGGCACTGCTTCGTACTATGGTACATTTATTATCTTTATCTATGTGCTATGATCGAGCTTATTTTCACGCTTGCATCATGAAATGTTTACACGTTCGAATAATAACAAAAAACCGACACACTATTTATAAACCTCGAACTTTTTTTTTTTTTTTTTTTTTTTTCATTGACGCCTCAAAAAGTAGCCTATCTTTGTTTGGCATGTTAAATGATCCGCTTAATTTATAAGTCATTTTGGCGGGCAACTAGACGAGATGTTTCGTCTGCGTAAGATGGAGGATAATTACTTTTCAGGAGGGTGTGGTGTTGCTGAGAGGGCTGCTGTGGGAGTCACCTTGAAATTTATCTAAAATTTACGCTTCGGTGGTACATTAAAAACAGTAAGGTCGTTGATCTGCCAACATTCGCGAACGATATGAATTTAACGAAAGTTTTATGAATGAAATTTCTGACTCGATTTCGAATTGTCGACGAAATGGCATTCTATTTTTTTTTTTTTTTTAATATAAAAATAGTTTACGATTTCTTGATTTTTTTTGAATTTTTTTCACAGAGAAAGGTCACAAAAATTTTCAAAAATATTTTTTGAAAATTTAATAACAATTTAGGAACCCCATTTCATACGAGATATTAATTAATAAATTTCGGTGTACTCTAATATTCGTTTTAATAAAATAATGATTTTTTTTGACACTGTTGCAGTCGCTGATCATGACAAAATGAAACTCCAACAATCTCCTACGTCCACTCGAAGATTCTGAAACCGCAAATGAAAACAACTGTCGAAATGATCAGCTCGCATCTTTCGTATATAGAGGCTCGTTACAAAGGTCTCTCAATCGGATGCCAACGTTTGACGCAAAAAATTTCACAAGTTCAAAGTTTGACGGCGGCACCGGTGCCATTAAGTGAGCGGAAAAAAATACAATCTGTACGTAAGAGACGCGCCGGCAAAGGGGATCATCGACGTTAGAATTCGTTTCTATACCGATGCGATGGTCGGCTGCAGCACGAGGGAAACGTAAGGTTATCAAATTGGCCAAGATTTCGTCTCGAGCACACCGATAGGCTGCTTATAGTTTCTAATATATCGAAATTGACGATACGTAGGTGCATTGGTACACGCACGTGAGAGATAATTTGGCAAATGATTTCGGATTTTTTCTAATAAAAATCAACGCTTCGAAAGTCGATCGTGCTTTGTAGAATTCGATACTCGTACGGTCGTCAGTCGAACTTTCGCGCCGCTTTAATTTCTTCTCGTGCTGGTAGCTGATTGTCGTAAATCATTACGAGTGATACTAAATTCTTAATTAATCAACAAGTGAGTTGGCTACACGTGGCTGTGTTATTGTGTCGCCTGTGTGCGCATAGTGTTTCGTGATTTTGATTTTTTTTTCTTCGTTTTCGTTTCTCCAGAGATGGATCCGGATGCAAATTGGATGTTGGACGATGACGACAGCAGTGCGGCGGTTGCTGATGGTGGTGCCGATGGTGCGGCTGCTGGAGGAGCGACGTCCACTGATCAAGTCGATGATTGGCTTAGTGCAAGCGTCACAGCCGGGCCACCGGTTTCTAATCCTTACGCCCATGTAGTAAGTGTGAATGGAAATATTCGTTGGTCTCGAAATCGGCGTAATCTAAACGTTTCATACCTAATCGATATTTGTGGGAGATTTTTACAATATTCTTTCCTTTCAACTTCCTAAAATGAAAGAGTGATTCGAATCGAACCTTCGAGAGTATTTTTCTGTTTCGTTTTAATTATTAAAAATTATACTCTAGGAGCTTATAATTTTTACCCACGTAGTTTTACGGAGTGCCCTTGCTGTTTCATTTGCTCACCTTGAATTTTTTACCAAGTCCAGTGCTACATAAATACTTTATATTCAAAATTTGAAGTTGGGGAAGGGTCCAATCGCAATTTTTGTAATAACTAAAAGTATTTGTAAAACTTCAAGCTACAACTTTTGTTTGAAATTTTTTTAATTGGGCTCCTTACCTTCCCACAGTTTTTAATAATATATTTTGAATAAGTGTGAATAAGTTATATTACTCAAAATTGGTGTGGAAGGAGGGGTCCGATTGAAATTTTTGTTATAACCAAAATTATTCCCAGTACTTCAAGCTACAATTTTTGTTTGAAAATTTTTTCAATCGGACCTCTTACCTCTCCCTTGTTTTTAATAATGTATTTAAATGAGTTGGATTATCCAAAATTGGAGGGGAGGGAAAGGTCCAATCGATCCTTATGGTCTAAAACGCCCGTGACCAAATTTTTGAGTCGCTACCTCACTCCCCCCCCCTCCAAGGCGAAAAATGTGATTTTTCGATTATAATTTTTGATTTTAGCAGTTTACAACCGATTTTTTTCAAACTCGGTTAGATGCTAGGTATCATCAAGGGTCATTTATGGAAATTTTTTCAAAAAATTTCAAACCTATCTTCACTGTGAAATGCGCATTTCAAGTTTTCTAATGGTCATTTCGACAAGTTCTTTCAGAGGTGCAAAAATTGAAAAAATATATGTTGTACACCTAGTCTGGCTGTACAACATATATTTTTTTCAGAATTTTCTATATAGGTGGAAGACGTTCAAAAATGCAAAAAACTGATTTTTTTCATTTTTCGCGCCAAAAATGGTCATTTTTGGTCGAAAAATTTTTTCGTCGTAGTATATCACAAAATACACTTAAACACAACATCAACCCGAATTTGGATGAAATTCGTTGATTTTGTCCATTTTTTCCAATTTTTATTTAAATTGACCAAGTGACGCCATTTTGGGAACCCCCGGTGTCCCACAAGGTGTCTGGAGGGCTCAAAATTCATGTTTGGACATGTTTCAAGCCAATATTTGTCATATATTGCAATTTTAGTGAAATCGAAAAAATTCGATTTTTTTGCCTACATTCATAAAATTACACATTTTTGATTTCGAAAATTATTCTCACAATCTCACCTTACCTGATTGTTGAAAAAAAAAATTTTTTTTTCAATTTCGCGAAAAATTCTGTTTATGAGAAATAACGACTTGAAACATGTCCAAACATGAATTCTAGGCCCTCCAGACACCTCGTGGGACACCGAGGGTTCCCAAAATGGCGTCACTTGGTCAATTTAAATGAAAATTAGAAAAAATAGAAAAAATCAACGAATTTCATCCAAATTCGAGTTGATGGTGTGTTTAAGTGTATTTTGTGATATACTACGACGAAAAAATTTTTCGACCAAAAATGATGAAAAAATCAGTTTTTTGCATTTTGAAGATCTTCCACCTATATAAAAAATTCTGAAAAAAATATATGTTGTACATCCAGACTAGGTGTACAACATATATTTTTTCAATTTATGCACCTCTGAAAGAACTTGTCGAAATGACCATTAGAAAACTTGAAACGCGCATTTCACAGTGAAGATAGGTTTGAAATTTTTTGAAAAAATTTCCATAAATGACCCTTGATGATACCTAGCATCTACCCGAGTTTGAAAAAAATCGGTTGTAAACTGCTAAAATCAAAAATTATAATCGAAAAATTACATTTTTTGCCCTAGGAGGGGGGGGGGGAGTGAGGTAGCGACTCAAAAATTTGGTCACGAGCGTTTTAGACCATAAGGACCAACTTCCACTAGTTGGTTTCGAAATCCGTATGGTGGGCCGATTTGACCTATCTTACCCGGCTATACCCTTTAGAGCTACAACTTAGTTGCACAAATTTTTCAATTGGACCCTTTCCCCTTTCACCCTTCAATTTTTAATTAGTATTTCGGAAGTGTTATGCAAAATAAGTGGGGAGAGAAGGGCTCAATTGAAAAAGTTTTCAAACAAAAGTTGTAGCTTGAAGTTCCACCAATATTTTTGGTTATAACAATAATTGCGATTGAACCCCTCCCTCTCCACCCATTTTAGATAATCCAACTCATTCAAATACATTATTATGAACAGGGAGGAGGTAAGGGGCCAGATTGAAAAAATTTTCAAACAAAAGTTGTAGCTTGAAGAACTAGGAATAATTTTGGTTATAACAAAAATTTCAATCGGACCCCTCCTTCCCCACCAATTTTGAGTAATAATTTGAAAAATTAGTTGAAGCATTATCCTTTCTCTAAATAAAGAGTATCTGTTACACTCAAATATCGATTCTTGAATTTTCGATACCGCTGATTTCAAGTCCAGTGATTATTTTCAATTTGGATCAGATTTTTTAATATAGGTACCTACCTAATTTTTCGACATTAGATATCAAAACCGAGTATAATTATTCGTAGGTAATTACATAGGTATCTCCTAAAAAGAGTTTCACCTTTTTCGGCTTATTCTCTGCTTGTGCTTTACCAAGTAGGCATTCGTTATCTTCCGAATACGTTGGAATTTAAAAAAAAATCTTTATTTGCAGTTAGAAGTACCCTGTAAAAAAAGAGAATACATGCACTGGGCTAGAAGTAAACATTTACAGTATAAATATTTGCACGAATACTCCGAAGTCTACTACAACGACTATATCGATTACATGGATAAGAGAAGAATGGGTGTAAAACGTGATGTACCCAGACCTCAAGAATGGGCCGAACGATCGCTGAAATTGTACGCCAAGGAACCCCGTCTGTCTGCCAATGACGTCGCTTATTGGTTCACTACGAAAAATCAAGTGAAACCTAAGTGCAATATTGTTCATTCGGTTCACTCGAAGGAATATTACAATCGACAATATAAGAACATTATGTGCTAGATTCGATGTCCACGAATTCAAAGGTGAAGTCATTTGGACTATTATAGTCGTACGTTATTTGAATGTATTTAATTTGTACAATTAAACAGTATTAGCTTAATATCAGGTTGTTTACAGGTAATCAAGAAACAATATCGATGAAGTTCTTGCAACGAGCTGAATTCTCAGCGTTTTAATCACCTACTCAACCATTTTGTGTATAAAAATATGAACTATTTACCTAATAAAATTATCAATCGATTTTAGTTATAGCTTTTTATTGCCTACAGAAAACATAACGAAGAGTAAAAATAGCTGAATGTTGTTATTCTGTCGCGACCCCTTCAATTTATCGGTTATGCAATTCTATTAACGTGCAAATTTTTCTGCACGTCTTCCCTTCACCTGCAAGTTTTACCCTTCCTTCGTGGAAAGGGACGACTTATCATGGTAAATAAATTTTACAAAAAACAATTATCCGATCTCGATTGCTATCAGTTTTCATTAAGTGGCGTGATTAGGTTGGCACGTTTGACACGGATCAACGGGAAGTAGGACAGTTGCCATTTGTAGCGCTTGCCAAGTGTAATCTATTAATGTATGAATTCTTATAGGAACACTTTGTACAGTCCATGAAACAGCGTTAACGCGTTTTGGATTGTTTTTTTTTGCTTCGTCGTTTTAAATGTCAGGAAGTGAGAAGTCTCCTTAGGAAAGAGGTATTTTAAAGTTGATTTACGCCTCAGTTTGAGTACATGGCAAGGATGTTTGATCTTTTTGCAGCTGTTGCCAGGGACTGGATGGGGGGGGGAGGGTTTAATTGCAATTCTTCTGGATATTGATGACTAGTAGTACTCGTACCTAAGATTTTATAGGAAGACAGAATTGATTAATCTACTCTTATAATCGGTACAGTCAGTAAATGATACATAAGTATGCTGATAGGTATTTAATTTATCGAGGCAGAAGAATGTCTTTGAAATGTGAAAAGGTCTTTTCAGGGCCTATTCTAACGCGCAGTACCGCCCATATTGTGGAACTTCAAAACAAAAGGTGTGCAGTTTGAAATTACTTTGTGCAGCTAAAAATTGATTTTTGACAAAAATATCTTTCAAACAAAAAAAATCTCCATTTTTTTCGACAGTATCGTAGCCTCTAGGTATCAATTCTTTTTTGAAAAAAAAAAAAAATCAAAAAGTCGTGAAAGACAAATTTTTGGTGAAAGACAATTTTTTGACAAGAAATGAAAAAAAAGTCAAAAAAAATTTTTTGATGAAAAATCTTCAAAAAATATTATTTTGACAAAAAATCGTTGAAAAATTTTTTGACAAGAAAATGAAAAAAAATCGACAAAGAAATATATTTTTGACAAAAAATCTCAAAAAAATATTTTTTTGATAAAAAATTGCCAAAAAATTTTTTTGGTAAAATTTTTTTAAAAAAATGACCAAAAAAGTTTTTGATAAAAATATTTTTTTGGAAAAAAAATATTTGAAAAGTCTTCAAAAACCTTTTTTTTTTTGAACAATGGGAATATTTTTTTGACAGGAAATTGAAAAAAATTGACCAAAAAAATTTTTTGATGAAAAATCTTCAAAAAATATTATTTTGACAAAAAATCGTTGAAAAATTTTTTGACAAGAAAATGAAAAAAAATCGACAAAGAAATATATTTTTGACAAAAAATCTCAAAAAAATATTTTTTTGGTAAAAAATTGCCAAAAAATTTTTTTGGTAAAATTTTTTTAAAAAAATGACCAAAAAAGTTTTTGATAAAAATATTTTTTTGGAAAAAAAATATTTGAAAAGTCTTCAAAAACCTTTTTTTTTTTGAACAATGGGAATATTTTTTTGACAGGAAATTGAAAAAAATTGACCAAAAAAATTTTTGATAAAAAAACCTTCAAAAAACATTTTTTGACAAAAAATCTCCATAAAATCGACAAACATTTTTTTTGACAAGAAATTTTATTTGAAAAAAGTTCTGTTAAAATTTTTTTTTTTAATCTTTGAAAAAGCTTCGAAGAATTTCTTCGACACAGAAATATTTTTTGACAAAAAATCTCTAAAAAATATTTTCTCGACGAAAATAAATCGTCAAAAATTTTTTTTGGTAAGAAATTGGGAAAAAATTGACCAAATAATTATTTCTGATAAAAAAATCTTCAAAAAATCTCCAAAAAATCGTTGAAAAATTTTTTGACAAGAAAATGAAAAAAAAATTGGCAAAAAAATATATTTTTGACAAAAAATCTCGAAAAAATATTTTTTTGATAAAAAATTGCCAAAAAAATTTTTTGGTAAAAATTTTTTAAAAAATGACCAAACAAGTTTTTGATAACAAATTTTTAAAAAAATATTTTTTTGGTAAAAAAATCTTTGAAAAATCTTTAAAAACCTTTTTTTTTGAACAAAGGAATATTTTTTTGAAAAAAAAATAAAAAACTTGACAGGAAATTGAAAAAAATTGATCAAAAAAGATTTCTGATAAAAATTCCTTCAAAAATCATTTCTTGACAAAAAATCTCCATAAAATCGTCAAAAAATTTTTTTGGTAAGAAATTGAAAAAAATGACCAAATAATTTCTGATAAAAAAATCTTGAAAAAAAATTTTTTTGACAAAAATTTTTTGAAAAATCTTCAAAAAATATTTTTTCGACAAAGAAATATTTTTTGGACAATAATCTTTAAAAAAATTTTCTGATAAAATTTTAAAAAAAAATGACCAAAAAAAAAATTTCTGACGAAAAAATCTTCAAAAAATCTCCAAAAAATTTTGAAAAATTTTTAATAAAAAAAATCTTTGAAACATCTTCAAAAAATATTTTTTTGATAAAAAATCGTCAAAAAATTTTTCTTTACAAAAACTCCTATTATAAATTTATTTTTCAAAGAAATCTCAATTTTTTTCTAAAAATAATACCTTTGTCTGATGATCAGTTCATCTTTTAGAAAAATTTTCTTGTCAAAACATCTAGTAAGAATCTATTGGCAAACATTTATTCATGAAAATTTCTTCATACATAAAAATCATAAGTACACTGAAATACTTCCGTGGTTCTTTGTTTGATAGTTTGGGATCGAGGAATTTGTAACTTGCAAAGAAAAAATTCTAAATAGCCGAAAAAAAAACGAAAATAGTAAGAATTTTTTTTTGAAATTCAGTAAAAACTATCTACCTAAACTAAACACACGAAAAATTTTCATTTTTTCCCTCGATGAATTTTTTTGCGATGATTTTAACGTGTTGGTGTTTGTCAGATTTTCTGAAAATCCATCAAAATTTCACAACCCCTCCTTCCCACCCAGCCACACACCCATACTACCTATATGGAATATGACTCTGGTAATGTAATGAACCTAAACGTGCAGGTCCAAATTTTCCTTAGAATAGGCCCTGCGTCTTTCGGTTTCAATTTCTCAGATGACGCTTTCAATTTCCAAAATGCATACATAAAAAAATCGTTCAATCGATTTGTACGAAAATTTTTCGTTTGTTTATCGAAACACACTTCCTTTATCATTATCATTCTAGTTTCCCAATCTTCCTGCAATCACATTGACACAGTCAGCATTTTTACAAAGCACGAGTGTCTCGACTTTTTTAAGGATAGTCATCTTCCAAGAATAGTCAAGATGAAATTTCAAAATCGATAATAGAAAATTGATTTCACATACCCAATCAACGATTTGACCAAAACATCAAGAAACACTCGGAGAAAAAAAAGAATCATTTTTATTGCATGGAGATTTCCTAAACTTGCATAATTATTACAACAAAGTAATAATTCGAGACACGATAACATGGTACATACCTATAATTTAACGTTTTTATTAAATTATAATTACATATTTAAAAATGTACAAATTAGGCTTTATTTTCTTACCATCATTAAACGGAACCCTATCAACATCGTAATAAAATGCCGAACTAAAATCACGAAGAAAAAAAAATCATAAAATAAAACGCGAAACAACTAACATGGATTTGCATATTTAATTCTTTAATTTATATTATTTAATCAGCTTGTTTGGCGAGTGTTTCGGCTTTAGCGACGACTTCTTCGATAGGGCCGACCATGTAAAATGCTGCTTCGGGGAGGTGATCGTATTCACCTTGTAAGATTTTTTGGAATCCCTGTAACAAAATTACGAATTATGATAATGCATTTCTGGGTCACGCTCTAGCGAAATGTGCTCAATGAAATGCGAAACTTACTTTGATGGTTTCTACTAATGGAACCAGTTTACCAGCGTGACCGGTGAAAACTTCGGCTACTTGGAAAGGCTGAGACAGGAACCTTTGGATCTTCCTAGCACGAGCTACGGTTAATTTATCTTCTTCGGATAATTCATCCATACCCAAGATGGCGATAATATCTTGTAGCGATTTGTAATCCTATGAAAACGATAAAATTATTAGACCCGTCGTAAACATGGAATCCAATTCAGGATTGAAAAAAAAAGCATCGTACTTGTAAGATTTTTTGTACTCCACGAGCGGTGTTGTAGTGTTCAGCTCCGATGACGTTGGGATCCATAATACGGGAAGTTGAATCTAAAGGATCGACAGCTGGGTAGATCCCTAATTCGGCGATGGCTCTCGATAATACGGTGGTGGCGTCCAAGTGAGCGAAAGTTGTAGCTGGAGCGGGATCAGTTAAATCGTCGGCGGGTACGTAGATAGCCTAGAAGGGAAAAAATGAGAGAAGATAGAAATCGTTCGTCATTTAGACGAAATATGACGTAAAATGATTACTCCACTCACTTGTACAGAAGTAATGGAACCTTTCTTGGTGGTTGTGATACGTTCCTGCATAGAACCCATGTCGGTGGCTAAGGTAGGTTGATAACCTACAGCGGATGGAATACGACCTAACAAGGCGGATACTTCGGAACCGGCCTGAGTAAATCTGAAGATGTTATCGATAAATAACAACACATCTTGACCTTCTTGATCACGGAAATATTCGGCGACGGTTAATCCGGTTAAAGCTACACGAGCTCTAGCGCCGGGTGGTTCGTTCATTTGACCGTATACTAAAGCTACCTACAATCGGACGAGACAAATTAAAAATCTTATCGCCATCGTCTTACTTATCGGAAACATCACGTTCGTATAAACGTACCTTCGAAGTCTTATCTTTCAAAGATATTACACCAGATTCGATCATCTCGTGGTAGAGATCGTTTCCTTCACGAGTACGTTCTCCTACTCCGGCAAACACGGAGTAACCACCGTGAGCTTTAGCGACGTTGTTAATCAGTTCCATGATCAATACAGTTTTACCGACACCGGCACCACCGAAAAGACCTAAAACAAATTCAAATCGAATTAAATATACAATTCTACGAAAGTATTTCTTACAAAAAGTACAAATTAAAAGTACCAATTTTTCCTCCCTTCACGTAAGGAGCTAGAAGATCTACGACTTTAATACCGGTTACTAAGATTTCTTGTTCTACGCTCATTTCAACGAATTCGGGAGCGTCGGCGTGAATAGCCGCGTACTTGTCGGTTGGAATGGGACCTCTTTCGTCGATAGGTTCACCTGGCAAAGTAAACATACGCGTGTAAAACCGAGGAAAATAATTCTTCGCAGCTAACCGTTCGAGTACTCACCGATGACGTTCATGATTCTGCCCAACGTTTCAGCGCCAACAGGGATACGAATTGGATAACCGGTGTCGGAAACCGCTTGACCACGGATCAAACCTTCGGTACCATCCATAGCGATGGTTCTGACGGTATTTTCACCTTTTTAGGAGAATACAAATTATAATTTTCGTACAAGGAGAAACTCCAGAGTATAAAATGATTATAATAATTACCCAAATGTTGAGCGACTTCGAGAACCAGCCTCGGAGATCGGTTCTGTACTTCGAGGGCATTGAGAATGGGAGGAAGTTCGCTGTCGAATTGCACATCTACGACGGCACCGATAACGGCTACTACTTTGCCACTGGGTGCTTTACCTGACGATGGTTTCGCTTGGGCGGCCGCGAGCGCTGAAAATGCGAATTAAATCTGTATTAAGCGTTTGCCGAATATGATAATAATGACCTTCAAGATTCGCCCCGTGTAAGTTACAGGCGAAAATATCTCATTGAAGGGTCGATTCGAGAATTTGCGAGTAATTCGAAATCAAATCTCAAGCTATTGTAGTTTTTGAGGATGATTTTGTTAATAGGCGAGATGAATATGGGTGCGAATGGACAAACATTGATAGCGATTAGAGGGTTGAATGACTTTGGTACTTACAGTTGACAGAAGAAGTGGTGACGGCTTTGGCAAATTCATTTTGGATGAATTGTGGAGTGAAGGCGGGTTTCACCGCTTTCAAAACTCCATTAGCGGCTTTAGAGAAAACACTCAACATTTTGATTATGGCCGACAAATTACAGGTCACCCAGGACACAACTTTTAATCTAAAGTTCGATTTAAAAATTACGGTCTGGAAGCTTTGAAGTGCGTGCGTTGCAGCGAGAATTATACTGATAGAACGACCTTCATTGGTTTTTCTGTGACTAGGCTCGACCAATCAGATCACTTTTCACGTTTCCCCCACCAAAATTTATCGTACCGATGGCTTAGAATGAACCCCTTTTGCAGTGTTGCTACAAACTAAATAAAGCTTTGGGAAGAGAATCGATTCTGTATATTTCAATTTTTAAAATAAAAACGAACTTTCTGCAGTTTTTTAAAATAGATATAAATAATTAAACGCAATAGCTAATTAAATCGATGATAATAATCAAATTTTTCAACTTCTGTTATCATCTGTTCAGTCTGTTCTCAAAATATTTTTTATTATTCTCAAACTGAGAAACTTTTCAAACACAAGAGTGGTAACACTGCATCGATTACCAAGAAAAACGATGTTAAAAGCCTCAAAGCCGGAAAATTAAAAATAAAAAAAATATTTTGGAGGAAAAGTTAAGTTTCTCAAACAAACTTTATGAAACTTTTAAAACTTTTATCTAATTCGGTGTTTAAAAAATACCCGAGTAACCGCATAATTTATGCTTGTAATAAAATCAACTTCCATTTACTTCAAAAATATTTCGAATCAAGAATGGACGATCAAGCGGCTAAAGATTTACCGGAACACGACGTTAAATTGAGCCCCGATAGCGAGCTTCGTTTCGAAGTTGAAAATAAAAATGAAACAGTCTACTTGGAGGTATGAAACATTATTTAAATACGCAATTATTCGTTACTTATTGATCTAACGTCGTGAATTATTTTCTACCCGCAGTTGAAATCAGGTATCGCCGAAATTTTCGGCACCGAACTGGTCAGAGGTAAACCGTATATTTTTTCGACCGGAGCCAAAATCGCAGTATTCACTTGGCAAGGTTGCGAATTGATGATACGTACGAAGAAAGATACCAGTTATATAGCCAAAGAAACGCCGATGGTAAAGATGACAAGTACCTACATGTTATAAATGTGAAATTTCGAGTGCTTCTTTCAACTCAAATTTGTCATTTCGCAGATGTTCTATTTAAATTGTCACTGTTGTTTGGAGCAATTAAGGCAGAAAGCCGAGCAAGACGACACGAAGGGACCAATCACAATGATCGTAGGTCCGAGTGACGTTGGCAAATCTACCCTATCTAAAATTCTACTGAATTACGCCGTACGAATGGGAGGTCTTTCCAGAAGACCGATATTCGTCGATTTAGACGTGGGCCAGGGCCATATATCCATTCCAGGCACAATTGGTTCGATTGTTTCGTATTTTGAATTACAATTTTAATCGTTCTACGAGGTATTAATTTCTTCCTATGTTAATTATTAGGAGCAATGATAGTTGAACGTCCAGCTTCAGTTTACGATGGGTTTCCACAAATGGCCCCTTTGGTTTATCATTATGGGCAAACTAGTCTGCATGGTAATCCAGTCTTGTACAATACCATAGTTTCACAAATGGCTGACTTGGTTCATCAGAGAATGGAATCAAATAAAAAAGGTAGATAACGTAATATGACTACTGTGTTTTTTTTACCTTTTTTTTAAAAATTATTGTGTTCGATTATAAACAGTGAAAGCATCCGGGGTGATTATCAATACCCTCGGTTGGGTCAAAGGCAAAGGATACCAGCATCTAACGCATATTGCTCAAGCATTCGAAGTCAACATAATTTTAGTTTTAGATCAAGAAAGATTATACAATGAACTGGTTCGAGACATGCCTTCGTTTGTTAAAGTAACTTTACTTCCTAAAAGTGGCGGAGTAAGTGATCACATTTCAGAATTTATATTATGTCAATGGTAAGACGTGTAACGATGAAGCGTTGATTTCAGGTTGTCGAAAGGAGCCAGTCGACGAGATCTGAGGCTCGAAATAGTCGAATAAGAGAGTATTTCTATGGTACTCCGCAATGTCAACTACATCCTCATTCATTCGATGTGAAATTTTCCGATGTTAAAATATACAGGATCGGTGCCCCGTCTTTACCAGATTCGTGTATGCCTTTAGGAATGAAAACTGACGATTACTTGACAAAATTAGTCTCCGTTCAACCTGGTAAGACTTACCTACGTAAATAGAAAAAAAAGAAACTTTGTTATTCTGAAACGTTTCTAATTTTTTTTTTTTTTTAGGACCGTCAATTTTGCATCATGTTCTTTCCGTTAGCCATGCCACTTCTCCTGAAGAAGATGTAATTAAAAGCAACATTGCCGGCTTCATTTGCGTGTATGTGAAATCAAATTTTTAATTTATCGCGATTTAAATATTGGTGTTGTTATTTCCACCAGCCTGGGTGAGTAGTTCATAGAAATGAATCAACTTAATCCCTAGACTTGGAATATTTCTTTCAAGTTTCGATTGACATTTATTTTATTCAAAATTGGAGGGGAAGGAAGGGTTAAATCAAAATTTTTATAATATCCAAAATTATTCCTAAGTCTTCAAGCTATAACTTTTGTTTGAAGTTTTTTTAAATTGGACCCCCTCTCCACTGATTTTGCACAACACTTCGAAGATATTAATTAAAAATCACAGATAAATAAGCGAGGAAGGTACGGATTAAAAAAATTTTCAAATAAAAGTTGCAGAGCAAGATCCTAAAAATAATTTTGGTCCTTATAAAAATTTCGATTGGATCTCTTTTTTTCCTAAAATTTTACAGAATATCAGGTAGATACTTTTTCAAAATTTGTCGAAGGGGTCCAATTGAAAATTTTTTCAAACAAAAGTTGTAGATTGATGTCCAAGAAATAATTTTTTTTATTATAAAATTTTCGATTAGACCCTTTCCTCCCCTCCAATTTTGCATAATGGCTTGGACACTTATATTATCAAAAAATTTCGAAGGTAGAGGTCAAATTGAAAAAATTTTCAAACAAAACGTGTAGCTTGAAGTCTTGAAAATAATTTCAGTTATTACAAAAATTTCGATTGGAGCCATCCCTCCCCTTCAATTTCGATTAAATTACATGTTAATTGAAAGAACTTTTTCAAGTTCAGAATCTGAACTGATGGAAGTAGGTGGAGTGAGCAGTTTCGTTCATGTTCACTACAAATCCGAGCAACTACTCACCCAGGCGAGTGGAAATTACAACACCCTTTAAGTATTTTTTGAAATTTAGAATTAATTTCTTGAATTTTTTCCCACTCTAGAACGAACGTGGATGTGGAGAGACAATTGTTGACCGTATTATCTCCTCAGCCCAAACCTCTTCCTGATGCCTGTTTTATATTATCCGAAATAACTTTTATGGATAATCGTTAACATTGTGTAATTATTTTCAGACTTCTTTTTTTTTAAGACAATGCAACATTTTAAGGATTTTTATCTTATTAAAAATTTTAAATGTACAGAATTTTTCGTTACTTTTATTTTTTTGAGTATTTGGGAGGTTATTTTTATTGTTTTCTTGCCAAAATGATTTCGAGTTGTTTGAACGAGAAAAAAACCTGCAACTTTTCCAAAACATCATACTTCATCGTTGTGTGTGTGTGAGAATGAAACGAGTTGTGTGTTTAGTATTTACTAAAGTACACGAACGTATTACAATAAACAACGTTAAAAGTATATATTTTACAAAGATATACATCTCGAATATAAAATTATAAAAAAGATTGTATAAATAAATTATCGTATTTGTATAGGTAGTTAGGTACTATGTAAAATAAGAGACACGCAAACACAAACAATAAAGAAAATTGCAATAAGAATAAATAATAGTTATTTCATATTCATACATTGACCAATACGAGTTAATACGTTGAAACAAAATTCAAAAATAATTTATTCTCCAAATGAAATAATTTAAAATTTAAAAAAATTGGTATAAAAGACGTTATCGTTTAGAACGATCAAAAAAAGTTGACAATTGAGTTGACCTTTGGTTAATTGAAATCCTATTTGTCGATACGGTTAAAAAATATGAAACAAAAATACACACGACATTGCACATTTGGACACGTAACAGCTCTATCCCTTAAAAACATTCTAAAATTTCTATTCGTTTGAATAATGGAACAAATTACGGCGGAAACGAAATAAAAATAAAATAAAAAGATAAATAATGTAAAGGACTAAAAAAAATTAATACTGCTAAATTCTATCAAAAGATGGGCATGAATAACGTTCAACAGTAGAAATAAAAATGAAAATAGACTAATTAGTCAATAGTTTTCTCGTCGACTATTAACTACGACTTTTACAACATAATTCGTTTCGCTAGATCGTTAAAATGAGCATAATTGAATGAATGAATTAAAACAAAATATAATATACACAGTACACACTCCTGTCACATCAAAAAAAAAACAAAAAAAAATAAATGTAATAGAAAACACGTAATAATTAATTCGCGTTGTTATGGCACACGTTTCATCAAATAAAAAATGTCGTTGATAGAAACCTATCGCTCGATATTACTCTGGCAATTTTTAAATCAAAAGAAACAAGATCAAGCCTATCTTAGCAGTTAGCACCCACTCTTTTTTATTACATAACGTCTACGAAAAATTCGCACGGATTTCCCATGGCCATTTTAAAAGACTGCTGACTAGTTGAAAGGTCATGAGAGTAAGCAGGATTCGACGACGTCTCCGAACCGCTAGACTCGATAGCTGGGTTTCGCTTACCGCCATTCTGTTCGTTGTTTTTCAAAGCGGCCAATGCATTATGTGGGCCACTAGCGGCGCTACTGCTGGCTCCACTGGGCGCAGTTTTAGTAATCGGAACAATGATATCGGAGCCTGAACGACTACCACCTGAAAAAATACACGATTACGTAGAAATGACGAAGAATCAGATAATGAAAGAAATCGACTCGGCTACATACCCGATCCGCTTCCATCCCTGGTCAAAGAATAGCAGGTAGTTTCGTTGTTGTAATTGAATGGCATCGGAGAGGAATGAGGTAAATAAGTACCTGAGTAAGGCATATCCCAACTCGTACCAGGATGAGGAAGACTATCGCGCTCAGGTTCGTCCAATTTTAAACGCGTCATACCTGAAAACCAAATGTTCGAATTAAAAAACAGAACGCTTTAAATTATTATTCAACGATGAAGTGGGATCGTCAAAGTGAAATTTGCCAGATCGTAGAAAGACGATCGGCTATTTTTACGGTGAGCCCTTGCTGATTCATTCGCTCACCTTGAATTTTTTACCAAGTCCAGTGCTACATCAATACTTTACAAAATTGGAATGGAGGGAGGGGTCCAATCGAAATTTTTGTAATAACTAAAAGTATTTGTAAAACTTCAAGCTACAACTTTTGTTTGAAAATTTTTTCATTTGGGCCCTTTACCTCCCCACAGTTTTCAATAATGTATTTTGAATGAGTGCGAATGTTATAATCCTCCAAATTGGTGGGGAAGGAGGGGTCTGATTGAAATTTTTGTTATAACCAAAATTATTCCTAGTACTTCAAACAAAAGTTGTAGCTTAACGTTTTACAAATGCGTTTAGTTATTACAAGTGGGAGGGAGGGCCTCCCACCCTCCCTTCAAATTTTAAATATAAAGTATTTATGTAGCACTGGACATGGTAAAAAATTCAAGATGAGCAAATGAATCAGCAAGGGCTCTCTGTAAAAATATCCGATCGTTTGAGAACCACTCGACTCACCAGCTGATAAGAAATCGCCAAAAATATAATAACACTGTTCGGAAAAGCTGTTTTTATTAACGCAATGCCTTATGTAACCAGCTTTGAGCATTTGTGATGCGTATCTACGAGCTTCGCGTCTTTCTGAGAAACCTTCCACGTGCGTTTCTAACCAATCGACCACGTCAGCACCTACGAAAGCATTGATAATATGTGATGTGAAGTAGTTATTGTTGTTTTACCAACGAAAACTGTTTCTTCTTACCGATAAATGCATTCGGTATAGTAATCTTGAGCCACAGCCTGTCTCTGACTTCGAGTCCGGAGTTTGGTTTAGCCATCGCTCTTACGATAATGTCCATGTCAGTGCTAACGGATAGAGGCATACTATCCACCGAATCAGCTGGAACTGAATGGTCAAATACGTTGCAATTAGTCAATTTATCGACTCGAGAGAAAAACAAAATTAACTGCTTACTTTCGGTTTCTGTCATGCTGGAAATGAGCGAAGAACTGGTCGAAGTTAGAGTCGATACGGAAGGTGGCCTCAGTGGGTACGTTTCTCCTCTCATGGCCGCGGTATGAGCAACCCAGGCACCCGGATCTATGGGTCTGACCGGTTCGGTACGTGGAATAGTGAAATAACCTTTCGGATTTGGATCCCAGCATTTGGCTACTACTAGTTTGATGGCTCTGAAATTTGAAATAAATCGATATAAGTTGATCTGACTTTGAAATGGACTTTTTAGAATAGAATGAACTCTGCGTATCTAGACAATGTACTTACCCAGGCTTCTGGACGACCTCTCTCAAAACGCGTACAGCTTCGTCATTGGACATGTTCTCGAAATTGATATCGTTCACTTGTAAAATCATATCTCCGGGTTCGATTCGACCATCCAAAGCGACAGCACCACTGTTCAGCAGAAAATTAACAAAGCAACGTTAGAATCAATTCGAACAGTTTTATTCGCGAATTAATAAACTAAAATTATACCCTTTCATAATGGAACCGACATAAATGCCACCATCTCCTCCGTTATTACTCTGGCCAACGATGGATATACCGAGAAAATTCACCGTATCCATATTCAACGTGACTGTAATTATATTCAATGACATACTGGAATCGGTAATCGAAGAAAACGACGACGTTCTCGACATAGCTGTCGCCTGTCTGTGGCGTCTTCGACGAGGAGCCCTTCGTCTACCGTGGCTATCCACTGATACGAAATCAAACGTTAATTAGCATCGAATGCATTCGAAGATGGTATTCGTTTGTACGAATAGTGGACTTACTCAAATGTAAGTTAGTAGCTCTTCCGGTTGTTGTAGTAATACGACTAGAAGCATCGTCGTCCGACTCCAAAAAACTAGTGGTTTCCAATTCCGAACTCATCATCGACGAAGTATCGTATCCTAATGCCATGTTTCTATGCTTCGAATGCCCATTTACACCTAAACCTGTTGGTCGAAGAATAAAATATTTGTAATTAATTGAAGGCCTTATCAAAGATCGAATAAATACTCGCGATGTCAAATGATAAGCCTACCATTGTATTTATGGTGTTTATCGTATCTGTCAGTGAGAGGACGAAGGCGATCTTTTGGCATGTGATGCAGAGCTAATGGTGGAAAAAAACAAAAAATATAAAATCAAATAGCGTTACATAAGATCCATTGACGTAATGATGATATACCTGGTTTCGAACTAGCCAATGATTCAGTCTCAGTGTTAATAAAGTCATCGGAATTTGGACGATGAGAGCTAAACACATGGACATAAAACGCGAAATTAGTAATGAAAATTACCAAACTACGATTTAAAAACACACCAGAGTGATTCTTGAATCCACTCACCCATTATCTGGCATTTTCTGTGTTACGTTATCAGCGCATTGAGACGCACCGCCATCAGATACGTTGCTGCCTTCGGCGGAAACAAGCTGGAATTCAAAATAAATGAATTAATTATCGTATTGCGATCAAAATAGTTCGACTTTGTTGAATTAACATACCCAAGACACAACCCTTCCATTGAAACAAGGTAGATGGGCGTCATCGTCGATGATTTCTTCTTTCACCACACTGCACACAAAATATACATTTTTTTAAAGACATATTACCTCATCAGTTGGAAAAACTAGATACAAGATCAAGAAAATTACAGAGTTTCTAGAAGATTAGCCAACATATCTATCATACCATTGGTATGTACGAATGACCATTGGCCTGACACTTTTCCAAATACTATCTCTGGGAATAACAAACTTACCCGAAATCATCGTCCATAGATTTGAAGAAGAATTTATAATTCGGTCGATTAAATACGTTTTTGAAATCAGCCAACGTTACTTTCTCAGGTGAAATGGCCAACTTGACCAAATACGGTGTTTCTTCGTCGTCCACATGATAGATAATCTTCGTCTCTTTTTCTTCCATAACTGACGCGGTTTGTACGATCGAACACACGTACACGAATGAACTATTCGAAATACATATTGTTCCCAATACTACCTGACAATCGTCATCAATTTAATCTGCTTTAGAATGTTAATTAATCGAATCACTTTATTACTCCGCAGATCGTGTTTACTTTAGAAGTGGCACCGTATGGATAATGGAGAACAAAAATAAATGGAATCACGAACATTAAACGTCCATTGCATCGATATAAGTACTGTTATATTCTAAATATATCTCGCGTATTCTAAACACATAAAACGGAGAATTAATTTCGACGATTAAAGTAATTGTTAATTATTATCAAACAGACAAAATCTATTTTTTCACCATAACTATTTTAGTGGTGAGGGGGGGGGGCATTCTTGTACAGCATTTTTGACGTTTCGAGTTTTTGATCGAATCGAAATTCGTATTCAGCTCTATTTTCGAGATAGACGATTAATTTTTATTACTTCATTTTTTTCTAAAAAATTTCATTCTTTGTAGAATGAAGGTTAAATTTATTATAATCGATATAGAAATTATTCAAAATTAATACTTTAAAAGATCTCAGTGCTCACTAACGTCTAGTTTGATAGTTTTGTTTTTTGTTTCATGAGGAGGACCTTCGATGAATGATGAATTTTTTAAATTTTCAAAGTCCAGTGCTACTTTATATTCAAAATTGGAAGGGAGGGAAGGATCCAATACAAATTTTGGTAATAACTAAAAGTATTTTTAAAACTTCAAGCTACAACTTTTGTTTGAAAATTTTTTCAATTGGGCCCCTTACCTCTCCACAGTTTTTAATAATGTATTTTGAATGAGTGTGAATAAGTTATATTACTCAAAATTGGTGGGGAATGAGGGGTCCAATGGAAATTTTTGTTATAACCAAAATTATTCCTTGTACTTCAAGCTATAACTTTTGTTTGAAAATTTTTTCAATCGGACCTCTTCCCCTCCCCCTGTCTTGTATAATGTATCTGAATGAGTTGGATTATCCAAAATTGGAGAGGAGGGAAGAGTCCAAACGCAATTTTTGTCATGGCCAGGCCCGTCGAGAAGGGAGGACAGAGGGGGCATTTCGCCCCGGGCCCAGAGTTCTGCTAGAGTGCCCGAATTTAATTTTTTCAGCTTCAGTTGGAAAATCACATAAGTTTTGGTCAAAAATGCCCTTGAGAGAGGGCTTTAATTTTTGCCCGGGCCCATTTGGCTCTCGACGAGCCTGGTCCATTCTGAGAGGTTCTGAAAAAAAAGTTCAAATTTTTCAATTATTCCAATTTTTGATAAAAATCATTTTTCACATGAATTTCCAATTTTTCCTAAATTTAATTTTTTTGAAAAAAATGCTCAAATAAAATTTTTTCTCATTATGCGGGACCATTCTTGGAGGTTTTGAAGAAAAAATTACGAATTTTTTTTTCAATAATTCCAATTTTTGGCCATGAATTTTAAATTTTCCCTAAATATAATTTCTTTGAAAAAATTGCTCAAATAAAATTTTTTCTCATTATTCCGGTCCATTCTGAGAGGTTCTGAAGAAAAAATTTTGAATTTTTCAATAATTTCAATTTTTGAAAAAGAAATATTTTTGGCACATGGTGATGAATTTCAAACTTTCCTCAAATATAATTTCTTTAAAAAAATTGCTGGAATAAATATTTTTCTCATCCCTCGGGCCTATTCTGAGAATTTCTGAAGAAGAAAGTTTGAATTTTCCAATTATTACAATTTTTGAAAAAAATTCATTTTTGCCATGAATTTCAAATTTTCCTCAAATTAAGTTTCTTTGAAAAAATTGCTCAAATTTTTCTCATTATTCTGGTCTATTCCAGGCCCGTTGAGAAGGGCGGGGAAGAGGGAGCACTTTGCCCCAGGCCCAGAGTTCTGCTAGAAGGAACAAATTCAATTTTTTCAGCTTCTGTTGGAAAAATCATCTAATTTTTGGTCAAACTTGCCCTTGAGAGAGGGCTTTTAAAATAATTTTTGCCCTGGGCCCATTTTGGCTCTCCACGAGCCTGGTCATGGTCAAAATCATTCCTAAAATTTCGAGCTGCAACTTTGTTGCACAAATTTTTCAATTGGACCTTTTCCCCTTCCCCCTTCAATTTTTAATTAGTATTTTGGGATTGTTATGCAACATAAGTGGAGAGAGAGGGGCTCAATTGAAAAAGTTTTCAAACAAAAGTTGTAGCTTGAACTTTCTCTATTACTTTTGGTTATGACAAAAATTGCGATTGGACCCCTCCCTCCCCTCCAATTTTGGATAATCCAACTCATTCAGATACATTATTCAAGACAGGGGGAGGGGAAGAGACCCGATTGAAAAAATTTTCAAACAAAAGTTGTAGCTTGAAGTTCTAGGAATAATATTTTGGTTATTACAATTTCAATCAGACCCCTCCTTCACCACCAATTTTGAGTAATACAACTTATTCGCACTTATTCAAAATACAAACATTATTAAAACCAGGAGGAGGTAAGGGGCCCAATTAAAAAAAATTTCAAACAAAAGTTGTAGCTTGAAGTTTTACAAATACTGTGAGTATAAACATTTCGATTAGACCCCTCCCTCCCTTCCTTCCTTCCAAATTTTGAATATAGAGTTATAGTCACTATATTAAAATGAATAGGTACCTTTAGGTACCTTGCTACCTTCAGTAATTAATTTTCAAGTTCCACTCCACAGCACTGCAATAAAACTCCTAATTCCGAACATTTCAAACAACTTTCTCGACGTAAAGGGAAAACTCGATCCTGAAAAAACCTCAAAACTAAAAACACGATCGTGAAAACAAATACTTCGATAATTATAAAAATAAAAAATATAATTCACGATTAAAAACACACTGGGAATAATAAGGTAATAAAATATCAGATATAAAACGTATATAAAAATATGTAAAATAAACGTTGAAGAAATGGTAATTTCGTCAAAATTATTACTCTTAATAATAAAGCATCGATGATTTACGTAATCTATAAATCGACGCTGATAACTTTCAAATAAATTTTTAAAAAATAACACAATCATATTGAAAGTAATTTTCAATTTGAAATTGTCCAACTCTTATTTATAAAAATTAATATCGTGATGCGAACTCGAACAACATGATAAAATGAAGATAAAACATAAACGCTTAAAATATTTCGACTCAGATAGATCATCGAGCGTCACTTAAAAACTTGAAACAACAGTAACTCGTAAATAGGTATAACTTCTGGAATGGTATTTTGAAATATATCAAACAGTAATTAGGCCAGCAAATGAAAAATCTTGGTAAGGTAAAAGGTATTAAACGAATATTTCACTGTTAAGTGGTAAAGAGATAAAGAGAAAGACTAAGGATTCGAACAAAAGTTCGTTATATGGAATCAACGTGTCAAAATTAAACATAGGTAAATAGGTAATAACTCGATAAATCGCAATGCTTGCGACATTTCGTCAAAAAACACTACTTTTTACGAGCAACAATTGCTCGATGGTAAGGTCGAAGTCTCGAAGATAATATAATAGGTACTAACAACACATATAAAAATAACAATAAATAAAAACCGGGTATAATGAATCGAACAATTTGCATCTCTTACTCATCATCTTGTAGAATAAACTGCTCCAAGTAGGCAGTGATGGATTTGATACCAATCTCTACATCGAACTGTGGAAAAAACTTGAAATTAATTTTCAAATCTTACGAGAAAAAATATAGAACTTTCACCTTTCAGATAAATTATATACAATGGCCAAAAATGGTTAAAAAATGATGAAAAATCTTACGTGTATGGCGTAAACATCACGGTCCGGATAGATTTTCTTCGAGTAACTGAAACTATAAAATTCAAATTGTACTTCATAAAAATTTTCCTTACTTATCAGATAATATATTTTTTAAATGGTTCCAGCAACGTACCTCTTCTTCTTCGAATTTAGGAAGTACTGCCACGTATTCAATTTATTTTTCACGCCAACTTGAAAGAAGTACGATCCCCACGCCAACTTTAGCAAAGACATAGCTGCTTGGTGTACTTGCATAAACTCCTTTCTGGATAACTTTAGAGCAGCATGAACCACTGCAAAATAAACCACAATATAAGTTGAAAACCCCAAGAATCCATTTCAGCAGCATTTCGTTTCGTTTTTCCTCGAGTATGCACTATCGACATAAACACGTAGGTTACCTGTTTCAATTGCTTTAACGAGCAAACAAGGTATAACGGAATTTCTTCTTATTGGCGTTTTAAGAATTGCCTTCAACTCGAAGATGGCTCTTTCGACTTTGGAAACGTTTGAATAATAGGACATCTGAAAAAAAATACATCATTTAAGAAAGTTATCACATAATACGAAGATAATAAGTTTATGCATGAAGAAGATGGAAAAAATATGACGTCTAAATACTAGATTATAATCATTTCATGAATGATAAATTCGACTCGAATCTGGAAATGAAATAATCAGGAAAACGATTGAATTTTAAAGGGTAATAAAAGCCATCATGAGCAACGATAACAGAATTTTTCAGCTTATTTTCAAAAAGCTCCCCGCAGCGATCGGTTCTGATTTACAAAAGTAGGTAGATACCTAGTAGGTAAAGGTAAAAGGTACCGCCTTTCAGTCTTTCAGAAATTGGTGATTTTTCCCGAAATAATATGATGACTGATGAGGCAAATGGTAGAAAAAGCGAACACGTTCACTCGATCTGCTTTAAGATTTACCTTGGAAAAAACCATCAACCGAGCTTCTCTCTGATTCAGTTCCATCAGCTTCCGGAGAATCGCGTTTCTCCCACCGTTGGTTAATTCATGCAGATCTACTTTCTGTTCTAAAAATTTAATCGACTGCTCGTCGCAAATCGTATTAATTTCTCCATATTTCAAATTTCCGAAAAAATAGAGATATTTGTGAAGTTTGTTGAACTTTAACCAACGGTTGAAACCTGAAATGAGAGAAACGAATGATGGATGAAAAAAGTTGATAGAAAATACGTATAAATATAACCAAGTATGGATCACAAAAGCCAATACTTACGTAAAAATAACTCAATATCTCCGTATCCTATAATTACATCATTCGAATCGATTCCAGGGATGTGCACGTGATTACAAACTTCTGTTTTATTCGTCCATTCATAACCGCTGAGTTTTTTAAATCTCGTTTCCCAACCATTCAACAAGCTGTAAATATGATAAAAAATTCATCATTTAAGGACATCTTCGAAATTTCAAAATAAAAAGAGTAGAAAATTCAAAACCAAAAGAATAAAATGATTAAAATTGGCAATTAAAATGTAAATTCAAGTGGCATAGTCTATACTAGGTACCTAGCCTATATTTTTACAGTTAGCTAAGCCAGGGTGAAGGATTAAAATCACGTATCTATTCAGGCATTCACACACAAACACAAACACACCCACCAGGGTGAAATACAGGTCTTGGTTGGCGCCACAATTCATTACTAAGGGTTCAAGGTTGCATTCAAACAAGTGTTTGAACCCTTGTAGAAGGTCACCTCTTTTAGAATGATGAAAATGCTTTACCTTTTTTCTTCAATAAAAGCTGGATGTCGTTTAATTTTCGCAATCAGGGCTAAACCGTCAGACGTGTTGGTCGAACATAATACCACTGGAAGAATTTTTAATAATATCCTTTTTGATTGAGTATTGCCTCCTTTTACGTAGGGAAGTATTTCCATTATTTTCATCGCTGCATTCTCCTTGTTTGAAAAAATCAAACTCTTGAGGTATTCAGAACTATTTGCTTTTGTTTTCAGATCCACTGAAACAGGAAAAACAATGATTTTAGAATTAATTTTTAAACTTCAGTAAAAATTGTATCGTATATAGGTATGATTTTCTTCAGAAATAGATAAAAAAAAAGTGAATTTCAAAAGTGATGAATTGAAAATTCTTAAAATAAATACAGAAAACTGATAGTGTATGATGTTCGACTGTATTATTCGAGTATTTTAATGCAATATTTTTCACGAAAAGTTGATATTAGTTATGCAAGAATTGTTCATTTACCCAACAAAACTTCTGTATAACGATGAAACAAGTACCTATGTAGGTAAATAATTAATGCAAAAACGAGGTAACTTGATAATAAGTACATTATTCGTATAATCGAATGAAGCAACTTTTGACTTATACAAATTTAGACCTGAACTCAGTCAGAATTTCACATAAACTACGTATCCTAATAGAAGTACAAATTGTTTTATGATACCTACAAAACAAATGAAAGATTTTACAAGATTTTCTTTCGAAACTTACTATTTTGAATTGGAAATCGAAGATCAGATTTGTAGAACCGCTGTAGATCGATATTTTTTCATAGAGGGCAACTTTTCGACGCACAAGAACAGATAGAACAGAGAACTGAATCAATAATCCTGCAAAAGACAACCCGTTTTCAGTACAGTGAGATGATTACAATAAAGGTAGCTGATTTCGTTGAAAAGTTGTTTAACCAATGAAAGCATCGGAATGGCGTGTGTGTGACGTTTACCCACACCCCAAACTACATGAACGTGGTACTACGTTTTGTATTCCGAACACCAACTATTAATTGTACGAGCTTTACGTAAATAATTGAAATTAATTGCAGTTTTACCTAGCTCATTCTGATTTGGAATAATTGTTCGTCAATGATAGGTATCAAGATCAACTTATTAACATGGAGCATACCGAAATGTAAACGTGAACGTATCACACTCACTCAGTAAAGTAAATTTTCTTCTTCGTTGCGATATTTCGGATTAATATTCATAATTTGTAGTTGCAATTGCAATTAATTATCACATCAACACCTTCGCAAAATTTTTTGATTAAAAAAATAAAAAATAAAAGTAAATAAACAACATACAGTGTTGCCAAGTCCACCTTTTCAAAAAATTTGACAATGATAAAAAAAAAATTCAGTTGAAAATCGAGGAAATTAATTAATGACGTTCACCAAATAATTCAGAAATTTATTTTTAAAATGAAATTCATTAATTGTTACGTATCTACCCTTATTCATGACATTTTATGACTTATCAAAAATAGTTTTATGATTTGAAAGTTCTCTCAATCTTTCTGAGCAATGGCTGACCTGCCAAGTACTTATCAAAAACCATTGAAACTTTCACATGGATTTTCTTGTCAACTTTTGCAGTTTTTTCCGAATTTGAAGCTGGTTTCTTTAGTGAATTGTATAAATATCTTATTCAAAATTATATAGCTTTTCGTTTCTGCCTCACTCTCTCGCGCATCTACGCTCCAACATCCGTTCTTGATAAGATTTTCAGATTTTTCAGTGCACTTCGGTGGTAAACTTTTATACTTATCTGTTGTATTATTTTATCGTTTAAAAAAATGAATGCAATGTGTTCGATTTGTCTCGATGTATTTCGAGGGAAAGATCAAGATTCTGCTTATTCTTCAAAGTGCGGGCATGTGTTCCATCACAAATGTATTCTGCATTGGCAAGTAAAGTAGGTACTTATGGGTAAGATTTGTTTTTTTGTACTTGGATTTCATTTTCACTGATTGCGTTTTCACCTTAGGTCGCAAACATGTCCAGATTGTCGCGAATCATTCACGCAGAATGACATCTATAAGTTGAATTTCCACTGCGAAGATGCTTCCGAATGTTTCGTTAGCGACGTGAAACTGAAAGAATTGGAGCTGGAATTGTCGAAAAAAAACGACGAACTTGCAGAAGTACAGCTTCAGTTGGCTAAAAAAAACAGCGAAATACAAGAGCTCGAAGAAAACTGTAGAACTGTTTTCGAGAATCTAGATGCTTTAAGGTATAGTTTTGTGTAATAATGTTTGTAGGTACCTAACCTATCCGCGTAAATTTGTTTGTTTGAAATTTGAAAACCAAAGTTTAATTTCAAGAACATGATACTCGAATTGATAAACTTTATTCATTTTTTTTTTTCATAGGTCAGAGAACGAAAAACTGAAAAAAGACCTGGAAAGAAAGTGCTCGAATGTGGTTCGTAATGATGGGGATTCAGCAATGCCACCACCGCCATCGGAACCAATAAACCTGTCTATGTCTCCTGTTGAAAATTAAAAGCCTGTGTGAAAAGTAATTTGAAAACTCCTTTCAACTTTTTTTTACACCAAACTCGTATTGCTGATTTTTTGTTGAACTTGACTGTTCTCTATGTTTATGGAAAAACGTGAAATTGGAATTTGATATTCTTATGTTTTTTTTAGCTGTAGAAAAAAGTGTTGTTACCAATTTACCGCATGAACCGAATCAAGTGACGTTATTTTATATCTACCATCGAATCGATCTTCTTACCTACTTACTTCCGTTGCTTTACGAATTCTCATCATGCGACGCCGCCTCTTTGCTGTCATCGCTTCTTGAAAACTACGTTCGTACCTACATTTTTCAACATAATATCTTTGCAAAATTTCAACTCTTCGTATGTACTATTAGCCTCTATAATAACCCTGTTCGAATTCTTAAAAATCCAAGTCGCAAACCGAGGAGCACAGTCTCATTCAATGCATCATACGCGTAAGTTCATAACTCACCTCAGATTATTATAATTAATTAAGTATTGACTACTGGCGCGTATAATATAGGATGTAAAACGATGAGACTTAGCCCTGTCGATTTGCGAATTTTTTTTTCATTTTTTGAGAAGTGTTTAAATGTTTACGAGTCCATTAATTTCAGTATTGTCAGTATTTACGTTTATATACGATTTTTTCTTGCAAGAGAGCATATGAATGAGTGAAGTTTGGATAGGTGAGAGGGGAGCTTAATTTTTTGTAGAACTTCTTCGAGTTTGTGAATTTTTAGCATTATGCATTATTGATTATTTTATATTTCTTTTGAATTCATATGTGTATATTGATGTTTGTTCTTTTGTATTTGAATCTTTTTATCGTAATTTTTTGTACCTACCTAAAAGAAATTGTATAATATTGTTCGCGGTTTTGGGTCAAATTGAAGTGCTAAATGAATTTGATATAAAATGGTCGAAATATGGTACTTAGATAATTGCTTACAATTAGTTGAAATATTCGACCGTAGTTAAAGTGCTAAAAGTGCTTGAATTTTCTTATCAGAATAGAAAAAAATTGATATAATCAGTAACATACAATTTTTTTACATCGACCAAGTTACTTTATTTTTGATGAATTGAAAAATTAACGTAATAATTTAAGTTATGCGAATTGTGAGATGAACGGAATCTGGTTTTGTGTAATTTTATAACCATTACCTATTTATGTACCTGAATAATTTTTTTGATGCAAATTTTTGTACTCTGTCTACTTAATTACCTAAAATAAAAGACTGTCTAGACAAATTCAGATTTATTAATTTGAAACAATAAGTAAAAGATACCCACTTATTCGTAAAGATTTACAGTGTTGTTTTTCACTTGTATTGCTCTCTCTTCACTTGTATCCTCCTACATTTTAACCTTTCTTTAATTTTCGATTTTTTTAAAAATTTCTGCGAGTTTTTTTTCCAAATTTCGTGAAAAAACATTTTTTTGGAGATTTCTTTTTTGCATCGTATTTTTATTCAAAAAATTTTCAAATTCCTTTGACAACTTTTTTTTTGGGAAATTCAGTTGGAATTTTTTTGAAGTGGTCTCAATTCCTCAAATTTCCCTTCAATTATTTAAAATTTCTTTTCCTTAAAAATTTCTATTTTTTTTTTAAATTTAGGCAATCTCTTCGCATTTAAAATTTTTTCAAAGTTATTTGAGAACCATTTTTTCTTTAAATTCAGTGAAAAAACTTTCTTTTTTTTTTTGGAATTTTGGATGAAAGAGTTTTTTTATTATTTTTTTTAATTGAAAAACTTTCTAATTTCTTTAAAGTTCAAGTTTTGTACAGGAACAAGTTTTATTGAAGTTTTTTTTTAATTTATTCAATTTTTAAAAAAAATTTCTAATGCAGGAAAATGATTTTTTAAAATCCATTTAGAGAAGTTCATTTTTCAAATTTTGGTAATTTCCTTTTTTCACTTTTCTCAAGTTGAAAAATTTGTCCAGGGAATAATTTCTTGAAAGTTTTTTTGATTCTTTTATTTTTTTTAATTTTTAATTACTTCACATTAAATTTTTTTTCAAATTCCTTTGAGAACTTTTTTCTTTTTTTTTGGAAATTTAGCGAAGAATTTTTTAAAAACTGGTCTCAATTTTTCAAATTTTCCTTCAAATTTTTAAAATTTCTTTTCCTAAAAAATTTTTAATTCTATTTTTTTTAAAAACAGGTTTCTTTTGAAATTCAGGTAATCTTTTTGCATTTAAAATTTTTTCAAATTTCTCTGAGTAGGTACCATTTTTTTTTAATTCAGTGAAAAAACATTTTTTTTTGAATTTTGGATGAAAGAATAATTTTTTATTTTTTTTTTTTAATTGAGAAACTTTCTAATTTCTTTTAATTTGTTCAAGTTTTGTACAAAAACAAGTTTTACTGAAATTTTTATTTTTTTTTAATTTATTCAATTTTATTAAAAAATTCTAATACCTTTGAAATCAATTTTTGTAAATCTATTTAGAAAAGTTCATTTTTCAAATTTTGGTAAACTTTTTTCACTTTTCTCAAGTTGGAAAATTTGTCCAGGGAATAATTTCTTGGAAGTTTTTTGGATTCTTTTACCTAGGTATTTTTACCACGCTTTTATTAGCTTGGTATGTATGTATGTATGTATGTCTCATGGAACCAAGAGTATGTTTTCAACCAATCCTCTCTCATTTAATATTTTACTGGAATTGAAAGAACATAGTGCTCACATTAGGGGTTTTCGAGGTCGCTGAATTCGATTTTCGAACTCAAATTTACCCCCGACCCCAAATTGAGCCCCTATGAGGGGTTTCAATTTTGAAAATTTCAGAAAATCACAACATTGGTATCGAAATGTAGGTTTTCGAGGTCGCTGAATTCGATTTTCGAACTCAAATTTACCTCGACCCCAAATTGAGCCCCTATGAGGGGGTTCAATTTTGAAAATTTCAGAAAATCACAACATTGGTATCGAAATGTAGGTTTTCGAGGTCGCTGAATTCGATTTTCCGACTTAAATTTACCCTTTACCCCAAATTGAGCCCCTATGAGGGGGTTCCATTTTGAAAATTTCAAAATTCACAACATTGATATCAAAATGTTGGTTTTTGAGGTAGCTGAATTCGATTTTCGAACTCAAATTTACCCCCACCCCAAATTAAGCCCCTATGAGGGGGTTCAGTTTTAAAAATTTCAAAATTCACAACATTGATATCAAAATGTTGGTTTTCGAGGTAGCTGAATTCGATTTTCGAACTCAAATTTACCCCTGACCCCAAATTGAGCCCCTATGAGGGGGTTCAATTTTATGAAATTAAAATATTTTCAACGACAAAAAGAGTTAAATAAAAATGTAAAAAAAATTTTAAAAACCACGCTTTTATTTAAAGTTGGTCACTTTGTAAAATGTTATTCATAGGGAAAGAGTAATGCCTTAAAAAACAAAAAATAAAATTTACTTACTTGAATACAAAAATGTGTCATGAAAATTTTTTTTTCAAAAATTTTAATGATGAAAAGCGTGGTGAGGTGTTCGCGAGGAGCAAACGAATACCTTTTCAATTAACGCCTCACCACGATTTTCATCATTAAAATTTTTGAAAAAAAAATTTTCATGACACATTTTTGTATTCAAGTAAGTAAATTTTATTTTTTGTTTTTTAAGGCATTACTCTTTCCCTATGAATAACATTTTACAAAGTGACCAACTTTAAATAAAAGCGTGATTTTTTAAATTTTTTTTACATTTTTTTTTTTGTTAATTTTCAATTACTTCACATTAAATTTTTTTTCAAATTCCTTTGAGAACTTTTTTTTTGGAAATTCAGAAAGGACTTTTTTAAACTGGTCTCAATTTTTCAAAATTTCCCTCAAATTTTCAAAATATTTTCTTTTCCTAAAAAATTCTTAATTAAATTTTTTTTTTGAAGCAGGTTTCTTTTAAAATTCAGGTACTTAATCTCTTTGCATCCAAAATTTTTTCAAATTTCTTTGAGAACCATTTTTTTTAATTCAGTGAAAAAACATTTTTTTTTGAATTTCGGATGAAAGAATTTTTCATTTTTTTTTAACTTTCTGATTTCTTTTAATTTGTTCAAGTTTTGTACAAAAACAAGTTTTATTGAAGTTTTTTTTTTTATTCAATTCCATTATTATAAAATTTTTTTCTAATACCTCTGAAAACGATTTTCTTCAATCCATTAAAAAAAAGTTCATTTTTAAAAAAATTGTCCAGGGAATAATTTCTGAAAGTTTTTTTTGATTTTTTGATTTTTTTTTTGAAATTTAGTCAATTACTTTACATTAAAATTTTTTTCAAATTCATTTGAGAACCTTTTTTTCTTGAAATTATTCAAGTACAGAAGAATTTTTTTGTTTGTTCAATAAAATAAAAAAAAATAGATGTTTTTTTAAAAAAAAGGATACGAAATTTTTTTGTCCTGGGGCCCGATCTCGCTTTCTCCGGCCCTGCCTACAATTGATTTTTTTCAAGCTCGTGAATTTTATACCTAGACATTTTTTAAAATAATAATAGGTAGCAAATTTTAGCAATATACCCATTACCTACCTAAAATTCGACCCACATAGTGGGAAGGATGAAAGTTCAAAAGTTATACTGTGTAGAGTGCGAGTGAAGGTACTGTATATTAAATTCATTTTTTTAAATAAATAGAGCAACAAATGTAGTCACCAAAAAATTACGAAATATAAAATATCTCGGTAGGTACAGTCAAAATTCAATTAGCAAAGCATTTTCTAGTGTTTCAACTTTTAATTTACCTGTTTCAACTATGTTTTTGAAAAACGACCTATTAAAATTTGTCATCTCATTTTTATGATGATTGATGAATTTGTATGAAATACGTGATTAAAATTATTAAAATAAAATCATAAACTTTGACTAGAACAACTAGAAATCAAAAAATAATAAAAACAAATGAAACAAAAAATTCTGGTGTGCACCTCATCGTGAAATTAACACATCGAAGTATCCAAAATAGCAGGATTGTTTTGTTTACGTTACTCCCTCCCTCTAACGGACAAAATTGAATGAAGTGTTTTTGTTTTGGAAATGAATGAAAAAAATATGTGATTGTGATTTGTGATTTAATTATTTTATAACCCTAATTAGACTTCGAAGTAATAAAATACGTAATGTTATGTTATGAGAATGATGCCATTGTTGACCTTTGGTCCAAGGTTTATTAGTACGAACTGAGTAAAGGGTTCGAGTGGTTCGAGTTTCTCAACTGCCACATTCACCTGTTGTTATACACCTTATTCTGATAATGGAGCTTCAAAATGTACCAAAAAGTGTTTTTACGATCGAAAAAAGAGTTATATTTTCTTCTATGTAACCACGTCTGTTTCATCGGAGCTTTCGCACAAGGTAACTAACTACATTACTTCAGTTATTCTTTTCGTATTGTAGTTTCACCTGTTGCATATACTACGAGTAAAATTTGAAAATCATTTCAACAGATGACACCGGTTAAGAAAGGAAACGAAACAAACTGGGAAACGAAACATGCTCTTCATTTACAAGAATTGGAAGAAGCTCGAAATCGAGCTTTACAAATGGAAAAAACCATGCGTTGGTGGTCAGATTGTACTGCCAATTGGCGGGAAAAGTGGAGCAAGGTAAACAATACGAATTACATTTTACTAAACCATTACAGATGTGAATTTATCGATCAATATTTGCAAAATTTACAGGTTCGCAATGAAAGAAACACGGCTAGAGAAGAAATGAAGTACTTGCAAGTTAAACTGGACACCGCCATGAAGGAAAGCTGTACGTTTAGACGTCAAAAACAACATTTGGAATTACGAAACGAGCAAATGCGCAAAGAACTGGAGCAAATTCATACGTTACTGATGAAATATGTTGGTAAGGAATGAAATTTCAGCTTTATTCGAGTGTATATTTTTTTTATGTATTGAATATACTGAAAATATCGTGATTTCAGGTCATTGGGACTCTCAATTATTGGATACTGTTCAAAAATTCGAATCTTCCAAACTGAACGTTATGTCTTTTCAGTCTGATTCAGACGAACATCAAAATTGCAACGGCAAAGACTCTGGTATAGAAGAGTATGTTCTGAATGAGGGATCTTTCAGCCCTAAGCATCTGGAGCCAGTGAATGAATCGACTCCCAGAACTTCGGTTTTAGAAGATACTTTGTCAAATATTTCCGAATTAAGCGACGATATTGCCAACGATGAATTGACCCGACATAAGGTGTCCGAATTGCAATTGAAACTGAACGAGATGAGTAAAACCGTTGCCGCAGAAAGAGAGTGAGTGATGGTAATTTTTATTAGGTATAGAAACGAGTTTCGTCATTTTTATTTCATAAAGTTATTTTTACAGTGAAAAACAACTTCTTCACAAGACTATAGAGAAACTCGAATCAGAAATGATGGTTTTTAAAGAAAAATACGAGGATTTGAAGGTATCGAAACAAGAAGCTTTACGCGAGTTGATGCAGCTAAAAGATACCCATAACGATGTTGTATCTCATATCAAAGTTGATCTACTCAACGAAACGACGTTCAGAGAAGATGTCGATAAACGATTAGCTGATGTCAGAGCTCAGGTAAATTGAGTACAATTCTAGCGCTCGATACATAAATAATTATTAATTAGTTTTGTTTCGAGCTAACGAGTCAATTTTTTTACAGTTGGAACGTCTTCAAGTAGAAAATGCATCCGAATGGGGTAAACGTGAAAGATTGGAAACTGAAAAGTTGTCCTTGGAAAGAGAAAATAAGAAGTTACGGACTGAATTGAGAGATACGATGGATAGACTCGAAAGACGAATTAAATCACAACCCACGACCGACAACGAACTCAGGACGTTACAGTTGGAATTAACCGATCGAAACAAGGTGTCTATATAATTATTCGAAGTTGTTGTAATATTTTTATATTATTTTATTAATTTATTATTTTTTTAATAGGAATTGAGCGACTTGAAACATGCTCACTTGAAATTGAAGAAAGTATTCGCCGATAAAACCAACGAACTTAATCACGCGACCAGAAGAATAGAGCAATACGAAACAGAGGTTAAAAAATTACGTTCTCGGATTGAAGAGCTCAAAAAATATTTAACTACCGCTGAAGAAGAAGTAGATTCTAATAACAATTGTATAAGGTGCTTAGCTTTTGTTTAATTCGTTAGCTTCACTTTGAATCGAATTATTTAAAAAATTACCAATTTATTTCAACAGGAAATTACAAAGAACCAATGACGATTTACAAGAACAAGTTGATAATCTACAGGTTCAAATTCAGTATCTTCAGAACAGGTGCAAAAATTTCAAGTGGTAGTTTTTTAGAATATTTGATCAAGCCCGGTGAGAGGTGGTAACTAAGGGGACACAAGTCTTTGGGCCCATTTATTCAATTTTATAAAAAAAATTCTAATACAGGAAAACGATTTTTTAAAATCCATTTTAAAAAGTTCATTTTTCAAATTTTGGTAATTTTTTTTCATTTTTCTCAAGTTGAAAAATTTGTCCAGGGAATAATTTCTTGGAAGTTTTTTGATTCTTTTATATTTTTTTTTAAATTTTCAATTACTTTACAATCATTATAATTTTTTCAAATTCCTTTAAGAACTATTTTTTTGAAAATTTAGCAAAGAATTTTTTTTGAACAGGTCTCAATTTTTTAAATTTGCCCTCAAATTTTTAAAATTTCTTTTCCTAAAAAATTTTTAGTTTCAATTTTTTTTAAAGCAGGTTTCTTTTAAAATTCAAGTAATCTCTTTGCATTTAAAATTTTTTCAAATTTCTTTGAGAATCATTTTTTCAAAAATTCAGTGAAAAAACATTTTTTTTTTTTTTGAATTTCGGATGAAAGAATTTTTCATTTTTTTTTAAATTTATTCAATTCCTTTTTTATAATTTTTTTTCCAATACCACTGACAACGATTTTCTTTAATCCATTAAAAAAAATCGATTTTTCAAAATTTTGGTAAATTTTTTTCACTTTTCTTGAGTTGAAAAATTTGTTCAGGGATTAATTTCTTGGAAGTTTTGTTGATTTTTTGATTTTTTTTTTTTAAATTTAGTCAATTACTTTACATTAAATTTTTTTTCAAATTTCTTAGAGAACCATTTTGTTTTTAATGCAGTAAAAAAACATTTTTTTTTAATTTATTCAATTTCTTTTATTATAAATTTTTTTTAATACCTCTAAAAACGATTTTCTTTAATCCATTAAAAAAGTTCATTTTTAAAATTTTGGCAATTTTTTTTTCACTTTTCTTAAGTTGAAAAATCTGTCCAAGGAATAATTTCTTGGAAGTTTTTTCAATTTTTTTTTTTTTTTTTTTGAATTTAGTGAATTACTTTACATTGAATTTTTTTCCAAATTCCTTTGAGAACCTTTTTTTTTCTTGAAATTATTCAAGTACAGAAGAATTTTTTTGTTTGTTCACTAAAATAAAAAAAATAGGTGTTTTTTTTTTAGAAAAAAAGGGACCCGAAATTTTTTTGTCTTGGGGCCCGATCTCGCTTTCGCCGGCCCTGTATTTGATCCTAAACTTTTCCTCTTTTCAATCATTTTAACCTGTATTTTTTTTACTTATGTTACTAACAGATTAAAAAGGAAGTCGTCGATGTTCCAAATCCAAAATCGGTTTTCCGACGATCAAGCCGACGAAGATGGTAATGTTTGAAAAATATGTACAAGGTACGTGACATTTTTTAATTTTTGAAATGACCAATGGGATGACGCTAACGATGTTTGTACGAACTTCCGATGAGTGTTTTTTGATTCAAGAACAATTTTATGAAAGTGATATCATGTGATTACCGAAAAAAGAAAAGAAAAAGTAAAAACTAAGCCAAACGATAAATAATTAAGATTTTTAACAAATTGCATTTAAATTATGAAATTAAGTACTTACTCCTTACTTCTAATTTCTCTTTTTTAAATTTTTTTATTATTTATTAAAACTGTTTTCTAGAGTTATTTTTTGAATAATTTTTTTTTATCGATTTTTAAAAAATAATTTTTATTTTCAATTATTTAATTTACAAAACGGAAAAAAATTAACACTAGTAAATACCTCCATCGAATACAATATTCTTATAATGATTTTTAAAAAATGGCATGAACGCTTCGGTAATATTTTTTGTTAGCTGGTATTTAATTACAAAAAAATTATACATATTTATCGACACGGAGTACCATCGGAATAAGTTAGAGGACCTGGTTTACAAATTTTAGTCCTCCCATTGGATCCATCGATATAATTACAAGTAAAAGTAAAATATCCACACGTCGAGGATTTAGTATAATAAGTATGGGCAAATTTTTTATCTCCGTTCAACTCGCCGGTTTCGCTTTTGGTCACCGTTACGTATTCGTCGTATGCGTTCCTTCTATCATCGATCAAATTAGAGTCATTCTGCAATTTTTGTCGTTCCGATTGATTGTGATTATTAACGGTAACCGTTCCTTTACCCGGTTTTAATAGTACAGTTTGCGTTTGAGCATAGCCTAAAGACGAGGCAGAGGCATGAGTTACATCGCCAGCGGTAGAAGCCACCTTACCCTTGAATCCGGTCGGTATTCTGTAGTTATCTGTACCGGGGACGATATCGCCGGCACTGAAAAAATGTTTTTTCATTTCGGACGAATCGCGATCGATGTATGCGTCATATTTTTGACTTTTGATCACAGCGTTTTGGTACTGAGGTGATTCGTTATCGACGACAGTGTTTTTAGTAGAATCTTTTTGATCGTTTTGAGGCACAGATGACAGAGGCACGGTAGACTTGACAATGTTGTTTTCCTTTTTGACGACCTGTTTTGCGGCTTGTTCAGTTGTAGAAATTGGTTTCGAAGCGTCGTTGATCGGTAAAGATAAATCGGACGAATCAAAGGCGAGTTTAGTCCTATTTTGAGCTTTACCCGAGCTAGATTGAGCAGAACCTATGAAAGAGGGTCCAGATTTGAACGAGCCTTGAAGTTGCGTTTGAGAATGGCCGGAAGAAGCGCTGTTTTGCGAAGACGACGTTCCTCCTCCTTCGAATAGGGCTGTTTGATCTTTGCGTTTAGGATCAAAGGGTAGAAAACCTATCTGAGCTTGGCTCGAAGTACTCCCTGTACCCGTTGATTGGGCGTCTGCGACACCTCCCTTGTTACCTACTTGAATTTGAGAATTCGTATTGTAATTTATACCAGAACCTTGGGATTCGGCCAAGGTCGCTCCGGTGTTGTAATTGTACTGAATTTGCGACTGGCTCTCGCTTTTGCCTGCTTTACCTTGGGAGTTACTCGAAGCCGATGTCGTGTTACCAAATATTTGAGTTTGGACGCTTTTTTCGTTATCGCTGGTTTGAGCTTGAGCCGAAAACGAGCCTGTGTAGGTGCCTGATACTTGTGCTTGGGCCATACCGTTGCGTGTTTTGCCTTGAGCGGAAGCTGCGGCGTTTGTTCCATTCGGGTTCAAGTTTAGACTGCTCAAAGATTGACTTTCACCCGAGGCTGGGTCAATGGGGTTGGTTTGTGAAATTGAAGATGAATCGACATTTTGGCCGCCTCCTTGATTTAGACCAGTTGTAGTTGACGAACTAGGAAGACCTGACGGCAATTGTTGACCTCCATTTCCTGTACCAGGAGTATACGGGTAGTAACCGGTATTTGACTGAGGAGAATAACCGGTAGGACCTTGAAGATAGGTACCTTGTTGACCTCCATTTCCTGTTCCAGGAGTATATGGGTAGTGACCAGTATTTGTTTGAGGTGAATAACCAGTAGGACCTTGAGGATAGTTGACATTAGGCTGGCCAGTCGGTGTACCTTGGGGTGAGAAGGAACCTCCAACTCCTGGTATTGAGCTACCTCCGATTTGTGGATTTTGGCCAGTCGGTGTACCTTGAGCTGAGAAGGAACCTCCAACTCCTGGTATTGAAGTACCTCCGATTTGTGGATATGTTCCGCCTATTGGTGCTCCAGGCTGAGGGTAAATTCCACCTGAGGGTAAAGAGGTACCTCCTGGCAATGGATATCTCCCATCTGGTGATACTGATGTCGTGCCAGATTGAGGATAGGTTCCTAAGCCTGATCCAGATTGCCCACCGCGCTGAGAATCTATTCCTCCTTGGAATGATTGACCAGACGATTGAGGATAATTTGGAACTCCTCCTTGAACAGGGTACCCTGGCTGTTGCGGGTACCCAACGCCATTGGTACCGATTTGTGGACCATAAACCTGCCCAGAAGTTTGTGGAAATGTTGAAGGAAAGCCTGCACTTTGTGGGAAATACGACGGTTGTTGCGGATAGGCTCCTCCTCCAGTTTGGAATTGATTTGATCCTGATTGTTGACCATAATTTGATCCGGCTTGTGGTTGTGGAAGACCAGATGCAGATTGTTGAGGATAACCAATGTTGGATTGGGGTACGTATCCTTGAAATTGTGGATATAACCCACCACCATAAGAAGCCCCAGATGCCGGTGTGTAGCCTGCTGAACCTGTACCAAGTTGAGGAACATATCCTGATGGATATAGTGCCCCTCCTCCTGGGAATCTACTCGCGTCTGTGCCACTTGAAGGAGTATAACCTTGTTGAGGTGAATATGTAGATCCTGCTGACCCTATTCCAGGTTGTTCACCGCCAGCGAAACCAGTTTGAGGATTGTAACCAGACTGTTGCGGATAACCAGCTTGTCCTCCAATTTGTGGCAATCCACTGCCGCTACCTTGAAAGGGAGAAATCGGTTGTCCAGAGCCTGCGATTGAACCACCTTGACCTTGACCATATCCTGGCTGAAATGTATTTGTTCCTGTTTGTGTGGTAGGAAATCCTGGTGGTTGTGGGTAATTTGAGCCAACTCCTTGCGTAACTGGACTGCCTGCAAAAGCTCCAGATTGACCATCATGCAAAGAAGGATGCAATGCCGATCCTATCTGACCCTGGCCATTTCCTACCCCTCCTGTAGAAGTGGAAATTTGTGGTATTCCCGAAGTACCAGGTTGTCCAGTGGAAGGATATCCTAGCTGATTCTGGCCACCGCCAAAGGTACCTGTTGGATATGACGGACCGCCGAATTGCCCAGGCACGTTTGCTCCTTGCTGAGGTGATCCTGATACGTTTGGTGATACATTAGATCCTTGACTAAGTGGATAGAAAGAGCCAGTACCCGTTGGTGATTGCGAAGATGGGTATAAAGAACCACCGAATTGACCAGGTACATTTCCTCCTTGCTGCGAGGATCCTGCAACGTTTGGCAATATGTTAGATCCTTGACCAGATGGATATGACGGACTGCCGAATTGACCAGGTACATTTGCTCCTTGCTGCGGTGATCCTGCTACATTTGTTGGTATATTAGATCCTTGGCCAGGCGGATAGAAAGTACCAGTACCCGTTGGTGATTGCAAAGATGGATATGAAGAACTGCCAAATTGGCCAGGTATATTTGCTCCTTGCTGCGAAGATCCTGGTACGTTTGGTGGTACATTAGATCCTTGACCAAGTGGATAGAAAGTGCCACTACTCGTTGGTGATTGCAAAGATGGATATGAAGAACTGCCAAATTGGCCAGGTACATTTCCTCCTTGCTGCGGTGATCCTGCTACCTTTGGTGGTATATTAGACCCTTGGCCAGTTGGATAAAAAGTGCCAGTACCTGTCGGTGATTGCACAGAAGGATATGAAGAACCTCCAACTTGTCCAGGAATATTTGCTCCTTGCTGCGAAGATCCAGCTACGTTTGGCTGTATGTTAGATCCTTGACCAGATGGATAGGTGCCAGTACCCGTCGGTGATTGCAAAGATGGATACGAAGAACCGCCAAATTGACCAGGAATATTTGCTCCTTGCTGCGGATAGCCTGCTACATTTGGTGGTATATTAGACCCTTGGCCAGTTGGATAAGAAGTTGCAGGATACGACGAACCAAATTGACCAGCAGGGCGAAACAATCCTACTAATTCTTCGCAAGGATCTCCGCTCCCAGATTGGCTTTGCGCTTGTCCCATTCCCAGTCTTCCTTCTGTCATTCAAACAATTACCGCGTTTATCAATTTGAGTAGGATTTCTAGGCAAAAAATTCTTGCAAGTAAGAAAATGCTTTACTTACGAACGGTAGCTCTGGATTTATCTTGTTCAGCTATTGCCTCTGCAGTGCCTCCCTTGTCGCCTTTGCCATCATTGTCGAAAGATATAAATTGCGTTTGAGTTTGACCTTTGAAGTGTTCCTTTTTCGATTGTGGCACTTGTCGTTTTCGTCTTTTCGATTTCACATTCGAATCGCGTTCTTCCAGAAAGAACATGGGATGGTTTTTGCAATAAGTAAGCACATCTTGGCCCAATCCTTCGCGTGCCTGTCACAGGTATTACATTATTTGTGGTGGTCAATTTTTGGAAAAATTGCGAATTATTTTGGATGTTCGGTTTATTTATTTTACACTTATGTGCTCAGTGCTTACGCTTACCGAATCATTGGAAGTGATTTTTTGATTTCCTACAAATAATGTCTTGGAATGTGGTTCTTGGCTGAGATTTGTTTCGAGTGTTCGTTCCAAGTAGCATTCACGTTTGATGGCATTTCGATAAACAATAAATTTCTGAAAGTGAAAAAATAGGCACGTTTTTAAAATTCCTTTTAATTTCGAGAAAATTTCGAAGCAAGTGATTCATATTTTCTGGGGATTCTATAAATTCTCGAAAACTAAAATATTATTTTAAAAAACTTCTCGCAGAATTTTTACAAATTTTCGAACGAGACTTGTGAAATTTTACGTATAATTGAAATTTGGACTTTTCACTTTAAAAATTTAGTTTAAAAAAAAAGATTTTAATTAATTAATTATATTTTTTACCTGATTATCGCTTCGAAATATTGTAATATCTAATGAATCTTCATCGAATTGCAATGGGTTTCTTTCTCCGATGGTTGCCTATAAAATTTTATTACGAGCACGTATAAAAAAAATTCAGAGCACTACATATTTTCAAAAAAAAAAAAAGAAAAAAAAGAATTGAAAATAAAAACCCAGACTTACTGCTTCAATTTGAATTATAAAGACGACTAGAAAATTCAAAAATACGCCACACGATAGCACATTAGCACAGTCGAAGCTTTCCACCCGCATGGTGACCGTTCGCGAATCTAGCCCGAGATGACTGAATAAAAGTTCACTCGGCTACAGTGTATCACTCGAGAATGAGAACCTCTAACTGTCGTCGAGCGAAATGGGGCGAGCTTTAAAATTATTGTGTTGTCTTTCTCAAATTGGTAAAAAGAACTAGGATAGTTGAACGGTGCCTAATTAAACCATCTAGCTTAAAATCAACCGAATAATTGGCGCTTCTCATGATGCTGAACGCTCATGATGGATTTTGATTCGCGTCGAATATTTAATTTTCTATTTTTGGGGAAAAAAATCGTTCGAAGTTGAGCAATTTTACTTCGATTAGATAGATTAGCATCAATATTTAAGACGACAATTTTACTGTGTATCACATCTTAAATTCTGGATCCAGGGACAAACAATTTTAATTTCCTTTTTTTTGTTTCGTTCAGTCATTAAAGCCAAAAATTGCTTCATTTATTTACTTAAGTACAATTTCAGGCTCCTAAAACCACTGGAACAACTGTCCCATCTAGACCCTGATCAAGTAGGGCTTTGGTATGAGATACCTATTCAAAAAAATATCCTTGTCTAATTCACTCTTTTGGTGATTCCTTTTTTAATAGTTGTAAAAAAATTACCAAATTTTAGCCCGATTCGAATTAAATTTGGTAAAATTACGAAAACATGGGAAACACTATCACAAAGGGAAAGGGAAAGACACCCGGATAGGAGAATTTGAACACATGCTTGCATTTATACATTTTAACGCCTCGTTAATTACTCAAATATGGGTTAAGGATAGGTTAAACTTGAAAGACGTAAACCTTGTCTTTTTATGATCATTTTTTTATCCCATTACCATTCGTAATACATTTGGTTAATTTTTTTTCGTTTCTAATTCGGCTGTTTTTTTTTTGTTTGCGCAATGGCGCCAAACGATTTTGCATCTTGATATTCAGGCATCATTTGGGAATCAGACAATTTAAAATAGCTTTAGATTTTATGTCTATTTCGTTGACATTGTAAGCCCGTTGACGAGAGGTGAAGAAATAAGGGCAGGGGCAATAAACGCTAAATTAATTTTTTTCTTCCGTGCATGTCGATACTATGTACGTTTTACGTACTTGGACTTACGTACGTAGTCCATGGTTGCGCTGTTTTTATACAATGGTACATTTTATTGAAATCTCACGAGAAATGGGGCGCGAGAATTATGAAACGATGAGGCCAAAAAAAAAAAAATGTTCACCTACAAAGGCGAGAAATCTTACCTAATAAAAATTAGAGACAAAAAAACAGCAATAATTTATATTTCATTCGTGAATAGATCGAGGTAGCTACACAAATTTTCATCAATCAATTATTTAATAAAACGAATACACTCTTGCATTGAAATACCTATACCTAAGATTTGACTGTAAAAATGCCATCGAAAAATTTTGAATTTTATTTTAAAATGAAATATTTGATAATTTTTTTTCTAAAATTTGTCAAATTATTTTCTCGAACAACAGTGCTTTGGACTCGTAGGTAATCGAATTAATCAAATTTTTTGAGGTGTTCGATTTTTCGTTAAAATGGTTCAGTGGTGTATCTAGGATGAAATCATGGGATGGGTTCAAATTTTGTTTTCAAGAGTGGTTATTATGAAATAAAATTTTTAATTTTCACTAATAACAAAAAAATGTTGAAGAATTTGACTGAAACTAATTGTTTTGAAAATTTATCATTACTAAAAATTAATAGGTAAAATTTTGGAATTGTAAAATTTAAAATTGAAAACTAGAAAAAAATCTCTTTTGAAAAAAATTCGAAAAAATTCATCTTAATTTTGAAAATTCAAAATTGAAGAAAATTTATTGATTAAATAATAAAAATAATACCTACCTATTAAAAAAATAACCAAATTTTTATTTTTTTAAATTTATGAAAAATCATTTCAAAAATTGAAAAATTTTGAAAATTTTGTTATTGAAAATTAAGAAAAGTGGGGTATTATTAAAAATTATTGGAAAAAAATTCAATTTTTGAAAATCAAAAAAAATTCTAAGCATGGAAGGAAAAAATTAACCTTGAAAAATTGAAATAAAATAGTCAAAAAAATTACACAGTTTCTCTTTGTGAAAATTATTCCTTCCTAAAAATTTAAAAAAATCAATTGTTGAAAAATTTGACTAGATTAATTTTTTTGAAAATTCATCATACACAAGTGAAAATTAGCAAGAAAAATTGCGGAATTGTAAACTTGAAAAAATTTAGTTTTGAAAAGTAGAAAAAATCACCTCTAAAAAAAATTGGAAAAAATCCTTCTTGAAATTTTTTCAAATAACAAAAATATCATTTTTGAAAATTCAAGAGAAAATGAACTCTGGAAACTAAAAAAAAAAAAATCATTCTTGAAAAAATTGAAGAATCTTATTATTTGGAAATTTAAGAAAAATCATGTTACCTAACTAAAAAGTTGGAAAAATTCATTCTTGAAAAATAAAATACTTACCTATTTAAAAAAAATTATCCAATTTTTATTTTTGAAAATTTATGAAAAATCATTCCAAAAATTGAAAAATTTGACCAATCTTATTTTATAAAAATTCATTGCGACTAAAAATTGGGAAAATTTTGAAAAATTAAAGAAAAGTTAGGGATGCATTTCGAAAACTTTTCGCAATTGTAGGAAATTTTTGAAAAATATGTAAAATGAGCATCTTTGTTATACAAGGTTTTTGAGGTGTTTTAAAGTTTTTTTTTATGCATATTGGGAGGTGTTTGGACCCCAAAACCCTCCCCTTATAAATACGCCACTGCAATGGTTCTAAAAAAATAAACTCCAAATAAGTACTGTCAGACTTTTCTTAAACAAAAAAATATATAAATCTAGAAACAAACAACAAAATCAATCACTAACTATGTAATATAAGTAAAAAGGTAAACAAAACTCGAAAAATTACGCCTCTTTGTCTATCACGAAACATCAGTGCTTTGTAGATTGACTGACGTTGGGGTATTCAACGAAAAACAAACCGACAGCGAGCATTCTTTACGTGTTTCCATACACGATGATTCTTCGTGTTTGTACAGATACGACTTGAGAGTAAAGGATTTGCCGCAATGATGGCACATGTAAGGTTTAGCCGAAGAGTGTGTCTGGATATGAGCCCTGAGATTGGATTTATCGGCGAATGCTTTATCACAAACTGAACATTTGAAAGGTTTTTCTCCTGCGAAATAAACAAATGCACGTGTTACATTATTTTATCGAATCGAATTGAATCAAAATTAGGATCAGAATCAGAATTAAAGGTCGTAGCATACCTGTATGAGTTCTTATGTGACCTTGTAGCAACCAAGGTCTGGAGAAACGTTTTCCACAAATGGTGCATTTGCAGTTTTGCACGTGGGTGCGAATGTGCATCGAGTATGCAGGTATTGAGACGTATACTTTGCCACAGTATTCGCATCTTTTGGCTTTTTTATCCGCCAACGACCTGTGCGTCTGCCTGTGTCTCGCCAAGTTGCTCGAAGTGCTGTATGTTTTACCACAGTCCCAACAGCGATGCACGTCCGTGGTTGTTTTGAGCTGAAAAATTAAGTTCATTTTATTTGCAGTCGGAAGTGTCGATTAATTCGTGAGGCAGGTGCTAAGGATGAGATCGACTGAAGGATGAAGAATGAAGATAGAGTTTCGAAATTAGAAAGAAAAAAAGTATTGCTTACTGGTTTAAAATCACTAGAAGTCGACGAAAGTATACTTTTTTTGAGAAATTTGAAAGTTTTTTTTTCTTCAAAAATTAAAAAAATGTATTTTTGTCTTCAAAAAAAAGTTAAGAAACTTAAAAAATAATAATTATAATAATAAATGTGTAAATAAATAAACTTTCCTATACGTCAACACTAAAAAAATCTTCTCTAAAAAATTTCAGTTACTAAAAACTGAGAATCAAGAAATATATTTTTAAGTGAGATAAAAAATTGAAATTTTCATCTACGAAAATACGATTTTTTTTTCAAGAATATTGGTAAGATTTTCGTGTTTGAAAATTTGAGAAAAATTTTGACTCAGAAATTAAAATTGAATGATCACTTTCTCAAAAAAATTAAAAAATATTTTGTTCTCCATAAAATTGAGAAACTTTCCTTTCAAAAAATGAGATTTTTTTTTACTTTAGTTATATCGAAAAAATTTTGAAGTTTTTTGGACTAACTCAAAAAAATTGATGTATTTTTTAGTTTCAATGAAAATCAAATTTTTTCTCCAAAAGTTAATTGAAGAATATTTTTATTGTAAAAAATTGGCGAAACATATTTTTTTGTGAAAAAATTCAAGAGAATTTTTTTCTCTCAAAAAACAAAGATTTTAATATTTAATTTTTTCATTTTTCGGAATTTTCTACACCCCAGTTTTTGCCAAATTGGCTTACCCCCTCACATACTTGAACATTTTGGAGTCCAACCAAAAATAAAATCTCGTTACACCACTGAAGAGGAGTAAAATTTTCCAACACGTGGTATGCAACTTCAAAGATGGAAAATTAGGATATTTTTGTAAAAAAAATTCAAACAGAAGTCATAGATTGTGATTTGATTTCCTACGGAATAATTCTCTTCAAATTTCGTATAACAATACGTAAATACTTATTATCAAAATTCGGGGAGGGGGGGAGAGTATAAATGCACGTACTGTTACGAAAAATTGGTGGAGAGGGGAAGGTCCTCGTGAAATTTTTTCAATTCCTTGGAACTCAATCGACAATTTAGTTGGAAAATTTTTTACAAAGACGTTTCGATTTTTCCTCTTTGAAATTTCTCACCATTGTGGAAAAAGGTGGAAAATTTTACTGCCCTTGCGACAATCGCAAAGTATACACAAGTGCTCCTCTCTGCCTCTCTTTCATATCAAAAAACGTGAAAAATGAAGCCAAATTTCACGGAAAATAAAGCAGATTAAATGCCATGTTTTTTTCATTTTTTTTTTTTTTTTTTTTTTTTTTTTTTTTTGTAATAAATGAATCGAGTTGGTCTCATGCTTTTCTCGGATCGAAATAGACAATAGACATCTCGACATGATTCACAGTCCACCCCAGCCGAGACATATGCATTACGAAGCACAAAATGATTCACCCATTTCTAATTAAAGCTATACGCGAATGCCATAAATACCTCACTTTTCCGCGAGTCGTTGTCTTGAGTATTAAAATAAGCTAAGGTGATTTCGGCCAAACGTTTCAAATTGTACAAATAATCGTCTTGATAATCGCCCAACTTGGAATCCAAATACGTATTCAAATTGACACCTGTCTCGGCAACCGATTCCTGTTCGGGTTCGTTTTCTTCGTTGGCACTCGAACAGCATGGCATGGTGATTTCGTTGGAATTGTTATCAACCGGTGGTTCATCCTTGTCTTCTGATTCTTTATCGAGAACTGCAAACAAATAATTGCAAAATAATTATCTATCACGTAAAATTTTTTTTTTTTTTTTTTTAATATCTGTCGAATCTGTCGCTGTTGATGGCGAGAATCTCTTGAAACGAGGAATAATATCCTATAATCAATACTCTTGACAAACGATTCACGATTCGTGGATATGTCTCGAGTAGTTTTATCCTATCGCTGTTTTCGTGCTTCAATTACTACAACTTTTGTTTGAAAATTTTTTCAATTGGACCCTTTTCCCTTTTCCCTTCCCCCTTCAATTTTTAATTAGTATTTTGAGAATGTTATGCAAAATAAGTGGAGAGAGAGGGGCTCAATTGAAAAAATTTTCAAACAAAAGTTGTAGCTTGAAGTATCACTAATACTTTTGGCCATGACAAAAATTTCGATTGGACCCCTCCCTCCCCTCCAATTTTGGATAATCCAACTCATTCAAATACATTATTAAAAACAGGGAGAGGTAAGGGGCCCAATTGAAAAAATTTTCAAACAAAAGTTGTAGCTTGAAGTACTAGAAATAATTTTGGTTATAATAAAAATTTCAATCAGACCCCTCCTTCCCCACCAATTTTGAGTAATATAATTTATTCACACTCATCCAAAATACATAATTAAAAACTGTGAGGAGGTAAGAGGCCCAATAAAAAAAAATTTCATAAAATTTTAGCGCAATATTTGCGGTGACCAAATTCGTGATTTCGCGATGGCTCTTCCAAGAATTTGGCGAAACTATTGAATGGAATTTTATAATTTTTTGATATATTGTACAGAATAGTACACCTCAGATCACCTCAGAACCCTTTTTTGAATTTTTCATTTTTTGAGGTGAAAAAAGAGGGGTGTACTGTAGAATAGCTATATTTCTATTTACACTTGAAAAATGAAAAAAAGGGCTCTGAGGTACGAGGTTTTTTATTCAAAAAATGAAGTTTCGAGTTAGAAATGAATTGTTTTCGTAAGTTTTAAACTGATAAAACTATCCTGTATCAATGATCGCTAGGTTATCTGGGTCCCACAAAATCTGTGATTTTATTCTATGCCAAGGCGCGTCCATGTTTATTATCCAATGTCTATGAGCGCAGTCAAGTTTTTCCTCTTGACGTCGTGTTTTTTCCATGAGTTTTCCGCGACTTTTTTTCACAGTTTTCCCCATTTTTCACGAGGGGGGCTGGGTCATTCATCATTCAAATTCTTGCACGGTTTCATTTTCATTTCAAGCTGGACAGGTGGTGATAGGCTACTCCACGGGGAAAGAAATTTTTTTTTAATATGTAGTAGAAAAAACCTTCAAATTTCATTAGTTTTTTTTGGTTTAGATTATTTTATGCGAATTTCTTTGAATTTTTTTTTGTTGATAATTTTGTATCCCATGGGTTGTCGGGTCATCCACTGGTGCAGTGGGTTCTAGCTAAAATCCAAGCTACTCGGAAATGAAGCTCAGCGAAGATTTTCTAATCGTGTTTTTCCCATTTTCTATTTTTATTTTTTAGAAACCTGTTGAATTTTGTCATTAAAAAATTTTAACATGCTTTTTTCAAAATTATTTTTTTTTCACATTATATGAAAATTTTTTTAGAAAATTGTTTTTGCATTCGTTTTTTTCCCATGAGTTTTCCGTTACTTCTCACAGCTTTTCCCATTTTTCATGACGTGGGGGACTGGATCATCCATCATTCAAATTCCTGCACGATTTCATTTCAAGCTGGACAGAGGGTGATAGGCTACTCCACAGGGAAGGGAAATTTTTTTTAATAGTAGAAATTTTTTTTTTCAATTTTTCATAGTAGGTACAAGGTACATGCATGCTACATACATTTACATACGTACATACCAGTACAGTACATTAGGCGACGGGGCTTGAATTTTTTCAAGTATGAATTTTCCGGGGGAAGGGGAATATTTTTTGTACTTTTTCCACGGGCCCACTGGGTTGTAGCTAAAACTCTACATACTCAGAAAATCGTCAGAAAAGGAGGGCAACCAACTTTTTCTACTCATTTTTTTCATGAGTTTTTCGTGGGTTTTCAACGTTTTTTTTTTTTTTTTTTTTTTTTTGTATTTTCAATTTTAGATTATGAGACGGGTCCACAGGGTCGTAGCTAAATTGCTAAAATCCAAACTATTTGGAAATGAAGCTCAGTGAAGTTTTTCTACTCAGGTTTTTTTGATTTCTTCCCTGAGTTTTCAGTGATTTTTGATCGTTTTTTTTATTTTTCATTTTTTTAATTTTGTCATTAAAAAATTCTAACATGTCATTGTTTTTTTTTCAAATTTCATTACTTTTTTTTAGATTTATGAGAATTTTTTAAAGAAATCATTTTGATTTTGATAATTATTTTTGTACTTCACGGGTTCAATTCGTTGCAATAATTTCAACCTTCAAATTTCATTATTTTTTTTTTGTTTAGATTTATGCGAATTTCTTTGATTTTTTTAAATATAATTTTGTACCCCATGGGTTGTCGGGTCATCCACTGGCCCAGTGGGTTCTAGCTAAAATCCAAGCTACTCGGAAATAAAGCTCAGTGAACATTTTCTAATCGTGTTTTTCCCATCAGTTTTTCGTGATTTTTCATCGTTTTTTTTCTATTTTTAAACCTGTTGAATTTTGTCATTAAAAAATTATAACGTTCTTTTTTTCAAAATTCATTTTTTTTTTACATTTATGAAATTTGTTTAAAAATTAGTTTTTTTTAATGAGGTTTTCGAAATATTTCATCATTTTTTTAAAATTATTATTTTTTTTGAACCTTTTGATTTGAATTTCGTCTTTAAAAAATTTCAACAAATTTTTTTTCCAGATAATAAAATTATATAAAAACTTTCTCATGCACATATTTTTTTCATGTTATTTTTGATATTTATTTTTTCTCCTTTTTTCAAGGATCCAGTATTGTTTCTACGGGTCCACTAGTACAGAAATACTCGGTTATTTCGCTTCTAATCACCTAGTTTTGTGCCGTGTTTCTTTGAGTTTCTTACGTGAATCCAACTATAGACGTTAGCGCTCCAATTTGATTTGAACTTTTTAAAAACTTATTGGCTACCAATTATAATGATACTTACTTTGCAACGTAACTGCGTAGAAACCATCAACAAAAAAAATTGAATTACCATAATTATTGATTATAATATTACTCATTGCCACCAATTCAATACAAATACCGAGCAATTATGTACGCTACTTGCTACTTGTAACTAAAACTAATATTGTATACTTATCGGTAGTAAATATTCAAAAATACTACTTGAAAGGTTTCAGATATAGACTCACCATCATAATTGTGGTATTTACTCGTGGTAGTATTACGATAGTTATCGCGCTTGAATCTATGCCTGTTGATAAGGAATGCTTTGGGCATGACTGACGAAGTACATACATATAAGATAACTTTTACTCTATATTTTTACCACATGTACACTTGTTGTATAAAATTTGAACACACGCGCAGTTGAAAATTTCAAAATCGAATCGAAATACGCGATCGAAGTACTACGTACGTATGATTTGGGATGCAAATTTCAAATTTACGCGATGGCGATGCAATGTCGTATGCAATATGCATCAGCAAAAGCAACTAGTGTGCGCGAGTAAGAGACTTTAGAGTTGATCGTATTGAAAAATCTTTCTAGACAACGAATTTTTTACCCTAACGAGCGGGTGCGTGTGTACTGTGAGTAAACTAAATACGGATATTTATAAATAAACCTTCCAATGTGTCCGATTCGCTCTCCTGTGTTGTTTGGCACGCGCTCCCAAGTCTTTACTTTTAAACGTACCGGCGGCTACCGGTAGCGACAGCGAGCTGTTGTGCAGCCTCTCGCAGTATCTATCTGCATCTGCATCTGCGCCATGCCGTCGTACCCTTTATTTAGCCGAAGCCGAACCATGAACCAAACTGATCAACCGAATGTGGAGTGAATAGTGAATTGAACTCGAAACGATCACGAGGACAAGAACAGGGAACAGACCCCCGCACCATCCCCGGCCGCACTGTATTGGCTTTTTATTTACGTACACGTGACCACCTGTTGATTACGCCACGCGCTTATTTTCAGTATTTTTCCAACCAACCAGCTGGCTGCCTGTGCCTGGGCCTGGCTGCATTTTCTATATTCAAATCAAAACTCTCATTGTTTTTGTGTGGACATAAAAAATCAACTAGTGGACCCGTGGAAACGGTACTGGATCCTTGGAAAAAGTAGAAAACATAAATAAATATCAAAAATGACATGAAAAAATAAGACGAAATTCAAATCAAAAGGTTCAAAAAAAAAAAAAATTTTAAAAAAATGATGAAATATTTCGAAAACCTCATTAAAAAAAACTAATTTTTAAAAAAATTTCATAAATGTAAAAAAAAAATGAATTTTGAAAAAAAGAACGTTATAATTTTTTAATGACAAAATTCAACAGGTTTAAAAATAGAAAAAAAACGATGAAAAATCACGAAAAACTGATGGAAAAAACACGATTAGAAAATGTTCACTGAGCTTTATTTCCGAGTAGCTTGGATTTTAGCTAGAACCCACTGGGACAGTGGATGACCCGACAACCCATGGGGTACAAAATTATATTTAAAAAAATCAAAGAAATTCGCATAAATCTAAACAAAAAAAAAATAATGAAATTTGAAGGTTGAAATTATTGCAACGAATTGAACCCGTGAAGTACAAAAATAATTATCAAAATCAAAATGATTTCTTTAAAAAATTCTCATAAATCTAAAAAAAAGTAATGAAATTTGAAAAAAAAAACAATGACATGTTAGAATTTTTTAATGACAAAATTAAAAAAATGAAAAATAAAAAAAAACGATCAAAAATCACTGAAAACTCAGGGAAGAAATCAAAAAAACCTGAGTAGAAAAACTTCACTGAGCTTCATTTCCAAATAGTTTGGATTTTAGCAATTTAGCTACGACTCTGTGGACCCGTCTCATAATCTAAAATTGAAAATACAAAAAAAAAAAAAAAAAAAAAAAAAAACGTTGAAAACCCACGAAAAACTCATGAAAAAAATGAGTAGAAAAAGTTGGTTGCCCTCCTTTTCTGACGATTTTCTGAGTATGTAGAGTTTTAGCTACAACCCAGTGGGCCCGTGGAAAAAGTACAAAAAATATTCCCCTTCCCCCGGAAAATTCATACTTGAAAAAATTCAAGCCCCGTCGCCTAATGTACTGTACTGGTATGTACGTATGTAAATGTATGTAGCATGCATGTACCTTGTACCTACTATGAAAAATTGAAAAAAAAAATTTCTACTATTAAAAAAAATTTCCCTTCCCTGTGGAGTAGCCTATCACCCTCTGTCCAGCTTGAAATGAAATCGTGCAGGAATTTGAATGATGGATGATCCAGTCCCCCACGTCATGAAAAATGGGAAAAGCTGTGAGAAGTAACGGAAAACTCATGGGAAAAAAACGAATGCAAAAACAATTTTCTAAAAAAATTTTCATATAATGTGAAAAAAAAATAATTTTGAAAAAAGCATGTTAAAATTTTTTAATGACAAAATTCAACAGGTTTCTAAAAAATAAAAATAGAAAATGGGAAAAACACGATTAGAAAATCTTCGCTGAGCTTCATTTCCGAGTAGCTTGGATTTTAGCTAGAACCCACTGCACCAGTGGATGACCCGACAACCCATGGGATACAAAATTATCAACAAAAAAAAATTCAAAGAAATTCGCATAAAATAATCTAAACCAAAAAAAACTAATGAAATTTGAAGGTTTTTTCTACTACATATTAAAAAAAAAATTCCTTTCTCCGTGGAGTAGCCTATCACCACCTGTCCAGCTTGAAATGAAAATGAAACCGTGCAAGAATTTGAATGATGAATGACCCAGCCCCCCCCCTCGTGAAAAATGGGAAAAACTGTGAAAAAAGTCGCGGAAAACTCATGGAAAAAACACGACGTCAAGAGGAAAAATTTGTCCTACTCTTTTGCCCCAAAAAAATGTTTTTCTTCCAATCGGCGACAACGAAAAATCAAAAAAAATAAAACGGTTCCGTTTAAAACGGCGAAGACTAAAAGTCAAAAAAAAAAACCTATTTTTCATGGGGAAGAAATCCTTTGATATTCGCCGCGACTATTTTCATATAATTAGATAAGATTGATACGTTCGCGCCTTTAAGGGCTTTGAGAAAGGTGATATGAGAAATTTTCTCAATTTTTATAGATTTTCAATCAACAGGTCGTGTTTTGCAAGTTGCATTGCATGACCCAATCGTCGTTTTCAGCTTCGATTAAAAAACAAAAAATCTTCAGTCCCTTACTTATTTGAACCTTTATAAGTAGAACTGGGCCAAATTGTTCATTTTTAGGTTGTAAAATATGCACCCCCCCCCAAAAAAAAAATTAATTTCAAAATATTCCTGAAAAATAATTTTATCTAAAATCACATTCACAAAAAACTAGATATAGCTCATGATGAAAAATTTTATTTGAGCAATTTTTTCAAAGAAATTGAATTTAGAGAAAATTTGAAATTCTCACCAGTACTTGGCAAAAATGATTTTTTTTTCAAAAATTGGAATAATTGAAAAATTCAAAAATTTTGCGTCAGAACGACTCAAAATGGACCCGAATAATGAGAAAAACATTTCTTGGACAATTTTTTCAAAGAATTTGAATTTGTGAAATTTTCCATGTAAAAGCACCACGAAACTTTTATGCATGGCAAAAATGAATTTTTTCCAAAAATGCGAATTATTGAAAAATTCAAAATCTTTCAGTCAGAACCTCTCAGAATTGACCCGAATAATGAGAAAATAATTTTTTCGAGCAATTTTCTCCAAGAAATTCAATTTAAGGAAGATGTGAAAGTCCCCATGTTATGAGCACCACTCGTGCTAATTAGGTACATTGTGAAATGAGTTTTTTTTTCAAAAATGGGAATAATTGAAAAATTCAAAAAATTTTCATCAGAATCTCTCAGAATAGACCCGAATAATGAGAAAAAGTTTTATTTGAACAATTTTTTCAAAGAAATTCAATTTAAGGAAAATTTGAAATTCACCATGTAAAAATGTTCGTTAAAAAACCGGACCTTTTTACATGGCAATTTTTTTTTCCAAAAATGGGAATAATTGAAAAATTTAGAATTTTTTCATCATAACCTCTCAGAGTGATCCCGAATGATGAGAAAAAAAATTTCTGACAATTTTACCAATTAAAATGAATTTTGGTAAATTGTGAAATTTTTCCCATTGCAAATTTCGAAAATTGGAATAATTGAAAAATTCAAAAAATTTTCGTCAGAACCTCTCAAAATGGACCCGAATAATGAGAAAAAATTTTAATTGAGCAATTTTATCAAAGATATTGAATTAAGGGAACATTTGAAATTCTCACCAGTATATACCTACTTGGCAAAAATTATTTTTTTTCAAAAGTTGGAATAATTTAAAAATTGAAAATTTCTTAGTCCGAACCGCTCAGAATGGACCCGAATGATAAGAAAAAAAAATTTTGACCAATTTTTTCAAAGAAATTAAATATGTGAATTTTCCCATGGAAAAGGCTCCGCGAAAAACCCGGTTCTTCTTACATGGCAAAAATGAATCTTTTCCAAAAATGCGAACAATAAATTGAAAAATTCAGAATTTTTTCATCATGACCTCTCAGAGTGAACCCGAATGATGAGAAAAATTTTTGGCAATTTTTCCAATAAAATTGAATTTAGGGAAAATGTGAAATTGCCCATTGCAAAATGATTTTTTTCAAAAATGGGAATTATTGAAAAATTCAAAAAAATTTCGTCAGAACTTCTCAGAGTAAACCCCAATGACGAGAAAATATTTTTTTTGACCCATTGACAAAAGATATTTTCCCCAGAAATGCCAATAATTGAAAAATTCAGAATTTTTCATCATAACCTCTCAGAGTAAACCCCAATGATGAGAAAAAAAAATTAGTCAATTTTTCCAATAAAATTGAATTTTGGGAAAATGTAAAGTTGTCCATTGCAAAACGAATTTTTCAAAGATTGGAATAATTTAAAAATTAAAAATTTTTACGTCACAACCTCTCAGAATAGATCCGAATAATGAGAAAAAATTTTATTTGAGCAATTTTTTCAAATACATTCAACTTTATAAAAATTTGAATTTCACCATGCAAGGTACGATTTGGCACTTATTACATGGTCAATTTTTTCAAGAATGGAAATAATTGAAAAATTCAGAATTTTTCATCATAACCTCTCAAAAAAACCCGAATGATGAGAAAACATTTATTTCGACAATTTATCCAATAAAATTGAATTTTGAGAAAATTTGAAATTGCCCATTGGAAAATGAATTTTTTCAAAAATGCGAATAATTGGAAAATTCAGAATTTTTTCATCATAACCTCTCAGAGTGAACCCTAATGATAAGAAAAAAAAATTGTTGTCAATTTTTCCAATAAAATTGAATTTTAGGAAAATGTAGATAAAGTTGCCAATTGCAAAACGATTTTTTTTCAAAGATTGGAATAATATAATAATCTTAAATTTTCACGTCACAACCTCTCAGAATAGACCCGAATAATGAGAAAATTTTTTATTTGAGCTATTTTTTCAAATATATTCAACTTTAGTAAAATTTGAATTTCACCATGTAATAAGTATCATATTGGCACTTATTACATGGTCAATTTTTTTCAAAAATGGGAATAATTGAAAAATTCAGAATTTTTTCATCATAACCTCTCAGCGTGAACCCGAATGATGAGAATTTTTTTTTGACAATTTCTCCAATAAAATTGAATTTTGGGAATATGTGAAATTGCCCATTGCAAAATGATTTTTTTCAAAAAATGGGAATTATTGAAAGTATTCTAAATTTTTTCGTCAGAACCTCTCAAGATGGAGCCGAATAATGAAAAAAAAATTAGTTAAGCAATTTTGATCAAAGATATTGAATTTAGGGAAAATTTGAAATTCACCATTTTTACCTACCATTACCTATCTTCTTTTTTTTTTTTAATATTTCAAAATTTTCCTGAAAAACCCTATCAAAAATAAAATACAAAGTTTTACAAAAAAAAGTCAATTTTTTTAAAAAATCCTAAAAACTTTCTCGAAAAAAAAATATTTAAAAAAAAATTTCCTTGAAAAAAAAATTTAAGAATCAAAGACCACAAATTTTTAAAAACTCACACAAATCCCTCTAAAAAAATTTTCCCAAAGAAACAATTTCAAAAATTTCTAAAATCACAAACAGTTTGTAATTTGTTTTGAAGTGAATTTTCAACATTTCACTAAATAAACCCATCAATTTTTTTTAAATTTCAAAAAATTGTGTATCAAAAATTTTTAAAGAATTCACACGGCATGCATGGCATTCTCCAATTTTTTTTCTAAAAGGAACAATTTCGAAAATTTTCTGAATAAAAATACCTATAACTAGTAAAAAGTTCTTTCAATTTTTCCTTATAAAAATGGCAAAAAAAAAACGTATAAACTTTTTTTAAAAGGAAGAATTAATTTGAATTTTTTCGAGAAAAAAATTCAAAATTTATTTAAAAAAATTAATAAATAAGTTTTATTAATTTCACAAAAAATTCTCAAATTTTTTTGAAAAAAGAAACATTAAAAATATGTTCTGCCTTATTCAGCAGTTCAGCACTCGTATCATAAGTAATATACTTGTATAAATTTTTGATTTCTCCAGCAAACAGACTAGATTTATGTAGATCCGTTTATCAAGTTGTGATCGTAATCATAATGACGATTTTTTTTTAACAATCTGCGAAATTCTTCGACTAAGTATAGGTATTAGGTATATACGTATATTTGGCGTTTGTCCCAAAACCACCGTTTGATTCAAGTTGGCGCGAGAAGTTTAGGTAGAGCAGAGCTCGTTTACAAATATCTCCACTTACGTATGTACTTTCATTCGCCATTCTAACAAGTGTGCTTAAAAATAAACTTTAAACGTGTTCACGTGCGTAGAAACGAAAACGAAGCAGCGTAACATGTGCAGGGCCAGGGTGGCAGCCGGCAGGGTACGGTGCGCAAAGCGCAAGCAATTATGATACGTATAATACATTCGCAGCTCGCAAAGTCTTAATCATCAGTAGCAATAATTTGTTGATTTACTTCAGAAAGTAATATTATAAGCCCTTATAGAACTTGGTATGATGATGCAAAGTACCTATCGTGCTTATCTGCCCCAATGAGAACCCTTCCCTCTCCACAGCTCCCCTTCACCTTCCTTCTTCCTTCTGTCTTCTTATATGTAGGCCTTTTCGAATCTCGAGAGTCGAGACTACTCGAGACACAAATCGTGATCGCGAAATAAATTTTCACCGAAATACTTGGGTCGAGTGCGCGTTATCACGAATAATTGAATGTAAGAACGGAAAAATTCGAATGTCGAGCCGCGTGTAAACGGTATGCCAGATTTAGCAGCGAGTTTAAGTTGGATTATTCGAAAAAATTTAGGTACTTAATTAATAGTCTGTAGACTGAGCTCGAAGCCTGATCGATGTCGATTTACTAGTCAGTTGTACACATGCACAGTAGCACAGCACATGCAAGGCACGACACTAGTAATAGTAAATGAAAGTAGGTAAACGAGTTGGCAGTGGCAGCTAGAAGAGAGTGAAGGTGAAGAGACTTTCAACTTGACGTAGGTAGGCAGGCAGGCAGAGGTAAATACGAATATGTGAGAAATATTTACTTTTACTATGTGCCTCTGCCTCTGCCTTTCCCCATTTCCCCTTTGAGAAGCCCCGTTTATTTATCTGTGTCCTGTTTACCCGAAGTAAGCGCCTCGTATTATCTTTTCAGCACATGAACGTGTCATTGTTGTGACTGATTAAGATAACGCCGCGATTATTCTTCAATATGAATATTTCAATTGGTTGAGCGATAATCCGAATAATTATCACGTTTTTTACGTAATTATATCAGCCAATTGGTGGTATATTTTTCTGGCATATGCCATGTTTGAACGCTAAGAATCAGAAGACTAGTGCAACTAATAGCTAGAGAAATTTTTCTATAGCCAAAAATTGAGATTTTAACCCCTTCCCCCCTCCCTCCCTCTCAAAAAAGAGTAATTTTTCATTCTAAAAAATTGAAAACTTGTTTTATTCCATTCCATACAAGCTAAATAAAATGAGAAATTTTCCATTTCGAAAAAACAGAAATATTGTTACTTCAAAAAATTAAAATAATTTTTATTTTTAAAGAAATTGCTTCAAAAAATTCAAAAACTTCCTAATGAGCCTACTCATAGTCCAGCACTCGAAAAAAATTGGAAAATTTTTGGCTCGAAAAAATTGAGAAAAGTTTATATTTTCAAAAAATTAACGAAATTCTTCGTTTTCAGAAAAGTTGAGAAAATTTTTTATCGCTCCATTTTGTTGAGAAAAAAAAACAGAAAAATTCAGAAATGTTTTTATTTCAAAATATTTGAGAAATTCTTCAAAAGGCAAAAAATTGAGAATTTTTTACCCCCCTTTCCCCCTTCTTTAAAAATGTTTTACTCCAAAAAATTGAGGAATTTTTTATTTCAAAATTGAAAAAAAATTATTTCGCACAGTTGTTCGAAACAAAAAATTTAGAAAAATTTATAAATGTTGTTTTAAAATAATTGAGAAAATTGAGAATTTTCTACCCCAGCCACTTCCAAAAAATTGAAGAGTTGTTTTATTCTGTACAATTTTTGAGAAATTGTTAATTCAAAAATTTAGGAAATTTTTGATTACAAAATAAAATATAATAATAATAGAAAAATAATAATAATAAACAGAAATGGTCAATTCAAGTACCTAAATGAAGTTGAAAAAAAAAACTTGAAAATTTTTTTTCTGCTCTAAAAAAATTGGGAGATTTTTTAATCAAACAAAATTCCTTAGGTAGGTAATTGAAATTTAAAAAAAAAACTCCAAAATTTAAATTTTTTGCTCTAAAAAATCAGGAGATTTTTCAATCCAAAAAAATTACAAATTTCATTATCTTCAAAAAAAAAAAATAAATGTTTTTATTCAAAAAAAAAAAAAAAAAAAATGTTTCACTCCAAAACATTAAAAAAAATTTACTACTAAAAACTAAATCAATTGTTTTAGGTACTCTAAAAATTAAGAAAATTTCCACTTCAAAAAATTTTTTTAAAATTTTTGTTCATGAAAAAATACGAAGGAAACTTTTAAGTAAATATAATTAAGGTTCCTAACATCGTTTCAAAATATATGTAGGTATCAGGAGTTTTTTTTCATTACCTACTTACAAAAAAATTGAGAAATATTTTACTTCAAAAAAATAGAAAATTTTCTATTTAAAAAAAAAATCAAATTAATTCTGAGATTTTTTTATTCTGAAAAAACTGAAAATCGTTTACTCCCCCCCCCCCCCAAATCGTACATATTTTCACAAAATAAAAAAATATATATTATACCTATTATAGAAAAAATTAAAATATAAATATTTATCTCCAAAAAAAGGAGAGATATTTTTTATTCCAAAAGAATTTTGAAAATTTCTTAGGTTACTTCAAAAAACTGAAAAATTTTCAATTAAAAAAATTGAAAAAATTACTTCAAAAAATCTATAAAATATGTTTTTTGTTTAAAAAAATCTAAAATAAATTACTCTTAAATTTAAAAAATATACCTATGTACCTATCATAAACTTTTTTATTAAAAAAATCACTCTACAAGAATTTTGAAAATTTCTTACTCCTAAAAATTGAAAAAATGTTTCACTCCCAAAAAAATCGTAGATAGATATTTTCAATATCAGAAAAATTCAGTGATTTTTTTTTATTCCAAAAAATACAGAAATTTTCATCTGCAAAAAAATGAGAGGTACGTATATTTTCCTTTTCCCAAAGTTCATTTTGAAATAAGTATTTCTATACTCCAAAAAAATTATATTTTTTTTTTTCAAAGAAATGGAGATTTTAACGCAAATTAGTGTGAATTTAATTTTTAAATTTTCTGATTTTCTGGGGTAGCTCATTTCACCATACTGAAATCTTCGATGCAGTTGAAGCAGCCAAGCTACTGCTGTTTTAATTTTATTGAATTTAATCGCCCTTTTTGCGGCTGCTCGTCCAATTTTCATCAAACCAGAAAGAAGGAAAATATTTCATATTGTAAAATTGGTATTTATTTAGACGATTACATTGAGAGAATATCGAATATTCAAAGTATTTCATTGCTAAATTCTTGTGGCATCACACAGCTGGTTTACGTAAATGATTCGCAGCAAGCGAGGCAATTGTTTCTATAAAATGGTAAAAATTGCCCAATAATCAACGGAGACGATTTGAATTTGAAATTAGTAATGTTCATTCATGTTATACTTTATGTTTACTACATAGTTGTTACAACCTTGCCTGGTGGTATTGTTGACAAATGGTTCTTCATTCCTTCTTTTTTTTTTTTTTTTTTTTTTTTTTTTGCTGACGAAGTGCCATGATTTGATGGATGAGCAATGAGTAATGAGCATTATACGAGTATGTAGGCAGGCAGAGATCGTAGATTTTACAGTATTATACGGTTGAAAGTGAGATTCGTAGATTTTTGAAGATAGGTATAATAATAATAAATGGTGTCACTGTCGTCTCGTCTACCAATACCACCTCGTATTTCTATTTTGTAGTAGATATCCACTACTGTCTGTTTACTATACCCTATTTACATATTACTGCGGCTTATCTATATACAGCAACCTGTTCGTGGTACTTAACTTATATTCCATTCCCCTACTTATCAAACTAATTACAATGAACACTAACGCCAAACGACTCAGGTTGGTGGTTATTCAATCAGGGCAACCTTATCAGTCGGTATTCTACTCGTATTATTTTCAGTACCACTGCCAGTCAATCGGACCGTGAACACAGGTATTATGGTCGTGTTTGCGTTTGCTCGGCCTCTCATCTTCTCGTCAATATATACCTGTTATCTATATTTATGTATATTTCGTGTCGTAAATCGCCATGTAAAATTTTAATAATTTTTTAAATCTTAAAGACGTACTACGCAGTTTGGTTATTTTTAAATTTTTTATTTTATTTTGTCGGATTCGATTTTCTATTTTTGTGCAAAATATTGTGATTTATTGTCGCCAATCTGGCCAAAAAAAAAATCATCCTAAAGGAAAATGGAAGATCAAAAAAAAGTAAGTTACCATCAATATTGGTTTTTTATCGATATTTGGTAGGATCTTTTGTATACATAGACTCGACTGTCTATCCAAGTAAAGTAGGTATTTTTGACTTGAATTACGCCAGATTAGGAGAAGGTACGATTTTCCTTGTGTCGTGATAGGCTGACAAGCTGACGTGAGTGTGGTGACGCTGACGGTGAGGTGACCGTGGCCGTAATCTTACGAAAAGGGAAAACGACGACTCTATTTTATTATAATTGACACAACGATGGGACGCGACGCGACGCTGCGCTGATTGTACTGTACCTACAGTAACTTGTTGTGTCGAAATCAACCGGCTGAACTAATTGGTAAATTGTACACGAAGTACGAACACGATAGGGTTAGGTATTGATCGATGTTTTCAAATCATTACTACGAGTAATCGAACAAGACAAGAAGTCCTCTACCTTGGTGCTGTTAACAAGTTGTATTTTACAAAACAACTTATTTTTCAAGAATAGTTGTAAATGGATTAGTATTCATTTACTTGTAGCAACGCTTCAATGTGATAACAACTTGTTCTTCAGAAATTGTTGTCAGTAGATAAGTATTCTACAACTTTGAATACTTTGTAGTTGGAAAATTTTCAATGGACAAGTATTCAACTGAATACTTGGACTTATTGACGAAAGTTTCAGACCATTATTATCTCACTATATCGTATTTTCATACAACTTGAAAAAATTCAGTAACTCGTTTTGTAAAATGATTTTTTTTTATAAATTCACTCTTGGATTATGTAAATCATGATTCATGAAACATACAGGTCTCCAAAGTATTCTTTTAAAAAGTTGAAATTTTAAACATTTTTTAGGATTGTTTTCCATCTCATTTTTTAAAGAAAATCGTACCCTTCTCACGATGGATAACGCCAAATTTATTTTGATAATTCATAAACAGTTGTTTTTTTGCTGCCCCATCGATCATCGTGGTCCTAGGCTTCCAGCATGACTGTATAAATAATTTGATTTAAAAATATAATAATATGAAATTGCAATTCGAAATAGAAATAGAAAACTTATCAGTAATTTTCCATCAAAAATGTACCAGAAATGCTTCAAAATTATGATGAATTTTGAGTTTTGCCCCTCCCCTCGAAGACCCAGTTGAGAATTTTTCGAAAACGATATCAAAAACGAATTCAGGAAGTAAGAAAACCTTAATTTGTATACCCCACATGTCATTTTTGTTAATTTTGAGTTTTGCCCCTCCCCCCTCGAAGCCCCTATTGAGAATTTGTCAAAATCGATATCAAAAACGGATTCAGCACCTAGGAAAACCTAGATTTACACACCCCACATGCCATTATTGGTAATTTTGAGTTTTGCTCCTCCCCCCTGAAGCCCCTTTTGGGTCTAGAGTCAAAATAAAATGAAAAATGGATTCAGCGCTGCGGAAAACCCCCACAAGCCGATTTTCACAGTTTTGCATGCAGTTGTGAGATTTTTATCCATTCAGAAATTTTGAGGGTCATTTTGATACTCGCAGATATAGTGTGTTGTGAATAAGCATGTTATAAATACTCATTTTGTACCTCACATTTTGTGAATACTTGCTGTAATAAGTTGTGAATAGTTATACTATTATGTATTGTTGTGAACATGTTATGTATATCATGTATTTATTATAGTGAGTAGTTATACCTCAGTTAGTTGTTACAAGTTAGTTGACACTATCACAACTTGAAGGTATCAACAGTAATCGAAGATTTGTTTTTGGTAGTTGGCCTGATTACTTGTATTAGGAATATACTTGAGACAACTCATACCTAAAATAAGTTGTTACAAGTTGGCATAACACCTTCGAATTTACAACTTATCATAAATTCTACTTGTGAGAACTTGTAGTTTTCCGCAAGGGATAGGTAATTGATATACATTATTAGTCCTCATCCCAACTAACGAGGTACTATCCACTTCTTACCTTACTCGAAAAACTGAATCCTACCTACCTAGAGTCAGTCACCGAGCCTACTTGAAAATACGAGTATAATAGAGCTTGTAATTCATTCATAGAGTCGAGTCGAGACGTCGAGAGACACGTCGCTGGTAATAAATCTTAATTAATTTCAAATAAGTGTACTTACGCGTTTGATGATTGTTAATACCATTGCACGTTTTTATTACCATTTTCACATGAGCGAAAAAAAAAAAATTTTTCAACGTCCTCGAGAATAAACGCGAATACCTGTACCTATGCGGTAAACTACGAGTACGAATAGTCGAGTACACGACGATGCGATGTGATGCGATGGTGTTGATGACGATGCGGCGAAACATATGTACAAAGTGTGCTTCCACAATATACACCCATACTGTTTTCTATATTTTGGTTTTGGTTTTGGTTAAACATCATTAATCGATTGTTAACCGATATCGAAGCGCAATTTTTTACGCCGCAGAGACCTAAATGGCAGTTGGCAGCTGTGAATTTGCTCGCACTTCCTCCCCCATCGTGTACCTATCGTAGTGGTTGTGTGCACTTGACTTGTGCAGAAGTATTTTCAATTTTTCACTCAGTGACGCTGGCGGTCCGAGTAAACGCTCGAATTAAATTCCTGTGTCGAGAACAGATCATACGATGGTTAATTTTATAATAAATTTAATTATTAATTAACGTAAATTTACCAACGAATTTATAATATCAGTTTTCTATTACTAATGATCTATAGATAAGTATACCTATCTAATGATATCAGTTTCTAGTCGATTTAATAATTTTTATTTGTTTTTTTTTTTCGCAGCCTTTGCCATATCCGAAGTCGGTGTTCTACATCGTAAGCAATGAATTCTGCGAACGATTTTCCTACTATGGAATGAAAAGTACGTTGGTAATTTACGATTACATACGATTTTACGTTATATGTTTATGTACCGACTAGTCGAGTGCCTACATGGCTGGCAAATTACACAGTACCTCGAACGCTCAAGCTACACTCAAAATTTAAAACATTAAATGAGCTACACTCTGCAGAATTGCAAAAAATATGCCAAAATTAAATACACATCGACGTGGACGTGTCAAAACCACGTATGTCGGGTTTTTCAGCAAAATCACTTTTTTGGGGTTTCTTATAGGAAAAAAATGGAGAAATCTAATTTTGATCACCTCGTATGTCGTAGTCGAATTCTAACGTTCCAATCGGCTTATTCACTTTTAAAAATCACGTAAGACGCGTGTATTTTTGGCGACGTTTTTTGTCTCTTCTGTAAAATTTTGATATTCCAACATACGTGGTTTTGACACGTCCACGTCGACATCATCTTTTAAAATCAAATGTTTTTATTTTTCTAGAATGAAAAATTCTGATTTTTTCAGCTTTTCTGTACTTAAGTATATTTACCTAGTAAAAAGAGCTTGCAGTTTTTCTGGGGTGAAAATTGTATTATTTACTCAGATTTTTAAAGAATAACATTCCTCAATATTTATACAGTGAAAATATTCCATAAATTTTGGTAGCAAAAGACGTCTCTACCTATTTCTTTTAACTTGTCTTTTTTCATGTTTTTTCTTAGTTTTTCTGGAAATAAAATTAAAAAAAAATTTTTGGAGAAAAATCTCTAGGTAATTATTTTTTTGAAACAAAAAATTGTTGTTTTTTTAAATCATTTTTTTTTTTAATATGTTCCTAAGATAGCAAATTTCCTTATTTTTTTCAGATTTTTTTTTTTCAAATTTCGAGGGTGAAAAATATATTCTTCAAATTTTAGAAAAATATATAGCTCAAATTTAAAAAAAATAAAATTTCTCAAATTTTTCTAAAATAAAAAAAATCTCAATTTTTACCTACAAAGTGAAAATATTCTAAAAATTTTGGTTAGCGAAAGAAGTCTCTCCTTTTATAATTTGTATTTTTTCATGTTTTTTCAAGTTTTTTTGAGATAAAAAATTCTTCAATTTTTTCAAGAAACAAAAAATTGTTGATTTTTTTAAAATATTTTTTTTCAATAATGTTTCTGAGATAGCAAATTTTCTGATTTTTTTTCATATTTTTCTGGGCTGAAAATTTCTAAAAATTTTGTAGAGAAATTTTTTCATATTTTTTTTTTTGAATTTCTGGGGTAAAAAATATATTCCTCGAATTTTTGAAAAATAGGTAAGATTACTCAAATTTTTCTGAAATAAAAAAAAAATCTCAATTTTTATAATGTGAAAATATCCTATAAATTCTGGTAGCAAAAGAAGTCTTCATTTATGTAATTTGTCTTTTTTCCATGTTTTTTCTAAGATTTTCTGAGATAAAAAACTCTTCACAATTTTTTTAAAGAAAAATGTTTAGCAATTAAGTGTTTTTGAAACAAAAAATTGTTGATTTTTTTTAAAGTAATTTTTTTCAATATGTTCCTGAAATAGCAAATATTCTGAGTTTTTTTCTCATTTTTCTGGGCTGAAAATTTCAAAAAAAGTTGTAGAATTCTTTTTTTTTCAGATTTAAAAAAAATTAATTCTAGACTTTTTCAATTTTTTTTTTGATTTGTTTTTTAGAAAATGAAAAAAGTTGTTAGGTAGGTAATGTATTTAAAATCAAAAACTTTTTTTTTTTGGAAAAAATCTTATATTTTTTTCAAAGAAAATTTTTGAATTTTTTTACAATGAAAAATTATACGATTTTATTTGCGGAGAAAATCCTCGAGTTTTTGTAGAAAAACATCAATTTTTTCAAATATTTTTCGTTTCGAAATTTTTTGTATCCTAATTTTAGAGTGAAAATATTTCTCTAATCATTTGGAGAGTAAAATATCTCAATTTTTTGAAAAACCAATCTTTAATTTTTCGGAGACATAAGATTTTCTACTTTTTAGTTTTTTTCCAATTTTCTCTTTAGTAGGTAAAAATTTCCAATTTTTGTCAAATTCGGTATGTTTTTTCATTTTTATTTTTATTGTTATTTTCATTTTTTTTTTTTTTTTTTTTTTTGGAATAAAAAAACATGTTTCTCAATTTTTTGAAAATTCTTCTCTTAAATATAGAATACATACATTATTTAAATTTAAAGTTTTTTTTTGTTTTTTGAAAAAAATGTTAAGTACCTATTTTTATAAAATGAAAAGCACCCTCCAGTTTATTTTTTATTTTTCTTAAATTAGAAATTTTAATTTTTTTAAAATGAAATTTCTTCAAAAAATTTCTTTGTATCAATTTTTTAATAAAATTTTTCTGTATTTTCAAGTCATTTTTTTCTATTTTTCTTATTTTTTTCAATTTTCCCAAATTAAAAGAAATTTGAAAAAAAGTTATTTCGGAAACATTGATAAAAAAATTCACTTTGAATTTTTTTCCCAAAATTCTTTTACTTTGAGAAAATTGAAAAAAAATCAGAAAAATAGAAAAAAATGACTTGAAAATACAGAAAATTTTCATTAAAAAAATGGATACAAAGAAATTTGAAAAAATTAAGATTTCTAATTCAAGAAAAATAAAAAATAAACTGGAGGGCGCTTTTCATTTTATAAAAATAGGTACCTACCTATTTTTTTTTTTCAAAAAACAGAAAAAAAACTTTAAATATGTAATAAAGTAAAAGAATTTTGAAGTGAATTTTTTCATCAATATTTTTTTCAAATGAAAAAAATTCTCAATTTTTTTAAATTAATTTTAATTTCATTTTTCTGTAGTGAAAATATTTTCAACGTGTCATTGGAGGAACAAGTTTCTAAAATTAATTTTTTGAGAAACCATCTCTTCCTTTTTTGATAAAAAAAATTCCATTTTTTTAAAAAATTATTTAAGTGAGAAAATTTTACAATTTTTCAATAGGTTGGCCTATTATTTTTTTCTTGAAATGAAAAAAATTTCTTCATTTTTTGGAGAAATTAAACTCCAATCTTTTTGAGGTTAGAAAATTTCGAATTTTCGAAATTTAAAAAGAGAAGAAAAATGTCCACCTTTCAGATAAGGAATACCTATTTCTCAAATTTTTAAAGAGAAAAAAAAAAAGATTTTTACTAACTTGGAAGAAAAAATTAAATTTTTCAAGTTTTCTTGCGATATTAAAAAAAATTACCTCAATTTTTTGGATTTTGAATTTTGTCACGAGTTCTTGTAAAGACTAAGTAGAACTAAAAGCTAAATTTTCTGTTCATTTTTCAGCTGTGTTGAGTTTATATCTGGTTGGAACATTGCATTACAGCGAAAATCAAGCGACTGTCTTATACCATGTCTTCGGCATGCTGTGTTATTTCTTCCCACTGTTCGGAGCCATGATTGCTGATTCGTTTTTGGGAAAATTTAAGTAAGCTCTATTTACTTAGGTACCTGTTTATTATTGAATTTTCGATTATTCGTGACGTTTGTACAAATTTATTTATTTTTCAGCACAATACTTTACCTATCGATAGTTTACGCTTTTGGAAGTATCGTACTGTCCTTCGCATCGACTGCTTTCGCAACCATACCATACACGTACGTATTCAATTTTATAATCTTCCATAAGTGTCTTTTTTTTCTACTAAAGTATCATCATTCTGTATGGTTTTTTTTTTTTTTTGCTACAGATCACTCAGCTTATTAGGACTGTTGTTGATAGCGATCGGTACCGGTGGCATCAAACCGTGCGTATCGTCATTCGGAGGAGACCAATTCGTTTTACCAGATCAGGCTTTACAATTGCAACGATTTTTCTCCATTTTTTACTTCTCCATTAACGCCGGATCGTTAATATCTACATTTTTTACGCCTATTCTAAGAAATGTAAAATGCCTCGATCAGCAAACCTGCTTTCCTTTGGCATTTGGTACTCCGGCCGTTTTGATGATTACTTCAGTAGGTAATGATGCGACTTCTGCGAGAAAAATCAGAGTCAACTGGTTGGCAAATTGTTTTAATTTTCTTGTATTTCTTTCCAGTGATTTTCGTTTGCGGAAAGAGACTCTACTCGATTAAAAAACCAAAGGAGAACGTCATTACGATATTTTTCAGTTGTATTACTGTAAGTTAAGATAGTCTTTTTAATGAATTAACACGTTGAGGCGACACTTGGTATTTTCATTTTTTTTAAAAACTATTTTGCGCCTGTTTCAGCACGCGTTGAAAAATAAAATGTTCAATGGGAGCCAAATTGAAAAGAAGAAGTACTGGTTGGAGTATGCTGACGATCGTTTCAGCCATCAACAAATCAACGACATTAAAGCCGTGTTGAAAGTCTTATATTTATTCATACCGGTGCCATTTTTTTGGGCTCTTTTCGATCAACAGGTTGGTATAACTTCTACGTATATTAGGGTGACCCTTATTTTACCTTTTTCGACTTTTTAAATGTCTTACCCTCCAAAGTGTGTTCATTTTATGAGAAAATAATTCCATATTTTTTATTTTTCCCCTAAATGAATTTTAACCCGTGCCAGATCACCCCCCCCCCCTTTTTTTTTTAGAAAAATGAAAAAAATTCACCGATTTTCAAAATCTTTCACTTTTTTGGAGATAACCCATCAAAGTTGTTCCTTGTCATAAGAATGAACTCCAAATTTTTTATTTTCCCTCCAACTTGATTTTAAGTGGTACTTGGGGCACCCCTAATTTTTCAAAAAAATCAAAAACAAATAAATTGAGCAAAATCCTCCCTATTAGCATTTCAAGTTGTTGCATTTCGTAAGAGAAAAATTCTCTATTTGTCATTTTTTCCCTAACTCAGTTCTAAGTGGACCCACAAGCCCCCCGAACTAAAAAAATTATGAAAAAATACCAATTTTTTTAATTTTTTCATTTTTTTGGTTCTAACCACTTCAAAGTCCTTCCATTTGGGGAAAAATGATTCTCAATTTTTTCATTTTTCTCAGCGTTATTGTAAGTGGCACCCCAGTGTCCCCTTGAAAAAAAAATGAGAAAATTCACGGAAATTGTTCACTTAAAATCAAGTTGGAGGGAAAATAAAAAATTAGGAGTTCATTCTCATGACAAGAAACAACTTCGATGGGTTATCTTCAAAAAAGTGCAAGATTTTGAAAATCTGTGATTTTTTTTCATTTTTCCAAAAAAAGGGGGGTGATCCGGCACGGGTTAAAATTCAGTTAGGGAAAAAATAAAAAAATAGGGAATTATTTTCTCATGAAATGAACACACTTTGGGGGGGGGGGGTAAGACATTTGAAAAGTCGAAAAAGGTAAAATAAGGGCCACCCTAACGTATATAATTTCAGTCGAAATGAGTACCTATAATTTTTGTGGATTTTTTGCGACAGGGCTCTCGATGGACGTTCCAGGCGACCAACATGGACGGCAGACTATTCGGATATTATATAAAACCCGACCAAATGCAAGTCATGAATCCGCTGCTCATATTGCTATTTATTCCAATTTTCGAACTGTACGTTTATCCGTTGCTAAAACGAATCAGAATCAAAAGACCGTTACAAAAGCTTACCCTTGGCGGTTTCATGGCTGCTGCGTCTTTCGTTTTATCTGCCTACGTCGAACATTACGTTGAGGTAATCACCGCGTGACGGTGTCGAGTGTTACACTATTACACTTGGCTTATGAGCTGTAATTTATGCCAGGTTTTTTACTAATTTTTCAGCAATCTCACGCGATAATTCCGTCTGTGGGAGAAGGACGCGTGCACTTGTTCAATTCGTTAAATTGTACAGTACATCTGAATCCAGCCATCCGAAATATCGATCATATTGGACCATTATCGGCTGCTGAGTTCCTGCATCTTCCTGTCAATCAATCAGAACTGATTACTTCTTCGATAACAGCTGATCAACCGTGCAGTTCGAAAGCTGCTGAAATTCAATTTTTGGTTTACGAAAAAAAGGTACGTACTTCTCATCTACACTTACTTACTGTTTATCTTGAGATTTTTTTTTCTTACGTGAAATTTATTTGTTGTGTTTCAGTCGAAATCGTATTTTATTTATAAAAAATCTGATCAAGAAGTCGATCTGTTTGCAACAAAAGATTTCGATAATTTGAGCAAGGATAAAGATGGAGTTGCTAAATTAAGGTACCTAACTACCCAAGTACCTATGTACCTGCTTAGTATGCCTAATTTCAAATTAGAAGAAAAGTGCAATATATTTGAAAACTCTTTCCGGATCGAATTAATAAATTAATTTACTTTTTTTTATTTATTACAGGGCTTTCTACGACAGTGCAAATTCTTCTCCTATTACACTGACCTTCTCCAGAGATGGTTATCAAAATAGTATAACACTTGAACCCAGAACATATTCTGAAAATATTGATCTAGACTCCGACGTGTAAGTGTTGTATTCTTCTCTCGTAGACAGGCCCGGTGAGAGGTGTGGACAAGGGTGACACAAGTCTTGGGCCCGGATTTTTATCCGACGAGACTCCGGATTTTCCCCTCTCACCTCATTGGGCTCTTGAGAATGGACCCAAACAATCAGGATATAATTTTTCGAGCAATTTATTCCAAAAAATACAGTTTAAGGAAAATGTGAAATTCACCTTGTCCAGTGAATTTTTTTTATAAATATAAGAATTATTTTAAAATTCAAATTTTTTTGGTCTGAACTTCTCAGAATGGACCAGAATGACCTGAACATAATTTTTTCGAGCAATTTTTTCCTCAAAATTCAATTTAAGGAAAATCTGAAATTATTCACTTTCTCAAATTTCAAAAATAGGAGTAATCGAAAAATTTGAAATTTTTTCATCAAAACGACTAAGGATAGACTTGAATGATGAGGAAAAAATGTTTTGATAAATTTTTTTTTAAAAATTCAACCTAAGGACGATTTGAAATTGACCGAGTCCCATTTGGCGAAAATAAATTTTTTTCAAAAATGAGAAGTCAGAACCTCTCCGAATTGACCCGAATAATGAGAAAATAATTTTTTCGTACCATTTTCTCCAAAAAATTCAATTTAAGGAAGATGTGAAAGTCCCCATGTTATGAACACCACTGGTGCTTATTACATTGTGAAATTAATTTTTTTTTCAAAAATGAGAATAATTGAAAAATTCAAAAAAAATTTGTTAGAACCTCTGAGAATGGACCCAAACAGTGAGGATATAATTTTTTCGAGCAATTTATTCCAAAAAATACAGTTTAAGGAAAATGTGAAATTCAGCTTGTCAAGTGATTTTTTTAGAAATGAGAATTACTTATTCGAAAATTCAAATTTTTTTCGTCTGAACTTCTCAGAATGGAGCAGAATGATCTGAACATAATTTTTTCGAGCAATTTTCCCCTCAAAATTCAATTTAAGGAAAATCTGAAATTCACCTTCTGAAATGAATTTTTTTCAAAAATAGGAGTAATCGAAAAATTTAAAAAATTTTCATCAAAATGACTAAGGATGGACTTGAATGATGAGGAAAAAATGTTTTGATAACTTTTTTTTAGTAACTCAACCTAAGGACGATTTGAAATTGACCAAGTCCCATTTGGCGAAAAAAACTTCCAAGAAATTATTTCTTGGAAGTTTTTTTGATTCTTTTATTTCTTTTTTGAATTTTCAATTACTTTACAATCATTAAAATTTTGTTTAAATTCATTTGAGAACTTTTTTTTTGGAAATTTAGCAAAGAAATTTTTTTTAAACAGGTCTCAATTTTTCAAATTTTACCTCAAATTTTTAAAATTTCTTTTCCTAAAAAATTTTTAGTTCAATTTTTTTTAAAGCAGCTTTTTTTAAATCCAGGTAATCTCTTTGCATTTAAAATTTTTTCAAATTTCCTTGAGAACAATTTCTTTTAAATTCAGTGAAAAAACATTTTTTTTGAATTTCGGATGAAAGAATTTTTAATTTTTAATTTTTTTTTTTTTTAATTGAAAAACTTTCTAATTTCTTTTAATTTGTTCAAGTTTTGTACAAAAACAAGTTTTATTGATTTTTTTTTTAATTTATTCAATTTCTTTATTATAATTTTTTTTCTAATACCTCTGAAAACGATTTTCATTTATCCATTAAAAAAAGTTCATTTTTCAAATTTTGGTAAATTTTTTTTTCACTTTTCTTGAGTTGAAAAATTTGTCCAGAGAATAATTTCTTGGAAGTTTTTTTGATTTTTTGATTTTTTTTTGAAATTCAGTCAATTACTTTACATTAATTTTTTTTTTCAAAGTCCTTTGAGAACCTTTTTTTTTCTTGAAATTATTCAAGTACAGAAGAATTTTTTGTTTGTTCAATATAATAAAAAAATAGGTGCGTTTTTTTTTTTTAGAAAAAAAGGGACCCGAAATTTTTTGTCCTGGGGTCCGACTTCGCTTTCGCCGGCCCTGCTCGTAGATGTCTATTATATGAATGTATTTTATTTTAGCCAGATTGTTTGATTTAGAATTTTGAAGTATTTTTTGTTACGATTCTTTTATTCCATAGATACAACGTACTGGTCAATGGAACTGTAATTCTCGCCAACGTACCAATCAATCCTGCAGAAATCGACGTTTTATTACTGCAACAGAATCAAGATAAAGTGGTAAGCTGTCCTCTTCAGTAATTCATCATTCTCGTTGATAAAATAACAATTATGTAGAAATAATTTCAAAATTTTTTCCCATTTTACAGATTGGAAATATAGTAAACGTAGTATCACCTAATAAAGTTCACATGTTATGGCAGTTACCTCAAATCACCATCCTCACAGCTGCAGAAATCATGTTCTCTATTACCGGTCTCGAGTTTTCATTCACCCAAGTAAGTTGAAAGAATTTACCAGCTCTCAGTACGAAATACGGCGAAAGTTTTCAAACGATAAATTGTTTTTCAATAATAATTACAGGCTCCAGAAAGCATGAAATCTATATTATCGTCAGCGTGGCTTTTAACAGTAGCGTTTGGTAACTTGATCGTGGTGATAATTTCTGAAATTGAAATTTTCCGAAGTCAGGTAATTAAAAGTTACTGCGCCTAAAATACAAAAATTGAATTCCTCCGGCGATGAAGTAATTTTTTAAATTATTTTATTTATTTTTTTGTCGCAGGTTTACGAATTTCTACTATTCGCCGGCCTTATGGCTTTAGATATGTTATTATTTGTAGCCTTCAGTGTGAAGTACCAGTATACCGATTATTCTAATAAAAAAGACGATGACCGGAATGAGCAGAACGACCAGATAGGTGCTTCTTTGCCTACATTAGCATCCGAGTTGAGTACCTGATACATATAATTGAACGGAGTTTTCGAATTTGCTCGGGTGTTGTTATTTCCACCAGCCTGGGTGAGTAGTTCATAGAAATGAATCAACTGAATCTCTGGACTTGAAACATTTCTTTCAAGTTTCGATTGGCATTTATTTTATTCAAAATTAGAGGGGAAGGAGGGGTCCAATCAACATGTTTGTAATATCCAAAATTATTCCTAGGTCTTCAAGCTATAACTTTTGTTTGAAGTTTTTTTTAATTGGACCCCCTCCCCACTGATTTTGCACAACACTTGGAAAATATTAATTAAAAATCCCCGATAAATGAGCGAGGAAGGGACCGATTAAAAAAAATTTCATTTCAAGTAAAAGTTGTAGAGCAAGATCCTAAAAATAATTTTGGTCATTATAAAAATTTCAATTGAATCTCTCCCTTTCCCCAAATTTCACATAATATCAGGTAGATACTTTTTCAAAATTTGGCGAAGCGGTCCAATTGAAAATTTTTTCAAACAAAAGTTGTAGATTGAGGTCCAAGAAATAATTTTTGTTATAAAATTTTCGATTAGACCCTTCCCTCCCCTCCAATTTTGCATAATGGCTTGGACACTTATATTATTAAAAAATTATGAAGGTAGAGGTCCTATTGAAAAAATTTTCAAACAAAACTTGTAGCTTGAAGTCTTGAAAATAATTTAGTTATTACAAAAATTTCGATTGGAGCCATCCCTCCCCTTCAAATTCGAATAAATTACATGTTAATTGAAAGAAATTTTACAAGTCCAGAATCTGAATTGATGGAAGTAGGAAGTGTGAGCAATTTTGTTCATGTTCACTACAAATCCGAGCATCTACTCACCCAGGCTGGTAGAAATAACAACACACAATTTGCTCGAATTCGAAATGTTTTACTTTCGTGATTGTGATATTTAAATTATTATTATATAAATTAATGTGAAATATTGTGATTTATTTGTGTAGGTATTTGTATAAATTGTTTTAAAAGAATTATATTTTCTTTTGTCGTACATCTTTGGTTGTTTTTTATTGCATATTTGATACCTACCCAAATAAATCAATTTTAACTGTGGAATTAAATCAATCAGAGTAAAATGAATTTGTTTTGTCTGAAAAAAAAACCCAATAAGAATACTTGTATCATAAACGTCGGCTGCCTTTCGATTCTTATCTTTATAATAATAGGTCATTTATGAAAATATTTACCCTTGTTTTTAGTTTTTAATCCATCTGCTGTAATGACGTATCATCCCTTCAAATTATTGTGTTATCTGAGCTTTTAATCTGGAGTGATTTTCCGATAGCTAATGCTATGTAGGTTTTTCTATGGTAACATCAATACGTAAACATAATACGACTAGAACCTATTTTATTGGCCAACGAAATTAGGTTTCTATACCGTATAATTGGGTTCGTTTTTAAAAAATTACAATTCTTTGTTTAAATTCGTGTGAAGTGATCGAAATTGAATCAATCTGTAGCATACCTACATAATCTTTAATGACGAAGTGACACTATAATCTGCCTACCCATGTAGTTAAAGCATGTTTTATTCATCAAGTTACTTTATTAGATGATTTCAGCGTTCGTATGTGACCTCTGATGCTGTAGAAAATGATTACCTAAATTAATTTTTTTTACCATGTTACGTAATGCAGAGATTGCCCCAGATTCGAATATTTATTCCAAGAGAAGAAGCTGCATTGGCGTGTTATCAAACAAATTCAGGTAACTCGATTGATTAACTGGTTTAATGTTATTCACCATTCACCTGCAAGTGAGTAATGTGCTGGAATTCACCTTCAATTAACGCCTACATTTTGAATTTGTTTGTTTTGTTGATAATTTTTTCAGAATATGGTACGAATTATTACTGAAGCGACCACTTATCCGGAATGTTGTATTGGTATCACTCATCGGAGCAGCGTGCATGGTGGCATCAATCTTGCTGTCAGTTTTGTTGAGTAAGCATAATATAATTTTGTATTAATTTTCGTTCAAAATGACGTCTGATTATGATTTTGACTAATTAATGTTGTAGCTAACAAGAATTCTCATTCGACGAACCTGTGTACGAGTATTGGTTGTGTGATATCAGGTACCTATTTGATTTGATTTACCTCGATGTCGATCGAATCATTAATCGGATCGTTTATTTAATTCGTAGCTGCCAAACTATTGGAATCCATAAACAATTCGGTTGATCCCTGCGACGATTTCTACGAATACGCCTGCGGTAAATGGAGTCATTCTCATTTTATTCCTTTGCACGAGGAAAATTCCTGGTTCATCGAACGTAAACAACGCATCAATTATTTAATAACAAGTAAGTTATACTAGCACCACGTCTAGTTAATTTTTTAAATTTTATTCGATGTTTTGGATATTTCATTTAATACGTTGTCAATTTGTATGCAGATTTATTGGCAGACAATTCCTCATCAGATATCGAACCTGTTTTACAAATGAGAGAATTTTACGACACGTGCATGGATACAGGTAAATAAATCGCATCAAGGCCTATTCTAACGGGCAGTTCCGCCCATTTTGTGGCACTTCAAAAAAAAGGTGTGCAGTTTGAAATTTACTCTGAGCATCTAAAAGTCAATTTTTGACAGAAACATCTTTAAAAATTTAACAAAAAAGCTCCTAAAATTAAAAAAAAAAATTTTTGACAAAAAGTCCTTTATAAAATTCTTTTTTGACAAAAAAATCTTCAAAAAATATTATTGAAAAAAAATTTTGACCCTAAAAAATTTCTGATGAAAAAATCTTCAATAAAATATTTTTTCGACAAAAAATTTTCAAAAAATATTTTTTGACAAAGAATTGACAAAAAATCTTTAAAAAATCTTCAAAAATTATTTTTTTGTCAAAAAAATTGCCAAAAAATATTTTTTGACAAAGAATTTGACAAAAAAATCTTTAAAAAATCTTTAAAAAATCTTGAAAAAATATTATTGAAAACAAATTTTGACCAAAAAAAAATTTCTGTTAAAAAAAGCTTCAAAAAATATTTTTTGACAAAGAATAATGAATTGACAAAAAAACTTGAAAAAATCTTCAAAATTTTTTTTTTCGACAAAAAAATATCTTTTTGACAACAAATATTCAAAAATCTTTAAAAAAATTTTTTGACAAAAAGTCTTGTATTAAATTGAGGCGCTTGGTGGAAAAAGAACGTTCTGCTACATAACGCCCTTTTTCAATATTTTTGGAAATTTGAAATCTTCAGGTCTTCAACTATTAGTACACGATGTATTAGATCTGAAAAATATACCTAGACGATGATAGACGCCTTGACAGGTGTTTGTTTTTTTCGTTTTTTCCAAAAATACCCAAATCACGCCATTTTGGGAACCCACAACCTCTACAAGATGACCTAGGGGCCTAAAAAGCATGGCTGGGCTTGTTTCGAGACGATATTTTTCATACACTACAATTTCAGCCAAATCGAGAAATTTTGACTTTTTCAACTTATTTCATGCATTTGGTTTGACATTTTTAAAATTTTGTCCTATTTGACGGACACTTTGCTGAAATCTTGGTAGTTTTCGATTATAAGACTCTTAAAAGTGAGAATATGCAAAAAAAAAATCATATTTTTTTTTTTTGAAAATCAAAATATGGAAAAAGGGCGTTGATGGACTGTTACAAAAACGGTTATTTTGGCGTTATAACGAAACCTTTTTAATTTTTTTTTTTTTTTTTTCAAAATATACCTCAAAGAACACACTACCTACATACTATAAAATATTTCGCTTCAATTGACCACATTTCGCGATATAACATTTCAAAACTTTGAATGTGTTTTTTTCACACTTTTTGAAATTATCTAACGCCCTTCTTCCACCAAGCGCCTCAATTTATTTTTTGACAAAAAAAAACTTCAAAAATATTTTTTGACCAAAAATTGAAAAAAATTGACCAAAACAATTTTCTGATAGAAAAAATCTTCAAAAAATATTTTTTCGACCAAAAATATAAGAAAAATATTTTTTGACAAAGAATTGACAAAAAATCTTTTAAAAATATTCAAAAAATATTTTTTCGACGCAGAAAGTATATTTTTGAAAAGAAAAATCTCCAAAAAATAATTTTTTAACATAGAAAATATCTTTTTGACAAAAAATATTCAAAAATTAAAAAAAAAAAATTTTGACAAAAAGTCTTGTATGAATTTTTTATTTGACAAAAAAAAAATTCAAAAATATTTTTCGACAAAAAATTTTCAAAAAATATTTTTTGACAAAGAATTGAAAAAAAATCTTTAAAAAATCTTCAAATAATATCATTGAAAAACATTTTGACCAAAAAAAAATTTCTGTTGAAAAAAGCTTCAAAAAATATTTTCTTGACAAAAAATTTTTAAAAACTATTTTTTAACAATGAAAATGAATTGACAAAAAATCTTTTAAAAATCTTCAAAAAATATTTTTTTACAAAGAATAATATTGGCAAAAATAACAAAGCACCTACCTAGTACCTACTACCTACGTATCATTTATCGTTACATATTATCTAATAAATGTACATACTTTTTGCCATGTTCCTCAGAATATCTTAACAAACAAGGATTAAGTCCACTCTACCGCGTTTTGGATTTGTTGCTGCTTCCTCGAAGTTTTCCCAGTAATGAAACTGTTGGAAACTTCAGCCTGGCACAAACTTTATCATCGGCTCAGCGGATTCTAAACACCGATATCGTCATTCAACTGTCTACTCATTTTAATAACTCGTCGAATGCTACTCTACTATCGGCAAGATATGCTTTGTTTTTCGATGTATAAGCCATCGGTGGATGGTATCTCGTACCTCATCCTTCTGACAGTTGAATTTTTCTGTACCTACGCAGATAAGTCCAGCTTCGAATGATTTATCTTTGTTGAATCGTAAACCTCGTCGGGGAGCTGAACCAGAATCTGACGATGAATTTGCAGAAAAAATGCTCGCTATTCAAGTAGCTTACATGATGGGAATAATCGCCGAATTTGATACCGGAGAGGCGACTGAAAACGACATATTGACCGAAGCTATACGGATCCTAATGTTGGAAAGTCAATTGAAGATGGTAACTTTATATTCGATCAATTTTGAGAACAATTAGGAATCGTAAAAAAAAAACTTGAATTTTAATTCGTTTCGATTATGAATGTTTTTAGGATAAAGAAGCTACGAATGAGACCGAAGAATGTTACATGACGCTAGATCAAGTACAAAATTATATGTTTTCGAATGTTACCGGTGGAACAGTCAATCTCACCGAAGTACGAGTATGCCTAATTTGAAACCTGTATTAAAATATGTTGAAACCAAAAGTCATGAACTAGGTATCTAATCTATCTACGGTAACTTGAATACTTTTGAATTATTTTTACAGCTAAATTTTTTTTGGCAAGACTACATAACCGTTTTGACGCAGAACCTGAATATCACTTTAACAATGGAAAGCGTCGTGCATGTGGTAAATCCGTCTTATTTCCAATTATTAGGAAACCGTTTTGTTCAATTCAAGATGCTTTTTTTTCGTAAGGTGTTTTTAAAATCAATTCTTCATTGTAGAGTCATTTTTTCGGTCCTATTTAATTTTTTAATTTTTTTTTCTATAGAGCGATACATTTGGTGGAAAGTTGTCGATTTGCTTGCAGTCCATACCACTAATACGATGCGAACTCATAAATATATTTTCGAGGAAAGGATTTACAATGAAATGGCTAAATCAACGAGGTTTGTATTTTATTTTAAATGAATTAGAAACTACAAATAGTTCATAATTTAATTATAATAAATACCATACAAACGAGAATTTTTCGAAATTACTAATAATTTACTTGGAAGTGAAAGGCAATAGGTACATTTTTTACTACATGTTTAAATCATCCTCTAAATTTTTCATTTTATCCTTTATCGTCACTTTTTATCGAATTGTTCTCTTTCATCATTTTGAACCTATAAAAAATTTAAATTGACAATTAACTGAAATATCATCATGAATTTAGTTAGGAGATGACGTACAGTTAATTTTTACTCACTTGAGACTTCAGTCTTTGCATAACCATTTGTTAAAAACATAAATTGCGACGAACAGAAATATCAAAGCGATCCACCAATTGATCACCATTTTACTTTGATTTTTATTTCATTAATTTAGTTTTGATATTTAAAAATCACTAATAAAACAGTGAGGTTACCAAATTAATTGTACATTTCAAAAATATTTCGTAAGCTCGTTTGTTTATTCACTTTATCAATTATTTTTAATTGAAAAAAATAAGAAACGTTTTTGTAAACCGTTTATTTTTTTAATTTCATTAATTTTGAATTTTTTATTTTTTATTTTTTAGATCGTCTACGTGCATCGGAGTGATAAAATCGTATTTCAACGAAGCTCTCATCTATAAAATGGCTCAATTGTATGATATATTTGATATGAAAAATGAGGTAAATTAAATTTATCGATATATAGGCGATTCATAATAAATAGAACCTACGCTTGTCTATGTGTAGCACATTTAAAAACAATCGATTTGATTGCAGATCGATACCATGATACTGGATTTGGAAGAAATTTTTGCGGAATTGACGCTGAATTCGAATTGGATTGACCAGGAGATGAAAGATCGAAATATGAAAACTTTAAAATCAATTAAAACACTGATTGGATCTCCAGAAATCGTGTTGAATTCTTCTTGGATAATTAATCGTTATAAAGAGGTATCTGTTTTGTTTTTATTATTTTTAGCAACATGAAGTGGGTACCTATTTGTCAACTATTTTTTTACGTGTATTACAGATTGAAATAATTCCTCGTGAATTCATCACGACGTTGTTGAATATTAAAGCGAAGCAGTCGGTCGAAGTATTGAACCTAATTCATCGTTCACATAATTCTGAAACAGATTACACGAGGTGCAAGTGCTACGAAAATTGTTAGGTGTCTATGCCTACACATACAATAATAATAATAATCAAATCAAATCAAATCAAAGTTTATTTACATGAGATCCCTGTGCGCAATAATGCGCGAACGGGCTCATGGATTATTGAAATTACAACATTTATGATAATTAATTGAACTCAACAAACTTATTAAATAGGTATAACTAAAAAACAAAACACAAAATACAAAAAACAACAATTTAAGAAACAACAATTTGGATGAAACAGGTCATTAGTTTTATTACCTCGAAACTTTACAGTAATTTTTTTTTTTTTTTTTTTTTTTTTTACAATTTTTGTTCTTCACAAAGTAATTTTTTTAGTGAATTCTTGAAAGATTTTATGGATATTTTATTTTTAACATTTTCAGGAAGTTCATTAAATAAACTTGGGCCTACAAAAGCACACTGCTGTCTAGAATGGGTTTTATACCAATCAGGTACCAGTGCAACTTGGGTTTTTGCTGAGCGAGTTTTTCCCTCCTTTCTTCCAATTTTAAATTTCTCAGTATTCTTTTTCACATATAGGATAGTATTCAATTTTACCAGGTTTTCAAGCTTGAGTAAATTTAGTTCTGAAAACAAATTTTTTGTAGATATTTTTGCCCCTACTCCACAAATGTTTCTTATCGCAAGTTTTTGTAACACTGTTATACTAGAGAGGTGGTCTTTAGCCGAGTTTCGCCAGATTGAAATTCCAAAACTTAAAACTGATTCAAAAAGTACTTTATAGATTACCAAGAGGTGCTGTTTACTAAAAAATTGTCGCAAATAATACAATAGATATCCTAATTTTGATAATTTTTGTTTTAGGTATAATGTATGCTCCCCCCACGTTAATTTTTGGTCTAAATATATTCCGAGATATTTCATTTTTTCTACCTGTTCAATATAGGGGCAGTTACACATCGTGTCACATAGGGGTGAAGAATGTAGTTTAATACAATTTTGAACATTGATTATATGTTTAAACCCGAATATCATAATTTTTGTTTTTTTCCCATTTAGTTGTAATTTATTAAGATGGTACCAAATGGTAATCTTTTTCAAGTCAGCATTTATATTTCTCAATAGGATTTCTCGATTTACCGCATTGTGTACAATCGCAACGTCATCTGCGAAGCAGTAAATTCTACCTATTAGTTCCATATCACATAGATCATTAACATAAATTAAAAATAACAAAGGTCCTAGAACACTACCTTGTGGTACACCACAGGTTATTTTTACATCTTTACTTTTGGTATTGCCTATTTTAACCCTTCTTACCCTACCTTTTAGATAAGTTCTGAACCAGTCTAATATTTTCCCTCTAAATCCACATTGTTCCAATTTTTTTAGTAATATATTTAGATCAACCGTATCAAAAGCTTTAGAAACATCCATAAAAGTAGTTGACACCACATGTTGAGAGTCTAGGCAGCTGGTCAAATCTGTTATATAGTCATTTAGGGCACTTTCGATGTCTTTGTTGGGAATGAACCCATACTGATTTTTACTAAAAAAATTTTGTTTCATAAGAAAATTTACTGTGCCTGATTTGATTATGGATTCAAAAATTTTTGAGATGGTGGATAGAACAGAAATTGGTCTATAGTTCCCAATTTCAGTTTTTTCCCCTTGTTTATAGATTGGCACTACTTCTGCGATTTTTAGGACCTCTGGAAAAACACCATTTTCTAAAGATAAATTAAACAAAAAAGTTAGAGGGGGGATTAAATGTATTTTATATTTTTTAAAGATGTCTATTTGTAGATTATCTGACCCTGAGCTCTTTTTATTTTTTATACTACATATCGCTTCATTTACATCATCTTCTAATATTTTTGCCACAAAGAAAGATTGTACACTCTGTTTTGGGGATGAGACGGGGTCTATGTTTATTTCATCGAAAGATTTTGCAATATTTTCTACCAAAGTTGAGAAATATTCATTAAAACTATTTGCAATGGTCTCCTTATTATCTTCAACACTAAGTAGGGTTCCATTTATGTTTATTTTTTGTATGTTGTTTATTTGATTACTGCCTCTAACTTTGTTTATTACTTCCCAATATTTTCTTGTGTCATTTTTAAATTTGTTTAGCAAATCATCATAGTATGTTTTTTTATCAGACCTTCCAATTTTTTGTACTAATTTTGAGACAATTCTAAATTCTTTTTTTAAATTTTCGTCATTTGGATTTTTTTTAAGCGCAAGATACAGTTTTTCTTTGTTTTTAGAAAATTTTATGAGTTGAGGGGAAGCCCATGGGTTTCTTTTACTTTTGCTTTTAGAAATTTTTTTAGTAACAGTAGCTTTAGTTTGTATTTCCTGTATTGTCTCTATGAATCTTTCGAATGCTACATTGACATCTCTTTCACAATAAATTTTGGTCCATTTTTCATCTGCAATTAATTGCTCGAATTTTTCTTCATTTATTTTACAGAAGTATTTAGTCGATTTTTGATAATAATAATAATAATAATAATAATTGGTGTTTTTTTTTTAGATGGTTCATAGATCCGATGGACGTTAACGCTTATTATAGCTACAGTGTCAATTCTATTGGTAGGTAATGCATTTTACATTCTTAGGTATTTTCTTTATTTAGTTTCGTCGATTGATAATTTATTCTCATACTCGCTTATTTGACATGCAGCGGTGCCTTTTGGAATTTTGCAATATCCTTTTTACATAAAAAGTATTTAGTAAGATGATTTTTTTAATGAAATATAAAAGAATAATTCTTTTAAGATAATAAGAATTTTGTTTTGAAACATGATTACGCAAGTATTTTCCTTCCAGTTGGGAACTTTTATTAAATAATTTATTTTTTCAGTGCATTAAATTACGGTGCCATTGGAAGTATTCTAGGCCACGAATTCACTCATGCTTTTTACGGCGAAGGTAAAGTATGGGTTGTTCTTGAACTTACGATAAAAATATGAGCAAAATATGATTTTTTTTATTTATTTTGTTTTCAAAGGTTTCAATGTTGAAAATGAAAATAGACCAGCGTTGTCGAATGAAACCATTGAAGAATATTTTTCCGAATGTTTCATTGCTCAGTACAACAATTACGTGACTGCAGATAATTTAAAGGTATGATGGAAATAAACTGGTTTACTCGTTATACTTGGACAAATCGAGCTCTAATATTTTTATTCCTACGAAATCAGGTGAATGGTACTGCAACTTTATCTGAAAATGTCGCCGACTATGGAGGCATTCAAGCTGTATTTTTAGCTTACGAAAAACGTTTACAACAAACCGGGCAAGAACTTTTGTTGCCAGGATTAGAAAACTACTCGCATCAGCAAATACTATTTCTTTCATTTGCCAATGTTAGTCAACTTTCAACGAATGCAAATCATTATCATTGTTAACGATTTTTTTAATTACAGATATGGTGCTTGAAAGAAAGCAAATCAGGAATGGAGATGAGAATACGCGATGAGCATAGTCCTAATCGTTTTCGTGTATTGGGATCGCTGGCAAATTTACCAGAATTCGCCAGGGTGTGGAATTGTCCTTTAAATTCTCGAATGAATCCGAAAAAGAAATGTAAATTGTGGTAAAGGGTTAAAAATTAATCAAATGTTTCATTACTTGACTCGTTTCTTTTTCTACTTTCTTGTGATTGATTTGTTATTTTGTTAATTATTTACCTAACCCCTCAAATTGTTTATTTTCAAAACTTGTTATCGAATTTTAATTGTTTTATTCTTCGATATACCGATATCTTGTAAGCTACCTTAGATTCAATTTCATCTTTTCAATAAAAATAAATTCATTCTTTGTAAGAGTTTTTAGTTTTATTTAAAAAAAAAATAATAAAAATAAAAAAAAATAAAAAAATACGAGTTGCCTGTTCAACAATTTTTCATTTTGACCAAATGACGCGTTGTTTTTCACCAATCCAGTTCTTGTTTACATGTCTTTAGTACCGCCATTGCCGTTCATCTTCATAATTCTTACGTTGTGGTAGTGTCGCGTTAAAAGTTCGATTTACGAAGAAATGGTGTGATTTTTTAATAAAGTTCAAAGTTATTCGTTTTTATCATGGCTTTAGGTCAAGATGGGAATTCGAAAAATTCTCCATCGGGCAAGCCGTTTGATGCATCAAATGTAAGTTGTTTGTTTTCGTATAAATAGGCGCGAAATAATGACTGTTCATTCTAAGACCTCCAAGAGAGATCTTTTTCGTTTACCATCCGTATCACTATTTTTCGTATCCGACGATCTCATCTCGATAAAAAATCCAAAATAAAGCTATAAATTTCGTCGTAAAAATATCGCCTTTATATTTCCAATCCGCTGTATGAGTTTTTGTAACCGATGTCACTGTAGCATTACTCACTACCTCGTTTCGGCATGCTTGTTACGTTTACGTTATCGACGGTTGAAAATACTCGTTTTTCTAATGTTTCGAGCGATTTCACCCCAACGAAACCGAAATTATTTGATATCGATATGTCTTGGCGAAATCCTTCTTCGTTCCTTTATCATTTGTTTATCACGGTGAAATTGGGCCTTGAATAGTGACGGTAATGCGTTTTCGTACTGACGATCGTTAATATTGTCGAGTGATCGAATATAGTCGCGAGTTTCGTATTTTTTCAAGTATAAAATTATCAAACTACGTGAAATTTGCATTATTTTCGTATTCGGGCGATAACGTTTATCTATTTTCATGATTACAGTCGTTCGTAAAGAAGATAGCAAACCGTGTAACTGGCCTTATTGGCTGGCGAACGAACAGTTACGAGAATGCAGAAGATTTAAATCACGAAGATTTACCAAATACCTCATTGACTGACGATGAAACCATTTCTCCAAATCCTAAACGTATAAAGTTACTTCATAATGCAGAACCACATAATTACCCTACGAAACCAGGTAAGCGACGAATATGACGTAATTTGAAATTTATTCGGTTCATTTTTAATCTTGAGAAAATATCGTGTGATTTTAGTAACGAAAGATGGCTGCAATATCACACAATCTATTAACGACTCGAACGTTGCTGGTCCTAGTTTTAAAAGTAAATGCATGGTGGCATCGACGCCAGCAGTGAACTATTGTGTTGAGACTTCACCTCAACATCCTGGTACGTTTATATATTTCTCGTATTAATTTCGTATTTGTGTGATTGTTTTTTATTATCAAAATGTGTTTATTAATAATATCAATGTGGTGAAATAGGAAACGTAACCGACTATCTTGACACTAGCGCGCCCAGTAATATTTCTTCACCGTTACCTTCATGTAGTAGTACTCAACAAAGGCATAATATTACTATTCCTGGAGTACTTCATCATCATAAAGGTTCGATATTTAGATTATTTTATTCTCAATTTTGCCATCGATTAATAAAACAATTATGTTGGTATTTGTTTAGATATGTCTACCCTAACGACATATGATTTCAATAAGTCGTTAAATGAAACGTCAACGATGATGAGTAAACGCAGACCGTCGTTTAACGCCGAAGTATTTTCAGCTTCGAATAAACGAGTAAGAATAGTTTCCGTTGGTCGTGTCAGTATCGTATAATACGCTCGAATGGTTCTAATATTTTGTTCGTTTGCCATAGTTGTCGCTGAGCGTTTGTGAAAACAGAAACAGAAGCTGTTTTTCGCCGTTTTACTCCGCACGCACGATGTACGGAGGAGCTTCGGCCCTTTTACCTTATAGTAGTCAGTCTGGTGCCAAATTGAGGACAGAATCCGCTTCGAATTTGAACGTATTTTCTCCCAAGAATCAGATAACCATACAACCGGTTCCTAGTCCACATAAAGGCGGTGCCAACGATCAGGAAACCATGTCGGCAGCAGCCCGTAGAATATTGGATACCTTAGAAAGATATTGCTCTCCGGTGAGTTTCGTTTGTTCGGGTTATTTTTTGCCCACTCATCTTGGCAAACGATTAATGTGGGAATTTTTACTCAGATAAAGGACGCGAAACGTATCCCCATGAACGAATCGTCCACTAGATGCGAAGATGACAGGACGTTCACATCTAGAGGAATTAAAAGAAAGCTACCATCGTTAACGCAAATCACACCTAGTACTACAGATCTTTTACGTATCAAGCGGCAAGAAAAGATGCAAGATTCTATTTTGAACGCTCGACAAGCCGTTTCAACTGTACCTGAACCGTCGACTTCTACCGTCGCTGATTTAGATTCATCTTCCGATTCAGCCGATTTGGATTATACAGTTTTCAACGAGTAAGATTTCGTAAAACCTATTTGTTAATTTACGTTTCGATTTTGGCCCTGCGAAGGGATAATATCGTTCATCTTGGAGACGATATTTTCATCACGAATCGCCTTTTACCGTGCACCGATTTAATTTACAAAATGGCTAACTCATCGTTTCGATTATTTCAGCAACGCGAGAAGAAAAGACGACGTCCAGCCGATAACTAAACGTAAAGACGAAAGCAAATACGACGATAGATTGGCACCAGGAGCCACGAACGTATCCAAATCCGGGCCCAACGCCGTATTCAACTTAGCCAACTTACCTAAATACGAGATCACCGAATCGTTCACGTTTTCGAAACCGTTAACCGTGGAGAATTTCGACAAAGCTGCGGACGAAGGAGGCGAAGACGAAGATAAATGCAAATCATCCGCCAGTACCGCTTCCAGCGCCGTCGGTAAAGCTTTCGGTGGCGCCAAATCTACCCAAACTCTTTCCGGCGGCGAGCAACGTTCGTGTTTGAGCACCGCTAGTTCGAACTCGCCATCGGCGCGAACTAGCGCCAGCGGAGAATTCAAGTCTTTCACTTCACCATCGTCGGTGTCTCGAAGTAATTTCGGCGGTAACGAAGCCACGTCCGCGTCGACGACGAATCAGCAGCAGCAACTTTCGAGTAAATCGAATATTATAAATAATACGGCGTCGAATAAGACCTATTTCCAGGGCGGAAATTTCTCATCGGTTAGTAAACCGGGCGTTAGATGGACGTGTAAGAAATGCCTTTTGGATAATAACGGTGACAAGTGTTCGAGTTGTTCGAGCTCGCGACCGGAGCAAGGCGAACCATTCTCGCGACCGGACGAAAAGTCTTTACCTAGCGCCGCAACTGGCTCTAAGGAAAAATCCGTCTCATTCGGTGGAATTTTAAATAAGAATAACAACAATAATAAGCTCCTCGTTAACAACACGGCTGTCGCCGGATCCGCATTCGGTACGTTTAACGATTCGGACCGCAACAAGTCCATTTCCGGCGGCGATCACGGTTACGGCGCGACCAAAGCTGGTACCAAGGACAATAGCTCGAAGGATTCGTTCTCGTTGACCGCTACCGGCGCCGATGATTCGAAGAAGACCGAGCCGGCCGCCTCATCGACGTCCAGTCAATCGCAGCCGAACGATTTGTGGAAGAATTTAGCGAAACCTTCGAGCACCGATCAATGGTCGTGCGACGCTTGTTGGGTTAAGAACAAAAAGACGGACGCTACGTGCGTAGCTTGCGGTACACCTAATCCGGCCGCTCCTCAGACTTCGGCTGCCGATCAAGATAAGACTGCTGCTAGCTCCAAACCGTCGTTCACCTTCGGTATACCCGCCGTTAGCTCCGATAGCGGCTCCGGAGCCATGAAGTTTGGCTCGTCGACGTCCTCGGCCGAAGCTATCAAACCAGCTACCAGCGTAACGTTCGGCTTCGGTAACAACAACGCTACTAACGTCTCAGCTGCGGCTACCGGCGCGAACGCAGCGGTGAAATTCTCGTTTGGAAGTACAGCTGCGGCGGCGGCCACGACTGCGGAAACGAACGCCTTGCCGAGTTATTCGTTCGGCGTGAAGAAGACGGAGAATTCGACCGTGTCGTTCGGATCGTCCGGCGCTTTTGCCAGCAGCAGCGATACGAATAAAACCACCAACGATAAATCATCGGCGTCGAATCAGAAAGCTTCCGAAACTGGCATGTTCAACGATTCGACCGGCGCGACGAATAATAAGAAAAGTCCGAATCCGTTTTTGAAATTCGGCTCAGACGCGGCCTCCGGCGCGACGACCAATTTGCCCAAAACTAACCTGATGCAGAAGAGCATAATGGCCGTCACGTCGTCGCAAATGGTCAAAGAAAACGGCGAAGACTCGCCATCGCCGAGCACCATGTTCAACGACGTCGGAACGTTTGGCACCAGTAGTCCGATGAAAAAGAAACCAGCGACGGGAGGATTCCCTCTGCCTAGTTCGTTCGGTGCTAAAGATGGCACAGATTCTGCCTCTGCGACCGCTGCTCAAAATAACGCTACCACGAACGCGTTCGGATCGTCAAACGGTGGCGTACTCAATAATAACGAATTCAAGTTACCGTCGTCTTCTGCGTTGACCAACAACAACGTATCGACGGCCGCTACATCCACAGCTTCGCCTCAAACTGGTAATTTGTTCGCTTCGTCTAGTTTTTCGTCGTCGGCCGCGTCTACGTTGGGCAGCTCTAAACCGAACGACGTGCTGGGATCGTCGTCTTTCGCATCTGCCGCCAGCAATAACGCCACCGTCGGTTCGTCGTTCGGCTCGATGAACAGCAGCAGTCCGTTTGCCAATCAACCGCTCATGTTCGGAGGTACGCCGCTGAGTAAAAAAGAAAAAACCGACCTGTCCAGCGGCAGCGAAGCTAACAAATCCGAATCGCTGTTCGTAGTCAACAACAGTAACTTCAACAACGTCTTCGGTAGCAGTATGACGTCCGCTCAGCCAGCCGCCGGATCGACCAATTCCACCTTTGGTCATTTCAACAGCATCGGCAATACGAATTCGACGGATACGGCGACCGGTGGCAAGACCGCAGAAGCGACCGCAACTACGACGCCTTCGCTCATGTTCAACAACGCCGCCGCATCATCGTCCAGCTCTCCGTTCCGATTCGGCGCCACCACGAACACCGGCACGTCGTCGCAGCAGAATAATAACCCACCCGGCAGCGGCGCCGGTGGCTTCGCCTTCAACGGTCCGTCCAAAATGGACAATTCGATGATGCCACCGCCGCAGGCGCCGCCCAAATTCGGCGCTTTCGGAGCGTCGTCTTCGTCGAACACGGGTACAACGTTCGGCTCGGTCATGAGCGCAGCGACGCCCAATTTCAGCTTCGGATCGACGACCGCCCCAGCGTCCGCAGATAACTCGAACGCCACCACTCCGTTCGCTTCGGTAATCAAACCGACGTCGCAGGATACGATGTTGAAATCGGCCGGCACGACGCCGTCCTTCGGTGCCACCGTTTTCGGCGGCGAAGCTATCAAGAAATCGGGTGGATTCAATTTTACCGCGAGTAATCCGATGTCGACGCCTACGATGAGTTCTTTCTCCGGATTCGCTTCTCCGATTAATGATAATCAGGTGAGTGCTCGAGTATCAGTCAACTCGCATTTGCATAAACGATCGGCTATTTTTACGGAGAGCCATTGCTGATTCATTTGCTCATCTTGAATTTTTTATCAAGTCCAGTGTGCTACATAAATACTTTATATTCAAAATTGGAAGAAAGGGAGGGGTCCAATCGAAATTTTTGAAATGACTAAAAGTATTTGTAAAACTTCAAGCTACAACTTTTGTTTGAAAATTTTTTCAATCAAGCCCCTTCCCTCCCCCCTAGTTTTAATAATGGATTTGAATGACTTGGATTATCCAAAATTGGAGGGGTCCAATCGAAATTTTTGTCATGGCCAAAATTATTCCTAAAATTTTGAGCTACAACTTTGTTGCACAAATTTTTCAGTAGAACCCTTTCCCCTTCTCCCTTCAATTTTTAATTAGTATTTTGAGAGTGATATGCAGAATAAGTGGAGAGAGTGGGGCTCAATTGAAAAAGTTTTCAAACAAAAGTTGTAGCTTGAAGTTTCACAAATACTTTCGGTTATGACAAAAATTGCGATCGGACCCCTCCCTCCCCTCAAATTTTGGATAATCAAACTCATTCAAGTATACATTATTAAAATCATGGGGAGGTAAGGGACCCAATTGAAAAAAAATTTCAAACAAAAGTTGTAGCTAGAAGTTTTACAAAAATACTTTTAGTTATTACGAAAATTTCAATTTGACCCTTACCTCCCTTCCAATTTTGAATTGGTTGGGAAGGAGGGGTCCGATTGAAATTTTTGTTATAACCAAAATTATTTCTAGTACTTCAAGCTACCACAAACTTTTGTTTGAAAATTTTTTCAATCAGCCCCCTTACCTCTCCACTGTTGGATTAGCCAAAATTGGAGGGGTGGAAGGGGTCCAATCGAAATTATTGTCATGAGCAAAATTATTCCTAAAATTTTGAGTTACAACTTTGTTGCACAATTTTTTCAATTTGACCTTTTCCCCTTCCCCTTCAATTTTTAATTAGTATTTTGGGAGTGTTATGCAGAATAAGTGGAGAGGGAGGGGCTCAATTGAAAAAGTTTTCGAACAAAAGTTGTAGCTTGAAATTTCAACAATACTTTTGGTTATGACAAAAATTGGGATTGGACCCCTCCCTCCCCTCCAATTTTGGATAATCCAACTCATTCAAATACACTATTGAAAACAAGGGGGAGGCAAGGGGCCCGATTGAAAAAAATTTCAAACAAAAGTTGTTGCTTGAAGTTCCACTAATACTTTTGGTTATGATAAAAATTTCGATTGGAACCCTCCCTCCCCTCCAATTTTGGATAATCCAATAAATCATTCAAAAAATACATTATTGAAAACGGGGGGAGCTAAGGTCGGTGCCCGATTGAAAAAATGTTCAAACAAAAGTTGTAGCTTAAAGTACTAGGAATAATTTTGGTTATAACAAAAATTTCGATTGGACCCCTCCCTCCCCCTCAATTTTGAATAATTCAACTTAATCAAAACACATTAAGATTAAAAATTGAGGGGAGGTAAGGGGTCTGATTGAAAAAAATTCAAACAAAAGTTACCTTAGAGTACTAGGAATAATTTTGGTTATAACAAAAATTTCAATTGGACCCCTCCCTCCCCTCCAATCTTGAATAATCCAACTTAATCAAAACACATTATTAAAAACGTACTAACGTATTTTTTTTCTTCTTTTTTATTCAAGGACCAGAATCGATTGAATAATTCGAACGCAGCACCCGATTCGACTCCGTTCGTATTCGGTGGCTCGGCGAACACTGCAGCTCCGTCGCACAATTTCAACCTGACCGTACCTCCGTCGTTTAATTTCAATTCGACGCCCATTGCTAATTCGATACCAACGTTTACGTGAGTAGTGTTTCAATTCGTCCTTCTTTCGTAGAAAAACGTAAAAGTGAATTTCGATATTGATACTGGCGTTTGATTTTCACAGCGCTACTCCTCAACCGGCCAACGCCTTGTCGACGAATACCCTTCCGGCTAGGAAGATCAAGAAAGCGGTTCGCCGAACAACCAAGTAGACCACGAGCTCGTTCAGCGTGATTGGAATTAACGCTACAACGTGTATTTTTAACGAACGAATTGTTGTATCGCTGGCGCAGTGTCTCCAGATGCTGCCTCGTTCGCAGAAGTGACCGTAATAATTATTTTTTCTTTATTTAAAAAAAAATATTTATGGACAGTGTATCCGGCTGGTTGGTTTTTTCAGTTTTGTTAAGTGAGAAGAGAATTTTGGGATTTCGAAATCCGCTATACGCGCGCTTGATGTAGTACTCGTCGCGTCGCTCGGGTCGTTAACGTGTAATTTTTTTCTCCTCCTTTTTAACGGAATATTATGTATTAGCGGTTGATCGATTTATACGTTTATGTTATCTTATAAATAGCGGTGATTTTATTAACTACAAATGACTATCGGGGAATCGGGTGTTGTTTTTTACGAAGATGTCAACTGCTGTCGCGGAAACGCGCCAATTTCCGAATATTCTTATATATTATTTTTGTGTATCTTGTTTTACGAAGGTTTTTTTTAGAAATTTCGTTGGACGAAAAAAATGTTGTGCTATTCGATTGCTGGATTTTTCCCCCTTTCATTATTTTTTTAATGCGAGAGAGAATGCACACGCTCACACCCATGTACATATCTTCTTATACCTAATGTTAAAAACATTTTACAATGACTAATATCTGTAAATGATCGGAAATCTTATTGACCATTTTGAATCGTCATTCGAAGCTCCAGCTCCTGCGCTAAACAAACACGCAAATTCTTTTTTCTTTTTCGTTCTTCGTATAAAAATCTACGAGTATTTTTTTTCCTGTTTTGGTTTTACATCTTTCACGATGAGTGATTAGAGGCAAAAAAAAATTAATTAACGAAGACTTACTCTTATTTTTTCTTTTTTTTTTCGTTAGCTAATCTTGTTGTGTTTCGCTTTTGTACGATAAAAATTTACATTATTGTATTTTTACGACGATTATTTTATTTATTAATATGTATTACGATTATTTTCTTTCTTATTATTTCTCTTTTTTTTTCTTCTTTTTTTTTTGCAACTTGTCCTCGTATACGTCGTTATTGGAAAAATTGTGTATATTATGGAAATTTTTAATTGTATAAGAAACGATATAATTTTGATTTTGATTTTTTGCAATATTGTTGATGATATGAAGGCCTGACCCATGGAATTTTAATTATGTACCGTTTTGTTATATTCGATTCTTTTTTTTTTTTTTTTTTTGTATTTCGGCTACTCGTTGAAAAAAAAGATAACGAAAAAAAGGGTAGACGATGTGTTTCTGTTTTTTTCTTATATTTTCTTTTTTTTTTGTTTTGTATATAAATCGATGTTTCCAGTTTTGTTCTGTCTAGTAGTCGACGCGTTGTCAAAATAAGAAAATATATTTTGAAACGTGTAAAAAGTAATTTTAGAATGTATTTTAGTTGTTTATTATCTTTATATATAACACACGCGTATATATAAATACTTTTTTAAAGTGATTTTTTTTTTTATTTTCCTTTTTCTTTATTTTGTTATGTAAGAGAAAAATGCTGTGATATTCGTGTGGGACAGGCCTCCGTGGGATGCCCAAACCTTCGTTATTTAATAATTATATATTTTATTGTATTATATTTGTAACAAAATAAATTACGTATTTTTAAAAATATAATTTTTAGAATAAATTTCGTGTACCTTTTTATTTTACGTAGGTATTTGAAAGACGTATCTCGTCAACTAAATATCAAATGAGTAGAACTGATCGTAGATTCGTGACCAGTGTCAGTGGCCTCGAATTAATGGATATTCGAACAATAATAATCGAAATTTTTTTGAAAATGGAAAATTTAAATATTCAAAGCCCTCGTATTCGCAAACAAAGCATCGCTGAGCAAAATGGACAGCAGAATCGGAATCAGTGAGGTCGATTTAGTCGAGAACCACCCTAATCCCAATTTTTTAATAATTTTTTTGGAGATCAAAAAAATCATAAAGGGGTTAACCTTCATTTAGAATAGCTAGAAAATTGTTTTTGGTGTCTAATGGTACTATTTCGAGGTCGGAGAATTCAAATTTGAAATTTGTTTCGAGCAGGGTTGCCAAACTCGCGAAATAAAATTTTTATTTCTCAAGGTTGGTAATACTGATCGAAATAAATAACGAATTTGAGTTCTACGACCTTAAAATAGTCTTTAAACCGAATTTCAGCTCAATCGGAATATAAACACGAGCGTGGTGAATTTTTGAATTTTGGCATTAAAGTTGAAGCAAAAAAATGGCTGATACGCGATTTTTTGCAAAATTTGAAAAAAAAAATTGTCGAAAATTTGGCATTTAGGGGTCTAGACTGATAGAGTCGAACACGACGATTGCAAATCTGCTTTCATTTTCAAAATCGGACCATTATTCGCGGAGATATAAGCGTTCAAAGTTTTTGACCGGATAATTTCAAAAAGTTCTCGGATTATCCGACCATCGTTGGAATTTTATTAAATTATTGCAGCTTCCAGAATAGCTAGAAAATTGTTTTTGGTGTCTAAGGGTACTATTTCGAGGTCGTAGAATTCAAATTTGAAATTTGTTTCGAGCAGGGTTGCCAACCTGGCGAGAAAAAATTTTTATTTCGCCAAGTTGGCAACCATGCTTGAAACAAATTTTAAATTTGAATTCTACGACCTCGAAATAATACCCTTAGACACCAAAAACAATTTCCTAGCTATTCTGGAAGCTGCAATAATTTTAAAAAATTCCAACGAGGTCGGATAATCCGAGAACTTTTTGAAATTATCCGGTCAAAAACTTTGAACGCTTATATCTCCGCGAATAATGGTCCGATTTTGAAAATGAAAGCAGATTTGCAATCGTCGTGTTCGACTCTATCAGTCTAGACCCCTAAATGCCAAATTTTCGACAATTTTTTTCAAATTTTGCAAAAAATCGCGTATCCGCCATTTTTTTTGCTTCAACTTTAATGCCAAAATTCAAAAATTCACCACGCTCGTGTTTGTGATCCGATTTGGCTGAAATTTGGTTTATATACTATTTTGAGGTCGTAGAATTCAAATTTATGATTTTCACGGTTCAGGGTTGCCAACTTCGTGAAATAAAATTTTTATCTCGAGAGGTTGGCATCACTGCTCCAAATAAATTTCAAATTTGAATTCGGCGACCTCGAATTTGTAATAAATGACTCTTCAACCCCTTTCGAAGACTTCCTGAAAGTTTCAAAGCTCATTTGAAGATTTTTAGCATTTGGTGTTGATTGAGTTGCATACTCGATGCATTTGCAAGCAGATTCGTGTATTTTTAAAAATATTACATTTTTTTCAAAAAATATCGCATTTTTGTTTCAAAATATTTATTTACGATTTACAATATTAATGACTTTAGTGTTGAAAGAAAAAGAAAAAACAGATATTAGCGACCATCCGTTACTAATTATAAAGGTACACTGTCCTGAATGTATTGGAAAAAAAAATATCCTATTTATATATTAAAAAATACTAAATAAATACAGAAAGAAAAAGCGATAACATTCAACGCTGTACAAAATTTGAAAAATTACGAAGTATTCGTCGATAAAGGTGTAACAAATTTGTTTAGTAAAATGTGATGAAAAAAACAACGTAAATAAAAGAATAAAAAAAATAATTATCACAAATAATCACATTAGGTATAAGAACGATGTGCTGTTGTTGCCGCCTCTGGCGGTTTAGGCTTTCGGAAATACAATAACACAACGTAGCCCAATACTCTAAAAACTATGAGTAGGAGGATCAAAATAATGGTATTGCACCATAACGCCAATGCGGAGTCTTCAATCCCAAGAATATCAGAAGCAGGAACATACGTTGATGTTTTACATATCTCAAATTTTGAGATAGTTGCGCATCTGTCGTCGAAAGAAAGAAAAAAAAAACATTAATAAGATACTTGTTAGTTGTTGGAGATCCAGAGTTAAAATACTTACAAAATGGGCGATCCAGCATTGAACTCGATTATCTTCATGTTTTCATATGCGTAATGAATCATGTTGAGACGTCTTATCCAATTAAGCCAGGTTGGTAGATTGGTGACAATATGACCTCCAAATAAATTGGAGGCCATTATCACAACCATACTTATGTTTTTTGATTTTTTCATGCAGCAAGCGCTGATAAAAACTCCAAAGCTCTGGAAACATTTAAAAATTAATATCAAAAGATGAAGATACACAACACAATGTGCGCTTTTAATAACAATTCGTAGTTTACCCCTCTCCCTTCCCTTCTACCCAAATACATGGACGAATATTTCATATGAATTATGTAAATGGGGTGGGGGGGGGGTGGAAGCAATAATTAAAGGTAAGTGTTGAAAATTATTTGAAAATATAGTTTTAAAAATTGAATTATGTGAATTGAAAATTATTGCAAAAAAGTCAAAATTTTAAAATTGGAAAAATACGGTAATTAACCCCCTCCCCCCAAAAAACAAGAAGTTTCAAACAATCGGGAACTGAAAAAACGTTCAACTAAAAAAAATGAGGAAAAGTTACAATAGAAAAAAAAAACGTTTAAAAAATCGAAGAAAAAACTTGAAAATAATGAAGAATTGGAAAAAATGAAAAAATTAAATGTGTCTACCTACCTAATTTAAAAAAAATTCAAAACTTTGAAATTGTCTTAGACACTCACTTGGGCAACAATTGCATTTAACGATACAAATGCCAGCAGCAAGAAGAAAACTTTGAAGCTATGTACACCGAACATAGGATATGAGATCATGTAATAGATAACAGGCAGGGTAATTGTTAAGGGTAATTCGCCGACCATTTTAGCGAGGTAATACGCCGACAATCTATACGTTCCACGTTGAAGTTCTTTATTTTCGCGTTCCGATGGGACTGAAAATAAACAAACGTTCGATCGTTAAAATAGAAAACATTAAAAATAGCGATTCAATGTACAATGCAAGTACATATCAAAAGGACACGTTTTAAAAATACGTACAAGAGTAGATAGCACATAAATATGCGCATTGCATTGTATAGGTACATGCAAAGAATGTCCAGCCTTTTATTCCAGGTACAGCGTCTTCGGTTCTTGGCAGTTGGAACCATAATAAGCCGCTCATAATACCTATGATTATTGTTTGCATCCAGTTCAATTTGGACAAGACACGAGGTGTGGCTTCTTGAAAGTTACGTTGACTTAAAACCTGAAATTGAAATATAAAAATGGTATTAAAATATGTGAAGAGTATTAAAATGCCAAATACTTAATAATAAATAAAAAGAGAATGCAATTCTGCGCCAGGAGCAATTTTCTATTCCAACTTCTGAGAGGGAGGGGGCAAATTTTAACTGATAAAATAATAAAAATTTCATGACTTCCAGTAGAAAAATTCATGACCTTTCATGACCTAGTGATTTTTCTGAAAAATTCATGACTCATTTTCAAATTTCAATCATCACTTTTCATGATTTTTATAACCGTCAGATACCCTGTGATTTCTATAAGGGTGAAAGTAGGGATACAATTTGGTAACCAAAAGACCATGCACAAAATTTCTTTTTAATTTACTCACCTTAAACTGAGTCCAAAAACAAGTCCCATGACTCTGGCCCTCCAACCAAAATGTTTTAGTACCTTCTTTTCTGAAATGTTCATACGTACATGGTTTTTCAATGTCTTCGAGTTCTTCCACTGTTGGATAAGTACACAAAAAAAAATTAAATTAAATCAGCTAAAAAAAATGAAAACAGAACAAAGTAACATAGGGTAGGTAATAATTATGGTCAATTGACCATATTACTCGCCGGTATCTTATATTTTTATACTCACATATGAAATCAGCCGGATTATAATGAGGCTTCAAGACCCGTCCGATATTACTGAAAAAATGAAGTACTTTGTCCACTTCCCCAAAATAAGCAGTCTGCAAAGACACACGAGGATTAGAATTTCAGCTCATTAGACGATTCCCCTTGAACTCTTATTCCCATCTCTTTCCTTACCTGGCCATTACACAACAGCAGTAATTTATCAAACATATGAAAAATTGACGAAGACGGTTGGTGCATAGAAATGACGACTGTTTTATTCTCATTTTCCGCGTATTTCTTCAAGGAAGACATCAAATGATATGCGGCATGCGAATCTAAACTCGAAGTCGGTTCCTGAGAGCAGATAATTACAAACAAAGTTAGCCAAAGTAAAAAAAAAATAAAAAAAAAAAAAAATATACAAAATGTAAGTAGGTAAGGTATTCTGTTTTCCGCTCTGAAAACCATCGCCACTATCGGTATTTCAAATTGTCAACGTATCCTTCTCTCATCTTATTTTAGGGGAAATTTTATTTTAAAAACCAGGTCAGGTTCCGAGTTGAAAAAAAAATTCTCGATGAAAAAAATTTAAATAATCGTACTTACATCTAACAGCAGAAGTGCTGGGTTTGTTAACAGTTCACAGGCGATATTGGCTCGTTTCCTATCACTTCTTGATAAACCCCTCTTCATGTAGTCGCCCATGACTGCAAAAAAAAAAAAAAAAATGAAATGCCATACCTAATAAGTGATTATTCGGGTGATCGGGGTGTACGTGCTGACATAGGTACTCATACCTAAGCGAACTAATACGAGTACCATAATGTATCTACCTACCAAACAATACATAATATAATAAAAAAAAACGCGTAGCAGTCAAGATGCTCCGCGACAGCCGAATTTTTTTTTCAAGTTAGTGTACTACTTTAAAAATGTTTTCATCCATGGTATTACAGTTTCAATATCAGTTTTAACTTCAAATTCAGTTTAAAAATGTCAGGTTTTTGTCCTCAGTTTTAGTTCCTCTCTGCATTGAAGATTTCATCTTCAGATGGGTGCTCCGCCCTCATACCCCCGCGTCGGGGGCTTCGCCCCCAACCTTCTCGTCGCTTCCAGCTCTTTAGATGGAGCTCGGGGCATGGCAGGAGTCGCACTTTCAGCTCTTCAGACAGGGCCCAACACACCAAAAAAGGGGTTAAAACGTGAAAATTTCTGATTTTTAATCCTGTGTGGGGGTCAAATGGTGCTCAAAACTCGAAAACCCCAAAAGGCACATCAGTGACCTCTACTGACACTACATTCCAAATTTCGACTTTTTAGGTCTTTTGGTTTGGGCTGTAGGCTGTTCAACGCATCAGAAAAGACAGGTTAAAACTTGAAAAATATTGATTTTTGACAGAGCTGGCGCGACTCACCTCTTTTGGGAATCGAAAATTTTTCCTCCAAATTTATCAAAAAATACGTATTTTTACACCACTTACCCGATTTTCATTCAAATTCATCCATTTTTCATGATTTAAGTATATGATTTTTTTTTTTTTTTTTTTTTTTTTTTTGCATCTGATAAGATGTGAATTGAAATTGAAAATTAACGATTTTCATCAACGATAATTTCAGATGAAAAAACTAATATTGCAGATTCGTGTTTAATTAGTCAAATAACATCGATAAACCTTATTTAATGACAAATTGACTTGAATTGTTACTGGAGGTGATGGTTCAATTTTAGAGCAGATCCTCAAATAGTTTAGTTGTGAACTCAAGTAAAATGACGCCATATTGGTGGAGGAGGTCTGTATACATAATTCTACATCATCAACCTACCAAAATATCACGTTTTATCGGCTCAAAAAGCTAATGTTCAAAAATATAAAAAACAAAGGATGGTGCGAAACAGGCGCTTTAAAATTTTTCTAAAATGGCCAAGGACCATTTACTTGAGTTCACAACTAAACTATTTGAGGATCTGCTCTAAAATTGAACCATCACCTCCAGTAACAATTCAAGTCAATTTGTCATTAAATAAGGTTTATCGATGTTATTTGAATAATTAAACACGAATCTGTAATATTAGTTTTTTCATCTGAAATTATCGTTGATGAAAATCGTTAATTTTCAATTTCAATTCACATCTTATCAGATGCAAAAAAAAAAAATCATATACTTAAATCATGAAAAATGGATGAATTTGAATGAAAATCGGGTGAGTGGTGTAAAAATACGTATTTTTTCATAAATTTGGAGGAAAAATTTTTCTGACGAAAAATGACCCATTTAAGGTGGAAAAATGGGCGAAAAAGATCAATTTTTTGCATTTTTGAAGGTGACGCACCACGATTTCAAATTCTGCACACATATGAGGTTGTACATCTAGACAAAGTACACAATATATATTTTTTTCAGAATTACACCTCTGAAAGGGGTTACCAAAATGGTCGCTAGAAAGCTTAAAATGCCCATTTGACCTTGAAAAATGTGCTCAAAATTTTTTCTAAAAAATTCCAAAAATTACCCTGGACACAATAGCCATCATTTTTTTTTTTTTTTAAATTCGGCTAATTAGTTCAATTTTTGGCCAATTTGTCGAGGTCGTCCAAAGAGTAAAATAATATAATTTTTTGGCAACAAGTTGAACGTGACCGGAAAAGAAAGTAAATTACGTATAAAGCAGGTGGAAAAACTTACTCGTATGTTGGCAGCTGACCAAATTCAACACGTCGACGACATGATTCACCCTATTAATTTTGTCTTCATACGTCCAAGAATCAGGCAATCTCAATAACGCGGCATACTACACACAAACAAACATGCGTAGGTAAGTATTTATGAGAAAAATTCGATATACATAAATTTTTTTTATGCATATTACATACTTAGGTAGCACCCGAGAAACTACTTACGTGTAGAGTCTGCCTCAGAGTCAGATCGGGAAAAAAGATATCTTGCTGCATAACGTAACATATTTTACGTAGGTTCTGTAGATTTAATCTTTCTCCATTTAACTGTATTGAACCGGATTCTAGTTTTGTTCGTCCTGCTAAGCAACTCAGTAAGGTGGTTTTTCCGCATCCTAAAAAAAAACACTAGGAATTAAAAAAAAATACCCAGAATTAAAAAAAAAAATCATAAGATTTGAAAATTGAAGAGAAAAATTAAAAAAACTCTAACGCAGTTAATGCATTAGAAGAGCTGATTTTCTATTAATTATTTTTTTTAATTTTTTATTTTCAATTTAAATTTTTCAAAATTTATGTAAATTGAATACTGATAACAACATCATCAAATTGATAATTTTAAGATGATTAAAAAAATTATACATTACAGCCAGCAGCCAGCTATTTTTGATAAATAAAAAGTTTTAACAAGTTTTAAACCAATAAGAAACGACATTATCATGAAAAGTAGGCAGTTAGAGGCAGTTAGATAGGCATTGCAAAAGTTTCGAATTTTTCCAACTTTGCTAGCCATTTATTTTTTAAAAATAAAAAATGATGATCAGCTGTTTGTTTTGAAATTTTCCATGGCGAATTCCTCGAGAACCGGTCCTTGAAAATTAAAAATGCATAGAACCTTTTTTATGCGTCTTTTCAAGTACTACTAAAAAGGTTTTTACTAATTTCACGTAATTGCTTAATTCGAGGCGCTAGAAGCATTTGAAAATTTCAATTGCTAATAACTCGAGAACCGGTTCACAGATTTTTCTCAAAAACAATAGGGTTCTATTCCCAATAGTAACAAACCTCTCATGAAAATTTCAGCTCAATCGGTTAATTTTTACTCGAGTTATCGTCTGGACAAATTTTGGGGATACATACATACATACATACATACACTACGGGTTTGCATAGGTATAAAACAGAGGTCTTAGACACATAACCACAATAGAGAGGTCCTAAAAAATACAATTTTTCTTTAAAAAATTGTATCTCCAACAGGTTATATCGTAAAATTACTCTCGTATTGTTAGTTGATAGCTCACTGTGAACTCTACATGCTGGTAAAGGGTGTTCAAACCTGAATTTGCTCCAGGACCTCTCTAATGCTTGGCAAACACAGTGTGTATGAAGGTAAAAGTATTTGTGGCGAGTGTAAACAACGTATAAACCACTATACTAGTGAGGTCCTAGCTCAAAACAACAATAAAGTATAGCAAAGAATGTACCATTGGGCTGTATTTTTCGCGGGAAACAATTATAAATATTAAGATATAGAGAGGTCCTGGAAAATGACCTCTCTAAAAAAAAGACCTCTGTAGCCATATGAAAAGAAGCATCAAAGACCTCAAAATTCGCATATGCAAACACATATAAAGAAATACCAAAATGCGAAAATCATGCCAATCGTCTTATTTTGACCCAAAACGTCGAGAAAAATACCCCTCACCCCCAACTTCCATTATCAGGTCAAATTTAATAGACCACGTACGCGTACCTATACCTACATTAGAGTAGAGTGAAATTTGAAAAAGTTGCAATTTTTAAAAAAAAATTTTCCCTCGCTTCGCTCAGGCAGTATTATTTTTTTCACATTTTTAGTAAAATTGAAAATTTTGATACTTATAGGTATGTATTTTATATTTTCATGAATTCTGCCCCCTTTCCCTGAAAAATTCTTTCAATTTGTTCCTATTAGCAGGTGCTAGGTATTGTTTACTTGTTTTAGAAGAAACAATAAAAATTATTATTCCAAAATGACCACCCTAGAAAGTTGAACCCCCTCCATGATTTCATCCTAGCTACGCCACTGTCGTAGGTTCTTCACTGATAATTAATCATACCTGCTGGTCCCATGACTAGCAGAAATCTGGCAGGTTCCGCGTAGCCGGTAACATTCATAAGAATTTTTTCCGTTACTCCTACGAACTCCAACAAGCAGCCTTCCGCTCTGTAATTAAAAAATTTAAAACAAAAAACAAAAATAATCAATACCAACTTAAAGTTTTTTCATTGTTTTTATTTATTATTTTTTTTAATACCCAATTTTACTCCCCGAAGTTTTTTTAATATTTTAGCATAGTATATGCTTTTACAACTCGATTGGGTGATGCCTTTGCCCTTTTATAGGGCCTAAGATAGAGTTTTATACCATATAATTTGTAATGTTGTTTTGTATCATTATTTATTTTTTTTCCTCTACACTCCATCTTATATACGAGGCATAAATAAATAAATAAATAAATATGCTTTTACAATGACCAAAATTGAATAAACGACACCAAAATCCGAGAGCAAAATCCGACTCCCCTCATTGGGTTAGGATAGGTTAGGTTATTCGTAAAAACATATTATACTATGCTAAATAAATATTTCCTTTTTGCGAGCCTGCTGGTTTTGGCTTTTGTGTAAGCTTTTTTTGATGGTGTTTCTCAGGCGTTTCTTTTTCTTCTTTTTTTTTCTCACTGAATTTTTTCCTTCATCTTTTTCTCGGCTGTTTTTTTACCGCTATTCTTTTTTTTTCTTCTTTAGGTCAGTGGTATTATGTTGAGATATTTTAACCGCGAGAGCGGTATTTAAAAAAAAAGAAACGAATTATGTGACGTTTAGTGTTGTCAATTATCGTTATTATGAAAGAGTGCTCGCCACTTTATTAGCTTCGTACGTCACGTCATAGGTATCTATTGAATAATTGAAGCAATTCTGCCGACATTTTTATCAACTTAATTTGCGCCTAATTAGATCAACAAATTGTTTCGGAACGTGTCGCGTGTGCGATTTCTGAGCGATTTTGGAATTTATTTCTTTTAAGCAATATGTCACGAATACAAGCCAAAAACGATGAAAAAAAACCTAGAAAGTCTATAAAAACTGCAAAAATTACAAATTTTTAAATCACTGTAAGTTCAGAAAAATTAAATTAAAAACAAATAATGTACTTTTTAGAACAGCCACAGTTCAAAATTTATTTGAATTAAATTATTTTTATGTACTGATAACAACATCATCAAATTGATAATTTTAAGACGATTAAAAAAATTATAAATTTACAGCCAGCTATTTTTGATAAATAAAAACTTTTAACAAATTTTAAACCAATAAAGGATCGTTCACAATGGACCTTAACTTTTTACTTTAACTTTAACCAGCTAAAGTTAAAGTAAAAAGTAAAAAGCAAAAAGCAAAAAGCAAAAAACAGTCAAAACTCCTACTAACCAACCATTTTCAAAACGATTTTAAGCATAAAAAAGCTTAAAATTCATTTTGGAAATGGTTGGTTAGTAGGAGTTTTGACTGTTTTTTGCTTTTTGCTTTTTGCTTTTTACTTTTTACTTTAACTTTAGCTGGTTAAAGTTAAAGTAAAAAGTTAAGGTCCATTGTGAACGATCCTTAAGAAACGATAATCATGAAAAGTAGGCAGTTAGGGGCAGTTAGGGCATTGCAAAAGTTTTGAATTTTCTAGCCATTTATTTAAAAAAAATTAAAAATGATGATCAGCTGTTTGTTTTGAAATTTTCCATTGCGAATTCCTCGAGAACCGGTCTTTGAAAAAGAAAAATGCATAGATCCTTTTTTGTGCGTCTTTTCAAGTACTACTAAAAAGGTTATTTACTAATTTCGCGTAATTGCTCAATTTGAGGCGCTAGAAGCATTTGAAAATTTCAATTGCTAATAACTCGAGAACCGGTTCACAGATTTTTCTCAAAAACAATAGGGTTCTATTCCTAGTAGTAACAAACCTCTCATGAAAATTTCAGCTCAATCGGTTAATTTTCACTCGAGTTATCCTCTGGACAATTTTCATGCATACATACATACACACACTACGGGTTTGCATAGGTATAAAACAGAGGTCTTAGACACATAACCACAATAGAGAGGTCCTAAAAAAATACCATTTTTCTTTAAAAAATTGTATCTCCAACAGGTTATATCGTAAAATTACTCTCGTATTGTTAGTTGATAGCTCACGGCGAACTCTACATGCTGGTAAAGGCGTTCAAACCTGAATTTGCTCCAGGACCTCTCTAATGCTTGGCAAACACAGTGTGTATGAAGGTAAAAGTATTTGTGGTGAGTGTATAAACCGTATAAACCAATATACTAGTGAGGTCCTAGCTCAAAACAACAATAAAGTATAGCAAAGAATGTACCATTGGGCTGTATTTTTCGCGGGAAACAATTATAAATATTAAGATACAGAGAGGTCCTGGAAAATAAAAATTTCAACAATACCGCTTCTGTAGCCATATGAAAAGAAGCATCGAAGACCTCAAAATTCGCGTATGCAAACACATACATATATATACATATAAAGTTATCTATGGACAAAGTGGCATCATTTTTAGATGTCTAACGGTAAAGTGACTTCGTTTTTGGTAAAGTGGCATCATTGTACTGAAGTCAGATTACCATCTTTTGCCAGTCAACTCAGCAAGGTGTCAGGATGCTACTGGTACAGTTATTTTGATGATGCCACTTTACCACTTATACAAGTGTAGAAAAAAAAAATTTCGGTCTAAGGTCGTACCGGCATCGTTTATAGATGTTTACGGATAAACTGGCATCATTTTGTATAATAGCTTTTTGATGCCTAAAATTGAATAATAAGCCATGGGAATCATAATACTTTGGAAAATTTCAAGTTTGAACCCATTTTACCAAACATACAAATGAAGCCACTTTGACCTTAGACCGCAATATATACTATATAAAGAAATACCAAAATGCGAAAATCATGCCAATCGTCTTATTTTGACCCAAAACGTCGAGAAAAATACCCCTCACTCCCAACTTCCATTATCAGGTCAAATTTAATAGCTGAGTTTCTCTTTAGAGAAAGTCAGCTAAAATTCCAAGTAAATAATTTACTGAAAGAGTTGAGAGAACTGAAAAAAATAAGAAAATAGAAAAAATTAAAAATAGGTACTACTAAAAGTACTTGAAAATTGGATAATTTTAGCAAATATTGAAAATTTAAGAAATTGGAAAATTGAAAAAAATTGAAAATTGATTTTTTTTTAAATCACCAGAAATTGAAAAGTTTGGAAAAAGTGAAATAGGCTACCTAGATCATTAAAATTCAATCGAATCCGGAAATTCCAAAACTCCGAAAAATTAAATAGGTATAATATAGTCATGAAAAATTTAAGCAACAATAGGTAAGTAATGTCTTTTTGAAAAAATCATTCAAAAAAAAAAATTCAAACAATAATATTTTTTACACAAAATTTTTAAAATACTGCTTGATTGATGAAAGAAATTACATAGGTAGGTACCTACATTGGGCTTTTAAACAAAGTTCGAAAAAAATCGCGCACTGCGGCGAAATTGCCGTATAGAAGTAGTATTCCACCGGCATATACGCGATTAAACTCGTTGGACGTTGGTAAACCATGAGAGTAAAAAACTTTCATCGCCCAAAAACTTAAAGTATATCGCGCCGATCATTGGATAATTTGTAAATCTGGAATAGGCCAAGACTGTGAAAATATTTACGTAATTTACCGGTAATTACATTTATGATTTAGTTTATCAAACCTCGTCGAATATTTGAGTTTTCGCGAGGACGTTGTAATTATTATAGGACCTTATAAGGTATTAAACTTTCATTAGATCTATTTTTAGAATACGTAAATAATTGTACTTTAATTTTGTACTTTGTACATTACTTCGTATGTGGCTGTGTGCCCAATAAATATTCAATTGGTTTTTACTCGTTTTCTCGTTATTTTATCCAACAAAGACCAGACCCACTAACCCAATTTACAAACGGCGCTAGAATGCTACCCGCGTAGCCGCGTATTCGTAGCGAGTACCTACTGATAATTCAGCATAATGGGGTGTTCGTATTCGTAATATATACCACCCAGACCGTATCCTTCTCACTTATATCGAAGTAGGCGAATAAAAAATGAGCAGAAAAGGCCTGCAAACACAAAGTCGAACATTTTATACTCTGTTCAAAATAAGAGTAAAAAAAACACTGATCATCAACACCCTTTTGTGCAAGGAATTTCAAAATTAATCAAATAATAAACATAGCCAACTATTGCTTGGAATTGTTTTGCTTGTCGAATAATTCTTATTTTTTCCTTTCCCCTCTCGCCCATCTGCTGGTGTGTTTTTTTTACTCTTATTTTGAACAGAGAGTATACTGGCCCATGTCCATGTTTTCGTACGGTAAAAGATAAAAATATACCAGTCGCTGCTCGCCAAGGTGTCTCCTCCTACACTGTGTGTCACACGTTCAGTTCTGGCGCAGCGTTTATTTTCGTGCACCCCGAATAATTCGAGTAAAACGCTGTGCAAGTGCATTATTACTTATTAGGTAATAGCGAGAAATTTTGGAAAATTTCACTAAAATCCAAAACCGAAAAATAGTTTTTTAAAGTGGAGAGGGTCGTGTGCAAATCTTAAACCCATTTCCTGTCACAATGAAAATTTGGTCATTTTTTCATAATAAATTGTGAGTAGGTATTTTGGGTCAAATCAAAACCACCTAGACACTACAAGCCATGAAGTTAAATTTGGCAACCTTGCCGAAGACGGCCGACTTGAGCAATTGAAAATACGTTTTCTGGGCAAACGAAGTGTTTTTCTAAAAAATTGATGGGAACCAAAATTGTAGAGGGAAAAATCAACTTTCGTTTAGTGTATTCGGAATTTTGATTCGACTAATATTTCTCGAGTTACGGTCAAAAAACTGATTTGAAGATGGGCCGTCTACCAGATTTTCCCTATTTTCCCGGTCAAAGAAGCGATTTTCGTAAAAATTGATAGGAACAAAAATTGTAGAGCACAAAATATCCTTTCATCTTAAAATCATTGAAGTTTTGATTCAACGAAAATACCTCGATTCATTAGCAAAAACTGTTTTCTCAGATATGCAAATTTTCATATTTTCCTATTTCGCGGATAAACAAAGCGTTTTTCATGAAAATTGATAAGAACTAAAATTGTAGAGCAGAAAACATCCTTCAATTTTAGTGCTTTCAAAATTTTTGATTCGACCAATTTTTTGAGTTATCGTCAAAAAACTATTTATTTTTGAGGTCAACGACCCCTTTTTTTGTGAAAATTGATAAAAACCACAATTGTAGATCAAAAAATTTATTTTTATTTGGTGTAGTCGGAATTTCGATTTGACGAATATTTCTTGAGTTATCGTCGAAAAACTGATTTTGAAAGTTAGGCCGTCTACCAAATTTTCCCATTTTCCCGGTCAACGAAGCGATTTTCGTGAAAATTGATACGAACCAAAATTGTAGAGCGAAAAAAATCCTTTCACCCTAAAATTATTGAAATTTCGATTTGACGAAAATACCTCGATTTCTCAGCGTAAAATGTTTTCTTGGATATGCAAATTTTCACATATTCTCATTTTCAGAGCGAACGAAGCATTTTTCGTGAAAATTGATCTGAACCAAAATTGTAGAGCAGAAAATTTCCTTTCGTCAAAGTGCTGTCAGAATTTCGATTTGATGAATATTTCCCGAGTTATCGTCAAAAAACGGATTGGAAAGTCGGCCGTCTACTACTCGAAAATGCGACGTTTCCTTTCTACGTTCATGGCTTGTATCTCTAGGTGGTTTTGGTCAAATTTATCCCAAAAAGCTGTTGACAAAAAAAAAACAGAACTACAAATGAAGTAAGTTGAAAAAAAAATCACAATAAGTACTTCGAGAAATTTAGAGAAATTTCTTTTTCTTACAAAAAAAGTAACTTTTTTCTATATTTTGCTGTAAATATCTATCAAAATAGAAAATATTGGGGTGGGGGGGGGCAAATGCCCCCTCGCCCCTCCCAAGTTGCGCCTATGCTTTTAATACTTATTTCCAAAAAAATGTAGGTAGGTAATTATTGTTGAATTATCTTAGAATTTTTTCACAAAATTTTAGAATTTTTGATACTCTTCATCAAATTACAACTACAAAAATCTACTCCACCCACAATGGCCCGAATAATTTTTTAAAAATTTCAACATTCAATGACCAGTTCTCCCCTCACCTCTACTATATACCTATCTATGCTCTTTCCATCGCAAGTAAGAGTTTTGAAAGTCCAGACATAACTCATCCCGAATACGAAAAAACTGCCATACTCATCTCGATGATGCCGAACCAGTTCTAATAGTTTACTGTGCACCCTGTAGAATGTTGTTGACATTGACAAATATATCTGCTATGTACAAAATATAGTACGAATGTTCGGACTGTGGCTATTAAACATGCTCAAGAGGAGGGATACTAGAGGGTTTCAGGCGTGGCTATCAAATGCCAATATATTATGATACCGGTACAAACGGATTTAATTAAACGGTAGGCTATTTTCTTTAAACAAATTACACACCCGCAAAGAGTAACGGGGGAGGATAAAGGGGGAGATTATAATATTTATGATTGCACTAGGGACACTTTATAGGTATAAAACTAAAATTCGTTGTCAAGTGCAATTAGAAATTCAAAGTACAGTGTTCAGCTTTCAAGAACAGTGCGTGTAGTGTCCCAATTATTCTGCACATACACCTTTATTGTACTATAACCAAACACCAGATCAACATTGCATTCAAGGTATGTACCTTACCAGTGCGATTATATCGTACTGAATTTGATACGGTACGGAAACATGGGCCAGTATACTCTCTGTTCAAGATAAGAGTAAAAAAAAAACACCAGCAGATGGGCGAGAGGGGAAAGGAAAAAATAAGAATTCGACAAGCAAAACAATTCCAAACAATAGTTGGCTATGTTTATTATTTGATTAATTTTGAAATTCCTTGCACAAAAGGGTGTTGATGATAAGTGTTTTTTTTACTCTTATACGCTTATTCTAAAGCTTGTGTAATGTTTCTTTTTCTCAATATTTATTTTTTAATGTACCGGAATTCGACATCGCTTGTTTTACACCAAATTTCGTTATAGTTTCGCATTACACTATTCGGTAGTTTTTCTCTTGTTGCTAAGTAAATATTTCGTCAACTAATAACATGGTTTTTGTTGAATATTTAACAAGTGCTTTTTTCCGTATTTTTACACCCATTTAACTACTTAATTTCTAATATTTTTCGAATGTTTTCAAAGTGTTTGTATTTACTTACAAAATTTTAAAATTGTTAGATAATTTGAAATTAGAATTTAGAAGTGAACTAATATTGTAATTTTTTATGATTAATATTTTGGTTCAAAAATTAATCCAAGATACCTACTAGCAATATTTTTTGATCAATATTTTCGTTCAATACTGAATCTACTAATCGTTGAATAAGCCAGATACAAACTTGGAAAAATTGATCCCTCGTTCTTTAACAACATAAAATGAAAATTTATCAATTTTTGCATCACTTGAAGCAACTACTAAAATTTTGGTGTATTCTTAAATTTGAATAATTCAATTCAAAATAAATTTTTATTAAAATTTTCCAAGTAGATACCAACTAGAAACTATTCCAGAGCAAAATTTGAAAAAATTCGAACTAAAAATATTCCTCCGACTTGGCCTCACTGCCCCAAATTTCCATATTCACCCTCGACAGTTTCATTGATAAATCTTGCCATACACTTCTGTTCATTTTTACCACGCTTTTATTAGCTTGGTATGTATATACTAGGGGGCTTCGCCCCCTGGCCGCTTCGCGGCCCAGCCCCAACGGCGGTTCGCTTCGCGAACCGCCCTTGGGGGCTCCGCCCCCAAACCCCCGTTTTGCTCGCTTCGCTCGCTCCGCTCTCAGTTCTACATGATGATTAATCATTCATTTATGTTGCCTTCAGTTACTCTGCTAATTAACATCATAATAATAAAGCTACAATTTTCTAGGTATGTTAAGCAGAGAGTATAGGACAAATTGATGAAAAACAAAATTTGTACTATGGAATTTTGATGAAAAAAAATTTTGAATTCAAGCGCAAACGTTTTGAAAAGAAAAACCGTTACACGTAGCACGATTCAATGTGTAGTGCCGACGCGCCGACGCGCGCCTACGCGGATATGCGCACACAACATTACCACAACATTTCGTAACGCGGCGTTTTGAAAAAAATATCTTTCGTCATTGCGGGGTTCTTTACGTGCGGATTTTTTGGAAATTTTTATACAAACTTTCTGCTTTGAAAAGGCAACTGTGGATTTTTTCAAAATTAAAATCGGATTATTGGAACACGAGATAGCAAAATTTTGTTTTTATTAAATACCTCCCCCCCTATGGGGGCAAAATTGTTCAAAAATGGCCTAGGTAATAGGGTACAGTATGAAAAAAGTTGTTGTGGTCATAATTTAATTTTTTGAAAAATTCGGGGGGTTGGGGGTGAGAAAATACCGAAATTTTGGTTTTTGGGGCGTACCTCCCTCCCTATGGGAGTAAAAAAGCTGAAAGTTGGTATATGCAATGAGTATGCGATATGTTAAAAACTACTTTTTCAAAATTTTGATATCTCAATTTTGGCACCTCCTCCCCCAAATTTGGGGCCTCCCAATTCCAAAATTGCCCATTTTTATAATTTTCCTTTAATGTACTCATCGGAACCTTTCGATTAAAAAAAAATTAGCCTTCTAGCTATAGTAGAAGTAGGTGTTTCAATGTAGTACCACGACTTTTCTGTTAGAGCTGTATTGTAATGATGTATGTATGTTTGTCTCATGGAACCAAATGTATGTTTTCGACCAATCCTCTCTCATTTAATATTTTACTGGAATTGAAAGAACATAGTGCTCACATTAGGGGTTTTCGAGGTCGCTGAATTCGATTTTCGAACTCAAATTTACCCCCGACCCCAAATTGAGCCCCATATGAGGGGGTTCAATTTTGAAAATTTCAGAAAATTACAACATTGGTATCAAAATGTAGGTTTTCGAGGTCGCTGAATTCGATTTTCGGACTTAAATTTACCCTTGACCCCAAATTGAGCCCCTATGAGGGGGTTCCATTTTGAAAATTTCAAAATTCACAACATTGATATCAAAATGTTGGTTTTCGAGGTAGCTGAATTCGATTTTCGAACTCAAATTTACCCCCGACCCCAAATTGAGCCCCTATGAGGGGGTTCAATTTTGAAAATTTTCAAATTTACAACATTGGTAAAATTAGAAAATCAATAATTATTTTATCTAATGAAATAATAAGAAAAGAGAGGTGTTCTAAATACTTCCATACTTACAACTTACAAGTGATACATAAGATTTTTTTTTTTTAGATAGACATTCGAACCTAGTAAAACTATGAAATTAAAATATTTTCAACGACAAAAAGAGTTAAATAAAAATGTAAAAATTTTTTAAAAAACCACGCTTTTATTTAAAGTTGGTCACTTTGTAAAATATTATTCATAGGGAAAGAGTAATGCCTTAAAAAACAAAAAATAAAATTTACTTGAATACAAAAATGTGTCATGAAATTTTTTTTTCAAAAATTTTAATGATGAAAAGCGTGGTGGGGTGTGCGAGGAGCAAACGAATACCTTTTCGATTAACGCCCCACCACGATTTTCATCATTAAAATTTTTGAAAAAAAAATTTTCATGACACATTTTTGTATTCAAGTAAATTTTATTTTTTGTTTTTTAAGGCATTACTCTTTCCCTATGAATAACATTTTACAAAGTGACCAACTTTAAATAAAAGCGTGGTTTTTTAAAATTTTTTTACATTTTTATTCTCAATCGTATTCACCGATCAAAAAAAAAATTGAATATTCTGATTTGTTAAATCATCGAGTAAACAAACATCATTTCTAAAGACCGGATTTTTATGCACTTATAATCCTAAAATATGCGCTTATTTTATGCATTTAAAAGCTAAAAATAATTATGCAAAAAAATATGCATTTATTGGTCAAATATGCAAAATATGCATTTTCAATATGGGAATCCCTGAAAAGAGTTTTTTAAGCTGAAAAGCATAAACACTGAAAAATTGAAGTGAAATTGACTGCTTACTCACAAAAAACGTTTTTTCGAACCATCTAAACAACAAAATCAATTAATTTTCTATCAACTCGTCGTTTTCTCCATTACAAACGATAATCAAATGCATCGCCAAGTTATCGGTAAAGACACTTTTGAACATACTGAAAAATCGCTTGAAATTTTTTTTACAATTCAACATGGCATTTTTACAGTTTTGTGATTTTAATCAGAAAAAGGTGGTTAGAAAAAACTTTCCAACCTGGTTTTGACCAAATCTTTGAAATATGGAGTAAAATAACGAAAATGCGTGCAAATATGCGGAAATATGCACTTTTTAGTCTGAAATATGCAAAAATATGCATTTAAGGCTAAATATGCAAAAGAAATTTGATGAATCGTATAGATCTCTTGAAATATGCATGTTTTCTCGAACACAGAAAAATATGCATTGCATAAAAAACCAGTCTCTAAATTCATTTCATTTTCATTTCAACATTGAATGCGAAACGCAGCTGGAAACTGATATACTAGCGAGGCATAAACGTTTGGTTGACGATTAAAATCAAAGTTGTCAGCGACGACGACGCGATGGTGCAATAAACCAGATCCGTGCATCTCACTTTCATTTTAAACAGACGTTCATCGTGTTCGATAGTGCACGTTCGTCTCGTAGTTCAACAATTTTTATTTGTGAAAAAATTACGATCTTTTTATATCTATAATTTGGATTTGGTGTTTTTAAGTTTTGATTTTTTTTTTTTTTGAAACACCTTTCTTAATTGAAGCGTTGGATAATTATTTTCTAAAATCGTATTTTATAATTTTTGAAATATTTTGCTTCCACGACAATTAAATTTAGGTAAATAAAAAGAACCTTTTGTTCTTGTTTTCTTTTTCGATATCTTAATCCATCCTTTTTTCTTACAAACTATTTTCAAAATTATCCTTTCAATCCTTATGGCCTATTACATAATAAAAATAATAATCAATTTCATATTTTTGTAAAATAGGAATTTTTTTTAAAAAAAAACAAAGAAACAATCGAAGTGTTTGAATTCAAATTTCTTCTCCCATCTTCCAACGTTCCAACAACAATAATTGAAATTGATAACAAAATAATCTGATTTCATTCACTAATTGAAAATGTCAAAATCTTTTTTTTTTTTTTTTATAAAACGACTTCCCCTCCAGATGATAGGGCTACCCTCGTTCAGAAAACCACCTAAAATTTTATAATTTAGATTTTTCATTCTCTCTACTTGGATGATCCTCAATATTAATTTTAATACTGCGTTGAATATTTAAATTATTTCACCATTACCAATTACCCAATGAAGAAACACGTTTCAATTATACTAACTAACTAAAAAAAAAAAAATCAAAATGACGTTTTTTTTTCTTCAGTTGAGCGTATAATAGCATTCACACTATTAATTGATCATATTTCTCTACTCCATTAAATACGTACATACATCGTACGTGTACTATGAGAAAGTAAATTCGATCTGAAAAACAACTGTTGCAGTTCAACACTATTTAATTTGAAAAGTAATCTCATCTAGTCGTATCAAATATCTGGCTCAATTTGTACCTATACAAATTGTGCACTGTACGGTAAACGGTATCCAATACAAATGCAGTAAAAAGATATAGTACCCAGAATCAATTTTGTAAGAGTACAAAATCGTTATCGATCAATTTAGCAAAAGTACCGCAATGGACGAGAAAAAACGTGTACCTACTTCAACTACATGATTGTTACGATAAATCAGGCCTAGTGAGAGAGGGTGTAAGTGGGAATTATTTTTTGAGAGCCCAGTTCGTTTTAAAAAATTTCATTTTCTTTCACAGTTTTAAAAATTGTAAAAATCACATTCATGAAATCACCTAAAATTGAGTTTAATTGTTTTGAAAAAATGGTTTGGAATTTTTGTTTCAAAAATGTAAAACGAACAAAAAAATATTTTGTTCAATATGTGCAATTTCACTTTTGAAAAAAAAAATTGAAATAGAATTTTATAAGTAAAATTCTCATTTTTGAAATTAACTCGTGAAAAATAAGAGAAAATCAGAATTTTTTTTGCAAAATATTCACAATAATCATTGAACTTCAATTGTAAAACGGTTGTACACTATAAAATCTCTTTTAACTTTAGATTGCATGGACGATTTTTACCCATTTGCCACTGAGACTAGCCTATTTTGCAAAAAAAACAAAAAAAAAAATAAAAAAAATGTAAATATATTTTTGCAAAATATCTATTCGCAAATTTTTTAAAATTCGAAAATGAATTTTTTGAAAACTATTTTTTAAAATTTATTGTCTTTGCAAAAATTTTTAAAAATCATATTTTTTTTCAAAATATTCGCATTTTTTCAAATTTGAAAATTAAGTATTGAAAATATTTAAAAAATTGTCTTAGCAAAAAAAAATTCAAAAAACACATTTTTTTAAAAAAAATTGAAAATTATTTTTTCGAAAATTTATTTTAAAAATTAATATTATTTTGTAGGTAATTTTTTTTTAATTCGTGAACGATTTTTTTTGAAAATATTTTAAATTATTGTCTTTGCAAAAATTTTTAAAAATCACATTTTTTGCAAAATATTCGTATTTTTTTAAAATTAAAAAATGAAGTTTTTGAAAATATTTTTATATTTTTTTTTTAAAATTAGAAAATCAATTTTTTAAATAAAGATGTTAAAAATTAAATTATTTTCAATTTTTTAAAATTCTGCTAAAATGAATTTTTTGAAAATATTTTAAATTGTCTTTGTGAAAATGTGACATTGTAAGGTAAAATAACTGAAGAGAGGAAGGGAAGAGCCTGCATTTTTTTCTTTCTTTACCTAGATCGAAATTTGCTCAATGTCTGTAAGAAATTGGAAGAAAATTATTTAGGAGGGTTGAGGAAGCGGCGATTTCCAGCTTAAATTAAAATATCAAATTTATTTTATACCTCGAAGTAGCATCTCAACCCTTTCCCTTCCCATTCTTTCGTAAATTTTGGACAACTTACACTAAAAATCAATTTTATTTTACGATTGTAATACAAACTTGAGAAAACTAGGTGAACGAGTAAATACATATTAGTCACATTGTAATTGACTTTTAAACTTATATGTACCGGTTTCATGGTCTAATTAAACCGCAGACACATGCGATTATGAAGTTGTCTAGTTTACAACACCCTGAACGTTTCCTTATGATCCAAATGTAAGAATGTATTTACACTCGGACGAGCTACAACGAAGCAACATGATCTAGGAAATATCTTCAGATTATACCTTCTATTTTCCTCACTGCATTTATTATTATTTTTTCTTTAAAATTTTGATCGTAAAGATCGAGAGAGTTTTCGAGGATCCTTTGATAAACTTGAAGAAAAAGATACCTAGATGGAGATCTAGAGAAGATGTGCACTTGGTTGCCTATTGAAAATTTTACAAACTAGTTATCCTTATAGTATCTAACTGTGAGATGTAGGTGTAACATTGACCAATTGTTTGTATGGTTGAAGTAATGACCATTACAATGTGCATCCAACCTTTGCTGCTAGAATGCCACTGAAAAAAGCTCGCTTTTTTTTGTTCAATATCGAAGGAGGGAAAAAGTAGTTTACATGAGGAAATAAACGAAAAGTATATAAAAATAGTTTATCTTATATAAGACCAAACTACCGCACATTGTTTAACAATTTGTTAAGTATGTATCCCGTATGTGCCTAAAATCCAGTGGCGTAATATATTGTATTACATGTAGCTCTATGCTACATTCGGAGGTTGTCAATTAAAATAAAATCCAACTCAAACTGTTTCCACTCGCAGGTAGTCATCTTAGCCGCTGTCCTCAGCATCGCTCAAGCCGGTTTACTTCCATCCACCTATTACGCTCCAGCAGTTCCGGCAGCCAAGCTACGCATCATCACCTGCTGTGTACGCTGCCCCCGCCCCAGCCCTTGTGAAAACAGTCACCGCCGAAGAATACGACGACCCAAACCTGCTCCTGCTTACAAAGCCTACGCAGATGCACCTACGCCATCTTATTACTAAAACCAACTTATGTATGACGTATGACCAAAAAATTCTAATTTGTGCCCAACAATCGTGAGGAATTTCTAGATTTTTTGTTTAGAAGGTTCCTTATGAAGAGATCTCTTTCGTAGATTTTAAGAGAATTTGTCAACTTTTGATAATGTATTGAAGTTATCTAGGAGATACAAAAAAAATAGAAATCAAAATAACGATTTTTATGAGTTTTTATACTTTTTTTATACCTATATTTAATTATATTTATTTTATATTTTTTGAAGTATAAAAAAATTTTATCGCATTTTTCATTCGTTCAAAGTTGTTTCATTTGCAAAACACAAAAAAAAACAAGAAAAAAATAATCGTTTTGATTGAAAAAACAAAAAACAAAAAAAACGAGGTATCAAGAAAATAAACTCAAATCACATCTTTAACCAGCTCGATAAAAAAAAAGGTTACGTAAAAAAAAACACTATGAAATAATGAAAATCTAAAAAAAAAAAGAAATTCAACCAAATTTCAAGTTCAACACCGATTCACTCGCGATTGCATTTCGTCACGCCACGTGCCATCAGTTTTAAAGTTTTGAACATCAATGAATAAAGTCTGCACCAATTAATTACCAATTAATCATTATCGGATTATGAAAGAAAAAGTAATCTTATCGCTTACTGATCGATGTAACTTTGAAAAATGAAAACCAAAAAAATTGAGCGTGAGAGTAAGACTTTTCATTGAAGAATTTGAGAAAAATTGTTTCCTCCAAAAGTTCAAGTATCTACTTAATATTTTTAGGTACTACAAAAAGTTGAGGTTTTTTCCCCAGAAATATTTTTAAAAAATGAGTCTAAAAAATGGGAGGGGGGGGGGGATACATTTTATAATTATTATCTACCTATCAAAAATGAACATTTTAGATTTTTTATTAAAAAAAAAAAAAAAAGGTACCTATTTAGAATTTCTTTAGGAATAGGTAATATTTTTTTGGAATAAACAAATTTTTATTTTTTCCAAGATTTTTAGGGAATTCAAAAAATACTTTATTTTAATTTTTTTGTTGTGAAAAACTGAAAGTTGAAAAAAATTAGGAAAAAATTTAACAAAAATGGTAAACTTTTTGGAATAATTTTTGAAAAAAATATGATAAAAATTTTGACCAAAAAAAAAAGAAAAAAATCAAAATAATAGATATATATATATATATAGGTAGGTTTTTATTGAACAATTTTTGAGAAAAAATTTGAGATAAATATTTTGACATGAGAAAAATTTTAAAACAATTGATGAATTGTTTGAAACAATGTTCGAGATAAAATTGCGTAGAAAAATTCAACAAGAAAAAAAAATTTCAAGATAAAAGTTGAAAGTTGAAAAAAATTAGGAAAAAATTTCAAATTTCGGTAGATATATTGTAACAATTTTTGAGAAAAATATTTTCAAAATCAAAAATCAAAATTTACATTTGACAAGATAAATAATTTCAAATTTTTTTCTGTACTTACGTAGCTACGTGCATGGTTAAACGAAAAGTTGAAATTGTTGAAAACATAAACGGCAACACAATCTTGAATAAACACTTCACTGCAGTATACTGAATACGAAATTTGAAATTTATTTTAAGTATCAGTTTCTGGAGGTGGCAAAATATCGAAAACTATCGAAAACTATCGATAGTTTTGACTATCGAATATCGATAGGGTACAGGGCTTTTCGAGTTGCGCGGATTGGGGCCGAGCACAGCTGTGGCGCGCTAGTGTCGACCACTGATAAAATTCAAACAACCAGGAGCCCAGGGCTTTGACCAACACCACCTATAGTTAAAAAGGCCTGGGCGCTCTTATAAAATCGAGCTATGACGTCACGATAGATGGGTATAAACAAACGGTTAATTTCAAATTAACTATACGAGAATTTTTCATCAAATTATGTTTGATTTTGTAAAATTATGTGACAAATATTAAAATAATCAATTAATCATGAGACATACGTGTTGTGCTCCTAATTGCAAAAGCAATTATGAACCGGGTGAGAATATTTCGACGTTCGGTTTTCTAAAAAGCGAGACAAAGAAGCAAGAGTGGCTTTCAACTATCAAATGTGAAAAAACTTACAAAGTAACGGAACTACGGAACATTCAAGAGTAAGTTATTTCTTTCTATTGAATCAGTGTCTAACACTCGTTATCCCTATTCACGTAGTATTCCTATTTTCAGGTTTGTATTAAACATTTTCACGAAAGCGACATCGAGAGACGAGACTGTGTATACCGATCCAAGAACGGGAATCACTTACCGCGGGCCTTTAAAAAATCCTAGATTGGTTAAAGATGCTGTTCCTAAGATTCTACCGAACTGTCCACAGTATTTAACGAAAACCGACAGCAAACGTGAAAGCGCTGAAGAAAGAAGAATACGTATTGAAAACGAGCAACTAGCACAAGTTATCACCGAAAGTGAAAAATCTCATGAAGAGTACAATCAAAAAATATCTTTCTCGCATTTCCAAGAATTTTTGCAGTGCTTCGAAAATCGTAAAAATTTCATTGATAATATCGCTGAGTGAGATAATTGTGTATAAACGAAACGCTGTGTTGTTTTTACTTCTTGAAAATTCGGTTCCGAAAATAAGGTATGCGGTTACGTTAAATGATGAGTGCAACGTTCGCGTTTATAATGAAGACGTTGAATTGAATTTTGAAAAAATTTTTATAAATAGTGGTGTCGCGAAGCTTTCGAAAATAACAAATTTGAACGAACTTGGTGTAATTTTAAACCATGTTTTCAATGTTTCATCTAGTAAGGAAAAGACCAGTGAAGTAGCTGTCTGTGTAAATGCGATTAATAAGCTCTTCAATAAACTACGTGAACTTGTTGACGACGATCAGGTGAAATCTGTTGAATTTCTTCAGGAACAGGTATGCCAGATTCGAGTATAATTTCATTGATACACTAATTGGTGGTGGTAATAACTAATAAGTGCTTACCCTTAGAGAAAAGTATTTCATTATTTTTTCATTGCAGATTTAGTGCCGATTTTTTTATTATTCAATGAAGGGCGTAGGGGTCTATAAAATTGTATATAAGTTTCTTTTCTCTTATGTCATTTGTTGCAGATTCGTTTTCTGATTACGTCGCCGTAACAGTATCGATATTCCACTGATCTTATGATTCTTTCGGCGATATTTCATTCCATAAGTTCACATTCTTACAAATTTGTTCGAGATGCTCGTGTAATTTGATTTAATGTTTTTTTTTGCAATTCGTATTAATTTACTCGTGTTCGTCGATTTTTGTGCATTTCAAATATTCGCATTTAACCTTGGTGTGCTTTGTTTCATTATTATGCTTGTTAATTATTTCCAACACTTGGGTGGATAATTGTTTTAGTTTTTAAAACTTAACATTATTCTCTCATGTTTTCATTAATCATTTATTTTGCTTCTTTTCTGTGCTTGTTAACTGCTAATTTTGCGTTGCATTATAAAAAGTAACCAATTTCTTATGTTGTTTTATTTTTCTATAATTTGGTTGGTTTGCAATTTTTTCAAATTATTTTAATTATTTTGTTATTAATCAAATACTTTTTTTTGTTTTTTTTTTTGTTTCAGTGGTACCAAAAAATCATCAGAGTCTTGAAAAAAAAAGAAAATCAGAAGAAAATGAAAAAGTTCCTGAAATTTTAATAGAAAAATACGTAAAAAATAAATAAATTATTGAATGTCTCCAGTTTATTATCGTTTTGTTATACCCTCGGGTAGTGACGTCATAAATCGAGCGCCCAGGCCTTTTTAACTATAGGTGGTGTTGCTTTGACTTCGTTGGCATAGCAGCACTATGTAATATGCAGGGAAGAAAACCAATTGAGACCCAATTGGTTATGGTGATGGTGGTTTTGAGAAAATTTTGAAATTACTGGTGGTTCCAATTGGTTTTTGGTTTTTAAAAATTTTCAAAAGGTTTTGGTGCTAAAGTGGATCCATTTAATTTTTATTTTTTTTGATTGGTTCTGGTTCTGGGTTTTTGGTTTTGCTTGATTAATTGGTTGTGATGGTGGTTCTCAAATTAAAAACCATTTCAAATGGTTGTGGTGGTGGTGGTGGTGGTTCCGTTTTGGTTTTTCAATTGGTTTTCATCGAATTGCTTCCATTTCGTAGTATGAAAAATATTTCCCAACATTTAAACCATTTATCTATGGCATTAACCATCAGGACCAGATGGAACCATTTTCGTGCTTCCTATTATACCACAAAAGAACTAAAAAAAGATCAGATCTTTGAAATTTGAATAAAAAATTAATTTGCCTACAAGTTACAAACGCAATATTGCAATAAATTTAAATTAAATAATATACATTCAAATAAAAAACAAAAAATAATAATGTTTCCACTTTTCAGAGCGCTGAAAAATCAGAAAAATTAAGAAAACAGGCCACAGGGGGTAGGTAAGGGGCCCAATTAAAAAAAAATTCAAATCAAAGTTGTTGCTTGAAGTTCTAGGAATAAATTTGGTCATAACAAAAATTTTGATTGGACCCCTCCTTCCCTTTCAAATCCACTATTTCTCTTTTTAGAACCAAAAAGAACCAATTCCATTAATTGGTGGTGGTTTTGGTTTTCATTGTAAAGGAAATTGAAAATGGTGGTGGTGGTGATGGTGGTTTTTTATTTTCAAACCGCTTTCTTGTGGTTGTGGTTATTTCAGCAAATGATTTTTCGTTGTGGTTCCAAACGGTTCTCTTCCCTGCCTTTTCGAAAGGAATTGGTTCTTTTTGGTGGTGATTCTTGAATGAATTTTTGAAGTTCATTGTAATGGTTCCAAATGGTTTTGAAAACCAATTGAAATATCTGGTGGTGGTGGTTTTACCCGGTTTTGGTTTCAATTGGTTTTCTTCCCTGGTAATATGTCCAAAATTTTCAATTTTTGGGTTTTGATTGATTCTGATTGTTAACAGTGTTCTCTACAGAATTAAAAAAAAAAAAAATCCCAAATAATGCATAAGAAGCGACAGAAAGCCAATGGTAAACAATTATATGTCCATAAAAACCAAAAGTTGAAAATGCAAAATGTAGTATGTTCATAGCTGATCATCTACCGCCAATTTGCGGTGGTCTAATAAATTTACTAATTTATAATTATTGTTAAAAATGATTGAATATTGTGTAGCCCTGTGTAATCGTTACAATTTTATTATTAATTAAAAGAAAATGAGTAAGGAAACGGATACAGATTGGATTCCCATTGATCTCTGTGGTTAGTACTTTTTTATATTTTGGCCCGAGTTGTGTGAAATACGAATCGATATAATCATTATAATTTGAACTATGTTGTATTTTTGTAGAGTTTATATTGGTCACTGACACTGAGAATGATGAATATTGTGTAGCCCTGTGTAATCGTTACAATTTTATTATTAATTAAAAGAAAATGAGTACGGAAACGGATACAGATTGTACAGATTGGATTCCCATTGATCTCTGTGGTTAGTACTTTTTTATATTTTGGCCCGAGTTGTGTGAAATACGAATCGATATTATCATTATAATTTGAACTATGTTGTATTTTTGTAGAGGTTATATTGGTCACTGACACTGAGAATACCGAAGCTGAGGATGGCACTTTGATGTGGACAGAAATTTGTGGTTTGTATAATGTTATATTTTGGCAGAGCTGGCGCGACTCACGAGTTTCGAGTGTGAGTCGCGAGAGTCGCATGCGAGCGACTCTGAGTTCGACTCTTTTTCACAAGGAGTCGAAAAAAATTTGAAAAAATCGACTCATCACTAAGAGTCGAACATTAAACTGATTCACGACTCTTCTCAATTTGCGACTCTTTTTTACTCACGACTCTTTTTTTACTTGCGACTCTTTTGATTCACAACTCTTCATATCACGACTCTTTTCATCTCTCAAACTCCCTTTTTCCGCGATTCATGGGTAGTGCAACCTCGTGTGTTGTGTTAGTTTAGTTTTGATTTCAATTAATTTTCAAATTGTTTCAAAATCATTCAGTGATGAAAAACTTTGAAATCTATTTTAAACACACAAGATCTACAAAAGGCAATGATACTGTGGTAAATTATTGAATGGTGGCATTTTTGATTTTATGAATGTTCAAGAATTTTATTTCTTGTTGTAGTTTTTTTTTTAATATTTTAAATTTAAGATTAGATTACTAATTTACTGCGAGAGTTTACTCAGAGTCAGAGAAGATGTTTCTACTTTCTAAGTTTCTACTTACCTTTTTTTCAAAAATTTTTAGCTTTTCCTTTTTTTACGAGAATATGAAAGTTAAAATAAATTTTATTGATCAATTTATAATTGATTACTGTACTTGAAAATTGAAAAATAATAAATATGTCGCACTAAAAAAACAAAAAAAGAAATTAAATTACAGAACATTTTAGTTTTTAAATGAAAATGAAATTTGAAAAGTGAAAAGAAAAATTTAGAGAAAAGAGTTGTAAAAGAATCGTATGAGAACAAAAATAAGAGTTTAGAAGGAGTCGGGGGAGTGAGTCGGGAATTAGTTGAAAAAAAGAGTCGCGAGGAGTCGGAAAAAAAGAGTTGCGAGGAGTCGGAAAAAAAGAGTCGCGAGGAGTCGTTCATTAAAAGAGTCGGACTCATGAGTTTAATAAAATTTGTAAAGAGTCGCAAATTGAAAACTCTTCAACTCATCTAGCAAAGAGTCCCAAAAGAGGTGAGTCGCGCCAGCTCTGTATTTTGGTCATCACTATTCGAAAGAAAGTATAATAATTTAAATTTTTGGTCACATTTTCAGAAGTAACTCTCATCGAAAATGACATCTCTGCTCCGAGTTGCTCGTATTCGTCCTCTAATGATAGACAGATTTTGCCCGCCTCTTCGACGTTATTAATCGGTGATTCGACGCCAAACGATAATACAGGATACAAAAAATTGTTTATGAAAAATCCAGCAAAATGGAAACAGAACATACAGCATCAAAATAGAATGCGAGGGATGGAGTTTGTTACTAGAAAGGGTAAAGTGATACGTGCTAAATCACCTCGAATCATGGAGAAATGCAGTTGCAAGTTCAAATGCGAAAAAATTAGCCCGGAACACCAAATTAAATTATTTCATTCTTACTATGACCTTGCTGATACTGCAAAACAAAAAGCATTAATCGCTTCGTTGATTAGACAAGGAGGTGTTAAGCGGAACCGACCAAGATTAAGTGAGCATTATCAATAACTCAAATTATTCAAAGTTGAGATGTTTACCCTAACAGAATAATAACATATGTACTTTTTTGTTTGTGTTAGATATTCAAAAGAAGAAAAAAAAAGTATCTAATCATTGTTATGTCTACGATGAAACCAAAAAACTTGTACGAGTTTGTCAAAAATTTTTCTGCTTCATTTTCCAGGTACGAATACGAATCACTTGCAATAAGAAATACTTATGAATTAAATAGACCACGGCTTAATCACTTTTTTTCCCCATGTAGATTTCGAGTTCCATTATCACTTCTGCCATGCGAAATAGAAATGAAGCTGGTACTTATATGGGCAAACATAAAAACGTCGGTCGTCTACCTTCTAGAGCAACCAAGTCCAACCAAAAACTGCTTGTTAAAAAGCACATACTCAGTTTTCCTGCCATGGAATCTCATTATTGCCGAAAAGATAGTAAAAGATTATATTTGTTTGAAGATATAAAATCAATTTCTCAAATGTATCGTTTGTATCAAGATTGGATCAAAGGAAAAGGCGTCCCTGTATCGCAGTACGTGTATACATCTATCTTCGATTCCATGGAACCCCGAATATCTTTTTTCAAACCAAAAAAAGACCAATGCGTCAAATGTAATCTCTACAAAGAAAGTGAAAAAAGCGAAGAAGAAACACGGATTTTTGAGGAACATAAACAGAGAGAGAAACTCTCTCTAGAGTTGAAAGCAAGACACTTCGCTGATGCTGAGGCTGATAAGGATAAAACGTTGACGATGGCATTCGATTTGGAAGGTACCATTCTACTTCCCCAAACACAAGACGGGGCCCTCTTCTACAAGCGAAAAATAAATGTGTATAATTTCACCATTTTCGATTCCGCATCCAATGGGTACTGTTATATTTTCGACGAGGCGAATGGCAAAAAAGGGTGCAATGAGATTGCAACCTGCATTTTCAACTATTTGAAAAATTTGCCATCTACTATTGAGACCGTAAATACTTGGAGCGATACTTGCGCAGCGCAAAACCGAAACCAATTTTTCATTGCAATGATGATATACGCTGTGAACAATATTTCCAACCTTAAGACGATCAACGTAAACTACATGGAATCAGGGCATTCTTATTTGCAGTGCGATCATATGCATTCGCTAATCGAGAGGAAGAAAAAAGGTATGAGGCTTTTCAAGCCTGAAGAGTTAGGAGTAGTGTGTGAGACTGCCAGACAAAACCCCAGACCTTTCATCGCCAAACTGTTGAGTTATGAAGAAACTCGCAAACGAATTTATGAAGAATCATACTGTTGATACCGAAGGCAGACCTGTTGAATGGTTGAAAATAAAACAGTTTCAACTCAATAAAAACGATTCTCATGTTAAATTCAGATACACCTACTCATACAATGACGACTTCTATCAATTCAACTTCCTCCAGAAAGTGATGAAAAAATGCCAACCATTAAATCTCGGTCTGAAGTAACTCCAAGAGATGTTGGAAGAATTCAGTTTTCGGCATTGTATGCCTCACCGTTGAAAATATCAGTCAAGAAAAAAGTTGACCTGTTGGAGCTCATCAAGTCGGGTGTAATTAGACCTGCCCATGCAGAATACTATAGGAGTATGCAATCAGATGTAAAAATTAAAGACCTCGTTGAAATTGCAAGTGCTTCTGCTGCAGCGTGATAAATTGATTATTTTTATTTCTATCACCAATTATTGTTCCTAATTTATTGTCCTTTGAGAACATTGTTCGTTTTAATCATTTATTTTGTTCTCAATTTTACCTTCTTTAAGAACATTGTTTGTTTCGTTTTAAATATTATTTGAATCTCAATTTTTGTTTGTTTTTATTATTCGTTCGTAATTTATTGTTCTTCGTGAACGGTGTTCGTTTTAATTAATTATTTATTTTGTTCTCAATTTTACGTTCTTTAAGAACATTGTTTGTTTCGTTTTAATCATTATTTTAATCTCAATTTTTCGTTCAAGAACAGTGTTTGTTTCATTTTAAATTTTTAATTATTTGTTTTGTTCTCAATTTTACGTTCTTTAAGAACATTGTTAGTTTCGTTTTAAATATTATTTGAATCTCAATTTTTCGTTCTTCAAGAACAGTGTTCCTTTCGTTTCAATTATTTATTTTGTTCTCAATTTTTTGTTCTCCAAGAACACAGTTTGTTTTTATTATTCGTTTGTAATTTATTGTTTTTTATGAACATTTTTGTTGTTTGTAGGCACATAGTGTTTGTAAATATATTTATTCTGTGCTACACTTTGGTTATGATTTTTTGAGAACAGTGATGAAGATCGATCAATCATATTCTATAGTATTTGTTTTTATTCCAAAAAAATATCATTCAACAGAGGCACTCAATTTCAAAATCTGTCGAAGAACCTATTATATTTTTACAGTAAAGCTAGCAGCAAGCTGTTATAAGTTTTTTGCAACGTTTATTTAAAACTTGAAACAATTTTTAACGTTCAAAAACTACGCAAGTAATCCAAGTAATGTTGTAATATGTCCAAAACTTGAAGAAAATTTCAATTCAAAAAGTTATATGTCCATTTTGCAAAAAGTTATATGTCCAAAACTTATGAGGTTTAGTTTTAAATAGTTATATGTCCTCATTTCTTCTCTAATTGTGTTAATTTAAAGAAAATATTGCATAATTTTTTCGATTTCTTTCATAATTTTTGTTGGTTATACATCACAAATGAAAAATATGAGAATTACCACGTTAATTTCTTTTTGAAGTTGTTGTACAGAGTCTTTTGAATCTTTGATATTCAATTCTGTGAAAATTGAGTTTTTGGACATATTACATAATGCTGCTATGCCAACGACTTTGACTATTAAACTATATGGACTGTGCGACAGATAATATGGGAAAGCCAACATAGGAAATTTCAAAATTGGCATAATATCGTTGTGTTAGTGTGTATTCAATTGAAATTATCTTTGTAGTTGTGTGTTTACATATTTTTTATCATGAAATTCTTTTTTGATGTTAAATTTTCATAATTTCGATACGATTTTAGCAAGTTCTAATAGGTTTTAATTAATTTAAGTGATTAATTAAGGTTATTCAGTATTATAAAGCTATGTACTTCACCGAGATCGGCAGAAATTGCTTAGATAAGTATTATTTTTACTTTTCTTTCCATTGAATTTTGTACCCTTTGTTTGAAAATTTCATAATTTTTCCAGTACCTGACAAAAAGCTGATAAATTGATGGTTTACAGAAGTGTTGGCAATCAAAACCAGAAGAATAGCTGTATACCGCTGTATACTCTTGCCCCAAATATCTGTAAATATTCAAACCGCTATGTAAAATCGTTCGGATAAGTTTCATTGTACTTCGTATTGTGTTTTTGAAAATTTGGTAATTTTTTCCAGTACCTGACAAATTGACGGTTCACAAAAGTGTTGGCATTCAAAACCAAAAGAACAGATGGTTTACTCTTACTCCAAATATCTGGAAAGATTCAAAGCTCTGAAATCAATCAGATAAGTTTTATATGTTTCACCATTCAGTTTCGTTGGACTTCGTATTCTTTGTTTCAAGATTTTGTAATTCTTTCAGTTGCTGACGAATTCATGATTTAATAAGGCCCATATTTAATATTGTATGTCCATGCAAGATGCAATTCATGAATTCACATGACAGTTACGTAATTGTCTTAACTTCTCTCTTAAAATTTCAAGAATGTTCAAGTTCAACTGAAGATATCAATTCTACAGCTAGTAAAAGATTACAGCCACAGCCGTTACAGTAAGAAATTACGAATATTAATTTCAATGGTAAGAGTAGATACTCGTCAGAAATATTATGAGATTCATTATTCATTTCATTTCAAATTCAATTTCAGTTGCCAGATTATTCTTCGGAAGTGTACGATAGAACTTTACTGAATATCTTCGTAGATTATGCGCTAAAATAAAAGTGCTTCTGTACGTCGCTCTTCTTCAAGGTAAACCAAATCATTTTTCGTGGTGGAAGTTTATACTTTATTTCATTAACTATTGTATATTGATATTAATTTGAAAACGTTTCTTTTTTGAATGGCCAGAAATACAAATATCGCCATATACCTCAGTTTGGTAGATAGAACAGTTTATGATGAAATCGTGGGAAAACTTGTCTTTGATTTGAAATATGAAACAAGTGAGTGATTGCTTGGTTGTGTATCGGTTACGTTTATTATATTATTGTGCAGAAATTTTTAAAGTACTTATTTCGCAGAATATAACGATCGGAACTTCCCAATGATAACCATCAACTCCGCTGCATCGACGTTTCTGTAAATAAAAAGTTCGTACTCGTAGCGCAATAATATTGTAATGCTCATTTCAGATATTATGTCTTCTCTAGGCATACATTAGAAGTGGGAAATTGGATCAAATGTATGGATTAATGGGGTTCAAAATCGAAGAAGGTGAAGAAATTGTACCAATTTACGATCCTCCCCACCTTCTAAAAGGCATAAGAAACAACTTGCTTGAACATGATGCTAGTTTCATAATGGATGGTAAAGAATACATCGCATCATGGAGCGATATTATTCAGCTATACGAATCCGATCAGCCGAAAAAACTTTTCAAATGTATTCCAAAAATAAATGACACTCATGTGTACAAGAATAAAATCAAAAAAATGAAAGTTAAACTTGCAGCGCAGGTTTTTTCCAGAACTGTAGCTATTGGTCTACATCGACATGACAAAAATGGTACCTATATCTTATAACCCATTAATAAGTAACTATTGCCATTTCCTTTCTTCTAATGAATCTTTCTCAAATAGTTTTAATTCATATAATTGATTTTTTTATCCAAAAATTATTTTATTCTAGCTGAAATATTTATAAAAAATGATCCAAGTTACAATTAATTTTTTCAATTATCTGAAATTCATCTTTAAAAATACTTCAATATTACCTAAACAAAAAATTATTTATTGACAAATAATAATATCTTTTTTAACTACTTTAGGAAAACCACTAACGAAAACTTCCGATGGGACCGCGGAATTCGTAGTGCTTTACGACCGACTTTTCGATTCTGTGAATGGCATGAATCAAAAAAAATGCGGTGGAAAAAATTTACGAACTGCCATATATAAAAACTCCGACCATCTGCAGTTTTGGAAGGACATCCTTCCAGTTTTGGAATCTATTTCATTTCTTACTAAAACAGGTATTTTAAATCAATTTTTGAACTTTCATTATAACCAAGATTTATCAGCATTTTAAAATCAATTTTCTCAATTTGGTTGGGGCTAATTGTTAAAAATGATTTGTTTTTGGGGGGAGGGGTACCAGAACTTTACTAAACCTCTTTTATTGTTCTGGTAAAATGACAAAAATGAACATTTCGTGGTATAATTTTGTAATTTTCTATGCTGAAAATTCTGTACCTATGGTACTCTCCTATAGATAAATAATTTAAAAATTTTAAAATAGGTAAAAAAAATTCTACACCTTCCTTGAAAAATTGGATCGTCACTGTGAAAGGCATACAACGTGTTTGGTCAATACTGTGCAAAAAACCCGGATTTCGGTTCTTGGGTACACGTAACTTTAACCAAGATCCGATTGAAAATCTATTTGGTATTATACGATCACACGGATGCAGAAATGTAAATCCCACCTGCGGTTCGTTCCAAGACTCCTTCAAAACTGTAATACTTAATAATTTCATGTCCTCGCATTCGCCGGGGTCAAACTGCGAGGAGGACCAATCTGAAGGAGCTTTGGAAAATTTGAAGGTATTTATCACCTCTACACCTGATAATGAAGAAGAACAAGATGTAAAATGTACCTACGGTGAAATAAAGGAGGAAGTATTCGCATTCAAAACACCATCGATTGATACCATGAATCTGTATACATACATCAGCGGATACTGCGTGAAAGAGTTGAATAAACTTGTTGACAATTGCGACGATTGCAAAAAATACTTATATTCTGATGCTGCTGACTATAAAAGAAATGAGCATAATTTCGAATTTCTCGAGGCTAAGGCATACGTTAAAAAGGCGCTCATCCGGCCACATTCGTCATTTGTTGAGATATTCTCAAGCATGGTCGACGTAATGGATTTTTTCCTACCTCGAGTTTGTTTAGAAAAAGGTTTGAAGAAGTATCTCAAGAAAAAAATTCGCGAATTAATTAAGGGAGATTATTTTTGGTGTGAAGTCCATGGAAAAGTAGTATTTGAAAAATTCTCTGATCTTTTTGTACGCCTATACATGTATAGATGGATTAAAGATGTTAATAACATATTGCAAGGAAACATTTCAAACCATACTTCAGACAGCGTAAAAATACTCGCACAAAATCACCACGATAAATTAATCAAAAAAAAACCTGCCATCGACAACATAAAAAAATTGAAGTGAATAAAACTCATTTTTGTACATAGGTAAAAATTTTGAATTTCCTGCGTAAAATCAAGTTTTTTAAATTCATAATTTTATACATAAGAAAAATATTTCTCTATTTCAGCTCCGTACTGTATATACTCCTTTGTTCGATCCAGAATTTTATGGTTCCTGTTACATACCCACTTATTTACTCGATACTTCTTTCACCGATTATTCATTACTTCCCCGTACTTCCATTTTTCGATACGTATTGAAAATCATACATGTGCATTTCGGCTGACAATTTTTTTTTTTTAAATTGGTAATACATTTTAAATAATAATAAATTGATTGAGATTTTTTTTTAGATGCAGATGAGATTATAGTTTATGACTTAAGTAATCGATTATCATTTATCATTCATATGTTTCACATGTGCTTGCTAAATTATCAAGATATCTACAATACTCAGAAGTTTCATATACATTTCCCAATTTCAGCTTTGTACTCAGTTGTTCGATTCACAATGCTACTCTTTTCGTTAATCGTATATATTTTACCAGACCTGTACATATTTCCAGTTTCTAATGTTTGAATTATTTAGAAAAATAATCTAAATTTGCATTGATAGGTAACCATTTTGATGAAATTATTTTTTCAAATCCAAACAAACCTACAAATTTTTTTTGATCACTTTCAGCAAAACCAAACTTCAGATAGTTGCCTACCTACGCCACGCTTCAGAAGAAAGAAGAAAACGTCATTGCCAACGTCAAAGAATTGAAATAAATAATAATTTTTTTTGTGGGTAAAATAGTCAATTTTCCATAAAACAAATTATTTTAAATATTCATGATTTTATTATAGGAAATTTTACACAATTTCAGGCCTAGTACACTGTATTGTTCGATTCAGAATCTTACTCTTTACATTACATACTCGTATTTCTCTTACCAGTCCTCTATATTCCATTTTCCAAAGTATGGAGATGATACGAGCGCACTTCTATGGTTCAAAACAAAATTAACTTTAAAGGTAACTTACTAACAAAAAAATTTAACCAAATTATTAGATAAGTACCTAGGTACTTGTAAGTAATGATTTTATTTAAATTTCAGCTGAAAGTCACAAACGTCATACTCCTGCCCACTTACCTCACCTCTGCCTAATTATTTTTATTCGACAAACTCATTCCGTACTCCTCTTCGTAAAAGGTAACCGCCTTTCATTGTGTATTATTTTTTTTAAATCATACCTAATTATTTTCGATTAATAGGTTAGGTAATTTTCTAACGAAAAAATTTCATCAAATTTTTAGGTATTTGCATTTTTTTTTAAATTTATTTATTTTTTAAATTCAGCTAAAAGTCACAAACATCATACTCCTGCTTACCTACCTCAGACCTCTGCCTGACTAAAGTCTACTCCTCATTATTTTTACCAGTCAAACCTATTCTGTATTCGTCTTCGTAAAAGGAATGCATTTTAGTGTGTATTACAAACAAAATCATAATTTCCAATAATAGGTACCTACCTTTCTAATGAAATAATTCTTAATATTTTTAGGGTACTTGCAATAATCATTTTATGTCAATTTCAGTTTAACCTCAAAAACATCAGATTTTTGAATACATAAATTCTATTCCTTATGAGTTTGTCTTAACAAATTCATCATGATTTATCGTTATATGTTGTTAAGAATGAATGATTTGCTTCATTGAAATGGTTTTGGATTCAAAGCCGATCACTTTAATTCCATCTATTGAAGTAGCCCTTCTGCAAGCCTCCAATAATCATATTTTTTTTAGAATGTTATTATATTTACATAGATTAATGATAAAATAATACATTCATTTTAACACCCTATAGATGTACTTATTCCTACTCAATTTAGAGAAGAGACTCATGAAAATGAGTCTAATAAAAGTTCCCAAGTAAGTATCCAGGAATTTCAGTTATTCATTTTAACATTCTTTTATTTTTTTATTTCAGAAGTTTGGCAAAGTTGAGCAGAAAAATGTTGATTGTAACTGAAAAACCAGAAGCGAAATCACATAGAAAACGACACGTTGTTCAAGCCATCACCACTGTCGATATCATAATATAATTTACCTATATTAGTTGTAATTAACTCGTGTAGGTACCTACTACCTACGTAAAAATCCACCTCATGTAAAAACAGAATTTTTAATTATAATTTTTTTAATTTTTTTAAAATAATTATTTAAAGGGGTTTTCAAATTTTTAAATTGTAAAATAATTCAGTAACAATAATGTATATCCCCTCATTCCCCTCAAGCACAGAATATGGAATTCATTTTTTTTAAATCTTTAGTTTTTACATTTTTCCAAATCTAAGTGTAAGTTTAAATTTCAAAAAATTCAGAAAAATGTAGAAAACTAGAAATAGAAAAAAATGCCAGTTCCATCTTCTGTGATTGAGAATTATTGTGAATTGAGGGGGGAAAAATAGAAAAAAATGAAAAAATAAACAATCAAAGCAAAACACCAAAGAAACACCTCATTAATCGAATGTAGCGCTATAACATCAGAGCTGGCGCGACTCAGAGTTTCGAGTGTGAGTCGCGGGAGTCGCATGCGAGCGACTCGGAGTTCGACTCTTTTTCACAAGGAGTCGAAAAAAATTTGAAAAAATCGACTCCTCACTAAGAGTCGAACATTAAACTGATTCACGACTCTTCTCAATTTGCGACTCTTTTTTACTCACGACTCTTTTTTTACTTGCGACTCTTTTGATTCACAACTCTTCATATCACGACTCTTTTCATCTCTCAAACCATGACCGTCTACATTTAACAGGCCAGGAAGGCTAAATTTGGCAACGTCAAGACGTAGGCTGACTTTTTGGTTTTTCCATAAGATGTAATGCTAATTCAAAATTTCAAATTGCAATAAATCGAAAAATATCAATTTTACGAAAAAAGTCCAAGAGACCTTTTTTAAAGAAAATTGAATAAGTTTTCTATTGATATAGAATTTTTTTGGATTTGGTGAAATTTTTAGTGAAAAGTGAAAAATGCCAATTTCGTCAATTTCACTTAAATTCAAAAAATTTATATATGAATGGAAAGCTCTTTTAATTCTCTTTAAAAAAGGTCTCTTTGACTTTTTTTGTAAAATTGATAGTTTTCGAGTTATTGCATTATGAATTAGCATTGTGTCTTATGGAGAATCCAAATAATCAGCCTACGCTAATCAAAAAATGCGACGTTGCCAAGTTAGCCTTCCTGGCCTGTTAAATGTAGACGGTCATGCTCAAACTCCATTTTTCCGCGATTCATGGGTAGTGCAACCTCGTGTGTTGTTAGTTTAGTTTTGAAGTTTTACTTACTTGAAAATTAAAAATTAAAAAATAATAAATTGAAAAAAAGAGTCGCGAGGAGTCGGAAAAAAGAGTCGCGAGGAGTCGGAAAAAAGAGTCGCGAGGAGTCGGAAAAAAAGAGTCGCGAGGAGTCGGAAAAAAAGAGTCGCGAGGAGTCGTTCATTAAAAGAGTCGGACTCATGAGTTTAATCAAATTTGTAAAGAGTCGCAAATTGAAAACTCTTCGACTCAACTAGCAAAGAGTCGAACTAAAAGAGTTCGACTCCCAAAAGAGGTGAGTCGCGCCAGCTCTGTATAACATGCAGTGACTTCATCTGGAATTAAACATACCACTTGGAAATTTTACCCAGAGTTGGCTATCTATTATAAACGTAGTTTATATTTACATTATCTTTGGCTACAACTTTAAAAATTTCAGAAGTGAAATGTGTTACATTTTTTAGATTAAAGATGTCCAAAAAAATGCTTAAGAAGAACATCATGAAATTTTTTTAAGAGGCATTTTTTTTTAATTTTTAAAAAAGGAAAATTACCAACGTCATTTTATGAGAATTTTTGTTTGAGTAAAAATTTTTTCTGGAAAAAAATGTTCATAGGTAATTTAGGTATTAAAAAATGAAATGGATAAAAAAATTTTAAACTAGAATTTTTTAAAATTTGTCAATTTACCTTCACCTACATACACTAAAAAATGTTTTCAATACATCAAAATAAATTTTTTTATTATTAATTTATTTGAGAGAGTCGAAAATTTCTAATTTCTTTGAAGAAGAAAGTCTCAAAAATTGGATACAATTTTTCGGAATTGTAAATTTTCTTTCATTTTCAAGTTCTAAAAGTTTTTTAAGCAAAAAAATCTATTACTTCCTTGAAATTAATAAATTTGTATACCTACTCATTTTTTGAATGAAAAAAAAAAATACTTTTTTGGAATTGAAAAATTTTCTCAATCTTTTCAATATGGTAAATTTTTTTTTGTGAAGTATGTAAGCTCATTTGAAAAAGCGATAACCTATTTTTCAAATTTTTGATGAGAAAAAAGTACTACTTTTTTGGAACAAGAAATGTTTTTTTGGTTTGGAGTGAAAAAAAATTGATTTTTATGGAGTGAGAAAATTTCTCAATTTTTTGAAATTAAAATTAAATTTTTGTACTGTGGAAATTTAATGATTTATCTTTTGTAGTAAAAATATTTTTGATTTTCAAGATTGCTTTTTTTTTTTGAATTTTAGGAGAAAAAATCAACGAATGTTTTGACGAAAAAAATCATAAATTTTTAAAATTTTATTTTATTTCGTTAGTAATACTGCTAAAAACATTAATAAAATAGTACATATTATAGAGTAAAAAATTTAAAATGTCTTTGTAATAGGTATCTTGTAACTACCTAATAATAAAACTGAAAAATATTTATTCGAAATTCATTTTTTTTTTCAATTTTTCTCGTTTTCAAAATTTCAAATTTTTAAAATGTTTGAGTTATTTTTTGAAAAAGTTTTACAGGAAAAAATATTCATTTTTAAACAAAGAAAATCTCTGTGTTTTAGAAAAAATATTTTTTTGACGAGAAAATTTTGCAATTTATTTGGAGCGAGTGAAAACATTTCTTGAATTTTTTCAAGAAAAAAAATTTGAGAATTTTTAGTGAAAGCTAGAACTTTTTTATATTTTTGGGGAGTAAAAATAAGTCAAAATTTTTAGAATAAAAAATTCTCGATTTTTTGAAATTGAAATTTTCAATTTTTTTGAGAATGAAAATTCAACAATTTTCTTTAAAATTAAAAATATGTTCATTTTATTTTTGCATCAATTTAAAAAAAGAAAAGAAATCTGAATGTTTTGAAGAGATCTATTTTTTTTTTTTTTGGAACAAAATGTTTGTTCTCAACTAATTTGAAGACCTAACTTTTTTCTCCATTTTTACAGGTAGAAAAATTAGAAATATTTTGAAGTATAAAAATCTCCGAATTTTTGCGGGGTAGGTGAACGTAAATATTTATTTATTTTTTGAAGTAATAGGTAGGTAATAGATCTTTCAAAAAGAAACAAGTATGTATTTTTTGGAATTAAAATTTCTTTCAATTTCTTTGTTTTTAAATTTAAAAAAAAAAAAAAAAAAAAAAAAAATGGAAAAAAATCATTAAGCATTTTAAAGCAAAAATTCCTTCACATTCTCTTTTTTCATGAGAAAAATTTTCTAAATTTTTTTAAAATTGAAAATTTTCTAGAGTCTGGTCAAGTCTTTTTTTCATTTTTAAAGGAAAAAAATCCGGAAGAAAAAATCAATTTCTGTGAAAAAAAAATCTTCATAGCTTTTTGGTGTAAAAATTTCTCAATTTCTAGAATGTTGAGACACAAATTTAAATTTTTTTTATAATTGAAGATTTTGCTTTGATGAAAAAAATATTTTCAATTTAAAAAAATAATAAAGTTCCTAGAATCTATTCAAAAAATTTGTTTTACTTTTTGGACTCTATTTTTGATTTTGGAAATTGAAAATTTTTCAATTTTTATAAAATTTTTGGGGTCAAAAGTATTTTTTTCTCAAGAAAAAAAATCACGCCTTTTTTTAAAAATAGAAACAAGAAATCATTTAAAGTGCCTATGTACAGTAAAAGCATGATTAAACCGAGTGAAATGGGGCGGAAATTTTTTTTTCAAGAAATGGAACAAAAAACTTCGTATCTAATGCAAAAATTTGAAGAAATTACTGAAACTCGAAAAAAAAAAAGAAAAAAAGGTGCACAGCAAATCGCTCTTTCACTTCGGATTAATCGAAAATAATTAATGAAAATTAGATACGTCACAAAACAATCTGAACTTTTTGAGACCTGATATTAAAGAAATGGAATACCTAAGCAAGTTTCATTTCATTTTTTGGAAATGAAAAATAAATCAATAAATTTTACAAAATGAAGCAATTTCTCATTTTTTTTTAGAACATCTTTTTTTCAGATTCGGACCCTTATTTTCAAATTGTCTAGAATGGATATTTTTTCTTACAATTCTTTAGAACCAATTTCTCCCTATTTCTTTTAAAAGAAAAATTTTTCCACTTTTTGTAGAATGAATGAATGTGAAATAAAATTTTTCGAGTAGGTAATTCTATTTTTTATATGAATAATTTTTCATTTAAAATATAATTTTTTCACATTTTTTCAATATTAAAAAAATATTTTTAAAAGAAAAAATGATGTCTCAAATTTGTTTTTGTTTCGAAAGATGAAGTAATATCAGGTCAGTCATAGAGAAAATTGAAGGGAAATCGGATAGTAGAAATTAGCCAATTTTTTGGAAATTGGATAATGGGTAGTCGGAGAATCGAGGTTTTACTATTTATGATGTGTAGATTTTGAGTACATGTAGGTCAATTGATGTCACCTACAATTTTAAAGCGTTCAAATGTTCATCTTTTTCTCCATGTGGCGAGTATAATTATTTTGGTATTGAAATTTTGTTTAATTTTGAAACATTTTTGAAAACTAAATCAAGATTAGTATTAAAACGTTCATTATTTTGCATTTTATGGCGTGATGATTAATTATGTTGAGCTTTTGAAATGTTGTTTATTGCTTCTAAGTTTCCTAAGTTCTTTATTTATTTTTATGTTTTGAATTTCTTTTTATTGAAATGTTTATTTTTTATCTTAAGTTGTGATGAGTATGTTTTACTTTACGATTTTCCTAATTTCGAAGATACCTATCGATGTTAAGTTTCCAAAGTTCATTATTTGTAATGTGTCGATGTGATATGTGCAGCTAGTGAATCGATGTTTTGAATTTTCATTTTTTACTATTAAGTATTAAAACGTTCATTATTATTTACCTATCGATTTTAAGTTTCCAAAGTTCATTATTTGTAATGTGTCGATGTGATATATTCAGCTAGTGAATTAATGTTTTGAATAGATTAACACTTTTATGATTAATTGACAATTATTTTGTTGTTTTGACATAGTTTATTACTTATAAAAATACATTATTTTCATTCATGAAAACTTTGCACATTTTTTCGTCGATCGTCAATAATAAAAATAAATTTGAAAGTATATGATACATAGTACATAGGTGCTCTTCTGTGCTATGGTTCCATTATACAAGCTCATTTATTGAGTGTGCTTTTTCGATCACGTTTATGGGCATTTATTTTTACAACAGACATTCGACAAATGTATTTGCAATTTTTGCGTCATTTAGATGATGTTGCACTTCAACGTATTCTTTGGCGCGAGTCACCAAATGACCCAATAAAAATTCTAGATTTGACAAAAAATATTTTGAAAAATCTATAAGAAAATATCGCATTTCGATACGAAATTTCAGCTAAAAATGGAATATTTGTTTAAATATATTTTAAACATAGTATCTACTCGTATATAAGACTATAATTATTCTCATTGTTGCTTAAAGGACAGAGTATTCGTTGTGTCGCTTTTTTCCCACCTCACCCCCATGAAATAAACTGTGTGTCGCTCATTTCCCACATTCCCTTTCGTTTGCACGATGTGTCGCTTTTTACCCGACACCCTTCTCAAGTACCTATACCATGCAATTCGCATATTTACGTGCTATCTACTCTTGTACGTATATATAATTTTGTGGACAAGAAATCCTCAAAAAAAAATTTTCTCAAGAAATTGAAAAAAATTTCCAAAAAATTCCTGGTAAAAAAATGTTTAAAAACTATTCTTTGACAAAAAATATTTTGAAAAATCTATAAGAAAATATCACATTTCGAATCGAAATTTCAGCTAAAAATGGAATATTTGTTTAAATATATTTTAAACATAGTATCTACTCGTATATAAGACTATAATTATTCTCATTGTTGCTTAAAGGACAGAGTATTCGTTGTGTCGCTTTTTTCTCACCTCACCCCCATGAAATAAACTGTGTGTCGCTCATTTCCCACATTCCCTTTAGTTTGCACGATGTGTCGCTTTTTACCCGACACCCTTCTCAAGTACCTATACCATGCAATTCGCATATTTACGTGCTATCTACTCTTGTACGGATATATAATTTTGTGGACAAGAAATCCTCAAAAAAAAATTTTCTCAAGAAATTGAAAAAAATTTCCAAAAAATTCCTGGTAAAAAAATGTTTAAAAACTATTTTTTGACAAAAAATATTTTGAAAAATCTATAAGAAAATATCGCATTTCGAATCGAAATTTCAGCTAAAAATGGAATATTTGTTTATATATATTTTAAACATAGTATCTACTCGTATATAAGACTATAATTATTCTTATTGTTGCTTAAAGGACAGAGTATTCGTTGTGTCGCTTTTTTCTCACCTCACCCCCATGAAATAAACTGTGTGTCGCTCATTTCCCACTTTCCCTTTCGTTTGCACGATGTGTCGCTTTTTACCTGACACCCTTCTCAAGTACCTATACCATGCAATTCGCATATTTACGTGCTATCTACTCTTGTACGTATATATAATTTTGTGGACAAGAAATCCTCAAAAAAAATTTTTCTCAAGAAATTGAAAAAAATTTCCAAAAAATTCCTGGTAAAAAAATGTTTAAAAACTATTTTTTGACAAAAAATATTTTGAAAAATCTATAAGAAAATATCACATTTCGAATCGAAATTTCAGCTAAAAATGGAATATTTGTTTAAATATATTTTAAACATAGTATCTACTCGTATATAAGACTATAATTATTCTTATTGTTGCTTAAAGGACAGAGTATTCGTTGTGTCGCTTTTTTCTCACCTCACCCCCATGAAATAAACTGTGTGTCGCTCATTTCCCACATTCCCTTTCGTTTGCACGATGTGTCGCTTTTTACCCGACACCCTTCTCAAGTACCTATACCATGCAATTCGCATATTTACGTGCTATCTACTCTTGTACGTATATATAATTTTGTGGACAAGAAATCCTCAAAAAAAATTTTTCTCAAGAAATTGAAAAAAATTTCCAAAAAATTCCTGGTAAAAAAATGTTTAAAAACTATTCTTTGACAAAAAATATTTTGAAAAATCTATAAGAAAATATCACATTTCGAATCGAAATTTCAGCTAAAAATGGAATATTTGTTTAAATATATTTTAAACATAGTATCTACTCGTATATAAGACTATAATTATTCTCATTGTTGCTTAAAGGACAGAGTATTCGTTGTGTCGCCTTTTTTCTCACCTCACCCCCATGAAATAAACTGTGTGTCGCTCATTTCCCACATTCCCTTTCGTTTGCACGATGTGTCGCTTTTTACCCGACACCCTTCTCAAGTACCTATACCATGCAATTCGCATATTTACGTGCTATCTACTCTTGTACGGATATATAATTTTGTGGACAAGAAATCCTCAAAAAAAAATTTTCTCAAGAAATTGAAAAAAATTTCCAAAAAATTTCTGGTAAAAAAATGTTTAAAAACTATTTTTTGACAAAAAATATTTTGAAAAATCTATAAGAAAATATCACATTTCGAATCGAAATTTCAGCTAAAAATGGAATATTTGTTTAAATATATTTTAAACATAGTATCTACTCGTATATAAGACTATAATTATTCTTATTGTTGCTTAAAGGACAGAGTATTCGTTGTGTCGCTTTTTTCTCACCTCACCCCCATGAAATAAACTGTGTGTCGCTCATTTCCCACATTCCCTTTCGTTTGCACGATGTGTCGCTTTTTACCCGACACCCTTCTCAAGTACCTATACCATGCAATTCGCATATTTACGTGCTATCTACTCTTGTACGTATATATAATTTTGTGGACAAGAAATCCTCAAAAAAAATTTTTCTCAAGAAATTGAAAAAAATTTCCAAAAAATTCCTGGTAAAAAAATGTTTAAAAACTATTCTTTGACAAAAAATATTTTGAAAAATCTATAAGAAAATATCACATTTCGAATCGAAATTTCAGCTAAAAATGGAATATTTGTTTAAATATATTTTAAACATAGTATCTACTCGTATATAAGACTATAATTATTCTCATTGTTGCTTAAAGGACAGAGTATTCGTTGTGTCGCTTTTTTCTCACCTCACCCCCATGAAATAAACTGTGTGTCGCTCATTTCCCACATTCCCTTTCGTTTGCACGATGTGTCGCTTTTTACCCGACACCCTTCTCAAGTACCTATACCATGCAATTCGCATATTTACGTGCTATCTACTCTTGTACGGATATATAATTTTGTGGACAAGAAATCCTCAAAAAAAATTTTTCTCAAGAAATTGAAAAAAATTTCCAAAAAATTCCTGGTAAAAAAATGTTTAAAAACTATTTTTTGACAAAAAATATTTTGAAAAATCTATAAGAAAATATCACATTTCGAATCGAAATTTCAGCTAAAAATGGAATATTTGTTTAAATATATTTTAAACATAGTATCTACTCGTATATAAGACTATAATTATTCTTATTGTTGCTTAAAGGACAGAGTATTCGTTGTGTCGCTTTTTTCTCACCTCACCCCCATGAAATAAACTGTGTGTCGCTCATTTCCCACATTCCCTTTCGTTTGCACGATGTGTCGCTTTTTACCCGACACCCTTCTCAAGTACCTATACCATGCAATTCGCATATTTACGTGCTATCTACTCTTGTACGGATATATAATTTTGTGGACAAGAAATCCTCAAAAAAAATTTTTCTCAAGAAATTGAAAAAAATTTCCAAAAAATTCCTGGTAAAAAAATGTTTAAAAACTATTTTTTGACAAAAAATATTTTGAAAAATCTATAAGAAAATATCACATTTCGAATCGAAATTTCAGCTAAAAATGGAATATTTGTTTAAATATATTTTAAACATAGTATCTACTCGTATATAAGACTATAATTATTCTTATTGTTGCTTAAAGGACAGAGTATTCGTTGTGTCGCTTTTTTCTCACCTCACCCCCATGAAATAAACTGTGTGTCGCTCATTTCCCACATTCCCTTTCGTTTGCACGATGTGTCGCTTTTTACCCGACACCCTTCTCAAGTACCTATACCATGCAATTCGCATATTTACGTGCTATCTACTCTTGTACGTATATATAATTTTGTGGACAAGAAATCCTCAAAAAAATTTTTTCTCAAGAAATTGAAAAAAATTTCCAAAAAATTCCTGGTAAAAAAATGTTTAAAAACTATTCTTTGACAAAAAATATTTTGAAAAATCTATAAGAAAATATCACATTTCGAATCGAAATTTCAGCTAAAAATGGAATATTTGTTTAAATATATTTTAAACATAGTATCTACTCGTATATAAGACTATAATTATTCTCATTGTTGCTTAAAGGACAGAGTATTCGTTGTGTCGCCTTTTTTCTCACCTCACCCCCATGAAATAAACTGTGTGTCGCTCATTTCCCACATTCCCTTTCGTTTGCACGATGTGTCGCTTTTTACCCGACACCCTTCTCAAGTACCTATACCATGCAATTCGCATATTTACGTGCTATCTACTCTTGTACGGATATATAATTTTGTGGACAAGAAATCCTCAAAAAAAAATTTTCTCAAGAAATTGAAAAAAATTTCCAAAAAATTTCTGGTAAAAAAATGTTTAAAAACTATTTTTTGACAAAAAATATTTTGAAAAATCTATAAGAAAATATCGCATTTCGAATCGAAATTTCAGCTAAAAATGGAATATTTGTTTATATATATTTTAAACATAGTGTCTACTCGTATATAAGACTATAATTATTCTTATTGTTGCTTAAAGGACAGAGTATTCGTTGTGTCGCTTTTTTCTCACCTCACCCCCATGAAATAAACTGTGTGTCGCTCATTTCCCACTTTCCCTTTCGTTTGCACGATGTGTCGCTTTTTACCTGACACCCTTCTCAAGTACCTATACCATGCAATTCGCATATTTACGTGCTATCTACTCTTGTACGTATATATAATTTTGTGGACAAGAAATCCTCAAAAAAAAATTTTCTCAAGAAATTGAAAAAAATTTCCAAAAAATTTTTGATAAAAAAATTAATGTAGAAGAGGTATTGCATGAATTTGCTGGTTGCCATTTTTTCTCGAAATTCGATATCAGAGAAGCTTACATGCACCTAGGTGTTTCGCAAAGAACTGCAAAATTGCTTACCGTGAATACACTGAAAGGTCTGTTTCTCGTTATGTGTCTGAACTACGGTGTGCAATGTGCACCTGCTAAATGGCAACGTTTTATAGAAAATCTTTTCCGAATTGTCCTTGGATTAAAAAGTTTTTATGACGACACGAAAATTTCGTCTGCGACTGCTGCTGAACATCTTGCTCTTATTCGCCAATTTTTTGAAATTTGCCGTAAAAATAATATACGTCTGAATAAAAACAAATGTGAATTTTTGACTGATAAATTACATTACCTCGGATTTATGGTTGATAAAGACGGAATTCACAAGACTACTGATAAAGTCGAATTGATTTTAAAAGCGAAACGACCTACAAATACTACGGAGCTAAAATCTTTTGAAGGTTTAGTAGGTTACTACGCGAGATTTATCCCAAATTTTAGTTCAAAATTTGCGCCTTTGAATGCTTTGACCCGGAAAAATGCAAAATTCTTGTGGACTAATGAATGTGAAAAGGCTTTCCAGGAAATAAAAACTGAAATAGCTTCAGAGAAAGTCTTATGCCATTTTGACCTATCAAAGAAGTTAATTTTGGCAACTGATGCTAGCCCATATGCGATTGGGCCGTTATCAGTCATGAATTTCCTGATGACGAAAGACCTATTGCTTTTGTTTCGCGCACCTTAACTGCTACAGAATCTCGTTATTCTCAAATCGATAAAGAGAGTTTAGCCATTTATTGGTCAATTAAACGTCTTTTCAATTACTTGTATGGTTGAAAGTTTGTATTGTACACTGATTGCAAGCCATTACAGTCGATTTTTTCTGCACACGTCAGCAAGCCAGCGCTCAGTGCTACGCGCCTTTTGTATTACGCCTTATTTTTGCAAGGTTTTGACTACGACATTCGTTATCGTTGCTCAAAGGATCATTCAAATGCTGATTTTGCATCTCGATTTCCATGCCAAATTGCAAATGCGAACCAAATTGACGTGCCCTCATGGTGTTTCCTAAATACAGTCCAGTTATTGCCGGTAACCGCTGAGGAAATTGGTTCCGAAACGCTTGCTGAACCTTGTTCTGCTTCTTTACTTCGTCAATTACGAGGGGAAGAGAAGGGTAAGATCAAAGATGCCGAAAAAGTCCAATATTCGATTCAAGATAATTGCATCCTGCGAAATGATCGAGTTTACATTCCCGAAAAATTACGTAATCGTGTCCTTGAAGAATTGCATGAAGGTCATCTGGGCATAGTGAAAGGAAAAGGTCTTGCTCGTAGTTATGTATATTGGCCTGGCATTGATCGCGATATAGAGACAATGATTAAATCTTGTACCAGTTGCGAAGAAAATGCAAAAAGTCCGCCCAAGTCGATTGCGCATCCGTGGATACCCCCTACTCAAGCGTGGCAGCGTATCCATTTCGATTTTGCCCAATTTGAGACTTCGAATCTTCTAGTAATCGTCGATGCCTACTCAAAGTGGCCGGAAGTTCACATCGTACCATCTACTACATCTGCTCAAGTAATTCAGTGTTTCGAAGAGACTTTCTCATATTTTGGGTTGCCTGAAATTGCTGTCAGTGACAACGGTCCTCAATTCGTTTCTGAAGAATTGCAAGAATACTTCAAAAGGCATTGCATCAAACATATCACTTCGCCAGTTTATCATCCTTAATCCAATGGCCAAGCAGAACGTTTTGTCCAAATTATCAAAAAGGGGCTTAAATGCACGAAAAACGGTTCTCTCAGTCAACGTCTGCGAACAGTTGTAAATTCTTATCGTTGTGCGCCATTGGAGACTGGTAAATCACCATACGAGTTGATGTTTGGTCGAAAAATTCGTACTATTATTTCTGCGGTAAAACCTTCATCAACAGTTAAAAAACAACTGGATGTACCAAAAAGGAGTTTCCATGCTGGTCAAAAAGTAAAATTTCGCCTGTTTCGTGGTCCTCGAAAATGGGGAGTTGGTGAAATTATTCGTTCCATCGGGTCAGTCATATACCTGATAAAATCAAATGGTTCTGAACATCGACGTCATATAAATCATCTCTGCAGTACTACACTCGATGAAAATGATGATTCGATTTTGGATTGCTCCGCGCCACCAGTTCCTGCAACCGAACCTGATGAGCAGACGGAGCCTGCTCCTGCGCCCTCGACATCAATGCCTCGTCGATCTACCAGAAATCGAAAACCTCCCCAATGGTATCGTGCTTAGAGGGGAAGAGTTGTTGTGTATTAGTATGCTGACCAATGCAAAACGTCTGAGTCAGCGTTAGATTATTTCGTATGGCTAGTTTTAGTTCAGCTGCTTGTAATAATTTAGTATCGATTATATGCTCAATTAATAAACATCTTATAAACTGCTCTTCTGATGTTTTAATATCTATTCCCAAATTTTTTAAAATTTGAAAATGAATTTTTTGAAAACTATTTATTAAAATTTATTGTCTTTGCAAAAATTTTTGAAAATCATATTTTTTTCCAAAATATTCGCATTTTTTCAAATTTGAAAATTAAGTATTGAAAATATTAAAAAAATTGTCTTAGCAAAAAAAAATTCAAAAAACACATTTTTTAAAAAAAAATTGAAAATTATTTTTTCGAAAATTTATTTTAAAAATTAATATTATTTTGTAGGTAATTTTTTTTAAATATTTTAAAAAGTACAAGTCCAGATTATTAGTTTGACATATTTTTTTATTAGGGACCAATGTTCGGAAAGTTTGTGATGCTTGCATCACTGTTTATTTTTCTTTTCGTTGGTTTCATCATAGTGCTGCTTGCCAACGTGAATGCGTCGGATCCTAGGGAAAGCGTTTCTACAAAGACAACCTTATCTGTCTACCTTCTAGCGCGATATGCGAAGTTGGTTTCATGTACCTCAAAGTATACATTTGGGTTACCGGTTACCGCGTATCACCACTGTATCACTATTTTCAGACCTTATTTCGTGTGGAGTGTAATAATTATTCGATCATAATACATTTTTTCATTCTAGATATTATTTTAACTCAAATTTCATTGATACCACCCATTAAAATTCGATACGATTCTATACGTATTTTTAACGCTCTTTTCGAATATCGATAAATAAATCTGATTCGATCAGTCTTTCTGCTCCATTTCGATCAAAAACTTTGAAATTCTTCGATTTTTTTCATAATTCTTCGATTTTTTTGGTACTTTTGGTCATAAAAAGTCCATTATGAAGATGAAAACTTGAACTGATTGAATTTATTTCTACATTTTTGGAAAGAATGAAAAAAATGCGACTAGAAAATGATGAAATATATTTGAACCGTAAAGATTTGTGAGATTTTAGAAAAAAAATGACGAATTTTTCAAAAAGTGCGAAATTGGTTTCATGCGAGGTAGACCGCATGGTTGCCTGTGTTTTAATTAAAATTTAATTCGAAATCCATCGCGGCATGCTATGAATATTTCATTTGTTTCTAGAAGTATTTTTAACGCTCTTTTCGAATATCAAAAAATAAATCCGATTCGATAAATATTTCAGCTCCATTTCGATCAAAAACTTTGAAATTTGTCGATTTTTTCGGTACTTTTGGTCAGAAATGCCCATTTTGAAGCTGAAAACTCAAACGGATTGAATTTATTTCTACATTTTTGGAAAGAATGAAAAAAATGCGACTAGAAAATGATGAAATATATTTGAACCGTAAAGATTTGTGAGATTTTAGAAAAAAAATGATGAATTTTTCAAAAAGTGCGAAATTGGTTTCATGCGAGGTAGACCGCATGGTTGCCTGTGTTTTAATTAAAATTTAATTCGAAATCCATCGCGGCATGCTATGAATATTTCATTTGTTTCTAGAAGTATTTTTAACGCTCTTTTCGAATATCAAAAAATAAATCCGATTCGATAAATATTTCAGCTCCATTTCGATCAAAAACTTTGAAATTTGTCGATTTTTTTGGTACTTTTGGTCATAAAAAGTCCATTATGAAGCTGAAAACTTGAACGGATTGAATTTATTTCTACATTTTTGGAAGGAATGAAAAAAATGCGACTAGAAAATGATGAAATATATTTGGACCTTGAAGATTTGTAAAGTTTTACAACGAAATGATGGATTTTTCAAAAGTTGTGAAATTCGTTAAAATTCAAATTTTTTAAAAATCGATAATTATTAAGTATCGATATTTTTTTTTTTACAAAAAGCGGTCATTCCTGAAAAAATGAAAAAAATGAAGTATACTTTAATCAAGATTTTCTTCTCGAATCTTTTTATCAATTTTTTGAAATTTTCAACTTGAATTTTGTTTTGAATTTTTTTCATGTAAAATTTGTTTAGAGACTTTTTTCTAAACCTTTTTAAATAGTAAATATGTAAAGTTTTTTGATGTTGAAAATATTTTTCTCAATTTTCTTGTCGACATTTTCTTTGCATTTTTTTCCTCAAAAATTGTTATAATGTATCTATCAAAATTTGAAATTTTTTCTTTTTTTTCAAGTATGTGATTGCAATTTTAACCTAAATTTTTTTTCAGTCAAAAGTTTTATCATAATTTTTTTTAAATTTTCCAACAAATTTATCATTCGTTTTTGGATTTTTTTAAAAATTTTCATGAACTTACTTCTGGAAAAAATTTTTCTCGTCGGATCTTTCCAATCAACTTTTCTCAAATATTGTTCAATAAATACCTAAATTTTTTCAATATTTTTTTTCTTGCCAAAATTTTCATACTATTTTTTTTGCAATCCGATAAAGCTTTCAGCCTCAAATTGAGATTTGTTCAAGTTTTCAGCTTCATAATGGGCTTTTTATGACCAAAAGTACCAAAAAAATCGAAGAATTATGAAAAAATCGAAGAATTTCAAAGTTTTTGATCGAAATGGAGCTGAAATATTTATCGAATCGGATTTATTTTTTGATATTCGAAAAGAGCGTTAAAAATACTTCTAGAAACAAATGAAATATTCATAGCATGCCGCGATGGATTTCGAATTAAATTTTAATTAAAACACAGGCAACCATGCGGTCTACCTCGCATGAAACCAATTTCGCACTTTTTGAAAAATTCGTCATTTTTTTTCTAAAATCTCACAAATCTTTACGGTTCAAATATATTTCATCATTTTCTAGTCGCATTTTTTTCATTCTTTCCAAAAATGTAGAAATAAATTCAATCAGTTCAAGTTTTCATCTTCATAATGGACTTTTTATGACCAAAAGTACCAAAAAAATCGAAGAATTATGAAAAAAATCGAAGAATTTCAAAGTTTTTGATCGAAATGGAGCAGAAAGACTGATCGAATCAGATTTATTTATCGATATTCGAAAAGAGCGTTAAAAATACGTATAGAATCGTATCGAATTTTAATGGGTGGTATCAATGAAATTTGAGTTAAAATAATATCTAGAATGAAAAAATGTATTATGATCGAATAATTATTACACTCCACACGAAATAAGGTCTGAAAATAGTGATACAGTGGTGATACGCGGTAACCGGTAACCCAAATGTATACTTTGAGGTACATGAAACCAACTTCGCATATCGCGCTAGAAGGTAGACCGATAAGGTTGCCTTTGTAGAAACGCTTTCCCTAGGATCCGACCCATTCTTATTGATATGGGGAGTGTGGTAACTATCTTGTTCTATATAACTTTGCTAATTAATAATCGCTTATTTTCAAAAATGTTGTCATAGTGATAAGAAATAACGATAAGAGTCGAAGAGCGGTAATTGAACGCTGCTCAGTTTGCGTTCATCAAAGAATCTCAGAGCGCGTTCAGCTCAGATTCTTTACTGAGCGCGTTCAGAGCGCGTTCTGAGTATTGCCAACACTGTTGATAATTGGATTTCACGAATCCTTGAATCATGCAGAAATGATTCGAATCATATCGTTACGAATCTTTTTTACTCGAGCGGATTCGAATCCTGGGCATTCCTGCTCCCGAATTGGATCAGTGGTCGACACTAGCGCGCCACAGCTGTGCTCGGCCCCAATCCGCGCAACTCGAAAAGCCCTGTACCCTATCGATATTCGATAGTCAAAACTATCGATAGTTTTCGATAGTTTTCGATATTTTGCCACCTCCAGAAACTGATACTTAAAATAAATTTCAAATTTCGTATTCAGTATACTGCAGTGAAGTGTTTATTCAAGATTGTGTTGCCGTTTATGTTTTCAACAATTTCAACTTTTCGTTTAACCATGCACGTAGCTACGTAAGTACAGAAAAAAATTTGAAATTATTTATCTTGTCAAATGTAAATTTTGATTTTTGATTTTGAAAATATTTTTCTCAAAAATTGTTACAATATATCTACCGAAATTTGAAATTTTTTCCTAATTTTTTTCAACTTTCAACTTTTATCTTGAAATTTTTTTTTCTTGTTGAATTTTTCTACGCAATTTTATCTCGAACATTGTTTCAAACAATTCATCAATTGTTTTAAAATTTTTCTCATGTCAAAATATTTATCTCAAATTTTTTCTCAAAAATTGTTCAATAAAAACCTACCTATATATATCTATTATTTTGATTTCAGTTTTTCACAACAAAAAAATTAAAATAAAGTATTTTTTGAATTCCCTTTGTGGTTTCATTTCTAACACATAGATTCACAAATCTTCTTACTTTAACCATGCACGTAGCTATGTAAGTACGGCAAAAAATTTGAAATATTTGACTTGTCAAATGTAAATTTTGATGAAACCGCTGTATTAATCGTTTTTAAATCTTTTATTTTGGATTTTTGCAAAACTTTTTAACCTGTGGTCATTGTACAAACTGACTTTCAAATAGAAAGTTATATGTCTTAAATTAGGTATCACTAATCCGGTTTTTATGTTTTCAGGAACATTTATCGTATATAAAGTACTGTGAAATTATTCGGAACAAGATTGGAAGCTTCGATGAGTACGTTTACCACCCCAGGATGCCAGAGTTTCACATAGAAAGAAAAGATCTCAACGTTTTTCATGATTATAATTCTCGTTTTTCATGATTATAATTCTCGCAATAAGGAGAAACGCAGATTACATTGGCTGTTTTTATTACAGCATTCCACGCCTGACATTCATCCTGATGTTTGTTCCATCAAACGATATATTGATGAAGAAGGAGTGAATGATGATTTTTTCGCCCTTAAATTGGCTGATGCCTATTCTAAATTATCCGGTATCATTAAGTCTTTATCCTTATGTCAGGGAGTTTTAGATAAAAAAGTTGGTTCTGAACACTTAACTGACGACATACAGACCAATAAATGTATTTCAATCTTTAGTAGGATCATTGATTTTAGAGTAGGAGAAATGGGAACTTATTAAAATTCTTGAAGAAAAAATAATAAATTTATTTTATTATTATTTAAAGTTATTTTTTATTTGGGTTTGAATTCTGTTGAAAATATCAGTCAAGAAAAAAGATGACCTGTTGGAGCTCATCAAGTCGGGTGTAATTAGACCTGCCCATGCAGAATACTATAGGAGTATGCAATCAGATGTAAAAATTAAAGACGTTGTTGAAATTGCAAGTGCTTCTGCTGCGGCGTGATAAATTGATTATTTTTATTTCTATCAATTATTGTTCCTAATTTATTGTCCTTTGAGAACGTTGTTCGTTCTCTATAAGCTGTATTTTCAAACAAATAATTATTACGTAGATATTGTTACATTAAGATACACGATAAAAGGAGATTTAATTTTTTTTTTAAATAAAAAAATGAACCGTGGTCGTGGAAGGAACAGGATTAGAAATAATTATCAGAATCAACAACTAGTGATCAACCATAATGTAAGTATTCTCTCAACCTATGTAATTATTAAGATTAAATTCATTTAATTAAAATTATTTTTTCAACAGCAAACTTCCCGTATGCGGGAATTGAAGGAGTACTTGGGCATGACCGTCTACATTGGGTCGTTTAAATCAAGAGAATGAAAACTACCCTACCGTTCGTTTACTGGTTCAAGAAGCCGAAACCACAGAGCGGAGGTGGTTACGTCAAGTAATTACTTTTTTATCATCTAATTCAAATATTACTTTAGAATAATTTATTTATCTAATAAAATCGTTTTAAATTTTTTAGACCAATCCAGTTATGCGTCGTTTACTCAATCAATTTTTTACTATTATTGAAGCCGCAGTTTATAAGGTAGAAATACCAAATCCGATTCAAGCTGCAAATGTATATCCTCCAAATAATAATGGAAATCAAAATTAAGGCGACATAGGGTCCGTGCACCTTATTTATTTAGGTAGTTTCGTTTAAAATACAACGAAGTCAATTTCATTCGATACCTACGTTATCTATTTTCAATGCATGCTAAATATATTTTTTCAAATTAACATTCATTTGATTCATTTTTATTCAATTGGAGGGGATGGAGGATTCCAATTGAAAGTTTTATTATAACTAAAATTATTCCTCAAGTATTACTCTACAACTTTTGTTTGAAATTTTTTCCAATTTAATCCTCCGAAAGAAATTGTTTTCAATTTCATTTTGATAGTTTCATTTTTCAAATTAATATAGATTGATTTTTTAAAATGAAAGCCATAAACAGTCCTTAATTTTTTTCAAATTCGAAATTATCTTTATTTAGCTGAATATTTTGAAAAAACAACCGAGTCTGATTTTTTTTTTTTAAATATATTTTTTTTAAATATTGAAGATAAATTTTTAAAATTTTTTTCAACTTCGAAATTATCTTTATTTAGCTAAATATTTTGAAAAAACAACCGATTCTAATTTTTTTTTTTTTTTTTTTGAAAATCTTTTTTTTTTAATATTGAAGATAAATTTATTATGTTATACCCTTTGGGTCATGAGACACTTCCCATGGATTAAATCCTAAATGCTTCAGAATGTATATTAAGACCTCACTAATAGTTACCAAAAATACCACAAAATTGAGCTTTGAGCTAATATTTGTCTCGAAAGTTGGCATTATTGAGAAATATCTCATTTTGAAGTTTCGACAAAGGAAAATGACACACATAAAATTTTTTAATGTGAGATGTTTAAATTCATGAGCTAAAAGATAATGGTCTGAAGCAAAACTCGCTCAAACATGAAATTTGTAATGGGATACAAAAAAAAAGTCGATTTGAAGAAGTGAATATAAGAACAGCAGTTCCAAAAGATGTGACGAACCAGTGAGTTTGAAAGCGTTTGCTTCTGATGGAAGTACATACAAAACCAAAATCTTTGCCGCATAGAAAGCTTTTTTCAAAAAATTGAAAATTCACGTCGAAACTTCAACTTGAAATCAAAATCAAAATTATCACCTCATAAAATTATATATATTGATTATATATGAACAGAAAAATTTCTAAAAATGGTCAAAACTGGGTTCATTGTTTTTTAAATTAGATTTTTGATTTTTTCAAAGTAAAAATAAAAATGAATATTCAAAAAAATGAACTAGAAATGATTTTTGGAAAAATTGGAAAAATTATTACCTTGAACTCGGAGTAACAATTTTTTAAAGTTTTCCAATTTTTTTCAAAAATTCTTTTTTTAATTTTTTTACTTTGAAAAAATCAAAAACTTGATTACAAAAACAATGATTTCATTTTTGACCATTTTTCAAAGATTTTTTGCTGATACATAATCAATACAAAGATATAATTTTATGACGTGATAATTTTGATTTTGATTTCAAGTTGAAGTTTCGACGTGAATTGTCAATTTTTTGAAAAAAGCTTTCTATGCGGCAAAGATTTTGGTTTTGTATGTACTTCCATCAGAAGCAAACGATTTCAAACTCACTGGTTCGTCACATCTTTTGGAACTGCTGTTCTCAAATTCACTTCTTCAAATGGTCTCTTTTTTTGTATCCCATTACAAATTTCATGTTTGAGCGAGTTTTGCTTCAGACCATTATCTTTTAGCTCATGAATTTAAACATCTCACATCAAAAAATTTTATGTGTGTCATTTTCCTTTGTCGAAACTTCGAAATGAGGTATTTCTCAATAATGACAACTTTCGAGACAAATATTAGCTCAAAGCTCAATTTTGTGGTATTTTTTGTAACTATTAGTGAGGTCTTAATATATATTCTGAAGCATTTAGGATTTAATCCATGGGAAGTGTCTCATGACCCAAAGGGTTAATAATATTCACTAGGTTGATTATAATTCATATTTTAAAATTAAACTAAATTATTTAAATCAATTTTAAGAAATAACTCTTCTTCTTCTTCCAATTTTTTTTTCTGTTTTTGAATTTTTTTCAGAACATGAATTAAATAAAGAAGTTTTTCGTTAGTTGTCTTTTTCATTTTTTCGTCGATTCTAATCAGTCTTTTTCCGTCGTTGATTAAATTTTCAATGTCTTTTTTTTTCAACGACGTGTAAGCGAATATACCTTTTCCGTTTTCTACGACGTAGTTATAGTTGTCAGCGTATTCGTATGCATCTTCAATGGTTATATCTTTCATTTTTGATATTTAATGTTTTTTCTAATTTTTGTAAAAAAGATTTTTGAAGTTTTTCTATAGCTAGCTCCATTGTTCTTCAAATTATGATTAACGTATTTTCAATTTTTAGCTACGAGTATACCTATGTTAGTTTCAAATTAAATATAACTTGTGCTTGGCAATTTTTTTTATGGGTGAGTCTATAGCTATACGTTATTCGTTTCAGTTCGTTTGAAATCTGTTTTTTTTATGGTTGAAGATCGTGGTGTAGGTCATGTCTATTAATTAACATCTATGACGGTAGTTCAAAAATTTTCAAAACGAGTATGTATAGGTTAACCCCCCCCCCCCCCCTCCCCCAATAGATGGTATTTAACTCTGTGAAGCGGTTTGTACCAACGTGTGTTGAAGAAGGCCTTCCTTCTTTCACTACTCCTATTTTTTCATGGTAGACATGCACACGTACTTGAGGGCATACCAAAATTGAATTTACCAGAAACAACGTAGAAATCTGTAATTTGTATATAACTATATATGTATTATCTCGAAGTAGATGAGTGTATCTCCAGCCATTTTTTATTCACTCTTTTTTTTTATAATTTTCTAAATTTAGATGCTCCACCATGATAAGCCCCATTCTCACTGCTCTTTTGTCGTCCAGTAGTACATAAAGAAGAAGAAGATACAGACGCGCTAAAAATGGTTGGTCGACATTGACCAACTCTGCACTGAACTTCAGTTTCCTTTACGTATTTTTTTATAACTCCTAAACTATGACATTTACAAAAATTTTACAAGAGTGCTTTTTTCTAGAGAATTTAAAAATATGAAAACTATCATAGAAATATTGAATTTTTGTGCATTAGAAGCTGAGATTTTGAAACAAGTATGAGATAACCAAATTAAAATATCTATTTAAACAAAAACGTACCTACCTACTTATTTTTTCCCTATTTTAATTTAAAAATAGAGTGAGCTAATTTAAGATGAAATTTTCTATAAACAAAAAATGGACCTGCTTAATTTCTTTTTAAAAACTTTTAAAAAATTCAACGATTTCTTCAAAAAAAAAAAAAAAAAAAAAACAAAACACAGAATACGATTGTTTTTACAAAATATTATTTAACATCAACACTTTGGAAAATAACAATGAATATACTTGACCTAATAAATTGTTCTTCAATATTAAAAAAAAAAATTATTTTCAACAAAAAAAATCAGACTACGAATTTTCAAAGAATTTTCTATTTAATTCTATCAAATTTGGATACTCACTTTTTTTCAATTCAAGCACTTAAAACAAAACAAATAAAAATTTTGTAAATAAGAAAAATAACAATGAAATAACCAAATTTTCTAGAAATTTTCAAATAATGAATACGTAACCATAGATCATTTAAAAATAAAAAGTGATCAAAATGGAAATGTTTCTTTAAATCATATTCTATAATAAACGAATCCCAATTTTCGATTTTTTTTTTTCGAGTTTTTCAAATTCCCCTATTTTTTCCCTTTTCCACCGGGGGAATAATTTACGAACAGGCTCATTGCAAAGTGAAAGCAACCCTGAAATTGTCCTCGGATTTCTTTTTAAACCCTTTATATTTTGATACGCATTTTTTATGTGCCACCCGTTCATTTTTTTTAAAATTTTATACCTATATTTATTCATTACTAAAAGCCTGAAATCTCACATAATACGACATAAATACAATAATCCAAGTCGAGTCGTATTATGCAAGATTTGAGGAGAGGGAGGGGTCCAATTAACATTTTTATCATGACCAAAATTATTATTAAGCCTTCAAACTACAACTTTTGTTTTAAAAAATTTTTAAATTTGCCCCTTCTTCCTCCACTACCTTAATTTTGAATAAGTATCAACGGAGTATTATGCAAAATTGGAGGGGAGAAAGAGGTCCAATTCAAAAAGTTTTCAAATAAAAGTTGTAGCCTACAGTCCTAGGAACAAGTTTGGTGATTATAAAATTTTCGATTAGAACACGATTAGAACCCTTCATCCTCTTCAATTTTGAATAATATGTATCTACGTTGGATTGCACTTAAAAAAAATTTAAAACATCAAAATTCATGATGTGGTAGCTAGTTACCACACCGCAAACTTATAGCAAAATTTTGAATCTCATGTGTGCCTTATCTAAGGCTAGTCTTGCCTAGCGAAAATAAAATAAAAACATAAAACACAAAAGGTACTTGTAGGTAATTAAAATACATATTATAAAAATAATTGTTATAGGGATCAATAAAATTTTAATCATTATTTTACGCATTACTTCAACAGTTCAACTATTTTAATTAAGTAGGTACGAGTAATGTGAGTATGACATTAAAAAAAAAAATGAAATAATAAATATGGTTCTGTTGATCGACTGTTGACCGTCTCGATATTCAGTGCACATGTTCAGTATTCGGGTATAAGCCGTAAGCCGTAAGCGACTTAAAATGCCGCGAATTAATAATACTATACTCAAGTAACAAAAAAATTCGTGTTCAATTTTTTTAATATCAACTTATTTAAATCAAGTAAAAAACTTTCGTTTGGTTGCGCATGTGCGTTCACGTCAGCGATAGCGATCCTGTCAAGTTTACTTGGAACACGTCTTGGAACCATCGCGACGGCGACTGATAGATTCAGGAAGAGTGAACCTAGTGAACCGATTCAATTCAATGATAAATAAAAAAATGGCAGTTGCTGGTAAGTGTATACTGTAATATAGTAAAGGTACCTACCTCAAAATTTTAATTTTTTATAAGTCCACTTCAGTGCACATTGTTTTAAGTATAAAAGGGACAAGATTTATTAAATGATTTATTAATAAACGAATATTATTAAATTGTCACATTGTCACTTAAATTAATTTTTCTTCATATATTAAACTATATTGCCTAACGGCCAACTACCTTACCGATTAGTATTTTCATTTAAGGGTAGGGGCGCTGCTCGCCACACTCCCGAACGAGGAACAATAAAAAAATATCTAATTAACAAACATTTTGAAAATTAAAGGTTAACTAAAATATATACCTAAATTTTCTCGTTCTCATTCATTTTTTTCCAAGTTTCACATATTTTTTCCGTCATTTTTCATTTTTCAATTTAGTGCTCAGTAAGTATTGTTCTTTGTTTCATTCCTTGTTCCTAATTTATTTTTATTTTGATTTTTTGATTTTTCTGTTTAACTTACTCATTTCACAATTTAGTGGTACCTGGTACCATTTTTTCGTTTCGAAAATGACCGATTCATTTGGCCGAATCGTTTGCAACGTAACGACTAATTCATTTGAGGAAATCGTTCGGAAACGACCAATTTATTTTAACGAATCGTTTGCAAACGATTGATTCATTTGAACGAATCGTTCGCGAATAACTGATTCATTTGAACATCTTTTCATGAAAAATAAAACTTCATGAACGACTGATTAATTTAAACGAATCGTCCGCAAACGACTGATATAAGTCTGAATATTATTTTGAAAGAAACAAAAAATCTCCTTTTTATGAGAAATTGAGATTTTTTCTCAGTTCTTATGGAATTTTTTTTCTACTTTTTTTCGAAGAAAGAAATCTCAAATTTTCAGAATTTTCTAGAAGAATAATCTATGTTCTTTTCAAAGAAAAAACAGCCAAATCGTTCACGAACCACTGATTTATTCGAACAAATCATTTGCAACGACTAATTCGTTTGAACGAATCGTTCACGAACGACTGATTCATTCGAACGGATCGCTGATTAGTGATGGGACTTTTCATGAAAAGTTAAAAACATGAAAAGAAAAGTGAAAAGTTGTGAAAAGTAATGAAAAGTGTTAAAAATGGATATAACGCGTCATATGCTTCAAAATGATACTTATATCGACTATTTTTGCATGTTTCTAGCATTGGTTTTACAAATTTGTAAAACCAATTTTCAAAAAGCAATAAAACCGAATATTTAGCTATTTAAATATCTTCACAAATCGTCAATATAATTATGTAATACAGGCAGTATCTCAGTTTTTTTTTCAACGCAGAAGTGTAAGTCGTAATTTGGGTTCACGGACATTTTCCCGGATCCGAAATCCCGAACGGATATTCCCCGAATGGGACATTTCCCGAATGCTGTTTTCCCAAATCCGAAATCCCGAATACCAAAATTTCGAACACAAATCCCGAATGGCAAAAATCCCGAATAAAAAAATTTCTATGGAATTCGACGTGGTGTTGAAATCGCTCGCAGCTTTGAAATGTTGTTGCATGTTGAAATGGCAGCAGCAAAGATAGATGAAAATAAATTGATCATTGACGGGTACATCTACATTCGGTCAAAGCAAAGTAAAGGTCGTAATATATATTTTTTTTAAATTATACCTAACTGAATCGAAGTGAGTAAAATTGACAAAGAAGACCAATCTGCATTCTACATAAATTATATAACAAAAAATAAAAAAAATAAAAAAATAATAACAGGTAGGTAAAAAATAAAAATAAATATTAAAATTAATTTTTTTCATCACTTTTTTTTTTGAAAAATTTTAAAATATTATATTAAAAAAGTTATGAAGAACAATTAAATTCCACTTGATTTTGATATAAAAAATAAGAATGTGAGTAAAAAATATTTCGGTAAAAATTATTATTGATTTGAAATGAAGAAAAAAATATATGATAATATTTAATAATGAAATAATTCATAAATTAATAATTTAAAAAAAAACAGTTTTTCTGACGCATTGATGCGTCAGTGTTTTTTAGACCTTAATTTCAATAAATACTTTCGAAAAAAAAATGTAAAAAAATTTAATCTTGAACTTCCTTTTTGAAAGAAAAAAAAGGTCTATTCGGGAAATAAAGCATTCGGGATTTCGGATTCGGGAAAATGGCATTCTGGAAATGTCCTATTCGGGAAATGTCCGTTTGGGATTTTAGATTCGGGAAAACAGGCGGGAACCCTAATGTATTTCATCGAATCGTTCGCGAACAATTGATTTATTTCAAAAATCGTTCGCGAACGACTGATTCAATTCAACGAATCATCCTCGAACGCCGATTTATTTCATTTGTTACGTTAAAATAAAAATACCGTTATCGTAACGTTCCATAAAACAGGTGATGTGCAAAAAATCGAATCTCTATATGTACCTTATTCGCGGAGTTTTTGAGTTTCGAAAATTTTGATCGCGGATATCTCGCGAACCCGCGAACTGATTTCGCTCAAATTTGGTACCCTGATAGATCTTGAAGAGTACTATAAAAAAAGGTTATGTGCAAAAATCACGTAACTAGCTTATTCGCGGAGTTACTGAGTTTCAAAAATTTCAATCGCGGATATCTCGCGAACCCGCGAACCGATTTCGCTCAAATTCAATAGGCTTCTATTCCCAATGACCCTCAACCACTACCACACATATAAATTTCAACTAATTCCATCAATCATAACTCGAGTTATCGCAGTGACAAATTTTGTAGATATATATCATTACTATACAGCTCTAACAGAAAAGTCGTGGTACTACATTGAAACACCTACTTCTACTATAGCTAGAAGGCTAATTTTTTTTTAATCGAAAGGTTCCGATGAGTACATTAAAGGAAAATTATAAAAATGGGCAATTTTGGAATTGGGAGGCCCCAAATTTGGGGGAGGAGGTGCCAAAATTGAGATATCGAAATTTTGAAAAAGTAGTTTTTAACATATCGCATACTCATTGCATATACCAACTTTCAGCTTTTTTACTCCCATAGGGAGGGAGGTACGCCCCAAAAACCAAAATTTCGGTATTTTCTCACCCTCAACCCCCCGAATTTTTCAAAAAATTAAATTATGACCACAACAACTTTTTTCATACTGTACCCTATTACCTAGGCCATTTTTGAACAATTTTGCCCCCATAGGGGGGGAGGTATTTAATAAAAACAAAATTTTGCTATCTCGTGTTCCAATAATCCGATTTTAATTTTGAAAAAATCCACAGTTGCCTTTTCAAAGCAGAAAGTTTGTATAAAAATTTCCAAAAAATCCGCACGTACCCCGCAATGACGAAAGATATTTTTTTCAAAACGCCGCGTTACGAAATGTTGTGGTAATGTTGTGTGCGCATATCCGCGTAGGCGCGCGTCGGCGCGTCGGCGCGTCGGCACTACACATTGAATCGTGCTACGTGTAACGGTTTTTCTTTTCAAAACGTTTGCGCTTGAATTCAAAATTTTTTTTCATCAAAATTCCATAGGACAAATTTTGTTTTTCATCAATTTGTCCTATACTCTCTGCTTAACATACCTAGAAAATTTGAACTTTTTTAGTCCCATAGGTAGGGAGGTAATCATTATATTAAATAAAAACCAAAATTTTGCCATCTCAAGTTTCCGTGATTCAATGAGCGAAGCGAGCAAAATGGGGGTTGGGCCGCGAAGCGGCCAGGAGGCGAAGCCCCCTAGTACAACATACACATATAGTTATTATATAAACCAAAAAAAATACCATTTTGCGAAATTGGTGTCAATCGTCATATTTCGTCATAAAACGTCAAGAAATATCACGCCCACCATGCTTTATTTAAATCTATAATATTTATATGTATTGGAAGTTTTATTTATTATAATTTTGATATTCAAGATATTCGTAAAATAAATTTAATTAATTTTTATAAACCTTTTTTTTTTTTTTTTTTTATATAGTTAAAATAATTATATTAGGGATATTTTATATATCTTCTTTTTATTTCAAAGATTTATTTTTTATAGATTATTATTTTATAAATTTGATGAATAATTTTTTTTTTTTTTTTTTTTTTTTATTTTAATTTATAATATAAAGATTTATTAAAATTTAATAAAAAATAATTTATCACTGCTACCAACGGGTCAAATGTAATAGCTGATTTTTTCGAAGAAAAAAATCAGCTAAAAACTCTGGAACATGCCTTTCAAACTAAGAATTTTTTTAAAAAAACTAATCTACGTAAACTAAACCTCACTGAAATGTATATTTATTTCTGAAATATTTTTTTCAATTTATATTAAGTAGGTATAATATTTTGTTCAAACTCTGAAACATTTTTTTCTTTAATTTATAATGTTTCTGTCTTGACAACATTTTAATTTTAAAACTTTGAAAGATTCCTTTCAATTTCTGAAATATTTTTTCAAAAACTATATTTTTTCTGCCTTGAGAACATATTTCTTCAATTTCAAAGCTCTACTAAATACCTTTCAAAATAAGAAATATTTTTTCTAAAAATAAACTAGGTAAACTAATTTTTTTTTTCAAACTATAAGTATAAGTAAGTATAATTTTTCTCTGTCTCGAGAACATTTTTAATTTCAAAACTCTGAATTTTTTTTTCCAAACTCTAAGTAGTATATAATTTTTTTGTCTCGAGAACATTCTAAGTTCAAAACTCGAAAAAAAATTTTCCCCTCAACTTCATAATGTTTCTGTCTTGACAACATAAATATATTTTAAAAAACTATATTTTTCTGCCTTGAGAACATATTTTTTCAATTTCAAAACGGGTTTACTATACCGATGCTCTGCCAACTGAGCTATCCAGGCTTCATTCAAATTGGTAATAACATTTCATTTCCAATTGAAATTAGTTCAACGTGGCTATGAAACACTGATTTTTTTTTGCAACTTATGTTTTTTACATTTTTTGAATCTATGACACTATTGTAGGTTCATAATTCATAAACTATGAAAATCTTGAAGCCAAAAGAAAATAATGCAACTTCTACTTTGTTGCATTAGTGACTATTTCACTGGATTTTAAAGACAGAAAATTAATGTTGGACTTATTTTAGATGAAAGCAGAGAATTTGAAATTTGTCAATATGTGCAGTTAAGGTTAAGCCTCTGACTTAACTTGGAAAAGTACCATGTATTTAGCCAGTCTTACTACACTTTGGAATCCATTCACACACACAAAATAACTACACGATTCTTTGGTTTTGAAATATGGTGTATTGGAAATCAACATTTACCAACGACATTAGCTCACACAATTTGACACATTTACGACTTTAACAACGAGACCACATTCGACTGGTGAAACCAAAAGCTGATAGGTTCAGCACGGTGTGCCATGCGTGTAGGCTTACCAGTACCAAGAATGAAGAAATTAACAGAAAAGTTGTTCATCTAGGCACTATGAGCTCTCAGCAGAAGACCACTTCATTATCCCAGTGTAGTACCAGGTATTCGCCTAAGCGTTGCCTGAGGCAAAGCATGTGCAAACATCATAGGGACCCATGCCTACCCATCACATTACACATTTATGGACTTTACCCCAACTGCTCTCACTGCTTTAGTGAGGTGGGTAGCTACTAGCTACACTGAAACTTTTGAGGTGGACTGTCAGTTGGCTTACACATGGTCACGGCGAATGCCCGCTGGTTTATAACGTATTGTAGTAGAACCTCAGTAGAGTAAATCAAAGTTACACAAAAGCTTGACAATGAACGGATGCTCGAAGAGCATACTGCTGTTGAAGCCTGTGGCTTCTTAACAGAGTACTCAACCAGTTGATCAGGTTCTCCATCACCGGATAGCCTTCAAAAAAAAAAAAAAAAAAATGGGCAGCTTCCGACCAAGGCGCCAACTCAGTTTCCACTAAGATGCCAGATGGCGACAAAACGAAAATGTAGCAGATTACCAACTCTGATTAGAATTTTGAAAAAGAATAAGAAAAAAACCCTCAGGTACTGGAATTAACTGCATGTGAGCACCTAGCATTCCCTGGTAGCCATCGGTTCACAGCTCCTGTGAATCTCTAGATGGAAAGTTACGTTACCTATCAACCCTACAAGTAATTAAAATGATCTACCAGTTGTGTGGAATAACGGTCATCACACTCCAAAAATAAAAAGTTCGAAACTAAATTCAATTAGGAACGTTTAAATCCAAAACGGGATGCATATCTTGTTCATTTATGCCAGTATGTGTTCGATAAAACAGCGAACTTAGCGAACTCTGACTAAAAAAAAAATAATAATAATAATAATTTAGGGGATTGGGACCTTATTTACGCACCTCGTTCACGCATCTGTGTGTGGATTGGCGAGGGCAAAATATCGAAATTCGAAAATGAAAAATAAAAAGGTGAGAATAATGCTAGCTATTGTTTCAAAAATGGGTACATTAAGAAACATGTTAACAATGGTTCATCCTAATAGTAAGATGGCTAAATACATCGATGTACTTGAATACACATTAATATACTTTGACAGATATATCCCTATTTCAATATGTCATGTCATCTCGGATTCATCACAGGAAACAGAAGGTATACAGGGTACATTACATAACAGATCTTGGGATCATCTCCACTAATCTAGGTTTATAAAATTGTCTAAAATAATATACATCAGTGGAGTATAGCCACATATTTTATAAAAAAAAATGAATGGTTGAGTAGATTAAAAACTGGATTTAGGTATAAATCATCAATCTGAGTATATTTTGCAAGACAGTGCAGAACATTACCCAAAAGTAAAAAATTAAAATTCAATGAAAATGTTTGATTAGGAAAAAAATGTCGAATTTCTTGCAAAAATATATAGATATAATATACGTATAACTATATATGTATATTTGTGAATCAGTATGTAAAACCAAAATTTGAACAAAAAAAGAAAAAATAATAATAGGTATGTGGGGTTTTTAGAAAAACAATATTTCAGAAATAAAAATGATCTCTGTGAGACTTCGGAAAAAAATAAATTTCATTGTTTGAAATTGAAATGTTTTCAAAACTGACAGAAATAATTTCATTTTTTAGCTGATTTTCTCTAAAGAGAAAAGTCAGCTAATAAATTTGACCTGATAATGGAAGTTGCATGCATCGGAGCGAAATTTGAAGAAAAAAAAGTAACTTAAGTAACCTGAACTTTCAAAAAAAGTAACTAAAATAATAGAAAAAAGTAACCAAAATTTTTCCATTGCCACTAGAATAATGACTCATAACCCTCCCCTCTTCTGTCATTTTACCCCAATATTTTCGTGTTTCAAAATTCATAAAATCGAGAGCCAAAATTCTGAAAAAGTTGAAATTTTTAGTGAAAAAATATTCTGTACTTATAAGAATCATTGGCTTGGCTTAATTGATTTTCAATTTTTCCTTGGGAAATTTCAATTTTTGAAAATCTAATCTCCCAAGTTTCAAGTGTTCATCTAACCTCCAATTTGTAAAAAGTCAATGATGAATTTAAAGGGGGGGGGGGAATCGAAATGTCTAGTTTCCCAAGTTTTTGAACTTTGAAAAATTATTTCTTTTGAACATTCTTCAACATGCCTAAGTCATTTTTTAAAATTTACAAATTTTCCGTTTTTATTATTTATTTTTTATTTTTATTTTTTTGGCTTCTTGAATGTTTCTATTTTCCAAGCAATTTTCAGTTTCTATGAATTTTAATTTATGAATAATTCTTTATTTTTTCGAATTTTTATTTCTAAAGAGTTCTAGATTAAAAGAAATTAAATTTTTAAAGTTACCTATTTTAAATTTTCAAAAATGTTGATTTCTGAAATTTCAAAATTTTTGAAAACTTTTCAATTTTTCAAAAATATTTAGTTGTTTCTAAAAAGAATAATATAATTATTACTATGCAAATAAAAAATTCCAAATAATTTATAAAAATTATTATGCCTAAAAAATCATAAGTGGAAAAAATTTCAGGTTTTTATTTTCAAAAAAAAAAAAAATTAAAAAATAGGTACCTACAGTTTTCAAATTTGCGAAATTTCAACTTTTTAAAATTTTTTGAATTTGAAACATTTTTCACATTTTAAAAAAGTTCAATTGTTGCAGACTTCCAATGAAATTCAAAAAATTTTGTTTTTCGTTTTTGAGGAGTTTTCTATTCATTAGAGTAGAAAATTGCTGATTTTCATTTAAAAAAAAAAAAAAAGTTGATGAAATAACATCAAACATTTCTGAAAAAATTTCCTATTTTTTGAGAGGAAGAAGTCGTTCGTTTGTAGAGAAAAGAATTTCTCAATGTTTTGAAAAAATCTCACTCTTCGAGGAAAAAAATCTCTATTTTTCATCTCAATTCAAAAAGTATAAAAGAACTTTCAATTTTTGGAGCAAAAAATTTTGCCTTGCGTTTCAATACATACAAATATCTATTCCTCGAGTTTCTGAATGAATTTTTTGTTTTTTTAATTCATTATTAAATTTTGTAAATTTATAATATAGCGTAGGTACCTATTTGTAAATAAAACCTTTTAAATTTTTTGGAAAGAAAATCACTGAACTTTTTGCAGCAATTTTTTTTCAATTTTAAAGCCTGCTTTATAAAAAAAATTTTGATATTTAATGGCAGTTTTTATTTCAAGTTCGACTTTTGACGAAATAGTAACCAAACTGGGTGAAAAAGTAACTAAAGTAACCTTGTTGTAAAAAAAGTAACCAAGTTACTAAAAAGTAACCGCGCTCCGATGCATGAAGTTGGGGGTAAGGCGTATTTTTCTCGACGTTTTGAGTCATAATAAGACGATTGGCATGATTTTCGTATTTCGGTATTTTTTTATATACTTAACTTATACACATACAGGGTGGCCCATATGTCACCCAAAATGTTTGTAGCTTCCAAAAATTTAGTTATCTTTGAAAAATATGAGAAATTACAAAATAATTTAAAATTTGTACTTAGAATTTAGAAAACAATGAAAAATGTCCACTTACAAAAATTTTTTACTTACAAAAAATGGGTGAAATAAATTTCGTCACCATTTATGCACAGGAAAATTAAGAATTTTTTCTTCATAGAAATATAGGAATTGTTTTACTCTTGAAAAAAGAAAAAATACTATATTTGTTAAATATCGCTATCACAGCAAACCTACTTAAATATCTTTACCTATATTACGACTCTTGACGGAAACCACCCCTATTGCATAATCTGTCGAAATCGCGCGTTCCAAGATGACTCATCCGCGAACCTTCATATTTTTTACTATAAATTTAATATTTTATTACCTGCCAATATTGACAGGTATAAAAAATTAAACAGTATTGGCACCTACCTATTGTTATCAACACGCAACCTCCAAATTCGAATCAGTTCTTTCATCACTAAAAAATACTAATGTAAACAATCGATCTATTTTTTTTTCTCTTTTTACTTTTGAAAATGGCGAACTTAAATAACTAAGGGCGCCACCCAAATAATGGAAAACCACTCGTCAAAAACATCGTAAATGTCATACGACAATCGCGAATCTTATACATCCCCCAAAAAACCCACTACTCAAAAAGTCGTAAACATCCGGAAAAACAAATACAGATTTAAAAGAGCCTATAGGTATCAGAACTTTTCGAGATAAAGGAAACTGTCCAAAATTCACTTTTTGCGATCCTTTGGACAATATAGCCTAATTTTTGAATTTTTGATCAATTAAACCCTTCTTTCTATAACATATTTTTTATCATTTACACTCCGGCAAAAGAAATGCGTTACTATTTTTTGGTGTAGTGAAGATGTTTTACTACTTATCTTACAGTTGAACTTTTTTCTCTCCCAAAAAATTATATCTAAGATTTTAAATATACACACAAAAAATTAGATGTTTTTCCTCTCAAAATTTTACAAAAAAAAAAAAAAAAAAAAAAACTGAGAAAAAATCATTTTACCAAAGTTGATAATTTTTTTTCTTCCAAAAAATTGATGCAAAAATGAAATATTGTTTGCAAAAAGTTTGAGAATTTTTTTCACAAAATTGAGATAAATTTCATGTCTAATTAAATTTAATTGAAAGAATTTATTATGATAAATATTTTTGGATACAGTTTTTTCTTTTCTCAAAGAATTAAGCATTTTTTGGCCCCAATAGGTAGATATTTCTATTACGTTTATAGCTCAATTTTCAGAATACACGATTCTCCTTCAACAGAAATACTTTTTCTCCCAGGAGTAGAATTTAAAAAAAAATCATGATAATAAATTTCAATTTCAATTTTATTTTGAGAAAACCAAGCAAAACTAATTTAAAGGCAATTAATTTATATGGAATTTTCAATCAACAGATTTTTCTGTTCAAATGCAGAGTTCTACATAAAAGATCACTTTAATAAAAATAATTTTTTTTTCAAATTTTTTACAACAGCAACTCTTTAATGAAAAATGTTACAAAATTTGAAAGAGTACCGAGGGGATAATTTTAAAGAAAAAATTTTTCGCGTAATCCGAAAAGCAATTTCATTTTCTCATTTTACTGGGCTATTTTTAGAGTTTTGTGGAGAAAATCGAATTTGGGAGGTTAAAGTACACAGAGAGGGAATGAGAAAAAAGTTGCACTTTGCTAAGCTAAAGATTGATGTTTTATAAAAATTGAAAGTTTGCAACCCTGCCATGAAAATTTTTCAACTTTTTCTATCAAAATAATTTTTTTGGATCAATAAGATCCGTTTGAGTGCAGTTTTGGTACTGTCACGAGCGAAATTTCGTCTTAAAAATCCCAGGAACTGGCATCGAACCACCGGATGGTAATTCGACCCCAGTTCGGGGAAAAAATAGTCGCCGGCCGACTAATTCGATTAGAATCGATGGCTCGGCTCGGTCAAAAAAATTGCTGACTCGACGTGTGCAATATCACGTCTGGCGGAAACTTAAAATTAGGTGGGAATAAGGGAAAAACATCGCGCGATCGGTACGTCCGATCGCCGAAATGAATATGTAAAACAGTTCTGGTAATAAAGTCGTTGATTTAACACCTTAAAAAATTAACAAGAACGTGTCTCTCCTCGTTTATGTTTAAAATCCTATAAAAATTTAAAATTGATTAATGTAAAATCAAAGTTCTGATTAAAAATAAAAATCTTGTTTAAAATCGTGGATTTTCGAATTTGTTTATTGAAGAACTGGAATTAATAATTATTTAATTTGTCGTGTCAAAAAAAATAAAAAAAAAGAGTCATTCGTGATCAAGGAGAAACGAAGAAATTTTCACAAGGTCGAGACGAATTTTTTCACCAATTTGAATTGAGTTCGAGCATCGAAGACATTTTCGTTTTTCAAAGAAAGAATAAATCGCCAAATAAAAAATTCCCTTCAGTGACCAACAACGGCAACATTACCAGCACCACAGTACCAAGCAGATGTTATTTCCGTTTTTTATAATTCGAAATTCTCGATTTTTTTCAGCAAAGTGCAACTTTTCAACCCCCCTTTTTTTTTAATGTTGAATCAGACCCAGGCAACTCTCACCAGGGGGAAAATCATCATATCAACATTTCTTTTGGAGAGACACATCGATACCTTTGGTTTCTACGATGCGTCTTAATTTTGTAATCAAATATTTATTTATTTATCAATTATTAAACAATTTTGAGCCATGACATATACGCGTACATATTACATATTTTGTATTTATTTATTTATTTATACCAAAGTTTAGGAAATTAATAATTCATCATTAATTATATTTTTTTTTAAATTTTTTTTTTCTATTTTTTTATAATTTTTTTTTTATTATTATTATTATTTTATTCTATTTTTTTTAATACTTGAACATAACTAAATTTTTAACCTTCTGTTCTCTTACATTTATGAATTGACTGTACCAATACGATAAACAGAAAAGCCCCCAAACCTATCTACCATACCAACTACCTTGCATTCATAAATGAATTCATTATAATACTTAAACTCAGACTTAATTTAAATTAAAACCTTCTTTATAATCTGTTCAGAGTATTTACTCTTTCTGAAATTTTTGAAAATTAAAATAAAAAACAGTGGAAACAATAATGCTTCACATTCATGAATTGACTGTAACAGTACGATAAACAGGGAAACCCCAAACCCATCTACCATACCAACTACCTTGGATTCACAATGAATTCATTAATTTATAAACTTAATCTGGACTCAAAATTAAACCTTTATAATCTTTATTCTCTAAAAGTATTTATATCATTGGGAAATTTTTGAAATTAAATAAACGGTGAATACCATATACTTTACATTCATGAATTGACTGCATCAGTACGATATAAGGGGGTTAAATTTTGAAAATTTCAAAAATTACAACATTGGTGTCAAAATGTAGGTTTTTGAGGTCGCCAAATTCGATTTTCAAACTTAAATTTACCTCCGACCCTAAGGTGAGCCCTTGTAAGGAGGTCAATGATTTTAACCTTGTAAAACTATGAAATTCAAATATTTTCAACGACAAAAAGAGTTAAATAACAATGTAAAAAAATTTAAAAAAACCACGCTTTCATTTAAAGTTGGTCGCTTTGTAAAATGTTATTCATAGGGAAGTAGTAAGTAATGCCTTAAAAAACAAAAAATAAAATTTACTTGAATACAAGAATGTGTCATAGAAGAAATTATTTTTTTCTCATAAATTTTAATGATGAAAAGCGTGGTGGGGTGTGCGAGAAGCTAACGAATGCCTTATCGATTAACGCCTCACCACGATTTCATCATTAAAATTTATGAGAAAAAAATAATTTCTTCTATGACACATTCTTGTATTCAAGTAAATTTTATTTTTTGTTTTTTAAGGCATTATTACCACGCTTTTATTAGCTTGGTATGTATGTACTAGGGGGCTTCGCCCCCAAACCCCCATTTTTCTCGCTCCGCTCTCAGTTCTACATGATGATTAATCATTCATTTATGTTGCCTTCAGTTACTCTGCTAATTAACATCATAATAATAAAGCTACATTCAGCCTAACTATTTTATGTAAATAAAACTGTCCTATGGAATTTTGATGAAAAAAAATTTTGAATTCAAGCGCAAACGTTTTGAAAAGAAAAACCGTTACACGTAGCACGATTCAATGTGTAGTGCCGACGCGCCGACGCGCGCCTACGCGGATATGCGCACACAACATTACCACAACATTTCGTAACGCGGCGTTTTGAAAAAAATATCTTTCGTCATTGCGGGGTTCTTTACGTGCGGATTTTTTGGAAATTTTTATACAAACTTTCTGCTTTGAAAAGGCAACTGTGGATTTTTTCAAAATTAAAATCGGATTATTGGAACACGAGATAGCAAAATTTTGTTTTTATTAAATACCTCCCCCCCTATGGGGGCAAAATTGTTCAAAAATGGCCTAGGTAATAGGGTACAGTATGAAAAAAGTTGTCGTGGTCATAATTTAATTTTTTGAAAAATTCGGGGGGTTGGGGGTGAGAAAATACCGAAATTTTGGTTTTTGGGGCGTACCTCCCTCCCTATGGGAGTTAAAAAGCTGAAAGTTGGTATATGCAATGAGTATGCGATATGTTAAAAACTACTTTTTCAAAATTTCGATATCTCAATTTTGGCACCTCCTCCCCCAAATTTGGGGCCTCCCAATTCCAAAATTGCCCATTTTTATAATTTTCCTTTAATGTACTCATCGGAACCTTTCGATTAAAAAAAAAATTAGCCTTCTAGCTATAGTAGAAGTAGGTGTTTCAATTTAGTACCACGACTTTTCTGTTAGAGCTGTATAGTAATGATGTTTGTCTCATGGAACCAAATGTATGTTTTCGACCAATCCTCTCTCATTTAATATTTTACTGGAATTGAAAGAACATAGTGCTCACATTAGAGGTTTTTGAGGTCGCTGAATTCGATTTTCGAACTCAAATTTACCCCGACCCCAAATTGAGCCCCTATGAGGGGGTTCAATTTTGAAAATTTCAGAAAATCAAAACATTGGTATCGAAATGTAGGTTTTTGAGGTCGCTAAATTCGATTTTCGAACTCAAATTTACCCCCGATCCCAAATTGAGCCCCTATGAGGGGGTTCAATTTTGAAAATTTCAGAAAATCACAACATTGGTATCGAAATGTAGGTTTTCGAGGTCGCTGAATTCGATTTTCGGACTTAAATTTACCCTTGACCCCAAATTGAGCCCCTATGAGGGTTCCATTTTGAAAATTTCAAAATTCACAACATTGATATCAAAATGTTGGTTTTCGAGGTCGCTGTATTCGATTTTCGAACTTGAATTTACCCCCGACTCCAAATTGAGCCCCCATGAGAGGGTTCAATTTTGAAAATTTCGAAATTCACAACATTGGTATCAAAATGTAGGTTTTCGAGGTCGCTGAATTCGATTTTCGAACTTAAATTTACCCCCGACCCGAAATTGATCCCAAATTGAGCCCCTATGAGGGGGTTTAATTTTGAAAATTTCAGAAAATCACAACATTGGTATCGAAATGTAGGTTTTCGAGGTCGCTGAATTCGATTTTCGGACTTAAATTTACCCTTGACCCCAAATTGAGCCCTTATGAGGGGGTTCCATTTTGAAAATTTCAAAATTCACAACATTGATATCAAAATGTTGGTTTTTGAGGTCGCTGTATTCGATTTTCGAACTTAAATTTACCCCGACTCCAAATTGAGCCCCCATGAGGGGGTTCAATTTTGAAAATTTCGAAATTTACAACATTGGTATCAAAATGTAGGTTTTCGAGGTCGCTGAATTCGATTTTCGAACTTAAATTTACCCCCGACCCGAAATTGGGCCCCTATGAGGGGTTCAATTTTGAAAATTTCGAAATTCACAACATGGGTATCAAAATGTAGGTTTTCGAGGTCACTGAATTCGATTTTTAAACTTAAATTTACCTTTAACCCCAAATTGGGTCCCTATGAGGGGGTTCAATTTTGAAAATTTTATAAATTCACAACATTGGTATCAAAATGTAGGTTTTCGAGGTCGCTGAATTCGATTTTCGGACTTGAATTTAGCTTTGACCCCAAACTAGGCCCCAATGAGGGGTTCAATTTTGAAAATTTTATAAATTCACAACATTGGTATCAAAATGTAGGTTTTTGAGGTCGCCAAATTCGATTTTCAAACTTAAATTTACCTCCGACCCTAAGGTGAGCCCTTGAGAGAAGGTCAATGATTTTAACCTTGTAAAACTATGAAATTCAAATATTTTCAACGACAAAAAGAGTTAAATAAAAATGTAAAAAAAAATTTAAAAACCACGCTTTTATTTAAAGTTGGTCGCTTTGTAAAAATGTTATTCATAGGGAAGTAGTAAGTAATGCCTTAAAAAACAAAAAATAAAATTTACTTGAATACAAGAAAGTGTCATAGAAGAAATTATTTTTTTCTCATAAATTTTAATGATGAAAAGCGTGGTGGGGTGTGCGAGAAGCTAACGAATGCCTTATCGATTAACGCTCCACCACGATTTCATCATTAAAATTTATGAGAAAAAAATAATTTCTTCTATGACACTTTCTTGTATTCAAGTAAATTTTATCTTTTGTTTTTTAAGGCATTACTTACTACTTCCCTATGAATAACATTTTTACAAAGCGACCAACTTTAAATAAAAGCGTGGTTTTTAAAAATTTTTTTACATTTTTATTTGATTTAATAAAAGTCAGGTTACACTAACGCGCGATATGTAGTTTTAAGATTGTTAGTTTTAAGATTGTATTTATTTTTTTTAAGTTGTTAAAAATATTTTAAAAAATAAAATTTTCTTTAAACCAAAAAAAAAAAAAAAAAACTGGTAAATTGAGGATAGGAAGAAAGAGGAGAGGAATAGACAGGAACACAGAGGGGACTGTCCTGTGTGTCTGGTCCGCGGTCGCTATTAAAGGTATACCGACCCCCCCCTCCCCATTCACGACAATCCTCAATTGAAGAGGACCCCACTATCCGCCACCCGTGGACGCGCCCGGTTCCCGTGCTAGGCCGGTGGTTTGCCGAAATCCAGATCATGAAATATGAAATGGATCCCAGGGCTCCTCACCCCGGGTTTTTTCAACCCCCTGGTAGGGTGATAAAATCGATATCAAATTTGAAGGTCAATGGTCTGAGGAGATGTAGAAACTCAAATTGCACTTTTCTAGGTCTGTCACCGAGGTACCATATAAGTGGTACTACCTAAAAGTGGCAAAAACTGCGTTTTTTTCAAAAGTGATCCTACTTTAAGGGCCCCTAGCTCCACTCCCCTGAGACGTAGAGGGCTCAAATTTTTTTGGGGAGGTTCTCAACTCAAAGTGAACCACCTCTGTGAGTTTGGTCGAAAACCGAGGTATGTTTTATTTTTCATTCCACCTTAGTACACATATGTACCTACCCTAAAAGTTGGTTCCCACCCATTTTCCCCAAGCCGAAATCCCGAATGCTTTGATTCCCGAATAGGCATTTTTTTTTCTTTTAAAAATGAAGTTCAAGATTGAATTTTTTTACATTTTTTTTCTTTGCAAGTATTGAAATTAAGATCTAAAAACTACAAAATGATAGTGTTTCCGGGCATATGATTACGACTAATTAGAGAGGGGGTTTTATCCCCTAACAGATAGTAAGAAAATAAATTTTCAACTTTTTGCTGAAAAAAAAACAATCCTTGAAAAATCTCAATTTTGGAAAGAAACAAAAACTCGAATGTTGGTTTTTTTAAAAATTTATTTAGAGTAAAAAATTTTAAATTTTGTAAGGAAAAATCTTGAGTGCAAATAAATTTTCTCTTTATTTATTTTGGGATGAATGTCTACATATTTTGGAGAAAAAAATAATTTTTTTGAAGAGAAAAAAAAAATTGAAACTAAAAAGTTAGGAATCTTTTTATTTTTTGGAATAATTTTTTTTTCAATTTTTAGGAAAATTTTTTTTATTTTCCTGGAGCGAAAATTTTCCAAAAAAAATTGTTTGCCGTATTTGATCTTATTTCTCCCAATGCACTGATACGCCAACTAAAATCGACAACAGCATTGTCCTTCAACTACTCATTTTTTGTATTATTATCCTGGGAGTTGGGACTAGCTACCTGGCTACATCTTACTAGCATTCGCAATTCGCATTTCGCAAAATTATTTCACTCTCCATATACCACTTTGATGTTGTAGTGGGGAAAGGAGATGGAAGTGCAGCAACAAGGCATTGTTTACTGTTTTGGTAGAGCCCTACTGCTATGAGAACAATGTTATTAGATGAACGTGATTTGGGATTTGGTTTTTACCGAGTGTCTCGAATAACACGGTCGGTATACCTGGTATCATTGATTTTCCATAAAATCAATGCCTGGTATTGCAAGCAGTGCGTGCCGAGTGTGTGCGAGCAAATAACTTCCCTTTCAGAAGCATGATTTAAAGCCGGGTGCGTTCAGAAACATCACACCGAGTGATTTTTATCGCCCGAACCGTTCAGAAATAACCAGAGTGACGCAGGGGGAAATTGCAAAATGCGTTCAGAAATTGAAGAGTGAGGGAATAATTGTGACACCGAGTGAAAAATTATTTACCCAGTCTGGACTGGGTGAATAATCGTCCCCCGTGTTCTGATTGGTCGACTCGTTTTGTTGATGTTGATAACGTACGAATTTATTGTTTGATTGAGGGAGTTTTTACTGTTTTTTCTGAGATCGTTCAGAAAAGAACGATTATATCACATCGCACTGAGTAAAAATTGACGTTTTCACTCAAGTGATCATTTTCCCTTGGTGTGTGTTTCTGAACGCACCCCAGTGCAGGAGTGATTTACACCATTGTGAGGGCGAGTGTTTCTAGTCTATTTTATAAGTTGCCAGTATGTCATTATGCCTAGGGGTTCAAGTTACCCATGTAGTAAATAAATTGAAAAATATTTTACCGCATCATTCAAGCGTATTTCTAACGAATCGTTTGTATTGTGTTTTGTATTTTTGTACACAACAATAGTTTTTTTTTTTTTTACTTTCTTTCTCTATTCAAAATCGCCCACTTTCTGCGAAACCTGAACACAGGATACCATTGTATCCTTCTTGTTCTTCTCGTCACACTGTCCTTCACTCTGTAGTATACCATCTATCTTCAATTTTAGTAGGTACCTAACTAGGGAGCGGTCAATTTTCCAAATTTCTAGCGATGTCGATAATCTGTTACTTTAAGTACCTACTTAATTGATCTTTCAATAATACTGTATTGAATAATTGAAAAAGAAATTATTTTGTCATCATTGAAGATTTGGAATTGATTGATTGATCAATTAAAAACAATTAGACCTAATTTTTATTTTTATTCCACATCACAAAATTTTTTGACAAAATAGGACTTTTAATGATAGAAATATGAAAAAAAATATGATGCGATGCATGTAGAGACCAAACTCTCAATTATTCGTAAGAAAATATCTTTTTTTTATAGAGGAAAAATACCTACCAATTTTTTTGAGAATCAAGCTCTTAATATATTTATATATTTTTTTTGAAAACAAATATCTCTCAACTGTTTTAAAGTAAAATAATATTTTATCAAATTTTTGGAGAAAAAAATTTCTTAATTTTTTAGGAATAAAAAATGATATCTACATAGGTAGGTACAAATATCCAAAATTTTTGCGGACAATGTGAAAACTTCTCATTTTTTGAAGCAATAAAGAGATAGATAGAAAAATCTTTTATTTTTTTAAGGACTTTTTTGTTTTGGAAAGAATTACCATTAAAAAAAGTTTCATAATTTCTTGAGAAAAATCGCCAATTTTTTGTCAAATTTTTCTAAACAGTAAGTTTCAATTAATTTTAAACCAGAAAATTTCTCAATTTTTGAACAGAAACTTACAACTTTCTCAAAGAAAAAAGTAATGCTTATTGTTATCTTGATTTTTTTGTAGTCGGTGCGGTGTGAAAAAAATCTTATTTTTTCAAGTCGAAAAGTTGTTACATTAATAATCTTTCAATATTTTAGAGAGGAAAAAAAAGAAAAATCTCTTATAGGGTAAAAAACGCTCAATTTTTTAGAAGAAAAATTCAAATTTTATGTCCTTTTTCTTCTTTTAATGAAAAAAAAAAATCATTCAATTTTTTCACGAAAGCATCTGATTAGTTTTTTGGAGAAAATAATAAGATGTCTGAATTGTCTTGGATTTTTTTTGTAATCATCGTGAAAAAAATCTTCAATTTTTTGGGGAGAAAAAGCCTTTTATTTTTTTTGAAGTGAAACAATCTCCTAATTTTTTGCAATGAAAAAGAACTTCATTTTTTTTGTATGTAGAAGAAAAATAATTCTCCAATTCAACATCAATGAAACTGGCACAACTCTTGGAGGAAATTTTCAAGAATTCGGCACCGTCAACAAAAAAAAATTGGGGATGGGAAAATATTTTTGGAAGGTCATTGTTCAGAGCAAAAGGAAAGAATCAAGTTGGAATTGTAAAAATTTGGATTGAAGTCCTTAGTTCATTTCTATGTACGTAAAAATACAAAAAGGAAGTGTCAGAGCAAAGTGAGGATGAAAATATATTTTTTAAATACTGTCCCAGCGCAGCGAGGGTGAAAATTTTGAAAAAATCGAATTAATCATCTCTTCTCAATTTGAAGTGGCTTGCAACAAAATAAACAATTTTCCAAGATGCAGAACAAAATTAGCACAACATTCGCAAAAAAACTATCGCAGACAGGAAATAAAGTAGGGCAGAATTTTGAAAATTGATAAGTAGTTTTAAAAGGTTCGTATTTTTCAAACACTTGCTAAAAATTTAGTTTTCAACCCTTCCTTTTTTAATTTTTTGGGAATCTTTTGTATTGAAAAAAAATTAAGAAATATATAAATTAAGAAAAACGGAAGAAAATAAAAAAGTGTAACTCACTTAAATTTTAAAAATTTGCATTTTTCGAATCGCTGCTTGAAATATGTATGTACCTACAATTTTCCACTGGTAACAGAGCTGTTCTTCGGCTTTGGCCTACAAAGAATAAGAAAAAAATTAAGCCAAGACAACAAATTTTGTAGAATACCTACATAATTTTTAAAATTCATTATATTTTCCAAACACCTGCCAGATATGGTATTCAATTTTCAACGTGAAATTTTTTTGTTTGAAAATGAGAGAGGGGCTCGATTGAAAAAATTTTCAAGCAAAAAATGTAGGTACGTAGACTGAAAACTGAAACATTACCTAGAAATATTTTTTTGTCATTATAAGAATTTCGATTGTGTCTCTCTCTCCTCTCAATTTTTATGTATTGTCATTATCTACAATTCTACATTGTAGTATTATGCAAAATAAGAGGGGAGGGAGGTGTCCAATCGAAATTTTTGTAATAACATAAAATATACGCTATATTTTAGTCTACAACTTTTGTTTGAAAATTTTTTCAATCGAGCCCCTCTCTCATTTCTTATTTTGCATTATTATAACAGTACCTATTATGCGAAATGAGAAAGGAAGGGGAGATCAAATTTTTTAAAATTTCAAACAAAAGTTGTAGAGTAATACTCTAGGAATAATTTTGGTTATTATAAAAATTTCAATTGGACACCTCTCTCCTCTCCAATTTGAATAAAATGCATCAAATGAAAGAAAAATATTGTAAGGCTTTCTCGAAATGTTTTTTTAAATTAGGCATTTTTTTCAAAAAAATATTTTTTTGCTACATTTTTACTTTGAGTGAAGTACTTACTCAAATCTAATTTGAGAGTACGTCAATCGATGTTTAATATTTTTTTTTGTGTAAGTAAAATCTAAAAAAAATTCGTGAATAGAAAAAGGGAAATTAAAATAAAATTCCAATGCAGTACAAAATTTTCTCATATGAAGTAATTGATTTATTTCTATAAGTAGATACATACTTAGGTAGGTAAATTTTTTTTTAAATGTTTTAAAATTTTAATTCATTTTTTTGCATTTTTTTTTACCTACCTAATTGAAGAAAATTTGAACGAATTTTATACCATCTTTACTTTGTTTTATTTTTAAAATTTTTGAATAATTTTTTCATTTTTTTTCTGAATTTTGAAAAATAAAATTTCAATTTCAATTCTTTACCTTATTTCTTTTTAAAATGAGAAAAACAATTTTTTAACAATTTTTTAAAATAAAAAGGGATGAGAATATTTCTGTACACTACAGCACCGAAGATGGAAGTCCAATTTTTTTCGACTTCGAGATTTTTATTGTTTATGAACCTGTAAGTGTCCAAAATTCAAAAAACGTAAAAACCTCGAAGTTGAAAAAAATGTGACTTCCATCATCGGTGCTTTAGTGTACAGATTTATGAAAAGTGAGTTTGAAATTTTTTTTAGAATAAAAAAGTTTGGAAGTTGGTATAAAATTGGTTCAACTTTTTTTTATAATTATTTGTAAATTGATAAATAAAAAAGGAAAAATATTTATGATAAAAATGCGCTCGAAATATAATTATAGAGATTTCTATGGATAAAGTGGCATCATTTTTAGATGTCTAATGGTAAAGTGACTTCGTTTTTGGTAAAGTGGCATCATTGTACCGAATTCAGATTCCTCCACCTTGCCAGTGGACTCGGCTTAATGTCAGGATGCTACTGGTACAGTTATTTTGATGATGCCACTTTACCACTTATACAAGTGTAGAAAAAAAAAAAATTTCGGTCCAAGGTCGTACTGGCATCGTTTATAGATGTTTACGGATAAACTGGCATCATTTTGTAGAATAGCTTTTTGATGTCTAAAATTGAATAATAAGCCATGGGAATCATAATACTTTCGATAATTTCAAGTTTGAAGCCATTTTACCGAACATACAAATAAAGCCACTTTGACCTTAGACCGTTATATATATAGTTAGTTAGTTACCTACCTATTTCTTAAAATAATCAGCAATATATTTTTAATCTCAGAAAGTAAGAGATGTTTGAAAAAAAAAATTGAGGAAGATATCATTAAAATTTTTTGTTTCAAAAAGTTTTGAGCTATTTCTTAATGCTGGAGTTATGGCCGGACCGGTGTACTCCAGTTGTTGCTCTCGTGCTCGAGCACCATCATAAGAAATCCCGAACTGCGCAAAAATTTTTAACTCAATATGTAAAACATTTCACTCAAACAAAACCTATCAAATACTCAAAGAGACAAACCTTAACTGGTTTTATTTTTACGTGCGTTCGTGTGACACTCCAACTGGTTGCCCATTCCCTTTTCTATATCCAGTTTTCTTAACATAATTATAGATGCGCGAATGTTTGTTCAACATGTAGGTTAAGAACAGAAATAGGTAGGGGCATGAAATTTATAGGGTAGCAATCTACAGGGGTGTACAATATGTACCCAAAATTTTGTAATGATACTTGTAGCAGATTTTGCTTGACGCGTGTTTTTGTAAGCGTGTAAAGTTTGACTACTCCACCACGATGACGCACTTTTTCACCGTTCTTTCATCATCCAGCAGAACTTAACAAAGAAGCACATCGTCGCCATACCACATCCGTCTTATTCATATGATCTCAGTCCATGTGATTTCTTCTTATTTTCTCGTTTAAAACGATTTATGAAAGTACTCGCTACCAAACGATGAAAGGCATCAAAGAAGATGTAGAAAAAGAGCCTCGCGGGCAGAATTCGCAGGTTTCTGGGACCAATGATTGAAACGGTGGTGCCGCTGCGTGAACGCAAGGAGAAAATATTTTGAGCGGGATAATTAAGCTACACAATGAATGTAATTTTTTTCAAATCACGTGATTTTTCGATTTTTGACGATTTTTTATTTTTTATAAAAGAGAACGACCTCACAATTGGAGGGTGCTGGGCACGCGCGTGAAAAAAAACCGCTCGAACGATTGAGCTGAAATTTTGAATAGTGCGAGAGGAAGGTTTGAGGTACCTATGGTAAAAAGTTCAGCCCGCTGCGTGCATCCGTCCGGCCGCTACATACTTTAGATATGAACTTTTTGATCGCCCCTCGTATATAAACGTTATAGGTGTGTAGTGTACATATCTTATAATGCTGATGACCCACTGTTTAATATAATATCATCAACATTCACCTTGATAAGGAACTACGCTTATGCAGAGATTTTATTATTTACTAGAGGGGCTTTGCCCCCTTAGCAGCCTCAACCCCCTTGTTCGTTCCTCGGGATTCGCTCTCAGAACTTCGCCTACTGAGGACATTCGTTTTGTGGAAAAATTAATTTTGTGAAAATATACTTTTATGGTGGCATTGATGATTAAGTTGGTACTTATTCGAACTGGGAAGTTCATCTACTTATTTGAAATTTCAAAAAAAGGTATCAAAAAAATTGAGAAAATTTTTAGTTGTTATTACTTTTTATCACCTCGTTTCTTTTTAGTTCATGTAACTTTTCTTTTTTCAAAATAAATATAAGCCCAATCTCAAAATCAAAGCGAGTGGGGCTAAGCATACATTTTTCACTGTTTTCTGTTTGTTCAGTCATTTCCATAGAATTTTCCCAGTACAGGCTTTATTTAGTTGTAATTATTTCTTTCAAAAAATAAATCAAAAAATTGATCATCCGACTTTTCACGACATCCTAAATCTTCCTTCACCCTAATTAACACGAATAATCGAGGTTCTAACATTCTTAACGATATATTTTTTATTGGAGAAAAAAATGAGAAAATGTTCAATTTAAAAAAAAAAAATGAGAACTTCTCTGGGCTAAACAATTGAATTAGAATTTTTCTTTTCTGAAAAATTATAAATTTTCCTATTCTTAAAAAATACCGTAGAGTTGGGCTACTTTGAACAAAAAATTTCTTCAAAAAAATCGAAAATAAAAAAACGGTAGAAAGAAGCGTCTAGAAAAATATAATTTAGTTGAAATTGCTCTAGGTAACATTTTTATTCCTTTCTATGGTGTTCGAAGAGTACATTTCACCCATTGAAAAAATTTTAGATTTTGAATACTGCGTATGAAAAATACATTTATGTCGTGGGGCTACTTTGAACACTGTGCTTTCTTTCTTAAAAATCTGTTCAGTGGTGGCCAAGTATGAGTGTAAGTAACGTAATCGCGCATGAATTTTGTTTGTAATCTTCATAAATGTAGTTTTTAGGTATTTCGATGAAAAAAAGTCAGTATGTTCACAAAAAATCAATTTTTTTCTTAAAATTTTAATGAAATAACGATTTTTTGAAGAAATTTCGTTGTGAGGTCTCTAGATCCCGTTCCTGTGAATCGATTTCAACGAAACTTCGTAAGGTTCATACTAAGGATACCCCTCATCGATCCCCCCACCCGCGACCACTCCATCTGCAAAAGAAGGGCTTTGTTCAAAGTAGCCCCTCTCGTGGGACTACTTCGAACAAAATTTTGAAAAATGTAACTTCACGCAAAAAAAAGTTACGAGCAAAAACATACGAAAAAAGTGGAAATTTTGTTCAAAGTAGCCCCACTCTACGGTAGCAGAATTTAATTTAATTTTTTAACTAATTTTTTTCTCAGAAAAATGTTGAGATTCATTCTCAGAAATGGAAGCTTCAATTTATTACCTATTCAAAATCGAAAAAATTTTACCTACTCTAAAGAATTGGAAGAATGTGTTTAGTGTTTATGCAAAAAATTAAGAAATGTTGTTTAAAAAAAAGAAATAAAAATGAAAAAAAAAAAATAAAAAAAAAGAAAATGTTTACTTTATGAAAATCAAGACTTTTTTCAACTTTTGTTCCAGAAAATTGAATATTTTTTATTTCCGAAAATTAAAAGATTGAAATTTCAAAAACGAATACACAAAATTGAAAATAAAAATGAAATCAACAACTCCTTCAAAAAATTTGAGAAATTTTTCACTTGAAGAGGTCTATGTCGCCAGCCCCGCACATGTGGGGGCGGGGGTTGAAAGTGGTGACCTTCGTTTGTGCTGGTTTGTGCCGCAATTAGTTTCGTTTGTGCTCCATTATTCACTGAGTAATCGCGATCGATCAGTGTGCGGGGCTGGCGACATGTTGCCCCGCACATGAAAGGGAGGGGGTCGTGCGTGGTGTCATTCGTTTGTGCTTCGTTTGTGCCGTATTCATTTTCATTTGTGCCCCCCCCCCCCTTCCATGTGCGGGGCTGGCGACATGATTATTGACAGGGGGAAGGGGAAGGGGGTTGCAGAAATTTTGAAAATATCATTCGTTTGTGCTCATCGAGTAGATGTTTGTGCCGTTGTTTAAATTGGCCTAAATCTCAAAACCACAATTTTTGAAAATTTAACGATTTATGTGCGGGGCTGGCGACATGGCTGCTATATAAGGAAAGGAAAGGGGTGTGGAGAAATTTTGAAAATGCCATTCGTTTGTGCTCATCGAGTAGATGTTTGTGCTGTTGTTTAAATCAACATAAATCACTGGACTGCAGTTTTCAAAAATTTAGGCTCCCGTATAATTATTATGTGCGGGGCTGGCGACATGGCTACTATCTAAGAAAGGGAGAGGGGTGAGGAGAAATTTTGAAAATGCCATTCGTTTGTGCTCATAGTGTTGACTTTTGTGCTACACATTTTTACTTTTTTGGTCAAATGTCATCAAACTCGATGCAACCTAACCTAACCTAACCTAACATTTTTCAGTTTTTATAAGTTTATTAAGAAAACATAAATGTGTGCTATTGTACATGATGTATAATTGTACACACACCCATAGGTACTTATATGAAAAATTTCCTATTTATTTTCATCAACGTTTACAGATATTACTGCCGAAGTCGGCAGTTTGATGCTTGTTTGCAGTAATTTCTTCTTTTCACAGTAAATTGGAATAACTCAGGAATTATTGCCAAGATGGCGGCGAGTTGGGTGTCTTGGGTTAGGTCCAGTGTCTATAGACAAGACATTAATAATTATATAGGTATTATTTCTATTTTTTTTTTTTTGTAATAAATAATTTTTTTCTCCCAATAATTGAAAGATTTTGAGAAAATATTATGTCCAACCTGAAATTTTTCTGCCGAAAGTTCTTGCCCAGCTTCATAACACTGAAATTGATTTCTTTCCTTATAAAATCTTCTAAATGTCAGTAATTTTTGAAAACTGTACCTATTATGTTTTAGCAGAGTACATTACGCTTTTACGGAGACCAAAATAGAAAAAACGAGACCAAAATCTGACCATAAAATCCGGCAGTTGGGTTAGGTTAGGTTGCGTTAGGTTGACATAAAAAAATTGGAAAATTTTTAATAAATTCGATTTCTTAGGCGTTATGTCAGACGTTTTGAAACTTGAAATTTTTTAGAAATTTTATGACTTTTAGACATTTTCTAGACATTTTTAAACTTGGAATTTTCTAAAGTATGAGGCGCGAAGCGCTGAGTTCAAGAGTCTAACTTGAAAAAGTAAGTTCAAAAAATTAAATAAAATGACAATTTTTTTCTAAAATTTCTTTTCGAACACAATTTTCTGTTTTTGAGTAACATTCAATTTTCATATTAAAAAAAAAAAAATACAAATTTTTTGGTTCAATGTAAACGTACCTACTTAATTTTTTTTTTTTAGAAAATTGAAAAAAAAAATCCCAAAATTTGAGGTTTTGTAACAGTACACTCTAGAGTTTGAAAAATATTTCAACTTCATAACAATTCAATTCCAAAACGATAAAATTCTGATTTGTACTTTTTTAAAAATCAAAAAAATTGAGAATTTTTTTTTCAGCACTAGGTATGTATAACAAATTACTATTGAAATTTTTTGTACCAATTGATCAATCGTAAAAAGCATCCGACATTTTTTTCTAAACACTCCAAGGTATCTATATTTCAAATTTCATCAATTTTCATCCGATAGATCTCTAGATCTGAAGGATTAAAGATTTCATTGTTTTTTAAGGAGCAGGATAGGCAAACGTGTACACGGAATCGGCCCTTAATTCATTTTTTATATGTTTAGAGCTTTTGCAAACGTAAAAATAAAGATTAAAATAATGTACTTGTACGCATTTCACCGTTGATGCGCCTACGATGGTCACATAGGCAACCGTTCCGACCTAGAGCACCGCCATAAAATAAATACAAAATTATGTTTGTAAGCGAGAGAAAAACTCACGTCGGTGTAGTCGAACCTAAAAGAGTATAACTCACATAGAGCGAGGGAAATTAGTATTTACAGTATCTACGTATCTACTATCGTTGGAAGGTATTCCCCCTTCCTTACATCGCCCAAACTCATCCCACCGATAGTTCTTAAGTTTTGTTCGTTGATGTTACTTTTACTCGCTCCTGTACGTTCGTTAATAAGCTAAGTCTATGTTTGTAGGTACGGTTGAAAGTTGGTCGTTAAATAAAAAGCTCGTTCAAAGTTTATTTCGTGTTACTTCATAAACCATTTTCCAAAGACTATCTAGGGATGCAGTAAGGTAGATTGTGACATCATTTGTGACAACGTTAAAACCATCGCTGCAGCGTTGCCAATGCTCCTGATTTTTACAGCGTTGGTCGCGTTCAGCGTGTTCACAAAAAAAGAACGCATTGCGTTCGCGAACACACACGATGATTTCTCCACTTCACTTCCTTAGTTTAGTAACAATTATTTAATTACCTAGGTTATCTTCTTAGTGACAACTGAAAACTGACTAAAAGATTTACTTTTTCATTTTTTCAATGAAAATAATTCATATATCATTGATAATTGAGATAGATATGAACGTGTTCCTTATGCTTTCTGAACGTGAACGCGTTCCTTTTTTGCTGATTCATCAGGAGATCTCCTGATTTTTTTAGGCTGTACTGATTTTCTCCTGATCTACTGATTTTTAGCGAAGACTCCTGATTTTTTAGCAAAAACAACAGAAATCTCCTGATTTTTTTTCAAGAAATCTTAAATTTTTGTAAAAAATGTCAGTAGGTATAGGTATCACTTAAAATTGGGGAATGTTTTCAATTTCAATTTTTTTTTTAATACTTACGTGAGAGGTTTATTGATCATGTTTTATTTTTTTAATATAAAATTGAAGTTTATTACACGTATATTTTGTTTCCAAAAGAAAAATAAATGTTAAAAAAAAAAAAAATCTATTGATTTTTTACGAAAAACTCCTGAAATCTACTACTTTTTCGCGAAAATTTGATCTCTTAAATCTCCTGATTTTTAAAGAAAAAAAAATCATTTTTTCCAATAATTTCCTTTGATCACTTGAATCGGCTCATGCAAAAACAGGTTAAGTCACATTTTTTTGAAATTTTAGAGGAGACGAAAAAAACGTGTGCCATACACTTTTTTTTGCTTCCTGCACATTTTTGATGACATCTCAAAAAATGTGACTTCACCTGTTTTTGCATGAGCCGATTCACTTATCATTTCAGAAAACGTTTTTGAGCAAAATTATTTTTGTGAACCAAAAATTTAAAGATGCAATACAACATCATTTTATAAGTGGCAACGCTGTAAGGGACTCGTATACGTTAGTCACGCAACGTTAATTTTGTGAGTGCCAACGCGAGACGTTGCCACTTTTCTACACTCGTCAAATGCCCATATCTCCGCAACCAAGGACTGACAAACTTTTTTGTACATAGCTGTTCAACTTGTATTCGTGTTTAGAATACGTGTTTTTTTTTGTCGGGTGACATCCGGGCCACCCTGTATATACAGTAAAACCTCCCATTAACGGCACCTCCAAACAGCGGAATACTCTCAATAGCGGACGATTTCTCTGGTCCCTTCAAGTCTTATGGGAAAAATACATTACAACCTCCGAGTAACGGAATTTCTCAACAGCGGACAAAAATCATCAATGAACGTAAAATGATACGCCAAAAATAAACGATTCTCGTAGTTTTTTTTGTAAGTGCCTGCATACTTAGACCCGCATATTACTTTTCAAAATAAACATAAAAAATGTAAGTACAAATATATTACTTATGTAGCTATTCTCAACTCATCACAAATATTTTTATTAAATTTTATTTTCATAAAACTGAAGTAAATTAAATCATCCCTAATTGATTCTGTTGGTGTTGGTACGTATTATGTGGTATAGGTGTGTACTCTCTTTCGCCGGGGAAACTTTTTTTTAAGAACAAATGAAACACCTCAAAAAGGTTACAATATCAAGAAAAATGGGAGAATTGGTCAGACTCATATTTCCTCTAACAATATTAATTTCTCAGAAAATTTTGGAAAGAAAAAAATTAAATGCAGCAGAAAAAAACATTGTGGGCTGTAGGTATGTAAAAAATTGTAAAAATTTCCCAAGGATTGTAAAATTTATATCATTCAAGGAGAAAATTTTATTACAAAAAATTTTTAATGTTTAAAGAGTTATGGTCCTTCTAAAGTTGTCTAAAAAAAAATTAAGACCGTTTTTTAGGAAAATTTATCGATGTAGAATATGATTTCATGGGAATAAAAAGCACAGATCAAGTGATTCAACTTTAATTTGAAGATTGAAGATTTTCAAGTGCCTGAGTAAGGTAAACCTGCCTATAAAGATGCTCTTCCTAAAGGTACCACAGCGGCTGGAAATAATTTTGGTTCTTATAAAAATTTCGATTGGACTTCTCCTTGCCCTCCAATTTTGGCTATAAAAGTATACTTTGTGAAATCGTGCAAGGTGCTTGAAAATTTTATAAGTCCAAACGTGATTATCATTCGATCACTATGGATCACTTGTTCGTAGTTGCACATTATTGTATGTTCCTGTGAATTTGAGTTTTTCAATTTCTCCTATTTTTGGGTTTCATTGGTCAAAACACTTTCGGAACCCCTATAAGAGTGACTACCTGACACATCCTGTTCTCTTGTATTTGTACATTCTTTATCCTTCCTAGTAAAGGAGATGTCACTTTAGCCCTAGCTTCTTATTCATAACACGCTATACATCCACACACGCCCAAATGAAGATTCGCTTCGCATCGCATACTTTCTTTCAAAGACAAAAACCAGTTTGAAAAAGAAAGAATTCCTTCGGAGTTACGGTTACCCATGTTCTATTTACAAATTACATGATCAAGAAAATGAGGTTTATTAAGTCCCAGTCTTGAGAATTTGAGTATTTTTAATATTGCACTGCTTTCAAAACAGAATAATAATAATACCTAATAAAAATAAAAAACTCTTAATGCGGCAACAACAAATGTAGGCACACAAGCTATCGCTATCATTTTCATTATCAACTTGCGATTTTATTTTTGCGATTTTCAAAATTGTGATAAATTTTTGAAGTCAAATCAAATTTAAAAATTTCCGGATATGAGAAATGAAATAAATTTGTATAGTGGAAATTATATTCGCGTTACAATTTGATGTTATTCATTTATCATAATTTAAAAATGTCGTTAACTTTTAAAAATCTTTAGAACTGTGTAGTTGTTAATCTTAACATCGCCAGCGGATCATTATTTTCTCAAGTGGAGCTCACACTGTGGGAGCCCAGTAGGGGTGAAAAATATTAAGTATACTACAGTAGAACTTTTGGTGATGTTTAAAATTTTGGGACTTGAAAAATTTTATTCCAAAACATTGGAATTTTTTCATCCTAAAAAATTGAAAAAAAATCGTTCTAAAAAAATTGTAGGTACAACATTCTTATTCTAAAAAATTTAAAAAGGTTCCAACTCTCAAAAAGCTATAATTTTTTTGTTCTAAAAATAAAGTAAAACTTACATATAACAATTTTTTTTTTTAAATCAGGCCTCCAAAAATTCAGAATTTTTTTATCACTTACTTTTTCTTAATTTTAGGTTAATCCGAAGTAAAGCGATTTACTGTGCACCTTTTTCGTTTTTTTAAGTTGTGTTTTTTTTTTTTTTTAGTTTGTTCAGTCATTTTTATGAAATTTTTCATTTCTTCAATAGGTACCTAGGTAAGAAGTTTTTTGATGCATTATTCGAAAAAAGAAACGAATAATCGATTAGCGATTACTTATCCGACTTTTACGATGTGACGATATCCGATCAAAAAAAAAAAAACATTCTACCGCAAAAAAACCAAGAGATTTATCCAAAACAATTTTTAAAATTTTCATTCTTACAAATCAAGAAATTCTTTTCTAAATTTTTACTGCAAAATTATCAAAGTTGTTTTCCAAGAAATTATCGGGCTTCTTCCCCAAAAAGTGTTTTTCTAAAAAATTAATCAGGTAAGTATTTACCTAGAAAATTTTTCACTCCAAAAAAATCTCATTTTTTAAAAATTCAAAACAAAAAATTGTGTTTTTTTCTCTCTAAAAAAAATGAAGATGTTTTCCTAATCGAAGATTTTTACTTCAAGAAATTACCGCCCCCCTCAAATAATTAAGTTTTTTTAAAGACGAAAAATAATTTGTTTCTTCAAAAAATCAAAAAGTTTTTCACTCTAAAAAATTTGAAAATTTTTACTTCAAAAGAATTCAACAATGTTTTCCCAAAAAAATTGAGAGAATCTTTCTACAAAAAAAATTTAAAAAATTTTTATTTAGAAAAAATTGAAAGTTTTTTTTTTTAAAAAGAATCAAGATTAAAAATTGAGATTATCTTCATCTAAAAGCTGAAGATTTTTTCTAAAAACAAAGTTTGGTATAAACTCCAATAATAATTATTAAGAGATTCTTTTACTCGAAACATATAGGGGAGCGACGCAAAATATCGGATAGCATCTTTAAAAATGAAATATCTCAAATTTTAATTGAGTTAGGATGAATTTCAAAGTGTCTAAGGATAGCCAATAGAGTCTAGTTTCAGGTCCTAGGAGCGCAGGTTTCTACGGCGCACTAATTTCCCCCCACTTAAAATTTTGTAAAAAGTGCGCTTTCAAAATTTTGAAAAAGTGGGTGCCTAATAGCGGATACCAATTTTTTTCTAAAAAAAAGTAAAAATTACGTAAATAAACGATCGCATTCGTTTTAATAGTATTATATAGTCTATATTGATGTCAACAACGTTCTTTTAACAAAATTCGCAAATGAAGTTAGCTGAATCTGCATTCAGCACAATCCACTTGACACCACTTATATTTATTCCTTAAACGTGGCTTTGAGTTTCCACTCATCTCAAGAAATCTGTATAATAACATCAAAAGACCTAATTATTAGTCACCATTACGAAAAACAATTATGTAACTGAAATTTACAAGTATCTGATATTAGGCACCTCGTAGGTATCATTTTTAACAAAAGTGCTTCTAAATTTTTTGTTTTCATCTTTGCCCTTATAGCTCAAAATGGACAAAAATATGACCTATCATTTACATCAATATGGGTGTCCCCGAAAAGCGTTTTTTTTTAGTAGAACAACATGGTAACATTGAAATTGTTTAAAATCAATGAATTTTCCAAAAATAACCAATTTTTTTTTTTTTAATGAAATAAAACGATATAAAAAGATTAAAATGAACAGTAAATGGTAAGTACTTCCTTGATTAAACGAACTAAAAATTAACGAAAATCTAAATTTTTGTTTTCTTGAAGCATTTTTCATAATTTTGTAATTTTTCAATTTTTTCATCTGAAAAATACACCGGAAAGTAAAAAAAAAAAAACACGAAAAAACGAAGAATTTGGAAAAATGTACCCAAAAAACGCTAAAAATGCCAAAAAATATGCCAAAATATGACTTTAAGGTCAAAATATGCAAAATATGACCTAACCAATAGGGCTCAAAATGCAGCAAATTTCACGAATCGCAAAGAAATATCAGATTTGCCCAATTATCATCAACACAGAAAAATATGACGTTTCATAAAAATCCGGGCTCTGTTAATTAAGAATATCTATCGCAGTATATTAGACTTGGAAAAAATTCAACAAGATAAATATGGGCGCGCAACGAATGCTTGTGATTGGTGCATCTTTATAGGGTTAGGAATAGCGATCCGCTCATAAGTCATAAGTAATGCGGCTGTAGGTGAACCTGTGGTTGCCATGGCAGCCCAATAAGACAGTAGGCGCACAGCTGCTCATGTGTTTTTTCAGGGCTTTATAAACGTTATTTTTAAAAAGGATTTCCATTTTTTTCCGTTTCCACGCCCCTCATTTTATTATGTTTCCCTTTCCGTTTCTCAGAATTTAATAACTTTTCGTTTCAGTTTTTCACTTTTGAAAAATTCAAAATTCCGTTTCCGTTTCTGTTCTGTTAAAATTCCGTTTCCGTTTCTGTTCTGTTTCCAAGTCAAAAATCCCGTTTCCGTTTCATTTCCATTTCCGAAGACGAGTGAGTTAAAATTCGAGTTCAAAATGGAAAATATATTGAATTTTAAAATGAAAATTTCAATAGTGTATGTTGTAGAGAGACCAAATGAAGCATGATTTTAATGTATTTTGAAATTTTGGCCTCGAAATTTCAATTCATTTGCCTTCAATTGCCAAATTAAGACAATTTCTTTCAAGAAACGTCATTTTTTCAATTTTTAGTTTTCCATTCCGTTTCCGTTTCTCAATTTTTAAAAATTCAGTTTCCGTTTCCATTTTAGAATTTTTAATAAATTGAATCATAGTATATAGGTACCTACTTGTGGCTTAATTTTTTTTTTAATTAAGACAAAAATTGAAATACACTTAAATTTTTGAACAAATTGAATATAAATTTTTGAAAAATTAAGTAAAATTTAAAATAATAGAAATGATAGAATTACAAAAAAATCAAAAATTGTAATTTTGAAAACTGAGTGGAAACCTTTGGTTCTAAACGTAAGGTAGACTACCAATTGCGGATCAGGCATCGAATGCGGATCAGTGGGCCGCGTTGCCTACCTAATAAAGTTTGAGTGGCGCGACTTTTACAGTGTTGAGACTGAGAGTAATGTTCAGGCATCGTGTAAAGGGAAACTCGCATGATTCTGAGCGTAATAACATTTTTAAAACACATGTGATTGATGAAAAGTAAAGTTTTTAGTTTTCCTATCAAAAATTGTAAAAATTTCGTATTTAAGAAATTCAAAGGTCCAAAACTTTACTACCATCGTACTCCCTACAGGATTAACTTAAATGGAAGTGTTCTACCACTGTTTTGAAAAATGATGAAATTGTACAAAAATCTCGTTTTTCCAAAATTCGAGTTTTCAGTTTTAAAAACTCCTGAAGTAGTTTTTAAATGTAGAAATGTACCAATGTGGTTGGGATGTTGAATTAGTGCCCTACATCACATTTTAGCAGTTTCGGTGTTTTCAAGTACCTGTGGTGGGGGTGGGGGAATATTCAAATTTTGGTAGATCACGATAAAGCGGAATAACTCCGTGAAGTTTAAACCGAGTGAAGTGATTCCGAGTTTATTAGTATTGTTATTGTTTCTTGCATCATTTCCATTAATCGACTCAGCTGATCCACAATTGGTACTTTTTCTATTTTCAGTATAAATTCAAAATTTTAAAAATGAAAGTAGTACCAAAAGTGGACTGATCCGCAATTGGTAATTTTTTTTTTTTTGAAGTTCGATAATTTCATTTCTATTTGAATTCAGATGAACGCGATATATTTTTTCACACTCATAATGGTGCCTGCAATAACCACAATATGCAACCAAATTGAAATTACGAAAGTGGATCATATTTTGGTACTTTGGTACCAAAAGCGGATCAAAAACCCGATTTCCCGTTTCCAATTCCCGCGGGAAAATTCCCGATTTTTTCGTTTCCGTTCCCGACTTTTCAAAACTGGGAATTCCCATTTTGGGGAACTTTTTTCGTTTTTACTCAAAAATCTTACAAAAAAGCACTGAACCAGTCAAAAATGGGTTCAATAATAATTTTCGAATGGATTGATTCATTCATAGTCCATAGAACTTGAGAAAATTACAATATAATCTATCATCCTATTTAGCTCTTCAGCTTTGTTCAGCATTAGGCTGCTCTATTTTTTCTTTTTTAAGCACAATAAATGGTAAAATTAGACCAATTTTAAAATTCATTTTCTCAGGTTCTATGGTTCATAATTTATTGGGAGTTGGATATATTGATTAAGGATCGAGTGTAGAATTCATTTTCAGTGGGAATTCCCGCGGGATTCCCTTTCCCAAAAAATCGTCGGGAATTTCCAGTTCAAAATTTCGTCCCCGGGACGAGAATATATTTTTTCGAATTTAAAATTCAATTTTAATGGGTTTTCAAATTCAAAATTTCAATTAAATTTAGGATAATTCAATTCAATTTTCAATATTAACAATGATTTTATTTAATTTTTTAAATTTAGGTATGGTTTTAATCAATTTTAAAATTTAGTGTGTAATGTCATAATAATCTGTCAAAAATTGGGAATTTTAAGTACCTACTTTCTTATAACCTTCTGTTCAATTATAATAACAGAGAAAGCAGCATAAATGATATCACAAACAACTATATGAACGTAGGAGAGAGGCAAAGAAGTCTTTATCAAAAACGAAAAAACGAGCAGCTCCCAGTTTATGTTCAGATACTTCAGAATACCTATAAGACAGCTCAAAAGAAATAGATAAAATCGGAGAAAAAAGTAGGAATTTGGCATAACCCTCTCGTTAGACTACAGACCAGACTGTACTGAATTAAAAACATTCTAAGGGAAAACCGCGTGGGTTGCATATTGCATAGTTTTTCTGGAAATGGGCATTAAGAAAAAGTCGGAGGTTTCTCCAATTTTGACGCTTAAAATTTTTGATTTTCCAAAAAATTCAAGTATTAATAATTTCTACAAAATTACATCATTAAAATGCAAAATGAATATATATAGGTAATTTTTCTTTTTTGAAAACTCCATGCATTTTATTTTTCAAAAATCAAAAATTAATTATTATTATTATTTTTTTTTTTTTTGTAAAAAAAGGGTGGTGAAATTAGTTTCCAATTTTTCTTCAAAACTTCATAGATGAAAAATCAAAATGACGTCATGCAAAGGTGTTAGAAAATGCCGCTTGTCAACGCTATGCAGTCAACAAAAAAATTATAGCCCCCCCCCCCCCCCCCCCCTAAATAAGAAAATAACGAAATCTATTTTTCAAAAATTTGAAGAATGTGAGGTTTTTTGATGATTTGAGTAGGAATGATCTCACATTGCTCAATTTTCAGCCTTTTAGTACTTTAAATTTCAGAAAAATTGCATGTCTGATTAGGGTAATACATTATAGTTATTTCTTTCATGGACTTATAGGATAATATGAAGAGTTCATCTTTTGGAACTTTTGAGCAGATATTTTGAAAGAGGAAAAATTTTCTATAAGCTCCAATTTTTAGTTTTCCAAAAGATTAAAAAATTTAATTTCAAGGTGTAGGAGCGTTTTGAAAAAAAGTGTCCATACCTATGAGGCTATGATACAAGGATTAGGTAAAATGTCCATTTTCAAAAAATCTTCAGTTTTTGTACCTAATTGAATCGTTTTTTTTAATAACCGCATAAGTCACATTTTTGACAAAATGTTTTTTTTTGATGAAATGGGTTTTTTAGACGTAGCTACATCACATACTAAAAAAAATTATTTTTTACTCCCATAGAACATCCTCCAGACGACACTAAAGATTGCGTTTTTCATAAAACAGCATAATGTCCAGCTTTTTAAAAAAATTCCTTTTTAAAAATAATTATCTGAAAATTGTTTCATTATTTTTAAAATTACATAATCGATGCATGAAATATATTTTTTTATTTTTTTGGCGAGAAATATAGGCGTTTGTATGAGAAACGTGTTCATTTTCTATAAAACAGCATAAGTCCCTCCTTTTTTTTAGTTTTCTTCTTTTAAAATGATGAGGCAGAAATTTTTTTTCGTTATTTTTAAAATGTCCATAATCGATGCCTACGATGCATAAAGTACATATTTTCAATTTTTTTTTGTAAAAAATATAGGTCTTTGTGTGAGAAACGCGATCGTTTTTTAAAAAATAGCATAAGCCCAAAAGCTTTGGAACCCCCTGGAAGCGAAGATTTTCACCTCAGGAAAAAAACCGCGAAGCCACGTTATACATGTTAGATAGGTTCATTTTTTGTGATCCAGTCATATTTTGAATCAAATCATTATTTCATCATGCTGTTAGTTTTTCTCAATTCCTGAAAAAAATGCACAATGTGACTTATGCGGTTATTAAAAAAAACGATTCAATTATTTTCAAATTGAAAAAAAAATTATACTTATGTAGCTTAATTTTTGACAGAGATATTCACATTATTTTGTGAATTAAACTGTGAATTAACACTTAAGTCGCATCGCCACAAAAAGTGAGGGATGTTAACAGCAACATTAGGTAGTGATTTTTCACATAATGTTGTAATTTGTGCGCTGCCTATGTGATTATGTGAAAAAACATAATATTACTTGATGTTGTCATTCGTGCCATGTATTTTTTCACATTATGTGATTTTTCACAAACTTAGTTAAGTTGCTGTTTAAGAGTTTTAACTTCATATTTGTGAATCGTATTTTGAAATTCATTTGAACAAAATACAACTAGATATGTAGTGAAATGTTGATTGAACTAGTGCTAGTACTGATAACACACCTTGTCATGTCGCCTTGAAATGATCAATGGAATAATTGAAATGTGAATATCTCCGTCAAAAATGAAGGTATGAAGTTCGTTTTTATATCATTGGAAAGCGAGATTCTACATAATAATTATTAAGAAAGAATGGTGGTCTTCGCTTTAGTTTTTAAGGAATTTTAATGTAAAGACACGGGACGTTGAAAACTGGGCAAAAGAAAGTAACCGTACAGCCTTAACTTTTTAATACCATTCGATAGAGAATTTAATGATCTTTAAATAATGTAGAATGGAAAATTCTCCAAAATCTACTCATTTTCGTGTATTAGGAACCGCATTTCTCACATACTTATAATATCACAATGGAATAGACTATAAAAAAGTAAAAATTGCAAAAAAAAAGTCACTTACCCGGGGTTGAGACATGATCAGCGACGTTTTGCGGACGTTTACGTTGACGAATTAATTAAAAAACCGCACATTCACAATAAAACTCATAAACACAATATTGAAGTATTCGATATAGGTATAAAAATCAAAATTAAAACTCTCAAAAAATTGAAAATGAAAAAAAAAACTCGAACTCGGCCGAAATGAAACCGCATAACTACCGGTATAAAAAACGACGCTTCAAACTGAACGAAAAAAAAAACACGAGGAACTCGACGACTTTACAGCGAAATGAAAAAACAGGGAAAAATTCAAAAACTCAAACTTACAAAAATCGAAAAAAACTTTTTCAAAAAAAAAAAAAAAAAAACTGCAAAATCGCAAAGATTTGGTTAAGTAGGAGGAAGTGGGAAAAAAAACCACAAACTTCAAAAATATACTATAATAATATCGAGCTATCGGCGACAACGTCATCGTATTAACGTGTTTAATTACCAACGATTATAAATCAGGAAGATATTGATACTCTTGGAAAAAAATTCAGTAGGAAGGACGAAAAAACCGACCAAAACAAAAAACCAGTAGAAAACACCGAAACTCTAGCGCGCGTTCTATGGTGCATTCAGCTCATCGTAGAATAAGAATATGAATAACAATAAGAAAGCCCTATTACCCTATGATAGCAAGCAAGAATAAATTTCACTAAACAGAAATATTCGCCAAGTATTCGCCACTTGATCGTCATAGTGTAATTGGGGCTTTTCTTATTCTTATTCCTTATTCTAGGATGAGATGAACGCACCACTACATACATAAATACTCTGACAAGCGGCAAGCCAAAGATGAAAGTTCACGTTCCCGATAACGTCGGAAAATCGACTGTTGCTAGACATTGATTTGTAATTTCTACTGACACGCGCAGTGTTACCACTTCAACAATGATGCAATCAGTGTAGCTAATAAACAATTGTAAAAAGTCCCGCCAACGTTAAGGCACTATACACATAAGACATAACCAATCAGCGAACTGTTTTTTGTAATTCAGCCAATGAGCTTTCAATATCAATATGTGACCTGTCATAATTAAAGAAACCAGGTCTGGTCCGAAAAATCGTTTCTTGTTTTTTTTGTTGATAATTGATATTAGTGGTACTTTTGTCGGTGATTTCACTGGTCATGGACTCATGGAGAAAAAGTTCTCAAACGATTCTGTTCGAGCACACAGCAAAGTAAAAAATCCAGAGAAAAATTATTACTTCTATTCAGAAAATTGTTTTCAATTTTTCTTGGAGGGTTAGTCAAATGGTGTCTTTGTACAAATTTCCAGCCTGATCGGGTCAGTTTTGAATGGCCTGTGACAATTTAAAAAAAAAATGTTTTATTAGCAAAAAGTGGAAAATTCACCTCTTTTCACTTTTGATCTCGTATATTGGCTCAAATTTTGAGCAAATCAAAAACTAAGACTATTATATGATAGAAAATCGAATTTCCAACAAAAAAGGTTCTCTTCACTTTTTGCCTATCTTCAATATTTCAGGAGTTATTTGAGAAAATCAAAAATAATTATAGCTGTAAACTCCTGAAATATTGAAGTTAGGCAAAAAGTGAAGAGAACCTATTTTGTTGGAAAATTGATTTTCTATCATGTATAGACATTTCATTCAAAATTTGGAATTTTTGTTTTAAGAAAGGCAACACTGTCTGTAAAAAAAAAATTTCCACCACCCTTTAAGTTCACTTGGACTGCGTTCATGGCGGGCTTGAAATTGTGTATAACCAATTTCAAATTAGGTGTAAACTAATGAAAGATTAAACAGACTTGGTTTGAAATTCACAAGTAATGCAATAATTTTCGTCGAAGCGAATAACTCGTTTGTTTATTAATTCAAAGTGGATGCTTTGTAAAGATTAATTTAGACGTGGACACTACAGTTTTTTCAAAAAATATCGTACTTTATGAAAATTAATAATTACTTTAATTTAGTTATCAACACTGCACTATAGATTTTTTTTACAAATTATTAACACGAATGTGACAAAAACAAAATCTAGCTTCTCAATTCAAAACATTCAGGTAAACACAAAATACAAGGGTACAAAATATGTTGAAGCGGTCGTCTCATTCTTCACTATTTTCTGCTTCTTTGGGTTCTTCGACAGCTTCCTTCGAATCCATCTTCAAATTTGGTAGCGAATCCAGCTAGACGGTAGAAAATACGAGAATCATTAATACGAAGCACTGTGCAATCGGAAAATTCATAAAAATACCATCTACCAACCAAATTACGTTCGGCATTTATAACTATAATGCCCTTTTTATCGATGAGATGTGTTACGGTGTCGAGTTTCACATCCGGAGGAACTCTGTACTTCCTTCTCATCCATCTACTGATCATTCCTAAGCGATCGGTGATCATATTATGCTGGCCTTCCACTTCGATGTTATTTCCGACCACTTCGATCCTCAACGTTTCCGGATTGAATTGATCCACGTCTAAATTGATCTTTTACAAAGCATTCGCTTTGAATTAATAAAAAAACGAGTTATTCGCTTCGACGAAAATTTCATTATCTACTTGTGAATTTCAAACGATTATTATAGTTACCCGAAATCTGGTCGTTTTGGCGTAAAAAATTTTAGACGTTCCGCTCCTCTCAGCTTGGGTAAATCTCCACGGACGAAAATAACCAGCTTTCGAAGGATTCGAGTACACGGCGGGGATCCGTCTTACGGCCATAGTGTCGCTTTCTTCAACGTAGTCGTCGATATCGCTTTGGGGAGTTTTCCGCACTGGACTAACTTTGATTTTTATTTCTTTCGACATTCTGGAAAACAGAAAGAAAAGTCGATTAGTTTTTCGCGTATGAATATCTAAATATCTAATAAGAACAACGAACACTTACTTTACAAATTATTTTACAAAAAATGGACAAATGAGAAATAAAATTTAAAAAAAGTGGAAAAATTTTGAAAAAAAAAAATTTATTACATTCGTATTTCTATCATATCAATTTTTAGTGATTATAAGTTGTAGGTTTTAGAGTCGTTAACAAATCAAAGCCAATAATAATCGAAAATTATTTACACTTGATCAAGTGACTAGCTCCTAGTTTTCACTGCGGCACTAGTGATTGAGGTGAATTTTTATAAGTCCAAAATGCTTAATATACGAAATTAGAGAGAATAGAGGTCTAATCGAAATTTTTATAATAACCAAACTTATTTGTAGGACCCTGAAAACTTTTTCAATTGAACCCTTCCTTCCCCTCTTTTTCAATATTGAGTGTCTTCGTACTAATTTGCAAATTCGAGGGGAGGGAAGGGTCCAATCGAAATTTTTATAATAACCAATCTTATTTTTAGGACCCTAATCTACAACTTTTGTTTGAAAATTTTTTTAATTCAACCCCTCTCACCCTCTCAATTTTCAATAACAAGTGTCTTCGTACTAATATGCAAAATTAGGGGGGAGGGGAGGGTCCAATCGAAATTTTTATAATGACCAAAATTATTTCTAAGACCCTAATCTAGAACTTTTGTTTGAAAAATTTTTCAATTCAACCCTTACCACACCCCAATTTTTAATAATAAGTATCTATATATTAATATGAAAAATTGGGGTGGAGGGAGGGTTCGAATTGAAAAATTTTTCAAACAAAAGTTCTAGATTAGGATCTTAGAAATAATTTTGGTCATTATAAAAATTTCGATTGGACCCTCCCCTCCCCCCTAATTTTGCATATTAGTACGAAGACACTTGTTATTGAAAGTTAAGAGGGTGAGAGGGGTTGAATAAAAAAATTTTCAAACAAAAGTTGTAGATTAGGGTCCTACAAATAAGTTTGGTTATTATAAAAATTTCGATTAGACCTCTATTCTCTATAATTTTGTATATTAGGCATTTTGGACTTATAAAAATTCAGCTCAATCACTAGTGCCGCAGTGAAAACTAGGAGCTAGTGATCAAGTGTTACAAAAAAAAAAAAAAATTAAAAAAAGGTAGAATGAATGGATAAAAAAAATCAAAATACAAAATAACAAAAGTGATGTACATACATACAACTATTTGCAGTAAATCAGTCACATTAAGCTAACATTTAAAAACAAACAACGGTAATTAAAACATCGACTAATAATACCTACCTACGCTTATCCTAAATTCATAATTTATACAACTTTTGCACATTATTTATGTACATAAATAATAAAAAATGAACGCCAAATTTGATAAATAATAAGCGATAATACGCTGCTATATTCACGGAGAGCCCTTGCTGACTAATTTTTTTGCTCATCTTGAATTTTTTACCAATTCCAGTGCTACATAAATACTTTAAATTCAAAATCGGAAGGAAGGGAGGGGCCCAATCGCATTTCTTGTGATAAACAACTATTTGTATAACATCAAGCTATAACTTTTGTTTGAAAATTTTTTCAATCGGGCTCCTTACCTCCCTCCTGTTTTTAATAATTTATTCGAAAAAGTTGGATTATCCAAAATTGGAGAAGAAGGAGGGGTCTAATCGCAATTTTTGTCATAACCAAAAGTATTAGTGAAACTTCAAGCTACAACTTTTGTTTGAAAACTTTTTCAATTGAGCCCTTCTCCACTTATTCTGCATAACACTCCCAAAATACTAATTAAAAATTGAAGGGGGAAGGGGAAAGGGTCCAATTGAAAAATTTGTGCAACAAAGTTGTAGCTCAAAATTTTAGGAAGAATTTTGGCCATGACAAAAATTTTGATTGGACCCCTCCCTCCCCTCAAATTTTGGATAATCCAACTAATTCAAATACATTATTAAAAACAGTGGGGAAGTAAGGGGCCCAATTAAAAAAAATTTCAAACAAAAGTTGTAGCTTGAAGTTTTACAAATACTTTTAGTTATTACAAAAATTTCGATTGGACCCCTCCCTCGCTCCCTTCCTTCCTTCCAATTTTAAATATTAAGTATTTATGTAGCACTGAAGTTGGTAAAAATTCAAGGTGAGCAAATGAAGCAGCAAGGGCTCTCCGTAAATATAGCCGATCGTTAATAAAATACGCTAATCAGATGTAAGTTAGTCTTAAACTAATGGTAGGTACATAAATAAACGAAACGCGTAATAGTTATTTCCGCTTACCACGATTCAAAAAAAGCTCACCCTCTCGAAACGATGCTTTTGTAAAAAATTACAAAACGACCTTACGCGATAAGCGACGAAAAGATGAAGGGAAATTGTAGGGAGAAAACACAACAAAATTACTATAAAAAGAATCGTAAAGTAGGAAATTAGAGTAATTAAAAAAAAAGAGAAAAAAAAACAATAATATTAAATAATTATCACAATTGTCATCACACATGATTGATATTTCAGCGAAAGTTACGATATGTAGCGGATAAAAAATTCGGAAGAAAAAAAAAATCAAAATTGCCCGATAAAGAAGAAAAAATTGAAAAAATCGAACGAAACAGTAAAATTACGATATCGAATTGGAAAATATTTGTAGATTGCCTCGAAAAAGATATCTAAAATTTTTGTGCGAGGAAGTAAAAAATAAACAAGCGAGATCGAGTCATTACAACGAGAAAAGTTAATTAAGATATCGGAAACCTTAAAACGTAAACATTAAGCACTGGAAAACTGGCAAATAAAAAGTGAAAAATTTACATCATCGACATTAACAACCCACTCGACCGTTTAAAGTTATGAAAGACGAACTTCGAGTGATACGGGGTTCTAGGCTTAATCGTAATCGTAACTACTTTCTCTCTTATAAATTAATAAAGTGTCTTTATCTTGGTCGCCAGTTTCGTTGCTAATTCTGTTTAGTTTTGTGAGGCCTTCGGTGAACCCACATTGGCTTACACTGAAAAAAAAAACAAGAGTAAGAAGATCCTTAATTTTTTACGACCGAAAAAGCGATTAAAATTCTTACACGATGTCCATATCGTTATCGTCGTCGTCTTCGTTAGCACGAAAATAAGGATTGGCAGAAGCCGGTCTGAATTTATACCCAGTGACGATGAAAAACACCAAAGTAACTGATTCTCTAAACATTTTGTCCAGCCAGACGTACCGAAATTCTACGGTTTGCTGTAAATTGAAATTAAACATTAATTCGGTATTCGCTGCTGGCATAATGTCGATGCGAATAAGAAATTGTAGAAAATAGCTTACTCTTATTAAAAATACGATCATTCGAGTGAAATAAATGTAACATATGATCATAACGTAGAACTGATGAAAGAGCTTCAGTTTTTCCAAATTTATAGCAGCTTTTCCATCAGTTTGAGAGGCATCTTCTAGATGTTTAATAGACCTAAAAATATAATTCGAATTAATCGTCTGATTTCGAAATAAAAAGCGATATTTTTTCATACTAGCTCCTAGTTTGCAAGGCGGAAGTGATTGAGCTGGATTTTTTCAAGTCCAAAACTATAAAAACGCCTAATATACGAAATTAGGGAGAAGAGAGGGGTCCAATCGAAATTTTTATAATAACCAAACTTATTTTTAGGATCCTAATCTACAACTTTTGTTTGACATTTTTTTCAATTCAACCCCTCTCTCCCTCTCAATTTTCAATAACAGGATGTCTACATTAATTTTTTTTTGAAAATTCATATTTTAAACTGTTTTTTCAACAGACACCTTTTTTTTTTGTCTCATAGTTTTAAAAATATTTTGTTTATTTACCCATTTTACTATCAAAAAAAAAAAATTGATCCCCAAAAAATTTAGATTTTTTTTTATTTCAGAAAAATTTGTAAAATTAATGTTCGTAAAAAATCTCGTTTTTTTCGAAAATGAAACGAATTTGTTTCTTCACAAAGAAAAAATTGAGGAACTTTTCCACAGCAATTTTAAAAATTATCTTCACGTAAGAAAATTTTATAACATTTTTCTCCAGACAAAAAGAAAAGATTTTTGGATGTTTTTTATACCAAAAAATCCTGAAATTTCTTCTTTCGAAAAAATTTCTACCCCAGAAGATTTAAAATTTCTCTATTTCAAAAAAATTGAGTAATTTTTTTTATTCCAAAAAATGAGAATTTTTTCTCCAAAAAACAGAGACCCTTCTCCCAAAAAAATAATAAAAATAGGTAAGTATTTCATATTTTGGAAAAATTAAAAAAAAATTCACGTAAAAAATTCTTCTAAAAAAATATTCAACAATTTGTTCAACATAAAAATTTTTTTTCTGTTTTTTTTTTTTCGTCCCAAGGTTTAAAAAATATTTTCATTCATTTATTTTACCATCACAAAAAAATAGATCCCTGAAAAAGTGATATCTTTTTATTTCTGAAGAATTTTTAAAATTATTGTATGAAAAAAACTGCGATTTTTTTTCGAAAATGAAACGATTTTTTTTCTTTACAAAGAAAAAATTAAGAAACTTTTCCACAGAAATTTAAAAAAATATCTTCATAAGAAAATTTTATCGCATTTTTCTCCAAAAAAAAAAAAGATCCATACTTTTTATTCCAAGAAATCCTGAAATTTATTTCTCCGAAAAATTTCTATGGTAGAAGATTTGAGATTTCTCTATTTTTCAAAAAGAATTAAGTATTTTTCTTATTCCAAAACAATTTTAACAAATTTTTTAATCAAAAAATTCGTTTTTAATTTTTTTTAAATAACATTTTTTTAACAAAAAAAAGAAAAAGAAAAAAAACATATTTGGATATTTTTTATTCCAAAAAATCCTGAAATTCTTCTTTCGAAAAAATTTCTACTCCTGAATATTAGAGATTTCTATTTTTTTTCATTCCAGCAAAACAATTTTTAAAAAATTTTAAACCAAAAAATTCGTTTTCAATTTTTTTTATTCCAAAAAATGAGAATTGAATTTTCTCTCCAAAAACCAGAGACCTTCCTCCCAAAAAATAAAATTATTTTATTTTTTAGAAAATTGAAAAAAAAATCAAAAAAAAGAGATCTAAAATATTTTTACTTCTAAACAATTCAAACGATAAAATTCAGATTTTTTGAATTTTTTCGTGAAAGTTTGAAAAATATTTTTACTTCAATAAAATTGAGAATTTTTTAAACACCATGTACAGCAATTACCTAAGGCTAGTCGTGTGAAAACGTTTTTTATTCCAGAACAATTTTTAAAAATTTTTGTGCCAAAAATTAATTTCCTTTTCATTCCACAAAGTCTTTTTTTTTATTCCAAGAAATGTGGATTTTTCCCAAAAAATTGAGATTTCCGTCTCCTCGAAAAAAACAATTCTTTAATAAAATTAATTGTCTTCTTCAGAGAAATCAAAATTAATTTTTTTGGAAAAATTCATTACTTTTTCATAACTTTCATAACCCATTTTCAAATTTCATGACTTTTTCTGATTTTCATGGCCTGTAGACACCCTGAATTATGCAAAATTAGAGAGGAGTGGAGGGTCCAATCGAAATTCTTATAGCAAACAATATTATTTTAAGATCTTAATCTACATCTTCTGTTTGAAAATTTTTTCAATTCAACCCTTACCTCCCCCAAATTTCCAATAATGACCATCCATGTATTAATATGAAAAATTGGAGGAAGGAGGGTTTCAATTGAAAAAATTTTCAAATAAAAGTTGTAGATTAGGATCTTTGAAGTGATTTTGGTTATCATAAGAATTTTGATTGGACCCGCCCCTCCCCTCTAATTTTGCACATTAGTATAAAGACACTCAATATTGGAAAATGAGGGGTGGGAGGGGTTGAATTAAAAAAAATTTGAAACAAAAGTTGTAGATTAAGATCCTAAAAATAAGTTTGGCTATTATAAAAATTTCGATTGGACCCCTCTCTTCTCCCTAATTTCGTATATTAGGCGTTTATGTAGTTTCTGAATTGAAAAAATTCAGCTCAATCACTACTAGGAGCTAGTTTTTTACATTACGTACCACACTATGGGGAACACGACGATGAAACAGCAACTCAAATCAACGACTGTGAAAATATAACGCCAAGTTTCATGCGCAGCATCCCCTTCCTCCGATTCTTCTAATATTATTTCAGCTATGTTGGCGAAAACCTACGAAAAAATTGAAGAAAAAAAAATTAATTACAGTTCACGAGTTCGTTTTCGTAGATAATCGTAAACTTACTTGTAAAGGGATGACGCTCATGAGGATTTTCTTATCCTTCGGCGATAAAATATGCTTAATAAATGTAAATCCTGTACCAATAATCACGATCGTTATGAACAGTACGGAGCCTCGGAGACTAAAACACAAGTAAAATGATATTTCAAACATTTCGTAATCGATCAATTAAGCAATGCTGCGAGACAGTACTTACAGGTGAGTAACATAGTACAATATCGCCCAAGTTACGACATGTTCGCCTTTAATTTCGATGTAGTAGTAATTTATGCTGTGGAACAGCAATCCGAGAGACTTTAGTAGAACTAGAGTTGCCATCAGGTAGTGTATTTTGAATACCGGATGTCTAAAACATACGCAATAGATGAATAATAAATGAAATTGTAACGTTTCATTATTTCAAGTTTCTTCGAGATGATAAAAATGTCGTTCACGAAGACTTACCTACTGGTCACAAGAATATAAACCCAGAAGACTCCAGATAAAAAGAATAAAACAGACATCGTGAAGTACAAAGTAGGCAAAGGCATCTCGCCAGCTGACAAATAGTTACCAACATTATGTTCTTCTATGTAAATCTGAAATTATCGAAATTTTATTAATTACAAACGAGTCTATGGAGGTGTAAAAGTGTAGAGGTGAGTACGTACTTGAAAAGAAGTGGCAATTGGAGTAACTCTGTCGTTATAATTGGCACAATTATGAAAGAACAATTCGTACAAGCCTTCCTCGGTTTCGGTAGGAATATATACGACGAACTAAAAATCCAAAAATTGAAATAAATAAAATCCTCGCAAGTCTTCGGAAAATTCGAGTGTCGTTATTTCCACCAGCCTGGGTGAGTAGTTGTAGTTGCTCGGATTTGTAGTGAACATAAACGAAATTGCTCACACTTCCTACTTCCATCAATTCAGATTCTGGACTTTTTCAATTAACATGTAATTTATTCGAAATTGAAGGGGAGGGATGACTCCAATCGCAATTTTTGTAATAACTAAAATTATTTTCAAGACTTCAAGCTACAAGTTTTGTTTGAAAATTTTTTCAATCGGACCTCTACCTTCGCAATTTTTTAATAATACATACAAGTGTCCAAGCCATTATGCAAAATTGGAGGGGAGGGAAGGGTCTAATCGAAAATTTTATAATAACAAAAATTATTTCTTAGACCTCAATCTACAACTTTTGTTTGAAAAAATTTTCAATTGGGCCCCTTCGCTAAATTTTGAAAAAGTATCTAACTGATATTATGTGAAATTTGAGGAAAGGGTGAGATCCAATAGAAATTTTTATGATGACCAAAATTATTTTTAGGATCTTGCTCTACAACTTTTATTTGAAAATTTTTTCAATAGGTTCCTTCCTCGCTCACTCATCTGAGATTTTTAATTAATATCTTCAAAGTGTTGTGTAAAATCAGTGGAGAGGGAGGTCTAATTAAAAAAAACTTCAAACAAAAGTTATAGCTTGAAGACCTAGGAATAATTTTGGATATTACAAAAAGTTTGATTGGACCCCTCCTTCTCCTCCAATTTTGAATAAAATAAATGCCAATCGAAACTTGAAAAAAATATTCCAAGTCCAGAGATTCAGTTGATTCATCTCTATGAACTACTCACCCAGGATGGTGGAAATAACAATACCCGAAAAATTCATTATAATCGTCTCGTAATTACCTTAGTGTTATAACACGTGGTTCCGAAACATTTACTCGTTGTAATCGGTAGAGAGGTATTGAAGCAGGACGCAGTCGTAGATATTTTGTCTGAAATTCAACGAAAAAATGTATCACTACGTATTATACGAAACAATTTCGACAACCAATTGCGTATTTTTACCAATATCGTTGCTTATTTTCACATTTTTGACTTCCGAATTCCGGCTACAATTTATATTCAAGCTAAAACAAACACAATACTCGTCAAATTATTTGTCGTGTTGTGTGAGGGGAGGTTCGTCATTCGTCGAAATACCAATAATCGATACGAACCGTAAATTTTTCAGATCCATCGTGAAAAGTATAACCTTTTCTTCTCCTTCTACTAGATTTTCAGCATCTTTCAGCACACATTGGTCTCTATGGGTTTCCAAACTCGGATCCACAGCGTCGTTTATATTCTTCTCCAGAGTGAAGCCGAACTGAGAAAATCACGGTCACGATTGATAAATTTACATGGTAAGGTAAACTGACTGCGGTTACGTAAAGCGTTAAAATTACATACCAGAACAGCATCTTTCACGAGTGATTCGTCTCGAGCGAAGGACGTGTAGAACTGGCTCAGTGATACGTTCAAGTAGCCATTTTTATAGAAACCGAAATTCGTTAGTCTTATGACACTTCTGTCGTCATCCTGTAAACATAAAAAAATAAAGTTTACATCCCTGTTTTTAATATCGCTTCCGGTAGATTATTTTGTAGAGGGAACTGGGGCAATGATGGCCACACACGTCCGTAGGTTTGAAATAAATAAGTATTTATACACGAAACCAACTCACCTCGATAGTTAATCTATGGATTCTAGAATGAACGAGTGAGAAGACGTTTATGGTAAAAAGAATTAAAATAAAATAAGAGGACTTCATTTTACTAGAGTGTTTTACCCTGCATCTGAGTTTTGTAAAAATACCCAACTTTCATCACGTCAGATAAGGAAAACAATGACCGTAAACGTGTATAGTAAAAGTAATAACAATTGCGAAGACTTCTATGAATCGAATCGACTTATTTTTGTTAATTAAATGCAAATAATTAGCGCACAAAAAATTATAATTTACGGAACTTATCACGAAAAATTAAAATTTCGTTGTGATAAAAAATTTGGTTGATTGTCGTTTCGTTGTGCCGAGTTTTTTTTCTCCTTGATTAGTTTTCCATGTTTGGTCGCTAGATGGCGCGATGTAACGATTCGAAAAAAAGAAAATAAGCACAATTCCTACTTAATAAATTTTCAACTTTTATTTTTAATTTTTTTTTAAAAAAATTTTTTCAGATATCAGATAAAAAACGAATAATTTTTGAAAGTTCTTGATTTTTTTAATGAAATTATGAGTGTCAACATAATAATTTATATTAATCGAACAAAAATATAATGACATAATAATTTTATTATAATAATAATAGCTTCCAAATGCAAATAATAATTATTATCAATAATTTCTAGTTAAATGTCACGATCGGCTATTTTTAAGGAGAGACCTTGCTGCTTCATTTCCTCACCTTGAATTTTTACCAAGTCCAGTGCTACTATATTCAAAATTGGAAGGAAGGAAGGAAGGAAGGAAGGAAGGAAGGGAGGGAGAGGCCCAATAGAAATTTTTGTAATAACTAAAAGTATTTATAAAACTTCTAAGCTACACCTTTTGTTTGAAAATCTTTTTAATTGGGCCCCTTACCTTCCCCCAGTTTTTAATAATGTATTTTGAATAAGTGTGAATAAGTTATATTACTCAAAATTGGTGGGGAAAGAGGGGCCCAATTGAAATTTTTGTTGAAACCAAAATTATTCCTAGTACTTTAAGCTACAATTTTTGTTTGAAAATTTTTTTAATCGGGCCCCTTACCTTCCCCCTGTTTTTAATAATGTATTTGAATGAGTTGGATTATCCAAAATTGGAGGGGGAGGGATACAATCAAAATTTTTGTCATGGCCAAAATTTTTCCTAAAATTAAATTGAAAAAAATAGACGTTTATGTTGAAGATTTTTACTAAACTAAATTTGTTGAAAATTTATCATCATTAAAAATTAGTAAGTAAAATTTAAAAAAATCTAGTTTTGAAAAGTAGAAAAAAAACACCTCTAAAAAAAATTGGAAAAAAGCAATTTTTTCAAATAACAAAAATACCTACCATTTTTTTAAAAATTCAAAAGGAAATGAACTCAAAAATAAACTGAAAAAAATCATTCTTGAAAAAATTGAAAAATCATATTCTTTGAAAATTTAAGAAAAATCACGTATAAAAAATTAGAAAAATTAATTCTTTTAAAAAATAAAATATTAAAAAAAATTATACAAATTTTATTTTTGAAAATTTATGAAAAATTATTCCAAAAATTGAAAAATTTGACTAATCTTACTTTATGAAAATTCATCGCGACTAAAAATTGGGAAAATTTTGAAAAATCTCATTTTTGAAAAATTAGGGATGCATTTCGAGAACTTTTTACAATTTTAGAAAATTTTTAAAAAATATGTAAAATGAGAGAATCTTTGTTATGTAAGGTTTTTGAGGTGTTTTAAAGTTTTATTTGCTAATGGAAGGGGTTTGGACCCCAAAACCCTTCCCTTAAATACGCCACTGCAATTTTGAATATAAAGTACATGTATCATTGGACTTGGTAAAAATTCAAGGTGAGCAAATAAAGCAGCAAGGGCTCTCCGTAAAAATAACCGATCGTGTAAATGTCTCGCTCCTATCCATCGGTCTCAGTCTGACTCAATTTTATTACAATTTACAATGCAAGAATCTCGAAATTTATTAATAGTGAATGACGTATCTATCTAATTACATTGAACAGCTCTTATCAATCAATTTTCATTAAATTAATGAATAAAAACCTCTCGTTTTCTTAACTTTTCAATCAACATCAAAGCTATACGAAAAAATAATCTGCATGTAAAATAAGCTTTCGATTTCAAACTTCCAATTTTTTGTACGCGAGCAACGAAATTTTGAATTATTCACAATACAAATTATTTCACACGCTCGTTCGCATAATAATTATTTCACCCTACCCAAGATTCCAAAGCGATGTACATCGGTAACATATGTTCGTAATTGTTTGTTTTTTTTCGTCACACAACCGAACGTTTTTTTTTTTTTTGTAAGTACATAATACAGCAGATTACACACAAAGCACACGTAAGTACAGCTATCAGTACGTCGTTGACAATTGAAAAAATATTCTAACGAAATACTCGTTACCTCTGTCACGACTGCAGTACTGTACTTTTGTTAGTAGTTTAAGACGAACGTATTACATATAGTGAAAAACATGATTCTCGTAACCGATAAATTGGAAAAAACCGAGCTCAAGTATGACCTGTTGGATGAAGAAAAACGCGACTTATCCAAAGATGAAAGGATCGAATATGTGCCCATTCAACACCACGTCAGTCGTTTGATTTACGTTATTTTGGTTGGATTAGCCCTGACTGCTGCAACATGGCTTATGGTACGCAGTTAATATCGTAATTATCATTTCTATTTTAAATGCCTAGGTATTGAAAAAGCTCTAATTTAGTTCCCTAAACAAGAATGACAATCAGCAGACCTAGACCTCTTTTTGATCGTTACCCCTTTCTCAACTTTTAACGTTAAACAATTTAAAAAAAATAAATAAATAAACACAATTCGATGAGAATCACTCGTTTTCGTGGCATGGGAAATTCACCGTTCAGTCGTTGATATTCATTTGCACGTACGTCGTACACCCGTCACTTTTGGATTTTTATTCCCTGCTTCGTAATCGCAACTGATATTCCATTCCATCTACGAAAAAAAATAAATTAAAAAATTAGGTAAATACCACGTAAATCGTGAGATAGTCGTGTACTTGGGGACTTGTAAAAGTAGAATTTTATAGCTTTTACGAATTCAATGTCGACGTAAAATAAATTAAGAACCACTAGGCCGAAACAGCTGCAAGATGCATGACGATTCGGCAATAAATTACGACAGGTGATGTTAATTATTATGGGATATCTGTATTTCGAGCGTAATCCAAGTACGTAAATAAAATGAAAAAAATTCCTATCGACGATTTTCTTTCAAGATTATGGAAATTGAGGTAGCTATAAAACGAATAATATGATTACTTGCGCAAGTTGAACCTTTACTTTATTTTATAAAGCTTGCCTATCATTGAGCCAAATTTTTTAAATGTTATGAAAAGGTCGACATATATTTTCGAAAATCTCAAAATCACCTAAAAACAGCATTAGGCCTAGATACGTTCATTTCGAAAAAATTCAGAATTTTTTCTCGAAAATTTAAGAAACATTTTCACATGAAAAAATGTGATATTTTTTCCTATAAAAGCAAGAAATTTTTCTCCAAAAAATGAGAACAAAACGTTTTTTCTCCTAAAAAATTAAGAAATATTTTTCTTATTTTTTCACTGTTTTATGCTCTTTAGATTTTGTTAATGTGCGCACTCAATTATTTTGCAATTAGGTAGTTTGATTTTTTTTTTTAAATTTGGTTTGAAATATTCCTTTTTTTGATGTGAAAATATTTCTCAAATTTTTGAGAAAAAATTCTGAATTTTCTTCAAGTGAAAGTAATGTTGGCTTTAGGTAAATTTTTCTTTGGCAGTGGCGCATTGAGGATGGAATCATGGGATCGGTTCAAATTTTGTTTTCGAGAGTAGTCAATTATGAAATAAAATTTTTAATTTTCACCATTAAAAAAAAAACAAAAAAAAAACAATCAATCAATTGACCACATTCGAACGAAGATTCACTGTTCATGTTGATACACACTCACACAAAGACACATACAGCCACGGCGGTAAAAAATTGAAAACAACGTTAAGCATGAGCGATTGCCATATATATAAGATTTTCATGATTTTCAATTGCATTTTTCGGCATCGTAATTAGATTAATTTTAATATATTAATTTAAAATCGAAAAGCGCATGAAAAGAGCTTTCGTTTGACGTATTTACTTTCTAAATTGATAAACTCTGTCAAAAGTTATAGCCTTATCATTTGGTCTATCTCCGTTTTTCCACCTCTGTACTGTTATCATCTATCATTATAATCAGTTACGAGTGCAAGTTACCGGCGTTTTGATTTTTTGAATTAAGTTTAATTATAAATATATTTTCAAAATGATTACCGACGATCAAATTAAATTATTTATTAAAGAGGAAAGCATTGTGACACATTCATACCTGATATTTTTTATCCACTTGTGTCGAGTTATTCTGCTCGAAGGGAATTCATGTAGTGAACAAATCGTGCTCCTACTTCGGTGGTCGCAGAAGGGAACAAAACACCGCGCCATTATTGCGAATTATTACAGAATATTCCACAAATGACACAATTATTCATTAGAAATGAAATGGTGAATTGGCGAAGGTGAATGTTTACGCGAAAGAAATAACTGATAAGGCTATAACTTTTGACAGAGTTTATCAATTTAGAAAGTAAATACGTCAAACGAAAGCTCTTTTCATGCGCTTTTCGATTTTAAATTAATATATTAAAATTAATCTAATTACGATGCCGAAAAATGCAATTGAAAATCATGAAAATCTTATATATATGGCAATCGCTCATGCTCAACGTTGTTTTCATTTTTTCCCCGCCGTATCACTTTGTTTATGTTGCTTAATCGTTCGTTCAATCTCGTTCGAATGTGGTCAATAGGGAATAATTTGTAGAAGATGTATATCTCTATCTGTGAAAAACAAAAGTACAAATTCTTTTGGAAATTTAATAAAAATCATTTATAAAAAGTAGAAAAAATTCAAATTTTGAAAAAAATTTAAAATGCATTCTTCAAAGTTTTTAGAATAAAATTCTTTGAAAATCAAAAAAATCTCCAAGCAAAAGAAAAATTTAACCTTGAAATATTGAAAATATAAAATAGTCAAAAAAATTTGCAAGCTGTTTCTATTTGCGAAAATTCAAAAAAATCTTCTCAAAAATGGAAGAAAATTCGAGGTGGTATGTTGAAGAATTTGACTAAACGATTTTTTTAAAAATTTATTATAATTAAAAATTAGTAAGTGAAATTTCGGAATTGTAAAATTTAAAAAAATCTAGTTGTGAAAAGTAGAAAAAAATCAAATCTAAAAAAATTGGAAAAAATCCATCTTGATTTTTTTTTTAATAACGAAAATATCATTTTTGAAAATTCAAGAAAAAATAAACTCTAAAAATCGGAAAAAAATCATTCTTGAAAAAATTGAAAAATCATATTATTTAAAAAAATTCAGGTATAAAAAATTATAAAAATTCATTCTTAAAAAATAGAATATTTAAAAAAATTATTCAGTTTTTATTTTTTTGAAAATTTATGAAAAATCATTCCAAAAATTAAAAAATTTGACCATTCTTATTTTATGAAAATTCATCGTGCCTAAAAAATTAGGAAAATTATGAAAGATCTCATTTTTGAAAATTTATAAAAAATTTGGGTTGCATTTCCAGAACTTTGCCAATTTTAGAAATTTTTAAAAAAATATGTGAAATGAGCATTGTTATGCAAGGTTTTTGAGGTAGGTATTTTAAAACTTTTTTTTGTGATAATTTCTTTGGCGATGGGGTGAGTGGTGGTGGTCGTTATAATTCCACAAAAGTACCTGCCCTACATTTACAAGTTCTAAACGTAGGTACTTCACTAATTAATTTTCAAGTTCCCCTACTCAACTCAATCCAATTTTGATTTCAGTTCACCAACACCACTTACACGTTCATCAATACACGCGAATTGGATACGAAAGTGACGACGAGCACTCAAAACGCTGTGAACGAGACAGAATTGATCCTAAGCAGAGTACAAGACTCGGTCGACATGATCCGCTCGGGTAACGCCGAGATGGCCCTGCAATATATCGAAGCTATCAAAGAAATGCTTCAAGACCGGACCAGATACGCTGTAACTGCAATCAATCGTATAGTAGGCGATAAAATCCGCGAGATTGAAAACGAGATTACATCTTTCGATTACGTAATCAAAGACGCCAGCTCCGGAATCGTCGACTATACTCTACAGGACATGAAAACTCTACGCGATTCGATTCCTTCGATAACCAACGAAACATACCGAACCGATTTAGAAAACGTCTTCGACGGAGTACAAAAAAAACTGAACAGCGCCTTCGAAGACCTAGACGAGATGTACACTTTCTACGGCAGCTACATGGCGGACATCATCGACCACAAGGTGGTAAACGCCACCGATCGTATCCGCATGTTGGTGAATTCCAATCGTCGACAATGCGAATGCACCCTCAAGGAGAAAATCAACTTTTGCTACAACATTAGCACTCAGAACGTGAAAATTTCGCGACAAATCGAATCGCTCATCGAGGTTTTTGGAATTCTCAACAACACCACAGACATCCTTGATACGCTGGAACCGGTCATGCTAAAGAAAACCGATCAGCAGACTTGCACTTCGATCTCGGAAGCCAGGTTGACCTTGAATAAAGCTCTAGTCAAGAGCGAAACCCTGCTCGAAGTGTTGCTCAAAGACGACAATTGCTATTTGGGTTCGGCTGTGAGGAAAGAAGCTTACAGGAGCCACGGTCAAATCAAGCAATACATCACGAATAAGTTCGAAACGTCCGTATGGAGCTTGTCGAAAAGCCTAAACGATACCACGTCTGGTTTCCAGGTGGTCAAAGAAAGCCATCGTAAGCAAGTCGAAGAAGACTTGACCAAAGGATTGGAAGCTCTGACGAAGGAGATCCTAGCCAAGACCAAATCATTGGGACCGACAATCTACGACGAATATCTGCCCAAGGCTCCCTTCCCAGATGTTCGATCGTGGATGGATACGAAATTCCAGAACGTCACCGACGTCATAAATCCCATATTCGTTCAGAGGCAGTCGGAAATCGCCGAAGCATTGAAATACAATCTGCAAAACGTCGTCTTCCGGCAAGTGCCCTTCGTTTCTTCCCTATCGATACAGAATTTCTTGCCAAACGACGTCTGCCCGGTATCGACCGATTATCAGAAATTCGTATCGGCCACCTTGGACGGATTACTCGATCCTACCAATGGAAATGCTCGGCAGGAACTCACCATGTCTAACAAAGACTTGGCCAAGGAAGTAGAAACTGCTCAGTTGGTTTCCGATGATCTAGAGGATGCTGAGGCCAATCAAAACGAAAACGACAACGACAAGATTACCACCATATCGACGACTGGCTCCAAAACTCCTGCTTCCGAGCAGAATGTCGACGACGATGTGATCGTGCAAGAAATTAAGCACATTATCGAGGAGTTCGCCGGAGAAAACGGCCTAACTGAGACACCCGAAGTCCAAGTTATGGTTTTGCAAATTCCTAACGACGATGACCAAGCCGCACCCGCAGATGCTAATCAGGGCAAGTAATCTCATCGTCTAGTACGTATCATTTTTTTCCTATTCTTTTTCCATTTTCCTTTCATTATTTCGTTTGCTATTATTTTTGATGTTTATATTTTTAAGCGTTTTTCGATCGTTGTTTTTTCGAGTTATTTATTCTTTCATTTTATTATTTTTAGTTTGTTTGCTTGTTTTCTTTTACATAATTATTATTTTAAGTTGGAATTTCATTTCTATTACGACATGAGAGTAGGCATAGGTAGGTAGGCTGATAAATGTAAAATCAAGTATGCAGTCGTACGTGAAAAAGTATTATTACAGAGCTTCCAAGAAAAATTCACTACCTCTGAAAATACCATATTTTTCAAAACAGTGGCGTATCTAGGATGAAATCATGGGACCATTTTCGAGTGTGGCCAAAAAAATCTCGTAAGTAAAGGAAAAATTTAACCTTGAAATAAAATAAGCAAAAAAAATTACACTGTTTCTATTTTGTGGAAATTCAAAGAAAATCTTTCCAAACATTGAAAAAAATTCGACTTGCAGGTGAAGAATTTGCCTAAATTTTTTTTTGTTGAAAATTTATCATAATTAAAAATTAATTAGTAAAATTTCGGAATTGTAAAATCGATAAAATCCATCTTGAAATTTTTTCAGGGTAACAAAAATCATTTTTAATAATTGAAGAGAAAATAATCTCTAAAAATTGAAGAAAAATCATTGAAAAATAAAATATTAAAAAAATTACTCAATTTTTATTTTTCAAAATTTATGAAAAATCATTTCAAAAATTGCGAAATTTCGAAAATTTTGTAATTGAAAAGTTATCATTAAAAATTAGTGTAAAAAAATCAATTTTTAAAAATGGATAAAAAATTTTTAAATAAATTTTTCAAAATTTTTAGAATTTAATTTTTGAAAATCAAAAAAATTTCCAAGCAAGGGATAAATTTATCCTTGAAAAATTGAAATAAAATGGTAAAAAAAATTTACTAAGTTTACATTTCTGAAAATTCAAAGAAATTATTCTCAAAAATTGAAAAAAAAAAAATTGATTTGTGTAGGTTGAAGAATTTGATCGAACTAATTTTTTTGAAAAATTTATCATAATTAAAAATTAGTAAGTAAAATTTTGATATTGTAAAATTAAAAAAAAACTAGTTTTGAATAGTAGAAAAAAAATCACCTCTAAAAAAAATTGGAAAAAATCCATTTTGATTTTTTTTTAAATAACAAAAAATTATCATTTTTTTTTTTGAAAATTCAAGAAATAAATTCTAAAAATTGTAAAAAAAATCATTCTTGAGAAAATTGAAAAATCATATTCTTTATACTAAAAAATTAGAAAAATCCATTCTTGAGAAATAAAATATTAAAAAAATTATCCAATTTTCATTTTTGAAAATTTATGAAAAATTATTCCAAAAATTGAAAAATTTGAAAAATCTAATTTTTGAAAATTTATGAAAAATTAGGGATGCATTTCGAAAACTTTTTATAATTTTAGGAAATTTTTAAAAAATATGTAAAAATGAGTATTTTTGTTTTGCAAGGTTTTTGAGATATTTTAAAGTTTTATTTGCTAATGGAAGGGGTTTGGACCCCAAAACCCTCCCCTTAAATACGCCACTGTTTCAAAAACCAGGGATGGGCGCACTGTTTTTCAAAATCTTTAATTCTTTTGAAAAAAAAAAGAATGAGTTGAACTCCAACTCTTAACTCTTCAGAGCCCTACTGATGAAGAGTTCAACTCTGAGTTCACTCTTTTTCCAAAAAGATCAACTCAGAGGTAACTCAGTAGCTCTTTTTTCTAAGAAAAATAGCGAAATAACGATGTAGTAGGTATGTTTAAAAAACATCGTTTTGCATTTTATTAGTCATTAATATTAATATCATTATAATTTTTTATATCTACCTACTCCTAATGCAATGTACAAAATACAATTGAGAATTCTTTTATTTCAAAAAAGTAAAAAATTTTTCTTTTTCCAAAAAAATGAATTCTTATTCTCTTTGGAAATTTGAAAAGTATTTTGTACCTACTTCAAAAATGTTTGGAATTTTTCAATTCCAAAAATTCCAAAAGTTATTCTGAAAAAATTGGAGATTTTTTCAATTCAAAAAATTTAGGAAATCTATTCATTTTAAAATAATGATTAAGAATTTAATAATTTTGAAATTTATTTCTAAAAAAAATACTTATAATTGTTATAAAAAATTCAAAAATTCATTCTAAAAATTTGGATATTTTTTTGTTCCAAAAGTGATTCCGAAAATATTGAAAATGAAAAGTGTTTACCTACCTACTGAAATTTAAAAAAAAATTATTTAAAAAAACAGAAAATTTATTTATTCAGACTTTTTTTTTTTAAATTTGAGAAAAATGTTGGTACCAAAAAAAGTTTAATGATTATTCCTTTTAAAAATTTGAAAAATATTTTGTGCTTCAAAAAAGTTGAACTACTTCAATTTTTAGAACCAAAAATTTGGGGAAGAGTTGCAAAAGAGTTATGAAAACTCTTTCAACTCTTTTGAAAAAAAGTGGTAACTCCCAACTCTTTTCAACTCTTTTTTGCAAAAGAGTTGACTCAGAGTTGACTCGCGAGTTGATGTTGAAAAAAAAAACTCGTGTCCATCAGTGGCGTATCTAAGATGAAATCATGGGATGGGTTCAAGTTTTGTTTTCAAGAGTGGTCAAAATTTTCAATTTTTACCAATAATATATAAAAAAAAAAAAAAAAAATTAAAAAAAAAATCAGTCAACAGGGAATAAAATTTGTAGAAGATGTACGACTATATCTTTATCTAGAAACAAAAAATGTACAAATTCTTTTGAAAATTTAATAAAAATCATTTATAAGAAGTAGAAAAATTCAAATTTCGAAAAATAAGCTCCATCTGAAGCTCTTTCCTATGGACGTAATAACCTAGCTATTATAAACGTCTCACCAAAGAATTAATTTTTTGAAAATCAAAAAAATCTCTAAATAGTAAAAAAAATACACTGTTTTTATTCATAAGAATTCAAAGAAAATCTTCCCAAAAATTAAAAAAATTCAACAATGTAGAAGAATTTGGCCAAATGAATTTTTTTGAAAATTTATTACAGGAATTAAAAAATAATAAGTGAAATTTTGGAATTTTTAAAATTTTAAAAATCCAATTTCAAAAAGTAGAAAAAATCTCCATTTAAAGAAAATCGAAAAAATCCATTTTAATTTTTTTTAAGTAAGTAGCTAGGTAACAAATATCACTTTTTAAAATTCAAGAGAACATTATTTCTAAAAATTGAAGAAAATTCAATGATAAAATATCTAATAAAATATTTAAAAAATTACTCAATTTTTATTTTTGCAAATTTTATGAAAAACCATTTCAAAAATTGAAAAACTTTGTAACTGAAGATTTAAAAAAAGTTACTTATCATTGGAAAAAAATTCAATGAAAATCAAAACAATATACTTTAATCATAATTAAAAATACTTAGTAAGTAAAATTTCGGAATTGTAAAATTAAAAAAAAATCTAGTTTTGAAAAATAGAAAAAAATCACCTCTAAATAAAAATTGGAAAAAATATATCTTGAATTTTTTTTAAATAACAAAAATACTTATCATTTTTGAAAAAAATAATAATTCTTGAAAAAATTGAAAAATCTTATTCTTTGAAAATTTATGAAAAATCATTCCAAAAATTGAACAATTTGACCAATCTTATTTTATGAAAATTTATCGTGACTACACATTGGGAAAATTTTGAAAAATTTAAGAAAAACTAGGGATGCATTTCGAGAAAATTTCGCAATTTTAGGAAATTTTTGAAAAATATGTAAAATGAGCATCTTTGTTATGCAAGGTTTTTGAGGTATTTTAAAGTATTTTTTTATATAATGGGAAGGGTTTGGACCCAAAAACCCTCCCCAACCCTCCCCTTAAATACGCCACTGGTGCCCATCCCTGTCGAAAAACACTCGTGTGATGATCTTACGTTAGATGCTCCGATTGGTAACGCTGTTTAAAATTCTTTCGTGAGAAAATTTTTAAATTCCAACGTGCGATCCTTTCAAGGGCATTATGTCCCAAAAAAAGGTCTATCCAGAGTCGAAAAAAATAAACAGTGATGCATGCATCACGAACTTTCCAAACCAAAAAGTATTTAAAAAAATATTATCCAAAAAATATTTGTAAAAAAATCGATCATCAAATATTTGTAAAAAAATTGATTATCAAATATTTGTGAAAAAATCGATCATCAAATATTTTTTGTATTTAAAACGTCAGCAATTACACCGAAAAACGTTCGGCAAAATCACACTTGCTCCATTATTATAAATCGCGAAAAAATAATCATGATGATGTGAACAAAACAACCATTCGAATACCCGTACATCTTATCATGAATAAGACAAAAAAGCAAAGCATTGCGCAATGCGCATGTTAGGGGTAGGAGAGCAAACCGGTACACCCGCGGACGCAATAAAAGGACCACCATATGAAAACAAAAAAAAAACAAAAAAAAAACAAAAAAACAAATGACGTATTTATTACCGGGAGGGTGAGCTTTTATTACTCGACCGTTGGACTATCACTAACACATAGACACAAATACACACGCATACAGACCAATAAGACGAAAATACCGAAAAAGATGTCAGGATATAGATAAACAGTTTCCTTATAGATATACACTTGAACCGTTCCCTTTATCGACATCTAAAACGCGACAAATGTGAAACTCGACGATCTTTCGCATAAATCGTTCGTAAAATTTTTTCTACTTAACGTAAAGGCCCCAAATTCTTGCGTAGCCTTCGTTTATATAAACCACTACTCATCGCCGAATTTCAACGAGATATCTCAATTAGGGCGGTTGGAATCGTGTTAACAAATTTTTCGCATAAATCGCTCGTAAATTTTTTTCTATTCAACGTAAAGGCCCCAAATTCTTGCGTAGCCTTCGTTTATATAAACCACTTCTCATCGCCGAATTTCAACGAGATATCTCAATTAGGGCGATTGGAATCGTGTTAACAAATTTTTCTGCACACACACACACACACACACATACATACGGAACATCATCTGGAAATTGGTCAAAACAAATTTGTACGAAGTCAAAATTTGTCTAAGTGCAATATTCGTGAAAACGCATTTCGCACCGAAAACAATACTTTCCTTACAACGCTACGCGCTGTTCGGAAAGTAAAAATACCAAAGAGTTCGGTGGCCCGATTAAGTACATTAACGAAACCACGAAGGTGAAAATTTTTATACCAGAATCGTGATCCGAAAACTTTCCAAGTGTGGAATAGATTTTTTTTGTTTTTATTGACCAGTCCACAGTGTTACCAATCGTCAATCGACAGAAGTGAACGTAGACTCCCACGTGAATCGAGTACCTAATTTACACAGTTAGATACAAGTTACATATTATACATTGGAGATAATTATCGTACCTATGTAAGTATATTTTAGAATGGAGGTAATAAAAAATTATATGTAGGCCTAATGGAGGAAAAAAATTGAAGTTATGACTGTAGGTATGGGTACCGATTCGACGTTAGTCTTACGGAAGAAGGTACGAAGTATTCATTACGATCATTACCTGATTTCCTTGCTGGTTTTCGGATAAGGTTAATGTTAACGGAATAGCTAAGGGGCGACAGGTTGATTTTAGGAGAATGGCGAATGGCCAATGAAGTCGTAATCGTAAAAATCGTTGAAGACGAATTAGGTGTTTATGCGCGTATTATTCGCAAAGCTTTAATGTTACCTTATTAAGTTATTATACATATTATACGTACCTTCGTACATTTATAATTTTAATTCAAGTTTTTACACATTTCGTGTTACGTGTTTGATTTGATTACATTTTGAAGCATCCCAAGCGTAACTTTTTTATTTCATTTTTATTCGATTAGGCTTTACCTCTTTTTTTTTTTTACGATCGAGTCAATGTCCAGACTGTTCACTTTGAAAATTTTGAAACTGGTTTCATTAATTTTTTAGAAACCAAAGACATAAAAAAAAAAAAAATTAAAAACTGATGATCATTCCATTTTTTTAAATATTGGAAAAAAGTTTCAAACAAAAGTTGCGGAGAATTAAATTTTGATATATTTTCAAAACCGGTTCAGTGGTTCTCAATTTCATGTATTTCTTTAATATTGAATTTTTGTTATCAAAAACTTGTTATAAATAGATTTTTGAGTAAAATTGGTTCACTGCATCTCAAATTATTATCCATAAAATTTATTTAAAAATAAAAATAAAAAAATTGAACGAGACTTGTTTAAAAATTTTATTGAAATTTAATCATTTTTCGTTCGTGCGTTCTTAGAAAATTTTGAAACCGGTTCAGTATCAGAAAAAGTTGTAGAGTATTTAAAATAAAATAAACAATAACCAATAATTATACTTAAAAATTTTTAAATTTTAAGAAAAAAACATTTCAGCAAAAATTGTTTAGTATTGTAAATTGATATCTACATTTAGAACCGTTTTAATGATTTTAACATGCAGTGTTTAAAAAAATATATAAATATATGAAAAAATTGTATAATTTTTAGTTCATGCATTGTTGAAAACAGCTGATTCAGTGTTTCCCAAATGTTAACGATTGAATTTATCTAAAAGACTTGAAATGAAACAATTCCTGAATAAAACCGGTTCAGTGCTATACAATAATTTGCCAATTGCCATCAGATTCATATTCAACAGAAACACTTGAAATAATTTTTGAACAAAATTTAATGAAAATTTCATCATTTTTGGTTCACACATTTTAGAACTCCAGAAACCGGCTCAATAGATCTTAATAATTATTTCCCACCTAATTTATTTAAAAAAAAAAACTGAAACAATTTTCAAACAACTAACCTGGATAAAAATGTTTGATAATTTTTGGGTAAAGAAAAAATTGCGACCCAAATTTTCAAGAAAATGGAACTGACTGAAATTGTAAGATAGTACCCCTCCCAATCTCAAAGAAATCTGATGAAAAATAATTCAAAAATTCCTCTAAAATATTTATGTTCCAAGAAAATACTTAAAAAAGTTTCTGAAAACTTTTTTTTGAATATTTCCTTATAAAAATGAAAAATTCCAGAGATTTTTTGTGAAATTTCAAAAAATATATTTCAATAGGAAAAACTTTTGATTTTTTTTGAAAGTAATAAACAGACTTATATGAGTAAAATTGGTTTAGTGGCTCTAAAATTATTATTATCCATCAAATTTATTTTTAAAAAATCAAAATAATCGAACGAGACTTGTTTAAAAATTGATTAAAATTTAATAGTTTTTCGTTCGTGCGTTCTTAGAAATTTTTGAAACCGGTTCAGTATCAGAAAAATTTGTAGATTTTTACCAAAGAAAATCAGAAATATTGGAGTATTTCTTTTTTAAAAAAATTTTTGCTGTATTTTTCAATTTTTTCAGAAAAATTTAAAAATCGTCAAAGTTTAAAAAAATTAATTGTAATTTTGAATTTCTTTCAATTTTTTTCAAGTTTTGTTAAAATTTTAGAAAAATTTTTCAAAAAAACACTGATGAAATTTCAATTTTGAAAATTTTACTTTTGATTTTTTTCCTGCAAAGTTTTGAAATATTTTCCCACAAAAATTTTTTTTCGATTTTTTTCCTGCAAAATTTTGAAATATTTTCCCTCAAAAATTGAGTTTTTGTTGGACATTATTTTAATGAATTGAAAAGTTATTAAAATCATTTTTAGAAAAATTTTGAAAATCCCTTCTCAGTCAATATTTTGTAAATTCAAAAACAAAAATTCCTTGTTTTTTGTTCTGGGAAATTTTGAAAAATTTCTTTTAATTTTTTTTTTTTTTTTTTTTGATTATAGGTAGAGGTAACGGCCCAGTTATTTGAACCCCTTAAGCTTATTTTTCGATATTTTTCGATGTAACTCCAAATCTAATAAAGCTAGAAAAAAGTTAGATAGCTCGTTGGAAGCAGATCAACTTTCTTGATAATTTCCCACAGAAAATAATTTTTCAACATTTCCAGGTTGCCTCTCAAAAAATTTATTTTCAAAAAATCGCCATTTCGCAGTTTTTTTACCCTCCTTTCCCCACGTAACTCACGACCTAATGAAGCCAGAAAAAAATTAAATAGCTCACTGGAATCAGCGTAATTTTCTTGATCATTTCCCACAGAAATCAATTTTTTAACATGAATACTTTCAGAAATAAGTAGGGGGTAAAATAAACTGGAGGGGGTAAACATAATTGGGCCGTTACTCCTACATGTTTGTGATAAATAGTAAAAAAATTAAATATCAAATTATATCCTTGCAAAAATTTTTGGAATACATTTTCATATTTGTTTTTTTTTCAAGGAAATGTTGAGAACTTTGCTTTTTGATTTTTTTTTCAATTTTAATTTTTTTAAAGGAAAATTTTAAAATGTCTCTTCTCATAAAACTTATTTTTATTTTAAATTTCAAAAAAAAAATGAAAATTTGTTTTCCAAAATTAAAAAAAAAATTAACCACTTTTCTCCAAAACGTGATTGTGACGAAAAGTGACCAATATAATTATGTGGACTATTCAAACTGGTTCGGTGGTTCCTAACTTGCGCTTTTCTCTTTATCCAATAAAAAATCATAAATTTTAAACTCAGGCAGCTTTCAATGAACCCTGAAAAAGTTGCCAAGTACGTACAAACAACATCATCCATTTTTAACGCGATGAAGCACGAGGGGAAATGCATCTACTGGACATACTGTACATATCTGAACACGATATCAGCTTTCATACACGACGACGGCGTCGACGTCGACGTCGACGCTAACCAATCAATTGACTGTTGAAATCATCTTTGTACTGTACCGAGAGATCGAGAAAGGCCGAGCGAGTTGACAACTCGACGTTTGGAATATTTGAATAAAAAATTGTTAATAAAAGTCAATCGGGTATTTTTCATTGATAACGAATGTTACTCGTAGATGTTATTGCTGTTAATCGGTTGTACGTACTACGTAGATCGACGGCAGCCACGAGCAGGCAAGTGCGAGACTCGACAGAGATTCGAAAAATGCGCCTCAATTACGACACCGACCTAGAGAAACGCATAAAGAGAAAAAGGTTCGCTATGCGCGAATAAATTTCAAACGTCAGCTTCGAATGACCTAAAAATTTATACGATTTTTTTTGTCCACTCTGCTCGTTGGCTGGATCACATTGCGTGTATGAGACATGGGTGCTGTTGGATGATAGATAGAACTCGAAGCGTGCGAGAAACGCACCGCACGCAGCCATAGCCACGACTCGATCAATTTAATCGGCGTTAACGACCCGACGCCTTCGATTTTTTTTCCCATTCTTAATCGGCCGCGAATGCTGCATCGAGGTTGAAAATAAAAATTAACGATAATGAATTTTTCTTAATTCGTTTGTTAGCTCGAGCTCGCCGGTAACATTGTATGTCTATGTAGTAGCCCGAGTAGACGAGTGGAGTAAAAAAAAGCACAAGAATATAGGTCGCATTCGCTCAAAGTTGGTCAATATCTCGTATTATTATTAGTATTGTACTTGACTATATACCCAATCGATTCGATGCTATTCTTTGGTTGAAAATTAAAAGCCACATACAACAAACACGATGGCGATGGCGTATACAACAAAAGAATTAAGATACGTAGGTACGAGTACGTAGAGTAAAGATAGACATATATTACAAGGCAAGGTAGGTATAGATGTAGAGGCGGGATTTGGAAGCCTAGCATTGCGTAATGACCATCCAATCCACAAAATATACATAGTATAGCTGATGCAGACGTACCTCAATACGAACTATATGCCAATTGCCAATGCTATAACATCGTTATTTTTTTCTCGCAGACCATTAGGCAATATTATATTAGCTCCAACTCCATTCAAAATTTACATACATTGACGCTGGCGATGGCAATACCGATTCGGACCATCTCGCCTCGAAATTATTGTCGTAATCGTGTAGAATTACACTCGGGCAAATTCTATGTACTCGACACTCGTATCGTATACGATTTCATTTCACTATAGTACCTATGGTCAAATTAACCGTATACCAGTAAGATTTATGCACTATACATGTACGACTATATAAAGTACATTATGCGTTTGTATATAAGCAAATCCAAGTAATACAATACTCTCGACTTCTGACAATAGCCGGAAGTCTTATGGCCATCTGAACCAAGCTCCTTGTAAAATCGATCAATGATCAACTCGTATATGTACACGCAAATATATCGCATTTGCTCTTACCTACACCTATATCTACAAATGTTTATTGTATGCCTATTGCCCACAAATACATTTGCACGCCAATATTCTCAATAAAAATATAAAAAATAAATAAAAAACAGTTTGGAAAAGGTATTTTATCAGCTCTTAGGTATGTCACAAAAAAAAATCAAAAAGCCACTTTCTCATAAATGCTTGAACAATTTTCATATATCAGTTCACCAAGATCGATGGACCCTCACAAGTTCAAAAATTTTCAAATTTGAATTTAGATTATCATTTAATTTTCAATTCAGATTTCCATCTTGCTTGACATGGCCATTTGAACTCAATATGTAAAAAATTTCACTCAATAAAAAAATTATATTTTTTTTGAGACTTGATACCTTTCAAAATTTTTTAGAATACAAATTTTTTTCATTTTTTTAGAACAATATTCTTCTTTAATTTTTTAAAATGGAAGGTTTTTCTTTTTTTTAGAATGAATTTTTTCCCAATTTTAAATAAAAAATTTAGAATAATTTTTTTTCCAATTTTTTAGAATGAATATTTTTAAATTTTTTAGAATGATTTTTAAAATTTTTAAAAATGAAATACGATTTTCCAATCTTTTAGGATGAAAAATTCTAATTTTTTGGAATAAATTTTTCAAGTTCCTATTTTTTTTTATTTTTTTTTGTTTTAATAAGTAAAATAATTTCTTATTTAAGAAAAATAATTATTTTTCCACATTTTTTTCAATATTACTTTTTTTGAAACAGAAAAAATGATTTCTCAAATTTTCCTAGAAAATTTGAAACATTATTATGAGGTTGGTCGTAGGGCAAAATTAATAAGAAATTGGGTAATAAAGACTTTTTTTTGTGAAAAAATTTACAACATTTTTCACCCCCCCCCCCCCCCCCCAACAAAGTGAGCACCACTTGAGAAAATAATAATCCGCCGGCTATGAGCACTGCTTGATCTTTTCATAAATCAACAGTTCAACCTCACATTTCTGTACAGTTTTTCATTAATGGAAAACTAAATAAAAATTTAATGGAATGCAAATCAGAATAGGAGACAACAATTTTGTGAATTTTTAATTCAAATTTCCATTCAGTGTTCTATCAATCGAAAACTATTCATTACATTTTCAACCGAAATCTGAATAGAAAATAAAACTGAAGTGTAAATTTAAAAGCGAGAATTTCTAAAAAAGTGAAATTTTCTTTTCAAACAAGATTATTTTTAAATGAAATATTTCAAAATAAAATTACACGAAATTCATTTTCAAAAAATAAAAATAATAATAGCAAATAAGCATTTCATTTAGTAAAAAATAAGCTCGTCCACATTTTGCTCCCAGACTTTTTCAAAGGCTCAAAACGACACACAAAAAATGTTAGGCAATAAATTAAATGTTATAAGCAAGTTGAAATGGCCAGTTTTCATGTGGTTTAGAAATTAGAATGATAAGAAAATTAAATAATGCATAAGATAGGTTTTTTCTATTTTTTAAATATGAAAGAATTCTTCCTAAAACAAATGAGAATTTTTCTAAATAAAATTTTAAAAGATTTTTGCCAAAGAATTTTTTTTTAAAAACTCACTATTTTAACAAAAATTCAAAAAAATTAATATGCAGGTACAGCACCGTGCAAATTAATTGAGCTACCCTATTTTTCACACGTACATGTTCAAACGTATCTCTGGCGTGAGTAGGCAAACCCGCACAACGCGTTCGGTCCGGGCACATTTTGAAGCCCATTTCATGGGCTATCCAATGAGCCCAGAACGAACTTCCTACCTCCTCTCCTTCCCCCCGAAAAATCGATTTAAAAAAATATCATTTTTTCACCCTAAATTTTTTTTTGTCAATTTTCAACGCGGTGGTGGGGGGAGATGCGGCTCGCGAGGCACAACGCCGACCAGCCCTTCTGACAGAGCATTTAATTCTCTTCAAAACGTATAGTGTACGAAATTTTTACAACCATTATTACCGTTTCTGTAGAGGAAAGAAAAAACATTACCGAATTTCGGAGCCATTTTTTATTTCTTTAGAAAAAATTTCGAAGAATTCATTTGTAAATTGTGGACGAACTAAAATTCGCACGATGCTCCGCTTAGTCTCAATCGAAAGAGGATCGAATGCGCTTGAAGTAGTACTGGTCGTCGAAGTGCCCCGCGAGCACCTTCCCCCCTCCCCGGCGGAGCAAAAAAAAACAGCAGTGAAAAAAATAATTTTTTTTTTAAATCGATTTTTCGGGGGGAAGGAGAGGAGGTAGGAAGTTCGTTCTGGGCTCATTGGATAGCCCATGAAATGGGCTTCAAAATGTGCCCAGACCGAACGCGTTGTGCGGGTTTGCCTACTCACGCCAGAGATACTTTTGAACATGTACGTGTGAAAAATAGGGTAGCTCAATTAATTTGCACGGTGCTGTAAATTTGTTTTTCAAAAAAAATCAGGAATTTTTTAAACAAAAAATAAGGAATAGCTTTCTCAAAGAAAAATTGATCTTCTCTTCTGTATTGAACTATTTTTACTGCAAAAAAATGAACGATCATGTTTACTCAAAAAAAGCGAAATTTTTTTTTTTTTAAAAAAGTAAAAATTTTTAATTTTGTTCAAAAAAATATGAGAAAATTTTTTACTCCAAAAACAAGGAATTCCTTTTATCAGAAAAAACATATCTTTTCTTCTGAATCGAAATATTTTTACTGCATAAAAATTAAACATAGGTACTTGATTATGTTTATTCAAAAAATGCAAAAAATATAATTATATATCTTTCAAAAAATGTAAAAATTTTCAATTCTGTTCCAAAAAAATTGAGAAATTTTTTTCTGTAAAAGAAAATTGAAAATTTTTCCAATTCAAAAAAAAAAGAAAATTTTTCCTCAAAAAAATTGAGAATTTTTTTGCGTTTCTCAAGTACAGAAAATTGTGATATTTTTCACCTCATTTTTTTTTTTGAAATTTTTTAACACAAAATTTAGAATTTTTCACCCCTCCAGAATTTTGGAAATATTTTCTTAAAAATGAGATTTTGTTCCAAAAAATTTAAGGATTCTCGAAAAGGAGAAAATTTGTAGGATATTTTGGCACCAAAAGTTTGAGAAATTTCGAATTTTTTTTTCTGAAATTAGCTGGAAAATAATCTTCACCAATTTTGTTCAAAAAAAATTGAAGAATTTTTTTTTTCATAAATACAATTTAGATTCTTACCCTTAAAAATCTCAATTTTTCGCAAGAAAGGAATAGAAGGATTTTTCAAAAAAAAATGTTTTTTTTTTTTTTTTTTCTTGAAAATAAGAAATTTCTTTTCTCAGAACAAAAAATGAATTTTTTTCTGCATAAAAATTAAAAGATTTTTCCTCTAAAAATTAAAATATTTTTCCTCTAAAAATTAAAAAAAAATCACTCTCAAAAACTGAGAAGATCCTGAATTTTTTTTTCACTCGTCAGAAATTGAGAACATTTTTCATATATACCTAATACAACAGGGCTAATGAAAGAGCTGAGTTAGAAATGTACCTACTCACATGGGTGGAGGAGCTTGTGTCAAAATTTGATTACTAATTTAAAGTTTCATTCTTTAGTAAAATCAGCATATTATTTTTTTCCAAAACAAAAATATTACATTTAATTTCTCGAACAAAATTATAATTTTTCTGAATTCAAGAAAGAATCATAAAAATAGTTTTCAAAAAAAAAATAATTTACCTATAGTCAAAACAAAAACATTATTTTGAAAATTTTCAATTTTTTTGTTGAAAAAATGATATTTTATCACTCAATTCTGAACAGCTCAATTTTTCCACAAATCTTAAAAATTTTAAAAAAGTCGAGAAATTTTTCTTTTAGGAAGGAAAAAAAAACAAAATTATTATTCTGGAATAAAATTGGTAAAAATTCATTTTTTCAAAAAATGCCTAACAATAAAATTTAAAAATTTTGATTTCTAATACATACTTAAAACTTATAAAAAAATTATTGGAAAATAAAATATTTATTTTCGAAAAAAAAAATTTTAAAAAGGGCTGACCATGAAAAAAAAATGTCTTATTATTTCTTCTTCTTTTTTGAAAACTGCACAAATGATTTTTCATACTATTATTATGCAGCAATTTTTTTTTTCAATCGAAGACCCACTCTCTAATATACGTTTCTTGGTAAGAAATTTCAAATTTTTTAATTTTTTAAAGTACTTCCATATATATATTATATATATATATATTTTGTATTTTAGATTATTTTTTTTGTAAATAAAAATTACGAGCTGTCCCTAAAGTAGACATAGACACTAGACAAACGCATGCATACGAAGTCGAAATCATTCAGTCCCTATAGCTACCTACACCTTTCTTTCACTCCAAAAAAAATGATAAAAGAACGGGGTATCCGACGAAATTTAATACTTGAAAATGATTTCGACACGTCTTTAGCCTCGATTCTACGATAAATTTTGACCCAATTCTACCGCTACATAAATTACCATTCATAAGTCTTTACATTTTATTCCAGCGAGATTTCAAATTACGAGAGATGAATACGAAAAATTCATATTTATGTAATACGTAGGCAATAGGCATACACTTATGGAAAACCGGAACCCTAAACAAACACAAAATAATTGTATTTGTAATGCAACCATCGCACAACAATACGATAAATACCGCATCCTAATCCGCACAACAATATCGTTCGATTTACGAGAATGAAAAAAAAAAGCGAAATGAATTGAAATTGAAATTGAAATGAGAGAAAAATCAAATACTCGTAGGTACGAGCACTATAGGTATAGGTAATGTACGTATGTGCAAGTATACGTTATGATACTCGTAGGTACTTATGTGACGAATTGATTCTACTATAAGATATTGTACTATAGTGGACGCCAAGGAGGAAGAGACGAATAAAAAAAAAAACACGTTTGCCATTTAAAATATCACGCGCTCCAGCATCCACATGTAATCTCGTCCCGACAACCAGTTTCGTCGAATCATTACATTCGTGCACATGTGAAAAAGAGTTAGAAAATTTATATCAGACTTTACCATTCTCGCCAAAAATCAGATGTTTTGATTGGCGATAGAATTTTAACGAAAATATTCGCGGTAGTAGTTTTTTTTACTCTTTTTCTTCTAATTTTAAATTTCGCATCTCGTCGTTCGAGAATCCGGTTTTGCATCGTATTTTTCCGATTTGTTGCTCAATGCTACTGTCGCGATAAAATTAATTCAAACGCTGGTTTTTCTTCTTCGTCTTTCGCATTTGAATTCTTTGTAAAAAAAAAAACATACGGACGCTCGCGTGTTACTAATTTGAATAAGTACGAATACCAGTTTAATAACATTTTTACAGGTAAATATACTCTCGCTGCAAATACCATAAAGAGTTTTCCATTTCCAGCACATAAGAGGTACACAGAGGTACTCGCATTAGATAGATAAGTAGATATATTGTTATAGTTCGTTCACGTTTTTCGAATCGTAAGTTGTTCTCGCGAATGTGACTATAAGATCGGACGACGATCTTAAAATAAAAAAACTAGATAGAAAGAGAGAGTAAAAAAATAAGTAAAAATTACTTCGAACCATAATAGTATTTCTTTATAACCAAAGTTACTGGTTTAGTAGATTTTAAACTAAATATGGCAGATGGGTAAGTTCAGTAGGTATCTATAATATATTATAAAGCTTGCGACTCTATTACGTAATCTTTATACAATACTTTGTACTCAATTAGGCATTCCTCTTTCTTCCGTTATTGTCTATCGGCCTTTCAATTAGTATATTATATAGATACAATGAATTAGGTATAATTTCATCGTTAACTCGTCGTAGAAATCAATCGCGATAAGTTTTCACAGATTTCGATAAACGTCGATCAAATCATTTAACAGACATTTGAAAAAACCGAAATTTTAATTTTCTTTTTGTACACAAAATTTGAACCAAGAGAAATTGCTACTTTGGTAAAATTTGCACAAATTGTTTCAGTAATTCTCAAACGATTGTCAAGTTCCCGAAAATATTTCGAATAAAAAAGTAGTCTGTAGAAATGAATTAGTTTTTATTCGTGAATTCGTAGAACCGGTTTAACGACTAGAGACAGACTACCGATATTGCAATTTTTTTCAAAAAAAAAAATGTGAAGTATTATAAATTGGTCAATTTTCTTCCTTCTATAATATAACGATAGAAACGAGCAGTGGCGAGGAGAAGCGATACAATTTTTTTAATGTTTTTTTTTTTTTTTTTTTTTTGAAAAATGGCATATATGCTCCAAGGTACTACTTAAAATTAAATTGATGAGGAAATAAATAATTGGGAATATATTCTCAAGAAAAAGAACAACTCTGACGGGTTATAATCAAAAATAGGCACGATTTCGAAAATTGGTCAATTCTTTTCATTTTCAAAAAAAAGGGGTGATCAAAGGTCACTTAAAATTCATTTGAGGGGAAAGGGGAAAATAAAAAATAAAAGAATTTTTTCTCATAAAAAGAACAATTTTTGACGTATTTTTTTTTTATAATCAAAAATAGGCAAGATTTCGAAAATTGGTCAATTCTTCTCATTTTTCGAAAAAAGGGGGTGATCAAAGGTCACTTAAAATTCATTTGAGGGGAAAATAGAGGGGGAAATGAAAAATAAGAAATTTTTTTCTCATAAGAAGAACAATTTTTTGATGGGTTATGTCATAATCAAAAATGGGCAAAATTTCGAAAATCGGTCAATTCTTTTCATTTACTAAAAAAAGAGGACTAGAGGCCACTTGAAATTCAAATAAGGGAAAAATACTGTGACAACATTTCTAAAAGTCGTAAAAAATTAATTTTCATTGAAATGTAAACATTTAAAAAGTCTAAACAAATTTTGAAATCAAAATAAAAAAATAATAAAAAGCAAAATACATACATATTATCTAGAAAATGTCTGACAAAATGTTTAAAAAAATTTATCCAATTTTGAATTTGAAAAAAATAACCAATTTACTTATACATTTTTGAAGAAAAAAAATCCAAGTTTTAGGTAAAATGTCTGACAAAAATATATCTTTCAAGTTATCGAATATTGAAAAAATCCAAGTTTTAAAATGTCTGACAAAATTTCAAAAATTTATCCAAATTTAAAAAAAAGAAAATCCAGGTTAGAATGTCTAATAAAATATCTATGAGTTGGATAATTTCGAAAATAAATTCCATGGAAACATGAAAATTAATAATTTTGAAAAAATTCAAGGTGTTAAAATGTCAGACAAAATGCCAAAAAGTCGATTTCCATGCGAATGTGAAAATTTAAAAAAAAATGACACATAGTTAAATTAAAAAAAATGTCAATTTCATTAAAAAAAATTCTTCCAACCATAGAAATTTAAAAAATATTAAAATTAAATTTTTTTACAAGTTTTAGAATAGGCACACAAAAGTCTTTCGTCCAAAATGTATAAATTTGAAAAGTCATCAATTTTTCAAAAAATTTCACTGACAAAATACTCAAAAGTTTTTCGTCCATCACCCCCGCAATCTGGTTTCAGAATTTCCTGTAGGTATTTTGGAATTGTTTTTTTCGATTTTTATCATCGTATTAAAACAGGGAATTTTTTCTCGTAAAAATAAATAACTTTGGAGAAAAGACGAAAAATTCTGAAAATTCGGTACCTAATTTTTCATTGTTTTTCAAAATGGGAAGCTTGGAGCCACCACTTAAAATTCAATTAGGAAAAATGGAACAGAGAATAATTTTTTTTTTTTTTGCTTTTTGAAAAGTCGAGGGCACCCCAAGGTACAACTTGAAATCAAGTTGAGCAGAAAATAGATAATTGGGGATATATTCTTATGAAAAAGAACAACTCTTATGAGTCATAATCAAAAATAGGTAAGCTTTTGAAAATTGGCCAATTCTTTTCATTTTCTAAAAAAGAGATGTGACCAGAGGTCACTCAAAATTCATTTGAGGAGAAATTAAAAAAAAATTCATACAAAAGCAATTTTTATGGATTTTAATTAAAAATACCCAAGATTTTGAAAAATCGTCAATTATTTTCATTTTTTAAAAAAAGATGACCAGAGTCTGCCAGAAATTCAGTCAAAGGAAAAATTGAAAAATAAAATCTCATAAAAATAGGTAAATAACATGAAGGAAGAAAAAAAAGAAAATTCTGAAAATTCGGTAATTTTTCATTGTTTTTCAAAGTAGAAAAGGAACAGAGAATACTTTTTTAATTTTAAAAAATGCAAAAATTTTGCTAATTTTTTTTTTTTTTTCTCTCTTTTTGAAAAGTTGAAAGTACCTTAAAGTACAACTTGAAATCAAGTTAAGCAGAAAATAACTAGATAATTGGGGATATATTCTCATGAAAAAGAACAAACTGTGATGGGTCATAATCAAAAATAGGCAAGATTTTGAAAATCGGTCAATTCTTTTCATTTTCTAAAAAAGGGAATGACCAGAGGTCACTCAAAATTCATTTGAGGAGAAAATAAAAAAAAATCATACAAAAACAATTTTTATGGATTTTAATTAAAAATACCCAAGATTTTGAAAAATCGTCGATTATTTTCATTTCTTTTAAAGAAATGACCAGAGTCTGCCAGAAATTCAGTCAAAGGAAAAATTGAAAAAAAAATCTCATAAAAATAAATAACATGAAGGAAGAAAATGAAATAATATTTGAAAATTCAATAATTTATCATATTTTTCAAAATGAGAGGCCCGGAAACACTAACTAAAATTTAATTAAGAGAAAAATAAAAAGCAGAGAAATTTTTCAATTTAAAAAAAAAACAAAATTTTAAAATGCCAAATTGCCAAGTGGAAAAAATTTTCTCATTTTTTTTTTTTTTTTTTTTTTTTTTTTTTGAAAAGTCGACAGCGTCTAAAAATAAAAAATAGGGAATTAATTCGCATGGAAATAGATAACTCTGATGGGTTGTAACCCAAAAGGCTAGATTTAAAAATTGATCAATTTTTTCATTTCCTAAAAAAGTGGTTACGCAGGGTTCACTCAAAATTCAGTCAATACAAGGGAAAAATAAAAATAGGGAATTATTATTTCATAAAAAGACACAACTTAAGAGGGGGAGGGTAGACAAAAAATCTCAAAGTCAAAGTCATGGGCAACCTCTGTAATGAGATGGTTAGACTAAAATTTTCCCAACTTCCTCACATTTTTTTTTTGGCCAAAATTTCATTTGCTTGGAGGATGAAAGCCTCAAAATCTCCAGATCCTTCATCTCTAGAAATGACCATCACAGATACGAATGGAATCCCCCAATCAACATCGAAACTCTCGTTCTGAAATATCCCAAAATTTTCAATATTTTCCCCCTTCCTTCATGATTTCCATAGGCTATTGTTACATTAAAAAAATCCTCACAAAATGAATGAGGATGATGACCTTTACACGTCCAACATTTCGTACACGTGAGTTTTTTTCTAATCTGTCAAATACTACGCGCAAAAAATCAAAATTAACGTCGTATATATATAAAAACAAGTTATAAAGATCGTAGCCGAACTAAATCCATCTTTGCCAAAGCCACGAGTACGTATTGCTTCACCATTGAAAAAATTCTAGCCGCCAAATTCATACGCTAATTACAATTGAGTATTAGACATCGCTCGGTTCGTATTTACGCAATAATGGCGATAATTAATGAAGCAGCGAGAGAGTGAGATGGACAAACGTCGAGATTATTATTACCATAGAGTAACGTAACCGTTCAAATATTCTCCATACACTTGACCTTGGTTATTGAATCTGACAATGCAGCGTCAGCCAGCTCGAGTACTGCACGAGAGGAGGGTATTTTTGCGATATTACTTGCGCCAGGGGTATGGGCACGAGCACAGGCGTGAGTAATTGAGTACTTGTCTTGTGTGTGAGATGAGTGTACTTGAAATAATACTCGTGTCGTATTCATAGGTATCTTAAGTAGCCGATGGCGAGTACACCTCTGTACCTCTGTCATCTGGTTCTTCAGAAAACTAGTTCCATCGATGTCTATTCACGTCTATTCAGTTGCACACTGGCGGCGGTCGTTGCCGAAATATATTAAAATGTACTCGTTCGATTCGCACTCGCCAGATACTATACGTGAATTGTTGCTCCAGCTGGTGGTCCAACAGCCACCACCGGTGTACATAGTACACTGTTGGAATCTCGAATCGGTTTTGAAATTCAAATTTATCACCAACCACGGTGATGAAGAGTACTCGTATTTGTATGTACTTCTGACTCTTTACTAAATTCATCTCGCGTGCCTTGTGCTTGTTGTAGAACGATGACTAACGATAAATCCAAGTACGTATGTACGTTGAGCGAAAGGGCGCAGAAATTGGCCAAACAGGAGCTCCGAGAAGACGATCAGACCAGACAGTTCGCGTTGATTCAGATGCGAGAATGGATTAAGAAGAATCCTCGAATTGTACATTGTCGAACTGGTTCGTATGGGCAAGATGAATTACCAATGTTATGTTACACTCTCGTATACTTATTCATCTTGATACCGGTTAATTGAGCTGCGACGTTGTATTTGTATATCCGGCAGATGATAGTTTCTTGCTGAGGTTTCTGCGAGTGAAAAAATTCAGTTTACCTATTGCACAAGAAACACTCGAAAGGTATTTACTTCTTCGTCATGTCTACGGTACTTTGATGTTTCATAATTTGGATATCAAGGATCCGGTAATGGAAGAGTTGTTGCATCTGGGGTACGTATTTGCTATTCGATCGCTTGAAAAAGAGTCATTTTAATTAATATCGTACATTTTTTCATTTCTTTTTCAAATGAAAAAATTTTTTCCAAAAAAAGGTACCTGTTTGTAACGCCGAAACGAGATAAGTACGGTCGACGGATTATCATAGCTAGACCAGGTACGCATTATTACAAAATTTAAACCAACTTGGGACATACTTTTACACCAGAATTTAAAAAAAAAACTAGTGTCCAGTTAGTTTGCTCAATTTGTTTACATGGACGAGGATCATTTTTGCTGAAATTGTACGAAGTCCAATACCGCAGATACTTTATATTCAAAATTGTAGGGGAGAGAGGGTCCAATCGAAATTTTTGTAATAACCAAAATTATTTCTAGGACTCGAAGTTACAACTTTTTTTTGAACATTTTTTCAATTGGACCCCTAGCTTCGTCAGTTTTTAATAATTCAAGTATCTAAGTCGTATTATGCGAAATTGGAGGAGAGGGGAGGGCCCAATCGAAATTTTTGTAATAACCAAAATTATTTCTAGGATTCGAAGCTACAACTTTTATTTAAAATTTTTTTCAATTGGGCCCCTAGCTTCGCCAGTTTTCAATAATATAAGTATCTAAGTCGTATTATGCAAAATTGGAGGAGAGGGGAAGGCCCAATCGAAATTTTTGAAATAACCAAAATTATTTCTAGGGCTCGAAGCTACAAATTTTGTTTGAAAATTTTTTCAATTGGACCCCTCCCCTACAGTGGGGATGAAATCATGGAATGGGTTCAACTTGAGTTTTCGAAAATATAGTCATTATGAAATAGAATTTTCAATTTTTCACTCATAACAAAAAAATTAAGAAAAGTCATTCTTTAAAATTATGAAGAAAAAATTCAATCTTGAAAATTTCTTAAAATAAATTTTTTAAATTTTTTAAAATTTAATTCTTGAAAATCAAAAAAATCTTCAAGTAAAGAACAAAATTCAACCTTGTAAAATTGAAAAAAAATTAGTCAAAAAATTTACACAGTTTCTCTATTTGCGAAAATTCAGGGAAAATCTACCTAAAATTGAAAAAAATGCGATACGTTGAAGAATTTGACTAAACCAATTTCTATGAAAATTTATCATAAAAAAAGAGTACCTAAATAAAGATTCGGTATTCTTAAAAAATTAAAAATATTTTAAAAAATACCCAATTTTTATTTTTGAAAATTTATGAAAAAACATTCAAAAAAAAAAAATTAAGAAAAGTCATCCTTAAAAATTATTTGGAAAAATTCAATCTTGAAAAGTTTTTAAAATGCATTTATTTTTTAAAAATTTGTAGAATTCAATTTTTGAAGATTAAAAAAAAATTCCAAGCAAAGGAAAAGTTCAACCTCGAAGTATTAAAATAAAATAGTGTAAAAAATTTACACAGTTTGTATTTGCGAAAATTCAAGGAACATTCCAAAAATAATTGAAAAAAATTCAATATGTTGAAGAATATGACTAAACAATTTTTTTGTTAAAAATTTGTCAATAGATAAAAATTAGTAGGTAAGTAAAATTTCGGAATTGTACAATTTAAAAAAATCTAGTTTTGGAAAGTAGGAAAAAATCACCTCTAAAAAAAAAATAGAAAAAATCTATCTTGAAATTTTTTTTAAAAAGTAACAAATACCTACCTATAATTATCATGTTTTAAAATTCGAGAAAAAATTATTTTCTCTAAAAATTGAAAAAATTGAAAAATCTGATTTTTGGAAATTTAAGAAAAATTATGAACCTACCTATAAAAAATTAGAAAAATTTATTCATGAAAAATAAAAAAAAATATTAAGAAAATTACCTACTCAATTTTTATTTTTGAAAATTTATGAAAATCATTCCAAAAATTGAAAAAATTCAATTTTAAAAATTTGACCAATCTCATTTTTTGAAAATTTATTGAAACTAAAATTTGGGAAAATTTTGAAAAATGTTATTTTTGAAAATTAAGAAAAGTTAATGATGCATTTCGAGATCTTTTCATTATTTTAGGAAATTTTTAAAAAACATGTAAAACGAGCATCACAGATCAGCAAGGTTTTTGAGGTTTTTGAAGCATTTTTAGTTGATAATGGGAGGGGTTTGGATCCAAAAACACTCTCTTTAAATACGCCACTGCTCCCCTAATTTTGAAAAGTATCTACCTGATGTTATGTGAAATTGGAAGAGAGGGAGGGATCCAATCGAAATTTTTGTAATAACCAAAATTAGTCCCAAGACTTCAAGCTACAACTTTTGTTTGAAAATTTTTTCAATTGGACCCCTATCTTCACTTTTTTTTAATAATATAAGTATCTAAGTCGTATTATGCAAAATTGGAGGGAAGGGGAGGGTCTAATCGAAAACTTAATAACAACCAAAATGTTTTCTAGTACTTCAATCTACAACTTTTGTTTGAAAAAATTTTCAATTGGACCCCTCACCAATTTTAAAAAAGTATCTACCTGATGTTATGTGAAATCAGAGGAGAGGGAGAAATCCAATCGAAATTTTTATAATAACCAATATTATTTTTAGGATCTTAATCTACAACTTTTATTCGAAAATTTTTTAAATTGTCCCATTCCTCCCTTACTCCTCTAATTTTTAATTAGTATCTTCGGAGTGTTATGCAAAATCGGTGGGAGGGAGGGCTCCAATCGAAAAAATTTTCAAACAAAAATTATAGCTTGAAATCCTAGGAATAATTTTGGTTATTACAAAAATTTCGATTGGACCCCTCCCTCCTCTAGAATTTTGAATCACAAGTATCTGTGTAGTATTGGACTTATTCAAATTTAACAAGGATCCATGTCCATGTAAACAAATAATTGAGTAAACCAGACACTAACATTGAAACATCGTTATTGTTTTGAAAATTTTTGTATTTCGTAAAAATCGAATTAAATTTACTAAACAATCACGCACACGCTTTTGCTTATTCATCTAAATTCAGATGCTGACAATGCATTTTCGATTGAATTATGTTTCGAAAACATTCGTATTACTTCGAGTAATTTCGGATTCGCTCGCTCCACTTGAAATTTGAAATTTATATTTTATACTGGTTCCGAATAATTCGAATTTCGAATCGAGTGAAATATCAACACGCGTCAATTCCAGAATAAAATATGATTCGAACTAAAACCAAAGTATTTTGCATCTGTTGCATTCCACTTTTAATTTCGATTTTCTTCGGCGCATTCTTAACTATATTCCTAATCTCGTTGTACAGTTTGTACAATAGACAAGAATTTTAAACTATCCTAATAATTCACGATTCGAATCATTATTTCGCAGGCGTATTCGATCCTTATAAATATACGAACGCGCACATGTGTCACTTTCATGCGATCACATACGAAACGTTGATGGAAGATGAAGAAAACCAAGTCGTAGGTTATGTACATTTCGCGGACGGTGACGGATTCTCGTTTCCTCATTTAACGCTGTTTACTCCGCGAGAAGCAGTCAGAATAGTGAAAAATGGCGAAGTAAGATGTCATTTTTTAGATTAATTCGGCGCTCGAACTGCGTATAATAATTCGATTCTTCGACCACAGCGGGTAATACCGATGCGTCATAAAGAAGTACACGGTATAAATGTTCCTGCTGGATTAAAATACGTCCTCGACTTCGGAATGTCCTTGGTTTCCGAAAAAATTCGCAAAAGAATTAAGGTACAGTATCGAACACTTATCTTGACATCTTTCACTCAGACCATTCGTATAATGTAATATTCCAACGAAAAATCATTCGTTTGCTGTTCGCAGCTTCATAACAATCTACAAGAAGTACACGAACGCCTGGATAGATCTCTCTTACCCAAAGAATACGGAGGAGATATGCCAATGGCGGAGATGATTCGTAAGTATTTCAGATTCGTTAATTAATCCTCGCTGAACCACCGTCGACTCGTAATACGTAACCACGTGCTTTTCAGAATTATGGAAGGAGGAGTTATATAAACGTCGAGATATTCTGTTAACCAACGACGACATGGCTGTTAAACTTGAAATGTATAATGAGGCTGCGAAAGAGGGTCGCGTTTCTGCGTTGAAAAGTGGATGCGGAATAGGAGTTCAAAACGACTGCACAGATTATGTTACCGGTAGCTTCAGACAGCTGGCTGTAGACTAAGCAGAATTTCCAGCACTACTACGAACTATACCATTAGTGAACACTTCTATATAATATTTTGCCTTCATTTCTATCGCTTTCAATTTTTTGTATCTTTTGTAATCTACTTTATATTCGCGACAAATAAATATTTTGTATATACGAATAAACCACGTAAATACGTATTAGAAAAATAGGAGGCAAATCCAACTCACCGAATGGTCAAGGTTTGCATTCGTAATGATAAGCTTCGAAGGTTTTGAAATCTCTCCAAGTTGGCGGGTAGCAATCGTACGAATGTTTTCCACAATGTTTACAAACGCTGGTGAAAAGCGACAAATAGCTATTCAGCCAAGACTGTAAAGATAAAAAAAAAATTATTAAAAAAACACTTTGGGTGTTGTTATTTCCACCAGCCTGGGTGAGTATGTTGCTCGGATTTGTAATTCGAAATTGAAGGGGAGGGATGGCTCCAATCGAAATTTTTGTAATATCTAAAATTATTTCCAAGACTTTAAGCTACAAGTTTTGTTTGAAATTTTTTTCAATTGGACTACCTTCGCAATTTTTTAATAATACATACAAGTGTCCAAGCCATTATGTAAAATTGGAGGGGAGGGAAGGGTCTAATCGAAAATTTTATAACAAAAATGATTTCTTGGACCTCAATCTACAACTTTTGTTTGAAAAAATTTTCAATTAGACCCCTTTGCCAAATTTTGAAAAAGTATCTACCTTATATTATGTGAAATTTGGGGAAAGGGAGAGATCCAATCGAAATTTTTATAATGACCAAAATTATTTTTAGGATCTTGCCCTACAACTTTTATTTGAAATTTTTTTTAATAGGTTCGTTCCTCGCTCACTCATCTGAGATTTTTAATTAATATCTTCGAAGTGTTGTGTAAAATCAGTGGTGAGGGGGGGGGGTCCAATTAAAAAAAACTTCAAACAAAAGTTATAGCTTGAAGACCTAGGAATAATTTTGGATATTACAAAAATTTTGATTAGACCCCTCCTTTCCCTCCAATTTTGAATAAAATTAATGTCAATCGAAACTTTAAAAAAATATTCCAAGTCCAGAGATTCAGTTGATTCATCTCTATGAACTACTCACCCAGGCTGGTGGAAATAACAACACCCAAAACGAATGAGAGAAAACCCTATTTTGATTCTTACCAAAAACGATTTAACAGCTATTTCGTGAAAGCTGGGCATGGCGAAATGAAGCGTCGCTGCTTGCGCGTGTTCGGTTATACGACGAAAAACATGATATCTCGATTCGGTCATTAAATCGGCCGGCGTATCGCAAGATTCGGTGTATCCTTTTATCACGACCCATTCTATAATAAGACCTCTGAATGCAATCATCGCTTGGAGTACTTTACCTAAAGTAACCTATTTTACAACATTCGTTCATTAATTGAAAGCTTTCGGGTTGAAACCATCGAGGTGATAGGTTGAAATTTTACTTGAATCACGGTATTAGTAGAGAAAGATCTGCTAATTGAAATATTCATGTCGTTGAACAAACGATCCACGCTGTTGATAAAGTTGTCCATTTGCCTGTAAAATTCAAATACAAAATATGATTCGAGATTAGATGATTTCAAAATGACGTACTCGCATCGTTAGCAATCCGTACTTACAGAGAAGAAACATTGGGCGAAGTACCAAGCGGTCGTTTTCGTTTATTAAAACTGGAAGTAAAGAGCAGCGATTTCTTCAAAGAATTTGAATTCAAAATGGAATGCGCCAGAGTACTGTATTTATGCACCTGTTGAAGTAAAATTCAAATAATGAATCATTGTTACATTCGAAATGTACAAAATATTTCTATTCTATCGAATCGATTTCGTTACTTTATCAGTCCATTTATGACTCCGTACTAAAGGACTGTACAGGTTTTGCTGGTCCGTGCTACTTTCTTGAGCGAGATAACTGCTATTCGATAACATCAAACTTCCAGCCGGTACGTTGATATTATTCACCGTTTGTTCCAATTCCCTGCATCGTCAACGGATTCTCATTAATGTAACGAAAAATTAAACCATTATTCGAGATCGGTGATTACCTGTAACGTTGATTGATAGCACTCAACATATTCTGGATTTCGGCGATGAATTCGCGCCCTTCTTCGCCGTGTTCTTCTCTAACTCCGGCGCTCAAAGTTGAAAACAAGTTGCCGACTTCCAGACGTAACACTTTAACGGCTGATAGAGCCATGCACATCGGATTGGAGTCCATTTTATCAATATGAGATAATTCTTTTGGAAGACGATGCCGTAAAAAGCTGTAATTGAGAATCAAACAATCACTAACATTACGAATACGAACAACTAACAGAAGATGCACGATGAAGATTCACTGTTTATGTTGATACCCACTCACACAAAGACACATACAGCCACGATGGTAGAAAATTGAAAACAACGTTAGCTCTTTGCGTTTCGCATATATCTAAAATTTCACTGTTTTTAAACTGATTTTTTAATCATGAAAATGAAAATTATGAATAATGGAAAAATTGTAGGTGGAAAGCTCATGAAATCAGCTTTCTAATGAAGTATTTACATTGCAAATACCTTTAATATTTTTAAAAATATGGCCTTATCAGTTCAAATATTTCGTGAACATTCAAGCGACCAACACGATTTCGGCCGTGTTATTCATCTTGAAATTTGGTTTTGTTAAAAAAGCGCTAGGATCGCTATATAAAATCAAAGAATTTCATTGAAGTAAATTTTCGTTTTTTATCTTTTACGTACCAATTTTCTCTCTTCCTTCAATAATATTGTCATTTCAATCAATAAAAAGCATAATTACTTGACAATATAGTATAAAAAATTGAAAATATACTACTGGAAACTCCAATGGGGACAAGTGACCCCGACAAAAGCGCTCTTTCAGCGGCTCGGCATGAAACTATTCTCAGACTTTCGACCGATCGTCATGTCTTCGACCAATCAGAGGGCGAATCACGCGACGATTAGTCGAAAACCTGGAATTGGTTTCATGCCGAGCCGCTTAGAGAGCGCTCTTCTTGGGAGTCAAATCAAAAGCACAGAGTTTCCAGTATTATATAAATGTAAAGTAGGGTAAGGACGCCACTTTTGGCCAGGGTCCCATCTTTGGCCAGGTCCAACTGTTTTTGATTATAAATAAGTTTTATGAAGTGATAAAAGAGCGATTTTTTTTTTTAAATGGACAGTAGCAATACTGCTCTTTTTTGAGTATAATCAAATACTTTAAATTAATAATACTGGAAACTCAATGCTTTTGATTTGACTCCCAAGAAGAGCGCTCTCTAAGTGGCTCGGCATGAAACTAATTCCTGGTTTTCGACTAATCGTCGCGTGATTCGCCCTCTGATTGGTCGAAGACATGACGATCGGTCGAAAGTCTGAGAATAGTTTCATGCCGAGCCGCTAAAACTGCTAAAAGAGCGCTTTTGTCGGGGCCACTTTTCCCCATTGAAGTTTCCAGTATTATTAATTTAAAGTATTTGGTATAATTCCGATTCGGCATTACCAGTGTTGTATTTCTGTATAAATTTATTTTGTTTCGTCCTTAAAAAAAACTGCAGTTTCTTAGAAAAAAACTTAAGAAACCTCTCAACAAAAAAATCTTATTTTTTGGGCAATAATAGACGGAATTTACCCGGGTAAGGTTTTTACTTATAGAAGAATGTACATTAACCTCAAAAAAATTCAAAAAATAAAATTTTTGCCATTTGAGTAATTTTTTTGGACCATGGCCAACTTAGGATAGCAAAAATTGGCTCTGCTCCATCTTTAGAAGGAAAAGGGCAATTCCATCTATGGCCAGGTTATTCAGTCGACTTGAGAATGGAAAAATACTACTGATTTATTCCCTAAAAATGTTAACAATAATTAAAATGTTGGTAATAGGAAAGAATAAATTGTCCGTCGTCTTAAAAAAATATTTTTTCTCTGAGTAGATTATCAATAGTCTATTTTTCATGTAGAGAGACATGGTCAAAGAGGGGATGGCCATAGATGGAAAACCATGGCCAAAGAGGGAGGTTTTAGGTCATTTCTTAGATATTGCCAAATACTTTAAATTAATAATACTGGAAACTTCAATGGGGAAAAGTGGTCCCGACAAAAGCGCTCTTTTAGCAGTTTTAGCGGCTCGGCATGAAACTATTCTCAGACTTTCGACCGATCGTCATGTCTTCGACCAATCAGAGGGCGAATCACGCGACGATTAGTCGAAAACCTGGAATTAGTTTCATGCCGAGCCGCTTAGAGAGCGCTCTTCTTGGGAGTCAAATCAAAAGCATTGAGTTTCCAGTATTATTAATTTAAAGTATTTGATATTGCTATATAGTGAACACTGAATTGAAGTTATAAGCTCGTGAATGATATTATCCAACTTTACACATCCCAAGGATTCGTTTGATATATATATATATATATATATAAGCATGTCTAATTTGATTCTTCTATTTTTAAATGAATTTTGAGTTTTTGACACGACCTTCTACACTTAACAGCCCGAAGGGGACCCTGGACAACCGTAGAAATTATTTGATCAAATATGCATGTGGCAACGTCGCATTGGCGTTATCACAACCAACGAAGCGACTGGAAATCAGTTGCAGCAACCCTATGCATGGAAGAAAAAGTGTTCCTGCGGGGAAAAATGTCAGTGCGTGTATATTACGAATGTGAAATCTCTCTACCGTGTACTGTAGAGGCGTAGCGATGACGCGGTGAGTGTGGAAATATCTGGTTTTGCTCCTCGTCTAATTTACGTATGGTGATATCTTAACAAGTTAGAGATTTTGCTGTTAGCTCATATGAAAGGAGAGATTTCATACAATCATTCAAGCTTTAGTTAGTGAATTGAGAAGCACAATTTTGAATTTTTGATGCATTTAAATTTAATTCGTTGAATAATAGAATGAATGAATAAAGAAAAAATTGATTTAATTATATTAAATTAATGAATTTAATTATTTAGTAAAAAAGCTTAAGATATTTTTAAAAGACAAAATGACCCTAAAAATTTTATATAGGTAATCTTCTATTTATATTTATTTGGGGTAAAAAATTGCAGAAAATTGATTTACGTTGCGTAAAATGCGAAAAAAGTCGGGTTTATATTTAGAACTATTTGTGTATTTATATATTCAAGGTATGTATTTTGAATACACCCCCCTCTAACAACACCCCTAATTCAAACAACTACTTCTACTATAGCTAGATAGTTGTTTTTTTTTATTGAAAGTTTTTGATGAGTACATTACAAAATTGGTATAAAATAGGGCAACTGTGGTATGGGGATCCCAAATTTAGGTAGGGGGTGCACAAAATTTTCAAAAAGTATTTTTTTTTAAATCGTATTCTTACTACATATTATACAGCCTGTGAATTTCTTTATTCCCATACAGTGATGGGCAGATCCGGACCTAAAAAAGATCATTGGATCTTTAGATCCAAGATCCGGATCTATGATCTAGATCTTTTGAAATTTTTGGATCTGATCTATGATCTATAGATCCTTTTTTTTCCAAAAAAAAAGATCCAAAAAAGATCCTATAATTTTTTTTATTACATTTTTTACCATAGTGTGTAAATGGATAAAATGATTCGTATACTTCAATATTTCAATTCCTCAATCACGAAAATATAAATAAAATGACACTTCGTATTGGTCACACTAAAATTACTCACAGCCATCTTTTTTTTTTTTTTTTTTTTAAAGGGACCCCAATCCCAAAATCAAAACGGGTGGGGCGAGTTTATTCACGCGTTTAAAGGACATTCTTAATTAAATGTACAACTTAGCCCCCAAACCTCTGGTGCCTAGTGGCTTATTCAGAGGAGTGGGGGAACTAACGCGTAAATTAACGAAATTATACTATTGCCTATTAATAAGAGGAATCTACCTTGGCGAAAACCTCCCCCGCGGAAGGGAGGGAAAACCTTAAAGAATACGAAAAATTATCAAAAAATTGATAGGATAATCGTATTTAAAAATTTTTATGAAATTACAGAATCCAAAAAAAAATCCAAAAATTGATAATACAAAAAATCGTTTAAAATTTACTTATTTAACAGAAACGAAAAAAAAATTACAAAAATTAGATTTTTATAGAAATCAAAAAATTTAATGAATCAAAATAATACGAAAAATGATCAAAAAATTGGTAGAATAATCGTAGTTTAAAATTTTATGTAATTACAAAAACCAAAAAAAAAAAATACAAAAATTAACTTTTAATCAAAATAGAAAAATTTATTAAATCAAAACAATACGAAAAATTAAAAATTTATAAAATAATCGTACTTGAAAATTTTATGGAATTACTGAATCAATAAGAAAAACAAAAATTGCTCGATTTATCGAAATTAGAAATTAAACTTTACATAATATTTTAAACAAATATCGAGTTTTTTTTGTCAAGTGAGAGGTCTTTCTCAAAAAATTTAAAAAATTTAAAATTAGAATTTTGTTCAGCAATTTTTTTACTTGAAAAAATAAAATAAGATAAAAATTGAGATTTTATTCTCAAAACAAAAAAAAATTATTTCCCAAAAAATAGTTTTTAGGTTTTTTTTACTTCAAAAAGTAAAAAAGAATTATTCAAAAAGCGAAAAAAAAATTTAATCTAAGAAGATTAATAGATTCTTTTTTCAGGAATTCAAAAAATTTGTATTTTTTTCCCGTTGAAATTAAGTGATTTTTTTACTCCAAAAAATGAGACTTTTGTCAAAGAAATTAGTTAACCCCCTCCCCAATCAGATTTTTTCTTTGAAAAAAATTCGTAAGATTCGTTTCTCAAAAAAATCAATTTATATTCATTTACAGAAAACTAAGAGATTTTTTCGCTACAATAAGAGACTTTTCCTTTAAAAATTGAGATTTTTTCTCAAAAAAATTACTTGGAGGTCTTTTCTTCTGCAAAAATTTCAAAGATTTTTCTTAAATTGAGAATTTTTTTATCAATTGTTTCAATTTCAAAAAAACTAAGAAATTGTTTACGCTAATTCCAAAATGTTGAGATATTTTAAATTTCAAAAAAATACAAAATGGGCAATTTTCCCCCAAAAATATATTCAGAAATGTGAGATGTGTGGCACAAAAAAAAATTGAAGGGTGTCTACCTTCTTTGCTTCAATTTTACAAAGAAATAAATCTCACGACTTTTTTGCAGAAAGAAATCACTCAATTTTTTTTCATTCCCTTGGGATAAACATATTCCCACATTCTTGAAGAAAAATAAAATAATTCTCACAATCAACATTGCAAAATTTTCAATTCGCCTCCCCTTGGAGATAATACCAAGATACCAAAGCAAGTTTTTTAAGTTTCCGGCCATGGTTAAATCAAAACTGCAGTTACCTTTTGCATACCGCCCCTGCTCTCCCCATCATTGCTACAAAATTAGATACTTGTATTTTGGGAATGTAAGGAATTTCACAAGTGAAACGAAAATAATTATCAATCATTTTTTCAACTTGCTATTTAAACTTTCAGAAGTGCTCGAAACTATTTTAAAAAATGGGAAAATAAATTTATCACAATTTTTGATTTCTTCGTGAAAGTGTTAACCCATACCAGGTTGCGTCATAAATTTTAGGAAATATCCAAAAATCGAATCATTGTAGGCTTAAAACTCTAAAAATGTTCAAAAAAAAAAATTATTTCGTTTTTTCATTTTTTCGTTAAATAATTAATTTTGACATGTTACCGGATATTTTTTTGAAAATGTTCAAAAATTGACTCGATGTCATGCTCAAAAACTTCAAAAAATGCTCAAAGAAATTTTCATTTCAATTTTTGATTTTCTTGTGAAATTTTAACCCATTTTAATAATCGCATGATATTTTTATGAAAATATTCAAAAATCAACTCAATTTTACGCTTAAAATTTTCAAAAAATGCTCAATAATTTTCTTCACTACAATTTTTGAATTTTTATTGGCCGCAAGGTCACTTTTGAAAAATTATACGAAAATTCATTTTTCGTAAAATTAGAGGGGTGAGGGGTCTAACTTTAAAATTCGACTGCGGTTCATTGTGCCTAACGTATATGTTATGTATATAGCAAAATTATTATTCGTGTGTACGTATAATGCAAAATTGGAGGGGAGGTAGTGGTCCTATCAAAATTTTTGTAATAACCAAAATTGTTCTAAAGATGTTATTAAACAACTTTTGATTTAAAAATTTTTCAATTGGGGGCTTAGGTACAGAGGTAGAGAGATTTTTGGAAAGGAAGGTGGGCCCACTCTATCCAAAAATCTCTTCAGCTCTGTACCTAAGTCCCCAATTGAAAATTTTTCCCAACAAAAGTTATAATTTTGATTATTACAAAAATTTTGATTGGACCACTCCTTCCCCTCCAATTTCGCATTTCACCTATGAAAATCGCATACGTATAATGGAAAATTATTCTACATGCATATGTATAATGCAAAATTGGAGAAGAGGGAGTGGTCCAATCAAAATTTTGGTAATAATCAAAATTATAACTTTTGTTGGAAAAAATTTTCAATTGAAGCCTTAAAAAAGTTTTTATAAAATTTTTATTTTTCAAAAATTTTTAATTTCTCAATGGATTTTTGACATTTTTTCAAAAAAAAACACGTAGCCCATCATCAAAAAATTCCATTTTTTGTTCAAAACTCAAGAGATATTTTCCGTCATTCAATAATTGAATTTTTGAATTAGCCCACTAATTTGTTCTTTTTTCCATTTTCTAGTTTTTGATAGGATATTTCTCATACCTACCTTTTGGGAATCAAATTTTCTTTTAATTATCATCATTTTTGAATCGGATACACTTCTCGGTCGCCCTGTATCAACACTCACACATAGACACACATGTCGAACGTCTTTGGAAAACGAAAAGTTAAATTTGGTAATTTTGCTAAGCATTTTTGAATCGGATACACTTCTCGGTTAACTTGTATTAATACTCACACATAGACACACATGCAAAACAACTTTGCAGCTTTATTACAGCTTAACTAACGAATTTTTTTAAAATGTCTTTCGCCATAAACCTACCCTGGAACAGGGCCTTTCATTTGAGACATTTCGCAAAAAAATCCATGTATTGGTTCGAGCGTGATGGAGCCTACTTCACTCATTTATAAAGTAAGATAGGCCAGATGTCGAATCATAGCGCCTAAACTGCTGGGCCAATTTCAGTGAGGAAGGTGTCATTGGAAAGGGTTAGACCTCTAGATGTGCCATCAAAAAATACATTTTCAAAAATGTTGAACCTGAGCTCAAAAATTCAAAAAAAATTTAATGCAACATTCGAGCACAGAGTTGAGCAAAACCACTGCATTACATGGCATATGTTTTGAAAGCGAAGTGGGGTTCTTGCATCGTTGCATTGTTTGAATTTCTTCCGACCACGGCGAAGGCTTTCGTCCTGTATGTTGAATAGTATAATAGCTTTTTTGTGTGTGAAGAGAAGAGAGAATAATACCCCACCCCATGTTACCATGTTATTTTCATGTTTTAGCTGAAACTCTTTTTTTTTTTGAATGAGGTGCAATAAAATGTGTAAGGTTACGGAGAGAGCGGGGAAAGCAAAGCACTAATTTCTGGAAAAAGACAGCGTATGGATGAGAGGGAGTCGGAGGTACATGACCGGACACAATAGGATTGTGGTTTCTAAGAATATGTAAAAAAAGGTGAGTGAGAGAATAGCGGCCACGCCGCATATCTAACAGTAAATTGTGAACCTTGAGAAGTAGTTCTAAAAAATATCATGTTAATTTTTTGAGTATGGGGTGCAACGGGATAATTTTGCCGAATGAAAAAAATGTCATATAGAAAATTTTAGATCATGAATACAAATTTATTTTATTCGCTACATTGAACGTTATAATGCTAAAAGAAGTTGAAATTTCAAAAAATTCGTTTACTTATTTTTTCCCGAATAAAGAATTGAAATTATGCGGAAAAAATTAAGGTGACGAAGCCTCTCATCATTAAGCTTTTCCGTCATATTTTTTATTCGCAAGAGATTGATTTCTATAAATTTTTCTAGTCCAAAATTTAAAAAATTAATAATATTATACATTTTTTATTTCTACTTCCACACTTTTTTTTCGATTTGTAAATAATTCGAAAATAAAAAAAATGTTGATTTTTTTTTAAATAATCACAAAAAAATGATTGAAAGTACAAAAATAGAAAATGTAAGTACCTATAATAAGTAATTTTTTTCTAATTTTTATTTTGAAAAATTTATACAAATCGGTCTTCCACGAATAAAAAAAGTGGAAAAGCTCGATGATATGAGGCTTCGAGGCTTCGTTTAACCATTAAAAAAAAAAAACTAAAATCTGAACAGTTCGATTACCTTTTTATGACTTCTTTTGTCTGATCTCATCTTTTTATACTATAGACCTACGTCGTCATTACCGATTTATGATACTTTTTTAAAAATGAAATCCCAATATTCTTCAAGTTTCCATGAGAATCACGATTACTTGCCTAATTCCTGCTTCGCTTTAAAATGAGAGCGAACGGAGCGAACGAAATGGGCGTTTGGAGGCGAAGCTCCCAAGGCGAAGTTCTGAGAGCGAAGCTCCAAGAACGAGCCGGGGGTTGAGCCGCGAAGCGGCCATGGGGCGTAGCCCCTTAGTAAGTAATAAATGCTTGTACAACATGCATTCCGGTAGAATTAAAAAAGCTGAGTATGTTTTTATCGTATGTGTACTCAGAGTGTCAGTGTATTGAATGTTTGGAAAGTTTTCAAAACATTTTTCACTATTAATCATGTATAGCGTTCATTTTTGGGATTTTGAAAAATTTTTTCAGTTTTTTTAGAGAAAATTTGAACTTTGAAGCAGGCTGAATCAAACATTTATAGTAACAAACGTCATTCTTGGTAGGTATCAAATTGACTTAGGGTGAACGGCTGATTGCTGACTACGAATTTTCGCATAGTGGGTGTTGAAAACTTACACCAATGTAAGTAGAAAAAGTATAGAATAGAAAATAATTCGAAATCAACATTTTCAAACCATCTAGTCTTATAGAACTACGTATGCGAAGTTATTCTAGTCATCACATTTTTTTGCAAAAAACGCTTCATCTACTCAATAATTGGCATTATTGAATTTTTGGGATAGGTACGAGGTATAGGATAGAAAAAACTTTGGAATCAGCATTTTAAAACCATTTAGTCTTATAGGATTCAATACGAGGAGTAATTTCAGTTATTATAAATTTTTTCATTCAACGTTATTTTAGGCTTCTAATTAACATTAACAAATTTTTGAAAATTTAAAATCCATAGGCGAACTGCTAAATAAAATTGATTATTGGTAAGAATGGCGTGTTTCTCCTAATTTGAGGTAGTAGAACTTGAATTTTGGATCTGTTTACTCGCAGAATGTAACCCGGTGTTTTTGCACAAAGAAATAGTCCCATCTCCCCTAAAAAAAAATTGAGTGTTAAAAATTCACCAACAGCATTCATCAAGAGTTTATACATCATCATATAAAATTTGAACTCCGTAAGTGGGATAGATTTTCAAAAAATTGATTTTATTCATTCATTTTCAATCGAGCTGTGTTAGAATGAGTTGCTTGAAGTACATATAGTAAGTATGCCTGCATTTTTCAACAAAATCAGACCAACATGCGGGAAATCTAAATTTTTTGATTTTTTTGAATTCTATGATGCTTAAAGAGTTAACATTTTGTGTGATGGTGTATTCACTCTTGACAAATGTTGTCAGTGGATTTTTAACCCGCAATTTTTTTTAGTGGTGATGGGGCTATTTTTTCTGCAAAAACACCAGGTTACATTCTGGGAAGAAACAGACCTAAAATTTGAATTTTACGACCTCAAATTAGAGGAACTCGTCATTCTTACCAATAACCAATTTTATTTAGCAGTTCGTCTATGGACTTGAAATTTTCAAAAATTCGTTAATGTTGATTAGAGGGCTAAAATAACGTTTGAATTTTACGACCTCAAATTAGAGGAACTCGTCATTCTTACCAATAACCAATTTTATTTAGCAGTTCGTCTATGGACTTGAAATTTTCAAAAATTCGTTAATGTTGATTAGAGGGCTAAAATAACGTTAAGTGAAAAAATTTATAATAACTAAAATTACTCCTCGTATCGAATTCTATAAGACTATGGTTTTAAAATGTCGATTATAAAGCTTTTTCTATCCTATATCACGTACCTATCTCAAAAATTAATTAATTCTGATTATTGAGTTGATAAAGCGTTTGTTGCAAAAAAATGTGATAACTAAAATTACTTATAGTATGTTGTTTTATAAGACTAGAGGGTTTGAAAATATTGATTTCGATTTTTTTTTCCTATACTTCTACCTATTTACATTGGTGTACATTTTCAACACTCACTTTGGGAAAATTTGTAATCTGCAATCAGTCGTTCACCCTATGACAATTTGATATCTATCAAGAATGATCTTCGTTACTATACATTTTTTATTCAGCCTGTTTCAAAGTTCCAGAAAAAAAATCAAAAGAAATTTTAAAATTTCAATAAATGAAGGCTATACATGATTAATCGTGAACAATGTTTTGAAAACGTTCCAAACTTCTTTAACATTTCTAATTTTTTGATTAGCATCAGTATTTGGGTGTCCCTTATTTCAACATGGGATTTACCTACTTAGGGATTTTACGGTGAACACTTTAATTCAGAAAAACGGTATTAGGGATTTTACGGTGAACACTTCAATTCAGAAAAACGGTATTCTAAAATAATTCACAGTTCAGGAATTGAAATATATATTTTGAAAGAAGATGAAATCACAAACATAAACGTTTTTACACACACACACACAAATAATAATAAAAAAATTGATTTAAAAATGAATTTTTGTCAGGGGTTTGAAAAATACGGAATTTCGAAGTTGATGTGCTTTATTTTTTCCAATGGTGGAATATCATTTTCTTCCAAAAATTTTTGTTTAATTTTTTAATTTTTTTCCCCCAAACATTATCTTAAACAAAACAGTTTTTGAAATCAAAAATTGAATTTTTGGCGGGGGATTGAAAAACGCGGAATGTTTAAAACTAACACATTTACCAAAATTTGATCGGCTTCAATGTTTAAATTTTTTCTCAACTTTTTCCAGTTGAGAATTTAATCTTTGACCCGAATGTTCAGACGCAGCAATGAAGACAGTGTGACTTTGACTATACTTTAGGAAACAGGGACAAATAATTGTTGAGCAACAAACCAAAATCTGATTTTGTATGTGGTTTTATTTGTAAAAACTTCATTGAAAATGATTATAGAGGTACAACTTAAAGTAGTGCAATTAAAAGTACTGGGTTGTATATGTATAAGTTGCATATTTCTGCATTTAAGGAGAAGACCATTTTCATATTATCGTTCTTTCATCCGTCAATGGTATTGTTGAACGCAGGAAAAAATATACTATCTAGTCTTTATGCTGTGTCTACACCATTGCCCTTTTTTAAAATTAAAGGCGCTTCAGTGACACGCTGCGAAGTTCCTAGTCCCTACATTGAAACAAAATATAAAGATAAACGCATAACGCAACAATTGAATGACGTACTTGCCTACACTGAGTAGTGCTTACTACGCGTCCTAGAAAAATAATAATAAAAAAGGTATATTTTGTATATGAACGCACCCACTGATTTTCTTAATGCGAGAAAGAAGTTTCGTGTTCATTAATTCGATATGTTGGCACTCCATAGCAACATTTCGAGATTCACAGGTTAGGTAATGTGAAAACGTTAAATCAGTAAAAATAGTTTCTACGGTTGTCCGTAGAGCCGGCCGAAGTACGAAACCTGGCATCGCCGCATTCTTTTATCATTGAAGGCTGGTTTTCCGGATTCTCCATAAGACGTAATGTTAATTCATGTCGCAATAACTTGAAAAATATGAACTTGACAAAAAAGTGTAAGAGACCTTTTTTGTAGAGAATTAAAAGAGCTTTCGATTCATATAAGAATTTTTGAATTTTATGGAAAATTTGGATATTTTTAAAAAAATTCGAAAATTCGTAAATCTTTATAAAATTCAAAAATTCTTATATGAATCGAAAGCTCTTTTAATTCTCTACAAAAAAGGTCAATTACACTTTTTTTCAGAGCTGGCGCGACTCAGAGTTTCGAGTGTGAGTCGCGGGAGTCGCATGCGAGCGACTCGGAGTTCGACTCCGAGTTCGACTCTTTTTCACAAGGAGTCGAAAAAAATTTGAAAAAATCGACTCCTCACTAAGAGTCGAACATTAAACTGATTCACGACTCTTCTCAATTTGCGACTCTTTTTTACTCACGACTCTTTTTTCACTTGCGACTCTTTTGATTCACAACTCTTCATATCACGACTCACACGACTCTTTTCATCTCTCAAACTCCCTTTTTCCGCGATTCATGCGTAGTGTAATCTCGTGTGTTGTATTGTAACTGTTGTAAGTTTAGTTTTGATTTCAATTAATTTTCGAATTGTTTCAATTTCGTGATGAAAAACTTCGAAATCTATTTTAAACACACAAGATCTACAAAAGGCAATGATACTGTGGTAAGTATAATTTTTAAATGATAGAAGGGGTTCAATGTTGGACTCAAATTTTGAAAAGACGTTGATTTTACGTAGTTTTTTTACCAATCATAAACCAGATTGGTAATTTTTTTTGTTTTATATTTTAAAAATTCTAGGTTCGCGAACTTACGATGGTTTCTTTCAGTTTTTTTCTTATGTGAAAGATGACAGATCGTTGAAAATTTTTATTTTTATTTTTTTGCTGATTTTTTATTTTTTAATTTAAATTTAATTAAGATTACAAAGTTGAGAAGGAGGTTTCCTCTCTTTTTTTAAATTTTTTCCGTTGTTTTTTTTTCATAAACATTAAACAATGACATTTTTGATGTTATAAAAATGTGAAAAATAAAAATTGTATTTCTTGCATTTTGATTTTTTTATAATTATTTTAATTTAATTTTAAATTAACGTTAGTAACGTTACAAACTTTTTACTTACTTGAAAATTAAAAATTAAAAAATAATAAATTGAAAAAAAGAGTCGTGAGGAGTCGGAAAAAAGAGTCGCGAGGAGTCGGAAAAAAAGAGTCGCGAGGAGTCGGAAAAAAGAGTCGCGAGGAGTCGGAAAAAAAGAGTCGCGAGGAGTCGTTCATTAAAAGAGTCGGACTCATGAGTTTAATCAAATTTGTAAAGAGTCGCAAATTGAAAACTCTTCGACTCAACTAGCAAAGAGTCGAACTAAAAGAGTTCGACTCCCAAAAGAGATGAGTCGCGCCAGCTCTGCTTTTTTTGTCAAGTTCATATTTTTCAAGTTATTGCGACATGAATTAACATTACCTCTTATGGAGAATTCAAAAAACCAGCCTCCAAATGCAATGTTGCCAGATTTCGTACTTGGGCCTGTTAAGTGTAGAAGGTCGTGATTTTGAAGTTCACCAATTCCTTAAAGTGGCCAAAGGTGGCGCTACTAGCCTATTTGATATCATTATCAAAAAATTCTTGTTTTGATCAAAATCAGAAAGACTTTTGAAAGTTGAACTCGATATTACGTCAAATTTACGATTTAATATCATCTAGTTACAAAAGTTTCGGCGATACTAATTCAGGCATGTCAGGAAGCTCCTAATGTACGTAAGTATTCTTTCAGAACTTTCTTTGATAAGATATTACCTATGACATTTGCCCAAAGTAATCATACTCGGTAGTCTCGTACTCGTAGTAGATTAGCGATGTCAATTCTTAATTAATGCGACACTTATTTTCAATTACAGTGATATGATTAAGTTTTCAACGTTTGTGCGGCTGGCGAAAAAGAACTGGGGATCTACATTCGCTCCGATTTTCGTTGTTGCATTCATCGTCGCAGATCAATTCAAAACCGCCGAGTACAGAAAGAAGCAAGCTTTACTCTCCGACTAAAGTTGACGGTCTCGTAGCATCTTTTGCACTACATTATCTACTCAACAGCCATATCGCTTTATATAAATCCGAGAAGAAATACCAAGCGGTACAATGCCTCCTCCTAAAATCCCATTGTCTATGATATGGTATTACCATAAACGTTTATTATTGGTAATTCCTGCCTGGTGTGTCGGTCAATATTTGGAAGATATTGAAAGGGTCCGATTGGTACGATTTCGAGATAAAAGTGCTTTATTCGGAGGAAAGGTAAAACCCAGTGATCCTCCTTCTTGGCCTTAATTTGTTTTAAATACCGATAGTCAGATATAGCGTACTTAAATCGGATATTTCTTACGCTGTGTGTTTTGTTATGTTAAATAAATTTGCTTAAGCAACTAATGAAATTGTCATTTTTTTCTTATACATATTCACCTTCGTGATATCAGGAAATGTTAAATTATCGAGATGAATGAAACGAATACAGTTGTTAACTTATAGCAGAAAAATATATTAGAAAAAGTTGAACAGATACAAAATAACATGACAAATAGGTACAAAAAACAATAATATACTGTTATACAAATACAATTAACAATTTAATAAAAAATACTTGAATCGAAGGGACGGTACAAAATTGAAAATGACGAGGAGAAACGAGAAGCTGAAAAAATGTTACGAGCATACGAGTATTTCATTTCTATCACAGTCACCGAATTAAATAAGAATAAACGTCGAATCAACGACTTCGTTTCTTCTTCACTTTTTCATCAGTATAAGTTGCTTGCATTTTTTCAACGTGCCGAAGCTTTTCTCTCTCTTAAGTGGATGATTGAGGAGAATTTTGATTGAGGGTTGTTGACCTGCACGCATTTCTTCAATTCGACATTGGCTATTATTGCTAGTCGGTTGAATATTTGTACGAAAACAAGCAGGTTTGATAATTTTCGAAGGGTCCAATTTCGCTGAGGTAGGCATAATACTCGTATCTCCTGGATCGGCGCTGCAAGTTGTACTTTCTAAATCAGAATTTTTTTCAATGTGTTTCTTATATTTGTTGAATGTTTTTAAACCTGCGACAGTACACGCGTTTGATTTTGGTTCTCTGTCATCGTATTGCGAAACAACAATTTCTCGTTCTCGTTTTTCGATCAATTTTTGTTTATGAACTAAATTAGTTTCGATAGTATTCAAATAATGCTCTTTACTTTTCAAATCATTTTCTTTCACTTTCAACGCCGTCTCTTTGATACGCAGTAACTTCAATCGGTTGAAGAACTTTTCGTTGTACACCTCTTCGGTGATCTTTTTCGGATCGAAAGAAACCGATGATTGAGGCCTAGCGAAAATATCGTTGATCTTCATCGTTTCGATGTCGTCGTTTACTACATTATATTGAAAATTTTTTCTCGACGAAGCGGATTCTTTACTTATTTCCTCCAATTTGGATTTTGAATAGGCTTCGTAAAACGGTGTAGCATGTCTATCGTAATTGCAAATCACTGTTGGATGATGGATAATTGTTTCCACCGAAGGTCGCAAATTATGATCAAAATTGATCAATAATTTAATCATTTTATCCAAATGTTCCGAATAAAAAGTAGGTAATTCTGTAAATCTGAAAATATTACGAAATTAATCGATCAATTCGAAAATCAAACGTAATTATCATCAAAGGATAATAATTTATGTTTTATACGTACTTGTTTTGCTCATTTTTGATCTTCAATAGTTTTATATTTTTGGCGACGAATGATGATTGTAGAGTACACAGTTCGTGTAACAAGCATCCAAGAGCCCATACATCGGTTTTTTCATTTTTTACTCCGCAACTTTGTTCCTATAAATTTGAAACATGCCCAAATTAATAATATTACTCAACGTATATTAAAGTATAACGATGAAATATTACCGGACTCGGATAGTGAATATTTTCCAACGTTTTCGAAAACGTAATACTTTTCTGTAAAATTTTTTGCAATCCGAAGTCTGTTAATTTGACATTGTAATGTTTATCCAGAAATATATTCGACGGTTTTATGTTTAAATATGTAACTGCTTTATGAAGAATTCCGATCGCTTTAGAAGTTTGGTACAGTACCTTCCATATAAACTTTTCAAGTATCAGCTTCTGATCTCTGTCAAATAAAATCATTCTCATTAGTAATTAAATTTGTTGAGTAAACATTTATTTCAAAAAGAAACACTTACGATTTATGCGTGTTGATCAAAGATTGTAAATCACCGCAATGACAATATTCCATAATGGCATATAGAGTTCCACTCTCTCCGTGAATAATGGTACCATAATAACACACAATATTAGAGCGGCTTGAAGGATTTGCGTCCATCAATTGAATATCTGTCTGTAATTCCTGCGACAAAACGAGTCGTAAGATATCCAAACATTTCAGCAATAAAGATTTATAAACAAGCTTTACCTTTCTATCGTGATTAGACATAGCTCCATAGTCGATTGCTTTCCAAACGTACAGTTTATTCAAAGATTTTCGTTTTACTTTGTAGCAGGTCCCAAAAGATCCGTAGTTAATTATATCTATTACAGAATAATCGGAAATGCTTTCAAAATTTTTATCACTATGAAAACATACCTGAGACATCTTCAGTTCATTCGTGATATTCGCGATTCATGTAAACTTTCAAAGTACAACTTGAACTCGATATATTCATTCAAAAACATTAGTAAATTAGCGAAATTTCGAATTCGATTCGAAGTTTGATTAATCTTATTATATGAAATCTTTTTGATTCAAATGAATTAATCTCAAATTTCAATTAATTTTATTTTTTGATTGTAGTGAATAGTGATACGAAAATTTCCGTTATTTTGAAAAAAAATTAAAAAAATAATAATCAAAAATCGAAGAAAAAACGTAAACAAAACATAAGCGCTCCAAGATTTAGAAATAAGAACTAATCAAGGTGACTGTCAAAAAAAAACCAGGTCACTTTTCTAAAATTTGGGGTTCATTTTATTTTTTATCAATCAAAATCAGAAGCTTGTGATTATTTCGGAATTTCAATTTTCGTATTAATTTTTATTTGCTTCTCAAAATATTGTAATCCGATTAATTTTAATCGTGAAAAATGAAAAAGAAGAAAGTGAAGCCGAAAGCATGGGTCTGTGACCAATGTGGCAAACATTACTCGTTGAAATTTGGTCTGAAACGTCATATAAGTACCGCGCACGAAAAAGTAAAAACTTATGTAAGTACATTTTTCTTTGTAATATTTTCGTTGACATCGTCGATCTCGATGGTTGACATGTTGAGGAATTCAATATTTAATTGCATAAATGGTATTTTCAGTCATGTAAATTCTGCGGAAAACATTTCTTGAGACGTGATGCGGTAAAACGCCACATAATTGTGAGCCACACCGATGATTCTTCCTCGAAAGTCGTAAGTTCCTAAATTTTAATGTAATCATTTCAATTCATTTTTCACACTGTCTTCTTCACTGATTTAATTTGCGTATTAGCAATGCGAAATTTGTGAAAAATGGCTGAAAAACAAAAGCAATTTGAAAACCCATCTATTAACCCATCAACCTGGAAAAAAAAGAAGCTCGAAGAAAAGAAAATACGTCCCGAAACTAGGGAATTATGTTAGTTTGTTATTTTCAATTTACCATTTTATCCTAGTTGTAGAATAATTCATCTATCGTGTTTTACTTATTTTCCCCTAGGAATGTAATGACTGCTCGACAAAATTTTTGTATCGCCAGAATTTGGTTCGACATATACAAGTGAAGCACTTATATCCACAGTTACTGGTTAGTTGGTCGAATTATTAATTTTGATTCGAATAATTATTTATCATTTTTGTAAATATTTAGATCTTTTTTTTTCAGGAGTGTAAAAAATGTGGCATAGTTTATAAAAGCAAATACAGTCTTAAGGCTCATAATCGTGAAGTGCACGAATCGAATGAAAAATTGGTAACATTTTTATGAACTTTGATAATTTTATTGTAGCTTCGAGTTGTAATACATTATGTAAATTTGAATAATTTCAGACTTGCGATAAATGCTGCAAACACTTCTTTAGCAAACGTTCGATGGAGAACCATGTAATGAACTGTTCAAAACGTCCAAATGTAAATTTCACGTTATATTTCGCCTTTGTGTAATTGTAGGTATCGGCAAAGTGTATTTTAATTCGTTCGTCATTTTTCAACAGGTTAATAAAGTCGCTCCGTCAATAATTTGCATAGAATGTGAAGTCGCATTCCCGAGACACTATCTTTTATTGAAACACTACGAGGATGAACACGACATCGAATTGAAGTATGAAGATAAAGAATTCGCTAACTACGACGAATTTCTGGATTGGAAACGTGAATTGGAGTTTTCCACAATCGCAGTATATCATTCCAGTGCTGGCCTAAACGAAACATCTTCTACCCGTATTAGAAAATTTCGATGTCATCGTTCAGGAACGTATAGATCGCGCTGCGAAAACGACGGTCGAAGGCGTCGTTTGAAAAAAAAAGGTTCCAAGAAATTAAACGGCACGTGTCCGGCAGGAATGGTAGTAAAGGAGTGCATAGCAGATGGCAAATGCGTACTATCGTTCCAGACAACGCACGTTGGTCACGAAATCGGCACTCAAACCGAATTAAGTCATATATATTTAGATAAAACAAAAAGACTCGAATTAGCAGCTAAAATAGTCGACAGGATTCCGCTCACCGTAATAATGGAAAACGAAAACGAAGCCCTAATCAAAGGCAATCACGATAATCGTAAACGAGCTCTCACGCCGAAAGATTTATATAACATTAAATTGCGCTACGCTCCGTCTCTGACTTCGCTCAAGAGAGAATCCGATAATATTACGACTTTTATCGACCAAAACAGGGATTCCATTCTGTATTTTGTAAATGGAAGTTCGGACGTGAGCATTACTACGCTGAAGATCGAATCATTTCCGTTCGAGCCGGACGATTTCGTGTTAGTATTTATGAGCCCCGAGCAAAAGAAAAATATCGAAGCGCTGGCTGAAAATCGAGTAGTCAGTATTTACGTTAATCAAGTGCTTAATAATCCGGAAAAGTTTTATTTACACACCGTTATGGTGTTGAATTTAAATCAAGAAGGCTTGCCAGTTGCGTTTCTTTTGACGAACCGCGAAGACGATCTAGTTAGCACATGTTTCTTGGAATGTATCAAAGGGCAAGTTGGCGAACTGAAAATGAAAACGTTGATTACTGGTATGCAAACCACATATTTTGAATCGTGGACCAAAGTCATGTCAGCGCCACAGTATAGTCTGTATTGCACTACTCAAGTTACTCAAGAATGGGATCGTCAGTGTAAAAAAATTCCTCTGCAGAAACGCGACGAATTTCGCTCAGCTTTAGACAAAATACATAAAGAATTGGACGAAGACAGATTCAGAATCACGTTCGACGATTTCGTTAACCAAACAGATCCCGACTATCGAACGTTTTTGGAATTTTTCAAGGCGAATTTCTTAAACAACACCGAGCATTGGGCGTATTGTTATCGCAAGTTTGCCGAAATTGATACGAATACCGACCTGCATTTCAAATGTAACGTATTGGAAGGAAAAAAAGTGAAAACCATAGCTTCGTGTCTAGATAGTATGAAGAGTTATTTATCCCACGTATACCGACAAGAAGAAATTAAAAAAGTTAACGGTTATACCCCTTTGAAATTGCAAATCTTGAATTCTAGACATATTTCCTCGATCGAGCAGATGAACGATTTTACCATTTACTGCTTAGAGGCGCCGGATATGTGGCAAGTCATTTCTGCCGATAGCATTTACACCGTTTCCAGACAAACGCCGCAGTGTCAATCGGATTGCTTGTTGAAGTGCTCCGAATGCAATAATGTTTGCTTGCACGAGTATAGATGCTCGTGTATGGATTATTCTGTCAAGTTCAATATGTGCGAACATATACACACCGTATTGATGATTTATACGATAGCACCTTCGGAAGAGAAAGAAGAGAAAAAGATGTTTACAGAAACGTTTGCCACTGTCGATCCTCCTCCTGAAACCATAACTGTATCGAATCCGGCTAGCCCAGTTAATTTCGTAGATGAGGATGATTTAAATCAGCACAACTTGTCCAAAGGTAATGAAATGATTTTTATTCAATTTGGCACGATCGGCTATTTTTACGGAGAGCCCTTGCTGATTCATTTGCTCACCTTGAATTTTTTACCAATGCAAGTGCTACATAAATATTTTATATTCAAAATTGGAAAGAAGGAAGGGAGGGAGGGGTCCGATCGAAATTTTTGTAATAACTAAAAGTATTTGTAAAACTTCAAGCTACAACTTTTGTTTGAAAATGTTTTCATTTTTGGGCCCCTTACCTCTCCACAGTTTTTAATAATGTATTTTGAACGAGTGTGAAGTTATATTACTAAAAATTGGTGGAGAAGGAAGGGTCCGATTGAAATTTTTGTTATGACCAAAATTATTTCTAGTACGTCAAGCTACAACTTCTGTTTGAAAATTTTTTCAATCGGGCCCCTTACTTCCCCCCGTTTTTATTAATGTGTTTGAATGAGTTGGATTATCCCAAATTGGAGGGGAGGGAGGGGTCCAATCGAAATTTTTGTCATGGCCAAAATTACTCCTAAAATTTTGAGCTACAACTCTGTTGCACAATTTTTTCAATTGGCCCCTTTCCCCTTCCCCCTTCAATTTTTAATTAGTATTTGGGGAGTGTTATGCAAAACAAGTGGAGAGAGAGGGGCTCAATTGAAAAAGTTTTCAAACAAAAGTTGTAGCTTGAAGTTTTATTAATACTTTTGGTTATGACAAAAATTGCGATTGAACCCCTCCCTCTCCTCCAATTTTGGATAATCCAACTCATTCAAATACATTATTGATAACAGGGGGGGAGGTAAGAGGCCCGACTGAAAAAATTTTCAAACAAAAGTTGTAGCTTGAAGTACTAGGAATAATTTTGGTCATAACAAAAATTTCAATCGGACCCCTTCTTCCCCACCAATTTTGAGTAATATAACTTATTCACACTCATTCAAAATACATTATTAAAAAACTGTGGGGAGGTAAGGGGCCCAATTGAAAAAATTTTCAAACAAAAGTTGTAGCTTGAAGTTTTACAAATACTTTTAGTTATTACAAAAATTTCGATTGGACCCCTCACTCCCTTCCTTCCAATTTTGAATATAAAATATTTATGTAGCACTTAGTAGCACTGGACTTGGTAAAAAATTCAAGGTGAGCAAATGAATCAGCAAGGGCTCTACGTAAAAATAATCGATCGTCAATTTAGCGAGGTCATTGCACTTCTACGTAACTTCGATATTAAAATTGCCTCGTTTCATTTGTCGAATAAAAGTACTGATAATATATTTTTTTCTCCTTTAGCCGAAATCTTGGAAGAACTCAGACAGAAATTCAGAACTATCGAGGAAAGCATTGAAACCGATCCGTCTCAGTGGATGTGTGTTAAAGAAATACTCGATGCTATTCCAACAAAAATAAATGACATCACGATGACCTCTTGAGAAAATGCTTCTTACCGTTCCAGTGTAAAAAAAGCCTCGTGTAGTCGAAGTATTTTTGTATGATTTTTAAAGAATCCTTGTAATTTAAAGTTGAAAGACTGAAAAAATTGTTATTTTAATTTCTAACAAATTGTGCTTAAGTTAGTTTACTTTCCATCTGTTTTCTCGTCATTACGATAATGAAATGATGTGATTTTTTTAATACGAGGGTAACGATATTGTGATTTTATAAAAAAAAAACTGTTTTGTATTGATATTTTGTAAATTATTTACTGTAGATACTTCATTTGTATGAATGTTTCCCTACGAATTTTATGCATGTATGACTCTTGTATAATTATTTAAGTTTTTGATTTTTTTGTCACGTGAACTGTAAATAAACGAAAATATTGAAATTAATCACTTAGAACTGAAGTAATTTCCGTCGAGATTAACTTTGGTGTTTAGATGGAGCGAACGTAGCGAAACGATTGGCTATTTTTACGGAGAGCCCTTGCTGCTTCATTTGCTCACCTTGAATTTTTTACCAAGTCCAGTGCATTGGTCCAGTGCTACATAAAGCTGTCTATCTACCTATAAATCGCATTTGCAATTTTTGTTTATCTCAACTTCAACTTGTGTATATCGCATTGCATAACTTTTATAAAATATGTATGCAATTCAAGAATCAAATATTGTGATTTTTTTTTGTTTCAATAATAAATTTAATTCGGAGGAGAGAACCATTTGTAATTTTCATTCTGCCATCTGTCAGAATCTTCGAATCAATTAATAGCCTTCCCTTCTGATTACGCGTATGGCTATCGAAAAAATTTTTATTCCAAAAAAAGCAAAGATTCTTTAAATTGAGGGGGAAAAACTTGAATTATGTACGGAAAAAATGTTTAATTCTGTAACTTCAAAACAATTGAGAAAAATTTTCCATTAAAAAAATTGAGTCATTTTTTTGTGAAAAAATTTGAGAAACATTTTTATTGTACTAAATTATTTGAGAAATAATTTTTCCAAAAAAATGAAGATATTTTTATTGCAAAATAATGAAAATAAAATTGAAAAAATTCTTCAGTAAAAATTTTTTTTGCTACAAAAAAAGTTATTCCACAAAATTGATCAATCGTTTTAAAAAAAAATTGAAATTTTTTTCGGTTCAGATAGAACATTTTTGAGAAATATTTTCATTTAACTCTAAAAAATGTAAGTAAAGTACCTATTAATTTCTTTTTCCGAAAAGAGTACGAAAGATATTTTTTACTGTAAGTAAGTAAATGCAATTAAAAAATTGAAAAAAATTCTTCAAAAAAATTTAAAACATTTTTTTACTCAATTTAAAAAAAAAAAAAAAAAAAAATTATTCCGAAAAATTCGAAGATTTTTCAATTTGAAAAAAATGCTTTAAAAATATGGAGAAAATTTTCTATTAACAAAATTGAAAATATTTTCATTCAAAAAACTTTTCGAAATTATTTACTTACCTACCTGTTTAAAAAAAAAATCAATCAAAAAAAACTTTAAAATTAGGTACCTGTTACCTACGTTGAAAATTTTTTATTCAAAAAAATTGAAACTTTCTTTTCCAGAAAAATTAATAAAATTTTTGCTACAAAAAAATGAAAATAAAAAACTGAAAAAAATCATATTATTCAATAAAAACTTTTTTTACTTCATAAAAATTTAAAATTTAAAATTTTTTCAAAAAAATCTAGGAATTTTTTTATTTTAAAAAATTAGAAAAATTTTTTAATTTAGGTATAACAATTTTTTTTTGAAATATGGAGAAAAATTTTCCTATACAATTGTTAACATTTTTATTCAAAAAAATTTAAAAATAATTTTATTCTGGAAAAACATTATGCAGAAAGATTTCTCTCTCCAAAAAATTAAAATTTTTTCGTTCAAAGAAATTTTTTTCGAAAATTAAGAGTTTTTTTTCTCCCAAAATTTGAAAAATATTTGTACCTGCTTTGGAAAAATTTAGAAAAAATTTAAAAAAAAGAAATTCAATTTTTTTCTTTAAAAAAATAGGAAAGTGTTTTCCCTTGAAAATTTGTGAAATTTTCTTCTTTAAAAAATTTAAAAATTGCCTCCTTCAAAAATACGTACAAAGACCTTTATCCAAGAAATTGGTAGATTTTGTCACGCGAAAATATTGTTACTCCAAAACAATACTTATTCAAAACATATTTTTTTACAAAAAAATAAGGCGGTTTTCCTCAAAGAAAACGTGTTTTTTTTCAAAAATATTTATCTACAGGCCTCTTTTCTTTTGAAAAAAAAAATATAGATATATTTTTCCTACAAAGAATATTTTTTTTTGATTTTAAAAAATTGAAGAAAATCTCCAAAAAATTAAAGTACCTAGTTTCTTTGTTCCAAGAAAATTGAGAGTTTTTCCCTCAAAAATTTCAACTTCTTCCCCGATTTTTTTTAATTTTTTATTTTTGGGCCATTTACCGTTGTTACTTGTTTTAATTTTTTTCGACGCCAAAAATATGGGAAGTGGAGAGGAAATTTTTTTCTCAAAAAAATTTAGACACTTCTACCACATGAATAAATCGAAAGATCTTTTCTCCAAAAAACAGAGATTTTAAAAATTGAAAAATTTTCTGAATGCAATTTTTTTTTTCAAAAAAATACAAAGATTTTTTCTTTTAAAATTGAGACATACACATCACTATAGAATTGAGAAATTATTCAATCTAATGAAACTCAAGATATTATTTGATAGTTTCAAATAAATTCAAAAGGAAAAAAATCATTTCAAAATAATTGAGAAATTTTTCACTACCCAAATACCACACCCCCCCCCCCCCCCTCCGAAAAAAACAGTTATTATTTTCTTCCAAGAAAATTCGTAGAATTTTTTCCATTCTCCATTTAAGATTATTTTATTCCAAAAATAATACTTTAAAAGTTTTTTCGTCCAAAAAGTTGTAAATCTTTTCTGTCCAAAAAAATACAGACAAGTAATGTTTTCCTCCAAAAAAAAAAAATGAGACATTTTTCAATCTAAAGAAACTTGAGATATTAGTTACTTACCTAATAATTTCAGTAATGTCTAAATTCAAAGACTTTTTTTTATTACAAAAAAAAATCGACAGTTTTATTATTACCAAAATTTAGCCCTCAAAAATCATCATTTTTTTTTTCTTCTTCAAAGAAATTCATGACATTTTTCAAAAATTGAGACATTTTCACACAAAAGGTAAATAAATAAATAAACGGAGAAAATTTCACACTTACTTCAAAAATAGTGGAAATTTTTTCTCCATTAATCAAAAAAACTTGAGAAATTCTGTACAAAAATTAATTTTTAAAAAATACAAGTTTTCCCTTCAAAATATTGAAAAACTTTCCACTCCAAAAAAATACAGGTACATAATTTTTTTCTAAAAAAAAAAACTGATTGTTTAAAATTTATTATCATTAATATTTTAAAAATTGAAAAATTATTTTACGTAAGTGCCTATTCAATATTTTTTTTTAAATTCAGCAATTTTCTTCTCCAAGAAGTTGAAATATTTTTACACGAAAAACTTTGTTTCAAAAAAAAAATGGAGATTTGTACTTCTACGTAGGTACTTACAAAACAATTCAAGAACTTTACGAATTTAAAAAAAATTATAGGCAGGTTTTCTATTCCAAAAAAAGAGAAATTTTCCCCACTCCCAATTTTTTTCTCAGAAAAAATGTAGACATTGGTCACACCGAAGAATTTTTCAATAATTGCAAAAATAAAACTTATCTATTATCATTAATATTTAAAAAATTGAAAAATTATTTTACGTACCTATCTATTCAATTTTTGTTGAAATATTTTTACACACAAAAAATTTTTTCTCATTCAAAACAATTGGAGATTTTTATACTTAGAAAAAAATTCGAGAACTTTACCAATTCAAAAAAAAAAAAATACGAACAGATTTTCTGCCCCAAAAAGTTGAGAATTTTTCCCCACTCCCAATTTTTTCAATAATTTGCAAAAATAAAATTTATTAGGCTATCATTAATATTTAAAAAATTGAAAAATTATTTTACTTACCTATTCATTTTTTTCCAAAAAAAATTAGCAATTTTTTTTCTCCAAGAAACTGAAATCTTTTCATACACAAAAAATTTTCTCATTCAAAACAATTGGAGATTTTTATACTTGGAAAAAATTCGAGAACTTTACCAACTCAAAAAAATTACAGACAAATTTTCTACTCCAAACAAATGAGAAATTTTCCCCACTCCCAATTTTTTTCTCAAAAAAAAAATGCAGACATTGTTTACGCCGAAGAATTTTTCAATTTAAATTATTTGAAGAGATTATTATACCTTTTGTGATTTTTGAGAAAGTGAAATGAAAGTCGCAAAGGGGCCCAGAGACCTTTATTGAAGAAAAAGTACAGGTTATTACATAAATTGGAAATGCACAAGATTACATTTATTTAAAAACAAATACGTAGGTATACATGCACATTATTACATCATACATTATTACAGACAAGTATGCGCAAGATAAGAACAAATAAATACATACTATATAATATAATATAATATATGTACATAGCATTATACAAAACAAATGATTGAGCAGGGGACGGGGAGGGGGCTAGAAAGAATTCAAAAAAAAAACTATTCTCAAGAGTACATACAAATAGGTGCGTATATGTACGTAATTACATACGTACCTATAAGTTATTTTTTTAAAAAAAATTTAAAAAACAGAAAAATTGTATTTAGGTATTTATAAAAAAATGAAAAAGTTTCTGATTTGAAAACCATTTTCGAAATGATTGAAAAATTAAATATTGATGTAATAAAATTCCCTCACTCTTATGGGAATGGGGGCCCCTGAAGAAAAAGTACATCTACGTAGAAATTCCTTATTTTTGAGGATATGCGACTATAAAGCTTGAAATGAAAAATATTTACTTATTCCTCAGTGTTTTGAAACAGAAAAATAATTTGATAAAAAATATCATTTTTTGTCGAAAAAAACTTTTCTAAAGAACTCTTACCTATATTGTTTGTTTTTAATAAAGAGTTTTTTGAAATGAAATTTTTCAAATTTTGTGTGATAAAAAAACCTCATAATTTTCTTGCAGAAAAAAAAAACTAACAATTTTTTTTCCAAGTATAGAAATATTTTTTGGAATAAAAAACTGTTTAAATTGATACGAAAAAAAAAATCTTTCAATTTTTATATGTACCCATACGAGGAAAAAAAATATGTAAGGTAGCTATTTATTTTACTTTATTTTTTTTTTTTTTGAAGAAAGAACCACAATTTTTCGAAATGATTTTTTTTTTTCATTTATTGGGATACCTATTAAGTACCTACCTACGAAAAATTCACCAGTTTTTTGAAGAGAAAAAAATGAATGAAAAAAATCATCCTTCATTTAACTATGGGAAAAAACTTCGCATTTTTTAAAAGAAATTAATCATTAATTTTTTTTGAATTAAAATTTCCATTGGACCCCTCCCTCCTCTCCAATTCAAATACATTATTAAAAACAGAGGGAGGTAAGGGGCCCGATTGAAAAAAATTTCAAACAAAAGTTGTAGCTTGAAGTACTAGGAATAATTTTGGTTATAACAAAAATTTCAATCGGATCCCTCCTTCCCCTCCAATTTTGAGTAATATAACTTACCCACACTTATTCAAGATACGTTATTAAAAACTGTTGGAAGGTAAGGGGCCCAATCAAAAAAATTTTCAAACAAAAGTTGTAGCTTGAATTTTTACAAATACTTCTAGTTATTACAAAAATTTCGATTGGACCCCTTCCTCCCTTCCAATTTTGAACATTAAGGAATTTATGTAGCACTGGACTTGGTAAAAAATTCGAGATGAGCAAATGAATCAGCAACGGGCTCTTCGTAAAAACAGCCGATCGTGCGAAGGACAACTTTCTCTTATCACTTTTGAATTTATTTTTCAACTTTCGAAAATTTTTAAAGCTCTTAAATCGATATAGAATTGGTATTTTATTGTTTTAAAGTATGAAGTTGAAAAGTTGAAATCCGTTTCTACACAAGTCAGCATTAAAATCGTTCTCCGCTTGTGAATTTTTCGAGTTTTTTGCAAAGCAATGGCAGGAGCTGCGTTGAGACGTTTGATGGCAGAATATAAACGTAAATAATTATCGTATCATCCTATCGAGGTATTCATGTTTCATAATTACTAGTACACTGTATTTTATAAGAAACTTTGCCTTTCAGAGTTGGTAACGAATCCTCCCGAAGGTATTATCGCCGGACCTGTCAGCGAAGATAATTTCTTCGAATGGGAAGCTTTGATAACGTAAGTCGATCGTAGCTGTTTCGGTCATTCGCATTATTTTGTCTTAAAATCATGTTTCATGTTCAGTGGACCCGAAGGTACATGTTTCGAAGGAGGAATTTTCCCTGCTAAGCTTACGTTTCCTTTTGATTATCCATTGAGCCCTCCGAAAATGCAATTCACTTGCGATATGTTTCATCCGAACGGTGAGTAGAGATCACATCGAGTAGGTAGTGAAGTTGACACGAGCAAAAATTCATCTTTGAACTCTTTTTTGACTTCAGTTTATCCGGATGGACGCGTATGTATTTCTATTTTACACGCTCCAGGCGACGATCCTATGGGTTATGAAACCAGTGCCGAACGTTGGAGTCCAGTTCAAAGCGTTGAAAAAATATTATTATCTGTTGTTAGCATTCTCGCAGGTGAGCATTATTTTCTCAATTGAAGAAATTCTCCATGCAAGGAAAATGAAATTGGGCCGATCTGTTCCATATCCATATTCCATACACATTTAGGACGTGGCGTTCTATTTCGAAAGTTACCTATACTTTTTGAAAGAGCCTGCTCACTAGAAAATTAATATTATATTTTCATTCGAATGCAAATTATTGTTCATTTCGAGGTTCTCTGAGGAAAACAATACACAATGAAATGAACTTTACCCAACCACTTTTCATTTTAGCCACGTCGTTATATTGCAGAAGCGTTCTCTTTCGTCTATTCATCATTATTTTTTTGTTTTACTTTCAGAACCTAATGACGAGAGTGGAGCAAACGTCGACGCAGCAAAAATGTGGCGTGAAAATAGAGAAGAATTCAACAAAATTTCCGAAAAAATTGTTCGTAAATCTTTGGGCTTATAATTTTTGTGTGCAAAAACCGTGTATCTAAATTGAAAAGCGGTCGTTTTTCATGTAGTTTTTTTTTTTTTTTATATGATATTGTTGCGATTGATTTTTTTTTGTGTAGAAAAATTACACCAATTGGTTTTATTTTTTAAAGCTGGATATTTGGGATCCAGTAGTCTTGTGAATTTCTTACTTCAATGGTGAAATTATGCATCAGGTTATTGCTTTATTTTATTAAATAAATAATTTATTTTTCTTTGTCGTTGATAAAATTACGAATACCTGATTTTATATTGATTTACTCTCAATGAAATCTGAACCGTGGCGTATACTGTTACACGCAATATATATTTAACAGCGATCATCGTTATAAAATGACAAAATTTGGAAATTAACAGTGAACAATAAATAGATAAATAAATAAACGAATGAATGGAAGAAACAAACGAATAAGTAATCAAAAACTATTCTACATACAAGTACTTAACAGTATCATTCTACCTACAAATTTATAAATTTGATAACGTATACGAAGAAATCTACCAATAATATAGACATATCAATACAAAATCTATAACTATGTATGAAACTGACTAGAAGCAGAACTGAATTATCTCATCTTAAAAGCTTTGTTCCGTATAATAATCTTTGCTACTCAAATAATCTAGCATAGGCTTGGGTAGCGGCAGTGACGGGATCAAATCTCGACGAACCGATTTCAAAATGACGAACCTATAAAAGGTAAAATAACGATTAATTCGGTAAAATGAGAAATTCTTCATCAAAGGCAGTAATTAGCTTGGGTAGGAATTCCGTAGGTATTTCATTTACTCTAAATACCTGCACATATGTTGTAAACTAGGCATATGTCCTTTGAATCTTGAAACTGGATACAGAAGTAGTACCCTCATAGGGCCGAGACCGGGGCGACGATGTATAAAAAATAAATATCTACCGCTTCGAGAATGTTGAATGGCATTTTCGATGAAATCAACGATGGTATCACTTTTGAAATTCGTATCGCTTCCGAAGCTAAAATTTCCTACAGAAAATGAGATCAGAATTAGAATAGGCAGTGAAACGAACAACTCATGTCCACTGATCAACTTTACCTTGTCCGTGTTCGATTCGTACATGTCTAATGCAAGCGTTCAATTTGAAAGTGAGAGAGAATATATATCTATCGTCGCTGCTATCACGTACGATGAAAGAGCCATCGGGCTCGTTGAGTAGTAATTTCTCCGCTGCGTCGCTCGACATAGGTCCCCAATACCATCCGTACTAAAAAAAAGAGAGAAAAACAATAAATACATCGTTATTTCGATTCGCGAGCCAAACTTGAAATTATAAACTCTTACATCTTTGACTTTTTCAATATTCGACGCGAAATCCACCAATTTCTTGCCATCGATGACGCAATGATCCACATCATCGTCTCGGTTCGTTCGATCAGCATTTTGAAAGTTATTCTCGTCTTTCTCCTTTTCGGAATCTTGACGTAACCGAGCACTCTGACTCTTGCTGCTTCTTTTGCCATAAGGAAAAGCAGCGTAGACGGTTTGAGAAGTTGGTACCGGCGGTAGGCTTCTATCTTTGAACGAACTAGCCACGTAATCTCCGCCAGTTAAATTATCAATCCTATTCTCCGATTTATGGGACTTGAAAACGCCACAAATCGAATGCTTAAGACTGAAGAAATTTCGTCTCTTGAGTCGATTACATTTACGAATTGGTTTTATCAAATCTTTATCGTTTTTTATTCGTACGAGTTTCAGATTTTCTTCTTTTTTGCGAAATCGTAACGTTTTCTCAAAACATTCGTAATCGTTTGTTTCGTCACAATCGGCTGAACCTTTGGCGTCGTCACTACTCCTGTTGGAGTAATTGCTGCGTCGACAATACGTCGTAAAGGCTGAATTCTCCGAACCGATCTTCTTGACTGATATGTCACTAGAGGAATATAAATTCAATAAGAATAATTTCAAGTCGCTGAACGTTTTTTGATGAGTCGACTTGAATAAATTTAAAGCGTGGATTGCTTTCGGCTTTAAGCACTTGCTGCAGTTGGGTAACACTTTGTAGTACACCGAACGATCTTCCGAATTGGTGCTACATGTTGGATGAATCGTGTCCAGGGGCAATGAATAAACATCTTGATGAAGTATCTCCGATTTGCGATCTATGTCGATCGACTTGCACGATAATGCGAATTTGGAGGTTTCTTTTTCTCGAGAAATACACTCGCTGTTGTCATCTGACTGTTCGTCCAATTGATTAGATTCAGGGGTCCAATATAAGAAAGCTTTCTGCTGTTTTGGCTGAACGTCATTGAGCTTATGGCAATTTTCCGAACAATGTATTAACCAAGTTGTCTGAGAACTCTGCTTAATGGCTTCTTCGATTATTTCTTGTACGAACTGATGCACAAATTCTCTCACGATGGTTACTCTGTCCAGAACTTCTGTATCTGAATTTTTCGCCAACATTACATTCAATTTCATTCTTGACGAATCCTGTAAAACCAAAGATGCTTCCATAAGTTCACAATATTACCTTACTAAAATATTTCTCCAGTCGAGACCTTAGTGGCGATCTCAACTGTTCTCAAACTAATACTTTAGCGTAATTTTAGTATAATCTAAGCACTAATGTTACGTTCAAGCTACGATTTTGATTATGACATACATACATTTAAGATTCGATTCGAAGTCAATTCTTGAGAAAATACGCCTTCCAGATGGTATCGTAGTCAGTTTATGTCCGACGGAACGATATGCTTGTTCTTAAATTTGTACAACGAGTTGATAAATTAGCTTCAAGTTGGTATCGTAAACTGCAAATTGTAGAGAAGTGTGAAATGGCGAAACACGGAGTAATTTGCCAAGTTCATGATTACGGTAAAAAACACAGTTGAATTAGTTGCTTAAACGATGAATCACGTCAACATTTATCTCGACAGATGAACAATTTCACCAACGTAATGTACAGATAACTAGAAGATGAAATAATTTGAAATTTTATAGAATTTTTCTACACACTTTTGATGGAAATTTAGAGATTAGAGATTAAAAAAGACAAAAATATTTTTTATCGTGTAAATCAGTGTTACCATTTGGTCAATACTGAGACCGAGTCGATTGTTGTTCTGCACTGACAGTGTTTTGATTAAAATTTTGAGATAAGTTTGAGTTAGAGATAAGGATTTTGAAACTTGAGGTGATTAATTGTGATTGGATAATGATCGTTGCGAAATGATCCCTATTAATCTACCACCACGTACGACCACGTATATGGTCGAATTTATCATCAACGTATCAAATTCCCAAGACTAAAAATTAAACCAAATTTCTCCCATTCCGATTCCCAATTTTCACTCGAAAATCTTCAATTTGAATTCAACTCCTCCGTCATCCAATGAGGTAGTCGTGTAATGGCTTCGGGAGATATGAATAATTCTGACTCAGTTTCAAGAAAAGTAGCTTTAATCACAGGAATCACCGGTCAAGTGAGTCGAGCTTATTCATTTCATTTAAAGATTACTTTAAATTATTGGTACAATATTTCTTTCAGGATGGCTCCTATCTGGCGGAATTTCTGCTGGAAAAAGGATACTTCGTACACGGCATCATTCGTCGTGCGAGTACATTCAATACAGGAAGAATCGAGCATTTATATTCTGATCGATACGCGCACAAAGGAGGGAAAATGAAGTTACATTATGGTGATATGACCGATAGTAGTAGTTTGGTTCGGATTATATGCGAAGTACAACCGACAGAAATATATAATTTAGCCGCACAAAGTCACGTTAAGGTAACAAAGTTTATATCATGTACTGTACATAATTTTGTGTATCCATTTGCTTTACTCTATCGTATTCGTAATGATAAAATTCAGGTTTCTTTCGAGCTAAGCGAATATACAGCCGAAGTGGACGCTGTCGGTACATTGAGATTACTGGACGCTATTCGAACCAGTAAGCTGGCGTCTCAAACGAAATTCTACCAAGCTTCCACGTCAGAATTATACGGTAAAGTTGTGGAAACGCCCCAGAAAGAGACTACACCGTTTTATCCCAGATCTCCTTACGGTAAATTTCATCTCATTTGTTTTCTTTCTTCGGCAAGGTATCGAATATCGGTTTTTAACGAGAAATTTTCATTCAGCCGTGGCCAAACTTTACGGATATTGGGCGACGATCAATTATAGAGAAGCATACCAAATGTTCGCTAGTAACGGTATTTTGTTCAATCACGAAAGTCCTAGACGAGGAGAAAATTTCGTTACCAGAAAAATAACTCGATCGGTAGCAAAAATCACTCTGGGAATAATTCAAGATTTCGAGTTGGGCAATTTAGACTCTAAACGAGATTGGGGACACGCGAAGGATTACGTCGAGGTATGAGCAATAAATTGCTCGTTTATTACAACGAATTTGTTAGTTTTATTTGATCAATTTTATTCATAGGCAATGTGGATAATGTTACAAGCAGAAGAACCAGGCGATTATGTAATTGCTACTGGCGAATCTCATAGTGTCAGGGAATTCGTCGAAGCTGCGTTTAATTACGTCAAAATTTCGATCGTTTGGAAAGGTACGGGAGTAGAAGAAGTAGGAATCGAAAAAGATACAAAAATCGTCAGAGTACGCGTTAATCCGAAATTTTTTCGACCTACCGAAGTGGTTAGTGAATCTGCGTTAGATTAGTTGCTAAAATCGTTTTTAAATTATATAAATTTCCATTCGTTATCCCACAGGATCTTTTACTTGGCGATTCTACCAAAGCTAGGAATAAATTTGGATGGAAACCTAAAGTCACTTTTTTGGTACGAATATACTCTATAGCTATTCTGTATAATTTTTTTAAATTGAAAAACTAGGTATAAATGTATAATGCAATGCTACTTTTAATTATTGAAATTTATTTCATGTGTAGGATCTCGTTAAGGATATGATGGATTCTGATTTAGAACTGATGAAGAGAAATCCAGAAGCTTGAGATGAAAACTAAACTGCAAAGTACGCAGAAAAATACTACACAGACCGTTTTATTCGATTTGTAATGGGGTGGTAGAGAATTGTTTTTTTCCTTCAGTAATTTTCAACTTGAATTCAATTCCATTATCATTGTGACATTATGGCTTATTTTATGAAATTATTTCGTGAAAGTAATTCTCAACAAAAAAAAATAATAAATACTCAATGTGAAAACTAACGTCTAGTTTGATTACCAAGTCCAGTGCTACATAATACTTTATATTCAAAATTGGAAGGGAGGAAGGGGTCTAATCGAAATTTTTGTAATAACTAAAAGTATTTGTAAAACTTCAAGCTACAACATTTGTTTGAATTTTTTTTTAATTGGGTCCCTTACCTCCCTACAGTTTTTAATAATGTATTTTGAATAAGTGTGAATAAGTTATATTACTCAAAATTGGTGGTGAAGGAGGGGTCCGATTGAAATTTTTGTTATAACCAAAATTATTCCTAGTACTTCAAGCTACAACTTTTGTTTGAAATTTTTTTCAATTGGACCATTTCCCCTTCACCCCTCCAATTTTTAATTGGTATTCTGGGAGTGTTAGCAAAATAAGTGGGGAGAGAGGAGCTGAGTTGAAAAAGTTTTCAAACAAAAGTTGTAGCTTGAAGTTTCAATGATACTTTTGGTTATGACAAAAATTGCGATCGGACCCCTCCCTCCCCTCCAATTTTGGATAATCCAACTCATTCAAATACATTATTAAAAACAGGGGAGGGAGGTAAGGGGCCCGATTGAAAAAAATTTTTAACAAAAGTTGTAGCTTGAAGAACTAGGAATAATTTTGGTTATAGCAAAAATTTCAATCGGACCCCTCCTTCCCCACCAATTTTGAGTAATATAACTTATACATATTCATTCAAAATACATTATTAAAAACTGTGAGGTGGTAAGAGGCCCAATTAAAAAAAAATTCAAACTAAAGTTGTAGCTTGAAGTTTTACAAATACTTTTAATTATTACAAAAATTTCGATTGGACCCTTTCCTTCCTTCCAGTTTTGAATATAAAGTATTATGTATATGTAGCACTGGACTTCGTAAAAAATTCATCGAAGCTCCTCCTCATGAATGTAAACAGAACTATCAAACTAAACGTTAGTAATGTAAAATTCAATTATTTTATGTCTGAAGCATAATACGTCATCATCACGAACAAAAAAAAATACCCTAGGATCGGAAAAAATCTTCAAAATTGGTTACTAATTTTTTTTTTTTATAAATTTGTAGATGAATTGTACACAGATTTTTACTCTTTAAATGGTTTATGTCTTGTCCACCACCTATACATCAAACACAATGGAGATGTGGAATGCATTTAAATTTTTAATTAATAAGAAATCATTTAATTACTCATGTGCTGGAATTACAATTTGTTATTTTATTTTATGTACAAACATACCATTATATTGTTAATTTAAGATACTCGTATTTTATACTATTTGATACTCAATAAATTTTGCATCATGTTGTTTCGTACTTTATGGGTAGAATCGTTAGTCAACTCCGAATACGTAAGAAAAAAAAATACAATTTCGTATTATTTATACAATTTGAAATTTTTAAAAAATTTATTCGCGCGCTGGTTGTTTTTTCAGTTTCATCATTCGAACATTATAGTCGATATTCAATTTTACGTAAAATGTTGGAAACAGCTTGCCATACATCGACGCCATTTGCCAACCATTAAGTAAACTTACAGGGCAGCGTAGTAGAAAAGTAAATTAATCGATTATTTATTTGTTTAAAATTTCAAACTGAGGTAAATACGCAATGGGCGTTTTGAAAATGTTACAATAAAGCTTTTTTCTGAAGCAGTTGTGTAAACAACGTAATGTTCCTATTAAATAAACAATTGCACGTTATTTTTCAGACAATTTATTCGTGTCATTTCTCTTGTTCTACGCACAACGAACGCATGAATTTGAAATACCTACGCCATGTCCGTAATTTCCTGTAGGTACATTTTAATCATTAGTCAATAGGTACCTCCTAACTTGGTATCTAGGTACGCGACAAACGTTTAAAATGAACTCGTAGGTACTTGGTACTTGAACCTATCGTTATTCCCATAGGTATATAGGCATACATAATTTTATTATCTCAGCTGTAAGTGCAGTTCAATTTACCTTAAACTCAATTATGTAAAAAATTTCACTCAATAAAAAAAAATTATAATTTTTTTTGGATTGGGACCTTTTTAAATTTTTTTTTTAAATTTTAGAATGAAATAAGATTTTCCAATTTTTTATGATAAAAAAAAATCAAATTTTTTGGAATAAAATTTTTCATGCTCCTATATATATATATGTATATATATATATTTTTTTTTTGAAATAAATAATTTTTCCGCATTTCTTTCAATATTATTTTTTTGGAAATAAAAAAATGATCTCACGAATTTTTCTAGAAAATTTGAAACATTAATATGAGGCTGGTCATAGAGCAAAATTGAAGACAAATTGGGTAATAAAAAAAGTAACCGATTTTTGGGCATCGGATAATCGAGGTTCTACTTTTATTTATAGTGTATAATTTATGTGAAATTTCCAATGTCAAAAGCTACGCGAAAAAACCGGTTCTTTTTACATGACAAAAATGAATTTTTTCCAAAAATGCGAATAATTGAAAAATAACCTTTCAGAGTGAACCCGTATGATGAGAAGAAATTTTTTCGCAATTTTTCCAATAAAATTGATTTTTGGGATAATGTGAAATTGCCCATTGCAAAATGAACTTTTTTCAAAAATAGGAATAATTGAAAAATCATGATTTTTTTGTGATAACCTCTCAGAGTGAGCCCGAATGATGAGGAAAATTTTTTTTGGCGATTTTTCCAATGAAATTGAATTTTGGAAAAATGCAAAATTCGCCATGTAATAAGTACTTACATGAGCAAAATGAATTTTTTTCAAAAATTGAAATAATTGAAAAATCATGAATTTTTTCATTATAACCTCTCAGAATGGACCCGAATAATGAGGAAAAAAATTTTGGACAATTTTTTCAATGAAATTGAATTTTGGAAAAATGTGAAATTGCCCATTGAAAAATGAATTTTTTTCAAAAATAAAATAATTGAAAAATCATGAATTATTTCGTCATAACCTGTTTGAATGGACCCGAGTAATGAGAAAAAAAATGTTTGGGCAATTTTTTCAAAGAAATTAAATATGTGAAATTTCCCATCTAAAAAGCTCCGCAAAAAAATCGGTCTTTTTTACTTACATGGCAAAAATGAATTTTTTCCAAGAATGCAAATATTTGAAAAATGCAGAATTTTTCCATCATAACCTCTTAGAATGGATTCGAATAATGAGCAACATTTTTTAGAGAATTTTTTCAACAAAATTAAATATGTGAAATTTCCCATGCAAAAAGTTCCGCGAAAAAACCGGTTTGTTTTACATGGCAAAAATGAATTTTTTCCAATAATGCAAATAATTGAAAAATAACCTTTCAGAGTGAACCCGAATGATGAGAAAAATTTTTTTTTTGGCAATTTTTCCAATGAAGTTGAATTTTGGGAAAACGTAAAATTGCCCATTTCAAAATGAACTTTTTTCAAAAATAGGAATAATTGAAAAATCATTAATTTTTTCGTTATAACCTCTCAGAATGAACCCGAATAATGAGAAAAAAATTTTTGGACAATTTTTTCAAAGAAATTAAATAATAAAGTCTTTTTTTTGTTAAAAAAATTACAAACTTTTCACCCCCCCCCCCCCCCGCCACGACAATCCGAGCATTACTTGAGAAAATAATGATCCGCCGGATATGCGTACCTGTAGCATAAAACAGATAGATAGGCTATTTATTGGTATTTTTTTATGTAGATATCTGTGTAGTGTGTAGGTATGTAGGTTTCAGCCTGTCAAAAATTCAATAGGTTTTATATACTCGCCTATACCATTACCTCTTCATTTATATAGGTAATTCTTAAGCATATTTGCATACGTACAAATAAAATCTTCGTTTATTGGATTTGCATGCCTGCGTATCTAGTATGAGGCCTAGGTTATTTCACCTGACCTTTTTTCACACGATAAATAGCCAAATAATGAGAACTTTGGTGGAATAGGACGCGAAGAAATACTGCGATAAATACAAAAACCAGCGAAATTTGAAATTGACGCAAGTACCTACTTACAGTTTATAAAAAGTTATACGCTAAAGCGGTTGGAAAACAAAAGAAAGGCGTGGTACGTCCCCGAATACTTTTCTATCAGGATGCAATTATTTGTCCCCGAGAAAATAAATAAAAAAAAATGTTTGTTTATAAAACAAATATTAAATAGTATGTAAACACGAGACGAGAACGTAAAAAGATAAATAAACGAGAAATAACAGGACGAAGTAGAAGTCCTAAATAAACATTTGACCCCGCGAACGTTTGTACGCCTCTTCATCTACCGCATTTTTAGTCTGTTTTAATGCTATACAACTTTTTTTCACCCTTCTGCCGACGAGTCTTTGTTTAAAAAATATTCTAACGAATTTATCTAAGTACTTAGGTATATACGTCTTTTCAAAAATTGAACTCGCTTTCGTAAGCTATACTTTCGTCTCCCAATGCAGTGGGTGACCTCTCATTCAGTTCAGTTTTTCGTTCTAATCTAAAACTGCAACCGACTGGTGCTCTGGGCTGATTTACGTAGGTGCCCTAATGCTGATGCTGAATTGCTGAGTGATTGATTAATTGTAATTTGTACGACGTTATCGTTTATTTTCGAATAAGATGGGCAATTATCAAGTTTTGTTTCATAACTGGAAGCTGATAACTGAATCATCAAAAAATAAAGAATGCAAGAATGGTCTACCGATACCTGTTTAACTTTTAGTTTTTAATTTTATTACATTTTTGGGATAGGTACCATGATAATTAATACGTACAAGCTAACTTAAGCAACATAAATTTTATTCAAGGAAATGAATTGAAAAATAATTATTAAAGTTCACAGGGCCGGCGAGAGCCAGGTCGCGGGACCCAGTACAAAAAAATTTCGCGCCCTCTTTAAAAAAAAACAGCAATTTTTTTTATTTTATTGAACAAACAAAAAAAAGTTTCTTTACATTCTTAAATAATTTCCAAAAAAAAAAAGAAGGTTCTCAAAGGAATTTGAAATTTTTTTAAATGCAAAGGAATTATTGACTAAAAACCAACAAAATTTTCATGAAATTATTCACTGAACAAAATTTTCAACTTGAGAAATGTGAAAAAAAAGTTTACCAAAATTTGAAAAAATTATTTCTTTATACTGAATTGAAAAAAAATCGTTTTCAAAGGAATTAGAAAATTTTTTAATATACCTAAAGAAATTGCATAATTTTTTTTCAAAAAAAAAATTTCAATAAAACTTGTTCTTGTACAAATCTTGAACAAATTAAAAGAAATTAAAAATTTTTTCAATTTAAAAAAAATAATAATAATTCTTTCATTCAAAATTCAAAATTCAAAAAAAAATTCACCGAATTTCAAAAAAATTGTTCTCAAAGAAATTTGAAAAAATTTTAAATGAAAAGAAATTGCTTAAATTTCAAAAAAACAACTGCTTTTCAAAAAAAATTTAATTTTTTTTAAGAAAAGAAATTTAAAAGAATTGAAAGGAAATTTGGAGAATCTCTTCAAAAAAAAGTCTTAATTTCCAAAAAAAAAAAAAAAAAAAAAAAAAAAAAAAAATGGTTCTTAAAGGAATTTGAAATTTTTCTGAATAAAAAGATGATGTAAAAAAGAAATCGTCAAAAAATGTTTTTTGATGAAATTATTTTGAAAAAAAAACTCGCAGAAATTTTTAGAAATCGACAATTAAAGAAAGGTTGAGAATTTTTTTTTGTCGAAATTCAATTTCTTTCTTGATTTTTTACCAATTTTGTTGAGAAGAAAATTTTTAAATACACTTTAATATAATTTTCTTTAATATTTATGTGGTTCTGTAGTCGTGTTGCTTACGAGTACATTGAGTTGAGACCCCGTTCACTGCTCGAATGATATAAAATCTTGTGTCCCCTTGTCCCTCCCTCTCGACCGGGCCTGAAAGTTCAGTTGTTCAACTTCAAGTTTTTGAGAATTTTCAATTATTCTTGAAAAGAGGAAAAGTTATCAATAATTTTTGAAATCATAAAAAATAAATAAAAATTTAAAAATCATAAATTTTCGAGAAATTATGTAACCTCTCACATTCAAAATAATCACTATTCTCAAAAAACAAAAAAAACAAAAAATATATAATATATTATCAAAAAAATAAAATAATAAAAAAATCAGTGCTGTTAACCCGAACCGAACCCGGAACCCGGACCCCGAAAAAACCCGATCATTTTGATGGAACCCAAAAGAACCCGAACCCGGAACCTAAAAATCAAGAACCCGGAACCCGAAACTCAGAACCGAAACCTATACACTGAACCCGAACGTTTTTCGGGTTCTGTTTGAGGTTCCAAGTTATATTCTAGTAATTTATAGCGTAAAAGTTTTTTACCCAAAAAATTTGTTTTCCCCTGTTTTTACCACTGTATTTAAAATTTTATTTTTTTTACATGAATAAAACACGAGCGGATCGAGAGCACAACGGAGCCCTGCCATTTATGTACACTTACGCTATGTATATGACGTCACGAATCTCTGGACTTGAAATATTTTTTTCAATCAACATTCATTTGATTCATTTTATTTAAAATGGAGGGGAGGGGAAGGAGGGGTCCAATCGAAATTTTCATAATAACCAAACTTATTCCTAGAGTATTACTCTACAACTTTTGTTTGAAATTTTTTCAATTTGATCCTCCCTTCCCTTCGGATTTCGCATATTACCGTTATAAATGGAAAAGAAGAGGGGAGAAAGGGGTCCAATTGAAAAAATTTTCAAACAAGAAATTTAGACTAAAATATAAGGAATATTTTATGTTATTACAAAAATTTCGATTGGACACCTCCCTCCCCTCTTATTGCATAATACTACGATGTATCGCTGTAAACAATGACAATACATAAAAATTGAGAGGAGAAGAAGAAACGTGAATGATTGAATCAAAAAGTTGCAATTTAAACACAAAATTGACAAAATTACATTCAAAAAGCGAAAAAAAAGGAGTGTGTGAGCATAACCATGAAGAGAAATGAAGACTGATAGAGATCCTAAAAGAACCCGAACGACCCCAATTAATTTTTAGAACCCTAACAGATCCGGAACCCGAACCCAAAAACCTAGAACCCGGAACCCGAACCCAATACATCAAACTCGGAACCCGGAACCCGAAGGAAAGTCGTTCGGGGTCATAGACCTTTTACTTTTATATATGGACCGCTCGTGTAAATCAGCGGTTTTGAAGCACAAGTGAAGTAGTGTGAGTGTGTATTTACAATATCATTTTTCGACCCTTACGTTGTGTGCGTTACCAATTCAACGACTTATTATGTGTAAAATACACACACACGTTTGTTAGCGCATGAGCAGAAGCGTTTTATCAAAACAGAACGTCGTGCTTCAAAATCGGGCTGATTCTAACATTGGACGAGCGGTTCATATATAAAAATAAAAGTAAAATGTCTATGTTCGGGGTTAACAGCACTGAAAAAAATAAAAATTTTCAAGGTCATTTTGAAAGCTCGAACATTGAACTCTGATTGATTAGTACCTAATTTAAAAATTTGGCAACGTTGCTTCATTAATACAACAAGATGGACGACTGTGATTGTTGTGTTGGTCAAATAAAATTGTGATAATTTCGGTTAAATAATGCATTTAATTACAAAAAAATGCCTACAAAATGATACATTTCTTTATCCTTTGATAATGACAATTGAACCAAAGTTGAGTCTATAAAACTAAAACTTTTGAATCTACCTGTGTTCTGATTTAACCATGCAGGCATATCGGATTTCAAACCAACCACCAACCTGAAGCTGTAGATTATTGTAGGAAATAAATTATTGTAAGTACCTAAATCACCTACTTCTATAATTTTACGAAATGTATTACATCCATTTGCAATTCATTTTCTTTTATACATGAATTGTGAACTTGAACTGTGATTTTATTCAGAGTACTTATGGGATGTTGGCGACGAATTCTCGATGATTGTGATCGTGGTTACTTATCATATTCGAGCCCACTCGTGAAATTGAAATCGTAATCTGAATGCTCTAAGTCGACTAGCTGTAATGAGTAATTTGATGGATCGGATTCAGTTCGCAACTTCCAGTGAAGCATTCTAAAAACATCCCAAAGTATGGGAGTTATGAGTTATCAACCACCTCATAGATCTTCATTAGGTAAATATTATACTAAGGTACTATACTTTGTTATTGATCATTGATCATTCGTTATAATAGGTGTACTATTGTAGGTCCAAGTACTTGGCGAATTACACCCTAACGTGAACAGCAAATCAATCGCTGTAATGGAAGTCTCCAGTAGTGGCCTGTATTTGCCTAATTATTTCCATCGAATGAAGGTATCTATAAACCTAAAAGCACGATAGTTGGTATTTGGGCATTTTTACACAGTTCGTTCGTTAATTAATTTGATCATCTTGCAGAAACAGACCGGCGACTACTTCGAAGGTATCATCGTGTTGGTTACGTCGCGAGGAACGTGAAGTTCATGAGGAAATTTGCAATGATCTACGTAATTGGGGTGAATTCGACGGTACTGCACACCCCACATGTAATTTTACATTTTTATTCGATGTTTAGGTATATACCTATTAGCTCTTAGATGTCCTTACCCACACCTAACTGTATTTTAACTCGTGCAGGATTGAAAATCGGAGCTGTGTAGCTGTACTGTGTACCTACGTACGTATATAATATCGGAGGATTAAAATAGATGCGTTCCGGTGGACGGGCGGCAAGTAAAGTCGGTGGCGGAGTGAAGTGAAAAATGACTAGGAGGCTTGGTGTAGTAAGTATATGTATGTATAGTAGGTATGTGCCAACGACAGGGTTGTAATAAACCATTAACAAACAATAAACGCTGGACGACATTGTTTGTATAATATACAGCAACGGATCGAGCACCTCCGTACCTCGCTTTTCCTTTTTCACATCTTTGTGTACACCGCAAGAATTAGGAAACGTTCCCTATTAATGCGTAATATGCTAAAATAAACATTCGTCGAACGGAAAAACAATATGGCGGACAGGTCGCATCGTACACAAACGCACATCTACGAACGCACACGCCGGTAAAAAGCGAACGCTCAATACACTGTATATATTGTTATCAGGCACGCCACGTCATTTGTAAATAAACAAACAAAACATAAAGCAATCAAAACATGTGTTCCTATTCTGTGATCGAAAACTATGGTTATATTTGTTTGTTTTTATAGCGTACAGCTTTGCGGCGCGGCGCGTACGTGTATACGACGAGTACACGTACACGTAGGCACATCCACCATCACCATCGTTCCTCTGCATATGTGTGCGTCGTTGTTTAGCTTTTATTCTAGGCTGCTAATGCGGTCTCTTTCTTACGGCCGGCTCTCCGTACTAGCTACATTCGCAATCGCAATGCTTCTAATGATGCTTTCTCGCTCGCTCACGCTTTTTACTCGACGTCGTCGTCGTCGACGATACGATTCCGCTCGCTCGTACGCGACGCTCCGTACGCTATATGCTGTACGTACTAAACAACTCGTATTTAAATAAATAAACTACCTTCCCTGCGAACCTCGCTGCCCCACTGCGGGGTTTCAATTCCATTTCGAAAATGTTTACTTTTGACTAATGCTCGCTTGTTCCTTCAGCGCCGATCTTCGCCGCTCCCACCTAATCACCGGAATTTTCCCTCCTCGTATCGGCTCGCTCGCCACTCTTCAACTTACTCCCTTCGCGCCGCTGATAAATCACCGTCGTCGTCCTCGTTCGTCGTCGCTTTTCAACACCACCGCTACATCGTTGGCGTGTACTCATTTTCCCGCCACTTATATCACCGACAACACGAAGCAATAAGTTTTTCTTCTCAGACGTTTTTCTTTATTTTTCCCCATTTTTTCCTCTCTTTTTCTACGAAGCTTTTCTTTTTTTCGTCGCGTCCTTCGAATAGATTTGTTTTTCATGATTTAGGATACGTTACGATACGTTATACTGTGATATTTCGCGTTTGTAATTTGTATTGTACGTATTTTTCAGAGTATCAATCACGCCGCCGGTCTCGTCCGTTTGCGCAAGTGCTTTTTCCCGCTACGATTGGTCGCCTCAACGCCGGTTTTAATTAACGTAAATTTACGTTGGCCCGAGTCTGAGTCGTCGTGTAGTTCGTCGTTACGCGAACGTTGCATTTTTTTTTCATCGAGCTTTCGTCGTCGAAATTTTCTCGATTCCGGCGATCAATTCGCGGTCGTGTATGGTGATGGTATCCTTCGACGACCAATTTTCCTTCAGATTGAGTCATTTGCGTTAGTGTACTGTGTACTTATCGGTTTGAGTGCGTTGCACAAATCCTGACAGGATTTCGCCAATTTAGATTTAATTCGAGGTACGTATTTATCACGTGTTCAATTTACCTACGATATGTTTCATTCGTTTTTTTTTTTTTTTTTTTTTAAATTACCAACAGTAGGTACAAATTTCTCGATTTACCTCTACCCTACCCTACCTATAGAGATGCAAGTTGAGAAAACTTTCTTACTTTTTTCATTTTTCATTTTTTTTTTTTTTTTTTTTTTTAGATGGCTGCAAGTCGTGAACATTTTTTTTTAAAAAATAATTTAATATTGAGAAAATTATGAAATTGAATAACGATAGGTTTCATTTTTGAATATTTCTATAAACCTATCTTTGTACAAGAGGATTCGAATTCTCGTGGGTAAATTTTCACTATATTAGTGGTCATTTTTAGTATATTAAATCGTAACTACGTCGACCTTATCGCCAAATCGTCAATACTTTTCGACTTTGTCGCGTATAAATTGAAAGCTACCTAAAATTGCGATAAAAGTGTGACATTGTAACGTTTTTTTATCTCTATTTTCCTCGTAACACTTTTTTTTTATTTTGTTTTACGACGTAAAATATCCGTACGAGATAATTAATAAACGTAGCTAAGCTGAATTACGTTCGGTGCGGTATAGTCTTGAAAATTTGAATTTCTTCCCCAATGTATTGTATTTAAACGAACTAAACAGGCGTTTAAAACTCTAGCTCCAATTCGAATATTCGAGTACCTGGTGAAAAATCGTTCAAAATTTACCCAATTCGCGATTGGTGGATTCTTATCGGGTCTCTTATAGTTAGAAAAAGAAGGTTACTGCACGATCGGTTATTTTTACGGAGAACCATTGCTGTTTCATTTGCTCACCTTGAATTTTTTACAAGTGCAGTGCTACATAAATACTTTATATTGAAAACTGAAAGGGAAGGAGGGGTCAAATCGATATTTTTCTATAACTAAAAGTATTTGTAAAATTTCAAGCTAGAACTTTTGTTTGAAAATTTTTTCAGTGGGGCCCCTTTAATAATGTATTTTGAATACGTATGAAGAAGTTATATTACTCAAAATTGGTGGGGAAGGAGGGGTCCGATTGAAATTTTTGTTATAACCAAAATTATTCCTAGTTCTTCAAGCTACAACTTTTGTTTGAAAATTTTTTCTATCGGGCCCTTTACCTCCCCCCCCTGTTTTTAATAATGTATTTGAATGAGTTGGATCATCTAAAATTGGAGGGGAGGGAAGGGTCCAATCGAAATTTTTGTCATGGCCAAAATTATTCCTAAAATTTTGAGCTACAACTTTGTTGCACAAATTTTTCAATTGGACCCATTCTCCTTCCCCCTTCAATTTTTAATTAGTATTTTGGGAGTGTTATGCAAGATAAGTGGAGAGACAGGGGCTCAATTGAAAAAGTTTTCAAACAAAAGTTGTAGCTTGAAGTTTCACTAATAGTTTTGATTGTGACCAAAATTATGATTGGACCCCTCCCTCCACTCCAATTTTGGATAATCCAACTCATTCAAATACATTATTAAAAACAATGATAGGGGGGGGGGGAGAGGTAAGGAGCCTGATTGAAAAAAATTTCAAATACAAGTTGTAGCTTGAAGTACTAAGAATAATTTTGGTTATAACAAAAATTTCAATCGGACCCCTCTTTCCCCACCAATTTTGAGTAATATAACTTATTTTATTCACTCTTATTTAAAATACATTATTAAAAACTGTGGGTGTGTGAAGCTAAGGGGCCCAATTAAAATATTTTCAAACAAAAGTTGTAGCTTGAAGTTTCACTAATACTTTTAGTTATGACAAAAATTGCGATTGGACCCCTCCCTTCCCTCCAATTTTGGATAATCCAACTGATTCAAATACATTATTAAAAAATAGGGAGGAAATAAGTGGCAGATTGAAAAAATTATCAAACAAAAGTTGTAGCTTGAAGTACTAGGAATAATTTTGGTTATAACAAAAATTTCAATCGGACCCCTCCTTCCCCACCAATTTTGAGTAATATAACTTATTCACACTTATTCAAGTATTTGAATGAGTTGGATTATCCAAAATTGGGGGGGGGGGGAGGGGTCCAATCGAAATTTTTGTCATGGCCAAAATTATTCCTAAAATTTTGAGCTACAACTTTGTTGCACAAATTTTTCAATTGGCCCCTTTCCCCTTCCCCTTCAATTTTTAATTATTATTTTTGGAGTGTTATGCAAAATAAGTGGAGAGAGAGGGGCTCAATTGAAAAAGTTTTCAAACAAAAGTTGTAGACTTATTCACACTTATTCAAAATACATTATTAAAAACTGTGGAGAGGTAAGGGGCCCAATTAAAAAAAATTTCAAACAAAAGTTGTAGCTTGAAGTTTTACAAATACTTTCAGTTATTACAAAAATTTCGATTGGACCCCTCCCTCCCTCCCTCCCTTCAAATTTTGAATATAAAGTATTTTTGTAGCACTGGACTTGATAAAAAATTTAAGGTGAGCAAATGAAACATCAACGGCTCTCTGTAAAAATAGCCGATCGTGGTTACTGCGTTTGAATGGTGGATTTTTTTAAAAATTGAATTTTCTGTCCTGTCAGTCGTTTGCCAAAAGTAGGTTGAGAAGAGGAAATGGGACAGATGAGAATAAAAAGGGGTGCAGAAAATTTAATGAGAGGCACCAGTTGTTTGAAATATTTCAAAATTCTCAATAAAAATGAGAAAGTGGATCGATGATCGACGAGATTCGTATTTTTTACCTAAAGTCATTGAAAAAGTAATAAAGATCTAGGTACCTCGTGGCTGAATAATTAATTCCGGTGAAATGGTGGCACCCTGGCGAGAAAAATATATTTTTGGTTCGCATAGCACATTGTACAATGTATTTACGTATACGAATGTTCATGTATAGGGTAATAGGTATTACGTATGACATACTACTACGAATACCCAATACTTGCAAGTTATACTCGAATGTAGGTATACGAAGGTACGATTTAGCGAAGAAAATTTGTCAGAATATTCACACAGGTTTTTCTTCAAAAAATTTATGGTTCACAAAACACTCTCACACTCCCGAACAGCCGTTTCTGTTTACTTTTCAAGTTAGAGGAAAAAACTTGTTTGTTTTAAACATTCACCAATAAAAAGAGTTACGATAGGATACATAAAAAACAGCGTGTTTACAGAAGGCAAACGGTTGATGTAATTTATTTGTTTTTTTTTGTGTGTACGTACGTATGTGTGTGTGTGTGTTTTTTTCTTCTTTCTTTCTTTCTTTCTATAGTATATAATTGCATTATCTTATGAATCATTTATAAGCAAACAATGAATATCAGAGACAAGTGACGGGGAAGGAGACACTTTGGTATATGTATGTTTTAATGTTGTAATCGGGTCACGCTGAGCATTTTTTTTTTTTTTTTTTACAACAGCTGCCATACGTTTTAAAACGATATAATAATAAATAAAATAATATTATGTAAAATGCATACGTACGTAAATACGCGAACGTTCTCGCATATTACACTTGTTTATATACTCTACAGTGTATGTAGGTAATATGGATATTTAATAATTATTATTTTTCTTGTTGAAACTCTTCGCTTACCTACGACCACCCTCTCGTTTATCTCGTTCCTTCCTTTCCTTCATTTCAATGTATTCGAGTCTACGTACGAGTGCGTACGTTTATGTAGTATGGATGTGTGAGTGTGTTTTTTTTCTCGCAAATAATTAAAATTGAAAAACAAACGCGAACGCTTTCTGTGCGTTGGCAACCATAATAGTAACGCGAGTGTAATTATGTCAAAAATAATTCCAACTCACTATCGTATCAATGTGCCTCTGCCTATGATACGATTGATGTGCGAGCGCAGTTTACCTATAGGTACGTCAACTACATACGCCATAACCTATAATTCATTACTCTCCTCAGTTATTTTTTACAATTTTTTTCGTAAAAATAACAATTACGTAGTTTTTATAGGGTTTAATGCGATAACACGCTGCTATACGAGTATTTTTGGTTGACGATGTATTTGAATAATCGGTTTCAGGTCGAATTTTCGCGATACATGACGAGATACGTATTTTATATAGACTCCGAAACCGCAATTGGTTATTCGTCGAGTTCGGTTGAAAAATTGCGAATGAAAATTTTCGATACGAGTTCAAATTATTCGTTTGAACAAAAGTTTCGAATACGTGAAAAATTTATATGGTAAGGCCTAGTACAGTTTTTTTTTTTTTTTTGAAACTGGAATAGTTCGAACACTTTTTAAAGGCTAAATAGGTAATTATGATTTCAGTCCGCAGAAGAGTTAAGGGGTCGTTTGTGAAAACAACCATAGTCAAAAAAATCAAATTTTACAGGAGATCAAAATAATAACGTACTCAAATCATGTTTGGGGGTTAAAATTTTATTCAGGGGATGTTGATTAATCATAAAATTTTCCATTATGTCAAAAAACGTAATAATTTTTTTTTCAAATTTTGAAAAATTTCTCGACGTTGACTCGTTATTTTGACAAAAAAAAAATCAGCTAAAGCACGTACTTTCAAAATTGAAAAAATTAACGATGGAATAGTTAAAAAAAAAACTTATATCACCATCGTCTTTTTAGTAAAATTTTAGCTTAGAAAATTAAATTAATTTTTTTTAAATTTTTGACTAGGTATGGTTGTTTTTACAAACGACCCCTCACCTCAATTCATTGTTACAAAATACGTACAAAATAAAAAATGCATTAAAAAAAAATTAAGCTCAAAAAGATTGGGTTTTAGTAAAAAAAATAAAAATAAAAATAATAGAAAATTGTCTAAAGAATTTTTTTCATTCTGCTTTTCAATAAATTTTGAAAAATTTTAATTTAATTTTTTTTTCAAAAATTTTGAAAATACTTACGGTTTAAAAAAAATTTAAAAGTTGATTATTAATAAAAATACAAAAATCGTATTCTAATAAAAATTTGTGTTTGAAGTTTGAACTTTTTTTGAAATTTTATTTTAAAAAATTGTCGCAGCTTATCCTTTTTCTTATAAACGTATTGAATTTGATTTTTTTTCCTTTTAAATCTTACCTAAGGAAAATTTTGAAAAAAGTGTTCTGTAGTAAAAATTTGAAAATGATTGTTGACAAAATGTCTAAAAACATTACAGATCCATAAAAATTCCACTTCAAGAAAATTAAAAAAAATAAATAAAATTTCGATACAAATGGGAAAATTCCTTTTTGTTTTTAAAAAATTTGGTTCAAAAAATTATGTAGGTATAGGTAATCTGAATTTTTTCAATTTTTTTATTTTTCCTAATTACATAATTCTTAGCTTTGTTTGAAAGTATAGGTATCATTTTTTATAAAACGATAGATTGAAGTTTTGAAAATCTCGTTTAAAAAAAATCTAGTAAAAATAGGAAAATCTTATTCAAGGAAATTTGTGAGATTTTGTATTTAAACAAAATTAGAGAATAAAAATATATTTTTAATAAAAATTTAATGATTTTATTGTTTTCAAAAAAAAATCTTGGAAAATGTTATTCCAGGAAATCTGTGAGATTTTGTATTCAAAAAAAATTAGAGAATAAAACATGTTGAAAGAAAATTAAATTTTTTTTTTTTTTAAATCAAAATTTACCTAATAATTTTTTTGTTTTCAAAAAAAAATTCTGGAAGTTTTGTGCTTGAACATGTTTAATGGATTGAAAAAATTGTTTTTGAATTTGAAAATTGTTTTTAACAAAATTTTTCAATGCTAAATTTCATTTTTCAACTTTGAACTAAATTTTAAATAATTTTTATGTAAGCAAATTGTTCATCTCAATTTGAAAAAAAGATTGTGTTTGCGCTAAATTAATGTCGAAAAGTTTATTTTCAATTTTTTTTGAAGAAAAAGTTTTTATTTTTAATGAAATGTTGATATTTTTGTAGAAATTTTTATTAAAATGATTCATAATGATTTTTTTGAATTCGAGAATTTTTATCATAAAATTGAAAAAAATAATTCAAACTTGGAACACTGCAGAGTTAGTTTTTGTGTAAAAAAAAGAAGAAAAAAAAAGTAAATTCTCTTCCACATTAAAAAAAATTGTTTTAACCAAATTTTTAAAAATTTGAAAATTTCTATTTTTCTATAAAAATTAATTTATAAACTCTGGAATGTTTTCATGCAAAATTTCTTCAAAATTTTAACCGAACTTTCAATTAAATTTTGAATTGTTTTTGTACCTAAGTATAGGTATAAAATAAAATAAAAAAATAAAAAAACTATTAAAGATTTTTTCACAATAAATTGACAAAAATAGGTTTGGACTTCGACTTGAGATGAAGTTTTTTGAAGAAAAAAAATGAAAATTTTTATTTTTAATGAAATATGGAAATCTATTTTTAGAAAAATTTGTAGAAATTTGTATTGAAATCATATTGAATCGCCAGAGGGGCAAAGCCCACCTGGACCCCCCGGGTTGGCTCTTTTTCCATACTACGTTCGAAAGTATGAAACATAGTATATGCTTTTACTCCGTGACAAAATGTCTAAAAGTCACGAATAATAATTTCCACGGAAATTTAAAAGTCTAAAAAAGTATAATAAGTAAAAATTTTTTAAAAAGATTTCTTTGAAATAATAGAAAAAGAAAAATTCAAGTTCAAGAAAGTCTGATAAAAAGCCTAAAAAGTAATACATTTAAAAAAAAAAAAATTCAAGTATCAGGATGCCTGACAAAATGTCTAAAAGTGATCTTTCTAAAAAAATTTCCAAGTTTCAAAATAAATGACAAAATGTCTGAAAGTCATAAAATTTTAAAAAATTTACAAGTTTCAAAATGTCTAACAAAATGTCTGAAAGTCATCTTTCTAAAAAAATTCCAAGTTTCAGAATGTCTGACAAAATGTCTATAAAATGTCTAAAAAGTGGAATTTATTGAAAATTTTATGTTTTTTATGTCATTTAAACCTAACTTAATATAACCTAACCTAACATAATGGGGTCGGATTTTCGTGTTGGATTTTCCTGTCGTTTATTTCTATTTTGGTCTCCGTAAAAGCATATACTATGCTAAAAATTGGTTTTAAAAATTCTAAAAAAATTTCAAACAAAATTTTAAAAAAATTATTCAAACTTTGAACTAAATGTTTTAAATAAGTAATTTTTGTGTAAAAAAAAAATAAAAATTTTCTTTTACACCATTTTTTTTTTTGGAAATTCAGAAAAATTGATGATTTATTGTTTTTTGGTTAAAATTGAATTTATAAATTCGAGACTGCTCTTAGCAAAATTTCTGAAAAAATTTATTTGAATTTTTATCTGAACTATTTCAAAAAACTCTGGTATAAAATGAAAAAAATAAAATGAAAAAAAACTGTTTCCTCTCAGAGGCGAAGCGTAATGATTTTTTAGGGGGGGGATTGCCAATTTTTTCAACATAATGCTGAATTTATCAACTTGAAACCATCCTCGAAACTCAAAATTGCCAACTTTTTCAATTTTTTAATGTCTGAGGGGGAATGCCCCCCCCCCAACCTCCCTACTCGCTCCGCCCCTGTTTCCATTTTTTTCTGAATTTTTGTTTTAACTAAATTTAATAAAATTTTTACCACATAAAGTTTGAAAATAATAGTTAATTTAAAAAAAAATTTTAAAAAGTGTGTTTCAATTCTTATTTGAATTTTTTAGTAGAATTCTATCTTGTTCAAAATTTTTCAAGAACTTTAATGGTGATTCAAATAGCTACTAAAATTTTTTTAAAATTGCCGAAAAAATTTATTTAATTTATTTTCAATTTTTTTTGAAAAAATGTTGTAAAAAAATAATTATAAAAATTCGAAAACAACTTTTCAACAAAATTTTTAAAAAACAATTATTTGTAAAAATAACTTGAAAAATCTCTTTACATTTTTAAAATGGAATATGATTGAACCAAATTTTCAATTTTTTTTTTTTTTTTTGATGAAACCAATAAAACAGACTTGAAACTTCATTAATTTTTAAAAAATTTTGTTTTGAAAAAGTTGAAAGTTTTTTCACTTTTGTCATTTAACAAATTTGTAAAAATTTGTACGTGTATTCAAATTATTATTTTTTTTGCTAAAAATAGACATTCTTTTTTTAAAATAGGAGAGAATTGATTCCATTTTTTTGGTATAGGTAATTATTTTTATTTTTTTAAAAGTAAAATTAATAATTGGAATAAAACAAAGTTTTTATTATTATTATTTTTTGCAAATTTTTTTTTTTTTTTTTTTTTTTGATACCCTGTGGATGGGATTAAAATTCCAGAAACCGATATCAGCCAAAAATAATTGACATCGTAATTAATCTTTTGGATTATTTCAATAGTGGAAACCCATGTAGGTTGCTAATGCGACTACCTATACTTTGTATTTTTCTTGCACGTTTTGTTCACGTTTTCGATAATGAGTTACAGAAGAAATGTAGGTAAATGGTATTAATATTATAAATAGTCGCATCATCGGAAACAGAGGAGGTAAAAATGCAAACAAACCACAAGTCGCGTTTTAATTGTTATGTAAACATTGTATACAGACTACATACGAGAAAAAGAAACGACGTAATATAGGAATAATACGAATAATCGCAATGAGCCAATGCAATGCGAGCAGAAGCAGAGACGATATAGTCACAACAATAAATCGCTATTATAATAATACACTGGTCTTTATAAACACAACGTAACAAATAACAATAACAACAACAATAATAATTGAAAATAAAACTTTAAAATTGGAAAAATGATGGACTATTACAATGGGCAAGTGGAGAGAAAAAAAAACCATATAAACTTGTTTATCTTAGTAAAATACTCGACTCGTACGTACATTTACTAAACATAACAAACGTATAGTAAAAACGCGTTGTACAAAGAATACTTATACTTTATTTTTATTAGCATATTTTTCTTACTTTAACGATTGAATTATGTTTTTATTGGTATATTTTTTCAAGCAATATAATTACAAAGCGTGTATTATAAGATGAAGAATCGCGTAAGCCGTAATTTTTTTTTAATAGTCAATTTTTAATTATTTGAAAATTTACGATGTATTTTCGCCTGCCTGAGTGCCTGCATTTTTAGCCCTCTTTAAAGAGATGCTCGAATATCGAAATGCCAATCCCAAATACACTGTACGCTGTGCTGTACCTCGCCGCCATCGAGTGTAAAAATTTTTATTACACCAGCTTTGGTACGTGTACTTAACATACTCGATTCGATCAGAACTCGCAGTATTATCGCCTAGAACATTAAAAAACATTGTTACATACTTGTTACCTTTGTTAATGTAAATACAAATGGTATACTGTTTGTATTGCTTAAAAAAATATAAATATATCGCGTCGTAATGATGTGATTAAGTAGGCACAGGAGGTGTACAATGTGTGCTGTACAGTGTACGTGTACTCTATGTGTGTTATACCTACCTTGGCGTTTGCCGTTTCCCAAACAACTGATTTGAATATTGAATAATTGAAAAAACATTGCTACGCTAGCACGATTTGAAGTAAAGGTACGAACTACGAATCGAGGAAAGTGTAATTTATACCTTTACCTATATCGAATCACCCTTCCTCACCTAGGTACCCACTAATTGTGTAAAGTTACTGAAGACATATCTTATTATTTTGACCTTGGTGACCATTTTCAAAATTTAAAACCTTTTTTGATTTTTTTTTGTTTACCGATCACTGGTGAACTAACACGCAGTGTCGTCGCGTTGAAAAGCCTACGCTTTAGGGTACAATCACGTCTTGTAAATTTTTCAGCTATATTTTTTTTTTAAATTATGTAATAATCGAGTTTTACAAATTTCAAAGAAATTTGATCACTTTGAAAATTTAATAAATTTTTAAATTTTTAAAATTTTGGTATTCTTCAATTTTAACAAAATTTTGAAATTGAAGGAATCGAATTTTTACAATTATTTTTTTACATTTGTTCAAAAAAAAAAAAAAAAATGAAAATGAATTTTTTCAGCAATTTAAAAACAAATTAGGTACCTATTTGAATCACCAATTCTTAGAAAAATTTTAAACAAGAATTATACAAAATTCAAATAAAAATTGAAACACAATTTTTTTTCTATTTTCTTGAAACTATCATTTTCAAACTTTTTGTGGTAAAAATTTTACTAAAACAAAAATAATTAAGAATTTTTATTTATTTTTTTTAATTTTAATTATTAGAGTTTTTTTGAAATAGTTCAGATAAAAGTTCAAATAAATTTTTTCAGAAATTTTGCTAAAAGCAGTTTCGAATTTATAAATTCAATTTTAACCAAATAAACAATAAATCGTCAATTTTTCCGAATTTTCAAAAAAAAAAAAAAAAAAAAATGTAAAAGAGGATTTTCAATTTTTTTCCACACAAAAATTATCTATTTTTTTAAAAAACTTAGTTCAAAAGTTTGAATATTTTTTTTAAAATTTTGTTTGAAATTTTTTCAGGATTTTTAAAACCATTTTTTTTAATATTATGATTTCAATACGAATTTATACAAATTTTGCTGAAAACAGATTTCCATATTTTTTTCATTAAAAATGAAAATTTTCTTCTTTTTTTCAAAAAAAAAAAGTTTAGCTCAAACACATTTTTTTTTTTCATTTTTCTTTTTATATTTACAAAAACGATTTAAAATTTAGTTGAAAGTTCATGTAAAATTTTGTAGAAATTTTGCTGAAAACATTCCAGAATTTATAGGTTTAATTTTCATGAAAAAATCAAAATTTTCAAATTTTTGCAAATTTGTTTAAAACAATTTTTTTTTTAATGTCGAAGAGAATTTACGTTTTTTTTCTTCTTTTTTTTACACAAAAACTAACTCTGCAGTTCCAAGTTTGAATACTTTTTTTCATTTTTGTGGTAAAAATTCTCGAATTAAAAAATAATAATTAGGAATCATTTTAATAAAAATTTTAAATTTCTACAAAAATACCCATATTAATAAGTAATAACTAATAAGTTTCTGAAACTACGTAAATCTCCTAAATTTAGTCATTTCAAAATTCTTACAAATTTTTGAAGTTAGATCAATTTTTTAAAACAAGCTCGAATTTTCAATAAACTAAAAGATCAATTATTTTCAATATTTGATAAAATTTTACAATTATTTTAGAAATTTTGAAAAAAATAAAGGTAGTTGTAGATAGTAGATACTAGGTACCTTCTGGGTAAATGTTTTTTTTTTTTTTTTTTTTTTTAATTTTGATTTACCTAAAATGAATTCTTAAAGTTTCAGTTTAATAATTTATAAAACATTTTTTAATTATAGCAATTTTTTAAGTTTATCAATTTTCACAACAATTTCGAAGCATTATGTAAAAAATTCAGTATTTTTTATTTTTTAAAGGACAATACTTGAATTTTCGAAAATTTTCAAAATGGCGGTTTTTCAATAAATTTTTAAACTTTTTAAAATTATAAAAAAATTAAAATGTCATAAATCTCTAAAATTTTGAAACTGAATAAAATTCCTAAAATTTGGTACCGTTTGTAAAACATTTAAAAAGGGCAACTTTCCAATTTTATTAATTTTTACAAATTTAAAGATATTTTGTAAAGATTCAATTAGGCCACTTTGATAACTTTTTTGAAATTCGAGCCCTCTTGAACATTTTTTTTAGTTTGACTAAATTTTGAAAAAATTTGAAACTTTTATGCACTTTCAGAAAGTACTTACTACTTACCTACCTAGATTAATTTTTAAAATTCATTCGAATTTCCGAAGAATTTCTAAAATGCCAATTTTCAACGTTTAATATGAAAAAAAAAAATTTTTATCGTTGTACTTAATTCTTTGAAATTTTGTTACATATTTATAAATTAAAAAGAAGTTGATAACCTACTCGTACATAAATTTTTAAAAGTCTTTATATGCAAAAAAATCAGATTCTCTAAATTTTTATAGGCCTACGGCCTTTGAAATTTGGTCAATTTTTGAAATTTAAAGCTCAACTTTCAAAAATACACTATTTAAAAAGTCGATTTCAAAATTTAGTGAATTTTCACCATTTTGAAATTTTGATTAGTTTTTTGAAAATAGTACCTAAGTATTCAAAATCTGATTTTTTTTTTAAATATTGACATTGAATCAATTTTTAAAATTGGGTCATTTTTTGAAATTCGCAAGAATTATTGAAAAATTTCAAAATGAACGTTTTCAATAAATTTGTACAATTTTGAAAATCATAAAAAATTTTCAAATTTGAACTAGACCTATTTTCACAAATTTCAAAATTCGACGAAAATTCCATAATTTTCCAGGTTTGATTTTTCAAATTTTAGGAATATAAAACCATTTTTTTAAATTTAACAAAATTTTGAAAAATTCACTTCATCAGTTTGTTATTTTAATTTGGCATTTATTTTGAAAGTTATTTTCAAATGTTAAAGTAGGCATAATTTTTCAATTTTGATAACATTTTAATATTAAATAAATTTTGAAAATCTTGGTGAATTTATAACGCATCCAAAGAATACAAATTTTCCGAACTTATCAATTTTTACAAATTTTGACACTGTTGTAAATTTGAGGAAGTATTCATAGGTACGAGTAGTAATCAATTTTTTAAAAGTAACGAAATTGTAAAAAACGTGTTTAATGAAGTCAATATTTTCAAGATTTATTGATTCAATGAATTTTTACAATTTCGCAAATTTAATAAATTTTTAAAACACAGAAAATATTCAAAATTTGGTACATTCTGTTTCGATTTTTAATAATTTCAAAATTGGGTAAAATTCCAAAAAATTTCATTTTTGAATATTTATGAATTTTTGAAATTAGAACAATTTTTAAGCTGAATGTTGAAAAATGTCTTAGAAATCAGTTTTTACATTATTTTGTGAAATTGTATAAGAAGAAGAGGAAGAGGAAGAGGTGGAAAAATCTATCGGGTAATTTTCAAATTAAATGTAATAATTCTGGAGACTTGTTACAGTTATCCCTCCCCCCTCTCTTTTTCATCTGTATCTAAATTTTGAAAAATCATACGAGAATGGGTGATTTTAAAATATAAACTCAAGCGAGACGTTAAAATTGTGAATTTTTAATTTTCGCTTCTAGATGTGGAATTTTATTGCATCCCCCTTCTCTTCCCCTTCCGTTTGTATTCTGAATCTGGAGAAATGATGCGAGGAGGCGAAACTAAAAAATCAATTGATTGAAGTGAAATGTAAAAATTTTGAATTCTTTTGGCGCTGGAATTTTGTCTGTCACATTTCTCCCTCTTCCCATCCCCCTTTCCATCTGTAGGTATTTGAATTTTGAGAATTTATAAAATGATGTGAGAAAAAAAAATCTATTAATTGGAGTGAAGTGTGAAAATTTTGAATTTTGAAATTTTTATTCGGTGGATTTTTTTAAGCACCCTATAGGTAGATGGAATTGAAATTTTAGCGATAGATTTTTTTTTTTTTTTAAATACCTATTTCTCGGTTTTCTACGAGTTCAACTCCCCAGTTATTACTATATTATCGTCATCACTTAATAGTTTAGACCGCACAAGCTGTAAAACTTGTAGATAGGTATTTAAATAGCTACCTATTACCTGTAAGAAAATTATTATCGGTGCATAGTGCATAGCTATGTTTATAAATATACACATAATACACGTATATGGCGGCAATAAACAACACTCGAACGAAAATCAAACACTATATGGTACCTATCTCCCACATACCTATTTACTTTAAACACATAAAACCATATTCCGAACCGGGAATTATTTTTTCAGTTGTTTTAACACCTTTCGCTAGGTAAATCATTACGTACATCCTCTTGTTTTTTATTCGCTTTTCGATTTATATTTATTATTCGTGCGGGTAAATTTGATCGGTATTTTAGCATCGTTCTCGCGTACTTTACCTAGTACCTACCTAGACCTACCTAAGTATATAAAATTTATATAAAGTTGAATTGCGTTTATTCCTTTTCCACGTGGTAATGTTTACTTCTAACGTTGGCTTCTTCGAGGCCAAACTATTTTCTAACCGGTTTGAATTGACTTTTTTTTGATTACAGATTATGAAAAATAGAACGTCGTGATTTGCGTATCAACGGAGTCGACGTAAAAATACTACAAATAAAAAGGGTACCTGTATCTGCATCATGCATTCGTGCAGGAAACGCTGTAATTCGGAGCAGTGCGTCACTGTTTTCGATAACAGATCCTTCGCTCAGCCTCCCTTTTCGTTAATTGACGATTTAACAGCCAGGGAATTGACGAGGGTGGCGATGCTGCCGACTTCGCAACAATTGGCCGCGTTATCGTTGCCTCTGCTGTATCAACAACAATACGAGTTACTTCAGTTATTCAGAAACTCTTCGTATCTGCATCAGTCGATTAATTTACACCATGCTAAACAAAAATATCAAAATGTGAGTACCTACGAAATAGATCACGATCGATCTGTCAAATTTATTTGGGTGTTGTTATTTCCACCAGCCTGGGTGAGTAGTTGCTCGGATTTGTAGTGAACATGAACGAAATTGCTCACACTTCCTACTTCCATCAGTTCAGATTCTGAACTTGATAAATTTCTTTCAATTAACAATTAACATGTAATTAATTCGAAATTGAAGGGGAGGGATAGTTCCAATCGAAATTTTTGTAATAACTAAAATTATTTCTAAGATTTTAAGCTACAAGTTTTGTTTGAAATTTTTTTCAATTGGACCTCTACCTTCACAATTTTTTAATAATATAAGTGTCCGAGCCATTATGTAGAATTGGAGGGGAGGAAAGGGTCTAATCGAAAATTTTACAATAACAAAAATTATTTCTTGGACCTAAATCTACAACTTTTGTTTGAAAAAATTTTCAATTGGACCCCTTCGCCAAATTTTGAAAAGGTATCTACCTGATATTATGCGAAATTTGAGGAATGGGAGAGATCCAATCGAAATTTTTATAATGACCAAAATTATTTTTAGGATCTTGCTCTACAACTTTTATTTGAAAATTTTTTCAATAGGTTCCTTCCTCGCTCACTCATCTGGAATTTTTAATTAATATCTTCGAAGTGTTGTGCAAAATCAGTGGGGAGGGGGTCCAATTAAAAAAAACTTCAATCAAACGTTATAGCTTGAAGACCAAGGAATAATTTTGAATATTACAAAAAATTTTATTGGACCCCTCCTTCCCCTCCAATTTTGAATAAAATAGATGGCAATCGAAACTTGCAAGAAATATTTCAAGTCCAGAGATTCAGTTGATTCATTTCTATGAACTACTCACCCAGGCTGGTGGAAATAACAAATACCCAATTTATTTAGCAGATTTAACGTACTCATACTTTACCATGATTTTTTTTTTTACCTGTTTACAGAATTTATTAGATTTTCAAAATTGCGAATCGTCGAGTACTCGTAACGAGAAACCACCGTATTCTTATATAGCTCTTATCGCGATGGCCATAACGTCGTCGCCCAATCAGAAATTAACGCTGAGTGGCATTTACAAATACATTTCCGATAAATTTCCTTATTATCGCCAGAATAGACAAGGATGGCAAAATTCCATTAGGCATAATTTAAGTTTGAACGATTGTTTCATAAAAGTAAGCAAATTTTTATACTACTTACGAGCATACTTGAGTAAATTTTACCAGAGCCTATTCTAACGTGCAGTTGCGTCCATTTTGTGGAACTTCAAAAAAAAAAAGGCGTGCAGTTTGAAATTTATTACTTTGTGCAAGTCCAAAAAAATTAAAGAAATTTTTTATTTTTCCAGTTCGTTGTAGAAGGAAACATAAAATAGAACACGCTTCGAACAAGAGCAAAAATGAAAACAAAATAGTTTTTTCAAACAATTTTTGAAAAAATATATTTTTTTTACAATGATCTAGAAAAAATATTTTATTTTGGCGAAAAAATCTTTAAAAAATAATTTTTGAATGAAAAACCTCTGAAAATTTTTTTTTTGACCAAAGCATAGGTATTCCAAAAATTAATTTTTGACAAAAACATCTTCAAAAAATATATTTAAAAAAAAATCTCCAAAAATCTTTTTAATTTTTTTTTTGACAAAAAAATATCTTTAAAAAATATTCTTTTGGCAAAAATATGTATCTTTAAAAAAAATCTTCAAAAATAGTTTTCGGACAAAAAATCTTCAAAAAAAAATTCTGACAAAAAAATCTTCAAAAAATCGTCAAAAAGTATTTCTTTGACAAAGAAATTTTTTTTTTTTTAAATCTCCAAAAAATATCTTTTTGACAAAAAACCTTCAAAAAAAACTTTCTTAACAATAAATTCTATTCCGATGATAAGTATTTCTTTTAGAAAAAATTCTCTTGTCAAAAAATCTTCTAATAAGGATCAATTGGCAAACATTTTTTCATGAAAATTTATTCTCACCAAAAAATCATAATAACGATTTCTATAGAAAAATTACCTAGCAAACGTACACTGGAATACTTCTGTGTTTGATAGTTTGGGATCGAGGAATTTGTATAACTTGCAAAAAAATTCTGAATAGCCAAAAAAAAACGAAAAAAGAAATATTTTTTTAAGAGTAAACTATCTACCGAAACTAAACACGAAAAATTTTCATTTTTTCCCCTCGATGAATTTTTTTGCGATGATGTTAAAGTGTTCGTCAGAATTTTCTGAAAATCCATCAAAATTTTACAATAAAATTGATGGTTTCATCCTCCCTCGACCACACACCCAAACTACCTATATGGAATATGACTCTGATTCTGATAAAGGAGCTAAACGTGCAGCTCCAAATTTTCTTTAGAATAGGCCCTGTATTTTACGTAGGTAGGTGAGGTGCTAATCGTTGCTACCACTTTCAGGTACCACGTGATAAATCTTGTGATGGAGAAGGTGGCGGAAAAGGTAGTTATTGGACCTTAGATCCGGTAGCAGCGGCGGAAATGTTCGAAAGAGGCAATTACAGAAGAAGACGAATTCGCAGAAATCGAAGTAATTCTAGTCAAGTGAGTTTATATTGTTTTTTTGGTGTCGCTATTTTCTCCTTAACCTTTTTTGGGTGTTGTTCTTTCCATCAGCCTGGGTGAGTAGTTCATAGAAATGAATCAACTGAATCTCTGGATTTGAAATTTTTTTTGCAAGTTTCGATTGCCATCTATTTTATTCAAAATTGGAGGGGAAGGAGGGGTCCAATAAAATTTTTTGTAATATCCAAAATTATTCCTTGGTCTTCAAGCTATAACGTTTGTTTGAAGTTTTTTTTAATTGGACCCCCTCCCCACTGATTTTGCACAACACTTCGAAGATATTAATTAAAAATTCCAGATGAGTGAGCGAGGAAGGAACCTATTGAAAAAATTTTCAAATAAAAGTTGTAAAGCAAGATCCTAAAAATAATTTTGGTCATTATAAAAATTTCGATTGAATCTCTCCCATTCCTCAAATTTCGCATAATATCAGGTAGATACCTTTTCAAAATTTGGCGAAGGGGTCAATTGAAAATTTTTTTAAACAAAAGTTGTAGATCGAGGTCCAAGAAATAAATTTTGTTATTATAAAATTTTCGATTAGACCCTTCCCTTCCCTCCAATTTTGCTTAATGGCTTGGACACTTATATTATTAAAAAATTGCGAAGGTAGAGGTCCAATTGAAAACATTTTCAAACAAAACTTGTAGCTTGAAGTCTTGGAAATAATTTTAGTTATTACAAAAATTTCGATTGGAGCCATCTTTCCTCTTCAATTTTAAATAAATTACATGTTGATTGAAAGAAATTTACTGAGTTCAGAATCTGAACTGATGGAAGTAGGAAGTGTGAGCAATTTCGTTCATGTTCACTACAAATCCGAGCAACTACTCACTCACGGCTGGTGGAAATAACAAAACCCTTATTTTTTGTCTAAAGAGATCTAATTTTCATTTTTTTTCTGATTAAAAACAGGTCAAAGAATTGGAGACTAAATCGGAAGCTTTCGACATATCAAAAATGTTAGACCTAAGTCGTAAATCGAACACGTTCGATGGCCACAGATCGTCTCCCGAATCACCTCCTTCAGATCTTTCTCACAAGTATCACGAAAACGATGCAATCTCGATGGAAACTGACAGCAAAGTTTATACTTCGAATGGAAATAAATTAGCCTTTACTATTGAAAATTTGATTAAAAAACGAGTCGAAAGTGGCGAAGTTTCGTTAATTAAAGCCAAAACACGAGATACCAACGAACCCACCAATAATTTATAACGCATAATTTCGTATTTGTACTTTTTTTTCCATTGTAATATGTAACTCTTTATTTCATTTTCGTGTTCCCATTTTTCTTTTTTTACTTTATGAAATAAAGAAAATTTTCGAATTACAGAGTTGATCACATTCTACGTAGTTCGCCTACACCATTAAATATTATTTTAAAAGTAAACACTCGTTTGATCGGAGAAATCTCAATTTTAATGAACATATTCATCGTACACTGGATATCATCGACCGAAACAAAATAATAAATTAGAAAATATGTATAAAAAAATTATTTAATAATCAAATTTAAAATCGTAATAAGATTGATCAAACGATTGAATTCTAACAAAACCATCTTCACCTCCGCTGGAGAAACTTTTACCATCTGGATGAAAAGCGAGCGTATTTATAGGACCGAAATGGCCTTTAACACGAGCGAATTCTTCTTCGAATACTAAATGGAAAAATCTAGCGTCGAATTTTCCTACTCTGGTCGAAGTGGTGGTAACCTCGATAGCTTCTTGACCACCTCCAACTACCACCTGAAATATCGATATCGTATGTAAATTCCATACTGCGAATTAGTTCGTCGATGATTGACGCGAATGAGATACTTACATGATCGAATTTCGGAGAAATAGAAGCGCTATTCACCGGTCTCTCGGTTTGATAGGTTTTCAAAACGTTTAAATCTTCGATATCGAATAATTTGGCGGAGCAGTCTTTAGAAGCCGTTATGAACATCGTTCCTTCGACGTTCTTTTGTAAATCATTAATAGCACCTCTGTGCTCTTTAACGGTGCTAATAATTCTACCATTCTGCGCAAAACCACAAAAAAAAAATACGTAAGTTGCAGCATAATGATTTGGCACGAAGTGGAAAATTGGAAAGAGATATTACTCTAGTATCCCACTGGGTAATGGAACCATCGTCGTGACCCGTAATAATCGTTCTATCCAAAGGACCCCAAATTGCCGACGTGATTTTCGATTCTTTCACAGGCATTCTAATAATCGGAGATGAATCGCCTAAAATCGAAATAATTCGATTTGTATCAAAATTGAAAAACAACAAAGGTCTAATTTATACACAATCTCGAACTCACTGAAAGATTCGTCCGCATTGCGCACATCGATAACGAACATTTCACAATCCAAACCCATGGTAGCATCGGTAGAGTAAACAGCTAAGTCTGCAGAATAACTGAAAACGCATGTTCTTATAGCCGAGTTTGCTTGTACTATTCCTATTTCAACTCCTGCAATATACGAAACAATTAATATTCGTTCACCTTTTTCTACCGGTGGATGAAATTAAGGAGTGAATGTAAAATATCTGATGAGTAGAATTTTCTCAATCGAGTCATTACCATTAGACACATCCCATAATCGTAAACTGTTATCAGCAGCTCCGGATAAAAATCGTCTAGTTTGCCAATCTACATCTATACACCACACAGCACCATTATGTCCGTTGAAAGTACCGAGTCTTTCGCCATTTAACGAATACCACACATTTGGACGATGATCTTTGGCCGAAGAAAACAGCAAATCGCCTTCTCGGTTGTATTTTATTTGAGTGAGAGCTCTTTCGTGTCCATGAAGCAAGATCGGTTTCTAGAAGGAAATTCATGGTATATTTTAAAAGCAGGGTAAAGAGTGTCATCGATGAGTAATAATTAATCATAAAGTTCGTGGTTAAATTAACAAATAATTCAAGAGATAATTAATTAAATTTACCATATTTTATTTTTCTTATCAATTGACCGATGAGTAAAACAGCAAGTAAAATGTAAATATCCCACTATGTTCTATACCGCACATTAACGCTGGTGAAACAGGATGAAACGAAATTGATTAATTATCGATTAACGCAAAATTAATTAATATTTAATTAATAAAACTGATGAAATATAACAAATTTTTCAAGAAAAGTTGAAAATTTAACAACTCAACGCCGATTTTCGAAAAGCGAAATGTGGAAATATTTGAAATTTTGTTGACTTGCAATACAATCCCTGTCAGTCATGTCAAAAGTTGGTGTCCTGGCAACACTGCTAAATACTGCAATGCTGGCAAAAAATGACAAGAAAAAAGTGCGTAAAAAAAAAAATGTTGATAAAAATTTTTGAAAACAACTGCGTTTTCGTTTTGTTTCATCATTTTTTTTTTACAAAAGAACGGAAAAATTAATATTTAATATGAAATTAATTAGTGAAATAATTACATGAAGTCATTCAAATTCAACTATATCATTGCTTAAACATACCCGTTTTCGGGCAAAGTGTTACATCGTTCAGCATTACGTAAAATAAAGTGAGTACAAATATTCTCAGATTCAACATTTAACAAGCAAACAAAACCACGAAATCAAAATTAAATTATAAAATTGATCAATAAATCTTTAATTTGCCTCTTTCGCATTCTAATAACCGTTTTATGGCAATTCTCACTCGTTTCGATTCATTCATATGAAGTGTTGAAGGAAGTGATTCTGGTAAATTCGTCCATTTCGTTACAAATTCAACTAACATATTGCTTTGTTTAATCGTTTTTCAGTTTTTCCAGAGACAAGACCCTGAATAAGGATTGGAAGCTTTGATTACATCAGAAATTCAACGATGATGTCTTCATCTCCTAAATTGAGCAAGAATGCAATAAAGAAGAAAACGAGATGTAATTATAAAAATTACAGCTGCTCTCACGTCGCTTTGCCATCATTCTCGCACTGCATAAAACACATTCTAGAAGAAAAGCACGCACCTTATAAACAATGCTCTTTTGTGTACTTTTCCAACGGCGAGAAATGTCATTACGCTGTTCCAACTATGCAATCGGGTCCATCAAGAGAAAATCTGTAAGTTTCGTTTGCCAGCAATTCTCACACTGATTACAATATGATTTATGTTACGTCAACCGAACTTATTTCAGATTTTGTACCGAACATGCTCAAGAGTACGAAGCTAATCGACTCAAACCCAAGTGTAAATATTACCAACCGTCGCCTTCAGCCGATACCATTCTATCGGGTTTATCGCATTATGTTAAAACGAGCCAAAATTACAAACGAGACGGTAGTCTCGTAGGTGCAACTGCTGACGAACTTTTGCAGCAGATTGAAAAGGATAAGAATTTAATCGTCAATCCTTTCGGTAAGCTTATGCTGCGTATTGATTCGCGTTATTTGAACGTTGCTTCATAAAATGTGTTTTTATTTTAGTTGATATCGATCCATCTGAAATTAATTCTAAACCAAACGAAACGCTGAATTTCTCTTGCGAAGTGGATTCGGATATTGAACCTGCTACTTCGGAAAACGTTTGGGAAAATGCCGATCAAGATTCATCCGATGCTGAAAGTTTAGATCTTGAAATGAGTGACCCGTTGAGGTGAACAGATTTTTTTTTACAATTTTCTTTCTAAAATAAATTGGTTCTTGAATTTTGAAATATTTTTTTATTCAGACATGCTGGCGTATTTACTGACGAAGAAATGGTTCTATCTATAAGAAATCACGCTGTACGACTTCAAAACTTATGCATCCAACAGTACAGACGACTCCTATACTTATTACGCGAAAAGAAAGCCAAATATTTAGTAGATTTGAAGAGAGAGAAAGAAATACACGGTAATTTATTGTACCCTATTATAGCCTAGATATTCGACGGTATTCAAAGACGACAAATATTCGTAATGTAAAAAATTTCAGGCCCTGTTACGAAGCCTCAGCAGATGAACTTACACGAGAAAAAGCAATACGATCATTTGAGAGCTTTAGCACGGTATCAAAAAATCGGAATAGGTCCGGAAGCGCTCTTATTTAAAAAAATGTTGGAACGTCGAAAAGCTGTGAGTTGTATTACAAAATCAATCCTAGATTGGGCGTATTTATTTACATTATAAAGCTGTTTTTTTTTTTAGGTTACGCCAGGATTGATTGTTCGTACCAAAAATTACAATAAATGTACTTACACCGAAGGTGGAGTGAAGTGTTTAATGCGAGTGTTACCTGCTACTAAACACTGTAAAAAACATATTCTAAGCGTGAGTATTTTTCATTTCATCGATTCGTCTATAATTTTTCTTTTTCCACATTATGATAATTAATTTTACTCTCTAATAAAGGATCGAGCGCAAGTTTTATTTCAAGCTTGCGGTGTTCAGAAGCAAGATCACACGTGTAGAGAGCCTGTAGTTCCTATTCCCAATGCAACGTGTATGTTTCACTTTTCGTTACCCAAAGACGCTTTACCCTTAAAGAAGGTAAATTTTCGATATTTCGTAAATATTTTACGAAAAATTTATACTACGAATATCTTATAAACCTTATCACATTAATTAGGATTCCAAGTCATCGAACGAACTAAAAAGAGAAGTTGATGTTGACGATGTTGAGCCGAAAATTGAACTCGAAGAAACTAGCAAAGAAGAGAAAATAAGTCTATCTCAAGACTTGGCCGGAGAATCTTTAGATCTTCTACTCAACGGATGTCAAAAACCACCCGCAGCTGAATGTTCGACTTCTTCGGCTGCGCCGCAACCAATACCTAGTGAAGAAGTGGTGTCTACGTCGCAAATAAAACCCATACCTGATGATTTGGATATCAATATGACGGATAAATTATTCGAGGATATTACGAAAAATTTGAAAAACGAACCTTTTATGGATGCACTAGAGAGTTATTTTAAATTAAGTTGATTTCTGAATTACGTATTGAATAAAGAAAATTTTGTATGCATGTACATATTTTGAAAGAATATATTCAAAGATGGCTGTAGCTATTGCCATGGCTTTGTGGTATTTTTATGACTTTGGTAGAAAATTTGATCAAGTTCGAGACGTTTGAGTGTTTATTTCAATCTTGAATAAAGTATTTTTCCATAACAATTTCAATAATATAACTAATAATCAAAGCATTACATAATCGTTCATGAGGAGAAAGAACTAATTACGCCTTTCCCACTTTTCTGTGGATTTTCACAACCTCTATCTGCCAATAAATTGTGAATTATAATTTATTCGTAAAGGGACTAACGTCGAGTTTGGTAGTTTTGTTTACACTCATGAGGAGGACCTTCGATGAATTTTTTACCAAGTCCAGTGCTACATAATACTTTATATTCAAAATTGGAAGGGAGGAAGAGGTCTAATCGAAATTTTTGTAATAACTAAAAGTATTGGTAAAACTTCAAGCTACAACTTTTGTTTGAAATTTTTTTTAATTGGGCCCCTTACCTCCCCAGAGTTTTTAATAATGTATTTTGAATGAGTGCATGTGAATAAGTTAAGGACTAAGTCTAAGTCATATTACTCAAAATTGGTGGGAAGGAGGGGTCCGATTGAAATTTTTGTTACAACCAAATTTATTCCTAGTACTTCAAGCAACAACTTTTGTTTGAAAATTTTTTAATTGGGCCCCTTATCTCTCCCCTGTTTTTAATTATGTATTTGAATGAGTTTGGATTATCCAAAATCAGAGGGGAGGGAGGGGTCCAATCGAAATTTTTGTCATGGGTAAAACTATTCCTAAAATTCGTGAGCTACAACTTTGTTGCACAAATTTTTCAATTGGACCCTTTCCCCTTCCCCCTTCAATTTTTCATTAGTATTTTGGGAGTGTTATGCAAAATAAGTGGAGAGAGAGGGGCTCCATTGAAAAAGTTTTCAAACAAAAGTTGTAGCTTGAAGTTTCACTAATACTTTTGGTTATGACAAAAATTGCGATTGAACCCCTCCCTCCCCTCCAATTCTGGATAATCCAAATCATTCAAATACATTATTGAAAACAGGGGGGAGGTAAGGGGCTCGATTGAAAAAATTTTCAAACAAAAGTTGTAGCTTGAAGTACAAAAAATAATTTTGGTTATAACAAAAATTTCAATCGGACCCCTCCTTCCTCGCCAATTTTGAGTAATATAACTTAATCACACTCATTCAAAATACATTATTGAAAACTGTGGGGAGGTAAGGGGCCCAATTAAAAAAAATTTCAAACAAAAGTTGTAGCTTGAAGTTTTACAAATACTTTTAGTTATTACAAAAATTTCGATTAGACCCCTTCCTCCCTTCCAATTTTGAATATGAAGTATGATGTAGCACTGATGGACTTGGTAAAAAATTGAAGCGAAATACAAAAAGGAATAAAAGGACCAGCCATTCGAAACTTGTCATTGACTCATCGTCTGTTGACGATTCATCCCCTCGTCACTCTTTTCACTACCTAGGTACCTATGATAAGATAAAATAAAGTCGAACAATTAGAAGAATAGAACTCGCAGTTGCAGCGTCGTTCTTGGTTTGTTTCCCCCCAACGCCCCAACCTTTTTTTCATTTAGGCACGTTTTAGTCCCACGTTTCTGCATTTTTCTCGAATATAATTTTTGAAAACACGAATTTGATGACATTTTTGTACAGGTAGTACAGGTACATTACAAACGTAGTTTGTTCATTGATAGTGATTGATAGTTTATTTCTTTCCTTCGTGTCGATGTTTGCAAGTTTCGCTTTCGCGTTCTTTTCATTTTATCGAGATAAAGGAGATAAAAAGTAAGTAAATTGTGGAGCGGTCGATGTCTTGTGTATCCATTGATACAATTGAATATCTATTGTGTATGTTTGTGCCTTTGTGGTCCTGTTTTATCGTATATTCGTATGTCGGTATTTATGTAGCAGATGGTCAGCCATAATTGCATTGTTTTGTATTTAATTCGTAAGACTTCATTGCTTATATGTTGGTAAAAACATGTAGTGTAGGGAACTATCAAACCGATTAGGCGAATACAATACAAAATAGATGAAAGAAGTGTAGTGAACTTAGAGATAACTTTGCACATTCCTCATCGTCGTCGCTGACTCACCGCTTGCTGCTTTTGGGTACAATTTTGATAGAACTCTTTCATTTTTTTCTTCGACCATTTTTCTAAATTTATATTTTCGATGAATAATATGTCGTATATGTAGTTTTGAATTTTTTGATTCAGCGACGGTCGATTCAAATTCATCAAATTACGACGTTGAAAGTTGAAAATAATTTGGAGATTGATTGAGAATTTGAGAACCCCTATCTGTATTTCGTTTCCCTCTCATCCCCGTGTGTGAGGTTTTGGTTCGGTTGTTTGTGTTCTTTTGTGTTAGTGTAACGTGCAATGTTCAACTAGTTCAACTTCAACACGCATCGATCTTTTCAACACGACGCTTGGACGCTTCAAAACTGTATTCTTCATTCAATTGATCAAATAGGCCATAGGCCTAGTACATTTTTGTTTGTAACAGTCAGTTGAGTCAGTCCGCCATTAGGCGTCGTGTTATTTTCGTTTGGCGTTGTTCCAACGTTGTTCTATTTTATTCTTACACATACCTAATTCGTGTTTATGGATAATTGCGTGAAAATGTTTATTTATGTAATTGAAATTGAAACAGTATCTTATGTAAAACTTGTTGATCTTGGTTGCTTTTTCCGCGTCGGTTTAGTTGTGAGCAAGATGAAAGGAAATTAGTTCAATCTCAGAAGGTAATTTTTTCCAACGGGTTTTCGCGCCATTTGTAATGTCGACTTTTTTAATAGATGTTTTCGATCGTAAAATTGTTCAGAAGTTGAAATTCAATTTGATTTAAATATCGATCGACTGTTTTACCTATGTTTTTGATTCAAATTGAAAATTTTAACGGTCGAAATGAAGCAAAATTTTTAAATTGTGGAATAGAATTCAATTTTGGACCGTTTCTTAACAAAGAAAGACGAATCGGCGTCGGAACGTTTTCCGTTGTGTGTGATTTCGCTAAGACTACGAATTTTCACTCGAATTATCAGTGATTATCTTTTGTAGGTTTTCGAATGTTCGAATCTTTCGACGACGTTGTGAATTGTGATGCGTATTGGCGGAATCCACTTCGATCAAACAGATAAATATGTGAAACACCAGTATCGTCGGATTATGCGAAAATCAGAAGCAGTATAGTAAACGAAAATTTAATATTCACTGTCGTTGTCTTTACCAGTGCACACGACTTCTTCGGCTTGGTTCACAAAATATAAGTGAGTACTAATACAGATATTTGACTAGTCCTTAGTGAAAAAAATTCCATCTTGAAGATGACGAATTTATTTTTAATTACAGCAGCTCTTTTCTAATCACGTTAAATCGTCTCTTCTATAGATATTGTGTCGACTCGACTGCTCCAGTATCTACTCATTGTCATTAATTTACGTCGAACGTCATTTACATCACCGACTGCAGTACGATATGCCAAAGTACCAGACATCCATTGGCACTCGACAGCTACAGTTCCTACTTCCTACGAAAGGTGAGAGCCTGGTCTATTTTTCTCATTTTTCAGTTTTTATTTTTGTACATAATATAAATTAACAATTGGTGTGTATCTATCTGTGATTTAAACAGGTTGTGGAAGGATCAGGATCACGAGACAGCATGAATCGAGACGACCCTGCCCTGCATGGAGCATATCATCGATATACCTAATGTAATCATAAATCAGATGCAGAGAAGAATACGGATAGAGTATACCGAAGCAGTAAATTTGCTCTTACGATCGCAACTGATTATTTTACCCATGTTCAATGCGCGTTTGGCTCATTTGAAGGAGAACGTAATGATGAACGGAATTTGTGAAGAAAATTATACGTAATTGGTGAGTGATTTGTTTTTTGCTCAAAGTTTTCAAATATTGTGGTTGCTCAACAATTGATACTTACCTATTGAATGTTTACTGTCTCACGTCCGCTAACAATGTCGATTTCCCAGATTTCATTTCTCAGTAATTTGATACGTACATGTTTTCAACCTAATTGAATTTCTGTCTCGAAACTTGTCTGTCAAAATTTGAATTTCAAACTTTACTGTTTGAAATTTAAAATTTTCTCTAATTCAGTAAGGTTGGGATTTTACATTGGATCAAATGATGGCCTTTGCATCTCATTGAATTAAAATTGCCATTTTTTGAAATTTACTGAAAATGAAAATTTTCTCAAGTTTACTTAAGGACTTAAGGGTAGGATTTTGCATTGGCTAAATTTGGTAGTCTTTGCCAATCATCAAATTAAAATTCCCATTTTTTGAAATTTACTGAAAATAAAAATTTTCCTTAATTCAGTACATGTGAAATTTTGCATTGGAATAAATGATAGCCTTGGCCACTTACGAGTATTGCATAATAGTTGTCATTTTTGAAATTTACGGAAAATAAAAATTTTAAAGAATTGAGTGAAGGTAGAATTTGTCATTGGACGAAAAGGTAGCTTTTGACACTTATGTTAAATTAAAATTGCCATTTTTTGAAATTTATTGAAAATTACAATTTTTTTAAATTTACTAAAGGTAGGAGTTTGCATTGGATAAAATGGTATCCTTTTCAACTCATTGAGTTGAAATTGTCATTTTTAAAATTTATAGAAAATAAAAATTTTCTCCAATTTAGTAAGGGTGTGATTTTATATTGGATCAAATGATGGCCCTTGCATCTCATTGAATTAAAATTGTCTTTTTTTGAAATTTACTGAAAATGAAAAATTTCTAAAACTGAGTGAAGGTAGAATTTGTCATTGGACGAAATGATAGACATTGCCCCTCATTAAATTATCATTGCCATTTTTTGAAATTTACTGAAAATCGAAATTTTTTCTATTTCACTAAGGTATGATTTTACATAGGATTGGACAAATGGTAGCCTTTGCCACCCATATATTAAAATGCCCATTTTTCGAAATTTACTGAAAATGATAATTTTCTAAAATTGAGTACCTAAAGATAGAATTTTGCATTGGACGAAATGATAGCCTTTGCCACCCATTAAATTATCATTATAATTTTTTGAAATTTATACAAACTAACTTTTTTTTACATTGAATCAAATGGTAGCCTTTTCCATACCTATAAATTAAAATTTCCATTTTTCGAAATTTAGTGAAAATTACAATTTTCTCAAATTCATTAAGGGTGGGATTTTACATTGGATCAAATGGTAGCCGTTGCAACTCATTAAATTAAAATGTCATTTTTTGAATTCTGCTGGAAATAAACATTTTCTCAAATTCACTAAGGGCAGGAGTATAAAGTAGGAGTTTGCATTCGACAAAATAGTAGCCTTTTCAACTCATTGAGTTGAAATTATCATTTTTAAAATTTATAGAAAATAATATCTAATTTTCTCTAATTCAGCAAGGGTGGGATTTTACATTGTATCAAGTGATGGCCTTTGCATCTCATTGAATTAAAATTGTGTTTTTTTGAAATTTACTGAAAATGAAAAAATTTCTCAAATCCACTAAGGGAAGCATTTTACATTGGATTAGAGGGCAGCCTTTGCCACTCATTGCATTAAAATTGTGATTTTTTGAAATTTAAAATTTTTTCTAAAATTGAGTAGTAGAATTTGACATTGGACGAAATGATAGCCTTTGTCACCCATTAAATTATCATTGTCATTTTTTGAAATTTACACTAACTAACATTTTTTTACATTGGATCAAATGGTAGCCTTTGCCACCTATAAATTAAAATTTCAATTTTTCAAAATTTACTGAAAATTACAATTTCCCCTAATTCAGTGGGTACAGGTAGAATTTTGCATTGGACGAAATGATAGCCTTGGCTACGCATTGCATACAAATTGTCATTTTTTGAAATTTACTGAAAATAAAAATTTTCTAAAATTGAGTGAAGGAAGGTAGAATTTGCCATTGGACGATAAGGTAGCCTTTGCCGCTTATTAAATTAAAATTGTCATTTTTTTAAATTTACTGAAAGCAATTTTTTTTAATTCAAAAATTGAAATTGTCAGCATCTCTTGAAATTTGCCGAAAATGAAAACTTTCTCAAATTCACCAAGTGTAGAATTTTGCATTGGACGAAATGGTAGCCTTTACTACTCATTAAATTAAAATTTTCATTTTTTTAAATTTTTAGAAAATAATAATTTTCTTAAATTCAGTAAGGGTGGGATTTTATATTGGATCTTTTTTTCAACCCTACAACTGTAGGGTTTCTCGAGTAATTATTCCTAGAGAAATTTCAGAAATTTGTTGAAATCAGAATTTCTTGGGTGGAAAAATTTTTTTCAGTCAATTTTTCAATTTTTTTTTTGATTTTGGTGGTTTTTACAATTTTTTTTTCAACCCTACAACTATAGTCAAAATCAGAATTTTTTTAGTGGGGGAATTTTTTCAATAGATTTTGGTTAAAATCGAGGAAATTTTGCAAATTTTTTTCGTTTCTGGTAGTTTTTTCAATATTTTGTTTTTTTCCTGCAGGGTTTCTCGAGTAGAGATTTTTCATAAAATCCCCTTCAGTTATTTACGTAGAATCGAAATTTTTATGAGTGGAATATTTTCTCAATCAATTTGGGACCAGTTTGAGCCAATTTTGCAAATTTTTTTAGACCGTGTTGGTTTTTTCAATTTTTTCAATTTTTTCAGCCCTACAACTTACAGGGTTTTTCGATTAAAGATAAGATTTCTAAAATAACTCGGTCAATTATTTAGAATCAAAATTTTTATGAGTGGAATATTTTTTTCAATCAATTTGGGACCAATTCGAGCCAATTTTGCAAAAAAAAATCAACTCTGGCGGTTTTTTTCAAATTTTTGCTTTTTTCAACCCTACAACTGTAGGGTTTCTCGAGTAGAGATATCTTATAAAATTCCATCAATTATTTAGAAACGAACTTTTTATGAGTGGGATATTTTTATTTTTTTCAATGAAATTAGGACCAATTCGAGCCAATTTTGCACAGTTTTTTTTAGCTCTGGCATTTTTTTCAATTTTATGTAGTTTTCAAACCTAAAGCTACCTATAGGGTTTCTCGAGAAATAATTTTGTGAAAAATTTCTGCAGTTTGTTGGAATCAAATTTCTATGAGTGGAATATTTCTTTCAATCAGTTTGGGACCAGTTTGAGGCAATTTTGCAATTTTTTTCAACTTTGTTAGTTTATTCAATTTTTTGTTTTTTTCAACCCTACAACTGTAGGGTTTCTCGAGTAAAGATTTCTAAAATAACTCAGTCAATTATTTGGAATCAAAATTTTTATGAGTGGAATATTTTTTCAAACAATTTGGGACCAATTCGAGCCAATTTTTGAGTTTTGCAAATTATTTTCAACTCTGGCATTCATTGGCGTATTTAAGGGGAGGGTTTTGGTGTCCAAACCCCTCCTATTATGCATTAAAAAAAGGTACCTCAAAAACCTCGCATAACAAATTGTGCTCATTTTATATATTTTTCAAAAATTTCCTAAAATTGTGAAAAGTTTTCGAAATTCATTTCTAATTTTTCTTCAATTTTTGTTTCAATGGATTTTCATAAAATACGATTGGTCAAATTTTTCAATTTTTGGAATGATTTTTCGTAAATTTTTAAATACCAATAAGATTTTTCAATTTTTCCAAGAATGATTTGTGTTTTTTTTTTTTTTAATTTCTAGAGTTCATTTTCTCTTGAATTTTCAAAAAAGTTATAAAAAATTTCAAGGAAGATTTTTCCAATTTTTTTGGGGGTGATTTTAGCTTAGCATATTATGCTTCTTTTCTACGTTACAAAACTAGATTTTTTTAAATTTTACAATTCCTAAATATTACTTACTAAATTTCAATAATTATGATGAATTTTAAAAAAATAACAGTCTAGTCAAATTTAATTTTCAGGAAGATTTTCCTCGAATTTTCACAAAGCGAAACTGTATGAATTTTTTCGATTTTTTTTTTCAATTTTTCAAGGTTATTTTTTTTCCAATAATTTTTAATGATATAATTATATATTATTTCTTTCTTAATTTTCAAAAAAATTTAATTTTTGAAGTTATTTTTCATATTTTTTTCAATTTTTAGGAAGATTTTCCTGTAAATTTCCCAAAGAGAAGCGGAGTAAAATTTTTCGATCATTTTATCAAGGTTAAATTTTTTTGATTTTCAAGAATTGAATTTTTTTTTCAATAATTTTTAATGATATATATTTTTAAAAATTTTCAATAACAACATTTTGAAGTTATTTTTCATTTTTTCCCCAATTTTTAGAAAGATTTTCCACTAAATTTCCCAAAGAGAAACGGTGTAAAAAATTTTGATCATTTTATTTCAATTTTTCAAGGTTGAATTTTTCCTTTATGCTTAGTAACTTTTTTGATTTTCAAAAATTGAATTTTTTTCCAATAATTTTTAATGATATTTTTTCTTAATTTTCAATAACAAAATTTTCTAAATTTTTGAATTTTTGAATATTTTTCATAATTTTTTTTTCAATTTTTAGGAAGATTTTCCTCTTTTTCCAAAGTGAAACTATGTAAAATTTTTTGACCATTTTATTTCAATTTTTCAAGGTTAAATTTTTCCGTTAGGTATGCTTAGAAAATTTTTTGATTTTCAAGAATTGCATTTTTCAAAATTGATTTTTTTTTTCAATAATTTTTAATGACATTTTGTCTTAGTTTTCAATAACAAAACTTTTCAATTTTTGAAATGACTTTTCATTAATTTTCAAAAGTAGAAATAGGGTAAAGTTTTTGATAGGTATTTTAAGGACCCTCTTTCAAGGGGGTTGTTGACAAAAAACTATGTGATTTTTCCAACTTGAGCTGAAAAAATTCAACCCCCCCCCCCCCCCCCCCCCCAACCCCGGAGAAACTCTGAGCCCGGAGCAAAGTTCCTCCTTGCTCCCTCTCTCAACAGACCTGACTGAGTGTGAAGAAACTGTAAGCAGATTCGGTACAGATGTGGCAATTGTTGTGGATAGTAGATGGAGTGCATAGACTTCCATCCGATCCGAACAAAAACAAAACAAATTTTCCTTATTATCCAATTTTCAGTTTGTGCTATCCTAGATTATTCTTCATCTTGTCAAGGTAATTACCCACCACGTGATAGGTGTACATAAGTACTTACATGTACAAACGAGCCGCGTAATGCACTTATAGTCGAGTAAGCTGTACGTAGACATACATGTACAGTAGGGTGGCCCTTATTTTACCTTTTTCGACTTTTTAAATGTCTTACCCCTCAAAGTGTGTTCATTTTATGAGAAAATAATTCACTATTTTTTATTTTTCCCCTAACTGAATTTTAACCCGTGCCAACCCACCCCCTTTTTTGGAAAAATGAAAAAAATTCACCGATTTTCGAAATCTTTCACTTTTTTGGAGATAACCCATCAAAGTTGTTCCTTGTCATGAGAATGAACTCACAATTTTTTATTTTCCCTCCAACTTGATTTTAAGTGGTACCTGAGGGCTCCCCTAGTTTTAAAAAAAAATCAAAAACAAGAGAATTGAACAAAATCGCTCCTTTTAGCATTTCAAATTGTTGCATTTCGTAAGAGAAAAATTCTCTATTTTTTATTTTCCCCATAATTATGCAATTAATTACGTATCGAAGTAGTAACAATAATAACGATGCTGGTAGTATACCATCAACAACAACAAATACGTATAATAATAATAAATGATGATTATAATAATGATAATGAAACTTGTCGAAATGTATCGAAGAAACCCCCATTTGATGTAGAGTGTATGGTATGCATAGGCGAGAGAAGAGAAAACAAAACTCTCGGAAGCTTCGGTTGTTGTTGTCATCGTCGTCGCGTCGAAGTGATTCGGAGGTGGTGACTGGTGGTGCGAATTTTATATACGTATTCAAATGAACTTAGTCGGTTGTCGACTACGAAGGGTAGTGCAAGGAATGTGTGGATCGGAGGAGCTGGGTAGGTGAGAGTGAAAATCCACACAGGCAGTAACCTAATGTAGAGGGATTCGCGTTTAGGGATGATTTTAAAACCACATCGAAAAGGCTTACGAGCGAGGGAGATGTATAAAACGAATTGCGTGTGCCCTGTAATTTGACTTAATTCATGAAGTTGTTTTCTCTTCTGTTCGTACGCGTACCTACTCGTCGTATATTACTACGTACCTATGTTCCCATACCTACCTACAGTCTGACCTATCTGTCCGTAATTTGTGTATCCACATTATACTCGGCGCTCGAGAATATACGACTCCTCCCTGGCAATTTGTGTACGAGTCTGTAGTAAGTTAGTAACATTGATAGAATGGTGCGAACTTGTATTGGCCAGTTTAGTTTTAAAACTTGGCTACTTATAAACAAAGTATAACGAGTTCCTTGTATTGTTAAACATCTAGGCACCTCTACATATGTCGCTGAGTTACTCAGGTGACCATATAATTATAGTTGCATTTCGCCAACACTGTCAGAGTTCAGTTCTTACCTATATTTGTACAAAGCAAATTCTTAATGAAACTGTTTACCATTAAATCGATGATTCCAGCTTCGAGCTATTTTTTATCGAATTCCTCGCACATGGCTGATCCTTGAAGCGGATAGTGTGGAGAGGAAGGGGTAAATCTGATGTGATTCCTCAGCGTATAACTCATCGTCTGTACGAAGAATAGTGACAGATTGGCGAGCTCGGTGGTCGAAAATGGTAGCCGAGCCGCGCCGAGTCGAACTCATCAGACCGCAATTCCTCTATTTCATCGATTTACGAGGCCACCCTTTGTTTCGCTCAAACTGCAGTTTGCACGAGTGAAAATTAAAACAAAAAAGTTTACCCCGCTCAGCTTTGGCTTTGGTGTCTGATCTCCTTTTATTGGAGCCGTCAACCAGCACGGCACGACTTCTATATAAACGGTACCTACTTATTCCTCCGCTTTTTATATTATTCATCCATCTGCATATTTGCTTTTTTGTACCCAGATGTAGGTAACGTTCGAGTACTCCCTTAATAGATCAGTGCAGAGCCTAATTTGCACGCTAAAAAGATTTCGCATTGCGATAGAAGCGGACGTGTAGGCAATAAATAGCAATGAAAAGATTAGCATAATCCTTTTTCCTTCAACTGATCCCTCGAGCAGAGAGATGCGGAGGTCGTTCTCACATACGTATCGCATCGCGTATAGTACGGTATCCTCTAATTGGTACTTAGTTGTACCTAAAAGACGCGACCCCTTTATAGCCAAACGTTACTCGGTAGTCGTGTCGACGCTGCTTGATAGCTAGAAAACTGCTTATCTGCTGGATTAATTACGTGATATTGATATTAATAGTGTATCGTAGCTAGCTACCGCATCCGGCGCATCGCCGAGTGTCGCGCCGTCACATACTACCTAGTGCCTATCCTCATTAATCGAAATCGACGTGGAGTTCGGGAGGTGTGATAATTCACCATGCTGTCTCTTCAGCAAGGGCAACCCGTCACTTCTCAAGACCATCGATGGAGACTCAACAACCCAAATATGCCACTTTTACCCAAAACTAAAAAGATAACATCTGAGATTGTTATTCTCAGATATTGAATTGTTACCAAAATAAAACTATTAGTTCTTAGATAAAAAACGATTGTAGGTTTGGAAAAAGGCAATGAACTAGGGTACGCACACAAGATGAGCAAAAAAAAAAGTTTGAGTGTGGACGTCGTATAATTACATCTGATGTGAGCACGATGGGTAGCGTATGCAGATGCGCCAAAAGTTTGTACTATGACATATTTGCAAAGGTATAGCATAGATCTAACATAGCGTATTCCCTCGCTCTCGAAAGCGGTGTATCGTATCCTCCTAACGAGATACCCAGTTTGGTGTTACGTTTCAAGCTCGCAAGCATCGTAGACATATAAGTACCTTCGTACGCTTTCGCTTTTACAAAACAATAAGTGGGAAAAAAGAGGAAAACTTTGACGAGTCCTATAAGTTGGCGTATTCTTTTGTTGTTCGTGAAGAGTACGTACGAGACTCTTCTTTTAGAAATTGTTACATCCATCAATCATGAAAAGTTTGCGCTTGTCACGCAAGCTGCCTCCACCGGCTCCACTGCCGCGCCGTTGTGCGCCAACCGGACTGTATCTACGCATTGAGTTCTGTAACCTAAGCTGGGGCTAGGGGCATTCGACTCGATGCGTCCTACAACGCTACATTATACGTGTACGCTATCCGAATGAAGCTCCGTCTCGGAGCATCATACGAATCGTGGACAATTTTTGCATTTCACATTCTTCAGCCAAGCGGAAAACAAGAAAGAACAAACTATGAAGGGGCAGGTAGGGCACAGCTTTCCGTTTGCCTCGCTGCCGCCGAAAAAATCTCTGGTAATTGAAGATGAAGAAGAATGGCAATTTTTGAGGAAACGACAAACGAGACGAGAACGAGAACATGTCCCAACTTCATGAAGGAGAAAACGATGGCAAAATCGATAATAAAAACGACAGTAGAGACGCGTTACTTAAGCAATTATACTTTAGCCAGTTTAGTTGTTATTTTTCAAGTCCGCTGAAAAGCTGATTTACATGTTTTAAAGCTTTCGCGTCCGTTTCAACGACATTTCTCTTCCTCAGCACCTCAACTCCTAACTCGGCCCTTGCCGAGTTGGTGCTTTTTGCCTTGTACTCGAGTGCTTGTGTGTGTGTGTGATGCTGTTTAGGTCAACAGCGGCGCGCCGAAAAAAGAAGTACGCGTATTTTCAACTGTACACTCCTCACTGCGCTGCCGAGCTCTTTCCCCCTTTTTTCTTTTCACGCCCATCACCGCCGTAATGCGTGACGCCGCACCGCACCGCAACATTATTGGATTTGAATTCGCAACGCCATTCTTCAGTTCGATGATGCAATTTTTTTTGTCGTATTTCCAACACGATCAGTTAAATTCGATTTAAAGGATTAGATTCTAATTTGGTCGAATAAAGCGTTATAACAGGATTACACCACTATATAAAGGTTCATTTGGTATCGCAATCGCAGTAAAGCAACCTTCCATTAGGCATAGACCTATACCCACTGACAAATATGCATAGATGAACTTAGCCTATATACGATACGATTATTTATGTAGATAAAGTATGTATACTCCACAATCAGGGTTGGTTGAGTTTGACAATCGTTTCACTTGTCAAGGAAGGCATACCAAATGAAGTCAAGGAGGTATTGTATTCATTTGGAAAATTTCTTCGGTGAGGATGTACAAGTAGAAAGCTTCAAGTCTATTCGTGTTCCTCTGATTCCCATATTTTTAGAGTACCTATTATACACCTGAACATACCTACTCGTGTAGGTACTTGTTGTGCTGCTATAAATGAGTATTGGAAAAATTCATACGAAAGTTTTTGCTTTTTTAAGTTCATTTGTTATTGTTCCTATACTTCCACATTCATTCGAATTGAAATCTAAAATCTAAAAAAATCTAAAATCTAAAAAAATCTAAAATCTAAAATCTAAAATCTAAAATCTAAATCTAACTTGGTAGTGGCAGCCTAGCAGCAAAGCCTCTTTTTGAATTAAAGGCAAGAAAAATTACCTACTCGCCCAAAAATGAGAATGATTTCAACGTTGCGCCATATCGAATCGCGTTGAACAAAATAAAGACTGATTGCAAAATTATATAAGTTGGACACGATATACTATATCTTTCATCGCACATTATCCTTGTGACGCTGTCTTTCTAGTTTTTTATATATGGATTACGACGTAACGACTACTGCTACATTCACATAAACTATGGTTATGCATGACCTTACTTTTAGGGTATAAGACGCAGTAATTATTATTGCCGTCTTAAAAGGTGTATCATTTTATAATTCACATTGTGTTTTCAAGAGCCAACAAGTTGTATATAATTATAAACATTCAATCAAATTTGAATTAGCATCATGGTCAGGACCTCACCAACACTCGATATCATTGGTGAGATCCTGACACCCCCAGCTCAAAACCACTGAAAAGAATGTACTGTTGGCCTTTTTTTTATGTGATAAACAATTTTAAGCCTTTAAATATGAAGAAATCTTTGAAAATGGCCTCGGTAAAAAAGTCCTCAATAGACGGATACATACACAGGGCGCGACGCGACGCGGTACAACGTCGACGCCGACGTCCTTTTGCAATTATAGTCGAATGCAATTTAAAACTGAACAATGGCCGATTCGGTCTTGCTCGATGTGGTCACAGGTAAGGGGAACGGAGTGCAGCCCCACGCGGAGTGCGAAAGAATTGCATAAATTCCATTTCCGTCGGATAAACGGAACGCCAAGTGCATTCTTACCACAATGTATTGGACTGAACATCGGAAGGTGACGTACATAAAACGAAACCCTACTTAATAAACTAGAGTCTCGTAGAAATGACCAGTTGACCACGGAGATTCAGAGTGTGGAAATTTACGTTGATATTTGCACAATGCGAGTGTTTGCGAACAACGACGATGTTATAGGGATGCTAAATAATGCTAAAATTCTGTCGTTTGAAAAACATATTTTTGATAATGTGGCGATGCGTAATGCAATGCACGATATTATGTATATTATTGTATATTGTGGCGCCCGCTCCAACTGCAACAAGTACGCACCACGCAGAAACGCAAATTCTGCGGAACGAATGCAGATGGCAGCAGCGGGTCGCTGGTGATGCCGATTCAGCACATGTTACTCCCATAGAGAGCGCTATGAAGATTAGTTTCCTTCGACTTTTGGCCGATAGAGAGGTGTCGGTGTTGTGGTCCAACTTGAGTGGGCATTGTCTCGTTGCGTCGCATACGGGGTGATACCAGTCCCCGACATTATGCAAAGACGGAAAATTTCAATTGCCATCTTCGATCATCCATCATATAATAGCTCAACATAATAAGGAAAAAATACGCCTTGACCGCTACAAAAAAAATGCACGTATAAATTTACATGTAAGTAGGTATAGGTTTCTCTAGGTGGAATGATATTTTGAAAGAAAATGTCACTATCATCGCACCGAGGGACTATTTTATACAGTAAAAAAAAAAAAAAAAATACTATAACGGATTGTTGCAATGAACAAAAACACCAAGATGTAATATCATGCGAGATCGGTAGTAGTCCTGAAGACCGCGTACCACTGCCGGCCGATGTTGAAGAAAAAATATGATAATAACATAGATTATTGCGAATTTATATTTCAAGGTTATAGTTAATTGGTAATTACGTGAAAATAAACATGATTATTTAATTCAAAAAATCGGGCCTTACAGTAAAACCAGCCTCACGTCCACATTTGTCGTACAAAGGTACTTCTATGTCGTTGCCATCTGCATTTTTGCACTTGTAACCAAAAATTGGGACAAGGTTCTTTAAGTGAACAGCGTTTCTGAGTATGTTCATGTGCTCAATGTGTGTACCATTGAGATACCAATTCGAATTTGTACCAAACAAAATGTCAAGAACGTTTTTTTCAGGATGATCGTTTATGTTCTCTAACAATTCCGCCAAGGAAGAATGGTGCTCTCCGCAGAAAAAAGCGTAATCCCTAACAATCGTCGCCGCGAAGGATATATAAACTTCGGTAATATTTACATTCGAATTCTTAGCGTGTTTATCGTTCAGTTCTCTTCGAAGACGATTGTAAAATCTATTCTCTGTGCGATTAAGATTGAAATATAAATTCCTGAAGTTTGTGGTATGATACCGTACGTGGTCTTCAATTTTTTTATTCTTGGGAGGTTTGCCATCGTGGTGAAGCATCAAATCTCGAATGTTTTCTGGTAACTCTAAAGTGTAGTAAATAAGTTTCTGTTCCTCCCTTAAATAGGGTTTTTTGAAAATGTTGTAATCGTTCTTCGCCGTATTTGTGTCCGCTTTACTTGTGGTTATTGCACAAAGAAAGAAATTCAAAAACTGGAACAGCAAATAAGATAAACATTAAATTATGCTACTTCACTATTATTTTACATTTTTACATTTCTAGTACCTAATTGATAAATTATAAGTGTTCAACCAACCATCTTTTCTTCCAATGTTTTTATTTTTGTATCTTTATCATTGAGTTTTTGATTTTGATCACTGATTGTTTGATGTTGATCATTGAGTTGTTGATCTTTATCATTGAGTTTTTGATCTTTTCTTTTCAATTGCAATGCCATTCCAATTGCATGTTTTTTTACAGGGCTATCTGATGTGCCATAAATTGTATCTAAATTCTCCATTGATTTTTTTGACAGAGTAATATGATCTACAAATAGATACACACAAAACATTACCAATTTCCTAATTACAGTACTACCATTAAAACATCAGTCTTTTTGCATTATTGTTATTCGAGAATTATATTATTTTCAAGTATCGCTTGTTTGTTATGTCTTCTTAATTCCCTACAATGCCTACAGTGACATTTTAATTATTCCGTCATAGTTACCTTGTGGGATATTTGTAACAAACTCATGTTGGCGGTACCGAATACAAAAACATCAATTTTGATTGGTTCGCGTTTGTTTACTTCCTTACTTCAGTATTCCGTATACTGCCAACATGAGTTTTATTACAAAATATCCCACAAGGTATGCCGGAATTAAGCCTTTTATTATATCAGTTCCACAGCGAACAATAATCACATTTTCACACCTACAGCATAAATTATGTTTAAAAACTGTATGTTAATAATAACTCACCATAGTTAGTAACTTTATTGTCGGTGTTTGATCCGATTGCGAAATTTGAACTAATTGCAATTGTAAACAATAATATTTGAGCATTCATGATGAACATCGATCGAAACACTTCAGAGTAATGATGATCCAAAATTCTTCTCTTTCAATTTATACATTCGAGTAACTAGCGAAATGAATCATTACTTATCAACTCTTTATCACTTGATAGCAGTGGTGGCTCATGAATGTAATCGCTGTAATCCCGATTACAGAGAGAAAACGAGAGATAAAAATGTAATTATTCATATTTCGACTGCTTAACTGAAAAACTTTGTAAGTGCCAAAAATTCCAAAAACACGTAAATTCTTAGTGTTTTCAAGCATAGGAACCAAAAATCTATAATTTTTGAACCTTGCAAGGTTTTGCAGTTGAGCAGTCAATTTTCAAAAATTTGCCAATAATGATATTATATTAACCGATTACAGTTCAGTAAAACTAAGTAAAACTCACGAACCGCCACTGCTTAATAGGTTCAGTTGAACTAAGTAGAAAAGTAGGTCGTTCTCGAAAAGTTTAATTAGGTACTTAATCAGAGATGATCAAGATCTGAACAGCTAAACTTCATAAAAATGAGAACGTTAGGAATGTATCTAATTAGTAATTAAGTAATTAGGCACTGAGCATTCTGTCCACTATATTATGTGAGGTCTCTTAAGACATTGAGAGCTCATCTTTTCTTTAATCAATGTAACCAACTTATAAACAAAATTATTTCATGAGGGGGGACATACGGTATAATGTAGGTGATGGATATTATGTAATATGTCTTAAATTATTATAAGAAAAAGTTCACGAATCTAATTCAAAATTTAATAATAATAGTTAAAAGATATCAGATCACGAGCTTTAAAAATGAAACAACCGATAATATGTTATCTATCGATTGGCATGGTTGAATCCAAAATCCGAGGCGGAGAGTTCGCCCGTGTTTTTTCATGACCAATTGAAAATTTCGCATTTTTTAAAAATTTCCAAAAAATTCCATTTCTCCAGCATATTGTCCGAAACTTCGCCTACCCCCTAAAGTCGAACCCCCGAGTCAAATGGCACCATTTTCGAAGTAATCTGGAGCCTCCAGAAAATGTTGACTCTTGCCGTCTGGAGTCATTCCAGTGCACTGGAGAAAAGTCAACTTTTTCTGGAGGCTTCAGATTGCTCGAAAATGGTGCCATGTAGGTAGGCATAATTATAAGTAGGTAGGTGAATTATTAACTCAATCTATAGTTCGGAATAATTTTAATAAAATTCAACTTCATTGGTCTCTCTCTTTACCTAGTTTTTTTTTACCTAATTAGATAATGCTCTTATCCGGAATATTAGTTTCGGTACTAAAACTGTAATAGTAGGTAATATAGTATAGACTATAGATAATGTTTTCGCATTCGAATTATTAATCATTGCTATGTGTCTAACTGTCTACGTCTACAAGATTTCCTATTTCATCTCAGCCTAATCTTCTTGTCTGTTTTAACTTTTGAAGTGGAATTTTTATTCAAAATTGTATTTGCGAGTACATACGCGATAGCGTATTTACCTTTTTGACAATCGTAACTGCATAAAACGTTTTTTGTGTCCCATTGAAAAATTATTATTTTTGGATTTGAATTCACCTCTTTTTCATTTATAAGGTGTCTACAGGTCATGAAAATCATGAAAGTCATGAAATTTGAAAATGGGTCATGAAAGTCATGAAAAAGTCGTGAATTTTTCAAAAAAGTCACTAGGTCATGAAAAGTCAAGAATTTTGCTGCTGAAAGCCATGAAATTTTTATTTATTAGGCGAAATTTGCACCTTTTTTCTTTCAAAATTGAATTTATTTTTAAAAAATTCGCTCTCGCTACGCTCGAGCAATATTCCGTTTTCTGTTTGATAACTGAGTTGGAAACTTTCAATGGTTCGTGATTTTTACACTCCCCTCCTCCCCAAAAGCATTACTTCTCTTCATTTTTATATTTTCTACCAAATACTTTCGAACATTTTGATCGTATCATTTTTTTTCTTGATTTTTTTGGTTACAAAAAAAGGAGTCTCGAAGGGCATATGTAAAACTTGAGGGATTCAAGAGTCATTCGACCCCTCCCTCAATATTTTTTAAAATAACTATTCATCACAAAATATAGGAAAAAATAAGGGAATTTCCCCCTCCCAATATTCATTTCAAGTTACACTTATGCTGGAAGGGGGCTCCCTGAAAATGTTGACATATTTCTCATGAATAAAAATGTAAAAAAAATTTAAAAAACCACGCTTTCATTAAAAGTGGGTCATATGTTATTCAGGTATAGGGCTTAAAAAACAAAAAATAAAATTTACTTGAATTATGATGTGTTGAAAAGAAACTTTAATTTCAACGATGAAACTCATGGTGGGGCGTTATTCGACAATGTACATATTGTTATCTCCATGCACACCCCACCACGCTTTTCATCGTTAAAATTAAAAAGTTTCTTTTCAACACATCATAATTCAAGTAAATTTTATTTTTTGTTTTTTAAGCCCTATACCTGAATAACATATGACCCACTTTTAATGATAGCGCGGTTTTTAAATTTTTTTTTACATTTTTATTTAACTCTTTTTGCCGTTGACAAATTCAAGTCTTAAAATCGAATTCAGCGACCTCGAAAACCTACATTTTGATACCAATGTTATGAATCTTAAAATTTTCAAAATTGAACCCCCTCATATGGGCCCAATTTGGGGTCAGGGGTAAATTTAACCTCGAAAATCGAATTCAGCGACCTCGAAAACCTACATTTTGATACCAATGTTGTGAATCTTGAAATTTTCAAAATTGAACCCCCTCATAGGGGCCCAATTTGGGGTCGGATGTAAAATTAAGTTTGAAAATCGAATTCAGCGGCTTGGAAAACCCCTATTGTGAGCACTTTGGTCTATTAATTCTCGTAAAATATCAAATGCGAGAGCTTTGGGCGAAAACATACAATTGGGATCATGAGACATACGAGTACATATTACATACATACATACATACATACGAGCCAAGCTAATAAAAGCGTGGTAAAAAGTCATGAATTTTCAAAAAAAAATAATAATAAAATAATGTAGACACCCTGTTTAATTTTATAAAAAAGTTTTTTCACCTCATCAATAATCTTAATTAGGTGTTGTTTATTATTCGTTTTCTTTAAATTGTTTTTTTTTTTTTTTCAAGTTATTATTTATTCAAGTTACAATGATGGATAGAGCTCATGAAATATCAGTTCGCATTTCGAGCCATTTGAAATTCTTTTATTTTTTTCAATATTTAATTTTTTTGCACAAAAAAAAACGAAAAACACCGAGTGGAAATTGAAAATTTAATGCATTTATGGCCGAAACAGGCAAAATTTGCAAAATCAACATTGGTTCATTCGCGACGAAGAATTGCTTGATTCGCAAAGATATGTTGGATATGTCTGAATAACTAGCACACAAAAAAATATGCATTTGCATAATAATTGGAGCCCTAATCATAAAATTGATGGAAACTTTTGTCAAATTTTTCAACTTTTCAATATTTTGTTGAATTTTGAAATTTTTTTCGAGGTTTTTGAAGAAATTCATTCATAGAAATTTTATTTGGAGAAAAGTATAGATTAGACTTTTAAAACCTCCTTGGAATAATTGGTTAGTTTCTCATTAGAAAATTTTCAGAAAAATTGTTGCAAAATATTTGTAGTATTTTTTTTTTTAATTTCATAAATTCCTTTGAAAAGTCTCGCCATTCTTCTTATTTTTTTGAAAATTTCCCTTTGATTTCATGGAAGAAGAAAGTTTCTTGAGTATCGATGAAAAATTCTTCGATTTTTTTGAAAATAATTCTGATCATTTTTTTGAATTCGATTTTTTCAGATTTTTTTTTCTGTTCGTACTTAATTCAGGTTTGAAATTTTGAGATTTTTTTGGAAGAATTCTAGAAAATGAAGGAATAATTAATTTTATAAAAACTTCTTGAGTAAAATTCTCTCAAAAATTTCTCCTTTCCTTTGAAATTCTAAAAAACATGTTTACATTTCAACAAATAAAAATATTGTAAAGATTTATATTTGTTTTTATAAATCTCTTAAATTTTTTCTTCAAGATTGCTTCTCTTTTAAAAAATTTTGAAAAATTTCTGCACACTTTTCATCTGATTCAAAAAAAATAGTTAATCAATAATTATTTTGAAAAAAATTTACTTCGAAAATTTCTCATAAAAAAGTGAATTTTTAAAATTTTAATATTTTATCTATGAAGTTTCTTCAATTTTTAGAGATAATTTTCTCTTGAATTTTCAAAAATGATATTTTGTTATCTATTTCTAAAAAAAAAATTTATGATGGATTTTTCGATTTTTTTTAATGAGATTTTTTTTCTTGTTTTCAGAACTATATTTTTTTATTTTTACAATTCCAAAATTTTACTTAGATATCAATTTTTAATTACCTACCTATGATGAATTTTAAAAAAATTACTTCCAGTCAAATTTTTCAACATATCGAATTTTTTTCTATTTTTCGAAGACTTTTTTTGAATTCTCACGAATAGAAACAGTATAATATTTTTTTTTGCTATTTAGAGTTTTTTTGATTTTCAAAAATTGAAATCTAAAAATTTTGAAGAATATAGATTTTTTGGTATTAGTGAAAATTGAACATTTTATTTCATAATTAACCACTCTCGAAAACAAAATTTGAACCCATCCCATGATTTCATCCTAGATACGCCACTGCTGGAATTTTTTTTTTCAAATTTTTGTTTTTTCAACCCTACAACACTGTAGAGTTTCTCGAGTAGAGATTTTTTATAAAATTCCTACAATTATTTAGAATTGAAATTTTTATGTGTGGAATATTTTTTTCAATCAGTTTGGGACCAGTTTGAGCCAATTTTGCTATTTCTTTTTTCAACTTTTGCAGCTTTTCAATTTTTTGTTTTTTTAACCCTACAACTGTAGAGTTTTTCGAATATATTATTCCAAGAGAAATTTCAGAAATTTGTTAAAATCATAATTTTTTGAGTGGAAAAATTTTATTTAATCAATTTTTGTCCAATTCCAATAGATTTGGAAAAAAATTTTTCATTACCAGCAAAATTGACATTTTTTTGTCTTTTTCAACTCTACAGCTCTTTAGGGTTTCTCGAGTAATTAATTATTTCTGGAAAAATTTCTTAAATAATTTCTCAAGTGGAAAAATTTTTTCAGTCGATTTTTGTCCAATTCGAGACAATTTTTAAATTTTTTATCGAATCTGACAGTTTTTTAAATTTTTTGTTATTTTCAACCTTACAACTGTAGGGTTTCTCGAGTAATTATTTCTAGAGAATTTTCAGAAAGTTGTTGAAATCAGAATTTTTTGAGGGGAGACATTTTTCAATCAATTTTGGTCTAATTCGAGGCAATTTTTAAATTTTTTTTTGATTCTGTTAGTTTTATGGATCAAATGATGGCCTTTGCCACTGGAAGGAAAATCTGAAATTCACCTTCTCAAATGAATTTTTTTCAAAAATAGGAGTAATCGAAAAATTTTAAATTTTTTCATCAGAACGACTAAGGATGGACTTGAATGATGAACAAAAAATGTTTTGATAAATTATTTTTTTTAGAAACTCAATTTAAGGACGATTCGAAATTGACCAAGTCACATATGGCAAAAATGAGAATTATTGAAAAATTCAAAGTTTTTCAGTCAGAACCTCTCAGAATCGACACGAATAATCAGAAAAAAATTTTCGATCAATTTTCTCCAAGAAATTCAATTTAAGGAAGATGTTAAATTCACCTTGTCAAGTGAATTTTTTTTTTTAGAAATGAAAATTATTTAAAAATTCAAATTTTTTTGGTCTGAACTTCTCAGAATGGACAAGAATGACCCGAACATAATTTTTTCGAGCAACTTTTTCCTCAAAATTCAATTTAAAGAAAATCTGAAATTCACCATCTCAAATGAATTTTTTTCAAAAATAGGAGTAGGTAATCGAAAATTTTAAAAAGTTTTCATCAGAACGACTAAGAGCGGACTTGAATGATGAGGAAAAAATGTTTTGATACATTTTTTTAGAAATTCAATTTAATGACGATTTGAAATTGACCAAGTCACATATGGCAAAAATGATTTTTTTTTCAAAAATGAGAAAAATTGAAAAATTGAAAAATTTTCTGTTAAAACCTCTCAGAATTGACACGAATAATGAGAAAACAATTTTCGAGCAATTTTTTCCGAGAAATTCAATTTATTAAGAAAGATGTGAAATTCACCTTGTCAAGTGAATTTTTTTTAGAAATGAGAATTATTTTAAAATTCAATTTTTTTTCGTCTAAACTTCTCAGAATGGACTAGAATGACCAAAATACAATTTTTCGAGCAATTTTTTCCACAAAAATTGTCATTTTTTTAAATTCTGCTGAAAATGAAAATTTTCTCAAATTCACTGAGAGCAGGAGTTTGCATCGGACGAAATGGTAGCCTTTGGCACTCATTGAGTTGAAATATTCATTTTTAAAATTTATAGAAATTAAATTTTTTTTCAAATTCAGTGAGGGTGGGATTTTTTATTGGATCAATTTTTTTTTTTAAATTGAAAAAAAAATCAAAATTCATTTAATCAAATCAACTAAAAAATTAAGAAAAATTTTTCAAATGTAGGAATTGATGTTCGAAAAAAATTTGAATCAGAAACATAATATTTGAAATTAAAAATTACTACAAATATACGACCGAAGTGCTTTCATTTACCAATCTCCTAAAAAAATGTCTCTTGGGTGTTTTTTTTTTTTTTTTTTTTTTTTCAGGTAATGACAATGAGCTATTACTTATTTCTGAAGAAATTTTCAACTCGACAATTCTTTTGTTAATAAAGAAGAAAAAAATTCGCCAGTCAAATTTTTTTCTTGAAAAAATGAGCATTATTAATTTTGCTCTGAGCCGCTGACACTATCATCACTATGCAGATATAAAGCTACGTTCATAATAGGAAAAGAATTTGCTCGCGTTTGTGAAAATTGGAAATTGAAAAGTTGAATTATTTCAACTTTTCAATGAAAAATGATATGATAACGAAAATTTCGTGATATTGTTTTTTTTATAAATTTGTAATATATGTCACATATACCAATAAATATCACTAAAATATAAGAATATTTGCATTATACATCGTAAAAATTGAAAAAAACTAAAAATTCTTTCTTGCAAAAATTCCCAAAATTTTTCATGTCCTATTGATAACGGTTTCATAGCGTACAAACGGTTCAACTTTTCATTTCCTGTTCCCGTGCAAATTCATTTCCTATTATGAACGTAGCTTAACACAATTATTTTATGCTTCATTATTTGGAACGTTTTGATGAATAATGCGAATGAATAATTTATCGATAATATGTAAAATATTAAAAATTTATCAAGTAATTTGTAAAAGGTTTCATTTGCAGTAGTATTTCTTTATTTGAACCACCAAGAATCATTGTATTGAACAAAATTCTACAAAGATATTCGTTAAAATATAAAAATATAATTATTTTGGTGATAACGATTTTATGATTAGATTAACACGACATTCAATATAGTTAGTATAATAATTTTACAATTTTTTTCATATAGATACTTATAAGTTATAAATGTATACTATTAATTAAAAAATAATAAATTAAAATGTTTGCTCCATCTGTTTCAGAAAATAACAATCAATTTTGAAGAATGAAAAAAAAAGAAAAAAAATCGAAGTCGAACGTTATCTAGCGCTCCAAGCGGAGAAAAAAGTAACCAGATGAATTCGCGCAACGCGCTAGATTTTTTTCTCTGTGCTCTGTGGTGCCGTGGAACGTTGGGCGTGGCGATGGCGTCATAGCGTTATTTCAGTTTTCAAGTTTCGTTGTGCACTTGTTGTAAGTTAATTTCGTTTTTAATTTGAGTTTTAAAGTTCAAACTAAATAATTTTTGTTCATTATATTCGTATAATTATAGTATTGTGTATAAAGTGAACTTTCGTACGTAATAGATTTATATTCCGATGGTCGCGGTAAAACTTCGTCCGCGATCTCGTGTGAATTGGAAAGCCGACGTTGGACGTTATGAAGAATGAAATGATTCAACTTGAAGAATATTGCGTTATTCCGAATTGCAATTATGATATCACGTTTCAGCGGACGTTATGCTTCGAGCCTTCGAGTAAGTTATTTTCGTTTTCGTTTTGATTTTGAATTCATTACGTGTATTCGGTGTATCATTATAATTATACAAAATTCCCTCTGACCACCTCTGATTTTGTGCTAGAATTCAGCGAATTTTTCTTTCAAATTTACCTATCTGACTATTCTTTTTCAATGTTCGTCATGTTTCTCCTCAGTTTTTCAAAAGTTGTGGGCAGTTTAGATTTACAGTAGACTTCCGATTATCCATAACTAATTGGGGAGTTGGGTTATTCTGATAATTTTGCCAATTTTTTGAAATTTGTCTCGAATTCATTAATTCATCGGATTTTTGATTTATTGTTCTGAATTTTTTCGATTTTCAGTTTCTTTTTTGATTAAATTATTTAAATTATTTCTTCAACATATTGAAAACTTACGTATAAATATTGTCTTTTTTTTATCTTTGTTTAGGCTGAAGCTGCTGCGAATAGAATTTGCCAAAATATGTTGAAAGTGAACCGCAATGATGAACCTTGAATGAAGAAAGAAAATATGTAATTGAACTGAAGGCTGTATTCTCGGAATTTTTTCGGCGATGGAACCTTCACAGGACTGTACTTTAGTATTCGCTAAATGAGCCAGACATTCGGTTCTTCTACTGATATAAAAGTAAGCTTTTGCTTTCGTTATTTTTACCTTAAGCACTCCATCTCTACAAGAGCTTTTCTTCTAGGTAATGACTTTTGTGAATCCTGTCGGTGGTTTGAATTCTGCTCCGCTGTGATGTAGTTAATGAGATCTTAAAATCGAACTCTGCAGTCAAACGAAGAAGCGAGTGCTTGGCATACGATACCCTCCTTGAATGAACGTATCACCGATCGTGAATTTTGAAGAATTGACCAAATTGATGATTGAATTAGCGCTTGATGTGGAGCTGTTTATGTTGATGCTGTAAGTTATTGATTTTTCCTTCCCGTTTTTAAAATTTGTTACTATTTTGAATTATTTTTTTGAGCTTTCAAAATTTTACGAGTTTTTCAAAATTTCATAGTTCTTTAAAAAATATGATTTCTCTAATTTTATTCAATTTTTCCGACTTTTCAAGTTCGTAAATTTTCTAAAAAAAATCGATTTCTCAAAATTTTTTATACCTATGAATTTTGAAAACGACCAAGTTTTATTTGAGCAATGAGCATTCGCGATGCAATTAAGATACAGTGGCGTATTTAAGGGGAGGGTTTTGGGGTCCTAACCCCTCCCATTATGCATTAAAAAAAGTTTTAAAATACCTCAAAAACTTCGCATAACAAATTGTGCTCATTTTACATCTTTTTCAAAAATTTCCTAAAATTGTGAAAAGTTCTCGAAATTCATCCCTAATTTTTCTTGAATTTTTCAAAAATGAGATTTTCCAAATAATTTTCAACATTTAGTCACAATGGATTTTCATAAAATAAGATTGGTCAAATTTTTCAATTTTTTCCAAGAATGATTTTTTTTTTTTTTAATTTCTAGAGTTCATTTTCTCTTGTATTTTCAAAAAATATATTTTTGTTATTAAAAAAAAATTCAAGGAGGATTTAACAATTTTTTTTAGACGTGATTTTAGCTTAGCATGTTTTTTTTCTACGTTTCAAAACTAGATTTTTTTTAATTTCACTATTCCGAAATTTTACTTACCTACTAAATTTCAATTATGATGAATTTAAAAAAATAACAGTCTTGTCTAGTCAAATTCAATTTTCAGGAAGATTTTCCTCAAATTTTTACAAAGAGAAACTGTGTAAATTTTCTGACTTATTTTTTTTCAATAGGTATGCTTGAAAATTTTTTTGATTTTCAAAATTTGAATTTTTTTCCAATAATTTTTAATGCTATTTTTTCTTAATTTTCAATAACAAAATTTTTCAATTTTTGAAATTATTTTTCATATTTTTTTTTTCAATTTTTAGGGAGATTTTCCGCTAATTTTCCCAAAGAAAAACTGTGTAAATTTTTTTGACTATTTTATTTCAATTTTATTTTTTTTGAAGTTGAATTTTTTTCCAATAATTTTTGATGACATTTTTTCTTAGTTTTCAATAACAAAACGTTTTAATTTTTGAAATGATTTTTTTATTAATTTTATTTTCAATTTTTAGAAAGATTTTCCTCTAAATTTCCCAAAAAGGAACTGTGTGAAATTTTCTGACTATTTTATTTCAATTTTTCAAGGTTAAATTTTTCCGTTACGTATTCTTGGAATTTTGTTTTTCAAAAATTGCATTTTTTCCAATAATTTTTAATGACATTTTTTCTTGATTTTCAATATCAAAATTTTCAATTTTTGAAATGATTTTTCATAAATTTTCAAAAATATAAATAGGGTAAACTTTTTAATAGGTGTTTTTATATTAGAAAATTATCTATTTCTAAAAAAAATATATGATGGATTTTTCGATTTTTTTTAAAGGAGATTTTTTTCACTTAGGTATCAATTTTTAATTTCCTACCTATGGTAAATTTTTTTTAAATTAGTTCCAGTCAAATTCTTCAACATATTGAATTTTTTTCTATTTTTGGGAAGATTTTTTTTTGAGTTCTCACGAATAGAAAAAGTATAATTACTTTCTTGGCTATTTAGAGCTTCTTTGATTTTCAAAAATTGAAATCTAAAAATTTTGAAAAATACATTTTTTGGTATTATAATGAAAATTGAACATTTTATTTCATAATTAACCACTCTCGAAAACAAAATTTGAACCCATCCCATGATTTCATCCTAGATACGCCACTGCTGGCATTTTTTTCAACCTTACAACACTGGAGTTTCTCGAGTAGAGATTTTTTATAAAATTCCTACAATTATTTAGAATTGAAATTTTTATGTGTGGAATATTTTTTTCAATCAGTTTGGGACCAGTTTGAGCCAATTTTGCTATTTCTTTTTTCAACTTTTGCAGCTTTTCAATTTTTTGTTTTTTTAACCCTACAACTGTAGAGTTTTTCGAATATATTATTCCAAGAGAAATTTCAGAAATTTGTTAAAATCATAATTTTTTGAGTGGAAAAATTTTATTTAATCAATTTTTGTCCAATTCCAATAGATTTGGAAAAAAAATTTTCATTACCAGCAAAATTGACATTTTTTTGTCTTTTTCAACTCTACAGCTCTTTAGGGTTTCTCGAGTAATTAATTATTTCTGGAAAAATTTCTTAAATAATTTCTCAAGTGGAAAAATTTTTTCAGTCGATTTTTGTCCAATTCGAGACAATTTTTAAATTTTTTATCGAATCTTGACAGTTTTTTAAATTTTTTGTTATTTTCAACCTTACAACTGTAGGGTTTCTCGAGTAATTATTTCTAGAGAATTTTCAGAAAGTTGTTGAAATCAGAATTTTTTGAGGGGAGACATTTTTCAATCAATTTTGGTCTAATTCGAGGCAATTTTTAAATTTTTTTTTGATTCTGTTAGTTTTATGGATCAAATGATGGCCTTTGCCACTGGAAGGAAAATCTGAAATTCACCTTCTCAAATGAATTTTTTTCAAAAATAGGAGTAATCGAAAAATTTTAAATTTTTTCATCAGAACGACTAAGGATGGACTTGAATGATGAACAAAAAATGTTTTGATAAATTATTTTTTTTAGAAACTCAATTTAAGGACGATTCGAAATTGACCAAGTCACATATGGCAAAAATGAATTTTTTTCAAAAATGAGAATTATTGAGAAATTCAAAGTTTTTTAGTTTTTTTGAATAATTTGCTCGTTTTCAAAAATTGTGCTATAATTCGACAATTCAATATTTACCAACTCAGCACATTTGTCTAAATTTTCCATTTTTTTTTTCATTTTCTATTACTTTAAATACTTACTTATCATTTTTCTACAAATTTTTAAAGCTAGTTTCCTTTTTGAAATCATTAAGTAATTTTTTCCAACTTATTGGGGTTAAATAACATTACAAAATTTTTAAAATCTATACTTTCACAATATTTTCCATTTTTACCTCGTTTCTATTATGTCACTTGGTTTTTGAATATTTATCAATTCATCATCTTCAAAATTGCCTAATTTTTCAAAAATTTCCAATTTTGGCTATTGTGCAGATTTTTTTCAGAGTTGAGTATTTTCCAAAACTTACTAGGTATTAATCTTTCAAATCTTATCTACCCACTTACTTTCAAAATTTTCTAGTTTTCTAAATATTTTTAATTCTTTTAATTTTAATTTTTTATCAATTAAAATTTTTCTACAAAAAAAAAGTTTTGAAATATTGAATTTTTTGAATTTTATTTTTTCAATGGCTTCTGATGTTTTTTAACTTTGCATATTTCCTTGTTTTTTCAAGTTTATTACATTTTCACTGTTTCTTTTTCATTTTTTGAATTTGATGAATCCTTAAATTTTGTTCGTTTTTTGAATATTTTTTATTTTTCCAAATATTGATCAGTTTTTTATATTTTTTCGAAATACGCTGATTTTTTTCAATTTCCTAGAATTCAGAATAAGTACATGATCATTTTTAATTTTTTTAAGAATCTCATAATTTTTTTATTGAAAAAGAAAATCTGGAATTTTTTAAATTGCGAAAATTTTTCAACTTTTTAAATTGATTTAGGGTATCCAATTTTTTAATTATTGGAATGAACTAAACTAAATAATTTTTTTCTCGAATAATGAAAAAAAATTTCAAAATTTCTGAGATGTAATTTTCAATTTTTTCAATTCTGAGGGAAATTAATCACTATTTTGTGGTATGACACCACTAGCTGAGTACCCTCCCTGAATACCTTCTTTCTCAGTTCTAAATTTTAATTAGGTTCCTAGTCAAATATAAAATTTCAATTTTGAAAAATTTGCAATTTATAAAAATTAATTTTCAACATAAGTAGGTACCTAACTACCTACCTATGTATAGTTGAATAAAAAATATCAATTTGACATAGATTTTACTTCATTTCTGCTAATTCGCAAAAATTGATTTTTATCGATTTAAAAAAACCTTTTTATTCCTTGTTTAAAATTTGCTTATAAAAATGAAGTTTCAGTTGATTACCTATCGAATTTTCAATTTTTTTTAATATTTCATTTTAGTATCAATGAATTTTCTTCAATTTTTACTTTTTAGTTTTACTTGAATTTTCAAAAATAATATTTGTTAACTACTGTTGAAAAATTTCAAGATTGATTTTTTCGAATTTATTTTTCAAAGAATTTTTTTCTACTTTTCAAAACTAGTTTTTTTTTCAAATTTTAGAATATTCCAAAATTTTGCTAATTAATTTTTAATTATGATATAATTGAGTCAGATTTTTTAGCATACCTATTGATTTTTTTCAATTTTTAGGAAGATTTTCTTTGAATTCTCACGAATAGAAACAGTGTTTTTTTTAGAGATTTTTTTGATTTTAAAAATTTTGAAAAAAGCATACCATATTAAAAAAATTTTAATGAATTTTTTTCCAATAATCTTTTGGGATGACTTTTCAGAGGTTTTCTCACCTGAAATTTGAGAAATGTTTCAACTTTTATGTTCCAAAAATATTGAGAAATTTTATTTTCATTTACCTAGAAAAATAATTTAATGATATTTTTCCATCACGAAGAAATTTGTTTGAAAGATTTCTTCTTCAGTTTTTTTTTAAAACCAAATTTGGAAAAATTGGCATTTTTGTAAGTAGATTCCAAAAAAATGAGCAGTTTTTTGTCAAGAAAATTTAGAAATGGATTAAATGATTTTTTTCTTAAGTTTTTTTTAGCCAAATTTGAAAAAATTGAAATTTTTGTAAGTAGACTCCAAAAAAATAAGCAGTTTTTTGTCAAGAAAATTTAGAAATTTTTTCTGGAAATGGAAAAAACTTGCACAATTTTTCATTCTAAAAATTCAGAGTTTTCTTTCCAAAAATTTGAGAAATTTCGACCAAATGGTAGCCTTTGTCATTGCAAAAATGCAAATTGTCACTTTTTGAAAATTACTGAAAATTTAAATTTTTTAAAATGAGGAGTATTTTGCATTGGATCTTAGGGTAGATTTTTTTATTGATTAATGCAACTTCTCATTTTTTGAAAATTTCTGAAAATCAAATTTTTACAAATTTGCTTAGGGTAGGATTTTGCATTGGCTCAAATGGCAGCCTTTGTAATTGAAAAAAAAATGCAAATTGCCATTTTTCGAATTTTTCAGAAAATTGAATTTTTTACAAATTCAGCCAGAGTAGGATTTTGCATTGATTAAATACAGTTTCTTATTTTTTGAAATTTTCTGAAATTTCTTTTTCACAAATTCGCCTAGGGTAGGATTTTGCATGGGGTCAAATGGTAGCCTTTGTAATTGAAAGAATGCAATGGTCATTTTTTTAAATTTTCTGAAAATTGAAATTTTTAAAAATTTAGCCAGAGGATTTTACATTGGATCTTGGGGTAGCTTTTTTCATTGATTAAATGCAATTTCTCATTTTTTGAAATTTACTAAAAATAAAAATTTTCACAAACTCGCTTAGGGTAGGATTTTGCATTGGCGCAAATGGTAGCCTTTGTAATTGAAAAAACGCATATTGTCACTTTTGGAAATTTTCTGAAAATCAAAATTTTTCTAAATTAGGTATGTGAATTTTCTTAATTCGACAAAAAATTTCAATTTTGTTTCTTTTTGGATTTTAATGAATTATCGAAGTTTCAAATACCTATAGAAAAACTTTTAATGATTGGAATTTCATCTAAAATTTGAGTAAATGTTTGGAATTCTGTATTTTTATTTTTTTCATTGGAATTTCATCTAAAATTTGAGTAAATGTTTGGAATTCTGTATTTTTATTTTTTTCTTAGAAATTCTGTTCACAAATTGGAAAAAAAAATTATCTAAAAAATTGATAAAAAATTTGAAATTTAGTAGAAGAAAAAAACTCAACTTTCCTTCAATTTTCCACATTTTTTTTTTAATTTCTTAAATAAGTACATATTTACGTTTTCTGCCTGAATTTAAAACGAGTAGTTATCGATTTTAATTGGTGTTTTTTTTCTTTTGTTCAAATTAGACGTTGAATTGCATCATATTATGGCGGACGTCCACATTCGAGCGATTAATGGGAAAATCTTACCAACTTACACTTGACAGTCCTCAACAGGAGAGTAATGGATCCGGCAATCTTGTTCAGCTTCATAAACCAGAGATCTTCATATTCGACACAGGATCCAGATATATTTTTGAGGTAAATCATTTATTATTTTTTCAAGTATTTATTATTTTTATTTTATTTTATTGAAAAATTACTGCAAGTATATCTCTTAACAGTTGGACTCGTGAAAAGTTTGGGATTTTTTTTTTGTTTAAATTTGCCTTACTGGCTTTTTTCAAAATTTTACTGCTGATTTATCAATTTTTTTTATCATCTTTTCAAACGTTACCCAACTTTGAAGATGTTCTAGTTTTCTAAATATTTTAAATTTTTTCGTATCTTCGTTATTTGCATTTTTTTTTTCCCACGAGATTTTCACTTTTCAAAGTATAGCGATTTTACAATATTTTCTGTTTTTAAATGTTCTCAATTTCTGAAAATATTATCTACTTTTTTCATATTTTTTTAAGAGTTCAAATTTTTTACTTTTTTGATTATCGATTTTTTTTATCCGTTTCATCGAAATACGGATTTTTTTAATAAAAGAAAATAACTAATTTTTACCATGAAAAATTTAAAATCCCCAGAAATTTTTATTCCCAAAAATTTGCGACATCTTTTTACGCCAAAAAACGAAAAGTGAAATTTTCTTGTTGAAAAAATTGACGTTTTTGTTTTTTTCCCAATGTGATTGAGAGTAATATCATTTGACGGGACATTTTTTTTGATGGATTATGATGAGGTCATTTTGGAATTTTTCCTTTTGTGGAATGGGTTATAATTTTTTTCAATGTTTCCAAAAAGATTTTTTTTATTCAGACAATTTGGGTTTCTTTCTTAGAATTTTATTCTTATTAGGTACGTACTTTTGAAGAATTTTCCAAAAAAAAAAAAAAAAAAAAATTTGAAAAATTAAGAAATATTTTTTTATTCCAAAATTTTTTGTAATGATTGAGTAATCTCTTCCAATTTTTTTGTAAGCTTCATTCTAAAAAATTGTAAGTTTTTCATGTTTTAAACATTATTTGAGAAATATCATATCTTATAAGTGTAATTTTTTTCGTGTGCGGCATTGCATCTTTTGTTTTAAAAAAAACTACAAATTTTTTTCAAGAAAAAAATCTCTTTCTAGCTGTGAGAAAAAAAGTTCAAAAAAATTTCGCATTCTATCTGACGTAAAAATATTCCACAATTTTTTGTAGAAAAAAAATCATGATTTTTTTGAAGCGTGGAAATTTTCAATATTTTTGGAGAAAAATATTTCTGAATCTCGTCGGGTAAAAAAATTCGTTCAATGTTTTGAGAAAATAATCTTTCAGAAGAAAAGAAATAATTTTATTGGAGAGCAGGCCAACGTTTCTTAATCTTCGTGGAGCGAAATATTTATTATTTGAAACGTTTCAGTTGAAATTTGCTAATTTCTCTTATCAACTTTTTTCAAAGTTTCAGATTATTCAAAAATTTCGGTTTTAGCAAATTAAATATTTTTTTTAATAGCTTTGGAATATTATTTTTTTGTAATTTGTCAGAATATTGAATTTTTCTAAATTTCTTATTTTTAATGGTGATCATTTTTTCTTGATATGAAATCTAAATTTGCATTTTTCTTGAATTTTATTCATTTTTGAAACTTTGTAGGTTTTATTAGGTACGAATTTAACATAATTTATACCCTTTGAGTTATTATCAACTTTTTCAACGTTAGTCAATTTTTTTTTCAATTACCCAGAAGTCGTTGGCAATTTTTTTAGTTTTTTTTTCGACATTGGCTTTCTAATTTTTTTGGAATGATTTTTTTTTTGCCAATTTCCTAAAATTTGTTTGAGTGATCGATTTTCAGGTTTAATTTTTAGTTTTTAAAAAAAAAATTATAATTAGTATCTTGCATTGAATTGATTTTTTGTTCATTAATCAAAAATTTGTTCATGTTACTTAGGTACGTGTTGAAGAATCCATCAATAAGCCAGATTCGAGCTAGTACATACATATTTTGAAAACTGTGAAGAACGGCTGAAAATGAACCTGCACTACTGTAATTGGTCTTCAACGGAGGTCGTACTCAGTTCTGGTGAGTTTAATCTATTCTTTTGTCGAGTTTTCGAATATAATAATACTTTGTGAATTTTATTGACCTAATGGCTTAGTCGATTTTTGTTGAATTTTCGTGCTTGTGGTAAAATTTGCCTCGTGAAGGTTATCGATAAATAGTGGTGAACATTTTTATTTTTTATACCCATACTCTTTTTTTTCTTTTTTTTCTAAATTTGAATTCGAATCTACATATTTCTAGTTTTTTCATATCGAAAGTATTTGCTCAAACTTGAGCAAATGATATTTATTATTCTAATATAAATTTTAGTATCTACTCGCGGTGTTGGCAAAATGACGAATTTTTGGTTTTTACTCGTATTCACTGAATTTAAAATTATTTGGTTCAATGTTCTCACGTGTGAATGGATATGGAACTTTTCATTAGATTGTGCTAGTTCCAAGGGAGGCATATTTTCCTTTTACTAATACTTTATTATTTCAACAGATGATGCTATATATGTGAATTCAAAATGAAACAGTCAAATAGGAACAAATGATGATACATGAGACGAATTTGAGAAATTTCAAGCGCCTGCATCGATAACTTCCGCCTTCTGCTGTTGAAGATTGATATATGTTCCGGTAGTTCGGGTCGAATGAAGGTAAAAATTAAAATTACTAAACAGATCGACCGGCATGGCGACCACGGACCAAGAGGCCGATTTATCTAACACGGCAACGTCTGTCCATTCCTAGAGTATTGGATATACTATTCGACTTCATTTTATGTTTAAAAAAATAGGTTAATTTTGAAATTACATAAATATGACGAAGGAACAGGAACAACAGTTACAAAAGTGAATCGTTTTTGGCAGCATTTTTGCCCCGTTTGCGAAATTTTTTCCACCTATAGACAGAGATTGAGATTAAGAAGCGCATAATATAATTATTATCATAAACAAATTGTATAATTGTTATGGTACGTACATCGTTATGGTTCATATTTTCCAGTTATTTTTTATTCGATATTTTTGTAATTAACGAATTGTGTGATTGAAATTTCATCATGTATATCGTTGGATCATAGCTTCCAGTTATTCTATTCGATAGGTGAATTTATTTTCTAAAATGACCCCTTTTTTCATGTGTTTGATAAGTTGTTGTCCAAATTTTTCATCGTGTTCGTTGTCTTCAATTCGGTATTTTTCACGGTTAGGTGCCTGATTTGGAATCATCAAACGTTGGTGGGGCAGGGTGGTAATTTTTTTTTCAATTTGGTGCGGGCGTCCGCGCTTGGTTTTGTTACAGGGTCGTGTTTTATGAGCTCGATTATCAATATCGGTGCCGTCCACTGTGATAATCGGGGCCATTCCACGATAACTCTTCTTCGGCAGACGAGGGCTGATGAGGGGATCCTGTAATGAAATTGGGCTCAAAATTGATTCGATTTTCGCGTAGGATTTTCAATTCGTCGGTTTAGGTGTCCGATGTTTTGGTTTTCCGGGGTTGTGCACTGTGCTCGATTACCAACGGTGCCGTACCACCTTGGTTGGTAATCGTATGGGCCAGTTGGCAACTTTATTCTTCTTCGGCTGAACGAGGGCTGATGGAAGAATTCTGGTACCAAACGTTCGGACGGTCTCGCGTTCGAGGATCTTCGGAGGTGTTGTTTTTGACGGGTGGTGTGGACAATCGCGAGCTCACACCATGTCTGCGAAACGCATCTCCGACTAGGATTAGCCATCGATGTCGGTATCTGTGTCTGGAGACGCTCACGACATCGAGAAAGACCTGTAGTTTCTTACGACACTGACACGGTCTTCCCCGGGATATCGTTTGGCTGGCGACCTGGAACCGGAGGGCAGTCAGGGTTAGTATCAAACTACAGGTATTTAGGATTGTCTCTTAGCATGCTTTCAATGGATTTTGTGAACTATCGCGAGTTCACGCAATGTCTGTGGAAGCCACGCCTGTTAGGTTATCCATCGATCTCGCACGGCATCGAAACAGCAATCGATGTCGTGGGACATCGAGAAAGACCCGGAGTATTCTACGGCGCTGGCGCGAACTTCCCCAGGAATGCGTCGGCCGGCCGGCGACCTGGATCAGGAGGACATTCCAGAGCCGTATTAAACGAAGGGTATGGAGGGTGCGAATGATTCGCATACGCCCGAGTAGAACATAGCGTTGTTTGGATCGCGGATCAAAACTGTACGAGTTGGGTATCAAAATTTTTTCTTGGCGAAGTATCAGTCCCGGACCATAGGTAGGTGATTATCCGGGGCTGGCCAAGACCGCCGGGATTTAGGTCTTGGGTACTGGGACTGGAGGGCTCTACGGCACCCTGCACCACCGACTTCGGTCGGAGCCTGGTACACTGCCTAGGAATAGCCCAGAGAAGGCCCAGCAACGGCTTCGCAAATGGAAATGGTTTCCCTTGTGCTATCATTTCTGTAAGGGAGCTCCATCAAAGAGGGTGGAGGCTGGTCGGCTGTTTTGGCTCGACCGATTTCGGTCTATATTGTTCTTCGGGCTGCGTGCCACCAGTACGATGTCCGAAGAATAATCTAAATTTAAAACGGTCGCCTAATAGGCGTACCGTAAGTTCCTTTGCCTCGACAATGGATGACTCATTTGGTTTTGCCCGCGATGTTCGTGCCTTGTCTACTGGTTACGGTCTAGCGAACATCGCCCGTGGTGAGTGATCTCCCTGGGTCAAGGTACTGCCTCGCTCGTTGAGGCAGTTGAAGAGTGTGTGAAGTGAGAATGTTGATCTGGATTGTTTCGCAATGCTACGTTGTACTCGGAGAGTATGGGTTTTGTTTGCTTCTTTTAGTGGATATTGTTTCAAAATTGAATTAGTTTGGAATCGAGTTATTATTTAATATTATTATTTTTTTTTTTACGAAAGTATTGAAAAAATAGGTAATCAGTACCTTTTGGCCTCAGGATAATAATTTTTTTTGCGGAGATTTTATTTATTCGTCGTCGTTGCTTCTTTGATTGGGTATTTTTTCAATAAAAATTTGTTTTTGATTTGATTTTTTCTCCAAATTTAATAGTTTTGTGGGGTGTCTCTCTGGCTCTGGGTGAAGATGAAAATTGTAATTATTCCGTTTCCTTTCGAAATTGTCAGTTTTAATAATGTGTCAAATCAAGCCCCTATCCCCTCTTGAAAAAGCATCCCTCTCAATCGCATATTATTGTCAGTTTTTTTTTTCAGTATTATTCTATTTTTCTCATGTTTGCGAATTATGTCGTTATTTATTCATGTTGTTATCATTGTTCTATTTTCAAGTAAATATTTTATTGCAAATTATTGTGATAACCGATCACGGTTTTTCACTGCTTTGCGGCGGGCAGTGTTTTTTAACCCAGATCGGTTAATTTAGATTTAATATTGTAATTCATTCTCGTCTTAAAACGCCGCACAATTTAAATAAAACAGAAATTCGTTTGGTTTTTCATTTTTCATCAACTTTTCAGGTTTAATTGCACAATAATATTATTCTGGGAAGATGAAGAAGAATAGTTGAAATAATGTCTCAAAGTTGAGTTCGGAAAATAACAATAAAAATTATTCAATATTACGAAGGGAAGTGCAATTTCATCAATATGGCCAGAAATGTTTCAAGTAAATTGTAGTTTTGGTCAAAACTAGTAAATTTTTTCGGTTTAGGTATTTATTGATGAATAAGGAAAGCATATCTAAGCTCTGGACTTCTTACTAATCACATATTTTCAATGAAAAATGGCTTATATCGTTAGATACGTTCCAGAGGCAAAGTGTGCCCATAAAACGAGGTGAGTAAATCCATAAAACTGTTGATATCGCTTGGAAATTGAAACTAAAAATGAAGACTGAGAAATATTGGCCAACTCGAAAATCATTTTTATTGAAATTTACAAGAACAGGAGCTCATTACCCCTTTAAATAAATCGAAAATCGATGAGAAAATATCATTACCCCTTGAAATGATCAAAAAACATGGGAAAATGCTTGTGAAATTATTCCTGCAAAACACGCAGTTAGGCAGCCGCAATAACACACTACCAAGTCGCCGTTATATCGTTGATATCTCCGCAAATTTTGATGCGATTTTGAAACGGATTGCGAATTTGCAATCGTCGAGTTCGACTCTATCAGACTAGACCCCTAGATGCCCAATTTTCGATAATTTTTTTATTCAAACCCAAAAAGTCGAAATTCAAAAATTTGCCATGTTCTTGTTTATGGTTCGATTGAGCTGAAATTTGATTTGTATGCTCATTTCAGGTCGTGGATTTCGAAAATGTCTGTATAAACGTTGCGTACTAAAGAACTTGCAAATTGAAATTTTTATTTTTCGAAGTTGGCAACAATGCGTCTGGATGTTCTCAAATTTCTATTCTGCCACCTCATATTGAAAGGGAAATACACTTTGAATCTACATTTTATGCGAATTTCAAAGGAAATACGTCAAATTTGAAATTGCAAGTCAAATGGGTTGCATAAGCAGTACATTTGAAGGAGCGAACTTTCACAAATTAATATGGAAATGCGACTGTTTAAAACATCGATTTTTGAATTTTTGAATTATTTCTTCAGTTTATTACTAATTCGAGGTCGCTGATCACGATTACGGTGTTGGTTTTAAGTTCGTGTACCTGCTTGCCCACCAAATGTGGATTTTTGTAAAAAAATTGCCGGTTTCAAGAGGAAGGAAGGGTGCGTGAAGAAAATTAATATCATATTCGTGATCAGCGATCTTCAATTAGTCGATAACGAATCTAATCTCGATTTTTTTGAAAATTGCTGAGTTTTCAAAGTGCTCGTATTCGCGAACTAAGCTCCGTAGAGCAAAACTGATTGCAGAATCGGAATCAGAGGGGTCGACTTAGTCGAAAAGCACTCTTATCTCGATTTTTTTGGATGTCAAAAAAATCGAAAAAATCAACGATGGTTAACCTTCCTTTTTTTTTGGAAAAAAAACTTTTTGTCTCAGATCGACGTGTGAGGTGTCGAGGAGGGAGTAATCGGACCAGGCGAATCGATCCCGGCGATCAGTTTCCCGATCGGAGGCGAATTCGCGGAAATATGTACCATTTTTCGTAACTCAGAAACTATGCATTGGATTTGAAAACCGATGGCATTTTCGGGTTCAGCGACCTCTAATTAGCCCATATACTAAATGTTAACTCGATCCGGCCATAAATAACATTTAAAAAAATTCCTAAAAATTAAAGCAAGGAATTGGGTAAGTTTGTAATAAATTATTTTTTGCAAAATTTGAAAAAAATTGTCGAAAATGGGCGTACAAAGGGTCGATTCCGATAGTGTCGAACCCGAAGATTGCAAATCTGCAATCAGATTCAAAGTTAATTATTATTATTGAGCGGACGTGTGGCGCTATCTGTAGTTGCAAACATGAACTAAAAATGCGATGAAATGAAGAAAATAAATAAGATTTCGAAAAATAAACCCACAAGTAGCGCTATCTATCAGAAGCAATACTAAACTTTGTTCTGTTTTTAAAAAAATCAGGTTCACAAAAATCAAGTCCGATTTCCAGATATGCGCGTGGCTCTATCTCTCTGAACATTAGTGAACTAAGGTCCAAAAGTGGCCAAACAGGCCTCAAATTTGAAACACTATTTTTTCGTAATTACTACGTAATTACGGTAATTTTACCGGTAAAAATAAAATTTCGATCCACTTTCGATAATCCCAAAACTCGCAATCTAGACTAGCCAAAAGCCGCTAGTCTAGATTGCGAGTTTTAGGATTATCGGAAGTGGATCGAAATTGTATTTTTACTGGTAAAATTACTGTAATTACTTGGTAATTTTGGAAAAATAGTTTTTCTCATTTGAGGCTTATTTTGGCCACTTTTAGACCTTAGTTCACTAATGTTCAGAGAGATAGCGCCACGCGCATATCTGGAAATCAGACTTCATTTATGTGGACCTGATTTTTTAAAAACAGAACAAAGTTTAGTATTGCTTCTGATAGATGGCGCTACTTGTGGGTTTATTTTTCGAAATCGTATTTTTCTTCATTTCATCGCATTGTTAGTTCATGTGTGCAACTACAGATAGCGCCACACGTCCGCTTAATAATAATAATCAACTTTGAATCTGATTGCAGATTTACAATCGTCCGGTTTGACTCTATCGGAATCGACCCAACGTATACCCATTTTCGACAATTTTTTTCAAATTTTGCAAAAAAATCTAAACTGAGCCCATTTTTTGCTTCATTTTAAATAAATTTTTTTAAGTGTTATGTATGGCCCGATCGAGGTAAAATTCGATTTAGGGGCTAATCTGAGGTCGCTGAACCCAAATATGCAATCGGTTTTCAAATCCGAGGCTTAGTTTCTGAGTTACAAAAAATGGTCCTTATCTCTGCGAATTCGCCTCCTATCGGGAAACTGATCACTGGGATCGATTCGCCTGGTCCGATTACCCCCTCCTAGACACCTCACACGTCGATCTGAGACAAAAAGTTTTTTTTCCAAAAAAAAAGGAAGGTTAACCATCGTTGATTTTTTCGATTTTTTTGACATCCAAAAAAATCGAGATAAGAGTGCTTTTCGTTTAAGTCGACTTCGCTGATTCTGATTCTGCTATCAGTTTTGCTCTACGAAGCTTAGTTCACAAATACGAGCACTTTGAAAATTCAGCAATTTTCAAAAAAATCGAGATTAGATTCGTTATCGACTAATTGAAGGTCGCCGATCACGAATATGATATAAATTTTCTTCACGCACCCCTCCTTCCTCTTGAAACCCGCAATTTTTTTACAAAAATTCACATTTGGTGGGCAAACAGGTACACGAACTTAAAACCAACACCGTAATCGTGATCAGCGACCTCGAATTAGTAATAAACTGAAGAAATAATTCAAAAATTCAAAATTCGATGTTTTAAACAGTCGCATTTCCATATTAATTTGTGAAAGTTCGCTCCTTCAAATGTACTGCTTATGCAACCCATTTGACTTGCAATTTCAAATTTGACGTATTTCCTTTGAAATTCGCATAAAATGTAGATTCAAAGTGTATTTCCCTTTCAATATGAGGTGGCAGAATAGAAATTTGAGAACATCCAGACGCATTGTTGCCAACTTCGAAAAATAAAAATTTCAATTTGCAAGTTCTTTAGTACGCAACGTTTATACAGACATTTTCGAAATCCACGACCTGAAATGAGCATACAAATCAAATTTCAGCTCAATCGAACCATAAACAAGAACATGGCAAATTTTTGAATTTCGACTTTTTGGGTTTGAATAAAAAAATTATCGAAAATTGGGCATCTAGGGGTCTAGTCTGATAGAGTCGAACTCGACGATTGCAAATTCGCAATCCGTTTCAAAATCGCATCAAAATTTGCGGAGATATCAACGATATAACGGCGACTTGGTAGTGTGTTATTGCGGCTGCCTAACTGCGTGTTTTGCAGGAATAATTTCACAAGCATTTTCCCATGTTTTTTGATCATTTCAAGGGGTAATGATATTTTCTCATCGATTTTCGATTTATTTAAAGGGGTAATGAGCTCCTGTTCTTGTAAATTTCAATAAAAATGATTTTCGAGTTGGCCAATATTTCTCAGTCTTCATTTTTAGTTTCAATTTCCAAGCGATATCAACAGTTTTATGGATTTACTCACCTCGTTTTATGGGCACACTTTGCCTCTGGAACGTATCTAACGATATAAGCCATTTTTCATTGAAAATATGTGATTAGTAAGAAGTCCAGAGCTTAGATATGCTTTCCTTATTCATCAATAAATACCTAAACCGAAAAAATTTACTAGTTTTGACCAAAACTACAATTTACTTGAAACATTTCTGGCCATATTGATGAAATTGCACTTCCCTTCGTAATATTGAATAATTTTTATTGTTATTTTCCGAACTCAACTTTGAGACATTATTTCAACTATTCTTCTTCATCTTCCCAGAATAATATTATTGTGCAATTAAACCTGAAAAGTTGATGAAAAATGAAAAACCAAACGAATTTCTGTTTTATTTAAATTGTGCGGCGTTTTAAGACGAGAATGAATTACAATATTAAATCTAAATTAACCGATCTGGGTTAAAAAACACTGCCCGCCGCAAAGCAGTGAAAAACCGTGATCGGTTATCACAATAATTTGCAATAAAATATTTACTTGAAAATAGAACAATGATAACAACATGAATAAATAACGACATAATTCGCAAACATGAGAAAAATAGAATAATACTGAAAAAAAAAACTGACAATAATATGCGATTGAGAGGGATGCTTTTTCAAGAGGGGATAGGGGCTTGATTTGACACATTATTAAAACTGACAATTTCGAAAGGAAACGGAATAATTACAATTTTCATCTTCACCCAGAGCCAGAGAGACACCCCACAAAACTATTAAATTTGGAGAAAAAATCAAATCAAAAACAAATTTTTATTGAAAAAATACCCAATCAAAGAAGCAACGACGACGAATAAATAAAATCTCCGCAAAAAAAATTATTATCCTGAGGCCAAAAGGTACTGATTACCTATTTTTTCAATACTTTCGTAAAAAAAAAAATAATAATATTAAATAATAACTCGATTCCAAACTAATTCAATTTTGAAACAATATCCACTAAAAGAAGCAAACAAAACCCATACTCTCCGAGTACAACGTAGCATTGCGAAACAATCCAGATCAACATTCTCACTTCACACACTCTTCAACTGCCTCAACGAGCGAGGCAGTACCTTGACCCAGGGAGATCACTCACCACGGGCGATGTTCGCTAGACCGTAACCAGTAGACAAGGCACGAACATCGCGGGCAAAACCAAATGAGTCATCCATTGTCGAGGCAAAGGAACTTACGGTACGCCTATTAGGCGACCGTTTTAAATTTAGATTATTCTTCGGACATCGTACTGGTGGCACGCAGCCCGAAGAACAATATAGACCGAAATCGGTCGAGCCAAAACAGCCGACCAGCCTCCACCCTCTTTGATGGAGCTCCCTTACAGAAATGATAGCACAAGGGAAACCATTTCCATTTGCGAAGCCGTTGCTGGGCCTTCTCTGGGCTATTCCTAGGCAGTGTACCAGGCTCCGACCGAAGTCGGTGGTGCAGGGTGCCGTAGAGCCCTCCAGTCCCAGTACCCAAGACCTAAATCCCGGCGGTCTTGGCCAGCTCCGGATAATCACCTACCTATGGTCCGGGACTGATACTTCGCCAAGAAAAAATTTTGATACCCAACTCGTACAGTTTTGATCCGCGATCCAAACAACGCTATGTTCTACTCGGGCGTATGCGAATCATTCGCACCCTCCATACCCTTCGTTTAATACGGCTCTGGAATGTCCTCCTGATCCAGGTCGCCGGCCGGCCGACGCATTCCTGGGGAAGTTCGCGCCAGCGCCGTAGAATACTCCGGGTCTTTCTCGATGTCCCACGACATCGATTGCTGTTTCGATGCCGTGCGAGATCGATGGATAACCTAACAGGCGTGGCTTCCACAGACATTGCGTGAACTCGCGATAGTTCACAAAATCCATTGAAAGCATGCTAAGAGACAATCCTAAATACCTGTAGTTTGATACTAACCCTGACTGCCCTCCGGTTCCAGGTCGCCAGCCAAACGATATCCCGGGGAAGACCGTGTCAGTGTCGTAAGAAACTACAGGTCTTTCTCGATGTCGTGAGCGTCTCCAGACACAGATACCGACATCGATGGCTAATCCTAGTCGGAGATGCGTTTCGCAGACATGGTGTGAGCTCGCGATTGTCCACACCACCCGTCAAAAACAACACCTCCGAAGATCCTCGAACGCGAGACCGTCCGAACGTTTGGTACCAGAATTCTTCCATCAGCCCTCGTTCAGCCGAAGAAGAATAAAGTTGCCAACTGGCCCATACGATTACCAACCAAGGTGGTACGGCACCGTTGGTAATCGAGCACAGTGCACAACCCCGGAAAACCAAAACATCGGACACCTAAACCGACGAATTGAAAATCCTACGCGAAAATCGAATCAATTTTGAGCCCAATTTCATTACAGGATCCCCTCATCAGCCCTCGTCTGCCGAAGAAGAGTTATCGTGGAATGGCCCCGATTATCACAGTGGACGGCACCGATATTGATAATCGAGCTCATAAAACACGACCCTGTAACAAAACCAAGCGCGGACGCCCGCACCAAATTGAAAAAAAAATTACCACCCTGCCCCACCAACGTTTGATGATTCCAAATCAGGCACCTAACCGTGAAAAATACCGAATTGAAGACAACGAACACGATGAAAAATTTGGACAACAACTTATCAAACACATGAAAAAAGGGGTCATTTTAGAAAATAAATTCACCTATCGAATAGAATAACTGGAAGCTATGATCCAACGATATACATGATGAAATTTCAATCACACAATTCGTTAATTACAAAAATATCGAATAAAAAATAACTGGAAAATATGAACCATAACGATGTACGTACCATAACAATTATACAATTTGTTTATGATAATAATTATATTATGCGCTTCTTAATCTCAATCTCTGTCTATAGGTGGAAAAAATTTCGCAAACGGGGCAAAAATGCTGCCAAAAACGATTCACTTTTGTAACTGTTGTTCCTGTTCCTTCGTCATATTTATGTAATTTCAAAATTAACCTATTTTTTTAAACATAAAATGAAGTCGAATAGTATATCCAATACTCTAGGAATGGACAGACGTTGCCGTGTTAGATAAATCGGCCTCTTGGTCCGTGGTCGCCATGCCGGTCGATCTGTTTAGTAATTTTAATTTTTACCTTCATTCGACCCGAACTACCGGAACATATATCAATCTTCAACAGCAGAAGGCGGAAGTTATCGATGCAGGCGCTTGAAATTTCTCAAATTCGTCTCATGTATCATCATTTGTTCCTATTTGACTGTTTCATTTTGAATTCACATATATAGCATCATCTGTTGAAATAATAAAGTATTAGTAAAAGGAAAATATGCCTCCCTTGGAACTAGCACAATCTAATGAAAAGTTCCATATCCATTCACACGTGAGAACATTGAACCAAATAATTTTAAATTCAGTGAATACGAGTAAAAACCAAAAATTCGTCATTTTGCCAACACCGCGAGTAGATACTAAAATTTATATTAGAATAATAAATATCATTTGCTCAAGTTTGAGCAAATACTTTCGATATGAAAAAACTAGAAATATGTAGATTCGAATTCAAATTTAGAAAAAAAAGAAAAAAAAGAGTATGGGTATAAAAAATAAAAATGTTCACCACTATTTATCGATAACCTTCACGAGGCAAATTTTACCACAAGCACGAAAATTCAACAAAAATCGACTAAGCCATTAGGTCAATAAAATTCACAAAGTATTATTATATTCGAAAACTCGACAAAAGAATAGATTAAACTCACCAGAACTGAGTACGACCTCCGTTGAAGACCAATTACAGTAGTGCAGGTTCATTTTCAGCCGTTCTTCACAGTTTTCAAAATATGTATGTACTAGCTCGAATCTGGCTTATTGATGGATTCTTCAACACGTACCTAAGTAACATGAACAAATTTTTGATTAATGAACAAAAAATCAATTCAATGCAAGATACTAATTATAATTTTTTTTTTAAAAACTAAAAATTAAACCTGAAAATCGATCACTCAAACAAATTTTAGGAAATTGGCAAAAAAAAAATCATTCCAAAAAAATTAGAAAGCCAATGTCGAAAAAAAAACTAAAAAAATTGCCAACGACTTCTGGGTAATTGAAAAAAAAATTGACTAACGTTGAAAAAGTTGATAATAACTCAAAGGGTATAAATTATGTTAAATTCGTACCTAATAAAACCTACAAAGTTTCAAAAATGAATAAAATTCAAGAAAAATGCAAATTTAGATTTCATATCAAGAAAAAATGATCACCATTAAAAATAAGAAATTTAGAAAAATTCAATATTCTGACAAATTACAAAAAAATAATATTCCAAAGCTATTAAAAAAAATATTTAATTTGCTAAAACCGAAATTTTTGAATAATCTGAAACTTTGAAAAAAGTTGATAAGAGAAATTAGCAAATTTCAACTGAAACGTTTCAAATAATAAATATTTCGCTCCACGAAGATTAAGAAACGTTGGCCTGCTCTCCAATAAAATTATTTCTTTTCTTCTGAAAGATTATTTTCTCAAAACATTGAACGAATTTTTTTACCCGACGAGATTCAGAAATATTTTTCTCCAAAAATATTGAAAATTTCCACGCTTCAAAAAAATCATGATTTTTTTTCTACAAAAAATTGTGGAATATTTTTACGTCAGATAGAATGCGAAATTTTTTTGAACTTTTTTTCTCACAGCTAGAAAGAGATTTTTTTCTTGAAAAAAATTTGTAGTTTTTTTTAAAACAAAAGATGCAATGCCGCACACGAAAAAAATTACACTTATAAGATATGATATTTCTCAAATAATGTTTAAAACATGAAAAACTTACAATTTTTTAGAATGAAGCTTACAAAAAAATTGGAAGAGATTACTCAATCATTACAAAAAATTTTGGAATAAAAAAATATTTCTTAATTTTTCAAATTTTTTTTTGGAAAATTCTTCAAGTAAAAATAAAATATGAAAATCTCTTAATTTTTCAGAATGAAGCCAACAAAATAATGGAAATAGACAATTTAACTGAATAAAAAAAATCTTTTTGGAAACATTGAAAAAAATTATAACCCATTCCACAAAAGGAAAAATTCCAAAATGACCTCATCATAATCCATCAAAAAAAAATGTCCCGTCAAATGATATTACTCTCAATCACATTGGGAAAAAAACAAAAACGTCAATTTTTTCAACAAGAAAATTTCACTTTTCGTTTTTTGGCGTAAAAAGATGTCGCAAATTTTTGGGAATAAAAATTTCTGGGGATTTTAAATTTTTCATGGTAAAAATTAGTTATTCTCTTTTATTAAAAAAATCCGTATTTCGATGAAACGGATAAAAAACATCGATAATCAAAAAAGTAAAAAATTTGAACTCTTAAAAAAATATGAAAAAAGTAGATAATATTTTCAGAAATTGAGAACATTTAAAAACAGAAAATATTGTAAAATCGCTATACTTTGAAAAGTGAAAATCTCGTGGAAAAAAAAATGCAAATAACGAAGATACGAAAAAATTTAAAATATTTAGAAAACTAGAACATCTTCAAAGTTGGGTAACGTTTGAAAAGATGATAAAAAAAATTGATAAATCAGCAGTAAAATTTTGAAAAAAGCCAGTAAGGCAAATTTAAACAAAAAAAAAAATCCCAAACTTTTCACGAGTCCAACTGTTAAGAGATATACTTGCAGTAATTTTTCAATAAAATAAAATAAAAATAATAAATACTTGAAAAAATAATAAATGATTTACCTCAAAAATATATCTGGATCCTGTGTCGAATATGAAGATCTCTGGGTTTATGAAGCTGAACAAGATTGCCGGATCCATTACTCTCCTGTTGAGGACTGTCAAGTGTAAGTTGGTAAGATTTTCCCATTAATCGCTCGAATGTGGACGTCCACCATAATATGATGCAATTCAACGTCTAATTTGAACAAAAGAAAAAAAACACCAATTAAAATCGATAACTACTCGTTTTAAATTCAGGCAGAAAACGTGAATATGTACTTATTTAAGAAATTAAAAAAAAAATGTGGAAAATTGAAGGAAAGTTGAGTTTTTTTCTTCTACTAAATTTCAAATTTTTTATCAATTTTTTAGATCATTTTTTTTTCCAATTTATGAACAGAATTTCTAAGAAAAAAATAAAAATACAGAATTCCAAACATTTACTCAAATTTTAGATGAAATTCCAATCATTAAAAGTTTTTCTATAGGTATTTGAAACTTCGATAATTCATTAAAATCCAAAAAGAAACAAAATTGAAATTTTTTGTCGAATTAAGAAAATTCACATACCTAATTTAGAAAAATTTTGATTTTCAGAAAATTTCCAAAAGTGACAATATGCGTTTTTTCAATTACAAAGGCTACCATTTGCGCCAATGCAAAATCCTACCCTAAGCGAGTTTGTGAAAATTTTTATTTTTAGTAAATTTCAAAAAATGAGAAATTGCATTTAATCAATGAAAAAAGCTACCCCAAGATCCAATGTAAAATCCTCTGGCTAAATTTTTAAAAATTTCAATTTTCAGAAAATTTAAAAAAATGACCATTGCATTCTTTCAATTACAAAGGCTACCATTTGACCCCATGCAAAATCCTACCCTAGGCGAATTTGTGAAAAAGAAATTTCAGAAAATTTCAAAAAATAAGAAACTGTATTTAATCAATGCAAAATCCTACTCTGGCTGAATTTGTAAAAAATTCAATTTTCTGAAAAATTCGAAAAATGGCAATTTGCATTTTTTTTTTCAATTACAAAGGCTGCCATTTGAGCCAATGCAAAATCCTACCCTAAGCAAATTTGTAAAAATTTGATTTTCAGAAATTTTCAAAAAATGAGAAGTTGCATTAATCAATAAAAAAATCTACCCTAAGATCCAATGCAAAATACTCCTCATTTTAAAAAATTTAAATTTTCAGTAATTTTCAAAAAGTGACAATTTGCATTTTTGCAATGACAAAGGCTACCATTTGGTCGAAATTTCTCAAATTTTTGGAAAGAAAACTCTGAATTTTTAGAATGAAAAATTGTGCAATTTTTTTCCATTTCCAGAAAAAATTTCTAAATTTTCTTGACAAAAAACTGCTTATTTTTTTGGAGTCTACTTACAAAAATTTCAATTTTTTCAAATTTGGCTAAAAAAAACTTGAGAAAAAAATCATTTAATCCATTTCTAAATTTTCTTGACAAAAAACTGCTCATTTTTTTGGAATCTACTTACAAAAATGCCAATTTTTCCAAATTTGGTTTTAAAAAAAAAAAACTGAAGAAGAAATCTTTCAAACAAATTTCTTCGTGATGGAAAAATATCATTAAATTATTTTTCTAGGTAAATGAAAATAAAATTTCTCAATATTTTTGGAACATAAAAGTTGAAACATTTCTCAAATTTCAGGAGAGAAAACCTCTGAAAAGTCATCCCAAAAGATTATTGGAAAAAAATTCATTAAAATGGTATGCTTTTTTCAAAATTTTTAAAATCAAAAAAATCTCTAAAAAAAACACTGTTTCTATTCGTGAGAATTCAAAGAAAATCTTCCTAAAAATTGAAAAAAATCAATAGGTATGCTAAAAAATCTGACTCAATTATATCATAATTAAAAATTAATTAGCAAAATTTTGGAATATTCTAAAATTTGAAAAAAGCTAGTTTTGAAAAGTAGAAAAAAATTCTTTGAAAAATAAATTCGAAAAAATCAATCTTGAAATTTTTCAACAGTAGTTAACAAATATTATTTTTGAAAATTCAAGTAAAACTAAAAAGTAAAAATTGAAGAAAATTCATTGATACTAAAATGAAATATTAAAAAAATTTGAAAATTTTGTTTTGAAAATTAAGAAGGAATTCTCCAAAACTTGTAACAGGAAAAAATTGAAAGAAAATTTATTGATGAGGGTTCCAAACAAATTGCACGAACGATGAATTTCAAATTTTTATCAATGTTGAAAATTACAACAAAAAAAAAATATTAAAATTTTTTGAAAATTTATTAAAATCAGTGAATGAGCATTGAGCAATTTCAAACAAAACTGAATTAGCTGAAAAATTAGTTTGAAATACAACTTTTTGAAAATTTATCGAAAATTCAAGTGACAAAAAAATGATTATTTGAAAATTGAAATGAAATTAATTAACAATGATGAAATAGATCAAGAATTAAATTATTGGAAACTTGATTACAAATTCAGTTTTACAAAAAATTAAGTTTTATTTCAATAACCTGTTAAAAAATTCAAAATGAGTTTAAAATAAATTTAAAAAAAATTTTAAATCGATAAAAATCAATTTTTGCAAATTAACTAATTAATTGAAATTGCAATGAAAGTAAAATCTATAAACAATTGAAATTTTGATAGGTAATCAACTGAAACTTCATTTTTATAAGCAAATTTTAAACAAGGAATAAAAAGGTTTTTTTAAATCGATAAAAATCAATTTTTTTTTCAACTATACATAGGTAGGTAGTTAGGTACCTAAGCGTAGGTATTTTGAAAAAATATTTAAAAAATTAAAAATAGGAACTCTGGAAAATATAAAAATCTTCAAAATAATAAGGTAGAAAAATTACAAATCTTTAAAAAACAAGAAATAAAAAATCATTTTTATTGATGAATTTAAAATTTTCCCAAAATTCAATATCTTTGAAACATTTGCTAAATTAAAATTTTTTCTCATCATTCGGGTTCACTCCGAGAGTTATGATGAAAAAATTTTGAATTTTTCAAATTCCAATTTTCGAAACAAAAATCATTTTTGCGAAGTACCGGTGAATTTAAAATTTTTCCTAAATTCAATATCTTTGAAAAAATTGCTAAATTAAAATTTTGCGTAATCATTTGGGTTCTCTCTGAGAGTTTCAAAGTCACACTGATTCATCCTTACACTTATTCACATACCCGCACCTATTCACAATCACATTCACAATTGAATTACGAAAAATCACGTTAAATTCTGCACCTCACACTACAGCAAAATACGAGTATCGCGATCGCCTCGTAAGGCTACAACAACATGTATAATTACACGACATTATTACTTCTTACCTAATAATTAATCGATGCGATGAAATTGAAGTCATGATCAGCTTCACCATAATATTTATAAATGGAAAATATCAAACTAAAAATAATAATATACCGACACCGACGCGTTTCGATCATCTTGTGCACTTGCACACTCAAAAATCAAAATCAAAACCGATAATATGCGTACATTGTGCTTAATTACGTGATAATAATCGAATAACGTTTAAATAATTATTATTGAAAATTCACAAAATACCGAACGAAGACGCGAGACAAACTACAACGAGAAATGAGTGAATGAAACAGAAAGAGAAAAATGGCGACAGAATGAAATTTTGAAACACGAGCAACGTTGTAACGTTGCCAAATGAACGCGTCCACCCGTCACGTCATTTTTTTTTAATCTGTGACTTTGCGGCTTTGTGTATGTGGCGCAACGACAATTTTTCTATTTTAGTATTTTTAAATTTTTTTTACGTTTTTAAATTTTTTTTTTAAATTTTTATTTTTTTTAAATTAATAATTTTTAATTTGACTTGATAATGTTCTATTTTTATTAGTGATAATCAGATAATGATTTTTGACAATTTTATTTTTTATTTTCACTCGTATCAGTAAAGTTTTAGTGCGAAGTTAATCAATCTGATTCTGATCTACATTGTTCTACTGAAGCTAAAGCAATGATAATCATTGTTTTTCGAATTTGAATTCGATCCATTGATAGATAGCCCAATGAAAAATCAATTGAACGAAATTTCATGATTTTTTTGGAGGTAAAAAAATTTTAAATTCAAATAGACGATTTTTAAACAAAATTTTGAAAAATTGTTTCGACCTTTGAGACAATTTAAGACGTTTTGGAAAAAATTTGTACATGAACTGAGTTATTCCAAATTTCCAAAAGCGACAAAATTACAATTTACATTATTACCCGACAATAATTGTCATAAAAATGAAAACACAGTTAAGCATAGGTTACACTTGACTGTGTTTTCGTGTTTCAGGTAAATGTAAAATATAACTTCGTCGCTTTTGGAATTACTCAGTATAATTTGAATTGCCAAAACAAAACGTCGATATTTGAATTTGGAATTGGACAAAATTTTTAAAAAATCACTAGTGGATAGAATGTACTTAATCAAAAATATATTTGTTGAAAGTTCAAAATAGGTAGATACTGGTACTTCCAATTAGTTACTTGATTATAATAAAATAAAATTTACATATTTTTTCACATAGGGAATTCAAATTTTATGTCAGAAATAACAAAAAAAGTACTTTTGGAATTTATTTTTAAAATTTTGGTTTCACCGTTTCAGAAATAGCAAGTCGAAAAAAATATAATTATTTATCAAGGATTTAAAAAAAGCTTCGGAGAAATTCTCCAAAACTTGCGATAGAAAAAAATTGAAAGAAAATTTATTGATGAAGGCTCCAAATAAATCGCACGAACGATGAATTTCTAATTTTTATCAATGTTGAAAAATTTTACAAAAAAATTATTAAAATCTATCAAACTTTACAATTTGATTTCTTAAGAATTAATAAACTCAATTTTAAAGAAGGATCAAACTTCCAATTTTTTCAAATTTCCAAAAATGACTCAATTTCTATTTTCATCTTTTGAACATAAAACTAAACTAAAAAATTCATCCACGTTCATAAATGGGCGAAATTCAGATTTTCATGAAATAAAAGTTTTGACAAATTTTGATGATTGGATAAAACAAAAAATTAAATTTTTTAAACTTGAAAAAATAATCTAATTTACAAATTTTTTTATCATCTAAAAATTAACAAAATTCCAATTATTCGTATCTTATTTCATTGGTTTTTAGAATGTTCAACATAAAATTTCCAAACAGTGTGTTATCAAAAAATGAAAAATTGAATGAAATAATTTCTGAACAAAACTTTTAAAAAGTCGTGTTAATTTTTTTTTTCAGGTTGCGTTTAAACAAAATTTGTATTGGAACAGAATTGTTAAAAAATTGTCATACACAATTTTGATTTTTGATAAATTCGTGTTAGAACAAATTTCATTAAAAGTTTGGTTTGAACAAAATTGAAAAAAGAAAGTGGATGAGCACGGTGCCGGAGCTTTCTGAATGGCTTTGAACGAAATTTAAAAAAATCATTTTTAAAACAATTTTGAACCCACTTTCAAAAGAATTGTCCGAACAAAATTTTTATAAAATTTCTCTTAGAACAATCGTTGACGGAATTTTGAAAATTACTCCCAAATATTTTTTTTTTTTTAAATTACAAACTGAAAATTGACAATTGAAAAAAATTTAGTAACATTATTTTTTAAATCAAAATTTCTAAAATTAATTTTGAAACAATTGTTTTTGAACATTTTTTTATAATGATTGCTGCAAATAAAAAATATTTAAATAAAAAAATTTCAACAAACTTTTTTCTTCTACTTGAGTTTTTTTTTCATTTTTTTTCGAATGCTTTTAAATTTTTTTAAAAACAATTGGCGGTTAAAAACAACATTCTCGACAAAAATATTAGAAAAGTCCTCAAATTCTGGAAATAGAATAAGTTTTTCATAGAAACTTCCGATGATTGACAGAATCTGAATTGTAAGTATCATCGAAGGGCACCGTTGATTCATGATTGGCTAAATCACATCTTTTCAGTGCAATTCTAAGATAATTATACTTTTCGTAAAAATTAGAGGAAAAATTTCTCATCAATTTAAATACACAGTCTTTCCATGGGAAACAATCCTCCTACTCAACCACAAAGAAAATTCCAAGAATTTTTCGCAAAACAAACACATATTATTTTTCCGCAGGAAACGAATGAAATCGATTTAAAGAACGCAGATAATTACCTACTTTATCGAGACAAGGAATTTAATTCAAGTATAGATGATTTTCTCTACAGATATAGTTAAACAACTTTTTTTTTTTTTTTTCAAAAAATTGAAAACGTCTCTCAAAAAAATATAACGAATAACAGTACCAATACCGATATTGATTTTGAGATCGGTATATGCAATGCTGGAAATTTTCAATAGAAAATAATGAAGAAATATGAGAGGTTTATGTACGAGTTTTCAACAATTTTTTTGATGAGATGAGTACTTTCAATTTTTATTTTATTGGAGACATTTTTTTTTTTTTTTTTTTTTTAACTGAGAATTATGTTAAGGCGATATCCGGGCTACCCTGTAATATACAGCTGAATTTGAAATTTTTTACGTTTTCATTTCACCCATGCCCATTTTTGCGGTTTGTCTTCTTCACGTAATCATCAGGAAAGATGCGAGTTGTTCTATCAGAATGGCACTCCTTTAGGCCATCTTTGCATCTGACTAAGGACACATTTACTTTCACCGAGTCAGAGTACACGGTATTCTGAGAAAAAAGGAAGGGTTGTTAAAGCGCACAGCGCACGATACCGTAATACTTCATAAATGAAATAAAACTTATTGATGTTCTTACAGAAAACCTATTTCGAGGATCGCGGATGCTGCACTCCATGGTACATCAAATTCAACGATTAAATCCCCTACATGAAAGCCGTTGAAATAAGATTCGTTGGTCTCGCATACATTCCTAATAGTATTTTTGGCTTGCGCCTCCTTGAAAAACTAGAGAGAAAAATTCATTTAAACTAATTTTGTTATCTACTAACATAACACAGAGCTTTTTCGTATACAAGTTGATACAGTGGCGTATCCAGGATGAAATCATGGGATGGGTTCAAATTTTGTTTTCGAGAGTGGTTATTTATAAAATAAAATTTTTAATTTTCAGGCTAATAACAAAAAATTAATTTTTCAACATTTTTAGATTTTAATTTTTAAAAATAAAAAAATCTCTAAATAATCAAAAAAAATTGCACTGTTTCTATTCGTGAGAATTCAAAGAGAATCTCCTCAATTTTTAAAAAAAAAATCAGTATGTTAAAGAGTTTGACTGAAACTAATTTTTTTGAAAAATTTTTCACATTAAAAATTAATAAGAAAAATTTTGGAATTGTAAAATAAAAAATCTAGTTTTGAAAACTTGAAAAAATCTCTTTTGAAAAAAATTCAAAAAAATTCATCTTATTTTTTTTCAAGGTAACAAATATCGTTTTTGAAAATTCAAGAGAAAATGATCTCTAAAAATTGAAGAAAGTTCATTGATAAAATAATAAAATACCTATTTAAAAAATTACTCAATTTTTATTTTTGAAAATTTATGAAAAATCAAATTTTGTTATTGAAAATTAAGAAAAGTTAGGTAGGTCTTTGTATCATTAAAAATTATTGGAAAAAAATTCAATTTTTGAAAATCGAAAAAAAAATCTAAGCACGAAGGAAAAATTTAACTTTGAAAAATTGAAATAAAATGATCAAAAAATTTTATACAGTTTCTCTTTGTGAAAATTCCTTCGGAGAAATTGAAAAAAATCAATATGTTGAAGTATTTTATTTGATTATTTCTTTTGAAAATTCATCATACCTAATTGAAAATTAATAAGTAAAATTTCGGAATTGTATGATTTAAAAAAATCTTGTTTTGAAAAGTAGAAAAAATCACCTCTAAAAAAAATTGGAAAAAATCCTTCTTGAAAATTTTTTTTAAATAACAAAAATATCATTTTTGAAACATCAAGAGAAAATGAACTCTGAAAACTAAAAAAAAAATCATTTTTGAAAAAATTGAAAAATCTTATTATTTGAAAATTTAAGAAAAATCATGTATAACCTAAAAAATTAGAAAAATAAATTTTTGAAAAATAAAATACCTATTTAAAAAAATTATCCAATTTTTTTAATGATACCTAGATCTACCTAACTTCTCTTAATTTTCAATAACAAAATTTGATTTTTCATAAATTTTCAAAAATAGAAATTGGGTACCTAATTTTTTTAATAGGTATTTTATTATTTTATCAATGAACTTTCTTCAATTTTCAGAAATCATTTTCTCTTGAATTTTCAAAAAGGATATTTGTTACCTTGAAAAAAAATCAAGATGAATTTTTTTGAATTTTATTTCAAAAGAGATTTTTTTCTAGTTTTTAAAACTAAATTTTTTTAATTTTACAATTCCAAAATTTTTCTTATGAATTTTTAATTGTGATAAATTTTCAAAAAAATTAGTTTCAGTCAAATTCTTCAACATATTGATTTTTTTTTTAATTTTTGAGATTTTCTTTGAATTCTCACGATTAGGAACAGTGTAATTTTTTTTGATTACCAATTTATAGATTTTTTGATTTTTAAAATTTAAAATCTAAAAATGTTGAAAAATGCATTTTTTGTTATTAGTATGAAAATTGAAGATTTTATTTCATGATAACCACTCTCGAAAACAAAATTTGAACCCATCCCATGATTTCATCCTGGATACGCCACTGTTAAAAAATTGAAAGAGTGAGAGGGAATGGGATACTTAATTGAAAATTTTTTCAAACAAAAGTTGTAGCTTGAAGCCCTAGGAATAATTTTGGTTATTACAAAAATTTCGATTGGATCCCTCCCTCTCTTCCGATTTCACATAAAAACAGGTAGATACTTTTTCAAGAGTAGGGGAGAGGTCCAATTGAAAATTTTTTCAGACAAAAGTTGTAGATTGAGGTCCTAGAAGTAATTTTAGTGACTATAAAATTTTCGATTAGACCTTACCCTCTCCTTCAATTTTGTATAGTATGACTTGAATACTTGTATGTATTATTATTTTTATTAAAAACTGGTGGAGGTAGGGGTCCAATTGAAAAAAATTTCAAACAAAAGTTGTAGCTCGAAGTATTTGAAACAATTTTGATGGTTACAAAAATTGTGATTGGAAGGTCATTCTGGTCCATTCTGAGAAGTTCAGACGAAAAAAATTTGAATTTTTAAATAATTCTCATTTCTAAAAAAGATTCACTTGACAAGGTGAATTTCACATCTTCCTTAAATTGAATTTCATGGAGAAAATTGCTCGAAAAAATTATTTTCTCATTATTCGGGTCAATTCTGATAAGTTCAGACAAAAATTTCTTCAATTTTCAATTTTTCTCATTTTTGGAAAAAATTCATTTTTGCCATATGTGACTTGGTCAATTTCAAATCGTACTTAAATTGAGTTTCTAAAAAAAATTTATCAAAACATTTTTTCCTAATCATTCCAGCCCTTAGTCGTTCTGATGAAAAAAGTTTAAATTCGATTACTCCTATTTTTGAAAAAAATTCATTTGAGAAAGCGAATTTCAGATTTTCCTTAAATTGAATTTTGAGGAAAAAATTGCTCAAAAAAATTATGTTCTGGTCATTCTGGTCCATACTGTTAAGTTCAGACGAAAATTTTTTCAATTTTTCAATAATTCTCACTTTTGAAAAAAATTCATTTCACAATGTAATGAGCACCAGTGGTGCTTATAACATGGGGACGATCACATCTTCCTTAAATTGAATTTCTTGGAGAAAACTGCTCGAATTTTTTTTTCTCATTATTCGTGTCAATTCTGAGTGGTTTTATCAGAAAAATTTAGAATTTTTCAATAATTCTCATTTTTGAAAAAAATTCATTTCACAATGTTGAAATTCACCTTCTCAAATGAATTTTTTTCAAAAATAGGAGTAATCGAAAAATTTTAAAAATTTTCATCAGAACGACTAAGGATGAACTTGAATGATGAGGAAAAAATGTTTTGATAATTTTTTTTTAGAAACTCAATTTAAAGACGATTTGAAATTGACCAAGTCACATGTGGCAAAATTCAATTTTTTTCAAAAATGAGAAAAATTGAAAAATTTTCAATCAGAACCTCTCAGAATTGACCCGAATAACAATTCTGAGAGGTTCTGATTGAAAATTTTTCAATTTTTCTCATTTTTGAAAAAAAAAACATTCATTTTGCAATGTAATGAGCACCAGTGGTGCTCATAACATGGGGACTTTTACATCTTCCTTAAATTGAATTTCTTGGAGAAAAGCTCGAAAAATTATTTTCTCATTATTCTGGTCAATTCTGAGAGGTTCTTACTGAAAAGTTTTGAATTTTTGAATTTTTCTCATTTTTGAAAAAATTCAATTTTGCCATAACTATGTGACTTGGTCTATTTCAAATCGTCCTTAAATTGAGTTTTTAAAAAACATTTTTTCCTCATCATTCAAGTCCATCCTTGATCGTTCTGATGGAAAAATTTTCAAATTTTTCGATTACTCCTATTTTTGAAAAAAATTCATTTGAGAAGGCGAATTTCAGATTTTCCTTAAATCGAATTTTGAGGAAAAAATTGCCCGAAAAAATTATGTTCTGGTGTTGGACTCTTCCCTTCCCTATAATTTTGAATTCAGGTACCTAGGTATGTAGTATATTGGACTTGGCCAATTTTCGATCGTGTCAAAAAACCAGTAAGTACTGCGGCGATCTACTCGTGGAAAATCGAAGGAAAAACTCTTTTTTAGACTCGAAATCCTCCTCAAATGAGACACGTACGTTGAATCAAATCGAAAAATCAACTTCTTACCAATGAATTGGCGGAAATAGTACAGAGGAATGAGACGAGGTAGTGGCAAATGACAAGTGTATACCTATCTACGTAATGGTGTAACGATAGCATGTGCTGTGTTAGTGTACTGCCAATTGCCATTATGCTATCACAGCGATACAGGCATACGCTCGACGTATGTTCTGTCGTACGTAGACGTACCTACTCAGTACTCGTAGTTATAAAAGCATTCATTACGATGGCAAGTTGAACAGCTGACGTGAAAGCCGGTGTACGCACGCGCCCACCAGAGCCCACCACCAACATGCGCGTGTTTACATAAATCGAAAGTTTTTCAGTATTCGAGTGCTAAAAAGAGCATCGTCGTGTATTATTTTCTAAACAGTGTATATTGTAAAATTGTGTCGCGTGTGCATAGTTCGGCGATTTTTTTTCTTCGAAAAAGCAACCTCAAAAAAAAAATCAATCGTAATTTTATTATTAAAATTTACCATCGAAATTTAAGTACGTTCGATTTAGTTGGGAAAAAAGTTGCTAAAAATAGCGATACGCGAATCGATACTTGTGATAGGTACATATAATATGTGCTCGCGTTTCGTTTCGAATTCGCTGTGAAATTCATTGCAGAGCTTTTTACCGCAGAATCTGATGCCGAATCGAGCAATATGAATGGCGACACCGAATTATCTCCGGTAAGTACCTCGTACTCGAAGCTGTAAGCTGTACTCGTCGATATATTCACCCTATATTCGTGTCATTTCACCCTGTGCCATATTTTCAAATCAATTTCCCCTTTGAAAATGAACCGTCAGCTTTATATATTAGGTATAGTATCGTGCATTGGTACTCTTACAAGTTTTCATTAGTTACTTTATTTTAAAATTCACATCGCATCGATTAACCTTGAGAATTTTTTTCACTGCTATAAACAACCTCGTAGACTTGTACGATTATGCAGTCCATTATCGAGCCTATTTAAAAACGTATTAATAATTTTTTCCCCCGAAAAATATCGGTGGAAATTAGACAGCAGCAGCAACAGCAGCAGCACCGGTGACGACGATGACGATGGCGGTGGAGGTGTTTTTGCTTTAATAACCTGCACTGCAGACTCGTTCGTACAGTGTCGATTTTCAAACAAACAGACAGACAGGTTTCGAGTTGACTATTTAAGTATTACGTATTACAGGTTCGATTTTAGATATCCATCATCACCGTCATCATCATCATCATCGACTCGACCGACCAAAGACCAATGTGCCATCAATATCGAACGATGAAAGGCCCCATTTTCGAATATTTTTCTTCCTGTTTCACGCGACCGTGTGAAAAAAAAAGAAGTACATTTTTGATTACGAAATCTTGGGCAAAAAGTAGCGGTTTTTTCGGTCTACCTGCCAACCTTACGTAGTCGTATTTTCGAAGAGAAAAATGTCCGCATTTTGACGGTTCATTGCTCGAATATTTCCATCGAGAGATTCAAAATTGTCGCATATTTTCGCTTTGGACGATAAAAATGTGAATACGAGTACAAGTAAAGACAAATCTGTAGTATTCCTTTCAAACCAACTACACTCGTCAATTGCATTTTTTGATGAATTTTCAAATTATCATTACCTACCTATTAAATCAATTTTTGTTTCAATTCTAGAGCCCCATTTTATTTTAATTATACGTTATTTAAATTGTTTATAAATGTTCATTAGGGTGGTTTTTATTTCCTACTTTTGGATTTTTTTTTTAATGTCTTACCCCCAAGTTTTTTCATTAGTTTTACGAGAAAATAATTCCTTATTATTTATTTTTTCCCTTACTGAATTTCAAGTAAGTCCGAGTCACCCATTTTTTAGGAAAATGAAAAAAAAAATCACCGATTTTTAAAATCTTACCTCTTTTTGGTTATAACCCGACTAAGTTGTTCCTTATTGTCATCAGAATGAATTCCTAATTTTTTGCCCCCCCCCCTCAGGTTGATTTCAAGTGGTACTTTGAGGCATCTCCAATTTTTGAAAAAAGCAATAACGAAAACAATGAGCAAAATTTTTTCTTCCCTATTTTTTATTTCCCCCCTAACTCAGTTTTTAGTGATGCAGCTAACCTTCTTCCATCTTAAAAAAGTAGGAAAAATTACCAAATTTTTAAATTTTTGAATCGTTCAAAATTTTTATTTTTCTCCAAGTGCATTCTAAGTGACATCTAGTCGCTCCTTCCCCATTTTTTAAGTTTTCTTAGGGCATTATTTTCTAATGAAACGCAACAACTTGAAATGCTAGGTAAACAAATTATTCGCTCAGAAAAAAAAAATTCGAAATATTTTGACAAATTTTGAAAAAAGTACCGATCTTTTCTCAAAAGAAAATTCGAGAAATTTTTAATCCATTTTTTTTTTACTTGAAAAAATAGAGGAAATTTTGTACACGAAAGTACGCATGTCATTCAAAAAAATATTTTTCCCATTTCTTAAAGCGAAAAATTTGAACAATTTATTTACTTTCCAAAAAAAATTTCAGTTGATTTACTTCAAGGGATTATTTTTACAAAATGTTCTCCAAAAAATTGAGAGAGATTCTTTTCTGACAAATTTAAAAAATATCTTCTCAAAAAAAAAATCAAGAAAATTATTATATTCCAATACGAAAAATATACTCGATGGATTTTTTTTTATTCAAGAAAACTAAAAGATTTTTTCTTTGAAAAAAAAAAAATAAATAAAAATTCAAATTCGAAAAAAATGAGATGGGTATTTTTTCTAATCCCAAAATAGTTGAGAAATACTTACTGCAAAAAAAAAAAAATGAAGACAAATATTGTATTTTTTTTTCAAACTTTGCATATACTTACTCCAAAACAAAATTGAAAAATATGTTTTTCTACATAATTATGGAGAGAATTTAGGTAGGTACTCAGAAAATATTATTGTCTAATTTTTATCTCAAAAAATTTGAGTTATTTTTTTACTTCCTTCAAGCCTCCAAAAGAAGTGAACAAAAATTTTCCTCCAAAAAAATTTGAAAATTCCTTTCTCTTGAAAAATTAAGATGTTTTTAACAAATTGAGACATTTTTACCCCCAAAAATTTGAAAAATATTTTTACTCCAAATAATGGAATAATTGTTCCTATTTTTTTTCGAGAAAAAAAAAACTGAATTTTTCTTTTCCAAAAAACTTGGATTTTTTACAATGTGGAATTTGGATTTTTCTTAGAAGGAAGAAGCATTCAATAACGAGTAGAATTCGTAGTAATGTAGGTAATATTGATAAAAAAAAAAAAAAAAAAACAATTAAAATAATTAGAAAATTCTAAGAACATTTTATGATATTGAATGTTTACGATTTGGTTTGAAAGAAAAATGGCTTGCTGGTTCCTCAAAAAACTTCCTCCTGTACACTCTCACTCGTAGATCGAGACTCTTAAAGGCTATGACCAAGCTATGACTATGAGATGGTCGTTGACTGCTCTCTATGCTCTCTTCATCGTTCGTCGGCGCAGCGAGCCAAAGTACAACCATCGTGGCAACCAGAGCGGATTGAGAAAATTAAAATTTTAACATCGTATTCGCGTACATATACAATACACATACGAGTAGAACCAACGATGTGTAATTCTGCTTTATCGTCGCAATAGTAGGTTAATAGTTAAACGGACTCGACCATCGTACCTCTCTCTGACTCTCTACCTAACCACGAGGTAATGAGGAAGAAGACCAAGGCGACGTCGACGACGTATACGATACGTTGATGTTTTGCCAAAAAAAGTAAATAAATAAATGCATATACTCGTACACATTTCTAAGCCCGATTCTCAGTTCTTACTCATACTACTCGCATATGCATCAAACTCATGACACATACCATATCACTCGCAAAAATCAGATTTCATTTCTCAACTGATATGTAGTGGAAGTGCCTTACGAGTCGACAAATTTAATAAACTTTGGAAAAATTTCAAGAATTTTTGTTAAAAAAATATTTTGAAAAAAATCTCTCAAAAAATTAGATAAAAAATTTCTATTTCTATAATAATTTTTTTTTAAAAATAGGTCTTCAAAAGTAATCTCTTGAAAAAAGTTCGTTCGTAAAAAAATCCATTGTAAAATTGCAGTGTAAATTTTTTGAAAATGTCTGCAATTCTAAAATAATATCTTTTTGAAAAATCCATTAAAAATTTTTACCAGGAAAAAACTTTTTTGAAAAAATTTACTTGGATAATTTTGAAAATGTGGACAAAAGTTTTGTAGAAAAAATTAGAAAAAAAAAAAAAAATGTGATGAATCAAGATGAATCATTTTTTTAGACGAAAAACATTCTTCAAAAAAATATGAGTGGTTTTCTTGAAAAAATAATTTCTCAAATACTCGTATATATAAGAAGTTACAGTCATCATTTTCAAAGCAGAAAATCGTCGCTTTTTTTTGAAAAAAAAATGTCTCCCACAACAATATCTATCTTGAATTTTCAAGAAAAAAAATCATTGAAAAAATCACTCAAAAAATTCCATAAAAAATTGCGTTTAAAAATTTTAATCAGAAATTTTTTTTGAAACAAGGTTTTCTTGAAAAATAAAAGTTTGGAAATTTAAGTGTTTACAGGTATATTTTTTTAACCAAAAATTTTGCCAAAAAATTGAACTTTGAGAATTTTTTCAAAACAAATTCTCTATTTTCAATAAAATTTGAAATAAGTTTAAAAATTTAACAATTCAGTAAATTTTTACTTTTTTCAGTCATTTTATATTAGAAATTGTACTTGAATTATCAAAATCTGAAATTCAAGTGGGGAAAAATTATGTTTTTACAACGAAAATCGAGTAACTTTTTGAGGGAGGGCAGGACATGGTGTACAAATCCTAATTTTAACAATTGTTTCTTAAGAGATGAAACTTGAATTAAAATGAAGAAAATGTCAGAAATAAAAATTTGAAATGAAAAAAGATTGAATTTTCTGAAATATTGATCTGTCAAAAAATAACTAAAGACATATCTCCTAATAAAATTCAAATAAAAATTTTAAAATAGTATTTTTTTAATAAAGACGATCAAGAATAATTATCAAAATCAAAAATTTGAATGAAATTATTTTAAACAATAATCATGCAAAAATCAGAAATTTACTTAATTTAAAAATTGTATCAGTTTTTCAAAAAAAAATATAATTAACATTTTTTTTGAAAAATAACTTTATTGGGAAAACCATGTTGAGATCAAACTGTATGATTAGGGGGAAAAATAGGGAAAAAATAAAAGATTGAATATTATGTTAAATCAGAAAATTGAATCCCAAAAATTTGAATGATATTTCAATTTTGGAAAAATTCAATGCAAAGGGGGGAAAATCAGAATAATACATTAAAAATTTGAATTCTGATAGGTAAATTTCAAAAAATGACAATTTGAATTTGTTCAATAACGCAAAGGCTATACCATTTGATCCGATGCAAAATCCTACCCTTACTGATATTGAGAAAAATTTTATTTTCAATAAATTTCAAAAAATGAGAACTTGCATTTAATCAATGAGAAAATCTATCCTAAGAACCAATGCAAAATCCTCTTCTGGCCGAATTTGAGAAAATTTTTATTTTTGCAAAATTTCAAAAAATGACAATTTGGATTTATTCAATGACAAAGGCTACCATTTGGTTCAATGCAAAATCCTACCCCTACTGAAAATAAGAAAATTTTCATTTTCAGTAAAATTCAAAAAATGAGAAATTTCATTCAATCAGTGAAAAAAGCTACCCCAAGATACAATGCAAAACCCTCCTCTGGCTGAATTTCAGGAAATTTTTATTTTCAGTAGGTCTAGGTACCATACATGAATGTGTTTTTTGTTTATTGAAACTCAAATTGAAATAAAAATTTTGCCAAAATCAAAAATTTGAATCAAACCATAGAAATTATTATACATTTTTTTATTTTTTTTATTTTAAATACTGTATTAAATTTGAAAATTTATCAAAAAAATGAACTATGTCTCGTTTTGCAACTGCAATATTTTTTCTCACCAAGAAAAATTACTTCATCCAGAAATTCATGAACGAACGAACAAATCAATTGTATTTTTTTTTTTTTTTTTTTTTTGAATAATTATATAGAGAAAGAAAAAGAAGTACGAGTGAATAGAAAAATACATGATTTGAAATTTTTTATAAAAATCACAATAAAAGAACTGCTTTGCAATACAAAGTTATGTACGTAATCGTGATTCAGTATTTCGATGGGTAACTCTATTCGTATACAGGGCAGGAGGGAATGATTTCTTGGTCAAATCATTCCGAGGTCCTTCTCGATGACCTTGCCCGTCTGTCGAGTATTGGAATCAATATCTAGGTATACCTTACATATAAACTATACAGACTTCCATAATTCCGAAAAAAAATTACTGCTAAAAATATATGACTCACAAAAATCCAGTAAGGCATGTTTTGTTTATAATTATGATTTTTGTGAACAATTACTACGCCTATTTGGCATTTTTCTGAAAACAAATCGTGATTTATCATACACGACACTTGGTAAAATTTTGCCACCGTTCGTTGTTATTATGCACTCGTAAGATTAACACGTATACTCGTATATACGCGTAGACCTATACATGGTATACTTAGAGGCCATAAGCTACAGGCCAGCAATCTCGACTCGGGACTCGAGCAAATTATTTTGATTACGATGTGTCGAATACGCTCGGTTATTATGGTCGTCATTAGCGTATCGTCGTAATAATCGTTTATTCATTTAGTAGCCGTGTAAAATATGCTCGTACTTATATCTGTACGTGTCCGTAATCAGCATACGATACACGTTCCATCCGTTCGCATACGCATAAATACGTAAAGCTTCGGTTCAGTTTCTCTACACACGTCGAGCCTCTCAGCCTCTGAAATTCTGAATGTGAGCCTCAGTATGACTGACCCGTTCGTAAAGTTCCGTTTTACCGCAACTTTTATGGTAAAGTCAAGCCGACCGACGATGGACGACGACGAAGAGACAATGCCAATTGCCAATACGTATACGAAGAAATTCGTATTCGGCCACTGTCGCCGTATTTTCAGCACCCCCGACTAACTTGCCCTGCCATTAATTAGAATACGTGATCGGTGACCGGTGATCGCTCGAACACCGTAGCTTACAGCTTAGAAATTTTTTCCTGCTTCGAATTAGTCATCGTCGTAGTTATATATGTAGAGGTATACTTGGAATTTGGTATTTACATACAATAATATCATTCAACGAACTTACACCTCTAGCGACAGTCACTCTGGCCACCTATGTCAGCTCACATTGCATCGCATCGCGACGTCAGATATCTCTACACGAGCTACGTAGGAATTTTTTTTCAATTTTTGCCGCATATATTTTTAAACAATACCTACACATGCGTCGATAATAATTAGCACTTCATTTCGCACGTTTACTTAAACTTTTTACAAGCGCGATAATTTCATACTGTAGTAATCGCACTCGACTCGAGTCGCGTATTTGTCAATAGAATAATTGATAAGCTATTTTATCTGATCTCTGGTGACAGATTTCGAGTCGAATATCCCATAAATTATATTAAACGCCCATAAGATCCATCATTCCTATCGTAAAATGATACGAACGCGATACAGTGATACTTGTACGTGTAAGTAGTATTAGCTACACCAAAAGTGCTGACCGGCGGTGCCGGTCAGCACTTTTGGTGTAGCTAATTAACAGGTTTTTAGGTTGCATAACTAAGTAAACCTAAGGAGACTGACTCTTTATACATATCTGGTCGAGGTTTCCAGGGGTACACCTTGCCTACTTTACCCTACCTCTGGATCATTATACCTACTTGGTCGAGGTTTCCAGAGGATTTGGAAACAACGTTAGGTATTCAGGATGGTGTGGGGGCTAAGGTGGTTTTAACAGACCACTTAAAGGTAGGTAGGTAGGTAGGTACCTACCTAGGTTTAAGAGGCACCAACTTAAAAAAATCTGGATCGGTCGGGGATCGAACCGGCGACCCCTCGGGTGGAGAGCGGCGCCTTAACCCACTCAGCCAACTAGACCCACGGGGTCTAAGGGCTTAGCATCGTATATATACGACATATACGTGCTGAACACTCTATCTAAGAGTATTGAACATACCCTATTGGTGTCCCATCCTACCGGGTGTGTGGGTTGCATACCTAAGTAAACCTAAGGCGGGATGTTATAGAAAAAGTGGTAAAAAAGATGTAAAAAAGATGTAAAAATGATAAAATTTGCGTTAAAATGCTTAAAACTGTAAAAAACATTTGAAAATTGCATGAAATGCATTAAAAATGATTGGAACATTGTGAAAATTGTGTAAAAACAGTTAAAAATGGAGTAAAACCAAGAAAAAAGTGGTAAAAAAGATGTAAAAATGATAAAATTTGCGTTAAAGTGCTTAAAAACCGTGAAAAAACGTTTGAAAATTGCATGAAATGCATAAAAAACCATTGAAACATCGTGAAAACTGTGTAAAAACAGTTGAAAAATGGTATAAAACCGTGAAAAAAGTGGTAAAAAAGATGTAAAAATCATAAAATATGCTCTAAAATGCTTAAAAACTGTAAAAAACGTTTGAAAATTGCATGAAATGCATTAAAAACCGTTGAAACATTGTGAAAATTGTGTAAAGATGGTTGAAAATGGTGTAAACCCGTGAAAAAGTTGTAAAAAGATGTAAAAACCGTGAAAAAGTGGCAAAAAAGATGTAAAAATGATAAAATTTGCGTTAAAATGCTTAAAAACTGTGAAAACATTTGAAAATTGCATGAAATGCATTAAAAAACGATTGGAACATTGTGAAAATTGTGTAAAAACAGTTAAAAATGGAGTAAAACCAAGAAAAAGTGGTAAAAAAGATGTAAAAATGATAAAATTTGCGTTAAAATGCTTAAAAACCGTGAAAAAACGTTTGAAAATTGCATGAAATGCATAAAAAACCATTGAACCATCGTGAAAACTGTGTGAAAACTGTGTAAAAACTGTTGAAAAAAATGATAGAAAACCGTGAAAAAACGTTTGAAAATTGCATGAAATGCATAAAAAACCATTGAACCATCGTGAAAACTGTGTAAAAACAGTTGAAAAATGATATAAAACCGTGAAAAAGTGGCAAAAAAGATGTAAAAATGATAAAATTTGCGTTAAAATGCTTAAAAACCGTGAAAAAACGTTTGAAAATTGCATGAAATGCATAAAAAACCATTGAACCATCGTGAAAACTGTGTAAAAATTGTTGAAAAATGATATAAAACCGTGAAAAAGTGACAAAAAAGATGTAAAAATGATAAAATTTGCGTTAAAATGCTTAAACTGTGAAAACATTTGAAAATTGCATGAAATGCATTAAAAACGATTGGAACATTGTGAAAATTGTGTAAAAACAGTTAAAAATGGAGTAAAACCAAGAAAAAGTGGTAAAAAAGATGTAAAAATGATAAAATTTGCGTTAAAATGCTTAAAAACCGTGAAAAAACGTTTGAAAATTGCATGAAATGCATAAAAAACTATTGAACCATCGTGAAAACTGTGTAAAAACTGTTGAAAAATGATAGAAAACCGTGAAAAAACGTTTGAAAATTGCATGAAATGCATAAAAAACCATTGAAACATCGTGAAAACTGTGTAAAAACAGTTGAACCACACCCCACCCCATGCCCCCTCCCCAGTCCCTATCTATATACCTACTAAGACCTTTATCCCGACCTTTATCACGACCTTTGAGTTAACTACACTGAATAAAAAGAACACGCAAGAACAAACGAGTGATGTGTGCTAAGCCTTGTTAAGAACTGAAAACTTAATAGGAAAGAGAGAGTACGTAATTAAATCAAATCGCATGCGCGCGCAATAGATAAATATTTGGTGGGGGATAGTTATTTTTATCAGTTTGGTTGAAGAAAGAAAAAAGCAACGCGGCAATTCTTAGAAATTTTTTTTAGCAGTAAACAGGATATGAGTCATCATTAAAAACAGAAAAAATCAACTGAAAAGAACTGCGCATTAATTCTTGGAAACACTAATCAGCAAAATAATATTTTTTCAACTCTGTTATCTTATCTCTTAGATAAGGGAGCAATTCTTTGAAGCATGTCGCCAAAGAAAATTATTTTTCTTGGAACCTTATCTTATCATATTTTTATTTCAAATGAGTTATTTTTACAAGGAAAGAAATAATTTTTGCCGGGCTTAGCATCGTATATATACGACATATACGTGCTGAACACTCTATCTAAGAGTATTGAACATACCCTATTGGTGTCCCATCCTAGAGGGTGTGCGGGTTGCATATCTAAGTAAACCTAAGGTGGTATGTTATAAGTTAACCTAACCTAAGGGAAGGGAGCACTTTTGGTGCCCCATTCTAGCGGGCGCCATCTTGGATCCTGGGGTGTGGTATGCCCCTCCCCGACCCCTCCCCCTCCTCACTTACCCCTCACCCTCAATCTCAATTGAAAGCAATTAGATTCACATATGTGCTAGTAGTTTGTATTTGTTGTCCATTTCGATATGGATAATTTAATGTATAAAGAAGCCAACTGCGGCTTTTGCATTTATAAAGCCTTGAGGTATTATGCTTCTTATTATATAAAAGGAAAACAAAACGAAAATTACGAAGACATGGACGTGTACGAGGAGGACGAGTTATAACTCATTCAGTTACAGAACATGTTCAGATTAGAAAATAAAAAAAAAAATAATTAAACTACCAGTTGTTATTTTTTCTTTCAACCTTATCTTATCGTATTTTTATTTCAAATGAGGTATTTATTAGAAATCGCAGATGAAAGAAATAATTCTCAGAAATGAATGAACCAATAATTTTTGCCATATGTATTTCCTTATCGGACTGGATGTTTTGACTACAAGAAAAATCAAATCGGTTATACAACTACCCTTTGAAACACACCACCAAATATTTTCTTTCAATTTTATCTTATTGCTTTTTTATTTTTATGAGAACCCAGAGGAAAGAAATAATTTTTGCCATGCACTTTCCTTATCTTATCGCGCCGGATGTTTTGACTACCAGATAAGGAATTGAAATTTATTTTTACCACATATTTTTCTCACAGAGCAAAAGTGGTGGGGACACTAGTATAAAATGAGATGCAAAGTGTGTGGATTGATCAGTCCATGCCATAGCTTTGACTTGGGTGATTTTTTTGTCATGTTGAGATTTTTTAATTTTCATGATTTTTACCTGTGCTGATTATCTACTTGTGTGTTGTCAGAATGTCAACTAACAAGATTGGTGAGTAGTAATTTTATACCTACTTATATCTCTTTTTTTACTATAGGTAACAAAGAAGTGACATTTATTTTATAATTTCTAGAATTCCATAGTGATGACGATGATAGTTGGATGGCATCTGCACTAAATGACCTCCCAAATGATAAAATAGGTAAACAAAATTTTCTCTCCCTATCTACCTGCAGAATGTACAAAATAGTAATGCTGATAATTTTATTTATACAATTTGACGACGACGACAATGACAGTTATATGCTCGCCGCACCAGATCAATTTTCATCATTTATGGCAGGGGAAGGTCATTCGGATCCACAACCTATTGCATCAACTAGTAATGAAAACTTCAGATGTCTGTCTTAGCCCATCTTCAAGTAATGCAAGACTTGATGTCAGTGACTCTGGTAACCTCTACAAGGTGTTATCAACTAATACCACTCACAGCAAGAAATTCAACACTCAAGTTACAGAAATGACAATTAAACTGAAAGAAATTAAGAATAATCCTGAAGCTCATATTAAAAACACATTCGACTCAATTTTGGAAAATGAACTCAAAGATATCAATGAAGATGATAAAGTTGGTGTTGTTCTGGACAATATTACATTCAATAAGCCTCTGTATATTACTTTCCACCAAAATTGCTTCAGATGCTAGTTGATCTCTTCGGCGCAAAGTAATGTACAGGGGTTTGTTGAATGTAGTGTTGTTCAGAACAACACCAACTTTATCATCTTCATTGATATCTTTGAGTTCATTTTCCAAAATTGAGTCGAATGTGTTTTTAATATGAGCTTCAGGATTATTCTTAATTTCTTTCAGTTTAATTGTCATTTCTGTAACTTGAGTGTTGAATTTCTTGCTGTGAGTGGTATTAGTTGATAACACCTTGTAGAGGTTACCAGAGTCACTGACATCAAGTCTTGCATTACTTGAAGATGGGCTAAGACAGACATCTGAAGTTTCTTCATTACTAGTTGATGCAATAGGTTGTGGATCCGAATGACCTTCCCCTGCCATAAATGATGAAAATTGATCTGGTGCGGCGAGCATATAACTGTCATTGTCGTCGTCGTCAAATTGTATAAATAAAATTATCAGCATTACTATTTTGTACATTCTGCAGGTAGATAGGGAGAGAAAATTTTGTTTACCTATTTTATCATTTGGGAGGTCATTTAGTGCAGATGCCATCCAACTATCATCGTCATCACTATGGAATTCTAGAAATTATAAAATAAATGTCACTTCTTTGTTACCTATAGTAAAAAAAGAGATATAAGTAGGTATAAAATTACTACTCACCAATCTTGTTAGTTGACATTCTGACAACACACAAGTAGATAATCAGCACAGGTAAAAATCATGAAAATTAAAAAATCTCAACATGACAAAAAAATCACCCAAGTCAAAGCTATGGCATGGACTGATCAATCCACACACTTTGCATCTCATTTTATACTAGTGTCCCCACCACTTTTGCTCTGTGAGAAAAATATGTGGTAAAAATAAATTTCAATTCCTTATCTGGTAGTCAAAACATCCGGCGCGATAAGATAAGGAAAGTGCATGGCAAAAATTATTTCTTTCCTCTGGGTTCTCATAAAAATAAAAAAGCAATAAGATAAAATTGAAAGAAAATATTTGGTGGTGTGTTTCAAAGGGTAGTTGTATAACCGATTTGATTTTTCTTGTAGTCAAAACATCCAGTCCGATAAGGAAATACATATGGCAAAAATTATTGGTTCATTCATTTCTGAGAATTATTTCTTTCATCTGCGATTTCTAATAAATACCTCATTTGAAATAAAAATACGATAAGATAAGGTTGAAAGAAAAAATAACAACTGGTAGTTTAATTATTTTTTTTTTTATTTTCTAATCTGAACATGTTCTGTAACTGAATGAGTTATAACTCGTCCTCCTCGTACACGTCCATGTCTTCGTAATTTTCGTTTTGTTTTCCTTTTATATAATAAGAAGCATAATACCTCAAGGCTTTATAAATGCAAAAGCCGCAGTTGGCTTCTTTATACATTAAATTATCCATATCGAAATGGACAACAAATACAAACTACTAGCACATATGTGAATCTAATTGCTTTCAATTGAGATTGAGGGTGAGGGGTAAGTGAGGAGGGGGAGGGGTCGGGGAGGGGCATACCACACCCCAGGATCCAAGATGGCGCCCGCTAGAATGGGGCACCAAAAGTGCTCCCTTCCCTTAGGTTAGGTTAACTTATAACATACCACCTTAGGTTTACTTAGATATGCAACCCGCACACCCTCTAGGATGGGACACCAATAGGGTATGTTCAATACTCTTAGATAGAGTGTTCAGCACGTATATGTCGTATATATACGATGCTAAGCCCGGCAAAAATTATTTCTTTCCTTGTAAAAATAACTCATTTGAAATAAAAATATGATAAGATAAGGTTCCAAGAAAAATAATTTTCTTTGGCGACATGCTTCAAAGAATTGCTCCCTTATCTAAGAGATAAGATAACAGAGTTGAAAAAATATTATTTTGCTGATTAGTGTTTCCAAGAATTAATGCGCAGTTCTTTTCAGTTGATTTTTTCTGTTTTTAATGATGACTCATATCCTGTTTACTGCTAAAAAAAATTTCTAAGAATTGCCGCGTTGCTTTTTTCTTTCTTCAACCAAACTGATAAAAATAACTATCCCCCACCAAATATTTATCTATTGCGCGCGCATGCGATTTGATTTAATTACGTACTCTCTCTTTCCTATTAAGTTTTCAGTTCTTAACAAGGCTTAGCACACATCACTCGTTTGTTCTTGCGTGTTCTTTTTATTCAGTGTAGTTAACTCAAAGGTCGTGATAAAGGTCGGGATAAAGGTCTTAGTAGGTATATAGATAGGGACTGGGGAGGGGGCATGGGGTGGGGTGTGGTTCAACTGTTTTTACACAGTTTTCACGATGTTTCAATGGTTTTTTATGCATTTCATGCAATTTTCAAACGTTTTTTCACGGTTTTCTATCATTTTTCAACAGTTTTTACACAGTTTTCACGATGGTTCAATAGTTTTTTATGCATTTCATGCAATTTTCAAACGTTTTTTCACGGTTTTTAAGCATTTTAACGCAAATTTTATCATTTTTACATCTTTTTTACCACTTTTTCTTGGTTTTACTCCATTTTTAACTGTTTTTACACAATTTTCACAATGTTCCAATCGTTTTTAATGCATTTCATGCAATTTTCAAATGTTTTCACAGTTTAAGCATTTTAACGCAAATTTTATCATTTTTACATCTTTTTTGTCACTTTTTCACGGTTTTATATCATTTTTCAACAATTTTTACACAGTTTTCACGATGGTTCAATGGTTTTTTATGCATTTCATGCAATTTTCAAACGTTTTTTCACGGTTTTTAAGCATTTTAACGCAAATTTTATCATTTTTACATCTTTTTTGCCACTTTTTCACGGTTTTATATCATTTTTCAACTGTTTTTACACAGTTTTCACGATGGTTCAATGGTTTTTTATGCATTTCATGCAATTTTCAAACGTTTTTTCACGGTTTTCTATCATTTTTTTCAACAGTTTTTACACAGTTTTCACACAGTTTTCACGATGGTTCAATGGTTTTTTATGCATTTCATGCAATTTTCAAACGTTTTTTCACGGTTTTTAAGCATTTTAACGCAAATTTTATCATTTTTACATCTTTTTTACCACTTTTTCTTGGTTTTACTCCATTTTTAACTGTTTTTACACAATTTTCACAATGTTCCAATCGTTTTTTAATGCATTTCATGCAATTTTCAAATGTTTTCACAGTTTTTAAGCATTTTAACGCAAATTTTATCATTTTTACATCTTTTTTGCCACTTTTTCACGGTTTTTACATCTTTTTACAACTTTTTCACGGGTTTACACCATTTTCAACCATCTTTACACAATTTTCACAATGTTTCAACGGTTTTTAATGCATTTCATGCAATTTTCAAACGTTTTTTACAGTTTTTAAGCATTTTAGAGCATATTTTATGATTTTTACATCTTTTTTACCACTTTTTTCACGGTTTTATACCATTTTTCAACTGTTTTTACACAGTTTTCACGATGTTTCAATGGTTTTTTATGCATTTCATGCAATTTTCAAACGTTTTTTCACGGTTTTTAAGCACTTTAACGCAAATTTTATCATTTTTACATCTTTTTTACCACTTTTTTCTTGGTTTTACTCCATTTTTAACTGTTTTTACACAATTTTCACAATGTTCCAATCATTTTTAATGCATTTCATGCAATTTTCAAATGTTTTTTACAGTTTTAAGCATTTTAACGCAAATTTTATCATTTTTACATCTTTTTTACATCTTTTTTACCACTTTTTCTATAACATCCCGCCTTAGGTTTACTTAGGTATGCAACCCACACACCCGGTAGGATGGGACACCAATAGGGTATGTTCAATACTCTTAGATAGAGTGTTCAGCACGTATATGTCGTATATATACGATGCTAAGCCCTTAGACCCCGTGGGTCTAGTTGGCTGAGTGGGTTAAGGCGCCGCTCTCCACCCGAGGGGTCGCCGGTTCGATCCCCGACCGATCCAGATTTTTTTAAGTTGGTGCCTCTTAAACCTAGGTAGGTACCTACCTACCTACCTACCTTTAAGTGGTCTGTTAAAACCACCTTAGCCCCCACACCATCCTGAATACCTAACGTTGTTTCCAAATCCTCTGGAAACCTCGACCAAGTAGGTATAATGATCCAGAGGTAGGGTAAAGTAGGCAAGGTGTACCCCTGGAAACCTCGACCAGATATGTATAAAGAGTCAGTCTCCTTAGGTTTACTTAGTTATGCAACCTAAAAACCTGTTAATTAGCTACACCAAAAGTGCTGACCGGCACCGCCGGTCAGCACTTTTGGTGTAGCTAATACTACTCGTGTAGGTGGATTAAATTTCGTGTGTTTTGAATTGTTTTATCATATTAGGTTCAAATTTCAACAGACAAAAAATATATGAATTTGGAAAAAATTTACAGAAGTTTTTTTCTATAAACAGTTTAGGTCTACAAACTGATCATTTCAAAAAAAAAATTGTTTTATCAGATTAGGTTTAAATTTCATCAGACAAAAAATACGAATTTCGCAAAAATTTGGAAAAACAGAAGTTTTTTCTAAAAACAGTTTAAATCTACAAACTAGGGTGGCCCTTATTTTTCGAATTTTGGAAATGTTGTCGGGGGGGGGGGGGGTCAATTGGTGACATATTGGTAGAAAATAATTCCCTATTTTTTATTTTTCCTCTAACTGAATTTTAAGCCGTTTCTCAGGGGCCCCCAAATTTGAAAAAATCAAAAAAAAAAGAAAAAATAGAACATTTTGAAAATTTTCGAAAATTTTTAGCAAAATGGTCATAGGGATGGTATTTCTATAAGACAAGACCATTTTTGATGATTTTTTATCTTTATTCCCCTTTTCATGGGACATAAAAAAAAACGTCATTTTTTACGTTTTTTAAAAAATTTGAAAAAAAATGAATAAAAATTAAAGAAACATTTTTTTTTGAATAAAATGTTTTAAGCATACATGTTATCACCCAAGAAGGTCATTTACGGCGATTTTTCATCCTTACCTTCATTTTTGGGAACCTCATTTTTTTCAATTTTTGATAGTTTTTGAAAAATTTTCACTGATACGGAAGTGGTGAAAAATCACCGTAAATGGCCTTTTTGGGTGATAACATGTATGTTGAAACCATTTTATTACGTTTTTTTAGCCATTTTTTTCAAATTTTTTAAAAAACGTAAAAAATTACGTTTTTTCATGTCCCATGAAAAGGGGGGTAAAGATAAGAAATCATCGAAAATGGTCTTGTCTTATAGAAATACCATCCCTATGACCATTTTGCTAAAAATTTTCAAAAATTTTCAAAATGTTCTATTTTTTCTATTTTTTTGATTTTTTTAAATTTGGGGGCCCCTGAGAAACGGCTTAAAATTCAGTTAGAGGAAAAATAAAAAATAGGGAATTATTTTCTACCAATATGTCACCAATTGACCCCCCCCCCCCACCCCGTCCCGACAACATTTCCAAAATTCGAAAAATAAGGGCCACCCTACTACAAACTGATCATTTCAAAAAAAAAATGAATCAATTTTGTGGAAATTTGAATTGAAAAATTTTTTAACCAATTTCCTCAATTTTCATCATAATATTTGGAAATTTTTCCTATATGATTTCACTCTACAACTTCAACACTTCTGGAGAAATAATTTCGAGAAAAAATTCATTAGTTTTGCGAAAAATTTAAAATTACGAGTTTAACAATTTTTTTTTGAGTGAATTTTTTCAACTTTCATTAGATTTGACAATTTTTTTGCAGTAGACCCTACAACTATAGGACTTTTCGAGTAACAAATTCGAGAAAGAATTTAATGAACATGTGGAAATTTTAATTTTTCGAGTTGAACCATTTTATTTGAAGCAATTTTTTTTTCTTCAATTTTTATCTGATTTTGCAATTTTTCCGTATAATTCTACCCTACAACTGCCAAGACTTCTCGAGTATCAATTTCGAGAATAATTTTTACAAAATTTATCGATCATGTGAAAATTCTAATTTTTTGAGTTGAACAATTTTTTTGAACCAATTTTTTCAACTTACACCAGATTTGGCAATGTTTTTGTACAATTCATCCCTATAACTGTATAGGATTTCTGGAGGAAGTAATAACTTCGAGAAAAAAATTCATCGATTTTTGTAGAAATTTGAATTTTCGAATTGAACAATAATTTCTTCGATCCTACAACTGTAGGACTTCTCGAGTAACAATTTCGAGAAAAAATTCATTGATTTCATGGAAATTCCAAATTTTCAAGTTGAACAATTTTGTGGACCAATTTTTTTCAACTTTTACCATAATTTGGCAATTTTTTGTTTTTATTTCAACTCTACCACTGTGAATTTATCTGCAGTTAAACAATTTTTTTGAACCAATTTTATACTCATTTTTCAGATTTGACAATTTTTCGTCTAAATAGTTCAACCCTGCAACTGTAGGGCTTCTGGAGTAATAATTTCGAGAAACTATTCATCAAACTTTGTAAAGATTTGAATAATTTATAAGTTAAAATTATTTTTTTGGAATAAATTTCGTCAATTTTGATCAGATTTGGCGATTTTTTTCGTATGAATTAACACTACAAGTTATCATCCCCCTCCAAAAGAAAAAATTGTAATTAATTGAAAATATTGACAACTGATAAAAACGAAGTCATATTGTAAATTATTGTAAAAAAAATAATAATTGAAATTTACTCTCCCCCCCCCCCCCCCTCCCACCAGCACACAAAAAGGAAAAATGAAAAAAATTGCAATAAAATTTGAAAAATTAACAAATATTGAAAATTGTGAATAAATTGAAAATTTCAACCTTCCTCCCCAGCAATAGAAGAAATGAAAAAAAATGAATTTGAAACTTGAAAAATTAAAAACTGAAAAGTAATCCCTATAGTAAAATTATTGAACTTGAAAAAATTAAAAACACAAAAAAACGAAAAAATTGATGTCTTAGGTAAAGGAAACAAAAGTGAGGCTGATGAGGCTGTTGGTATTGAGTTGAAAAATTGGTAATTTCTTTAAAATCAAATTTGATAAAGAACCCCAGAGTTGAAAATTAGTGAGTTACAAAAAAAAAATCAAGTTGAAAATTGGCGAATTTAAAAAAAAATGCCATGCTATATTTTGAAAAAATTTCCAATTTGAAAAAAAAAAAAATTAATTTGAAAACCCACAAAACACACCCAACTCTGACGTGAGCTAAAAGTGAGACTTTCTCGAGGCTTATAAATACAAATAAGTACCTACTGTAGGATTATGTACATACATGAATTACATACCTTTACTCATTACTATGTAGTATGTACACTCGTTGAGCTGATAACAGCACTGTGTCGTTGATAAGACCAACATGATATCGCATCGCTCGTCGTCCCACATAATTCACGCTAAAATTTTTCACTTTTTCGTTTCTCGCATTCTATTTTTGCCTGAAAAAGAAAAGAAAAAACGAGTAGGTATAAAATTTCTGCACAGACGTTTAGATGTACGTAAATATGAGTATAGGTAATTGTACGTATTATGGAATTATCGGAATTACGAGTACAATAAAACGCGATTAATTCGTTTATTTCCTTTTTTACTGGTTTAACGAGTTATGCGAAGTCGTATCGTGAACACTGCACATAAATACAAATACCGGTTGTACTCGTGTAGTGTATATTCGACTACCTGTATCTGTATTCTGTATCTACGAGCATACTGTCATAAGATACCAATATTACACACATGTATCTACCAAAGTATTCACACTTACAAAGGGTATTAATTACGTATTTGGCGCGTAAGTAATAATACCGCTGGCAAAATTAATCGAAAGACAACGTTTATTCGTTAAAAGACGTTGAATCCTAACAACGATGAGTCATCGTTTTCTTTTCACTAATATCGTATTCGATGTACGAGTATACGAAAATTACGAATATGACTCGAGTTGACTAATTTATGAACGAATTGGCTGATGATTGCCTTTGCCCATGCCCATAGAAAGGCATCGTACCTGCTCAGTGCTGGTGACTGTATTATTATAGGTTACATAGATGGATATTGGATAGGTACGAGTATAATTATTGAGAGAATTACGCCAATTTCTATTTCCATTAAAATCTAATCAATTTTTTATCGCTTCAATTAGAAGGAAAAATGTGGATTTGGCCTCTGTCGTAAAATTTATTAGAACGATGGGTTGTCGTTTATTACGTAAATTTCGTAGTCTGCAGCTAAAATTATGAAAAGAATGTTTCATCTAAAACAAGATTACGTCGAAATAACCATTTGAAACACCTATCGAAGCAGCAGTCTCTCAATTTTAAAAAAATTAATATTGAAAAAAAAATGCTCAAAAAATGATCCGAAATTCGAGATTAGTAGGTCTGTTCTCAAGAATGATTTTCCCCCTGAAAGTTTCAAATGGAGTAATTTCGAGTTTAAATCAAGTCAAAATTGATAAATTTCAATTACACCAAAATAACCTTTTGTCAGAATTTATTTGAGAATTTTCAAGATCAAACATTTGAAGACAAATTGAGATACTTATTTAAAAAAAAAAATTAGACATGAACTTTTTTCAACAGAAATTCCAAGAATAAAATTTCTGCAAAAACAAAATTTTGAGATGCCTACCTAATTAAATTCTTTCCATGCCTTACATTTTTTTTAGATTTTTTTGTTGAAAATTTCTTTTTGAAATATTAGAAGTTCTCCATTTTCTGATAAGAGTTGATTTTTTTTTAAATTCTTTTAGAAAATACGATTTTATTTCATTTTTTAAAAGAATTCTATCAAAGAAATTTTTTCTTTAACTATTTCTCTCTCCAAAATAAGGTAGTTGCACCAGTCGTTGGCCACGACCCAGTGGTGGGTCACTTGAGAAGAAAAATGTTTATAATTAAGCGTATTTTTAAAATAGCTTCAGAAATTTTTTTTAGAGCAAACCTGGAACATTTCTGCATAGAACCACATAAAAGTTTTTAATCAATTCTGTTCAAGTAATTAATAATGATCGTCTGAAATTTTTTTGTTAGAACAATTTTCAAAATGATGCCAATTCTAAAGATTTTTGTTAAGCCGAAGTGTTGTCGAAATATGAATTTTACACTATTAAGATTAATAAAACTTGAAATATAACCATTTGGACCTGAATCAGAAGAGTTTGGAGATTCCATTTCTTCATTAAAATAAAAAATATTACCAAAATTCTATCAAATATGGCGGTGACTATCTACTGGAAGGAAAAAATGGTGTTTAGCCAGTAGTTGATCATTTTGATCAAGTACTAGACTTACGAAATTTTTGTAAAGTTCTAGTGGTTGATCATGCAAAAAATTGGTAAATATTCACGAAAAATGATAGTTTCTCTTTCTCATGGCTAATGAGTGACAATTTTACCGAATACTTATTGATTTTTTAAAAAATTAAATGGTTGAGAGCCGTTGTCATAATCTGATTGACCAACTACTGGGTGATCAACTACTAGCGCGTGACCAACTACTGGGTGGTCAACTACTAGATTATCTTGACCAACTACTGGACTTTTCTATTTTTTCACTTAAAATGGTCGTAATTTTCAAAGAATTGAAGTAAAATTAAAAAATTATAGCGCATTTTGTAGTAGAATACTCAAGGAATCGTTTGGTATATTCACCATTTCGCCAACGTTATTAGTTTTTAAACCAAAATGTTTTTTATAAGACACTTCCACTATAAGGGTCCACCACTGGTGTAACTACCTTAACTTTATTCTGCAAAAGAGAGCTTTTTAAAAAATTCTAATTCTCATAAAAATACCTAATTTTTTCAAAAAAATTTGAAGAAATTTTTTTAAAAGAAACAGCAAGATATTCTGAATTGTCTCCATATATTTTCAAGTGCAATATTTAAAAAAAAAATTGCTACGAAAATGTTTAATGAAAATTTTGAATTATCATCATTCATCAGAAATGAATTTTCCAGGGAAAGATTGTTTTTAAATTATTTTTTCCCAAAAGCTTTTGAAGAAATTTCTCAAGAGAGAATTTAAAAAAAAAGAACATTTTTATTTTTATTTTGCTATGGAGAGAATATTTTGACGAAAAATTTAAATTCCCAAAAGAACGTTATATGGAAAAATTTTCGAAAATAATTCTTTTAAAAATATAGGTACTTAGGTAATATAATTTTCTTCGTAAAAAAAATTTAAGAAAATTTTCCAGATACCTAAGGTTACCTATTTAAATTTTTATCAATATTGGAAAAAAACTCAAAAAAATTAAGATTAGTGCCTTTTGATATTATAACCCCCATTTTCGAAATTTTGGGGCCCCAATTGGGGAGGGGGGGTGAAGGGGCAAATTACAAAATTTTCAAAATTTTTCAACTTTCCAAACAATTTTACAGCGAACATAACCTATAGCTTTTTTCGAGCGTTTTGCAGAAAGCACAGAATCTGCATTAAGGGCTAGAACAAAAATGCAAACAGTTGATTTTTTCATTTCAAACAGTTGGGTAACCATACATTTTTTGATGAATGAACGGGCCCTAAATGCAGATTCTGTGCTTTCTGCAAAACGCTCGAACAAAGCTTATATCTAAAATCTCATTGAAATTGGTCAAGCCGTTTTTGCATGGTGCGAGTCTGAACCAAATTTTCAAAAATTAGCCTTTTCACAAAATTCGTCATACTTGGAACTTGGCGAATTTCAATCGTAGAACGTTCGTTTTGGTACCAAAATAAAGTACTCGAAAATCTAAGACACTTTTATTCTTGCTAATTTTTGGTTTAAACGAGTATTTAACCTCAAAAAATCGATCGGAAGTTGGCGTTTTAAGCCCTCTAATTGTTAGTGAATATATAGTGCCGCGTTCGCTTTGTTTACTTTTAGATGGGGAGGGCGGGGGTGCCGCGATCGCGTCACTAGATTGAAAAAAAAATGCTCACAAAATGCTCAGAAATTCGAGATTAGTAGGTCTGTTCTCAAGAATGATTTTCCCCCTGAAAGTTTCAAATGGAGTAATTTCGAGTTTAAATCAAGTCAAAATTGATAAATTTCAATTACACCAAAATAACCTTTTGTCAGAATTTATTTGAGAATTTTCAAGATCAAACATTTGAAGACAAATTGAGATACTTATTTAAAAAAAAAAATTAGACATGAACTTTTTTCAACAGAAATTCCAAGAATAAAATTTCTGCAAAAACAAAATTTTGAGATGCCTACCTAATTAAATTCTTTCCATGCCTTACATTTTTTTTAGATTTTTTTGTTGAAAATTTCTTTTTGAAATATTAGAAGTTCTCCATTTTCTGATAAGAGTTGATTTTTTTTTAAATTCTTTTAGAAAATACGATTTTATTTCATTTTTTAAAAGAATTCTATCAAAGAAATTTTTTCTTTAACTATTTCTCTCTCCAAAATAACTTTATTCTGCAACAGAGAGCTTTTTAAAAAATGCTAATTCTCATAAAAATACCCAATTTTTTCAAAAACTTTTGAAGAATTTTTTTTAAAAGAAACTGCAAGATATTCTGAATTGTCTCCATATATTTTCAAGTGCAATATTAAAAAAAAAAATTGCTACGAAAATTTTTGATGAAAATTTTAAATTATCATCATTCATCAGGAATGAATTTTCCAGGGAAAGATTGTTTTTAAATTATTTTTTCCCAAAAGCTTTTGAAGAAATTTCTCAAGAGAGAATTTAAAAAAAAAAGAACATTTCAAGATATCTGGTAATGTTTTCAATAGGTAGTCCAAAAGAAAATTTTCAAAAAAAAAAAAAAATGGAAGATTAAAAGAAATTTGAGAGAATTTAATCTAAGAATTTTTCAATAGAATTTTTTTTGAAAATTTTTATTTTTATTCTGCTATGGAGAGAATATTTTGACGAAAAATTTAAATTCCCAAAAGAACGTTATATGGAAAAATTTTCGAAAATAATTCTTTTAAAAATATAGGTACTTAGGTAATATATATTTTTTTTTTCGTAAAAAAAACTTCAAGAAAATTTTCCAGATAGCTAAGGTTACCTATTTGAATTTTTATCAATATTGGAAAAAAACTCAAAAAAATTAAGATTTTTTTGGAAAAAATTACAAGAATTTTCCAGAAGATTTTTCTGTAATTCCTTTTCAAAAAATTTCATGATGACGTATTCTCCTTAAAATAATTATATTTCGACAACATTTTTTGGGAAGAATTTTTTTCCATTCCCTCTTTACCCGCCAATTTTTTCCCACAGCAGTCAAGAAACCATCCATTTCTTCTAATTCGCTATTTAAAACCCAAAGCAGGCAATAATTGCGTACTCGTGCGATGGCATCGCGTGTTGTGTTTCATGTTTAAAGAATAAAGAGTAAAGACACGAGGCAGATATAGTGGTACATGCGATAGGAAGTCGTAAGTAGAGGGTACCTACTTATATAAAAATAAAACCTAATTTTGCGAATCACCTACGATCTTGCGAGGACGAGTTGGTAAACGATTCCAATTTGGCGGGTATTTGATCGAGATAACAACAACAACATAGTCTAGCAATAATACGAGTATACCGGTACTCGCGTGTGCATAACCTAGTACTCGTATACCTAGATAGTAATTTATACGTGTAAATAGGTGGATCTGGATATGTGTAGAACCTCTACGTCTAGTCCTCTATCTATGTAATGGTAACGTCGAGTTAATGCACTCGTACTAGTACTTATAGGCGTAAACTGGTAATGTTACAGTCGCAGATTTTGGAACGTGTAAAACCAGACCGAGTTACGGTGACGAAACCGGAAGAAGATCGTCGTCGACGAACAATCATAGTCGAGAAGAAGAATGGCACTTATGGATTTACATTACAGGTTCGTCTCCATAAAATTAGTAAAATATACTCGAGATTAATCGAATACGAATGGTTGTTGCACTTGTCGTAGTCGAAGAGGAGAGATGATGGCGAAAGAGGTGGCTGATGACATAATTTTTTTAACGAGCAATACCTATAGATCGAGAAACCACACACACAGGTGGGCCTAGCGAATGGTAGTCGAATCTTCGAGTTCGATTTGGGAGCTGAGCAGCTCACACAGGTGCTGCAAAGTAGACGGTCTCTTTGAGGTGCACCTGTGGCGTTTGCGTCGCGTCGCGTCGCTCGCTCGTGTGTTTTCATTCAATTCTTACGTATTAAATAACACACCGCACACGTCTCCCGTCACCCTGCCATGCCATGCCATGCCACTTGGTGTTTCATTTACCTTGAAGTTAACATTAGAAGCGTCCTTGTTAAGTCACCGTAGTGTACAGTACAGTGTACGTACTTGCAATGCCAGTACACATAAAATGGTATTATTCGTGTACGTACGTACTGTGAGTACTGTGTTAGCTATATACCAAGTCCCAGAGTCATTTTAAAGAGTATACATAGAGCTACCGACCACCACACTACAGTACAACGTTTACGTGTATGTAACCATATCTCTTACGCAAGCTTTCGGCTTTGGCCTCAAGTCCAACCAATTCCAACACCTCGTAAACTAACGTACGGTGCTAGGTATCGTACGTACGAGTATAAGTTAGTTATTATAGCCTTGATGGCAGCCTCTAGCAATTCTCTTATTTTTGATAATTTGTAGGCAGGCATCTATATAATTTGCAATTTTTTAATTATTTTTCTCGTCTTTATTATCATCAAATTTCAACTTTCATTTTTGATTGCTCTACACGTAGATACCTACATCTAGTACATAAAAGCTAACTAATTAAATATCTTTCAAACTAATCGTACGTTTCATCAGAAACGCGATCTGTAATTATTCAAAAATTTGGGAAACTCGAATAAATTACCTATAAACAAATTGAATTTATGCTAAAATACAAAGTAATAATTTTAAAATTTTGATACTGCTAATGATTATAGGGAGTCACATAGGAAGGATTCTTCAATTTTTTTGAATTTCCATCACCTACAAAATTTAACTGTATTTTTTTGGAGAATAATAATTTTTCATTTTTTCAAATCTTTTTTCAATTTATCGTTTTTTTTTTTCATTTTAAAATTTTTTTAAGCATTTTTAAAAAAAAAAATTTGTTTGATATTTTTTCAAGTTTTCTTCAAACCAATTTTAAGAAATTGTTTGTTTTCAATTTTTAAAACTTTCTTCAATATAGTTATATTTTTTTTCCATTTTCTTCAAACCACTGCTTTCACAATTTTGAGAATTAAAAAAAATGTTGATTCGACTTTTTATAAACGTTTTTTTGATAAATATACATGCTTTTAAAATTTTATTATCATGGTGCCTACAGGAATTTTTTATTCAAAAAACACCATTTTTTCACTAAATTTTTTCAACTTCTTTTCACAAAACTGCAATGCGTTCGCAAAAATGACCAAAAACTGGGAAACTCACCCCTTCTAAAAAAATTGAAAATATTTTAGAACAGCAGGAAAAACTCCATTTCAAATTTTGTTCGACAATGGACGAAACTTCGTGATTTTTCGGCGCAAATTTTTTTGATTTTTTCACTGCTTTTATTGAAATTTTGACAAAATTTATAGACATCAATGGCATCATAATTATTCAGAAGCTAGTTTTTAGAAAATTTTTTAAAAATTTGTTTGAAAGAAAATTAATTCAATTTTGTTAAATTATTTTTTCTCGTAATTTGAAAAAATTGAAACCAGTTTTTAAAAAATTTGTAAATTTTATTTCAATACTTTTAATTTTTTCCATAATTATGTAAATTTCTTCAATGTGTTGATTTTTTCACTACTTTTTTTTCAAGCCTGTTTCTCTTTTTTTAGTTTCTGTAAAATTTCATTATTTTTCAAATTTTATCGAAAATTTTTCAATTTTTTCGAACTAACGAAAAACAATTTGCTTTATTTTTTTTAAAAGCAAACTTCAATCTTTAATTTTGTTGAATAATTTTTTTTTCAAATTTCCTCCAACTCATTTTTTTTTTTTTTTAAATTAAGGAATTTTTTACAGTCTGTTGTGGTCTTTGTTCGAAAGTCAATTTCTTCAAGTTTGATGGAATTTTTTACAATATTTTTCCCACCAATTTTTTTCAGATTTTCAATTATTCAAATTTTTAAAAAAATTTTTGAATAGGTAACCTTTTTTTTAAAATTTGGTTTTCATTTCTACATTGGAAAATAAAAATCTTTGATTTTGTTCAGAAACAAACCTTTCAAAATCTGTTGTATTTTAGGTAGGTAAATCCATTTTTTAGATTTTTTTTTTTTAAATTCCGTTGAGTAGCTTTTTTCAAACGTCCTTTTCGAAACGATCTTTTAAAATTTTGTGGGATTTTTTTTCATCATCTCAGTTTTGTTTGGTGGTGACTTTATTGAATTTTGTTAATTTTTTCAAATTTTTCTTCTCTAATACCTACTTCAAGATCTGTTATAAAACAATGTTCAAGATTTTCAAGTTATTTTTTGCCCTTGAATTTTGTATTGAAACAAACTACAAAATTTAATTCAATTTTTTTTTATATAATTTTGTTTAAAAAATCATTCAACATTCTTTTTTTTTCAAAAAGGAAACGTTTAAAAATTAGTTAGGTAAATTAAAATAAAAAATCTATTCTAAAGCCAACGTTTCCAAAATTGGTCGATGAAAATAATTTCAAAAAGTTTTGTCTCAAACAGTACTTTTCATTTTATTCAGAAAGTCAATTTTCAGCAAATTTTATACAGAAACTCATTTTTAAAATTTTATTCAATTTTTTAAAAACATTTTGTTCAAATAAAAATTTTTGAATTGTAATGTATTAGAAAAAATATTTTCTTTTAATTTTCTTTTGAACCTAGGATATACTTAATTTTACAATTTCTTTGCATTATTTCTTCCTTACAAAATTTTTCAAACGTACTTCTGCCAAAAAATTCAAGCTAATTTGTACATTATGTACTTTTTAATTTTTACAGCTCTTTTTTAAAACTATAAATGGGAAAAATTCGTATAAATTAAAACATTGTATAATTTTACAGAGTTACGGTATCCACTACAAAAAGGAACAAGAAATCGAAATGATCACCTATGTGGATCACGTGGACTACGACGGACCTGCATTTCGAGCCGGAATGAGAGAAGGTAAATTACGAGTAATTTGATAAAAAATTATTCCAATCATGTACTCCGAGATTACATTCATAAAAAAATTAATTTTACAGGCGATGTGATTCTATCGATTAATGGTCGAGACATGGAGAAAGTCGACCATAAAAGTTTAGTCAATTTCATAAAAAGTTGCGATAGTCGAATGCGTATGGTAGTTTTATTCGAAGACTGCGTCAGAAAAGTGAGTACCTATCCCTGCAATCGATAACTCTGACTTGTAATACTGACGTACCTATATAGACGTAAAAATAACGCATTTTCTGTCAACAGGTCGAACTTCACATGCGATACATAAAACTGCAAAATGCATTAAAATGCAAAACACTGGAATTGGAAAAATTATGCGTCAAAGAAAAAGAACTACTCAGCGGCAAATGGAAAACGCACAGTTTACCAGCTCGAAAAAAGAACCCATCTGCTAAAACGAATCACGATGTCAAAGTCTCAACCGATACAGGTATGTACAAATTTCAATTCGTAATACACTTTGTTATTTTTCAAAATCTATAATATCACTATTTTTTTTAATTTCAACAGAAGAAGACAATCTAAGAAGATCAACTGTCTCAACCGAAGACGTCGGCCAAGTCCAAAATTATCATCGAACGCAACATCACCATTTCCTAATCGCCTACCCTCGTCATCCTCCTTACTACATCGACGCTCACGGACGAGCCTACTATCTGCACCCTTCCGGTGTAGCGACACCTTCTTCCAGTAAAGAATATCTAGTCAGTAGTCGAAGGTAAGTCCCTCGTGCACGCTTCCAAAATAGCTTTTTCTTCGCAAATTTTGTAGCCAACAGCATGATTGATCGTTCGTAGTCATTTACTTTGGATTTAGACGCAAATAAAAATTCATTACAGTCGTAAAGATGGTCAACGTAGAAGATCTAGTCATTCTTGCGAAGAAGCCAAATACGTTGTAGCCAATGGTGCCAGCACCAAGGAAAACTCTTCCGGGTATCAAAATGGCGTCAGTGGTAAAATCCATCGTAATATTTCCAAAAGTAAGTGCTAAATATTATTTTTTACTTGGAAAATTTTCTAGAAAAAGGGAAAATTGAAGGGATTCCTTTTGGTTTCCTAAAATGATGATCAAAATAATCAAAAAACTTTGGTTTGGAAAAAAAATTGGAATTCGATTTCCAATAAAATTAAAAAATTAGTTTAACGTAAAAACTTGAACCAAAATTCTAAGAACAGAAAAAAAACTTTCCAAGTACCTACTTATGTTGTTATGTTTCTTTTATTTATCCTTACAAAGAAAGTGTAAAAATTGCACAAATTTGCACAAATCCTATAAAACAATCTTTGACGAAATTTAGAATTTTTTGTTCAAAAAATTTGATTTTGAATACAATTTAAAAATAGTTCAACAAAATTCAGAATAAAAAAAAAACATCAAAATGAAATCTCAGATTCTGAAAACAGTTGAAAACAAAATTCTGAAAAACCTCCAAATTAAAAATTCCCTACTTTTGAAGGAAATTCAAATAATTGCTTTCAAAAAATTTTTCGCCTCATTGTTTTTAAAAAATTCGAAGAAATTGCTTTTAAAAAAATTCATAAAATTAGCTCAACCAAATTCAAAAAAATTGAAGGTGAAACAAATTCTAAACACCTATTTGGACCAAAATTAAAAATAAAATACACTTAAATTTTTTTTCAATTCAGCAGAAAATTGAAGAAAAAAAACTACTTCAACGAAATTTGAAAGAAAATATCACACAAAATTTGAGAAGAAAATTAAAGCATTTTAGTAGATATAAAAAAAACTTTCTGGCAATAAATATCTAAAAAATTTTAATTTTATGGAAAACGTAAAAAATTGCTTTTGAAAAAAAAATCGAAAAAAATGACACAAATCTCAGATAAAATATAGAAAAAATTCAGGGAAATTACTTTTGAAAGAAATTCAAAGAAATTACTTTTGAAAGAAATTCAAAGAAATTGATTTTAAATAAAATTCAAAAAATTGATTCAACAAAACTTCAAGAAAAAAACATCAAATGAAATCTCGGATTCAAAAAATAGTTAAAAACAAAACTTCTGAAGAAACAACTTTTCTGACCAATTTTTCAATTTTGAATTTATTACTTTTAACGGAAATTTAAAAATCGCGCAGAGAAAAAAAATTGAAAAAATTGCATCAAATACAAAAAAAATACTTCTAAATAAAATTTAGGATTTTTTTTTGAAATGACTTTTGAAACGATCCAAAAAATTAGTTCAATGAAATTGAAAAGATGAAAGTTCAAACAAAATAATTCTAAAAATTTCTCTTGAACAAAAATTGAAAAAAATTACCTTAAAAATATTTTTGAACAAATGTTCTTGAATATATATTTTTTTAATTAAAAAAATTAGTTCAATTAAATTCGAAGAAGAATATCAAACAAAATCTGAGAAAAAAATTTTAAAAAAAAATTCTGGGCAAATTTTTAAAATGTCAATTTTTTTACTTATTGAAGAATGTTGAAAAAAGTGCAAGCCCCCCCCTCCCAAAACCCCACTCATATTTAAAATCTAGAAAAAATTTATCTCGAATAAAATTCAGAAAAATTCTAAACATAGGTTCTACGAAATTTTAAAAAAATTATTGAGAAAAATTCTGACAAAATTATCTACTTTTGAAGAGAATTTTTTAAAAAAATAGTTAAAAGAAATTTAAAAAGGAAAAATACACAAAATTCTAGAAAAAAAATTGAAATAAAAAACCACTTTCACAAAAATTTTAAAACCTTGAAACAAAATTCTAAAAATTGCTCTTGAATGAAAATCCAAAAAAGTGCTATTTGAAATTTTTTTGAAAAAATGTTTTTGAATGAAATTCAAAAGAAAACATCAAACAAAGTCTGAGTAAAAATTTAGAAAAAAAATTCTCAACAAAGAAGATATTCTGACAAAATTTCCATTTTTTTTACTTCTGAAGAAAATTTTGAAAAATTGCTCAAAATAAAAAAAAAATTGACAAAAATTTTAAAACCTTGAAACAAAATTCTAAAAATTGCTTTTGAACAAAAATCCATCTATTATATACACTTAATACTTACATACTATCCTAATCTTAAGAATGTGCCTCTAAGCATAGCACTTGTATATGGCACAATAAATGAATTAAAAAAAAAAAAAAAAAAAAATCCAAAAAAGTGCTATTTGAAATTTTTTTGAAAAAATGTTTTTGAATGAAATTCAAAAGAAAACATCAAACAAAGTCTGAGTAAAAATTTAGAAAAAAAATTCTCAACAAAAAAGAAATTCTGACAAAATTTCCATTTTTTTACTTCTGAAGAAAATTTTAACAAATTGCTCAAAATAAAAAAAAAGTTGACCTAAAAAATTTAGAAAAAAATTGATTTCAAATAAAATTTGAAAAAAATTATTTTGCATAAAATTTTTAAAATTTTATTTCAAATAAAATTCCAAAAGAAATTAGTTTTACGAAATTAAAAAAAATATATTTGAACAAAAATGCAGTAAAAAAGTAACTCGAAACAATAAAAAAATTAAAGATTTGAAGGGAAAAAATCTTACTTTTTGAATAAAATTAGAAAAACTGAAAAAGATTGCTGGCTCAAAATACCCAAAAAATCTTTAATAAAATTTGAAAGACTGGTTTTCAAGAACTACTGAAATAAGAAAAAAAAACATCTGAATATTAGATACCTAATGAAAAAAATGGTGTTCTGCTTTGGAAATTTAAACAACCTCTCTTATTTTTCAAATCCCCATTGCTTGAGAACATCCCAAATTATCATAGATTTTGATTCCAATTAATCGATCTGTCCTTTCCTCTTTCAGATACTCAAAGTCACACCGAATCGTCCAAAAGAGACGGCCATAAAATCACCAGAAGTAAATCGTACCACCAGCACATCTGCGGAGGCTGCTTAAGAGGCGAGAAAAACACGTCCGAATCTCAAGAAAATGGCAGCTTGGAAGCTTACGACTTGGCCGGAAGTACCTGCTGCTCTGCCGAATGCGTACCAATCCGTCGACGAAGATCGCACAGCCATCATACTCAAAAGCTGAAACCCAGCTCGTCCAAGACTTCGTTGTATTCGACCAATACCACGAGTAAAGGTAATCTCTCGATTTCCATTTCATTTCATTTACGAAAAAAATACTTAGAATAAGCTCGTCTGATTATTCGAAATGTTTTTTTTTTTACTCGACAGAATATTCGGAAAACCACAGCAATCGTTCGACCCAAGTCAATATCGCGACATCTCTCCATAACAGCGGCGGTGGTGGCGGCGGCGGCGGCGTCGGCGTCGGTATAGGGTTCTTTCGCAAACACTCGAAATTCGAAAACATTCGCAAGCTGGACCCCAGCTATCGTAATTTAGTCAGTCAAAACAGTCTGTACTCGTGTACATCGACCGAGCTACCAATCAGTCACAATCAGGAGCAAACGGTCGCCTCGTACGCGACCTCTCTTAGCACCGATACTCTATACTGGGATCAGCCTAGCAGCCTGCAAAGCACCCGGAAACATTCCACCAAGTCTTCGTCGTCTAGTCGTCATCACTACCAAGATCCGGTGAAACCGGTCAAATCCTGGGATAATCTGGCAACCAAAAGTCACAACTACAGCTGCGATTATCTGGACAACAGCGGCAAGAGTTACTCGACCAAGAACGTGTCTCAAATCAACGCCACCCCCCGAGACAGATACTTCAATCAAACCAAATCCTCCGAGTCTTTGTTCTACTCGCAGAATCTTTCCGATGGCAGTTTCAGCTGCGAATATCTGAGCAGCGATAATCCTACTTTTATCAGCAACGAAGATGGACGTTTTGTGCCCGTTATGCCGAGCGAGCTCACCAATCAAAGAGATAAAGCCAGCCAGACTGACAGCGCGAAACGATTGGTTGATGTACCTCAAACACCAGAAATTACCAGACTGTGATGTAATTTTAAGTTGATAGGTGTAGCATGGCTACGTATCTGCGTCGTAGCATTTTCAAGTACCTGTGTAATTTAACTAATTTTTTATTTTATTTATTTTTTTTATTTCTTTCGCTTCTCCACCCTCGTTCTCTCGCCATACCGATTCAAACTCGCAAGAATTGCTACCTTTTTAATTTTACAAAACAGGTTAGCGAAATGCTTTTGTACCAAGTTTTGAAATACAACGCACTCAAATACGTTGGAGTCTGGAGATTTGAAAATTGTTTTTTTCAAAAAACACACTCCAATAGTAGTTTTTTTTTTGGGGGGGGGGGCTGTCTTCAAAACTGAGTACGACTGCATTTCAAAATCTCTAATTGAGATTCTAGGTACTTCGACTTCGTATTGGTTGAGTCAAAAGTACTCTTCTGTCATTAAAATAGTGGCTGAACAAACCTCAACGAAGTTTTAGTCTCATAATCTCATTCTCCCAAAAAATTTGTGTTTTGATTTCACAATTCGGAAAATTTAAAAATCCATAAGGGACCATTCCACATTTTGAACGTGCTTTTCTGATTTTTCATTTTTTCCTCCGAATTGAACCGCATATTAATTATCAATACGTATTAAGAAAATTCCCTAAAATTGTGACACGACCAAAATCAAATTAATTGACATAAATATCTATCTATTATTCATTAAAATATTAATTTTCTGATTTAAAATAATATAGATATTTATGTGACATTTATTAATTTGAATGAAACTTGAAAAATTTCAGCAATACTTCAACGTAATTTACAGTTTAAGTGAATACAATTTTAACGTAATCTAGGAGGAAGGCTGCGTCTTCAAATCAATGAAAAAAAATTTAACGTGTCGTAATTTTTCGTAATTTTCTCTTTAGAATTAACCTGATCCTGTAAAATTTTTATTTTCTCATTCCGTCGATTTAATTCGTTTTTATTTTGTTATTTTATTAGTTGTTTTTTTCTAATCGACGTGTTGATTAATTAATACGATAGATATAAGTAAATCACTGATAAGCTTATTTTTGAACTTTGATAATGCACATACCTCCTACAATTTTAGAAAAATTCGGAAATTCGTAAAATTTTCAATTTTTCTTTCAATCGTAACTTCTTTGTTCTTAAGTATAAGTAGGTAATTTATTTTTTTGTGATAAAGTAAAATTTCATTAATTTATATTTTTCTTAAATTTTCATGTTTCTTCAGTCGTCACATGATTTGACGAAAAGAGAAAATTCCAACTTGTGGAAATTATTATACTTTTTTATCATTATATATTTTTTGCATATTTTCTTTTTACAAAAGTATTGGAAAAAAAATGATATGAATATTCTCCACAGTTATTGCTCACCCGGCATTACAGGGTAATTTAGATTTTTTTAAAATACCTACAATTTCCCGTTGAGAATAATTATTATCATATTGTAATGGAATTGAATCAAATTATTCATAAATCGTTATGTTCAATTGTGACAAAAAAAAATGAAGTTACTTAAAAATGTAAGAATCTGAATAGTTTCTTAAAATCTAACGAGATGGCTTTATTTGTAGTCGTAATTTATGTTCATCTAGTCAATGGAGACTTTTATATCTGCATTACCAATTGTAAGTTGTTATTTCAATAAATTTTTGTTTGAAATTTAAACAAAATAAGTATTTTTTTGTAACGAAATGGCGTAAATTTTCATTTGGTGTTTATTCAGGGCCAGTAATTTGGAATTTTCTACGGCGTAGCTTGATTTTATCCCAAAAGGACGACGGATTGAAATTTTTTATTTCAAAAAACTAGAAGATTTTTTTACCATAAAAAAATATCATTCCAAAAACTTGAAACATATTCTTACTACAAAAAAATTGAGAATTTTTATACCTAAAAAAAAATCTAAAAAATTCTGTCCATAAAAATTAAGAAATGTGTTTCTTGCAAAAAAAAAATTTAAAAAGCGATATTTCTTTCAGAAATTCCAACAAATTTTTCATCCCCCCAAAAATTGAAAATTTTTCATTTCAAAAAAATTGAAAAATAAATTTACTCCAAAAAAAATATAATTACAGTCGAACCTCGTTAACTCTAATTTTAATAACTCGAAGTGCTTCTTTGGACCAAACTTCTTCGATTTCGCGAGATTCGACTGTATGAAAAATGATTTTCTTCAAAAAAAAAAAAAAAAATACGGATTTTTTTCTCTCAAAAAAATGTAGAAATTTATTCATTAAAAAAAGTTAGGTGAAATCAGTGTTGGCAATACTCAGAACGCGCTCTGAACGCGCTCCGTAAAGAATCTGAGCTGAACGAGCTCCGAGATTCTTTGGTGAACGCAAACTGAGCAGCGTTCAATTATCACTCTTTATAGTGTAATTTGTATACAGTGAATTTTTACCAGTTTTACGAAGTTTTTGTCTCAGTTTCATCCTATTCTCTCGATTTTCCTTAAAATTATTAATAATAACATGTTTAGAAGTATAGAAATGAACTTATCAGTGAATAATTAAATTTCTGAAGAGCAATATACCAATCAAAAATTAAGTTTTCATGTTATTTATGTACCAAATAAAAACAGAAATATGTGTTAGTTGGGTGTGTGTATCTGTGAAAACAAATTTATTTTTACGTAATTTTTTAAATCAAAATTTCTGCTGGTATCTAATGAAAGAACTAACTCAATTTTATTCGGCACACAATCAGGTATACGGCATAGATGACGAAGATTCTTTCAAGTTATCACTGTTGTAGTTTCACAGAGTGAAGCATAATTTTGTTCTAGGTATAATAAAACACTACAAACAGTCATTTAAATTGTTTAAATTCAATTTGTAATAATTTTTTATGATAAACAAATTAAATTTCAACTTATTTGGGTTTATTTTTACAAAGTTTATGTTGAGTAGTTGAATCAGATGGTTGAAAAAATTATTAAAACGAGTTCCAAAAACAGTTTTCACTTCACCGGAATCCTTCAAAATAATTAAAAGTGTTTAATAAAGCATACAAAAATTGAATGAAATTGAGATGAAAACTTCGACAATCGTCATTAGCAAAGGAAACGAATCGCTAGAAGAGTTTGCGTTCAGTTGCGTTCCGAGTCTGAGCGCGTAAACAATTCAGCCGCTCGGAGTAAATGGTGAGCGGAGCGCGCGCTCACCATTCATGAACGCGTTCTTCCCAACACTGGGTGAAATAAAGATATTCTTTGGCCCAAAAAATTAGAGGAATTTTTCACTCAAAAAAAAAAGAAGGCAATTCGTCTTTCTTGGAAAATTTAGAATTTCTTCTTCTTCAAAAAAGTGTTTTTTTTTTTTGTTCCAAATACTTTCTCCTTTTTTGACGTAAAAATTTTTTCCAGCCAAAATGGAGTAGAATCATTTAAAAAAAATTACTCCAATGTTCTAAATTCTAAAAAACTGATAAAATTTGATAAAACTAGTATTTTACGCACAGAAATTCCAAAACCATTGAGAGATTTTTTATTTCAAGAAAATTCAGATTTTTTTCTCCACGAAAATTAGGAAAATTTTAATCCAAAAAATTCAGAAATTTTTCATTTGAAAATTGTTAAAAATTTGTTTACTCCACACAGATTGGAAATTTTTTTACTCCAAAAAATAAGAAATGTTTCTATTTAAAAAAAAAAAAAAAAAAAAAAAAACTTTCCAAAAATCTCGTATTTAAAATACTTAACTATTCTCAACGCTAAAAAATGAAAAATTTTCTTAAAACACTGTAAAACATTTTTTGCCAAGAAATCAAAAAATTCGTCTAGGTAGGAACTTAAAAAAAAAGTCGATAGTTTTCATTTAAAAAAATTTTTAAAAATAATTCTAAAACAATTTGGTATAGACTGATACTTAAGTAATTCTTTATTCCAATAAAATTCAGAATTTTTGAACATTTTCCCCCCTCAAAAAAATAATTCATCAGGTAAAAAAAATGAAACATTGTTTATTCCCTTCAAAAAATACGAGGAATTCTATAAATACCCCCCCCCCCCCAATAAAATTATTCCACAAACATTTAAAAAAATAATTTCAATCAAAAAATCAAGAAATTTATCTACTTTAAAAATATTGAAGAATTTTTAAATTTCAAAAAATAATAATAATAGCTAGGTAATAAAATAATCCTTCACCCAAAGTCAATCATTGTGAAACATTTTTTGACAAGAAAAGGAAAAATTCATCTAGGTACTTCAAAAAAAAAATAATAAAAAAAATAAATAAAATAATACCTAGTGATATTTTTTATTATAGAAAATTAAAAAAAAAAGATTTATCCTAAAATAATTTTATATAATAATGTAGATACCTACTTGAGTAATTCTTTATTCCAATAAAATTCAGGATTCTTGAACATTTTTTTAGTAAAATTCCCAAAAATAAGAAAGAAAAAAAACAACATTACTTCCCTTCAAAAAATACGAGGAATTCTGAAAATACCCCCATCACCCTCCAAACAAAATTAATCCACAAACATTTTGAAATAATTTCAACCAAAAATCAAGAAATTTATCTACTTTAAAAATACTGAGGAATTTTTTAAATTCAAAAAATAATTATAATAAGTAATAAAATAATTCTTCATCCAAGTAAACGTCGTAAAACATTTTTTTGCCAAGAAAACAAAAAATTCATCAAGGTAGGTACTTCAAAAAATTTTTTTTTAAAAATATCTACCTACTGATATTTTTTATTTCAGAAAATTACAAAAAAATTATCCTTAGACAATTTGATATAATGTAGATACCTACTTGAGTAATTCTTTATTCCAATAAAATTTAGGATTCTTAAACATTTTTTAATAGAATTCCCAAAAATAAGAAATTTTTTTTATTAAAATAAAATAAAACATTGTTCCCTTCAAAAAATACGAGGAATTCTAGAAAATAATACTTTATCCCCCCCCCCCCACCCCAAAAAAAACCCACAAAATTATTCCACAAACATTTTGAAATAATTTCAACCAGAAAATCAAGAAATTTAGGTATCTATCTCAAAAATACTGAGGAATTTTTTAATTTCAAAAAATAATGATAATAGGAAGGTAATAAAATAATTCTTCATCCAAAGTAAAATACTGTAAAAAATTTTTGCCAAGAAAACAAAAAATTCATCTCGGTAGGTACTTCAAAAAAAAAAAAAAAAAAATTCCTAGTGATATTTTTTATTTTAGAAAATTAAAAAAAGTTACCTATCGATTCTTGAACATTTTTAAATTTCCAAAAATAAGAAAAACATTTTTATTAAAAAAAAAAAAAAAAAACACCGTTCCCTTAAAAAAATACGAGAAATTCTAGAAATACCCCCCCCCCCCCCCCAATGAATCCACAAACATTTTGAAATAATTTTAACCAACAAAATCAGCTAACAAGAAAATATTTTCATCTACTTCAGAAATACTGAGGAATTTTTTTATTTAAAAAAAATAATAATAAAATAATTCTTTACCCAAAAAATTTGAAATGTTTTATTGATCCACAAAAAACTGAGGGATACCTTTTTCTTCCAAAAATGAAAAAATTTTCACCTCAAAAACCTGAGAAATTTATCTGCCTGTATAGGTATTTCAAAAAATTATAATATTACCTATTATTTTTTATTACAGCAAATTTAAGAAATTTTTCAATCCAAAATTAAAAGAAACAGGAATGTACTGTAGAAATTTTTTTTACTTCAAAAAGTTGAAATTTGTTTTTCTCCAAAAAAACGAAAGAAAATAATTATGGAGAATAAAACATTCCGAGTCTATTTTTAAATTTTGTATAAGTAATTATTTTTCGGAATTTTCTAGGCTAGGGCACTAGGCTGATGCTTCTTTTCACTTTTGATAGTTTAGATGTACCTCGAGCTCCTGTTGAATACTCAACCATGCGTTTGTTGATAAGAAATATTTTAATACATTAAAATTACAAGTACCTAATCAGTAATCAAACTCGGAAGGACGGGAGGGAAGGAAAGGAAATCGCGAACCGCGAAGACTTGAACATTGCGGTCTCCTCCTTCTCTCCTCGTGACCATTGCTTCACGTTTAACGCTCGTATAGAATGATTCCCCTACTCGGTAAAACCGTTAAATTTCAACTGCTAAAAACATCTAACAAGTTTAACATCTGGTTCGAATTATATTGCTCTTGTTTGTATTCGTATTCATTCAAACAGTCATACCCGGTCATACCTAAACCAATATTCAGTATTCAGTTTTAATATCAATTTAGCTGTCACATCACGATTTCGAGTGAATATTATTTATAATCGTAAGGCAAGGCAATTCGTTTAGATTCATTTAGTTTTCACTATCTGCCAGTACCTACATCTTGCCAAAGTAAGTAAATATTTTTCTCTTAATTATATTCCTAGTTCAAAAATGATTTTTTTCATTAATTTTTTTTTTTTTTTTTTTTTAAATTACGTGCAGAAAATATCTCATCACATCGGAACACGAATTGAAGCCAACCATACCATTAATATGAGCTGCACTTCGGAACCACACGACCGATTTGCCGCCACCGACTTGGACACCTCGAATATACTAAACAATTCAAACGTTTCGAATCTCAGCACAATAGCCAACGAACTAGCCATAAACGCCGGAAACATACCTAAACGACTATGCTGCCCTTTCTGCCTATTCGATTTCGGTTTCGAATTTCTACTCAAATCCCACATCCAAACCGAACACTCGCAAGAGGTAAAACTACTCTCCAGAACTAAACTCGACACCATCAGGACGGATATTTGTTCGTACTGCGGAGCCAAATTCTATATCCACGGATTACTACCCAAACACGTAATACGTAAACACCAAGAATGCATTTTAGGATTAATTTCCAACACGTTAGAGGCTGCAGATACCGGCGAAAACGTAAGCTGTAATTTTTGTCATTATCAAGTATCCGCGAAACAGATGAAATTACTATTTATTCATTTGGAAAACAAACATCTAAAAAATGTCGACGAAATGTTATCGAATTTAAATACAGCCGTTCACGAGCAGACGAAAAATCAAAATTATTTCCAGTCGATCGACAAAATTATGGAATCGAAATCCGGCGTCGTTACTCGAGAGGATCACGTTGATTCTAGTCGTGCTAACAATAACAACAACAGCAACGTCTCGCAATTAAAACCAAAACCAATTTTGAAAAGAGGTTCGTTAAAATTAGATTCGGTCACTTTGAATGAAACTCTAACGACGACGACGGAAGTGCGAAAAAGAAAACTACGGTTCGATTTACCCGATACATCGTTCACCTCCGTCGGAAGTGATAAGGAAAATCAGTCGTTACGAAATGTCACCAAACGAACTTTAAGTTTGAGAATTAAAAAACAACGAAAAACTATCATCGGTAAGCCTTTACCACCTAAACCTATTATTCAATCTGAAACGCGAAACGTTCTAGGAGATATTACAGATATCGTACACGATAACCTATGTGTATTCGGTAGTTTGGAACCGACGATGAAGATGGATCATTTCGGCGAGCTTCCATTCAAATGCGGACTTTGTTCGGAGAAGTTTACGAATAATTCCATTCTCGCGCATCACGTGAAGAAGAAACATGGCAAGATACATTTCCACCCTGCTTACAGATGTGGCTTATGTAAAGCTAAATTCTTTCGCAATAGTTATCTAATAAAGCACCATAAATTGCACGATAAACCGAAACGGTCGAGTAGTGGATTTCAGTACACGCCGTTAAAAAACGAAGTCATGTTAGCGTAAAGGTATCTACGAATACCTTACTAGATAGTACAATGTATAATATTATTTATAATTTATTACCTGGTTATGTTTTGTAGAAATAATCTTTTGCTCGAATAATAATTATCGATGAAGCTGTTGCGAAGGATCTTTGATCGTTTTCATTCTTTATTCTCAGGTACTTTCTTTCGAATGGACAATGGATAACTATCAATCTGAAGTTGAAACCGAACAATCGCGAACTAAAACGTTTACCGAACCGTAGACTAATATTATATAACTCGACGCGTAGAAACTAATTCAAGAGAACGAAAAACTTACTCGCTTAACGAAGTCGAACAGTCCAAGTTTTTGGTACATTTCTTTCGAATGGAGAACTATCTATCTGGAATTGGAACCGAACACTCCCGAGCTAAAACGTTTACCGAACCGTAGATTAATAATATTATTCAACCCGACGTAGAAACGAATTCAAGAAAACAAAAAACTTACTCGCTTAATGAACAACGAAGTCGAAATCTTTGCTACAGCAGCAGGTTGAACTTTGAATATTTCATTGCACGAGAACCGTTAAAATGCCTGGCACAGCATAACATGATTTCGAAACTACAGCATTTACTGAATGACGAATGACTCACTTATTCTTATGCAGGCTTTATCGGTTATCTGCATGATTAATCGATGATTCATCTTCAAATCACTCATATCTTCAATCCTTTTGTTAAGTTGACGAGACGACAACATGCTCGAACATAACGACATTCTTGATTGAAGAATTGAAGATCAAATGAGTAATCCTTACGACTAGTTAGGTTCTTTCAAGTGGTCACACTGGTATAACCTTTTGTAAAAATTTTTACGATTTTTGGATTAGGCCAAGATTAGGCACAAAGAATAATTGAATTTTTTATAAAAATACTTACCTTATTAATTTTACAATAATTTATTTATCATTATCGTCGATATCTTCCTCCCCCCCACCACAGAAATTCTACGATTTACTCCTGAACCTCTTGAACGAGAATGAGAAAACAGAAAAGTAACTTACAGTAAATCAAAACTCAAAACTACATTTTATTTTCAGCTTGTTGAAATAATTGGAATTGTTCAACATTCAATTTTGACAAAAACTAAGGGTAAAATGAACCTCTACACTTTTTTTATTTCGATCGTTTTGGCTACTGAAATAGTCTTTGACTATAGTATACCTAACTAGTACAAAAAATACTTCGAACTTGATTACCTATTTTTATCCAATAGTTTGTCGTTAAAGCTGCGACATTTTACGTTGACGTTCTTGCATTTCTCTTCTTCTATTTTATTCGAGTTGGAATTTTGGATCGTACTACTCATCGTACAAACTGCAAAAAATGTAGGAATCGAAGTTAAAATTTTGAAATGGAGAAGAATGAAAACTCCGGCCCAGTGTAGTAATTCCATCCCTACGCTACGTGTAATAGTATGAATAAAAATCACGTTTATCTACTACTGTTTTTCAATTGCCTTGTAATAAAATTCAACTATAACTATAACTAATTAACTAATTTTATCAACTCTTTTCAGTAGATATTGACACGTTAGGTACATTACATGCAAACTTATTACTGGAGATTCCGTAGATCTATTGGATGATTACTTCACTTCTCGAGTAGAAATTTCAATAAATCGTACTTACATTATCTATGCTGAGAAGCAAACGAACGTACGAATAAATGATTGAAATACTAGTTAATAAATTGTAAAGTAAAATTCAAACTTACGAGAACGAAAATGCAGGCATAAATTTGTCATCGGATTTTTTCGGTTTTCATCAAAGCGAAGTCGTCGATACAGAAAATATCACCTATAAGTACAAAGTTATTTTCGTTAGAGCATGAAATACTAATAATAAAATTAACATTTTACCTTACCATATCATTTCTTCGTCTTCTTTCGAAATAAAATATTCAAGAGTACCTAGTGCAATGGTTGCTTGGAAGTTGGAACCTTTCGACTTGATTGTTTATCGAGTTCAAAGCACTGTCCGAGCAAAGACCTCATCACATCAGTCTACTTTTATACATTGTAGAAAATTTTCGCATCTAAATTGCAACTAACTAGCAAGAACGCAAGACTGCTCCGAATTTAAGTATACATACATTTATGTAGATCAATACCCATCGATGTAGAATAACATGACGAAGAAGTTTCGCTTATATCACCGAATGTTGGTTTCCGATTGGTTGCATTGAATTAGCGAAAAAAAATTCGTCAACTATGCCATTCGATAGGAAATTTAATTTCCTGAAAATAATGTTCTATAAAAATTTCTCGAAAACTCGCTCAATTTTGAGTAAAAATTAAAATAATAACAGCTGTCCGCCAGTTGCCACTTGCCCCACGTTGTCCTCTACTAGGGTAAGGCGAATAGTGTTATACTATCCCGCAAAGCACACAAGTATTAAAGACAGCAAGTTTCATTCTCCCCACTGATTCCAATGGTGAAAGTAAGTACTTTCGCACCGTGTATAAGGAAAAAGTTAATTTTTTTGGGAGGAGAGAGTCATAAATTTTTCCAAAGTTGGTTTCTTCATTATTTCGAGAAAAAATATGTCCGCATTTTTATTTTTTTGGCATGAAAAATCTCTCAATTCTTTGGAACACTTGATTTTTTTAGGGAATGCCAGGTAGAAAAATTTCTTAGGTACCTACCATTTTAAATTTTTTTTGAATTTTGTGAAAAAATTATTTATATTTTAAAAATAGGTACCTATACTCTTTTTTGAATACCCAAGGTAAGGCAATTTCTAATTACCAATTTTAGTAATTATAAAATAATAATAATTTTTTAAGTAATGTCTTTAGAAAGAAAAATAATTTTTCAATATTACCTTCTGAAGAGAAAATTTCTCATCTTTTTAATTTTTTCATTTTTTGCAAAAAAAAAACATAAAAATTTCTCACGTTTTTTTTTTTTTTTTTTTTTTTTTGAATAAAAAATATTCAAGTTTAGTTGATGAATTTTTTTTTTACTTTTTTAGAATAAGAAATCCTTTCTTTTATATTGGATAAAATGATATTCGTAATTTATTTCTTGATTACCTAAGCAAACTTTTAATTTTTTGAATCATTTTCAGTTTTTTTTTGTTTTTTTGGAACAATAAAACAATTTTCCAATTTTTTGGAATATTTTTCTTTTAATTGTAATTTTTTTAGAAGAATAAATATTTTTTCATTTTTTAAATTTAAAATTATTACAAGGAAAAAAAAAATCATAAAATCCGGATTTAGAAGTTTTGGGTCTCGAGTACCATTTGTGGCGAGTAGCGCCCCTATCCATTAAATTAAGAAGTAACCCCATAGATAATCAGCCGTTAGGCAAAATAATTTATAGTAGTAGTAAGAAATGAAATGTGACGGTGGACGATATAAAATTAATTCGTTTAATTAATAAAATATAATAATTAAAATGTGCCGCATTTAATTTCTACTAAAAACACTATTTACGAATTTCTTTGCTTTTCGAAGAAACACTTTTTTGCTTTCTAAAAACCAAAGAAGCCCTTGAAACAGTACTCTAGTGGCAAAGAAGTTGGAAATTTTTAATTTAACAGCTTTTCGCAGACATATATTCTTCATTCTTTAATAATTAATATTTCTCGAGTAAAATCAGAATGTAGGTACGTCATTTGAAACTTTCGGCAACAATGTTTATATTTGATGAATGAAAGAATTATTTGACGCCTACTTATCATAAAGTAGGCTATAATATTCGACAGATGATGGTCTTTGAATGAAAATTTAGCAACCTGCAAAAATATCCAGTCAGCAAAATCCATTCCACACTGCGAATAATTTGAAAATATTCTCCTAGAAACGCACTATTGAATTTAGTGATGGGTAAATCGTATATTGGTATGGCGTTATCAGTGGAGTAATGCAATCAGATGATAGATAGAAACCCTGAAATCGAGTAAGTTCAAGTCGTACTTGGCTATCAAGGACTCGCGGTTAATCTTCGAGGGAGTATAAGCATGAGAATTCGCGAGTGAAAAAACGTCAAATTAATAGGTATCACGCGCGCTAGCCAACCCATAAAAAAATTTAATCCGTCGCTCTCTCACTGGTTGTGAATTTTAAATCGTTTGTTTAAAATTCACAACAGTTTAAAAATCGATTATTTACCAATAGGCTCGTTTGTATCTTACACTTCAGCCAATGTCGTCGTTTATATAGAGTGAACGTCGTATTTATCCAATTTTTGATCCTGGTGAGTAACTTTTCAATTTTTCTAAAATTGTAAATAATTATTTCTTTACAGAGATAATAAAAAGTTATACTTACCTACCTAATTGACGAAGAATAAAAATCAAATTTTCGGATAATAGGTTCCGAAAAAAACATGCCAATTATCGAGAATTTCGATTAATTTTTTATAAATTGATAATTTCATTTTATTCCTCAACAATATCGATAATTTTGATTGATTTTTTTTTCAATATTCATTGATTTAGTTTCAAAAATTTCTATTTTAAATATGCGTACATTCCGATTTTCGAACACATTTTTTTTTTTTCAAAACTTGATAATTTGATTTATACTTGAGTTCTGAAATTAATGATTCTCTCATATCTTCATTCTTATTTCTTCTTCGTTACGAGTCAATAAAAAAGTGAAGTAAACTTTTCATTTCTTAACAAACAAAGAAGAAAAAAAAACTGGTGAAAAGCGAAACAGTTGAAATGTTGAATTCATTTCTAATTCTCGTAAGGATTTTCGTCAAGTGTTTTTGTGACGGTCGAATTAATTGTGTATAGCCTACATATTATAATTGGGTATGTATTGCATATCATTCTTGTGAATGTGAACATACTGTGTCATGCATTACAAGTGGTGGAGAATTTTCTAGCCCTTCAACTTCCTTCCAAATGTGGTTTGAGAAAGGCCAATGTCAAGCATGATTAATTATACAATATACGAGTCTGTGTGTTATACTCGTATTTGATGTAAAGTTAATTCCAAAGAGAATTTCATTATTTTGCTGGCATGGCATATCAATCGAAATTCCTGTGTTCGAATATCTCAAACGTCATAGATTAAATTCTTCATTAATACTTATCGAATGTTAGATAACCCCCACGGCGGTTCGCTTTGCGAACCGCCCCCATACTTTCTGTTGTGAAATGGCAGATGTGATTTTTTTCAAAATTAAAATTGAATCACGGAAACTTGAGATGGCAAAATTTTGGTTTTTATTTAATATAATGATTACCTCCCTACCTATGGGACTAAAAAAGTTCAAATTTTCTAGGTATGTTAAGCAGAGAGTATAGGACAAATTGATGAAAAACAAAATTTGTCCTATGGAATTTTGATGAAAAAAAATTTTGAATTCAAGCGCAAACGTTTTGAAAAGAAAAACCGTTACACGTAGCACGATTCAATGTGTAGTGCCGACGCGCCTAGGCGGATATGCGCACACAACATTACCACAACATTTCGTAATGCGGCGTTTTGAAAAAAATATCTTTCGTCATTGCGGGGTTCTTTACGTGCGGATTTTTTGGAAATTTTTATACAAACTTTCTGCTTTGAAAAGGCAACTGTGGATTTTTTCAAAATTAAAATCGGATTATTGGAACACGAGATAGCAAAATTTTGTTTTTATTAAATACCTCCCCCCCTATGGGGGCAAAATTGTTCAAAAATGGCCTAGGTAATAGGGTACAGTATGAAAAAAGTTGTTGTGGTCATAATTTAATTTTTTGAAAAATTCGGGGGGTTGGGGGTGAGAAAATACCGAAATTTTGGTTTTTGGGGCGTACCTCCCTCCCTATGGGAGTAAAAAAGCTGAAAGTTGGTATATGCAATGAGTATGCGATATGTTAAAAACTACTTTTTCAAAATTTTGATATCTCAATTTTGGCACCTCCGCCCCCAAATTTGGGGCTTCCCAATTCCAAAATTGCCCATTTTTATAATTTTCCTTTAATGTACTCATCGGAACCTTTCGATTAAAAAAAAAATTAGCCTTCTAGCTATAGTAGAAGTAGGTGTTTCAATGTAGTACCACGACTTTTCTGTTAGAGCTGTATAGTAATGATGTACTTACAACGATAATATTTTGTCAACTCCGATTTATGGAAAATAGATAAGGTAGATTCGCATGATATAATTATTACCCCTTTGAGCAAAATTGGTACATCATTATTATTATTATTATTACATCGCAGTACAAAGTGTTATCCCATTCCCAAGTATTTATTTATTGACATTATCTGCATAGTTGCCAAAAGGTTATTGACACTTTATAGTTACCTACGCATCTAGACCAAAGACTCAGAAAATTATTGGAGTACTCTGTACTCGAAATTTGAATTGAAGTTTGAAAGATGATTTTTTTTCTTTCAAAACATTTCATTTCAAATTTCGTTACAATTTATCGGCGAAAAATTATTTTTTTCAATATTTTATTGATACTGATAGCTATAATTTTGTATAATTCGCTGTTTCAGATCGTTTAGAAGACATAATGTCAGTAATAGCTTTGATTATTTTATGCAATCCATTTTATATAATGAATTGTATAGCGCAGGATCACGAAGTTATACCACTGAGCGATACCCAAATGCAAATACTGGAACAACGATTAACGGACAAATTGGGAGAAAAACTGCAACACAACATGGAAGTGAGTAATTTAAATGTTTAATTGCTCATCTTTTATTGGAGAAAATTTTTCAACGTTTTTTTTTTTCGTAAATTTTGAGCCGACACGGAAGATTTTTCCATTATTAATGAAAATATCTCGCAACCAGGTTAAAAAATAGATAGATAAAGGTTAAACACTGAAACACGTAACTGTGTGGTGTGAGGTCTTTTTTTATTTAAGTATATTAACTATTCAAGTACAATAATATTTTTATATTTTCACAGTGTAAATCATGGTATATTGATCTCCTAAATGCCATAAAGAACCTTCATGAGTGCGTAATACAAATTTTTCCGAAGCAAACAGATAAATTCGAGCCTCCCATGAAACGAAAGCCTTCAACCACTCCACAAGGTAGAGGAAGAAATCGGCATGAGAGACCAACATCGACTACATTATTCAAAACCAAAGGCACCAAACACCCTGCAACGCCAAAACAGTTGGTCATCGTAAAAAGTGACAAAAGACTGAATTTTATGACCGATTTCTTCGAAGGAAACCGTCATTTTTATTGTCATGAGTCTAAGTGCCACAATAGGGACCCTTACTTTTTTTCCAAAACTTTGGAAATAATTGTAAATACTACAAAAATCGCGAGACGTTGTCCTGATCATGAACGCTTGGACCTATTTATTAGAGAAGAAGACGTAGATAAGTTTCTGGACTATGTGGTCCAATACGATTATTCTTTTCGTCTTATTGGCATCAAGAACAGTTGGAAAACTCTGAATGTGATAGCGATGCGAATATGGAAAATACTTCGTAAAAGCGCCGTAGTCAGGGATTTTATCCGTAACACCTGAACAGGAAGATTATACGTTATTCGTAATTGAAATATTACCTATTTAGTTTTTACTGGAAAAAAATTTTCAGTTTTTTTTTTTTTTTTTTTTTTTTTTGTTGTGAGTTTTGAGTTAGACACAGGAGCTGATTTTCTAGGTATCTTAATAATAATAAAAATATCTCGCGACCTACTAAAATAGATTAAAAAATTAAGATTAAGATTAAAATACGTAACTATTTGTGTGGTGTGAGGTTTTTTGAATTTAGTTTAATCGCGATATAACTTAAATCCAGTCTCTGTACCTTCTTATTGAATACCTAATATATACCTACCCGAAAGTAACATAGGTACAACCAAATTTTGGGTCAATATTTTATATTTATCATGTACATTTATTACAACAAAATTAATATCGCAGTTAAGAGTAATGTATTTAAAATTAAATAACTATGTACATTATACATACGAATTTACAACATATAAATGATTTTTTTTTTCCTACATCAATGAACATGGAGAAAGGTAAAACTTTACACAACATAATATATAATAAATGTTTATATAAAAAAACCGTATAATAAATTTTCATAAGTACAAATAATTATGATAATAACATTGATAGTAAAAAAAAAATTGTTAATAATTTCGATAGTCAAAAAAAAAGAAAAAATTCAACGAAATTTTACTGACTCGTATCACTGACTACACTTTCGTAAATTTCTAAACATTACACCATTACTTTCAAAAAAAAGTAATCGATTACAGGCAATCTATTTTCAATACACGTTGGTAATTTTCATATACCTTATGATTATCACAAAATTAAAAAAGCAAAAGGGGGGAAAAAAATACAAACTTAAAAATTTCTCACGTGGTTTTTTTTTTTTTTTTTTTGAATAAAAAATATTCAAGTTTAGTTGATGAATTTTTTTTTACTTTTTTAGAATAAGAAATCCTTTCTTTTATGTTGGATAAAATGATATTCGTAATTTATTTCTTGATTACCTAAGCAAACTTTTAATTTTTTGAATCATTTTCAGTTTTTTTTTTTTTTTTTTTTTTTTTTGGAACAATAAAACAATTTTCCAATGTTTTGGAATATTTTTCTTTCAATTGTAATTTTTTTAGAAGAATAAATATTTTTTCATTTTTTAAATTTAAAATTATTACAAGGAAAAAAAATCATAAAATCCGGATTTAGAAGTTTTGGGTCTCGAGTACCATTTACGAATTTCTTTGCTTTTCGAAGAAACACTTTTTTGCTTTCTAAAAACCTAAGAAGCCCTTGAAACAGTAGGGATCGGCAAATAACCGGATCCTTCAAATAAAATCCGGATTTTATTCGAATACTTGTTTTTGAATGGAATTGCGGGTATTTCAAGGAAATTCTGTCTGGAGTGCTAAAATGATTTTGTGATTTTTTGATAACGTACTCTGCTGAAAATAAATGTAACTAAAAAATTTTAAAATTTCACTTGGCCACCATGCCTAATACAAATGAAAATCATTGAGGAGCGCTGTTCAAAAAATCCGGATATTTGTTTCAAAAAACGAATATATTCATTCATTCGCGAATCCGGATATTTGCCGATCCCTATGAAACAGTACTCTAGTGGCAAAGAAGTTGGAAATTTTTAATTTAACAGCTTTTCGCAGACATATTTTCTGCATTCTTTAATAATTTAATATTTTTTCTCGAGTAAAATCAGAATGTAGGTACGTCATTTGAAACTTTCGGCAACAATGTTTATATTTGACGAATGAAGGAATTATTTGACGCCTACTTATCATAAAGTAGGCTATAATATTCGACAGATGATGGTCTTTGAATGAAAATTTAGCAACCTGCAAAAATATCCAGTCAGCAAAATCCATTCCACACTGCGAATAATTTGAAAATATTCTCCTAGAAACGCACTATTGAATTTAGTGATGGGTAAATCGTATATTGGTATGGCGTTATCAGTGGAGTAATGCAATCAGATGATAGATAGAAACCCTGAAATCGAGTAAGTTCAAGTCGTACTTGGCTATCAAGGACTCGCGGTTAATCTTCGAGGGAGTATAAGCATGAGAATTCGCGAGTGAAAAAACGTCAAATTAATAGGTATCACGCGCGCTAGCCAACCCATAAAAAAATTTAATCCGTCGCTCTCTCACTGGTTGTGAATTTTAAATCGTTTGTTTAAAATTCACAACAGTTTAAAAATCGATTATTTACCAATAGGCTCGTTTGTATCTTACACTTCAGCCAATGTCGTCGTTTATATAGAGTGAACGTCGTATTTATCCAATTTTTGATCCTGGTGAGTAACTTTTCAATTTTTCTAAAATTGTAAATAATTATTTCTTTACAGAGATAATAAAAAGTTATACTTACCTACCTAATTGACGAAGAATAAAAATCAAATTTTCGGATAATAGGTTCCGAAAAAAACATGCCAATTATCGAGAATTTCGATTAATTTTTTATAAATTGATAATTTCATTTTATTCCTCAACAATATCGATAATTTTGATTGATTTTTTTTTCAATATTCATTGATTTAGTTTCAAAAATTTCTATTTTAAATATGCGTACATTCCGATTTTCGAACACATTTTTTTTTTTTCAAAACTTGATAATTTGATTTATACTTGAGTTCTGAAATTAATGATTCTCTCATATCTTCATTCTTATTTCTTCTTCGTTACGAGTCAATAAAAAAGTGAAGTAAACTTTTCATTTCTTAACAAACAAAGAAGAAAAAAAAACTGTTGAAAAGCGAAACAGTTGAAATGTTGAATTCATTTCTAATTCTCGTAAGGATTTTCGTCAAGTGTTTTTGTGACGGTCGAATTAATTGTGTATAGCCTACATATTATAATTGGGTATGTATTGCATATCATTCTTGTGAATGTGAACATACTGTGTCTCGCGAACCGCCCCCATACTTTCTGTTGTGAAATGGCAGATGTGATTTTTTTCAAAATTAAAATTGAATCACGGAAACTTGAGATGGCAAAATTTTGGTTTTTATTTAATATAATGATTACCTCCCTAGCTATGGGACTAAAAAAGTTCAAATTTTCTAGGTATGTTAAGCAGAGAGTATAGGACAAATTGATGAAAAACAAAATTTGTCCTATGGAATTTTGATGAAAAAAAATTTTGAATTCAAGCGCAAACGTTTTGAAAAGAAAAACCGTTACACGTAGCACGATTCAATGTGTAGTGCCGACGCGCCTAGGCGGATATGCGCACACAACATTACCACAACATTTCGTAATGCGGCGTTTTGAAAAAAATATCTTTCGTCATTGCGGGGTTCTTTACGTGCGGATTTTTTGGAAATTTTTATACAAACTTTCTGCTTTGAAAAGGCAACTGTGGATTTTTTCAAAATTAAAATCGGATTATTGGAACACGAGATAGCAAAATTTTGTTTTTATTAAATACCTCCCCCCCTATGGGGGCAAAATTGTTCAAAAATGGCCTAGGTAATAGGGTACAGTATGAAAAAAGTTGTTGTGGTCATAATTTAATTTTTTGAAAAATTCGGGGGGTTGGGGGTGAGAAAATACCGAAATTTTGGTTTTTGGGGCGTACCTCCCTCCCTATGGGAGTAAAAAAGCTGAAAGTTGGTATATGCAATGAGTATGCGATATGTTAAAAACTACTTTTTCAAAATTTTGATATCTCAATTTTGGCACCTCCGCCCCCAAATTTGGGGCTTCCCAATTCCAAAATTGCCCATTTTTATAATTTTCCTTTAATGTACTCATCGGAACCTTTCGATTAAAAAAAAAATTAGCCTTCTAGCTATAGTAGAAGTAGGTGTTTCAATGTAGTACCACGACTTTTCTGTTAGAGCTGTATAGTAATGATGTACTTACAACGATAATATTTTGTCAACTCCGATTTATGGAAAATAGATAAGGTAGATTCGCATGATATAATTATTACCCCTTTGAGCAAAATTGGTACATCATTATTATTATTATTATTACATCGCAGTACAAAGTGTTATCCCATTCCCAAGTATTTATTTATTGACATTATCTGCATAGTTGCCAAAAGGTTATTGACACTTTATAGTTACCTACGCATCTAGACCAAAGACTCAGAAAATTATTGGAGTACTCTGTACTCGAAATTTGAATTGAAGTTTGAAAGATGATTTTTTTTCTTTCAAAACATTTCATTTCAAATTTCGTTACAATTTATCGGCGAAAAATTATTTTTTTCAATATTTTATTGATACTGATAGCTATAATTTTGTATAATTCGCTGTTTCAGATCGTTTAGAAGACATAATGTCAGTAATAGCTTTGATTATTTTATACAATTCATTTTATATAATGAATTGTATAGCGCAGGATCACGAAGTTATACCACTGAGCGATACCCCAATGCAAATACTGAAACAACAATTAAAGGACGAACTGAAACAGGAATTGAGGGACGAACTGAAACCGGAATTGAGGGACGAACTGAAACCGGAATTGAGGGACGAACTGAAACTGGAATTGAGAGAAGAACTGCAACACGACATGGAAGTGAGTAATTTAAATGTTTAATTGCTTATCTTTTATTGGAGAAAATTTTTCAACGTTTTTTTTTCGTGAATTTTGAGCCGACACGAGAGATTTTTCCATTATTAATGAAAATATCTCGCAACCTATCAAACTAGGTTAAAAAATAGATAGATAAAGGTTAAACACTGAAACACGTAACTGTGTGGTGTGAGGTCTTTTTTTATTTAAGTATATTAACTATTCAAGTACAATAATATTTTTATATTTTCACAGTGTAAAACTTGGTATATTGATCTCCTAAATGTCATAAAGAACCTTTATGAGTGCATGATACAAATTTTTCCGAAGCAAACAGATAAATTCGAGCCTTCCATGAAACGAAAGCATATCAGCACTTCAACCACTCCACAAGGTAGAGGAAGAAATCGGCGTGAGAGACCAACATCGACTACATTATTCAAAACCAAAGGCACCAAACACCCTGCAACGCCGAAACAGTTGGTCATCGTAAAAAGTGACAAAAGACTGAATTTTATGACCGATTTCTTCGAAGGAAACCGTCATTTTCATTGTCATGAATCTAAGTGCCACAAGAGAGACCCTTACTTTTTTTCCAAAACTTTGGAAATAATTGTAAATACTACAAAAATCGCGAGACGTTGTCCTGATCATGAACGCTTGGACCTATTTATTAGAGAAGAAGACGTAGATACGTTTCTGGACTATGTGGTCCAATACGATCATTCTTTACGTTTTATTGGCATCGGTATGTTCAAGAACAGTTGGGAAACTCTGAAGGTGATAGCGATGCGAATATGGAAAATACTTCGTAAAAGCGCCGTAGTCAGGGATTTTATCCGTAACACCTGAACAGGAAGATTATACGTTATTCGTAATTGAAATATTACCTATTTAGTTTCTACTGGAAAAAAATTTTCAATGTTTTTTTTTTTTTTTGTTGTGAGTTTTGAGTCAGACACAGGAGCTGATTTTCTAGGTATCTTAATAATAATAAAAATATCTCGCGACCTACTAAAATAGATTAAAAAATTAAGATTAAAATACGCAACTACTTGAGTTGTGTGGTGTGAGGTTTTTTGAATTTAGTTTAATCGCGATATAACTTAACTCCAGTCTCTGTACCTTCTTATTGAGTACCTAATATATACCCATCGCCTACCACACATCTCACGTTTAATTTCATCGATAAAAATCTTATTTTATTCGGCCAGAGAAAAAGAGAAAAAATTGTTTTTTTTCCTGAAATCGAAAGTAACATAGGTACAACCAAATTTTGGGTCAATATTTTATATTTATCATGTACATTTATTACAACAAAATTAATATCGCAGTTAAGAGTAATGTATTTAAAATTAAATAACTATGTACATTATACATACGAATTTACAACATATAAATGATTTTTTTTTTCCTACATCAATGAACATGGAGAAAGGTAAAACTTTACACAACATAATATATAATAAATGTTTATATAAAAAAACCGTATAATAAATTTTCATAAGTACAAATAATTATGATAATAACATTGATAGTAAAAAAAAAATTGTTAATAATTTCGATAGTCAAAAAAAAAGAAAAAATTCAACGAAATTTTACTGACTCGTATCACTGACTACACTTTCGTAAATTTCTAAACATTACACCATTACTTTCAAAAAAAAGTAATCGATTACAGGCAATCTATTTTCAATACACGTTGGTAATTTTCATATACCTTATGATTATCACAAAATTAAAAAAGAAAAAGGGGAAAAAAAATACAAACTTAAAAATTTCTCTCGAGAAAACGACCATCTAGCCTATGAAGAGAATTTTGTAAAATGATAATGAAACTATAGGTTCGAATCCATTACAAAAAAATTAAAATGTGAAAAATTTGAGAGAAAAAAAGAGGAAAAATATAAAAAACGAATAAATAAATAAATAATACTACTTACGAAAATTAAACAAAAAAATAATAACATTCGTCAGTTCAGAAGCTTTGAAAAAAAAGGAGAAAAAATACTCGATCACGATAACAGTGTACTTAAATCTCCAATGAAAACTAAAAAAAAAATGAAGGTCAATTCCTTAGAAGACATTGCTATGCCGCATGATTTGAGCATTAAAAAATAAAAATTAAAAAGGAAAACAAATTTTTAGCTAAAATAAAGCTACATCGTGAGAAGAAAAAATAAACGAATGTGTTCGAGATCAACGACACATTCGCTAGGAGAGAGTGGCTAAAGAGGGGGCAAAAAATACAAATAAGAGGAGGTATCGAACGTGCCAAGCCTTATGGCCAAAGCACGACTGGGTTCTTGTTCGAAACAAAAGAATCGAAAACGGTCATCGTGGGTAAAAAAAAGAGAGAAAAATACGCGTAATGTAAAGATCTATAATCGTTGACTAAATTGAGAGACCATGAAGCGTTGTTTATTGTACATCGGACCGAAGTGTGGCAGTACACGGCGGCGTAGAAAGTACAAGCGAAGGATCAGGTTGGAAGAATGTACACGTCGTTATCGTCGGCATTAGGAACAGCGACCGCCGCCGGTTCTTCACATTCGACGATTTCTATGATACTTTCGTCGCTGTCGTCGCTCAAAAGACTAATGACAGCTTCCGGCGGCTGATTCTGAGCAGGCGTCGGACGACTCTTGGCTGACGGCTGTTTACGAGCGGCCGACTCGGCTTGGTAAGTGGTAACGCGTCTAGTAACTTTGACCGAACTCTGCCTGCAGAAGCGAGCGTTATACGCGATGTTCGTGGCCGAAGCCGAGGTGGCATTCGACGAGCCAGTCGGTCTAGCTGCGAACATGCCGAAGGTGGCGTGACTCTGCGACGTAGTCGTCGTTTGTCGATTTAAAAACGTGTACGGACTAGAAGACGATCTGCCTCTGCCTCTGGCCGCGTACTGTCGAGATTGAGGCGTCTGGTTGGTGGTTTTATGGGTGGTAGTGACCGTATGTCGCGATAGCACCGAACAGTTGGCCGACGAGAAGCTGTAGGCTGCGCCTCGTCTCGACATGGCCACCCCGAGCTGCGGAAATCGCGCCAGTCCGGCCATGAAGTGGTCGTTGAACGAATCCGAACCCGCAGCCAGAGGTCTTCTCTCTTCGTACGTGACGTCGTCGTCCGAAGACGACGAATCCAGCTCGCTATTACTGTCGATCGACTGCTTACGAGCGTTTTGTCTGGCAGCATTGCGACGTCCTCTCGACATAAGCCTCTTCTGTTTACCACCGTTGAAGAAGTAAGCCGCTGCGGCCGCCGAAGATCCCACAGTGATTCGGTTCGGCGCCGCCGCCGCCGCCGGCTTGGTCGGTGCTGGAGTCGGCTTCGGTTTCGGTTTCGCCGCCGGCTTCGATTTCGTTTTCTCCGCCGGAGCCACAGTCGCCAGTAAGCTTTCGAGTTTACGTTTCACGTACAACGTATTCGACCCTGGTACGAGGCCTCTTCCCTTCGCCATAGTTTTATCGGCGTATTCCGGCTGGTCTCCTTTGGCCGAGTACACCACTTCGGGCATCAGGGGCAGATCATCGCATGCGGCCTGCTGTTCGGCCGGACGTTGGCGATTTTCAACGACTTTATATTTGCAGTCGTTACTCAATTTGTGACGTTTGATCGCGATGAAGAAATCGCTCAGATTGTACGTGTTTCGTACGTCGTCCATGATCACGTTTCGATCGAATTTCGTCAACTTGAACGCGTTCTCTTTGTTCGGTATACGATTGAAGGATTTCAAGTCTAAGCGCGAGAGGATTATTTTGAAGCTTTTCAAGTGTTTCTCGTACATGTGCCGACGGAATTCGTCGTCGGTGGCGAAGTCCTCTTTCGAGCATACGCGTTTGCACAGTCGATCGTCGTCGGCTAGCTCGTGCAGCTCGTCGTCGTCCTGTCTATTACTACTATTGTCGTTTTCACAAGTCATCTGTCAATCACATACATACCCAGGTTAATACACACGATTGCGCCCCGCGTTTAGTTTCCTTTCTTTTACACCTGTAACCAATAAAAGCGTACCATATTTTCAATTTTTTTTCAATTTATCATTATTAACGTTTTTATTTTTAACAAAAAAATTTTTTTCATTCTTTTTAAAAATATTTTAATTAAAATTTTCGAACGTCAACCTTTTTTTTTTAATCTCTTTGTAACCGTGTCCGCAAAAATTATTTTTAGTCATTTTTTTTTACAACTTCGTGAGATATATTTCAATTTTTTGCGTACAAGGTTTACACGTCAGATTCGTCGACATTCGTATTAAAAAAAATTAAAAAAGGTCTTAAAAATATTACAAATTAAAAAAAAAAGTAAATAAAATTCTAATACGTAACATCAGGGACGCGAATTTCGTTAGGTTTTCCATTTTGCATGCCAACTGTTCTCATGTATCGAACACGATCGCACGAAATTTACATCACCAATTTGGACAGCAACTGGCCGAAATTTTTTCATTCAGGGCGTTGTGGTCGGTATTTCGCAAAATTAATAACGCACCCACCCGCGTAAAATTATCGTTAATAGTCCAAAAAATAATTCTCCAAACACAGTTAAAGGTACTGCAGTGTAAAAGAAAGGAAATTTTTTCTATGCTTTAAATAATTTCAAAGGAAAAATACCATCTAGACAGCCTAATAATGAAAGAAGAATCATCAGTAATGAGTATTCGTTCTAGAAAAATGGACAGAACATCATCCTGCTGTAGCGAAATATTCGAAAAATCCTACAATCATCGATAACTTCGTCCGAAAAAAAGAACAGAACAGAATCGGACGATAATCGACACGATGTATTTACTTCGTAATTTCTACAATTTTTTTTTTCATGTCATTTGATGCAGCTTGTGAAACGGATTCAGTACAAATTCTGCTATTAGTAGTATTGTCGCAAAAGTAACTTTTGTTCCATTACATTGTCAAAAGAAATTTTACAACTGAATCTTAATCTCGAGTTCATACAACTTTTGATAGAAAAATGTTTTCAATAGGATCCCTTCAATTTTGAATAATGCGAAGATGCTCAATATTCAAAAGCGGAGGAGAGGGGGCCCAATTGATTTTTTATACCCAAAATTATTCTTAGGATTTTTATCTACGAATTTTGATTCAAATTTTTTTCAACTGGACCCCTCTTTCCCCTCCAATTTTAATTATCAAGAATCTATGTGGTATCAGGCATCATTGGAGGGGAGGGGGAGTGTTAAATTAAAAAATTTGCCACGACAAATTATTTCTAGGACTTCAATCTATGACTTTTGTTTGAAGAATTTTTTCATTGAACCGCTCCCTCTCTTCCAATTCTGCATAATTGAGCGCAGATACTCAATATTCAAAATTCGGGGGAAGGGAGGGGTTCAAATGGAAAAGTTGTAGAGACCAAAATTATTCCTAGGATTTCCACCTACAACTTTTACTCAAACATTTTTTCAATATGACCCCCCCCCCCTCCCCTAAAATTCGACATAAATAATACTACGTAGATACGATATTCAAAATTGGGGGAAAGGGAGGGGTCCAAATGAAAAATTTGTAGAGACCAAAATTATTCCTAGGATTTCCACCTACAACTTTCGTTTGAAAATTTTTTCAATACCACCCCTCCCTTCCCTAAAATTCGACATAATACTACGTAGGTACTTGATATTCAAAATTCGCGGGAAGGGAGGGGTTCAAATGGAAAATTTGTAGAGACCAAAATTATTCCTAGGATTTCCACCTACAACTTTCGTTTGAAAATTTTTTCAATACGACCCCTCTCTCCCCTAAAATTCGACATAATACTACGTAAATACTTGATATTCCAAATTGGGGGAAGGGAGGGGTCCAAATGAAAAATTTGTCAAGAGTAAAATTATTCCTAGGATTTCCACCGACAACTTTTACTTGAAAATGTTTTCAATACCACCCCTCCCTCCCCTAAAATTCGACATAATACTACGTAGGTACTTGATATTCCAAATTGGGGGGAAGGGAGGGGTCCAAATAAAAAATTTGTAAAGATTAAAATTATTCCTAGGATTTCAATCTACAACTTTCGTTTGAAAATTTTTTCAATTGTACCCCTCTCTCCCCTCTAATTTTGAATATCAAAGTATCTGCAAAATTGGTAGAAAAGGTGTTGTCCAATCGAAAATTCTCTAATAACCAAAATTATTCCAATGATCTCAATCTACAAATTTTGTTTGAAAAATTTCTTAATTGGGGCCTTATCAACGGATATAAGAGAGTTCCAAGAACAAGAGGCGGACCCTCAAAGAAATGGCATATCGACTAATTGTTTCCCTAACGAACTCTAGATTAAGATTCAGTCATAAAATCACATTCATCAATTTAATCGCACGAAAGCTACTCATTTTTTCTTGGTACGTATAAATCGTATTCCATAAAAAGAAAAATTCAATTCAAACCAACGTAGAATTTTTATTACATTTCATTTTAACAAATTTTCAAACCGTTGTTTTCGTCGTCTAAAAATTTTCAGCGCTTTCGATAATTTTCTATACACGATTCGTTGATTTTTACGCCAACACAGAGTTTACCTACTCTTTCTGACAGGGATCGAACGCGATAAATTCAAATTTTCGAATAATTTTCGTCGTACATATAAAATCATAAAAGCTTTGTAGTTCGTTTCATTCAGTTGCTGCGTAATCAGGATGAACGAATCAGACCACTAATAATTTCGTCGATAGAACTAGAAGAAAATAGTTTGAAAATACCCAAACCTCGACAACATAAAACCATCTAACCGTATACGAAGCCTAATCGAATTTTCAGCACCAAACAAAATGGAAATGTCACCGATGATCAAAAAAATGACGTATATCAGATTTGAAAATCTCATAAACTCACTTTTTTACTGCTGGTTACAGTTTTGGTAATGGTAGCCGCGTTCGATTCTTTATTACTTGGTCTGGACGATCGAACCGGTTGCGGAATAATGGTAATTTCGTCGTTGATTTTCAACGGTTTCAATAACGAATCATTCTGTAAAACGAAACAAAAATACGCAATTAGGCGAAATTAGAGTCTCGCAAGTTCGAACTAAAATCGAAATTCGAACGCAAACCAACCTGAGACGAACTAGGTCCCGATGGAGGTTTCTTCGACGTATCCATGGCTCGTTTAGCGACCACACTATGAGCGGAATATACGTGACTTTCGAACTGCTTGTACATGCCGAAGGTGGCCGTACACACGGTGCATTTGTAAGACAGATGGGCCGGTTTCAGCGCCATTTGATGATCGCGAGCTACGTGATTGAGCAGCTTCCATTGATAGACGCGACCGCAGACCGGGCATCGGCCGCCATCTTTGCCCTTGTTGGCTGCCTCTTGCATGCTGGAAGTGACCAAGCCGTGGGCTCCGAGTAAGTGACGTTCTAAGCCTTGGTCGGTGAAGAATCGCTCTTGGCATTTTTGACAATTCAACGGCGGTCGGTTGTAGATCATTTTAGGATGTATTTTAACCTTATGTATCCACTGCATGTGGTTTCGTAATTGTTCCAAATCCTGCGCAATAAAGGACAAAACAAAACGTAAATTAGATCGAGAGCTAGACGTACTCAGTGGCGTATACAGGATGAAATCATGGGATGGGTTCAAATTTTGTTTTCTAGAGTGGTTATTATGAAATAAAATTTTTAATTTTCATACTAATAACAAAAAATGCATTTTTCAACATTTTTAGATTTCAATTTTTAAAAATCAAAAAAATCTCTAAACGGTCGAAAAAATTACACTGTTTCTATTCGTGAGAATTCAAAGAAAAACCTCAAAAATTAAAAAAAAATCAATAGGTATGTTGAAGAATTTGAATGGAACTAACTTATTTGAAAATTTATCACAATTAATAATTGATAAGAAAAATTTTGGAATGGTAAAATTAAAAAAATCTAGTTTTGAAAACTAGAAAAAATCTCTTTTGAAAAAAATTCAAAAAAAATCATCTTAATTTTTTTTCAAGGTAACAAACATCGTTTTTGAAAATTCAAGAGAAAATGATCTCTAAAAATTGAAGAAAGTCCATTAATAAAATAATAAAATACTTATTAAAAAAATCACCCAATTTTTATTTTTGAAAATTCTTTTATGAAAAATCTAATTTTGTTATTGAAAATTAAGAAAAGTTAGGTAGGTCTAATAGGTATCATTAAAAATTATTGGGAAAAATTCAATTTTTTTGAAAATCAAAAAAAATTTTAAACAGAAAGGGAAAAATTAACCTTGAAAAATTGAAATAAAATGATCAAAAAAATTTATACAGTTTCTCTTTGTGAAAATTCCTTCCTAAAAATTGAAAAAAATCAATAATTATGTTGAAGTATTTGAATAATTAATTTTTTTGAAAATTCATCATGCTTGAAAATTAATAAGTAAAATTTTAGAATTGTAAAATTTAAAAAAAATCTAGTTTTGAAAATTAGAAAAAAATCACCTCTACAAAAAATTGGAAAAAATCCTTATTGAATTTTTTTTTTAAATAACAAAAATATCATTTTTGAAAATTCAAGAGAAAAATGAACTCTGAAAATTAAAAAAAAAATCATTCTTGAGAAAATTGAAAAATCTTATTACGTATTTGAAAATTCAAGAAAAATCATGTATAACCTAAAAAATTAGAAAAATTCATTCTTAAAAAATAAAACACCTATTTAAAAAAATTATCCAATTTTTATTTTTAAAAATTTACGAAAAATTATTACAAAAATTGAAAAATTTGATCAATCTCATTTTATGAAAATTCATTGCGACTAAAAACTTGGAAAATTTTGAAAAATCTCATTTTTGAAAAATTAAAGAAAAATTAGGGATGCATTTTGAGAATTTTTCACAATTTTAGAAAATTTTTTGAAAAATATGTATGCAAGGTTTTAGAGGTATTTTAAAGTTTTTTTTTATGCATAATGGGAGGGGTTTGAACCCAAAAATCCTCCCCTTCAATACGCCACTTCACGGACTCGCGTAAGAAAACGTATAATATCGAGCAACGACATCGTACCTTGATGTAACCGTCGCAGATTTCGCACACGACGAAATTACCAGCGTTCTTATTACCGCCAGCTACGGCGTTCATTGGTTTTCCAGCGCCGGATTTCGCATTATTGGACGAGTTATTCGAGGTAGACTGCCTGGGCAACGGAGTAATCGAGATACTGGGCTGATTCAGGAGCTTAGCAGCTGCCAAATTTTGCTGCGCCGATTGCGAATTTTTACTCTGAGTCTGAAACAAAAAATCGTGTTAGAATACGCTCTCTCGAGTTCGATGCTTGGTAAATGACTCGAAAAAAGTCACCTGATATATTTGAGCACCGGATAGATGGTAACCTTGAGGTAATAATACCGGCGTTTGCGAGTTCGATCCTCCTGTGGCTCTAAACATCATACCTAGAAAAGAGAACAGACGTTGTTTAGATAAAAGAGTTGGTTGATCGTCGACTCGAGTATCGTTGGCGGAAAAATTCTCACTATTAGAAGTTGGCATCGAAATCGGAGGTCTCTGTTGAAAGTTGGGTTGGTTAGCAGCGGCGTTTGGAAATCTGTTGAGGAAGGCGTTGGCGACGTTGGGCCTTTTGTTGGCGACGTTCAGCATGTTATGTTTCATATTCGTGGTAGTCGGCATTAATTTAGGTAACAGAGTATTCTGCGGCACTTGTTTCAGACCGGACATGGCCGCTTGATAGACCGCGTTGCCGGGACTCATCGAAGGTGGTCGGTTTCTCGTCACTCGCGGTATTTTCGCAGGAGGCTCCCAATCTAGCGGTGGTTCCTGAAACAATAAAAAAACGACACGTTGGAGATATTTTTCAGGAGATTCGAAAACGAAAAAAAAAAAGAAAAAACAAAACTTTACCTGGTTTCTTTCTGGACGGTATTTCTTCGAGCACGATATCAGATGCCGGGTTAGTTTACCTTTTTGGTTATCTTCGAATGGGCAATTAGGGCACTGATGGAAGGCCGGAGCTCTTTCCAGTCGACCTCTGATATTATGTTCGGCTTCCATATGGAACAATATGTCATGGGGGCTTCGTACCTCTAGCGGGCAGAAATTACATCTGTACGTGTAATTCTTCATATGCGGCGTTTCCAGATGATGCGCCATCACGAGCAGCGATTCCGTCTTGAAGCTACACAATTCGCACTTTTTCAGCTCCAATTTGAACGGATCGTTATTCTCCTTGCTCGACTCGAGCGTTTTGGTCAATTCGTCGATGGCCGAATGAACGTCTTGCGAGCACTTGTTACCTTCTTTGTCGCGTTTACGTTTCTGCGACCGCAGCAGATCGGTTTGCACGTGTTCTTGTACCAAATTCAAGCCTATTTGCATGAAAAATTTGCCCAAAGGGTTATCGAAATAGGAAGCGGGTTTCTTGGGATCGTCGGTGCCGGTCGTCGGCCCAGCTGTGATCTTCTTTTCGATTTCTTTCACAGCGTTTACTGGCGAATCGATTTCCATCTTTTTGACGATATTATTCGTTATAGTTTCGGGTTCGACGGTGGCCGCCGATGGTTTGGCTGGCGCTGCTGCGGCGGCTTCTTGATCTTCGCCGTCAACTTCCATAGGTTCGGGCTCGCCTTCCTTGGCTGGGTCTTTTTTATCGGTCGATTTATCCTGTTCTTTGGTTTGATTATCGGCCGTCTGCTCGCCATCTTTATCGGACTGTTTGGAATGGTCGCCGGGCGCGTCTTCTTTACTGGTATCCGCTTCTTTGTCAGTTTTATCGTTGGACGATGCTGCAACGGCGTCGTCGTTAGATGTACTCTTCTCTTCGCTATCGCTTTGAGCAGCCTTTTCGGCGTTTTCTTTCGCTTCGGCGAGTTCTTGTTGCTCTCGTTTTTCAGCTTCTTCGGCGGCCGCTGCCTTCAGATCGGTTTCGATCTTTTCGATATGTTCTTTAAGCGATTTCATCGGCGGTTTTTCGTATACGTAAGGTACGATAAAGGAAGGCGCTTCGACCACGAACATGTCATCCGTCAAGGAAGGTAAAATTACCGGAGGTTGTTTATTCGTAGGCTGAGTCGAGGCGACCGTCGTGATGGTGGTCGCCGATAACGTGCTGGACGCAGTCGACGGGTGTGGTACCGCCGTAACAGAGGTCGACGGTGCCCCTACGACAATCGGTTTAATCGCCGGAGGCGGATTTTTATACTGCGAGTACATTCCTTGGGCTGGTAAACCGATCGGTATGACGGAGAAGGCGGACGATGACGGCGTCGAGCCTCTGGTAGCGTTGGCGAAAGCTCCGGCCGGTATCGGTAACGAGACCGGGATCGGAGTCGACGACGAAGACGAATGCAGCATCGAATTGGAACCGGCGTGCTGAGATACCGGTATCGGGCCTCGACCCGATAATATCGAATTCGTGTCTATTATCACTAACGTCGGCTCCTTTTTATTGGAACGAGAAGCTTTGGTATTCGAGGCGAATTCCACCAAACCTTTGGTGTCGCTGACGACGATCGTCTTGTTACGCATCTTGGCGCCGGCCGAAGGCGCATGTCTGTTCGAATCTTCGGCCAACGGATCGGTCGGCGTGATTTCTTCGATTTCGTCGTCTCCGCTACTGCCAGTTATTCGCTTTTTAGTAGTAGGTATGATGGAAACGCTATCGCTGCCGCTGCTTTCGAATTCGACGCCTTCTTTTTCGGTGTAGCATTTCTGCTGCTTGTTCAGGTTTCGACTACTTCTACGAGGTGTTATGTTGACAATCGACATCGACGGCTTCTTTGACGATTTTTTACTTTTATCCGGAGTACTGCTAATGGAGATCACTTCGTCGTCTTCGTTCGCCTCGTCATCTTCGTCGGCGCCGTTCGCGTTCATTTTCTTCTCAGCGTCGGAGACGACGAGCGACGAATCGTTGGATCGTTTACTTAAATCGGTCGCTACGTTATCGCCGTCGTTTTTAGCACCATGGTCTACGACGATACTAATACTACACGAGCTGGATTGACTATTTACAATACTATTCGAAGGACTGTCTACTACTTTGGTGATGGACAAATCGGCTACGTCGTCGTTAGTTTTCGAATTCGATTGCCGCCTCGATTCAGCCTTATCACTATCACAATTGTCGCCGGCGCCATCGATTACGCGATCGTTCGTTTCGGACGACGGCGTATTCTTTGAAGTCACCTCGCACACGAGCTTCTTAGTTACCGCGCCGGGCGGAGACTGCGATTCGTCGCAATTGTCATTTTGGTTGCTGCTGTTTTCGCTGGTTTCGTCGTCGTTTTCGCCCGACGCTTTCAGGCGACCGTTGGCTACTGCTGCCGCAGACTTTAGGCTGTTTTGTTGTTCGTGTAATTTACTAGGTAAGCCGCCGTCCACGTCGTTGGTACAGTCTAGTTTTTTAATAGTCGACGAGCACAGCTTGTCTTTCGACGAAATCGGCTCGTGCTGGTCATTGTCTATTTGAAGCGAAGGCGAGTTCGCGGTAATACTTGATGCGTCGTCGCACGCGTCACCGTTCAGTTTTATCGCAACTGTAAACAAAAAAGAAGAAAAGCGTAAGTATCAAGAATGTATGAAAATTATAAGTGGTGATAGAAAAAAATTGATCAAAATTTGGTCTCGAGAATCTATCTACTGAAAAAGTGAAATTGACAAATGACCTATTTCAGATAGGAGCAAAGCAAGTATCACGAGTACAGTCGTGAACAGTTCTGACCCCCCTCCTTCCCCTCTGAACAAATTTTATTTTGAAACTGGTAATGTAGAACACTATAGTCTAGTTTACTCATTTTTTTTTTTTTACACGGATGTAGATCATTGTTGTTGAATTTTACGAAGTTCAATACAACATAGTTACCTGATATTCAAAATTGGAGGGAGGGAGAGGCCCAATCGAAATTTTTATAATGACCAAAATTATTCCTTGGACTTCGAGAGAGCGGGGGGGTCCAATTCAAAAAATTTTCAAACAAAAGTTGTAGCTAAGAGTCTTAGAAATAATTTTGGTGATTACAAAATTTTCGATTGGACTATAGATACTGGACCTAACCAAGATACCCAACTCGCCGCCATATTGGCCTGAATTATTGAGTTATTCCAATTTATCCCGTTGGGTGCAGATGAGCGCGCTGTTCTCATTTTTTCAAGTGATAAAAATAATAAACGTTACATGTGATTTGAATTATTTGATTTCTTTCTGTTATTTAGTGTGAAAATTTTTCATTTAAATTGCAATAAATAAAACTAATTTCAATTTTTATTGTGTTTTGAACGTTTTAGTAACATTCAGTGCAGTACAGTGTACGTGTAGATAAATTTTCCTCATACTTAATTAGTAATCTTGAATGTTTTTTGAAAGTCAAATCAGAATCAGATACTTATAACTACCTAGAAATACTTTAGGAAATTCAAAAAATGATCACGTATTACTCTATTGTATCTTTTTCGCATAAAAAAATTACATTCAGGTATCAACAAACATTTTCCTTCAAATTCTTCGCGTTATACTACTCTGAATATTTTTAAATAATCATTTAAAAAAATTATTTCGCCTCTCATGACACAATGTTGGAATATATCAGTTATTAAAATGCAACTCTTTAAATGATATCTTGGACTTCAGGAGTTTGTTTTTATAAAAATTCGACTGCAGCGCCATCATCTGCACCCAACGGGATAAATTGGAATAACTCAGGAATCCGGCAGGGTACGCGGGACCCTCCTACCCGGAGTTGGGTATCTTGGTTAGGTCCAGTATCTATAGATTGGACCCACCTCTCCTCTCCTCTACAATTTTGCATAATATGACTCAGCTACTTATATTATTTAAAACTAGTAAAGCCAAGAGGCCAATTGAAAAAAATTTCAAATAAAAGTTATAGCTTTGAGTTTTAGAAATAATTTTGGTTATTACAAAAATTTCGATTGGACTTCTCTTTCCCCTCCAATTTTGAATACCAAGTATCAATGTAGTATATTAGACTTGATAAAACTCAACAAAAACCATCCAAATCCACGTGAACAAATTGAATAAACCAGACACTAGTTTGTAGCAATGACTTACTTATCGCTGAGTTTAATTCGATGCATGGTATTGTAATCAAAATCGAATTTCATCAAATGAAGGGTCTACAGGTAGGGAAATTTGGTGAATTTTAGGCCCTGTATGCGCGTCGCATTTCTTATATTTGAAAATTTTTTCAATTGTACCTCTGATTTTCCATTGATTTTGCGTAACACTCCGAAAATATCAATTAAAAATTTGAGGGGTAAGAAAGGAAGAAGCAAATTGAAAAAATTTTCAAATAAAAAGTTGTAGCATAAGATCCTAAAAATAATTTTGATTATTACAAAAATCTCGATTGGACCCCCTTCTCCCCTCCAATTTTGAATATTAACTGTCTATGTAGTATTGGACTTGGTAAAATTTGACAACAACGATATTCAACCGTGTAAACAAATAGAGTAAATTAGACACTAATGTTATGTAGAACTTTGGCCATTTTTTTTTTTTTTTTTTTTTTTTTTCAATAGTAGGATGTGTAGAAATCTTCCTAAAGTCGATAAGTCAAAATCAGTATCGTCTTCATCTCGAAAATTCAACGAGGGTTATTATTTATTCCTTATTCTTCGATTAAAATTATTTTCAATTTATTGCGAGAAACTTCATTACCATTTCCATCGTCAACTTCGCCATTGCTGCTGCTAAATTCGTTCATAACATCTGCCATCGTCTATCTGCAAATAAAACGAAGAATATTTCATTACATAACGAATATTTTTCATACTTGGTTATACGATTAGAATAAATTAATATAACAAAACTCGGCTAATTATATCAGTCGGGTATTGGGTAAGGCTTGAGAAGGTGTTATTACTTCGTGAGATGGAAACCTATCTATATTGTGCTCAAAATTTATGGGTGTTGTTATTTCCACCAGCCTGAGTGAGTAGTTGCTCGGATTTGTAGTGAACATGAACGAAATTGCTCACACTTCCTACTTCCATCAATTCAGATTCCGGACTTGGTAAATTTCTTTCAATTAACATGTAATTTATTCGAAATTGAAGGGGAGGGATGGCTCCAATCGAAATTTTTGTAAGAATTAAAATTATTTCCAAGATTTCAAGCTACAAGTTTTGTTTGAAAATTTTTTCAATCGGACCTCTATCTTCAAACTTTTTCAATAATATATCAGTGTCCAAGCCATCATGCAAAATTGGAGGGGAGGGAAAGGGTCTAATAGAAAATTTTATGACAAAAATTTTTTTTTTGGACCTCGATCTACAACTTTTGTTTGAAAAAATTTTCAATTGGACCCCTTCGCCAAATTTTGAAAAAGTATCTACCTGATATTATGTGAAATTTGAGGAAAGGGAGAGATCCAATCGAAATTTTTATAATGACCAAAATTATTTTTAGGATCTTGCTCTACAACTTTTATTTGAAATTTTTTATAATCGGTACCTTCCTCGCTTATTTATCTGGGATTTTTAATTAATAGCTTCGAAGTTTTCTGCAAAATCAGTTGGGAGGGGGGGGGGGGGTCCAATTGAAAAAAAACTTCAAACAAAAGTTATAGCTTGAAGACCTAGGAATAATTTTGGATATTACAAAAATTTTGATTGGATCCCTCCTTCCACTCCAATTTTGAATAAAATAAATGTCAATCGAAACTTGAAAGAAATATTCCAAGTCCAGAGATTCAGTTGATTCATTTCTATGAACTTCACACTCAGGCTGGTGGAAATAACAACACCCAAAATGGGTCATCTCGAGACTCGAGTGCATTTATTCAAGATCCCATTATAATAAAATATTTTAGTAAAAAATGTAATAAAACGAAGAAAATTAAAAATTTAAACAAAGTTGATGGAAACAGGAGGAAAAATGCCAACTCCCCCAACGGCAACGTCCCGGCCTACTTCCTCATACCTGCAGTTTTTTTTTCAAACGCCGCCGCGTTTTAATAACACGCCGCACCGGTAGAGGGCGCCTCCGATGGAACCAATCACCTCTGTGCTTTTCCACCAGGCTTTAAAAATTACCTCGCTGCTATGCAACGCGTTACGCAATTTACAAAAGGAATTTTCCAAGAAAATGAAAATATTGCGAAAATTCAATCGTAAAAACATACGAAATGGGAATTCTAATAAATAAAACAACCCCTCCGATGTAAAACCTTTCAAATAAAAGTAAATTTATCCTAAACCTAACGCTATTTATCAAGTTAGTAACTCGATGAAAATTGAGGTTGCTCATTCAAAGGTAAGGTCATAATATTCCATTTTACAGTTCGTATAGTTTCGTTTCGAGATATTTTTTCGATTTAGAAATACGAATATTCGTCTGCTGTTACGCGTACACAGACAACAAAATACAAATACGTCACTGATAGTTTGGATTCGATGTATCGTCATCGGCGAGTGGAACTACTTACACGAGTATTTGTGTCGAAAGCCCAAGGTAAGATGAGTCACAATAACGAGTAAAAGATTGCAATACTGAATCCATTCGCTAGGATAACATTTAAAAACGATGATTTTGGTTCGTGCTACAGCATCGATGATGATAAACACACAACAAGATGCTAACAGATTTCACTCGCGATCATCGAACTACGCACTTGAGTACTGAGTATTTGGCGAGTAAAACATTCAAAATGATGAGACGAGTCACACGTAACAAGAGCAAGAGCGGAATGCACTTTGCACATCGTCATTCACCAACAACAACAACAACAACAACATCGAAAACAACCGAAACAACAGCAGCACCAAAAGATACGACAACAAAAGGCGAAATTTTCGCTCATCTCCGAAATCTTACAAGCTCAAGCTCGATTGGGCCAGATTTGAGAAAACACACGTCGTTATTTCGGCGATATTAATAATAAACTAGCATCGCACATGTACTCGTACTGCGAGGCAAGTTGAAATACTCATTATCAAGCCAAACGAAAGACGAATCGCTATGGATACGGTCGCGCACTGCACTATGGCTCGTTATCATTCAAATTAGTAATAAATTTAGGTACTATGTACTCGACGACACGACACGACACTTGGCGCGGATAAAAAAGGAATACTAAATAAATTTCCGATTAATTTTTGCATTTTGCAGTTTGTTTCTGCCTACTGAACTGAAGAGAGAGATGAAAAAAAAAACAACGGTAAACGTAAACGTTGAGCTTAGTATCCAAGGACAAACGCAATAGCAAAGTATAAAGTAATATTATGTACTAGTACAACACTACGATAGAGATAGAGTGGAGCAGGCGACGTCATAACCGCTTCGCGCAAACCCTTACTAAGGAACGTTGTGGCTGTACGGTACGCTGCCAGTGCGAGCGAGCAGCGAGCGGGAAACAGCAGAGCAGCGACGGCGGCGGCGGCGGCGGCGGTGGTGGGTCACACAGTGTGGCAACTACAACTACACACTCAACGTCGTCATCGTAGTTACTCACACACATACACACCCATACACCAACACTCAGCAAAATATCCAAGATGGCGATCGGTCATGTGATAGGAGAGGTGATTGCTGGCGGCATACAGGGGGGAGAGAGTGACGAAAGAGGATGCGTAACACAAAAACGAAAAAATATTATAAAAAATTATCCCATAGTAGGTACTTTCCCACCGGTAGAGAAGAAAAAAAAGATTGCCCCCGTCGATATATGTATATTTTCGACAGAGTATCCAGATGAGTATGGAGGTATTAATCGACCCCGAAGTAAATATCGCGACTTTTTCGAGTTGAACTCGAAAGTTCGTCAAATAGGTAGGTATAGGTACCTGCCTACCTATCGAGCTTGATGGTAGACCTAAACTTGGCTGCACCTTATAATAGAAATTTTTTCGTGTTGAAAGTTTCTCCCAATAGGTACATAGAAATATATAGATATACGTAGGTATCTACATATTTCTTTATCGAGTACTGTACACCTGAACTTGGCTGCATCTTGTAGAAATAAAATAGAGAATTTTCCGAGTTGATAGCCTTTCAGGTAGGTATAGGTATTCAATTACCTATCGAGCACAGTTCACCTTAACTTAGCTGGACCTTAATATACAAATGTTTATGAGTTGAAAGTTTCTCACAATACGTATTCGTAGATATAGGTATTATATTGTATATATATCGAGTACTGTAGACCTAAACTTGGCTACACCTTGTAGATATAATATGTAGAGAATTTTTTGAGTCAAAAGCAGGGGAGTGGCTAAATCCACAACAAGTAATCACCAAAATGAACGAACGAGAATTCATCTTAACATATTCTTGTTCTTTGAAAACTAATTGTTTTCGTGGTCGTGTTTGTCATTGCAAAGTGAACTTTGTCCAAATTGATTTTTAATCCAATTTTAATTTTTCATAAACGATTTTCTCAAATTTTTCATCGAGATTTTTTCGCCAAGTTCAATAAAATTTAATAAAATATTTAAAATTTTTCCAAGTTTTCTATTCTTCAAATTTTTCATTTTTTTTGTTTGAAATTTTAATTGTATTTTTGAAAAAAATTTCTTGAAGAAATTATTCATCACTCATCAATAATTTATTCTTATTTTTTCCTCAAATTAAATTTTTGATTAAATTTTTTCTGTTTGTCGTTTTAAAATTAAAACTCATTTTTTAAAAAAAATATATGTATTGTGTATTTTTCCATTTTTTCATTCAAACTTGCCAATAATTTTTTCATCAAAATGCTACTGATCTTCATCATATTTTTTCAAATTCACTTTTTGAAATTTTTTTATTATATTGTTAATTAAATTTAAATTAAATTTCCATTTAGATTTTTAAACATTTTTCATAGAATTTTCTCATCAAAAAATGCTTCTAAATCTCTACCATACTTTTTCAAATTTTTCTTTTGAAATTTCTTTCAAGTGAATTTTTTATCAAGTTTTTTTTTCCGAAATTTTTCCCGACTTTTTTAATTCTATTTTTTCAAGAAAATTGTTCATAACCCCCCCCCCCCCCCCATTTTCTAATAAAATTGTCAATTGATTTCATTCTCCAATTGGTCATCAAAATGTTTCTATTTCATCTCCCAACTGGCAACCTGATTTCTCATTCGAATTTTTCCAATAATTTTCATCACATCATCACCATTTGTCTTGTCTTCTAGTTCTAATTGAGGAATTTCTAAATTTTTTCAAGTAAATTCCAATTTTTCTTCAAATTTACTAAACTTTTGATATTCAAAATTGAGTAAGTAGCTAACGCTAAGGTACTTAACTACTAACTTACTGACTTGTTGAAAAAAAAAATTGAAAAATTAAATAAAACATAAAAAATACCCAGAATGAAAAATATTTTGAGTATTTTGTGAAAGAATAAATTTGTTTTAAATAAAACATCAAAGTTTTCAGAGAAAAAATTTGTTTGAAAAAAAAACTAGTACAATAAAGAAGATGAATAAAAAAGAACGACATCGCCCTTACAATGTGATTACTTATTGTGGATTTAGCCACTCCCCAAAAGGAGTACTAGAAAATTGAAATGCTATTAGTTCCAGTTCTAAAATTTACCTATTTTGTTCTAATTTTGTTCCAGATTCAGTTCTCTATTTTTTTTTTTTTTTTTTTTTTTTTTTTTTTTTTATTACAAAAATTATATTATTTTACTAAGAATTATTGCAAGAATGAGTTTTGAGATTTTTTTTTTACATTTTTATGATTTTATGACCAAAAAATGGAAAAAAGGTAACGAAATTCCGACACAATTGGGTTAGGCTTGGGTTTGATTAGATTGAGAGATTTGGCGGTATTTTGTCCATTCTGAACTTGGATTTTTTTTTAAATTGACGATTTTTAGACATTTTATAGCAGACATTATAAAATTTGGAAAAATTCTTCAAAATTTGATGATTTTCAGTCATTTTTCATTTTAGATACTGCGTATTGATGACTAAAAAAAAAATTATATCAATTAAATTTTTATCGTGCAGTTTTTTTTTCTGAGATTGGATTATTTTTAGATATTTTGCAAGACAGTCTGATAATTGTAAAAATTTTAGAAAAAAATTGATCGACTCATTTTTTTCAAATTTTTACATTTTTATGAAAATTAGGTTAGGTGTAAAACGAAAGACTTTTTAATGCTTTTTAGACATTAAAAAAAAATTATAATTTGATGACTTTATTTAAGATAATATTTCATTTTGTCAAACATTGAGAAATTTTTTTAAATAATTTTTTTTAAAATTTTTTACTTATTTATATGGAATCTTTTTTCTTCAAATTTTCAATTTTTTGTTATTTTGAATAATTATTTAATTATCATATTTCCATGAATTTTGTTTTTATTTTTAAATTTTTTTATTTTATTAATTTTTTTACAAAAATTGAATTATTTTACGAAAAATTATTACTTGAGATTTTTTTTTACATTTTTATGATGTTATGACCAAAAAATGGAAAAAAGGTAACAAAATTCCGATACAATTGGGTTAGGCTTCGGTTTGGTTAGGTTGAGACATTTTTTTTGCCCCTTCTGAACATGGATTTTTTTTAAATTGACGATTTTTAGACATTTTATAAACATTATAGACCTTGGAAAAACTCTTCAAAATTTGACGATTTTCAGTCATTTTTCATTTTAGATACTACCTATTGGTCGACCAAAAAAAATTATAGGTATCAATTAAATTTTCATCGTGCAGTTTTTTTCCAAGATTGGATGATTTTTAGATATTTTGAAAGACAGCCTGATAATTGAAAAAATTTTAGAAAAAAATTGATCGACTTATTTTTTTCAATTTTTACCTTTTTATGAAAATTAGGTTAGGTTAGGTTAGGTGTAAAACGAAAGACTTTTTGGTATTTTTTATACATTAAAAAAAATTATAAATTTGATGAAATGATAACTTTATATTTCAAGAGATTTTATTTTGTCAAACATTGAGAAATTTTTTTACTCATTTTTATGATTATTTTTCTTCAAATTTTCAATTTTTTTTTCTTAGAGAAAATTCAAAGAAATAGTGGGGGGGGGGGGGCAAAAAAATTCCCAAATTTTTTCCCTATATTTTGTGGTAAATAGCTATTAAAAAAATTATGGAGGGAGAGAGGGGGCAAATGCCATTTGAACCTTCAGAGTTATCCCAAGACCCCTTTTTTTGTAACCGAAAACCCCCTAAAAAAATTTAACAATTTTTTCAAAAGAAGAACGTTTTTTCTATTTTTTTTTCATCCCAAAGTTTAAAAATTATTCTACATTTTTATTTATTTTAGGTACTATAAAAAAATAAAAAAAAATGATTCCCAAAAAATTGAAATTTTCCATTTCAGAAATTTTTTAAAAATTATTGTTTGAAAAAAATCCTAGTTAACGAATTTAAAGAAAATTTTCCACAGCAATTTTACAAAAATATCTTCACATAAGGAAATTCTATAACATTTTTTTTCTTCAAAAAAAAAAAAAAAAGAAGATTTTTGGATATTTTTTTATTCCAAAAAATTGAAATTTTTTCTCAAAAAAAAACAGACCCCCCCCCCCTCCACAAAGAAAATATATAAATATTTCATTTTTCAGAAAATTGAAAAAAAAAATCCATAAAAATTGAGATGCTATACTCTCAAGTCTGAAAAGTAATTTAACTTCAAAACAATTCAATTCCAAAACGATAAAATTCATATTTTTGATTTTTTACTTCAAAAAAATTGAGAATTATTCCAACGCCTATAAGGCTAGTGGCGTGAAAACATTTATTCCAAAAAAATAATTTTTTCATTCAATTCAATTTGTATTATTCCCAAAAAAAAATAGAGATTTCCATCCCACTCAAAAAAAAAATTCTTCCAAGAAAATTAATTTTCTTTTTCAGAGAAATCACAATAAGTACCTATTTTTTTTTTTTTTTTTTTTTTTTGAGAAGTGAAAAAATTTAAAATTTTACTTTTTAGCGAATTTGTAATTTTGCCCGGATAATTCATATCAAAAATTCTCGACTTCAAAGAGTAAAAGTCATTACTTTTCTTGACCTAGTAATTTTTTTTTTTGAAATAATCGTGATTTTTCCATGACTTTCATGACCGTTAGACACCCTGCGAGAGGGAGTCTAGGGTGCGAAGCGTCAAGTTTTTGAAATTATATTGTTAGAAAATCACTGCCATTGTGGTAAACTAGCCTCTAGGCTCTATTTCCTTCTTCATGCCATTCGTTGACGCTGAGCAGCTGATTGTCCCTTCCAATAAAATCTCGTAACATTTTTGTTTTGACATTTCAGTTTCAGTTCCAGTTTTTACGTTTTAGTTCCAAGTATATTCAGTTAGTTTCAGTTTCATTTTCCACCTCCAGTCGAAAGTTTCTCAGATAGGTAAGTATAGGTAAAAATGACATAATGGGTAATTTTCTGAGTCGAAACATTCTCAAATAGGTAAGTATAGGTACCAATCGAGTACCTCGACTTAAACATGGCTGCAATCAGAGAAACACCAAGAGATCCGAGAATTTATCAGCTGGCTTGCCATATTATCAAGTGAAACAAAATATGTATAGAATTTAGAGATACCTAATTTCCTATACCTTAAACCAAATCATTTTTTTTTGATAAAAATTAATCCATTCGTGTGTGAGGTTCGGCCATAGGTAAATGATAAAAATGAAACGTGCATACTTTACGACCATTATAAGAATATATTCGAGTTGGAGATTATTATCGCATGATACAACGTCGTCGTCGCAGCCGCAGCTGTTGCAGCACCGTTTTCATATTACAAATACTATATCATGCGGTATGAAGTACACGTTTCACACCATTGCATAGCGAGCAGTGAGCACCGAGTACCTACCTCGCAAGATAGGTACATCGGTATGTATGTTTGGCGAGGCATCGATCGTAGTAGCCTAGGACTAGATGCCCTCAAGAGGTAGCTCATGCTAGGTTCCGAGTTCGAAACCGGAGCCTCATTACCAAGCTGGACGTATCAGTATTCAATTCTTTCGTAAATTGATTTTCTCAACTCGTCTAAAAATTTCATTTTTCCAACGACTGTGCAGAGAATCGTATTTCCTTCGACGAGACACTTGATGCCAAATTTTCTTTATATATAAGTGGAGGCTATCTTCCTTACTACACGTTTTGGTTGACGTATAAATATTTCATAAATAAATGCTTCGCATCGAATTCCAATGGGTCTTGAACAGCTTCAGAGCTTGTCTGCGAATAAATGTCTGCGTCTGCCTCGTGTTAAATACACATCGCCATCAATCTTCGGGTTTTCATCAGACTAATCCACCACACACACACACACACACACACACACACAGCGTTATACTTCCGGCCAATAATACGAAAGACATTATTATACGTATATTCGTCATTCGAGATATAGAGCAGCATACGATAGCGTAGCATATACCCGCGTTATTATTCTTTATAGATAATCAAATGCACAGACGACGACGGCGGCGCAGCACATTGACCAATTAATCGTTTATTGTCCGACAACTCGACTAATGACTACAACGGTGGCAAAAAATTACCATTTTTAATAGGTAATTACATTTTTCGCATCATTTCCCTACATTTTATTCAGCGACAGTTCCAAAACAGTGACATCTTCCCAGATAGACACCGGAGGGAAATTATTTTTCCAGCAAATTTACGCTGTAAAATTTACTATACAGCTCGACGATCGACTAAGCCTAAGCCTAGGCTAAGAAAAATCAAATCAAGGGCGTGATGTGATTTTTTTCCTTCGCTTTCGCCACGTCACATGCCTACACACACCTGCTGCTGCGGTGGCTTTAGGCGTAACACGGTCGCCGCCGCGCAAAAATCCCCGGATCTGGCGACGCGTCCGCCGCCATCTTGAAAATCGATAAATTTCTTCATACGTACGTAGGTTGAGGTTGGGTAGGTAGATATAGTATAGCGATGCCTTAAAAATCGTACTACTCGTACTCGAAACTCGTATCGTACTCTGGTGCATGGTCCCGTTAGGCCACCACCTCTTTTACCGTACTCGAAAAAAAAAAAATCTCCAATTCCCAAAAAAAAGAATCGCAATTTGCCAAAAAATCTCCAAAGTGGAAATTTTTTTTGACTTTGGTAAATTTTCCCATTTTTAATTTTTTTTTTTTTCATTTTGCAACAAAATACTCAGATCATCGTAAAAAAAAATACGATATCATGCGGAGGAAAAATGCTCTAGGTACGCTGTGGGGGGGAGGTACCGGCCCGAGGGGGACGAAGGGAGAAAAATCAGTCGATGTGTTTTACGAACGACGATGCGAAAAGAGAAACGACGATTGGTCGAAACCATTTGTGAAACGGAGGGGCGGCATGTTTCGCGCTAAAGATACCACCACGCCGTGCAACGTCACTCCAAACGAAAGCACGGACGTAGCGGCGCGCCGTGCCGCAAAAGAGGAATCCACAATAAGAACAAGATACACAAAACGGAAGAGCGGAGAAGAAAAACACGCCTAAAGAACGACGACGACAACAATAACAGCAACAGCAACAACATCAACAGCAGCAACAGCAACAACAACAACAACATCATCATCATCAACAACAACATCGACGACCAGTGAATAAAACTTCGCGCGCGCCTGAACGCTCGTGCATGGGCTTTGGCGCGCCCGCCCGCTTCTCTACGACCGCTTTTCGAGAAATCCGCCGATTCCGATAACGCGCTCACCGTGTGGTGCAACTCCCTCCCTCCTCACCCAACCCAGCATGGCCTCCCCCTTCGTCGTTAAACACCGCACGTCACGGTACCTCAACGTCGACGACGGCAGCAGCAGGAGCCGCCGCCGACGCCACCAGTGTTACCAATATATACATATGATTAGTATACCTATCATCATCATCATCAGTACCATCGACCTCCTCTTCCTCTTCTTCATCAATATGATGATCATCGTGATCGTGAACATCGTCGACATTGTCATCGTAATGCAGACGTAGGCAATTTTACAAAAAAAATTACGTATTTATTGCCAAGTGCATCGATACGAAAAATATTTTGAAAAATTCGTATCTCGTACACCTTTCCACCGAGTACTCAGTACCTAGTACCTAGACCTACCTAAGTACCCAACAATGCACATACACACACATACGTACGCGAGCATACTCGAGTCCACACGCAATATGCACGTAAGAGGTATGTAGGTCGTACTGCACACACCTAGGTAGTAGTTATAGGTAACTAGATACGGGCCACTCCAGTTAAATAGGTAGATAGAACAGGTAAATGTATAGGTAAAGGTATGCGAACGACAGCAACTTTTTATATATTATTTTGTGCAAGTACAGGTCGTCATCATCAGAGCGCACATATGCAACACAACCCTTTGACGTTTCCTCTACCTCTGTACGCCCATTTCCGGCCAGCATCGTCCAAGAAAAGGAAAACTTAACGCCATCGAGTCGAGCAAGTAAAAGGAACATGGCTGGGCATCGTGGATATTATGCATCTTTTGGCAACTGCAACTCTGTACACTGTACACGCATGCAACGGTGAAATATTTCGGCATCGTTGACCTCGGCGAGGGCGAGGAGGAGGGGAGGGGGTAGGGTATAAAGGGCACATCCACCAAGTACTCGAAACAATGTTCGAAGTTCGATCGAATCGAGCTACAGTTCGAGCCTGATAATTTGTAGAGCACGCGACGACGCGACGCGAAGTAAACAAAATTGCTAACTTGTTCTAATTTACGACCATATTCAATTCGAAACGATGCTGGATGGTAAGTTAAAGGTATAAATAGAGGAAGATAACGCGACAGCCAGACACCGTACTGTCCTGGCCATGTGATGAGAAAAGTCACTCTCGACGACCAAAGGTGACACCTTTCAAGTTCCGAGACAATTCGATGGGGTTTTTGGGAAATTTTCTAGACCCTCCCCCTCTCAATCGTCTTAAATTGAAAATTAAACGACATCGGAATTGAAAGAAATAGAAAATTTGTAAGTGTTGGGTTGCCAGCTGCCACTTTTTCCAAATTTCTCGAATTCATTGGCCCATGAGAATAAGTATATGGAGGGAAGGAAAGAGGGTAGGAGGAAGGGGTTAACGAGGTAGGTAGGAAGAAAATGAGGAAAGAAGGGCAGCTATTCAAGTTTTTCGCACCAAAAATTTACTAGTGTCTAATTGTTTCAAATTCAATGCCAGTTTGTTGACATGGAAATGGATCGTTGCTGTTGAATTTCATCACTCAATATTCAAAACTGGAGGGGAGAGAAGAGGTCCAATCGAATTTTTAGTAATAACCAAAATTATTCCTATGACTTCAAGCTATATTTTTTCTTTGAAAATATTTTTAATTTGACCCCCACCCTCCCCACTGATTTTGACAACACTTCAGTTCAAAGATACGAAATTACAGCAGTGAAGGAGGAAGGGGCCAATTGAAAATTTTTTCGCAAAAATATTTCCAAAACTTCAAGCTACAACTTTTGTTTCAATTTTTTTTTCAATTGGACCCCCCCTCCCACACCGATTTTGCAAAACACTCCGAATATAATTAATTACAAATTGAGGAGTGAGGGAGGAAGGAAGGAGCCAATTGAAAAAATTTTCAATTTGAAGTTGTAGATCAAGATCCTAAAAATAATAATTTTGGTTATTATGAAAATTTCGATTGGATTCCTCCCTCTGCCCCGATATCACTTAACATCAGGTAGATAATTTTCCAAAATTGGGGGAGGGGTCCAATTGATATTTTTTTCAAACAAAAGTTGTAGATTGAGATCCTAGAAATAATTTTGGTTATTATAAAATTTTCGATTAGACCCTCCCTTCCCCTCAATTTCAACCAATATGACTTAGATACTTTTCGGATTTTAGGTTGATTTCAAATTTATATTCAACCTCAATTTTTTTCAATAATTAGTTAAATTTTTCACTTCATAAAAAAATTTTATTTTTAAGTTTTTCAATTTTTTTTTAAATTAAAAAAAATAATCAAAAATGGACGCAGAATTAAGTTTTTTTTTTTTTTTTGAAAATTGATGATTTTTTAAAATTCATTTTTATGAAAATGAAAAGAATCGTTTTTTTTTTTTTCATTTTTCATATGGATGTAAGTCATTTTTCAATTTTTCAAAAAAAATTCAGGTCATTGACGAGGAATCAATTTTTTTCAGAAAATGTAGGATGTAATTGAAGCAAAAATATTGTTATTGAAACGCAAAAACGCAATAGTAACGCTATAATAACGTTACTGAAATACTGATATTGACGAGTTTTACGCAGAAACGCAACAATAACGATATAAAACTTCATGATAACGTTATTGAAAATCGATTATTGGTGAGTTTGAACCAGAAGTGATGTTATTAAAACGCAGAAACGCAACAATAACACTATAAAAATTTATAATAACGTTTTAGGAACGCTACAATAACGTTATAAAAACTTCATAATAACGTTATTGGAAATCGGTTATTGTTGAGTTTGAACCAGAAGTAATGTTATTAAAACGCAGAAATACAACAATAACGCTATAAAAAATTAATAATTACGTTATTGAAAATACATTATTGGTGAGGTTTAACCAATAATGTAACGATAATTTTTTATGATACCGTTATTTGTGAGTTTCAACCAGACTTTAGTCAAAAACTCATAAAAGCAGTCACAATGACTTTACAGTAATGTTAAGGTGATACCACTTTTGATGAGATTCAACACACGTTACTGAAATACTTTTACGCAGAAACGTAACAATAACGCTATAATAACGTTATAGCAATTCAATTATTGGTAAGATTTAACCAAAAATGATAACTTTTTTTAAAATCAGAAACGCAACAATAACGCTATTATGACTTGATAGTAACGTTATTGAAAAACCATTATTGCTGAGTTTTAGACAGAAGCGCAACAATAAGGCTATAGCAACTTTATAGTAACGTTATTGAAATACTGTTACTGATGAGTTTAAACAGAAACACAACAATTACGGTATAGTAATATTATAGTAACGTTACTGAAATACTGTTATTGACGAGTTTTACGCAGAAACGGAACAATAACGCTATAATAACGTTATCAAAAATCGGTTATTGGTGAGATTTAACCAAAAATAATGTCATATGATAACGTTACGATTTTACAGTTAGAGTGACTTTAATCAGAGGACCAATTATTCTTGTAATTTTTTTGCCTAAAGTGTTTTCTGGCACATTTTTGTAAATCAAAGTAGCATTGATAAAAAATAAAAAGTATACATTTTTTTTAAGTGACTGAAAATTTTATAAGCGGCGCTTTTTTGAAGCTCAAAGTTGCATTGTAAAGTAAGGAATCATTTTAAGAAATCCGTTTTTTGGATATTTTAAAACAAAAAAAAAAACATAACATTCTAGAATTATAGATAAAAAATTTCAGCAAACAAAAATTTTTGAAAAGTGGAAAAAATTTATAAATTATGAATTTTTTAAACAAAAGCTCTTAGAGTGGACTCCACCATCTAGAAAAAAATTTTGATGAGCAATTTTTTCAAAAAAATTGAATTTTTAAAAAAATGTGTAATTCATCACATCAAGTAAGTTGGGGTAACTGGGACACGTTTTCACAACTCTTGAAAATCTTCAATTAAAAAACCCTCGGTAGTGAAGAAAGCATTAAATCTACAAATGAGACATGTAGAGGAGTGTCATAAAGGTACCTCACTTTTTGGATTTTGAGGATGAAGCACATACCTGAGCTGAGGAATATCACGATCTACAAAGAAAATGGTGGACAGTTACCCAGAAAAATGGGGTAACTGGGGCACTGAAATTATTTCCTATTGAGGAAAATTTGGTATGTGTAACTCACTTATCCTCGCTGAAATTTGAATTTTGGGGCAACTGGGCCATGGTGGTTGGAGTTAACTATAGAGAATGTCATACGACTACTGAGGCCTCCTCGGGGCTAGATAGGAACTTAAACCTAATGGTAATTGTTATGGCAGGTTTACGGATCAGTGTTACCTTGCAATCAACCAATTACCTCAAGATGGTTTTGGAGGGATTGAGATGAATTTTTCCCAAAAATGGAAAATTTGAAAAATTATGAATTTTTTCATCATAAACTCTCAGCGTGGACACAATTAAATATTGAGAAAAGATTTTTTGAGCAATTTTTTTTTTTGAATAAAGGTAGGAAAAATTGATATATATACTCTTAATTTATGAATTTTTTCATAATAAACTGTACAGGACTCGAATATTTAGAAAAATTTTTTAGATATTTTTTCAACTGAATAAAATTCTAAAGAAAAAATATTATCTATACGTACCTATACCTACTTACAAAGAATTTGGTTTAAATAAAATATATTGATGATTCATTGATTGGTAACTCTTTTAGGTTTAATTATTTAAAAAATTACAATAAATTCGCGCGTAGCGCGAGGTCATGGGTACCTAGTATATATAAAAAGAACTGCTTCATCAACTGAAAAAAAAAAAAATGAATAAAATGTTCAGAAAGTAGTTTTTTTTAAAAATGCCATCTTGAATTTCTTGTTGAAAATTTGAAAAAAAAAATTCGTTGAATATTTCAATTATAGGATGGATTTTTTTGAAATTTTTTTACAAAGATGAATAAAATTCATTATAGTTACTTCAAAACAGATGAAAATTTTTTTAGACTTTTCAATTTTTTGGAATTTTTCTTCAAAAAATTGGTGGTTTTGAAGCGAATCATTTTATTACTCCCTAATAGAAAATTTTCAAATAAAGGATTTTTTTTTAAAAAATTTCATTGAAAATAAATTTTTATTTTTTGAACATTTCTAAAATATTTTCAAACACACGGAGTCCTTCTTATGACAATTTTCAGTGATAGGACGGGTATCACCCCCCCCCCCCCCCGCGTCCAAGTTATTTTCAGTTCGGAAATTTCAGCAAATTTTTTAAAGATATTGGCAAGATTTCGAGACTTGAGTAAATTTGGCATAGCTATCATCATATTTTACAGTACTACACACTTGATTTTTTTTTTTTAAACTGGTATCATTCGAAATTTTTGAAATTTTCATATGGCATTTTCAAAACCTACATCCCTACAAAAATGTGCTCAAACTGTCTCTGGGAATATCTAGAAGATCCTTTGAAAAAAATCTGCACAAGCAAACTTTTCGATTATACACCAAAAAATTCAGCTACACCCATCTCGCGTCATCAACCCTTCCACAGGACGACTACTTCTCCTCCTCCTCCTTCTCATCACTAGAAAAGCATCCAAACATCCTTTGTCAAACGACAGCCGAGGCATGGACAGCTTGACACAATTCACTTAATTACTTTACATAATACGAGTACCGATTCCGATGCATAGTATTAACCATAACCACGTCGAATAAGAATGACCTACAGAAAGAAAAGAAGCAATGGATGCGAATGCGAGAAAGATACACACGCTGCACTGCATCAGACAAACAAGGCGCGACGATGATGATGAATTCAGCGCAGTGTATTTAGACTGCGAGAGAAAACACGTGCTCGGTGCTTGTGCTTTGTACGAGTATAAGAGTAATATCGCCTGCTTCTTCGAAAAGAACGCGTACGAGTATCAACATGCCGGTGTTTACATTCGCTACAGCCACAGCCGGCAACACACCTAATTACCAATTGATTCGTTCGCGACGCGTTCTAGTTCGCGATTCTGGCAAGAAAAAATTTTTTCCAACAAAGGTGCAGTAGCAGTACATTAAGTTACGTACACGTACATCGGCAAAGGTTACAAAACACGGCGCGCCGTCAATGTCTATGTGCAGTGGCATGGCAGTCTGGCCTTTGGAAAATTCATTTCCAATCTAGCCACGAATAGGCGAAGCGCAGGCGCCACGATGTGCCGGCACCGTACCCGTCCACACGGGGGTATAACCGTAGTCATGACAACCCCCTTCCATTTTGAAAAAAAATTATAGATTTTTCGATTGGAAAATTTTGCCTAAATTCTTTCAGATTGCCAAAAATATAATATATTGGTTCGTTAATAATTTATGGATAGGTACCCAGAAGAACAAAATTCCAGTTCAAAGGGGAAAAGTAACCTACAAATTACACGAGTATTTCACAAAATTTTTCCAGATAAAAGAAAAAGCAATGTTTAGGTATATGAGACTGTGTGCGAGATCTAGAGATTGTTTAGATACTGTTCATAGAAAGTTTAAAATAGAATTCAAAGTGTCAAAAGGTTGAATAGATACATTTTACCTCTTACAAAATTTTAAAAATTCAAAAGTTGAAAAAAATTGAATCCAAATAATTCTGAATGACAGGAAACTGAATATGCTTGGAAGTTGGAAATTAATGAAAAAAAAACACACATCAAAAATTGGGGGGGGGGGGGGGGATTAAAAAAATAATAAATAAAAATTTGGTAGTTGATAAAACATTTTGAAAAAATTGAAAATGCCAGAAAGTTGAATACATTGAAAAGTCTGAACATATCAAAATTTGATTTTTGGAAAAATGTGAATAAACACACACACATGCAAGGAAATTGAAAATAAAATGAAAAAACATTTGAAAAAATTGGATTGGTGATGGACATTTTTAAAATCAAGTTGAAAACGTTTAGAAAATTTCCAATCAGGGAATTGAATATACCCATTTTTGTACTTGATAATTTGAAAAAAAAACCAATACTTTTTTTTAAAAAGTCAACAGCAGAAAACATTCAAAAAAAAAATTTGAATGCCAAAAAGTTCAATTTATAGTCCTACAAAAAAAATCTAAAATAAAAAACAAAATGAAGAAAATTGAATAAAAAGAAGATGAAAAACTAGAAAACATTTTAGAAGTTTTTTTTTTTTTTTTTTTTTTTTTTTGAAATGAAACCTCTCAAAAAATCCTACTTTCAATAAATCAGAAGAATCATTTTAAAATGTGTATACCTAGTTTTTAAAGCTCTGAAAAATTCCAATTAGTACAAAATATCTAAATTTTCAACAAAAAAAAAACAAAAAAAAAAACAATAAAAACAGAAAATGTTGATAAATTCAATTCTTTTTATAAAAAACTGAAAATTTTAGAAAAATATATTGAGAAAAAAAATCAGAAAAAACTGAGAAATCAACATTTTCGAGAATTTTGTTTTCCAAGCCAATGACAAAATTATTAGAGAAAAAAAATTGAGGACAGAAAAAAATGTAAAATACAAATAAATTGGAAACTTCAGTTTAAAGAAAGAAAAAAAATGTTTTTTTTTTGAAAGCTGATTCTAATGAAAAAATTGCAGATAATTGAGGAAATTAAAATTTAATAAAAATATGATTTTCGAAGAAGGCTCTGAAGAAAAAATTGAGAATAAAATAATTTACTGAAACGTGAGGAAGAATGGTTGCTGCAAAAAACATTCATTTCAATAGTGAGACTTGACAAAAATGTCTTGTTGAAATATTTTGACACAATTTCTATAAGAAAGAAAAAAAGAGAAATTTGAAAAAAATGAAAACAAAAGAATGAAATTTTTTTCGAAATACCTGATAAAATTTTCAAAAAAAAAAAAAAATCGAAATTGAATTTGAATCAAAAGTTTGATTTTTGTGACAAAATACGAGTAACAAAAGAAAAATTTCGAGAAATTTTTTTAAAAATATGGCTTGAAAATAAAAATTTAGGAAAGTTCTATACTATGCAAGAGGCTGGAAAGAAATCTAAACAAAGAATTTTTCAGGTACCTAATGCAGAAATAGAAGAACATTTCATAATAAATTTGGAATTTGGGGAAATTTTATTTGAAATTAATGACACGAGTTTGCTATTTATCTAATTTGACTAAAAAGCGAGACATTTGCAAGATATCAAGAGGATCGAGCAAAAAGCAAAACAGGTAGACGCGTTAGAAAGCTTAAAAAAAAAAAAAAAAAAAAAAAAAACAACTAGGTAGGTAATGAAATAAAAATGTAATTACGCAAGTTCAAAAAATTAAAGGAAAAAAGTGAATTGAAAATTGGAAGAAAATAATAAAATTAAAAAATTTGAAAAAATTTAAGATTACGTAAATTGAAACAATTAAAGGAAAGGAGTGAATTTGAAATTATAAAAAAAATAATAAAATTAAAAAATTGAAAGAAATTAGAAGTTGAAAAAATTAAAAAATCTGAAAATTGAAGAAGAAAAAACTCAACAGTAGGAAAAATAATAAAACACAAAATCTGAACAAAATTGAGAAACTCACCAAAAGTGAATGATTGAAAAAAAAAACAGACTCGTGAAAAAAATATGAAAAAAAGAACGGAAAAATTCAAAAATTCAAAAAATTGAAATGAAAAAACAGTATTTCCTGTTTCTACCACTAATAAATGACAAGAAACATAAATCTTCATCATTCCAAAAATTTATATGGATAATTATTGCTGCTTGCCCTTCCCAACCTGAAATTTCTTATATTATAAGAATTTGCTTCAATGAGAGCTTATATTTTCGACAACTCATCAATCATCATTTTTCCCTCGACCATCATACACTTTTTACAAATCACACCAAAACAAATTCTCTCATCTTACTACACGTTTGACGTTTCCATTCAGGTAATCGCATCCCACGGTTCATCATTGAAAAAGAAAAAAGAAAAAAAAAAGTCGACAAATTCCAAACTCGTTGGCAACACTGTAAAATAGTACAGCAACCGAGCAACGTGTAGGCCACTGAGGATTAGGCGTGATACGAAGTTCAAGTAGGTACCTACCACCTCAAACTCTAAGGTGTTCGGCTGCGTACCTACTTGGAAGTTGGAATACCTACATACATAGGACACGGGTTCGCGCGCCGCAGCGTTGAGAGTAGGAAAAGTTGAGTATACCTACACTACACTCGAGGACGCGACCGCCTCGGATCGCGGCCGCTTTTAGCGCCAGCAGCGCGGCCGACGCGCCGCGCCGCACATAAAGAGCAAATTCGAAGAGTGGAGAGGAGTGCAGAGGAGAGGACTCGGTAAGGAGGCGCGCCGCGCGCGGTTACAATGCAGTACGGCCGCGTAGCTCGCGGAGTTCGCATCGAGGAAGCGAGAGATCCCAGTCTACGTCTACGCTCTACGCCAGAGACCCACCAGCCACCACTGTGGGACAGAGAAAGAAAGAGCGGAGAACGGGAGAAGAGAGAAAAAAAAGCAGATCGTCATCAAATAACACACTTCATCTACCTTCCCATTCGGCAAGAGAAGAGCGAGCGAAACGGGCAGGGATCAGTACAACGATGAGGGCCTTACACAGAATTGGCGAGAGAGCGAGCAAATGCGTCAGACAAAGACGCCAACAGAAACCTGGCCCTATCCTATCGGTGGATACGTGCGCGACAGAGAGAAAGCTGTTGGGTACCTCTTCCCCCCGTGCTCCTCTCGCACGACCCCCTTTTTCACTAACACGCACGCACGCTCCAATGTAAAATGTTACGAAGTACATTACACTCACATCGACGGTGAAAACCTGCTGTTGCTGTAATACCTACACTTGCACACATACACACAGACAAACATTCGATAACACCAAGGACCTCTTTTTACTCTGTGCATATAAACCTCTCTCACAATCTATACCCCAGACCCTTATTCGTTTCGTTTCCTTTTTTTTTTCATTTCACAAAATACATACCTACCTACAAAAACATATTTCCTCGGCCCCACAACCAACGTTTCTTTTTCTTATCATATTTTCCATTTCGTACAGTTTACCCATGGCCTGCTTTGCCTTTTGCCCACCTCATTGTGGAGTCGAAGTTATCGTCTCTTTGAGTGCTCTTTTTCACCTTCTTTCTATGGTACGTTCATCTGTTTAAACTGGACCTTCGAATCGATCTTATCTTTCCATTTCTAAGGAAAACCTCACGTTATTCCAAAATTTGACAAATTCCATCGTATAACAGAGCACACTAGGATGGTCCTTATTTTGGAAATTTTGGAAATGTTTTGAATATCAGGCGTCAATTCGTCATGGTTCGGAAAATCCGGGAGAAAAAGGATTCAAAATCTAAATCCAAAATCCTAAATCCTTTTTGCACCTGGATTTAAAATCTAAAATCCTCCCAAAAAAAGGATTTTAAAATCCAAAATCCGAAATCCAATTTTTTTTTTTTTTTTTGCGTTTAGTTTACGTTAATTTCCAAATTTCAAGTAGATAAATGAGATTTCGAGTCGAATGAGCCCCATTTGTATTTTCATATTTTTTGCATAATTATTTTGGCCAAAAATGTCAATTTTGTGCATATTTTGAAGAAATGAGAGTATACACGTGTATTTCACCTAAATTCCCCAAAACTGCATATTTTTTCAAATTTTTGCTCACTAAAAAAAAATCCTTTATTTTTTGAGTGTTTGGAAACCGCGGTGGTCTTATTTTCGAACACTCGGACGGAGTCAATAAATTGATGAACTAATGAAAATCAATGAAAATAAGTATAGTTAATTTATAGGTATATCAAATTTTATCAGATCAACGTTTTCCTTAATTTTTTCGCCTCCTCCAACAATATTGCCATTTTTTAAATTAGAAACACATTCCAACAATTTTGCCCTTTAAAACGATACCCATAATGTGTACGTCCAAGCATAAAGGGACCATTTGGCCGGTATTGAGTTAGGACCAGTTTCAAATACTAGACCAAATTCTGGCTAAAATGAGCCATAATGGGGGTCTCTAGCTGGAAAACTCCCTTCTACAGAGACTTTTGAAAATAAAATTTGAAAAAACATAGTTTTGAGAAAAAGTCATTTAAAGTTTAGGGTATGAAAAAACGGGGAAAAAGTAAAAAAAAAGTTGAAGCGAGGGCTTTGGACACTTTTATTGGTAGAACCTCATCAAATTGAATCCCTCCAGTGCATTTTCCAAAAAATTCCAGCCGCTCCAGCTGGAGAAATGGTTACTGACGAGATGGTCCCTTTTCTAAAAAATCGATTTTTAGCATAAATCTATGGTGTGGAACCTTCCTCCGCTTGGAAATGAAGAATTTGGATTCTTCCTATGTATTTTTCGAAAAATGTCGTACTGCTCCAGCTGGAGAAATGATACCGACAAGATGGCCCCTTTTCTGGAAAATTGATTTTAGTACGAAACGAATAAATTAGATCGCTCAGGTATAAAGAAAAAATGTTGTAAAATGGTAAAATCAGTATTTCAGATCAATATTACCGATTTTCCAACGATTTTTTGTAAAAAAAACTGAAAAAAAATTCAACCGCCAACATGGTACCTTTTCGTTTTTTTTTTCAAACGAAGATATCTCTGGTTTGGAGGTAGGTAGAGGGGGTGGGGAAAGTGTTACAAGATAGAGCAGGGTTCACTCTACAAGAAACGCTAAAAATCCCGAAATCGACAATCTTGACTCGAGATCACAAAACCGGCTGTATCTCCTAAACTAAAACAGGCCAAATGGTCCCTTTATGCTTGAACGTACACATATTGCCATGTTTTGAGAGCATATTTTTGGCATATTTTCAAACAAAAAAAAAAAAAGGATTTTGGATTTTAAATCATTTTGATGAGTCAAAAAAATCCAAAATCCTTTCAAAAAAATGATTTAAAATCCAAAATCCTTTCAAAATAGGGATTTAAAATCCAAAATCCAAATCCGGATTTTGAGGATTTTTTTTTTTTTTTTTTTAAACGCCACCTACAAAAATCCGAAGTGATTTAAAATCTGCCAAACCTTGCAATTCGTGACATATTATATGGAGAAATTGGGAGAAAATAATTCCCTATTTTTTTGTTTTTTCCTTAACTACATTCTGAGTCGTGTCGCCAGCCTCCAGTTTTAAAAAAAATTGAAAAAAGAAAAAATTTTAAAAAATGAACAATTTTTAAAATTTCAATTTTTTTTTTGAAAAATTGTCATAAGGTGGGTATTATTATATAAAAATACTATTTTAGATAATTTTCTATCTTTATTTCAAAAATCGTAAAAAATGACGGTTTTCCATGTCCCATGAAAACGGGGGTAAAGATGAAAAATCATTGAAAATGGTATTTTTATATAATAATACCCACCTAATGACGATTTTTCAACAAAAAAAAAATCAATTTTCAAAATTGTCCATTTTTTTATTTTTTAAAAAATTTTTTAATGCAGTTAGGGAAGAAATAAAAAATAGGGAATTATTTTCTCCATAATATATGTCATCAATTGACGCCTGATATTCAAAACATTTGCAAAATTTCCAAAATAAGGGCCACATTAGACCACACTAAACCAACCAGTAGCATAGCCACACAGGCATGTAAGGGGGGGGGGTGTCTGGTCTCAAAAAAATAAGAAATTTTTGTAAAAAAGACCATTAAAAAGCTGAAATTTCGTCATTTTTTCAACTTTTTCTTCGTCAAGGGGGGAGTCTGGACCCCTCAGACCCTCCTGAAATACGCCACTGAAACCAACCAATTTCAATCAGATCACTTCCTGACCACAAACAACAGACTTGTCAATCCAATCCAGAGACTCGCATTCGAACGTGATGAAAACATTTCGCACTTCGTCGTCTTTGGAATGGAATAATCGCAGATTACATTCGTAAAAAGTCATTCGAGAGAAATGCTATCTCCCGAAGTCTCACTGACCTATTTAGATCCGCATAAAATGTACAAAGTAATCGTTCGTACGAGTACTTGAAAACTCGTTGAAAAAAAAATATTGAAAACAAGAGTCGCAGGATTTTTGAACGAAGGCACCAACGTATTATATTATACTTAAAATGGGCACCACAATCGCAGCACGTGTCCACCCACAAAATCCCCACTTCTCTCACCCTATCTTGTTTCTTAGAAAATTATATTTAGAGTAGGTGGCCTTCGGGAAGAAGGGGAGAGTGATACTGCGAAGTGTGGGGACAATTGGAAAGATTTCACTTTCCATTACCGAATAAAGTCAAAATGTGAGGACACAATGATCACGTCGATATTCAAAAGGAATCTCGTCCCAATTTCTGCCATTTTTCCCAAGCTCAGTCCCAAATTCAAATTTGAAAAATTTTGAGAAAATAAAAAAGCTTCCTTCGCAGTTCAGTAGCCTACACCTTCATCGTCTGGAAAAAAACAACGATCGTTGATAAGGAAAACCCGTCAGCCGGCCGTTTACATTGTATAATTATTACTCGTTAATCGGTCTCTGGTCTACATAATATATATATATTGAAATGGTCGCTCGTTAAATACCTCTGCAGAACGTGCGCCAGTTATCACACACTTCATAACCTGCACTCCTCGAATAAAATTTATTATACACCTGATAATTAGCTTCATTTCAGACTAATTCACTCCTGCGATTTTTTTCTTTCATTTTTTCGTCGTCAGCACCTCACACAGAGTAAGAGAACGTTACTCAGGCCGCACACCATAGAGACCAGCTTGCCCTGCTGACGTGGCTCACAGTAGTTCTCAATTCAAGCAGCGCGCAGGGGAGAGGAGGAATGTGCGCACTCAACTTTGAACAAGTACTTCGCTCGACCATCCTGCTTCTACTTCCCTTCTTCCCCCGCTTCCAGGCAAGGGCTCCACCACCGCTGCCGAGAAATAGAACACCGTGTAGCATGGTGAAAGGAAACTCGAAGTGAGGGGCCAGAGAAGGGTATCTATTTTCGAATTACAACGTCGCTCTAATCAGCTATACGAACCAGAAGTGAGAGGCGAGGGAAGCTAAGAATTCTAGGCATCGTAAAAAGTACAATATCGTAATGGTTTGCAGGCCTCAATCCCCCTACCCCTGGAAAAGAAAAATCACTCGATAGCCTAGAAATTACCAAAGATGTAAAATTCGAAAATTTTCTACGAAAATTCCAATATTTGCTCCCAAAGAAATTAGGTGTTTCGATCGATCGATGCAAGAGGAGAATTTTACTCGTCCAAAAATGCTCGTCTATACACCAGCGGAAAACGACCATATGCGAAGGGAAAGAGGTGAAATTCACCAATCAAGTCCTCTATTCAGAATGCACGAGGGAAGTGGGGAAAAGAGAAGAGAAAATGTTGAATTTTCGACGCGAATCAAATCGGCTTTCTATGGCCTGAATTTTTTCAACTTTTCTGCCAACAAACTAAAAAAAAAAAATTCACAAAAAATTGGGAAAACGATGAAAATTACGAAAATATATAAAATTGTCAATGAATTCTCAAAATCTCTAATTCATTGGCATTTCAATATTCGTTTGGGCGTCCGCCATTTTGGAATGAGAAAAAAAATTAAAAATCATTCAAATATTTCTAGAAATGAAAAAAGCTCAAAATTTTAGGAAGAGTACAATTTTTTGAAAATTTGACGTCATAAAAAATTTATGAGGAAAAATGAAGAAAATCGCAAAATTTCAATATTCTATCATTTTCCTAAATTCTAAATTCAGTGGTAGTTGGATATTATTTTCAATTTTCATCATTTTGAAAATTAAAAATATTCTTAAAAAGAAATGAAACAATAACGAAAAAAAAATCGAAGACTAAAAATTTTTGAAAATTGTTTTGTCAAAAAAAATTATGAGAAATATTAAAATTGTAGGTAAACCGTAAAACTGATGAGAATCACAAAGAATGTTCCATAGATCTCCCAAAAATCGAACTCGGTGACGGTTGAGAGATGGTTTTCACCACTTTGAAAAGGGAGGAAAAATTCAAAGATCATAAAGCCACTGAGAATTTACAAAATTGAAAAGAAAATCCCAATTTTAAAAATATGAAAAAATCCCAAAATTGGTAAAATATAAAAAAGTAACATACTGATAAAAATTCAGTTGAGTTTACTTTTTTTTGAAAATCATTTTGCTGAAAAAATTGTGAAAATAACAAATTGAAAAATTGATGAAATTTGCAAAATTTCAACATTCTATCAACTTCTTATAGTTCAAATTCAGTGTCAGTTGGATATTTTCTTTTTATTTATTCATTTTTTTAGATCAAAAAATTTAAAAATCATAAAATAATTTTGAAAAAACAAAATTTTAAAAATATAAAATATCCTAAAAAATGAATAAAATGTTGCAGAGAGTAGGTAAATTTCTTTGAAAATTATTATCAAAAACATTATGAAAAACAAATACAAAAATTGATGAGAATTACAAAATTTGAATATTTTAGGAATCCCTCAAAATACTGGTCCCAGTGTCCACCATTTCGGAAAAACGAAAAAAAATTCATAAAAGTTATAAAGCAATTCTGGAAACGACAAAATTTTGAAAAAAATCATAAAATAGGTAAAATGCAAAAATATAAATTGAGGGGTGAATTTAAAAAAAAAAATATTATGAAAATAACAAAATTTGAAAATTGATGGAAACTGCAAAACTAAATATATTCTCACGAATACCTCAATTTCAACCTCAAGAGAGAGTTGAAAATTATTTCCAGCACCTTCTATTTTAAAAATGGCAGAAAAATCCAAAATTCATAAAATAATTTCGGAAAAGAAAAAATTAAAAATTTTTCATAATTATAGAAAATCCAAAAACAACAGAAAAAATGGAAATATTGAATAAATAAAATTTTTGCAATGGGAATGTTTTTGAAAAATTCGCTGTCGAAAAATTTTTAAAGGTAATAAAAATTGTTAAAAAATTAGAAATTTTTTGAAAATCGCGAAATTTGAATATTCTGCGAAATCTCTCAATTTTAAATTTTGTGGCATTTGAAATTAATTTTCAGGATTCAAAATTATGAGACAAGAGGAAACAATTCAAAAATTATTAAACAATTCTGAAAACGACTAAATTTAAAAATTTTGCCAAGAGTATTTTATCGAAAACCCTTTCGTAAAAAAAAAAAAATAGATATATGAAAATAACAAAATTGGGAAATAAGCGTTGTTTACCACAGAATTTTTCTTAAACAATTGGAGATATAAAAATTTCAAATACCTATGCAAATGAAAAAAAACACGTAAAAATTTCAAAAAAAAAAAAAAAAAAAAGAATTGATGAAAATAATTATGAAACTTTACGAATTTTCTAAATTTCAAAATAGGTGGGGATTAAAATAATTTGTCTGTTTGTCATTTTGAAAATCAAAAAAAAAAAAATCAAAAACCATTTTTAAAAAAATCTGTAAAAGTAATGAAAAAATTAAAAAACTCAAATTTGGCCAAGTTTGATTTTTTTTTAGTCTTGACCTCAAAAGTTGTTTCTTTCAAGAGAAAATATATGATTGTATATCAATATTTTTTTTATATCTAATTTTCCACTAACTGACTGAATTATTAGTGGCCCTTGGTCACACCCTTCTTTTAGAAAAATGAAAAAAGGGACCAATTTTCAAAACGTTGACTTCAGTTTATAATAAACCATTAAAGTTGTTCGTTTTCATGAGAATTAATTCTCAATTATGTTCCTTCAACTCAAATCAACTGGTATATTGGGACGCCCCATTTTTTCAAAAAGCAAAAAAACAAAAAAGGAAAAGGATCCATTCCAACATTTCCAATACTGCTCAAAATGGCTCAAATAATGTAACAAATTCTGAGCATTCCAGAGGACACGCATTCAAAGGGGAATTTTATCAAGATTATTCATCATCGATATGACCCTACTAGTTCTTAAAATACCTAGTCACTGCTAAACCAGTTGAAATGGTAACGTCATCGAAATACCGATCATATGAGTCATCGTACTAGTCCCTCGAACCTTTGAGGAAAGTTACAAAAGGGTTGTTTGTTTCAATCTTGACATTCTTTCGCCATCTTTATCGAATCCATTTTTTTTTTTTTATAAATTAGCTCAATTTTTGAGTATGTGATGCGTATTTTCAGACTTTTGAGACCTCTAACCGAATTTCAATGTTTCTCTATTGAATAGTAACCTACTCCCAAAAAAAAAAAAAAACATATGTCACTGCACGTACGTAAATCTATACCAAGTTACACATAAACACATGTGACACACAGCAATGTTTAAAAAACACAATACAATAGGTAGTTAATAGTTATGTATCAAGTATTTATGCTACCCATCTAATTTCGAAGCTTTTCTACCCCTCTCACTGCCTCTCACTGCACATCAAACACTAATCTAATGAAACTGTACTGCAGAAGACAGTGCAGACACCAGACACGCATATTTCACATCTCGACTGCATCATTATGAGGTCAACCTGAGACATCATGCATTAGGAATTAGGAACCAAACTAGGAAGATAACGAAAGAAAAATAAGAATACACGCACTATTACAAATGCAATGCAATGTAAACACAAACGATAACATGCGTGTGGTGTTGCACCGACCGACCGCGCCAGCACCTTATCTCATTCCTCATTCTCGATACCATTTGCCGATTATCGCAGCGTTTTTATTACCTTCTTTCCTTCTTTCTATGTTTATCTCGTTTTACTGGTGTTACTGCGGCGGCCGCGTTCACTTCACTTGCGCTAACGCATTTTCAAGTTCGTTATCACCTTGAACGAGAGAGAAAGACGAACGTCTTTAAATTTCAATTTTATTGTCGTTACACGTTAGCTAATTAATCGACGACGAGCGGCACGCCGCACGCCGCTCCCAATACCGTTACTCGCACGTCTGTCAAAACAATTTAACAATTCCCTAATCTTTATGCAGAATATTTGACGACTGGATCTCCGCAGTATTGATTTTTTGGCACCATCGAAAATTTGCCAAGTTCAATACTGTATAGATGCGTAAATTCAAAATTGGAGGGCAGGGAGGGGCCCAATCACAATTTTAGTAATAATAAAAATTATTTTCAAGACTTCAAACTACAACTTTTGTTTGAAATTTTTTTCAACTGGACCTCTACCCTCGCCAGTTTTTAATAATATAAGTATCTAAAGTGATCTAAGTCCTATTATGCTGAATTTGAGGGGAGGGGAGGGTATAATTGAAAATTTTATAAGAACTGAAATTACTTGTAGGACCTCAATCTACAACTTCTGTCTGAAAATTTTTTCAATTGGACGTCTTCCCTAGTTTTGAAAAAGCATCTGCCTGACATTATGTGAAATCGTAGGAGAGGGAGAGATCCAATCGAAATTTTTGTAATGAGCAAAATTATTCCTAGGATTCAAAGCTACAACTTTTATTTGAAAAATGTTTCAAATTAGCCTCTTCTTCTCTCACTATTTCATTTTTTAATTAGTATCTTCGGAGTGTTATGCAAAATCGGTGGGGAGGGAGGGGTTCAATTAAAAAAATTTTCAGACGAAAGTTGTAGCTTAAATTCGTAGGAATAATTTTGGTTATTATAAAAATTTTGGTTGGACGCCTCCCTGCCCTCCAATTTTGAATTTTACGTATGTACGAAGTATTGGACTTGGCAAATTTTCAATGGTGCCAAAAAATCGGTACTGCGGGGATTCAATTGTAAAATTTGAAGCTATGCTTCGCGGTGGTGTACTCTCGTAAAAATACCTATCGATAACGAAAGTCGATTAGAAATTAGAAAAAGAACTAGTTACGATAGGTGAAGCCGATAATATAAACATTATAATCATTATTAGGTGATTTCGATAAATCTATAATAATTACCTCATCAAGATTTTTAGGGCCAAAGATAAAAAAAAAATGATTGATAAAATTTTAATGAATCGAGATAACGAATGAATTTCCCACGACATGAAATTTTCACGAGAAGAAAAATAATATGATTTACATCCCCCCCCCCCCGAATATTCTATAGAAATAGAACTGAAATTTTAGGGAACTTTATAAGAATGGGACACGGGGTAGTCAGTATGAAAACACTCACCAAAAACGTTGGCAAGCTAATCGTCTTGATCTTCTTCGTCGTCAAACGAAAGTAATTTAGATTTAGGACAATCCTTCGATTTCTTGAAAGATTTTTTGGAATCGTCTTCAGTCTTGGGAACTGGGTCTTTTTTCTTGGTCGGTTTGAATATGATTCTCTCTTCGAGATTGGCTGGAGTGGTTTCTTTCTCTAGTCAAACAAAATTTAAAAAAAATATTAGATGTCGTTTTCGAAATTCCAAGTCTCAGATGGCGGTGAAATACGAGGAAGCTGTTTGGATGCAATTTTTATGAATGTTTCCCTGAATTCCTAGAAATCAATATTGAAAATTCTCGCCTTCATAATCGAATGCATAGTTGTAAAAAAAATAAAGACACCTTCGGTCGTAAAATTTAATCGTACAATGAACGCATAAGCATGTTTATGATTCACAGGGAAATTAGCAATGGTTCACAAAATGTTACTAACTTTTTGAAAAATATACGAAGAAAAAAATAGGTATCAAAAATGGGTGTTGTTATTTCCACCAGCCTGGGTGAGTAGTTGCTCGGATTTGTAGTGAACATGGACGAAATTGCTCACACTTCCTACTTCCATCAGTTCAGATTCTGGACTTGGTAAATTTCTTTCAATTAACATGTAATTTATTCGAAATTGAAGGGGAAGGATGGCTCCAATCGAAATTTTTGTAGTAACTAAAATTATTTCCAAGACTTCAAGCTACAAGTTTTGTTTGAAATTTTTTTCAATTGGACCTGTACCTTCACAATTTTTTAATAATACAAGTGTCCAAGCCATTATGCACAATTGAAGGGGAGGGGAGGGTCTAATCGAAAATTTCATAACAAAAATTATTTCTTGGACCTCGATCTACAACTTTTGTTTGAAAAAATTTTCAATTGGACCCCTTCGCCAAATTTTGAGAACATATCTACCTGATATCATGTGAAATTTGAGGAAAGGGAGAGATCCAATCGAAATTTTTATAATGACCAAAATTATTTTTAGGATCTTGCTCTACAACTTTTATTTGAAATTTTTTTTTAACGGTTCCTTCCTCGCTCACTCATATGGGATATTTTCAATTAATATTTTCGATGTGTTGTGCAAAATCAGTGGGGAGGGGGGTCCAAGTGAAAAAACCTTCAAACAAAAGTTATAGCTTGAAGACCTAGAAATAATTTTGGGTATTACAAAAATTTTGATTGGACCCCTCCTTCCCCTCAAATTTTGAATAAAATACTTAAATGTCAATCGAAACTTGAAATAAATAATATTCTATGTCCAGATAAAAATAATGGTAATAGATTCAATTGATTAATTTCTATTAACTACTCACCCAGGCTGGTGGAAATAACAACAACAACACCGATCAAAAATGTATCGTGGATGATTACCGATTTTCAATTTTTTTTCCTCAAGTTAATCAGTAATTTCTCTAATAGGATTAGGATCGTCAGACCATGAAAATAGCAACGAAAACATATAGATGGGGTTTTCGTAGATTTTTACGATTTTAAAAGAAAACAAAAAATCCCATTTTTTTGGTACAATTTTCCAAAAAACTAACTCACAGTCCACGACCTCAACACCCTTTATTTGAGAGGAGAGGATTCAAAAATGCTGCTATTTACAATTAAAGATGAAAAAATTGAAAATTTTTCCAACCATCGATAGTCTGCAATATCGAAAAACATCGATAGTCGAGTCCTTCCACAAGTCCATTATTTCCATTAAAAAAAACAAAATGGCCGCCAAAATGCTCGAAAGTAGCGCGATCGGTTCTCGAAAGAGTGAAGAACGAAACGAAAATACCATGCAAACCATATCAGAGGGGAAGAGGAGGAGGAATAGAGGCACGGGCACGAGTCCACGATGATGCGAACGCAACGCAATGCTCAGCAATGTCGTGTACCGCCGCTCCCCTTCCAACCCCCGCAATGATGGCCAACTTACCGCAACGTTGCCTCCGGATTCCTACTTACTCCCGAGTTAAGTACCTATCTAAGTACCTACTCGCCATACTTGATCGTGTGGCAAAGTATGAAAGTAACCAGAAAGAAGCTACGTAAAATGTTCTCGCAGATGAGAGACGTTCAGAGGTGGCAGGAAAAATGAAAAATTTAAGCAGTCAAATTTCGAATTAAAGCCTTTCAATCGCTTTCTGAGTAAATTCGACGGTTGCATTCGATTTGGAAATACGAGCGATTTTTAACGTAATTCTGCGACCTTAACGGGCAAGTTCAATAAACCTTGCATACCGAATAGAGTGTTCCAGTTCGCAAGTTTCCTTTTTTTCCGCCGAAGCAACGAAGAAACACGAACACGGTGCATGGTGCAGCGTAAGCTTAAATTTTAATAGCGCAATGCACTCGAATATTCCGGCGAAAAAATTAAATTTCTTCAAATTCACCCCAACCGATGAACCGAGTGAAGAACTCGTAAATGTATAGAAAATAACTACCTGTTTTCTCTTTCTTTTTCTCGACTTCCACTTGCTCGGCCGATAAATCACCAGGATTCAATACAACAATCGTAGGTTGATCGTCTAACCTTTCTTGATCACTGTCTTCACCATCCGAGACAGACAGACGTTCTCGCTGCGACAGAAAACAACATGCCATAAGCCTCGTGCATTTACGGCGGGAAAAGTAAACAATGGCAAAAAATGAATGGAAAATTTGCATACCTTTGTATCTACCGTTGGACCTTCGCAATAACCGATCTGCTGTTTCAATTTCTTCAAAAACGACGGCTCGTCGGGGTTACTAAAGACCACATTTCTTTTAGACATTATACACCGCGAAAAAAACAATACAGCACGGGAATAGTACTCGCATCGCGACACAATCAATCGCACGATATCAAAACAATAAAACAATCGACTAGAAAATACTAAATAATTATAAACACGTTTTGTTCAAAACAAGATTTTGAATTAAAAAATTAAAACCGCGAATAATCAAACGGCACTCTGGAAAAGGGAAAAATAAAAAATCACTAGCAAAAATTCAAACAAACTCGAAATTCAATTTCAACTAAGGTATTAAATATTTTTTTTTGAGGTAACATGAATATGAAGGATTAATTACTAGATTACACGAATAATTAATAAATTTAATAAATCTCAACGTTTCACCAGGTGAATTTTAAAGGATTTTGAACATAACTTCGCGAACGTGTGCAGGTATAACCGGCTAACCGCTCGCAACAATGAATGATAGTGATAATTGTTGAAACGAATGAGGGGAATTTCCGTCGTCAATCCCCCGCCATTAATGAACGTCAACGGAACGCGCGCAGGATAATTAGTTAGCCAATCAAAAACCACACAGATGATTTGCTTCAAACAGACAGCAATGATTTCAAAGTTCAATCAATAAGCGCTCCTAGCGGTGCAAATGGTAAACTATTGATAATCTGTGAAATTTCAGTCAATTACGCAACTACGCAAAGTCATTTTTTAAATTTTACCGATAATCGACCAATCAAATTTCACTAAAAAAATGGCCATTGCCATGTTTGTTTCTATTTTCTGCTTTGAAATTTGGTGATCGATAATTTTGCGGTAATTAGTGTCTTATTTAGTTGAAATGTTGATTAAAAGTACAATTTACGTGATTTAGATTGGTTAAATGTCGACAATATTTCATTCGCGGTATTGATAACGTTATATTCGATTCAAATTAATTCATTTTATTATGGCAACTTCTCAAATAAAGCAAACAACCACAACAACCAGCGCAGGAACCGGGTGGCCTAAACGCAGCGTTAATAATTACGAAAACAGAATGCCTACCAGCACAACATCTTTGAACATAAATAGACCTATAAATCTGTAAGTGTTTCTCGATCAAATTATCGCTATTCGATTCGAGCTTACAGCTCTAATTTCCCAACTTGTTTTCAGATATCCTCTAACAAATTACACTTTCGGCACTAAAGAAGCGCTATTCGAAAAAGATCCCTCAGTCCCTGCACGATTTCAAAGGATGCGCGAAGAATTCGATAAAATTGGAATGAGGAGAAGCGTCGAAGGTGTACTACTCGTTCACGAACACCGACTACCACATGTTCTGTTGTTGCAGCTGGGCACAACGTTCTTCAAACTGTTAGTATACGAATTGGTTGTTTCGTTTATTGAAATGTTGTAACGTTATTTTTATACCATTCTAACGTTGAGTATCGTATTTTGATGATCGAACGGTGTATTGTATGGTAATTTTGATAATTACTTCTGTATGGATTTTTTCCTTCTTTTTTTTTTTCGAAAAGAAATCGAGTGATCACGACGTTTATAATATTGCTTTGTATTGATTGTAAATGTAATTTGTGTTCAGTAATCCTTAAGTGTTGTACTGCGTGACCAACATTCAATGATTTTATTATTTTTTTTGGTAATGTTACCTAATTGTTTTTATACAGTTCCTTTTTTTTTTTTTTTTTAAATCAATCATCGAATAGTTCAAACACGAGAGATCTAGTCAGCTGTTCCCCACTTCGAAAGATACAAGCATTGAAATTATCTTTTTGTAAAATTTACATCCAAAAAAAGTCGAATGTTTTCATACATATATTTCACCATACTCGTAATTTTGTTCAATCTAGGGCCTGAGCACTGTTTCGGAATATTTCTATAGTTAATTATTATTACGGAAGTATTTCTTGTACAGTCGACCGTTTTTTTCTTTAAATATTAATGAGAACGAAATAATTATTTGTACTGTATAAGTCGCTTTTTACACGAAAATCTATTCGTATTTTTAGTAGTAATTTTCGACGAATGAGATAATAATCTTACGTTTTGATGTTTGTCAAATTGTTATGTAACAGTCCAGGAGGAGAATTAAATCCGGGCGAAGACGAAGTCGAAGGATTGAAGAGACTATTAACCGATGTAAGTCGTCAAAAAGCAAACTGTATTGTGTTTTAAAAGAAGAATGTAAAATGGAAATCGTATTTAAAGTATTGTATAAAATATGTTTAAATATTTAGAACTTTTTTTGTTACAATTTTTTTCATTTTCTATACTATTTTAATGTGTAGCATTTGATGTTTGAATTTTTCTCTATATACCTACGATTGATTTTGTAGAATAATCGAACTAACGGTTACCAAAGATCATGTTTATTTGATCGATTATTCGTTTTACTTTTATCGTTATTTTCATTTTGTTTTTTCGTTCCCTCGGGTTTAAAAAATTCGTAGTTTTTTTTGCGGGTTCTTGTGTGTACCTCTTTAGTTTTTAAAATGGGAAACGTTTTTTTTTTTTTGTCTTTTTGAAAATTAAATAATTATTTCATCGGATTAAATTTTCTGTTCAATTATTTGGTATTCCCTCGCGTAATAACTACCTATTTATTATAAATCGAAATAATCATTTTTTGTTGCAAATTTCAATCGTTTTTTTATTTTATAGTAATTTAAGTTGTAATACTCGTAAATGTGTATACAACTACATGTTTATAACGTGAACAAGACTACAAATATTGTGACGAATGATGAGTTTATTACACATAATGTTTAGGCTACTCGCTCGATTGCAAATTAATTTTATCTGGTATTAATTAAAAATGTATTTTCAGACGTTAGGTAGACAAGATGGAATTAAACCTGATTGGACAATTGAAGATACAATAGGAAATTGGTGGAGACCGAATTTTGAACCGCCTCAGTATCCTTACATTCCTCCGCACATAACGAAACCTAAAGAGCACAAGAAGTTATTCCTAGTCCAGCTGGGAGAAAAGGGTTGGCCTTTTTTTAATTTTTATTTGTGATGTTTGGATCTTTTAGTTCCTAACGAATTTGTAATCATTTGTACTCTGTTTGCAGCTCTTTTCGCCGTTCCTAAAAATTATAAACTAGTAGCTGCTCCGTTATTCGAACTGTACGATAATTCTCAAGGGTACGGTCCTATTATTTCTTCTTTGCCCCAAGCATTATGCAGGTATTTTGTTTTTTGTTCGTCGTCGTATTCGTAATGCTATTTCGAACCAATTTTCACCACTGTGTATGCTGTTTCAGGTTCAATTTTATTTACATGTAGATGCTTTTTTTGTTTATTGCTGTACTTCAATCGAATTATGAAGAAGTTGAACGGGTTATCTTTCGATAAAGATAAAATATTGTATGGCGTCGCTGATGGTATTTCATTAGCGTAGCAAACGTGTGAATGTATTATTGAGGTAGAAGACCCTTTTCTTTTTTTTGCTACACTTGTGTACATTTTTTGAAATTTATTTTTGGATTTCTTTGTTTTGTTTTGTAAATATTAAAATCAGTGGAAATTCATTTTTAATATTCTCGTCATGTTTTCGAGGAAAAGCCTATTTTTCTAACGAGATGTTTTGTAACATTTTTATACTGAATTGTGAGGAAGAACGACTGTAAAGAATCTTGCAAATGAACTTGTCATTACGATTTCGAATAAATATATTATTTATGTAATTTTTTTTGTCATCATATTTTGTTACGATACTAGTGGAAAAATTCTTCGTGAGGAATTTAGAACGCTGTTGAGACGATTGGATGCCCGCAGTACTGATTTTTTGGCACCATCGAAAATTTCAGGGCTTATTCTAACGTGCAGCTCTAACAATTTTGAGCAGCTCCAAAAAAATATGCGTGTAGTTCCGAAAGTTCAAGTACTTAGATTCATGTAAAGGAATTTTTTTTTTTTGATAAATCATCAAAATTCTTTGTAGAATGGTCAAATTATACTAATATAGATAATAAAGTAACTAAATTCATCAAAAATCCATCAATATCTTATCAGTTTTTTTGTTGTTTTTTTGGGAGCAGTGGGAGAAAGAATCTTTTAATTTAATTTCTTTGGAGCAGTGGTTTTCAATCCCCAAAAAATAAATTAATGACGGAGTAATAAATTAGCATGGGCGCCTTCACTTTTTTATGACTATGAGGTACCTGGAAATTTTTTTTTCAAGAAATTATGTCATAGGTAATTTTTTTCAAATTTTACAGGAAAAAAATTATTTTAAAAAAAAGGTCTTGAAATAAAATTGTTTGGTATTAAAAAATCATCATTATTTTTTGCATGAAATTCTTTTTAAAATCCTAAAAAATCCTCTGCATGAGAAATACATTTTATAACACCTGAAAAATTGAGAAATGTTTTTCATAAAAAAAAAATCGAGAAGTAAAGAAAAATCTCCCAGAAAGCAAAAATCCAAAAAATTGAAAGATTTTTTAATTCAAGAAATCGAGAATTTTTTTATCTGAAAAAATGAAAAATATGTAGTTGTAACTTTTACTTCAAAAAAATAGGTTTTGTTTCACTTAAAAAAAAAGTTTTTCCACAAAAAATCAAAAATATTCTTCAATCTAGATTCAAAAAAAAAAAAAAAAAAATTAAGAGAATGAAAACTTACTATTTCTAGTTTTTACTCCCGAAAAATTGAAAAAAATCACCTATAATTGAAAGACATTTTATTCAAAAAATTAGGGGTTCAAATGATTTTTTAGAATTTTTTTCTCAAAAAAATGAAAAATACTTACATGTGATGTAGGTACTTTCACTCCGAAAAAATTAAAAAATCTCTCTCGCCCCCACCCAAATGATTCTTCTTTTTTAATGAAAAATATTTCTACTCCCAAAAAATGAGAAATACTATCTCACAAAAATATTTTTAAAAATATCGGAAAATTTTTTGCTAAAAAAAATTGAAACATTTTTCTTACTACAGATGTACAGAAACATTCGAGGAATTTTTTTCTCAAAAAAAAAAAAAAAACAATGGTTTAATCCCAAAAAATTGAAAAAATTTCTGAATTTTTAATCAAAAACTAAGAAAAGATTGTTGCCCAAGCAAAGTAAGGGCGAAAATTTTCAAACAATTATCATTTTGAATTAAAAAATATTAATTTTCTGAGTGAATTTGAAAATGTCATGTACCACCATTTGAGAAATACTACTTTAGAGTGAAAATATTTCTTAAATCATTAAACAAAAAATCTTGGCTTCATGGGAATTTTTTTTTGTAATTTCGTAAAATAAAAAATATCCATCTCAATTTTTTTGAATTAAAAAAATTGAGTGAAAATTTTTTTAATTTTATTGAAACCAAGTTCTTCAATTTTTTGGTAGAACAGTTCTTTTTAAAATTTTCAAATGAAAAATTTGTCTGGGAACTTTTTTTTGGTTGAAATTTCGTGGAATGAAAAATGTCCCAATTCTTTTGAAGGAAAAGAATCTGAATTTTCTTAGAATAAAAAATATCAATCTCAATTTTTTTTGAAGGAAAAAATGCCTCATTTTATTGAAAAAAAAACTTTCGTGTTTTTGAAAGAATACGCCTTTCACCTTTTTTGGGGTAATATCTTATCTCAATGTTTTTGAGTAAAAGTTATTTCTCAAAAAATGTATTACTTATAGAATAAAAAAAACCTCTCAAATCCTTTGAAAAAGAAGTCTGAATTTTTATGGAATAAAAAATATCTATTACCTATCGTCTCAATTTTTTTGAAAAAACTCTCCTTTTTTTTAAGAAAAACGTCTTAATTTTTTGAGGAAAAAAATCTCTTTTTTTAAGAAGAAATCTTGAATTATTGGGAGGAAAATATCTCAATTTTTTGAAAAACTACGTGAAAATTTTCTCAATTACAAAAAATAACAAAAGACTTCGGTAATGAAGCTGCGCTTGTGCAGCTCCAAATTTTTCAATTGGACGCTTTCCCCTTCCCCTTCAATTTTTAATTAGTATTTTGGGAGTTTTATGCAAAATAAGTGGAGAGAGGGGCTCAATTGAAAAAGTTTTCAAACAAAAGTTGTAGCTTGAAGTTCCACTAATACTTTTGGTTATGACAAAAATTGCGATTGGACCCCTCCCTCCCCGCCAATTTTGGATAATCCAACTCATTCAAATGCATTATTGAAAACAGGAGGGAGGTAAGGGGCCCGATTGAAAAAATTTTCAAACAAAAGTTGTAGTTTGAAGTACTAGGAATAATTTTGGTTATAACAAAAATTTCAATCGGACCCCTCCTTCCCCATCAATTTTGAGTAATATAACTTATTCACACTCATTCAAAATACATTATTAAAAACTGTGGGGAGGTAAGGGGCCCAATTAAAAAAGTTTTCAAACAAAAGTTGTAGCTTTAAGTTTTACAAATACTTTTAGTTATTACAAAAATTTCGATTAGACTGCTTCCTCCCTTTCAATTTTGAATATAAAGTATTATGTAGCACTGGACTTGATAAAAAATTCATCGAAGGTCCTCCTCATGAATGTAAACAAAAACTATCAAACTAGACGTTAGTAGTACTGCGGGGATCCAATCGTCTGTTGAGAATGTTTCGTTTTGCTATACCTGTCCTAGAAACATAAAAAAGGTCGATTGAACCAATAATTTTACAAGCAACTTCGCAATAAACTATGGGTATATTTTTATAAAACATTCACTTTTAATGAACACAAATATTCGCTTAACGAAAGTAGAAAAAAAATAAATAACGCTCAAAAATGAGCGAGCGATATATCAGTTCCATTAAAATATGAAAAATACGGAAGGGGCGAAAATACGCTAGACGAATTACCATTTAGGATTACGTAAAGGTTAAAGCTCGTCACTCGAAACAATATAGGTAATTCGTCATTCTATAAAATAGATAGGCCAGTCGTCCAGCGCGGCATCGTTTACGTTTAATAACATTTCATCGAGGAGATTGTAAAATTCTTGGTCGTCTTCCTCTTCATCTTCGAATTCGTCTTCTTCCAACTCCTCGGTGGGGAATAATTTTTGATAACACGGCGATTTAGGATCGATAAAGTGGTTGTAAGGATTAGTTCGATTCAGAGGCAAATGGCAAAGCCAACAGAACGGCGTATTGCAGTTCAGACACATCATTTTATTACATCCGTCGATTTTCTGGATGACTGCTTTACAATTGGGGCACGGTTTGCTGCAAGCTTCCAGCCACTTTTCGCTCAAATCATCTTGAACCCATTTGAGAAGCTGTTGTTTGGAAAAGCGTTTCTCCAGTTCGAGCTTTCTCTCGGCGTTGCAGTCTTGGTATTCGCGAATAACCTTGGCTCGTTCTTCGTTCTTCAAATTACACATCTGCACTCCGTGGTAGGTTTTTTTGCAGTACATACAGAAGTAAAATCCGCAATTTTCGCAATGACACATATCCGGACTTAGGCTAGAAACACGTGCAACACTTTGGCAAATTTCTCGCGGACAGTATAATAAATTTGGGTCGTTTTCGATGGCGAGGCGGACTGAAAATTTACGATATTTTTTATACACTTCTTCGTCGACATTTTGACGTACAAGCACGTCGCTGAGCGGAGAATCGCAATCATATTGCAGACATCGGATAGCACCTATGTTGCCATTGACGATATTCAACGTTAAATAATCTCGAACGCAGCTTTTACAAAATACGTGGCCGCAGGGTTTAAAACGAACGCAGCCGGAACCGGATTTCACTTCGAAGCACACTTCGCAGCTGTGATTTTCAGTACGGAATTCAGTCTCGAGAACGCGATCGTTATACTCTTCTATTACTTTAACAACGAGACGAAATTCTTCGCTACTTTTTGGTATTACTCTGGTGTCTTCGTTATCTCTTTTCACTTTCTGGCGTTTACCAAAACCAAACATATTCATTATTTTGAATATTTGATTACATTTCGTCAAGTGATGATTACTCGTGTTATCTACGAAACAGAAATCATAAAAGAGAACAACATTAGTCAAAGAAAACAAATCAAACGAAACAAATTGACCACAACTTTTCTCACCTTCTTTGGATTTGGATGCAACTGGCTCATCAGGAACGACTACGTCTCTTTCCGAAGCAGTTTTTTCTTTATTTCTAAGATCCTTCGGTGTTTCATATTTAAAATTTTCAACTTCGTCCTTCCTTCTTAGCTTATTTCTATTCCAATATTTTAATCTCGAATTCATATTACTTCTTCGCGCTACCTGATCGTTCGATCTCACGTTAAGCGGTTTAACATTCAAAGTTTTCATCGCATATTCCTCCTTGAGCATAGACGAAAAAGAATTTTGATTCGAAGACAACGTCGAGGAAGTTGATTCTTCTTGTTCTTGCGATTTGTGACGAACATAATTCAAGTCCAAGGTGATCGATAATTCTTCGACTTGCAAAAACTCGCAGCAGTCTTCTTTCAAAAAAGATGCCCAAGCGAATAGAATCTCAGACTGGTAATTATCCCAAATTGAATCGAGTTTCTTACATATTTCCGATAACTGGCCATCTGGTAACCACAGGCACTTTAGCATGAAATGGGGCTGCGATTTTGAAGGATAATCTTCGGGGCATTGGAAGTATAATTCAATCGGAGGCAAATGTTTAATCTTGAGTATCCTTTCTTCGGTATTATCGTCCAATTTACTGATTACCTTTACGTGTAACTCTTCTTTCGCGATTGCCGGAGAAATTTTTAAGCATCCAGAAAAAGGGTATTTACTTTTTACCAACAGTTCTTTGGGGTAAATCGACTCCAATACCTCTACTTCGTCGTTTTGTCGCTCCTCATCGTTATCGGTCATTTTATGGCGACTGAAAGTGTAACAAAATAATTGTATTATTAGAAAACCGTTTCAGAACGGTGCTTAATTACATTTTATTGTGCAACATACTTGTTTTGAACATCGAAGTTTCAGTTATTCTTCCCACGTATTCGAAGCAGATGACAAATTTAGAGCAATATTGTTCGGCACGAAGATCACTGATAATTTTTTTTCGATGATCACGATGATGGAGGAAATTTTTTAGGTGTTAAAAATACTCAACGAACTTTCAGATAATCGAAACTTTCCTGCTTTCCTCCTTATCGCAAAATTGAATGAATGGAAGCTCGCGTGTGGTGTTCCCAGAAGATCTATCAAAAACTAGCTTTACAAAAAATAAAAATACAGTCGTCGAATAATAAAATTATGCGTTTTAGAAACTGTTAATTTACAAAATAAATTAATTTTTGATGAGTTATTTTCAATTTTTTAAAAATCTTTAATTATTATTTTCTTTTATTTATGAAAAAAACGAAAATTAAATAAATTAATTTAATGAAACTTTATAAAAGTCGAGTAAACTGCAACACTGATTTTTCATAATGTTGTCGTTATCAAAATCATCAAACGCCCAAAAAGCGGGAAAAATGAACATTTTTTTTTTTTATCAAAACGGTGATTTGAAATTCAATGAAACGGATAACATTTTATTTGAGAAAATTTGTCGATTTGACGATTAATTAGACATTGTTAAATTTCTAACAAGTTCTTGTTTGATTCTATAACATTTTGGAATCAAAATCATGTATTCTGAAGCTCCCAGACGTCGCCGGCAATCTAGTTTCGCCGCCTTGTACAAATCCATAATTATCGGTATGTTTGTTTACAACTATTTTGATTCACGTAAGTCCGGGAATAATTATTATTGGGTACGATTATAAAGCGATGAAAAGTCTAGTTGAAACTTGAATGTTTCTGTTGCTGAATATTTTTTATCTAGAAGTTAACACGAATCTAATCTAATTCTATCGAAAAAATACCTCGAAGTAGTCGTTACTAATTATATTTTTGATTTCCTATGGCAGAAGATATCATAAATTCAAGTTCCAGCGAACCTAGTACCAGAGAAGGAATAATCAAAAAGTAAAGTATTTCGTTACTAGTCTAGATTGTCTTTACATGAACTTTTTTCATCACTACCAACTGTTCATTTTTGATACAGCCATATATCATTATGGAATACAGAAATGGAAGATTGGAAAAAGAAAGCTCACGAATTCAAGTTTGAACACCTTTCAAAGATGAGGTACGCTATTTCCTTTCATACTCCTACCTTCATCCTATCGAAATATTTGTACGAATGTAATTTTCTGTTCGCAGGCAAATAGATCCTGTTCTGACTTGGAAAGACTGTAAAGACTGCCTTACTGCAGAAGATATCGCAATCATGAAATCAAAAACAAGTTGCGAAGAATTGGCCAAGGAAATAATACGTGTGGACCAAAAAAGGGAAATCGTGAATAGCTTATTATATAAAACCGACGTGAAGGTGAACGCTTGTATGAAGAAAAAATGCGCGTCGGTTTTTAAAATGAAAAAAGACGTATGTAATTTCCTGTTAGATTGCGATGAAAGTAACGATATGCTGGAATTCGAAGATGATATGAGCACGTGAATCAAACTTCCTTTCCCATTACGTCGTGTTTTTCCATCGTTGGTTATTTTTATAAAATCGTCAAATCGCAATCTTATTTGTGTTGAATAATTATTGAATTTCTTATTTTTGTAATTTTTGTAGTATGATCAAATATTTTGGTGTATATTTTATGTTTAAAAAAAATAATATACTAGTATTAAAACGATACGTAGGTAGATATATATTTCCTTCAATAATCACTTTCACTACTTAGTGAAAACGTCGCAAATTCACACAATTTACATCGTGAACTCGTAAACTTTGCTCCTAAAATTCATCAGATGAAATTATTACTTATAGTAAACGAACAATTAACCACAAAATTTTTACAAAGGATAGCAAACACAAACGAAGAAAAACTCGACCACACATTTTTCAAAATATGTGGGTTTACAAAACAGTCATTTCCAAAAAAAATCTAGTCAATTTGATCAATAAAACGAAGTATTCTAAAAGTCTGATAATGAATCTAATTCGTATTACGTAAATCTTATATCAATTTGAAAATTGTACACCGAAAGAAGCTCAGCACTATTTGTCAAAAAAGACGATCGTTTTTCTAAAAGTACATAATTATTAAAATGACACGTTCATACGAGACTAATCATGTTCCTTGCGTCATGTAGTATTTAGAGGTAAATTTGTTGTAAGCCGAAGAATGAACCATTCAATTATTCGTAACGATGATGTGATGAGTATTCTCCATTTAGCTGATTATGAATTCGTTTTCGTTGACTGATGAATGAGGATTTAGAATGTCAACAGGACCATCGCTGGTGAGAATTGTCAATGTTTCACGGCTGTCGGTGCAGAAATCGTCGTTATCGCTTACTTTTGATAACGAATCCTAGAAGAATGAAAAATAATAATTGTACAGCACAATAAATTGGTCATTTATAGCAATAAGTCTCGAAAGTAAGAATCAACGGATCATAGATTTTTGTAATTCGTCCAAATAGAGACAAACTGTACGTGAGAAAGAGAAAGGTTACTTTACTTACACTGCTGAAATTACTAGATAAAAACTTATTATCGTCTTCGCAAGATGGAAATTTATCATTGGTTTCAAAATTCGTTTGTAACATTCCCTCCGCAATCTGAATGATCTGCAAATTGATCAGAAATTAGAATCTCCAACTGCGAATATTCGCGTGTTCTCGAGACGACAGATAGTTTATAGAATTTATTAGTACTTCGGTTTCTTCTTCGAGTTCTTCGTCTTCTTCTTCAATATCTTCCATGATCTCATTTTCAGAAATTAATCCATTAGCAAAAATGAAAGGGTCGCAAGCGAAAGTATTGCCATTTAATTCGGAATCGTTGCATTGATTTTCTTCGGTTTTACGTTTACAGTTTTGATCAGCCTATAAAAAGGAAAAAAATACAGTATGTATCATTTTTCATGTAAAGGCACCATCTGTGAAAGGCGAACAAAATCCATACCCTATTTGTGCCGATGGGCAGTCCTTTGAGCTTTCTTCTCCAAACCGTACGACATTTCGAATCCATATTCTGTTTAATTCTAAACCAATCTTTTTCACTGATGCCGAATCTGTGGAGAAGATGACAACGAATTCCGTATATCTGCAAACAACAATAGACGTCAAAAGTTGATATTTTTCAAGTGATGGAAACATTTCTGAATAAAATGAACTCACGAATAAAGGATCCAATTGTTTTTTGCCATGTTTTCCTTTTCCTGTAAGATTCGATACAGCTAACACTTCTCGAGGGAAGAGATGATCGAGTAAAGTTAGAGCCATTTTCTCCGGCGTAAGACATTGCATGTTAATATGCAACAACTCTCTACAAATCAAATACGTTTGTTAATTCCCATCAAATTCCTTACCACTTCGTAACGTGAAGAATAATCGCAACAAACCCAGCAGAAATGGGAACTCTCACTCTAGACTCCATAAGATTTTCATCTCCTAACCAGCTTCCATCTGGGTAATCTTGTTCGCAATTCAATGAAATCACTTGAAAACTGGAATCCAAAGAAACTTGAGCTTCAACGAGGGGCGGAACTTTATTCGGAACTAACACAACAGGAGCTGAGAATCTAAAATTAAAATACAAATTTAGCGTCAGATCAACTAGAATAGTTTTCATTCGAATGAAAATATGCAAATTTACATTTCTTGATTCAGATTCTGCTTTTGTGAAACCGATTCCGCAGTTAGAAGCTGTACGACGTCAGCAATACTGTTTAAAATCTTATTAACATTTTCAATTTTAGTCGACAACTCTTGGCAACATTTTACCGAATTGGCCGGAAATGAAGATTTGTTTCCTTTAATGATGTTTTCGGTATGGTAGAGTATGCTGCTGCAAACATTCGATACGGAGTTTATTTTGCTATCTAAAGAATTGATTTTTTGCTCCAAATTGGAGAATGTGTTTTTGATGAGGTCCGCAATGTTGAGTAATTCTCGACTGAAATTAAATCCATCGACGGAAACGGTTTTTTCTTTTTTCGGAAAAGTATTCTGCGGCTGTTGCACAATTAATACTCGCTTCATGGTTTTATCAATAATAGTTCTGCTACAATTCAATTAATTTCTGCGAATACGAATTTATTCCACCGTAGACCGTTCAAGGCGAAGCTAGAATCAATGAAAATGATGATTACGATCTACTTTTACGAGTAAACGTAGAAATATTTGCAAGCATTTCAAAAATTACCTTATATTTAGTGATAATCATTCAATTGATTCAAACGTTATCGAGCACCGTAAAAGTGTAGTCTTCCATAGAAATAGAAATCAATCAAAATTGCCAATTTTTACGACTCAGCAAACTCGAAAAACTGGACCCTTTTTCAATACTATGCAATTAAAAATTCTCAAAAGAGACGCGGAACAGCTTCAAGCTTTGGAAAAGTTCATACCAAACTTTCTTCCAAGTTCCAATTTTCTTTCTCGTTTTCTTTCTGCCTACTTTCTGCATCTGCAAACCTCTCTTCCATCCCTTCCACCCGGAATGACCGATTGCAGCGCCTCACCCGGTGAGTGCAAAACTTTTATCACTAAATTTAACAAAACATTTTGATAAGAAAAAAATTAAATTAATGGTTGAGCTTGAGTTTAATAAGTTTAACCTTAATTTATTATATAAAAATTTAAAATTCCAACAAAAATGAATCAACAAACTTCCACGTTAGTATAAAAGTAGAAAAAGTACTAAAGGAGGAATACTTCAATACATGATATAATTTCATAATACTATGTAAAATGCAGCTACTCAGAAATTTCTCATGGTTCATCTGCATTTATTATTATTTTTATTATGTAAATGCCAGTGACGAAGACGGTGTACAGTATGCAAATAGATGCGAAGGTAATTTTCCAACAGTTTACATTTTAACGAAGTTTACTTCAATTTCATATCAATAATTCATCCGCTTTAAATTCTTAGCTTGCAAAATACTCGCCACAGAGTTGGAAAATCGATTGGAAGAAACCGGTAAATCTAAAGATGTTCTGGAAATTGGATATTCTATAGACGATGTAAAACCTAAAAAGAAAAAGCAATACAAGAAATCGTAAGTCGAAGAACTATTATAGATGATGTAACCTATTACAAATTTACAATTTGACTAATATTGTATCATGATATTTAATATTTCATGTAGAGAATTACGTCTAGTGGAGAGTTTGGACGGTATATGCGAAAAAATTCTCGAATACAATATCCACAAGGAGAGAAAAGACAGCACTCGATTCGCAAAAGGCATGAGTCAAACATTCCAAACGTTACATGGTTTAGTGTATGTGGACTATTGAATTATATTATGTCGTCGTTCTTTTCCTACGTTTGTACTCAAAACTTATATTACGCTTTTTCAGAGATAAAGGAGTCAAAGTAGATTTAGGAATACCTTACGAATTATGGGATAAACCTTCGGTTGAGATTACCAACATGAAAACGCAGGTAATTCAATAATTTGTTGATTTCTTCCATCATTTTCGTATTCGCCTTTATTATTATTTTTTCTGTTGCAGTGTGAGACTTTACTAGAAGACTTTGAAAGCGATATCGAAGAATGGTATTTCAACATACAAGGAGAAAAAACCTTGAAAACATTTTTGTGTTCGGAGAGAGCTCTAAAAGGGTTCGATAATTCGTGTTTGGCAGAAGACTTATCTTCCAAAAAAGGCGAAGAAGCGTCTCTCGAAGATAAACCTAATAAAAAGGAGAAACAAACGCCAGTAGATGAATTATAAAATTTCATAAACGTTCAGTCGTCAGTCATATTTTTCAATTATGTAAATAATTCATTTTCAAACGTAAACTGTACGTTGCATCACGTACAATTACGATTATCTATTGATTAAGTTTATTATTCTACTAATTAGCTTTTTAATTGAGTATTCATTTGGCCTATTGATGACATAAGGCAATGTTTTCTGTTTCTATACGATTTATAGAAAATAATTTTAGTTATTCATGTTCTATAATTTGTTTTTGTGAGATGAACTTCTGTGATTTTTTTCCCCATTGCATGTGTGTATTATTAATTTGCAACTTTTAAAGGAGATAACCTGGAGTGCAACTTGGTTTCCTGCTGAAATATTACATTTTTTATGTAGAAATACTTGTGATTTTTTGATTGTGTGTCCAGTGTCCACTGTTCGGGTTTAAAATGACGAGTATAATATGGTAAAACGTCAACAGTGATGAATTTATTAAATTTATGAAAAAATAATTCCATTCGTCGGAGCCCCGGAGCCCTCACAGCCCTCACAGGTCTAATTCGAAATTGTCTTCTTCGTTCTTCAAAAATCTAATCTAATCTTACATTGCATAGGGCAGGACTTCCTTGAAAACGCTATATGCATCGGTTTCCTATTTTCTTTTGCGCAAAGGAGGTGAGGTACGATGATTTTTTTGCAAATTTCTCTTTTCTCGGCAAAAAAAATGAAAATCAAAAATTTCTGTTTAAAAAAAATAAAAAAATAAAAAGATAAAAAAAATGACGTGAAAAGGGAACCAGGTCCCATTTCATTATCCAGGAGTCCATGTGGGTTTCAATTGTGGGGCGGGAGGGAGAGAGTATTATTTATCTTTATCTATAGAATTCCAACTTTTGAAAGTTTTGATTGTAAAGTTGTAAACTTTTGCAGCTGTAATTTTTTTAAAACGATTGTGAAGTTTAAGAACATGTTAATTATTAATTGAATCTGCTGCCTTTACTTTCCTTGCGATAGATATTCATCTTCTCAATAAATCATTTCGGTACGTGATAATGAGTTCATTCATTCTCCTTAGATGGTATTGTGAGAATTTATTTTTACATTATTACGAATTACGATACTTGTTTGGATTATTTTAGGATCGATTATTACCAAATTCTCAACGCTCAGTCCGCTTATTCGTTCTATTCGACTTCAAAATTTGTCAGAAACGAAATCCCATTCATTTTATTTGTTGTGAAATTTCGACATGTCGTTTGTTGTTTTGCTCTGGAATGCATGCATTCGAGTATATAATGGTATTACTCACTATGTAATATTCCAACACTATTCGAGTACACATTTTACTCTAAAAATGTTGCGATTAATTTTACTCACAAGAAAAAAGTCGAACCCGTTCGGAAGCATCGTCGAGTGTAAACAAATTTGACAGTTTCGGAATGATCTATTTTATTGAATGAAAACGAAGCGAATCAAATCTTCGCTCTACAAACACATGTAACACGATTTTTAATACCTACTCGAACAAACATATTTCACTTGTTTACTCGAAAAGATTTTGGAATATTTCCAAACGTACCGTAGTGTTGGTTGATTTGGTATTAATATTTTACGAATTTTATGTAATTTCTTAAGTTCTCTCGATTCGTTGGAAATTTTAGACCCACAAGATCCATATTATAGGCGATTTCGATTATTTTGGACGAATTATTCTAAGCCGAAGAATAAATTGATTTCCTTTTATGTGTATTAACAATGAAATCATTTTTGTTTTGTAGAAATCATCGGTTGAATATGTTTTAAGAGTCGTGATTCGATGAAAATAGTTGCAGTATGTCGTAATAAAACGGTCAGTTGGTGCGAGAGTAACGTTCCAGAGGCATCGCAGCGTTTATCCAAGTGCACAATTCGTGAACAAGTTTAAAGGTAATTGGGCGAATGCGAAATTGGCCATTTGTGAATTACCAACGTCGGTATAAAGTATGGTAATATTATGGTAGAAAGATGAAACCTGTCGATCCGAATGAAAAGGCAAATTTTCCCAACGATTGGCCTTTTACACACGTTCGATTTGTGAACGAACCAACGTCGCTTGCTTCCATTTTATTGTATTTATGAGAAATGCATTCTGTTGCTTTCTCGGCGCAAATATTGGACTCGGGCCAGAATTTTGAAAAACCAACTTTAGTCGTACTCGTAGCATGCGCCCGCGCTGCTTTTCTCAGTTTATAGTTAATGAGTAGATAAAAATACTACTTATATTAAAACGTCTTGTCGGCGTTCCGTTACTTTTTTACACTGATGACGCGACTCAGTGACATAATTTTTTTCATCGTCATGTAATACGATATAGATTTAAGCATGTACTTGAAAATTCGACAGTACATTATGCGTATCGTTATCGTTATCGTGCCATGGAACTCTTAAAAATCGCCATCCACCGCAAACCGTAATCGCATTTCGACCACCAGTCAATTCGTAAGTTTGATAATGCTAATTTCATACGCTTATTCGTTTCGATATTTGACATTCGATGAATCGCCTCACATCCTACTCAAATAGGCAAATCCAACCAATTTGAGGATATCATTCCGTCATACCTAATAATTAAAACTCGCTTGGTTGTGAATTTTTTCATTTTTTAGAAATTATTTTTGGCTCGAGTATCGTCGTGTATAGAAAAATTCGCCGAGTGACCTAAAAAAAAAAAAATTCGCATCGATGCTTAATTTTAAATTAGCCAATGGAATGTTATATTTTATGAAATCCTACTGTTATTTTCTTCGACACTATTTTTATCGCAACTTTTTGTGTTGTGGGCGCTGTGAAGGGTCAATATGGTTGCTGGTTGATGCGATTAACACGTCTCAGCGTACAATTTGTTTATTATTTCGAGAATTAAACGAGTACCTGCAATTTACTCGAGGTTCGAATTGGCCAAATAGTTAGGCAAGATTTGAATTTAGAGTAGGTATGGCTTTGGGGATATGCTATGTGCATCTTGAAGTTGGTCACTTGCGTCTATGTCTATGGACACTACGATTGTATCACATTTTTACTCTCTTGAATTTTACCAAGTCCAGCACTTGTCAATACATAGACACTGGATATCAAAATTTGAGAGGAGGGAGGGGTTCAATCAAAATTTTTGTCATAACTAAAATTATTCATAGAACTTCAAGCTACAACTTTTGCTTGAAAATTTTTTCAAATGGACCCCTCCCTCTCCACCAATTTTGGATAATGTAACTTGAGTTAGTCAAAATAAGTTACATTATCCAAAATTGGTGTGGAGGGAGGGGTCCATTTAAAAAAAATTGCAAACAAAAGTTGTACCTTGAAGTTCTATGAATAATTTTGGTTATGACCAAAATTTTGATTGGACCCCTCCCTCCACACCAATTTTGGATAATGTAACTTGAGTTAGTCAAAATAAGTTACATTATCCAAAATTGGTGTGGAGGGAGGGGTCCATTTAAAAAAAATTGCAAACAAAAGTTGTACCTTGAAGTTCTATGAATAATTTTGGTTATGACCAAAATTTTGATTGGACCCCTCCCTCCACACCAATTTTGGATAATGTAACTTATTTTGACTAACTCAAGTTACATTATCCAAAATTGGTGGGGAGGGAGGGCTCCAATCAAAATTTTTGTCATAACCAAAATTATTCATAGAACTTCAAGCTACAACTTTTGCTTGAAAATTTTTTCAAATGGACCCCTCCCTCTCCACCAATTTTGGATAATGTAACTTGAGTTAGTCAAAATAAGTTACATTATCCAAAATTGGTCGTGGCAGAGAGGTCCAATCAAAATTTTTGTCATAACTAAAATTATTCATAGAACTTCAAGCTACAACTTTTGGTTGAAAATTTTTTTGGATGGACCCCTCTCACCCCACCAATTTTGGATAAGTTAACCTATTTGACTAACTCAAGCTAACTTATCCAAAATTGGTGGAGAGGGAGGGGTCCATTTAAAAAAAATTTCAAACAAAAGTTGTAGCTTGAAGTTCTATGAATAATTTTAGTTATGACAAAAATTTTGATTGAACCCCTCCCTCCAATCCAATTTTGATATCCAGTGTCTATGTAGTGACAAGTGCTGGACTTGGTAAAATTCAAGAGAGTAAATGTGACACATTCGTAGTGTCCATAGACGCAAGTATCTTGGTCCAATTGAATACCATCAGTCGACCATTTGAACGTAGTAGGGGAATACATGATAAATAGGCGATAGAGTGATGCTAATTTCGAAGCCTAAAGAAGAAAATGAGAATCATTTAGTTGTATAATTTTTAGGATAATTATAGGAACGATTTTTCAATACGATCGATGATTTTTCATCGATCATGCGATCGAATTTTTACCTAAATTGTCAATTTTTTTTTGATATTTTCTAGATAATGGTGTGCATAATGGACGAAGACGAGTCGGCGTTCTGCGTAGTGCGTGATTTTTCGGGCATTTCGCAAGACTGGAAAGTGGAAACGTTAGTTTCGGCTTCGACAACTGGTAAACAGTTCCTCAGGGATATCGCCGACCGTTACAGCTTCGAGCCAGATTCATTTCGTCTGGTTTCGCCTTCGCCTTGTAAAAAAAATAACACTTATCAGGTAAACTTAGTCTACGATTTTTGATCATTGATCGATCATTCTTACTAATCCGGGATTGATTTGGATTTAGGCGGTGATCACACACGATAGCGAAGAAACGCTCAAAGAAATCGGCATCAACTTCGAATCCGGCAGTCGTAATTTATTCATAGTCGAAGGGTTGGACGGCCAAAACCCTAGGCTGATTTCGAAACACGACGATTTAGAACTAGGCGCCTCAGCTAGTCCGGAGGAACCGTCTTCGTCGAATTCGTCGAGCCCACCGTTACTTACGCAAATACCCGAAAGCGGTTACTCGAGTTATCGTATCGTTACGCCTAACAAGTGCAGGTCGCAGCGCAGAAAACAACGCCTAAGTCTTTCCGAATCGATGGATTCGCCCTCCGGTGTTGGTAAGTTGGACACGAGCGATTTATACCACCCTCTGCATCGATACGATAACTTACCACCTATTGTCATTTTGCGCAGAATATCGCGGTCTTGTGAATCAAGCGATGACATGTTACCTGAATAGTTTATTACAAGCTTTATTCATGACGCCGGAGTTTCGTAACGCTTTGTATAATTGGCGATTTGTTCCTACTTGCGGAATGGACGAGTCCAAATCTATACCGTATCAGTTGCAAAGATTATTTTTAAATTTACAAGTACGTTATTTCCTTTGTTTGAAAGTACGAGCAAACTCGATCGATGGTGCTAATCGATACTAACCTCTGTTTGGTCGATTTACAGACATCTCCTCGTGATTCAGTCGAAACCACCGAGTTGACCAGAAGTTTCGGATGGGATTCCAGCGAAGCTTGGCAACAGCACGATATTCAAGAGCTGTGTCGCGTCATGTTCGACGCCTTAGAACAAGAATTCAAAGGAACCGAACAAGCTGATCTCATCAATGGATTATATCAGGGTAAAGTTCGCAATCTCTGCAGGTGTCTTTTATACTGAAAAAGTACCTTATCGTTTTATTTTCTTTCTGCTTACAGGAAAAATGATAGATTATGTAGAATGTTTGGAATGTGGCACTGAAAAAAGTCGCGAAGATACGTTTTTAGATATTCCCTTACCAGTTCGGCCATTTGGCAGTAGTACCGCATACGGTAGCGTAGTACGTATTTGGTCTAAAATATATTTTACCGAGTTACCTCACTCATTTCTCTGACAATTAATTCGTTACGACGACCATTTGCAGGAGGAAGCGTTGACAGCTTTCGTTCAACCCGAAGTACTCGATGGAAACAATCAATATTTTTGCGAAAAATGCAATAAGAAATGCGACGCGCATAAAGGCCTAAAATTCACCAAATTTCCCTACCTGTTGACCCTTCATTTGATGCGATTCGATTTCGATTACAATACCATGCATCGAATCAAACTCAGCGATAAGTAAGTCGTTGCTACGAACTATAGTGTCTGGGTTATTCAATTTTTTCACATGGATGTGGATGGTTGTTGTTAATTTAATTTTATAGAAGTCTAATACTATATTGATGATTGAAATTCAAAATTAAAGGGGAGGGAGGGGTCTAATCGAAACTTTTGTAATAACTAAAATTATTTCTAAGACTCGAAGCTACAACTTTTATTTGAAATTTTTTTTCAATTGGACCCCCAGCTTCACTAGTTTTTAATAATATAAGTATCTGAGTCATGTTATGCAAAATTGGAGGGGAGGGGAGGGTCTAATCGAAAATTTTATTATAACATAAATTATTTCTAGCAGTTCAATCTACAACTTTCGTTTGAAAAAATTTTCAATTGAACCCCTCTCCCAATTTTGAAACGATATCTACCTGATGTTATGTGAAATTGGGGGAGGGGGGATCCAATCGAAATTTTTATAATAACCAAAATTATTTTTGGGATCATAATCTACAACTTTTGTCTGGAAAATTTTTCAATTGGACCTTTCCTCCCCCACCCCTCCAATTTTTAATTGGTATTTTCGGAGTGTATGCAAAATCTATGGAAAAGAAGAGGTCCAATTGAAAAAATTTTCAAACAAAAGTTGTAGCTTGAAGTCCAAAGAATAATTTTGGTCATTACAAAAATTTCGACTAGACCCATCCCTCCCCTCCAATTTTGAATATCAAATATCTATGTTATATTAGACTTGATAAAATTCAACAAAAATTATCCACATCTATATAAATAAATTGAGTAAACTAGCCCCTAGTTTGCTACGATTGGAAAATTTCAAAAATAGTCGAATCATCTTCAACCTTGTATATTCTTCTTTCAGAGTTTCATTTCCGCAAACGTTGAACCTGAATAGTCTTATTCCGTATTCGAACGGAGTCGCTTCTACGTCTCCTTTGTACAAAGACGAAGGAAGCGAAGGATTCCCCGAAGAAATCACTGGATCCAGTAGCAAGTGCGACGACAGCAGTACCACTGATAGCGGTTCTGCTATCGACGACGAAGGATGCATGGCTTCTTCGAACGATAACGTCGATTACGATCAGGTTAGCTCCTCATTTCATGTGGTATTCTTTACCTAATACCATCCGAGTTCATTTTATCGTCCAATTTTAGGAAGTAGACGAAGGTATCGACGTTAGCAATCAGATAGAAAATGAAAAAAATCGCCTAAACAACGACGCCGGACCTTACGTATACGAATTGTTCTCCGTTATGGTTCATTCTGGTAGCGCCTCCGGTGGTCATTACTACGCCTACATTAAAGATTTCGAAACCGGCGACTGGTACTGCTTCAACGATCAAAGTGTCCATAAAGTAAGTACACTACGAACGGATGAAAACTCTTACGTGGGTTCCTCTGTTCATTCGTCTTATCGTTTTCAGATCACCAGCGAACAAATTGAAAACTCTTTTGGTGGATATGGACCGGCTCGAGGGTATTATTCCGGTGTTTACAGCTCTAGTATGAACGCTTATATGTTAATGTATCGCCAAATCGATAAAGAAAGGAATGTATTACCTTTGAAAGATGATAAATTCCCCGCTCATATCAAAGTATGTGGTGTATTTGAGTGAAAATTCCAGCCATACGAGATCATCGCACGATTCTCGACTTACATGTCTTTTTTTCTGATTGTTTGACAGACCTTACTTAAGGAAATGAACGAAAACTCGAATAACTATAGGCAAATGAAAGAAAAAGAACGCGATGTGGTACGGCTCAGGATCTACCTTCGACATCCGGCCACTGATAAACGCATAGATTGTAGATTAGATTGCGAATCACACGAAACTTTGAAAGAAGTTCTGAAAAAAGCCTACAAAGTGAGTGTTCAATTGATTTTCTGGCCAGAAACTTAGCAATAGCTCGAGCTACACATTGGGCCAAACCGTAGAAAACTCACAAAATTCAGAAATCGAATTTGCATTATTTATAATCTCCGTTTCTTTAGTAAAAAAAATTGCCAATATTTTGGGAGGGGTGAAGAAACAAATTCTTTGGAGGCAAAAATATTTTTCAATTAATTTTCGCAGAAGGAAGTTCCTACTTTGGGAGGGAGGGGGGGGGGGGGGGGGGGGCCTCTTAATTCATCTTGAAATTTAAATTTTTTCTCTATTGGAATGAAAAACAAATTTTCAATTTTATTTTAGTAGAAAATTTTTTAATAGCTAATTTCTGGATGAAAATTTTTTCCAATTTTATTGTATAAAAAAATTTCTCATTTTTTTGGAGAAAAAGATTTGCAATTTTTTGTCGTGGTGAAATTAACGAATTCTAAGAGCGAAAAAATTTCTCAGTCAGTTTTTAGAGAAAAAATTCTGAATTTTCTTGAGATGAAGAATAACATTTTCATTTTTTGGAGCGAAAAAATTTCTCTCTAGTATTTTTTTTTTTTTTTATAAATGAAAAAATAAACTTTAATAATTTTTTGGGGAATAAGAAAACGCTTTTTAATTTTTTTTTTTTTTTTTTGATAAGTTTCTATAATCGTTTTTTGATAAAGAATTTCATTTTTGAGTGTAAAAAAAATTCTTAAAACTTTATTGTAATAGAAAAATTTTCAATTCTCTAGGGAAAAAAATTTTTCCAATTTTTTTGAAGAAAAAAAAATCTCCATTTTTTTGAATACCTCAAGATGAAATTCTCAATTTTTAAAGAAAATAAATCCATTTTTTGGCGAACAAAATTTTTCAATTTTTTGGAGGGGTGAAAAATCGATCTTTTAGAGAAAAAAATTCCATATTTTTTTGAAATTGAAAATATCTTGATTTTTGAAGCGAATAAATTTCTCAATTTTTTTTAGGATGAAAATTTTATTTTAAAGTTTAAATTGTTAAAAAACAAATTTTCATGTTTTTTGGGAAAAAAATTCGCAATTTTTTTGAAAAAATAAAATTCTGATTTTTCTCCAACCTAAAATTTTAATAATTTTTGGGAGTAAAATTTTTTTTTACATCGACTGTCATAAAAATTTCTCAATTTCGAAGTAGAACTAATTTCAATTTAATTAATTAATTTTTTTTGGGGGGGGGGGGGTGGAATTTTCTTGATTTTTTAATTAGAGTAGAAAAGTTTTGCGAATGATTTTTCATTTGTAACTGAATATTTTTTTAAATTTTATTTTACGTAGAAATTACAACTAGAAACAACGACGCCATTGGATTATTGTCGCCTAGTCCTATACAACAGTCAAGACGATACGATCGAGCAAAGCCTGGAAGGCAAAGAAAACCAAGAAATTGGCTGTGTACTTGGAATAAAACACAATTCGTGGAGCTACAAAAAGCAGGAAATGTTGATGGAAATTCGCTCCAAAGATAGACCGTTCCCAGTTTATAAACCAGGCTGTAAGTGTCTCACACTTTGCCTATATCGTCTCGAGTAAATTAACCAAAAAATTAATCCACGTATTCTGCCCAATGCAGCTATTTCTTGGAAAGTGTCTTTGGTTGATATCGATAGAATGCACATCGATAACCCCACCGTTTTCCGAGTCAGTCTATGGGACAGTTTGAAAGAATTCAAAGACGAATTGTACGAGCGTTTCAGTTACGATCCAATTAATCATTCGATATTTATTATGGGAGAAACCAAAGGAAACACTGCTAAATTCATCGACGATGATGATAAAGTTCCGTTGAAAGAATGCGGCGATTTTCGTAACTTTAGAGTAAGCTCGCAGATTGGTCGGTTTGTTATTTAATACGGCTACGTACTGATCAACGTTGTTTTTTTTCAGATCTTTGTTTGTTTCAAATCTATCAGCGGTGATTCTCCGACCAAATGTAGAATAGCTATGCGAAAACTCGTACAGCAGAATTTAAATGTGATCAAATTGAATGTCGTTTTGCCAGATGTCAAACTTGGTAACGATTTCGAAATTATTTCATCTGTATCTTAATCTACTTCGTTGTAATTGTACCTTTTTTTTTTTAATGGTCAACTTCAACAGATGTGTTGAAGAAGTGGTCGATTCCTAATCTGTCCGAATACTACAGTGGTACCAATCACAAGTATATCGACGGAAGTCAAATCAACAGAAAGAGTAATAAAGGTTGGTAAAGATAGCGTTACAAGACGTAATGAGTTATTCAGCGGAAAATGATATCTCATCTATCGTGCAAATTATCATTTCATTTTATTTTTTTTCAGTTCTAGAATGTAACGATGACTTGGATACGACCATCGGTAGCATTGCGACTCAGTGCAACGGATTCATACCAGTTTCACCTTCTCCGGTCTCGGTACCATCTGTATCGAGCACCGACGAAGTATGTTCGAACGAGATATCCGTATCGAATTCGAACGGCGCCGCTGCCATTAGCATCGGAGGCCATCACAGTGATCAAAGCGCCAGCGAAGATAGCAGTCTTACCGACAGCGACAGAACGATCATTGGCGAAACTCAGGAAGAATATCAAATGTCCAGTTCAGGATCGTCTCCTCGAGGAGGCGGTGGCGATTTTCGCGAAAGGCTCATGAACGATTTGGTCGGCGAAGTGAGCTAAAACGATTGCATCTAACGTCTAGTTTGATAGTTTTGTTTACATTCATATTGTGGAGGACCTTCGATGAATTTTTTACCAAGTCCAGTGCTACATAATATTTTATATTCAAAATTGGAAGGGAGGAAGGGGTCTAATCGAAATTTTTGTAATAACTAAAAGTATTTGTAAAACTTCAAGCTGCAACTTTTGTTTGAAAACTTTTTTAATTGGGCCCCTCTCTCTCCACTTATTTTGCATAACACTCCCAAAATACTAATTAAAAATGAAGCGGGAAGGGGAAAGGGTCCAATTGAAAAAATTTTCAAACAAAAGTTGTAGCTTGAAGTTTCAGTAATACTTTTGGTTATGACAAAAATTGCGATTGGACCCCTTCCTCCCCTCCAATTTTGGATAATCCAACTCATTCAAACAGATTATTGAAAACAGGGGGGAGATAAGGGGCCCGATTGAAAAAATTTTCAAACAAAAGTTGTAGCTTGAAGTTTCACTAATACTTTTGGTTACGACGAAAATTGCGATTGGACCCCTCCCTCCCCTCCAATTTTGGATAATCCAACTCATTCAAATACATTATTGAAAACAGGGGGGAGGTAAAGGGCCCGATTGAAAAAAATTTTCAAACAAAAGTTGTAGCTTGAAGTACTAGGAATAATTTTGGTTATAACAAAAATTTCAATCGGACCCCTCCTTCCCCACCAATTTTGAGTAATATAACTTATTCACACTTATTCAAAATACATAATTAAAAACTGTGGTGAGGTAAGGGGCCCAATTAAAAAAGTTTTCAAACAAAAGTTGTAGCTTGAAATTTTACAAATACTTTTAGTTATTACAAAAATTTCGATTAGACCCCTTCCTCCCTACCAATTTTGAATATAAAGTATTAGGTAGCTCTGGACTTGGTAAAAAATTCATCGAAGATTCTCTACATGAATGTAAACAAAACAACTATCAATCTAGACGTTAGTATTTTACATTAGCGTTATGAAAATCGAGACTATGGTAACCTGTTTTTTTTTCTCACCTCAGGATGATCATTGTTCAGACGTTTGGGACCGCCATTCGGATAGTTTAGATAATAACGAATTATGCAACAACGAAAACGAATGCTATTTCAAAGAAATCAGTAATAGCGTTACTATCGATAAAAAGAAGAGTGAGTATTATCGCGGCTGCCTTCAAACACGTACGTTTCGGCGAGAAATGCGATAATCGAGTAGATGGTGTGATTTCAGATCTTAAACTGGAGGTCGATAAACGTATGCCGATCGATGTATTCAAAAGAAATCTCGAGCAGTATGTTCAAGCACCCAGTAGATATTTCAAAATATCTCCCTCCGTTAATAATCAAGACGAATGCACGTACATCAATCGAATGGATATTTCTACGTTGGAATCGCTCGAAAACGACGCTACGTTGCATGTCAGACTCAGCCCGCCCATTAAACCGAATTCGTTAAGAGTTAAATTGTATTTATTGGATTATAAAGCGAATCGAGTTAGTTGAAAGATTATTTTTTGTGTAAGATTAACTTGGAATATGTTTCTTTTCATCGATGTATTTGTTGCACAGATTGAAAGTTTCATCGACGAAGTTTCTATCAATGAAGATGCCAGTGTCGGTGAGACGAAAAAAGATCTTGTACAATATTTACGTTTCGCTCATATTATCGATATGGATTTCGAAAGGTGAAAATTTATCCAAATCAACTCGTCGCAGATGCAATCTTTCTCTAAATAATTACTTTTTTTTTTCAACTATACAGATGCCGTTTACACGTTATTTCTGGCGGTATTAGAAGAGTATGTTTAAACGATGAAATTTGGGCGAATCTGAAACTGAAAAACGATTGGCAGCTGTACATACAGAGATTGTATTCCGAAGAAACGATCACAGACCCGGATAAACAAATCGATGTACCTATCAGACGCTATAATCCGACTATCAGAACGTATGGCCCCATACAGGAAATTATTCTCGAAGATTTTACCCTCGATGCGTTGAAATCAAAGGTTCAATTCTATTCATTTTTCGAAGCCTCTTTTGAAGTATCGAATAATCACATTTAATTTGCATTATTCTATTTTTTTTATTGCAATTTGTACCTAGATATCGGAAATTAGTTATATACCGGAAGAAAATTTGGTAATCAGTTTACAAGAAATTTCTCACCGAATAAATATCTCATCTATCGAATGGAGCTCGCTTACGAACGTTTCTTCTATGAGTAGGTCGCCAAATAGTCTACGAGAAATTAATCATTTAGTTAATTACAAGTGAGTATGAAGTTTTAAAAATGATACAACGTGTTTTTCTCATAATATTATACTTATGTGGCTGTAATTTTTGCAGAGATAGCAAAGAAGAAAGTAATAATGATGATTCGTCGGATAGAAAGGGAGCTAAGAAGGTTTTCCGGCGCGAGAAACCGTTAAGAATAGTTGTTGCAGATAAAACGCCTTGCAATGGCGAAAATCTTAATGCCACCACTTCGAGTTGATTCGTTAACACAACTCCTTTTTCATTTTTATTTTTTTTCTTGTGAAATTATTTACCCCTGTAAAATAAAATTAAACATTTTCAAATTTTAAAATATATTTATTATTAAATGTTCGAATTATTTGGAAAACATGACATCGGTATTAACGTTGATCAATCGATTAGACTAGGTAAACAAAGATTAAGGATATCCATATTACTTTTATCGTCTTCGTCTAAATACGCTTGTGTAACCAACGAAGCAACAGCACCCATTTTTTCAAAAGTTTCTTTACTGAATAGATTGGTGTTTTTTCTGTATGCGTCCAAATACGAAGAACAATAACTCGTAAATTTTACCAATCCGGTCGGCGAAAACATCCACGTGAACTTCTTTTTCTGTCAGAGCAGCCAAAATCTTTTGTTTTACTTCCATGTGCTCGCTCTGATGAGGGCGAAGAATTTGAAAAATATTCTATTCTTGAAGAGAATGAAGGAAAAGGATACTGCCCGAGCGAAACGAGGGAAAAAATTTTGAAAAACATAAGATTTTTGACGAAAAAGAAGTATTTTTGGAATAATGCAAAAAGTATGTGTAGGTTTAGCCTGAAATTTTCTTATTGACGAAATTTTGTTAGAGGGGGCTCAATCTGACGCTAGAGGGGGCTAAGCCCCCTCTAGCCCCCACCTGACTACGGGCCTGGCCGAATGGTAGTCCTCTGGTGACGATACATCTTCTTCGGCCATTACTAAAGATTTAACCATTATAATTACTTCAAAGTTCAAAAATTCAAACGTTCAAATCAAACATCGAAGTGTTCCACAACTGACTTGTTCAAGTTTGAATTTTAACGATCGGCTATTTTTACGGAGAGTTCTTTGCTGTTTCATTTGCTCACCTTGAATTTTTACCAAGTCCATGGTACGTGGCTACGTGCTACATAAATACTTTACATTCAAAATTGAAAGGAAGGAAGGAAGGGAGGGAGGGGTCCAATCGAAATTTTTGTAATAACAAAGTATTTGTAAAACTTCAAGCTACAACTTTTGTTTGAAAATTTTTTCAATCAGGCCCCTTACCTCCCCCCTGTTTTCAATAATGTATCTGAATGAGTTGAATTATCCTAAATTGGAGGGGAGGGAGGGGTCCAATCGCAATTTTTGTTATAACCAAAAGTATTTGTGGAAGTTTGAAAACTTTTTCAATTGAGCCCTTCTTTCTCCACTTATTGTGCATAACACTCTCAAAATACTAATTAAAAATTGGAGGGGGAAGGGGAAAGGATCCAATTAAAAATTTTGTGCAACGAAGTTGTAGCTCAAAATTTTAGGAAAATGTTTGGTCATGACAAAAATTTCGATTGGACCCCTCCCTCCATCCTAATTTTGGATAATCCAACTCATTCAAATACATTATTAAAAACAGGGAGGAGAGAAGGGGCCCGATTGAAAAAATTTTCAAACAAAAGTTGTAGCTTGAAATACTTACTAGGAATAATTTTTGTTATAACAAAAATTTCAATCGGACCCCTCTTTCCCCGCCAATTTTGAGTAATATAACTTATTCACACTTATTCAAAATACATCATTGAAAATTGTGGGGAGGTAAGGGCCTAAGGGGCCCAATTAAAAAAAATTTCAAACAAAAGTTGTAGCTTGAAGTTTTACAAATACTTTTAGTTATTACAAAAATTTCAATTGGACCCCTCCTTCCCTTCCAATTTTGAATATAAAGTATTTATATCACCACCACACCTCACCCCTTCAACGGTCAAAATCAAAATGGATCAATTGAAGGGAGGGGTAGTTATTTAGGTTCGTTTTTTTCTGTAGTTTATCTCGGAATTTCAGACGAGACACGAGAAGTACCGAGTACGTACGCGTTACGTTTCGTTTCGTTTATAATAATTATTTAATTTAAATTAATAAAGGACGGTTGCACGTTTTTATTTTCGGTGGTCGTGTGTGCACTGTGCAGCCATTATACTTTTCAAATGATTTGAATGTAACATGTTATGATCAATTTAATCATTGGCCAAGGTAAACAAATCGAACATGGCCGATGAATCGAATGATTTTTTTCCCTTCTTTTTTAGACACTAGAATATCCTAGTGTCTATACCTTCTTTCTAACCAGTGTCAGTTTTTTCGTTGTCGTGTTCCTCGTGTTTCGTCTTATCGCGTGTCAAATGAAGTGAGAACTTAAGCAAGAACTCAGAACTTCAGAAGGAAGAAGGAATGTATATGAATCATGATGAATTATCGTTGGTGTACCTAATCCTAATAATATAATGGCAACGGTGAGTCAGTTTTATCTTCATATTTTCTATTATTTGTTTCGATCATGTATCTGTATCAATATCAATGTGAAATGTACTGGACTGGAATTAATCAGCTTTAGTTTTTCTAAGTAAACCGATTTTTATTTGTTTCGTTTCATGACAAATTTAATGTGAAATGTGTACCTAACTATTTCTGCTTTCGGTTGATTTGTTTATTTTCGCGATGTGAATTTCATCAACTGTCATCAAGCTCATAGCTCAAGCTATCTCCTCGGGTAATGAAAACTAGAATCCCATTTCCTTTTATGTTACACATGTGTCATTTACACTTACAATACTTTTGCCCAATTCAGTGTTTTAGGAGTGAGTGAGTGAGTGAGTGAGATAGTCTTAATCGTTAAAAATATTCAGACTTCTCCGGTTTCCGGTGGTTATTGTTTGCTCAATCATTGTAACATTTTGAATTCAACCCGTGATTCAACACAAACACATAAAGATAGAATTTGTGATACCCAACTAAATTTGTTCAATCTACGCCAACTTTTATTAAGTTCGAGAAATAATTTTCTTACAAATAACGAACACAATACCAAAAACTAACAGATCATAGGCAATAGTCGACGAACTACTATAATCGCTCTCGTCCGTCCATGGACTCCAGTACCCTCCCCAACGATCAGGATTCGCATTTGCATCATCCTTCGGTCTCTGCTGTGGCTCTGTGATACTTTCATAGTACTGTAATCTGGTATTCAATTTGGTTACAATGTCAGAATGCAATTCCGCTATATTTGAAGATTCGCAAGGATCGATTTCCAAATCGAAAAGACAAAATCCCAAACATTTAATGTCGTCGAAATTCGGCGTCTGCGAAATTCTCGATTGGCACTTCGAGTCGAGTTTCGCTTGAGAACGAATTGTGAGAAATTTACTGCCAGTGGTTTTTTCTTGTTTATTTCCTATTAAATGATTTGTTGTGCTGTTTAGTACCAGGTCCAAGGCATATGGAGGGTTTTCTGTTCTACCAGTGACACCGGCGTAATAGTCATTATAGGATGGTTGATAAGTTTCAGTGTCTGTTGGAAGCATTATGATATTATTTTCGAAATAATGAATGTGTAGTCACGTTGCAAGTTCGTTCTGGAATAAGGAAACTTACTTTTTATCAACTTCCAGTTTTCTTGAATTATTGCTGAAGTGTTTCTTTCGTAATTTACATTTACCAGTACTTCTCTTCTTTCTGTTTTCAATTGGTTCCCAATCAGTACGTTCCATTGATTTATTCCATCGATATTTCTGATTAGTTTGGAATCACCTCCTTGAAATTAATCGAGTAAAATTTTTTAGAATAACTAAAATTAGTTAGATTGATATCTATAATAATTCGAATCCGTAGGTAAATCACAAAAGAATGTTTTTTTGATGAATTTTAAAATGAGCGGAATTTTGAATAATTCTCTATACCTATAGATGAAGAAATTTTACCAACCTGCAGCAGATACAAATGTCGGTAACCAATCACTGATGTGAAATAATTCGTCAGAAACGTAATTTTTACGAGCAAATAAAGGACTCCATATTGCAGCAGCTCCTCTCACTCCTCCCTCGTGAACAGAAGTTTTCATCTGAAATTATTATTCAAACAATAAATATCTTACGATATGAAATTCAAAAGTAAATTAGAAAAATAGGCATGCATGTTTACTCCACGCAAAGGCCAGTTTGAAGCAGAATTCCGGAAATGCCAGATTTTGTCTTCCGTTGATCCACCATTGTCGGATATAAACAATACCACCGAGTTGTCCAACAAATTGGCCTCTTTCAACGCTTCTACAATTTTACCAACCGATTCGTCCAGTGCTTGAAGAACACCTTTGAAAAAAATTTTCATCAAGTTTCTATCAGAAGAAATATTGTTAATCCAATTATACGAAGACTTCGTTTACCAGCTAGTCGTCTACGTTCAACATCAACGATATATTCGAAATCTGCATCATTTTTATTCTCATCGCGAACTTGCAAGGTGTCATTTCTTATGGCATGAGGTGCTACGTGGGATAGTTCCAGAAAAAGAGCAGTTTTCGAATCGTGATTTCGTATTATGTTTACTGCCTCTTTGGTAAATACATCGGTGGCGTATTGACCAGCGAATTCGTCACCAGCTGGTTTCAGATTCCTACGTGCGTCGATTCCATCGAATGTCTTTTTAGAAAATGAAAAATTGAAAAACTCTGTTATAATAGGAGTGGTCAAGCTGTAACTAGTGTCAACGTAGAAGGCTTGGAATCACATACATAGAAGACGTACAAAAAAATGAGAAACGAAACAGAGATATGAATCACCCAAGAAGAAACAACAGTTGTAAAAAAAATTACCATTATTGGTAGATGAATATACGAGTACATCGAGTAGAATTCCTCGGTGCTGCGGTATCTATAAACTAAATCCTCTATAAGTCCTGCTACTTGATAATTCCATCTAAATTTTTTAAATTCAAATAATTTTTTTCAATACCAATTTTGTTTTATACATTTTGAATTTGAATTTTCTCAAATTTTGATTTTTTTTAAAATTTTAAATAATTACTGGTCGATATTTTTTTTTTAAATTAAGTATGAAGAAATTAATCATTATTTTTTGCACTTCTTAAAAATGAGGTGGCAAAAGTTGGTGTACTATTTTTAGAAAAACTTCTACAGTTGGGCAGGTACCTAAATCTTGCTTAAAGTCTTTCCAAAGTTTCTACACCTCGAATCGAAGTGAAAAAAAATACTCACAGATGCGCAGACACTATCGTTGTATCTTATCCAACCATTGTAGTATCCAAAATGCGTATCAAAGCCACGTTTTGTAGGTGTATAAGCTGTATTAAAAAATCCTAAATGCCATTTCCCGACGAGATGTATCTTGTAGCCGTAGTCTTTCAGGTACTGCAAATTAATGAGACGAAACGATTGAACTAATGCGTACTATAAAATCTCTCTAATATTAATTAGTACGTTTACTTGAAAAATTGATTTTTCCCATTAAAAATAACAGATTTTTTCTGCAAAAGAACTAAGAAATTTACAAAATTTTTCGAAAATTTTTAAAATAAATAGATTATTTTTCTTGAAAAAAAAAAAAAATTGGAATTCAAAAAATTATTTGTTTCCTTTTCTTAAAAAACAGATCCCCCCCCCCCTAAAAATTGATAAGTAAATTGATTTTTTTTTAAAACACAGAGGCAAATTTTATTTTAGCACTTTTTCCCAAAAAAAATTGAAATTTATTCACTGCAAAAGAAATGAAATAGGTACTTACCTATTTGAGTTCCCCCAAATTAAATTTTTTCTGCAAAAGTTGAAAGAGTATTTTCTTCAAAAATTTGAAAAAAATTCTTAGGTACCGTAACATGGGGTTACTTTGGCCCTAGGGGGTAACTTTGGCCCACTTGCTAAAAAAAGATATTTGCGTGTCCAGCCACAACTATATGAAGTGGAGGGAGTTTGTAATGAGTGTCAACGATAGAGGGGCCTTCATACTTCACTTCTATGCGATTGTCAAAATTTTTGTGTCGCAAGTTTGGTAAACCTGATTTTTTTGTTAATTAGTACGTTGTTCATGTGTTTTTTTACCTCCAAAACTTTTGTCTAGACGAAGTATAACGAATGGTCCAAAAAAAAAATTTCTTATGGAAACAGGTCGAAAATTTTATGTAGATTCAAAACCTCGTATAGAAAAATCGATTTTGTGAAGCGGTTGTGAGATAAATTGAAATTACTGGTTAAAGGATCGTTTTCGTCGTTTTTGGGGTTACTTTGGCCCACGCATAAACATCATCAGAAAGCGAGAAAAAAAAAATTTTCCTATGAAAATCGATCGAAAATTTCACGTAGAGTCAGAATCTGTCATGAAAATACCGGTTTAGTGAAGAGGTTGTAAGATAAATTGAAGTTACTTGTCAGAGGACAGATTTTCGCCCTTTTTGGAGTTATTTTAGTCCAAGCATAAACACTATCAGCAAATCTCTAAAATACCGATGTTTGATCATATGGTTTCAATTGAATAAATCTTTTTTGAACTTTCATACCTTTGGTGAAGTATTTTTATGCCTAGAAATAGATTTATTGTGAGAAAAAAGATGTGGGCCAAAGTAACCCCAGAGCCGGGTAACTTTGGCCCATGACTTTGACTAACCACGGAAGAGGAAGGGGGTTTGATGAAAAATTTGAAAAAATTTACAGAGCTTCTTACAAGTGTCCGGCACCGTTTAGAGTTAAAACCGGGCCCCTACCTCGATTTTGAAAGGAGCAGGATGAATTTTCCAAAAAAAAAGTCTGAAAAAGTGGGCCAAAGTAACCCCATGTTACGGTACTTCAAAAAACAGATTTTTTCAGATTTTTTCTTTTAAAATTAATGAATTTTATGCTGTTTTTTTTTAAAATTCAAAGACAAATTAATTTTTTTTTGAAGAAAAAGTGAAATGAGTTTTTCCTTTTAAAAATGAGACATTTTTAGCGCAAAAAAAAACTAAGAAATTTTCTATTTCCAAAAAATTTGAATTTTTTACACTCAAAGAATTGAATAATGATTTTTTTGCTTCAAAAATTACAGACCCCCTCCCCTCAAATTGTAAGATTTTCTTCCTTCGAAAATTTGAGAGAAACTTTTACATAAAAAAAAATACCTACCTATTAATAATTGTTGCGCATCTCATTCGATAAATACGCGGTTACTTCAGACTATAAAATTTCTTTTTTCTTGTTTCGACTTTTCGTAAATTTCTCGATTATTCGTTGAAAGTTCGTTAATGTGAGAACATCGGTTGTACGATTAAAATACGTTTATGGGGAGCAATCGCTCCACGTTATTTCGATAACTTCGTGTAAAATATACGTTTTATTATTTCCGACGACGATCTGTTTCTTTTACTATACGAATAACAAACGATCCACTACCTACGAGACCCAATTTCCCAACAATAATAAATTCCTTTTCCTTCAAAAATTTGAGAAATATGTGCTTCAAAAAAATTGAAATTTTTTTTCCACAAAATATTAGTTTTTTTCTTAAATTGAGATTTTTCCCCTGAAAAATAAGAGAGAAAAAAAAATTTGCTCTTGAGTACCATAATTGATTTTTTTTTCAAAAATATTGAGGCAAATTAGCACTTTTTCCCAAAAAATTGAAATTTATTGACTGCAAAAAAAATGAAATAGGTACCGATTTGAGTTTCCCCTTCCCCCCAAAAAAATTAAACTTAAAAGAGTATTTTCTTCAAAAATTTGAGAAAAATTTTCATTCTGAAAAAATTGAATAAGGTAAATGATATTTCATTAAAAATTTGAAAAAAATTTCTTAGGTACTTCAAAAAACAGATTTTTTAATTTTTTCCAAAATTAATGAATTTATTGTTTTTTTTTTTTTTTTTTTTTTTTAAATTCAAAGACAAATTAATTTTTCTTGAAGAAAAATTGAAATGGCGATTTTCCCCTTAAAAACGAGACATTTTTAGTGCATAATAAAACTATAAGAAATTTTCTATTTCCAAAAAATTTGAATTTTTTATACTCAAAGAATTGAAATAATTTTTTTACTTCAAAAATTACAGACCCCCTCCCCCTCCAAATTGTAAGATTTTCTTCCTTCGAAAATTTGAGAAAAACTTTTACTTGAAAAAAAAAATACGTACCTACTCGTATTAATAATAAATTCCTTTTCCTTCAAAAATTTGAGAAATGTGACCCGTTGCGCGAAAGGGGGCTTAGGGTGAAAATTAAAATTTTTCAGGAGAGCTACTTTTCTGAAAGAATCGAATTTTTACTCAAAATTTTTTTTTTGCGATTTCGGTTGGAAAATGGGTCTTTCATTATGTAGAAGCCATTTTTCTTCTAAAAAATTAATTTCAATGGGGTAACGTCTTATTATTCTACACTTTTAACAGAATTTCATCCTAAGCTCCCTTTTCTTATTATTCAAAATCGCTATTTATCTCATAAACGGTTGGTTCTAGCAAAAAATTCATAATAACCAAAAATGTAGTTCATGAAATTTACAATCCGTATTAAGCGATTAGTTTTTCGATATAACGCTTCGTTTTCAAGATATCATTCATCAAAGAAAAATTAAAATTGTTAAAATCAAGAGAAAAAAGTATTCGATGAAAATTGTCATATTATAAAAAAGGAAGGAGACGAGATAGAGAGATGGGACCAACGCCATTGAATTCAGCATGAAAAATACTATCAGAAACGTCTATTACAATCCACGTTTTGAGTTCTTATTTCGTATCAGAATTTTATGAAAATAAATCCAAGTTCAAAACTTTAAACAAGCTTTTTGTAAAAAAATATTTTTTCAAAATCGAATTTTATCGAACATCGAATTTAGTTTTGAAGGACTTATGTTGCACCTGGATGGGTCCGGTTGGTCTCATCGTGTTCGGAATCGACCAAAGTATCGAAAAACATCGAAAAGTCGAAATCGATATTATTCACCCTAAGCCCCCTTATCGCGCAACGGATCACAAATATGTGCTTAAAAAAATTAGAATTTTTTTCCCACAAAATATTAGTTTTTTTTCTTCTTAAATTGAGATTTTTTCCCTAAAAAATAAGAGAGAAAAAAGATTTGTTTTTCTCCAAAAAAATGAAATATTTTTTCGCCCTCAAGTACCATAATTGATTTTTTTTTCAAAAAAAAAGAAATTTTTAACCATTTTAAAAAAATTAAAAACACAAAGTTTATTGTATGTTGACTCCAAAAAATTGCAATATTTTTTATTCCATAAAAGTTCAGAACTCATTCATCCTACAAAAGAATTGAAGGTTTTCTTCTCCAATAAATAATTGAAAAATATTTTAATAAAAAAATTTAAAAAACTTGAGGATATTTTGCATCCAAAAAATTGAATGTTTTTCTACTGAAAAAAAAATCGGGTGTACGTGGCTAGAACATCCGAGATAGTGCTAGACTATAAAACTAAAATTAATAACATCCATAAAATATCAAAATTGAATACTTAATAATTCTATTAAGGAACTTATATCTGAAGTAGAAAAAAATAAGGTTACTTGGGGTAGAATCTTCTCTTTCAATGGTAGTGCCCATGGTTCTTCAGGTCTTCCTGGATCACCTTGTAAGCCTTCATAGAGAAATTGTTCATTAAAAAAAATTTACCAATTACTTAGTCATTCGTTGAACAGTTTAATAGTAAACTTCTAACCAGTCCTAATCGGATATTTTCCAGTCATTAGGGCTGCTCTGGAAGGTGTACATGTTGGAAGAACATAATGCCTATTTAGAATAATCCCATTGTAAGCTAGAGCATCGATATTGGGTGTTGGTATTTCATTGGATCCATGAAACCCTACGTCGTTCCATCCCTGGATTAATTAAGGGAGGGGGGCTACTTTAAAATATTTTTTTTTTAATGCATAGCGTTGACAAGCGGAATTTTTTAAGACTTTTTTATATGATGCATTTTTGATTTTTTTTATCTGAAGTATCGAGGAAAAATTGGAAACAAAAATCATTTTGCATTTTTTTACAAAAAAAATGAATTTTTGATTTTTGAAAAATAAAATGCATGGAGTTTTCAAAAAAGAAACGTTATATTCATATTGCATTTTGATGATGTCGTTTTGCAAAAAATATTGATAGATTTTTTGGAAAATGAAAAATTTTAAGCGTCAAAATTGGAAAACAATGCGACTTTTTTTAATGCCCCGTTTCCAGAAAAACTATGCAACCCACGAGGTTCTTCCTCATAATGTTTTGTATTCAGTACAGTTTGGTCTGTAATTTAACGAGAGGATTTTGCAAAATTCCTACTTTCTACCCGATTTTATCAAACCCTCTCATAGTTTCTCGTCGAAGTATTCCAGTCAACTCGAAAGAAATCGTCGACAAATTAAAATTTTGCAAAATCCTCTCGTTAAAGTATGGGGGAGAACTTCTTCTACAACCCCAAAAAAAGATGAGCTAGATACCTCCATTAGTTATTGAAATAATGGGGCATTCATGTGAAATGGGTAGGACAGAAAAAGGGTAATTAGAGTTTTTTGATTTTCCAATAATACATTCATATGTTTTTGTTATTTTGTTGACCAAAGTATAATGAAACAGAATTATTTTTAAGTCTCAAAAACTCTATGCATTTTTTACTACAAAATCTAGGAAATCACAATTTCAAAAATATTCAACTGGAATTTTTGAAATTTTTAATTTCCTATTTTTTTTGGAGTCAGTGGAGCCGGGGATGGTCCGGTCTTGGCGTATTCAACTATACTGTCAATACATTTGTACTCTATGTAATAAAAAAAAAGTCGATTTAAAAGTAGCCCCCCCCCCACCTTAAAAGTTATTCGGTTACTTTTACATAGAATGATCCGAATGATCGAAATATTGTCGTAGCTTACCAAGTCGTCTGCGATAATAACTACAATATTTGGTTTACTAACAGAAACACTTATTCCAAACAGAAACGAGTACCAAAACACCGAGTATTTGAAACGTGCCATCGTGGTGAGAAATTCGATAAAACTGTCGGTTTTGTGAAATTTATATTATGTATGTATTACGTAGCTAGTTTACTTGTTTCGGGTGTAGTAGGTAGAGGTACGTACGAGTAGATTGAGTCTAACGATGATAAATAATTAAAATAATCACCAGAGTCGGTTTAAGATGTGTTTGTTTTCACATGATAAGAATATACGAATGCATTGTATACCTGATAAGTTTATACAATCATTTTGATATGTGTAAAGGAATTAAGAAATGAATGGTTTTATAAATTTAAATTACCTAATGAAAACAATCGAATCGATTGTTTTTTGAATTTGGAAATTTTTCAACTTAGGCAAAATGCTTGCATTGTTCATCTGAAGATGTGGGGAGTGGCTAAATCCACAATAAGTAATCACATTGTAAGGGCGATCTCGTTCTTTTTTATTCATCTTCATTCTTCTTTATTATTTGTATGATTTCTTTTTCGTACAAGTTTTTTTTTTCAAACAAATTTTTTTCAAGTTTTTTTTTCTGAAAACTTTGATGTTTTATTTAAAACAAATTAATTTTTTCACAAAATACTCAAAATATTTTTCATTCTACCTAGGTATTTTTTATGTTTTAATTTTTCAATTTTTTTTCAACAAGTCTGTACTGTCAGTAGCCTCAGTAAGTAGTTAAGTACTTAGCTACTTAGGTACTTACGCAATTTTGAATATTAAAATTTTAGTAAATTTGAAGAAAAATTGGAATTTATATCTACTTGAAGAAATTTAGAAATTACTCGATTAGAATAAGAATATGAAGACAAAAAAATAATGATGAAAATTATTGGAAAAAATCGAATGAGAAGTCAAGTTGCCAGTTCGGAGAAGAAATAGGAACATTCTGATGACCAATTTGAGAATGAAATCAATTGAAAATTTTAGTGGAAAATGAGGGGAGTATGAACAATTTTCTTGAAAAAATAAAATTAAAAAAGTCGGAAAAAATTTCGGAAAAATAAACTTGATAAAAAATTTACTTGAAAGAAATTTCAAAAGAAAAATTTGAAAATGTATGGTAGAATTAGAACTTAGAAGTATTTTTGATGAAAAAATTTTATGAAAAATGTTTAAAAATCTAAATGAAAATTTAAAACTAAATTTAATTAACAATATTCATTAAAAATGTCATAAAATGAATTTGAAAAAATATAATGAAGATTGGTTGCATTTTGATGAAAAAATTATTATTGGCAAGTTTGAATGAAAAAATAGAAAACATATATAATTATTTTTTTAAAATGAGTTTTAAGTTGTTTTAAACGACAAACAGAAAAAATTTATATTTAATGAAAAATTTAATTTGAGGAAAAAATAAGAATAAATAATTATTCGATGAGGGATGAATAATTTCTTCAAGAATTTTTTTTTTCAAAAATGGAATGAAAATTGAAAACGAAAAAAAATAAATGAAAAATTTAAAGAATATAAAACTTGGAAAAATTTTAAGTATTTTATTAAATTTTATTAAGCTTGGTGGAAAAATCTCGATGTCCATTGTCTACGACAACGAGTTTTCAAACAAGAATATGATATGAATTCTCGTTCGTTCATTTTGGTGATTACTTGTTGTAGATTTAGCCACTCCCGAAGATGTGGAGTTCAATCAACTTCAAGGTTGCAAGCATGCAAAAAAAAGTAAATTGCTAGATTCGCCATCTGTGTTAATAAGTAGGTACTCGTTATTTGGTGCGAGTTCACTACATGATCAAAAGTCTGCGTGAGTGTTTTTCATTTTCAAAAAAAAATTTCAATTTGAAAAAAATTGTCTGTTTCGAGTCGTCGTATTTTTTTAAAATTTGAATTACCTATTTCAATAATTGAAGAAAGCCATCTCTATTTTGACAAAGTTGATGCTATAAAGAAGTTTGGTAAAAAAAATTTATTTGCAAAGTATATCAATCATACATGAATATTATCGCGAATTCCTTAAAAGTACACCTTTGAAGTATCAAAAACCTGAAAAAATAAGTACTGAGGTATGGAAATTGTCTCAACTTTATTAACACGTTATCTTATAAAAAGAAAAAAAATCAACCTTGCTTTTTTTGTACTATATACACGACTTTTAAAACTTATCACAACGCTTATTTATAAATATACCATTACAAAAATTTCACATCTCGGTAACTACATACGAGAAAGTCCTTCCTAGGACATCGTTTTTATAAAATTAGTCAGTTATGTCAATTGCCCAATACAATAGCGACGAGTGCAGACCATAAATCGCCTTCTGAAATCAAACCATATAGACATTCCCCTGGCCTCGCAGTGTACCTATCGCACTGTCATCAACGTAAAATTTGCTTCTGCTCATATATTGTAGATCATCTTCGAATTATTAATACGAGTCGATGAATAAGTATAAATCAGTCGATCGTTTACTTTGACCTCAGACCCTTATTTTTCTTAATTACAATGTAGGTTATTAAAAGGAAAAAACAAATCCAACCGAAGGACGAGAAAAATCCCTTGTACACTGTTGGATGAGTAATGGTCCATGCTCTAGCTGATAAAGCTCGGAATGTTTCAGTAGACAGGGTGATTGGTAAAATCCATCCTATTGATCGCAATAACCAGTGCATTCCTTCTAATGGCCACATCATCCCTGTACGTAAAAAAAGTGAATTTTGAGTAAAGAAAAAAATATAATGAATTATTTGTTGGGACCATTGAAAGACGTGTTTTCCTTACCACTCAGCATGGCCAAGGGGAAGAAACTTCCTAAACCCATGAACGTGGCTGCGGTGTCCGTATCGCACATCACAGATACCATGAAACCTGTTTGGGTACCAAATATTATGATAATTTTGTTTAAAAGTTGCAATACATGTAAATTGTATGTACCATTACTTACCATAACACATGCCACTGGCACCAGTCAAAAATAATAGCAACAATATCCATAGTAGACTCCCTACTAGAGGATTGTCGTATAGCACGAAGAGTACCAACATCATCAGAGTTGTTTGTATGCTCAGTACGATGAATTGAACAACCATATGAGAGATTACAACTTCTAATATCGTCACGCCTGAAAAAAAAATTTGAAAATAGCATTGGAGGTTAGAAGTCTTTTTTGTTTGTTTCGTTTTTTCCATTTTCTTGGATTTTATATTTTTTCCCTCTTCGTGTCAACATTTTTGAATTTCCATTTTTTTTTGTAGTCTCCAAATTTTTCTATTTTTAGTTTTATTTTCAATTTTTATAGTTTTGAATGAAGTTTCTTTTTGAATCACTTTTGCTATTTTGGTTTTTTTTATTATACTTTTTAGATTTTTAAATTTCCATGGAAATTAATATTCGTGACTTTTAGACATTTTGTCATAGAGTAAAAGCATATACTATGTTTCATACTTTCAAACGTAGTGTGGAAATAGAGCCTTCGGGGGGGGGATCCAGGGAGCGAAGCCCCCCCTGGCAAGGCGCGAAGCGCCGAGTTTTAGGTTGTTATTTGACGTTTCAACTCATCAAAGTTGTTCCTTTTAGTAAGAATTAAATCCTAATTTTTGATTTTGTTATTATTTTTTACTTTTTAAATTTTATTCTCATATCTTTCCGATTTTTCTTTCATATGGTAGGTAAAAATATGAATTTTTGTCAGTTTATTAATTTTTTCAATTTCATTCAATTTCTTTAGGCTTTATTTATTTAAAAAAATTTTGGGTACAATTTTTTTTCCAAGTTTTACTGTAAATTATTATTATTTTTTTCGAAAAATATTTTTCAATTTCTATCATTACCTACTGTGAATTAAGTTTAAAAAATATTTTCCATGAAATATATTTTCAAATTAATTTTTAATTTTTTAATTTCTATTTTATTTTAGTTTTTTGCTATTTTTTCAATTTTTAATTTTTTCTAATTTTTTAATTTTTAATTGCAACTCTTTAAATTGAAGTTTTGAATTTATTTTCCATCAGTTTTCGGTTTCCGTCTCTTCCCCCGAATCCCTTTTCCCGATGGACATTTTCCCGAATAAAAAAGTTCCCGAAAGTCAGTTTCCTGAATGTGTTTTCCCCGAATTTTTCTCCGAATTCTTTTTCCCGAATCCGTTACCCTGAATGATTTCCCGAAAATTTTCCCGAATTTTTTTACTAGTGATAGCGATTTTTTCAAACAAATGTTTTAGACTGAGGTCCTAGGAATAATTTTGGTTATTATAAAATTTTCGATACACCCTTCCCTCCCCTCCAATTTTTCATAATATGACTTGAATAATCAAAAACGGAGGGAGTAAGGGTCCAATTGAAAAAGTTGTACATTGAGGTCTTGAAAATAATTTTTGTTATTATGAAATTTTTGATTAGACCCTTTCCTCTCCTCTAATTTCGCATAATAAATGACTTAGATACTTGAAAAGTTATAAATTAATAGAAGGGGGGGGGGGGGCTAGGAGTCCAACTGAAAAATTTTTCAAACAAAAGTTATAGATTGAAGTCCTGGTAATAATTTTGGTTATTACAAAATTTTTGGTATGTACCATATCCCTTCCTTTACTAAATTAACCCCAAACTCAATGTCCCGAAGGACAATTCCTCGAATTAGTGATGTTCGAGAGAGAGTGATTCGGGAAAAAAATTCGGGTTTAAAAATTTCGGGGTAAAAATTTTCGGCAGAACAACTTTCAGGAATTTTTTCATTCGGGAGAACGTCCTTCGGGACGATGGATTCGGGAAAATGACCGGGAATCTCAGTTTTCCCAATCTCGTAATGATGTTTACTTATTTTTTTCATTTTTCTAAAATATTTTTTCATTTCCAATTTTAATCAATCATTTGTTTTTTCAATTTTTTATTTTTTATTTTAGCAGAGTAGGTAAACATTTTTGTAGGTATTTAATATTTTTCTAATCACTTAGTCTTTCTATTTTTTGAAAAAATATTGACCTCTTTTGATTTTCAGTTTTTTTTTTTAAATTGTAAATTTTTTTCCATCTTTAAATTCTCTAATACACATTTTTAGATTTTTTTTGTACATTTTAGCATAGTATATATTTATTTAATTTCTGAATTTTTTAAGTTATGTTCTTATCTGTAATTTTTTCCAGTTTCTCAAATTTCCAATTTTTTACTTTTCTATTCTTTTAAAAGTTTAATTGCATTTTGAAAAAGTTCATTTTCCATCATTTATTTCAAATTCGTTAATTTCCAATTCTAATCAATTTGTCATTTTTTCAATTTCTGTCTTTTTCATGTTCTCAATTTTTTGACTTATTTTCATTTTTTTTAATTTTCCAAATTTGTCTTTAGTTTTGAATTTCTAAGTAATTTAATTCAAAATTTAGTCGTAAATTTGAATTTACATTTTTTTGTAATTTTTTTTCAGTTTACAATTTTTCTTAATTTTTAATTTTTTGTTTACTTTTTTCTGTAAATTCAATTTTTAATTGTTTTTATTTTCCTGTTTTTAATTTTCCAATTTTTCGAATTTCCAATTTTAATCATTTTTCACCTTTCTTTATTAATTTTTTTCCCAATCATATTGTGAACTTGAATTTTTCATTTTTTTCAATTTTCAATTTTTTTAGCCATCAATTTATTTTCATTTCCACTTTTTTTATATCGTTATTATACTTAAATTTGAATTTTTTAAACTTTCATAGAATTTTCATTTTTTTTGACTTGTTTGAATTTTTTTTTAATTTTCCAGATTGTTTTTAGTTTTGAATTTCTAAGTAATTCAATTCAAAATTTAGTCGTAAATTTGAATTTACATTTTTTGTAATTTTTTTTATTCAGTTTACAATTTTTCCAAATTTTTAATTGTTTTTTATTACTTTTTTCTGTAAATTCAATTTTTATTTGTTTTTATTTTCCTATTTTTAATATTCCAATTTTAATCATTTTTTACTTTTCTTTATTAATTTGTTTTCCAATCATATGGTGAACTTAAATTTTTCATTTTTTCAATTTTCAAATTTTTTAGCCATCAATTTATTTTTATTTCCACTTTTTTTGTTTTTTCAATTTCGTAAAATTTTCATTTTTTTTTTGACTTGTCGATATTTGAATTTTTATTGAAAATTCGAATCTTTTCAAATTTTCAAGTGAGATAGGATAAAGGAAGGAGTAGATAAAGAAAGGTATACACTTACCGGCAACTAAGCTTCTCTCCAACAATCCGGCAATTTTTTCCATTAGTATGGCTCCAACAGTAAAGACCATTGGCAAATAGAATTCAAATCTGAATTAATTAATGATTCGGTGAGTGTACGAGTCCTGATTAATTAATGATATTGCATAATACGTTGGATAGGTACTTACAAAGATATTATGGCTGGGGCTGTAAAATGACTAAAACTAGGATTATTATCACCATAGATTGCTTTCTCCAACTAAACAGTAAAAAAAAATTGCACATTATATGATGCACATAAAATGAAAAAATTAGTACGTAATTGTAAAAATTCAAGTGAAGGTACTTTAATAGGTATATCGGCCACTCTAGGAGGCCAACCGCAATCGGAAAATAATTCCTGTAAAAATTCCACGTATCCATTCAATGCATCTTTCCTCAGCAAATTACTAATGTATTGATCTGATAGAAAAATTGAAATAATTTTTCATTATTAGGACGTCACGTAGCGATCGTTTTGAAATCCTAATAGGTAATTTAATAATTCTCGTCATACTTACTAGACATGTCCTGCCAAACGTTTACTTCGCTCAACGTGATGGTAATATCGTCGGCTTCTTCTTTTAGCATAATTCGTTCGGCCAACGAAGCCGTGTAATTTTTCGAAAAATATATCAAACCCCAAACTTGATTCCTTTTTACCGCATTTTTAGCGACGTCGACGTCGTAATATTCGATCTGTGTAGGCAAAGGTACAGATAAACTCAAAATATGATCGATTATGTATAAAAGTAATCGTACAACTTATGATCTTACCAATTTATAAGTTTTATGTTGCAATTTTTTTAAATATCTACAACTAAGAGGTACAGAAAAATTACACCCTTGCAGTGGTAACCAGTCACAGCTCGAGATACCTTCTACTTCTTCATTAACCACGGCTACTTTGAGCCCATGAGGATCGCGTCCGATGCATAGACAAAATAAGAAACACTGTACAACCGGTAGAAGTAGTAAAAAACACATTATTCTGCAACATATGAAAAAAAAAACAATTACTCGAGGGGTAAAAATAAATACCTATTGTACGACGTCGATTACATAATTAACTTAGAACACCTACGCTTTATTTCTTTTCATCCAATAGAAATTTTTCGTTAGTTGGGCAAAAATTCTCTTCCACGAGCAGTTTACGTCGTGCTGCAGAGGTACTTCTGGTTTCACCTTTGGCGTTGGGTATTCTTCGATGTTCTGCCAATTTTAAAAACATTTAATTAATATCGAGGAAAAATTTTTTAGGAGAAAGATCGGTATAAAGGATGGGTCGTATACTAACACAATTCTCATCCTCTTGACCAATCGTACTCGTGTATTGTCTTTTACTCAGTTCTAAAAATGCTTGTTCTAATGTCGAGCAGTTGTGCTTTATCATCAACTGCGAAGGTGATTCTTCGGCTAATAATTGCCCGTTTCGCATTAGGCCAATCTGAGAAGTTTGAAATGATATATAATTTCATTAGTTATGATTTGAAGGCTAAATGTGCTAAAACAAGGTGTCTAGTCTAAGTCTACTGAAGAAGTAATGAAAGTCGTGCTTTCATATTTTCAGAATAGATTTTTTTCCATTTCTTTTTTATTTAAAACATTTTTTACTAAGTTAGATTTTTTCCAATTTTATTTTTTAAATCTCTTTTGAATTTCAACTTTTTATCATTTTTCAATAGATTTAATTGCAAATTTTTGATGTTTTTCAACTGACAATTTTTTTTTAATTTTATTGAATTTTTTCTTCTATTTTAAATTTTTTCAAATTTTCAATTTCACTAAAAGTTATATTTTTTAAAATAAATTTTGAATCAATTTTAACTTTTAAAATTTTCAATCTCCTTAAGTTTCCAATTTTTTCTATGTTATTATTTTTTCAACTTTTTCCTTATTTTCAGTTTTGAAAAAAATTTAATATAATTTCTTCGATTCTCAATTTCTCCCAATTTTCAATTTCATTACGCATAAGTAGATAAGTTTTGATTTTTCCATCAATTTTCAGTCAATTTAAATTTTTTAAATTTTTCGTCTCCTTCAATTTTTAATTTTTCCCCTATTCTTAATTTTGAAAAAATTTCAAATTCAGTTTTTTCAGTTCTCAATTTTCCCCCAATTTTTAATTTCATTGTAGTAGATAAATTTTAATTTTTCCATCAATTTTCAGTCAACTTGAATTTTTCAATTTTTTTGTCTCCTTTTTACGTTTTTTTTTTTTCAATTTACAATTTTTTCTGTTTTCAAATTCAATTTCTTCCAATTTTCAATTTCATTGAGCATACCTAAGTAGATGAGTTTTGATTTTTCCATCAATTTTCAGTCAACTTAAAGTTTTAAAATTTTTCGCCTCCTTCAATTTTTAGTTTTTTCTATTTTATTTTTTTCAATTTTTTCCTATTTTCAATTTTGAAAAAATTTCAAATTCAGTTTTTTCAATTTTTTTCCTATTTTCAATTTTGAAAAAATTTCAAATTCAGTTTTTTCAATTCTCAATTTTCGCCCAATTTTTAATTTCATTGTACCTAGTAGATAAGTTTTAATTTTTCCATCAATTTTCAGTAAACTTGAATTTTTCAAATTTTTTGTCTTCTTAAATTTACAATTTATTTTTCAATTTACAATAATTATTGTTTCTATTTTCAAATTCAATTTCTTCAGTTCTCAATTTTTTTAAATTTAATTATATTTTTTTTATCATTCCTTTCTCCTCCAATTTTTATTTATACCTATTTTTATTAAATTCGCAATTTTGCCAAATTTTCAATTTCGTCGTAAGTTTCAATTTTTTTTTTGTCGTCAATTTCAATTTTTAAAAGTTTTAGTCCCCTTCAATTTCCAACTTCTCCATTTTATTAACAATAATTTCTAACTGTGGGTTAATCAATTTTCAATTTTTCCAATTCCCTCAAAATTTTTAAATTGATGTTTCAAAAGGTATGAAATTTTGCAAAAGTTCTGATTTTCATTTGGAAAATTTTGTTATACATCTCGAAAAAAATTGAACTTATCAATGGATTTTAACTTACAGTATGAGCTTGACGAGCTTCTTCGATATAATGAGTAGTAATTATCACTGTTTTGTTTCCATGGGCAGCCATATGAAGCAGTCTTTCCCATATACTGAAAATTCAATAATGAAAAAGTGTTTTTTATCAAAATCTAAAATAATCCAAATTGCAGCCTTTTAAGTGTTCGTTACCTGGCACTGAGTACAGGATCTACACCAACGGTAGGTTCATCTAGGATCAGTAATTGAGGATCGTGTATTAAAGCTACGGCGAAAGAAACTCTTCTTTCTTGGCCTCCACTGTATTGAATTGGAAATATTTCATTATGAGAATTATCGAGAGAACGAAGTATAATCTATGTCAAGTTAAGTTTACAGAATACACACCTCAATTTACCAACAATGCTGAATCTCGATGGTAGTTCTAAAAATTTTAATAATTCCTCCGTTCTTTTTTCAATTTTGTCGGCACAAAGGCCGAAAAGTCTGCCGTAATAGGTCATCGTTTCTATGATACTGAATTCATTGTATAAAGCTATTTCCTGTAAAATTAATTCATTTGTCGATAAATTAAAAAAAAAATTAATTTGTAATAAAAAATAGTCGAAAAATTGGACGAGTCTTACTTGAGGCATATAACCGATATTTGCTTTCTTTTTGGCTTTGACTTTAATTTCACCAGAGTCCAATTCGCTTCTACCAACGATACAATGCAAAAGGGTAGTTTTTCCACAACCACTGGGTCCGAGTAGTCCGTACCTGTCCAAAAACATACGAAAAAAACCCTCAATTCACGTCTTATTTCGATGAAAATAGGCTGTAATTAATTTTTTGTATTTACACAGTGCCTTCGGGTACGGTCATATTCAAGCCATGCAGCACGACATTTGCGACATTGAACCTTTTGTAAGCGTTTCTGACCATAACGGCGGCCTCTTTGCCGCCGTTTGAGCTGATCACGTTCATATCCATTTTAAGGCAGCAGCTCGCCGACAATCTACCGCATCACTCGGCTCGCATTTATTCTGAAAAATTAAAATAAATCACGAAGGTATCTAAATACACGTGAGTCGTTAGGTATTTGAGGTATAGGTTGCATTAAAACTCGACAATTGGTCAGGTTCGAAGTCGAAGGTATTCGTATTCCAAGGAGCGACACGATACCGCGTCCGCTGCTGTAATTTTAAATAAACATCCGTCGTCATCTTAATTTATCAACCCAACCAACAACCAGATATGGTAACGAGAAAGATGGAGTGGCTACCTTCGGGTTCGATGCTTTGGGTTTTCAACCTCGAAATATTGTACATACATATTTCGGTTGGTCATATTTCAAAATGATTTGGGTATTCTGCGAAATATTTGGGCTGAAAATAAAATGGAGGTGGAAGCCGGAAGAGGCATATTTTTCATGTGTGTAAATAGGGCACGTTTTGAGTGATTTTTCGTTTAGAACGGATTGCGAATTTGATGGTGTGACGATTTTTTCAATACCTTCTATACAAATAATGGACCGACATTTTGGAAATATTAGACCAAAAAATTGTTAATTTGACGAGCTTTCATTCGTAATCAAATTTATTACCATTGGTGAGGACTTACGAGACATACTGTGTACAACGTGCACGTCGCGTCTTTTTATTATTATTTACTCTTCATTATCACGTCAGAAAGCAATAGCAGAAAGCCTGACATGACGTCCGAACCGTAGTGTCATTTAGCTCTCCATAGTTTTTGTTTCGAAGGAAAACTCGAGGGATACCTATTTAACGCGTCATCGAAGTAACTTCCGCACCGATCATCAATCATAATGGTACTCTCTCAAAAGAATTCACGATTTTTATCATTGAGTCTTTCTGTACACGAGTACGAGTACTTGACTATTTGTACGTAGACCACGACGAGAGTGATTTTTTTGCACATCATCTATACGCTCTTAAGAGTATTCATTCGTTTCTATGTACCTACCATTGTATGTACTTAACTCGAGTGTGAAAACGTAAGCATTATGAGTCAGAAGTTGTAAAAATTTCCACGCGTTAGGACGAAGGTCGAAAACACCAATTGAATCGTTTTCCTCAAATTCGAGTTGTTATTTTCACATAGTTTCTCCATGATACCTTAGTCATGTCATGAATGATAAGGAAACCTCGTTCTTTTGATCACTTGGCAATTGCAATGTTTGGTTTGGGTGATTAACTTGTATTCTCATTGAAATCTCCCATTGTCTTTTCTAGATTTTTTATTTTGAAAGATTTGGATTTTTTTCCATTGACTCAAACAAAATTAAAATTTTTTATATTTTTCAAGAAAATTCATAATTTTTTCTGCAAAAATTAAAAATTCTTATACCTAGCCACTTGAAAAAAAAATTGAAAAATAAGTATTTCTATTTATTTCAATGAAGTTGAAAAACTTTTCACAAAAAAAAAATAGAGATTACAATTTTTTTTAAATAAATAATTAAATTTGAAAAAAATAATAAAAAATAGAGAATTTCTTTTCAATTTACAAAAAATTACCTAGGTAATAATTTTTTTTCGAAATTGAAAATTTTTATGAGAAAAAAATTGAAATTCAATACCAGAGTTTTTTATTCAAGAGAGTTTACCTATTTTACTGAAAAAAATGAGAATATTTTTATTCAAAAAATTGAGATTTTTTTGTTTAAAAATATTAATAGGTATTTCAGGGTGTCAAAGGGTCATGAAAATCATGAAAAAGTCATGAAACTATGAAAATGGGTCACGAAAGTCATGAAAAAGTCATTAATTTTTCAAAAAAATTACTAGGTCATGAAAAGTCATAAATTTTACTCCTTGAGGTCAAGAATTTTTTTAAAGTGGAATTCTTTCAAACTGTTGCATCTTCTCAAAATAAAAATAAAACAAAAACAAAAAAATAAAAACATAAAATATTGTGATTTCTCTGAAAAAGGAAATTAATTGTCTTGAAGATTTTTTTTTGAGGGGATGGAAATCTCTATTTTTTGGGAAAAATACCCATTTCTCGGAATGAAAAGAAAAACTTTATTCGTGCATGGAATGAAAAAAATTGATTTTGTAGGTACAAAAAATTGAAAAAAATTTTGGAATAAAAATCAAGACGATAAAAAAATCCTCAATTTTTTTGAAGTAAAAATATTTTTCGAACACTGGAGTATAAAATCTCAATTTTTTGTTTTTTTTTCTTCTTCAATTTTCTAAAAAATAAAATATTTTCGTTTTTTGGAGAAAAAATTCTCATTTCTTGGAATGAAAAAATTAAACATGATTTTTTTGGTTTAAAACTTTTTAAAAATTATTTTGAAATAAAAAAAATTACTCAATTTTTTTTTTTTTTTGAAATAAAGAAATCTTAAATCTTCTGGAGTAGAAATTTTTTTGAAATGAAAAATATCCAAAAATCTTTTTTTTTTTTGGTGAAAAAATTTTATAAAATTTTCTTATGTGATGATATTTTTTGAAATGTCTGCGGAAAAGTTTCTCAATTTTTTCTTTGTGAAGAAAAAAATTCGTTTCGTTTTCGAACAATAATTTTAGAAATTCTTATAAAATAAAATAATCTCAATTTTTTGGGTATCAGTTTGATAATGAAGTGAATGAATATAATATTTTTTTAAACTTCGAGACAAAAAAAAAAAAAAACAGAAAAAAGGTTTTTCTGTTGAAAAAGTTGTTTAGAATTTCAATTTTTTGAGAGAATTTTTTGCGTGAAAATTTTTTGTTTCATTTCCAGGAAAAAAATCATTGTCACATTACAACATGATTTCAAGCATCCACCTTTTAGGGAAGAAATCGAATTACACCCTTCAAACTTTTAAGTATTCATTCAACTTTTTTTTCAATTGTATGGTTCATGAAAAAGTCATGAATTTTCTAAAAAAAATTAATTTAGACACCCTGTATTTTTTTTAATTCCAAAAATGTTCTATATTTGACATTTTCAGTTGTTTAAAATTAATTTTTTTCATTGAAAACTTTTCATCCAAAAACATGAATTTTTTTATTCAGCAAGTGAGATTGAGATTTTTTCAAGAAGAGTTGGGAGTATACCTACTCGTATTAATTAATTTAGGAATTTTCTTATTCAGATGAAATTGACGATTTTTTTTCTATAAAAAATTGAAAGAATTAGAAAGAAAATAAGAATTCCTATTTCTGCTACTTATTTTTTTCACTTCGAAAAAATTGAGATTTTTTTTCTCATACAACTTCAAAAAAATTGTGGTTTTATTTCATTCAGAATTGTTTTTTCTGGAAAAAATCAAAGGAATGGTGTTTTTATGTTTTTACGTAAAATTTTCATGGTTTAATTTTCATTATTTCAAAGTTTACGAGTGTAGATCAACAGTAGAATTAAACTGAACCTTGAAACTCTGAATCGTTTGTAGTTGGTGAAGAAACAATGTAGAAATAGCAAATCCCTTTACAAAATAATTAAGTATAGCCATCAGTAGAGCCTACTCGTATTTTATTCGGAATAAAAAATAAACCCAACTTCAAATCGAAACACGTAATCATAGATCAGCGAAAACGACATTCCTATTCAGCTGAAAGAAAGGTGGGAAAAAAATATAGAGGAAAAATTTCGAAAGTACGTCATTATTAAATGTGCACTTCTTATAAAAGATCCAGACACAAAATGCGTGTGTGACGTACGTAAACATTTCTATTACCTAAAAAACCAGTTTAATCGTCGATATCCTTTCTCCACTGGAACCGGTAAATTTCAACTTCCGCATAACAGTGCGGATCTTACATCGAATCCGCCGACCCACTGCGAGTCGACAAATTGGAAAAGCTTCGTGGGGTTTAAATTGCTCAAATTTTTTCAAAGAGAAAAATCACTACCACCATCATCATCATCATCATCATCATCACACACGAGGGCAAAAAAATACCCATTTAATTGCGAATGTGAAGAACTCGTCGATGCGACAGACATTAAAACTATACGAATGGAATATTTTATAAAATGCTACATTTGTAGTATGACGATGGAAAAACATAATTGGATGATTTTGCAATAACCGCAATTGCAAAAATCTCAACGTACCGTACGGTACGATTCGCAGGTGTTTGAAATTTTGTCGACATCTTCGCTAGCGATTGGCGAATACAGAAGCACTTCCTTTCGGAGAAGTGTTACAGCGGAGATAATACGAGAATCTGCACTCATATATTGCGGAGTACTCGCGTATTCATACGTACGAGTATTTGTATGTACTTCTATATACTCATACACGTTATTATACAATACGCGATATAATAGTATAATAAATCTTCATTGTATACACGAGGAGCTCTCTTTCTCTTTCCATCTCTGTCTAATTTATCTGTACGTTCTTGCGTAACGTTCAAGGGTCAACGTTACCTAGCACTTTCACCATCAGCTTCAGCTCCAGCCTACTATAACACTATACCAACCTATACGTATACATAAGAAGCAGGTAGACGTCGTTTATATACGAGTTTGGGTGCGTGTGTGTGTCCTGTCGAAGGTGAATACACGTCTGATCAATTTTACAATCATTATCATCAATGTTAGCACGTTGATATTTTATTCTCATTACGATCGATCGTATTTCCATTTCAAAAAACAAACCGGTATTTGTCGTTTATCGATCGTAATATTTTTCCAAGTCGAATGGATATTTTTCCATCACGACTGCAAATCAAATTGGTCGTCATTTGTTCCAGTCTTTTTTGCCCTCGATCTAGATTTTCTTCGTGTCATATTTTAGTCGTCTTAGAAAGCAGCTTCAATTTTTCTTTATTCGTTGCTGGAAATGACACTACGAGCTACCTTCTTTTCAATTTTAGCTGACCAGATTAGTAAAATCTCGAGTCCACTCATCATCCTCCCTCTCTGGATTTTCAAAATTTTTCATCAAAATAATGATGATTTGAAACACATTTGAGTTTGACGTGGATGAAGTCGTACTCTTCATGGTTATTATTTTTCTTTGAAAATTTTGAAATTTTCAGATTTACGAATAAATTAATGAAAAATCTGATTTAAGTAGAATGATGGAGTCAAATTGCTCAATATCTAGAGGACTACGTTGGTAAAGCTATAATTTACCTACATACCTACCTGCCTATCAAAGCATCACCTATGTCTTCATCAATTTTCATAGACTCGAGATGGAATGAAGAAAATCAGTACCAAAAAAAATACTATCTAATGTACCTAAAAAAAAACACAAAAAAAGTTCAAAAAACTTACCGAAAAATGTGTTAATCCAGATCAATAAACAACACCGCTTTCAATCTCGATGGCAACGCACATGAAAAGCGAAAGCTCCGCGACACAAAACCGATTAACTAAATCGAACGGTTACAAAATTATACGTACATGAAGAGGAGGAACACGCACTGGCGGCACGTGAATTATAAACACAAGTGAGATCTTGCGTGGAAGTAACCGAGCCAGACAGCAGCATTCGTACCCAGCACCTGAATCGAGTGAAGAAAGCAGAACGGGGCATCGAAGATCGAAGGGGGGACTCGAGCGTCGCGTCGTTAAGCACTTGAAATTTTTTTTTTCTACATGCGTCCAAGTTAATGAACTTTACAAATGTGCGAAATAGGTACCTACTTACCACCTGTAGCGAATTTTACGAGCGGGGAGGGGTGGGGGAGGTACGAGAGGGAAAAATTCTTTTTATAAATGTTTATTCTTCATCCAGTACAGATGAATTGTTCTTCGATCGGATTTCAGAGGTCGATAATTTTCATTGTTTTTTTCACCTTGGAATTTTTTTGCCAACGTATTCGAGTAGCGTTAATTTTTTATTTATTTTTTTATTCGAGTACTTACTGGTGATTTTCATTTGCTTACTGGGTGTGAGTGTTGCATTGAACGACCTGTACCGAGCGCCAGATTCACTTTCTCTCATCTTCGCTTTGTCTTAAGCTTATAATTAATATTTCACGGTGGGCAATAAAATTAAAATTGAAAAAGTCATTCGAAAAACAAACATCGACGTCAATTAACGAAAGAAGTTAAACCAGATGTTGATTGTTCTTACATAATATTCAATCATTCGACTCGTAAATCGTTATGCATACCTTGTTTTATGTCGAATTTTTCCAGAGATACTGGCTCGAAAAAAGAGCAATAATTACAAAACGTTAATTATTTAATTTATTACGTGTTATGGCGACAAATTGAAACACAAAAATCAAAAATGATAATTTTTTTCCTTGCAAACTTGGCTCAAAAATTATAACGAGGGTGTTTTAAAAATAGAATAGGTAAAAGGTTGTTAGGTATCTTCGTTCAAAAGTAGAGAAATGTGAATTGATTTTTTTTTTTTTAGAAATATCTTCTTGGCCTCAAACTCTATGGGGAAAAATTAATTTCAATTAAGAATTATCATAATTATACCAAAATTTATTTTAAAGTAAACTTCTTCCTGAAGTTTTTCACTTTTTAAAAATTTGATTTTAGTTCTTTTGACAGAAAATTTTTCAGAGAATTCATTTAAAAAAAAAGAAAAAATTGGAAAAAGTATTTTGATTTTTATAAAATTTTAGGTGTAGATATTTGAAGGAAAAAAATTGAAAGGGAATAAAATGGATTTATTGAAGCAGGGGGAACAGGCAGATTTCAATTCCTAGATCCGAATCTCGGAACCAAAAAAAAATCGATTGGGTCTCCCAGGGACGCTCTTAAAGGGGGGGCAGGAGGGGCAGCTTGCCCTTCCAATATTTGAAAATTTTGTACATTCTAGTGGGAAATTTTCTGTTTGAGTTGGAAAATTTTGGTTTTGCCCATGTTGGGTAAAAAATTCGTTCGCTAAAAAAAAAAAAAAAGGTCAAACGAAAAAGTCAAGTTGGAAATTTTTGAAAACGAGTTTGAAATTTTAAGATTTTGCCCCTCCAATATTCTGACTTCAGTTCGGGCCTGGGGTCTCCATATCTGTGAAGGGGGTGGGGGGGGTGACTCTTTCTTCTTGTAATAAGCCTGTTTAGGCGTAAAAAATTACCACAGAAAAAGCTTTGGAAGAAGAGATGATTTGAAAATACTTTGGGATAAAATCCGTCCAAGAAATTTTTTCTGAAGAAAATTCCAATTTTTTCCATAAACAGTTTTTGAAATATTTTTTTTGCCCGAAATTCTCTTTAAAAAACTTTGCAGAATTGGAACATTTCAAATACCTTCGTAGAAAAATTACAGCAACCATACCTATTATTATTCAAAATTTTTTTTATAAATCCTCTTACAAAATTCTGAAAAATTTTAGTGTTCTTTAAAATGTGTTTGTATAATATTTTTTTGGAATGAAAATTATTTCAAAAAGAAATTTGCAAAAAAGAAACATGGTGCAATAACTTTCTAAAAAAAATGCAAAAAATCGATTTAAAAAATGCTGTTACCTAAATAGAAATTCTAAAATAATTCGCAAATATTTTTTTTTAAATTTCAAAAAAATTATAATTATATGAAATAATTTTTTTGTAAACATCTCTTTTGTAAAAGAAAAATCTTTTGTTGGCACAAAAATTATCTTGAAAAGAAATTTGTAGGAAGGAAATACTTTAAAAGTTTTTTAGAAAAGTTGCAAAAATCCAAAGTATTAAAAATTTTTTAAATAATTATATTTGGAAGAAGTTCTCTTGGAAATTTTTTTCCCAGAAAAATATATCTACATATTCATCGGATTATATTTGAAAAAAAAATGTTGAAATGAGAATTCTCTAAGGCAGAAATTTACAAAAATTTGGAAATTTTTGTCAAAAAAATCTATAAAAAAAATTTCCACAAGATATACGAGTATTTTACGAAAAATTTCTTGAAATATATTTTTTGGGAAGCAATGGAAAATTATATCAAAAAACGTTTGAAAAATAAGTATATTTTCTCAATAAAAATGAAGAAATGTTACCTAAACGTCCTATTTAAAAATATTTTTTGGCGTACCTAATTATTCTCAAAAAAGAAAATAATTCGACCACTTTCTTTAAAAAATGGCAAAATTTTTATTCAAAAACATTTTGAATAATTTTTTAACAAAAATTTCTTTTGAAACTAATTAAACTCATAAAAATAAATTTTAAAAAGAAGTTGGAAAAAAAGAAATAGTAGATACTCGTACTTCAATAAACTTACAAAAATTGTATTAAAAATTTAAAAAAATAATATTCTTATAAAAAATTTGCTCGATTTCTTTTCAAAGAAAAATTTAGGTTTGTTCGTAGAAAAATGTTTGAAGAAAATTGTTATCACAAAAATTTTCTTCAAAAAAAATTTAATCAAAAAGTTTTAAAATTAAGTAAGTATACGTATTTTACGAGAAACCTCTTGGAAAATTATTTTTTTGAAAACACTTCTGAGAAATTACTATCAAAAAAAAGTTTGAAAAATATTTTTTAACTCCATATAATATTCTCTTCAAATTTTGGAAAAAATTCGCAAAAGATTCAAAATTTTTCCCAAAATGAAGAAAACTAAAGAATCTTAGGTATCAAAAAATGGGAAACTACACATATGTTTAAAAAAAAAAAATGATTATTCTGAAAAACTTGAAAATCTTTTTAAAAATATTTGTACAAGAACTGGGTCATTTTCACAAAATATGTTTGAATATAACTAAGAGGAAAAAATGCATCGAATGGCTTTCGCATGGTTTCACATTGATACGTATTTTTAAGTGTACCAGCTGAAATGTATATTTCGCCTGTGGCCATCGCATCGGTCCTGCCGCTTTCTTGAAAATTAATCCTAACAAGATAAAGTCTAGGTAGCGTTCCAGTGATAATTTGCACTTGCAATATTAACACCGCTTCGGGATATTTGGAATTTTGGAAGATAGCACTTGCGAACTGCATCTGAGCGCGTAGGTGGCTTTTCACTTTTTCCTTGAGCCATTTTGCTAATTTTGCGAGGAATTAGAAATTGTAAAAATGAGAGCAATAATTTTGGTAAACTGTTATTACACTCGTCGGTATGATATCTATATTTTTAAAAATTGAAACAAAAATTTAATTAACACTCGTAAGAGTGTGAATATTAAGCCATTCGAGTTTTTAAAAATTCTGTCAAGAACGTACTTGGATTATTTTGCAACAAGTATCGACCTTAGAGGAGTATAATAACGTCGTAAATATTAGTCCTAGTTCGTTTGTATTATGCGAATAGACGATATCAATCGAATTTTAATTACGATAATAATTGGCAAACGCGTGTTAAAATGTTGAGCAACGGATGTGATGAGCATCCTTAAATAAATTAAAATGTTTACTCGCCGGATTAGTGGATGAATAAACGTCGCAGATACCACCGAATTATCGAAAAAATAAATAAGTAAAATTCAAATTCATAAAATTTTCTACAAACTTTATTTAAGGGGGAGACGTCAAATTTTTTTTTTTTTTGTTAAATGCATAGCCTTGACAAGGGCAATTTTTTAATACCTTTGCATGACGTCATTTTGATTTTTCACCTAAGAAGTTTTGAAGAAAAATTAAAAACTAATTTCAAATGACTTTTTTTTCAAAAAAAATTAATTTTTGATTTTTGAAAAATAAAATGCATGGAGTTTTCAAAAAAATAAAATTATTTTCATTTTGCATTTTGATGATGTCATTTTGCAGAAAATATTGATAGATTTTTTGGAAAATGATAAATTTCAAGCGTCAAAATTTAAGAAAAACACGGTTTTTGGTAAATGCCCCGTTTCCAGAGAAACTATGCAACCCACAAGATTTTTCTGAGAATGTTTTTTATTTAGTGGGGTCTGGTCTGTAGTCTGACTAGAGGGTTTTGGAAAATTTCAATTTGCCGATGATCTCTTTCGAGTTGACCAGAATACTCCGATGAAAATTATGAGAAAGATTGATAAAATCAGAGGAAAAGTAGAAATTTTCCAAAACCCTCAGACTACACACCAGACTACTGAATAAAAAACATTCTCAGAAAAATCTTGTGGGTTGCATAGTTTCTCTGGAAACGGAGCATTTATCAAAACCCTGTTTTTCTTCAATTTTGACACTTGAAATTTTTCATTTTCCAAAAAATCTATCAATATTTTCTGCAAAATGATATCAAAAGGCAAAATGAAAATAATTTTATTTTTTTTGAAAACTCCATACATTTTATTTTTTAAAAATCAAAAATTAATTTTTTTTGTAAAAAAAAAGTCATTTGAAATTAATTTTCAATTTTTCTTCAAAACTGCATAGGTGAAAAATCGTAATGACGTCATGCAAAGGTCTTAGAAAATTCCGCTTGTCAACGCTCCCGAGCAGCACAATCGATAAATTATCGAAATAAAAAATCGGCAGAATATCGAATTCGATAAAGTGTCGCGTTAGTTCCGCCTGAATCGTGAAATTATCTTTCGATATATAGATAGATTATCGACGAATTATAGTTAGCAAAAATTTCGAGTTTATAGTAAGATATTTTATCGATAATCTATCTATAATATCGAAAGATAATTTCACGATTTAGGCGGAACTTTCGCGACACTTTATCAAATTCGATATTCTGTCGATTTTTTATCGATTTTTTATTCCGATTTTTCGTCTTTTATTAGCTTTTTTATATAATTAAAAATCATTAATTGGCATAATTATTACATTAAACTATGCCTAAACACATTATTCATGTTACGGTAAGAGGATCATTTCAGAAAAAGTAAAAAAAAAGAATATAAAAAATCTGCCACCCTTGGGGCTTGAACTATCTACCTCCTGCATGGTATTCTTCTACAATAAAACGCGTATAATAGGTAATTTAGTACTTCCAGACGTGTTGGACTTGGAAAAATTTTCACCAATTTTTGAAGTTTAGAAATAATTTTAAATATCGTCACAAAATCGTTGAAAAATCGTTCGACAAATTTCAGATTATTTGTCGATAATGTAGTTTCAAATATCGCCACAAAATCGTTGAAAAATCGAATTCGAGGAATTTCATATTACGTGCCGATAATATAGTTTCAAATATCGTCATAAAATCGTTGAAAAATCGAATTCGAGAAATTTCAGATTACGTGTCGATAATAAAGTTTCAAATATCTTCACAAAATCGTTAAAAAATCGAATTCGAGAAATTTCAGATTATTTGTCGATAATATAGTTTTAAATATCGTCACAAAATCGTTAAGAAATCGAAATCGAGAAATTTCATATTACGTGTCGATAATATAGTTTCAAATATCTTCACGCAATCGTTAGAAAATCGAATTCGAGAAATTGCATATTATGTGTCGATAATATAGTTTCAAATATTTTTACAAATTCGGTAAAAAATCGGATTCGATAAATTTAATATTCTTTGTCGATAATGTAGTTTCAAATATCTGCACAAAATCGGTGGAAAATCGGAATCGATAAATTTAATATTCTTTGTCGATAGTATCGTTGACGAATATCGTCATAAAATCTTAATAATATCGAATTCGATAGTTTTTAGATTTTTTGCCTATGAAATTGTACCGATAAATCTTTATAATATCGTGAGAACATCTATAGATATTCAAACGATTTTTTATCGATACGTTACATCCTCCGATATTATCGATCGAGCGTGTCGCTCGGGCTATTCATGCAACAAAAAAAATGTTGACCCCCCCCCCCCTCCCAAAAAAAGCATATGTCTATAAAATGAAAGAAAAATGTATCCAGCTCTTCTTGCAAATTCTATATACCTATCTATAAACTCGTATACATCTATACGTACGTATTATTATAGAAAAGCTCTCAGAGTATTATGGAATGATTTCAGTACCTTCGTATGAGAAATTGGATTATGGGCGTATTTGAGCCGTTGAATAAAATGCCTTTTTTTTCATGGTGAAGGCGAAACTACGCCAATTTAAATGCAATATCTCATCGATAAAATACGTAACAAAAGAAGAAGAGAAATTTTTTCGCCTTGGTAAATGCGTCTACTTCGCGTTGTACTTGTAAATCTGCTATATACGTACGAGTATTATGCGACCGAATGGCGAATACCCTTACATACGAGTACATATTGTGTATGGAACGTGTGCCACTCCCGCTACATTTCGGTTTCAGCCCAGCCCGCCATCGTCATCGCTCGTAATCGCATTTAAAGCTCGCGATCTCTCATCGAAATTCCATCGTATTCTTATTTTTTCGTGCTTATTTCGACAACGATGCGATGGGTCGTAATCGTAAAACATTGCTTCGACTGACGCGATATTTTTATTACACTGCGTCCGAATTCCGAATTCGATCGTCCGACTTATTTATGTGCTGATAGCCACCGAAGCTTTTACTCGTATATTTGGCTAAAATGTGCCATGCTGCTGGATCTCGTACATGCTCGAAGAGTATTATTTTTTCATTTCGTCTACGAAATCGCTATCATCTTTTAATGGGGATTTATGAGGATGGCAACTGCGTCAATGCATCATCGAATTACGCTACGCCTTCGTTCAGGGTGTCTCAGTCGTCTTACCACTTCTATAAATTCTGGAAAAAGTCTGGCTTTTAGCCAAAGACGCAGACGCCCAGAGACACGTTGCAGTATTCCAGCTGCAATAGGAGCCCTCTTGATATTGGGTCCCTAAATCCGAGTTAAGCACCCAAATTTCAACATTTCAAATACCTATGTCAAAAAAAAAAAAAAAATTAATGGACAAAAGTATCGACTTAAAGACATTTTTTGTTTAAAAAATTTAATTTTTATAGAATGAAAATAATATACTATTTTTTGGGGGTAAACGTGCATATTTTGATTTTTCTATTATTATTTTTTAGGGAAAAAATTGATTCATTTTTTAAGGGAAAAAAATATTTTTTACTTTTTGAAAAATTATTTTTTCTTGATATTTTTGGAATAGCAAATCCTTCAACTTTTTTGAAGAAAAAAAATCGCAAGTTTTTTTGAATACCTACCTAATTTTTTGGAAGGAGAAATTTCTCAATTTCTCTGGAGTAGTATTCCTCATTTTTTCGAAAACATTTCTCATTTTTATGGAATGAGAAATCTTTTAATTTTTGGGAACACTTGAAAAAAAATTCATGTTTTTTTTTTCTTTTTTTTGCAATACCCAAGTGGTATAATCACCTTTTGAGAAGCACTGGACTAATCGAATTGAACAAAAATTGATAAAATAAAATTTTTCCACTCATAAATTCAAAATTTCTACAAAATTATGACGAAATTTTTCTCATAATTGTTACTCGTTCTCGAATAATTTCTAGATTTTTTCAAAATTAATTTTGTGGAAAGTTTAATTTATGAGTAGAAAAATTTTATTTAATCGATTTTCGCCCAACTCTAGGTAATTTTGCAATTTTTTTTTTCAATTCTTGTAGATTTGGAATTTTTTTCTTTTTTTCAACCCTACAATTGTAGGGTTTCTCGTGTAAATATTTCATCAATTTGTTGAAAACAGAATTTTTTCGGTGGAAAAATTGTATTCAATCAATTTTTGTCCAGTTTGAGCTAATTTTGCAATTTTTTTTTTAAATTCAGGCAAATTGACGATTTCAAATTTTTTTTTTAATTCGTCAGAGGGGGATTTTGCATTGATTTTTAGGGTAGCTTTTTTCATTGGTTAAATGCAATTTGAAAATTTTTCTGAATTCACTGAAAATAAAATTTTTTACAAAATTAGTGATTTCAAAAATTTTGAAAAATTCGTCAGAGAAGAATTTTACATTGATTTTTAGGGTAGCTTTTTTCATTGGTTAAATGCAATTTGAAAATTTTTCTGAATTCACTGAAAATAAAATTTTTTACAAAATTAGTGATTTCAAAAATTTTGAAAAATTCGTCAGAGAAGAATTTTACATTGATTTTTAGGGTAGCTTTTTTCATTGGTTAAATGCACTTTGGCAATTTTTCTGGAATTGCTAAAATTGAAAATTTTCACAAAATTGATGATTATAAAAATCTTGAAAAATTCGTCAGAGGAGGATTTTGCGTTGATTTTTAAGGTACCTAGCTCTTTTCATTAGTTGAAAAAAAAATCATGAGAGAAAAAAAGGTAATTTTTTTTTTTTTTTTCAATTCTTGCAGATTTGGGAATTTTTTTGTTTTTTCAACGCTACAACTGTAGGGTTTCTCGAGCAATAATTTCTAGAAAAATTTTATTAGTTTTGTGGAAATTTTAATTTATGAGTGGAAAAATTTTATTTAATCAATTTTCGTCAAATTTTAAAAATTGAGGATTTCAAAATTTTAAAAAAATTCTTTAGTAGAGGAGGATTTTGCATTGATTTTTAGGCTATGTTTTTTCATTGGTAAAATGAAATTTTTTTTTTTTTTTCTATGAAAAATTTTTTATTAGTTTTTTTTTGGGGTGAAAAACTCTCTATTTTTGGAGTAAAAAAATCTTTCAATTTTTTTCAATTGTTGTGTTTTTTTGAATAATTTAATTTTTTTTTGGAATTAGCAATCTTTTAATTTTTTGGGTCACTTGAAAATTTTCTGGATTTTTTGGGGCGAATATAAGATTATTTTTGTTTCTTTTTCAATTTTAGGCAAAATGAAGTTTCAAATTGAAAAAAAATTTTTTTTTTTAATTTCTCAATTTTTTTTTTTTTGGATAAAAAAATTTCTCATCAAAATATTACTTTAAAGGGCCTCAAAATCTTCTCCAATTTTTTTTTCATCTTTTGAGAAAAGACCCACAAACTATCAAAATGTAAAAAAAATCATTGAACCAATTTTTCACCCTTCCTATCAAAATTCATGTCTGTGATTTTTTTTCTACACTTCTGACAGTTTGTGAGCTCTTTTCAAGAGAGGAAAAAAGTTTGGGCCTTTTTGGAGAAAATTTATGGTCCCTTTATAAGTTTTGCAATAGTATGTATTTTTCAAAACCTCTGGGCGTGGCTGCTTTTAAAATCAGCAAAAATTTTCAATCGAAATTAAATAAAACATTGAAAAAAAAAATTGAAAAATCACGCGCATGAACCTAAGTTTGGAACTTTACATATCATGGGTATTTAATCAACGCCTACGTAAGTATATTTTTTTTACAACCCGAGTCATTAACAGTAACGTGGAAAAATATGTAAAATAAAAACGAAAGAATAACTCGAGTCGTGGGCGTCAGTTAAAATAAAATCACACGAAATGGCCCATATAAGAAGGCACAAGAAGAAAACATTCGTTCTGTGTTGATTCGTTAAAGAGGGTGTTTGGCTCTAAGGGCTGCTAATATTACATAACATAACTTCAATGGTAAGGGTATGCAACCCCCAAGGTGTTAAATAATTGATTTTTACAAAACAACTTTAATGATATCACGCGAACTTTCGATCGCCACTTACTCGCTGTAACCTAATTGAGCCACTAGGTTTTATAATTTGTACCCCTCCTGCCCATATCCGCACCCAAATATTGTACGACCTCGTGTACAAAAATTGAAATCTTAAATAGATTCGAATACACGAATCTAGTATTTTTAAAGAAAAGTTCACAATTTTAGTAGGTATAACAATCTATAGAGTTTATTTTATTTTGATTCTGCAATTCTATGAACACGGAAAGTAGATATATGGATCATCTGCTTTCGATCATCACGTGATTGAAATTTCTGTCTGGCAATTCACCTTCATGGTTTTTTCGGGGAGTTAGAATCACTTTTTGAGAGGCACTGTACTAATCCAATTGAACAAAATTTCTCGAGCAATCGACTTTCGTCCAACTCTACGTAATTTTTCAATTTTTTTTTCAATTCTTGCGGATTTGGAATTTTTTTGTTTTTTTCAACACTACAACTGTAGGGTTTCTCGAGCGAGCTGAAACATTTTATTTAATCGGTTTTCGTCCAACTCTAGGTAATTTTGCATTTTTTTAAAAAATTCTTACAGATTTGAAATTTTTTGTTTTTTTTTAACCCGACAGTTGTAGAGTTTCTCAAGCAATAATTTCTAGAAAATTTTTATTAATTTTGTGGAAATTTTAATTTATGAGTAGAAACATTTTATTTAATCGATTTTCGTCAAGCTCTAGATAATTTTCAAAATTGATGATTTTTTTACGCTTGTTTATTTACTTTTCACTTTCAGCATTCTCCGCTTTCCTTCTTTTTTCACGAGTTGCCCATCTTCCTCGAGTTTCGAATGGTAGTTCGGTACCATTATGTTTACAATTTTCCACCCCCGCCGTGTTTAGTACCTACATATTACAGAGTATCTAGATGCATTTTATTTTGCAATGCAACCGAGGATCAAACCGGTGTAAATGGTAACGTTACCATGGCTTGGCACAGAGTGGGGGGGGGGGGGTATATTAGAAGAAAATGAGAAAAAAATTTTGGACAATTTTTTCAAAGAAATTAAATTTATGTGAAATTTCCTATGTAAAAAGTTTCGCGAAAAACCTGTTTTCTTACATGGCAAAAGTTTTTTTTTCCAAAAATGCGAATAATTGAAAAATTCAGAATTTTTCATCATAACCTTTCAGAGTGAACCCAAATGATGAGAATTTTTTTTGGCAATTTCACTAATAAAATTGAATTTTGGAAAAATGTGAAATTGTTTATTGCAAAATGAACTTTTTTCAAATAAAATAATTGAAAAATCATGAATTTTTCCATCATAACCTCTCAGAAGGGACCCGAATAAAAAAAAACATTTTTGAGCAATTTTTTCAAAGAAATTGAATATTATGTGAAATTTTCCTTGTAAAAAGCTCCACGAAAAAACTGGTTCTTTTTACATGGCAAAAGTGATTTTTTTCCAAAAATGCGAATAATTGAAAAATTCAGAATTTCTCTATTGTAATAGTACTATATGGCCTGACTTCCTGGTGCTACACTGCGGTAACGTGGTTGGTATTGTCACGAATAAAAAGTACGTAAATTACGTATATGTGTACGTCCATAACAAAAGGGCCCATTCTGTCGGTATTGAGTTAAGACCAGATCCTAAAATTACATTAAATTTGACGTGAAATGAGACTAAGAGGAGCCTCCTAGCTCAAAAACTCTCAGAGTTACAGAAATTTGAATTTGAAATTTGAAAAAAGTGAGTTTTGAGAAAAACGCATTTGAAAAAAGTGAAGTGTAAAAAACGTGAAAAATTGAAATTTCTCGACCCCTAAAACTTATGAAGAGGTGAAATGGATATGGATGCATGTACTTTGATGGACTTCAGCCTTTTACTATATTAGACAATCCCTGAATCGCGCAGGTAGGCAACTATTCAAACACGACAGAATGGGCCCTTTTTCATATTTCTAAGAATTGAAATAATTATGAGGTAAATTCGATGACTACTGAAGTTATGCCATCATTCGAGTGGTTTTTGGTCATAATTTTGAAATTTTTAAAATCCCCCTCCTCCCTTAAAATTCTTCATCTTCAAAAAATTCTTGTAATTAAAATATGGAAGATTATCAAAAAGTAATTTTAATTTTTTTTTTCTCCAGACTAATTCAGTGATTTTTTTCTTCAAAAAGGAGTAGAAATGAAACTATTTTTCGAAGTGGGGAGTGAAAAACAGTGTTTCCAGTAACCCAATGTCCAAAAACCGTAAAATTATACGAAAAATTTAACATCGACAGAATGGGCCCTTTTTAAAGTTTTATTCAAGTTGCTACACTGCGAAGAAAAAACGCGACCGAGGCCTTCTGCCGGGTTGAGGTGATAGACCAGTGTTACCTACACCCAAAAATCCAAAAAATCGAAAATCGCATTTGTTAGCGCTCCTAGCGCCCACCGTAGCTAGTTTGTAGTTTAGATGAGTTTATCGATTTTTATTCGAATAGTTTTTCCGTTACAGTTGGTAAAAGCCAATCAATTTTTATTAGATTTATCACTCACGTTAAATTTATAGAATTTCAGAATATAGAATTTTTTACGATGAATTTAATACAAATTATTTCGAGTTTTCTACGCTAATAAACATTTTTGGTGACCTCGACGTGATCGCGAATGTAGTAATCAAAACTTCGATGTGAAGTGTTTGCGTATTGCGTAGTTAGAATTTGCACTGCAACAGTTAGTATCTCGTTCTTCGCACCGCGATTATTCCTAGAATATGGCACCTCGAACCGCAGAAGGAGTTAAACGACTCCGTAACAACGCAGCTCAATCCATCAAGGCTCATCAAACGTGGGTCGAAAGTAACGCCGATAAGTCAATTCGCGAAGTGAAAAGACGTATTTCATTCCTAGAAGAAAAATACCGCGAATTCGCCACACTGGAACAGGAGCTCCACTCGCTAGACAGTACTCAAACATGCGACGATGCTATAGAATTAGAAAATACGTATATTAGCCTAGTATCTCAACTAGAAACCTTACTCGACGAGTTAGATCCACCGGAAGGTGAAAGGAAAGAGGGTGGCTCCGAATACCACAGCTGCGACGAAAAAAATTATCGTGATGTCAAGCTACCAAAACTAGACATGCCAGAATTCCTCGGTAAACCAGAAGACTGGCCGAGCTTCTACCAACGATTTGAATCAGCTGTTTCAGGTTTGAAACCACTAAAAAAGTATGAGTATCTTCTGAAGTGCCTGAAAAATAAATCCGATCGTGGTATCAAGAATCTTCCCTTGTTGGAGGAAAATTACGACGAGGCGATTAAGAAATTGAAGCGTCGATACGACAACAAAATGCTCAATCTGCGGCGTTATCTGCAGGAGCTATTCCAGCTGCCTCGTGTAATCGAAAATGATCCCGAATCGCTAAGTACCTTGATCGACACGACGACAGCGAATATTCGAGCCATCGAGAATCAAGGCCACCGTCGCGACCGCCTGTCCAACGAGCTCCTTGCAATTTTGGTAATGTCAAAACTTGATCAACGAAGTAAGGAGTTACTTGAGACAAATTTAGCTAAGAAATTAGAATCGACGGATGCTTCGAAGGACGACGAGAATGAGGAGGATTCGTTTGACCAGCTTATCGAGTTTTTAGAAGAGCGGTTACAAGTCGTTTCGGCAGTTTTTACGACTACGCAGTCTAAGGGTCCGTCGGCGAAGCCAGCGGCGTCGAATAACCGAGCTAAAACGGTTCTCGTCGCGGAAACATCACCGTCGTCTACGTCAACATCTGCGAAAAAGTGTCCTTGTTGCCAAAAGGATCATTCTCTGTACCAGTGTTTGGAGTTTAAGAAGCTTGATACGGCCGAGCGATACAGTCGAATACGAGAGTGGAAGCTTTGCGTAAATTGTTTCGGTCGCGGTCATTGGTCAAAGGACTGCAAGGCGGGCGGCTGTAAGCAGTGCGGACGGTTTCACCATACCTTATTACACTCGTCGAACCCTTCTCCAGCGGCGGCGGCGAGTTCGGCGGCAGCGACTTCCACAACTAGTTCCAGTACGAATGATAAACCGAATACAGTGTTGCAGACCCAACCAGAAACACCTTCAGTGACGACCGCTGTAGCAAATCAGCCAATGAACGGAGTTCTATTAGCTACAGCTCAGATTAACGTAAAACTGCCGTTGCTCGCCAGTTCTGCCACCGCACTCCTAGATGGCGGCTCTCACGTCACCCTCATTACGAATCAGTTAGCTAAGCGATTGAATTTACGACTTGAGCGTACGTCCGTTACCATCAATGGCATTGGTGCAGCTCCTTCCACCGCATTAGCACATACATTGCTGAAAATAGCATCGCGCGATAATCAGTTTTCGGTAACGTTACGGGCGCTCGTCGTACAACGTATCACTGATTCGTTACCTGCCACCTCGTTCGAAGTACCCTTAGATTGGAACTTTATACAGGAATATTCGATCGCAGATCCGGCGTTCAACGTTAGTAAGGATATCGATATTCTCATCGGCGCCGACATTCTCTACGATATTTTGCTACCAGATATACGTCGATGGCCAAAGGGGCCTACGCTAATCGCATCACGGTTCGGTTGGTTAGTAGCTGGGCCATATGCTACTTCCAAGTTTCAATTACAACCGCAGTCGCTAGTAACTACCCTCGATGCGTCAGAAATCAGTGCGATTTCGGAGTTTCTAGGATTCGACGGCGAACCTACGAATAGAGATACTCGACGCGCTGATGAAATCGCCTGCGAGGAGTTGTTTGTGAAAACGTACACTCGGGACTCGAATGGTAGATTCATACTTACCTTACCTCGCAGACCAGGCATCACCCTAGGGGAATCTCGTCATCTAGCGATCGCGCAGCTACGACGTACGCGTATTACAGACCAATATCGAGAATTCCTACGTGAATACGAAGCGCTAGGCCATATGGAGCGGTGCCCTCCCCCCTTGCCCGGCCAAGAGACCTACTACCTACCTCATCATGCCGTTTACAACCAAGGTAAAATACGCGTCGTTTTCAATGCGTCGGCGAAATCTTCCAATGGAGTTTCACTCAACGATTGTACCTATCCTGGCGCTGCTATTCAACAGAAAATACTGATTGTACTATTCCAGTTCCGTCTATTTGCGGTAGCCTTCATTTTCGATCTGGTTAAAATGTACCGCCAGTTATTACGAGCATTGAAGGATCGTGATTTACAGAGAATTGTACTCGAAGTCGACGGTGCTATCGTTGATTTTCAGTTAAACACCGTTACGTATGGCCAGAATTGCGCTCCGTATGAGGCGCTACGCAGTTTGTTACAACTTGCAATCGACGGAGAAGCCCAATATCCAGCAGCTGCGGAGGTCATACGGCGACATATGTACATGGACGATGGCTTAGCTGGTGCAAAGAATCTGGAAGAGGCCAAGAAACTCAAGAATGAGCTCATTGCGTTATTCAAGACTGCCGGAATGGAATTATCGCCTAGTAAATGTCGCTCAAACGAACCGGCTTTGATCGATGTGGTACCGGATATGCCTCAGCCATCCCTACTATCCTTTGGACGTGCTCTTGGTGTAGGATGGCTCACAGAGAAGGACGTGTTTACATTCCCTGCACTGGCCGACTTAAAACTCAGCAGCGGAACATTAATGAAAAGAAGCGCATTGTCATTTGTGTCAAGTATTTTCGATCCCCTAGGACTGATATCACCGCTGACCATTGCTGGAAAATTGTTAATTCAGAAACTATGGCTAGAAGACGCCGACTGGGATGAACCCGTAAGCTCAGATTTTCGAAAGGAATTCGATTCGTTCTGTAAGGATGTACCGCGCGCTGCATCGATCCAATTTGAGCGTTATCTCGGCACCGGTGACACCACATTGAACCAGTTTGAAATACACGGATTCGGTGACGCGAGTAACCAAGCATATGCTGCTTGTGTGTACATTCGTAGCGTAATCAATGGAAAAATCGTTACACGTTTAGCACTCTCAAAAACTCGTGTCGCACCCAAGGCCCAACCGCGAACCATACCACAACTAGAATTGTGCGCCGCGGCGCTGTTAGTCGACCTTTTACGTGAGGTAACTGAGCTGCTACACTATCCGATGGCACGGTGCTACGTATATACAGATTCCACCATCGTGCTAGCGTACTTAGCCAAAGAACCTGGCCATTGGAAGCCATACGAAGGCAACAGGGTCCGAAGAATCACTTCATTAATTCCAAGCCACCAGTGGCGGCATGTTACCGGTGAAATTAATCCCGCAGACTTAGCTACCAGAGATACTTCATTTTTATCGTTTTTACAAAATCCAGATTTATGGCTCTATGGACCTCCCTTCTTATCAGCCCCGGACGCTCAGCTACCCGCAACTGTCGAACCTGAACATGAAATCGTGGCGAGTGCCGGTGTATCTGTGAATGTTATGTCTGCATCGACCCCCCCACCTGCGGCTCCCAGCTTAGCATCTTTCAACTACATGTTTGATCGGAACTCTGGTTTCAATCGACTACGTAATGCTGTGGGCTACGTATTCCGGTTCGTAAATATACTTCGCGCACGCATTCACCGTGCCCAGGTGCCAAGTGGAGCCCTTACGCTTGTCGAATTAAACAAGGCATCGAATTGGCTAGTTAAGGTAGCACAAGCGGCGAGTTTTGGATCCGACCTAGATGCAGTAAGGGGTGGCGTTCCACTTCAAAGAGGTAGCCATTTAACTTCCCTTCAACCTTTTCTCAAGGACAACGTATTGCGAGTTGGAGGTCGACTGTGTAATTCCTCTTTTCCGTATGAACAGAAGCACCCTGTAATTTTGAAGGCAACTCATCGTTTAAGTTTGCTCCTTGTCCGCGAAATACATCGCCAGAATTTTCACGCAGGATGTCAATTCATACTCAATCGGTTGCAATCTAATTACTGGTTTATCGGTAATATCCGAAATGTAATTCAAACCTGTATCCGAACCTGCGCTCGTTGTATCCGATTTGCAAACCGGAAACCGGAAGTACCTGAGATGGGTTCGTTACCGCCGAACCGAGTGAACGTGTCTTTCCCATTTGCGCATGTGGGAATTGATTACGCAGGCCCTTATACCATACGTGCAACCACTCGATCTGTTCGTGGACGAGTACCAACGTCCAAGGGTTATTTCGCAGTATTCGTTTGTTTAGCAACCAAGGCTGTACACTTAGAAGCAGTATCAGAGTTGACGACTGGCGCTTTTATCGCTACGCTACAAAGGTTCGTCGCAAGACGCGGTCTGCCTATTAGTATTATATCCGATAATGGAACCAATTTCGTTGGAGCTGACGCAGAAATGCAGCGCGAGATGGCAGCTTTATCTGCGGATCAGATGGTACAATCACATTGCGCGCGAGTAGGTTTTACGTGGAAATTTAACCCGCCATCCGCCCCCCACATGGGCGGCCTATACGAAGCCGCAGTCAAGTCTACAAAATTCCATCTGAAGAGAGCGGTGGGCGATCAAATACTTACCTTTGAAGAATTTTCTACGATCCTCGCTCAAGTTGAAGCCATCTTAAATTCGAGACCGTTAGCGCCCTTACCAGTTCTCGAAGGCGACGAAATCGATGCCTTAACGCCTGCCCATTTTTTAATTGGGCGAGCAAGCTTCGTCGTACCTGGCAATTTCCAAGATACCACGCTGACCTCGGCGCAGCGATGGCGATTACTTAACCAGATACGAAATTCATTTTGGCAGCGTTGGTCCGATGAATATCTACGTACCTTACAAAAACGAGTGAAATGGACTACGCCAGCGCGGCCCTATAAGGTTAATGACATCGTATTATTGGCCGATTCCAGAACATACCCGCTCACGTGGCCAATTGCGCGTATTACTAAAGTCTACCCGGGTGCTGATGGAATCGTAAGGGTTGTCGACCTACTGACCCGCAACCAGACTATTCTTCGGCGACCAGTCGCTAAATTAGTGCGACTTCTAGAGGATAATGACCTTTCGACGGGTGTCGACGGCGGCGGGAAAAATGTTAGCGCTCCTAGCGCCCACCGTAGCTAGTTTGTAGTTTAGATGAGTTTATCGATTTTTATTCGAATAGTTTTTCCGTTACAGTTGGTAAAAGCCAATCAATTTTTATTAGATTTATCACTCACGTTAAATTTATAGAATTTCAGAATATAGAATTTTTTACGATGAATTTAATACAAATTATTTCGAGTTTTCTACGCTAATAAACAGCATTTTTTGACCTAACTTCATAAAAACGGCTATATCTCGAAAACTGTGATCGACGGAATGGGCCCTTTTGTTATGGACGTACACATATTCAGGAACAATCGGAGATGAGAATAACGTTATGTGACTGCAGCAGGATCGATGAATAAATTGATGATGCAGAGAGCAGAAGATTATGACAGGAAACGAGAACGGCGACATTTCGGAGTAGGAAATTTTCAGATCAAGAACGACGGATCAGCTCGTGAAGATTTCCAGGAGAATAACTTGTACGACGAGGAAAATATTTCACAACGACATAAATTGAGCGACGAATAAAAATCAACGAAAAATCAGCTTTGACGAATGATGAGAAAAAATCTGTAACGTAATCGAGGCATAAAAAACTGATGAAAAATAGGTAGATAGTTTACTTTGATACATAATCGGCAAAATCAGTATCCACATTCTCCAAGAACGACGACGACGGTGAGAAGTTCATGAACGAAACATCTTCAGTTCAGCAGAAAAATCAGTGATGATTTCCATGGAAAAAACTCGTCACACAATTCTAATATATGAAAAATTACCAGCGAGGATAAATTTTTTACACTCTTGGCAAACTTGGAATAACATCCTTGACGTAGTGAGTTCGAATCGCAAAGATGAATATTAAAATTGTCATTCATACCAAACATAGTCAATGTATGAAGAAAAATCAAAACATATTTTACATTAAATTAAATCAAAAACATCAAAAAATAAAATAAAATGGCTAGAATCGTTTCAAATCCCGGACGGGCCCCCAAATTATGTAACGTATAAAACAACATTTTTTAAATAAATTAAAATCAAAATAGACATCAAAAAAATATAAATGATTATTGCGAACAAAAATAAATTGAACAAAATTAATACGGAAAAAACATTGCAAAAATATAAAAAAGTAAGAGTTTGAAATAATTAGTTTGAAGTTTGTAAAAGGAATGAGAAAACAAAAATAGAAAAATAAAGATTTTAACGCGAACGAAACCAACTATAAACGAAAAACCCGAAATTTAGGAAAAACAAACAACCGAGTATAAAAGAAGAAAGTACAAAATTTGAATGCTAAATTTGACCGTTACAAGCTGAGTACCTATACGGAGGTCAAGTCATTTTCCTTTTACCATTTCTTTTTTTTGTCGTAAATAATTTGGTACCGTTGTCTTAATACCTGATCAACAGAGATGTAAAAAACAAAATTCTTTGTATACACGTTTGTAAATTGGTAGATTGTAGTCATGGAAACTCCATTTTGAGTGCATAAATTATAGCGCTCGAATAATTGAGAAATATATCTACATAAAGAGTGTAGGCTGGTTGTGGTTGTGATTAACTACACTTGAAAAGATACAACTGAAATGCGTTTCACTAAAAAAAAAAAACACTTCACGAGGACCTGGCATCCAAATTTGAAAACGAAGGCGCGCTAAAAACCTTTGAAAATTGTGTGGTACGTACAAAATTACGCACCTACAAATGCGTAAAATTATTAGATCCAAATCTATTTTTATTCGAGTGAAATATCATCATTGTTGATATAGTTATTTTCGATTGAATAGGCATCTATTTTTGGAACAAAAATATAATGAGATACTCGATTAAATTAACCCTCGATGGTTTGATACCTATTCTGTCGAAAATACTGTGTTCTTCTACGATCATGATATTTCGCTCAAATAAAATAGATTTGGATCTTACGAAACTCGAGTCAACAGGTTTGCTAGGTACCTATCTTGGTGGGTAGACAAAGGTAGGTAGGTACCTAGCAACGTAAATTCGTCGATTTTTGGCCAATTCCTTCTCTCGATGGCTGTGCATACAATGGGTTTTGGCTTATCTCAAAATTGTGGTGGGGTGGGCTATCTCTTGGTCTCGAAAATGCAGCCATCGAGCGAAGTAGATTTTCTAACGGTATTGATTCGATCCTTATTCTTTTTCCATACATCTTCTACTCTTCTTAATTTTTCCATATTTAATATTTTTCTTGTATTAATTGTTGTACCATATTCACGGTCTCTAATGACTCTTCAACCTTTACATTTTTACACTCTTTTCTCTGCCTAATTTTGATATTTGCATTTTTAATCCTTTCACTTTTGCCTTGTGTATTTTCTAATAATTTTATTACTCTGTTTCCTTGTAAACTGCATCTTATTATTGTCTATGTAATATTGAAATGAAATATCTCGAGTTGAGATTTTTTTTTTTAAATCAGTGTTTTTTTTCTGCAATGTTTCGTGAATTTGATTCGTTCTCGTAAATAAAATTGTGCGATGTTAACTAATTAATCATGTTTGATTTTTCTATTTTCGTGTAACTCGTTCTTATTTTTCATTCAGTGTTGATTAATAAAATTCGTGTTATCATTTGGCGTATAATTCGTTAGTTATTTTTTTGGGTGCGTATACAGATATTTTCGTTTCTCGAAAAATTACGCATTTCAATTGGTATTTTGGCAAGAAATACAAGTAGTATCAATTAAAAACGCTGCATTCAAAAATTTCTAGAACTAGATACAGCAGTGAATAGTTGTTATTCGAAAAAGCAAAACAAGTTCTAATCACATTGTGTTTTTTTTTGTCTACCTATGGAATTGAAAGAATTCTTTCCTGACAATTATATGAAAGATTCGGTTAAAAATTGGATATTTAATATTTCTCCAATAAAGTAAAGACGTAGTTAAGTATGTAATGTACGAGTACCTACTGAAAAACGCCAAAATATCAATCAATCAACTTTCAAGGTGGTACAACTACGTGATCAAACTCTTGATTTCTTCCTCGCTTATTGATTTATCTTACATACCAGATTTGTTTAAATTATCTGTATCGAAATTTTTAATTATTTAATATAATACCACTTCGCAGAATTTAGAAATTAAATGACATACATACCGATAAATAAGTGATGACTTGATGAGTTTGAATTGGATGCATAAAAACTATTTTCTAATTAATTTGTTATCTATCGTTTAATAAATTATTGAATTTTTCTGTAGATATCTACGTACAATGTACATAGGTATGTTAATATCGTCCTGCTTCCCCGGCCACCATTGCCAAACCAAAATTTCAAAAAATTCCTAAGTTGTCAAAAATTGACTTGACGAAAAATCTTTAACGCATTTTTAAAGCTCGTTTGGCTAGTCGTTATTGAGTTTTCATCAAAAAATTAAGCAAAAATCGAAATAAGTTCGTTTTGCGGACTTTTTATTCATTATTCGAAAAAACCACAATTATTACAAAGTAGCAAAGAAGAAAAAAATCGTAGACAAAACTATGTTTCTACAACATTTTGAAAAAAAATTACAGTACTAAATATAGGGGGCCAGGCGCGGAACTAGTGGTTGGGCCTGGAGGGTCTGGCCCGTCTAAAAAATTCTTTAGTCCAACTAATTTTTTCTAAAAAAAAAAAAAAAAAAAAAGGAAAAAAAACTGAGGCAAAAGTTAAGAATTTTCTTCTTTAAAATTTTTCTGAAAACGCCCCAGAAATTAAGAGTTTTTCTTCATTAAAATTAAAATATTTTTTTACTCCAATTTTTTTTTCTGCGATCAAAAAAATTAAAAAATTCCATATTTTATAATTTACATCATGATCACACCAAAGAATCGAAAACATTTTTACCTAAAAAAAGCAGAAACAAAGTTTGGATTTCTCCTCAAAGAAATTGAGTTTTTTTTTTTCAAAAAATGAATAAATAATTAAATAGGTACCTAAGTATAAATAATAAATGAAAAATTTCAAAAAATTGAAGAGGAGCATTTTAATTTTTTCACATATTTTTCGACTTGGAAAAAAAACAAAAAATTTTTCACGCTGACTCTAAAAATTATTCAAACTAAAAATACACAGAAATTTTTTTTTTGCAGATAAAATTAAAAGGTTTTTTAGTTTAAAAATTTTGTACCTACCCCACAAATTTAAAAAAAAAAAAATCCAAAAAATTGAACCAAAAAAAGATGATGTTAGTAGATAAGGCCTATTTTTAATTTCAGAAAAACTAAAAAAAATTTATTGTAAAATTGAAAAATTTTCTTATTCCGTAACAATTGAAATATTTATTAGGTAGGTACCTACAAATTTTTTATACCTACTTAAAAAATGAGAAACTTTTCTAATCTGACTTTAAAAGAAATCAAGATGAACGAATCCCAAGAAAATTCAGAAATTTTTTAGCCGAATTAAAAAAAAAAAATTTAGGCTATTGTGCCGACCCTGATTTAGAAGGAGGGGGGGGGGGGGGGTAGAAGAGTTCTGACCCCATTTGTTGACGTTTGGGACCAAAAGATGACGATCTGTCACATGTCACATATTTATATATATTTGCCCGTTTCCGTACATCTCGGCCACTTTTCATATATATTTGTCCAATTTACGAAAAATGTCAAAATTGAAAAAAATTTCTTGACTCTGTTCTAATTAATTTATAAAAATTTTAATCACAGATTCGATCTAATATACAAGAAATACGCCTTGGAAAAAATAACGAGACTCTTAGGATGAAGTTTGCGGGAAAAAATTGAAAAATTGGCCTAACTAATTCAAATTTTAAATAGGTCTTAAGATTAAATATAAGCCTGCAGTGTACTAAAAATTTTGGTATCAATAACTTTTCTGTCCGTCAATAAAATACTGAAAAATTATGAGTCAAATTTGAAGTCGTGTATATCTAGTTTCGGCATATTTCCGTACATGTCGGCCAGTGTTTGTGATTCTACACACTGTGCATTGATTATAGAGCCCGCGTTCATCCCTGTGACTTGATTCCTAAGGGTTGCGCGGAGTTTGTGAAACACTGCAGTCGAGGTGGCTGAGAATGGCTGACTTGTAATGTAGAAATAACCCGTATGCGCCAAACCATGGCTGAGATGTACGGTGGCCGACTTGTAATGTAAGAATAACCCGCAAAGTGGCCGACATGTCTGGAAACCTATACCTATATATACCCGAGCAGCACACTCGACAAATTATCGAAATAAAAAATCGACAGAATATCGAATTCGATAAAGTGTCGCGTTAGTTCCGCATAAATCGTGAAATTATCTTTCGATATATAGATAGATTATCGACGAATTATAGTTAGCAAATATTTCGAGATTATAGTAAGATATTTTATCGATAATATATCTATAATATCGAAAGATAATTTCACGATTTAGGCGGAACTTTATCGAATTCGATATTCTGTCGATTTTTTATCGATTTTTTATTCCGATTTTTCGTCTTTTACTAGCTTTTTTCTATAAATAAAACTCATTAATTAGCATAATTAATACATTAAACTATGCCTAAACACATTATTCATGTTACGGTAAGAGGATCATTTCAGAAAAAGTCAAAAAAAATTATAAAAAATCTGCCACCCGTGGGGCTTGAACCTTCTACCTCCTGCATGGTAATCCTCTTCCTTAACCACTATGCCATACCTTATCGTTGAGGAATTAGCAATAAAACGCTTATAATAGGCAGTTTAGTACTTCCAGACGTGTTGGACTTGGAAAAATTTTCACCAATTTGGAAATAATTTCAAATATCGTCACAAAATCGTTGAAAAATCGTTCGATAAATTTCAGATTATTTGTCGATAATGTAGTTTCAAATATCGCCACAAAATCGTTGAAAAATCGAATTCGAGGAATTTCATATCACGTGTCGATAATATAGTTTCAAATATCGTCATAAAATCGTTGAAAAATCGAATTCGAGAAATTTCAGATTACGTGTCGATAATAAAGTTTTAAATATCTTCACAAAATCGTTAAAAAATCGAATTCGAGAAATTTCAGATTATTTGTCGATAATATAGTTTCAAATATCGTCACAAAATCGTTAAAAAATCGAAATCGAGAAATTTCATATTACGTGTCGATAATATAGTTTCAAATATCTTTACAAAATCGGTAAAAAATCGGATTCGATAAATTTAATATAATTTGTCGATAATATAGTTTCAAATGTCGTCAAAAAATCGGTAAAATATCGAAGCCGAGAAATTTCATATAATCTGTCGATAATATAGTTTTAAATATCTTTACAAAATCGTTAAAAAATCGAATTCGATAAATTTAATATTCTTTGTCGATAATGTAGTTTCAAATATCTGCACAAAATCGGTGGAAAATCGGAATCGATAAATTTAATATTCTTTGTCGATAGTATCGTTGACGAATATCGTCATAAAATCTTAATAATATCGAATTCGATAGTTTTTAGATTTTTTGCCTATGAAGTTGTACCGATAAATCTTTATAATATCGTGAGAACATCTATAGATTTTCAAACGATTTTTTATTGATACGTTACATCTTCCGATATTATCGATCGAGTGTGCCGCTCGGGTATATATATATATATATATATATATTTATAATTTTACCGCTACTTTTGGAACTCTGGGGCCGAGCCTAACAGGTCAAATGAGGTCAAACTTGATATGTAGGGTCCCCTCGGTGTAGGAATGATGCAAAAAAATTTTTGGGGCCCTAACTCAAAATTGGGGATATGATCTCTTTTTGAGGGGGGTGCGGGGGAGCTCCAATATCATGAAATTTTTTGAAACATGCCCCAGGGATAAGAACACTAATTATCTACACCATAGTCAAATTTCAGCCCCCTAAGTCATCCCCACCACATTTTAGACCCAAAAAGTGGATTTTGGGGTCATTTTTTTGACGTTCAGGCTACAGACCCCCAAATGGGGCTGGGGTGCCAAAATTTTCATCATGGATCAAGTTTGTGCCCCTGATGTGCCTTTTGTAGGTTTCAACTTTTGGGCCCTCTTTGACCCCGTCAAAGGTCAAAAATCAAGATTTTTCACAATTTTTCAAATTTTACCGCTACTTTTGGAACTCTGGGGCCGAGCTTAACAGGTCAAATGAGATAAAACTTGATATGTAAGGTCCTCTCGGTATTTAGGATCGGTAAGGATCACTGAGGTGCCTTTTGGGGTTTTTGACCCTTGGGCCCCAAAATTGGAGGTGGCCCCTTTTTGAGGGAGCTCTAAAGGGGCCCCAATGTGACAAAATGATTTGAAATTTCTACCAACAACAATGGTTCTGATTGTCTCCACTGTATTCAAATTTCAGCTTCCCAAGTCATCACCACCCCATTTTAGGGCCCAAAAAGTGGATTTTGAGGTCATTTTTTCACGTTGATCAGGCTACAGACCCCCCAAGTGAGGCTAGGGGGCCTAAATTTTCATTATAGATCGAGTTCATGCTCCTGATGTGCCTTTTGTAGGTTTTGGCCTTCAAACCCCTTTTGACCTTGATACAGGGTCAAAAATCAATATTTTTCAAGTTTTAACCTGTCTTTTCTGACGCGTTGAACAGCCTACAGCCCAAACCAAAAGACTTAAAAGGTCGAAATTTGGGATGTAGGGTCAGTAGAGGTCACTAATGTGCCTTTTGAGGTTTTCGAGTTTTGAGCACCATTTGACCCCCATACAGGGTCCAAAATCAGAAATGTTCACGTTTTAACCCCTTTTTTGGTGTGTTGGCCACTGTCTGAAGAGCTGAAAGTGTGAAGGGGGTTGGTGGCGAAGCCCCTAATTCCCTCCTGCCATGCCCCTATTGGGAGCTTCGCCCCAATAGGGGCATGGGGGCGGAGCCTGCATTTGAAGAGTTGGAAGTGACGAGGTGGTTGGGGGCGAATCCCCCAACGCGGGGGTATGGGGGCGGAGCCCCCCCCCGAATAGCTGAAAGTGACGAGGTAGTTGGGGTGGAGTCTTAACGGGGGTATGGGGGCGGAGCCCCCATCTGATGAATAAATCTTCAATGCAGACAGGAACTAAAACTGAAGACAAAAACCTGACATTTTTAAACTGAATTAAAAGTTAAAACTGATATTGAAACTGAAATACTACGGATGAAAACGTTTTTAAAGTAGTACACTAACTTGAAAAAAAAAATTCGGCTGTCGCGGAGCATCTTGACTGCTACGCGTTTTTTTTTCATTTAAACACATACCTACATATATTATTAAGAGTGACGAGGTAAAAACAATGCATGGGTTTTTTTGGGGATGGGTCTACATTTGAAGGCGTTCCTTGAGGGGTGGAAGGTTCGAATATTTTCAAGTGATTAATCAAGACAACTAAAAAGAACCTTATTTTAAAAATTAAAATCACAAAATCTTTGCACACACGAAGTTCAATGTGCTCTATTTTCATGATTTAATTATTTCATTGAGTTATGGGTTAATAATAATAGTAGTAGGTATCTAACAATAAGTATAGTATGCATGCAGATGCCCCTAGTTTGTTAAATAATTTTCAAACATCGAGAAAATAAATAAATTTATTACTTTTCTATTCAAACTATACATTTTATCAATAGTTACCAATCTGTCACAGATTAAAAAAAAAACATTACGAGTTCAAGATCATTTATTTTATCAGAAACTAGATGGTCTCTATTTTTAACGAATTAATAAATATAATCACTAATCAGCAGAAGGAATCGAGAGAAAGGAGAGGGAATGTAAGTGAAGGTAGTTAGGCAAAATATCGTACAGTGTGGTTCTCGCGATACACACCGCTGCATTATTACCTTCGAAGGGGTGCTGACTGCTGCTCTTCTCGCGGATATTTTTTACCAGGAACTGGACAAAGTTGTTGAATACATTTTAAAGGTGCAATTTTGAAATAATATACGACATCAAAGTCCACATTTCTCCGATTTAAGGACGTTGGTTGGTTTGGCACGTTCCAGTATGTAGAAGTTGAACTTCTGTGAAATTTATTTAAAAAATTAACAAAAAAATTTGATTAGCTAAGAAAGGTGTTAAAATCTGACTAATAACATTTTTCAACGATATTATTATTTTCAAAAATGCTTACGTCTTCCGCAAACTTGCTGAGCACATCGTAATCTTTCTATGCTGGAATAGGTAATATTATCAGTACCGCAAACAGGTCTCCAATTATTTATGGGGGCGCATTGATTAATACAGGGGCCTTCGTTGACCGTATTCTGATTAGCGATCAGATTAACCGTCGGTCTTTACGTCGTAAATCCCAACTGTTGCCTTTTAAATCTCGAATTCAAACGATAAGCTACCGGAATTGAGGCATCGACTTCTAATTTTTCAAATGCAGCAACATACGTCAATATTGATATCAACAAAATAGCTGTAAATTTAAAAAATAGACAATTATATCAATCTATGTCCAAGTTCAAGTACCTAGGCAAATTAAAAATAAATTTAAATTATTATTTATTATATAAATAAATTAATTAAAGAGAAATCTTACCGTAAATTTTCATATTAAAACTCATGTTAACTTCTTCACTTATAAAATGAACACAAAAATAAGCGAAACAAAAAATTGAACAACTAACCAGATTCTCGATCGTATTCTGCCAACTGTCGTGGGTTTTTCTATCAATAAATGCGATTTCGAACAGTTCCTCGTAAACGTGTGGCAATTTTGTTGATTGTCAACACGATGATTCCTATTTCAAAGGAAAACAACATTTTACAGAATCAACCTAACGAACTAGAACCACTACTGTTACGACGCCAGCGACAGCGAGTACCTATACAGAGACGATACCAACGAGTAGGTATATTTACCTAATTAGAATACGATTTGTTGTTTCAGCGTCATCGGTAATGAATACTTGGAACATAAATAAGCTTTTCGAAGAAAAATAAGGATAATGTTTATTATATCATTTTCAAAGAAATAAAATAATTTGGTAGGATAATCCACGATTACAGTTTTATGTGAAAATTGACTCCTTTTAGAGGTGCTTTTAGTAGTGCTTGTGAGGTTTGAAAGGGCTTCAGTGATGGTTGATTTAATCGGTGAGTGGTTTCGCTGTATTTCTGGACTGGCAGAATCCGTAATATGCGAATTGGACTTATGTAAAGGGAAAAAGATCGTCGAGTAAAAAAAAAAATGGGAACATACGTGATAATGTAGAGGGCGAGGGGAGGCAGATTCGAACTCTGAGAATCTGAGATATTAAAGAATTGGCGTTTCAAGATAAAAAAAGAAAAGAAAACTGAAAAAATTGAAGCAAATCAAAAAAAAAAAGAAAAGAAAAAACATCGAAAAAATCTCGTCTAGATACTTTCAATCTTCAAATGGACATCATTTTCGGACTCAGCACATGAAAAAACCTTGAAATCGATAAGTATGACGAATTTTTATCATTTTTTAAATTTCAACTTCTGCCACCTTCCCCCACCCCAAATATAAAATTCATTCTAAAATGCCAACACTGTAACTAGTTTTAAAGGTCATCACAATCTTTAAAAAATAAAAAACTACACGAAACTTCTAAAGTTCTTTTTTATGATTTAAACAATGCATTTTTCAGGAATGGAGGGGGTCGGTGGGGCTACTGGAAGTGGGAGCTTGGAAAAATGATAAAATGTCATAATGTATAATATCGATTTCAAGGTTTTCGATGATGCTGATTCCAAATTCATGGTTAATTTTCAGATTAGATAAAATGCCACTGCAGAATCTACATAAAATACCCCCAAAAATTTGATAAGTATGCTTACTGCCATTAGACATAATGTACATAAAGTAGAACCTCGATTATCCGATTCTGGAATATCTTATTTCATTCAATAAAATTGTAAAAATTTTCATTTTAAAAAATTGTAAAACAAATTTAATTCTAAAAAATTGAAAAATTAGGATTTCATTCTAAATCATTATAAAAAAAAAATCTCGAAAAAAATTCTAAAAAATTTTCATTCTAAAAAATTGAAGGAAAAAATCTTTCTAAAAAAATTGTAAAAAATTTCCATTCTAAAAAATTGAAGAAAAAAAATCGTTCTGAAAAAAATTGTAAAACATTTTCATTCTAAAAAATTAAAAGAAAAAATATTTCTAAAAAATTGTAAAAAAAAAATTCATTTCAAAAAGAAGGAAAAAATTATTCTATAAAAATGTTGAAAATTTTCATTCTAAAAAAAATTAGAAAATCGTTTTTTAAAAAATTGTAAAAAATTTTCTTTCTAAAAAATTGTAAAAAAATTTGATTCTAAAAAATTTTAAAAATTTCATTTTAAAAAATCGAAAAAAAAATTCTCTCTAAAAAATTGTAAATAATTTCATTCTAAAAAATTAAAGGGAAAAAATTGTTCTATAAAAATGTTAAAAAATTTTCATTCTAAAAAATTTAAGAAAAAAATCATTTTAAAAAAATTGTAAAAAATTTTCATTCTAGGAAATTAAAAAAAAATCATTTTGAAAAATTATAAAAAAATTACATTTTAAAAAATTAAAGAAGAAAAATCTTTCTAAAAAATTGTAAAAAGTTTTCATTCCAAAAAGAAAAAAAATTGTTCTATAAAAATGTTGAAAATTTTCATTCTAAAAAAAAGAAGAAAATCGTTTTGAAAAAATTGAAAAAATTTTCTTTCTAAGAAATTGTGAAAAAATTTCATTCTAAAAAATTGAAAAATTTTCATTCTGAAAAATTATTAAAAAATTTCATTTTAAAAATTTAAAAAAAAAACTAAAAAAATTGTAAAAAATTTTCATTCTAAAAAATTAGAGGAAAAAATCTTTCTAAAAAAATTATAAAAAATTTCCATTTTAAAAAATTAAAGGAAAAAATTGTTCTACAAAAATGTTGAAAAATTTCAATTCTAAAAAATTTGAGAAGAATAAGGTAATCGTTCTGAAAAAATTGTAAAAAAATTTCATTCTAAAAAATGAAAGGGAAAAAATTGTTCTATAGAAATGTTGAAAAATTTTCATTCTAAAAAATTTATGAAAAGAATCATTACCTCTTGAAAAAATTGAAAAAAATTCATTTTGAAAAATTGTAAAAAATTTACATTCAAAAAAATTGAAAAAAAAAAATCGTTCTAAAAAAATTGTAAAAAAATTTCATTCTAAAAAATTGAAGAAGAAAAATCGTTCTGAAAAAAATTGTAAAAAATTTCCATTCTAAAAAATTGAAGGAAAAAAAATCGTTCTGAAAAAATTGTTAAAAATTATCATTCTAAAAAATTAAATGAAAAAATATTTCTAAAAAATTGTAAAAAAATTTCATTCCAAAAAGAAGGAAAAAATTGTTCAATAAAAATGTTGAAAATTTTCATTCTAAAAAAAAGAAGAAAATCGTTTTTTAAAAAATTGTAAAAAATTTTCTTTCTAAAAAATCGAAAAAATTCATTTTTGAAAAATTGTAAAAAATTTACATTCTAAAAAATTGAAGAAAAAGAATCTAAAAAAATTGTAAAAAATTTGAAAAATGTCCCAAATCTCCAAAAAATTATAATTTTTTTATTGAGCTCGTGTGGTGCTCGAGCACGAGGGCAACTGGGCTAACGTCGGACATGGGAATTTCACCCTTCCCTGGCACATCCCCAATTATACATCGAGTTAGAAAAAAATATAGAGACGATTATATACTTCTTCCGCATTTTTCGGCGCATAACAAATGCTCCATGCTCCAATACACTCTTCCATTACTGCCACAAATCCCATCGGTATGGGGCAATTGTTATAAATGCACTTGTCAATGGGATCTCGGTTCGCATACTTCGATCTGGACCTAGTCAGCGAATTTCCAGCATTCAACGACTGCTTCGCTTGTAGTAGTCTTTGCTGCAAACTGGATCCGGCACGGTCTTCATCTGCAGCTTCGGCAACCGCACCAGAAACACACAGGTAGGCCAACAATGCTATCCATACAACATCCAGGTACATTTTACCAAAACCAACTGGTGGCATTCGCGAGATCGATAAACGGACGAGAGGTAAACAGAAGAACGCGAGTTGGGAAGTTGGGATCTAAAGCTAAGTACGACCAAAATCATCACTTCGAGCACCACAATATCGAGTTGGGAATTTATCACGATATTTCACGTATTTTATAGTAATTGATGGTGACCTAATGTAAGGATGAGTACGACGTGTCAAATTACGTATTCGCTTATGGTAGTTGTCTCCTATATTGTTCCGCTTGGAGCGTCAGTTACGGTTTTTACTATTTTTATCATTAGTTTATTTCGATTTTTCTAAAAGCCAAATTATGTTGGTTTTCGTTTTCATAAAAAGTACTCGTAGTTTTTTTAATGCATGCTCTCTCGAAGTTTTATCCAATTTTGAATTAAAAATGTAATTGGTTTCATGTCTTTTTTCGTAATAAAATGATCCAAACGAAGCAACGTATTATTTGTGAAAATTGTGCAATACTGAACAAACATATATCATATATCGATACCTTAAAGCATAGATGTGCTATGTCCACAACAAACTTGATACTTTTTATTTGGTAACACTGATTTCTCAACGCCGAACCAAAGCTAGTGCAAAGTTGTGCTATGTCCCATTGAATTCAGAATGTGATTTGAATTGAGTGGGACATAGCACAAGTGTGCACTAGCTTTGGTTCGGCGTTGAGAAATCAGTGTTACCAAATAAAAAGTATCAAGTTTGTTGTGGACATAGCACATCTGTGCTTTAAGGTATCGATATGCTCGCAGTGGTATATCGTCCTAGGCCTATGGATACGATTATTGACTAAATTTCGACTTCCTTTAGTTCTATGGAACTAGTTCGTTCTGGAAATTATGAATTAATCGTGTTTACGTTTTCACTTTTAGAAAAATACCAAGCGGATTAATCTTGAGTGTGTCTCGTTCGAGTAGGTAGGTGATAGGTGCGTACTTGTTTGGTGACAAGATTTGAACCAAATATAATTAAATCATACCTAAAGGTGATTGGATTTGAAATAAAAATAAGAAAGTTTTTCAATCAAAAAAGCAACAAAAAAGATACAATAAAATTGAGACCCCCAAAAAAAAAAAATTAGAACATTGAAGATTTTTTCCCTCCAAAAATAAGGGGATTCTGTAACAAAAAAGAGAATAAAAATTAAGATTTTTCTCAAAAAAATTGAGAAATGAAAAAACTTCTTTTAAAAAATAAATTGAATAATTTTCTCTTTCAAAAAAATAAGATTTTTTTCACTTATTCCTTCATTTTGAAAAAATAAGAAATTTTTTCACACTGACTGCGCTGACTTCCCCTCCCCCCTCTAAAAATTACAAATTATTTTGAATTCCATGAAAATTGAAAAAATTGTCGTCTCCAAAAAATTGTAAGATGTTTTTTTTTTTAGAAAATTTACGAATTTTCGCTCCAAAAAATTGAAAAATTAAAAAAATGAGACAATAATAAAATTGGACGATTTTCTCTCAAAAAATTGGAAATTTTCAGTATCAATAATTGCTTTTAATTCAAAAAAATCAAATTAGGTAGACATTATTTTTTATTCCAAGAAAAATTCTCTCTCAGAAAATGAAAATTTTCTCTTTTTTTCACTTATTTCTTCACTTTGAAAAAAAAAAAAAAAAAAAAATTCACCAACTGAGCTGACTCTCCCAAAAAAGGTATCTACCTACGAATTTTTGAATTCCATGAAAATTCAAAAAATTTTCTTCTCCAAAAAAATTGTAAGATTTTTTTTTTCTTAGAAAATTTTAGAATTTTTCTTCTTACAAAAAATTGAAAAATTGAAGAAAAACGAGGTAGGCTAATAATATAAGCGATTTTTTTTCTTCAAAAAATTGAAAAATTTTACCATCAATTTTTTGACTTCAAAAAAATCAAGATTGGCATTGTTTTTTACTTGCATCTGTGTGCAGACCGATTTCGTCACCAAATCCGCAAGTGTAAAAATTTTTCACCAAGTCCAGTGCTACATAAATACTTTACATTCAAAATTGGAGGGGAGGGAGGGGTCCAATCGAAATTTTTGTAATAACCAAAATTATTGATAGGACTTTGCGCTACAACTTTTGTTTGAAAATTTTTTTAATCGGGCCCCTTACCACCCCACAGTTTTCAATAATGTATTTTGAGTAAGTGTGAATAAGTTATATTACTCAAAATTGGCGGGAAAGGAGAGGCCCAATTGAAATTTTTGTTATAACCAAAATTATTCCCAGTACTACAAGCTACAACTTTTGTGTGAACATTTTTTCAATCGGGCCCCTCCCTCCCATCCAAATTTTGAATAATCCAACTTATTCAAAACCAATTCAATACACATTATTAAAAACAGGGATGAGGTAAAGGGCCCGACTTAAAAAATGGTCCCCCTCCCTCCCCCCCCAAAAAAAAACAAAATTCATACCCGATTTGTAATGAAAAATAAAGCCTCATCTTCTTGTGAGCAGAGGGAAAAGTCTTGAATTTCTCTATACCAAAAATAAAATTATCATACACTTCTCTTCCTTACAAATTCATAATTATAAAAGCTTCGAGCAGAATAAAAGTCCGTTCGAAAATTTGACATTTCAATAGAAATGATGCTTATATTTAAATAATTCGTAGGAGGGGGAGAACTCTCTCAACTTCGAAAATATACATTTTTGATTTTTTTTTTAATATCCGAAATGCAGTAAAAATGTAACGATTGAGGACGGAATTAGGTATTTATTTTCATAATTAATTCGTACCTATAATTATTTTTCTTTGAAATTCTCATCGTTGATTTATATTACGAGTATTTTAAAACATTAAAAAATAATCGTAAATACGTCGAGTTCCAGTTTAAAGGGAAAATCACAGTCACCAATGATGTCAGCTCATTATACCATCAATGCAAGTTTTTGACAAGCTTTATCGCTTTCTAGAAGCCGCTGTCGTTGTGATGACGCACGTGCCAGCGTAGCTGAACGAAATTCCTAAAAAATAAAACAAAATAATAATATATTCAGTTTTGTATTTCAATTAAATCTTAGTTAAATTTTTAATACAAAATTCCAGTTTTCTTACTTCTTCCACATTGCTGAACGCATCTCAAGATGGCCACATTATCGTAGACCAGATTATCAGTCCCACAAATAGGATTCCACTGCAGATTTTGACCCCGACAATTATTTATCACGCATTGGTAATCGTTTTGATTATTATTCCATAATATTTGATTGATATTCGTCGATCCTTGATTATTACCATTGTTCGATGCTGATTACAATTTACCTGCAAATAACAATATCTTGATTTCTTGAAATTTATCACATCGATTAGAATTTATTGGGAAGAGAAGTGGGTTGAATCAGTCACGAAATAAAATATGCACGTACAACATTTATAAATGTATTAGTGGAATTTATAAAAATTTCATCATTTTTTCCCAAGAAATATTTTTAAAAATTGCTTTTTGAATATAAATAGGTATAATAGGTAGGTAGGTGAAAGACTTGAGCACCCACAATTAGAAAATCAGTGACGCCAGTGTCGTCCTCTTTATCTTTTTTGCCTCATCGGTACAGATTTCGCCTCCGGTAGCAGTTAATACTTGTATCTAAAATCTGGAGCACTTTTCTAAAAAATGTTAGTTAGTAATAAATTTCTTGTTCTTTTTTCAGAAAGAATTTTTTATTCTGTGTACGTAAATATTTTTTTAAAAAATTTTTCCCAGAAGATTTGTTTTTCAAAAAAAAAAAAAAAAAAAAAAAAAAAAAAATAGCGGGTAAAAGGATTTTCTTGAACTAACCACTTGTTGGTGAGTTTTTTTTTTCAAATTTATAGGTGTTTGATAATTTTTTGATAGTTTTTGAGATAATTTATTCTTCTCAAAGGATCTTTTATCAGAAAATTCTTTGGATTTTTTTCTCAAGTCTCAAACTGATTTTAAGTAATTTTTTACATAATTATTTCTTCTTCAGTTTTTTTTAAATTCTCCATATTTTGACAAAATCAAAATATTTCTAAAATTCGACATTCAAATTCAATATTATTTGTCATGAATGAATTTATCTCATCGTGCATTGATTTTTGTCGTGGATTTATTTATTTATTGTGAATGCCAAATATATTTCCCCTAAAAAAATTCTTAAAAAGTAATATTTGTCTTACAAAGTTACATAGGTATTATTATTTTAATTATTGGACTCGAGAGTCGAAAGTAAACGGAAAATCACCGAAATTAATTTTGAAGAGGTATTTTTGATGGATTAGATATCCATCAGTTTTTAATAAATTGTCGAAATTAATCTCAAAGCAGTAATTTGATGAATTAATATCATCAAAATTAATAAATAGGTATCTTTTACTCTTTATCTATACCTACATATTAAAAATGGGATAAATTTCGAAGATTGATAGTTTTCAAAATGGGGGAGTGGAGGGAAGGGTCAGATCGAAATTTTTCTAATGAGAAAAAATATTCACAGAATGTATCGTTTTTGTTCGAAAAAATTTTTGATAGGAAAATTTTTGAAAGGGGATGGACTTTCAAAAAGAGTAGGGGTGTGATTTTGGGTAAACGTGCTTCTTTCATAATTCTGAACAACTTTCATTATTCGAAAACGGGTTTGATTTCGCATTGTTTCAACGTGAAACGCGAAATAATTAATTTTTACTGCTGTTTTGGAATGATAGATAATTTGCAAAATTGGTGGAGAGGAGGGGTCGGATCGAAATTTGTTTGATTTTGTTTGAAAAAATTTTCGATGGGGTCATAGGTGCAGAGATAGGGAAATTTTTCAGAAAGGAAATTGGACCCTGAGAAAGGTAAGACCTTCAAAAAATGTAACCTCAGCTATTTTTAAAAAAAAATATGCCCCAGATTACAAATACGAATCAATCATAAATTCGCTTTTTACATTTTGATCGCATTAACGCCTTTTTTTTTTGCAGTTACGAGACTATGCTTAACTAGAACTAGGAGACAGGTGTGATCAATATTATTCGTAGCCGCCAGCTGGTGAACTAATTTTTCGTACATATGAGCTAAACTTATGATTTGGAATGGGGCAAAAACGAAAATCATAAGTGGGTAGTGGATATCAACAAAGTTGGGAAAACGAACAAGTGCCTTGGAAAAAAAAATCGATGGCAGGATTCTTAATCTAAAATTGACAAAAAAAATTTCTTGAAAAATCAAACGATGTTATCGCATTTTTTTCATAGATAGGTTAATCTAAGTACAGATGTTAACCTATACGTAAAAATATATCTTAGTATAGCCTTCGCGATGAGATCAAAATTTCAGAAAATTATCAAGTATCGAATACTTTGGAATCATTTTAATTAAAAAATTCGTAAAGATAATCCATTAAAATGATTTCAATTTCAATTACTCATGACAGTTTACCATTTACCTACCCGATTAAAATTTTAATAAAATTATTTACAGTTCGCGATGTACGTTTTTATCAGCACGAATTGCCCATTTCATTCGTTTGACTTGTTGAGCGTCTGTCTGCTCGCTTTCAACTTTCGTCTTGGAAAAAATTTTGCCAACATCACGTACAGAGTAAGTTTATCTGAATGATATTATGCATATTTATTTATAAACTATGTGTTTGTACTTACGTTAGATACCAGCAAATTCGAATTTTCCACGGAAAATTGTTGAAAAATTAACACCTCAGTAGAAAGTAACGAAAAAAGTTGAGTGCCTAACATTGCTCAAATACAATTTCTCTTGGTGAATGAGTGGTATAGTTTAACAAGACGTATAGAAGTTCAAAATGACTATGTTAGCTCCTCGCAATATAAGAAATATGACTCACTGTAAGCGGTTCGTGAATTGAAGGCGTGCGAGGGCGTGCAAAAGCGTGAGAAGGCGTGCAAAAGTGTGCGAAGACGTGCAAAAGTGTGCGAAGGCGTGCGAGGGTGTGCGAAGTCTTGCCAAGCCTCTCGGAATCGACTCAAATAATGAAAAAAAAAAAAATATCTGAGCAATTTTTCAGTTTTAGTTTGAGGTTTGAGGTTGATCGATGTTGATCGAAGTTGATCGAGGTTGATTGAGGTAATTCACATAAAGGAATAAGTTTTTTCCGAAAATCTAAAAAATTGTAAAATTCAGATTTTTTTTATCAGAACATCTCATAATGGATGTGAATAATAAGGAAAAAATTTTGAGCCATTTTTTCAGAGAAATTGAATTTTTGCAAAATTTGAAATTCAAATGACGAAATCAATTATTTTTTCCAAAAATGATGAAAATTAAAAATTTTAGAATTTTCTATCAGAATCTCTCAGAACAGACTCGAATAATGAAAAAAAAATTATTTGAGCAATTTTTTCAGTTCTGGTTTGAGGCTTGAGGTTCTGTGTGCGAAGGCGTGCGAGGTCGTGCGAAGTCTTGCCAAGCCTCTCGGAACCGACTCAAATAATGAAAAAAAAATTATCTGAGCAATTTTTCAGTTTCAGTTTGAGGTTGATCGAGGTAATTCACATAAAGGAAACAGTTTTTTCCAAAAATCTATAAAATTGTAAAATTCAGATTTTTTTATCAGAACCTCTCATAATAGATGTGAATAATGAGGGAAAAATTTTGAGCCATATTTTCAGAGAAACTGAATTTTTGCCAAATTTGAAGTTTAAATGACAAAATCAATTATTTTTTCCAAAAATTATGAAAATCAAAAATTTTAGAATTTTCTATCAGAATCTCTCAGAACAGACTCGAATAATGAAAAAAAATTTATTTGAGCAATTTTTTCAGGTCTGGTTTGAGGTTTGAGGTTTGGTGTGCGAAGGCGTGCGAGGTCGTGCGAAAGCGTGTGAGGTCGTGCAAAAGCGTGCGAAAGTGTGCGAAGTCTTGCCAAGCCTCTCAGAATTGACTCAAATGATGAAAAAAAATTATCTGAGCAATTTTTCAGTTTTAGTTTGAGGTTGATCGATGTTGATCAAGGTTGATCGACGTTGATCGAGGTTGATCGAGATAATGCACATAAAGGAATCAGTTTTTTCCAAAAATCTATAAAATGGTAAAATTCAGATTTTTTTTATCAGAATGTCTAGTAATGGATGTGAATAATGAGGAAAAAATTTTGAGCCATTTTTTCAGAGAGATTGAATTTTTGCAAAATTTCAAATTCAAATGACGAAATCAATTATTTTTTCCAAAAATGATGAAAATTAAAAATTTCAGAATTTTCTATCAGAATCTCTCAGAACAGACTCGAATAATGAAAAAAATTTCTTTGAGCAATTTTTCAGGTCTGGTTTGAGGTTTGAGGTTTGGTGTGCGAAGGCGTGCGAGGTCGTGCGAAAGCGTGTGAGGTCGTGCAAAAGCGTGCGAAAGTGTGCGAAGTCTTGCCAAGCCTCTCAGAATTGACTCAAATGATGAAAAAAAATTATCTGAGCAATTTTTCAGTTTTAGTTTGAGGTTGATCGATGTTGATCAAGGTTGATCGACGTTGATCGAGGTTGATCGAGATAATGCACATAAAGGAATCAGTTTTTTCCAAAAATCTATAAAATGGTAAAATTCAGATTTTTTTTATCAGAATGTCTAGTAATGGATGTGAATAATGAGGAAAAAATTTTGAGCCATTTTTTCAGAGAGATTGAATTTTTGCAAAATTTCAAATTCAAATGACGAAATCAATTATTTTTTCCAAAAATGATGAAAATTAAAAATTTCAGAATTTTCTATCAGAATCTCTCAGAACAGACTCGAATAATGAAAAAAATTTCTTTGAGCAATTTTTCAGGTCTGGTTTGAGGTTTGAGGTTTGGTGTGCGAAGGCGTGCGAGGTTGTGCGAAAACGTGTGAAGGTGTGCGATGGCGTGCGAAGGCGTGCAAAAGTGTGCGAAGTCTTGCCAAGCCTCTCGGAACCGACTTAAATAATGAAAAAAAAAAATTATCTGAGCAAATTATTCAGTTTTAGTTTGAGTTTGATCGATGTTGATCGAGGTTGATCGACGTTGATCGAAGTAATTCACATAAAGGAATCAATTTTTTCCAAAAATCAATAAAATTGTAAAATTCAGATTTTTTTTTATCAGAACCTCTCATAATAGATGTGAATAATGAGGGAAAAATTTTGAGCCATATTTTCAGAGAAACTAAATTTTTGCAAAATTTGAAATTCAAATGACAAAATCAATTATTTTTTCCAAAAATGATGTAAATCAAAAATTTTGGAATTTTCTATCAAAATCTCTCAGAACAGACTCGAATAATGAAAAAAATTTCTTTGAGCAATTTTTCAGGTCTGGTTTGAGGTTTGAGGTTTGGTGTGCGAAGACGTGCGAGGTTGTGCGAAAACGTGCGAAGGTGTGCGAGGGTGTGTGAAGGTGTGCGAAGTCTTGCCAAGCCTCTCGGAACCGACTTAAATAATGAAAAAAAAAAAATTATCTGAGCAAATTATTCAGATTTAGTTTGAGTTTGATCGATGTTGATCGAGGTTGATCGACGTTGATCGAAGTAATTCACATAAAGGAATCAATTTTTTCCAAAAATCAATAAAATTGTAAAATTCAGATTTTTTTTTATCAGAACCTCTCATAATAGATGTGAATAATGAGGGAAAAATTTTGAGCCATATTTTCAGAGAAACTGAATTTTTGCAAAATTTGAAATTCAAATGACAAAATCAATTATTTTTTCCAAAAATGATGTAAATCAAAAATTTTAGAATTTTCTATCAAAATCTCTCAGAACAGACTCGAATAATGAAAAAAAAAATTATTTGAGCAATTTTTTCAGGTCTGGTTTGAGGTTTGAGGTTTGGTGTGCGAAGGCGTGCGAGGTCGTGCGAAAGCGTGTGAGGTCGTGAGAAAGCGTGCGAAAGTGTGCGGAGGGGTTCGAAGGCGTGCGAGGGTGTGCGAAGGCGTGCGATGACGTGAGAAAGTGTGCGAAAGTGTGCGATGGCGTGCGAAGGCGTGCAGAAGTGTGCGGAGGCGTTCGAAGGCGTGCGAAGGCGTGCGATGACGTGAGAAAGCGTGCGAAGGCATGCGAAAGCGTGTGAAAGTGTGCGAAGGCATGCGAAAGAATGCGAAGGCATGCGAAGTCGTGCGTGGGTGTGCGGAGGCGGGCGAGGTCGTACGAAAGCGTGCGATGGCGTGCGAAAGCGTGAGAAGGCGTGCGAAGTCTTGCCAAAGGCGTGCGAAGGCTTGCGAGGGCGTGCGAAGTCTTGCCAAGCCTCTCGGAACCGACTCAAATAATGAAAAAAAAATTATCTGAGCAATTTTTTAGTTTTGGTTTGAGGTTCAAGGTTGATCGAGGTAATTCACATCAAGAAACCAGTTTTTTCCAAAAATGTAAAAAATTGTAAATTTCAAAAATTTTTATCAGAACCTCGCATAATCGACCTGAATGATGGGAAAAAAAATTTCAGCATAATTATTTTCAGTTTTGGTTTGAGCTTCGAGGTTGATCGAGGTTGATGGAGGTAGATGGAAGTTGATCGAGGTTGATCAAGATTGATGGAGGTTGATGAAGGTTGATGGAGTTTGATCGAGGTAATTCACATCAAGAAATCAGTTTTTTCCAAAAAATGTAAAAAATTGTAAAATTCAGAATTTTTTATCAGAACCTCGCATATTTGACCTGAATGATGAGAAAAAATTTTGAGCATATTTTCAGTTTTTGCTTGGTTGGAGCTTCGAGGTTGATCGAGGTTGATCGAGGTAATTCACATCAAGAAATCAGTTTTTTCCAAAAATGTAAAAAATTGTATTATAAAATTCAGAATTTTTTATCAGACCCTCTCATAATGGACCTGAATGATGAGAAAAAAATTTTGAGCATTTTTTTCAGTTTGGGTTTGTTTGAGGTTCGAGATTGATGGAGGTTGATCGAGGTTTAATTGATTTTTTTTATAACAAAAATTATTTCTAAGACATCAATCTACAACTTTTGTTGGAAAAAATTTTCAATTGGACTTTGGACCTTCCCCAATTTTGAAAAAGTATCTACCTCATGTGGAATCAGATGAGCGGGAGACGGGAAGGGACCGAATCAAAATTTTTGTAATATACCCAAAATACAAAATATCAGTATCCAAGTCATATTTTGCAAAATTAAAAGTAAATAAATTTGCCGAATTGAAAATAGTTACCACATTCACTAAAAAAAACCACACATAGGTAATTTAAAGTACTAAACGTATACATAGTACATACACCCTTTCTATAACACTTTTCATTCATTGTTTCTATGTTCTAATTTTGAATTATAAAATTTTTCCATCGCACTGTAATTCGATGACCGTCGGAACGACGGGTACTCAGCTAGTAAGTAGGTAACTAAAATTACATATTTCTATGCTGCCAATTCACAACTATCAATTGAAAATTGAAAAAAAAATTGACCCTGACCTTCTCTCAAATTTTTAATTAATTATCTTATTAATAAATTGATTAATACAGCTAGTTTCATTCGAATTTAATTTTATACAAGTCGGACAATTTTATTAAATTTTTAGCCCTGAAATTTGAAAAAGTTTCATCTAAGTTCTCAATTTTGCTACATTTAATCTGCAAAACTATTGAAAATAAACCAAAAAGAAAGCCAAAAATTCTAAATTTGAGTTTTTTTTTTTTTTCATTCTATTGATAATTGAAAAATTGAAAGTACCAATGAAAAATTCATTTCACCCAATTCTTCTTCTTTATTGAATGTTGAGATGCGATTTACTGATTCGACGTTGTTTGAGTAGGTTTATAGTTTTCGTATGTAGTTTCTCGACCTAACAAAGTTTCTCCATGACGTATATACACAATATTTTTTTACGGTATTGTTGTATTGAAAACTTACGACCGCTTTGCTCAGAGGTGAAAATATTTCTTCAGTATAGGTACTAAATTTTACAGATGTAGGCTGCAGCTCGACGTTTGAGTAGGCTTTTTTAAATAACGAGGTTGGTAACAACGTTGAATTGGGAGTAGTACCAACTTCTGTACTTCACCCTAACAACACAGAATCTATTTCAAAAAACGCAAAATTTCTATATTGATTTGGCGAAAATCAAAAAAATAGAGACTAAAAAAACACGTTTTGAGGCCCAACCGCCCAAAATGCTTGCGTTGAGGGTCTACAATTTGTGTCAAAATTTTTTCTCATAATGATCGACCTTTGGCCCAATCATAATTTTTTGTTCATGATCAATGATTATTTTACTTTACTGAAAAAAGGTGGCTTTTAGAAGCTGTAAAAATAAATCTTCTAAAATATTTTGGAAAATTGAATTTCAAAAGACATAATGGAATAGAAATGTACCTAGCTACCTACACATATTGAAAATGACAAATTCCTCAACCAAGCATTTACTTTTCTCGCTATTTTTGTTGACAGGTAATTTTTTATAAACTTCTGGTGTGTTTTTCATTATTTTGATTGTATAAAATCTTGTGATTGTTGTAACCATTCCATCAGTATTGATTCAATGTCTCGAAGAGTTCAGAGTTTTCATAAAATGTGTAATTGAAAATCAAACATAGCCGATTTTGCATCAATGTTTTGATGAGGGAAAATCTTTTATTTTCGATATGCAAAAGTATCTTTATGTGATTTTTAAAATTTTATGCGTACAATGGGAGGGAAATGACCCAAATTATTAAAAGATTGACTTGATTTTTCCAAATTTTTCTGATCACTGATCAGTGATAAAATCTCCCACGAGTCCGAATGTGATTCGGGCTGTAAATCAACGTCTCCCATGTAAAACTTCTATCAGAGATGCAATTACCGGGAGGTGTGGGGTGGTCCATCCTTCCACTGAAATTTTTTTCAAAAAGTCGGCAAATTACTAAAACAGAAATTTTTGGAAAAATTTACAACATTTTGTTAAAATTCAATACTGATTTTTGGTGAAACTTGGTCGAAAATTTTAGAAAATTTAGGTATAAAAAGTTAGCAAATTTTCGGTTCGAGTTCGCCAACACCGGATTTGAAATTATTCCTTTGCTACAACAAAAAAAAAAAATTAAAAAGGACAAACAGAAAAAAACAGTAAGATATAGATATTAATATCTATATCTATGGGTGTACCTCTACCTACCTAGTGCAGGCATTCATCAGCTAACGAATGAACACCGCTTCTGCAGTACATGCCATGAGCTTATATTTACTCATACTCATACTTTCGTATCGAGTAAGTGTTAAGAAAATTAATCAACTCGTAGGTAACTTATACTATGTTGGTATGTTTACACTTGAATACATATGATTTTCAAACTTTTTTTTTCAGAATATTCCGTACTTATTGTGAAAAATGGCTTCAACATTCAAACCAAAAATATATTGTATCATTTTCATGCACAGCTTATGCCTGTCACTAGTTCAATGCCACCCTATTGACTATGGTGAAACAATATTATACGTTCGCTTTAACCCAAAAGCGCATTCTACGCATGCATGGACAGGTATGTGTATTCAGTATTGCTAACAGATCATGTGCTGCTCAAGTCTACCAAACTAAAATTGGAAAACTGTTATGCATTTCTGCATAGCGGAATTCAAAATTAAAAATGTCTACTGAACTGGTTGACGTATTGTTATGCATAATGCATGCGTTTTTCTTTTGTTACTGATTGGCACCAAGGAAAATGCAAGGCGTTATGCTTGCGTTAGCCAAGTGACTAAATGGCTGCGGATCAGTCATACAATTACGTCAATAAATGAACGCATGCTTTTTTGTTTATGCATTTCGCTTACAGTACATAGATTTGGGATACGCATATGCGTTTCAGTATGCAGAATAGCAGGGTCATTCCATACCAAGATGGCCAATTTTTTCACTTAGGTCTTCGGATATCGTTCAAAAATTTTTTATATGTTGTCCTAGTCCCAAAAGTGAGAGAACAGCGATTTTTTTCTACTCAACCCCTTGGGAGATTTGGGGGGGGGGGCCTCTTTTGTTTTTTAACTTTGGCAATTTCGTGTTATGATACCCAACTTTGGTGAAGCATAAGTCAAGATAATCTGTAAACAGGGATTTGAAGAGCATTGAAAGGTGATTCAGAATCACTATTGAAAGTTGCAAAAATCAAAAGTTGAGTTTTTTTTAGAAAAGCTCGAATTTCAAAAGTTTACTAAGTTCGGGAGCTATAATTTTCAAAAAATTCCTGTGAGTGGATATTTTTATCTATTCTATCTTCTTCTATACATCTATCTATCTATACGTATATTATAAAATAGAGTCCCAATTTTTTGTAACGGGTAATCTCGAAAACTACTAAGTACCCAGAAACATGAAAAGCATCATTGGATAGAGCTCGACGAGCACTAGGATGTTTGCGCATTGATTTTTAAAAAAGCTGTCCTGAAAGTTGAGAAAAGTCGATTCAAAGTTCATTTTGAAATTCGACTAATTTTCAAAACATAGGTGGTAGACCAGTGGTTAAGATCAGCGATCCTCATCTGGGATACACCGGTTCAAGCCCCGGGCGAGCCAAATTTTTTTTTGAAATTTTTTTATTTTAAAACTTTTTTTTAGCGTTTGCGAAAGTTTAAAGTTGCAATGTAACACGATAGCATGACTTGAGGAACCATGAAAAACGTGCCCGTGATTTGTAATTTTGTAAATTTTTTTAAACGTTGAAATTTCTCAAGAATGAAAGCTCAAACTTTTGATGTGATGTGGTGTGAGGTGTGACAGTAAATATGATGTGACATTTCAAAACGTGAACGTGACGTGACGTGACGTGATATGGCATTTTGAGGTAAAAGAAACGTGACATGGACATTTAAATTTTAATGTGAATTTACATAAACGTGATGTGACATGGCAATTTAGAGGTATGAAGAAACGTGACATGACGTGATATGGCAATTGTGTGATGTGAAGAAACGTGACGTGACGTGACGTGACATGGCAATTGTGTGGTATGCAGAAACGTGACATGACGTGACATTGATCAAGAATTCAACTGAAACGTGACGCGACATGACACCGCAGTGCGTAACGTACGTGAAAAATTTTATAAGTATGACATGTTAAAAAAAAGTGATTGATTAAAAAATGAAATTTTTCAATTTTTTCAAATGTTCAAAAACAGCACAAAAGTTTTAATTATTTTTCAAGAATCAAAGCTTAGTTTTTTAATTATTTCGAACTTTCAAGGATGAAAGCTCTGAGTGTTGCGAAAGCTCAAAGTCTTGATGTGATGTAGCAGTATAGCGTGACTCACTCTACAAGACATGTCCATTGCCGGATTTTTGGATTTTTTTTAAACGTCGATATTTTTCAAGAATGAAAGCTCAAAGTTTTGATGTGATGTGACAGTATGATATGACGTGACGTGCCTTCAAATAACGTGACATGGCAGTATATGATAGGACTAAAAATGACGTAACGTGACGTGATAGTATAATATGCCACGCCAAACCTGACGTGGTGTGACGTGTGGTAAGGTGAGGTATGTGACGTGATGTGACAGTATGTGGCATGACAAAACGTGACGTGACGTGGCAGTTTGTTGCATGACGTACGTGACATACTCTACAAAACATAATTTTGATCTATCGCTTCAAATTTTCAACAAAAAAAATTAATAATTTTTGAATTTTCAAAAATGAAAGCACAACCGTTGTGATGTGACGGGATGAGATAGCATGACGGGATGTCACGTGAGAGTGTGATGTGATGTGACAAGTTTATGACGTGATACTCTCTATAATTATTTTTGAACTTTCAAGAACAAAAGCTCTGAGTGGTACACGGGTGGCTAAGAGTGCTGATTATTTTCTTTGATTTATGTCTTCCAAATTCTCATAAAAAAAAATTGAAACGAATTTTCAAAAATGAAAGCTCAACGTCTTCGCGACGTGGCAGCATGACGGAATATGACATGACAGTGTGATGTGATGTAACATTATGACTAGGTGTGAAGTGACAATATGACGTGATGTGATAGTATGACGTGACAAAATTTAGGTACAAGACATCATTTTGATTCATGTTTTCAAATTTTCAACAAAAAAAAAGTTTTATCATTTTACTTTCGAAATTTTAAGAACAAAAGCTCTGAACGCTCAAAGTATATTTGTGACGAGGCAATATGCTGTGGATCACTCTACAAAACATGCCCATTGCTGGATATTTTGATTTTTTAAACGTTGATAGAGTTGAAAAGTAGTGCGTGTAAGCTGTAAAATTTTTTCATGAGAAAAAAATTCTCAGCTCATAGGCACGTTGTTCAAGATTTGTAATATAAAATAATTCCAACTCACGGGCACGTTTTTAAAGTAGCTCATTGGCACATCATTCTTTCAAATTTGTCCGGCAACATTTTTAAATTTTTTGGTCATAAACTTTTTAGTTTTTCAATTATTTTTGAACTTTCAAGGATGAAAGCTCTGAACCTGAAAGCTCAAAGTCTTGATGTGATATGACGGGCCTGTTTTTCAAGTTTATAAATGAAAAAAAATTCACAGCTCACGGATACATTTTTCAAGATTCTTGATTAAAAAAAAAAAAAAAGTTCCGAGCTACGGGCATGTCTTCCGAGGGAGTTCACTGGCACATTTTTCAAAGTTCGCCGAGAATTTTCTTTTTTCACTTCTTCCACGGTTGAAAATAATTTCAAGCTCAAGGGCATGTTTTTTTAAGAATGAAGACCTTATTGTAAAAACGATCATAGTCCAAGCCTGAACTTGGAACTTGGGCTCAAGGATAAACCATTGATAGTGTATATGAGGACTTTTGTTTGTGAAAACGGCCTTAGTTCTAAAAAAATCAACAGCTCAAAGGCCTGATTAAATCCCCAGCTCAAGGGCATGTTTTTTAAGATTCGTAGAAAATTAAAAAATTTCGAGCTCACAGGCATGTTTTTCAGTTAGCTCTCACTCTCCTTTATACAATTTTTTTCCGCATGTGAAAAAAAATTCCAGCTGAAGGGCATCTTTTTCAAGGTTTACATAGTAACGAAAAAATTCTCAGTTCACAGGTCTGTTTATCAAGTTTCATAATAAAAGAATTCCCAGCTTGGGGGTATTTTTTTCAAGGTTCGCAGTAATGAAAAAATTCCCAGCTCACGGAAACGTTTCTCAAGGTAGCTCACGTGAACGTTTTTCAAAGTTCGTTAAACAAAATTTTTTCAAATTTTTTCTACATATTTAAAAAAATCACAGTTTACAGACACGTTTTTCAAAATTCGGAATAAAGGAAAAATTCTTAGCTCAAGATCATGGACAAGTTTTTCAAGGTTGGTAATAAGTCATTACAAACTTTGAAAAATTTGCCCGTGAGCTGAGAATTTCTTTCTTATTTCAAATTTTGAAAGCGTGTCCTTGAGTTGGTATTTTTTTCAACTGTGTGAATAGTTCAAGATTTGTAATATTGTTGACGGGTTGAAATGTGATGTGAATGACAACGAACTTTGAAAAGCGTGCCACTGAGACTCTGAGAATTTTTTCTTATTACGAACCTCTAAAAACGTGTCCGTGTGCTAGGAATTTTTGTTCAAATGTGGAAAAAAAATTCAAAAATTCTCTCAAAAATAAATCAAAAAAAAAAGAAAATTGAAAACATTTTTTCAAAAACATTGTTCAACTCATAAATTCAAATTTACACTAAATTTATGATTTTCTTTCGGAATTAATAATTACTGTTCTGTTGCGGGTGTGAATTACCAAAAAAAAAGAGAGGAAAACAGGTCAAACTGATCAAAAATGGACGAAATTCGTTCCACAAAATTATCTAGCTTATAAATTGAAATTCTCAAGCTAACGTAAACAATTCTTGGAAATTATTACTCCTCAAGTCCTGCAGTTCTGTGGTTGAGTTATGATTTAATAACCGAAAATAACTACCATGACTGGATTACGGGACGGCCGGACGGGTGAACAATTTTTTACTGTTTGCTATCCTTTATTATCAAAATAAAAATAGGTATTTGCGGGTGGTTTGAAAGGTGCATTTAACCATTGGAGTAGTGTCGTGAGCTGAAAATGTTTTTCTCTTCAGTGATGAGAAAAAATTCTCAGCTCATAGGCACGTCGTTCAAGATTCGTAATGAAAAAAATGCCCAGCTCACAAGCAAGTTTTTCAAGATAGCTTATTGGCAAATTTTTGAAAGTTAGTCGGGTAAAAACTTTTTCAATTTTTTTCCGCGTTTGAAAAAAATTTCCAGCTCAAGCGCATGTTTTTCAAGTTTCGTAATGAAAAAAATTCTCAGTTCACGGGCACGTTAAATTTCCTTAGAATTGGTGAAATTTTTATCAAAATTGTTACTCGAGCGACCCTACAATTGTAGGGTTACAAAATAACAAAAAGATTAGCCAAATTGAAAAAAATTACCAAATTCGCTAAAAAAAAAGACATTTAATCCTCCCCAATTTAAAAAAAAAAACGCGTAGCAGTCAAGATGCTCCGCGACAGCCGAATTTTTTTCCCCAAGTTCGTGTACTACTTTAAAAATGTTTTCATCCATGGTATTTCAGTTTCAATATCAGTTTTAACTTCAAATTCAATTTAAAAATGTCAGGATTTTGTCTTCAGTATTAGTTCCTGTCTGCATTGAAGATTTCATCTTCAGATGGGGGCTCCGCCCCCATACCCCCGTTAAGGCTCCTACCCAACCTCCTCATCACTTTCGACTCTTAGGATGGGAAGCCCCCATACCCCCGCGTTGGGGGCTTCGCCCCCAACCACCTTGTCACTTTCAGCTCTTCAGATCCCCATGCCCCTATTAGGGGCTTCGCCCCCAATAGGGGCATGGCAGGAAGGGGTTGGCCCCCAACCCCTTCCTTACTTTCGACTTTGCAGACGGGGGGCCAACACACCACAAAAAGGAGTTGAAACGTGAAAATTTCTGATTTTTTGACTCTGTAGGAGGGTCAAATGAGGCTCTAAACTCGAAAACCCCCAAAGGGTACATCAGTGACCTTTACTGACACCACATCCCAAATTTTAACCTTTTAGGTCTTTTGGTTTGGACTGTAGGCTGTTCAACGCATCAGAAAAGACACGTTAAAACTTGAAAAATATTGATTTTTCACCCTGTATCAAGGTCAAAAGTGGTTTAAAGGTCAAGACCTACAAAAGGCACATCAGGGGCATGAATTTAAACTACTATTAAATTTCGGACTCCCTACCTCCATTTGGAAGGACTGTAGCTCGATCAACTTGAAAAAAATGACCCCAAAATCCATTTTTTGGGCCCTAAAATGGGGTGGGGATGACTTGGAAAGCTGAAATTTGAATATAGTAGAGACAATCAGAGTCACTGTTGTTGGTAGAAATTTCAAATCATTTTGTCGCATTAGGGCCCCTTTAGAGCCGCCCACAAAAAGAACCTACCCCCAATTTTGGAGCTCAAAGGTCAAAACCCCCAAAAGGCACCTCAGTGACCCTTACCGATCATAAATACCAAATTTTAGCCTTCAAGGTCATTTGGTTTGGGCTGCAGGCTGATCAACGTACCGGGAAGCAAGAAAAAACGTGAAAAATCTTGATTTTTGACCCTGGACAACGGTCAAAAGGGGCCCAAAAGTTGAAACCTACAAAAGGCACATCAGGGGTATGAACTTGATCTATGATGAAAATTTGGGCCCCCAGCCCCATTTGGGGGTTCTGTAGCCTGATCAACGTGAAAAAAATGACCCCAAAATCCACTTTTTGGGCCCTAAAATGGAGTGGGGATGACTTAGGGGGCTGAAATTTGACTATGTTGGAGGTAATTAGGGTTCTCATCCCTAGGACAAGTTTCAAAAAATTTCATGATTTTGGGGCTCTCACGCAGCCCCCTCAAAAAGTGGTTGTATCCCCAATTTTGAGTTGGAGCCCCAAAATTTTTTCTGCATCATTCCTACTTCAAGGGGACTTCACATAGCAAGTTTGACCTCATTCGACTTATTGGGCTCACCCCCCCCCCCCCCCCCCCAGAGCCCCCCAAAAGTAGCGGGAACATTTTATATATATATATATTTATATAGCCACCTCGCGACTGCAGGGTTTCACAAACTCCGCGCAACCCTTAGAAATCAAGTCACAGGGATGAACGCGGGCTCTACAATTAATGCACAGTGTGTAGAATCACAAGCACTGACCGAGATGTACGGAAATATGTCGAAACTAGATATACACGACCTCAACTTTGACTCATAATTTTTCAGTATTTTATCGACGCACAGAAAAGTTATTGATACCAAAAATTTTAGTACACTGCAGAGTGCAGGCTTATACTTAATCTGAAAACCTATTTAAAATTTTAATTAGGTAGGCCAATTTTTTAATTTTTTTCCGCAAACTTCATCCTAAGAGTCTCATCATTTTTTCCAATGCGTATTTCTTGTATATTAGATCGAATCTGTGATTGAAATTTTTATAAATTAATTAGAACAGAGTCAAGAAATTTTTTTCAATTTTGACATTTTTCGTAAATTGGACAAATATATATGAAAAGTGGCCGAGATGTACGGAAACGGGCAAATATATATATAAATATGTGACATGTGACAGATCGTCATCTTTTGGTCCCAAACGTCAACAAATGGGGTCAGAACTTTTCTACCCCCCTCCTTCTAAATTAGGGTCGGACACAATAGCCATCATTTTTTTTTTTAAATTCGGCTAAAAAGTATCCACCTCTACTGAAATCAGATGAGCAGGAGACGGGAAGGGACCAAATCAGAATTTTTGTAATATACCCAAAATTATTTTTAGGATCTCAATCTACAACTTTGATACTAAGTCATATTTTGCAAAATTGGTGGGAAGGGAAGGGAAGGGTCTAATCGATTTTTTTTTATAAGAAAAATTGTTTTTAAGACATCAGTCTACAACTTTTTTTGAAAAAAAATTTCAATTGGACTTTGGACCTCAATTTTGAAAAGTATCTACCTCATGTGAAATCAGATGAGTGGGGGATGGGTTGAGACCAAATCAAAATTTTTGTTATATACCCAAAATTATTTTTAGGATCTCAATCTACAACTTTGATACTAAGTCATATTTTGCAAAATTGGTGGAAATGGAAGGGAAGGGAAGGGAAGGGTCTAATCGATTTTTTTTTTATAACAAAAATTATTTCCAAGACATCAATCTACAACTTTTGTTGGAAAAAATTTTCAATTGGACTTTGGACCCTCCCCAATTTTGAAAAAATATTTACCTCATGTGAAATCAGATGAGCCGGAGACGGGAAGGGACCGAATCAAAATTTTTGTAATATACCCAAAATTATTTTTAGAATCTTAATCTACAACTTTAATACAAAGTCATATCTTGCAAAATTGGTGGGAAGGGAAGGGTCTAATCGATTTTTTTTATAACAAAAATTATTTTTAAGACATCAATCTACAACTTTTGTTGGAAAAAATTTTCAATTGGACTTTGAACCCTCGCCAATTTTGAAAAAGTATCTACCTCATGTGAAATCAGATGAGCGGGAGACGGGAAGGGACCGAATCATAATTTTTGTAAAATACCCAAAATTATTTTTAGGATCTCAATTTACATCTTTGATACCAAGTCATTTTTTGCAAAATTGGTGGGAAGGGAAGGGAAGGGAAGGGTCTAATCGATTTTTTTTATAACAAAAATTGTTTTCAAGACATCAATCTAGAACTTTTGTTAGAAAAAATTTTCAATTTGACTTTGGACCCCAATTTTGAAAAAGTATCTACCTCATGTGAAATTAGATGAGAGGGGGACGGGAAGGGACCGAATCAGAATTTTTGTAATATACCCAAAATTATTTTTAGGATTTCAATCTACAACTTTGATAAATTCCGTGTAATCCTTTTTCATTACGAAACTTTTCCCTTGCACTACAATTCGATAACCGTCGGAACGACGGGTACTCAGCTAGTATTACATAAACTGAAATGATTTTCGTCGTAGAATCTCAAGACCCCTGGGGGGCATGGCGCCCCAAAATTTTGACCCGAATTTAATTTTTTTTTTAAATGAGTGACATATCCTTTGTTTCGTTTTTGATAGCGCTGAATTCGAATATCACATTGATTTTTTGATAAGACCCATAGCAAGCCCTCTACAGCCCTCCAAATTTGAGGATAAATTGAACAAAACGGAAAAACTCGTATGACATATCGGTTCTTATGTTTTCGATAGTGCTGAGTTCGAATTTCGACTTTATTTTTTGATAAAAACCCCCTCAAGGTCTCCCATGGCCCCTCAAATTTTGAAAAATGTGGGGTAGTGGGATGGTGGGGTGCGGCATATCGTTTGTTATGTTTTCGAGGGTGCTGAATTCGAATATTCGCTTACTTTTGTGATTGGAGTCTTCCGAAGCCCTTTCCAGCCCTCCGGACACCTGTAATTCGTACTATTCTAACTCCCAATTACAATGCACTTGATGAAAACGCACATATTATGCATAACCAACGCAACCTTTATGCAGGGTAACCTGCATTCATTAAGTAAACAAAACGCATGCAGATACGCCATGCTTTTACCTACGAGTACTTAGTTATTTTTGATGCATGCGGTGATGCGTCAAAATCGCTGCATATAATATAGCCTGCAATGCAAAAACGTTTGCGTTTTTTTTTTTTCAGGGCCGATATTTTTATGCATCGGCAACCGAGGCGGAATTCCTTGTGTGGTGCGGTTCGCTACTGATAGTCGAACAACCACACCGATTACCTCAACGACTGTAACTGAAGCAGTATCCTCCAGCGCCAGTGTAACGACCGAACTTTCGCCACCTCGGACTCCAATTGATACAAACGACAATTCTCCCCAGTATACGTCAGACCATTTCAGTACGGCACCGAAAGAATTAACAACTGTTGATAACTCTTCACTCCCCTCAACTCTGGTATCGTCAAAGGTAAGTACAATTACCAAAACATCACCACCTTAGTCACCTTCAAAAAACATTTTTTAGAATATAATAATCCAAAGAAAGTACCTCACGCAGCAAAAAAACCACGTCAGAAAAAAAACTCTTGTGTTATTTTCCACAAAAATCAGAATTTCAACTTTACAAAGGAACCTCGTCAACTCGCCACCTCCGATTTCGCTGAAATTTGGCTTACTGAAAGAACATGCCACCCACACCTCACAAGTCACAACCAAATTTTTAGCTGCCCAAGTTGATTTTTCGATTTTTGGCGAATTTTTGAAAATGGCTAAAACCGCCTCCAAAAAACCTTTTTCTGAAAAAAAAAAAAAATGTAAATTGTGACTATTTTGAGATATAATCCTAAAAATTGTGTATAACTTAAATTTGACCTCCCGAATCGATTGGCACCGTTTTCTGGAGCGACGTGTTTGCACGTGTTTTTTCTTGACAAGTTGAAAAAATTTCACGTTTTTTAAAAATTTCCAAATGATCCATTTCTCCAGCGTATCATCCGAAATTCCCCAAGTCAAAAGTGTAATTTTATATATTGTGAGCAAACCACCTACCTTCATGCAGCAAAATCGCAAATTTCAAACAGAAGGAGGTCCCAATCAAAATTTTAATAATAGTTAACCAAAAATACCTACTCCTAAACTTTCTATCTTATAACTTTTGATTACAATTTTTTTCAATTCAATCTTCCCCTCTCGTCATTTTTCAATACTAAGGCCTTGAGCATGTGCCAATGTTAAAAATTAGAACAGAGAGACACGTCAGAATTTTTCAAAGTTTGTAGAGATGAAAAAATATTTACTTATAACTTATAAGAAATTACCCGAGTTAGAATTTTCAAATTCTTAAAAATTGGAAAAATTAGAAGTTTTTACACATTTTTGAGAATTAGAAAATTTGAAGAAACAAAAAACTGCGAGATTTGAGGAGAGGGAGGGGTCCAATCGAAATTTTTATAATAACCAAAATTATTTCTAGGTCCTTAATTTACAACTTTTGTTTGAAACAATTTTCAAATTGGCCCCTTCTTCCTCCGGTACTCTAATTTTGAATAAGTAGCAACGGAGTATTATGCCAAATTGGCGGAGAGGGAGACATCCAATTGAAAAATTTTACAAATAAAAGTTGTAGCCCACATGCTTAGGAACAATTTTTGTGATTATAAAATTTTCGATTAGAACCCTCCATCCTGTTCAATTTCGAATATTATGTATCTACGTTGGATTGGACTTGAAAAAATTCAACAAAATTACGCGGTCGCAAGGTCGCGACTTCTGAGCTAGAGATGCTCGTAGGGTACGGAGATATGCGGATGCGCAATGGCATTCATGAAAAACGTGCAATTTTTTTTTTTTTTTTGGTTTTTGAGCACGAACCGCCACGCAAACTGAAACCACATTAGTATTAAAACTTGAAGTACACGTCAAAACACGTATTATGGAAAAAAATGTCTTTTGTTTGCTTCGGCGTCCGGAGTTATGGTGATTTCAAGTTTTCCTTAGCGCACTGCGCGCCATCCATTAGGTGGCAAATTCAAAAAAATTTAAGTGTATACCCCTATCCTTCCTCTTTACATTTTCATTTGTTTCAAAACTTTACCTTCAATAGCCGTAACCAGAGAGTTTTTCAACTAAAAACACGTTTTTTCGCAATTCTGGCCATGAGGGTGGGGGTTTGGAAAAACTTTTCGATACGGATAATGTGTTTTGAGAGTACCTCAGATTTATTCCGAAATCTGAGACTAAAGGCATTTCACCTACCTATCTTAACCGCCGGTACCCTTTGGCACGTCACATTTGTGCTATACGTGACACAGAAGTTTTCGCCCTTGATCTTTACCATGAGTGCTGTAGAGGTCAATTAATAAGTTGACTACGTAATCTACTTAATCAACATAATTATTTGTAGTCGATGCGCAGAAAATCGAAACAAGTTTTCCTCATTAGCTTACACGTGATGACTTGAATGATCTGTGCGTGATTTTTCACTTTTCTTACTCTTTCTTCCTCTCTATCTTCTCGTTCTATTTTTCAGACATGATAATATCAATGATTTTCTATCCGATGAATTCCGCGCTTAAGTATATCTATACACGTGATCGCTATCAAGTACCCTTAATTTAATTACCTACTAAGTAAAAATTTAGTTCACTTCCGTCGGATCATCGATTGCCTACAACCAAATTTCACTAAATTGAATTCCTTATCACGAAATCTAATTTCCTCGATTAAATTAATCGTACTTTCATTAAAATTAGATCGCAACGAGTTAAACGCTACGCATGTGAAACTTCATTCCGCTTCCTGAGTTCCTACGCAGAGAAGCTCGCATTTCAATTGCAATTTTCTCTGGATTGTTATAGTTACCTAAAAATGTATCATTATATTTTAATGATTCTAGTTTTTATTTTAATTTCTAAAAATGCTGTAAGTTTAAGTACCTATCACGTTATCAAGTATTGTATTGTGATTTGCGGGCTTTTACTTACTTCGATTTGTGCGCTGGCCGTTTTTCGTTCTGATTAACCTTATTTTGTTTTTCATAGAAACCGATTGCATTAAGTTTGGCGGATGAGACTATGCGCGAATTGGGTCTCGAGGGTAAACCATTGGAAAATTTAACCCAACTCGAATTTGGTAAATTGTTAGGCCGTATGGACATGAAACACGTAAGTGGAGTAACTTTTATAAAATTATACTATTCATCGAGCGTTATTATGAAAGAAAGTGTATTAATGGTATTAGGTATACCTACATCAATAGGTTACTAGTTTCCTTCTCAATCTTTTGTTTTTTGTGAATATTTCTCCCCTATATTTATATCATTCTTATGTATTTATAGATTTTATTCCTTTCAACATACGCGGTTTGAAAGAATTATTTGTCCACAGTACCTTAGTGTACAGTGTACACTTTAATAAGTATCTAGTAGGAAAAATTGATTGTGTCTTAGGAGCATGAGTTTTAAAAAAGAATAAAAACGGGAGAATAAGTAAAAATTTTTGAAGATAAAATTTGAAAAAGAAAACCGAACAGTCGCGTCGCGTCGTGAAAAAAAATTAAGCAGTTCCCCTCAAATTTATTCAGAAAATTCCAGACTGCGGACGGGCATGGGAACGCTGGCCAAGTGGTCATTTTAACTTTGATGAATCCAAAATTTTAATTCATTTTTGAAATATAATTAGTAATTTTCAAAATTTAAATGCCAAATTCGCCAAAAATGGATTGAAATATTGAAATTTGATCACAAGATCTTGTCACATGAAATGGGGAACCTTATGTTGAAGATTAAGATCTTCAGAATAAATTATTACAAAAATTTTGATTGACCCTTTCTCTTCCCTGTAAAATCGCATAATCATATACACAAAGCACTGTATAGGTGCGTACCTACATTTTTGAAACTTTAGGAAAGGTAAGAGTTGAATAATTGAAAAACATCTTCTGACAAATTTGTAGATTAAGATCAAAAGAAGAGTTTTGTTTATTACAAAAATTTCGTTTAAACACCTCCCTCTCCTATAATGAAACATAATTATGCAAACCTACATTATTTTGTTTCAAAACCTATACTAATTCGATTTTCAAACGTTAACAAATGGTAAAATAAAAAATCAACTTGATATTGAGCAATTCAAAAGAACACTTTCCCATAGATAACGCAAAAGACACCTCTCTACCTTTTCTGCAAAGAATATACCAATTGGCAATTTTTGGCCTTTTTTTTTCAAAATTAACAAAAGTGGATTTCGCAGGTTTTAAAAATAGGCGATTCATGTATTAAGATCAGTTTGAAACGTGTTTATAGGGAAAACTAAAACGAACCGGTTTTTTTATTAAATGTTTTTGGGTTTTTGTCAAAATTTTGAGAAACAAACTGAAATCAAAATCAATGGTACCTATTTTCTTATTTTTTAATTTGTTTTTTTTCTTCCCAATTCATAGGTAAGCTAAGATAAATCATTATGGCACTTCCGTTCGTCACGACTTTTTTTTTTTTCTTTCTTCTGGAATACCTAAGGATATAACGATGTCCAATTACTAGTCCATCTAACTATCAGCGTATCAGCGCAACTTGTATTAATTATGAAAGTTAAGAAATTGACTTGGGCTTTGTTTATTTATTTTATTTTGCGCATATTTTATGGCCTTCATTACGATTACGATTTATTTCATTTTGAAGTAAAAATATTGCAATTTGTTATTTCGAGTACATAAATAAGAAATTCTTCATTGACACTATTGAAAATTTACCAAGTTCAACACTAAATAGGTACTAGGTATTAGGTAGGTAAATTCAAAATTGGAGGTCGGGGAGTGGTTCAATCAATTTTTGTAATAATCAAAATTATTTTTAAGACTTCAAACTATTATTTTTGTCTGAAATTTTTTTCAACTTGACCTGACCCATATACCTCTTCACCAGTTTTTAATAATATAAGTAGGGTATTATTAGTCATATACGCTAAATTGGAAGGGAGAGCAGAGTCTAATTGAAAATTGTATAATAACTGAATTAAAATTAACTGAAATTACTTTTACGACCTCAATCTACAACTTTCGTCGGAAATTTTTTTCAATTGGACCCCTGGCCCTTCTCCTAATTTTGAAACCCTATCGTCTACCTAATGTTATGTGAAATCAGAAAAGAAGGAGGGATGGGATCCAATCGAAATTTTTGTAATATCAACGAAAATTATTCTTAGTATAGGTATTTCAAGCTACATACAACTTTTATTTGAAAATTTTTTCAAAGTTTTAGGCCCTTCCTCTCTCACTATTTCATTTTTTAATTAGTATTATATTAATATCTTCGGAGCGTTACGCAAACTTTGTGAGGAGGGAGGGGTCCAATTTGAAAAATTTTTCAAAAAAAATTGTAGCTTGAAATTCTACTTGGATTGAAAATTATTATAGTAAATTTAGAATATTGAATAAGAATTTTAAAAAAACACGGATCATCAACATCAACACATTTTTGAGCACCGTAAATTTAAAATAAATCAAACAATATCTAACATAAATGATATATCCCCTGTGGATTTAAAAAAAAAAAAAATACGCCAGAATTTTTTTTGAGGGGGGAGAGCAAAAAATGTTACAAAAGGATCTATGTTCAATGATTTGGGCATAAGCAATTTCGAAAAAATTGGTATAGATAATTCAAGAACCTAATTGAGTAATTATGTTTTATGTTCAAATTACGATTAGGTTACATACTTAAGGGCCGATTCCGTTTTCTTTTTTGCCTATCCTGCCCCGTCTTAACTTCCATAAGAGCAATGTTAATCTTAAATCCTTTCGATCTAGAGATCTACCGAACGAAAATTAATAAAATTTGAAATGTGGATACTACGAAGTATTCGGAAGAAAATGTCGCATGGGTTTTTTGATTAATTAAATAGTTTTCGAATAAATTGAAATTTAAAAATGCTGAAATTTGGACAATTTTTCAATTCGATTTATTCGAAAACTATTTAATTAATCAAAAAACCCACGCGACATTTTCTTCTAAATACTTCGTAGTATCCACATTTCAAATTTTATCAATTTTCGTTCGGTAGATCTCTAGATCGAAAGGATTTAAGATTAACATTGCTCTTATGGAAGTTAAGACGGGGCAGGATAGGCAAAAAAGAAAACGGAATCGGCCCTTAAGTACTCATGCTGGCTGTTTTTCCCATGAAAGCATTTTAAAATAGTAGACAGGCATCGCTTTTACTATGACTGTCGAAAATTCCACTCTCGTTCCCGAATGATTCAAATGAACCTCGGAAACGATAGTGAGATTGGCAAGTCCGCGTTCGCTGGGAGCGCTAGCGTTGGCCGTGTTTGATAAGCTGATTATAGGATAGTGGTTCATTATAGCCTTTGACTATATACAACATGGACTGGTAAAGCCCCATAAGAGCAATGTTAAATTTTTGATCCGATATGCCGGCGTTTTGATTATGCAATTTCATAAGCAGAGTGGAAAAAAATCTTCTGCACATGCGCGAAATCACAGCTGAGAATCTTTGGGCCGCCATTATGTGCCTTGATATTTTTTTTCAAAATTTTTAAACTCAAACCAAATTCAAATTTTTTTATTGCATTCGAAAGGTTTTTCAATTTTATACAAAAAATATCTCTTGACATTTTTTTGCTAAACTCGTATTTTCAGAGTTATGAGCAAATATAAAATTCAATAGTACGCAAAATGGCGGACCAGCATACCTGTACTGAAAATTTTTTCCACTCGTGATTTTTGGGGTTTCTGCTAAGGAATTCCAGCTGCTTTACCAGTCCATGTTGTATATAGTCAAAGATTATAGCCTATAGGCAATGCTTTAAGCATTTCGGCTTTTCGTTTCTTATAATTTTTTTCAAAATTGAGCCGGTTTAGGTGAAATTTTCATAGGACATTATTTTTAGGAAATAAAAATTCCTATCGAATGGTGTATAGCAAAATGTTTACATTTTTTTTCTCATTGAAATTGACCGCTTGGAAGAACTATATGATGTTGAGATCTTGTAATTTTTTATGTTTTATTCATAAATGACTGGGTTTTTGGAAAATTTTTGAAAGGACTTTATTTTTGGAGAATAAAAAATCCTATCGAATGACTTATTCATTGGAATTTTACATGCGGCATACTCAGATATATAGAATTTTTAATCATTCGGAATTCCATATTTTTGAGTATACTCCATGTAAAATTCTGATAGGTAGACCATTCCATAGGATTTTTTATTCTCTAAAAATAAAGTCCTTTCAAAAATTTTCCTAAACCCAGTCACTTTTGAATAAAACGTAGAAAAATACAACATCTCAACATCATTGATTCTTCCAAGAGGTCAATCACAATGAAAAAAAGGTATAAATATTTCGCCAAATACACCATTCGATAGGAATTTTCATTTCCTAAAAATACTTTCCTATGAAAATTTTACCTAAACCCACCAAACCGGCTCAATTTTGAAAAAAAATCTAAAAAACTGCGTTTCCCTTGTAAATTAATGCTCAGAGTATCCTACATATAATGGTACAGTTACGGAGATGACATATAGAGCGCGTATCTTTAGTGAAGACTTGCCAATTTTTCGACTTTAATTCTGTTGCTTCGCGCTCAGAATTAAAATGCCTTCTCAATATACCTACATTTCTGTTTAGCCTTGACGATACCTAGATATTTTTACCTACCCTTCGAGGATGTTAACCTCAGCTACCTGCTTCAACCAGTTTCGTCACAAGACGTAATTTCTCTCCGTGATGGCGTATTTACACCAAGGTTTATAAACATTGTTTCAGAAACATGTCGATTTTCCAACTAAATTTTCAGTATGATCTTGATTAGTAAAGTTGCTAACAAAAGTTGATATTTTATCACAAGATGTTTCTGAAACAATGTTTCCAAGTCCCGACTCCGATGGGACTTTGAAACATTGTTTAAGGGTGTGCTCTGAGGGGCAAAATCAGTAAAAAAATTTAGTTACCGGATTTCTCAGCGAATACTGAACGAAATGCCATGAAGTTTTGATATTATGCTTCTTTATAACAATATTCAGGTGAGTTATTTTCAATATTTTGGAAAATGTATCTATTTATGGAAAAAATTGCGTTTAATCGATAAATGTTGGGACCTTCATCGTGACGTCACGATGTCCAAAAAAAAACTTTGGATTCAATTATTTTCCAAAATATTGAAAATAACTCACCTGGATATTGTTATAAAGAAGCATAATATCAAAACTTCATGACATTTCGTTCAGTATTCGCTGAGAAGTCCGGTAACTAAATTTTTTACTGATTTTGCCCTCCAGAGCACACTCTTAAAAACAATGTTTAAAACACGATGTTTCTGAAACAATGTTTATAAACCTTTGTGTAAATACACCATGAAACGAGGGTGGAATTCACTCTCCTCACTTTCTCTACTTTCGTCGTCGAGTACGTAGCTAGCTAGTGGTGCATTTAGAATTCGCATTCGAGCTCGTGTTCGTGATTACATTGGAATTGCCTTTTCTCGTGGATTTTCTAATTCCCATTCGTTGTCAGATAATTTCTGAAGTCGCCTTTTATTTTTCTCGATATTCGTCGGTACGAATATTTACGTGTTGAAAGACCAGAGCCAATTCTGGTGCCCGTGCCTCGAATGGGGACGGGAGCTGTTTTGTTGGTGCAATAAGATGCTGGAGCATCTTCCATCGATACGTCAATTTTATGTGAGTGTTCAATCTTTTGATTAGATATTTCTGTATTGGTGTTTAGAATGTTTAGACTATTTAGTAGGTCGCTTTGTGTAGGAATTTTGATTCGTACTTTACGTACATGCCGTCTACTCGCACGTACCCGCCCCCCCCCCCACACCCCTTCTTCTGTACAGTTGTCGCTCTCAGCTAGGGTCCTTGGGCACTCACTTAGTTTTCATGTGAAAACTATAATGAGTGCATTATTTTTATAGGTTGACAGATTTCTCAGTGCCAGGAGTCAAGAAGAAGCGACGCAGATAGATCAGATTTTGTTTGCCATTGTTTTACGTACCTTGATAGGTACCTAGTCAATAAGCCTAGTTACGAAAATATACCTATTTTCTCTCTTAAATGCGTTTATCATATTAGTAGGTATTTTTAGTGTGGGTCCAGCCCGCTGGTAGCATTCTTCCTCTGCGCAAGTCTTTTAGGAACCCGTCTCACCTTCCCCCCTGTCGTAATTATCAGACCCGTAGGTTCTTTAGGATAAATCAAGTCTTTTGATTCGACTCTGCTTATCTTAGCTAGAAATTACGACATATGACAGTATCTGTACTATATTAACTATTCTCGTAATTAGCGCTAAATACCGTACCCATTAGTTGTACGTTGTATGCGTAGTCATGTTAAAATTTAAATGTTGGTAAATGGGCGTTTGGTTGCCCGGGGGGGGGGGGGTGCAATCGTCACTTGTAAAATTTTGATGGTTTTCAGAAAAAATCATTTTGTTAAATTTTTATTACTTAAGGTAAACTTTGAATTAGACCCCTGCGCCGCCGCCGCCGACTTCTAATCGGCGGCTTCGGCGGCGGCTGACGGCGGCTGAAAAATATTTGAACCAATTTTTCCAAAAAAATTTTGAAAATTAAATTTTTTGGCAAAAAAAATTATTTAGCCGCGCCGCGCCGCCGCTGCCGAGTAAAAATACTGATAAAAATCGCCAGCCGCCGGCAAATTTTTTTCAAAAAGTGATAAAATGAGCCGCCGCCAGCCGAGTTGCTCTTTGAGAGCCTCAGCCGCCGCTCGGCGCAGGGGTCTACTTTGAATATTACTTTATTCAGAGACGAGCCGAAGCGATTTTTCGAGGGGAGGGGGAATCATGAAAACGCCAACTGAAAATTTTCAACTCATACCTACTATCGACATTTAAAAACGCCGAAAGAAAATAGTGCCGGAGCGAAGCGAGGGCGAAAATTTTGAAAAAATATACGATTTTTGAAGGAAAAATGTGATTCTTTCTCATTCACACGACATTAATAGAGCTAAAATTTCAAAAAATATTCGATTTTTGAAAAAAAAAAACAAAACGCATTTGTAGCATACAATCGCTATAAAAAAGTAACAGAAAAAATAATGCCCTAAGCCCGAGCGAAGCGAGGGCGAAAATTTTGAAAAACAGATGTTTTTTGACAGAAAAAAATGCATTTTTAGCATTTGAATTTTTTTTGGAACGGCACAAATTAATTTCCAACTGCACAACTCTATTTTTGGAGCTGCAGTAGTAGTAATGGGGTGGGTTTGGGAAGTCGTCAGTCGTCGGGCTACTGTTCCAAATCCACCATGTTGATCTCCGCTCCCCAGATCAACCTGATCTCCAATACTCGAGATTTTTTTTTTGCTTCTTTTTTTATTTTTTTTCCCGATCTCCGATCTCCGAAATTTTACTCTTTATATTTTTTATTTATGCATATCCCCACGGTGCGCCGTGGGAAGTCGTAGGTCGTCGGGCTACTATTCCAAACCTGCCATGGAAACGGAGATCATTGATCTCCGATCTCCGATCCCTGATCTCCGCGATCGCCAATACTCGAGATTTTTTTGCTTCTTTTTTTTTAATTAATTTATTTTTTAAATTTTTTAAATTTTATTCCTCAATCTCTGATCTCCGAGCTCCGATTTCGAAATTTTACTCTTTTTATTTTTTTATTTGTGCATACGAATGAGTATGAGATTACCTCGCACACCATCGAATGTGATGCGTAGATTTTTCATATTATTCCATTCGTTGAGTTTTTCGTCAGAGTCGAATAATCGGTGATATCGTGAGGGTAAATGAAACAATTGACTATCGGTCTCCACTACAATGGAGGGACCGAATTTTGTCGTGCATCGCGAGAATGCTGTGACATTGAACGACGTACCAGGCGGGTAATCTTTGAAATGCTCAAAGGCTTTACCCGTGGTGATGTCGTTGAAACTTTTCATGTAAGAAGCGTCCATCTCATATGAAGACAAGAGCAGTTATGATTAATCTAAGGCGATGCGCCTGTATTTATAGTCTCTCGGATCCCCACCTAAACACTAATCTCCGATCTCCGTTCACAATTTAAAAAAAAATTTAATTGTCTAGTTTTTATTGTACGAGACACATTAACTTTGTAGTTGCCACGACAGTTGTATCACAATACGTTTGTACAGTACAACGTCTGAGTAGCAAATGAGTTGAGAATGGTGATGCGTCTGTATTTATATTCTCTCAGATCCCTACCTAAAACACTGATCTCCGATCTCCATTCTCAATTTTTTAAAATTTTGATTGTCTAGTTTTTATTGTATGGGACACATTAACTTTGTAGTTGTCACGACAGTTGTATCATAATACGTTTGTACACAGTACAACGTCTGAGTAGTAAATGAATTGAGAATGGAGGAACTCGTCAGGTATAAGGTGGCCGTTCCAAATCTACATTGCTGGTGTTGTAGATCGTTGATCTCCGATCTCTGATTTCAAAAAGAGTGATGTACAAACAATCATTCACTACACGATGGTCAATCCAGACACTTTCAGATGGTCTTTTGAAAAAATTCATAAACAAAACAACTTGAACACTCTCTGTTCTGAGGAAATCAAACATATTTTTGCCATTGTGTGTACAAATTTTTGGGAATGATGAGATGTGGTCGTACACTCATATTTATCATTACATCCCAAGCACATAATGGTTTCCGTGTCTTTGGATCGTACATTATCTCAAAAGATAATACGGGCTGTCTCAACTTGACGTTTAACTGTTTGGTAGAGGTAATTTTTCTATATCTTGGAAACTCTCCAAGTTGCGAGCTATAGTCCATGCAGACATTATCAGAATCGAGTCTGGATTATGAGAGTATAGTTCGGATGACATTGTGGTCATAACGGTAAAACAGAACAAAATGAAATGATAACTGAATGCTAGGGTAGCTGTATTTTATAGGTTTTGAAAAAGCACTGGGGTCGAAATATTGCTCAGTTTAAGCGTTACAAAATATAGTCAAAGTGAGAAGATAGGAAACGTCTTTTTGCATCTTCTATAATGCTCACAGCCTTCTTATATTTAAAATGTTTCTTTTGAACACTAGTTATATATTTATAAAAAAATCAAGTATTTTTAAAATTTACCAAGAAGAAAAAAAAATTCCTGCAATTATTATTTTTTCAACATTTCCCAATTCTTGCACTATACCTAGTTATTGTGTAAAGGTGGTTCCTGAATATTTTGAGTTTTCTGATTTCAAACTCCAAAAATATTCTTTCCAAAGATTAAAACCAAACTCAGCTAGATTAATTTTTTCCAAACTATGATAGGTAATTTTTTTCTGTCTTGAGAACATTTTAATTACAAGTTTTGAATAAATTTTTTTCTAAAACTAAACTAAAACTCACTGAGCTAAATTATTGTTATTTCTGTAATATTTTCCCCACCCAAACTAAATTTATTTTTTCTGTCTTGAAAAAAAAAATTATTTTCAAACTCTGAAATATTCTTTTAAAACTGAAATACTTTTTTCATCTTGAAAAACATTTTCATTTTAAACTCTGAATTTTTTTTCAACTAGATAAATAATTTTTTCATTCTTGAAAACATTTTATTTCAAACTCTGTAATTTTTTTTTCTAAAACAAAAACTAAACTAGGTAAATCTCACTGCGTTAGAGATTATTGTTGTCATTGTTATTTCAAACTCTGAAATATTATTTTCAAACTAAAATACTTTTTTCTTTTACCTTAAAAAAAAACATTTCAATTTCAAACTCTGGAATATTTTTTCCAAACTAATCTAAACTAAACTAATCGTTGAGAGATTATTTCAATTTCCGAAATATTTTTCCATAACACCAATTTTTTCTCGATCCAAGTTTTGATTTTACTGCTTTATAAACATATAAGTAGTAGTATATGGGTCACTAGCCGACACTTGCCCGTGTGCCTAATGACTTTCCCGCGTAGCGTGGTGGGAATTCGCTACCTCTCGGGCGAACTGGTGTCCATATACGAAAAATATATACGAGTGACTTGTAAAATATTTACAACTACCTAACTTATTTAATAATTTAATTTTTTTTAGAAATTATAAAATTATTTTTTATTTTTTTTTAAAACTTATAAAATTATTTTTTTAATTATTATTTTTTTTTTTTTTAGTAGGCCTACTTATAAATTTTTTTTTTTTTTTAGTACTCAATTTATAAAATATTTTATTTTTTATTTTTAGCCGAATTTTTTTTTTAAAATTTAGGCTATTGTGTCCGACCCTAATTTAGAAGGAGGGGGGGTAGAAGAGTTCTGACCCCATTTCTCGACGTTTGGGACCAAAAGATGACGATCTGTCACATGTCACATATTTATATATATATATATAATATTACCGCTACTTTTGGAACTCTGGGGCCGAGCCTAACAGGTTAAATGAGGTCAAACTTGATAGGTAGGGTCCCCTCGGTGTAGGAATGATGCAAAAAAATTTTTGGGGCCCTAACTCAAAATTGGATATTTTACCCCTTTTTGAGGGGGTGCGGGGGAGCCCCAATATCATTAAATTTTTTGAAACTTGCCCCAGGGATGAGAACCCTAATTACCTACACCATAGTCAAATTTCAGCCCTTTAAGTCATCCCCACCCCATTTTAGGGCCCAAAAAGTGGATTTTGGGGTCATTTTTTTCACGTTGATCAGGCTACAGACCCCCCAAATGGGGCTGGGGAGCCAAAATTTTCATCATGAATCAAGTTTGTGCCCCTGATGTGCCTTTTGTAGGTTTCAACTTTTGGGCCCCCTTTGACCCCTGTCAAGGGTCAAAAATCAAGATTTTTCACAATTTTTCATGTTTTTTCTCGCTTCCCGGTACGTTGATCAGCCTGCAGCCCAAACCAAATGACCTTGGATGCTAAAATTTGGTATTTAGGATAGGTAAGGGTCACTGAGGTGCCTTTTGGGGTTTTTGACCCTCGAGCCCCTAAATTGGGGCTTGCCCTTTTTTGAGAGGGGCTCTAAAGAGGCCCCAATTTGACAAAATGATTTGAAATTTTTACCAACAACAGTGACTCTGATTGTCTCCACTGTATCCAAATTTCAGATTCCCAAGTCATCCCCACCCCATTTTAGAGCCCAAAAAGTGGATTTTGAGGTCATTTTTTCACGTTGATCAGGCTACAGACCCCCCAAATGGAGCTGGGGGGGCCTAAATTTTTATCATAGATCGAGTTCATGCCCCTGATGTGCCTTTTGTAGGTTTTGACCTTTAAACCCCTTCTGACCTCGATACAGGGTCAAAAATCAATATTTTTCAAGTTTTAACCTGTCTTTTCTGACGCGTTGAACAGCCTACAGCCCAAACTAAAAGACCTAAACAATCGAAATTTGGGATGTAGGGTCAGTAGAGGTCACTGATGTGCCTTTTGGGGGTTTCGACTTTTGAGCACCATTTGACCCCCGTACAGGGTCAAAAATCAGAAATTTTCACGTTTTAACCTGTTTTTTGGTGTGTTGGCCCTCGTCTGAAGAGCTGAAAGTGTGAAGGGGATTGAGAGCGAAGCCCTCAATCCTTTCCTGCCATGTCCCTATTGAGGGTAAAGACCCCCAATAGGGGCATGGGGGCGGTGCCCCCATCTGAAGAATTGGAAGTGACGAGGTGGTTGGGGGCGAAGCCCCCAACGCGGGGGTATGGGGCGGAGCCCCCATCCTAAGAGCCGAAAGTGATGAGGGGGTTGGGTCGGAGCCTCAACGGGGGTATGGGGGCGGAGCCCCCATCTGAAGATGAAATCTTCAATGCAGAGAGGAACTAAAACTGAAGACAAAAACCTGACATTTTTAAACTGAATTTGAAGTTAAAACTGATATTGAAACTGAAATACCATGGATGAAAACGTTTTCAAAGTGGTACACTAACTTGAAAAAAAAAATTCGGCTGTCGCGGAGCATCTTGACTGCTACGCGTTTTTTTTTATTTATGTTGGAACTGCACGTTAGAAGAGGCCTTGATATTTTAGAGTCAAGACGTGCTGCACGCTACTTTATTACAGTATCCAACTTTCATGCTTCATAAATGTAAGGACGCCACTAAGGAGTACCATAATTATAATATTATTTTACTTATTTTGTCGATAGGAAAATGAACGGAACGCAAGGGAAAAGGACCGGGAAAAGGAACGGGACGCAAGGAAAAAGTATCAGGATGAAATATTAAAATTGAAAACGTATATCGACATTTTACCATCAACGGAAACATTATTCCATTATTGCTGGCCAATTTGGGCAGGAGAGAGGAAAGTAAATGATAAGCATAATGAACAACAATGGCGTAAGTTATTGCTAAATATTGAGAATCCAGTCATTTACAACCTACGAAAAGATATAGCCGAATCCGAGCTTTCCATCGAAACTTTCATTTGCATCATGATTGAGTTGGAAGTGAAAAGACACCAAACCGCTCACAACGAACTGAAAGAACACGAAAGAAAAAAAGGGTACACGCTAATGTTCGAAGATGATCCAAGTAATACGACACAAAAAAATGTAATAAATATTTTCGCCAAATCACTGAACGGTGTCAACGAACTACGAAGAAAACGTACTCGCACGAAGGTTGATAGTGTTGATAGCGATGATGTATATAAGGGTAGGTAATCATATCATTGACGTGTGTATCTTTATCTATGTATGTATTTACCTGGTCGATGTGCGCAGATACGATACAAAAATATTTGGATGTCGTACTTGAATTTAAAGACATACAACCTGTATACCACAACATATGTCATAAACGACATAAAATGTTAAAAATTAAAAAAAAATTTCACAACATAATGTCAAAAACGATATATTGTGGAAAAATGTTTTCTTTAACATGTCGTTTTTGACATTATGTTGTGGAAACGAAATTTTTTAACATGCATAATTATGTCGTTTTTGACATTATGTTGTGAAAAAATGTCTTGTTTGAAGAAGGTTATTATAATGTGAATGTGTTACGCGATTAAAGCACGCGATAAGGGATCTGGGAATGAGTGAAATTGATTTCGATTTTTCGATATTTTTCGTTTTTTTGGTCGATTCCGACCGAACACAGCCATCCGACTGATTTTCAAAATTTATAATTCAGTCAGTTTCTTAGAAATTTCAATATTATTGTTTTTATGGAGAATATTATACTATTATTAAAAAAATTTGATCTGGATCTTGGGAAGGACCTGTTAGTTAATGGCATGGAAGTTTTCCTTTGTGAGATTGAAAAAAGTCTATATAGGTATATTTTTTCATTTTTCACTGGAATTTTCAAAAAATTTTGCGATCAATATGTATCCGCGCACATCATTAATAGGTAATAGGTATACCTACACCTAATTACTCGAGTACGCTCAAGTACATATAACCCTGTAACCCTCGTACTAATTAATTTCAGCTGTTTCCGAAGAACGTGAGCATTTCAGGTTATTGAACCTGCCTCGTTTTCCTGCATCTTTTTACTCGGAAGAAACTGCAAAATCGGTAACTTATGGTTTTTAAATTTTATTTTGTTGCTAATCGATGGCATTAGATTAGTAAGTAATGATGTCGTGCATCAAAATTCAAAAAACACTGTGAAAAAATAACTTTTTTGTCGTGGCTTTTGGGATGATTGAGATAAGACGCATTGAAGGCGCAATATGTTTTATACCTACGTTACTTGTATGAAATAACAATAATAAATAGGTAATAACAGAGCGGAGCGAAAAAATCTATAGTCTTCGATTTTGCTCATTTTTAAATATTATATGCTGTTCTTTTTGAGTTTGAAACCTCCCCATACAGGAAGGGTGCTATGGGGTCTCAAAGAGAAATCACTTTCGATCTAAAAAAAAAACGTGTTTTTTACGTTTTTGACCCCCTAACTCACCCCCCCCCACCAAAATTCGTTGCATGGGTTTTTATGTGCAATTTGAGATTCTGCGTCGATGTGACCAAGTACCTAATTGTTTTTTCAATTTACAGCCATCTTCCATTCCTCAGTCCCCATCCTCGATTCTACATTTTTGAAAATCGTTTTTTTCGCCTAATGTGAAAACAGCTTCCTCTGAAGAAAAATGTAATGAAATGACCAGTTTTGTAGAGCGTAAAATTTACCACCTGGTAAGTATATGCATTAAATTTTGTGTCGACTCGGCATTACAAAAGAAAAAAAGAATAAAACGAAAATCTCAGAACTCAAATTTATCGAATTTTGAGATTTTCGTTTTCTTTTTTTTTTCTTTTGTAATGCCGAATCGTTACAAAATTTAATATACATATGTATACCAGATGGCAAATTTTATGCTCTACGAAACTGGTCATTACACTTTTCTTCAGAGTGGGTCTAGCTAGTTTTCACATTAGACAAAACACGATTTCCTGCAAAATATAGAATTGATGGTGGGGACTGGGGAATGGAAGATAGCTTCAAATTAAAAAAACAACTACCTACATAAGTACTTTGTTAGTCGGATCGACGCGACGCAAGAATCTCAAATTGCACCTAGAAACAGATGTTACGAGTTTTGTTTGGGGGTTAGAGGGTCAAAAACGCAAAAAAAAAACACGTTTTTTTCGAAAGTGATCCCTCTTTGAGGCACCACAGCTCCCCTCCTGAGTGACCTCGGAGGCTGAAAGTTTGTATTGGAAAGTTTCAACTCAAAATGAACAACATATTATTATTAACAAATGAGCGAAATCGAAGATCGAAGACCATCAAATCAATTTTATTCGCTCCCGCCCCCCCTACAAATACTTGATAACAATAATAATAATAATAATAATAATAATAATAATAATAATAATAATAATAGGTACTATAGATACTAATGGTCCTAATACTTTTAAAAAAATTTGAAGAAGCTGTGAAATAACGAATTCCGTGTTTTGTGTTTAAATAGATCTTTGTAGAGTATTCAGTTGAACATCCGAATGAAACTATTCCCATTCCATTAGTTGTTCTGCTTAAACCTAGTCGCGGCGCTTATTTCCTATTTAATTCATTTAATAGCGCCTTCGAAGCGTGGTCGAACGAAGTAAGCAATACTTATTCAATTATTCATAATAAAATTGCAGATGCACGTATAAGGTACATGAAGGTATAGGCGACCGCACATTAATTAAATCGCGTGCACTCGAAACATGAACTACCTACATAAAAGAACCGCGACAGTGTGTGCAGCAATTTATTTTGAGCTCTAACTACGAAATTCAGAAGTGGGGCTTAAGATAAATTGCACGATCATATTCTTGGATTTTTACCTTCTAATAGGTATGATTTCCTTGTGATGGGCGCTTATTACCTTCATTTACCTTTTTAAAAAATTTCGTTCCTATCAACAAGTATACATACCTAACCTACTACTCAAAAACTGATTTCAGGAAATATTTTTACGTGAACTTTGCGATGAGGACATTAATTCCATGACCATTTTGAGTGTAAGGAAACGCAATGAACAGGATAATTACGTTGTAAAAATCGATATGAACAAGGTTGATTTTGAAAATTTTAAAAATGAGGTAGGTACATATTATTAACAAGCATTCCTAACAATGAGTATTTCCATTTCAGAAAGTAAATATTATATAGTAAACAGTAAACTGAATAATAATTAATACGTTCGCATCATTCTACAGGTAGGGTGGGACATGGCCCGTTGCTATCATGTACAAGAAAATAATCAAAACGTTCAGTTTTTATTTGTACCTTTCGAACGTATAGATTTTGCCATGTCTTATTTTCAAAAATGCGTAAGTATGAAATTGAATCTACTTGTTAAATATTCATTATTTTCGTAAGGATAAAACCATTAACATGTAGTTTTATTGCAGAAAAAGAAGTATGGGGAGTCCGTCTGTTTGTTGTTAAACCCTCCGATTAGCAAACAGCTAAAAATAGTACACATTACAAGAGTACCCCTGACGGAAAAACCGCCGACAGAATGAAATCTGATGCCAATGAAAGTTCAATTAGGTACTCGAGCAGCGGACCAGATTCAATAAACCATCAATAAGGCATGCAAAAAGTTATCTGTTACCCCAATTATAAATTCTAATTTCCTAATATCGTACAAAATATTTCCAATTCGAGGACCTTTTTTTTATTTTTAAATTAAAAAAGAGAATGAATAAAATTTTGTGCAAAAGTAGGTATACCTGTTTGCAATTTTTCCCTTTCAAGAAAACTTTTTATTGAAATCGTTTTACAAAAACTTTTGAAAAAATAATACGAAGAAAAAGAGAACACAAAAAAGTACGCCCACAAAATGCTTCAAATTTTTGCCTTTAAAAAAATTCTCAAAATGAAATTTTTATAAAATATTTGTAAATTTCAGAATTCTTTGTAAAAATTTTCTAAAACCTTTTTTTTGAAAAATTTTACATTATTCTCCTCTTTTAAAAATTATCAAAACTTTTTTTTTAAATATTCGCTATTTGGTTCAATTTAAAAAATTTCCTTCGTTACGTTTTTTTTTTTTTTTTTTAAATTGAAAAAAAAAATACCTATCAAAAATTGAGACATTTTTTTTTGTAGTTAAAATGGGTTCAACATACACAGTTTCGCCCCGAAAAACAATTTACAGCGATTTTCCATCTTATTAATGATCGAAGTGAGAATGACCTTTCGAAAAAAAGCTTGAATCGAACTTTCAACTTTCTTTAAAATCAGTTATAAATTTCTCAAGTTCTATTCTAAAATTCTAAATTATGAAAATTCATTGAAAAATTCACCGTCAACTCAGTCAAGTACAGTCGAATGCAGAAAAACCAATCGGATGACTGGAAGTGTCATCCGATAAATCTGATTAGTTAACGACCATTATTTACATTTTTGTTTGGGTTTGTGTGACGTTGTGTGAGCCTGGGGAAGAATGAGGACACTGAGGACTAAAGTACAGGGTGATTGGGCTTCGCATTGACAAACTTCGCAAGTAGGTAGAACTCGGTGAGTTGAACAAAAAATGTTATGTGCACATAGTGGCTATCTGTTCATGGGAGGAAGCTGGGAGTGTACCAAGTGTACCATTTCCCTATAAATTTTTTTTTCTCAAAAAAATTCAATTTTCGCGAAAATTTATTCAAGGGGCGTACTGTATCCACATACCAAATTTCAGCCGAATCGGGTAAATAGAAGTCGTTCTACATATAGCGATTTTTTTCAATTTTTCATTTTTTTTTTAATTTGGAAAATTCAACTCTTTTCGATCTAAAATAGGTTCTATGGGCCGGATCCGGCTCATTTTTGGCATGTGCAATTGTGCATTCACAACGACCCAACACACTTTCATACCAAAAATGAGCCGGATCCGGCCCATAGAACCTATTTTAGATCCAGTGTTGCAAGAGCGGAGCGGGAGCGGAAGGAAAGAGCGCAAAGAGCGCAAAAAATCGAAATTTTCAATGAGAGCAGAGCGAGAGCGGGAGCGATTTTTGTAATGACTTGAAAGAGCGCTCTCAGAGAAGAGCGGATTCTTTCAGGAGCGAGAGCGGGAGCGGAGCGTCAAAATTGCTTAAAACCCGCCCCTCTCTTTAATTGCTTTGAAAAAAATTTTAAAAAGGTAAAAACGAACAATTTCCAGTCTTGATGTAGGTGTGAACTGTTAGAATTGGCCAGGCATGGCCTTCTTAACTCTCAAGTTAACATAAACGGCCAGTGTTGTGAAAGTTCCCGGTAACGAAGTGTTGTTCCCGGGAATTCTCAAAATATTTCCAAGAAAAAAGATTCTGATTATATTGAGATTTATTAGACACCTCCTGGTATTAAAAGGTACCATGTTGTTTCCCTCGGTATTAAAATACATTTTAATACCATCAAAATGGTCAAAAATTGATGTTAAAATTAAAAAGAATATTTTAATTGGATCAATCACGTGGTAATAACCTGAAGAATTACCTTGAAATTACCATCTAAAAAAATAAAATATGGGATATCGATATCCCTGAATAATTTTATTAATTTCAAGTATTTCTAGGGTATCAATACCAATTTTCATTCAAATTGACATTTCTAAACATCATTACATCACTTAAATCTCGTTTTTGCTTCAAAAAAATAAATTATTTGAAAACGGGAATTCCCGGTTTTGATCAAGGTGGGAACGTTCCCGGGAATTCCCGGGAACAATTCCCATTCCCGCAAAATGGGAATTCCCGTTTCACAACACTGTAAACGGCCATGAAATTGGAAAATAATTGTTGCAAAATGATTTGGGGGCGGGATTGGGAGCTGTGAGTGGGAGCGGAGAGCGGGAGCGAAAGCGAATTCCAAAAGAGCGAGAGCGAGAGCGGAGGAAGAGCGAAAATAAATCTGAAAAAAAGCTGGAGCGGAGCGGGAGCGAGAGCGGTTTTATATTTTTAAAGAGGAAGCGCTCTGAGAGCGGAGCGAAAAATTCGGCGCTCTTGCAACACTGTTTAGATTGAAAAGAGTTGAATTTTCCAAGTAAAACATTGAAAAAATCGCTATAGAACGACTTCTTTTTATCCGATTCGGCTGAAATTTGGTATGTGGATACAGTACGCCCCTCTGAATAAATTTTCGCGAAATTTTTTAAAAATTCGACCGTGGAGGATTTTGCATTGATTTTTAGGGTAGCTTTTTTCATTGGTTTTAAATGTAATTTGACAATTTTTCTGGAATTGCTGAAATTAAAAATTTTCACAAAATCAGTGATTTTAATAATCTTGAAAAATTCGTCAGAGGGGGATTTTGCATAAATTTTCAGGGTAGCTTTTTTCATTGGTTAATTGGAATTTAGCAATTTTTCTGAATTTACTGAAATTATAAATTTTCACAAAATTGATGATTTAGAGCTCGAATTAGACAAAATTATTGATTGAATGAAATTTTTCCATCAAAAAAATCTGATTTCAACAAATTGATGAATTTTTTTTAGAAATGTTTACTCAAGGAACCCTACAGTACCTAATCGAGCAATACCAAAAGGGGATAAGTCACAAAATCGCGTTTTTGTGTTTTGTACGAATATGGTGGTACCTATTGAAGTATCGCGGATCGACTGATGTGGTCGAAATTTTGCGCACGCGCCGGGAACAGGGTGTTTGTCATAAGAAATTTTCAAAAAAGTGGTCAATTTAAAAAAAAAAAACAATTTAGAAAATTTTTTACAACTTCTGGAGAACCTAACTAATTTTTATTGGATCGACGTTAAAATGATTCACATTTGGTAATGGTACAAGTGTCATGCGGTTTCAGGTCGATACCGGCTGTTTTTTTCACCGTTCAAAACCAAAAGGGGGCTAAGTCACATTCCTTTTACCTGTCATAACTTCCACGCATTTGAAAAAAAATTTTTCGCAATACCGCCAAAAATTGTCTCTTGGGATGTACTTTCAATCGTGATTCCTAAAATTTTCATGTTTTGGAATAAATCAGTTTTTTGCTTCTCCTGAAAAGTTGAAAAATGTGACTTATCCCCTTTTGGTATTGCTCAATTCAGGGTTGAAAAAAAAGAAAAAAATCCAAACCTACAAGAGTTGAAAAAAATTGCAAAATAAAATAAAATTTTTCCACTCATAAATTCAAATTTCCTTAAAACTGATGGATTTTTTCTCAAAATTATTATTTGTGAAACCCTACAGATTATTACGAGTGGCGTATTTCATCAAAGAAGATTTATGGTTTTTGGGAAAATACACTCGCACATACGCGTAGGGTACGATGAAATAATCGTTAATGTCAGATGAAATTCTTCACATCATCAACGTTACGAAATGTTCAACTATCATCATCGGTTTTAGGATGACTGATGGTCTTCGAATTGTACACTTTTCGTCAGAAATTGAAATTCTCGCACGAAAAATATGAACGTGTCGAAAAATTATTGGCTTTACGAGTACTTTATTGCCCGTGGCAGCTTCATACGAATGTCTCTAAATGATTTGGTACCAACTTGGTACTTTGGCTAGAAGACTAAATAAAAGGTGCAGGGCTCGGAAATAGTCTTTATTCTCTTTATTTTTGTCTTTATTCTGTCTATATTTTCACTCTTTTGTCTTTATTCTCTTTATTTTCACATTTTTTAAGTAAAAAGAACAAAAAATCAACATAATTTTTAAAATTTTGAATTAAATGAAAATTCGAATTTTGTTATTTTAATTTTAGTAAATTTTTAACATTTTAAGAATTTAGTAAAAATTTGACATTTGAAAATTTTTTAATAACCTATAGTAAAAATTGTTGGTTTGACATTTTTTTTTAAAAATTAGATCAAAAAGTTGAATAAATTTGTATGATATTGAAAATTTCGAAAAAAATTTATAGCTTGAAATTTAATGAAAAAATAGAAATTTTTGGGAAAAAGTTTAAAAATTCAATAGATAGGGTACTTATTGAATTTATAAAATTTGATGAGAATTAAAAGTTTTTAAGAAATTCGAGATACGACATGACTTGATATTTTGGTGATTTTTATTTTTAATCCTTACAGATTTTTGAAATTTATATAGATATATTTTTTAATTTTCGTGAAATTCTCAAATAATTATGGGAAAATTTTGAAATTTGGAAAAGGTTGAAATCTAGTTCGTTCAAATTTTGAAGTACTTTTGACATTGAATAAATTTTTAAACTTCAATAAAAATTGAGAATTTGGTAAATTTGGTAACTTGATTTTTGTGGCTTTTTATTTTCAGTAGATTTTTAGAATTAAATTCATTTGAGAAGGTTGATAAATTTTTTTAAACTCAAAAATTTGAGTCATTTTTGAAATTAGATGATTTTTAAATTTCAATGAATTTTTAGAATTAACTATCGAAGTACTTACTTTACCTTAAAAACTACTTAAAAAATTAATTTAGGTACTCGTATGTTGATTATTTTTATTTTTAAAAATTTTTAAATCAAATAATACGTAGTAACAAAAAGGTTTTAATGAATGCGTTTTTTTTTTTTTTTTTTTTTTTTTTTTTTTTGATTTTATACAAGGTGTCCGGTGAGTGGTCCAACAAACTTGAAATTTTGATATAACCGAGTACGACTAACAAAAAAGTTTATGTACACATATTGCCTACGTTTGAAAATGAAGGAGCTACAAAGGTTTGAAAATTGGTATTTTATCTAGCAAAATCGATTGGCAACACTGCGTTCAAAAAAAATTCGACACCGGTAGTGGATAGATCTTCGAAAAAGCAATAAAAGTTGTGGTCATGTTGGATTGCCTATCTTTGAAATTGAAGGAGTTACAGCAAAGCAAAATCCCAGTCAAAAATATTGCATACTCCAATTTAGTACGGTGCAGTGGTGATACATGAAAACTTCGAAATTCGGTCAAAAAATACACGAAACAGGTGTAACTTTTTGAGAGGAACAAAAAAAGTCATGTGAAAATTTTGCCTATCTATGAAAATTAAGGCGCTGCAGAGACTTGAATGTCGAAAATACCAATTTTCAACGCTTTGTAGTGCCTTTATTTTCAAAGATAGACAAATTTTTGACATAGCTATTTTTGTTTCTTTTAAAAAGTTACACCTGGTTCGTGCATTGTTTTCACAAAATTTGAAAAATTTTGTACACCACTGCCCCTTCAAAATCGAGATAGGCACCATGTGTACATGTGAATTTTTGTTAGTGGTATTCGGTTATACTCAAATTTCAAGTTTGTCAGATCACTCACCGGACACCCTGTATAAGCAGGTACCCACCGACTACCTATGTAATGCATTTCAGAAAATTCAGCTGATTTTTCAGCTTGTTGAAAGAATCACCTTTCAAATTTGACTTGGTAGAACCTATTTTTCTCGATGTTTTACGTAAACATAAGACAGCTGATATTAATTTTAGCGATTTTTTGGATCAAAACTGTCTTTATTGTCTTTAATTTTGGGCCAAAATTAGTCTTTATTAGTCTTTATTTTGAAGGATTCAGTCTTTATTCTCTTTAAAATTTTAGGAAAATCATTTCCGAGCACTGAAGGTGTAATAAAAAAGTCGTCGGTATTTACCGATAGGTAATAGGTAATTCCTATCGAATATTTATTTTCGCAAATGCTTGTAATAAAAATAAAACAATCTTAATGTAAAAATAAAAATCTCGCATTTATATTACTGGAAAATGTGCCGAGAGATCGATCTTTTCTTATCTCTACACCGGGCTGGCGAGATTTCCACATTTAAATAGTATAAATTCTCGATGAAATTGAACGAGCTCCTAAAAGCAGAAGGTGCCGAATAGCACGCAGCAGCGAGAGCAGGGGTACATCTTCGATAAGGTTATCACGACGCATTTAACGGAATAGCATGGCATGGCATGGCAGCCGATAATCGAGATATGTTTCGCGGATGAACGAATGAAAGGGAGCTAAAAGAGGCGAAAGTTATCGCGTTAAGTCGTCTGCTTTTTCACCACACTGCCTCAACCTGGTCATTTCCCGCAATTTCCCCGGCTCCTTCCCGTCTCATATACCTATACTTTTCAACGAAAAAACGATTTCTAGAGCAGGGTGACAATAATACATTGCCACTGTGTGTGGTTGTTTTGTTGGTGCTGGTTAGAGGTGCTTTAGGTGAAAAAAAAAAACTCGTTTGTTACTTTTAGGGCAAAGTTGACCTTTTTTTTTCAATTTCCATCCTTCAGCTTGAAATTTACGCCATCGAGGGTGTAAATGTGTAAATTTAGTTAATTTAGAATAGGGCTATGGTTAAGACGCTTAGAATTTACAGAATGTGTACAGATCATGAAAATCATGAAAGTCATGAAATTCGAAAATGGGTCATGAAAGTCATGAAAAAGTCATGAATTTTTGATAATATTACCCGGGCAAAATTTCAAATTCGCTAAAAGTGAAATTTTTTCAAACTGTTGCATCTTCTCCAAAAAAAAAAAAAAAAAAAAAAAAAACCCGGCAAAAAATATTGTGATTTCTCTGAAGAAGAAAATTAATTTACTTGGAGATTTTTTTTTCGAGAGGATGGAAATCTGTATTTTTTGGGAAAAATATTTCCATTTCTTGGAATGAAAAAAACGACTTTTGTAATGAATTTTTTGATAAATTTTTTTTAAAAAATTGTGTGGAATAAAAAACATTTTCATGCAACTAGCCTTATAGATATGTTGCTGTACAAGGAGTTAAAAAAAATTCTCAATTTTATTGAAGTTTTCAAACTTTTACGAAAAAATTCGCATTTAAAAATAATCAAAAATCTGAATTTTATCGTTTTGGAATTGAATTGTTTTGAAGTACCTAAAAATATTTTTCGAACTCCAGAGTATAAAATCTCAATTTTTTGGATTTTTTTTCTTCAATTTTCCAAGAAATAAAAAAAATGAAAAAAAATTATTTTTGGGAGGAGGGTCTCGGTTTTTTGGAGATAAAATTCTCATGTTTGGAATAAAAAAAATTAAAAACGAAGTTTTTGGTTTGAAAATTTTTAAAAATTGTTTTGGAATAAAAAAAAATAGAAAAATCAAATATTCTGGAGTAGAAATTTAGAAATTTCAAGATTTGTGGAATAAAAAATATCCAAAAATCTTTTTTTTTTTTTTTTTTTTTTTTTTTTTTTGGGGTTAAAAAAATGTTATACGAGTGTGAAGATATTTTTTAAAATTTCTGTGGAAAAGTTTTTTAAATTTTTCTTTGTGAAGAAAAAATTATTTGTTTCATTTTCGAAAAAAACTGAGATTTTTTCGAACAGTAGGTAATTTTAAAAATTCTTCGGAAATAAGAAAATCTATTTTTTTTCTTTGATAGTAAAGTAAATAAATAACATATTTTTTCCAGAAAAAAAAAAAAAAAAAAAAAAAAAAAAATTTCCAGAAAAAAAAAAAAAAAAAAAAAAAAGGGTTTTCTGTTGAAAAAGTTGTTAAAAAATTTTTAGGAGTATTTTTTGCGTGAAAATTTTTCGTTTCATATCCAAGAAAAAATCATTCTCACATTACAACATGAAAACAATTTCAAGAATCCACCTTTTAGGGAAGAAATCGAATTACACCCTTGAAAATTCCAAGTATTCATTTAACTTTTTAGATAAAATTGTATAAATTTTTTTGGTTACAAAAAAAAGGGGTCTTGAAGGGCATAGGCATAACTTGGGGGTTCAAGGGGCATTCGCCCCCTCCCTTAATAATTTTTTCAATAGCTATTTACCTAGTACAAAATATACAGGAAAAATATGGAAAAAAAATTTGCCCCCCCCCCCCCCCCTATATTGATTCCAAGTTACATTTATGCTGGAAAGGAGCCCCCGAAAACGTTGAAATATTGTTCATGAAAAAGGTCATGAAAAAGTCATGAATTTTCAAAAAAAAAAAATTAATTTAGACACCCTGTTTATGATATAACCAAGTAATTGTTCGGATCATCCTCCTTCGCCTGTAAAATTTTTCAATTTTAGTTTTTTACATGAAATTTGAAAAAAAAATGAATTCAGTATACTTACTGAACAAACGTCACTCTAATGCTTCGAAAGAAATTGGGTGAATCAACTGTCAAACTGACATCAGTGCGAGCGAAATGATTGGAAGCTGTTCATCAATCAAACGAAGAAATTCCATCATTTTTATCACGTACACTTCCGACGTTCGAGGCTATTTAATAAAATACCCTGCTATTATACCCCGGAATTTTTCTCGGCAATTTTCTGTCTCATTAGATCGTTTTTGCGAGTTGTAAATGAAAATGCCTACAGTTCAGACACTCTTCCGCTTCATTTTCATTGTCTGTTCGGCAGAAGACTGCGATGTACTGGCGTAATAAACGTATATATTGCTAGAATGAGAAAATACTCGCGCCAGTGATGTTCTTTGATTTTGCATATCGATGGTTCGACACGACGACTCGAGCTTGCAAATTGTGAAATTTTCACCGCTTCAGAAATTAGATGAAAAAGTCGAATCTGTATGTGTTTGTGTGTAGGTGTCGCAGCCGTTGTCGACGTAGATACTTTGCGACAAACACAACTTTGCGATTTGCAAATGCCAATGGAATATGTAATGTTAGCACGTACCTTTGTATACGTATTACCAATCGAATCGTTGAACGGTTTTTATACGTACCTACGTACCTGACGGAAATCTCTCTTTTTGGTAAAATGCTGAGATGAATTCGAATTTTCACCTAATTTTCCTATTCACTATGGTCCGGAGAAGTGCTATTTTTTGGCCATGTAGGGTTTAGAAGTAATCATATTTTTTATGAACTTCTTTTATCGATATTGTAATTTTTTCGTTTTTTTTTTATTTTGAAATTTTTAGTTTAAAATTAACAAGGTAAAATATGCTATATTATAAATAAAAAACTACAGAAAAGTCGAGAAATTACTCTCAAACCACCACATGAACCCCCTTCCCCCCAAAATCTACTTATTGGAAAAAATTGGTGGCCAGTATATTATTCTCCTGAGAAAAAAACCTGGTATTTTTTCAAAAATTCTCTTCATAGAACTGACAGCTTACTTTATCTTTTTCAAAAAAGTGTTGAATTTTTTTTTTAGAAATTCTTCTTGGCAGTTTTTTTAAAAATATTATGGAAGAATTTTGCAAGTATACCTGCTTAGGTGCTTACGATTAAAAAGAAATAGAAAATTTTTCAAAAAACTTTTTATTACTTTTCAGAAAATTAATGAAGAATTATCTTCAAGAAATTTTCCAAAAAATTCTGCTGGAGACAAATTTTTAAAAAAATGGGTAATAATTTCAAAAAAATTCTTCGAACTAATTTTTCTTTTAACAAAAATTTTTCAAAATGTTGTAAATAAACCTATAGATTCAAAAGGAAGTTCTACCAAAAAAATTACCAATGTCAGCTTTGAAAAATTTCAGAGGGTATAATAGTCATTCATGCTGGTATTGCTGATATACTCTTGGTCCTGCAAGAGGAGGTAACTGATTTTTCTTTGAAGGTACCAACATTTCAGAAAGTCCTGCAAAAGTTCTATTTATGTCCTACTTTTTTTTCGAATTTTAAACTCTGTCATTGAAGCAAAAATTATTGTAATGACATTTTTAAAAATTCCTTGACAGCAACCCATTTTGATATTTTTTTTAGTAAATTAAGAAAAAGTGTGAAATTTTTCACAGTTTGTTAAAAATTTGGAAAGTACTTCTTCAGCTTTAATAAAATTTGAAAAATTAGAAGAGTTTTTAATGTTGAATAAAAAATTATTTTTTAATAAATGTGAAATTTCCCATGTAAAAAGGTCCGTGAAAAAACCAGATCTTTTTAAATGGCAAAAAAGAATTTTTTCCAAAAATGCGAATAATTGAAAACTTTAGAATTTTTCCATCATAACCTCTCAGAATGGACCCAAATGATGAGAAAAAAAATTTTAAACAATTTTTTCAAAGAAATTAGATAAAATAATAAATTTTTACGATTTTCAAAATATTTTCAAAATTTGGATAATCTTTAAAATTTTGATAAAAATTCAAAATTTTGATCATTTTTGAATTTTAATGGATAAATAATACTTATAATGTTGAATAAATTTTTAAAATGTTCAAAATTCAGCGATGAATCTTCGAAATTTAAACATTTTGATAAAAGTAGGTACAACATTTAGAAATTTTTTATAAAAAGTGGGATTGTGATCATCTCTAAAAATTTAATAAGTTTTCAAAATTAGAACAATTTTGGAAAGACTCTGGTGTGGTAGGAGGTGAAAAATGATCTCCAGATCAAACTTCAAAAATGTTTCGGTATTGACCTCATCCATAAATGAGCTGATGCTTCGAAATAGACGATTTTTAGCTTAGGTAGAAATTCTATCTCCCCGACTCAAACTTGACATTAAAGGTACTTACTCGAAAGCAATGTTGGATAAATTTTTCGCATTTTGCCAACCTCTAAAATATCCTTCCTAGAATTGGACAAAAATTCAAAATTGAAAAAATTTCAAAATGGGGAAAATCTTCAATTTATCAAGTTTACGATTAATTTTTTATTACTAGGTATTTTTTTTGTGGTCAAAATCTGCCATATTTTTTACCAGTCAATTCATTTTTACAAGAGCCACCTAAAGAATCATTTTTATTTACAGCTGATATTTTTTTTTCAAGTTGAATCATTTTTACCAATTGAATTAATCAAGATTTTTTCTCGAAAAAATCAGTTGTTTTTTGTCTAAAGAAAGTAGAAAAATCCCCCCCCCCCCCACAAAAAAGACGGGAAAATTTTTCTTCCAAAAAAATGAGCTATTCTCTATTTCAAAAAAATTTTTGACCTTTTTTTAACCTTGAAAAATATATTTTTTTAATTGCACAAAAAAATTAATAGGTACTTACCTACATTTTACACCAAAAAAGGGAGAAAATTTTTGGCTTAAAAAATTGAGAAAATTGGAACTCTAATTCTCCAAGAAAATGAGGAAGAAATTATTATTCTTTATTTTTTTTCTTACCTATTTTTATTTCTTAAAATGACTTCAGAAAAAATTAAAAATTTCTTTCTCTAAAAAAAAATATTCTTGACAAAAATGAAAAAAAAAATTGAGAGATTTTTCGAAGGAAAATTTAAAATAGGCTATAGAACTTCAACTTCACATTAGATGACTTTTTTTTTTTTTAGTCCAAAGGAATTGAGACAAAAATACCGACATAAATTTGTCGTTATCATTTCTCCAGTCGAATTCATTATACGAGACGTGTCGTTAAAATCAGAGTAAAATAATCACGTTGAAATAATAATTCGTCTAAATAAGTATAGTAGCTTTATTAAAACGAAAACAATATTGAATTTAGGTATCAACTTTTTTAAATAGAATCACAAAAAATATGTATAAACCTAAATCAACGTAAATAACACTTAGATATAATATTGAAAAGAGAAAAAAAAATCATCAAAATACAACGCATAATAATAATACGTAAAAAAACACGTACATCTATGCGAATACATTTTTGGAGTAAAGCCTGCAGAGCTAATTATAAAGCTTGCAGTATTTTAAACGAAAGGTGTTATTTTCACTTCGTTTCTAAATTATTTTAATTTTAGAAAAAATTGCTCTTCCAGTTGCGGTTGTGCATTTGAAAATTATTATACCTACCCCAATTCAAATACATATAACACGAAAGAAAAAAAAAATTCCCATCCCATTCCTCCCCTATAGATAGAGCATATAGATGGGCATATTTGAGTTTACTTAATTTGTAAAACTCGTTAGGAAAATATCGAGAATACCAAAGTTCAACAATAAAAGAACTTTTACACCATTACCGAGGTATATACAGTAATTAACATCAAGTCGTAATGAGTTTTCTCTGTTTTGACCGCGTAAATAGCGTCTTCATTTTACTTTTCACATTAAAGCGAATTTAGTGTATAAATAGACCTATAAAATGAACAGAAACAGAAAAATTCGTCTATGATAATAATAATAATAATTATTAAAAATTATAATTATAATACGTAGGTAGGTAATATTAATTATAATAATAATCTTACAATGTTAAAAGAAAAATTAATACTCGGCGATGAGCAAATTCAAAAATTATTTTAAAAATTCATATTATTATTTCGTATTTTCATTCAACATGTTGTGTGTACCATTCTAAAGAGCCCAAAATGTCATTTTCATTTTTTACCCTTCACAGTTTCTAAATCATGTTGAACTAAACGAGCACAACATGCAGGTATTTTTCTCAACTACCATACCAAAACCACCTAGACACTACAAGCCATGAAGTTAAATTTGGCAACCTTGCCGAAGACGGCCGACTTGAGCAATTGAAAATACGGTTTTCTGGGCAAACGAAGTGTTTTTCGAAAAAATTGATGGGAACCAAAATTGTAGAGGGAAAAATTAGCTTTCGTTTAGTGTATTCGGAATTTTGATTCGACTAATATTTCTTGAGTTACGGTCAAAAAACTGATTTGAAGATGGACCGTCTACCAGATTTTCCCTATTTTCCCGGTCAAAGAAGCGATTTTCGTAAAAATTGATAAGAACAAAAATTGTAGAGCAAATAATATCCTTTCATCCTAAAATAATTGAAGTTTTGATTCGACGAAAATACCTCGATTCATTAGCAAAAACTGTTTTCTCAGATATGCAAATTTTCATATTTTCCTATTTCGCGGATAAACAAAGCGTTTTTCATGAAAATTTATAAGAACTAAAATTGTAGAGCAGAAAAAATCCTTCAGTTTTAGTGCTTTTAAAATTTTTGATTCGACCAATTTTTTGAGTTATCGTCAAAAAACTATTTGTTTTTTCATTTTCGAGGTCAACGACTCCTTTTTTGTGAAAATTGATAAAAACCACAATTGTAGATCAAAAAATTTACTTTTGTTTGGTGTAGTCGGAATTTCGATTTGACGAATATTTCTTGAGTTATCGTCGAAAAACTGATTTTGAAAGTTGGCCGTCTACCAAATTTTCCCATTTTCCCGGTCAACGAAGCGATTTTCGTGAAAATTGATACGAACCAAAATTGTAGAGCGAAAAAAATCCTTTCACCCTAAAATTATTGAAATTTCGATTTGACGAAAATACCTCGATTTCTCAGCGTAAAATGTTTTCTTGAATTTCGATTCGATGAATATTTCCCGAGTTATCGTCAAAAAACGAAATGGAAAGTCGGTCGTCTACTACTCGAAAATGCGACGTTGCCTTTCTACGTTCATGGCTTGTATCTCTAGGTGGTTTTGACCATACATTATTATATAAAAAGAGAGAGAGAGAAAAATACCCACCAGAGCCTGAAACCCATAAAAAGAACGAACATGCACGTGTTTAAATTATTTTTCAATTTGCAAAATTTTCGTCGTACTCGTACGTTGATTTTTTTTTTTTGTTATTGTTGTACGTACATACGACTGTTCGAACGATTCAATTTCTTCGACGCGCTGGCAAAAGCTCGATGTAGGAGTACAAGATTCGCGTATCGTTCACCTTGATGGCTTTATATTACGCTACCATGTATACGAATAAACAAATGCTTATAGTATACCGAGCGTATATATCATTCGGTCGTGTTACTGTTCGTTAGAAATTTTCTGCGGCTCGATGCGAGTGCGAAGAATGTGAAAAAAGTACTCGTATGTACGCCTTGCACGTCGTCGCTCCGACATTTTATTTTACTACATTTGTACTTGGCAAAAAAGAGAAATATGTGTGAACAAATTTTCTATAGTTCGAGGTAGTCGATTATCGAGCCCCGTGCCTCTGCCCTGCGCCCGCCCCCGCTCCCGTCGTAATACGTACGTCGTGATGAAAATCGTTTAATTTAAATTTAGTGTTCATCTGATTGGCTATAGTAAAATTATCTTATAATGATTATTTTCAAGTTGTAAAATTATATAAGTTAACGTAATAGTAATAAAACAAAATACTTATCCAAAAATTAGCGAAAATTTCCTTATACAGTCACAAGAAAAGGGCAAAAAAAATCAAAATATATCATTAAAAAAAACATATCGTATAAAATAGACGAGGAAAAAATTACATAGGTATAATTTGCGCCTTCGCCTTCAATGTAGGCTGTTTGTTGGACATTTAAAAAAATTACAACTCTGTATCCATTTAGGTATAATTTCTTATCGTATAGTGAATTAGAAAAACATCTGCATCAAGTAAAAATAAATAATCAAAGATGAATTATAAGCTGTATAAAAAAAATAAAATACAAAAAAATGATCAAGCGGCCATTTAAAAAGTAAATAGGCGAAAAAAATCAAAATTAAAATTTTTTAAATCGTCGCTTTCATTGAAATATTAAAACATTTCAGTTTGAAAAAAAAATACCCTTAATGATTGATTGACGCAATATTATGTAAGAAGGTATTTATATTTTTTACATTATCGAAATTTTTGGATTTTGGGTGGATTAGTGGGTGGGTAAAAGAGTACGTATGTTCACTATAACTTTGGATAATTACAAATGTTGTAAGTATCTAGGGCTACCTACTTATAATAATATGATTGTACGAAAAAGTTCAATTGCCTCCCTCAGCTCCTGTTTTCTCTTTCTCAGCTTCTGCTTAGGGAGGGGGGGGGGGGGGTGTCAAAAATAGTTTTTGTTGAATGCATAGCGTTGACAAGCGGAATTTTCTAAGACCTTTGCATGACATCATTTTGATTTTTCACCTATGAATTTTTGAAGAAAAATTGGAAACTAATTTCAAATGACTTTTTTTTTACAAAAAAAATTAACGTTTTGATTTTTGAAAAATAAAATGCAAGGAGTTTTCAAAAAAAGAAAATTATTTTCATTTTGCATTTTGATGGTGTCATTTTGCAGAAAACATTGATAGATTTTTTGGAAAATGAAAAATTTCAAGTGTCAAAATTGAAGGAAAACACGTTTTTTACTTAATGCCCCGTTTCTAGAAAAACTATGCAACCCACAAGATTTTTCAGAGAATGTTTTTTATTCAGTAGAGTCTGATCTGTAGTCTGACGAGAGGGTTTTGCATAATTTTAATTTGCTGACGATTTCTTTCGAGTTGACCGGAATACTTCGATGAAAATTGTGAGAAAGTTTGATAAAATCGGAGGGAAAGTAGAAATTTTGCAAAACCCTCTCGTCAGACTATAGACCAGACTCTACTGAATAAAAATCATTCTCAGAAAAATCTTGTGGGTTGTATAGCTTCTCTGGAAACGGATTTTGACACTTGAAATTTTTCATTTTCCAAAAAATCTATCAATATTTTCTGCGAAATGACATCATCCAAATGCAAAATGAAAATAAATTTTATTTTTTTGAAAACTCCATGCATTTTATTTTTCAAAAATAAAAAAATAAAAAAACAATTTGAAATTAGTTTCCAATTTTTCTTCAAAACTTCATCGGTGAAAAATCAAAATGACGTCATGCAAAGGTCTTAGAAAATTCCGCTTGTCAACGCTAGGCATTCAACAAAAAAAATTTTGACACCCCCTCTCCCCTTAATTGATAAGATAAATTTTTTTGCATTAATCATTTTTAACCTTCATTTGGCGAAGCTGCGAGTTACTTTATTCAGTACTTTTTAAAGTTGAATTAATTTTTAAAAAATTGTAAATCTTTTTAATTCGATGAAAATTCAAAATGCTACCAATGTTTGAATTTCAGTGATTTTTAGATTTTAATAAATTTTGGAAGTTGAGTAATTTTTTCCATTTTCGAAATTTTTTCAAATTTTAGAAGTTTTTAAAATCTGGTAAAAACTCAAAATTTTCGAATTTTTTAATTTGGTAAAAAATTTTGAACTAGACATATTTGTATGAAAGTCAGATTCAGTGTTCGGAAATATTTTTATTCTTATTTGTTAATAACAATGGCATTTGAATCAATCGAGAAAAAAAAATACAAATACCTAATGACTAATTTTGGCAGAAAAGACAATAATTTTTAAATTTTTTATATATATATTTTTTTCAATTTTTTAAAATCATTTTTTTAATAACTGTTTTCTATTAGGTAGGTAATTGTCTTTTTCTAAACAAATTTTGCGTGAAAAAATTTTCATTTTTTTTTTTTTTTTTTTGGAAAAATATTTCTGAATTGAGATCCTTAATTATTTTTTAATGAATTTTTAGCACAATTTTTTTTTTTCAAAGGATGTTTTTATAAGTTTTTTATTCGAGAAAACTTTCAAAATAATTTTAAAAATTTTCCATAATTATTTACCTACCTATTATTTTAAAATTTATGAAGAACTTTTTTTTTTTTTTTTTTTGTGAACTGACAATTTTTTGAGATTGAAAAAAAATGCTGCTCACAAGATTAAAAATAATGAACTAGGTAGTTTTTTTCAATAACTTTTTTTGGGGATTTTATTTTATTTTATTTTTTCACGAAGTGATTTGAGTAATTTCGTACACTTGTATTCCTCTGTGAAACTTTCTGAAAATGAATTAATGGTTATTTAAACCAAAAATTCAATTGAAAATGGACAAAGGGCGAGAAAAATGGCAATAATGACAAGGAATGGGGACGTTGCAAATATCACATTTTCAAAAATAAAAAAATTATGAAAAATGAAGTACACTCCCGAGCACTGCTGTTGATTTTCAACGTAATGAATAAAATTGATTTACATTTTATGTGTTAGAAGAAAATTAAAGCGTATTTGTAAAAATAGAAATAAACATCGGGAGGGGATGCGGTGGAATTGAAACTTTTTTTTTTTTTAGAAAACCCTAAAGTGTCAACATCCATGCGATAAAATTTCCACCCTCTAAAATTTTCAAAATTTTTCTTAGTAAGTAAATCAATGGAATTTCACGTATTCGGTACCCTATGAAATTTCATTTTTGGACTAAGAAATCAATTTCATAATTTTTTTTCTCATTTTTTGCGTTTTTCTTCTTTTCTGCTGATTCTTAGTTTCATCTCTCGGTACCAAAATTTCTGTCAGTCACCTTAAATAAATATGGACTTAATTTAGAAATTAAAAATAAACACGTATTATAAATTTAAAACTTAATAGATAAAAGATCCAGGTCGATAACCTTTGAAATAGAATCGTTTCCAAAAAACTGCTTTTGTTTTCAGTTTTTAGTGCGTGTTTGTTTTTCAATAAGGTTTTTCATGAAGCCCAAAAAACTGCAGAATTGATCAAAATTTCGTTAGAAGAATTTATTTTTGAAAATTTTTGTCAATTTTGAGTGAAGAAGTTCAACAATTTGTTCTGAAATGGGCCATTTTGTGAGAGATGTTTCATGCGAATATTTCCATTTGTATTTTGTAAATGAAGAATGATGAAATAATGTATACGTAATTACGTTTTTTTCCTATTTTATCAACATAATGGACGGAGAGAACACTACTGCGCATAAATATGAAGTGACACTTGTGTACCGTATACATATCAACACACGGATCCTTACTTACATCATTACATCTTGAATCGATTCTCTTTCAACCTTAACTCTTAATTTAAAAAAAAATCAATCTCTAATAAATAAAAGGAGAAAATTATATAGAAGAGAAAAAAGAAAAGAAAATACATACCTCGAAGTCAGTTCAAAGTATGTAAAAGTTTTGAGCAAAAATCAGGGTTAAAATTTTTTTTTTTTCTATATCTTTAAAACTAAAAATAGAATAGATGAAAAAAAAAAAGGAAATAGAAAGATAGGTAGTATCGTAATGCGAAATATTATCGAGGATCTTTACACCAGCATCGTCGTCTCGTTATTTTTTTAAATTTATAATTATTTAATATTCCTATAATTAACACGTAAAAATAGGTAATACTTTCATAAGGTGAAAAGAGAGGGAAAAAAGGTTTAAAAAATAAAAAATTAACAAAAATCCTTCGGCTTAAAAATATAAACGATTGAATCTCATATCAAGCGAGTTGAAAGCCATCAGTACCAACATTTTAATGGGTAGGTAGGTTAGATAGGTAGGTAGATAAGTCGAGTACACAGTGTTACACATTACAACAGTAGGGAAAAAGAGACAAAGCAAAGGGATTCGGTTTCGGTAATGGGTACCAACGAGTAAAATGAATTTATTAACTGCTTATTAATTACGTTATACGCACATACTTTACGTTCTAATAATGAAAACGAGGCGCAAAAACAGCTAAAAAAGAATAGAAAATTTACAATTATTATTAAAAAAGAAAAAGGAAAAAAAAAGTAACAAAAGGCGCTTTGATTTCGCGCTATTAAAAATTTTCATACGAAATAAAAGATTGAAATTTTCAAAAACGATTTCACTTGGCGCGTGATTTCCGAAGCTTTTTACATTACAAAAAAAAAAAAAAAATTATAATTTAAAAAAATTTATACTCTATAATGGTATCCTTTGAACAAACGATTCGAAGTTCACAGTGGGGCGGGTCGTGCACGTGAGGGGAGCGGTATCGTAGCTTGCATTTTGACGTTTTTTCTCGATCCTAATAATAAAATTACTGGTACGCGGATCTTCATCGATCATCGCACATCAGTGATTGGAAACTGCTCTTTCTGAATTTGCCGAATTAGACACCGAAGCGGTGGCCATCGCTGATGCGTCACCTCCGCCCAATGAGAGCGCCTGAACGATCCTCGGATCAGCTTTGCTACCTTCGCGAAATTCTTCCAGGGTTAGTTTGTCGTCGTGATTTTTATCCATCTGGTCGAATATTTTGTCTACTCGTTTCTGAGGCGTGTTCTCATCTTCGGCTTGAGGCTGTTGACCCTGCGAGAGATAGGAAAAAATTGTACAATCTACGATGGTAACATTAATAAGCTCAGATGGAAGTGCAAGGCCAAGGGTGTTCAACTGCTTGCAAATTCTGCAAAAGTTCTGCTTTAAATTCTAAAATGTTTTTTTTTTCGGTATTTTGTGCTTTCAACTTGGAATACATTTTTTCTTCATATTTATCTAAGAAGTTATTTTTTCAATTTTTTTTTCACTTGCAACAATTTTTCCTATTTATTTTTTTAAATTATTTTTTTCTGATTTTTTTTTAATTTTTAATAATTATTTTAAAAAATTTTCAATTGTTGATATTTTTCTCAATTAAGTAGGTATATTAAAACTTTTAGACTTTTTTGATATCATTTATATTTTTTTTAAATTTGTAATTCAATTCAATTCTTAAAATTTTGGAATTTCTTGGATTTAACAATATTTTTCCGTTTTTAAAAAAAAATTTGGTATCGTTTTTGATTTTGTTTTACAAATTTTCAATTTTTTCAAAGTTCTACTTTCAACTTGAAATTCCGTATTTCTTCGTTTTTTTGAAAACACATTGTTTTTTGCCAACTAAATGAAACATTAGAGATTTTTTTTTTTATTGAGAAAAAAAATTGATGACATTTTTTATTGTTGTTCCAAAAAGTTGGATAAAAATTTTCCAATTTTTTTTCTCGAAATTAAAACAATTGGAAATTTTTTGAAACAATTTACGATACAGGAAATTAAGAAATTTTTTTTCTATAAATTTATTAGGGTTTTTTCATTTAAAAAAAAAAAAAAAAAAAAAAGTTGAGCTTTTTTTCCCATAGAAACAAGAGATTTCTTTCTAAAAAAGTAGAATATTTTTTCTTAATTTATTAGAAACAATTTTTTTAGTTCATTTTTTTAAAATTCTTCAACCCTACCAAAAATTTACCTACAGTTTTTTTTCTCCAAAAAATTGAAGATTTTTTCACCAAAAAATTAAGAAATTGTTTCTATGAAAAAAAAAATTTAATGAAAAAAATTGTGACAAAAAATTGTTTCTATGAAAAACAAATGTAATGAAAAAAATTGTTTTTATGAAAAAAAAATGTAATAATAAAAATTGTTTTTATGAAAAAAAAATTTAAAATGAAAAAAATTGTGACAAAAAATCAAGTTTTTTTTTCAACTTCCAAAGATTAGAAGTGGTTTTATTCTTAAAAAAATTGATGAAGTTTTTCATTCTTGTTCGAAAAGTTTAGGAATCGACAAAAATTGAGATTTTTTGCTCTAAATGTGAGAGATTTATTTCTAAACAACAAAAAAAAATTGTACCGCCTCGAATCGAAAGTAGATTTTTATTACAATAAATTGGGATTTTTTTCAAAAAAATTGAGAAAATAAATTAAGAGTAGTTTTTTTGCTCTAAAAATTGAAAAAATTTTTATTTGAAAAAATGTGAGACATAAAATTAAATTATTTTCTCCAAAAATATGAAACTTCTCTCTAAAAAAGTGGATTTTTTCTACCAGAATCTTTTATGAAAATTTTTGAAAATGAATGGGTTTTCCTCCAAAAAATTGAGATTTTTTCAAAAAAATTTGAGACCAGAAATTATGAGAAATTGTTTTGCTGGAATTTTTCATTTTTTTGATTGGTTAATAATTCTCTTATTCATTTCTTTAATTAGGTATTCTAATTCTTTTTTTCAAAAAATCTATTTTCAGCCATTTTGGAGTTTTAAATTTCGTTTTTTTTTATATTTTCAAGTTGATACTCAATTTTTTAAACTTAAATTTTTTTCAATTTACTATTTTTTCCGTCTTTATTCTCGTCTTGAATTGCAATTCTTTTCATCGAGGAACTTTCGTCAGACTTACTAATGACAATTCTTCATCGTAGTCGATAATATTAAGCCCATTTTAAAAATTGTAAATGTGCAAAAAATTGATTGAAATATTTTACGAGTTTTTTACGACCCTTTCCATGGATTAAATTGCCAAATTTTCATAGAGACGAAATTGAAAAATCGCGACAAAAATGACAGCGAAATGAAAAGATGAAATACGAAGAGAGAGAGAGAAAAAAAACACACAAAACGTCATTGTCGTATTGGTGGATTCGAGTCGCGTCGCGCAGTTTAAATCAAAATTAATATAAGAAAGCTGCGATACCCTGAGCCAAGGGTAAGAGTAAGAAATCGACTCTCGCCGTCGCCGAATAACGCAACAAGAATTAATGGCCTTACAAAAAGCAATAATAAACGACAAAAAGGGTTAAAGAGTACGCTTTCTGCAGATTAAATTAATTGGAAAACAGAATTACATTCGATTATTTTTCGCAAAAGCGGGTTCAACTTTTTGCAGAATACCCGCGCCTGCTTCCGCAGACGCCCGGACGCCGCTCGTAACTTATAAATTATTTCGTACTACTCGCTCTTTGACAAGCTTTCTCGGCTTTTCGTTTCGCGTGTAAATATATTTCAATTTTAATCCTCGTTTCAGCATGTAAACTATATAGATATAGCCTCCATCGACTGCCTCTTTTTATCGATGCAACTCTCCATCTAAGCCCCCCCCCCCCCAATTGTTTCACCGATCGAAACGGTACTGAATCTGATACATTTAGGTACGTATTTTCAAAAGTAATTAAATACAGTCAGACCTTGGAAACAGTTCTATTCAAGGTTAATTTGATCCAAATTTTCCTAGAAATGGATTTTAGACCAAACTAAGAAGACAACGAAAAAAATCATGAGAAAGTAGGGAGCGAGGGACAAATCTAATATACAAATTTATGTACAAATTGGTGTGTGTCATAACCCTCTCTGAAGTGACCCGAATATTGAGGAAAAAAAAATTTTGAGCAATTTTTTCAAAGGACTTAAATAATTTGAGGAAAATTTGAAATCCGTTTTTTTCAAAAATGGGAATAATTGAAAAATTCAAAATTTTTCAGTCAGAACCCTTGAGAATTGACCCGAATTATGAGAAAATATTTTTTTTGAGCAATTTTCTCCAAGAAATTCAATTTAAGGAAAACGTGAAATTCAGCTTGCCAAGTGATTTTTTTTCTTTAGAAATGAGAATTATTTATAAAATTCAAATTTTTTGGTATAAACTTCTCAAAATGGACCAGAATGACCTGAACATAATTTTTTCAAGCAATTTTTTCCTCAAAATTCAATTTAAGGAAAATCTTAAATTATTATTCACCTTTTCAAATGTTTTTTTTTTTTCAAAAATAGGAGTAATCGAATAATTTAAAAAATTTTCATCAGTGCGACTAAGGATGGACTTGAATGACGAGGAAAAAATGTTTTGATAATTTTTTTTTAGAAACTCCATTTAAGGACGATTCGGAATTGACCAAGTCACATATGGCAAAATTAAATTTTTTTCAAAAATGAAAAAAATTTAAAAATTTAAAATTTTTCAGTCAGAACCTCTCAGAATTGACCCGAATAATGAGAAAATAATTTTTTCGAGCAATTTTCTGCAAGAAATTCAATTTAAGGAAGATGTGAAAGTTCCCATGTTATGAGCACCACTGGTGCTTATTACATTGTGAAATGAGTTTTTTTTTCAAAAATGGGAATAATTGAAAAATTCAAAAATTTTTCATCAGAATCTCTTAGAATAGACCCGAATAATGAGAAAAAAAATTATTTGAACAATTTTTTCAAAGAAATTCAATTTAAGGAAAATTTGAAATTCACCATGTAAAAAGGTCCGTTAAAAAACCGGACCATTTTACATGGCAAAAATAATTTTTTACCAAAAATGCGAATAATTGAAAAATTCAAAATTTTTTCATCATAACCTCTCAGAATGGACCCGAATAATGAGAAAAACATTTTTCGGGCAATTTTTTCAAAGAAATTGAATTTGTGAAATTTTTCATGTAAAAAGCCCCGCGAAAAAATCGGTCTTTTTGCATGGCAAAAATGAATTTTTTCGTCAGAACCACTCCCGTAATAAATTCTTTTGGTATAAAATTCCATTAATAGAGGTATTTTAATTGTCACATATTTTTGAAAGAATTCTACAAAAAAGATATACAGGGTGTCCCGTCACCAGTTAACACCCCTTCACTAGCGATATAGTCAACTCAAACTAAGCTCATGTACGCATGTTTGCCGACCCTGTGAATTGAAGGGGCAGAGATATGCTGAACTGAAAATTTTTTATTTTCAGTTTTGTTTCAGATTTTTAACCATGCGTTACTCGACAACCGAGATAGGTAGAAAGTTGCACTTTGCGGCGTTGGAAAGGAAATTTTGTGTAGCATTTTTTAGTGGGGTTGATAATTGTACTAGGTGATCAGGGAGGTCTGTACTGTATCGAATATCTAAAAAAACGTGTTCAAAAATTGAGATTTTTTTGCAATTTTTGAAGAAATCTCAAAAAAGTTTCCTCATTTGGTCTTATTATTATGATTTGTCTTACATGAAAAAAGTTCGACCTTTCGAATGCCGCAAATCGGACTCTTCTATCTTACTTGGTTAAAAAGTTATAGCAATTTCAATTTCAAAATCAAGACTGAAAAACAAAAAATTATTTTTTCAAAAAAAAAAAATTTTACCGAAATGTTCTTTAATTCATCTTTAACATCGAGTTTCGCTCAAAATTATTAGTTACGATAGGTATCAAGTTCCAAAAATTAAAATAATTGGAAATTTAAAAAAATGAAAAATAAATTGATTTTTTTTCTGTCTCAATTTCGAAATTGAAATTGCTATAACTTTTTAACCAAGTGAGATAGAAGAGTCCGGTTTGCGGCATTCGAAAGGTCGAACTTTTTTCATGTAAGGCAAATCATAATAATAATACCAAATGATGAAACTTTTTTGAGATTTCCTCAAAAATTGCAAAAAAATCTCAATTTTTGGACACGTTTTTTTAGATATTCAATACAGTACAGACCCCCCTGATCACCTAATACAATTATCAACCCCACTAAAAAATTCTACACAAAATTTCCTTTTCAACGCCGCAAAGTGCAACTTTCTACCTATCTCGATTGTCGAGTGACGCATGGTTAAAAATCTGAAACAAAACTGAAAATAAAAAATTTTCAGTTCAGCATATCTCTGCCCCTTCAATTCACAGGGTCGGCAAACATGCGTACATGAGCTTAGTTTGAGTTGACTATATCGCTGGTGAAGGGGTGTTAACTGGTGACGGGACACCCTGTATTTTAAAAATTATCTCTAAAATAAATTCAAAAATTCTATCAAAAAAATACAAAAATCTCCCTTTAAAAAATCATATTTTTCGAAAAAGTTCGAAAGTTGCTCGAAAGGAATTCGTTGACAGGAAATATTTTAGAAATTTGGTTACAACATCAAATTCAAAAATTTCACCTAAATTAATGTAGGTGCATTTATAAAATTTCTTTGTTTGAAAAATTCAAAAGTCTTTTCAAAAAGTATTAAACTATTTTTGGGTTCAAAAGTTTTCTAGATGAGAAGTTTGTAGAATGAAAGAAAATATTATAAGAATTTTCTCTTTCTCAAAATAATTAATTAATTAATTAATTAATAAATAGATAAATAAATGAATAAACAAAATCTTCTCAAAAAATTTATTTTTCCCAAAACATTTTTTTGAAAATTCCTTTATAAAAATGATGTTAGATTTTTTTTTGAATAAAAATTATCTCGTAAAAAAATGTACCTAATGTTTCAAAATTTTTTCTATTCATAATTTTTGGAAAGAAAGCTCGGTTCTCTCAATTTCAAGAGAAATAAGAGATATCTCGTCTGAAACAATCGCATACCTGTTGGTAATTTTCATGAAAAATTTTCCAAAATGGAGCATTAAGATTTGGTGACGCGAGGGAGAACGAAAACGCGATGAATTACCCATAAAGGTATAGGCTCATTCGACGGATTTTCGCGCGAACTAACAGCGAATATATGGCACCAAAACGTTAAATATTTCCTGCTGTTGAACTTTCTGATACTCTGGTCGTCTTATTACATATTTCATACGCACAGAGTATGAGAGGTAAAAAGCCAAGGTAGCAATTTACTCGCGTACGTTGTGGCGTCATCGTCGTGAAATTATTAAACGTGGATCGGCGTCGCCGCATGACTTTTTTTCTATCTGGTAAATAATCGTCATCGAGACTGGCAAATGCTCATTCAAGATTAAAATTTTTTTTTCTTACAGTTCTTACATATTAAATGAAAGCTCGAGTGGGTTCGCATGTGCAACAGTCTGCTTATATGTTACTACGAGTACAAAATAATAGTACAATGTGCATGTATGTACGAAGAATTGCATAGGATTGCAGTGTAACTAACTATAGGTACTTCTACTTACCACCATTTGGTATATGGCGTCGACGATATTGTACATTTCGTCGCGTGTTATGAAACCATCATTATCCACGTCGTACAGTCTAAATGCCCCTGTAAGAAAAAAATAAACAAAGCAATGGAAAAAAATGTAAAGTAACTCGATTGTACTTATCTAAATGCAAAATTAATTCGTCGATGAATTAGTAATCGTCGTAAAAAATCGCATATTTCAATTTCCCCTTTTTTTAAACTAAACGAACTGCACGTTCGTATCATCGCCAACACGCTAGCCTACTTAGAAGGGAACCTCGCCAACTCGTCACCTCCGATTGAGCTGAAATTCGGCTCACTGAAAGAGCATGCCACCCAGATCTCACAACCAAATTTTTAGCTGCCGAAGTTGATTTTTCGATTTTTGGCGAATTTTTGAAAATGGCTTAAACCGCCTCCAAAAAAACATTTTTTGAAAAAAAAATTTGTAAACTTCAAGATAGAATCCTGAAAATTGGTTAGTACACGGAAGTCGACCTCCCGAGTCGATTGGCACCATTTTCGAAGCGAGCTGGAGCCTCCAGGAAAAGTTGACTTTTCTCCAGCACACTGGAATCTCTCCAAACTGCAGAAGTCAACATTTTCTGGAGGCTCCAGATCGCTTCGAAAATGGTGCTAATCGACTCGGGGGCTCGACTTTAGGGGGTAGACGAAGTTTCGGATGATATGCTGGAGAAATTGATTTTTTGGAAATTTTTTAAAAATACAGAATTTTCAAGTTGTCAAAAAAAAAAACACGTGCGAACTCGCCACCGCGGATTTTGGATTCAACTACGTCAATCGATAGATGGCATCATACTAACGCTAGGATTAAATTTTCAGCGAGCTATTCCAGTGCGCTGGAGAAAAATCAATTTTTCTTGGAGGCTCCAGATCGCTTCGAAAATGGTGCCAATCGACTCGGGAGGTCGACTTTAGTATACAAACCAATTTTCATGATTCTGCCTTGAAATTTACATTTTTTTTCAAAAAATGTTTTTTTTGAGGCGGTTTTAGCCATTTTTAAAAATTCGCCAAAAATCGAAAAATAAACTTCTGCAGCTAAAAATTTGGTTATGAGGTCTGGGTGACATGCTCTTTCAGTGAGCCAAATTTCAGCTCAATCGAAGGTGACGAGTTGGCGAGATTCCCTTGTTAGGTAAATGCAAGAATGAGGCGCAGGCGAGGATTAGGGCGAGTCAACCTCGAATAAAAAATCTCATTAAATGCGAAAACTTCTTCTTCGAGATTCTTTTCACTTTCACACGAATTTTCTTCTCACCATGTCGAAGAAATCTCGCGAGAAAATGGTCAACGAGGAGTGAATTTGGCCCAAAAACCTCGGCAGCTTTTTCTTCGCGATTTGTTGACGGCCATAAAAGTAACGTTCAAAGTGGTGCACGTGACATATAAATAAAACTTGGAAATTCCCGTTTAATGCGCGAGAATTAAAAAGATTTCCAGACTGGATGAGTTTTTTTTTTCTTCTTTTCTTTCCACTTGTAAAAGAGCAGCCAAAGCGAAGAAAAAAGAGCACTACGAGAAGCGAAATCTGCGTACCGAATATTTGCATTAGTGTAATCGTACGTAAAAAAGTGCTTTTTAAATGACGAAAAATTCTCGTCTTCTTCTTGAAAAGAGAACCAAAAAACGCCGCACCCTTTCTTAGCCTATTTGACGTGGTACGACGATGAAGGCGACCGTTCATCTTGAAGAAAGCTACCAGGGCCGCAGCTAGAGCGCCATTATCGCGAGTATTCGCTATATCTACCATACACTCGTATACTATACTCGTACATTAGAAGTCTTATGTACGTAATTTTTTCCTTCTCGACAAATCTGAAATATGCTTGGCTGATTTTCTTAAAGAAAACAACTAAAAAAAAGTCCCAAAAGAATGATGAAAATTACTCGAAAAAAAAAGGAAGAACAGAAAGAGAAAACTCGTCGACAAATTACCGTAGTAAGCTCGTGTACCATATATACTTGAAATCTGCGCGTTATAAAATCTACATTGTATACGTACGTAGAAGTGAAGTAGCATCATAGAGACGATGAGAGGAGTATGACTCCTATAGGGAGTCTCGTCCTATATTTGTATGTATTTATAACGTTTTTCATTCGACTCAGGTACCACTCGCTATATAATCTCATGTATATACTTGGGTTAGTGTATGTATACTATGTATATGCATGATATTTATACTGCGCAATCAAAACTCTCTTTTTAAGCCAGATTTGAATTTATACGTACTTTGAAGTCTGAAGGAATAGCAAATATTGAATTGGCTTCGCGTCGTATTTATTTTTTAGAAATGAAAATTTTCAAATGGATACAAATGCGTATCTCGTCTGCGCGCAATTTTTATACGTACTAATATCGAATCTCGTAATACGTATAAGGAGGGTATAACTGTGCTAAGAATCTTGTAAATCCTTTAAAAGTTCTGCTTTCAACTCATAACTCTTGTAATGATGCTTTTTCGTTTTTCCAACTTTAGAGTTTTTTGCAAACTAAAGGTAATCGTTGTTTCCAAGAGTATACGATTGTTTTTAATTTTTTATGATATTGAAATTCTTTTTCTTTTTCAATTTTTTAATCATTTTCTAAATTTTAGGGATTTTCAACTCGATTTTAATTTTTTCAAAAATCAAATTTTATCAAATTTTAAATTCAATTTCATTTCAGTCATTTTTAATTTTTGATTTGTATAAATTTTTGTTTTTTCAAATCATTTTTTCGTTTTTCCTGAATTTTGTTCGATTTTCGTAGTTTTGATTCCGCATTCGTTTTTTCCAATTTTCGAGTTTTTCTCCAAAAATATTCAATTTCTCTTCGTTTTGAAGTGGATTTCAATGTTTTTTTTTCACTCGAGTCACAAAAAATTTTCATTGGTTAAATCCAATTTTGCAATTTTATGGAATTTCCAGAAAATAAAAATTTTCTCAAAATTGATGAATTTAAAAATCTTGAAAAATTCGTCAGAGGAGAATTTTGCATTGATTTTTAGGGTAATTTTTTTCATTGGTTAAATGCAATTTGACAATTTTTCTGAATTTACTGAAATTAAAAATTTCCACAAAATTGATGGTTTTAAAAATCTTGAAAAATTCGTCAGAGGAGGGTAGCTTTTTTCATTGGTTAAATGCAATTTGGCAATTTTTCTGAATTTACTGAAAATAAACAAAATTGATGATTTTAAAAATCTTGAAAAATTCGTCAGATGAGGATTTTGCATTGATTTTTAGAGTTGCTCTTTTCATTGGTTAATGCAATTTGTCAATTTTTCTGAATTACTGTAAAAATTTTCTCAAAATTGGTGATTTTAAAAATCTAGAAAAATTCGTCAGAAGAGGATTTTGCTATATAATACTGGAAACTCAGTGCTTTTGATTGGAAGTGGCTAAATCCACAATAAGTAATCACATTGTAAGGGCGATGTCGTTCTTTTTTATTCATCTTCTTTATTTTTGTACAAGTTTTTTTTTTCAAAGTTCAACCAAATTTTTTTCAAGTTTTCCTCTGAAAACTTTGGTGTTTTATTTAAAACGAATCTATTCTATCACAAAATACTCAAAAATATGTTTTTCATTTTGGGTAGGATGCAAGAATGCTGTATTTATATTTTTTTTATGTTTTAACTTTTAATTTTTTATTAATTTTTTTTTTCAACAAGTGAGTATTAAGTAGTTAATGTATTGTAGTTGAGTACTTACTCAATTTTGAAATTTGAAAAAATTCAAATTTTAGTGAATTTGAAGAAAAAAAAATTGAAAATATGTTTTGAAGGACCAAGGACATGAAGGAAAATTGGAATTTACTGGAAAAAATTTAAAAATTACTCAATTAGAAGAAAAATTTTGATAAAAATTATTGGAAAAATTCGAATGAGAAGTTAAGTTGCCAGTTGGGAAATGAAATAGGAATATTTTGATGACAAATTTCATTTGAAAACAAATTCCAAATTGACAATTTTATTGGAAAATTGGGAGGGGTGATGAACAAGAACAATTATTTTCTTGAAAAAAAATAAATAAAAAAGGTCGGGAAAAATTTAGATAGAAACCTCAAAAATAAACTTGATAAAAAATTTACTTGAAAAAAATTTCGAAAAAAAAATTTGAAAAGTATGGTAGAGATTTCGAAGCATTTCGATGAGAAAATTTGATGAAAAATCTTTAAAAATCTAAATGAAAATTTAAAAATAAATTTAATTAGGTAACAATATTCATTTAAAAGTTTTTTAAAAATAAAGTGTAAAAATTATTGGCAAGTTTGAATGAAGAAATTGGAAAATTAAAAATAAAGTTTCAACTTTTAAACGACAAATAGAAAAAAATTGATGAAAAATTTGAGGAAAAATAGGAATAAATAATTAAGTATTTGATGAATGATGATTAATTTCTTCAAGAATTTCTTTTCAAAAATCGAATGAAAATTGAAAATGAAAAAAAAAATGAAAAATTTGAAGAATAGAAAACTTGGAAAATTTTTAAATATTTTATTAAATTAAACTTAGGTAGTGGAAAAATCTCGATGAAAATTTTGTGAAAATCAATTTCGATGAAATCCACCTTGCAATGACGACAAACGCGACCACGACAACGATTATTCAAAAAGTTCAAACAAGAATATGAGATGAATCACGATGAATTCTCGTTCGTTCATTTTCGTGATTACTTGTTGTGGATTTAGTCACTCCCCTTTTGATTTGACTCCCAAGAAGAGCGCTCTCTAAGCGGCTCGGCATGAAACTAATTTCAGGTTTTCGACTAATCGTCGCGTGATTCGCCCTCTGATTGGTCGAAGACATGACGATCGGTCGAAAGTCTGAGAATAGTTTCATGCCGAGCCGCTAAAAGAGCGCTTTTGTTGGGGTCACTTGTCCCCATTGGAGTTTCCAGTATTATTGATTTTGCATTGATTTTCAGGGTAGCTTTTTTCATTGGTTAGCAACTGTTTGAGTTGAAAATTTAATTTTGTTTTCAATAATTACGCGAGCACCTTCGAGGCTTCGACCTTTGAGATCAGTTGTCATAATTATTAACTAATTATATTATTTTGCTGATTTCCTATCCATACAAACTCATCGAAATACGAATTGAATATTAAAAAAATTGAATTTCTCGTTTATTTCCCTTGGTTCGTAAAAGTTCTATTTTATTATAAAGTGGAAAAATGTTGTCACTTGTTATTGAAATTTCATTTTTGATATTTTTAAAAAAATTTTTGGTACGTTTCTCAAAAATTCACTTCCTCCTATTTTTCAATGGATTTTTTGTTATATTTCCGAGAATTTTTTCAAAATCTCAACGGTGCTGAAAAAAATGTAGAAAACTTGCAGAAATGTTAGAAATGAACCGTGAATTTTTTCCCCTGGAAAATTGTGAAATGTTGAGACATAAATTTCAGAAGAAATTTTGGTGAATTTTGAAAACGTTTATTTTAAAAATTTTGCAATAGAGTATGAATTGTCGAATCTAATTTTTTCATAAAAAAGAATGGTATCCTTTTTTTTTTTTTTTTTTTTTTTTGAATGTACCTAGGTAAACAAAATGATTATAGATGGACTCGAAATTTTTTTCTAATTTTTTAAAATGTACGTAATTTAATTCAATTTAATTTTCTATTTACTATAATAATTTTTCAAAAAAACATACCGTAACGTGGGGTTACATTGGCCCAAGGAGGTATCTTTGGCCCACCGTGAAAATTCGATTTTTAGATCAGTTGTCACAATTGCGTGATTTCTACGACTGGGCCAAAGTTACCCCATCTTACGGTACTCACTTATTCTTTGACCCTTTGAAAAAAATGGAAAAAATTTTCTTCATTGAATTTGCATTTTATCCTAGAATTTTTTTTTTTTTTTTTTGTTTGTTTGGTGATAGGATTAATTTACTGAATTTATTATTGTCATAGGTATTCAATTAATTTTGTACTTTTCTCTGTTTTCAGGTAAGATTTTTGGAAGTTTTGCTATTCATCGATGCTGTATTTGTACGATTTGAATGTTTTGAAAATATTTCATTTTATCGTAAGTAATGTTCAAATACACCTGATTTAATTACTTGGATCTCACGATCAAACTAAATATTTAATATTGAATGTGGATACATTCGAATTAAATAGCTCGTCATTACATTTTGACAACCCTCCCCCTTTCCATTTTAAACAAGGGGGAAATTGCTCAAAATTTCTACCAAAATAATAGACCAAAGAAAAGCAACAAAAAAAAAAATAGATATATTTTTTCATATTGTTGCTGATTAATTTTTATTTCTACGGTATATTTGAATTTTTTCAGTTGTCAAATTTTTATCTAAGTTCTATTCGTTAATTTTTTTTTATTCGAAAATTGAACTCTTGAAAATTTCAAAAATGTTTAAAATACGAAAAGTCTTTTTGAAGTGAAATCTTTCTTCTGCAACAATTTGTGATTAAATTTTTCAAAAATCAAACGTGAATCGAAATTTTTATGAAATTCTCATTATTTTACCTACTGCTTGTTGAGGAAGGTAGAAGAAGAAGTCGATGAACTCCCCCCCCCCCAAAAAAAAAAAATCCGTGCATCTTGCACAAAATGTTTCGAAAGTCCTACCTACTTGCACTGCTTTTTATTGAGTAGATTTTATTATTAAATTCTGTATTTTTTCTAAACTTTTTTTCTCCTCAATTTCTTATCAACTAAACTCCTCGTTGTAGCTTAGAATAGGTGTACAATTTGAAGTAACTCTAAATTTCATCTCTCACCGGTATACGCGCCCCAAGTCAACTCGTACACTGGTCGATTAAAGCACCCCCCCCCCCCCACATACAGGTCTGCACGTCGTGGTGACGTTCTTTCTCCAGCTCACGTACGCGTACGCTGCGATTTCGCGATTACGTTGCCTTATACTGCCGTGTATTTCTCTCGAAAGCTCGGCGACGTAATTAACTGCGTCCGCTTTTGTACGTAAAATCTCGAATGTGTAGGTCTTTGTAGAGGCAGCGGCGGCGCGGCGGCGGTCCCGCCGATAGGTAAAAGGCTTCGGTGCGGCATGGCCGCCGCAACAAACATCATAAATTAGCCGCCTTCCTACATTGTATTATAATAAGCGGCTACGTTAAAAATCCATTAATAAAACGCCTTAGCACGAACACCGCATAGAGCCGGAGCTCTATCTCCCCTCCAGTCTCCGTTTTTGTTCTCATATCACATCGTATATGTTTGTGGTGCCCATACCCACCCACAACTGGCATTTTATACTCTTACGTTAGTCTGATATACGCAAATTCGTTACAATACGTTATAATACGAGATGAAGGATGAGGTGCGGGGCTTATCTTTCTGCAATCTTACGCTATAGTACGTACTATCTGCAAATATACAGTCGAGAACTGCCTGTGCCTAGTCCCTTTCGCGGTGACGGCGTTTATGTAATACCTGTACCGAATTTCTTATCAATTCGCAACCATTCTGATCCAAATCCCCAACGAATACGTGTTTTCGTGAAATAACACCAGAAATATCGAGATAGGCGAATACAACATTCTACAGAATATCTACCTAGGACCTACTTATTGTCGGTGGTAAATTTTTTTAAAAATTTCAAAGTCTTAGGTATTGGATTGTTTTGAATAAAATTTGTCAAATTTTGATGTCTGATCATGATTTTTTTTTTGAACGACCACATTGTGTAAAATTTGATATTTTGAAAGCATAGAAAATATTTTCCCTTTAAAAATTCATTTTGAAAAAAAAATATCTTCGCGAAAAATTTTGTTGAAAAAAAAATTCCCTTCGAAAAATTCTCCATAAAAATTCCTTGCGATAATTGAAGAATATTATCAAAAAAAAATCCCATGAAAAAGCTCATTGCAGAACATAATTATTTTCAATGAAAAAAAAATGAGAAAAAAAAAAAATACACCAAAAAAATCTCCACATTTCTTCGAAGATTTTTTTTTTTTATAAACAAAAATATAAGTACTCGTACATTTCATGAAAAATTTATTCTTAAATTATTTTTCGAATAAATCGCTCATTTTTATTCAATTTTTTTTTTTTGAATTTTCATTTTGAATATTTTTGAAAATTTTTCCAGAAATATTGAAAAATTAATTTTGAAAATTTTTTCGAAAATTTCACCTTTGTGTTTTAAATTTTTGTTGAAAATTGCATTTTTAAAATCATGGAAAAAATTCTCGACTCTTTCAAAAAAATTCTTTCATAAAAAATTTCTACTTGAAAAAGTTCATTCCAAAAATCTAATTGTAGAATAAAATTATTTTTTTGGAAAAAAATTGTGAGATGATTTTTTTTTTTAATTTTCTGAAAAAAATCTCCAATCTTCTCTACATTACAATCTGGTTTCTTGGGAATTCGTTTACTCCAATTGAGCTTAAATTTAGTTTACCAAAAGAGCATTTCACCCATCCTCAGAACCAAATTTTGAGCTTTCAAAGGTGATTTTTCAATTTTTCGCCAATTTTCAAAAATAGCAAAAATAGTCTATTGATAAATCAATTTTTTCTTGCAATCATAATTCGCTTTCCCTGCCTTTTGGCTGTGGCATTTTTGTCACTACTTCCCTTGAAAAGGAAAATTTTTACAAAAGGTGTACGATGCTTATGTGTGCGGTTTTCTTCGTCTAACTACATGGACGTTCGAATGTAAGTAATATAATAATATGAAAACCTGTTAAATAAGTTCGGACGAATTTAAGAAGGAAAATACACACACTTTTGAAAATACCCTTTTCTTGAGAATCCGAGAAAGGTGAACGAATAAGTGAAACGGACAAACGGACGTTTTACAAGAACGGGAAATAAAGCGATAGCAGGGTAATTTCTTCGGACACGGGGCTCTTATTTTTTTCCCTTCTCCTTTCCGAACGAAACTTTATTCTTTTTTCGCCCTTTTCTTCTTCTCTTTTTTTCCAACATGTATGTATTATCTAGGAACATGGTGAGGACTAAAATGACTACGAAAATTTTACTCAACATTCACTGTTTAAAGGAGAAATTGCGCTGGAATAAAACGTATACGATGAATTGGATGAATGGCGAGCTACGAGTCTATAGAATGCGATATATTCTCCTCGAATTGTTTCCTTTTGGCCACTAAAACTTGTGTTTTATTTTTTCGTTAAAACTAAACGGCTTGGTCGGTTTTCAAAGCGTTTGTTTCCAAATGGTGGTACATGTGCCTTTTAAGGGGTTCGCGAAGATTTCTCAGGAGGTACGTCACTACAATGGCAGCTTAATGCTAACTACATACCACTTAAAATTTATTCAGAAAATGCATAGGTATCTTTTTAAATCAAAATTATAATTTATTTGAAAATTTTCCACCTCGCTTCGCTTGGGCAGCAATCACTCCCAAGTTTTTTGGATTTTTTTTCTTTGGATGATTTTTTTTTTGAATGAAAAATATTTGAATTTTCTTGAAGGGAAATTTTGTTTTCACTTCTTTAGGGAAAAACTACTATTTTTTATTGAAAAAAAATTTCTGGAAGTTTCTGGAGTAAAAATATTGAAATCCTTTTTCAGAAAAATATTTCGGTTTTTTTATGTACCTAGATTGAAAAAAATTTTTGGCAGTAAAACTATTTTTTATTAAAAAAAATCATTTTGGGGGCGGGGAGATTTCTCAATTTTTTCGGAGTGAAAAGTGCAATTTTTTTCACTTTCAGCAAAATTCAAAAAATGTCTATTTTAATTTTAACAATTTGCAAAGGCTACCATTTGCTCTCATGCAAAATCCTGGCCTTAGAAAAAGATCGAAATTTTTCCTTTTCAGTAAAACTCAAAAAATTCAATTTTTTTCACTTCCCGCAAAATTCAAAAAATGCCTATTTTAATTTTATCAATTTGCAAAGGCTACAATTTGCTCCCATGCAAAATCCTGGCCTTAGAAAAAGATCGAAATTTTTCTTTTTCCGTAAATATCAAAAAATACGAATTTCTTATTTTCAGCGAAATTCAAAAAATGCCAATCTTAATTTTATCAATTTGCAAAGGCTACCATTTGCTCCCATGCAAAATCCTGGCCTTAGAAAAGATCAAAATTATTCTTTTTCAGCAAATTTCAAAAAATGTCAATTTTAATTTTATCAATTTGCGAAGGCTACCATTTGCTCGTATGCAAAATCCTGGCCTTAGAAAAAGATCGAAATTATTATAGAAAAAGATCGAAATTATTATTTTTCAGGGAAATTCAAAAAATGCAAATTTTTTCATTTTCAGCAAAACTCAAAAAATGCAAATTTTAATTTTATCAATTTGCAAAGGCTACAATTTGCTCCCATGCAAAATCCTGGCCTTAGAAAAAGATCGAAATTTTTCTTTTTCCGTAAATATCAAAAAATACGAATTTCTTATTTTCAGCGAAATTCAAAAAATGCCAATCTTAATTTTATCAATTTGCAAAGGCTACCATTTGCTCCCATGCAAAATCCTGGCCTTAAAAAAAGATCGAAATTTTTCTTTTTCAGTAAAATTCAAAAAATGTCAGTTTTAATTTTATCAATTTGCAAAGGTTACCATTTGCCCCCATGCAAAATCCTGGCCTTAGAAAAAGATAGAAAATTTTCTCTTTCAGGAAAACTCAAAAAATGTCATTTTTTCATTTTCAGCAAAATTCAAAAAAATGCCTATTTTAATTTTATATCAATTTGCAAAGGCTACCATTTGCTCCCATGCAAAATCCTAGCCTTAGAAAAAGAACGAAATTTTTCTAAAATTATTGCAACATCTTACATTGAAGAATACTTTTAATTTTTTGAAAAAAATTCTCATTTTTTTCAAATTAGAAAAATCTATTTTTTTTGAAGTAAAAGTTTTTCTTATTTTTTTAGGAAAAAAAATTTCTTGATTTTTTTTTTTGATTTTTTTTCAATTATTTTTCTAGCATGAAATTTCTCGTTTTTTGGTAGTGATTTTTTTTTATAAAAAGATTTAATTTTTCTGATAAAGAAATTTCTCAATTTTTCAGGCGTTATAATTTTTGTATTTCTCGTAAAAAATGTGCTTTTTTGGATGTTTAAAATAATTTCATGCAAAAAAGGTGATTTTTTTATCCCAAATAATTTTATTCTGAATTTTTTTTTTTCATTTTAGTGATTTTTAATAAGAAAAAAATTGTATGCAGAATTTTTTAAGATTTAAAAAAATACATACCTATATAAGTAAGTAATAATTTTTTGATAATTAAAAAAAAAATTTATGAAATTATTTCCGCAAAAAAAAAAATCAACTTCAATAAGTTCAATGAATTTTTATTATACTGAAAATATTAAATTTCTCGAGTACATAGGTAAAAGCCTCCAAAATTTTTGATCAAATTAAGTATTTGTGTCCAAAAATAGCAAAATTGATTTTTTTAAATAGTTATAAAAATATAATAAGTATTTATATTTTTTATTCGATTCTAAATAATTAATCATTAAATATTACTTCAGTTTGCAACCGGTTGCCTAATATTTTTTGAAAATTATCAACGTAATACTTATGGAATGAAATGAATGATGTAGGTGCGTTTCCTTTTAAGGTATTTTCAAAGGTCGCCGTTGTCGCAACATGCAAATGCAAAAGAAAAAAAAAAGAAAAGGGAAAAGCATGTGGCGTATGGCGTGCCAAGGTGCGCTCGATTAGAACCTCGTAATACGTAATTATCGTCGACTGTTGAGCTTTGTAATAAGTACACTTCGTTAGGGTAATTCGGTCGTGGTTTTTTTGGTCTTTCCTTTTCGACTTAATTATTCGACCTCCTCGGCGAGTTTCACCTCGTTTCGATTGTTACGAAGAGTTGGTCTTTTTGGTTCGAATATAAACGACTGTATAGGTATTAGGTAATTTGGTATAAGGCACATCTAGTACGTACGTATTATTTTGTCTGGTCTGCTCCATTCTCTCATCTTCGAACGATTGATTGATTGATAAAAAATTAAAAACGAGGTAAAAACAGAGTAGTTTTTTGTACTAGTTTCAGAGATTACGTATTCTTTTTATATTGTAACAGTGGATTTCTCCACACGTATTATCCTCGTTGCAAATCTCTAGTCGATTGTTTGTGTGCGAGTATATGTTTCTTCCTTTTTTTTCTTCTTTTTTTTTTGTCTAACGAGTTTTTGAAAACTTTCTTTCTTTCGGAGGTTTTACTTTTTCCCTTTGCTTTGTTACTGGTGTCGTAAAAATTTCGTAATGTACAATAAAAATGTCGGAATACGGAATCGTTATGAATAGATAGTCCGAAGTTGAGATTTTTACGAGACTTTTTCGTGACTTTGTTCGTTTCCGCCGAGTTGGCTTATTTATTCGGCGGGGTTTCCTTATATATATTTTTTTCCTACTTCAGTTTTGAAACGAGAGCAGACGAGGGGAGTATGTCGTGCACCTGCTTATTATTGTAACATGTGCGGCCAAAATGGCGCAGGTACTTGATCGCGAGTGTAATGAAAATTGCAGGTTGATGTTTCGTTAAACTACTCGAATGCGATCAAAATTGGAAAAATAATCGCCGGTGGTATTTTCACTTTACTCGTAAGTGTAAATTCGTATTCAAACGAGGCGGTCTGTTTTTGGCGTGTTTGTGTGTCTGGTTGCATATGTATACGAGTATAGGTACTCAGGCTCGAGCCAAAATAAATAAATATAGTAACACCTGTAAATGATGTGTAGTCGTAAATGTTTGCAAGAAGCCTTCTGTAGAAGTGAAAAAGTATAAAAAAATCAGCATTCGGTGTCTTAAGAGTACTCTGGAGTTTTTATGTTTTATTTTTCGAGCAAGGGAATTATTTAAAAATTATTTTACTGTATCTGTGCCACTTCCTTAGTATATATTTTTTAGAATTTCGTTGTTGAGATTTTTTCATATTTTTAAAATTTAGCTTTTCTAAAATTATTTAAAAATTTTTTTGCTTAATTAAAATAGGTTAAAGTATAGATAGAATTTATGAAATTTTCAAAATGATTAAATTTACAAACAGGGTCTTGGCCAAATTTTTCATTTTTGGTTTTTGGCACATCTCGGTATTTTGAAAATTTTGAATTAGCCAAGCTATTTCTTCTTTGGCCCTAGGTCATACATCAGAATTTCGAATTTTCAATTTTTGCTATAACCTTATGTAGGTACCTACATTCTCACTTTTTCCATACATTTTGGAATTTTTAAAATTCTAAATTAGTCGAGGTTTCCCCTCAAAATCTAGGTTGCATTTCAGAATCATCAATTTTTCAATTTTTGGTACAACTCAATTTTTATTCTTGGTTTTTGGCACATTTCAGTGTTTTTAAATTTTTGAAGTAGACAATGCCTCTAATAATCAGGATCTTGGTCGAATTTCAGAATATTCGAATTTTAGCATTCACCCAAATCTGAAAGTTATATCTATTTTTGGAAATTCTTCATTGCCATAGTCGAAATTGATTTTTTGATTTGAGAAAAAAATTGTAAAATGTAATTTTGATTTTATGAACTGTTTTTTTTATTAAATTAATTTAAATATTTTACTTATTATAATTTTTTTTAAATATGATTTTTAATTTTTTTTTTGTTCAAGAAAACTTGCCTTTAACAATTTTTTGAAATTTTTTCATCGTGATTTTTTTTGTTTCCAAATAATTATGGAAAAGAGTGAATTATTCTTGAAAAATCAATTTTTAAAATTATTTGCGTTAAGTAGGGTTTCTCGAGTAATTATTTCAAAAAAATTATCAATATAGTGAAAATTTGAATTTATTGGCCGAAATAAATTTTTTCAATCAATCTCCATTCAATTCAACCAATTTTGGGCACTTTTTTCAGTTCTGGAAGTTTTGACCATTTTTACAATTTTTTCAACCCTACAACTGTAGGGTTTTTCGAATAATTATTTCGAAAAAAAATTATCAATTTTGTGAAAGTTTTAATTTGTTGACCATAATTAATTTTTTCCTATCTATCTTTATTCAGTTCAACCAATTTTGGGTAATTTTTTTCAATTCCAGAAGTTTTGGCAATTTTTACAATTTTTTCAACCCTTCAACTGTAAGGTTTTTCGAGTAATTATTTCGAAAAAAAATTATCAATTTTGTAAAAGTTGGAATTTATTGGCTTAAAAAATGTTTTCCTATTAATCTTTATTCAATTCAACCAAATTTGGACAATTTTTTTTCAATTCTAGAAGTTTTGGCAATTTTATCATTTTTTTCAACCGTACAAATTACTTAGTAAATTTTTTTTATTCGAGTTTTTCAAGAAAATCGTCTATCGATTAATTTTCCTATCTTTTTCGATGATGGAAATAATTTGAACCATCATCTTCATTCCGATGTGAAGGTTGGCTCTTTTCGAGGTGCGAATTTTTTCGAAGCAACTTTCTCTCGCTTTAAATGCCTGCATTACAAGTCTCGTGGGTATAGTTTTATAAAGTAATTTATTTTCAAAACGATCGCGGTTATCGTAATCGTCACCGAGGTACCTTTTTTTCTCAATTCAAATGCTACAAAATAACCAACTAGGACGATACAATGAGTAGGAAAAAAAGCTGACACATGCGGTATTTTTCGAAGCGAAATGCTTTCTTTTTCGGTAAAATGTAATTTAAAAATGAGTGTACAGCAACAGTGTGCCCTTTTCGACCTTTGATGTTTTAAGAGGAAATGTCCAGCTACGTCAGTTTTTTACAAATTGTCTCATTTTAGACATGTCAAGTGTTCGTGCTGTCATTTAAGATCACTTCGCACGTGAAAAATATTAAAATCTTCGGAGCGTATCTTTTTTTTTTAATTAAAAAAATAAAATAAAATGCCCAAAAAGTAGAGACGTTTGCGTTATGGGAAAATTTTAGTATTTTAATTTAGTAGCAGCAGTGTCAAGTGTGGCATGCGGCGGCATAGGCAGCATTTTAGCTAAGGTAAATGTACGAAGGGTGAAGATGGCAGGGGCTGCGATAGGATGATGGGAAGCCTGTTCGAGTATGTAAATATGGAGAAAAGTTGTAAGCCGAGCTGCACGGCATTACAGCGTATTACCGAAGCATTAAATTTCCGCTAAATAAATAACCATTACTAAATTTCATTTTCGCGTAAAAATCTTTAATTTAATTGCAAGTCGACGCGAGCTCGGCGAGCTCGGCCGCCAAATTAAAGCTCTTCGTTATATTTAAATTTTCATTAAATTTTGCCTATTCAAAAAGCCAGCTCGCCTTCTTGCGGGCAAGTTCGAAGTTTTCGCGAATTTTACTATATTTTTTTAACTCTCCAGTGTCGAGTTTTCAGGGGTTTGGTGATAGTTTTGTGGTGGCAGATAATAAGCAAATCAAGAATTTCAGGCTCACGTTAGAATGGGAGGTTAGTTAGAGAGCTTCAATTTAGTAGGTACAATGTACTTGTACGTGTGTATAATAATTACATATTCGTTTTCGCACTCCTGTTCTTCTCAAAACTTCTCTTACGTACTTATAGGCAAGTCCAAATTTTTTTTTTCTCATTTTAACGACGCGACGCTCGTAAATTTTACGTCGAACAAATTGTCATCGGACGGAAATAAAAAGATTACGAACATCGAAAGGCTTTTAGTACATCACGCGGGACTCGCATCGCAGTCGCGACAAGTAATTTTTATCGCCCTTGAGATACTCTCGCTGAGTTGGCGAGATAATTTCATCGAGCATTGGGTGGGCTAAATTCTATTTGTGGTCCTTTGCCAAAGTCCGAGATGGAAAATCATCTATATTTGGTCCCAGTGTTTCTCTGGCAGGCTCGGAGATTACTGTAAGGCCCAATTCAGATGATTTTAAATCGCTTAAAAACTTTTTAAAAAAATTAACAAAAAACCGCTTGAAATTTTTTAATTGATGAAAAAAACAAAGCAAAAATCCAGTCAATTTTTTCTTGAAACAAATTTTACAAAAAACCCTCCAAAACATTTTTTGAATGGAAATTGAAACTGTACCTACATATTTGATTTTTTTTTTTAATTTTTAGATCTTAAAATATATATATATATATTTTTTTTAATATTTTTTGAGAGGAAATATAAATTTTAAAATTTTTCTGAAAAATTTTAAATATTATATAAAAATTTTTCCTTTAACTGATCTTCAACTTTTTTTTTTTGAAATGAAATAATTATATCAAAATTTTGCTGAAAAACTTCAAAACCCCTTCAAAATAATATGTTTAAAATTATCTCACAAAAAAAATCCCAAACATTTTTTTTTCGTTCAAAATTTTTCTGCAAAAAAATTATTGGTTAGGTATATTGAAATTCAGTTACTGAAATTTCACAAATTATTCGAAATTTTTTTGAGAGGTGTAGAATTTCAGAATTCTTTTATTTCAAGAAAATTTCAAAATAAGAAAGCATATTAATTATTTTATGTTTTTATTTTAAATTGAGTTTTGGACTATTTTTTGTAATTTTTTTCAAAATTTATTTCTAACAGAATTTTTTGATTTTTTCTTCAAGAAAATTTCAAAATACTTTTGTTTTCTTTTTCTAAAGACGATTTTTGTGGGATTGGAAGGGAGCAGTGACAGTAACATACAACATTGTTTAGTAAAACTCCCACTTCTTGAAAATTTGAATCACTGTGAAATAAAATTTACGAAAAAATTTTTATTGCATTTTCTAAAAGAAAATTTCACGAAATTGAAAAAAATGAGGTTCCTAAAAATGAAGATAAGGATGAAAAATCGCCGTTAATGACCTTTTTGGGTGATAACATGTATGTTAAAACAATTTTATTCAAATTTTTTTTTTTTAATTTTTATGCTTTTTTTCAATTTTTTTAAAAAATGTAAAAAATGTCGTTTTTCCACGTCCCATGAAAACGGGGGTAAATATGATAATTGATCAATCATCGAAAAAGGCCTTGTCTTATAGAAATACCATCTCTATGACCATTTTGCCAGAAATTTAAAAAAAAATTCAAAATGTTCAATTTTTTTGATTTTTTTGATTTTTACAAATGGGGGGGGGGGGGAGGGCTGAGCGCCGGCCTAAAATTCAGAGAAAATAGGGAATTATTTTCTACCAATATGTCACCAATTGACGCCCGGTCCCGACAACATTTCCAAAATTCGAAAAATAAGGGCCACCCTAACCTACATAAATATTATATTTCAAATTTTTTTTTGAGACAATTTTAAATCTTATAATTTCTTTTCAAATTGAAAAAAAATTGTCTAAAAAAATATTTGTTGAGAGAAAATATGTACCTACCAGAGCGTAGCGCGATGCCGCTCTCTGAGCGCGAGACATCGTACTCGCTTCGCATTTTTGCGAGTACGATGTTAAAAAGCGAGTAAAAGTATCGCTCCCTGCGATGCCGATACCTGCGAGTATGGCATCGCGCCTAGTACCGCGAGTATGGCGAGTACAGTATTAGAGCACTATTCTACGCGTTGCGTTTAAGGTAATAACTTGAGATTGAGACAAGTTAGAGATTTCGTTGTTAGCTCATGTGAAAGAGGATAAGATTTCACACATTCGCCTCGCTTACACTACATATCTACGATCATTAGTTTTTTTGATATTTTAATGTAAAGAAAAATAAAGTTGACATTAAAATAACGGAAAAACTATAAGTCCTAAATAGGTGGTGTAAGCGAGGCGAATGCGTAAAATTTTATCCTCTTTCGAATGAGCCAACAACGAAATCTCTAACTTGACTCAATCTCAAGTTATTACCGAGTTAAAATATAAAATCATGCGTAAATGAACTAGTTCGATCTGTCATTCGGTTTCCTACGGCTCGGCTACGTAAGTACCTACGAGTAAGTAACGGGTTGACGCGTCGCGTCGTGACGTGATCAAGTCATTTATTTCTTTTTAATGTCATAAAAATTTTTTAATTTATCTAAATTCTCTACTCTGAGATTTTTAAACTTTTTAAATTACAAAAGTACATTTTTTTCCATTTTGTAATTTGCTATATTTTAAAATTATTCGTCAATTTTTCCTCTTCTTACAAAATTTTAATTTATTCATATCTTTTAGTTTTGCTGAATTTTTTCAACCTGAATTCTTCTCTTTTTCTCATGATTTTTTTTATGATTTACTATTCTTTCAATGTCTTCAGAAGACCAAAATTGTAATTTTTTTTTTTCAATTTATAAGTATTTTTTGAATAATTTATTTGTACAATAGTAAAAGTAATTTTAAAAATTCATTTAAATATGAATGTTTATCTTATAAAAAATGAAAATTTGAAGAAATAAATATTTTTCAGGGTTAACACTTTTAATGAATCCAAAATTTTGAAATAAGGGCCACCCTAATATTTGTGTTGTAAGAATACATTTTTTGTTCCTTTTTATTATTGTATACATGTTATACCTTGTTTTTTCACGAATAAATTTTTTCCGTTTTCTAGTAAATTTTCATTTCAAACGGTTTTTCTGGACGTCAATTCGACAAATACTTTTGAAAAAAAATTCAAGGCTGAAATTTGCAATTAAATTTTTGGAATTTTTCATAATTGATATTACAATTTTTCGCAAATAAGTTTTTAAAGTGTTTTGCAACATTTTTATTTTGAATTTATCCATTTTTTTAATGCTCAAATTACCAATTATTTTTATGAAATACGTGTTTTAAAAATTTTTTAATGGAAGAATTGCTAATAATTTGAATTTTTACAAAATTGATGTTTACAACTTTTCGTGAAGAAAATTTCGACAACGCATGGAAAATTTCAATAGGATTTTTAGATTTTTTCAAACTTCATTTTTGGTCACTTAATTCAAAATTAAAACATTTACTTTCACATAATATATTCGAATACAGGTACTTCTACCTATCAGTAATTATTTTCGGACAAAGGATTTTGAAAAAAGTATTAGAGAAATGAAATATTGAATGAAAATGCGAGTATGGCATCGCGCCAGTACCGACGAGTATGGCGAGTACAGTATTAGAGCACTATTCTACGCGTTGCGTTTAAGGTAATAACTTGAGATTGAGACAAGTTAGAGATTTCGTTGTTAGCTCATGTGAAAGAGGATAAGATTTCACACATTCGCCTCGCTTACACTACATATCTACGATCATTAGTTTTTTTGATATTTTAATGTAAAGAAAAATAAAGTTGACATTAAAATAACGGAAAAACTATAAGTCCTAGATAGGTGGTGTAAGCGAGGCGAATGCGTAAAATTTTATCCACTTTCGAATGAGCCAACAACGAAATCTCTAACTTGACTCAGTCTCAAGTTATTGCCGAGTTAAAATATAAAATCATGCGTAAATGAACAGTATAGCCTTTACGTAGCGCGAGTACGAATGCGAGACTCGCGCGTAACATCGCTACTCGCCCCCCACTATTCGGCATCGCAGGCATCGCGCGATGCCTCGTCAGAGCGAGTACGAGTATACTCGCTTCGCGTTTGACGCGAAGCGAGTAGCGATGCCAAATGTTGGCATCGCGCTATGCTCTGGTACCTACCTATCTCAAAATTTTCCTGAAAAACTTCACCCCCGCCCCCTCCCCCAAAATCAAAATAATATGTTTAATTATCTCACAAAAAATTCCAACATTTTTTTCATTCAAAATTTTTCTGCAAAAAAATTACCCATAGTGAGAAAAAAAATTATTTGAGCAATTTTTTCAAAGAAATTCAATTTAGGGAAATTTGAAATTCACCATGGCAAAAATGATTTTTTTTTTCAAAAATGGGAATAATTGAAAAATTTAAAAAATTGTTGTCAGAACCTCTCAGAATGGACCGGAATAGTGAGAAAAAAAATTATTTGAGCAATTTTTTCAATGAAATTCAATTTTTGAAAAATTTGAAATTCACCATGGCAAAAATGATTTTTTTCAAAAATGGGAACAATTGAAAAATTCAAAAAATTTTCGTCAAAACCTCTCAGAATGGACCCGAATAATGACAAAAAAATTCATTCGAGCAACTTTTTCAAAGAAATTCAATTTTGAGAAAATTTGAAATTCACCATGGAATAAGAACCGGCGAAATTTTTCAAGATTTTTGTGGAATCAGTTTTTAAAATTTTAAAAATTCCTCAAAATCTCCAGAATTTTAAAATTTTTGAAATTTTTTATTTTTCAAAATACTTATTACTAAAAATCGTCAAATTTAGCTCAGTTTCCAAAATTCTGCCAAATTTTTGAAACGTGTGTTTGTAAATTAAAATTTTGGAAGTTTGTCACATTTTGGTAAAAATTTAGTATTAAGTAGGTACATACATATTTTCGTAGATAATTTCTGGTTTTTAATGAAATCTTCAAAATTTGGTAATTTTTGAATTTCTATAAACTTTAAAAATTCGATCCATTATTAAAAGTTGATCAATTTTTACGATTTTAAAAATTGAATTTTTCTTTTTGATATTGGTTTACTTGGTAAATCTTTTTAAAAAAATTTCACTGTGTAAAAATCGTGTTGAAGATCTTGCTAAAGTTCCCCTATTTAACAAAATCCAAATTCGTTTTTTGGAGGTTTTTGGAGAATTATTGGTGTATTTTTCTTGAAAATTTTTTCTTTCACAAATAAATTTGTGAATTTTTTCGAAAAATTGATCTTGACCTATGCTCGAAAAATATCAAAATTAATCATTTTCAAGAAATAGACAAAAATGGTATATTTTTAGGAGTCTTGAGGGACTTTATAGTTACAGTGGTAGGCAATTTGTTGTAAGATTTGATACTTATATGTTTGGGCACTTAGGCAGATTCAAATTTTGGTTAGATGAACCATTATTTGGCAGACTGTTATATTACCTTAAATTACACGATCATCGACTCGAGGCTTCTGAGGTGGTTTAATTATCACGATATTTCGAGGAAATTCCTCAGCCATTTGTATCGACTTGCAAAGCTCATCTGGGTATACAAGTAATTCAATTTTTTGTAAATTCTTTGTACGTAAAGGTCACGCAGGTTGCACAACAATATACCTCGATATAACGTGCAACTACATTCTTCTTCTTCTTCCTAGAATAGTATTTCTCTCGAGAGATTACACGAGTTGAAATACACTATCAATTGTCGTGGCTTTTCTTACACCCACTATTTCTCTTCTTTTTTCCTCCATCCATCCATCCACGTAGATGAACTAAACTTTTAGTACGTGGTAAATTTTTCCAAATCTCTCGCACGCATTTGTTTTGCTCAATCGATAGGATAGTTTTATCGTCTTCACTATCAAATACTCCATAGGTAGGAGTAGCAAAGCTAGCTAAGCTAAAAGGATCTTCTGTTTAAAGTGAAAAAAAAGTTAGGGGATAAGATGGACTGTGATTTTTTATTCAACAAGGTATACGAGTGGTGAAGCCAATAAATTGAATTATTCAAAAAAAAAAAACAAAAAAAAAACAACGTCGACGTGAGAAAATTAAGCACATATAGCAACTTTTCTCAGTATCTAGTACCTACTTCCTATTTGAACAGTGCGAGTTTTTTTTCTCACTTTTTGCATAAAGCATGAGTTCGGACGTAGCTGCCAAAAGGCTGAAATGAGAAAATATTCTCTTTTGCATGTACAAAGGTATGTACTAGTACAAATACGAGCACATTTTACCAGCCAAATTTACACTTTAGCCCAAATAATAGCGATATACGTAGATTCCAGAGTAGCTACTCGTACGAGTAGTGTATTTTACACGCATATCGTCGCCACTAATGATTGCCTTTCTACGGTTATCATTTTATTTCTCGCCCTCGCTGTCACACGCCTCTTGCCACAATTCGCAAACACATTTTGCATCGAACAGTCGAAGAGTACGGTGCAAATTCGATCCATATTATTGTCGAACATCTCTCTCTAAAACCAACTCGTGCACGGGGCTGCGGTCTCTTTGTACGTACATTACCAAAGCTATGGCAAACGTGTCTTTTATTAGGTATTATTTTTATTCCTCGTCTCCTTTCGTCTCTTTTTGCTACATTCAGCAACACGAAGCAGTCCGTTTGATAAATTCGCCTCTATAAAATTTACAAGGCGTTAGACCGATTTTTTTAAAAGTTTTTTTTCTTCGTCTCAGTTTTCTTTTTCTCTTCTCTCGTTTTTTTCCCCAGTTTTTTTGTCATACTGCTCTTTAATTTGGGTGCACGACAGGCGCGCAATAAATTGATTAAAGTTTATTTTCCGACCATCATTTTTCGTTTATTTTTTTCTTCTTTTTTTATGACTATTTCATTACATTTGAGTCGTTTTCTCTTAGTTCTTGGTCGCTGGGCCGAAAACTTTAACTCGTTTCGTTATAATTACAAGAGCGAAATTTTATTTTCCATCTTTGTTTTAATCCTTGAAAACATTGTGCTGGTCTAGAAAAAATATTTCAAAACGTCGTTCTTCTCTATTAGACCTGAACAAAGTTTTATTACAAGGGGAGGGGAGTGGCTTAATGGCCTCGAAAATGAAGTTTGATATGGTATAATGTTGTTGTGTTTTGCGATCGAATAATCCTCATTCTCATTCTCATTCTCCTTTTTTTTTTTTTTTTTTTTACAGACGGATTCAAGTGTTTTCTATCGGAAATGGGAAAAGAAGAAGAAGAAGAAGAAGAAGACAAATATAGAATTTTGGAAATATGGTGAGTTGATGAAATAATTTTGTTATAAATGATTTCTCAATTAATTATTCGATGTTTTCTACAAAAAGATTTTGAACATTTTTTTCATCATTTTTAGTGAATCTTTTGGTGATAACTTTTTATGAAATGATGATTGTGTGTACAAATTGTCAAACTGATAATAAAACTTTTTGGGAGTGGCTAAATCCACAATAAGTAATCACATTGTAAGGGCAATATCGTTCCTTTTTGATTCATCCTCTTTTATTGTACAAGTTTTTTTTCAAACCAATTTTTTCCAAGTTTTCCTCTGAAATCGTTGATGTCTCATTTCTTAAAAAAAAAATTCTTTCACAAAGTAATACTCAAAATGCTTTTCATTTTAGGTAGGGGTAGGATGTTATATTATCATTTTTTATGTTTTTATTTTTAATTTTTTTCAACAATAAGCACTCAATTTTGAATTTAGGTACTTGGAGAAAATAAAAATTTTATTATTTTGATGAATAATTTGAAGGAATAAAATTGAGAGAAATTTTAGAAAAAAAATTGGAATTTACTCAAAAAAATTTAGAAATTAGAAAACAAATATTTTGACTAAAATTATTGGAAAAATTCGAATGAGAAGAGTCAATGTTGCCAGTTGGGAGATGAAATAGGAACTTTTTGATAACCAATTTGAGAATGCAATCAATTGACAATTTTATTGGAAAATGGGGAGGGGGGATGATAAACAATTTTCTTGAAAAAAAAAGTAAAAAGGTCGGAAAAAATTTAGGTAGAAAACTCAAAAACTTGAAAAAAAATCCAAAAACAAAAATTTGAAAAAATATGGTAGATAGAGATTTAGAAGCATTTCGATGAGAAAATTTTATGACAAATGTTTAAAAATCTAAATGAAAATTTTAAAATAAATTTAATTAACAATATCTATCCATTTAAAAAATTTCTTGAAAAATATGATGAAGATTAGCTGCATTTTTGATGAAAAAATTATTAAAAGTTTGAATGAAAAAATTGGAAAATTAAAAAAAAATGAGTTTCAACTTTTAAACGACAAACAGAAAAAAATTAATGAAAAATTTGAGGAAAAAACAATTTTTGATTGATGAATGGTAAATAATTTCTTCAATTTTTTTTTTTTTTAAAGAATCGAATAAAATTTGAAAATAGAAAAAAAAATGAAAAATTCGAAGAATAGAAAACTTGAAAAAATTTCAGACAATTTATTAAATTAAACATAGTGGAAAAAATCTCGATGAAAAATTAGTGAAAAACTGGATTCAAAATCAATTTCGACTAGTCCACTTTCCAATGACAAACACGACCACAAGTTTTCAAACGAGAAAGTGAGATGAATTCTCATTCGTTCATTTTCGTGATTACTTGTTGTGAATTTCGCCAATCCTAAAATGTTTACAAATTCTCTTAGGTTAGGATTTTTTGCATTGGATCAAATGGTAGCTTCTGTCATTGATTAAATGCAAATTTCCATATTTTGAAATTTACTGAAAATAAAATTTTTGAAAAATTCAGCCAGAGGAGGATTTTACATGGGAACTTAGGGCAGCTTTTCTCGTTGAATAAATGCAACTTTGTAAAATCTCAGATTTTTTGAAATTTAATGGGAATAGAATTTTTAACAAATTCAGCCAGAGGGGGATTTTGCATGGGAACTTACAATTACGGTAGCTTTTTTCATTGAATAAATGCTATTTTGCACATTTTTTGAAATTTACAGAAGATAAAATTTCTTACAAATTCAGCAAAGAAGAGGATTTTGCATGGGAACTTAAGGGAGATTGAATGAATTTGTAAAATTGATTTTTTACGAATTTTTCGAAAATTTAGCTGAATTTCAAAAATGATTGAATTTGGAAATGTCTTCAGGTGGAGGACTGACTAAATTTGAAAAATTGCACCAAAAGATTTTACCAAATTTAAAAAATTAATTGAAAAAATTTAAAATTTAAAAGTTTATCAAGTTTTGAAAATGTTTAACAATTTTAATTTTTTTAAAATACGTCTTATTGTAAAGATTTTTTGAATTAAATTTTTTTTCGAAATCTCAATTTTTGCAATTATTTTAAAAATTTTAAAAATGGTTCTTTGACGAATTTTGAATTTTTAAAATTGACTCCACTTTGAACAATTCTTTATAATGAAAGATATTAAATTTTGAAAAGTGATTCCATTTCAACTTTTTTTTTTTGGTAGGTGCATAATTTAAAAATTACCTATCTAATTTTTAAGTTGGTCAAATTTTGAAATTTTTCAAAATTTTGTGTTTTGACCAAATTTTTAAAATCGACTCACACTAAATTTTAAAAATTGATTCAATTTCATCATTTTAATCTCATTCTAGAATTTAAAAATAAAATTTTATAATTTCAAATTTTATCAAAATCTGAAAAATTTTCAAATTTTTAATGAATTTTTAACAAAATGTTCAAGAGTGACTGTCGATTCGAAATTTTTCCCAAATCTTTAAAAATGCTTTGTACAAAATTTTTAAACTTTGAAAAATTTATCTAATTTAATAAGATTTATTAAAATTTTTAAATTACCTAATTCTGAATTTTAGCAAAATTGTGAAATATGTACAAAAATTGATCAATAACTTCAAAAAATCAACTATCAATGCATCTTTCTGTCGGATTATCGAATCCAAGGTCTTGTAAGAGCGTTTCTTTACAACCGAGCAGCACAATCGACAAATTATCGAAATAAAAAATCGACAGAATATCGAATTCGATAAAGTGTCGCGTTAGTTCCGCCTAAATCGTGAAAGCAAAAATTTCGAGATTATAGTGGAACTTTCGCGACACTTTATCGAATTCGATATTCTGTCGATTTTTTATTCCGATTTTTCGTCTTTTACTAGCTTTTTTCTATAATTAAAAATCATTAATTAGCATAATTAATACATTAAACTATGCCTAAACACACTATTCATGTTACGGTAAGAGGATCATTTCAGAAAAAGTCAAAAAAAATTATAAAAAATCTGCCACCCGTGTGGCTTGAACTATCTACCTCCTGCATGGTATTCCTCTACCTTAGCCATTATGCCATACCTTATCGTTGAGAAGTTAGCAATAAAACGCTTATAATAGACAGTTTAATACTTCCAGACGTGTTGGACTTAAAAAAATTTTCACCAATTTGGAAATAATTTCGAATATTGTCACAAAATCGTTGAAAAATCGTTCGACAAATTTCTGATTATTTGTCGATAATATAGTTTCAAAGATCGCCCCAAAATCGTTGAAAAATCGTTCGACAAATTTCAGATTATTTGTCGATAATATAGTTTCAAATATCGTCACAAAATCGTTGAAAAATCGAATTCGAGAAATTTCAGATTACGTGTCGATAATAAAGTTTTAAATATCTTCACAAAATCGTAAAAAAATTGAATTCGAGAAATTTCAGATAATTTAGTTTCAAATATCGTCACAAAATCGTTAAAAAATCGAATTCGAGAAATTTCATATTACGTGTCGATAATATAGTTTCAAATATCTTCACGCAATCGTTAGAAAATCGAATTCGAGAAATTTCAGATTATTTGTCGATACTATAGTTTCAAATATCGTCACAAAATCGTAAAAAAAATCGAAATCGAGAAATTTCATATTACGTGTCGATAATATAGTTTCAAATATCTTCACGCAATCGTTAGAAAATCGAATTCGAGAAATTGCATATTATGTGTCGATAATATATTTTCAAATATCTTTACAAAATCGGTAAAAAATCGGATTCGATAAATTTAATATAATCGGTCGATAATATAGTTTCAAATATCGTCAAAAAATCGGTAAAATATCGGAGTCGAGAAATTTCATATAATCTGTCGATAATATAGTTTTAAATATCTTTACAAAATCGTTAAAAAATCGAATTCGATAAATTTAATATTCTTTGTCGATAATGTAGTTTCAAATATCTGCACAAAATCGGTGGAAAATCGGAATCGATAAATTTAATATTCTTTGTCGATAGTATCGTTGACGAATATCGTCATAAAATCTTAATAATATCGAATTGGATAGTTTTTAGATTTTTTGCCTATGAAGTTGTACCGATAAATCTTTATAATATCGTGAGAACATCTATAGATTTTCAAACGATTTTTTATCGAAACGTTACATCTTCCGATATTATCGATCGAGTGTGCCGCTCGGGCACGTATAGATCGTCCTGTGTGACTAGTACAATGAAATATGTTGCAAACAAGGGTGGAAAATATCGTACTTGAGGAGACAAGATAAATGATATACACGACTTATCGTTCTACAGTATAACCGTGGCATTACTTACAGTGTAATTTTTCGTCTAAATTTCCTCTGGACGTAATGGATAAAGCTCGAATAAATTCTTCGAATTCTATTGAGCCGTCCTAAAAAATAAAAACAACTCTTCGATAATGTCGTATTTTTCACTATCGATAATGCATAGTACAAAATACACTACGTAGGGTGGAGGGGGGGGGGGGGGGGATCATACACACACGTGGAGGAAAATTTTTCATCTCAGCGTTTGTTTTGGTGAAAAAGTTGGTCCTTTTAGAGGGTAATTAGTTTTTAAAAAGTTGGCCTAGTTGGTTTATTTTCTTCATAAGCGAAGAGCCAAATGCTTTAAATTATTCAAAAGCTTAATCGTAGCACTTTTATACTTTTTTTTTTTTTTTTTTGGAAAGTGGGTTGTCACTATCGCCATCGTCGCTCGCATCGTAAACGTTATTTTTTGGGCCGAGAAAGTGCAAGCGTGTGTATATGTGTGAGAGCGAGTGGAATACACGAAGCAGCGTATTATATGGTATAAGTCCGTTATACGAACAAAACGGTTATTAAGTTTGCGAGGCTGAAATTAAGCGCGAGTACGATGCGCCCAGCCTCGCTTGAAATTTTTTTTATAAAACCGCCAACTTTGTAGTATGCAGATGGTTGGGGCGGGTCGCGGATACGCTACTCACTTTTAGCTTTTCAAAACGTTTTACCATAAGAATGGTTTTTGTTTTTGTTTTGTCGTGTTTTGCTAGCGTTGTCGTAGTTGTTGTTGTTGTTGTTGTTGTTGCCGTTGCTGTTGCTGATGATGATGGGGGTTTCCTCCTCCTTTTGTCACCGCGTTCACTGCCCCTCCTTTACGTTTATCTTCGTCGTCGACTTTGTTGTTGTTGTTGTTGTTGTTGTTTTCTACGTGTAGAATTCTGTTTGGATACAGGGTGTCCGGGGAGCAGTTGACGAAACTTCAAATTTGGATACAACCGGGTACCACCAACAAAAAATGTTATATACATACGGTGCCTATCTCAAAAATTGAAGGGGAACGCTAAATAAAACTGAGAATATTTTTTTGATTGGACAATAGACAGTGGCGTATTTAAGGGGAGGGTTTTGGGGTCCAAACCCCTCCTCCCATTATCAAAAAAAAGCTTCAAAATACCCAAAAACCTCGATTAACAAAGATGCTCATTTTACATATTTTTTGAAAATTTCCTAAAATTGTAAAAGGTTGTCGAAATGCATCCCTAATTTTTCATAAATTTTCAAAAATAGAGATTTTCCAAAATTTTCTTAATTTTGGCCATGATGAATTTTTATAAAATAATATTGGTCATATTTTTCATTTTTCGAATAATTTTTCATAAAATTTCAAAAATAAAAATTGGATAATTTTTTTAATATTTTATTTTTTAAGAATGAACTTTTCTAATTTTTTATACATGATTTTTCTTAAATTTTCAAAGAATATGATTTTTCAATTTTTTCAACAATGATTTTTTTTACAATTTTTAGAGTTAATTTTATTTTGAATTTTTAAAAGAATAATATTTTTGTAATTGAAAAAAAAAAAAAAAAAAAAAATCAAAATAGATTTTTTCCAATTTTTTAGAGGTGATTTTTTTCTGATTTTTTTAAATTTTACAATTTTGAAATTTTACTTACCTAATAATTTTTAAATCTGATAAATTTTCAAAAAAATTAGTGTAGTCAAATTCTTCAACATACACATCGAATTTTTTTTTAAATTTTTACGAAGATTTTCTTTGAATTTTTACAAATATAGAAACTGTGTAAATTTTTATGACTATTTTATTTCAATTTTTCAAGGATAAATTTTTCCTTTGCTTAGAAATTTTTTTGATTTAAAAAAATTAAATTCTAAAAATTTTAAAAAATATCTACGTTTTTAAAATTTTTTCAAAATAATTGATTTATTTTACAATAATTTTTAATGATAACTTTTCTTAATTTTCAATTACAAAATTCTCAGAATTTTTCAATTTTTGGAATGATTTTTCATAAATTTTCAAAAATAAAAATTGGGTAATTTTTTTAATATTTCATTTTTTAATGAATTTTCTTCAGTTTTAAGAGATCATTTTCTCTTGAATTACCTACTATCAAAAATGACAAGTATTTGTTACTCTAAAAAAATTTCAAAACGGATTAATTTTCAAAACTACATAGGTCGTAGTTTTTAATTTTACAATTCCGAAATTCTACTTATTAATTCTTAATTTAATAGGTATGATAAATTTTCAAAAAAATTAGTTTAGACAAATTCTTTAACATACACATCGAATTTTTTTCAATTTTGGGGAAGAATTTTTACAAAAAAAAAACCAGTGTGATTTTTTTGACTATTTTATAAATTTCAATATTAAGGGAAACTGCCAATACTTGATCAGGGTACCAAATGTTGGTCAATTTTCAACCGGTCACAGATTCCAAGGTAATAGTCGTTGAGTGGTGCTACCTAGGATAGGGTGTTTGGTAGGTATTAAGCTTTCGAATGATACCTTTTCGACTGTGAAAAGTGAATTTGGCGAAGTATTATTATCAGTGTTTTTGTAAAACGTGATTTTATGCAGTTTTTTCTCAATTTTATTTTGTTCAATATTTCAGGTGCTCGAAAAAAATTAATTATGTCAAGTACAATCAACTTATTACATGTTGGTTATGTTTTTATGATTAAGTAGGGTGTAATGATTTAGTTTTTGGCAACATTTTTGAAAATCAGTCGCATCTTCATGTGATGCGGGATAATTGAACCTCGCGTTTGAAAATTTTTTCAAAATAAAATAATTTTTCCGGATTTTTATCAACTACCATGATAGAATTGCTTGTATTAAGTCGTTATACGTCAAAAAATATCCAAATATATGAAAATAATTTTGACCAACATTTGGCAAAGTCACGAAATGCTGAATTTTTCCTTCAACTCAGAATTTTTTCCTGATGGAACTTCCGAAGAGTTATGATGTCAAACCATAAGCAGCTTGAATATGGGCGGATTAATAATTCTTCAAGCCACAAAAAAATTTAGCATTTTTTGGGGAAATTTTGATGAATTTTTTTTTTTTAAATTGTGCCAAATGTTGGCCGACCAACTATTGGCATTTGCATGTTGATTTTCAGTTGGTCATAGCTAGGCTGGTATTGGTCGCAGCACGCTCCGGATTCGACTAATAGCGAGTAAATATGCCCTTCTTCATGGTCTGTGTACAGAAATACGAATCTGCTGGGTGACCAATATTTGGCAACAGTGCCAAATCTTAGAATTTTGAGGTTTTTTCAAAAGTGAACTGACCGGCGGTCAGCTGTTTGGGAGGGTTCACGACTGTTGCGATTGAAAGAGGAAAGATAAAAGCTCAGTATACCGCAATTACGAACTTTCCACCATTATTGTACTTGGAGATATCGGGGGTCAAAAAAAGTGGTCAACAATTGGCAGTTTCCCTTATTCAAGGTTTTAATTTTTCCATTGTTCATCATGAAAAAATCATGAATTTTCAAAAAAAAAAAAAAAAAAAAAAGAAGTTAGACACCCTGAGATAGCATTTGAAAAAGTACAAATTTTTTACTCTTTAAATGTTTTGCCCATTTTTGAAAATGAATGCACTACAGAGCTTTTTAAGCAAAATCGATTGGCAACACTGTATTTAAAAGATTCTCCGACACCGTCGAGGAATAATGTTTCAAAAAAAGAAAAAAGTTTCAATTACTTTAGGATGCCAATGTTTGAAATTGAAGAAGTTATTGCGAGAAGAAACTCACGTCAAAGGTATTGCCTTCGCCAAAATTATCAAGGGGAACTATAGCGAGAAATTACAAATCGAAACAACTACCTTATGTCAATGCATGATATGGGTGTAACTCTTTGAAAGAACCAAAAACTGTTATGTGAGAAATTTACCCATATTTGAAAATGAAGGAGTTACGGTCCATCAAAATTTGAAAATCCAAAGTTCAAAACTTTGTAGCGCCTTCATTTTTCAACATAGGCAAAAATTTCAAGATTGAAAAATGTTAATTTTTTCAAGTACTGCCCTTATGCTCAATCAAAAAAAAAAATTCTCAATTTTATTTTGCGTTTCCCTTCAATTTTTGAGATAGGCACCATGTGTAAATAACATTTTTCATTAGTAGTACCCGGTTGTATTCGAATCTGAAGTTTTGTACAGTGCTCCCCGGACACCCTGTATACACGTACACCGTAAAGTCGAAGAGCAGACGACGAATGCAGCCAGCGGAGTTGAATTTGCGACGCGACCGACGACGCCATTTTCGACTCGGCGATTTTCTCGTTTCACGCTTGATTAAAAGTATGTCGCTGGCGGTTTTAATTCCCTTAGATGTGTAGGTATTTGCGAAAACGTTTCGTTTGTGCGAGATGTACACTGTACACTGTACAGTACCTAGCTACTCTACATTCGCATACAATGCGATACAGTCGCCCTCCATCTACACCCTTCACCCACGAGTAGCTTTCAGGGCTTTTTACGTTGGTAATTTCGCAGCGCACGAGTAGCTACATAGAACATCTATACCTATTTATGCAGCTGTGGCAGTTGTAGTATTCACTAAAGTGGTATCAGACTTGGTATACCCTGTACTTGTAGTCGTATTTTACATCGAAACAGTTCAGCATTGTACCTATGTACTTCTCATTGTACTTACTATTGCTATTTTCAACTAGCTTAATTACCTTTTCTCGTTCTTCGTCTGATGATAGCGATTTCATTATTAAGAATGATTCGTCGCCTCATCTTATAAAGTTTAGGTAGGTATTTTGAAGAAAAAAAAAATCATAATCAATTTTTTGAAATTTTTTACAATCTCATAATGTCTGATGAGAATGGAAATTTCCCGAGGAAATTTTTTTTCAAAATAAATCTCTGAAACATTTGTTGAAAAAATTTTTTTTGTAACTCTTATACCTATTTTTTTTTTGTAAAATTTTTGTAGGAGATCATAAACGTTTTTGAAATTTTTAAAACATGAATTTAAAAAATTTTCTGTATAAAAATTTTTGATGAGAATAGAAATTTTCTGATTGAAACATTTTCTTAATTTTGTAAGGATTATTTAAAAAGAACTCAAAAGTGAAAACAAACTTACTTGAATTTTTTTGAAAAAATTAAAAGTTTCACAATAAAAATTCCTGATGAATTAAGATGAAAAATTTTCTGATTACAAAAATTTCCTAGAAAAATCTGGGTCATTCCATGTCAAGACGGCCCATTTTTGACCTTAGGTCCTCCGATTTCGTTCAAAAAATTTTTACGAGTTCTTCTAATCCCAAAAGTGAGGAAACCACAATTTTTTCCTCCATGACCCCCCGAGGGGCTTTCTGGAGGGGGGGTTTGTTTTTGCACTTATGAGATTTCTTGTTATAATACCCAACTTTGGTGAGCTGTATCTCATGATTGGTGCTAGGTATCGAAAATCGGTAAACGGGGTTTTGAAAAACATTGATAGTAGATTCAGAATCACTAATGAAAAGTTCGAAATTTGAAAGCTGAGCTTTTTTGAGAAAAGCTCAACTTTTGAAAATACGCAGAACTTCAGAGACCTCATCAAAAAATCTACAAAAATTCCTGTGAAGAGACATTACTATACTACATTTGTGTCATAATTTTCGTGATGGACATCCTAAACCCCTGGGAGGCACGGCGCCCCAAAATTTTGACCCAAATTCAATTTTTTTTTGAAAAATGAGTGACATATCGTTTGTTACGTTTTTGATAGCGCTGAATTCGAATATCACATTGATTTTTTGATATGACCCTTACCAAGCCCTCTACAACCCCCAAATTTGGAGAAAAATTGACCAAATGGAAAAAATCGTGTGACATATCGTTTCTTATGTTTTCAATAGTGCCGAGTTCGAATTTCGACTTTATTTTTTGATAAAACCCCCTCACGCTTCTCCATGATCCCTCAAATTTTGAAAAATGGGGGGTAGGGCGATGGTGGGGTGCGGCATATCGTTTGTTATGTTTTCGAGGGTGCTGAGTTCGAATATTCACTTACTTTTGTGATTGGGGTCTCCCGAAGCCCTTTCCAGCCCTCCGGACGTCTGTAATTCGTACTATTGCCAGCACGCGTAACGTCGGCGGTCTCGATAAAAAAATTAAAACGCTACTAAGGTACTTTAAAATTTGAAATTGGAAAAACGGACAGAGATGTTTTCTCAAAATTCAACGTAGATTCCGAATCTGCCATTGGTTTTGTTCGTAGAGCAATGTTTATGGCGCTATGAGCAGTTGAAAAGGTGCAAAAACCCCGATTTTCGCCACTTTGAACCCCTCCCGTACCCGCAAAAGCAAAAAAAACGAAAAATGAGAAATTGCTTTTTGTTTCTAGGCCTAAACTATCGATTAAGCCTATTTTGGACCCGAACACAGAAAAAAGTTCAAAAATTGTTCCCTAGTGTTATTTAAAAAGAACTCAAAACTCAAAACAAACTCACCTAAGTACTTGAATTTTTTTGAAAAAAATTTCTCCATAAAAATTCCTGATGAAGATGAAAATTTTCTAATTACAAAAATTTTCTAGAAAAATTTGTTGAAAATTTTTTAGATTTTTCTTGGAGAAAAATTCTCTGAGAGATTTTTTGGAAAATTTCCCTTAAAAGAGTTGGATTTTTTTCAAATATCTTACATACCTGATGCCTACTTTCTTTTGAAGAAATTCACTCATTAAAAACTCCTTTCAATTTTTTTTTTTTTTTTTTTTTGAAAATTCAATTTTAAAATTTTTGAAAAATATTTTCATTATTTTGTAAGGATTATTTAAAAAGAACTCAAAAGTCAAAACAAACTTACCTAAGTACTTGAATTTTTTTGAAAAAAAATTTCTCCATAAAAATTCCTGATGAAGATAAAAATTTTCTAGAAATTTTTTTTTTAATTTTTTAGATTTTTCTTGGAGAAAAATTCTCTGAGAGATTTTTTGGAAAATTTCCCTTAAAAGAGTTGGATTTTTTTCAAATATCTTACATACCTGATGCCTACTTTCTTTTGAAGAAATTCACTCATTATTCATTAAAAACTCCTTTCAATTTTTTTTTTGAAAAAAATATATATATATATTTTCAAAAAATTTTCTTTAAAAATTCTTTATGAAATTTTTACTATCGGAATTTATATTTTCTCATTCAAAAATTGTATTGAAATAATTTAATTTCAGAATGGCACTATTTTTTTTTTTTAAATGTATGAAAAAAAAATTGAATGAAAATTTTTTTGATTTTTCATAAGATTTGAATATCTATAAGGACCTTTTAAAATTTCATTTCTTTTCTAAAGATAATGAATAATATTTTTTCATGAAAATTTTTTTCGAACAATTCTTTTTTTTTAATTTCTTATCTTTCATCAGGGTTTTCCTGTTGAGAATTTCGCAATAAGTCATTTGGAAAATTTTCAAAAAAACTATCACTTTTTACTAAGTTATTTCAAAGAATTTTTTACAATTTTTTTTAGAGGGTACGTTGTTATTTCCACCATCCTCGGTGAGTAGTTCATTGAAATGAATCAAATGAATCTACAATTTTTTCTGGGCTTGAAATTTCTTTCAAGTTTCAATTTTGGCATTTATTTTATTCAAAATTTGAAGGGAAGGAGGGGTCCAATCCAAATTTTTGTAATATCTAAAATTATTACTTGATCTTTAAAAGCTATAATTTATTAATTTGTGTTTGAAGTTTTTTTTTTTTTGAATTGGACCTCCCCTCCTCGCCGATTTTGCATAAAAATCCGAAGATATTAATTCAAAATTAGAGGAGTGAGCGAGGAAGGAACTGATTAAAAAAATTTTCAAATAAAAGTTGTAGATTAACCCTTTCAGACCCGAGAAGAAACTGACCATTACTTTTTAATAAGTTTCATACTAACATGATCTCCATGCCTAGGTTAGAAAAAAAATTTAAAGAAATTAACCAAACCTTAAAACCTTATACAGGAAATAGGTACCTACCCGAGTTACCTACACTTGCATTTCCTGTATGGATTTGACTGATAAAACGTTGGAAAAGGTAACATAAAACTCATCAGTAGAAATGAAGAACAGCGTATAGAAAATTTCGCATCCCTACCCTCCCACCCCATAATAGAGTTCACCCAAAAAAAAAAAATTTCTGAACCTTGTGATGTCATTCCAATAGTTTTCAGATAAATTCAACTCAATAAGAAAAGTTTTTGAATTGAAAGTTAACTAAATAAACAATGCAGAGCTTATAGAGGGCGTTTTTGATTCAAGTGAAATCCGTCACAGGAAAATAAAGCTTCAAGGTCATTCATGTTCCTCGGCCCAAACACAATAGATTCCAAACATTTTCAGGTTATCGAACAGACTACATCCTGAATATGTACCTAAAATGAAATTTGTACTTTCTAGCAGAGAAATGGTACAGGAATTGGACTCAGAATTCTCAATCCATGATACATAAATTTATGAAATTTTGTCAGATGATTTCCTGTTTCATAATCCAGATAAACTACTCGATTTTGAATTTATCATCATTATATGACCACATAATGACCCAAAAACCGAAACGAATTTTCATGTGACACGTTCAGGAAAAAAAACTATACATTTTCTTCAAAAATGAACCAGTTTTTTTTGACATTTAAATTTATAAAATTTTCCCAGATGATTTCCAGTTTCATATTCCAGATAAACTACTCGATTCTGAATTTTTCATCATTATATGATGACATAGTGACCTAAAAACCGAAAGGAATTTGCATTGGACACATTCAAACAATAAAAATTATCAATTTTCTTCAAAATTTACGCAGTTCTTTTGTGATTAAAATTTATAAAATATTCTCAAATGATTTCCTGTTTCATAATCCAAGTAAACTACTAGATTTTGACTTTATCAACATCATAAGTAAACATAGTAGTAATAAAACAGAAACGAATTTTCATTTGACACATTCAGAAAGAAAAATTATCAATTTTCTTCAAAAATGAACCAGTTATTTTTGACATTTAAATTTATAAAATTTTCACAGATGATTTCCTGTTTCATATTCGAGATAAATTACTCGATTTGGAATTTTTCATCATTATATGACGACATAGCGACCTAAAAACCGAAAGGAATTTGCATTGGACACATTCAAACAATAAAAATAATCAATTTTCTTCAAAAATAAACCAGTTTTTTTGACGTTTAAATTTATGAATTTTTTTTAGATGATTTCCTGTTTCATAAACCAGATAAACTACTCGACTCTGAATTTTTCATCATTACGTGACCACATAGTAACCAAAATACCGAAACGAATTTGCATCTGACTCGTTCAGAAAAAAAAATTGTCAATTTTCTTCAAAAATGAATCTTTTTTTTTTGACATTTAAATTTATAAAATTTTCTCAGATGATTTCCTGTTTCATAAACCAGATAAACTACTCGATTCTGAATTTTTCATCATTACATGACGACATAGGCACCTAAAAACCGAAAGGAATTTGCATTGAACACATTCGGACAAAAAAAATTATCAATTTTCTTCAAAAATGAACCAGTTTTTTTTTTACATTTAAATTTATAAAAATTTTTCAGATGATTTCCTGTTTCATAATCCAAATGAACTACTCGATTTGGTATTTTTCATCATTATGTGACCACATAGTCACCCAAAAACAGAAACAAATTTTAATTGGACACGTTCAGGAAAAAGAATTATTAATTTTCTTCAAAAATGAACGAGTTTTTTTTGACATTTCAATTTATGGATTTTATTTAGATGATTTCCTGTTTCATAAACCAGATAAACTACTCGATTCTGAATTTTTCATCATTATGTGACCACATAGTAACCAAAATACCAAAACGAATTTGCATCGGACTCGTTGAGAATAAAAAATTGTCAACTTTCTTCAAAAATGAACAAGTTTTTTTTCACATATAAATTTATAAAATTTTCTCAGATGATTTCCTGTATCATAAACCGGATAAACAACTCGATTTTGACCTTATCAACATCACATGTCAACATGTAACCAAAACACAGAAACAAATTGGAATGGGACACGTTCAGAAAAAAAAAATTATCAATTTTCTTCAAAATTTAACCAGTTCTTTTGTGATTAAAATGTATAAAATATTCTCAAATGATTTCCTGTTTCATAATCCAATTAAACTACTAGATTTTGACTTTATCAACATCATGTGAAAAAATAGTACCAAAAAAACAGAAACAAATTTGCATGGCATACATTCAGAAAGAAAAATTATCAATTTTCTTCAAAAATGAACAAGTTTTTTTTGACATTTAAATTTATAAAATTTTCTCAGATGATTTCCTGTTTCGTAATCCAAGTAAACTACTAGATTTTGACTTTATCAACATCATGTGTAAACATAGTACCAAAAAAACAGAAACAAATTTGCATGGCATACATTCAGAAAGAAAAATTATCAATTTTCTTCAAAAATGAACAAGTTTTTTTTGACATTTAAATTTATAAAATTTTCTCAGATGATTTCTGGTTTCATAAACCAGGTAAACTACTCGTTCTGAATTTTTCATCATTACATGACGACATAGGCACCTAAAAACCGAAAGGAATTTGCATTGAACACATTCGGACAAAAAAAATTATCAATTTTCTTCAAAAATGAACCAGTTTTTTTTTTACATTTAAATTTATAAAATTTTTTCAGATGATTTCCTGTTTCATAATCCAAATGAACTATTCGATTCTGAATTTTTCATCATTATGTGACCACATAGTCACCCAAAAACAGAAACAAACTTTAATTGGACACGTTCAGGAAAAAGAATTATTAATTTTCTTCAAAAATGAACCAGTTTTTTTTGACATTAAAATTTATAAAATTTTCTCAGATGATTTCCTGTTTCATAAACCAGGTAAACTACTCGATTCTGAATTTTTCATCATTGCATGACGACATAGGCACCTAATAACCGAAACAAATTGGAATGGGACACGTTCAGAAAAAAAAAATTATCAATTTTCTTCAAAATTTAACCAGTTCTTTTGTGATTAAAATTTATAAAATATTCTCAAATGATTTCCTGTTTCATAATCCAATTAAACTACTAGATTTTGACTTTATCAACATCATGTTTAAACATAGTACCAAAAAAACAGAAACAAATTTGCATGGCATACATTCAGAAAGAAAAATTATCAATTTTCTTCAAAATTTAACCAGTTCTTTTGTGATTAAAATGTATAAAATATTCTCAAATGATTTCCTGTTTCATAATCCAATTAAACTACTAGATTTTGACTTTATCAACATCATGTGAAAAAATAGTACCAAAAAAACAGAAACAAATTTGCATGGCATACATTCAGAAAGAAAAATTATCAATTTTCTTCCAAAATGAACAAGTTTTTTTTGACATTTAAATTTATAAAATTTTCTCAGATGATTTCCTGTTTCGTAATCCAAGTATACTACTAGATTTTGACTTTATCAACATCATGTGTAAACATGGTAGTAAAAAAACAGAAACGAATTTGCATTGGACACATTCAGAAAGAAAAATTATCAATTTTCTTCAAAAATGAACCAGTTTTTTTTTTACATTTAAATTTATAAAAAATTTTCAGATGATTTCCTGTTTCATAATCCAAATGAACTACTCGATTTGGTATTTTTCATCATTATGTGACCACATAGTCACCCAAAGACAGAAACAAATTTTAATTGGACACGTTCAGGAAAAAGAATTATTAATTTTCTTCAAAAATGAACCAGTTTTTTTTGACATTAAAATTTATAAAATTTTATCAGATGATTTCCTGTTTCATAAACCAGGTAAACTACTCGATTCTGAATTTTCCATCATTACATGACGACATAGGCACCTAAAAACCGAAAGGAATTTGCATTGAACACATTCGGACAAAAAAAATTATCAATTTTCTTCAAAAATGAACCAGTTTTTTTTTTACATTTAAATTTATAAAATTTTTTCAGATGATTTCCTGTTTCATAATCCAAATGAACTACTCGATTTGGTATTTTTCATCATTATGTGACCACATAGTCACCCAAAAACAGAAACAAATTTTAATTGGACACGTTCAGGAAAAAGAATTATTAATTTTCTTCAAAAATGAACCAGTTTTTTTTGACATTAAAATTTACAAAATTTTCTCAGATGATTTCCTGTTTCATAAACCAGGTAAACTACTCGATTCTGAATTTATCATCATTGCATGACGACATAGGCACCTAATAAACGAAACAAATTGGAATGGGACACGTTCAGAAAAAAAAAATTATCAATTTTCTTCAAAATTTAACCAGTTCTTTTGTGATTAAAATTTATAAAATATTCTCAAATGATTTCTTGTTTCATAATCCAATTAAACTACTAGATTTTGACTTTATCAACATCATGTTTAAACATAGTACCAAAAAAACAGAAACAAATTTGCATGGCATACATTCAGAAAGAAAAATTATCAATTTTCTTCAAAAATGAACAAGTTTTTTTTTACATTTGAATTTATAAAGTTTTCTCAGATGATTTCCTGTTTCATAATCCAAATGAACTACGCGATTTGGTATTTTTCATCATTATGTGACCACATAGTCACCCAAAAACAGAAACAAATTTTAATTGAACACGTTCAGGAAAAAGAATTATTAATTTTCTTCAAAAATGAATCAGTTTTTTTTGACATTAAAATTTATAAAATTTTCTCAGATGATTTCCTGTTTCATATTCCATATAAATTACTCGATTTTGACCTTATCAACATCACATGTCAACATGTAACCAAAAAACCCGAAACAAATTGGAATGGGACACGTTCAGAAAAAAAAATTATCAATTTTCTTCAAAATTTAACCAGTTCTTTTGTGATTAAAATGTATAAAATATTCTCAAATGATTTCCTGTTTCATAATCCAATTAAACTACTAGATTTTGACTTTATCAACATCATGTGAAAAAATAGTACCAAAAAAACAGAAACAAATTTGCATGGCATACATTCAGAAAGAAAAATTATCAATTTTCTTCCAAAATGAACATGTTTTTTTTGACATTTAAATTTATAAAATTTTCTCAGATGATTTCCTGTTTCGTAATCCAAGTATACTACTAGATTTTGACTTTATCAACATCATGTGTAAACATGGTAGTAAAAAAACAGAAACGAATTTGCATTGGACACATTCAGAAAGAAAAATTATCAATTTTCTTCAAAAATGAACCAGTTTTTTTTTTACATTTAAATTTATAAAATTTTTTCAGATGATTTCCTGTTTCATAATCCAAATGAACTACTCGATTTGGTATTTTTCATCATTATGTGACCACATAGTCACCCAAAGACAGAAACAAATTTTAATTGGACACGTTCAGGAAAAAGAATTATTAATTTTCTTCAAAAATGAACCAGTTTTTTTTGACATTAAAATTTATAAAATTTTATCAGATGATTTCCTGTTTCATAAACCAGGTAAACTACTCGATTCTGAATTTTCCATCATTACATGACGACATAGGCACCTAAAAACCGAAAGGAATTTGCATTGAACACATTCGGACAAAAAAAATTATCAATTTTCTTCAAAAATGAACCAGTTTTTTTTTTACATTTAAATTTATAAAAATTTTTCAGATGATTTCCTGTTTCATAATCCAAATGAACTACTCGATTTGGTATTTTTCATCATTATGTGACCACATAGTCACCCAAAAACAGAAACAAATTTTAATTGGACACGTTCAGGAAAAAGAATTATTAATTTTCTTCAAAAATGAACCAGTTTTTTTTTACATTAAAATTTACAAAATTTTCTCAGATGATTTCCTGTTTCATAAACCAGGTAAACTACTCGATTCTGAATTTATCATCATTGCATGACGACATAGGCACCTAATAAACGAAACAAATTGGAATGGGACACGTTCAGAAAAAAAAAATTATCAATTTTCTTCAAAATTTAACCAGTTCTTTTGTGATTAAAATGTATAAAATATTCTCAAATGATTTCCTGTTTCATAATCCAATTAAACTACTAGATTTTGACTTTATCAACATCATGTGAAAAAATAGTACCAAAAAAACAGAAACAAATTTGCATGGCATACATTCAGAAAGAAAAATTATCAATTTTCTTCAAAAATGAACAAGTTTTTTTTGACATTTAAATTTATAAAATTTTCTCAGATGATTTCCTGTTTCGTAATCCAAGTAAACTACTAGATTTTGACTTTATCAACATCATGTGTAAACATGGTAGTAAAAAAACAGAAACGAATTTGCATTGGACACATTCAGAAAGAAAAATTATCAATTTTCTTCAAAAATGAACAAGTTTTTTTTTACATTTGAATTTATAAAGTTTTCTCAGATGATTTCCTGTTTCATAATCCAAATGAACTACGCGATTTGGTATTTTTCATCATTATGTGACCACATAGTCACCCAAAAACAGAAACAAATTTTAATTGAACACGTTCAGGAAAAAGAATTATTAATTTTCTTCAAAAATGAATCAGTTTTTTTTGACATTAAAATTTATAAAATTTTCTCAGATGATTTCCTGTTTCATATTCCATATAAATTACTCGATTTTGACCTTATCAACATCACATGTCAACATGTAACCAAAAAACCCGAAACAAATTGGAATGGGACACGTTCAGAAAAAAAAAATTTTCAATTTTCTTCAAAATTTAACCAGTTCTTTTGTGATTAAAATGTATAAAATATTCTCAAATGATTTCCTGTTTCATAATCCAATTATACTACTAGATTTTGACTTTATCAACATCATGTGAAAAAATAGTACCAAAAAAACAGAAACAAATTTGCATGGCATACATTCAGAAAGAAAAATTATCAATTTTCTTCAAAAATGAACAAGTTTTTTTTTACATTTGAATTTATAAAGTTTTCTCAGATGATTTCCTGTTTCATAATCCAAATGAACTACGCGATTTGATATTTTTCATCATTATGTGACCACATAGTCACCCAAAAACAGAAACAAATTTTAATTGAACACGTTCAGGAAAAATAATTATTAATTTTCTTCAAAAATGAACCAGTTTTTTTTGACATTAAAATTTACAAAATTTTCTCAGATGATTTCCTGTTTCATAAACCAGGTAAACTACTCGATTCTGAATTTTTCATCATTGCATGACGACATAGGCACCTAATAACCGAAACAAATTGGAATGGGACACGTTCAGAAAAAAAAAATTATCAATTTTCTTCAAAATTTAACCAGTTCTTTTGTGATTAAAATGTATAAAATATTCTCAAATGATTTCCTGTTTCATAATCCAATTAAACTACTAGATTTTGACTTTATCAACATCATGTGAAAAAATAGTACCAAAAAAACAGAAACAAATTTGCATGGCATACATTCAGAAAGAAAAATTATCAATTTTCTTCCAAAATGAACATGTTTTTTTTTGACATTTAAATTTATAAAATTTTCTCAGATGATTTCCTGTTTCGTAATCCAAGTATACTACTAGATTTTGACTTTATCAACATCATGTGTAAACATGGTAGTAAAAAAACAGAAACGAATTTGCATTGGACACATTCAGAAAGAAAAATTATCAATTTTCTTCAAAAATGAACCAGTTTTTTTTTTACATTTAAATTTATAAAATTTTTTCAGATGATTTCCTGTTTCATAATCCAAATGAACTACTCGATTTGGTATTTTTCATCATTATGTGACCACATAGTCACCCAAAGACAGAAACAAATTTTAATTGGACACGTTCAGGAAAAAGAATTATTACTTTTCTTCAAAAATGAACCAGTTTTTTTTGACATTAAAATTTATAAAATTTTATCAGATGATTTCCTGTTTCATAAACCAGGTAAACTACTCGATTCTGAATTTTCCATCATTACATGACGACATAGGCACCTAAAAACCGAAAGGAATTTGCATTGAACACATTCGGACAAAAAAAATTATCAATTTTCTTCAAAAATGAACCAGTTTTTTTTTTACATTTAAATTTATAAAAATTTTTCAGATGATTTCCTGTTTCATAATCCAAATGAACTACTCGATTTGGTATTTTTCATCATTATGTGACCACATAGTCACCCAAAAACAGAAACAAATTTTAATTGGACACGTTCAGGAAAAAGAATTATTAATTTTCTTCAAAAATGAACCAGTTTTTTTTGACATTAAAATTTACAAAATTTTCTCAGATGATTTCCTGTTTCATAAACCAGGTAAACTACTCGATTCTGAATTTATCCCCATTGCATGACGACATAGGCACCTAATAAACGAAACAAATTGGAATGGGACACGTTCAGAAAAAAAAAATTATCAATTTTCTTCAAAATTTAACCAGTTCTTTTGTGATTAAAATTTATAAAATATTCTCAAATGATTTCTTGTTTCATAATCCAATTAAACTACTAGATTTTGACTTTATCAACATCATGTTTAAACATAGTACCAAAAAAACAGAAACAAATTTGCATGGCATACATTCAGAAAGAAAAATTATCAATTTTCTTCAAAAATGAACAAGTTTTTTTTTACATTTGAATTTATAAAGTTTTCTCAGATGATTTCCTGTTTCATAATCCAAATGAACTACGCGATTTGGTATTTTTCATCATTATGTGACCACATAGTCACCCAAAAACAGAAACAAATTTTAATTGAACACGTTCAGGAAAAAGAATTATTAATTTTCTTCAAAAATGAATCAGTTTTTTTTGACATTAAAATTTATAAAATTTTCTCAGATGATTTCCTGTTTCATATTCCATATAAATTACTCGATTTTGACCTTATCAACATCACATGTCAACATGTAACCAAAAAACCCGAAACAAATTGGAATGGGACACGTTCAGAAAAAAAAAATTATCAATTTTCTTCAAAATTTAACCAGTTCTTTTGTGATTAAAATGTATAAAATATTCTCAAATGATTTCCTGTTTCATAATCCAATTAAACTACTAGATTTTGACTTTATCAACATCATGTGAAAAAATAGTACCAAAAAAACAGAAACAAATTTGCATGGCATACATTCAGAAAGAAAAATTATCAATTTTCTTCAAAAATGAACAAGTTTTTTTTGACATTTAAATTTATAAAATTTTCTCAGATGATTTCCTGTTTCGTAATCCAAGTAAACTACTAGATTTTGACTTTATCAACATCATGTGTAAACATGGTAGTAAAAAAACAGAAACGAATTTGCATTGGACACATTCAGAAAGAAAAATTATCAATTTTCTTAAAAAATGAACCAGTTTTTTTTTTACATTTAAATTTATAAAATTTTTTCAGATGATTTCCTGTTTCATAATCCAAATGAACTACTCGATTTGGTATTTTTCATCATTATGTGACCACATAGTCACCCAAAAACAGAAACAAATTTTAATTGGACACGTTCAGGAAAAAGAATTATTAATTTTCTTCAAAAATGAACCAGTTTTTTTTGACAATAAAATTTATAAAATTTTATCAGATGATTTCCTGTTTCATAAACCAGGTAAACTACTCGATTCTGAATTTTCCATCATTACATGACGACATAGGCACCTAAAAACCGAAAGGAATTTGCATTGAACACATTCGGACAAAAAAAATTATCAATTTTCTTCAAAAATGAACCAGTTTTTTTTTTACATTTAAATTTATAAAAATTTTTCAGATGATTTCCTGTTTCATAATCCAAATGAACTACTCGATTTGGTATTTTTCATCATTATGTGACCACATAGTCACCCAAAAACAGAAACAAATTTTAATTGAACACGTTCAGGAAAAAGAATTATTAATTTTCTTCAAAAATGAATCAGTTTTTTTTGACATTAAAATTTATAAAATTTTCTCAGATGATTTCCTGTTTCATATTCCATATAAATTACTCGATTTTGACCTTATCAACATCACATGTCAACATGTAACCAAAAAACCCGAAACAAATTGGAATGGGACACGTTCAGAAAAAAAAAATTATCAATTTTCTTCAAAATTTAACCAGTTCTTTTGTGATTAAAATGTATAAAATATTCTCAAATGATTTCCTGTTTCATAATCCAATTAAACTACTAGATTTTGACTTTATCAACATCATGTGAAAAAATAGTACCAAAAAAACAGAAACAAATTTGCATGGCATACATTCAGAAAGAAAAATTATCAATTTTCTTCAAAAATGAACAAGTTTTTTTTGACATTTAAATTTATAAAATTTTCTCAGATGATTTCCTGTTTCGTAATCCAAGTAAACTACTAGATTTTGACTTTATCAACATCATGTGTAAACATGGTAGTAAAAAAACAGAAACGAATTTGCATTGGACACATTCAGAAAGAAAAATTATCAATTTTCTTCAAAAATGAACAAGTTTTTTTTTACATTTGAATTTATAAAGTTTTCTCAGATGATTTCCTGTTTCATAATCCAAATGAACTACGCGATTTGGTATTTTTCATCATTATGTGACCACATAGTCACCCAAAAACAGAAACAAATTTTAATTGAACACGTTCAGGAAAAAGAATTATTAATTTTCTTCAAAAATGAATCAGTTTTTTTTGACATTAAAATTTATAAAATTTTCTCAGATGATTTCCTGTTTCATATTCCATATAAATTACTCGATTTTGACCTTATCAACATCACATGTCAACATGTAACCAAAAAACCCGAAACAAATTGGAATGGGACACGTTCAGAAAAAAAAAATTATCAATTTTCTTCAAAATTTAACCAGTTCTTTTGTGATTAAAATGTATAAAATATTCTCAAATGATTTCCTGTTTCATAATCCAATTAAACTACTAGATTTTGACTTTATCAACATCATGTGAAAAAATAGTACCAAAAAAACAGAAACAAATTTGCATGGCATACATTCAGAAAGAAAAATTATCAATTTTCTTCAAAAATGAACAAGTTTTTTTTGACATTTAAATTTATAAAATTTTCTCAGATGATTTCCTGTTTCGTAATCCAAGTAAACTACTAGATTTTGACTTTATCAACATCATGTGTAAACATGGTAGTAAAAAAACAGAAACGAATTTGCATTGGACACATTCAGAAAGAAAAATTATCAATTTTCTTAAAAAATGAACCAGTTTTTTTTTTACATTTAAATTTATAAAATTTTTTCAGATGATTTCCTGTTTCATAATCCAAATGAACTACTCGATTTGGTATTTTTCATCATTATGTGACCACATAGTCACCCAAAAACAGAAACAAATTTTAATTGGACACGTTCAGGAAAAAGAATTATTAATTTTCTTCAAAAATGAACCAGTTTTTTTTGACAATAAAATTTATAAAATTTTATCAGATGATTTCCTGTTTCATAAACCAGGTAAACTACTCGATTCTGAATTTTCCATCATTACATGATTACATAGGCACCTAAAAACCGAAAGGAATTTGCATTGAACACATTCGGACAAAAAAAATTATCAATTTTCTTCAAAAATGAACCAGTTTTTTTTTTACATTTAAATTTATAAAAATTTTTCAGATGATTTCCTGTTTCATAATCCAAATGAACTACTCGATTTGGTATTTTTCATCATTATGTGACCACATAGTCACCCAAAAACAGAAACAAATTTTAATTGAACACGTTCAGGAAAAAGAATTATTAATTTTCTTCAAAAATGAATCAGTTTTTTTTGACATTAAAATTTATAAAATTTTCTCAGATGATTTCCTGTTTCATATTCCATATAAATTACTCGATTTTGACCTTATCAACATCACATGTCAACATGTAACCAAAAAACCCGAAACAAATTGGAATGGGACACGTTCAGAAAAAAAAAATTATCAATTTTCTTCAAAATTTAACCAGTTCTTTTGTGATTAAAATGTATAAAATATTCTCAAATGATTTCCTGTTTCATAATCCAATTAAACTACTAGATTTTGACTTTATCAACATCATGTGAAAAAATAGTACCAAAAAAACAGAAACAAATTTGCATGGCATACATTCAGAAAGAAAAATTATCAATTTTCTTCAAAAATGAACAAGTTTTTTTTGACATTTAAATTTATAAAATTTTCTCAGATGATTTCCTGTTTCGTAATCCAAGTAAACTACTAGATTTTGACTTTATCAACATCATGTGTAAACATGGTAGTAAAAAAACAGAAACGAATTTGCATTGGACACATTCAGAAAGAAAAATTATCAATTTTCTTCAAAAATGAACCAGTTTTTTTTTTACATTTAAATTTATAAAATTTTTTCAGATGATTTCCTGTTTCATAATCCAAATGAACTACTCGATTTGGTATTTTTCATCATTATGTGACCACATAGTCACCCAAAAACAGAAACAAACTTTAATTGGACACGTTCAGGAAAAAGAATTATTAATTTTCTTCAAAAATGAACCAGTTTTTTTTGACATTAAAATTTATAAAATTTTCTCAGATGATTTCCTGTTTCATAAACCAGGTAAACTACTCGATTCTGAATTTTTCATCATTGCATGACGACATAGGCACCTAATAACCGAAACAAATTGGAATGGGACACGTTCAGAAAAAAAAAATTATCAATTTTCTTCAAAATTTAACCAGTTCTTTTGTGATTAAAATTTATAAAATATTCTCAAATGATTTCCTGTTTCATAATCCAATTAAACTACTAGATTTTGACTTTATCAACATCATGTTTAAACATAGTACCAAAAAAACAGAAACAAATTTGCATGGCATACATTCAGAAAGAAAAATTATCAATTTTCTTCAAAAATGAACAAGTTTTTTTTTACATTTGAATTTATAAAGTTTTCTCAGATGATTTCCTGTTTCATAATCCAAATGAACTACGCGATTTGGTATTTTTCATCATTATGTGACCACATAGTCACCCAAAAACAGAAAAAAATTTTAATTGAACACGTTCAGGAAAAAGAATTATTAATTTTCTTCAAAAATGAATCAGTTTTTTTTGACATTAAAATTTATAAAATTTTCTCAGATGATTTCCTGTTTCATATTCCATATAAATTACTCGATTTTGACCTTATCAACAACACATGTCAACATGTAACCAAAAAACCCGAAACAAATTGGAATGGGACACGTTCAGAAAAAAAAATTATCAATTTTCTTCAAAATTTAACCAGTTCTTTTGTGATTAAAATGTATAAAATATTCTCAAATGATTTCCTGTTTCATAATCCAATTAAACTACTAGATTTTGACTTTATCATCATCATGTGAAAAAATAGTACCAAAAAAACAGAAACAAATTTGCATGGCATACATTCAGAAAGAAAAATTATCAATTTTCTTCCAAAATGAACAAGTTTTTTTTGACATTTAAATTTATAAAATTTTCTCAGATGATTTCCTGTTTCGTAATCCAAGTATACTACTAGATTTTGACTTTATCAACATCATGTGTAAACATGGTAGTAAAAAAACAGAAACGAATTTGCATTGGACACATTCAGAAAGAAAAATTATCAATTTTCTTCAAAAATGAACCAGTTTTTTTTTTACATTTAAATTTATAAAATTTTTTCAGATGATTTCCTGTTTCATAATCCAAATGAACTACTCGATTTGGTATTTTTCATCATTATGTGACCACATAGTCACCCAAAGACAGAAACAAATTTTAATTGGACACGTTCAGGAAAAAGAATTATTAATTTTCTTCAAAAATGAACCAGTTTTTTTTGACATTAAAATTTATAAAATTTTATCAGATGATTTCCTGTTTCATAAACCAGGTAAACTACTCGATTCTGAATTTTCCATCATTACATGACGACATAGGCACCTAAAAACCGAAAGGAATTTGCATTGAACACATTCGGACAAAAAAAATTATCAATTTTCTTCAAAAATGAACCAGTTTTTTTTTTACATTTAAATTTATAAAATTTTTTCAGATGATTTCCTGTTTCATAATCCAAATGAACTACTCGATTTGGTATTTTTCATCATTATGTGACCACATAGTCACCCAAAAACAGAAACAAATTTTAATTGGACACGTTCAGGAAAAAGAATTATTAATTTTCTTCAAAAATGAACCAGTTTTTTTTGACATTAAAATTTACAAAATTTTCTCAGATGATTTCCTGTTTCATAAACCAGGTAAACTACTCGATTCTGAATTTATCATCATTGCATGACGACATAGGCACCTAATAAACGAAACAAATTGGAATGGGACACGTTCAGAAAAAAAAAATTATCAATTTTCTTCAAAATTTAACCAGTTCTTTTGTGATTAAAATTTATAAAATATTCTCAAATGATTTCTTGTTTCATAATCCAATTAAACTACTAGATTTTGACTTTATCAACATCATGTTTAAACATAGTACCAAAAAAACAGAAACAAATTTGCATGGCATACATTCAGAAAGAAAAATTATCAATTTTCTTCAAAAATGAACAAGTTTTTTTTTACATTTGAATTTATAAAGTTTTCTCAGATGATTTCCTGTTTCATAATCCAAATGAACTACGCGATTTGGTATTTTTCATCATTATGTGACCACATAGTCACCCAAAAACAGAAACAAATTTTAATTGAACACGTTCAGGAAAAAGAATTATTAATTTTCTTCAAAAATGAATCAGTTTTTTTTGACATTAAAATTTATAAAATTTTCTCAGATGATTTCCTGTTTCATATTCCATATAAATTACTCGATTTTGACCTTATCAACATCACATGTCAACATGTAACCAAAAAACCCGAAACAAATTGGAATGGGACACGTTCAGAAAAAAAAAATTATCAATTTTCTTCAAAATTTAACCAGTTCTTTTGTGATTAAAATGTATAAAATATTCTCAAATGATTTCCTGTTTCATAATCCAATTAAACTACTAGATTTTGACTTTATCAACATCATGTGAAAAAATAGTACCAAAAAAACAGAAACAAATTTGCATGGCATACATTCAGAAAGAAAAATTATCAATTTTCTTCAAAAATGAACAAGTTTTTTTTGACATTTAAATTTATAAAATTTTCTCAGATGATTTCCTGTTTCGTAATCCAAGTAAACTACTAGATTTTGACTTTATCAACATCATGTGTAAACATGGTAGTAAAAAAACAGAAACGAATTTGCATTGGACACATTCAGAAAGAAAAATTATCAATTTTCTTAAAAAATGAACCAGTTTTTTTTTTACATTTAAATTTATAAAATTTTTTCAGATGATTTCCTGTTTCATAATCCAAATGAACTACTCGATTTGGTATTTTTCATCATTATGTGACCACATAGTCACCCAAAAACAGAAACAAATTTTAATTGGACACGTTCAGGAAAAAGAATTATTAATTTTCTTCAAAAATGAACCAGTTTTTTTTGACAATAAAATTTATAAAATTTTATCAGATGATTTCCTGTTTCATAAACCAGGTAAACTACTCGATTCTGAATTTTCCATCATTACATGACGACATAGGCACCTAAAAACCGAAAGGAATTTGCATTGAACACATTCGGACAAAAAAAATTATCAATTTTCTTCAAAAATGAACCAGTTTTTTTTTTACATTTAAATTTATAAAAATTTTTCAGATGATTTCCTGTTTCATAATCCAAATGAACTACTCGATTTGGTATTTTTCATCATTATGTGACCACATAGTCACCCAAAAACAGAAACAAATTTTAATTGAACACGTTCAGGAAAAAGAATTATTAATTTTCTTCAAAAATGAATCAGTTTTTTTTGACATTAAAATTTATAAAATTTTCTCAGATGATTTCCTGTTTCATATTCCATATAAATTACTCGATTTTGACCTTATCAACATCACATGTCAACATGTAACCAAAAAACCCGAAACAAATTGGAATGGGACACGTTCAGAAAAAAAAAATTATCAATTTTCTTCAAAATTTAACCAGTTCTTTTGTGATTAAAATGTATAAAATATTCTCAAATGATTTCCTGTTTCATAATCCAATTAAACTACTAGATTTTGACTTTATCAACATCATGTGAAAAAATAGTACCAAAAAAACAGAAACAAATTTGCATGGCATACATTCAGAAAGAAAAATTATCAATTTTCTTCAAAAATGAACAAGTTTTTTTTGACATTTAAATTTATAAAATTTTCTCAGATGATTTCCTGTTTCGTAATCCAAGTAAACTACTAGATTTTGACTTTATCAACATCATGTGTAAACATGGTAGTAAAAAAACAGAAACGAATTTGCATTGGACACATTCAGAAAGAAAAATTATCAATTTTCTTCAAAAATGAACAAGTTTTTTTTTACATTTGAATTTATAAAGTTTTCTCAGATGATTTCCTGTTTCATAATCCAAATGAACTACGCGATTTGGTATTTTTCATCATTATGTGACCACATAGTCACCCAAAAACAGAAACAAATTTTAATTGAACACGTTCAGGAAAAAGAATTATTAATTTTCTTCAAAAATGAATCAGTTTTTTTTGACATTAAAATTTATAAAATTTTCTCAGATGATTTCCTGTTTCATATTCCATATAAATTACTCGATTTTGACCTTATCAACATCACATGTCAACATGTAACCAAAAAACCCGAAACAAATTGGAATGGGACACGTTCAGAAAAAAAAAATTATCAATTTTCTTCAAAATTTAACCAGTTCTTTTGTGATTAAAATGTATAAAATATTCTCAAATGATTTCCTGTTTCATAATCCAATTAAACTACTAGATTTTGACTTTATCAACATCATGTGAAAAAATAGTACCAAAAAAACAGAAACAAATTTGCATGGCATACATTCAGAAAGAAAAATTATCAATTTTCTTCAAAAATGAACAAGTTTTTTTTGACATTTAAATTTATAAAATTTTCTCAGATGATTTCCTGTTTCGTAATCCAAGTAAACTACTAGATTTTGACTTTATCAACATCATGTGTAAACATGGTAGTAAAAAAACAGAAACGAATTTGCATTGGACACATTCAGAAAGAAAAATTATCAATTTTCTTAAAAAATGAACCAGTTTTTTTTTTACATTTAAATTTATAAAATTTTTTCAGATGATTTCCTGTTTCATAATCCAAATGAACTACTCGATTTGGTATTTTTCATCATTATGTGACCACATAGTCACCCAAAAACAGAAACAAATTTTAATTGGACACGTTCAGGAAAAAGAATTATTAATTTTCTTCAAAAATGAACCAGTTTTTTTTGACAATAAAATTTATAAAATTTTATCAGATGATTTCCTGTTTCATAAACCAGGTAAACTACTCGATTCTGAATTTTCCATCATTACATGATTACATAGGCACCTAAAAACCGAAAGGAATTTGCATTGAACACATTCGGACAAAAAAAATTATCAATTTTCTTCAAAAATGAACCAGTTTTTTTTTTACATTTAAATTTATAAAAATTTTTCAGATGATTTCCTGTTTCATAATCCAAATGAACTACTCGATTTGGTATTTTTCATCATTATGTGACCACATAGTCACCCAAAAACAGAAACAAATTTTAATTGAACACGTTCAGGAAAAAGAATTATTAATTTTCTTCAAAAATGAATCAGTTTTTTTTGACATTAAAATTTATAAAATTTTCTCAGATGATTTCCTGTTTCATATTCCATATAAATTACTCGATTTTGACCTTATCAACATCACATGTCAACATGTAACCAAAAAACCCGAAACAAATTGGAATGGGACACGTTCAGAAAAAAAAAATTATCAATTTTCTTCAAAATTTAACCAGTTCTTTTGTGATTAAAATGTATAAAATATTCTCAAATGATTTCCTGTTTCATAATCCAATTAAACTACTAGATTTTGACTTTATCAACATCATGTGAAAAAATAGTACCAAAAAAACAGAAACAAATTTGCATGGCATACATTCAGAAAGAAAAATTATCAATTTTCTTCAAAAATGAACAAGTTTTTTTTGACATTTAAATTTATAAAATTTTCTCAGATGATTTCCTGTTTCGTAATCCAAGTAAACTACTAGATTTTGACTTTATCAACATCATGTGTAAACATGGTAGTAAAAAAACAGAAACGAATTTGCATTGGACACATTCAGAAAGAAAAATTATCAATTTTCTTCAAAAATGAACCAGTTTTTTTTTTACATTTAAATTTATAAAATTTTTTCAGATGATTTCCTGTTTCATAATCCAAATGAACTACTCGATTTGGTATTTTTCATCATTATGTGACCACATAGTCACCCAAAAACAGAAACAAACTTTAATTGGACACGTTCAGGAAAAAGAATTATTAATTTTCTTCAAAAATGAACCAGTTTTTTTTGACATTAAAATTTATAAAATTTTCTCAGATGATTTCCTGTTTCATAAACCAGGTAAACTACTCGATTCTGAATTTTTCATCATTGCATGACGACATAGGCACCTAATAACCGAAACAAATTGGAATGGGACACGTTCAGAAAAAAAAAATTATCAATTTTCTTCAAAATTTAACCAGTTCTTTTGTGATTAAAATTTATAAAATATTCTCAAATGATTTCCTGTTTCATAATCCAATTAAACTACTAGATTTTGACTTTATCAACATCATGTTTAAACATAGTACCAAAAAAACAGAAACAAATTTGCATGGCATACATTCAGAAAGAAAAATTATCAATTTTCTTCAAAAATGAACAAGTTTTTTTTTACATTTGAATTTATAAAGTTTTCTCAGATGATTTCCTGTTTCATAATCCAAATGAACTACGCGATTTGGTATTTTTCATCATTATGTGACCACATAGTCACCCAAAAACAGAAAAAAATTTTAATTGAACACGTTCAGGAAAAAGAATTATTAATTTTCTTCAAAAATGAATCAGTTTTTTTTGACATTAAAATTTATAAAATTTTCTCAGATGATTTCCTGTTTCATATTCCATATAAATTACTCGATTTTGACCTTATCAACAACACATGTCAACATGTAACCAAAAAACCCGAAACAAATTGGAATGGGACACGTTCAGAAAAAAAAATTATCAATTTTCTTCAAAATTTAACCAGTTCTTTTGTGATTAAAATGTATAAAATATTCTCAAATGATTTCCTGTTTCATAATCCAATTAAACTACTAGATTTTGACTTTATCATCATCATGTGAAAAAATAGTACCAAAAAAACAGAAACAAATTTGCATGGCATACATTCAGAAAGAAAAATTATCAATTTTCTTCCAAAATGAACAAGTTTTTTTTGACATTTAAATTTATAAAATTTTCTCAGATGATTTCCTGTTTCGTAATCCAAGTATACTACTAGATTTTGACTTTATCAACATCATGTGTAAACATGGTAGTAAAAAAACAGAAACGAATTTGCATTGGACACATTCAGAAAGAAAAATTATCAATTTTCTTCAAAAATGAACCAGTTTTTTTTTTACATTTAAATTTATAAAATTTTTTCAGATGATTTCCTGTTTCATAATCCAAATGAACTACTCGATTTGGTATTTTTCATCATTATGTGACCACATAGTCACCCAAAGACAGAAACAAATTTTAATTGGACACGTTCAGGAAAAAGAATTATTAATTTTCTTCAAAAATGAACCAGTTTTTTTTGACATTAAAATTTATAAAATTTTATCAGATGATTTCCTGTTTCATAAACCAGGTAAACTACTCGATTCTGAATTTTCCATCATTACATGACGACATAGGCACCTAAAAACCGAAAGGAATTTGCATTGAACACATTCGGACAAAAAAAATTATCAATTTTCTTCAAAAATGAACCAGTTTTTTTTTTACATTTAAATTTATAAAATTTTTTCAGATGATTTCCTGTTTCATAATCCAAATGAACTACTCGATTTGGTATTTTTCATCATTATGTGACCACATAGTCACCCAAAAACAGAAACAAATTTTAATTGGACACGTTCAGGAAAAAGAATTATTAATTTTCTTCAAAAATGAACCAGTTTTTTTTGACATTAAAATTTACAAAATTTTCTCAGATGATTTCCTGTTTCATAAACCAGGTAAACTACTCGATTCTGAATTTATCATCATTGCATGACGACATAGGCACCTAATAAACGAAACAAATTGGAATGGGACACGTTCAGAAAAAAAAAATTATCAATTTTCTTCAAAATTTAACCAGTTCTTTTGTGATTAAAATTTATAAAATATTCTCAAATGATTTCTTGTTTCATAATCCAATTAAACTACTAGATTTTGACTTTATCAACATCATGTTTAAACATAGTACCAAAAAAACAGAAACAAATTTGCATGGCATACATTCAGAAAGAAAAATTATCAATTTTCTTCAAAAATGAACAAGTTTTTTTTTACATTTGAATTTATAAAGTTTTCTCAGATGATTTCCTGTTTCATAATCCAAATGAACTACGCGATTTGGTATTTTTCATCATTATGTGACCACATAGTCACCCAAAAACAGAAACAAATTTTAATTGAACACGTTCAGGAAAAAGAATTATTAATTTTCTTCAAAAATGAATCAGTTTTTTTTGACATTAAAATTTATAAAATTTTCTCAGATGATTTCCTGTTTCATATTCCATATAAATTACTCGATTTTGACCTTATCAACATCACATGTCAACATGTAACCAAAAAACCCGAAACAAATTGGAATGGGACACGTTCAGAAAAAAAAAATTATCAATTTTCTTCAAAATTTAACCAGTTCTTTTGTGATTAAAATGTATAAAATATTCTCAAATGATTTCCTGTTTCATAATCCAATTAAACTACTAGATTTTGACTTTATCAACATCATGTGAAAAAATAGTACCAAAAAAACAGAAACAAATTTGCATGGCATACATTCAGAAAGAAAAATTATCAATTTTCTTCAAAAATGAACAAGTTTTTTTTGACATTTAAATTTATAAAATTTTCTCAGATGATTTCCTGTTTCGTAATCCAAGTAAACTACTAGATTTTGACTTTATCAACATCATGTGTAAACATGGTAGTAAAAAAACAGAAACGAATTTGCATTGGACACATTCAGAAAGAAAAATTATCAATTTTCTTAAAAAATGAACCAGTTTTTTTTTACATTTAAATTTATAAAATTTTTTCAGATGATTTCCTGTTTCATAATCCAAATGAACTACTCGATTTGGTATTTTTCATCATTATGTGACCACATAGTCACCCAAAAACAGAAACAAATTTTAATTGGACACGTTCAGGAAAAAGAATTATTAATTTTCTTCAAAAATGAACCAGTTTTTTTTGACAATAAAATTTATAAAATTTTATCAGATGATTTCCTGTTTCATAAACCAGGTAAACTACTCGATTCTGAATTTTCCATCATTACATGACGACATAGGCACCTAAAAACCGAAAGGAATTTGCATTGAACACATTCAGACAAAAAAAATTATCAATTTTCTTCAAAAATGAACCAGTTTTTTTTTTACATTTAAATTTATAAAAATTTTTCAGATGATTTCCTGTTTCATAATCCAAATGAACTACTCGATTTGGTATTTTTCATCATTATGTGACCACATAGTCACCCAAAAACAGAAACAAATTTTAATTGAACACGTTCAGGAAAAAGAATTATTAATTTTCTTCAAAAATGAATCAGTTTTTTTTGACATTAAAATTTATAAAATTTTCTCAGATGATTTCCTGTTTCATATTCCATATAAATTACTCGATTTTGACCTTATCAACATCACATGTCAACATGTAACCAAAAAACCCGAAACAAATTGGAATGGGACACGTTCAGAAAAAAAAAATTATCAATTTTCTTCAAAATTTAACCAGTTCTTTTGTGATTAAAATGTATAAAATATTCTCAAATGATTTCCTGTTTCATAATCCAATTAAACTACTAGATTTTGACTTTATCAACATCATGTGAAAAAATAGTACCAAAAAAACAGAAACAAATTTGCATGGCATACATTCAGAAAGAAAAATTATCAATTTTCTTCAAAAATGAACAAGTTTTTTTTGACATTTAAATTTATAAAATTTTCTCAGATGATTTCCTGTTTCGTAATCCAAGTAAACTACTAGATTTTGACTTTATCAACATCATGTGTAAACATGGTAGTAAAAAAACAGAAACGAATTTGCATTGGACACATTCAGAAAGAAAAATTATCAATTTTCTTCAAAAATGAACAAGTTTTTTTTTACATTTGAATTTATAAAATTTTTTCAGATGATTTCCTGTTTCATAATCCAAATGAACTACTCGATTTGGTATTTTTCATCATTATGTGACCACATAGTCACCCAAAGACAGAAACAAATTTTAATTGGACACGTTCAGGAAAAAGAATTATTAATTTTCTTCAAAAATGAACCAGTTTTTTTTGACATTAAAATTTATAAAATTTTATCAGATGATTTCCTGTTTCATAAACCAGGTAAACTACTCGATTCTGAATTTTCCATCATTACATGACGACATAGGCACCTAAAAACCGAAAGGAATTTGCATTGAACACATTCGGACAAAAAAAATTATCAATTTTCTTCAAAAATGAACCAGTTTTTTTTTTACATTTAAATTTATAAAATTTTTTCAGATGATTTCCTGTTTCATAATCCAAATGAACTACTCGATTTGGTATTTTTCATCATTATGTGACCACATAGTCACCCAAAAACAGAAACAAATTTTAATTGGACACGTTCAGGAAAAAGAATTATTAATTTTCTTCAAAAATGAACCAGTTTTTTTTGACATTAAAATTTACAAAATTTTCTCAGATGATTTCCTGTTTCATAAACCAGGTAAACTACTCGATTCTGAATTTATCATCATTGCATGACGACATAGGCACCTAATAAACGAAACAAATTGGAATGGGACACGTTCAGAAAAAAAAAATTATCAATTTTCTTCAAAATTTAACCAGTTCTTTTGTGATTAAAATTTATAAAATATTCTCAAATGATTTCTTGTTTCATAATCCAATTAAACTACTAGATTTTGACTTTATCAACATCATGTTTAAACATAGTACCAAAAAAACAGAAACAAATTTGCATGGCATACATTCAGAAAGAAAAATTATCAATTTTCTTCAAAAATGAACAAGTTTTTTATTACATTTGAATTTATAAAGTTTTATCAGATGATTTCCTGTTTCATAATCCAAATGAACTACGCGATTTGGTATTTTTCATCATTATGTGACCACATAGTCACCCAAAAACAGAAACAAATTTTAATTGAACACGTTCAGGAAAAAGAATTATTAATTTTCTTCAAAAATGAATCAGTTTTTTTTGACATTAAAATTTATAAAATTTTCTCAGATGATTTCCTGTTTCATATTCCATATAAATTACTCGATTTTGACCTTATCAACATCACATGTCAACATGTAACCAAAAAACCCGAAACAAATTGGAATGGGACACGTTCAGAAAAAAAAATTATCAATTTTCTTCAAAATTTAACCAGTTCTTTTGTGATTAAAATGTATAAAATATTCTCAAATGATTTCCTGTTTCATAATCCAATTAAACTACTAGATTTTGACTTTATCAACATCATGTGAAAAAATAGTACCAAAAAAACAGAAACAAATTTGCATGGCATACATTCAGAAAGAAAAATTATCAATTTTCTTCCAAAATGAACAAGTTTTTTTTGACATTTAAATTTATAAAATTTTCTCAGATGATTTCCTGTTTCGTAATCCAAGTATACTACTAGATTTTGACTTTATCAACATCATGTGTAAACATGGTAGTAAAAAAACAGAAACGAATTTGCATTGGACACATTCAGAAAGAAAAATTATCAATTTTCTTCAAAAATGAACCAGTTTTTTTTTTACATTTAAATTTATAAAATTTTTTCAGATGATTTCCTGTTTCATAATCCAAATGAACTACTCGATTTGGTATTTTTCATCATTATGTGACCACATAGTCACCCAAAGACAGAAACAAATTTTAATTGGACACGTTCAGGAAAAAGAATTATTAATTTTCTTCAAAAATGAACCAGTTTTTTTTGACATTAAAATTTATAAAATTTTATCAGATGATTTCCTGTTTCATAAACCAGGTAAACTACTCGATTCTGAATTTTCCATCATTACATGACGACATAGGCACCTAAAAACCGAAAGGAATTTGCATTGAACACATTCGGACAAAAAAAATTATCAATTTTCTTCAAAAATGAACCAATTTTTTTTTTACATTTAAATTTATAAAATTTTTTCAGATGATTTCCTGTTTCATAATCCAAATGAACTACTCGATTTGGTATTTTTCATCATTATGTGACCACATAGTCACCCAAAAACAGAAACAAATTTTAATTGGACACGTTCAGGAAAAAGAATTATTAATTTTCTTCAAAAATGAACCAGTTTTTTTTGACATTAAAATTTACAAAATTTTCTCAGATGATTTCCTGTTTCATAAACCAGGTAAACTACTCGATTCTGAATTTATCATCATTGCATGACGACATAGGCACCTAATAAACGAAACAAATTGGAATGGGACACGTTCAGAAAAAAAAAATTATCAATTTTCTTCAAAATTTAACCAGTTCTTTTGTGATTAAAATTTATAAAATATTCTCAAATGATTTCTTGTTTCATAATCCAATTAAACTACTAGATTTTGACTTTATCAACATCATGTTTAAACATAGTACCAAAAAAACAGAAACAAATTTGCATGGCATACATTCAGAAAGAAAAATTATCAATTTTCTTCAAAAATGAACAAGTTTTTTATTACATTTGAATTTATAAAGTTTTATCAGATGATTTCCTGTTTCATAATCCAAATGAACTACGCGATTTGGTATTTTTCATCATTATGTGATCACATAGTCACCCAAAAACAGAAACAAATTTTAATTGAACACGTTCAGGAAAAAGAATTATTAATTTTCTTCAAAAATGAATCAGTTTTTTTTGACATTAAAATTTATAAAATTTTCTCAGATGATTTCCTGTTTCATATTCCATATAAATTACTCGATTTTGACCTTATCAACATCACATGTCAACATGTAACCAAAAAACCCGAAACAAATTGGAATGGGACACGTTCAGAAAAAAAAATTATCAATTGTCTTCAAAATTTAACCAGTTCTTTTGTGATTAAAATGTATAAAATATTCTCAAATGATTTCCTGTTTCATAATCCAATTAAACTACTAGATTTTGACTTTATCAACATCATGTGAAAAAATAGTACCAAAAAAACAGAAACAAATTTGCATGGCATACATTCAGAAAGAAAAATTATCAATTTTCTTCCAAAATGAACAAGTTTTTTTTGACATTTAAATTTATAAAATTTTCTCAGATGATTTCCTGTTTCGTAATCCAAGTATACTACTAGATTTTGACTTTATCAACATCATGTGTAAACATGGTAGTAAAAAAACAGAAACGAATTTGCATTGGACACATTCAGAAAGAAAAATTATCAATTTTCTTCAAAAATGAACCAGTTTTTTTTTTACATTTAAATTTATAAAATTTTTTCAGATGATTTCCTGTTTCATAATCCAAATGAACTACTCGATTTGGTATTTTTCATCATTATGTGACCACATAGTCACCCAAAGACAGAAACAAATTTTAATTGGACACGTTCAGGAAAAAGAATTATTAATTTTCTTCAAAAATGAACCAGTTTTTTTTGACATTAAAATTTATAAAATTTTATCAGATGATTTCCTGTTTCATAAACCAGGTAAACTACTCGATTCTGAATTTTCCATCATTACATGACGACATAGGCACCTAAAAACCGAAAGGAATTTGCATTGAACACATTCGGACAAAAAAAATTATCAATTTTCTTCAAAAATGAACCAATTTTTTTTTTACATTTAAATTTATAAAATTTTTTCAGATGATTTCCTGTTTCATAATCCAAATGAACTACTCGATTTGGTATTTTTCATCATTATGTGACCACATAGTCACCCAAAAACAGAAACAAATTTTAATTGGACACGTTCAGGAAAAAGAATTATTAATTTTCTTCAAAAATGAACCAGTTTTTTTTGACATTAAAATTTACAAAATTTTCTCAGATGATTTCCTGTTTCATAAACCAGGTAAACTACTCGATTCTGAATTTATCATCATTGCATGACGACATAGGCACCTAATAAACGAAACAAATTGGAATGGGACACGTTCAGAAAAAAAAAATTATCAATTTTCTTCAAAATTTAACCAGTTCTTTTGTGATTAAAATTTATAAAATATTCTCAAATGATTTCTTGTTTCATAATCCAATTAAACTACTAGATTTTGACTTTATCAACATCATGTTTAAACATAGTACCAAAAAAACAGAAACAAATTTGCATGGCATACATTCAGAAAGAAAAATTATCAATTTTCTTCAAAAATGAACAAGTTTTTTTTTACATTTGAATTTATAAAGTTTTATCAGATGATTTCCTGTTTCATAATCCAAATGAACTACGCGATTTGGTATTTTTCATCATTATGTGACCACATAGTCACCCAAAAACAGAAACAAATTTTAATTGAACACGTTCAGGAAAAAGAATTATTAATTTTCTTCAAAAATGAATCAGTTTTTTTTGACATTAAAATTTATAAAATTTTCTCAGATGATTTCCTGTTTCATATTCCATATAAATTACTCGATTTTGACCTTATCAACATCACATGTCAACATGTAACCAAAAAACCCGAAACAAATTGGAATGGGACACGTTCAGAAAAAAAAATTATCAATTTTCTTCAAAAATGAACCAGTTTTTTTTTTACATTTAAATTTATAAAATTTTTTCAGATGATTTCCTGTTTCATAAACCAAATGAACTACTCGATTCTGAATTTTTCATCATTATGTGACCACATAGTCACCCAAAAACAGAAACAAACTTTAATTGGACACGTTCAGGAAAAAGAATTATTAATTTTCTTCAAAAATGAACCAGTTTTTTTTGACATTAAAATTTATAAAATTTTCTCAGATGATTTCCTGTTTCATAAACCAGGTAAACTACTCGATTCTGAATTTTTCATCATTGCATGACGACATAGGCACCTAATAACCGAAACAAATTGGAATGGGACACGTTCAGAAAAAAAAAATTATCAATTTTCTTCAAAATTTAACCAGTTCTTTTGTGATTAAAATTTATAAAATATTCTCAAATGATTTCCTGTTTCATAATCCAATTAAACTACTAGATTTTGACTTTATCAACATCATGTTTAAACATAGTACCAAAAAAACAGAAACAAATTTGCATGGCATACATTCAGAAAGAAAAATTATCAATTTTCTTCAAAAATGAACAAGTTTTTTTTTACATTTGAATTTATAAAGTTTTCTCAGATGATTTCCTGTTTCATAATCCAAATGAACTACGCGATTTGGTATTTTTCATCATTATGTGACCACATAGTCACCCAAAAACAGAAACAAATTTTAATTGAACACGTTCAGGAAAAAGAATTATTAATTTTCTTCAAAAATGAATCAGTTTTTTTTGACATTAAAATTTATAAAATTTTCTCAGATGATTTCCTGTTTCATATTCCATATAAATTACTCGATTTTGACCTTATCAACATCACATGTCAACATGTAACCAAAAAACCCGAAACAAATTGGAATGGGACACGTTCAGAAAAAAAAATTATCAATTTTCTTCAAAATTTAACCAGTTCTTTTGTGATTAAAATGTATAAAATATTCTCAAATGATTTCCTGTTTCATAATCCAATTAAACTACTAGATTTTGACTTTATCAACATCATGTGAAAAAATAGTACCAAAAAAACAGAAACAAATTTGCATGGCATACATTCAGAAAGAAAAATTATCAATTTTCTTCCAAAATGAACAGGTTTTTTTTGACATTTAAATTTATAAAATTTTCTCAGATGATTTCCTGTTTCGTAATCCAAGTATACTACTAGATTTTGACTTTATCAACATCATGTGTAAACATGGTAGTAAAAAAACAGAAACGAATTTGCATTGGACACATTCAGAAAGAAAAATTATCAATTTTCTTCAAAAATGAACCAGTTTTTTTTTTACATTTAAATTTATAAAATTTTTTCAGATGATTTCCTGTTTCATAATCCAAATGAACTACTCGATTTGGTATTTTTCATCATTATGTGACCACATAGTCACCCAAAGACAGAAACAAATTTTAATTGGACACGTTCAGGAAAAAGAATTATTAATTTTCTTCAAAAATGAACCAGTTTTTTTTGACATTAAAATTTATAAAATTTTATCAGATGATTTCCTGTTTCATAAACCAGGTAAACTACTCGATTCTGAATTTTCCATCATTACATGACGACATAGGCACCTAAAAACCGAAAGGAATTTGCATTGAACACATTCGGACAAAAAAAATTATCAATTTTCTTCAAAAATGAACCAGTTTTTTTTTTACATTTAAATTTATAAAATTTTTTCAGATGATTTCCTGTTTCATAATCCAAATGAACTACTCGATTTGGTATTTTTCATCATTATGTGACCACATAGTCACCCAAAAACAGAAACAAATTTTAATTGGACACGTTCAGGAAAAAGAATTATTAATTTTCTTCAAAAATGAACCAGTTTTTTTTGACATTAAAATTTACAAAATTTTCTCAGATGATTTCCTGTTTCATAAACCAGGTAAACTACTCGATTCTGAATTTATCATCATTGCATGACGACATAGGCACCTAATAAACGAAACAAATTGGAATGGGACACGTTCAGAAAAAAAAAATTATCAATTTTCTTCAAAATTTAACCAGTTCTTTTGTGATTAAAATTTATAAAATATTCTCAAATGATTTCTTGTTTCATAATCCAATTAAACTACTAGATTTTGACTTTATCAACATCATGTTTAAACATAGTACCAAAAAAACAGAAACAAATTTGCATGGCATACATTCAGAAAGAAAAATTATCAATTTTCTTCAAAAATGAACAAGTTTTTTTTTACATTTGAATTTATAAAGTTTTCTCAGATGATTTCCTGTTTCATAATCCAAATGAACTACGCGATTTGGTATTTTTCATCATTATGTGACCACATAGTCACCCAAAAACAGAAACAAATTTTAATTGAACACGTTCAGGAAAAAGAATTATTAATTTTCTTCAAAAATGAATCAGTTTTTTTTGACATTAAAATTTATAAAATTTTCTCAGATGATTTCCTGTTTCATATTCCATATAAATTACTCGATTTTGACCTTATCAACATCACATGTCAACATGTAACCAAAAAACCCGAAACAAATTGGAATGGGACACGTTCAGAAAAAAAAAATTATCAATTTTCTTCAAAATTTAACCAGTTCTTTTGTGATTAAAATGTATAAAATATTCTCAAATGATTTCCTGTTTCATAATCCAATTATACTACTAGATTTTGACTTTATCAACATCATGTGAAAAAATAGTACCAAAAAAAACAGAAACAAATTTGCATGGCATACATTCAGAAAGAAAAATTATCAATTTTCTTCAAAAATGAACAAGTTTTTTTTTACATTTGAATTTATAAAGTTTTCTCAGATGATTTCCTGTTTCATAATCCAAATGAACTACGCGATTTGATATTTTTCATCATTATGTGACCACATAGTCACCCAAAAACAGAAACAAATTTTAATTGAACACGTTCAGGAAAAATAATTATTAATTTTCTTCAAAAATGAACCAGTTTTTTTTGACATTAAAATTTACAAAATTTTCTCAGATGATTTCCTGTTTCATAAACCAGGTAAACTACTCGATTCTGAATTTTTCATCATTGCATGACGACATAGGCACCTAATAACCAAAACAAATTGGAATGGGACACGTTCAGAAAAAAAAAATTATCAATTTTCTTCAAAATTTAACCAGTTCTTTTGTGATTAAAATGTATAAAATATTCTCAAATGATTTCCTGTTTCATAATCCAATTAAACTACTAGATTTTGACTTTATCAACATCATGTGAAAAAATAGTACCAAAAAAACAGAAACAAATTTGCATGGCATACATTCAGAAAGAAAAATTATCAATTTTCTTCAAAAATGAACAAGTTTTTTTTGACATTTAAATTTATAAAATTTTCTCAGATGATTTCCTGTTTCGTAATCCAAGTAAACTACTAGATTTTGACTTTATCAACATCATGTGTAAACATGGTAGTAAAAAAACAGAAACGAATTTGCATTGGACACATTCAGAAAGAAAAATTATCAATTTTCTTCAAAAATGAACCAGTTTTTTTTTTACATTTAAATTTATAAAATTTTTTCAGATGATTTCCTGTTTCATAATCCAAATGAACTACTCGATTTGGTATTTTTCATCATTATGTGACCACATAGTCACCCAAAAACAGAAACAAATTTTAATTGGACACGTTCAGGAAAAAGAATTATTAATTTTCTTCAAAAATGAACCAGTTTTTTTTGACATAAAAATTTATAAAATTTTATCAGATGATTTCCTGTTTCATAAACCAGGTAAACTACTCGATTCTGAATTTTCCATCATTACATGACGACATAGGCACCTAAAAACCGAAAGGAATTTGCATTGAACACATTCGGACAAAAAAAATTATCAATTTTCTTCAAAAATGAACCAGTTTTTTTTTTACATTTAAATTTATAAAATTTTTTCAGATGATTTCCTGTTTCATAATCCAAATGAACTACTCGATTCTGAATTTTTCATCATTATGTGACCACATAGTCACCCAAAAACAGAAACAAACTTTAATTGGACACGTTCAGGAAAAAGAATTATTAATTTTCTTCAAAAATGAACCAGTTTTTTTTGACATTAAAATTTATAAAATTTTCTCAGATGATTTCCTGTTTCATAAACCAGGTAAACTACTCGATTCTGAATTTTTCATCATTGCATGACGACATAGGCACCTAATAACCGAAACAAATTGGAATGGGACACGTTCAGAAAAAAAAAATTATCAATTTTCTTCAAAATTTAACCAGTTCTTTTGTGATTAAAATTTATAAAATATTCTCAAATGATTTCCTGTTTCATAATCCAATTAAACTACTAGATTTTGACTTTATCAACATCATGTTTAAACATAGTACCAAAAAAACAGAAACAAATTTGCATGGCATACATTCAGAAAGAAAAATTATCAATTTTCTTCAAAAATGAACAAGTTTTTTTTTACATTTGAATTTATAAAGTTTTCTCAGATGATTTCCTGTTTCATAATCCAAATGAACTACGCGATTTGGTATTTTTCATCATTATGTGACCACATAGTCACCCAAAAACAGAAACAAATTTTAATTGAACACGTTCAGGAAAAAGAATTATTAATTTTCTTCAAAAATGAATCAGTTTTTTTTGACATTAAAATTTATAAAATTTTCTCAGATGATTTCCTGTTTCATATTCCATATAAATTACTCGATTTTGACCTTATCAACATCACATGTCAACATGTAACCAAAAAACCCGAAACAAATTGGAATGGGACACGTTCAGAAAAAAAAATTATCAATTTTCTTCAAAATTTAACCAGTTCTTTTGTGATTAAAATGTATAAAATATTCTCAAATGATTTCCTGTTTCATAATCCAATTAAACTACTAGATTTTGACTTTATCAACATCATGTGAAAAAATAGTACCAAAAAAACAGAAACAAATTTGCATGGCATACATTCAGAAAGAAAAATTATCAATTTTCTTCCAAAATGAACAAGTTTTTTTTGACATTTAAATTTATAAAATTTTCTCAGATGATTTCCTGTTTCGTAATCCAAGTATACTACTAGATTTTGACTTTATCAACATCATGTGTAAACATGGTAGTAAAAAAACAGAAACGAATTTGCATTGGACACATTCAGAAAGAAAAATTATCAATTTTCTTCAAAAATGAACCAGTTTTTTTTTTACATTTAAATTTATAAAATTTTTTCAGATGATTTCCTGTTTCATAATCCAAATGAACTACTCGATTTGGTATTTTTCATCATTATGTGACCACATAGTCACCCAAAGACAGAAACAAATTTTAATTGGACACGTTCAGGAAAAAGAATTATTAATTTTCTTCAAAAATGAACCAGTTTTTTTTGACATTAAAATTTATAAAATTTTATCAGATGATTTCCTGTTTCATAAACCAGGTAAACTACTCGATTCTGAATTTTCCATCATTACATGACGACATAGGCACCTAAAAACCGAAAGGAATTTGCATTGAACACATTCGGACAAAAAAAATTATCAATTTTCTTCAAAAATGAACCAATTTTTTTTTTACATTTAAATTTATAAAATTTTTTCAGATGATTTCCTGTTTCATAATCCAAATGAACTACTCGATTTGGTATTTTTCATCATTATGTGACCACATAGTCACCCAAAAACAGAAACAAATTTTAATTGGACACGTTCAGGAAAAAGAATTATTAATTTTCTTCAAAAATGAACCAGTTTTTTTTGACATTAAAATTTACAAAATTTTCTCAGATGATTTCCTGTTTCATAAACCAGGTAAACTACTCGATTCTGAATTTATCATCATTGCATGACGACATAGGCACCTAATAAACGAAACAAATTGGAATGGGACACGTTCAGAAAAAAAAAATTATCAATTTTCTTCAAAATTTAACCAGTTCTTTTGTGATTAAAATTTATAAAATATTCTCAAATGATTTCTTGTTTCATAATCCAATTAAACTACTAGATTTTGACTTTATCAACATCATGTTTAAACATAGTACCAAAAAAACAGAAACAAATTTGCATGGCATACATTCAGAAAGAAAAATTATCAATTTTCTTCAAAAATGAACAAGTTTTTTTTTACATTTGAATTTATAAAGTTTTATCAGATGATTTCCTGTTTCATAATCCAAATGAACTACGCGATTTGGTATTTTTCATCATTATGTGACCACATAGTCACCCAAAAACAGAAACAAATTTTAATTGAACACGTTCAGGAAAAAGAATTATTAATTTTCTTCAAAAATGAATCAGTTTTTTTTGACATTAAAATTTATAAAATTTTCTCAGATGATTTCCTGTTTCATATTCCATATAAATTACTCGATTTTGACCTTATCAACATCACATGTCAACATGTAACCAAAAAACCCGAAACAAATTGGAATGGGACACGTTCAGAAAAAAAAATTATCAATTTTCTTCAAAAATGAACCAGTTTTTTTTTTACATTTAAATTTATAAAATTTTTTCAGATGATTTCCTGTTTCATAAACCAAATGAACTACTCGATTCTGAATTTTTCATCATTATGTGACCACATAGTCACCCAAAAACAGAAACAAACTTTAATTGGACACGTTCAGGAAAAAGAATTATTAATTTTCTTCAAAAATGAACCAGTTTTTTTTGACATTAAAATTTATAAAATTTTCTCAGATGATTTCCTGTTTCATAAACCAGGTAAACTACTCGATTCTGAATTTTTCATCATTGCATGACGACATAGGCACCTAATAACCGAAACAAATTGGAATGGGACACGTTCAGAAAAAAAAAATTATCAATTTTCTTCAAAATTTAACCAGTTCTTTTGTGATTAAAATTTATAAAATATTCTCAAATGATTTCCTGTTTCATAATCCAATTAAACTACTAGATTTTGACTTTATCAACATCATGTTTAAACATAGTACCAAAAAAACAGAAACAAATTTGCATGGCATACATTCAGAAAGAAAAATTATCAATTTTCTTCAAAAATGAACAAGTTTTTTTTTACATTTGAATTTATAAAGTTTTCTCAGATGATTTCCTGTTTCATAATCCAAATGAACTACGCGATTTGGTATTTTTCATCATTATGTGACCACATAGTCACCCAAAAACAGAAACAAATTTTAATTGAACACGTTCAGGAAAAAGAATTATTAATTTTCTTCAAAAATGAATCAGTTTTTTTTGACATTAAAATTTATAAAATTTTCTCAGATGATTTCCTGTTTCATATTCCATATAAATTACTCGATTTTGACCTTATCAACATCACATGTCAACATGTAACCAAAAAACCCGAAACAAATTGGAATGGGACACGTTCAGAAAAAAAAATTATCAATTTTCTTCAAAATTTAACCAGTTCTTTTGTGATTAAAATGTATAAAATATTCTCAAATGATTTCCTGTTTCATAATCCAATTAAACTACTAGATTTTGACTTTATCAACATCATGTGAAAAAATAGTACCAAAAAAACAGAAACAAATTTGCATGGCATACATTCAGAAAGAAAAATTATCAATTTTCTTCCAAAATGAACAGGTTTTTTTTGACATTTAAATTTATAAAATTTTCTCAGATGATTTCCTGTTTCGTAATCCAAGTATACTACTAGATTTTGACTTTATCAACATCATGTGTAAACATGGTAGTAAAAAAACAGAAACGAATTTGCATTGGACACATTCAGAAAGAAAAATTATCAATTTTCTTCAAAAATGAACCAGTTTTTTTTTTACATTTAAATTTATAAAATTTTTTCAGATGATTTCCTGTTTCATAATCCAAATGAACTACTCGATTTGGTATTTTTCATCATTATGTGACCACATAGTCACCCAAAGACAGAAACAAATTTTAATTGGACACGTTCAGGAAAAAGAATTATTAATTTTCTTCAAAAATGAACCAGTTTTTTTTGACATTAAAATTTATAAAATTTTATCAGATGATTTCCTGTTTCATAAACCAGGTAAACTACTCGATTCTGAATTTTCCATCATTACATGACGACATAGGCACCTAAAAACCGAAAGGAATTTGCATTGAACACATTCGGACAAAAAAAATTATCAATTTTCTTCAAAAATGAACCAGTTTTTTTTTTACATTTAAATTTATAAAATTTTTTCAGATGATTTCCTGTTTCATAATCCAAATGAACTACTCGATTTGGTATTTTTCATCATTATGTGACCACATAGTCACCCAAAAACAGAAACAAATTTTAATTGGACACGTTCAGGAAAAAGAATTATTAATTTTCTTCAAAAATGAACCAGTTTTTTTTGACATTAAAATTTACAAAATTTTCTCAGATGATTTCCTGTTTCATAAACCAGGTAAACTACTCGATTCTGAATTTATCATCATTGCATGACGACATAGGCACCTAATAAACGAAACAAATTGGAATGGGACACGTTCAGAAAAAAAAAATTATCAATTTTCTTCAAAATTTAACCAGTTCTTTTGTGATTAAAATTTATAAAATATTCTCAAATGATTTCTTGTTTCATAATCCAATTAAACTACTAGATTTTGACTTTATCAACATCATGTTTAAACATAGTACCAAAAAAACAGAAACAAATTTGCATGGCATACATTCAGAAAGAAAAATTATCAATTTTCTTCAAAAATGAACAAGTTTTTTTTTACATTTGAATTTATAAAGTTTTCTCAGATGATTTCCTGTTTCATAATCCAAATGAACTACGCGATTTGGTATTTTTCATCATTATGTGACCACATAGTCACCCAAAAACAGAAACAAATTTTAATTGAACACGTTCAGGAAAAAGAATTATTAATTTTCTTCAAAAATGAATCAGTTTTTTTTGACATTAAAATTTATAAAATTTTCTCAGATGATTTCCTGTTTCATATTCCATATAAATTACTCGATTTTGACCTTATCAACATCACATGTCAACATGTAACCAAAAAACCCGAAACAAATTGGAATGGGACACGTTCAGAAAAAAAAAATTATCAATTTTCTTCAAAATTTAACCAGTTCTTTTGTGATTAAAATGTATAAAATATTCTCAAATGATTTCCTGTTTCATAATCCAATTAAACTACTAGATTTTGACTTTATCAACATCATGTGAAAAAATAGTACCAAAAAAACAGAAACAAATTTGCATGGCATACATTCAGAAAGAAAAATTATCAATTTTCTTCAAAAATGAACAAGTTTTATTTTGACATTTAAATTTATAAAATTTTCTCAGATGATTTCCTGTTTCGTAATCCAAGTAAACTACTAGATTTTGACTTTATCAACATCATGTGTAAACATGGTAGTAAAAAAACAGAAACGAATTTGCATTGGACACATTCAGAAAGAAAAATTATCAATTTTCTTCAAAAATGAACAAGTTTTTTTTTACATTTGAATTTATAAAGTTTTCTCAGATGATTTCCTGTTTCATAATCCAAATGAACTACGCGATTTGGTATTTTTCATCATTATGTGACCACATAGTCACCCAAAAACAGAAACAAATTTTAATTGAACACGTTCAGGAAAAAGACTTATTAATTTTCTTCAAAAATGAATCAGTTTTTTTTGACATTAAAATTTATAAAATTTTCTCAGATGATTTCCTGTTTCATATTCCATATAAATTACTCGATTTTGACCTTATCAACATCACATGTCAACATGTAACCAAAAAACCCGAAACAAATTGGAATGGGACACGTTCAGAAAAAAAAAATTATCAATTTTCTTCAAAATTTAACCAGTTCTTTTGTGATTAAAATGTATAAAATATTCTCAAATGATTTCCTGTTTCATAATCCAATTATACTACTAGATTTTGACTTTATCAACATCATGTGAAAAAATAGTACCAAAAAAACAGAAACAAATTTGCATGGCATACATTCAGAAAGAAAAATTATCAATTTTCTTCAAAAATGAACAAGTTTTTTTTTACATTTGAATTTATAAAGTTTTCTCAGATGATTTCCTGTTTCATAATCCAAATGAACTACGCGATTTGATATTTTTCATCATTATGTGACCACATAGTCACCCAAAAACAGAAACAAATTTTAATTGAACACGTTCAGGAAAAATAATTATTAATTTTCTTCAAAAATGAACCAGTTTTTTTTGACATTAAAATTTACAAAATTTTCTCAGATGATTTCCTGTTTCATAAACCAGGTAAACTACTCGATTCTGAATTTTTCATCATTGCATGACGACATAGGCACCTAATAACCGAAACAAATTGGAATGGGACACGTTCAGAAAAAAAAAATTATTAATTTTCTTCAAAATTTAAACAGTTCTTTTGTGATTAAAATTTATAGAATATTCTCAAATGATTTCCTGTTTCATAATCCAATTAAACTACTAGATTTTGACTTTATCAACATCATGTTTAAACATAGTACCAAAAAAACAGAAACAAATTTGCATGGCATACATTCAGAAAGAAAAATTATCAATTTTCTTCAAAAATGAACAAGTTTTTTTTTACATTTGAATTTATAAAGTTTTCTCAGATGATTTCCTGTTTCATAATCCAAATGAACTACGCGATTTGGTATTTTTCATCATTATGTGACCACATAGTCACCCAAAAACAGAAACAAATTTTAATTGAACACGTTCAGGAAAAAGAATTATTAATTTTCTTCAAAAATGAATCAGTTTTTTTTGACATTAAAATTTATAAAATTTTCTCAGATGATTTCCTGTTTCATATTCCATATAAATTACTCGATTTTGACCTTATCAACATCACATGTCAACATGTAACCAAAAAACCCGAAACAAATTGGAATGGGACACGTTCAGAAAAAAAAAATTATCAATTTTCTTCAAAATTTAACCAGTTCTTTTGTGATTAAAATGTATAAAATATTCTCAAATGATTTCCTGTTTCATAATCCAATTATACTACTAGATTTTGACTTTATCAACATCATGTGAAAAAATAGTACCAAAAAAACAGAAACAAATTTGCATGGCATACATTCAGAAAGAAAAATTATCAATTTTCTTCAAAAATGAACAAGTTTTTTTTTACATTTGAATTTATAAAGTTTTCTCAGATGATTTCCTGTTTCATAATCCAAATGAACTACGCGATTTGATATTTTTCATCATTATGTGACCACATAGTCACCCAAAAACAGAAACAAATTTTAATTGAACACGTTCAGGAAAAAGAATTATTAATTTTCTTCAAAAATGAATCAGTTTTTTTTGACATTTAAATTTATAAAATTTTCTCAGATGATTTCCTGTTTCATAATCCAAGTAAACTACTAGATTTTGACTTTATCAACATCATGTGTAAACATGGTAGTAAAAAAACAGAAACGAATTTGCATTGGACACATTCAGAAAGAAAAATTATCAATTTTCTTCAAAAATGAACCAGTTTTTTTTTTACATTTAAATTTATAAAATTTTTTCAGATGATTTCCTGTTTCATAATCCAAATGAACTACTCGATTTGGTATTTTTCATCATTATGTGACCACATAGTCTCCCAAAAACAGAAACAAATTTTAATTGGACACGTTCAGGAAAAAGAATTATTAATTTTCTTCAAAAATGAACCAGTTTTTTTTGACATTAAAATTTATAAAATTTTATCAGATGATTTCCTGTTTCATAAACCAGGTAAACTACTCGATTCTGAATTTTCCATCATTACATGACGACATAGGCACCTAAAAACCGAAAGGAATTTGCATTGAACACATTCGGACAAAAAAAATTATCAATTTTCTTCAAAAATGAACCAATGTTTTTTTTTACATTTAAATTTATAAAATTTTCTCAGATGATTTCCTGTTTCATATTCCAGATAAATTACTCGATTTGGTATTTTTCATCATTATATGAGGACATAGTGACCTAGAAACCGAAAGGAATTTGCATTGTACACATTCAAACAATAAAAACTATTAATTTTCTTCAAAAATGAACCAGTTTTTTTTGACATTAAAATTTATAAAATTTTATCAGATGATTTCCTGTTTCATAAACCAGGCAAACTACTCGATTCTGAATTTTTCATCATTACATGACGACATAGGCACCTAAAAACCGAAAGGAATTTGCATTGAACACATTCTGACAAAAAAAATTATCAATTTTCTTCAAAAATGAACCAGTTTTTTTTTTACATTTAAATTTATAAAATTATTCAGATGATTTCCTGTTTCATAATCCAAATGAACTACTCGATTTGGTATTTTTCATCATTATGTGACCACATAGTCACCCAAAAACAGAAACAAATTTTAATTGGACACGTTCAGGAAAAAGAATTATTAATTTTCTTCAAAAATGAACCAGTTTTTTTTGACATTAAAATTTATAAAATTTTCTCAGATGATTTCCTGTTTCATAAACCAGATAAACTACTCGATTCTGAATTTTTCAACATTGCATGACGACATAGGCACCTAATAACCGAAACAAATTGGAATGGGACACGTTCAGAAAAAAAAAATTATCAATTTTCTTCAAAATTTAACCAGTTCTTTTGTGATTAAAATTTATAAAATATTCTCAAATGATTTCCTGTTTCATAATCCGATTAAACTACTAGATTTTGACTTTATCAACATCATGTTTAAACATAGTACCAAAAAAACAGAAACAAATTTGCATGGCATACATTCAGAAAGAAAAATTATCAATTTTCTTCAAAAATGAACAAGTTTTTTTTTACATTTGAATTTATAAAGTTTTCTCAGATGATTTCCTGTTTCATAATCCAAATGAACTACGCGATTTGGTATTTTTCATCATTATGTGACCACATAGTCACCCAAAAACAGAAACAAATTTTAATTGAACACGTTCAGGAAAAAGAATTATTAATTTTCTTCCAAAATGAACCAGTTTTTTTTTTACATTTAAATTTATAAAATTTTTTCAGATGATTTCCTGTTTCATATTCCAGATAAATTACTCGATTTGGTATTTTTCATCATTATATGAGGACATAGTGACCTAGAAACCGAAAGGAATTTGCATTGGACACATTCAGACCAAAAAAATTATCAATTTTCTTCAAAAATGAACCAGTTTTTTTTGACATTTAAATTTATAAAATTTTCTCAGATGATTTCCTGTTTCGTAATCCAAGTAAACTACTAGATTTTGACTTTATCAACATCATGTGTAAACATGGTAGTAAAAAAACAGAAACGAATTTGCATTGGACACATTCAGAAAGAAAAATTATCAATTTTCTTCAAAAATGAACCAGTTTTTTTTTTACATTTAAATTTATAAAATTTTTTCAGATGATTTCCTGTTTCATAATCCAAATGAACTACTCGATTTGGTATTTTTCATCATTATGTGACCACATAGTCACCCAAAAACAGAAACAAATTTTAATTGGACACGTTCAGGAAAAAGAATTATTAATTTTCTTCAAAAATGAACCAGTTTTTTTTGACATAAAAATTTATAAAATTTTATCAGATGATTTCCTGTTTCATAAACCAGGTAAACTACTCGATTCTGAATTTTCCATCATTACATGACGACATAGGCACCTAAAAACCGAAAGGAATTTGCATTGAACACATTCGGACAAAAAAAATTATCAATTTTCTTCAAAAATGAACCAGTTTTTTTTTTACATTTAAATTTATAAAATTTTTTCAGATGATTTCCTGTTTCATAATCCAAATGAACTACTCGATTCTGAATTTTTCATCATTATGTGACCACATAGTCACCCAAAAACAGAAACAAACTTTAATTGGACACGTTCAGGAAAAAGAATTATTAATTTTCTTCAAAAATGAACCAGTTTTTTTTGACATTAAAATTTATAAAATTTTCTCAGATGATTTCCTGTTTCATAAACCAGATAAACTACTCGATTCTGAATTTTTCAACATTGCATGACGACATAGGCACCTAATAACCGAAACAAATTGGAATGGGACACGTTCAGAAAAAAAAAATTATCAATTTTCTTCAAAATTTAACCAGTTCTTTTGTGATTAAAATTTATAAAATATTCTCAAATGATTTCCTGTTTCATAATCCGATTAAACTACTAGATTTTGACTTTATCAACATCATGTTTAAACATAGTACCAAAAAAACAGAAACAAATTTGCATGGCATACATTCAGAAAGAAAAATTATCAATTTTCTTCAAAAATGAACAAGTTTTTTTTTACATTTGAATTTATAAAGTTTTCTCAGATGATTTCCTGTTTCATAATCCAAATGAACTACGCGATTTGGTATTTTTCATCATTATGTGACCACATAGTCACCCAAAAACAGAAACAAATTTTAATTGAACACGTTCAGGAAAAAGAATTATTAATTTTCTTCCAAAATGAACCAGTTTTTTTTTACATTTAAATTTATAAAAATTTTTCAGATGATTTCCTGTTTCATATTCCAGATAAATTACTCGATTTGGTATTTTTCATCATTATATGAGGACATAGTGACCTAGAAACCGAAAGGAATTTGCATTGGACACATTCAGACCAAAAAAATTATCAATTTTCTTCAAAAATGAACCAGTTTTTTTTTACATTTAAATTTATAAAATTTTCTCAGAATTTTCTTCAAAAATGAACCAGTTTTTTTTTTACATTTAAATTTATAAAAAATTTTCAGATGATTTCCTGTTTCATAATCCAAATGAACTACTCGATTTGGTATTTTTCATCATTATGTGACCACATAGTCACCCAAAAACAGAAACAAATTTTAATTGGACACGTTCAGGAAAAAGAATTATTAATTTTCTTCAAAAGTGAACTAGTTTTTCTTGACATAAAAATTTACAAAATTTTCTCAGATGATTTCCTGTTTCATAAACCAGGTAAACTACTCGATTCTGAATTTTTCATCATTGCATGACGACATAGGCACCTAATAACCGAAACAAATTGGAATGGGACACGTTCAGAAAAAAAAGATTATCAATTTTCTTCAAAATTTAACCAGTTCTTTTGTGATTAAAATTTATAAAATATTCTCAAATGATTTCCTGTTTCATAATCCAATTAAACTACTAGATTTTGACTTTATCAACATCATGTGTAAACATAGTACCAAACAAACAGAAACAAATTTGCATGGCATACATTCAGAAAGAAAAATTATCAATTTTCTTCAAAAATGAACCAGTTTTTTTTACATTTAAATTTATAAAATTTTCTCAGATGATTTCCTGTTTCATATTCCGGATGATGAAAAATTCCAAATCGAGTAATTTATCTCGAATATGAAACAGGAAATCATCTGTGAAAATTTTATAAATTTAAATGTCAAAAATAACTGGTTCATTTTTGAAGAAAATTGATAATTTTTCTTTCTGAATGTGTCAAATGAAAATTCGTTTCTGTTTTATTACTACTATGTTTACTTATGATGTTGATAAAGTCAAAATCTAGTAGTTTACTTGGATTATGAAACAGGAAATCATTTGAGAATATTTTATAAATTTTAATCACAAAAGAACTGCGTAAATTTTGAAGAAAATTGATAATTTTTATTGTTTGAATGTGTCCAATGCAAATTCCTTTCGGTTTTTAGGTCACTATGTCATCATATAATGATGAAAAATTCAGAATCGAGTAGTTTATCTGGAATATGAAACAGGAAATCATCTGGGAAAATTTTATAAATTTAAATGTCAAAAAAAACTGGTTCATTTTTGAAGAAAATGTATAGTTTTTTTTCCTGAACGTGTCACATGAAAATTCGTTTCGGTTTTTGGGTCATTATGTGGTCATATAATGATGATAAATTCAAAATCGAGTAGTTTATCTGGATTATGAAACAGGAAATCATCTGACAAAATTTCATAAATTTATGTATCATGGATTGAGAATTCTGAGTCCAATTCCTGTACCATTTCTCTGCTAGAAAGTACAAATTTCATTTTAGGTACATATTCAGGATGTAGTCTGTTCGATAACCTGAAAATGTTTGGAATCTATTGTGTTTGGGCCGAGGAACATGAATGACCTTGAAGCTTTATTTTCCTGTGACGGATTTCACTTGAATCAAAAACGCCCTCTATAAGCTCTGCATTGTTTATTTAGTTAACTTTCAATTCAAAAACTTTTCTTATTGAGTTGAATTTATCTGAAAACTATTGGAATGACATCACAAGGTTCAGAAATTTTTTTTTTTTGGGTGAACTCTATTATGGGGTGGGAGGGTAGGGATGCGAAATTTTCTATACGCTGTTCTTCATTTCTACTGATGAGTTTTATGTTACCTTTTCCAACGTTTTATCAGTCAAATCCATACAGGAAATGCAAGTGTAGGTAACTCGGGTAGGTACCTATTTCCTGTATAAGGTTTTAAGGTTTGGTTAATTTCTTTAAATTTTTTTTCTAACCTAGGCATGGAGATCATGTTAGTATGAAACTTATTAAAAAGTAATGGTCAGTTTCTTCTCGGGTCTGAAAGGGTTAAGATATTAAAAATAATTTTGGTCATTATAAAAATTTCGATTGGATCTCTCCATTTCTTCTGATTTCACAATAATAATATCAGGTACAAACTTTTTCAAAATTTGGCAGAAGGGTCCAATTGAAAATTTTTTCAAACAAAAGTTGTAAATTGAGGTCCAAGAAATGATTTTTGCTATTAAAAATGTTTCGATTAGATCCTTCCCTCCCCTCCAATTTTGCATAATGTGGCTCAGATATTTATTATTAAAAACTGGCGAAGGTAGAAGTCCAATTGAAAAAAATTTTCAAACAAAAGTTGTAGCTTGAAGTCTTGGAAATAATAATAATTATTATAAAAATTTCGATTGGACCCCTCCTTCCCCTTCAATTTTGAATAAAATACATATCAACTTGAAAGAAATATTCAAGGTCTAGAATCTCAACTGATGGAAGTAGGAAGTGCGAGGAATTTCGTTCATGTTCATTACAAATCCGAGCAACTACTCACCCAGGCTGGTGGAAATGACAGGTCACAAATTTTTAGAAAATTTATATTAGGCAAAATTTCACAAAATTAAAAAAACTATTACTTACTTGAGTAGAATTTATTTTTAAATTTTCCAATTTTACTTGAAATTCTTGAAACTTTTATATCAGTAGCAAATATTTTGGTCGTCTCTCTTTTTTTTTTTTTTGATTTTTTGAAAAACATTTTTTCCTTTGCTGTCGTTGTCAACCTGTCATTATTTTAATATTAGGCCTATGGTAAAGATTTCGATACATTTTTGTAGCCTTTACGTCAGGTTATCCTAATTGATGATTTAATTACAACCATTTCAGAAATTAATCGCTCACTCTCCCGTTGACTTTTTGAAGCGTCGACGATTACTTACAAGTTACAACCCTTCTTTTCGGTTCGTCGAACAAAACAATGAAATTATTACGGAGCCGTTGGTTCACAATGTGTAACATAACACTGCTGGTTGTCGTCTCACGACTCTCACACCGTACAAACGATAAAAAAAAAAAAACACACGAAAATGATGAGGAAAGCGGACGTGAGTAGGTGTTGCATTTGTACGAGTAGTACGACTGTGGCTAAATAACCACGTGTTGCTGATTGACGAATGTTAACGATATAAATTCTTTTTTTTTTCGTGCTCGTGGCTGGGGAAAGGGTGGATTTTTAATAATATGCTGCTAGTGAAGTTGAAAGAATTTACCTAATGATAATTTTAACGCTGTAATGAAATACCTACTAAGCATGTATCCTTTGCCTGCAGGAATGCTCGAGTTTTTTATCGGTTCTATGTAAATTGGGTGACAAAGTCGTCTTGGTGAAAAATGTCGAATTATATCGTACACTTACTCGTAGTTTAAAGACGGTCGCTATCAGTCCTGGCCCTCTGTGTAACGAGATGCGACGGACGTGGAAACATTAAACGAATACGCGGTTCTTTCTTTTTTCGGCTCAGTCAAGGGTATACGTTTTATCCGACGATTAGTTTTTTTTTTTTTTTTTTTTCACGCTTCGATAGAAAAACATGCTAAAAAGAAGCAGCATTTTGCCAAGTAATTGGAACATGGTGTAGTTGGAGCTATTAGAAAGCGCGTCCAGTCGAATTAGGGAACACGTCAAAATTTGGTGTACAATTTTTTGATACACGATCGCAACGAATCGAGATCGTTTGGTTTAGTTTTGGGAAAATTTTTCCACGGAGTTGTTTTCTTTTTAATTTGGCACCGCGTATACGAAGATATAGGACGAGAGGACGAAGACGTGGCGATAAAATTAATCGACGAGTTGGGCACATGCACAGGCGAAAGCAGACTGGGAAAATGTGGTTTTACATTCGTATATGTGCGGTTTGGGATTTGTGTTTGGTAAATTAATAACGTTCGGCGCACCTGTTCTATATTCGCTCTAATTAATTACGAAAACTTGAAATAGGTATCTGCGCCGCGCCGATATCGAAGCATAATGCGAAATGCGAAATTCGCGTTTTAGGTAAGAATTTTCGCTTGGAAAATTTACTCTACTTGATTGTTTACCAACCTGTTCGTACGAGGATGTCGAGGTGTATTATTCTTTGTTTTTTTAGGGGTATGTTGTGTGTGTGTGTATTTATTTATTTCCACTAGAAATGGTTACTATTTTAGCGGTTTGAGTGGAGGAGTAATGGAGTATCTACGTTATGTTTAAGGATACTTACGTTATTTTCGTCAAATACTCGAAAGACTAATGAAGCAAATTTGGTAGGATCTCCTTGTGGAAAAAATTGTCTGTATATTTTGATGAACCCCTGTGAAAAAAAAAACACAAATTACCTATAAGAAGGATTTAAATGCTAGATTGCCTAATTTTAATCGAAGTCAGAAGAAGGGTCGAATCTTTTTTCTACTTAATGTTTGTTCGTCGGTTCGTTGATGTGTAGATTTTCATTAGTATGGTTTCAATGTTGAAAAATTAGAGTTGTAAAAATATATATATATATATATATATATTTTTTTATTGAAGAAATGTGAGTCACAATCTCTCAAAAAATTGAACTTTTTGTAAGTCTTCTGGAAATCAGAAAGGAAGATAAACATGAAAAATCATAAAAATAATTTTTCAAAACTTCTGATCGTTAAATCAAAAAAATGCTAAAAAATTAAGGTTTTCAAAAACATTCGTAATTTTGAAAATTTTCTCAATTTTTTTTTTTTTTTTGAAAAAAGTTCATTTTCTAACTATGTAGTACCTACTACCTACCTTTCTAATTAAAAAAAAAAATTAAAAATTTAAAAAAAAATACATAATTTTGTTTAATGCTTTATTTTTTATATCATATTTGCTATGAATTTCTTATAAAAAATTATTTTATTTCATTTTCAGATTTTTTGTAAATTCCCCAACATTTTGTTTAAATTATTCTAGGAAATTTTCTTTCGAAACAATGAAAATATTCTGTAAAATTTTTTTATTTTCTGTGTAAATTTAAAAATTTTTCCAAATCATTGCTTTTAATTTTTTTTGAAATTCCACTGAACTTTTTTTGGAATTTTCCAAAGGTGTGTCCAATTGAAAATTTTTCGGTGTTGAATGTGAGAGTTGTTTTTCTCCAAAAAAAATGAAAGCTTTTTTTGTCCAAAAAATGAGATTTTTCATATGTAGGTATGTTAAAAAACTTGAAAGATTTTTTTCTCCAAAAAATTGAGAGATTTCTTTTTTTTTCCCGAAAGAATATTGAAGATTTTTTACCAATTTTTTTTTCTTTAAAAAATGGGAAATTTTTTCAGTCCGAAACAATGAGAATTTTTTTTTATTTTAGAATATTGAAAATTTTATTATTCCTAAAAAGTTCATAGAAACTTTTCTTCTCTAAAAAATTGAGATTTTTTTCTCAAGTTATTTTTCTTCAAGTAGTTGAAAGTTTTTTTTTTAGTTTTTCATACCTAAAAAATTCTGAAATTTTGAGATTTCATTTTTTGCAAAAATTTGAGAAATATACATACTTATTTTGTGCTCAAAAAAAAATTATTTTCGTTATGCACCTACTTGGAAAAACTGAGATTTTTTATTCCGAGAAAATTCAGATTTTTGTAAGAAGTAGGTATGGTTTATTTTGGCTCAATCAACTTTTTAAAAAAAAATATGAATTTTCGGTGTCGTCTACTTTGTCCTAGATGATTTTGTCCTAATTCCCTTTTTCCCTAAAAAAGGGAAAAAAGAGTGGATTTTGTCCTAAAAATTTTATCACGTGCAAAATTACCCTCCAACAGGGAAAAAAGGAGAAATAGTGGATTTTGTACTAAACGCTGTTCAAGGAATAAATGTACCAAGTAGCCAGTACCTATTTACTTGGAGTCACTGCCTCCATCAAGAGTTCAATTTGTAGATGGCCAAATGCTGTCTTTCTCAATCATTTTCAAATATATCTGAAGGAATTAATGCTGCTTTATGCCAAGTGTATTTTTTATAACTCATAAACTATGACATTTACAAAAATTTTACAGGAGGCCTTTTTTTTTGTAGAGAATTAAAAAATTGAATTATGGTCCAAAAATTTTGAAATTTCGTGCAGTAGAAGCTGAGATATTGAAAAAACTATGAAAACAGAGTTTCAATTTTCTTTTTCATAGTTTTTTCAATATCTAAGCTTCTACTGCAGGAAATTTCAAAATTTTTGGACCATAATTCAATTTTTTCAATTCTCTACAAAAAAGGTCTCTTGTAAAATTTTTGTAAATGACATAATTTATGAGTTATAAAAAATACCCCTGCGCAACAAAATGGCGGTCCAGCATACCCTTAAAACAACCTATGTATTTCTTTCTTCTAGAAAATAGATTTTGAATCTAACGATTAATTTTCGAATCAATTTACTGATATTCAATATTAAAAGATCTTCAACTAGGCAATGCTCCAGGAAAAACTGAAGTAAACCATGGAAATTTTCTAATTTGAATTAGTGCGGTTATTTTTCTTCCTCTATTACAATATTTTAGCGAAGTACATTTGAAAATTATTGAGAAAGATAGCATTCGGCTATCTACAAATTGAACTCTTGATGGAGGCAGTGACTCCAAGTAAATAGGCACTGACTGCTGAGTAGATACATTTATTCCTTGAACAGCGTTTAGGACAAAATCCACTATTTCTCCCTTTTTCCCTGTTGGAGGGAAATTTTGCACGTGATAAAATTTTTAGGACAAAATCCACTCTTTTTTCCCTTTTTTAGGGAAAAAGGGAATTAGGACAAAATCATCTAGGACAAAGTAGACGACACCGAAAATTCATATTTTTTTTTAAAAAGTTGATTGAGCCAAAATAAACCATACCTACTTCTTACAAAAAATCTGAATTTTCTCGGAATAAAAAATCTCAGTTTTTCCAAGTAGGTGCATAACGAAACATTTACGATATACTCGCGTACATTAGAAAATATTTGAATTTTCACTTCTTTCAGCGGAGATATTTCATGTGATGGTGGTGAACCTAACCAAGTAGAGGGGGCTTGAAATAGAAAAATTATATTTTTTTGAACAGATGATGGTGTCGTGACCCGAATGGTCACTCTATTGATGGAAAGGGAAAATTATTATTGCCAAGAGATTTTATTAATTTGAAGATTAATAATGAAGTAATTGAAGAATTAGTTTTTCTTTGATCTGTTATCGTTAGAACTTCAATCTCCTATTGCAAGTAATGCTGTAATCTGTAACCGTTGATTTTATGTGCTCCTGGCGCAAAACTCCACAGATCGTTTGTTAAGTAAATTGAATTGTATGAGGGAAGGCCTCTTCAGATGTCATGTCATTTGCCTCGTTTCTAAACAAAACATTCTTAATAACTATTTTTGTATTTTTAATATCACAAAAACGCTCTCATTTAGCCATTTTTGTAGGAGTCTTTCTGATGTTGCCAAAATTCCGTTCTATCACCGTTCAATTTCTCGTCTACCACTCTCACAGGATCGTTGAAAAGCAAATAAGAATGCCTTTCAGGCGTCGAAGGATTCCAATGAACTTCCAAGCTTTCGTAATTGGGATTTCTAGAGAGAGAAAAAAAGGGATACACGACGAAACTTTGTGATTTCAGCATAAAGAATTAATATCAGTGTTCTGCATCCACACTTACCCTGTCTTGGCAAAAGTGCAAATGAGCTTGGTGAATTTATCGATCATTTGATGAGTTTTTGGTGTCACGAGGAAGTCTCCTTTGGCGAAGTAATCTTTTATCAGGCACCAATAGCTGAAGTCACATCCGTGGATGGTTCCTGAGCAATCGAATGTGTACCATACGATTAATTTTATTATAATTCGATGGTTTGAGAAATTTCAAAAGAATCACCTTCGATCGGTACGTCCATAATTTCCAGGAGACCATCTTTCATCGTATTTATGCTTCCTTCGTATTCAAATTTGTATACGTACGCTGGTGTTGAGGGATTTGCTGACGCAGGGTTTATCAACGTATCGTATACGTCTGATAGAGCAATATCGGTCAAAATCTTGAAAAAATTATTTTTCAAGGAACGAGGTCACTCATTTTGTGGTTTAGTTCAGAATTATAAGGTGGCTGAAAATTTGTTTACGTTGCATTTAGTAGAGAAAGGAGCATTTTCCACGGTTTTACTATCCAAATAATAATCTTCGATGTCTTTTTGTATTCGTTTCAATTGTTCGTCGTTCAAATCACGTCCCCATCCCAAATAATTTTGACGAATCGTCGTGTAGAAATGTTTGGCTGTTAATTTTTTCAGTGGTTCTAAAAAATAAAATTTTACCTTATCAATCCATTCTAATGCGATGGGGAAAAAATGAACGATCATTTACTCGAGAACGCCATCGCAGCTTCTTTGTCGCAAAACCCGATCATAAACGGGACTGCTGTCGACGACTTCATCATACCTTCCACAGTGTATGGCAAAACTGAAGTTTCTGATTCCAAATCCAGCGTTGGATGAAACGGACAAATAGGGAAAATGGAAACTGTTTGCTATTGACGAAACGTTTCGAATTAATGTTGGAATTTTTCCTCCATTTCACATAACTACTCTTCTCACCTTGGAAATTGATGCGTGTGCTTTAGCAACCAGCACTATGGCCGCATCAATTGGTATATTTTTATAAAATGCCAATAATTTTTTTCTATCGCCCCGGTCAGCTATTCCTTTTCCTTGATAACCCATAGATTTTGCGATTTCCAACGCAGTCGTGACATTTTCACGTCGAGTAACGAGAGTAGGGTTAAAGATAGACGTACCCATTAGTACTGCTTTGTGGAATAAACCTGCGAGCATTTGAGGGGTCATTTGTAAAAACCACCATAGTCAAAATTTTCGAATTTTTTTAAATTTTATTTTCTGAAAGTAAATTTTACAAGAGAAATGATGGTGATATTCATTTTTCAAAAAAATTAGTCATTCATCACTTTTTGAGGTGATCCCAAAAAGAGTACCTACCTTTGTAAAAACAACCATAGTCAGAATGTGGTTCTTTTTAAAACATAAGACCCAGAGCCGAATTTCAAATTTTGTTTTGATTTTCGATTTTTGACGGTAAAATATGATTTTAGAGCGTATCGGCGATCTTCGACCTCATCCCCGGGGGCTGGTGCCTCGAAATATCCGATTTTTACCTTAAAAATTCCAGCTTTGCGAGTTTTTTATCGATTTGTACCAAACTTGACATGTAGGTACAAGTACTTAAGGGCGTTGTTGGGAAATTTTTTCAGATTTTTCCGACCGCTGAAATGACCTTGAAAATGACTTTGAAAATGTCAACTCGTCCTGGAAGGCTCATTTTGGGAGCTAACAAACTGGAAATTTTCCCTCTTGTTTTCCAAACAATTTTACAATACTCGGAATTGTTTCAGATTTTTGTCGGGGTGGGAGGGATTTTTAGATATGAATCTCCTCCCACCCCGGCAAAAATCTGAAAAAATTCTGAGTGGTGTAAAATATTTTGGAAAACAAAAGGAGGAGGGGGAGGAATTCCAGTTTGTTAGCTCCCAAACTCGATTTGACATTATCAAAGTCATTTTCAAGGTCATTTCAGCGGTCGGAAAAATCTGAAAAAATTTCCCAACATTGCCCTTGGGTATTTGTAGTTACATACCGAGTTTGGTGAAAATCGATGAAAAACTCGCGCGAAGCTTCCATTTTTAGGGTTAAAATCATGTATTTCGAGGCACCAGCCTCCGGGGGTAAGGTCGAAGATTGCCGATACGCTCTAAAATCATCTTTTACCACCATAAATTGAAAATAAAATAAAATTGTTTCTACAACAAAACCCTGACATATTACTTTTTCTGAGACAATTTTTTTTTTTTTTTGTTAAAAACAACCATAGTCAAGTTGTTCATTATTTTGATCTCAATTTATTGGATTAAGAGGGGGTATAAAAATTGGATGAATGTTGTATGCTCAGTTAGTAGATATTTGGAGAAGGGTGTTGTTATTTCCACCCGCCTGGGTGAGTAGTTCATAGAAATGAATCAACTGAATCTCTGGACTTGGATATATTTCTTTCAAGTTTCAATTGACATTTATTTTATTCAAAATTGGAGGGGAAGGCAGGGTTAAATCAAAATTTTTGTAATATCAAAAATTATTCCCACGTCTTCAAACTATAACTTTTGTTTGAAGTTTTTTTAAATTGGACCCCCCTCCCCACTGATTTTGCACAACACTTCGAAGATATTAATTTAAAATCCCAGATAAATAAGCGAGGAAGGTACCGATTAAAAAAATTTTCAAGTATAAGTTGTAGAGCAAGATCCTAAAAATAATTTTGGTCATTATAAAAATTTCGATTGGATCTCTCCCTTTCCTCAAACACATAATATCAGGTAGATACTTTTTCAAAATTTGTCGAAGGGGTCCAATTGAAAATTTTTTCAAACAAAAGTTGTAGATTGAAGTCCAAGAAATAATTTTTATGATTATAAAATTTTCGATTAGACTCTTCCCTCCCCTCCAACTTTGCATAATGGCTTGGACACTTATATTATTAAAAAATTGCGAAGGTAAAGGTCCAATTGAAAAAATTTTCAAACAAAACATGTAGCTTGAAGTTTTGGAAATAATTTTAGATATTACAAAAATTTCGATTGGAGCCGTCCCTCCCCTTCAATTTCCAATAAATTAAGTACATGTTAATTGAAAGAAATTTTTCAAGTTCAGAATCTGAACTGATGGAAGTAGATGGTGTGAGCAATTTCGTTCATGTTCACTACAAATCCGAGCACTTACTCACCCAGGCGGGTGGAAATAATCAACACCCTTTGGAGTATGTTTATAAGTCATTTATTAAAATTTTAGCTCCTCAAAACTTGTTGAGTATATTTTTTTGATCTCCTATAAAGTTTGATTTATTGACTATGGTTGTTTTTACAAAGGACCCCTCATTTCGTTGCACTACGAATTCGTTATTGGAATAAGAAATTATGCGAAGATACCTTTAGCTGGAGGTGAGAGCATCAATACGTGGGCAATAGCAGCACCACTGCTACTTCCCAAAATGGTGACGTTATTAGGATCGCCGCCAAAATGATGGATATTCGCTTTGATCCATTCCAGACTCAATATGATATCTTTCAAGCCTTGATTACCCGAACATTCCTTCAATCCGAGGTTCAAAAATCCTAATTTTTTCACAGAAAAATACTTGATGATCAGTTTTTATTGAGCTCGAGGTCGAGGAATCGAGGATACTTCACCTAAAATATGCAGTCTATAACTGACTCCTACGAAAACCACATTATTATGCATCGTGTACTCTGGTGATCCAAAAAAATTCGGTTCTGGCGAACCGAATACAAATCCTCCGGGATGAAGAGTAACAATGACTGGCTTTAGTGGCTCTTCAGCGTCGTCGGAAGGTAACTGAGCAGAAAAGTTTGGTGAAAAATTGCAGATTGAATGCGATCTATAGAAGAATGAGGGGTTATTTACGTTGGAGGTGTGTATGTTATTATACAAGCAATCTTCCGAACCGGCTATTTCTCTTCTGAAAATGGAAAATTGTCGACATCCTTCCCTCTCGAAGGTCGCATCTAAAACATTTTTCCACGGTTTTATCTTGACCGGATCCTAAGTGTGTGAAATTGAATGATGCCTCACGTTAAATTCTTCTTCGTAATTCGTAGTAAATTATTTTTAAAAAACTATGTTACTTTGAAACGTGCGCCTTTTTCTGTGGATTGTCCATATGGTACTCCGAGGAAGGAGTAGTATTCGACTCCGGAGAAGCTGGATATCTTTTTAATTCCGTTCAATTTACCTTCGTTTACGGTAATAGTCGCTGTATCTGCCATTTTACTGCGATCGAGCACCGTGAAAAAAGACTGTCAACGAAGTGAGCCGCGTTCACAATCACAAAACTCGCGGAAATTTTTTATCATTTTTTCCACTATGTTCTTTTATCATATTTCATTGTCGAATTTTAGTATTTTCCTATCTTTAAGAAAATACCTATTATTGAAATATTGATAACTACTTTTTACCTTGGAAGAAAAAATATCGTGGTATTTTGGTGACCTTGAACTCGACCATGTTTATGTGTACTTATCATATCGTAATTTTTTTCAGAACTAGGTATTTTGTTTTCTTAAAAAATAAATGATGAAAAATTACGTCGCCTTGGAAGATCAGAAAATTTCAATTATGGATCAGTGGCAAAGTGTTCACCGAGCTCAAAAATGTTGATTTTCATAAAAAACAAAAAATATTCTAAATAACTTGTTTTTAACAAAAAATGAGTAAAAAATAGCTGACCAGAAAAATATTTTTCAAAAAAAGCCACATTAAAAATTCTTCATAAAATATAATTTCTTGACAAATTATCTTTTAAAAAATTCTACTATCAAAAATTTGTTTAATAAAAAATAATTGTCAAATTATCTCGAAAAGAAATCTGGAAAAAATCTCTCTTTACCAACTTTTTAAAAAAAATGTCAAATAATCTTGAAGCAAAAAATTACCTTTGGATACCAAATTTTGCTTGAAAACATTTTTTTTTTGTCAAATTATCTTGAAAAAATTTTCTAAAAAAAAACCCTAAAAATTCTTCATGAAAATCTCAACAAATTACCTTTAAAAATTTTTTTCCAAGAATTTTCTTTAAAAAAAAAGTCAAATGTGAGACTAGTTTGAGAAAAGGGACCACTTTTTGGGGTAGAAAAGTAAACTCTAGAAAATGCAACAATGTGAAGGTCTAAAGTAGTTGTCTTTTCTTTTTGACCATGTCAATTGATAATCTTGAAGAAAAAATTCTTTAAAAATTCTTTTTACCAAAAAAAAATTCAAGTTGGTAACTTTAAAAAATGTTTTGGAAAAAAAAAATCATAGCAAAAAATCCACTCTAAAGTAATTCCGAAAAATAGTTTTCTCGAAAAAATTGTTTCAACGACTAATCATGGATTGAAAATTTTTGGACAAAAATCTTATTGAGCAATACAATTTTCTGAAAATAAATATAATCGGAAAATTCTTGATGAAAAAAATCGCTCAATATGTAATCATTAAGAACAACACTTTTTGGAAAAAAATTTCTTGTGCAATTTTTTATTTATTCCCGAGCAGCACAATCGACAAATTATCGAAATAAAAAATCGACAGAATATCGAATTCGATAAAGTGTCGCGTTAGTTCCGCCTAAATCGTGAAATTATCTTTCGATATATAGATAGATTATCGACGAATTATAGTTAGCAAAAATTTCGAGATTATAGTAAGATATTTTATCGATAATATATCTATAATATCGAAAGATAATTTCACGATTTAGGCGGAACTTTTGCGACACTTTATCGAATTCGATATTCTGTCGATTTTTTATCGATTTTTTATTCCGATTTTTCGTCTTTTACTAGCTTTTTTCTATAATTAAAAATCATTAATTAGCATAATTAATACTTTAAACTATGCCTAAACACATTATTCATGTTACGGTCAGAGGATCATTTCAGAAAAAGTCAAAAAAAATTACGGGCTTGAACCATCTAACTCCTGCATGGTAATCCTCTTCCTTAACCACTATGCCATACCTTATCGTTGAGGAATTAGCAATAAAACGCTTATAATAGGCAGTTTAGTACTTCCAGACGTGTTGGACTTAGAAAAATTTTCACCAATTTGGAAATAATTTCAAATATTGTCACAAAATCGTTGAAAAATCGTTCGACAAATTTCAGATTATTTGTCGATAATGTAGTTTCAAATATCGCCAATTTATCGTTGAAAAATCGAATTCGAGGAATTTCATATTACGTGTTGATAATATAGTTTCAAATATCGTCATAAAATCGTTGAAAAATCAAATTCGAGAAATTTCAGATTACGTGTCGATAATAAAGTTTTAAATATCTTCACAAAATAGTTAAAAAATCGAATTCGAGAAATTTCAGATTATTTGTCGATAATATAGTTTCAAAAATCGTTAAAAAATCGAAATCGAGAAATTTCATATTACGTGTCGATAATATAGTTTCAAATATCTTCACGCAATCGTTAGAAAATCGAATTCGAGAAATTGCATATTATGTGTCGATAATATAGTTTCAAATATTTTTACAAAATCGGTAAAAAATCGGATTCGATAAATTTAATATAATCTGTCGATAATATAGTTTCAAATGTCGTCAAAAAATCGGTAAAATATCGAAGTCGAGAAATTTCATATAATCTGTCGATAATATAGTTTTAAATATCTTTACAAAATCGTTAAAAAATCGAATTCGATAAATTTTTATATTCTTTGTCGATAATGTAGTTTCAAATATCTGCACAAAATCGGTGGAAAATCGGAATCGATAAATTTAATATTCTTTGTCGATAGTATCATTGACGAATATCGTCATAAAATCTTAATAATATCGAATTCGATAGTTTTTAGATTTTTTGCCTATGAAGTTGTACCGATAAATCTTTATAATATCGTGAGAACATCTATAGATTTTCAAACGATTTTTTATCGATACGTTACATCTTCCGATATTATCGATCGAGTGTGCCGCTCGGGTTTATTTATTTATTTTTTAAATCTTTGAAAAACCTTTTTTTTTCAATTTCTTGGTCAATTAATCTTTTAAAAAAAGTCTCAACAAATAATTCTCGAAGAAAATGTTTTTACAAAAAAATCTAAAGGGAAAAAATTGTCCAACTTGAGAAAAAGAATTTTCTGAAAAAAAGAAATCTATTCGATAAATCTGTATTAAAGAAATATCGTGACAAGCTATTTAAAAAAATAAATGTTGACAAAATGTTTTCTGAACAATCTTTTGTGGGGGGGGGGGGGGGGGGGGGTTAACTAGACCATAAAAAATTCTCTAAACAAACTTTTTTTGAAAAAAATCTAATATTGTTATTATTAAGTAGGTGATTTTGAAAAAGAACTACATATTGACAAACAATTCTTGAAAAATATTTTGGATAAAAGTTATTAGCGAAAAAGTCCCCTCTAAAAATCTAAAATAATTCTCAAAAAAAGTATTCTTCAAAAAATTATTTTGACAAAAATATTTTTTGATTAAGAATTCCTGGAGAAAAAAAGAAATGGTAAAAAACTTCAAGCAAAAAGATTTTCTGTAAAGAAATGAATAAAAAAATAATCGTAAATTCTTTTTAAATAAAAATTAAAAAATTGTCTTATCGAACCATTAAAAAAAAGATAAAAACATTATGAAAATTTTTTGCAATTTTTTTGAAAAAATCCTCCTTGTAAAATGATCTTGAAAGAAATATTTTGAAAACAAAAATCCCGAACTCGGTACATTTTTTTTTTTTTTTTCGAAAAAGAAAAAAAACTCTTGTTAAATAATCTGTAAAAAACCCTCATTAAAAATGTCATCTGGAGAAACTTTTCTTGGCAAAAAATTTCCTCTGTATATTTAAAAAAAAAAATCTTCCAGTAGAACCTTGAAAAAAAAAATTGAAAAAATTTGAAAATCTTTTTTTAGGAAAATTTTTACCACAAAAAAGTGGAAAAAATTTTTTTAACGAAAGAAACATTTTTGATAATAGACTAAAAATCACACTATATTATTATTATTTTATTTTGTTTTATTTTATTTATTATTTTTTTTTGAGGGGGGTCTTATGACCTGAAAATTTCTTTCCAAGTACCGTAAAATAGCACATGAAATTTGATAAACATAATATCTATGGACATTGAACATCCTGACGAATGAAAAAATTGATTTTTTTTTTCACTCTGTTATTTTGTCGAATACACCATCAGCCCATTTCTAAAATTCTAATTCCCTATAATTTAAGTATAAGTATCCCCCAGTTGCAATACACGACATGACATAGGTAGATCTACAGTTCTACACCAAATTGTAAAGTACAAAAGTAAGGAGTCGAGCACCCATTCGAGGGCTCTCATTAACTCACCTCCTCGGTTAATAAACCATTTGGACAGTCTTTTAAGAATCCTTTGTGCCTGTAACAAAGTAAAGAAAACCTGGCATTAATATTCGCCCTATCGTAAGCACTGGAGAAAGTGGTGTAAAAATTGTCAAACTTGCTAAGCTACCTCATCGCGGTGGTTAATTTTTGCCATCATTTCGAAAAGATAATGCGTATGCCTCGGAGGCGCCATTAGCTGCTTCACCTCTCGCTCTAGCCAGAGAAAGCCAGGCAAAAAATACTCGCCCATGTTTTTATCATGGCATGGCATGGCATGGCATGGCGGAAGGCGTAACGCTTGGCGAAACATTAACATTCAGCATGCACAAAAGCTCGCAGAAGTAAAGCCGACACTAATTATAGTTAGGGCTAAAAGTTTTGTAATTTTTTCCATTTTCTTAACGAACAACCAACGCAACGAGATACGAGTAGGCAGGCAAACCAGATACCACCAGTACGAGATTACGGTTCTGGTTCGAGAGAGGAAGAGAGACGAAAAGCATGCGAGGGAAAAAAAGCAAAACGAAAGAAAAATCAAATCACGAACGAGAAAAAGAAAGGGAAAGTTGGTGGCAGGAGGCGGGGGTGGATGTGGTGGTTTATTTAGCGAGAAGACGTCGAAGCTAATTTCGATTAGATAGGTTTTCGAGAAGTTATTATACCCTATACTGCTCCTGTCGATGGAAAAGGCAGCACGCGGTCTACATACGCAATAATATTCGCCTATTTGTAATGTTTACTACACACACACACTTACTTAAATTCACCTATACTAGTATCTACATATACAATATAATACACAAGGTTTTTTTTTGGTTGTATACATGCTACAGCCGTTCTCGAAGCGAGTACGACGTAAAAATTGCGAATTTACGATCAACAAATGGTCTGAGCTTCATCGCGTCGTGGCCTATTTTTATCGAGCGATTCGATCGATTTGTTGAAAAAATTGATTTGCAAAAACGATCTACGTTTGAAAATTTTCGAAAAAATCACGGAAACATTTTCGGTCACGACGATTGTTCCGTGTGATAACTGAAATTTTACTTTATTATTTTTATAAAATATTTTTACGATTTTTTTAAATGTTTCAAGATGGGAAAATCTTTGAAATTTTGTTATTATCAAATTTTAAATGAATTTTTGAAATAATTTCAAACATTTTATTCCGGTTTAGCATTTGATAAAAATTCAAAATTTGATCATTTTTTGATCCTTTTTAATTTTTAATAATTTTTGACATTGGATAGATTGTTGAAATTGAAATTCATTAGGTACACTTTCAAAATTGGTAAAAATTCAAAGTTTTGACTTAATAAGAAGTGGAATTTTGGTTGTTTCAAAATTTTAATAAATTTTTGAATTCATTTAAAAAAAATTTACACCTTTAAAATTTATTAAAAATTCATTTTTTTTTTCATTTTTCATTTTTAAAATTTTTTGAAATTGGATAGATAGTTGAATTCATTAAATTTAAAATATTTTTGATAAAAATTCAAAATTTGATCCTCTTTAATTTTTAGGTACTAATTTTTGATATTGGATAGATTGTTGAAATTCATTACACGTCTTTCGAAATTGGTAAAAATTCTGGAATTTTGGTCGTTTTAAAAATTTAATAAATTTTTGAATTCATTTAAAAAAAATTTACATCTTTAAAATTTATTAAAAATTCATTTTTTTTTTCATTTTTCATTTTTAAAATTTTTTGAAATTGGATAGATACTTAGTTGAAATTCATTACACGTCTTTCGAAATTGGTAAAAATTCTGGAATTTTGGTCGTTTTAAAAATTTAATAAATTTTTGAATTTTTTTTAAAAATTTACATCTTTAAAATTTATTGAAAATTTATTTTTTATTCATTTCATTTTTACGTTTAGTAATTTTTGAAATTGAATAGATAGTTGAATTCATTAAATTGAAATATTCCAGGTAAAAATTCAAATTTTGCGATGCAGTGCAAAGGTATAAAAGGTGGAGCTTTTGACATTTTGAAATTTATAAAGTTATTCAATTTTGTCTAATTGTATTATGTCACTTATGTATTTTACAGTTTTCTGATTTATTGATTTTACATAATATTTGATATTTTTATGTATTTTGTTCACATAAATTCCAGGTACTACATAAAATAATGTACCTCTAAAATCGAATTGAACGAATTGTTAAGGAATTTTCCGCAATTGGTAATCTTGTATTGTACATTAGGGTGGCCGTTGAAAAAAGTTTTTGAAATTTTGGGCGGACCCCCCCCCCCCCCCTTAGATTGGTTCCATTCCATGAGAAAATAACCCACAAAATTTTTTAGCCCGATCGGTCCATCCCCCACCTATCGCAGGGGCATTCTTTGAAGAATGGAGGTCGAGCGCGCGAGCCAACAACTTTTCCACGGCAGTTCGCCGTAACGCGTCATGTATTCTCTCGGGCTCGAATTGACTTCTAATTCACATTTTTGCCTCTCTCCTGAAAGTGATTTTAATATCGAAATTTGCAAGATTCGTACCTAGATATAGGTTTTTGAGGGCGCTGAATTCGATTTTGGAACTAAAATTCACTTTTGAGCCCAAAATGCGCCGCTGAGGGGGGTTCAATTTTGATAATTTCGACATTTTACAATATTGGTATCCAAATATACGTTTTCGAAGGCGCTGAATTCAATTTTTGAACTTATATTCACTTTTGACCCCAAAATGCGCCCCTGAGTGGAGGTTCAATTTTGATAAAGTCGAAATTTACAATATTGTTATCAAAATATATAGGTTTTCGAGGGCGCTGAATTCGATTTTTAAACTAAAATTCACATTTGACCCGGGAGTTTGATTTCAATCATTTTAAAATTTGCACTGCGTTCTTATACCAGTATTTTAATTTTGAAATTATAAAAATTGAACCACCCCGGGGATTTATTAAAAGGTCAAAAGTGAATTTGAGTTTTAAAATCGAATTCAGCGCCCTCAAAAACCTATATTTTGTTACTAATATTGTAAATTTCGACTTTATCAAAATTGAACCTCCTCTCAGGGGCGCATTTTGTGGTCAAAAGTGAATATAAGTTCAAAAATTGAATTCAGCGCCCTCGAAAACGTATATTTGGATACCAATATTGTAAATGTCGAAATTATCAAAATTGAACCCCCCCTCAGCGGCGCATTTTGAAGTCAAAAGTGAATTTTAGTTCCAAAATCGAATTCAGCGCCCTCAAAAACCTATATCTAGGTACGAATCTTGCAAATTTCGATATTAAAATCACTTTCAGGAGAGAGGCAAAAATGTGAATTAGAAGTCAATTCGAGCCCGAGATAGTCTGAGAGCCGAACCTACTTGAAATGTACCGAGCGAACATAAAGCTGGGACTTGTCTCAAAATTTAGTATGTGTACCCCTATTTTAAAATCCACCAGTCTGCCGATCCGCAGCTGCTGCTTTTAAGCACAGCAAAAGCTCGAAAGTTCACTATTTTCATGAACTTTCGTCCGAGAGAACATATGGCTGAAATTGGTGTCATTTGATAGCATTTTTCGCGCTGAATCCGAAAATGTAGGTCTGCCGGTGCGTAAGTGCTGCCAAAGGCCTGGCAGACGGGGCCTAAAGGGAAGAAAATACAAAAAAAAAAAAAAAAAATCGCAATTTTTATGGTAAATCCGCTTTAAAATGGCAAAATATTGTTTAAAAGTATTTCACATCGGTTATAGGAGATATTCAAGATGTACGACGATTTTCAGAATTTATTTCGTCGTAATTTCTCCATTTGATAGGGGGTGGGGCTGGGGTAAAAGCAAAAATATCAAGGTTATATGGGCATGTTGTATATCAAAGTGTATGCTTTTTAGGTCGTAGAACACGATTATGACATTATTTTTCACCTAAGGGGTGGGGGTGGTTCATATTTTCATGAATCGCCTAATTTATACTCTCAATTGTGGAAAACACTGACTTTTATTCAAAAAAAAAAAATAATAATAATAATATAAATTGAAAATTCATTCTATTTCAAAAATTCATAGCTAATACTCCCTAATACAGTACATATAAATTTTTGTCAAATTTTTAAATGTTTCCAATTTTTTATTTTTCCAAATGTTGTTATTTTTTTTCTAATTTCAAATATTATACAAAAATTTGAACTTTAAATAAATTTTGAATATACCTACACAGGATTTAAGTATAAAATTTTAAAAGTTCATTAAAGTTTGAAAATTGATAAAATGTCGAAAATTTATTGAAATTTAAAATTCCAATATTTATTAAATTTTGATACATGTGCTAAACTTTGAAATTAGGTACCGAAATTCTAATTTTTATCAAATTTTACAGATTCTCTGAATTTCAAAGAAATCAAAACATGATCCAACACTACAATTTTATTACGATTTGAAAATTTAAAAAAAATTAAAATGACCACATTCCAATTTTCAGCAAATTAATTTTCTTTTCAATTTGTTAACTTTTAATAATGAATTTTGTAGATGTACAAAATTTTTAAAATTCAAAATTGATCAAATTTTAAACATTTATTTATTGAAATCAAAAATTCCAATGTTTATTAAATTTAGAAGTTTTGACAAATCAGTCTATTTCTATTTTCAATTTTTCAACTTTTTAAAAAATTTCGAAGACTCGCAAAATTTACAAAATTAAAGAAATCATAAAACTTCAAAAATTAATAGAAAATTTCAATTTCTACCAAATCGATTTTTTTTCTAGGTATTTGAAGTTTCACTAAATTTTGAAAAAATACAAAATTCATAGAGTTGCAAAAATAGATGAAATGTTAAAAATATTTGATGCTGACAATAATTTTGAAAGTTTTTTAAAATTTTAAAATGACAAAAATTTTCAACTTTTGTCGTTTCTTTTGAATAAAAGTCAGCGTTTTTCACAATAATTGTGAGTATAAATTAGGCGATTCATGAAAATAGGAACCACCCTCACCCCTTAGGTGAAAAATAATGTCATAATCGTGTTCTACGACCTAAAAAACATACACTTTGATATACAACATTCCCATATAACCTTGATATTTTTGCTTTTACCCCAGCCCCACCCCCCTCAAATGGAGAAATTACGACGAAATAAAAAGTTGTTGGGCTCGCGCGCTCGACCTCCATTCTTCAAAGAATGCCCCTGCGATAGGTGGGGGGTGGACCGATCGGGCTAAAATTTTTGTGGGTTATTTTCTCATGGAATGGAACCAATCTATGGGAGGTCCGCCCAAAATTTCGGAAATTTTTTTTCCACAAGTATAAAAAAAGACCACCCTATTGTACATATATAAAATTAACAAGCTGCGAATGTAGTGTTAGTGTATGTGCGAGTAGGTCGTTCGAGCTGCGTGTATTTCGAAATAGGTTCGTCGTTTAATTTAGCCTTTCGAAGCGACGCTGGTTTTGTTATACGTACAACCCCGCACCGAATCGAGCCTCGTCCATCCACAACTTCGCTCTTTATTAGCGTTAACCGACGCTTGTTTCATTTTTAATAACCCCAGATTACGTCGTGAATTATCGTATAACGTTGGCTGTTGAAAAATTTGAAAATAACAACCAAAAAAAACAACATATTATTTCTCTCCACGTTCGCCTCACCTGTCAACTCAAACGTTATGTACCATAAATGCTCCCCTCGAGGTTCGAGGATGTCGTCCCTTCTCTTCTTTCATGCTCGTAGATTGAGTTACGTCTACGTACGTGTATGTCCTACTCGTAGTACGTATCTATATGTAAATATTCTGCAGTTTTTTTTTTTTTTTTTTTTTTTCTTCACGTATACGCTTTCACGATGTAGTTAGGTACCTACTTTACGCGTTCGTCTCATTTTTATACTAAGTAGTGAATATTAAGCAGTAGGTTGCTCGCATCTAAATGTTTTTGTTTCTTTTATTTCAATTTCCAATCCCCTTTTCCCTGTTTACTGTTCGGCTTTTCCTCGTTTTCAAGGTTTCCTATGCTGGTATAAAGAAGATATAAAAAAACAATAAAGACAATTTCAACGCCTCTGCGTCGATTTACATAGAAAAATATGACCCGAATAATCTCGATGAAAATTCCCTTACAAGAACACTAGGTACCTGATAAAGTACTTTGCAATTTTTAGTTTCGAGTTTCCTCCACCCTCTCTCGTTTATCTTACGTTAAGTTCATTGGTACTTTTCGAAAGTGCACATGAAAGAAAGTAATTTTTATATAAATTTTTTTCACTCAAAAAATTCTGATTTCAACAAATTTCTGAAATTTTTCTAGAAATAATTACTCTTGAAACCGTACAGTTGTAGGGTTGAAAAAAAAACAGAAAAATTGAAAAAACTGCGAGAATGGAAAAAATTTGAAACGTTGACTCGAATTGGACAAAAATTGATTGAAAAAATTTTTCCACTGAAAAAATTCTGATTTTAACAAATTTCTGAAATTTTTCTAGAAGTATTACTCGAGAAACCCTACAGTTGCAGTTGTCGGGTTGAAAAAAACAAAAAATTAAAAAACTGCCAGAATCGAAAAGAAATCTAAAAACTGACTCGAATTGAACCAAAATTGATTGAAAAAATGTTTGCACTCAAAAAATTCTGATTTCAACAAATTTCTGAAATTTTTCTAGAAGTAACTAATTACTCGAGAAACCCTACACTTGTATAGGGTTGAAAAAAAAAAAAAATTGAAAAAACCGCCAGAATCGAAAAAAAAAAATTGAAAAATTGACTCGAATTGGACTAAAATTGATTGAAAAAATTTTTGCACTCAAAAAATTCTGATTTAAACATATTTCTGAAATTTTTCTAGAAATAATTACTCGAGAAACCCTACAGTTGTAGGGTTGAAAAAGACAAAAAATTGTCAATTTTGATCGAAATGAAAATAAGTTTCCAAATCTGTTGGAATTGAACAAAAATTGATTAAAAATTTTGTTGAAAACGAAAAATATTTTTTTAATGAATTTTTTTCGAACCTATAGTTTGGAAAAATTTGTCGATTTTTCAGTTGGTCGATTTTTTATTTTTCTATAAATTTGCTATACTTAACACACATTTTTGATGCTGGCGCCTGGATTACAGTTTTGTTTTTAGTTTTGTTCAAACTTCATTATTTGCATTTTTTTTAATTCAATTTTTTCATTTTTTTGTTTTTTTTAAATTTTGTTCAAACTTGATTTTTTTTTAAATTTTGAATTGCATTTTTTTGAAAATTTTGTCGAAAATATTTTTCAATGTTGTTCAAAAAATTCGGATCAATTCGGATCAATTTAGAAAAAATTAGCTAAATTACAAAACTGCTGAAATATACAATTTTTGTTAAAATGCATGTGTAGAAGAAAATTTTTTTTAAAAATTTTCAGATGATAGAGATTTTGTTCAAATTCAAAAAATGAGGATTTTTCTCAACTATTGTTCAGGCACGATTTTTTTTAGAAATTTTCTAAAATACACAATTACATATATTTTAACGCTGTATTAAGTACACTATGTTTTCAGTTACATTCTTGATTTTTTAAATCAAATTTTTCAAAATTTTATTTGAATTGACAAGTTTTTTGCAAATTCCAATCCTACAAGTGTATAGTTTACACGTAGTATAAATCAGAAAGGAACATTCACTAATTTAAAGGAAAATTATTCATAAAATTTTTGGAATCAAGTAATCATTTTTTCTGCATTCAATTTTCTTTCATTTTTTTTTTTTTTGAATTTGCAATTTTATTGCAACATCTAATCCTACAATAATGTAGATCTTCAAGTGGTGCGAATTCGAGGGTAAACCACATTTACTTGAAGAAAAAAAAATATATTCAACTTGAGGATCTGTACATTTTTTCCGAGATCATTTTTTTTCAATATTCCTTGAATTGATATTTTCGTCACCATATCAGATCAACACGTGGTATAAATCGAAAAGAAAAACTCAAAATTTTGGAGAGAAAAATTTTTTTAATCAAATTTTTGAATTGGAGCATTGTTTCTGGGATGAATTTTTTCATTTTTTTTTTTGAGTTGACAATTTTTTTTAAATTCAAGAAATGTACGATAAGTCTCGAAATGGTATAATTCGACAGGAAATCCAATTTATTCGGAGGAAAATAATTCATTAAATTTTGAGATCGGAGAATTTTTTCTAGCATCAATTTTTTCAATATTCTTCGAATTGAATTTTTTTTTGCAATATTTTGTGTCTTTTTTCAAAAATTTATTCAGGCTCGATTTTTTTAATACTTAGTTTTGTTAAAACAACTTTTTTTTTTGAAATTTTGTTCAAACTCGAATTTTTAAAATTAATACGGATTTTTTTCAAGTATTCAGAAACAATTTTTACAAAATTTTGTTCATTATTTTTTTTAAGTTAAACATTTTTCAAATTTAGTTGTTCAAGAATTTCTCAGATTTTGTCGAAAAACAATTTTTTCAAGCTTTTGTTCGAACTTGAGAAAAATACGAGCATGTACGAAGATTTACGAGTAAATGCAGTGGCGCAACTTGGTCAAACATTTGAGGAGTTGGGGAGGGGGGAGGGGGTGATTTGTGACATCAAAAATTTTCCGACTGAAACTTACCAATTAAATCTTTTTTTCCCCACGAGTAGGTAGGCTATAATTTATCAGTTATTTTTAAACGAACTGGTAAACTTGACCCAATTAACCGATTAAGTAAAATACTTCCACACTAAAATTCGCGTTTTAAAAAACGTTTCACATTAAGAATGGTGTACTTTTTTCTATATGCTCGTAAATTACGTACCTTGCGTTGCTTCGTACTTGCGATTAGGACGCTTTTCGACGTCAAATTTTCACACTATTTACGTCAAACGTTTCGAGTATTATTTGTTTTTAATGAGTTTAACAATCTTCACTAGCGATCTGTTTTTCCTGATTCAACAATCGCGTTACTGCTCATTCTATTTTTGATACGTACAATTTGCTTACGGCGTGAAATAAACGACATACATGTGGTGTCTGCCTATCTAACCCGTTTAAAATAAAAAATTATTATCTGTTTTTTTTTTTGTTTTTTTTTTGTCATTTTTAATGATTTTTACTTTTTTGAGGTGAGCAATTTTTTTGAATCAATTTGTTTCAATTTTCATGTGATTTGACAAATTTTATCGTACCTATAATTCAATCCTGTGACTGTGTAACAAATTCGAGAAAAAATTCATTGAATATGTTGAAATTTGAATTTTCTAAGTCGAAAATTTTTTTATACTTAGGTAAATCATTTTTTTTCAATTATGGTGGATTTTGCAAAATATTATTTTTCAATTCTAACAGATTTGACAATTTTTATGTTTTTTTCCCCAACAACTGGAGAGTTTCTCGAGTAAAAATATTGAGAAAAATTACATCAATTGTAATGAAATTTGAATTTATGAGTCGAAATCGAAAGATTTTATTTAGTTAATAATTTTTTGTTCAATTCCACCGGATTTAGCAATTTTTTTTTACAATTCCAGCAGATTTCGCAATATAAACCCTACAATTGTAGGGTTTCTTGGGTAATAATTTCTGGAAAGATTTCATTATTTTGTGAACATTTTAATTTATTGAGTAGAAATCATTTTATTTAATCAATTTTCGTCCAATTCTAACTAATCTTGCAATTTTTTTTTCAATTCCGGCGGATTTTGCATTTTTTACAACCCTACAACTGTAGGTTTTTTCGATGAAAATTTATAAAAAAATTTCATCAATTTGTTAGTGGAAAAAATTTCTTAATAAACTTTTCTCCTATTCGAGCAAATTTTTCAAATTTTGTTCAATTCCAGCAGATTTTGCAATTTTTTCGTATTTTTCAAACGTACAAATGTTTGGCTTCTCGAGTAAAATTTAATCAATTTTGTGAAAATTTGAATTTATTGATGGAAAAGATTTCTCTGATCAAATATTGTTCAATTCCTGCAGATTTGGCAATTTTTTCGTTTTTTTTTTCAATTGTACAGCTGTAAGGTATCTCGAGTTATCATTCTGAAAAAAATTCATCAATTTTGTTGAAATTTGAATTTATGAGTCGAAAAACTTTATTTACTTATTAAATTTTTTTCAATTTCAGCAGATCTGACAATTTTTTCTTTTTTTTTTCACTATTACAACTCTAGGACTTCAAGAGTAAAACTTTTGAGAAAAAACTTATCAGTTTCTAGGAAATTTGAATTTATGAGTGAAAATTTTTTTTTAATCATTTTTTTTTCAATACCAGCGGATTGCTATTTTTTTTTTTTCATTATGAGCAGATTTGGTAAATTTTTAGGTTTTTTTTTCCAACCCTACGAGTATAACCTGTAATTCCATTTTTTCAACCATCAGGTATGAGAGATTCTCAGAACAATTTATTTTCCGAAGTAGTGTAATTTTATGTATGCGAGCAAAAAATCAAATTTTCTCAATTTCGCAAAAATTTCTGTTTATGACAAATATCGACTTGAGACAAGTCCAAACATGAATTTTAGGCCCTCCAGACACCTCGAGGGACACTGGGAGTTCCCAAAATGGCGTCACTCAGTTGACTTAAATGAAAATTTAAAAAAATAGAAAAAATCAACGAATTTCATCCAAATTCGGGTTGATGATGTATAACTACGTGTTTGGTGATATACTACGACGATAATTTTTTTCGACCAAAAATGACTGTTTTTCGCGCGAAAAATTATGAAAAAAATCAGTTTTTTGCATTTTTGAAGGTCTTCCACCTATATAAAAAATTCTGAAAAAAATATATGTTGTAAATCCAGACTAGGTGTACAATATATATTTTTTCCATTATTGCATCTCTGAAACAACTTGTCGAAATGTCCGTTAGAAAACTTGAAACGCGCATTTCACGATGAAGATAGGTTTGAAAATTTTGAAAAAATTTCCATGGATGACCCTTGAGTATACCTAACATCTACCCGAGTTTGAAAAAATTCGGTTGAAAACTGTCAAAATCAAAAATTATAATCGAAAAATCACATTTTTCGCCCTAGGAGGCAGTGGGGGTGAGGTAGCGACCTAACAATTTAGTCACGGGGGTTTTAGACCATAAAGACCAAATTCCACTAGTTGGTTTCAAAATTCGCTCTGGGGGCCAAATCACCCTATCTTACCCGGCTATACCCTTTGTCAATTTTTTGGAAATAATTATTTTATGGAACTTTGAATTTTCGATTTGAACAATTTTTTTAATGTAGTTTTTTTCAAATTTAATGTAATTTGAAAATTTTTTCATGTAAATTAACCCTTCGAAGATAGGACTTCACCCGAGCAGCACAATCGACAAATTATCGAAATAAAAAATCGACAGAATATCGAATTCGATAAAGTGTCGCGTTAGTTCCGCCTAAATCGTGAAATTATCTTTCGATATGTAGATAGATTATCGACGAATTAGAGTTAGTAAAAATTTCGAGATTATAGTAAGATATTTTATCGATAATCTATCTATAATATCGAAAGATAATTTCACGATTTAGGCGGAACTTTCGCGACACTTTATCGAATTCGATATTCTGTCAATTTTTTATCGATTTTTTATTCCGATTTTTCGTCTTTTACTAGCTTTTTTCTATAATTAAAAAACATTAATCAGCATAATTAATACATTAAACTATGCCTAAACACATTATTCATGTTACGGTAAGAGGATCATTTCAAAAAAAGTCAAAAAAAAATTATAAAAAATCTGCCACCCGTGGAGCTTGAACCATCTACCTCCTGCATGGTAATCCTCTTCCTTAACCACTAATGCCATACCTTATCGTTGAGGAATTAGCAATAAAACGCTTATAATATGCAGTTTAGTACTTCCAGACGAGTTGGACTTAGAAAAATTTTCACCAATTTTTAAATTTTGGAAATAATTTCAAATATCGTCACAAAATCGTTGAAAAATCGTTTGACAAATTTCAGATTATTTGTCGATAATGTAGTTTCAAATATCGCCACAAAATCGTTGAAAAATCGAATTCGAGGAATTTCATATTACGTGTCGATAATAAAGTTTCAAATATCGTCACAAAATCGTTAAAAAATCGAAATCGAGAAATTTCATATTACGTGTAGATAATATAGTTTCAAATATCGGTAAAAAATCGTATTCGATAAATTTAATATAATCTGTCGATAATATAGTTTCAAATGTCGTCAAAAAATCGGTAAAATATCGAAGTCGAGAAATTTCATATAATCTGTCAATAATATAGTTTTAAATATCTTTACAAAATCGTTAAAAAATCGAATTCGATAAATTTAATATTCTTTGTCGATAATGTAGTTTAAAATATCTGCACAAATCGGTGGAAAATCGGAATCGATAAATTTAATATTCTTTGTCGATAGTATCGTTGACGAATATCGTCATAAAATCTTAATAATATCGAATTGGATAGTTTTTAGATTTTTTGCCTATGAAGTTGTACCGATAAATCTTTATAATATCGTGAGAGCATCTATAGATTTTCAAACGATTTTTTATCGATACGTTACATCTTCCGATATTATCGATCGAGTGTGCCGCTCGGGCAGTTCATTTGTACCTACTTAATTATTTTGAGAAGAATTTGCAATCATTTTGTGAACAATTTTTTTTGAAGAAATAATTAAACTCGTTATCAAAGAATAGAAGGGAGCGGTAAACGGTAATGACTGTTTCTGAAACACAGTATCATATCGTTGTGCTTGCGCACTTGCCAGGACTAATTTTTACGTATGTACATACAATTGTACATAAGAGAGTGAGATATGAGAACAAGCAAAGAGAAGAGATAATGACAAAGAGTTGACTTCTGCGCTGCGTCTTGCTGTTGACGTCGCAGTTGGAATTATCTACGTAAACGTATACTTATTCAAGTGACGAACTTTACGTACGGTACGGGCTATATAATTAAGCGGCAAAAGATAAAATAGAGTCGCTGCTCGCCTCGGCGCGGCGCGGCGCGGCGCGGCGCGGCGTCGCGTCGTGCACTGCGTGTCACCCGTTCAGCTCTTTTACAGGCGCAGCGTTTATTTTCGCGCACCCCGAATAATTCGAGTAAAACGCTGCGACAAGAACGTATATTCGGATACCCTTCCCTCTCCTTTACATCCAGCTTTGTAAACGTTGCTTTGCGTTGCCTGCGTCGTTGTTGTTTCTCCTCTTTGCGAAAGCGTTACCTACTTCTTTTTTCGTCGTCGTCGTCGCTCCTCTCTTTTCAACAGTTGATAAAAAAGGTATAGCCATTGTGTGACGGGTCTCGTCCCTTCCCAACTCCATTCGTCCATACCTTTCTATGGTCTGCTTCTCTGTACTTATTACCTACCCTTTTCTTTCTCTACATGTAGTACATTCGCGACAAAGAAATCTTCAAATGAGATTGTCTCGATGCCTTATTTTCATTTATATAGAAAAACGCTATTTGACAAAGTTCTTGGGAAAAAATACGACTAGAATAACCCGATGACACTCGAATAGGAGGTGTGATTTTTCTCTTACGATTCTCACGTCAGTTAATGGGAAATACAAAGTTTGGACTAAATTGCCAAGAATTTGTTTTGTCACAAAAGGCCGGTAATCATTTTTCAAATGATTTTTAATTTTTGAAAATTTCTAAGTAAGAAAATCTTTTAAATTATTTTGATTGTAATTTACTGTAATAATATTCGTAGAAGATTTTTCAAAAAGACAATTCGAAATAATATTCTAGAACTGAAATTCCAACAATCCAAGTTGATTTCGAGTCGTTTTGAAAAATTTTAAAAGTTATGAAAAGTATCAAATTCATGCCAAAATCTTCGCAATTACTGAAAATTGGGGAAAATGGATTCAATAAACCGTTAAAATTGAGTAAAAATCGAACTTGAGATTTTTCAATTAGTTTGCTGCCAAAATTCAATGGGTTTTTTTCATTTTGATAAGCATTCCTGAGATCTTGACTTTAATTAAATCACAGAAAAAATTGTGGAAAATGGTGAATCTTTAGGTGGCAAGTAATGATACTTCTAATCACTAACAACCCCATTTTTTTGTCAGCTCATTTCACTACTATATCAGTGTATAATTGCTAAAAATTTCAAGAGAATGAGCATTCCTGAGATTTTGTCTTTTTTTCAAAGCACAGAAAAACCTGTTGAAAATTGTGAATATTTTAGTGGCAAGTAATGATTTTTCTAAAATTCTAATCATCAGAAAACCTCACTTTTATTGTCATCTCATTCCACTAATATATCAGTGTAAAATTGCTAGAAATTTCACGAGAATGAGCATTCTTGCAAAATGACCTTTTTTTAGAATCACATATAAAATTGTTGAAAATTGTGAATCTGTAGGAGGCAAGTAATGATACTTCCAATCATCAGACAACCTCACTTTTTTGTCACCTCATTGCACTACTATATCAGTGTAACATTGTTAAAAATTTCAAGAGGATAAGCATTCTTGCAAAATGACTTTTTTTAGGTTCCCAGAAAAAAAGTTGAAATTTTGAATTTTTAGGGGGCAATATTACCAAATTAGAAAAATTTATCCCATAAAAAAACTATGTGTTAAAATTTAAAAATTGTTAAAATTTAAAATTTAATTAAATTTAAAATTTGATTAAATTCTAGAAATTTATTGAATTTTGAATTTTGTACGATTTGAGAATTTTCTGAATTTTGTAGGTATTTTTACTACGTTTGGAAAATATCAAACTTCAAAAATTGATCCCATTTCAAAAAAATTTCATGATTTCAGAATCTACTCAAATTCCGTTTTTTGCTGAATTTTGATGATTTTACATCTTCCAATTTTTTTATCAAATTCTTAAGGTTGTAAAAGTTTATTAAAATTTAAAAATTTCATTTTTTTTCGAGTTTCGAGTTCTTATCATTTTTTTAAAATTTATTAAAACTTTTCAATATTCCAATTTTTAACGAATTTTGAAATTTTTCTGAATTTTGAATTTTCGCCAAATTTTAAAAGTTTATTAGCATCATTAGAAACTCTGTCCTTCAGAATTCAAAAGTTTCTTAAAAAAATTAAAAATGAAGAAAAGCTGCTGGCGTCTTCTACGTGCTTTTCCAAGTATTTATGTTTTGCTCGAATCGGAGTAGAAAGTTTTATAAGTAATTTTTGAGCTGTGAAAAATCCGCCTGTGACTCCTCACGCTGATTCATACAACAAGGTAGCCAAAATTTCAAAAAAAGTGATTTTTAAATTTCATTTAGGTAGCTTTTTCTCAGCTAAGTAAACACACTTTTTTCAAATTTTAATTTGTGTTCCAGCTATTGAAAAAAATTGACATTTTGAATTTATTTCAAATTTCATTATTTTCAATTTTTTAACTTAATTTTTCCAAATTTTTCCTTTTCAGAATTTAATTTAATTTCAATATTTTTGAACTACGAATTATTTATTAATTTATATTTTATTTTGATAAGGCAGGAACTAGGCAGATACAAGTACATGGTCAATTGGATATGTTATTTTTTCAATTTTCTGTCACTTAATTTTTCACTTTTTTTTTTTTTTTTTTAGTTTGAAATTCAAATGTTTTTAATTTTTTAATTTTTAAATTTCATCAAGTTTCTATACATTTGTGATTGAATGATTTTTTTTCAATTTCTGTTTTATTTCATTTTTCCAAAATTTTCAAATAATTTTAAAATTATTATTGAAAGATTTTTTGCATCAATATAAAAATCCAAAATACCTACTATTCATTTTCCAAAAAAAAAAAAAAAAAAAAAAAAAAAAAAATGGTTATAGGTATCAGAGATGGTCAGATCCATTAGTGAAAGGAGTTAGATCCAGATCCAGATCTTTTGCCTCATTGAATCTGCAAAAGATCCAGATCCAGATCAGATCCTGCTGAGGATCGGGGTGGGGGGGGGTAGTTTTTTATACTTTTATTTTGTTGTCTGTAAAGTATAAAATGAGTTGATAACAGATAAAATCAACTTCAAGATTTTGGTTCAATTTGTTATTGTTGATTTGGGAAGGATCCAAGCAACATTTTTATAATAACCAGAATTATTTCTATAATGTAAATTTATAATAGGTAATTGACACTTGAAATTTTTAAAAATTCCACCTTCAACTTCTCTCAAATTTTTAATTGATTATCTTCTTAATAAATTAATTAACACAACTCAGAATTATTTTGAAATGTCATTCAAATTTTATTTTATTTCAGTCAATTTCGGTATTGGTGGCAAACAATCCAGACAATTTGAAATTTTTAGCCCTGAAAAAGATATATTATCTAAGTTCTCAATTTTGCAAAATTTAGTCTGTGAAATAAATTATGAAAATAAACCAAAAAAAGGAAGCCATGAATCCTAAATTTGAGGTGTTTTTGCTTCATTTATCATTTTCATTTAATTAATTAAATATTGGAGAATTGAGAACACTAATGAAAAGTTCATTTTACGGAGAAAAAACGATGAATTGAGAGGAAAATTTTTTTTTTTTGGATCTGGATCTGTTTTTTTTTTTTGTTGAAAATTTGAGGATCTAAAGATCCAGATCAGATCCTCTCCACAATGAAAGAATCTGATCTAGATCAGATCCAAAATTTTGGATCTTTGGATCTTTAGATCCAGTTTTCAAATTTTAGGATCAGGATCTGCCCAACTCTGATAGGTATAAAAATGCTGCTTTTTGATAGAAAAATTTCGCTATAGACAACCTGTCAGTCTTGCAAGTTGTTGTGGCTGAAGCGCCGCTTAATTCATCCTAAAACTTGTTATACTAATGGAAAATTTATATTGTTTCTTTGTTTCAGGTGAGCTACTGGAAATTCTCGCTCATAAATTATAGTACGTAAGGAAAGATGAAAGGTAGTAGGTTATCTTATCGTTATAGTGTAAATTTTACGACTACTCGTCGTATACTCGTAAGTGAGTACACTGCTGGGCGGATCTGTATAGTTTACTGTACGTATTAAAGGAACCGTAAGCAGTAAGCTAAGCACTAAGCAGCTGCTAATATTGAAACGCCTTTCGGCAATCGACACTTAGTGAAGTTTTAGTAGTTTAACGATATAAAAGTTTACTGCTTGACTTTTGCGCATATACGTAGGAGTGTAAGTACTAGTAAAATAAAGTACGAGTATATCTATAGTGACATTTCACACCACACAAACGCAACGAGCGAGCGGCGAATTCGGGGGAGAAGTTTTAGCAGCGATGAGCGCAGCAGGCGTCGCCCACTTTGGTATAATAATACATTCTCGACGCTAATTAACGCGTATTATATGCATATAGAGTCTACCTAAAGGTATTAACTAATCATCGTTTAACTACTTACCACTGACGGATTTCCTTTTCCGAAACTGCGCGCAGCGTTAACATAATAATAACAAGTTTTACATTATAAATTACCAACTGTGTATTATAGCTTCTAATAATGTAAAGGTATACCTTATATTCTAATTTATTATTTACGAGCTTAGACGTCGGCGTCGTATAGTTTGCGTATCTTCTATCTCGTCGTGTTATGACGAGAGAACAAGACAGGGTGAGTGAGCAAGAGAGGTGTATAGTATACTGTATAGTAAACCGAGCTGATGAGGGTATATACATATTTATACAGAGTAAACAACGACCATGAAGTGTAGAGGAGTTACAGTAGCGTAGGAGCGATCCCCGCAGACCTCGCGTTGCGGAGGGCCCATTAATCTTGAGGACCCAAAATTTAAGAAAGTGAAAGCTGAGAATCAAACATAAAAGAATTTTTGAAATTTTCAAATAAATACTAAAAAATGTGAGATTTAAAAATTTTCAAAATCAATTCAAAGAATTTTTTAACACATTTTTTCCTGGAGAATTTTCCAATCAGAAAATTTCATCACTATCGGGAATTTTTATGGCGAATTTCTTGAAGAAAAAGTATGATTTCTTCCTGTTGTGAGATCTAAAAATTTTCAAAATCAATTCAAAGAATTTTTCAGCAGATTTTCCTAAAAACACATTTTTTTCTGGAGAATTTTCCAATATTACAAATTTTATTCCGTGTCAAGAATTTTCACGAAAGATTTTTTGAAGAAAATGAACCCGAGCAGCACAATCGACAAATTATCGAAATAAAAAATCGACAGAATATCGAATTCGATAAAGTGTTGCGTTAGTTCCGCCTAAATCGTGAAATTATCTTTCGATATATACATAGATTATCGACGAATTATAGTTAGTAAAAATTTCGAGATTATAGTAAGTGTTGAGATTTATGTGGTTTGCAAATTGTCAAATCGTTTAACGGAGTAATACGCGGTTAGTTGTTGTTTCTGTACTCTTAAAGTACACTACTTTTATCCGATTTTATACACGTCATTCGTATTATATTCGTTGCTAAATATCCATAATGTAAAATACGAACGCATAATAAACTTCGATATTATTTTATGTACGTATACGATTTTTGCCGTCTGAACCAATTTCCCAACATGGTAGCAGAGCGTGGTTTTGATCCGCGATTTTTTCGAAATATTTGCGAATGAATGATGGTGCGGCGAACGACGACGTGATGATATTAAATACACGTGGTGAAAAAAGCGAGGACATCTTGTATGTACTCTGGGACTGTACTCACCTCGAGAAAGTTGAAAGTTGAGGGCTGCGGTGAAGTCAAGCAACTGATCTTATACCCTGTCTGACTTGTTGATCTACCGAGGCAGGCCCTTTGCTGTCTTCGCCAAGAGAGCCCTGCCTGTGAAGCTGAAGGTGCGTCACGAGGAGTGATCAATTCACCATGCTGTCTCCTTCAAGTATCCAAACGCAGCAGGAGAGGTAGATAGTGATGAGGTCAGAGCCTAGCAAGGGTCATATTATGTGATTCTAGGCACCAAATTCTGCAAATTCAACGGCCATAAATTCTTTGAGAATCAATTTTTCGTTCAAAAATATTTTTTAAAAGTTATCCTTCATCGAGAAACATTTTCTGTAGAGAAATCGAATGCTTCATCTATAAAAAAATCTTCAAAAAGAACTTCTTTGTAGAATTTTTTCTGAAGGGGGAGGGTAGAATGAATTTCAGCAAATTCATTAGAAAAAAAAGTGATACATATTTTTAAGACCTCACTAGTAACTTTCTTGGGAGGAATTTATCTGCCATTTCTCGTGTACCTAGAATCACATAATATGACCCTTGCTAGGCTCTGACCTCATCACTATCTACCTCTCCTGCTGCGTTTGGATACTTGAAGGAGACAGCATGGTGAATTGATCACTCCTCGTGACGCACCTTCAGCTTCACAGGCAGGGCTCTCTTGGCGAAGACAGCAAAGGGCCTGCCTCGGTAGATCAACAAGTCAGACAGGGTATAAGATCAGTTGCTTGACTTCACCGCAGCCCTCAACTTTCAACTTTCTCGAGGTGAGTACAGCCCCAGAGTACATACAAGATGTCCTCGCTTTTTTCACCACGTGTATTTATGGCATGAATTTTCTCATACATTTGAGATTAGAGTGCAACTTGTGAAGTTGAATTAAAATAGGTAATAGGAATTTTTTCAATAGTTCTTTAAAACGTAGCAAAATAACTTCATTAACAACACACTAACATTCGGACACACGATGTAACATAACATAACATACCATACAGAACCAAGTCAAAAACTCCTACTCAGCAGAATTGTCATTTTCCATCATATAATAGCTCAACATACGAGTAATAAGGAAAAAATACGCTTCGACTGCTACAAGAAAATGCACGTATAAATTTATATGTAAGTATAGGTTTCTCTAGGTGAAGTGATATTTTGAAGGAAAAAAAATGTGACAAGAAAAAATACTATAACGGATTGTGACAATGAACAAAAACACCAAGATGTAATATCACGTGAGATCAGTAGTAGTGCTGAATACGAGTATACTGCGTAGGCGTACCACTGCCGGCCGATATTGAAGAAAAAATATAATATCGAAGATTATTGAGAATTTATATTTCAAAGTTATAGTTAATTGCTAACTATACATAAAAATACGCGTGAATATTTAATTCAAAAAATCGGGTCTTACAGTAAAACCAACCTTACGTCCACATTTGTCGTACAAAGGTACTTTGATGTCTATACCTGCTCCATTTTTGCACTCGTAACTAAAGATTTCGGGAAGGTTCTTACTGAAGTGAACAGCGTTTCTCAAAATGTTGATGTGCTCAATGTGTGTACCATTGAGATACCAATACGAATTTCTACCAAACACAACGTCAAGAACGTCGTTTGCAGGATTATCGTTTATGCGCTGTAACCATTCGGCCAAGGAAGAATGCTGCTCTCCGCAGAAAAAAACGTAATCCCTAACAATCGTGGCCGCGAAGGATAGATAAATTTCGGTAATATTTACGTTCGAATTCTTAGCGTATTTATCATTAATTAATCTTCGAAGATTATTGCAAAATGTATTCTGTGTGCGATTAATATGAAAAAATAAATTCCTGAAGCGTATGGTATGATACTGTAGGTGATCTTCAATTTTTTTCTTCTTGGGGGGATTGCCATCGTGGTGAAACATCAAAGTGCGGATGTTTTCTGGTAACTCTAAAGTGTCGTAAATAGGTTTCTGTTCGTCCTCTAAAAATGGTTTTGTGAAAATTTTGTAATTGACCATCGCCGTATATATGTCCGATTTACTTGTGGTTATTGCGCAGAGAAAGAAATTCAAAAACTGGAACAGCAAATAAGATAAACATTAAATTATGCTACTTCACTATTTACATTTCTAGTAATTTATAAATTAGGTGTTCAACAAACCATCTTTTCTTGCATTTTGTTAATTTTTTGATCTTTATTTGTCAATTTTTGTTCTTGATTTGTCAATTTTTGTTCTTGATTTGTCAATTTTTGTTCTTGATTTTTGATTTTCACTGCCATATCAATAGCATGTTGTCTCATGGGGTTATCTGATGTGCCATAAATTTCATTTATTTGCTCCATGGATTTTTCTGACAGAGTGATAGGTTCTGCAAATAGATACACACAAAACATTGCCAATTTCCTAATTACAGTACTAAAGTCTTTTTGCATTGTTATTCGAGAATTATAATTATCATTTTCAAGTATCGTTTATTGTCACGCCTTCTTAATTCCCTATACAGTCTGCCTACAGTGACATTTTAATTATTCCTTCATACCTTGTGGGATATTTGTAACAAACTCAATAACTCATGTTGGCAGTAGCGAATATAAAAACATCAATTTTGATTGTTTCGCGTTTGTTTACTTCCTTACTTCAGTATTCCGTATACTGCCAACATGAGTTTTATTACAAAATATTCCACAAGGTATGCCGGAATTGAGCGTTTTATTATATCAGTTCCACAGCGAACAATAATCACATTTTCACACCTACAGCATAAATTATGTTAAAAAACTGTATGTTAATAATAACTCACCATAGTTAGTAACTTTACTGTCGACGCTTGATCCGATTGCGAAAATTGAACTAGTTGCAATTGTAAACAATAATATTTGAGCATTCATGATGAACATCGATCGAAACACTTCAGAGTAATGATGATCCAAAATTCTTCTCTTTCAATTTATACATTCAAGTAACTAGCGAAATGAATCATTACTTATCAACTCTTTATCACTTGATAGCAGTGGTGGCTCATGAATGTGATCGCTGTGTAATCCCGATTACAGAGAGAAAACGAGAGATAAAAATGTAATTATTCATATTTCGACTGCTTAACTGAAAAACTTTGTAAGTGCCAAAAGTTGCAAAAACACGTAAATTCTTAGTGTTTTCGAAGCATACTCTTAGGAACCAAAAATCTACAACTTTTGATTGCAAGGTTTTGCAGTTGAGCAGTCAATTTTTAAAAATTCGCCAATAATGATTATACCGACCAATTACGGTTCAGTAAAACTCACGAGCCGCCACTGCTTAATACGTTCAGTTGAACTAAGTAGGTAGCTCTCGAAAAATGTAATTACTTAATCAGAGATGATCGAGCTCTGAACAGATGAACTTGATAAAAATGAGAACGTTAGGAATGTATCTAATTAGTAATTAGGCACTGAGCATTCTGTCCACTATAATATGTGAGGCCTCTCGAGACATTTCGTGCGTGGACATTGAGAGCTCATCTTTTCTTTAATCAATGTAACCAACTTATAAACAAAATTAGTTCATGAGGGGGACATACAGTACCTACGATATATTGTAGTGATGGATATTATGTAATATGTCTTAAATTATTGTAAGAAAAGGTTCGCGAATCTAATTCAAAATTTAATAATAATAATTAAAAGATATCAGATCACGAGCTTTAAAAATGAAACTACCGATAATTTTATTTCACGATTAAATATAAGTTTTTCTCATTAAAAATTTCAAACACCATCAAAATGTACATTTTTTTCTACAAAAACGTAAATAAAGAACATTCCAAACGCGTATCATCATCAGTAATATTTAGAAAATGAATACGGTTTCCGTGTAACTATATAAATATAATTCATTTCCATTCACCCCTCCTTGGACTTGAAATTTTTTAATTTTTCGACAAATGTAAGTGTATAACGCGATTTTTAGAAAGCAAAGGGAACCAGTAGGGAGGCCGTTTTTCCCCATTTAAGATACCTAATCTCTTATTGAAAATTGTTCCACCTTCAAAAATTTATTAAAATTCTAACCATGAAATTTCAAAAATTCAAAAAAATGGCAACAATTTTGACATTTCTTATTTACATTTTAATAAGATAGATGTTGTAAGTGGGTGTCATTATTTTATCGTATTTCAACTGAAATGTTACTTAGATCTCGCAAAGTTTTTGAACATTTCCTTTCAGCTTTTTGCAGGGCTGTAGGCCCAATTGATTTTTGCAATAGAGTGCTTCCGATGACCTTTAAAAAAAAAAATTGTCCGAAGACGCGACATGAAGTCAAGATTGGCGATTCAAGTTTGGAGAATTCACTGTTTGACTCCAACTTGCAAAAAAAATTCGTAAAACACCGCTGAAATGGCTGAAAAGAGGGGAAAATGGTGTGTAATGGTGGTTTGGTGGTATTCGTTAATAAAGACAACTAAATCTGAAAAATGTGTAAAATTTTATCAATTAATAATTCCAATTAAATTGAAAAAATGAACTCCCGAGCAGTACAATCGACAAATTATCGAAATAAAAAATCGACAGAATATCGAATTCGATAAAGTGTCGCGTTAGTTTCGCCTAAATCGTGAAATTATCTTTCGATATATAGATAGATTATCGACGAATTAGAGTTAGTAAAAATTTCGAGATTATAGTAAGATATTTTATCGATAATCTATCTATAATATCGAAAGATAATTTCACGATTTAGGCGGAACTTTCGCGACACTTTATCGAATTCGATATTCTGTCAATTTTTTATTCCGATTTTTCGTCTTTTACTAGCTTTTTTCTATAATTAAAAATCATTAATTAGCATAATTAATACATTAAACTATGCCTAAACACATTATTCATGTTACGGTAAGAGGATCATTTCAGAAAAAGTCAAAAAAAATTATAAAAAATCTGCCACCCGTGGGGCTTGAACCATCTACCTCCTGCATGGTAATCCTCTTCCGTCGCCACTATGCCATACCTTATCATTGAGAAGTTAGCAATAAAACGCTTATAATAGAAAGTTTAGTACTTCCAGACGTGTTGGACTTAGAAAAATTTTCACCAATTTTTAAAATTTGGAAATAATTTCAAATATCGTCACAAAATCGTTGAAAAATCGTTCGACAAATTTCAGATTATTTGTCGATAATATAGTTTCAAATATCGTCACAAAATCGTTGAAAAATCGAATTCGAAAATTTCAGATTACGTGTCGATAATATAGTTTTAAATATCTTCACAAAATCGTTAAAAAATCGAAATCGAGAAATTTCATATTAAGTGTCGATAATATAGTTTCAAATATCGTCACAAAATCGTTAAAAAATCGAAATCGACAAATTTCAGATAATTTGTCGATAATATAGTTTCAAACAGGGAAGAAAACCAATTGAAACCAAAACCGGGTAAAACCACCACCACCAGATATTTCAATTGGTTTTCAAAACCATTTGGAACCATTACAATGAACTTCAAAAATTCATTCAAGAACCAATTCCTTTCGAAAAGGCAGGGAAGAGAACCGTTTGCAACCACAACGAAAAATCATTTGCTGAAATAACCACAACCACAACCACAAGAAAGTGGGTTGAAAATAAAAAACCACCATCACCACCACCACCATTTTCAATTTCCTTTACAATGAAAACCAGAACCACCACCAATTAATGGAATTGGTTCTTTTTGGTTCTAAAAAGAGAAATAGTGGATTTGAAAGGGAAGGAGGGGTCCAATCAAAATTTTTGTTATGACCAAATTTATTCTTAGAACTTCAAGCAACAACTTTGATTTGAAATTTTTTTTAAATTGGGCCCCTTACCTACCCCCTGTGGCCTGTTTTCTTCATTTTTCTGATTTTTCAGCGCTCTGGAAAGTGGAAACATTATTATTTTTTGTTTTTTATTTGAATGTATATTATTTAATTTAAATTTATTGCAATACTGCGTTTGTAACTTGTAGGCAAATTAATTTTTTATTCAAATTTCAAAGATCTGATCTTTTTTTAGTTCTTTTGTGGTATAATAGGAAGCACGAAAATGGTTCCATCTGGTTCTGATGGTTAATGCCATAGATAAATGGTTTAAATGTTGGGAAATATTTTTCATACTACGAAATGGAAGCAATTCGATGAAAACCAATTGAAAAACCAAAACGGAACCACAACCATTTGAAATGGTTTTTAATTTGAGAACCACCATCACAACCAATTAATCAAGCAAAACCAAAAACCCAGAACCAGAACCAATCAAAAAAAATAAAAATTTAATGGATCCACTATTTTTAAAAACCAAAAACCAATTGGAACCACCAGTAATTTCAAAATTTTTTCAAAACCACCATCACCATAACCAATTGGGTCTCAATTGGTTTTCTTCCCTGGTTTCAAATATCTTCACAAAATCGTTAAAAAATCGAAATCGAGAAATTTCAGATAATTTGTCGATAATATAGTTTCAAATATGGTCACAAAATCGTTGAAAAATCGTTCGACAAATTTCAGATTATTTGTCGATAATACCTATAGTTTCAAATATGGTCACAAAATCGTTGAAAAATCTTTCGACAAATTTCAGATAATTTGTCGATAATATAGTTTCAAATATCGTCACAAAATCGTTAAAAAATCGAAATCGTCAAATTTCATATTATGTGTCGATAATATAGTTTCAAATATCGTCACAAAATCGTTAAAAAATCGAAATCGAGAAATTTCATATTACGTGTCGATAATATAGTTTCAAATATCTTCACGCAACCGTTAGAAAATCGAATTCAAGAAATTGCATATTATGTATCGATAATATAGTTTCAAATGTCTTTACAAAAGCGGTAAAAAATCGGATTCGATAAATTTAATATAATCTGTCGATAATATAGTTTCAAATGTCGTCAAAAAATCAATAAAATATCGAAGTCGAGAAATTTCATATAATCTGTCGATAATATAGTTTTAAATATCTTTACAAAATCGTTAAAAAATCGAATTCGATAAATTTAATATTCTTTGTCGATAATGTAGTTTCAAATATCTGCACAAAATCGGTAGAAAATCGGAATCGATAAATTTAATATTCTTTGTCGATAGTATCGTTGACGAATATCGTCATAAAATCTTAATAATATCGAATTCGATAGTTTTTAGATTTTTTGCCTATGAAATTGTACCGATAAATCTTTATAATATCGTGAGAACATCTATAGATTTTCAAACGATTTTGTTACATCTTCCGATATTATCGATCGAGTGGCGCCGCTCGGGAATGATTTCTTCCTGTAATTTTTTTTTTTAATTTTGAGTTTTCAAAATTTCTGCAGAGTTTTTAAAAAAATGAAACATGCACGTTGCACGTCAGGATTGAATTTATCCAAACCGAACTTAAATTGTTTTTCCAGCTTCTCTGATTTCTTATAGTTTCATTATTTGGGCATTGCACAAATTTTGTTCTTTGTCATTCAAAATTTATTGTTTTCTTTAGATGATTTCATCAATTAAAACTTGAAATAGCTAATTTCTTTTTTGAACAAATGTTGACGAAAAGCAAAAAAAATTAAGGGGGGCAAAAAGTATTTCTCGCTTGGGGGCCCAACATTTTGCATTACGCTACTGAGAGGAAAAGAAAATTAAAAAGGGAGAGGTGGTGAAATTTTCCAAAAATTTGAAGCATCTATAGTAGGGTGGAACGAAAAAAAAAAAAAAAACATACCTCGGATTTCGACCAAATTCACAGAGGTGGTTTACTTTGAGTTGAGAATCTCTAAAAAAATATTTGAGCCCCCTACCTCTCAGGGAAGCGGAGCTAAGGGCTCTCAAAGTAGGCTCACTTTTGACAAAAGCGCGGTTTTTCGCTATTTTCGGGCAGTGGCACTCAAGTGGCACCTCACCGCACCCCTCGTCTGAGAAAGTGCAGTTTGAGTTTTTTTCTACACCTCTCTGGACCATTGATTTTGAAATTATTTTTTTTTTGGAATAAAAAACTTTTTCAACATTTTGGCAGTATCTAAAATGGCAAAAATTTTGTCTTTGTTTTGTTGGTAATTTTTTTTACAATATTATTTTTTTTAATGAAATCTTTCAAAATTTTTGAAATGAAAATCTTTATATTATCTACTTTGAAATTAAAATCTTTCATTTTTGACCAGACCATATTTTTTGAAATGTACGTAGTCTTTTATCTACTTTTGAAGTGAAAAATCTCATATTTTTGAACAATAAAATCTCTTATGTTTTGGGAGTCAAAATCACTTTATTTTAATAAAAAAAATTGTTTTGATCTCAGAAATGATTTTACTCTTACTTTTAGAGAAAAAAAATCTTGATTACTTTTTTTTTTGGAGGGAAATCTGTAACTTTTTTTGGAATAGAAATTTTTTAACTTTTTTGAAGTAAAACTAGTAAAAGGCTTTCTCTCTCTTTTTTATTTTTTTTTTTGTTAAAATAGAAAAAAATTAGTGTTGTTTACCTACTTAAATTTTTAAATTTGAGTTGATTAGGTAAAAAAAAAGTTTATTTTTCCTTTTTTTTTTTATAGGAATGAACCTTTTACTTTTAGATCTACGTATATTTATAAAAGAAAATTCCTGAATTTTTTTTAAATAAAAATTTTTTCAATTTTTTGTGGTAATTTTTTTTTTAATTTTTTGAAAAAAATTGTTTTTTTGGAGGGGGGCGGATAAAGTCTCAATCTTTTGGAGTAATTTTTTTTTGAAATTGTTTCGGAGTAAATTTTGGAGAATAGCAATTTTTCAGTTTTTTGAAAAAAAAAATCTCTAATTATTTGAGTTTTGAAGTAATTACCTTCATCTACATGCAGTAAAAACTGTTTGCTACTCTTGAGAAAATTTCGAGCCCAGTGCAAGTGCAATTTTTGCGTCTCGTCTCATCAACGCCGCCTACCTGTACCTTCGATATTACAGAATTTTCAAAAAATTTCATTTTTGCACTTTTCAATGATAATTTTTTGATGATTGCTAAAAAAATATTCCGATGTTTATTATTTTTAGAGGGATTTTTTTCCCTCACAAATTGGACGTACAAATCATTTTTTTGGTATTTTCTTCTGGACTATTTTTTCCTAATTTAATTTTATATAGTTGGGTAAGAAGATTTACGGCTGGAGGGGGGGGGGAAATTTTAAGAAAAAATTATAACCGTTTTTTTTCTTTTCTTTTTTTTTTGAATTTCGAGAGCAAATCATGGATTTGAGAAAGTCTGAAAGTACAAGATTTCTTTTTGACAGACTTACTCGTATATGCCTTTTCCATGATTTCCAACTGGTTTTTGAAAAAAGAAACCGATAAGTACTTTTACGAACAAATTTGACCATCTTAATTTTCGTAAAAATTCTCCAAAATGTTGAAAAATGTGAGATAAAAATTTATTTACGTAGTTGTCTATTTTTGGTTTGAAAAATCAACCAATAAAATTTCCTGAATGGAGATGGGGTCGATCCACCATTTCGTAATTTGGAATGAGTGATTACAAAATTTTGAAGTTGTACGGATTCACACTGGTAGAGCAAAACTTTTTGGGAATTCCATTCACAAATTTACACAATTGGTGCAAAATTTGGTGGTTCACCGAATCCAACCATGAAATAGAAAATGGTTTGGAGGAATTAATTAGGTATACAATAAACTGGTTGATGGTAAACAGAAGAAGGCATGCATTCGCATCTGGTGTTTCGTAAATAAGCCAACCGAACGTACTGGATGCCGTTTAAAAAGTTTCACCTTGGAAGCTGCGATACCCATTCGGAGAGGAGAGAAGAATACTCAAAGTTTGGAAACTTTGAACACGTGGGAGATATTAGGAGCGAGGCACTGGCGACCCATTAGAGCGTTTTTCTTACCTGTCGACCAAATAAACTGAACCGAGAAACTTTCAGCTTAGACGCCACAATCGCTGGTACAAGTACAAAGGGTTGATTTCGAGTTCAGCAATAATTTTCTTTTTTCGCGCACCTCGTTCCAACTTTACCTACACTCTCGCACTTTGTGCAAAGGTACGTACTACGTAACAATGCGAGGCAACAGCCGCGAATCAGTAAGTCGCGAGAAAAAAAACCGCCGACATCGGCAGGTCGATCGGCGTTTGCCGGATAAAGCTGAAGAAAAAAGTTGCTATCGTCGAGTTTACAAAAGGGGATGAAAAAACAACGAACATTTTGGCACGACGACGACGAAGAGAAGCCATAATTCGGCGCGGATTATAAATAATGAGAAATAACTCGAAATAAAACCGCGCCCCTTCGTCGCATCGCGGCACCTTTCTAGTAGTATTTCTCGCCATAGCCGGCCGGCCTTTACTTTTTCTTTTCGCCAACTTGCCTCCTATTACAAGCAAATGTACAAGAGATATAAATCCCCAAAAAAGACGCCGACGACAGTAACGATCGAGTTGTTTTTTTACGCCTCTTGTGAAACGAGCAGCCTTTCTCTCCTTGGTCCCCGCCGCCGCCTTCTCTTTTGTCTCCTCGATGGTACAATTTTCACGCGCTACATTACCTTAATCTCTGGTTTGGCCACATAATACAGAATGATTATCTTTTCGTCCTTCGTATCGCAGTTTATCCTTCATTAGAATTTCGTTTCGAACTTTCGAGTCGTCAAGGACGTAAGTACATAGACGATTTTCCAGCGAGCAGTAAAATGTTGAAATTTTTATAGACTGGTTTTTCATATTTTGGGAATTGCAGTCGTTCAAAGATTATGAGAGAATTTAAGCACTTCGTGCTGAAGTTTTTTTGAGAATTTTTCTAATTTTCAAAAAGAGGCAACATTTTTAAAAAATCTACAAATCTTCAAGATTGGATTAAGTATTGAAAATTTTTCTAATATATTTGGAACTGATGAGAAATGTATTTTATCTAAGATATGGTAGTTCAATGTTAAAAATTTTCGAATATTTGAAAATTCGTCAATTTTTGCCTTGAGTTTGTAATTAAAATTTTGGCAATTTTTCAAACATTTTCAGAAGGATTTTTAGTGATCAAAAATAATTTGTTTTTTACAATTTTTTTATCTATTTACAATATTGTCTTTCTTTTGTCCTTTGACGATTTTTTACTAGAAAAAAACGCATTGTTATTTCACGTTAAATTTTTTCAAAGAAGAGTGAAGAAATTATTCTTGAAACGTGTCAAGAAATTTTTTTTTTTTTTTTTTTGAAAATAGTCTTACAAAGAGTATTTTTTAAAATTGAAATTAAATCCGGAAAAATCACCCAAAAACTGTTGCAGTACCTACCACTGGTACTTATTTATTGCATTGCACAACCAAATTGTTTCCAAAAATAGGAAAAACTGAAAAATTCGGAATTTTTTCATCATTACCTCCCAGAATGGACCCAAGCTAGAAAAATAAATTTTTTTGGCAATTTTTCCCAAGAAATTCAATTTTAAGGAAAAAGTGAAAATTCACCATGTAATAAGTACCACTGGTGCTTATTGCATTGCACAACCAAATTGTTTCTAAAAATATAAAAAATTGAAAAATTCGGAATTTTTTCATTATAACATCTCAGAATGGACCCGAATAATGAGAAAAAAAAATTTTTGGATACATTTCCCAAGAAATTATATTTTAAGGAAATAAGTGTAATTCATACATTGCATTTTTCTGCAAAACCAAATTTTTTCCAAAAATAGGAAAAAATGAAAAATTCAGAATTTTTTCATCATAACCTCTCAGAATGGACCTGAATAATGAGAAAAAATGTTATTTGAGCAATTTTTTCAAGGAAAATTTGAAATTCACCATGTAATAACTAATAAGTACCACTAGGTACTTATTACATGGCAAAAATAATTTTTTTTTTCAAAAATTGGAATAATTGAAAAATTTTAATTTTTTTAGTCAAAACCTCTTAGAATGGACCCAAAAAATGAGAAAAAATTTTTTGGATACTTTTCCCAAGAAATTCAATTTTAAGGAAATAAGTGTAATTCAACATTGCATTGCACAACCAAATTTGTTTCCAAAAATAAGAGAAATTGAATAATTCGGAATTTTTTCATCATAATCCTCTCAGAATATGGACCCGAATAATGAGAAAAAATTTTATTTGAGCAATTTTTTCAAAGAAATTGAATTTAAGGAAAATTTGAAATTCATCATGTAATAAGTACCTACCATTTGGTACTTATTACATGGCAAAAATTGGAATAATTGAAAAATTCAAATTTTTTTCATCAGAACCTTTCAGAATGGACCGTAATAATGAGAAAAAAAATGTTTGGGATACTTTTCCCAAGAAATTCAATTTTAAGGAAAATGTGTAATTTAACATTGCATTGCAAAACCAAATTTTTTCTAAAAATAGGAAAAACTGAAAAATTTAGAATTTTTTAATCATAACCTCTCAGAATGGACCCAAATAATGGGTATTTTTTTTTTTAGCGATTTCTTCCAAGAAATATGTGTAATTCACGATGTAATAAGTAGGTACCGTAAGTACAGAAAAAATACTAATAAATTTTCTAAAACTTCGTCTAAAATATTGTTGAAATTAATTTTGCAAAAAAGTAAGCGTTTCATTTTATTTTTTATTTTTTTGCAGACAATGTTTTTTCATTTATGCAAAAAATTAATTTTCAGGTAAAAAAACTACTGCTCATTAAAAAAATATGTAAAAAAAACTCTAACGCAGTTAATGCGTTAGAAGAGCTGTCCAGAGTTCATGTTATGTCCAGAGTTACCCGAGGTTACGGTAATACTTAGTTTGTCGCTTTTTCCCAAAAAAAATTAGCCAATATATGTCTCTCTCCCTCTTTTTTTATCAATTCAAACAATAAAAATTATTGTGGTTGAAATTAGAATAAAATAATTTCCGATTAGGTACTGAATTTCGAATAAGTAATTTGAATTTTGAATATTATTCAAAATGTAGTAAAATTTTGAGAATTTCTACAATGTTGTTTGTCAACTTAAATTTTTGAAGAATGGAATGATTCTCTCAAGGAATAGTGCAATTTTGATTTTTGCCAATTTAATTTTTAATTTTGAAAAAAAATTCAATTTTAAAAAAAAAAAAAGCAGTAAGTACTTCTTGAGTATAGACACTGGACCTAACCCAAGACATCCAACCCGCCGCCATATTGGCCTGATATCCTGTGTTATTCCAATTTATCCCGCTGGGTGCAGATGATGGCGCTGTAGTCGTTTTTTTAAAGTGATAAACTGATAAACAAAAAAATACGCGGAAAAACATGTTGTATGTGATTTGAATTATTTGATTTCGGTTATTTATTGTGAAAATTGTCAATTTAAATTGCAATTCGCAATAAATAAAACAAAAAAAATATTTCGCCTCTCATGACATAATGTTGGATTGTATCAGTTATGAAAAATGCAACTCTTTAAATGATATCTTGGACTTCAGGAGTTGGTCTTTATAAAAATTCGACTGCAGCGCCATCATTTGCACCCAGCGGGATAAATTGGAAAGACACAGGTTTTCGGCAGGGCACGCGGGACCCTCCAGCCCGGAGTTGGATGTCTTGGGTTAGGTCCAGTGTCTATATTCTTGAAAAATTGATTCGATTTTGTAAAAAATTGAAATATTTTTTAAATTTTCCTGTTTTGAAAATATACATACGAGTAGATAATAATATTATCTAAGTTCATTTGAATTTTCAAAAAATAAAAATAAAAAAATGATTTAAAAAGTTTTACGTTGTGTCCCGAGCAGCACAATCGACAAATAATCGAAATAAAAAATCGACAGAATATCAAATTCGATAAAGTGTCGCGTTAGTTCCGCCTAAATCGTGAAATTATCTTTCGATATATAGATAGATTATCGACGAATTATAGTTAGTAAAAATTTCAAGATTATAGTAAGATATTTTATCGATAATCTATCTATAATATCGAAAGATAATTTCACGATTTAGGCGGAACTTTCACGACACTTTATAGAATTCGATATTCTGTCGATTTTTTATCGATTTTTTATTCGGATTTTTCGTCTTTTACTAGCTTTTTTTTATAATTAAAAATCATTAATTAGCATAATTAATATATTAAACTATGCCTAAACACATTATTTATGTTACAGTAAGAGGATCATTTCAGAAAAAGTCAAAAAAGTTATAAAAAATCTGCCACCCGTGGGGCTTGAACTATCTACCTCCTGCATGGTATTCCTCTACCTTAGCCACTATACCATACCTTATCGTTGAGAAGTTGACAATAAAAAGCTTATAATAGACAGTTTAGTACTTCCAGACGTGTTGGACTTAAAAAAATTTTCACCAATTTGGAAATAATTTCAAATATCGTCACAAAATCGTTGAAAAATCGAATTCGAAAATTTCAGATTATTTGTCGATAATATAGTTTCAAAGATCGCCACAAAATCGTTGAAAAATCGAGTTCGAGGAATTTCATATTACGTGTCGATAATATAGTTTCAAATATCGTCACAAAATCGTTGAAAAATCGAATTCGAGAAATTTCAGATTACGTGTCGATAATATAGTTTCAAATATCGTCATAAAATCGTTGAAAAATCGAATTCGAGAAATTTCAGATTACGTGTCGATAATAAAGTTTTAAATATCTTCACAAAATCGTTAAAAAATTGAATTCGACAAATTTCAGATTATTTGTCGATAATATAGTTTCAAATATCTTTACAAAATCGGTAAAAAATCGAATTCGAGAAATTTCATATTACGTGTCGATAATATAGTTTCAAATATCTTCACGCAATCGTTAGAAAATCGAATTCGAGAAATTGCATATTATGTGTCGATAATATAGTATTAAATATCTTTACAAAATCGTTAAAAAATCGAATTCGATAAATTTATTATTTTTTGTCGATAATGTAGTTTCAAATATCTGCACAAAATCGGTGGAAAATCGGAATCGATAAATTTAATATTCTTTGTCGATAGTTTCGTTGACAAATATCGTCATAAAATCTTAATAATATCGAATTCGATAGGTTTTAGATTTTTTGCCTATGAAATTGTACCGATAAATCTTTATAATATCGTGAGAACATCTATAGATTTTCAAACGATTTTTTATCGATACGTTACATCTTTCGATATTATCGATCGAGTGTGCCGCTCGGGTACGTTTATTTTTAAAAAATGGTAAAATTAAAATTTTACAAATGGAAATCTTCCAAAAATTTTGAAGAATTTTAATTTTTTTTTTGAATATTTTATCATGCCACTTTTTAAAAAAATTTCTGATTTTTCAGTCTCCTTCAAAGCTCTCATTCAAGTTTTCAATATTCTCTATTTCTTTTTTCTGAGGTGTATTTAGGGTTGAGCTTTGAAAATCCTTACCTATTACCTCGAATCCTCACTCAAAAATATATCATCTTACGAACCCAACCCTGCAAGAGTTTTATTAGCGTACATTTGATAAAAAGTTTCTACGTAAAAATTGAATTGTTTATATGGACGATGACTCGAAAGTTGAAAGCGTACTGCGAACTGCCACTCGGCACAAAATATGGCTATAGCGTAGCAGTATAGCACACCGCACAAGCATGACTTGCAGCCCACTCTTCGTACCAGCTTCGCTCTTTACCTCTTTTATCTGCGTACTCGAATGCGAAGACTTTTAATAAAAAGCCATAATTATCTCGGGTGATTTTTCTGCCAATTCGAAGTATAGGAATAGAAGGATACGTGTACTTATCGGCGAGAAAAGCGTATCTGCAGCTCGTATAAGTATTATGAAGTACGCTGCTATTCGTATATATACTTGTACTACGTTGGTTATAGTTTGGCTCAATAGCAATGTAGTATATAGCGTATAGCAGCAGTATCATATAGAAAATAGTATATTGAGACAACGGCGCCGGCAAACTTTTCGGGCAACGTGAATTATTGATCACCCAAGTATTGCACTTGGTGCTGCGTTCACTTTTTCACCAGATATATATATATGGCGAAAAGTTGGACGGATCGGGAGTATAGGGCGGCATCGCGAAACCAGGCATGACGAGGCGAGGCGAAGCGGTCAAATCGTAAAACCAAACTTCGCCCTGGTCATTGGTATCTGTGTAGTATCTTGCTTTTACAAGCTCATCCGCGTTAAATAACTCAGAAGCGTGCCGGAAAAAATGCACCGCACCACAGGATACCAGTTTTCAAGTGCTGCTATTTTCGACGCACCTTTAACGTTCCATGTAACTTCCGGAAATTTTACATTGGGGTATTTACTACGTCGCTGTATACTTAGTTGAAATATTATCGCAGGCACGAACTCGAATAGCTGGGTAGACTGTAGAATTTTTTTTGTTGCCATTTTTCATCGATTTTTATTATACTTACGTTATAATTTTGAGAAAGAAGAGAGGGATATCTTTCAAAACTTCGTAAATTTTTACGATTTCAAAACTTTTTCAAAATCAGTAGGTATTTCTTCAAAATTTGATGAAATTAAAAATAATTATGAGGGTTTTTAATTTTGATGATTTTTCGAAGTTTAGTCAGTTTTGAAAATTATAAAATAAGTATTTATTTACTCCTTTGAAAAATCATTAAAATTTGATAAAAATGTCGTTGAAAATGAAGGAGCTACAAAATGCCAAATTGCATTTAACCAAAGCAAAAAGCTACCCTGAAAATCAATGCAAAATCCTCCTCTGGTGAATTTTTTAAATTTTAAAAAATTGTCAATTTTGTAAAAATTCAAAAATTCAAAAAATTGAGAAAAATTCCAAATTGCATTTACCCAATACAAAAAGCTACCCTAAAAATCAATGCGAATTCCATTGGTGAATTTTTGAAAAATTATAAAATTATCAATTTTGTAAAAAATTAAATACCTAATCAAAAAATTGAGAAAAATTCCAATTCGCATTTAACCAATGCAAAAAGCTACCCTCCTTTGCTGAATTTTTGAAAAATTACAAAATTATCAATTTTGTGAAAATTTAAGAATTCAAAAAATTGAGAAAAATTCCAAGTTGCATATCATCCAATACAAAAAGCTACCCTAAAAATCAATGCGAATTCCTTTGGTGAATTTTTGAAAAATTATAAAATTATTAATTTTGTAAAAATTTAAGTATTCAAAAAATTGAGAAAAATTCCAAATTGCTTTTAACCAATTCAAAAAGCTACCCTAAAAATCAATGCGAACTCCATTGGTAAAATTTTGAAAAATTATAAAATTATCAATTTTGTAAAAATTCAAGAATTCAAGAAATTGAAAAAAATTACAAGTTGCTTTTAATCAATGCAAAAAGCTACCCTAAAAATCAATGCGAAATCCTCCATTGGTGAATTTTTGAAAAATTATAAAATTATCAATTTTGTAAAAATTTAATATTTCAAAAAATTGAGAAAAATTCCAGATTGCATTTAACCAATGCAAAAAGCTATTCTGCTTTGGTGAATTTTTGAAAAATTATCAATTTTGTAAAAATTTAAATATTCAAAAAATTGAGAAAAATTCCAAATTGCATGTAACCAATGCAAAAAGCTACCCTAAAAATCAATGCGAAATCCTCGTTTGGTGAATTTTTTAAGAATTATAAAAATTATTAATTTTGTAAAAATTTAATAATTCAAAAAATTGAGAAAAATTCCAGCACTTACCCAATGCAAAAAGCTACCCTGCTTTGGTGAATTTTTGAAAAATTATAAAATAATTATCAATTTTGTAAAAATTTAATAATTTCAAAAATTGAGAAAAATTCCAAATTGCATTTAACCAATGCAAAAAGCTACCCCAAAAATCAATGCAAAATTTTTGAAATTTTAAAAAATTGTCAATTTTGTAGAAACATAAAAATTAAAAAAATTGAGAAAAATTCCGAATTGCATTTAACTAATGCAAAAAATCCTCCTCTGTTGATTTTTATAAATAATACCTGATTGAATGTGAAAATAGACAACAAATTTACATTTTTTCGATTTTACTTAAATTTTTGCATTTTATGCAGTCAAGACCTTCAGACGCCTAGATCATTTGGAAGGAGGTCATGGGTTTCCAAAACGGTATTATTTGGATATTTTAAACGAAAATTTGAAACACATAATGAAGAAAGTCAGCGAATTTGGTTCAAATTGAAATTGGGGATATCTTTAGATGTATTTCAGAATTGCATCTCTGACAGAGGTTCCCAAAATGACCGTTAGAATGTCCATTTGATCATGAAAAACTGCTCTAAATTTTTTCTAAAGATCTCCGTAAATTACAATAATTTTAAACGGAAATCCACGTTTAACCCCCCCCCCCCTCAGAGGCGTAGCGTAATGATTTTTTGAGGCGGGAATATACATTCAAAATACCAAGTTTTCAACAAAAAAAAATTTTTAACATAATACTGAATTTGTCAACTTGAAACTCAAAATTCACTGAAATTGCCAACTTTTCGACTTTTTTAAAATCTTTGTGGGGAGAAATGTCCCCCCCTGACCCCCTGGTTGCTACGTTCCTGAACCCCCCCCCCCCCTCTCGAAAGGGTTAGGGATCAGATATCGAGCTAAAAATGTTGTCACTGCGGTTTTAGACCATAACCATCAAGTTCCACTGTATAATTTGGAGTTCGGTGCTCAGGGCAAATCATCCCTATGAACCCTGCTTGGCCAGTTTTTTGAAAATGTTTCAAATTTGTTAAATTTCTGAAGAAAAAAACCACTTTTTCATTTCAAAGAAGATCCTATCATAGGCCCTGCAAAAGTGCTGCTTTTTGGTTTTGAAATTATTTCATACACTGCTTCGGTATGAAAACATTGAAATATTGTTCAAAATTCACGCGGGGGCTTTTCAAATTATACAGCACTGCGAAGCGAACGAGTTGATTAAAAAAGTTGAAAAATTAGAACGTTCGAATCTATTAATTTATGTATAGCTTAGCAGAATACGTATACGAAGTGAAGACCACAAAGCACCAATTCCCGTCTAAATTAACCGAATGATGGTTATCGTCGACGAGGGCAGTTTCGTGGGCGCGGAATGTGGTCGATGGCGAGGCGTCGAGTGCACAGCACGCATACGGCACTCGATTAATACAAGTGTTGTAAGTCGATTCCCAATTGGCAGAATTTTTTCCATAATACCAGCTACGTAAACAAATATGTAGTGCTTTGGTCGGCGAACGACCGAGCCACAGCCGAAGCTCGAGCCCGAGCCCGAATCACTTGGGGAATGTAACCTTCGGCTTCGGATGGAAATTTTGCAAACAAACAGGGTTCATTTTGAATCACCGTATCCGCGGTCGTTTCGTTGTGAAAAATTATTCGCCGACAAGTCTGCTCGCTTACGTAATACCGAAGGCCGGCCGGCGGCATATTAACGCCGATATTATGCGCATAAATTACCGCAGTCTATACGTCGCTCGTATACTCGTACTCGCCGAGTATATAAGTACTTATACCTACGTTGCGCCTTTCGTCTTTCGTGGGCGCAAATTTTTCGCAGTCGGCCATGGCGAGGGGGGGGGGCGAAGATGCCGGTCGGCGACAACCAATCTTATATTATACGTACGTATAATAAAGCCACCTAAATCGGGGGCAAATTATAGTATGTACTTACGCCGCGCCGAGCATAAACGAAAAGATATGAGGGGTGTTTACCTGTATACAGCGCCTCAGGATTCAATACTCCACCGGGAGCGGGGCTGCGACTGACGAAATTGCCAACTTGATCAACGACTACCTTTGTTGGTAAAATGCTCCGTACAGTCGAGAATTAGACAGAAATACGCTGCAATACATTAAATTTGACAAAACTTGTCAAAAGCAGGCGAACGTCTTTGCCTCTAAAATGGAAAATATGATCGCTGTAATCGTCGACTCGGGGTATTTCTCATTTTCTCAGATATAGTGAGGTAGATAAGCATTAATATTCGGTGTACCCAGATCAAACACTAATCGAGTGAGTCGTGTGAGAACAGCTCACAGTTGAACTTTAAATTACCTTTTCACGTGAGTAAACTAAAAATGGCAATTTGAATTTCATCAATGACAAAGGCTATCATTTGGTACGATGCAAAATCCTACCCTCCCGAGCAGCACAATCGACAAATTATCGAAATAAAAAATCGACAGAATATCGAATTCGATAAAGTGTCGCGTTAGTTCCGCCTAAATCGTGAAATTATCTTTCGATATATAGATAGATTATCGACGAATTATAGTTAGCAAAAATTTCGAGATTATAGTAAGATATTTTATCGATAATCTATCTATAATATCGAAAGATAATTTCACGATTTAGGCGGAACTAACGCGACACTTTATCGAATTCGATATTCTGTCGATTTTTTATCGACTTTTTATTCCGATTTTTCGTCTTTTACTAGATTTTTTCTATAATTAAAAATCCTTAATTAGCATAATTAATACATTAAACTATGCCTAAACACATTATTCATATTACGGTAAGAGGATCAAAAAAAATTATAAAAAATCGGCCACCCGTGGGGCTTGAACCCCGAACCCTCTTCCTTAACCACTATACCATACCTTATCGTTGAGGAATTAGCAATAAAACGCTTATAATAGGCAGTTTAGTACTTCCAAACGAGTTGGACTTGAAAAAATTTTCACCAATTTGGAAATAATTTCAAATATCGTCACAAAATCGTTGAAAAATCGTTCGACAAATTTCAGATTATTTGTCGATAATATAGTTTCAAAGATCGCCACAAAATCGTTGAAAAACCGAGTTCGAGGAATTTCATATTACGTGTCGATAATATAGTTTCAAATATCGTCACAAAATCGTTGAAAAATCGTTCGACAAATTTCAGATTATTTGTCGATAATGTAGTTTCAAATATCGTCATAAAATCGTTGAAAAATCGAATTCGAGAAATTTCAGATTACGTGTCGATAATAAAGTTTTAAATATCTTCACAAAATCGTTAAAAAATCGAATTCGAGAAATTTAATATTCTTTGTCGATAATGTAGTTTCAAATATCTGCACTAAATCGGTGGAAAATCGGAATCGATAAATTTAATATTCTTTGTCGATAGTATCGTTGACAAATATCGTCATAAAATCTTAATAATATCGAATTCGATAGTTTTTAGATTTTTTGCCTATGAAATTGTACCGATAAATCTTTATAATATCGTGAGAACATCTATAGATTTTCAAACGATTTGTTATCGATACGTTACAGTGTGCCGCTCGGGCTGACTGAAAATGAGAAAATTTTCTATTTTCAGTAAAATTCAAAAAAATATGCGAAATTGCATTTAATGAATGAAAAAAGCTACCCTAAGATATAATGCAAAATCCTCCTCGGGCTGAATTTGTAAAAAATTTTATTTTCAGTAAATTTCAAAAAATGACAATTTGAGTTTAATCAATGACAAAGGCAACCATTTGGTCCAATGCAAAATCCTACCCATGCTGAAAATGAGAAAAATTTTATTTTCAGTAAATTTCAAAAAATGCCCATTTGAATCGAATTAATTTTCAAAGGTTTCCATTTGCTCCTATTCAAAATCCTACCCTTACTGAAAATTGGAAAAATTTTGTTCTCATTAAATTTCAAAAAATGCAAATTTGCATTTGCATAATATGAAAATCAATTCTACTTAGGACCTTATTCTGCAACTTTTATTTGGAAATTTTTTCAATTTACCCCTCCCTCCCTCCCTCCCTCCCGGCACTAATTTTGAATAAGTATTTACAGAGTGTTATGCAAAAATGGAGAGGAGGGAGGTGTCAAATTGAAAAAATTTTCAAACAAGTATGTTCATTTTTCATTATCCGATTTCCCTACATTTTCGCACATTACGATCTTATTGATTTTCAAAAAAAATGCTGAGATTTTTTTCTAAAAAAAATTGAGAAAAATATACAAAATTGAAAACATATAGGCAAAAATGCAAAAACTATTTCAAAAAAAATCTCTCAGATCAGCAAAAATTTTTTTTTTAAATTATTCATAAAAATTAGGATTTTTTAAGGTCTTGAATAATTGAATTATCAAAAAAATTCAAAAATTTCCATTTCAAAAAATTCTGATTTTTTTTCATTATGGAAAAAATATATATTTTTATTTCAAAAAATTAAATTCTAAAAAAATGAGGTTTTTTATCCTAAAAAATTCTGAATTTTTCAAAATAAAATTTTAAAATTTTTCTGTGATTTGGTACACCTTTTTTGAATAAAATTTTGAAATATATCTCATTTTGATTTTTTGAAGTGAAAAAAATCTAAAATCCTAATTTTTGTGAATAATATTTTCAAATTTTTTTTTCTTCTCTCAGAATTCAAAAAAAAATCTCATTTTGTATAAATCATTTTCCCTCATTTTTTGAAATAAAAAAATTATATCCCTCAAATTTTTTCAGAAAAAATAGATACCTCCTTAAAAAAAAATTAGTTAAACTAGGCAATTCCCAATTTTTTTAATGTCTCAAAAAATTAAGAATTTTCTATCACTTATTTTTTATCAGTCATTTCTATATACGATTTCTGCAATACAAAATTTTTTGTCGCATTTTTTCAAAAAATAATCGAAAAATCGAGTATCCGACTATCCACGATATCCGATCTTCTGTCGCCCCAATTAACTCGGATAATCGAGGTTCTACAGTAATTAATTTTCAAAGGCTACCATTTGCTCCTATGCAAAATCCTACCCTTAAAAAAAATGAGAAAATTTTTATTTCCAGTAAATTTCAAAAAATATCAATTCGGATTTAATTACTTTTCAAAGGCTACCATTTGCTTTTATGCAAAATCCTAGCCTTAGAAAAAATGAGAAAATTTTAATTTTCAGTAAATTTCAAAAATGCCAATTTGAGTTTAATTAATTTTTAAAGGCTACCATGCTCCTATGCAAAATCCTACCCTTACTGAAAATAAGAAAAAATTTATTTTCATCAAAGTTTTAAAAAATTCCAATTTGAATTCAATTAATTTTCAAAGGCTACCATTTGGTTCAATGCAAAATCCTACCCTTACTGAAAATGAGAAAACTTTTATTTTCAGTGAAATTCAAAAAATTGTCTATTTGCATTTAAGCAATAACAAAGGCTGGGTGTCGATGTATGAAAGAAATTGGCAGTACAGAAAACAATATAATGTCTGTAAAGAAATGAAGAAATCTCTCTCTCAAAATAAATAAATAAATAATAGAAGCGATTGAAGAAATGGTAAAATTAAAGCGAAAATCCCGAAGTAATTGAACTGTGGAAGAAATTGGAGAAATATGTACCGAAGAAGTGCGGAAACTTGCGAGGAAATACGAAAAACACGAAACTGCATAATAAAATAACGAAAGAAAGACGTGAAAAAAAAAACCACAGAAGAAAAATTAGTACCGCAAATGCCATTAACCATATTCGTATCTAAACCAGACAACGATACCGACCGGAAAGAGTCTCGAAGTGATTCGCCGGCGACAGACTGGCATTCGTATTTTGTATCGCGACGACTAATAAATTATCGTAGGACGCTGTTGACAAGCATTACGCTTGTTATCCGCTTCTAAGGAGACTAAGGACGAGAAAAAGGGGAACGGTTCGTTGAAACTTATCCGAATCTGACTAAGTATAAGACAATAAGCGTCGAGATTCTTTAGCATACCGCAGCTGCAGCCCGCAGCCTACGAGTAGGAGTATTTCTCTTCTGTCTCTTCTGCATGCAGCGACAAATAGCAAGCATGGCCCAGATCTCTATTCGCGCCACGTTCTTCTCCTGCGACAGGACAGCGAGATGATTACGCCTGGCTGCGGCGTGACGATGGCGCAAGGCCTGGCTTGGTGGATGGTGGAACGAGGAATAAAGGCGTTAAAATGTTAATTTTAACTCGTACCAAGGCGCTCTGTAGCAATAACATAATTCAAAGCTACATTTTCGGCGCGTTTCTCTCTCTGCCATCTCAGCCGTAGTGTATTTGTAATTCGCCGGCCGCCATGCCACATCTTAATGGGCTTTCGTTGGTATTTTTGTTGCTGCAAAAGCCCGCAACGTCAGCCAGTCCGTTAAAAAGCTCAGTCATAAATTACCCCTTGCGAGCTGCTTTCACCGAGCGACGACGTCGCGACAGTGTGAAAGCTTCGCGTCCTAAATCGTGTGTATTGTGTGTAGCCCTGCTCTGTTGCCTTTTGATTATTTATTGAAAATACGAGTACGAGAGGCACCTATAGCTTTAGCTACACTTTTTGGCGCATACTGTGTCGCGTATTTCACTTTTTCTGAGCGCGATCCCTTCATCCTGGTGTAGTGCTTTTTATCCCCGTCAGCTTTTACTTTTTTTTTTTTTTTTGCGTACTTTTCAGCCATTCTTTATTTTTTCGATTACCACCGCCAACTTGGGGCATGTTTATTTTTTCCAGCATAAGGCTTTCCTGGCTGCGGCACTTTTTCTTTTAATTTTTTTTTCATTTGCGTGCGATGCGATGCGATGCGATGCGATGCGATGGTTGCCCTTAGAAAAAAAGAATGTGTAACAGGAATGAGAACGCGAAATGGCAGTGGTTTGGTTATTACGTCGTATATTATGTGTAGCTTTTTTATGATTTCATTTTCTTTTTCCTTACATAGGTACTAGGTACATACTAATTTCGCCTTGTCGTATGGTTTAGCTTTTGCTCGGCCATAAACAACCGAAGCAAGGTTTTAATCACGCCGAACTCTCGAGCAAAAGCATGGTACTACCTACACCTACCTGCATTGGCGCATCCAGAAGTTTTTCTAAGTAGGAGCTAAAACTTGAAGAATAAAGTAAAGCGCGCACACTACTATTGATACTTACCTATTTTCATGGGCTGTATTCTACTTTATTCTTGGAATCAAAAAATCATCAACAAAAATTGATTTTTTTGTCAAATACAATTTTGAAAATTTTATTTCAAAAAAAAAATAAAAAATAGGAGCGTAAATAACTATTATAGTTTTTAACTAAAATCAGAAAATTTTGCGTCAACTTTTTTTCAAACACAGTTGAAAATTCTTTTACCAAGATTTTTAAAAGAATTCAAACAAAAATGAAAATTGAAGTTTTACAAAAAACATTGAAAATTTTGTTTTTCGACAATCAACAAAAATTAAAAGTTTTGTTTTTCAACAGAAATTCAAAATTTGGTTTTTCGACAAAAAATGAAAATTTTGTTCTTTTCAACAAAAATTGTAAATTTTATTTTTTCAACAGAAATTGAAAATTTTGTGTTTCAACAGAAATTGAAGGTTTTGTTTTTCAACAGAAATTGTAAATTTTATTTTTTCAACAAAAATTGAAAATTTTGTTTTTAACGAAAATTGAAAAGTTTGTTTTTTAACAAAAATTGAAAACGTTTGTTTTTTAACAAAAATTGATTTTTTTTCGACAATCAACAAAAATTAAAAGATTTGTTTTTCAACAGAAATTGAAAATTTTGTTTTTCGACAAAAAAATGAAAATTTTGTTTTTTTCAACAAAAATTGTAAATTTTATTTTTTCAACAGAAATTGAAAATTTTGTTTTTCAACAGAAATTGTAAATTTTATTTTTTCAACAAAAATTAAAAATTTTGATTTTTATCAAAAATTGAACATTTCGTTTTTTAACAAAAATTGAAAAGTTTGTTTTTTAACAAAAATTAAAAATTTTGTTTTTTAACAGAAATTGAAGATTTTGTTTTTCAACAGCCCGGGAAAAAATAGTTTGATCAAAATTGATCAAAATACGGTGATCTAATTAAATCAAAAAAATGTACCTATCAAAATTGATCTTAATTGACGAGTGATGGCTCAATGCGCGCAAGAATTTTTCAAAAAAAGAAACTAAGTCCAATCTTCAATAGGAATCTCTCATTTTCCAATGCAAAAAAACCCCTCAGAGAAGTCGATTGTTATTTTCATGAGAAATGGAAGTAATACAACTACCTTATCATTCAGTGCTACCAGACGAGTGTTTTGATATGTCACACGATTTTTAAGATTTTTTTAAAAGTGCGCAAATGCGCATTTTTTGGCGAGCGAGCATGCGCGCATTTGCGCGAGCCATCACTAAAATTGACATAATTTTGATCAAATTATATCAAAATTGATACTTTCTCCGTTTTTCTGATCAATTTTGATCAAAGTACGGAATGAATTTCAAAATAAAAATAGGTTGGCATGTCCGAACGGAGTTTTCTTTCCACTTTTCATTTCATAGGGCATCACACCTTTCCATTTCAACCAAATCCTTCAACGAAAATTTCCCAGTCCATGTTCACTCAGGATTCGATCCCTCTACCTCCCGTTCCAGAATCCATGATCTTGACCACACAACCACTAGTGCTGTTCGAGAGATAGAGCATTAAATGAAGTATAAATGCTCGTAGGTATGTTGATGATAGTAAATTATACAAACTGAAAAATACAATATTAAAGATGGAATTATGAAAGTTTGTAAATCAATTTTCTTGATTTTTTTTATGGAGAAGGAAATCTATTTATGTACCAATTATTATTTATTATTATTATTTTTTTTTTTTTGTTGAAAAAATCCTCATTTCTTGTAATGAAAAATAAATGAATGTTGTGAAATGAAAAAAAAATGTTTATTTTGATACAAAATTGTTTAAAAATTATGGTTTTGGAATAAAAAAATATTATCTACTTTCTCAACTTTTTTTTTGAAATAGAGAAATCTCAAATCTTCTAGAGTTGAAATTTTTCGGATGAAAAAATTTCAGGATTTTTTGGAATAAAAAAATATCCAAAAATCTTTTTTTTTTTTAAGAAAAAATGTTACCTATATAAAAAATATTAGAGGAATATGATGTGAACCCCTTTTCCCCAATTCTGAAAAAATACTTACAATTTCAAAGTGTCAATTTTGTACTACAAAATTTAGATTGGATCCTCCTTTCGTCCAATTTTGCATGATGAGTATATGAGTATATGAAAATCATGGGTTTTCCCTATTTTCATACAAAGTGCACTACACTAAGTACTGTTGACCATAAACTCCGTTTCAAATAAAGGATCGTTCACAATGGACCTTAACTTTTTACTTTAACTTTAACCAGCTAAAGTTAAAGTAAAAAGCAAAAAGCAAAAAGCAAAAAGCAAAAAACAGTCAAAACTCCTACTAACCAACCATTTCCAAAATGAATTTTAAGCTTTTTTATGCTTAAAATCGTTTTGAAAATGGTTGGTTAGTAGGAGTTTTGACTGTTTTTTGCTTTTTGCTTTTTGCTTTTTGCTTTTTGCTTTTTACTTTAACTTTAGCTGGTTAAAGTTAAAGTAAAAAGTTAAGGTCCATTGTGAACGAGCCTTAAGAGTAAAAAAAAAAAAACACTATAATCATCAATAACACCCTTTAGTGCAAGGAAATTCAAAATTAATCCAATAATAACATGGCCAACTATTGCTTGGAATTGTTTTGCTTGTCGAATTCTTATTAAGTCATCATGAACATTACTCTGATCAAATTTGATAAATCTGCAAAAACCTTGATCTAACTTGATTGAATTCATCAGTTAGATTTAAAAGGCACATCAAACAATATTTTGATCAAATTTAATGTAAACATGAAACGTTTGGTCAAAGTTGATCGAATTCCATCAGTTAGATCAAGGCACATCAATCAATACTTTCATCAAATTTAATCTAAACACAATACAGTTGATCAAAATTAATCAAAATTAATCGGATTTGATCAAAGCTGATCGAATTCCATCAGTTAGATCAAGGCACATCAAACAATATTTAGATCAAATTTAATCTAAACACAAAACATTTGGTCAAAGTTGATCGAATTCTATCAGTTAGATCAAGGCACATCAAACAATACTTTGATCAAATTTAGTCTAAACACGAAACATTTGATCAAAATTGATCGGATTCAATCAGTTAGATCAAGACATATCAAGCAATACTTGATCAAATTTGATGTAAACACAAAAAATTTGATCTAAATTGATCCAACACTACGTGTGTCAGTTTATCTAAGTTGATCTGATTTGATCGTTTTTGTTAAAATTTGATCAATTTATATCATGATTTTAATCAAAACTAATCACTTTTGATCAAATCATTTTTTTCCGGGAGAAATTTTGTTTTTTAACGAAAATTGAAAATTTTGTTTTTCGACAATCAACAAAAATTGAAAGTTGTTTTTCAACAGAAATTGAAAATTTTGTTTTTCGACAAAAATTGAAATTTTTGTGTTTCAACAGAAATTGAAGATTTTGTTTTTCAACAAAATTGTAAATTTTATTTTTTCAACAAAAATTGAAAGTCTTGTTTTTCAACAAGAAGTACACAGTGGGAGCTCAACTATACGTACGTAACGTACATTCAACTCGAAAATGCATTTGAAAAATTGAACAAATTGAAATTGGGCCCAGTTTTGGGGGGAGCTTTAACCCGCTAGCTCCCCCCTTGGATGCGCCAGTGCCTACCTGCGTGTTGTACTTCTTGGCTGTGCTTGTGCTTGACGTTCAAAATTCAATTATACTACAAGCCGAGCGCAAATCTACGTGTCGACTCGGACAACATAATAAAGCAGCGAACTTCACACCGGAATATATATTTCACAGGCCTCGTAGTCGTACAACGTGGAACTTTTCAAAGGACCCCCGCCCCCTTTTAGTGTTTTTATTTTTGGAGGATTTAGCGTTGTTTTTGGTCGTCTCGCAACACGTTTGTTCGAACACGTTCTCTCATTGCCTCTTTGTCTCTCACTCTGTATTCATTCTGCGCACTCTATTAGAGCAGCGAGCATGTTTTTTCGCGAAATACAATGACGTGGAATTGTTTTGTTCTGGCTGGTGTAGTATATATAGACTACCAATACCAGCAACTCCGAGCAATGCAGTAGGAATAGTCTCGAATGGAAAACGGAGCTTTCTGCGACTATGTCTTTAGACTTTAACCATAACCCGCGAATACATTCGCTTCGAGTTATACGACCGCTCCGGTACCCGCTCTGTCGACGCTTTTCCATTATGTACCGCTGAAAATTGTCTTTTATTTGTTTCGAAAGGCTCATTAATTCTCTCGTCTAAGTTGGGCGTTTGTTTTGGATAAATGCAAAAGCGAGGCGAGGATACCTTTCCTGGCGTTAGGTACTATTATAATGCATCTACGAGTGAGTAGTATTGTAATATCAACAACTTTATCAAAGAGATACACTCATTTGTAATGAAGAGGCGAAGTTTCTATTCGCAGTGTATTACAATTATCTCGCGAATATTTTCAATTTTCGCGAATCGTAACGATCAACGGTTTCAATTAGTAGAGTTATTTCTCTCTCCTTACAATTTCAAAAATTCATTTAAATTTTCAAGTTTCTTAAAATTGAAAAAAAAAATGTTGAAATTTAGAAGCTATCGCTGCAATGATTTTCCTGAATTTTGAAAATTATTGAAATTTAAAAGCTATCACTGGAATGATCAACCAAATTTTGAAAATTCTCCAAATTTTTGGATTTTTCCAAATTTTTAAAATTTCAACATTTTCAAGGTTTTTAAAATTTTAAAATTTTCAAGTTTTTTAAAATTTTGAAAATAGAGTATTGAAATTTGAAAGCTATAGCTGCAATGGTCTATCAAATTTTAAAAATTTTCCAAATTTTTGAATTTTCCTGAATTTTAAAAATTTTTAAATTTTTAAATTTTCAAATTTTTAAGTTTTTTAAAATTTTAAAATTTTCAAGTTTTTTAAAATTTTAAAATTTTCAAGTTTTTTAAAATTTTTAAGTTTTTTGAAATTTTTAAAAAAGTATTGAAATTTGGAAGCTATCGCTGCAATGATCTATCAAATTTCGAAAATTCTCCAATTTTTTAAATTTTCCCCAAATTTTCAAATCTTCTCCAAATTTTGGAAATTTTCAAATTTTCAAGTTTTTTAAAATTGAGAAAAAAATATTGAAAATTTAAAAGCTATTGCTGCAATGATCTACCCATTAAATTTTGAAAATTCCCAAAATTTTTGAATTTTCCCGAATTTTGAAATTTTTTTAATTTTTGAACGTTTACCAAATTTTGAAAATTTATCACGCTTCGAATATTGATCTATTATTATCAAAAATTCGTAAAAATTAGGTAATTAATTAATTATGCCTACTTGATTACAAAATTTTGAAGTTTCATCTCATTTCCAATTTTGAATGTTCGTTTTTTTTTTTAGATTCAATTTTTTAATTTTATAAAAAAAATCATAAAACTTTGGAAATTGGCCCTACTTTTAAAATTTGGTGATAATTAATAATTTATAGATCTAAAAGTCCTTTCAAATGTTTAACGTTTCTAAATTTTAATAAATTTAAAAAAGTTTCCAACTCGAAAAATTTATCAAATAGGGAATAAAAGTGGTGACGTCACAGTCACGTGATAAACGCATTGATAAAGTTGCAAAGGAGATACTAATGAAAATTAACATAGGAAAAAGTAGTTTTTTCAATTTTGTAATAAAACGGTAACATTTAGAGAAAAAGTTTATAGAAAAGTTTTTGTTGTTCATTGTTTTCACTTAATAACTCGAAAACTAGGAGTTTTACAGAAAATTCATAAGAAACATTTTTTGTAGGTAAGTGAAAGAACTTTCAATTCAAATAAAAACATTTTAATTTCGTGTTGTACAAACGGAGATATCGCTAAAACAAAATTGTACTCCCTTCACATACTTCTCAATCTTCAAGTATTTTATCAAATAAATCGATAGTAATTCATTTTAGCGAAAAATTTATTATATCATTCGAAAGAGGACAAGATTCTCTATATTTCGTTTCCTTAAAACTTTATTCTGGCTCTTTTAGTTTTTTAGATATTTCGATTTGAAATGTAAAAAGCGTTGAAAAGCATGCGAAATCCGTTTGCTGAACATCAACACTAATTTCAAATTAAAATAACTGAAAAACTAAAATAGCTAGAAAAAATTTTTAGAGAAACGAAATGTAGAGAATCTTGTCCTCTTTCGAATGATATATCAACTTTTATTATACAGTTAATTACGCAAGAGTTATTTGTTCGAAATGGACCAGAAGTATGCTGAAGAAGTACCGTTTTGTTTTCTCAATATCTCCATTTATACTACACCAAATCAAAATGTTTTTAAACGAATGAAAAGCTTGTTAAATTTTCTACAAAAAGTGTGCTAAGTAAATTTTTCATAAAAGCTCTATTTTTTGAGTAATAACCTAATAAGTGCAAAAATTGTAACTCTTGTGATAAGCAAAAATACCGTGGTCCCCTTTTCAACTTTATCACAGAAAAATAGCCGATTGTGACGTCACACTCTTATTCCCTATTAAGAAAATAAAAAATTTCTCCAATTTTATAAATTGAGCCAATTTTTAAAAAAAATTTAGTAATCAAAAATAATTATTAGTTTTGAAAGTTTAATCAAATGTTTTAAATTTATCAAATTTTGGATTTTTACTAATTTTGAAAAAATTTGCAACTTGAAAAATTTAATAAATTCAGGAGATGCTCTTTTCGATCCATAATACGTAGTTTTATTATTTAATACTTTAGTTTAGAAAAAAATCTACCTACTCTATCGTAATTGAGTTAATAATAATATGAACTTAATTCTCCCCGAAAAACTAAATCTTCATCTTCTGCAAAAAAAAAAAAAAAAAAAAAAAAAAAAAAAATGCAACCATTCAACGCAAACCAGAACGTACTAATCTGTCTTATGTATACCATAAATAACGAGAAAATATCCCGCACCGCAGCGCCCTCCCTCACACAAGGCCGACCATCGTGCACGTGTTTCCTCACCCGAATCGCAGCGTTATTTACGGCGAACAGCGTATGCAACTTATTAAACTCGTATACACCGCGAAGAGTACCACCCTGCACTTCCCTTCTCCACCATCTGGCTCGGTTGTAAGTTGTATTATTATTAATGAACGGTGTATTTCGACACGTTGACGAGGGTAACGTCAACACCTCGTACATTTGGCTTCCGATGCGATACGATGTATCCGCGGATAAATAGAAATAGCGAGCGAAGAACCTCTTAGCGCCGTAGCCGAAAGTCTGCGTGTCGTCGTAAATCCGCCGCCACCACCACCGCCTTAGACGTGTGAGCAAAAATGGAACACGAAAAAGGACCAACGAAGAGAAAATTAGCAAAATTTACGACGCGACGTGACAAGACGATGTAAACAGTCGAATGTATCGTAGTCTCGTACTATACCAAGCCCCCAGGTAACAATCGACTCAATTTGTAAAATGCTGACGAATTTGTACGCGTTGCTGTGTGATGTTTGCGCCGTCGTGGCTCTACGTGTAGAATTTTGTTTCTAGATATATCAACGCTGCGGACTGAAAATTTGGAAAATGTTTGAAATGCTCCGAATCGCTTAAAAAAGAAAAAATGATTATGTTTTTTTTTTTTTTTTTTTTTTTTTTTTCTGGAAACATTTTGATGTCATCAATCAAATGATATTAATTTTACAATGATAAAAAAGTCATTTTTTGAGAATTAAAAATTTCAATTACATTATTAGAGGCTGAAAATGTCATATTTTGACACTGGCAGAATTTAGATTTTTGAAAATTGCAAAATTTTCGATTTTGATTTAGAAAATTCAAAAATGTTAATTTTTTAACAATAGTAATAATGTTGCATTTTGACAATTGAAAAATATTAAAATTTTTAAGGAAATTGAAAGAGTCACTTTTTAAAAATTGAGAATTCCAGCTATTGATAATCAAAAAATGCCTCTATTACAGACAAAAACAAAGAGAGTTTTGTGACAATAGGAATTTCTAATTATTGACAATCTGTCAATTTTTATTTTTCAATCATTGAAAAATATCAGTTTTTGGCTAACAAAGATTATTTTTTTTTAAATCAGGAATGTCAAGTTTCGACAATTGCAGAATGTTATTTTTTCGACAGTTGAAAAATGTCACTTTTTACATAATATAGGTACTTAATTTCAAAAATGTCAGGTTTTTGTGAATTTAAAAAAAAAATGGAATTGTTTCACGTCATTCTCGACAAATAAAAAAATATCATTTTTCTTTACAAATGAAAAGTGTTATTAATGACGATTTGAAAAATGCCATCTTTGAAGAACAAAAACAAGTCATTTTCTGATTATAAAAAATACCTATCACCAAAATTTAATGTTCCGACAGTTGAAAGGATATTTTTTGACCTGCTAAAAAGTGTCACAATTTTTGCCCTGCTAAAAAAGCGTCACTTTTGACGAATAAAAACACGTTATTTTTGAAGATTTTGAAAAAATGCCATTTTTGATCATTTTAGACGTGAAAATTTCTCACTCTATAAAGCAAGACAGTTTTTGACCAAGAACAAGACGTGTCATTTTTGACGATTTAAAAATTTCATCTTCAAAGAATAAGAATATGTCATTTTCTGGACATAAAAATGCACTTTTTTCACCAATAAAACATTTATTGTTCTCACCTGTGATAATTGTAATTTTTAACAAATTAAAAAAGTTATACGTTTTGACGTGCTAAAAAGTGTCACTTTTTGACCTGTTGAAAGTTTCACTTTTGACGAATAAAAATATGTAGTTTTCTGACAATAAAAAATATAAATTTTTTACCAATAAAAAATGTCATTTTTTGACACACCAAAAACGCCACTTCAACAAATAAAAACATGTCATTTCCTGGCAGTGAAAAATGCTACTTTTGACCTAATAAAAAAATTGTCAATGACAAAAAAATGTCAATGTTTGACTACAAAAAAATGCCAATTTTTCACTAGAAAAGAAATGTCAATTTTTGACTTGAAAAAAATGTAATGTAAAATTTTGACCAATAAAAATGTCATATTTTGATCAAATATAATTTTTGACAATTTTAAAAATGTTATTTTTGACCATTTAAAAAAATACAAGGTGACATTATTATTGAATTATGATATGAAATATGAAATTTTTTGGCATTTAAAACTTGTCATTTTCTACTTGACAAACATTTCATTTTTTGACCAATAAAAAATGGCATATCTTTTTGCCCAATAAAAAATGTCATTTTTTGACACGCCAAAAACGCCACTTCAACAAATAAAAACATGTCATTTCTTGGCAGTGAAAAATACTATTTTTGGCCTAATAAAAAAATTGTCAATGACAAAAAAAATGTCAATTTTTGACAAAAAATGACAATTTTTGACTAAAAAAATGTCAATGTTTGACTACAAAAAAATGACAATTTTTGACTAGAAAAGAAATGTCAATTTTTGACTTGAAAAAAATGTCAATTTTTGACTAGAAAAAAAATGTAAAATTTTAACCAATAAAAATGTCATATTTTGATCAAATATAATTTTTGACAGTTCAAACGCTATCATTTTTGACAATTTTAAAAATAATGTAATTTTTGACAATTTTAAAAATGTTATTTTTGACCATTTAAAAAAAATACAACGTGACATTATTATTGAATTATGATATGAAATATGGCATTTTTTGGCATTTAAAACTTGTCATTTTCTACTTGACAAACATTTCATTTTTTGACCAATAAAAAATGGCATATATTTTTGCCCAATAAAAAATGTCATTTTTTGACACACCAAAAACACCACTTCAACAAATAAAAACATGTCATTTCCTGGCAGTGAAAAATGCTATTTTTGGCCTAATAAAAAAATTGTCAATGACAAAAAATGTCAATGTTTGACTACAAAAAAAATGCCAATTTTTCACTAGAAAAAAATGTCAATTTTTGACAATTTTAAAAATGTCATTTTTGACAATTTTAAAAATAATGTAATTTTTGACAATTTTAAAAATGTTATTTTTGACCATTTAAAAAAAATACAACGTGACATTATTATTGAATTATGATTTGAAATATGACATTTTTTGGCATTTAAAACTTGTCATTTTCTACTTGACAAACATTTCATTTTTTGACCAATAAAAATTTTCATTTTCATGACGTAAAAATGAAATTTTTTTGACCAATTGAATTGTGATTAGGTATATTCACTGTTGAATAGTTTCAAAATCAACTTCTTCGTCAATCGGAAAATGTCAAATTCTTCCTTAAACATTTTTAATTGTTCAAGTCATCAAGTGAGATAAACGTAAAAGCATTTGAAATTGCTCTCCACATCACAAAAATAACATGCCTTAGTCGTAGTGCGGGCTCAAAAAATGAGTAAATTTTTTTCAATTTCGACCGAACTGAACCTACGAGTATACGAAATTCAAACTTCGAGTAGGTACACCGGAGATGACAGTCACGAGACTGGAAAAAGTATACAGTTAATTCGAAGAAAAGAACGGAGGCTTTCGATAACCAATAAAAACTAATGTTACGGAAAGTAAAGTATAGCAGCGTATATTCGTATCCAGCCTTCCAGCGTACGTCCGCGTCCGCGTCCGTTTTCTCGTACCCATAAAACCGACAACCTTGATACGCTCGTCCGTATAATGGCTATTACCGCGCGTGAGCCTGGCAAAAGCGTCGAAATGCGGTAAAAAATAATCGTTTTCGCCGAAAAGGCCGCAACAATCGCGCCTCGCCTTTTCGAGTCGACGAACTACCTACCTCCCAATGCTTTTCTAATATAACAATGCAGACTCTCGCGTCTTTTTAACGAGCACTACGCTAAATTAATTTAATTAAATTTTCATTCCAGAAACGCCTCGATGTATATAGTGCTAGACGTGCACTGTGTTGTGTACGAGTATATGGCAAGATATTCTTTACCGTCTTCGTACTATCTTTGAAGTTCTTTGAAAAATTTTCAATTTCAGTTTCTTACGTAATTATACTTTGCTCTCGGAGCGTGGAGCGTTTCTCGTGCTTATGTATGGTCCATTCATACTCGAGTAGGTAATCATATCGTAGCACAAATGACCTCTTGATGTAATTTAATGGTTTAGAAAGGAAAGTGTCGTTCAAGTTTACCACCTCTTTGCGGTCTTCCTACCTCTCTGTGGGTACTTTTGATAGCAGTGGATTATTTAAGGAGAGGGTTTTGGGGTCCAAACCCCTCCCATTTAGCATAAAAAAAAGCTTTAAAATACCTCAAAAACCTTGCCTCACAAACACACTCATTTTACATATTTTTCAAAAATTTCCTAAAATTGTGAAAAATTCTCGAAATGCATCCTTAATTTTTCTTAAATTTTCAAAATTTTCCTAATTTTTAGTCACAGTGAATTTTCCAATTTTTGGAATGATTTTTCAATTCATAAATTTTCAAAAATAAAAATTGTATAATTTTTTTAAGAGGTCCCGTGAAGCATTGGCGACCAAAATACGCTAAAAAAAAACGATAGGAATACGTCAATTTTGCGACAGTAATACGCGTGGTAAAAACACTGTAAATGTCCCCTTTGTACCACCGTTTTGCGACCGTATTTTTGTCGCATGTACGTCAATAATACCACTCAATATTTACATAGTACTGACCTAATTTTTAATTTGAAAAACCTTTTAATCAATGTAATTAATGCTTAGAACAATCCCTAAACACATATTGTACCTAATAATCCCCCAAAAAAATCGGAAAAAGGATAAAAAAATCTCCCGCCAGTGGGGCTCGAACCCTCGACCTCCCGCACGAGAGTCCCCTATTTTTCTACTAAGCCACCCCCTTACGTTGAAAGTATGCTCATAAAACGCTCATATAGACCACTCAATGCCTTCAGATTTTGGACTTATAAAAATTTTCAAAGTTTTTCAATTTTTTTCAACTGTTGAAAATTGTTTTACACTTTTTCAACCTTTTTGGACTTATAAAAAATTTTCAAAATTTTTCAGACTTTTGGACTTGAAAAATTTTTCAAAATTTTTCGATCGTTTTACTGACGTATTTGTGACGTATGTGCAACATTTATAAAAAATCGCTCTCGACTAGAAAAAAGATTTCAAAAAATTTTTCAAAATTTTTCGATCGTTTTACTGACGTATTTGTGACGTATGTGCAACATTTATGAAAAATCGCTCTCGACTAGAAAAAAGATTTCAAAAAATTTTTCAAACTTTTGAACTTGGAAAATTTTTTTAAATTTTTTTGATCGTTTTACTGACGCAAATGTGACGTTCATGAAAAATAGTATATGCGACAATATTACGTCCAATTCATGATCGTTTTACCGACGTATTTTTGACGTTTTTGAAACAGTGTATATGCGACAATATTACGTCCAATTCATGATCATTTACTGACGTATTTGTGACGTATTTGAAAAATCGCATATGCCACAAAATTACGTCCATTTTATGAGCGCACATTTGACGTCTTTTCGACGTACTGTTCTACCGTCGTTTTTTATTGTCGTAAATGCTTCACGGGGTGTTTTATTTTTAAGAACACATTTTTCCAATGTTTGGTATACATGATTTTTCTTAAATTTTCAAATACCTAATAAGATTTTTCAATTTTTTTAAGAAAGATTTTTTTTTCAATTTTTAGAGTTCATTTTCTCATGAATTTTCAAAAATGATATTTTTGTTATTAAAAAAAAAAATCAAGATGGATTTTTTCCAATTTTTTTGGAGGTAATTTTTTTCTACTATTCAAAACTAGTTTTTTTCATTTTTCATTTTACAATTCCAAAATTTTACCTACTAATTTTTAGCTATGATAAATTTTCAAAAAAATTGGTAGTTTAGTCAAATTCTTCAACATAATGAATTTTTTTCAATTTTTTTCTTGAATTTTCACAAAGAGAAACTGTGTAAATTTTTTGATATTATAAATTATTATTTCAATTTTATCAAGGTTAAATTTTTCCTTTGCTTAGAAATTTTTTAATTTTCAAAAATTGAGTCCTAAATATTTTGAAAACGCATTCTACAAATTTTTAAAATTGAATTTTTTCCCAATAATTTTTAACGATAACTTTTCTTAATCTTCAATTACAAAATTTCTGAAATTTTTCAATTTTTGAAATGATTTTTCATAAATTTTCAAAAATAAAAATTGGGTAATTTTTTAATATTTTATTATTTCGTCAATGAATTTTCTTCAATTTCTACTTTTTAGAGATCATTTCCTCTTGAATTTTCAATATAATGATATAGGTACTTACCTACTTTTAAAAAAATTAAGATGTATTTTCTCGATTTTTTTTTAAATGAGATTTTTTTCTTCTTTTCAAAACTAGATTTTTTTAATTTTACAATTTCAAAATTTTACTTAATAATTTTCAATTATGATAAATTTTCAAAAAAATTAGTTCAGTCAATTTCTTTAACATATTGAATTTTTTTTTTCAATTTTTGGGAAGATATTCTTTGAATTCTCACGAATAGAAACAGTGTCATTTTTTTGACTATTTAGAGATTTTTTTTGATTTTCAAAAATTAAGTTCTAAAAATTTTGAAAAATACATTTTAAAAATTTTTCAAGATTGAATTTTTTTTCTAATAATTTTTAAGGATGACTTTTCTTAATTTCCAATTACAAAATTTTCGCAATTTTTAAACTTTTGGCAGGACGTTTATAATAGCTCGGGCTTTAGATAGGGTTTATTTTTCGAAATTAAAATTTTTCCACTTCTTATAAATGATTTGTATTAAGTTTTCAATTTTTTTCATAATGACCACTCTCGGAAACAAAATTTGAACCCATCCCATGATTTCATCCTAGATATGCCATTGAAGCAAAAGAAATACACGATCGAGAAACAAGTTAGTTAGATTTCTATGTGCCATGCCATTATAAAGAAAGGGATAGTGATGTACTGAAGTAACAAATTGGCTCGTTGATCCTTCAATAAAACAAGAGTAAATATCGTAACGATCGTTGGTGTTTTAAAAATATATTTCTCAACGTTTGATTTGGTAGTGTGGCCGATATCTAATGGAGCCAATACCCGTAATGATTGGTAAATTACAGCTTCCTCGTGCCTGGACCTTTTTTCCGGTATATTTTGCTTACCTATACCTACCTGTACTGTATCGAAACACAGCTTATGTGGATTGGTATTTCCTTCTGTACGCTTATGTGGAGGGCTCGATTGAAAGTAAACAATGCGTAGAAGGGATTTTGTTTTCTTTGCAATCTTTTTTTCTTTCTTTTTTTTTTGTTCGCTCGTGTGATGATATTTTTTCAATGGAATTCTTGACCTACGTAGTGCGTAAGATAATTCGATTTCAGCTCGGAAATCAAATTAAAAACAATATTTTCTCGTGGAATTTGTTTGCAGAAGGCAACGTTAAGTGTAGGTAACGAGTGTTGTATTCGAGCGAACGCCAAGGAACAAATTGTTCGAGTAATTTGTTTCTTGTTTACAAATTTTTTTAATTATTTACGACATTTTACGAGGTTTTAGATTGGAAAATGGCGAAAATTATTGTACTTGCACATTGCGTTGTGTGTTCGCAGTTTGCAATCTTTAGTAAATGTAATTACAGTACGACGAGTTTGAAAGAAGTTAATCAAAAATGTAGGAGGGGTGCGACCGAATACCGTTTCGCGTAGTTTGTTATAATATAAATTCGTATATTACAGGTGCACCTGTATAGGCACTAGGTGGGTAAAGACCAATAGCTGGAGTAGGTATAGTTTTTCACACGAGTATCACGGTATTAAATTTTGGGTGTTGTTATTTCCACCAGCCTGGGTGAGTAGTTCATAGAAATGAATCAACTGAATCTACCATTTCATCTGGACTTGGAAAATTTCTTTCAAGTTTCGATTGACATTTATTTTATTCAAAATTGGAGGGGAAGGAGGGGTCCAATCAAAATTTTTGTAATATCCAAAATTATTCCTAGGTCTTCAAGCTATAACTTTTGTTTGAAATTTTTTTTAATTGGACCCCCTCCCCACTGATTTTGCACAACACTTCGAAGATATTAATTAAAAATCCCAGACGAGTGAGCGAGGAAGGAACCGATTAAAAAAAATTTCAAATAAAAGTCGTACAGCAAGATCCTAAAAATAATTTTGGTCATTATAAAAATTTCGATTGGATCTCTCCCTTTCTTCTGATTTCACATAATATCAGGTAGATACTTTTTCAAAATTTGTCGAAGGGGTCCAATTGAAAATTTTTTCAAACAAAAGTTGTAGATTGAGGTCTAAAAAATAATTTTTGTAATTATAAAATTTTCGATTAGACCCTTCCCTCTCCTCCAATTTCGCATAATGGCTTGGACACTTATATTATTAAAAAATTGTGAAGGTAGAGGTCCAATTGAAAAAAATTTCAAACAAAACTTGTAGTTTGAAGTCTTGGAAATAATTTTAGTTATTACAAAAATTTCGATTGGAGCCATCCCTCCCCTTCAATTTCGAATAAATTACATGTTAATTTAAAGAAATTTTCCAAGTCCAAAATATGAACTGATGAAAGTAGGAAGTGTGAGCAATTTCGTTCATGTTCACTACAAATCCGAGCAACTACTCACCCAGGCTGGTGGAAATAACAACACCCTTAAATTTTATCCTTTTTTTTGCGCTTCTGCTTCTACATATTTTACCTCCAATTCCACCCTTGTCTTCTCCACTCTCGACTTTGACGCGAACGTGTAGGTACTAGGTACCAAAGGTGAAAAAGTTATGGAAAATAACAGTTTATGCTAGAACGTCGTCGAAACGATAAAAATATATTCCAGTACAGCGTAGGTAGGTATCGTAGATATAGTCGAATTTTTATACGATGCGTTTATTTGCCATGTTACGATATCCCTCCCCCCCCCCCCCTCTTTGCTTTCCCATGCCATTCCCAAGATTTTGTTGGTGAAGTGGTACCGCGTCGTCGAGTTTCCCGGCTCGTGTGTCTTACGTTCGGTTAAAAATTACTGCGAGATTGTTTGTAATTTGAACGATGTTGATGGTTTCCATCTTCATCTTATATATTTACGAGACGAGATATATCGTGTGTATTATTTATTCGCTCGTGTTACCGCTTTGAATACGTCCGTGAAATTGCAGCAAAACACTAGTCGCGGATGCTGACGTGACGAAGTTGGTGCTTACGTGTTTCGTATTCATAAACAGGAGAGGTCCCTGAAATTAAAATACTCCCTTTTAAGAAAATTTTCTAATTATAGTTGTTAATTTTTTTCTTTTTTTTACCGATTATTTATAGAGGAGAATAAATTTAGGGGAAATCTAAATTTTTCTGTCTCGTTATTATTCTATGTCATTAGAAGTAAGAATTTGTTTTTTCAATTTTTTTAAGCAAAAAAATATTTTGTTTAATTTTTTTTTTGTAGTATTTATTTTTTATCTCACAGTCAGTTTTTAATTTTTTTGAAATTCTTAATCTTACCTACTAAAAAATAATTTTTTTGAGAATTTTTTTTTAGGTTTTTGGAGAAAACTTAATTTTCTGTCTCAATTTTTTACGAGTAAAAAAAGTACAATTTATATATTTTTAAAAATTTTTCTGGGGTAATTTTTTTTTCAATTTTTTGAAATGAAAAAATTTTGCAATTTTTTTGAATTAAAGTAATTCGATTTTTTTTTGTTTTGGAGAAAAATAATGTTAATTTTTTGAAAAAAGTATTTTCTTTCAATTTTTTAGAATAGTAAAAAATCTCAAATTTTTGAAATAAAAAATGATCACTTCTTTGGAGAAAAATCTTGAGTTTTTTGTCTGAATTTCTTAGGAATAAAAATAACTCAATTTTTTTGGCATAAAACAGGTAAAATTTTTATCAATTTTTTAAGCAAAAATTTTTTGAAGCGAGGTAACTAATCCAATTTTTTTGCAGAAAACAAATTCTCAATTTTTTGGAATAAAGTTCTATTTTCTGTCTCAATTTTTTGAAAAGTAAGAAATTTTTCAATTTTTTGAAATAAAAATATGAGTAAAATTGATTTTTTCATTTTTTGAAGTGAAAAAATCGATCACTTAGATACCTAATTTTTTTTTTTTAGAAGTCTCTATTTATTTTCTTGTCTTAATTTTTTTGGAAATGTCTAAAAGACTCAATTTTCTGTAGGTAATAAAAAAATTTTAGGAGTCAAAAAATATTATTTCTTGCAATAAAAATTTTTCAAGTTATCCGGGGTAATTTTTTTCATTTTTTGAAGTAAAAAAATGTTGCAATTTCAAGGATTGAAGTAAATAATTGAGAAGAAAATTTTTTAATTTTTTGGAGAAAAGTCTTTTGTCTCAATTTTTCAGTCGTAAAAGTAAAACAATCTCAATTATTTGAAGTACTCGTAAAATAAAAAAAATGTTCAACTTTTTGAATTAGGTGGGTGTAGAAACTTTTTTCAACTTTTTTCTAGAAAAATAAATTGCCAAATTTTTGCAAAAACGCCCTAATTTTTTTTGTCACAAATTGTTGTAGGATTAAGAAATTTTTTCAATTTTTTTTGAAGTAAACATAGTTAAAAACCTATAGCTATGGATGAAATTGAAAAAAAAATTTTGATGATGTCTTAATTTTGTTGCCTCAATTTTTCTAGGAGTTGTCTAAAATTATCTCATTTTTTTCACCTAATAAAAAAATCTACTTTTTTTCTTAGGAGTACGTAAAAAATCTCATTTTTTGGAATAAAACAATTTTCAATTTTTCTGGAGTTGATTTTTTTTCAATTTTTTGAAGTAAAAAAAAATCTTGCATTTTTTTTGGAAATACCTAATCTGATTTCTTTTGGAAAGGAAAAATTACCAATTTTTGTTGAAAAGTCTTCTGTTTATGTTCTTTATAAATTTTTATAGCCAAAGTAAAAAAAAAAATCATATACAATTTTAAATTTTTTTAAATTAGGTGGTAGGTGTACCTACCTATGTAAACTTGTAAAGAATTTTTTTTTTTTAAGTGAGGTAGGTAATCTATTTTTTTTTTTTTTTTTTTTTTTTTTGGAGGAAAAAATTCTCAATTTTGTAAAGAAAAGTCCTGACAAATATTTTACCTAAATTTCTTTTAGTAGGTAAGTATTTAGTAAAAAAATTTCGATTTTTTGGAATCATAAAATTTTCAATTTTTCACGGGTAAAAATTTTTCCAAATTTTTTGAAAGAAAAAAAAATCTTTCATTTTTTTGGGGGTGAAGTAATCCGATAAATATACTTTTTTGGTGAAAGGTCTTAGTTTTTGTCTGATTTTTTTTAAGAGTAAAATTTTTCCTTTTAATTTTTTATTTTATTTTTTGAAGTAAAAAAATCCGTTTGTATTAATTTTGAAGTGAAGCAGTCCGATACTTTTTTTGATGAAAAAAAAATTCTCAACTTTCAGGAATGGAGTGAAGATTTAATTTTTTGTCTGAACTTTCTTAGTAGATGAAAAATTTTAAATTTTTTGTAATTAAAAATTAATATTTTTCATTTTTTTTTAGAAAAGAAATTTTTTTTTTCGCCTTTTAACCTTTAAAAATTTCTTAACTCGATACCCCTTCAGAAAAAATTGAGCCACCTTCTTAGAGAATTCCAATCCACTGCCTCAAACTGGAGCAACCCCATAAAAATGTTCAATTACACCTATGCAAGGAAAAATTGATCGCAATAGTTAAACTTACTCGTAAAACGAAGCATAAACGCACGCACGCGTCTTTTAATATTTTACTTACTTGTACTTTCGGCCGTAGTTAGTATTGTATTCACGTATTTCATCTTGGTGCTTTTTCGTTATTTGTCGTAGTCACGTTTTACTAGATGTACACGTGTTCGGCAAGTTTCTTTTCACTTTTTGGAAACTAATAAGGGACGATTTTACAATTTACTCGTAACCGTAGAGAAGCGCGCCTCACCCGGTAGCTCTTAGCCGCCTCTATCACGCGTCAATCCCTCTCTTGTTATCGAATTAGGTTCTTTATTTCGAGTTCGGTTTGCGTGTGCCATGCCCCATGCCGATGCCGCGTGGGTGCTGGATGCTGCTGGTGCGGGTGCCGGAGAAACACCGGCAGCGCCAATGTGAAACGATTTTTACAGGTCAGTTTGTTCCAAGTTCCTTGGTTCTCGGCTGGGGAATTTTTAAGACGTTTTTTTTTCTCTCTTCTTTATCCGGTGATTTGCTGCTATCTCGATTAAATTTATAGCTTTTTTCACGCGTGTTTAGATTCGACATTCATATGGCCAGGGGGTGGGGTCTGAGCCTGATGCTGGTTCTCGTGATTACCACTGGGCAGAATTTGATGCGGGTTGGGTATATGTGTGATATTTTAATTCCTGAGCTTTTTTCCCTTTTTTATTTTGCTTCTGGGGGTGAAGAATTTCAGAATTTTTAGATTATGAAGAAACCTACTCTCCATCCAATGCGAAAGGCTACTCTAATGTATTTTTTGAACAATAATTTTCCCAGGAATTAATTTTTTTAAAAACCTTAAGCAAATTAAATTTGAAAAAATTTTGAAAATTTTCAGAAAGAACTTCATTTTAAAAAAACTTGAATAGAGAATTTTTATTTAATAATAAAAAAAAATAATGCAATTTTTAGGTATTGAAACAATTTGGTTTTTTTCTTAATCAAAAAAATAAATAAATAATGAAAAATCTTTACCTATTCATCAGAAGTTTTTGAATAAATTTTTTTTTTGGATTAATTCTAGAGGATGTTTTCCCAAAAGATTTCTGAATATTTTTTCCAGACTTTTTTCACTAATTGTTTTATCATTTTTTTTCAACGATTTTTTCCTCAAAATTTTTCTTTAAGAAATTTTGGAAAGAATTTTATTTTTCAAAATAATTATGTTGCATTTTAAAAAAATTCTGTGATTTTTTTGAAAATTTTTAAGAATTTATTTTTTTAAACAAATTTTTCAAAATAAATGTGAATTTTCTGTTTTTTTTTGTTTTTTTTTTTGAAGATTTTTAAGAATTTATATTTTGTTGAAAGGATTTTTCAAATGAGGATTTTTACAAGAATTTTCGGTGATTTTTTTGAAAATTTTTAAGGATTTATTTTTTTAAATAATTTTTCAAATGAAAATTTTTTTAGAATTTTAATTTTGAGGAAACTTCGAATTTTTAAAATTCTACAGCGTGTACCTTACCTATAAATGGTTTCAATACATATTGAAACAATTTTTTGGAGTTTTTTTCTTAGTTGAAAAAAATCAAGAGAATTTGAAAAATCTTTATTCATCAGAAGTTTATGTACTTACTTAATCATGGCAAAGTCAATTTTATTTTCAAAAATTGGAATAATTGAAAAATTCCAAATTTTTTCATTGGAACCTCTCAGAATGAACCCGAATAATGAGGAAAAAAATTTTGAGCAATTTTTTCAAAGAAATTAAATTTAGGGGAAATGAGAAATCCACCATGTAATAAGGTACCTACTTATTACATGGCAAAATCACTTTTTTTCAAAAATGGGAATAATTGAAAAATCCAAAAATTTTTCATTAGAACCTCTCAGAATGGACCCGAATAATGAGTAAAAAAAATTTTGAGCAATTTTTTCAAAGAAATTAAATTTAAAGAAAATTTGAACTTCACCATGTAATCATAATTATGGCCAAATCAATTTTTTCAAAAAATGGGAATAATGGAAAAATTCCAAATTTTTACATCGAAACCTCTATGGATGAACCCGAATAATGAGAAAAAATAATTTGGAGCAATTCTTTCAAAAAAATTAAATTTAAGGAAAATTTGCTAATCATGGCCAAATCAATTTTTTTCAAAAATTGGAATAGTTGAAAAATTTCAAATTTTTTCATCGGAACCTCTCAGAATGTACCCAAAAAATGAGAAAAAATTTTTTGAGCAATTTTTTCAAACAAATTAAATTTAGGGAAAATTTGAAATTCACCATGTAATAACCCGTGTAGCAATTGTCGACATCGACATTTATGTCGACAAAATTCAGACACATTTTTTTCTCGGTAAACGATGAATTAAAAATGATATTTGAGATTTAAAGTAATGTTCTATGTTAAACATAACTGTTCAATCAAAATTTTTGAATTTTTCTCAGTATTTTCCTATAATTTAGAAAACGTTGTTTTTCTACATAGACAAGTCGATGTAAAAATCGATACTCGATAAACGCATCGACATTTATGTCGACAATTTCTGCCAATTAAATTTACAAATTTTATATCTAAAAAGAACTAAAAACAATTAATAAGAACATTTTAAGCTCAGGAATAAATAATTTTTGAAAGAATCACAAAATTTTCTTATTTTTCAAAGTTTTGAATAATACAACGACTTGTCGAGTTATTGTCGACATAATTGTCGATGGTCGAATAATGCATCGACTTCACTGTCGACAGTGTCGACCAGAGGAATTTTAAGTCGAGATAGTGTCGATGTGATTGTCGAGGGTCGAATAATGCATCGACTTAACTGTCGACAGTGTTGACCAGAGGAATTTTAAGTCGAGTTAATGTCGATCTAATTGTCGAGGGTCGAATAATGCATCGACTTGACTGTCGACGTCTTGAGGGTGATTGTGATACTCGCAGATAAAGTGTGTTGTGAATTAGTACATAAGGTCTAAGAATCATCTCTATGTTAGTTGGACACTCGCATGTGTCCAGCTACAAAGGTGGCCTCAATGCCGCATATTTGACAAAAAATGTCGAAATGTTGGCTTGAACACTATTTTTGGTGTAATTTTAATATATACTTATATTGAATATTTGACCTTAGCATATTTTTCAAAATCTCACCATTGCAAATGTCGATGTGGATGTCGATATAAATGTCGACACATCGAAATCGGTCACTTTTCGATCGTACATGTCGACACGATTGTGGATGGTTTGTCGAGCTTATTATCGACATGTTTGTCGACCGTCCAAATATGGCTCGACATGTCGAGCCATATTTGGACGGTCGACAAACATATCGATAATAAGCTCGACAAACCATCCACAATCGTGTCGACATGTACGATCGAAAAGTGACCGATTTCGATGTGTCGACATTTATATCGAAATTAGCATCGACGTTGCTACACGGGAAGTACCACTGGTACTTATTACGTGGTAAAACCAATTTTTTCCAAAAATGGGAATAATTGAAAAATCCAAAAAAATTTCATCAGAACCTCTCAGAATGTACCCGAATAATGAGTAAAAAATTTTTTGACCAATTTTTTCAAAGAAATTAAATTTAAGGAAAATTTGAAATTCGCCATGTAATCATGGCCAAATCAATTTTTTTCAAAAATTGGAATAATTGAAAAATTCTTAATTTCTTCATCAGAACCTCTCAGAACGGACCCGAATAATGAGGAAAAAAATTTAGAGCAATTTTTTCAAAGAAATTAAATTTAGTGAAAATTTGAAATTCATTCACTATTATATGAACGAATAAATTTTTTTTCAAAAATTGTTTTCCTTAAAATTTTTCTTTCAAGAAATTTTGAAAGGAATTTTATTTTTCAAATGTTAATTTTTTTTTAAATCTGTTGTGTTTTTTTTGTTAGAAATTTTTAAGAATCTATTTTTTTTTTACATAATTTTTCCAATTGTACCTGAAAATTTTTTCTGTGTTTTCGCAAGTTTTGTTCAAAATTAATTCTAACAATTTTCTCGGAAATTTTTTTAAAGGGATTTAACTTTTAAAATGTTTATTTTTTTCAATTTTTAAAAAATTTTTGTTTTGAAAAAATTTCCAAGTTTTTTGTTTCAAAAAAATATTCTTCAGTAATTTTTTAGATACTTTTCTTGAGCTTTCTTTGAAGCTGTTTTCCGAGAAAATTTCGATCTTTTTCCAAAACATTTTTTCCAGATTATTTACTTTATCTATTTTTTCAAGACGAAACACGAGACTTTTTCCAAAACATTTCTTAATTCTTAAAATATTGCGGGGATTTTTTTTTTTTAATTTTTGAAGAATTTGATTTAACAATTGAAATGTATTTTTTGGAAATTTCAACATTTTTGAAAATGAATTTCGTTGACAATTTCTTTGAAAAAAAAAAAAAAAAAAAAAAAAAAATGTTGGAAACCGAGAAACCCAATTTTTAAATTCCTAACTGTAATGGAAAGAAGATATAAATGGAATATCATCGAAATACATGCCCTTTGAGAAAAAAACAGACCAAAATGTGAACGTCATCATCATACAGACGCCATCGAAATTGGCAAAAACACATTCGTTTATGGTGGTGGTCGAAAAATGCAGTCGAAAAAAAATAATAACGAATGTCTCATTCGTACTATATCGAAAAGAAACAAATAGAGTTCGAAAATCGAAGTCGTTCTTTTTTATTGAGTTTTGTGACCGGTGGACGCTGGAGCCGTAGGAGAAGTGACCTGTATATTGAACTTGGCAGAATTGAAAACGAAAAAACCAAAACCAATGCCATTCGGTAGTGTCGTGTGCGATGATTCGGCTTCGGTATGGTATTTTCTGCGAGCAAATATTTGAGATTTTTAATTCGACCAGGTCGAAGAAGGGTAACGAATCGCTGAGATGGTACGAAGAGGAGGGGGCCACATAGTAGCGTATTTTTTCGCCCAAGATATTTTTTAGTCGTTTACAGAAGATCGAGCTGCTAAATGGTTATGGAACGAGATTTTGGGGAGAACGCGGAGTTTAGACTTTTCGGCGTCCTATAAATTCGCCTTAGCTGCGTTATTTATCGTGTTTGTAAAAGTTTTGGGCACAGGCTTGGATTTTCGCAGGGTTTGCTTCTTAAGGTGGTGTACAATTTTGTACCTACTCTTGGTAACAATTTCACGATGAGAGTAGTTCGCGTATAAAGGGTGTCCCGGTTCTCAGTTCAGAGTAATCAGACTCCAGATTTAGGTGTAATCGACTGCCAGTTACAAAAAACTTGATGTACACGAGGTGCCTATCTTGATTTTGAAGGAGCTATGGTTTATAAAATTTTTAAATAGGTACTGACGAAACAATAAAATATGAAGCAATAAAAAAGTCTTCAATTTCAGGGATAGGCAACCGAACGTACTGAGATATTTTTTTGCTTTTTCAAAGTGCTATTTACTGCAGGGGTTGACATTTTTTTTGAGAGCAGTGTTGCCAACCAGTTTTGCTTGGAAAAATACCAATTTTCACTGGTGTCTAGTTTATCTATTTTGTTTACATGGATTTTGATTATTGTTGTTGAATTTTTCCAAAATTGGAGGGGAGGGAAGGATTCAATCGAAATTTTTATAATGACAAAAATTATTCCTTGGACTTCAAGCTACAACTTTTGTTTGAAACGTTTTTCAACTGGACCACTCCCTCTTCACCCATTTCGCATAAAACTCCGAAGATACTAATTAAAAATTTGAGAAGTAAGAAAGGAATGGGACAATTGAAAAAATTTTCAAATAAAAGTTGTAGGATAAGACCCTAAAAATAATTTTTGTTATTATAAAAATTTCGATTGGACCACTCCCTCTCCTCCGATTTCACATAACATAACATCAGGTAGATACTTTTTCAAAATTTGGAGAGGGGTCCAATTGAAAAAAATATTCAAACAAAAATTGTAGATTGAGGTCCTAGAAATAATTTTGGTTATTAAAAAAATTTCGATTAGACCCTTCCCTCCCCCATAATTTTGCATAATATGACTTAGATACTTATATTATTAAAAACTGGTAGAGCTAGGGTTCCAATTGAATACATTTTCAAACAAAAGTTGTAGATCGAGGTCCTAGAAATAATTTTGGTTATCAAAAAAATTTCGATTAGACCCTTTCCTCCCCTTCAATTTTGCATAATATGACTTAGATACTTGAATTATTAAAAACTGATGGAGCTAGGGGTCCAATTAAAAAAATTTTCAAACAAAAGTTGTAGATTGAAGTTCTAGAAATAATTTTTGTTATTAAAAAAATTTCGATTAGACCCTTCCTTCTTCCATAATTTTACATAATATGGCTTAGATACTTATATTATTAAAAACTGGTAGAGCTAGGGTTCCAATTGAATAAATTTTCAAACAAAATTTGTAGATCGAGGTGCTAGAAATAATTTTGGTTATCAAAAAAATTTCGATTAGAACCTTCCCTCCCTCCAATTTCACAAAATATGACTTAGATACTTGAATTATCAAAAACTGGTGGAGCTAGGGGTCCAATTGAGAAAATGTTCATACAAAAATTGTAGCTTAAAAAGTCTTCCGGTAGTATCCAAATCTCAAGTCTGCCGGGACATCCTGTATTTCGGTACTATTTTTTTCATCATCATCTTTTAAAAAGTCGTCCGTATATTTCAGCGAATTAATAATTCTTAGTTTTTTCTCCTCTCTCCACGCCACTATTCCATATTTTGTGTATACGGTTGTTTAAATTGCGATAAAGATACTTTTGCACGTATTTTTGGACGGCAGCAGCGGTATGGCGATGACGATATCTGCATAGAACGGCATCTAGGGCGCCACGATTCTCTGCGGTACTTTAACGGCGCAGCGAGAACGAAATTTCGCATTCGAATTGCTCACGTGTGTGTGTATATAAGCCAAAGTGATGTTCGTACCTTTTATAGTATAGGTAAGGTAAGGTAAGGTACGAATGTAGTACGGTTTGCCTTCTGGGGACCTCTTCCACATCCACACTGACATCTTCGCTCGTATATTTTCGGCTATGTTATAGGACACGTGAGATGACAGAGCGAGAACGACAGAAGAAGACGAGAAATATCTATGTACATTATATGGTAAAGTTTACAACATTTTTTACCCCATACGAGAGAGTACAACGTCGTATCGCATTCGCATCGCCTTCTCGTAATTTTCTCGCATGCAGTGGCACGTGAAAATTCAGCCGACAACCGTGAATACTTTATTTTCCGTATAAATCGCGCGCTTTACTTTTTCAAAACTTTCGTTACACATGTACCAAGTTGTATTAGATGAATTGGTTTTGGTTTCGAATGCGAAAAAAGTCGACTCGAGTACTAACTTAACATCGAGACAAGGGCCTATGCTTCAAAAAAGTTGCCAAGTCTAATAAAAAACTCATAACTTTGAGATTTTTTTTTGTTTTCAAAAAAAATTGTTGGAAGAATATTTTATTCGTTGGAAATTTCTTTGTGACTTTTTTTTTTTTTTAAGAAAACGTTTTTGAAATTTTTTGTATGGTGAAAGAATTTTCTAATAGAGATTTTTCACGAAAAAATTTGTCATAGCTTGCCTATCTCTCTCTTTTTGGGAGATTTTTTTTCGAATGGTTTCTAATTTTTTTCAACTCGTTTTCTTGAGAGATTTTTTTCATTTTTCATTTTTTTTTTTTTTTTTTTTAACAATAGGTAGGTATTTTGAAACATTAAAAAAAAATTATACCTGCATTTGAAATAATTATGTTGATTTTTTTTAATGACTTAATTTACCTATTTGAACAATCTTTTTCCCTTCAACTCATTTTTTTCAAATTATACAAATTGATGAATTGAAAAAATTATCAAATTTCAGAAATCAGTTCAATTTCTAAAAAACATTGTATAAATTATGAATACACGAATGAAAATTGATTGGAAAAAAATTATTTCGGCCAATAAATTCAAATTTTCACAAAATCGATAATTTCTTTTCGAAATAATTACTCGAGAAACTCTACAGTTGTAGGGTTGAAAAAAATTTAAAAATTGCCAAAACTTCTGGAATTGAAAAAAATTGCCCAAATTTGGTTGAATTGAATAAAGATTGAATGGAAAAAATCTATTTCGGACAATAAATTCAAATTTTCACAAAATTGATAATTTTTTTTCGTAATAATTACTCGAGAAACCCTACAGTTGTAGGGTTGAAAAAAATTTAAAAATTGCCAAAACTTCTAGAATTGAAAAAATTTTCCCAAATTTGATTGAATTGAATAAAGATTGATTGGAAAAAATTTATTTCGGCCAAAAAATTCAAATTTTCATAAAATTGTAAAAAAATTGGAAATAATTCATCGAGAAACCCTTTGAAAAAATTGTAAACATTCCCAAAACTTCTGAAACTGAAAAAAATTGCCCCAAAATTGGTTGAATTGAATAAAGATTGATTGGAAAAAATTTATTTCGGCCAATAAATTATAAATTTTCACAAAATTTATAATTTAAAAAAAAAATAAATACTCGAGAAACCCTATACAGTTGTAGGGTTGAAAAAATTGTAAAAATTGCCAAAACTTCTGGAACTGAAAAAAATTGCTCCAAAATTGGTTGAATTAGTTGAATCCTCGAAACATGGGAAAATTCGAAGAATTATCAATTATTTCAACAACATTGTGCAAACTAGAGATGTAAGTACTCGTATATGAATTGAGGAGCTTTATATCAAAACGCACTAACTCCATTTTTCAAAATGTTGGTAAATCGCAAAAAACTATAGGGCAACTTAAATTAATCCAAATTGAAATTAGCATTCGTTTAGTACGTTTTTACATCAAAACGCAATAAGTCCATGGATTTAATGCGTTTTGATGCAAAAATTTAACTAAACGACTGCTTTACTTTTATTGAACACATTTTTGTATTCTGATTTCTAAATTAGCATTTGACGTGTAAAAAAAAAATTTACGCTTCTGCTGATTACAACACTGTATTCCCCGTTGAATTTCCTATAAGACAGTGTTGCTAATTCAAAAAACATAAAATGGAGTTAGTGCGTTTTGATATAAACCTCCTCAACTTTTTTATCGAATTTAATATTTGTATTTTTTTATTAAGTAAAAATTGAAAATTTTCATCCAAAAAAAGTTACGAATTATCTTTGACATTCAAAAAGTTGAGAATTTTTATCCAAAAAATGTGATTTCTTGCTCGAAAAAAATTGGGAATTTCTTTATCGAAAATAATTTATATTTGAAATTTTTTATCCAAAAAAATTATAAATCATTTTTGAGAGTCAAAAATTACACGTACCTGCAGTAATTAAAATTGAGTGAAAATTCCAAATTTCGTGGTTTTTAAGTATGTAGGTAGGTAATTCATTTTTTACAGTTGAAATTTTTTTAGAATTCAAATGAATTTTTAGAAATCCGTAAGAAGTTAATTAAAGTCTTATTTAGAACGTTCAATAAATTATTTAAGTTCAATTTTCAAGTTTGAATAAATATAATATAAGTACAATCTCAAAACATGGGTAGTTTATAAATTTTTGAATTTGGAACTTTTTTTTGAAATCCAGTTAAATTTTCAAAAAAAAAATATATAATTATATATTTGTTCATTTTCAAAATTTTGAAGATTTTCTGAAATTTTCTGAAAGTAAATTTTTCAAATTTGATGTATTCCAAAAAAATTGTGAATAATTTATAAAGTTTAGCAATTTTGAAAAATTTTCTGAAAATTAAAGTGGGTAAAAATTGAATTTGATTATTTTGAAATTTTATTAAATTTTAAAAGTTGGGTCAATTTTTGAAATTTAGTTAAATTTTCGAAAAAAAATTAATGTCAATGTTATAAAATTTTGATATAGGTACATTTCTGGATTTTTAAAATTTTGTGAAATTGTAGTATTTAGCAATAATTCCTAAAGTTCATGAATGAGGATCAGAGAGCGTTTTTTAAATTTAGCGAAATTAAAAAAAAAAATGAGTAAAAATAAATTTTTTATAAGTTTTGATGAATTTCTATACTCACTTAATTCTTGAAATTTAATCAATTCCAAAATTCATGTGAATTTTCAAAAAATTTTGAAAACCTAATTTTTCGACTTTTAATTCAATTTCAAAAATTTGGTAATTAAAGGCAGTTTTTTGAAATTTTTGAAAATTCAAACTTTTCGAGTTGGATAAATTTTAAAAATTTGATTTGAAATTTCGTGGAAATTCAAAATTAGATCATTTTTAAACTTAAAATAATGTTTACCTATTCTTAATTGGGTCAATTTTCAAAATTGATTGGAATTTTCGAAAAAATTCAAGATGTCAGTTGTAAATTTTGATGAGTACCTAAGTAGTTAATTACATTTCTATATTTTATTAAATTTTGTGAAATTTTAGAATCCAGTAGTTTTTAAATTTTTATGAATTTTTGAATGGTGATCGTTGACCATTTGAAATTTATCTAATGTTTCAAATTTAAAGATCAATTTTCAAAACGTGATAAATTTCAAGAATTCTTGAAATTTAAATAACTCCAAAGTTGAGCTGAATTTTCAAAAAATTTTAATTTTTCAAGTTTTATAGCAGACCATTAAAATTTGATAAAAATTCAAAATTTAACTAAAAATTTGATAAAAATTCGAAATTTGTCCATTTCTAAATTTCATTGAATTTTTGAAATTTGGTTAATTTTCAAAATTCAGTCATTTTCAAAATGAATACTCTTGGCGATTAATTTTAAAATTCTAGAAAAACGTCTAGACTTTCACATGTTGAATGGAATTTTGAAATTCGTTAATAGTATTTTCGTCAAAGTTTGAGGCTCTGTAATAGAATTTTTTGAAACCAATGCCCCTTCAAAATCTAGATAGGCAACTTATAATAAATTTTTACGTCGGTCTATTCGAGTTGCATCTATGGCTAAATTTCTGCTCACGCTTCATGGAACACTCTGTACAAACTATCGAGTCCTAAACCACCAAAAAGTAGCTGGTATATAAACTCGTAAATACGATAATTAAACGAAGGTATCACGTAGAAAAAAATGTGCAAATTTTTGGCAAACTTACAATACGTATCGGCGAGTAATTTATCAATCGTATCCTGTTTAAGCTTCGAATTTCGTTTACCCATGATTTTTGGCGGACGCCGACTTCAACGACGCATACTGCTAATTGCAAATTGATCTGAAAAAAAAGGAAGAAAAAAAGAAATAGCGAATCAAATATTTAAAAAAAGGAAATGGAAAAACGACGATATATTATGGTATGAGAAAAAATGCATGCGTATATTATCTACTTAAGTATCCATAAAGAAAAAATATTGTATTAAAAACATCGCGTGGAATAATTTTATTTCGAGAATGGTTCACGTCAACCCTGTTCACGTAATGTATGTAAAAAGATAATAAGCGTATGAATCGATATTCGCTTTCGGTAGGTACGTTCGCCTTTCTTTCTGTGTTGTTTATTGTTTTTCATTTTGTACATCTACATACATAAATATACGTAGATATCAAATACTATATCTAGGACCTACCTACCCAAGTACTTTGGACTTACTACCCGAGCGGCACACTCGATCGATAATATCGGAAGATGTAACGTATCGATAAAAAATCGTTTGAAAATCTATATATGTTCTCACGATATTATAAAGATTTATCGGTACAACTTCATAGGCAAAAAATCTAAAAACTATCGAATTCGATATTATTAAGATTTTATTACGATATTCGTCAACTATACTATCGACAAAGAATATTAAATTTATCGATTCCGATTTTCCACCGATTTTGTGCAGATATTTGAAACTACATTATCGACAAAGAATATTAAATTTATCGAATTCGATTTTTTAACGATTTTGTAAAAATATTTAAAACTATATTATCGACAGATTATATGAAATTTCTCGACTTCGATATTTTACCGATTTTTTGACGACATTTGAAACTACATTATCGACAAAGAATATTAAATTTATCGAATTCGATTTTTTAACGATTTTGTAAAGATATTTAAAACTATATTATCGACAGATTATATGAAATTTCTCGACTTCGATATTTTACCGATTTTTTGACGACATTTGAAACTATATTATCGACAGATTATATTAAATTTATCGAATCCGATTTTTTACCGATTTTGTAAAGATATTTGAAACTATATTATCGACACATAATATGCAATTTCTCGAATTCGATTTTCTAACGATTGCGTGAAGATATTTGAAACTATATTATCGACACGTAATATGAAATTTCTCGATTTCGATTTTTTAACGATTTTGTGACGATATTTGAAACTATATTATCGACAAATAATCTGAAATTTCTCGAACTCGATTTTTTAACGATTTTGTGAAGATATTTAAAACTTTATTATCGACACGTAATCTGAAATTTCTCGAATTCGATTTTTCAACGATTTTGTGACGATATTTGAAACTATATTATCGACAAATAATCTGAAATTTGTCGAACGATTTTTCAACGATTTTGTGACGATATTTGAAATTATTTCCAAAAGTCCAACACGTCTGGAAGTACTAAACTGTCTATTATAAGCGTTTTATTATAAGCGTTTTATTGCTAACTTCTCAACGATAAGGTATGGCATAGTGATTAAGGAAGAGGATTACCATGCAGGAGGTAGATGGTTCAAGCCCCACGGGTGGCAGATTTTTTATAATTTTTTTTGGCTTTTTCTGAAATGATCCTCTTACCGTAACATGAATAATGTGTTTAGGCATAGTTTAATGTATTAATTATGCTAATTAATGATTTTTAATTATAGAAAAAAGCTAGTAAAAGACGAAAAATCGGAGTAAAAAATCGATAAAAAATCGACAAAATATCGAATTCGGTAAAGTGTCGCAAAAGTTCCGCCTAAATCGTGAAATTATCTTTCGATATTATAGATATATTATCGATAAAATATCTTACTATAATCTCGAAATTTTTGCTAACTATAATTCGTCGATAATCTATCTATATATCGAAAGATAATTTCACGATTTAGGCGGAACTTTTGCGACACTTTATCGAATTCGATATTCTGTCGATTTTTTATTTCGATAATTTGTCGATTGTGCTGCTCGGGTACCTATTAGAGTACGTATATCTAGATGAAATGAAATATAAATTTTTCAAAACTTTTGTTTTGTTCGTTGGGTGAGAGCATATTATTTGAGCTATAGAAGAAGTTGGTCGCATCAGAATTCATTTTCGAAAAGGTAATCATTTAATATTAGCGACAGAATGAGAGAAGGGTGGAGAAAAAGGTACAATATAAGGGGGGGGGCTGAAAACACGATGGATGTAAAATCACAACGTGGCGATGGCTTTTTTTAGTATTTTTGTGTTGATTAGTTACGGAAAAAGCTAAGCGATTAGCAACTCGTCGATTGACATGTATTATGTAGCAGAATCATGTCGTAGAGGAGTGGGGAAGAGGGGACATGCGAGGCTATTACGATAAATAGGACGACGCGACGGTAAACCGAACGCAGGACGAAGGATACGACGTGGCATCGTATCGAGTTCCACGTAAACATATTTATTCACGTTTAGTGGTCAACAGGTGCTCGATGTGTGTGAGGTGTGAGGTGTGAAGTGTGACATAAACACACTTGCAGTACCGCAGGTGCCATAAGTCCGCGAGTAGATATAGCGAAAAATACGCAGGTAAAAACCCAATATATACCTGTGTAGTGTACAAGTGTAGGTAGCTGTTGCTGCGACGCCTTCATCTTACCCCCTTGTGATTTTTTATACCAGGGTAGAGGGGTGTAAGCAGGTTACTGATACGCTGTCCATACTTTATGAATGCGTGCTGACCGAGCTTATACACTTTCATTCAACTCAGCACGACACGACATCTTGCAACAAAAGCTACCTTTTGGCACGATAAGGTGCATTAATATTGTATAATACGTTTAATGAAGGCGTCCGTTTGTCGTAATCGCAGCTCACCGCACCGGTTTGCCATGGCACGCCACAGCTTTGTCCAACCAAGTGTCTGGCTCATGGCTCAGGGTTGTTCTTAATTTCCACTTTTTTTTTCTTTTTTTTTTTGACTATCAAATCACTCAAGAGTTGTTTATTTTTTCTAGAAAATAATTCCTTACTCTTCATTGTTTTCCTAAATGAATTCCAAGTGGAGCCTAAGCCCCTCTCTCAAGCATTCAAAAAATGAGAAAATTGTTCAATTTTCAATCTTTTTCTTTTTTGGTTCTAACATATCGAAAAAGTGTTTCTTTAGATGAGGAAGTTCTCAATTTTTTCTTTCTGAATTTCAATTATTAACGATTTGTAACCTCTCCTCCAATTTCTAAAAAATTCCAAAACTTGAAAAATGAGAAAAAAAATCAGTTTAGAATTCAAAGTTCTTCCATTTTATGTGAAAAAAATTATTCCAATTTTTTAAACTTGTCATCTAACTGAATTTTAAAAAGTAGGCCCCCTCGATTTTTAAAGTTAACAAATTTCAAATTGAATTTTAGTTGAGGGGTAAATGAAAAAAACTCTAACGCAGTTAATGCGCTAGAAAAGCTGATTTTCTATTATTTTTATTTTTATTTTTATTTTTTCAATTTTATTTTTATTTTTCAAAATTTATGTAAATTCATGTGTAAATTAAATTATTTTTATGTACTTAATGATAACAACATCAAATTGAAAATTTTAAAGTGATTAAAAAAATTATACAATTTACAGCCAGCTATTTTTGATAAATAAAAACTTTTAACAAGTTTTAAACCAATAAGAAACGACATTATCATGAAAAGTAGGCAGTTAGATAGGCATTGCAAAAGTTGTGAATTTTTACAACTTTGCTAGCCATTTATTTTTTAAAAATGGGAAATGACGATCAGCTGTTTGTTTTGAAATTTTCCATGGCGAATTCCTCGAGAACCGGTTCATTAAAATGAAAAATGCTTGGAAACTTTTTTTGTGCGTCTTTTTAAGTACTATTAAAAAGTTTATTTACTAATTTCGCGTAATTGCTTAATTCGAGGCGCTAGAAGCATTTGAAAATTTCAATCGCTAATAACTCGAGAACCGGTTCACCGATTTTTCTCAAAAACAATAGGATTCTATTCCCAGTAGTAACAAACCTCTCATGAAAATTTCAGCTCAATCGGTTAATTCTTACTCGAGTTATCGTCTGGACAAATTTTGGAGATACATATGTATGTGTGTATATATATATATATATATATATATATATACATATATAGATATCTCTACAGGCAAACTCGTAACATTTTTCTTTGTATAACAGCAAACTCACAACCTTTTGGCAATCTCGTAACCTTTTTAGGACGTGAGATTGCCATGGGGTCTCAGATGACTCTACGGGGTGTGGGGAGTCCACTGACAAATTTTGAGGGGTGACGTGAGATTGCCGGATATACACTCCGTTTTTTGACTAAAACTTGAAATGAGTGCATAGCCAACCAGGGATGTGGTAAAAATACGAAGTAATGTTAAGAGGAGGCCTAGTGGTGAGTTCTAACATGCCTACTGGGTTACGAGTTTGCGGCATATACAGCAACGGAGTTACAGACCACGCGAAAAATCGTTGGATATACACTTAGTTATGAGCAGGGTTCGGATTTTCATGCTCGAGCATGTTTTTTTGTTTAATACTAGATCGAGAATTTTCAAGTTATCTTTACGTTTCAGAAAATTCTAAGTAAAATTGACCCAACTTGTTTTTGCATGTTTGAGCATATTTCACCTTTCAGCGCATATAAACGCATATTTTGGGTATTTTTAGGGAATATTTTAGGTTTTTCGAGAATATTTCACGATTTTCGAGTTTTTTCGAGCATATTTTGACAAATTTGCAATTTCTCACCTAAAAATTTAGCAAAACTGATACAGCTATTTTTTTTTCACCCGAATGTGCAACACTGGTGGTACTTTTTTGCATATGCCGGCTTGGCGAGTCGATTTAATTTTCAAACTTACCTACTTATTTTGATAAAATACAATTTCGTTATTTTCTCTGATTTAATTAGAATCAGTAGAATTACCAAATTAGAATTAGAATTAGAACGTTTTTTGCTTTTGAGTAAAAATAAAATTCATTTTTCGTTCTTTTTTGTGTAATTTCTCAATATGTGTTCTAAATACGTCCAATTATGAATCAAAATCATGTAGCTGGCGTTTTCCTCTTTAAATTGACACCCATATCGTTCGAGAATATTTTTAGGTTTTTCGCGCATATTTCGTGTTTTTTAAGGGAATTTTTATGCGCATATTTCCCGTTTTTTCGAGAAAGAATGTCCGAACCCTGGTTATGAGTTTGCCTGTAAACGACTATATATACAGGGTGTCCCGTCACCAGTTAACACCCCTTCACCAGCGATATAGTCAACTCAAACTAAGCTCATGTACGCATGTTTGCCGACCCTGTGAATTGAAGGGGCAGAGATATGCTGAACTGAAAATTTTTTATTTTCAGTTTTGTTTCAGATTTTTAACCATGCGTCACTCGACAATCGAGATAGGTAGAAAGTTGCACTTTGCGGCGTTGAAAAGGAAATTTTGTGTAGAATTTTTTAGTGGGGTTGATAATTGTATTAGGTGATCAGGGGAGTCTGTACTGTATTGAATATCTAAAAAAACGGGTCCAAAAATTGAGATTTTTTGCAATTTTTGAGGAAATCTCAAAAAAGTTTCATCATTTGGTATTATTATTATGATTTGCCTTACATGAAAAAAGTTCGACCTTTCGAATGCCGCAAATCGGACTCTTCTATCTCACTTGGTTAAAAAGTTATAGCCATTTCAATTTCAAAATCAAGACTGAAAAACAAAAATTTTTTTTTTCAAAAAAAATTTTTTTACCGAAATGTTCTTTAATTCATCTTCAACATCGAGTTTCGCTCAAAATTATTAGTTACGATAGGTATCAAGTTCCAAAAATTAAAATAATTGGAAATTTCAAAAAATGAAAAATAAATTGATTTTTTTTCTGTCTTGATTTCGAAATTGAAATTGCTATAACTTTTTAACCAAGTGAGATAGAAGAGTCCGGTTTGCGGCATTCGAAAGGTCGAACTTTTTTCATGTAAGGCAAATCATAATAATAATACCAAATGATGAAACTTTTTTGAGATTTCCTCAAAAATTGCAAAAAAATCTCAATTTTTGGACACGTTTTTTTAGATATTCAATACAGTACAGACCCCCCTGATCACCTAATACAATTATCAACTCCACTAAAAAATTCTACACAAAATTTCCTTTTCAACGCCGCAAAGTGCAACTTTCTACCTATCTCGATTGTCGAGTGACGCATGGTTAAAAATCTGAAACAAAACTGAAAATAAAAAATTTTCAGTTCAGCATATCTCTGCCCCTTCAATTCACAGGGTCGGCAAACATGCGTACATGAGCTTAGTTTGAGTTGACTATATCGCTGGTGAAGGGGATATATATATATATATATCGATCTAAGGTCAAAGTGACTTCAATTTGTATGTTCGGTAAAATGGCTTCAAACTTGAAATTATCGAAAGTATTATGATTCCCATGGCTTATTATTCAATTTTAGACATCAAAAAGCTATTCTACAAAACGATGCAAGTTTATCCGTTAACATCTAAAAAACGATGCCAGTACGACCTTAGACCGAAATTTTATTCTACACTTGTATAAGTGGTAAAGTGGCTATAATCGTCTTATTTTGACCCAAAACGTCGAGAAAAATACCCCTCACCCCCAACTTCCATCATCAGGTCAAATTTAATAGCTGACTTTTCTCTTTGAGAAAATCAGCTAAAAAAGATGCAAACAGTTGAAATTTTGTCATCGTGTAAAAACGAAATTGGGCTAATAGACAGTTAAAAACATTTGAAATTCATTTACTGGAAAAATAAAAAAACTGAGAATTTATTTTTATCAAATGGAACGATTTTGATGGCCCATAAGACAAAAACATCTAAAAATCAAAAAATTTGAAAAAAAATTATTTAAAAAAAAAGTTGAAATTCAAAATGATTCTAAAGGCTGCCGGATTTCAAAATTTTCGCACTTTTCCCATGCATTTGTGATCGTATAAGATGATTTTAGAACGTATCAGCGATCCTCAACTCCCACCCCCCCCCCCCCCCGGGAGACCGGCGAGTCTGCATAGATACGTAATTTTAAGCTTAAAAGTTCCATTTCGGTGAATTTCTTTTAAATCAATCGATTTTTGAGATTCGATTAATCGATATTTTTTCGATCATTGCATCAATTAATTTTTTTTCTAAATTTTCGATCTTTCCAAATTTGTTAATTCAGTGAATTTTTCAACATCGATTAATCGATTGATTTTTCGATTTATGGATCACTAATTTCATCTAATTGAATCTAGCTACGTATCAATTTATTAATTTTCGTCAAATTTTTTGATATTGTTCAATCGATTAATTTTTCGATCTTTCCTGTTTTAATAATTCAATAAATCAAAATCCTTTAGTTGGTCGATTTTTCGATTTCTATCAATTTAGGGAACAATTTTTCCATTTTTTTATATCAATGAATTTTTGAGCTTCGACCAATTGATGACTTTTTCGGTAAATACATCATTGTTTTGAATCCTCAAATTTTTCAACATCAATTTATTCGATTGATTTTCCAATTTCTATTAATTAGTCGATTTTTTGATTATTGCTTTTATTTATTTGAATCTATCAATTTATTGGGTCCATTTCGCCAGCCCCGCCCATTTCGAATTTGGAATTCGGAGTAAGGGCATTCGTTTGTGCTCGGTTTGTGCTGATTTGTGCCGTAAAAATTTTCGTTTGTGCTGCCCCCCTTCCAGAGATATTTTGAAAAACCCTTGGGCGGGGCTGGGGAAATGGTTTTTTTCAAAATTCGAATTTTGGGTCAAAATTGGTGTCATTCGTTTGTGCTAGGTTTGTGCTGATTTGTGCCGCAAAAATTTTCGTTTGTGCTGCCCCCCTTCTATGGGCGGGGCTGGGGAAATGGTTTTTTCAAAATTCGAATTCGGGGTCAAACTTGGTGTCATTCGTTTGTGCTCGGTTTGTGCTGATTTGTGCCGTAAAAATTTTCGTTTGTGCTGCCCCCCTTCCAGAGATATTTTGAAAAAACCTTGGGCGGGGCTGGGGAAATGGTTTTTCAAAATTCGAATTTTGGGTCAAACTTGATGTCATTCGTTTGTGCTCGGTTTGTGCTGATTTGTGCCGCAAAAATTTTCGTTTGTGCTGCCCCCCTTTCTATGGGCGGGGCTGGGGAAATGGTTTCAAGTAAGGGGAGAAGAAGGGGTCCAATGAAAATTTTGATACTGTCAATCGTTTGTGCTAAGCGAGTAGAGATTTGTGCCGTACTCGATTTTCACCTCTACCCCCTCCATCCTATTTTAAATAATATTACCATCGTTAATATACGATTGGAAGCAATGGTTAGGTTGCATAATTTTCCATTTTTTTTAGAAAATCTTTTCTAATGAAATGAAAATTTTTTTTTGAATTTGATGTTTTTTTTGGAATTTTGTAATCAACAAATTAAAAAGATACGTACTTATACATTATTTCATAAAACAGACCCCAAGAGACTTTTTAACAATTTCTTTTTCTTCGTCATACGTACTTCAAGAAGTGAACCTACATGAAAATTTAAAAAAAAAATTCTTTATTCAATTTTTTTAATTTAGGAAAATTTTGACTTCATGGCCTAAATAGAATGGCCAGATTTCGAAAATCGAAATTTTTATGGCCATTTTTAAATGAAAAATCTTAATTCTGAAATCAAGTATCTTCACTCAAAAAAATTACTTGAACAAATTAAAGAGAATACACGAACTTGAGAAAGAAGGTTTTAGTACCTATACACAGGCTCAAATAGGTCCAATGGCTCGAATACTGTTTGTAACTTACATCAAAATGTGAAATATTTTCCATGCAAGATTGGCTGTGATTGGCGGGTGGAAATTAAGTACCTTCTGTTGGAAATTATTCGAAAACATTATGCAAAAGATTGCCAGGGAAAAATAAATGCAAAAAAACTCTGACGCATTAATGCGTCAGAAAAGCTGATTTTTTAAATTATTATTTTATCAATTATCATTATTAAATATTATCATTTTTTCATTTCAAATCAATAATTTTTGTCAAAATGTTTTTTACTCACATTCTCATTTAAGTATCAAAAATAAATAAAATTTCATTTTTCTCAATAACTTTAATATTATTATAATATTTTCAAATTTTCATATTTTATTTTCATCATTTGAAAAAACAAAAACTAACCAAGTTTCGTTTTTCTTTGAACTCCAATAATTATTTTTAAATTATTTTTTTTCTTTTTCAATTTATTTTATTATTTTCTCAGAAATTTTCAAAATGTTCATTTTGTATAATTTAGTCTGTCTAAAAATATGGTATTTCTTTCAATTTTCTCCAATCCAGCAAACTTTTATTTCAATCCGCAAAATTTTATTTCATTTAAAATTTTATTAATTTTAAAGTCACTTCTTTCAATAATTTTCTTTCCTTTTTCATTTTTTCCTTATCAATTATTAGGTATGAATAAAAGCGGCGAATTATTTCTTAATTGGCAACACTGATATTAGAGTTTAGATCGAGTAAATCGAGCTTATAAAATTTGATGCATTTTTTTAATAATGCCTAGCATATTTAAATAAAAAATGATATGACGTCGACGCGGTGCTCGACGTCTAAAGAGGGGAGAAAAGTTTTAATTTTTTTCGACCTGAAATAAAATGCCACGCAAAATATTTTTCGATTAATGGATTAAATTGGTCTAATTTAATTCTGACCATTTCTTCCCAAATAATGCGTAGTAATGGTCCAAAATTGCTCAAAAACAATAGGGTTCTATTCTACATGGTACCCGACCTCCCATTAAAATTTGAAATAAATCGGTCCATTAGAACGAGAGTTATCGCGCGGACAAAATTCAGTCAATACATACATACATACATACATAAATACATATCCCAAGAAATACCAAAAAAATCGAAGATCAAAACTAATAGCTGATTTTGAAAAAATCAGCTAAAAGACGAGGTAAGTGCCAGCTTGGTATTTGAAAAATTGTTCGCGATTTTTTTTATCGGGTAATTGTTTCAAAGTCAGAAAATAATTTTTAATGATGATTGAAAAATAGCTTTCCATCCCCAATACTATAAGTGAGAAAAATTGACACAAGAATTTCGAAAGAAGAGAGAGGTTTCCAAAATAAAATTTAAATGATCACCACTTCCTTGAAATTGAAGTTCAAAAAAAGTATGGAATTTTTTTCTTCAAACATTCGTGGAAACTTTGAAAATATTCCAAACAAAACTAAGTAGGTATGTGTTAAAATTTTTTTAAAAAGACAGGAAAGGAAAGGAAAGAAAAAATGAAAAAAAAAAATGAAATTTTGTACAAAGTAAAAAATTGAATTTTCATTTCATTAGGAAAGATTTTCTAAAAAAAATGGAAAATTATGCAACCTAACCATTGCTCCCAATCGTATATTAACGATGGTAATATTATTGAAAATAGGATGGAGGGGGTAGAGGTGAAAATCGAGTACGGCACAAATCTCTACTCGCTTAGCACAAACGATTGACAGTATCAAAATTTTCATTGGACCCCTTCTTCTCCCCTTACTTGAAACCATTTCCCCAGCCCCGCCCAAGGTTTTTTCAAAATATCTCTGGAAGGGGGGCAGCACAAACAAAAATTTTTGCGGCACAAATCAGCACAAACCTAGCACAAACGAATGACATCAAGTTTGACCCAAAATTCGAATTTTGAAAAACCATTTCCCCAGCCCCGCCCAAGGTTTTTTCAAAATATCTCTGGAAGGGGGGCAGCACAAACGAAAATTTTTGCGGCACAAATCAGCACAAACCGAGCACAAACGAATGACACCAAGTTTGACCCAAAATTCGAATTTTGAAAAACCATTTCCCCAGCCCCGCCCAAGGTTTTTTCAAAATATCTCTGGAAGGGGGGCAGCACAAACGAAAATTTTTGCGGCACAAATCAGCACAAACCGAGCACAAACGAATGACACCAAGTTTGACCCCGAATTCGAATTTTGAAAAAACCATTTCCCCAGCCCCGCCCATAGAAGGGGGGCAGCACAAACGAAAATTTTTGCGGCACAAATCAGCACAAACCTAGCACAAACGAATGACACCAATTTTGACCCAAAATTCGAATTTTGAAAAAACCATTTCCCCAGCCCCGCCCAAGGTTTTTTCAAAATATCTCTGGAAGGGGGGCAGCACAAACGAAAATTTTTGCGGCACAAATCAGCACAAACCGAGCACAAACGAATGACACCAATTTTGACCCAAAATTCGAATTTTGAAAAAACCATTTCCCCAGCCCCGCCCAAGGTTTTTTCAAAATATCTCTGGAAGGGGGGCAGCACAAACGAAAATTTTTGCGGCACAAATCAGCACAAACCGAGCACAAACGAATGACATCAAGTTTGACCCAAAATTCGAATTTTGAAAAACCATTTCCCCAGCCCCGCCCAAGGTTTTTTCAAAATATCTCTGGAAGGGGGGCAGCACAAACGAAAATTTTTACGGCACAAATCAGCACAAACCGAGCACAAACGAATGACACCAAGTTTGACCCCGAATTCGAATTTTGAAAAAACCATTTCCCCAGCCCCGCCCATAGAAGGGGGGCAGCACAAACGAAAATTTTTGCGGCACAAATCAGCACAAACCTAGCACAAACGAATGACACCAATTTTGACCCAAAATTCGAATTTTGAAAAAAACCATTTCCCCAGCCCCGCCCAAGGTTTTTTCAAAATATCTCTGGAAGGGGGGCAGCACAAACGAAAATTTTTACGGCACAAATCAGCACAAACCGAGCACAAACGAATGCCCCTACTCCGAATTCCAAATTCGAAATGGGCGGGGCTGGCGAAATGGACCCCAATTTATTCATTTTGAAAAATCGGCAAATTTTTTTATAATTACCTATTGATTAATCGATTAATTTTTCGATTTCACACGTTTTAATAATTCAATAAAATTGACTAATTTTTACAAGTAATTTTTTTTTCATTTTTCCAAGTTGGATTTTCAGTGGGTACAAATTTCAACTTTTTCAATGTTGGGGAAAATTTTCGCAAAACTCGAATCCGTGTCAGTTTTTTTTATTCGACCATTTCATGTGAACACTGGAATTTTAATCACGTTCAATTGGTAAGGTCACGAATCCTTGATATGCTCAAAACCCGTCTTTTACCACTACAAATCCGGAAAGTGAATTTTTTTTTTGAAATTCGACTCAGGGACTATTTGACTCTCTTATCACATCAGAGCTTTCGAAAAGTTGGGAGATAATATTCAATTAAAAAATTCATTGAGCGAAAGGATTTAATCAAATTGACCAAAAAATGTAGAATATAGGTGCTTTTAGAGTAGAATGAAAAGTGAAATTTGTTTTTAAAGAAACTTGAAGGAATCTATATAGGCACCTTACTTATGTTAAATTGAGTTGGAAATGAATAGGAATTTTCAAAGAACTAGAATCTCCCATCTGGATTCAATTTATTAGGTGACCCAATGCCCCCACTCTTAATTTTATTTTATGAAGAATCTAGAATGTCCTCTTTGGGTTTAATTTTTCAAACGATCTTATGCCACCTTCTTGATTCAATTTTTTTTAGAAATGGAGAGTCCTTGGCACCACTTAAAATTCAGATAAGGGGAAAATCAGAACCACAAAAGAGTAAAATGTTGAAAATATGTCAATTTTTTTTTTAACTAGGAAAGTAAGGGCCACTTTAAGTTCAGTTAGAGAAACAGTGAAAAATGAAAAATTATTTCCTCTAGTTTTTTTTTCATTAAGTTTAATATTATGAATTTTTATTCCTTTATTAATTAATATATTTAATTTAATTTTTTTTTTAATTTATGTTATTATTAATTAATAAGGTTTTAAATTTTATTATTTTAATTTGAACATTAAATTCAATTTATAGAATTTTAAGATTAATTCGTTTAATTATTCAAAATTTATCTTTTGAAATTAAAAAAAAAAAAACTTCGCGAGATAACACCCCCCAAAAAATATGGCCATTCTTGATCTTGTTTCACCTTTTTTTGTGCTTGAGAAGAAAACGAAGCATGGAGATTCAATCGTCGATATAAAAAGTGCTGAAAAACTAAGAGCCATCTAGGAAATTACGAGTAGGTATATATACTTTCGTACTGAGGATCAGATATCCATATCTATCTCCAGGCACCTCTATTAGTATATCACATCGTATAGAGCGTCAGATTAATCAGAGGACATTAAGGCGCGTACGAGGCGTACTCAATTACCTACTCGTTGGTCGTTTGTACGTATATAGGTAGAGGTACGTTACGCGGTGCCTTATTACCGTAACGAATTACCTCGATTAAAAATCGTTAAAGCTTACCAATTTTATCCGCAGCCCTATTGTTGCCTCGTGTCGTTACTCAACCTCCTCAGTCCTCACTCACCCTTTATAAACTTTCTGTAGGTAGGTACTAGGTAATAGGTATGTACCTCTGCCTATAGGTGCGTAGTTGGACAGGTAAAATGGTATATATGCCATTAATTGTTCGCTACAAATACTGCTGCTGTAATTAAACATCACAAAAAAAAATCCACCTCGACCGCATTGTTGTTGTTTTTTCAAACGACTGAAAAATTTTCATTCGTGTCATTCTTTCTTTATGAATACGACGTTATTAATTTTTTCCAGCTTTTGTTTCGGGTAATACGCGGTCGAAACAATTAGTTCTAAAAAACCTCGACTTCATTACGTAGGTATAGTTAACTACGTATTTGCATGAACTAATGCCTGGAGGAAAAACCCATTAGCTCGGGTGTTTAAGTATAGAATGAGAGTTTCATCCCTGTGGTGGGCTTTAAACTTACCAAGGTTGGATTTCAATACAATATCTTACAAAAGCTCGATTGTTTCCTGCCATCGGGTTGAAATTTTTTGATTTTTTTGGTCTTTCAATTTGCACAGGATTTCTTCATCAAAATTAGGTATAATTTTTTATACTTATTGTTTTTTTTTTCGATATCATGCAGCTAGTTTCTGATTTAATTTCAATTTTTCTATAATTTTCATTTTTTGGAAAATTGTACTTTATTTTAAACTTAATTTTTACCAATTTCTTCATTTCATGGCCGGAGTTAAGCTCAGTTGCTCTCGTGCTCGAGCACCACACGAAAAATTTGAATTCAATGTGTAAAGAATTTCACTCAATAAAAAAAAATTATAATTTTTTTGAGATTTGGGGCTCTTTTTAAAAAAATTGAGAAATCATTTTTTTATTTCAAAAAATTAATATTTGGAATCTTATTTCATTCTAAAAAAATTGGAGAAAAATTTCATTCTGAAAAATTGAAAAAAATTCATTCTAAAAAATTGAAAAAAAAAATCATTCTAAAAAATTGTTAAAAATATTCATTCTAAAAAAATGAAGAAAAAAATCGTTCTAAAAAAATTGTAAAAAATTTTCATTCTAAAAAATTGAAGAAAAAAATCGTTTTAAAAAATTGTAAAAATGTTTATTCTAAAAATTTTAAAATGGGTGAGAACCCTTTTTCAATTTTTTAGAATGTAAATTTTTTTCCAATTTTTGAGAACGATTTTTTTTCTTCAATTTTTTAGAACAAAAATTTTTTACAATTTTTTTAGAACGATTATTTTTCTTCAATTTTTTAGGATAAAATTTTTTTTACAATTTTTTAGAATGAATTTTTTTTTCAATTTTTTTATTTTTTAGAATGAATTTTTTTCAATTTTTTAGATTACTGAATTTTTTTTAATTTTTTTAATTTTTTAGAATGAAATTTTTTTACAATTTTTTAGAATGAAATAAGAAGGCAAATATTATTTTTTTGAAATTAAAAAAATGATTTCTCAATTTTTTTAGAAAATTTGGAACATCAATATGAAGTCGGTCGTAGGGCAAAATGGAAGAGAAATCTGGAAGGTAACAAAATAAAAAATTAACCAATTCTTGGGAATCGGTCGGAATCGGATAATCGAAGTTTTACTTTATTTATATGAAGTCTTTCTTTTTATGTGAAAAAATTTACAACATTTTTCACCCCCCTCCCCCTCCGCCCCAGAAAATAATGTTCCGCCGGCTATGCTTCAAATTAATTCCAGAGTGTCTGCAAGGTGGTGAAAGTAGTGAAAAAGTAGTAATTTGAAAAATTGCCCATGAGGGTAGTGAAGAAGTTGTGATTTTGAAATTAAAAAAATATATAATTATGATGAAAACATCAAAATGGAAAATCGAAAAATAAATTTCGTCAATAAGCAAAATAATCAATTTTTTCTTCCTATTCGTAACATTGAGATTTTTCCAGCTAATTGAAAATTTTTCTATAAGTACCTAGTAAATTTTTGATGTATCTAATGAATTTTTGGTGAGGGACTGTTTTTTGGAAGGGGTCTTCATCTTTCTGTAATTTATCGAGAGGGGTCTGAAAATTTTGTGGGTAGTAGTAAAAAAATAATTGAAAAAGTAGATTTAATCGAGAAAAAAAAATCAATTAACAATTTTTCAAATTCTTTTTTTTCACTTTTTTGTTTTTTAAAATTTCAAGTCATTTTTTAAATTTTAATTTTTCCAATTTTTAATTTTTTGAAAATTGTAAATCTTTTATAATTCAATATTCATTTCATATTCTTTTACATTTTTAAATAATTTTTTGTTTACTTCCAATTTTTTCAACTCGTTGAATTCCAAGTTTTTTTTTCATCTTATAAAATTTTTGAAAATAGGGTATTTTCAAAAATTCACGAAAACTTGAAAAATCAACTTTAGCAGCTCAAAATTTGACTCTGAAGTGTGAGTGACAACCTCTTTCAATGAGCCAAATTTCTGCACAATCAGAGTTGAGGAGTTGACAATAATGAAAAGATTCCCTTGTCAGTAATCTTTAATTCAACTTAATTAAAATTTTTCCAATGTTTTGAATTATGAATTTAAAATTTTTTTTTCAAAGTACAAGTTCTGTCCAATTTTTACTTTTTTGAATTTCAAGTCTTCTAATATTTTTTATTTGAATTTTTTTCAATTCTCAATTTTTCCAATTTTTTGAATCAAGTTATTAAAAAAAAAATTGATTTTATTCGGTTGTTATTTTGCCTTTTCCTTTTTTTTTCAGTTTTCAAGTTTTAAAAATTTTAATAATTTTCGATTCAATTAATTTTTCTTTGATTATTAATTTTTCCAATTAATTTATTTAAATCTCAATTTTTTTCAATCAATGCAATTTAGGTACCTAATTATTATTTATTATTTAATTTTAATTTTTTCGTGTGTGTCTCAATATTCGTGTAACAATTGACAAATTTATTTATACATTTTTTAAATTTTATTTCAGGTGAGTCAATAATACCGAATTCAGTACTCGTTGGTAATCCTATCCTACTATGCGAAGTTAGGCATTGCAAAAAACGACGTCAGCACAAGCATACTCAAATAACGAACCATGTAAGTGTACGTATTATATATCGAAAAACATTTTCGACGCAACAATAACTTCGCGAAACGATACAATATCGAGAGAGGATGCCCCTGGAACGGTGGGAAAGTGCGGGGTAAAAAAAGCGAGCTTCGAATTGAGCGACCAAAAAAAAAAGGGCAAAAGCCCGCCGAAAGTTTAGTCTGGCGCTGGCGCCAAAAATGAAATTTCATAAATACGGAGCACGACGACGAGTAACGAGTGATCAATTTTTCACAATGGAAATGGAATTAGTTAGCTCGCTCGCTGAACGTCGCGGCTGCTGCCGCGGCCGCCGCGCCGCGCGCCGTTGTAACACATTCTCCTGATAATATACGTATAGTTTATACCGTTTGTCGGGGCCGGGGCCAATAACGACCCCAGCAGTGGGAAAAAAATTACGAATCTTCGATACCGTTGGCAAAGCTTATAGCCTTATTTTCGTGTATAAGACTGCGTTTTTTTCCTTCTGCTTCTCCTTCGACCCTCGTACGCGATTTTATTTATAAAATTAACTATAAATCAGATTTGTGTTTGTGGAAGACTTAGGCTGAGTGGCAGGAGCAGGAGGACGGATAGTTACGCCGATATAAAATCTTTCTCTTATCGAGAGATTTTTATTTCTTCGATGACCGTAAAGTTACCGAATAACGAATCGCCCTCGCTCGTCGATTACAGGGGTAGGATGGCTGGAGGGTGAATGCGAATTCGAACCAATAACGCGATTTCGAAAATAAACTGGAATGTTTTTGGAAATATTTGGAAGTGGAAATCTAGACGAAAGATGATTTTCTTTCTTTAAATCAATTTTCCTAGCAATCTGGGGGGGGGGGGGGGGTGTAGCTTTACGAAAGAAATTATGGGATAAAAATTGTAGAATATGAAATTTTATTTCTGTATGAAGAGATATTTTTTCAATTGAATTTGAAAATGAATTATTATTTTGAAGCTTTATTTAGAAAATCTCGGAAATTAATTCTCCTTAATGGGAAAAAATCGATTTGGGATTTTTTTAGAGAATTTTTTGAACTCGATTTTGGTCATTTTTTCTTGAGCATTTGCCATATCTACCTATTTTTTATTTCATTTTTTTTAAATTTTTATTTGCAATGTTTGCTTTTCTGTCTGTTTCCATCTGAATCAAAAAACTTTTAATTTAAAAAAAATGATTTGAAAAGTTTAAAAATCTTCATAACAATTTTTTTAAATAAGTACTCATTATTAATGAAAAATTACCATCAAAAATTTTTTTTTGTAAAAAAAAATCTTGAAGAAAAGAAAAAAAAGCAAAAAACTATCTTGAAGAAATTTTTTGCAGAAAAAGTTTCAATGAATTGTAAAAAAAAAATGGTCTTGATTACTCCAAAATGAAAAGAAGAAAAAAAGGAAAAATGTTTTTATCTACCTACTACTTCATTTTTTTTTGAAAAATCTTCTAAAAAAAAAGAAAAGAAGTCACAAAAATAATAAAATTGTCTTTGAAAGGCAATGTTGCCAAAATAATACAATGGTGCTTAGAAAAAAAATCCCCAAAAAATTTTCAAAAATGCAAAAAATTCATTCAAAGTTCTAAAAATATACTTGTCTCTTTTGTGGCAAGATTGATCATTATTTGTGATTTTTTTTTTTTAGGGTAAATTTAGTCATTTTCGTTATTCTGTGATTGATTTAATCAATTTAATCATATCAAATCAAGCTAGGCACTGAGAATTGGAAAAAATATTTGGGGTACTTTTCTTAAATAGTTCTAATTGACGGTGAGAAAATTTTTAATTTTGGAAGTATCCAAAAAATTTCTATGTTCTTTTTTCTGAAAATTCTATAAAGGCCTATTTTGGAAGCGTCCTTGAAGGATTTTTTTTATTTTTTCTGTGTATTCTTTCTTTTTTTTAAATTAGATATTTCTGGCAGAATTTCTTTTTGAAAAATTTTAAAAAGATGTTTTTGTACTTGGTAAAAATTTTGAAAAAAGGGAAGTTACCAATTGAAGGGAGAATTGTTTACTGAAACGCCTTGTAAGGAATGTAATACGGTATTTTCTTCTCAATTGAATTGTGAAAAAATTTAAGAAAAGATGTCTCGAAATTTCTGTACATTTCCTATATGAATAAAAATGTAGCACGTAAACATCAAACATTTGTCATTGAAGCTCTCTCGTACCCGAAAATCTCCCCTTTCCACCTTCCTTCGCTCATACTAGACGTTCTAATTTCACAAATAATTTCAACTCGCTTCTAGTACTTGGATTTTATCACCAAAGACACCTAAAATCGATTGCTAAAAAAGCAATATTAACTTTGAAAAACAAGCAATAAGCCATCGAGACACGATGGTTGTGTAGTAGTCGTATTTTGGCTTTGGCAGCAGTTGTGCTTGGCCAGGAGACTGTCGCAGTCGTATACTCGACTCGTACTTTGTATTCTTTCGTTTTATCTTTCGTCGATTTTCTTCGACTGTAATTTCTACGAGTTTCTTTTTAGTCGTAATCGTAACTTGTTTTTAATTCTAATTACACCGCTTTTTCGTTTTCGTTTCAACTCAAAGTGCCAAGAACTATTATTTCGCAACGTTCGATATTAAAAGAACGGTTCGTTTTCATTTACGTTCTTCTTCTTCGATTGTAATCATACTTTTTTCAAATAGTTACTTGCGCAAATGAGATTTTAGAGCGTCTAAAAAGGTACTGCGATTACTGCTTTGTATTGCAAATACTGGTGTAAATGCAAGTTGTGCTGAATTTTCTCTGCTACAGCCTACTTTTCCTGATGAAATTTCTGTGTTTTTTTTTGGCATGAAAGCATGAAAAAATATTCTAGTTTTTGAGGTAAAAAAAAATGGATGACAAAAGGTCTCATTTTTTTTTTTTGAAGGTCAAATCAAAATACATGTTTTTTTAATTTTTGCAAAAAAAATAGGTATTTTCATTTTCTTAATATTTTTTGCTTCAATTTTTTTGGGAAAAAATCTCCCATTTTCGTAGAGTATAGCTGTAGGTACCTACTCAAGTAAATATTTTCTTGAATTTTTGGAGAAAAAATCTCTCAATTACTGTTTGAGAGGAAAAAATAATGCTAAAAATTTTCAAATTTTTGTTGTAAAGAAATATACCTAGTTTTTAAAACCTTTCAATTTTTTGATTGAGAAAACAACCTTGAATGTTTCCTAAAAAAAATTTTTCTTGTTAAAATTTTAGGTAGGTACCTATTTTTAAAAATCTCAATTCTTCTATCTCTTAAAAAACATCAAAAAAAAACTTAATTTTTTGATTCTTCATGAGGAAAAATCTTTTAATTTTTTTGAGGAAAATAAAAATTTTCTTGAATGAAAAAAATCATTTTTTGGTTTTTGTGGAGTCAACTTTTAAAAAATTCTCACTTTTTGAAGTAAAGAAATATTTTTATATTTCTTTTTTTTTCAATTTTTCGGTAGGTACAGTAAACTTGTTTAATTAATTTTTATTAAAAAAGTTAAAAAATTAAAATAACACAAATTCAATTTTTTAATGATTTCGTTTTTATTTTCTATAAAAAATCTAAATCTTGAAATGAAAAAAATTTTCATTTTGATGTTTGTGGAGTCAGCTTTTGAAATATTCTCTTTTTTTGAAGTAAAGAAATATTTTTATATTTTTTTCAATTTTTCGGTAGGTATAGAAAATCCTTTCAATTTTTCCTAAAAAAATTGAAAAATTAAAAATTAACACATTCAATTTTTTTTAGGTTGAAGGTTCTTTTTTTTTTTGATTATCTATGAAAAAATATTTGAATCTTCTTGGAATGAAAAAATTTTCATTTTGATTTTTGTGGAGTCAACTTTTAAAAAATTCTCACTTTTTGAAGTAGGTAAAGAAATATTTTTATATTTCATTTTTTTTTTAATTTTTCGGTAGGTACAGTAAACTCGTTTAATTAATTTTTATTAAAAAAATTAAAAAATTAAAATTACACAAATTCAATTTTTTATTGATTTTTTTTTATTTTCTATAAAAAATCTAAATCTTGAAATGAAAAAAATTTTCATTTTGATTTTTGTGGAGTCAGCTTTTGAAATATTCTCTTTTTTTGAAGTAAAGAAATATTTTTATATTTCTTTTTTTTTTCAATTTTTCGGTAGGTACAGTAAACTCGTTTAATTAATTTTTATTAAAAAAATTAAAAAATTAAAATTACACAAATTCAATTTTTTATTGATTTTTTTTTATTTTCTATAAAAAAATCTAAATCTTGAAATGAAAAAAATTTTCATTTTGATTTTTGTGGAGTCAGCTTTTGAAATATTCTCTTTTTTTGAAGTAAAGAAATATTTTTATATTTTTTTCAATTTTTCGGTAGGTATAGAAAATCCTTTCAATTTTTCCTAAAAAAAATTGAAAAATTAAAAATTAACACATTCAATTTAAGTTGAAGGTTCTTTTTTTTTTTGATCATCTATGAAAAAATATTTGAATCTTCTTGGAATGAAAAAATTTTCATTTTGATTTTTGTGGAGTCAGATTTTAAGAAATTCTCACTTTTTGAAGTATAAAGAAATATTTTTATATTTTTCAATTTTTCGGTAGGTTATAGAAAAATCTTTTAGTTTTTACTACAAAAAAAATTAAAAATTAAAAAGGACAAATTCTATTTTTTTTTTTTTTTATTTATTAAAATTTTTTCGATTTTCTATCAGAAAAAAAAAACTAATTTTTCTTGGAATAAAAAAACATCTTAATTTTTGTGCAGTTAGATTTAAAAAAATTATCATATTTTTTGATGTAAAAAATGAGCCCGAGCAGCACACTCGACAAATTATCGAAATAAAAAATCGACAGAATATCGAATTCGATAAAGTGTCGCGTTAGTTCCGCATAAATCGTGTAATTATCTTTCGATTTATAGATAGATTATCGACGAATTATAGTTAATAAAAATTTCGAGATTATAGTAAGATATTTTATCGATAATCGATCTATAATATCGAAAGATAATTTCACGATTTAGGCGGAACTTTCGCGACACTTTATCGAATTCGATATTCTGTCGATTTTTTATCGATTTTTTATTCCGATTTTTTGTCTTTTACTAGCTTTTTTCTATAATTAAAAATCATTAATTAGCATAATTAATACATTAAACTTTGCCTAAACACATTATTCATGTTACGGTAAGAGGATCATTTCAGAAAAAGTCAAAAAAAAATTATAAAAAATCTGCCACCCGTGGGGCTTGAACCATCTACACCCTGCATGGTAATCCTCTTCCTTAACCACTATGCCATACCTTATCGTTGAGGAATTATCAATAAAACGCTTATAATAGGCAGTTTAGTACTTCCAGACGTGTTGGACTTAGAAAAATTTTCACCAATTTGGAAATAATTTTAAATATCGTCACAAAATCGTTGAAAAATCGTTCGACAAATTTCAGATTATTTGTCGATAATAAAGTTTTAAATATCTTCACAAAATCGTTAAAAAATCGAATTCGAGAAATTTCAGATTATTTGTCGATAATATAGTTTCAAATATCGTCACAAAATCGTTAAAAAATCGAAATCGAGAAATTTCATATTACTTGTCGATAATATAGTTTCAAATATCTTCACGCAATCGTTAGAAAATCGAATTCGAGAAATTGCATATTATGTGTCGATAATATAGTTTCAAATATCTTTACAAAATCGGTAAAAAATCGGATTCGATAAATTTAATATAATCTGTCGATAATATAGTTTCAAATGTCGTCAAAAAATCGGTAAAATATCGAAGTCGAGAAATTTCATATAATCTTTCGATAATACAGTTTTAAATATCTTTACAAAATCGTTAAAAAATCGAATTCGATAAATTTAATATTCTTTGTCGATAATGTAGTTTCAAATATCTGCACAAAATCGGTGGAAAATCGGAATCGATAAATTTAATATTCTTTGTCGATAGTATAGTTGACGAATATCGTAATAAAATCTTAATAATATCGAATTCGATAGTTTTTAGATTTTTTGCCTATGAAGTTGTACCGATAAATCTTTATAATATCGTGAGAACATCTATAGATTTTCAAACGATTTTTTATCGATACGTTACATCTTCCGATATTATCGATCGAGTGTGCCGCTCGGGAGTTAAAATTTTTTCATTTTTTGTGGATGAAAAAACCTTTTGAATAATTTTTTTTTTAAGGAAAACTTTTCGTGGGTGAAGAAATCTCTCGATTTTTTTTTTTATGAAAAAACAGATATCTCTACTTTTTTGGAAATGAAAAATTCTCAATATTATTTTGAGTAGAAAAATTTCACATTTTTTAGAATGTAAAATTTTCTCAATTTTTTTGAAGGAGAAAATAATTAATTTTTAGGGAGTTGGCGAATTTTTAAAATTGTGAAATTTTCAACAAAAAAATTTAAAACGCCAATTTGTGAAATTCGATACATTTTAAAAAATTCGTGAAAATTCAAAATTTGATAAAAATTTGAAATTTGATATAATTTCAAATATCTTCGAAGTTCAGAAAAATTTGTATATTTAGATGAAATGCTTTCGATGATCCTGTCATCCTACTCCCTTGTTTGGAAATTTGTCAAACTCTCTGAAATTTATTTCAGCCTATATTTTTTGCGAAAATTAAATTAGGCACTTTTCAGTTTCTTCGTGCATTAAAATGGTCGTCCTTCTTCACATATCACTTTAGTTAATTCAAAGGTGTTGGATCAGTGAACCTGTACGTTAAAAAATAAGACAATAAACCAGGCAATGTTCGTGCTAGAAACAAAATCATCTTTTTGTTCTTTGTAAAAATTGAAATTGGTCGAAATTAAAATAAAAAATAGCGAACTGGTCGTCTCGAGGGATCCCTTACTGAGCCTGCTTACCACGTTGGTTTGGTTCTTCCATCTTCGTTAGTACACGAGGACGATACGATGGTTTTTCGTCGGATCTAAATTACGTGACGTGACTCGTTACGCTAACAACGACGTGGACTTGATTTGGACTCCGGCGGTGCTCGTTTCACGTAAAGTAAATGTTAACGTAAACGTAAACGTAGACTCGGATATCTCTCTTTAAAATGATTCGAAAGACAATCTCGCTCGTCTACGTATGTATTTTGAATACGCAGGGTAACCGAGACAGCGAGATATGGCTTTTACAGCAACGAAAAAACGTCGCCCAATGAATTCCAAATGAGAGAATATAAACTTAGTTGGCATTCTTGTAACGTAAACGAAAAAGGTGACCGTAATGTCGTTATAGAGTCGAGTATTTTTTTCCTACTTCTCTTCTCGATGAGCTCTTCTTCCTTTTTCTACTCTCCCAGCAGTTCAAATTATATTGTAGGTATAAGCTACAGCATATTTGAAAATGAAATTGCGACGAGTTTCGCCCTCTGTTCTCAGCTTACACGACGAGTTTGCATTTTACAAATTAAAAAAAAAACAGAAGAAAGACACAGAGAAGAATAAGAAAAGAAAACGAAAAAAAAACTCGAGTCAAACGAACTAAAACCATCATCAAACGACGACGCTGAATTATTCGTATATTCGCCTTATGTAGTTTTTTGTACCCTGCTCTGGTAGAACAGTGTACTAAACGAACCAAAACAATTCCCTAACCGGTATGTAAAATTCGAATAAATAACTGAAGGAAGGAAAAAAAAGGGTAATCAAAATTATGCGAATTTGTCCTTTTCGTTCTCTCTTATTCTGGCTCCGTGTGTTCAAAAAAAAATCGACGCCAGAATTTTTTTCTACCTTTTTTTCGAGATGCAGAAAAACATGAAAATACTCGTACGTATGCTCGAGACTCGATAAATTTTCAGAATTGAGGAATGGACGTGAAATTGCGGGAATTTATCGTACGAGGGGGTTAATCAATTCGTTTGAAAATATTTTCGAATATTTTTCAACTCGTTGTTACTGATTAAGGTATTGTAAGTCGTGCACGTGTAAATTGATAAAAAAAACGAAAAAATTTATCGAGTGCACTGAAGGACGAAAAATGGTTAAAATTGAAAATTTTTTCTTAAAAATTTAATTTGACATTTAATAATAAAAAAAAAATGGTATCGAACGAGTTTGAAAAAAAAGGACTCGAGATGATCACGATATACAATTATAAACGTTGAAAAATTATTACCTTTATCAACGAAATAGTGTATTTCGCTAGTCGACGATAAAATCGCTTAATTTAACAAAACCTGATGAGAAATTCATTTAGGGCTGCGACCGGCGGCGACGTTAACAAGAAAATGAAAAAAAATCAATTTTTAACGCGCACTCGAACCGAATATTAAAACAAAAATAAAATTTCGCGAATAAAAAATTACATCGAAATGAAAATTACGCGATTTATCGACTCGACTGCGAAACTACCCCGGTACAAAACGTGTTTTCGCGCAGTAAAATCAACATAAACTGAACGTACGAACGCGGTTTGGTCTGCTATAGAGTCGAAAAACTCGCGAGGAGGCGACCGTCGCTCTGCAAAGGGGGTAACGCAGTCGCTAGGGAGAGACAGGGAACGATCGGCTCGCAGAGGGCGCCCTAAGGCCCCAGATTTTTCATCTATTTTTCCTTTTTTCGTCGCATACGTAGGTACATTTATATGTATATGTGGTTCGTTACGTATACGTTTGTAATAAATTGTAAAATAGGTAGGTAGGTACTCGAATTGAGTAAGTAGGTAAATAAATATCTAGGTAGGTAGGCGTATAAATGTGCATTCTACGCATCTGTGGAAATTAAATCCAATTATATTCGAACGAACATACTCCAGACGAAGGTAGAATCTCTGTGAGTGGTGAGGAGGAGAAGGAGGGGGCTTCGATTTACAAACCAATGAAGTAAACCCCTAAAATTTAGGAGATATTAAACATCTAACTAGAAGAAGCCCGCCGCGAGATTCGCGACGGTTAGAAAACAGAAGAAAAAATAATTTTTCAAATTTTAAAACTAAAAATTTAATAAACAATGATTTTTTAAAAAAATTTCAATTTTGATGGAAAAAAGTAATTTAAAAAAAATTAGAATCATCTTATTTATCAATTTTTTCAAAATGAGAATTTTTCAAAATTTTCTTTTAAAAAAATAATACTGTCTTATACTTACCTAAATAATATAATTTCAGAGTAACCGTTTTCAATGAATTCCATTATTTTACATTTTCGTTAATTTTTTTGAAACAAAATTTAAAAAAATACATTTTTTAAAAATTTTTAATGTTCAAGTATTATGAAAAATTTTTAAATCCTGTTTATTCGATTTAAGAACGTTTGATGATTTTAATTTTTTTTCTTTTTGCAAATTTTACTCAAATAAAATCTTTCAAATTTTTATTTTTTGAATTTTGTTTTCAAAAAATTTATTTCGTTTTAAAAAATGAATACTTTAATTGAAAAATACCATTTAAAAAAAGAAATTGTTCAGAATTATCATATAAGTACATTTATAAAATACCTGGAAATTTTATTTTTTTATAGGTAAATCAAGCATTGAATTCTAAAGAAAATTCTGTCTTCTTATTTTTTCAAGTTTGAAAAAAAATTTATTAATGCTTTTTTGAGGTGTGATTGAGAATGAGAACTTGAAAGTACTTACTCGTATTTTAGAAAAATTGAATTTAGAACAAAATTTGGAACAATTCGATTTTTAAGTTTAAAATAGATTTTTGACCTTATATTGAAGAAACGTAAATTATTCTAAACAATTCATTTTTAAAATGGAATTTTTTAACCAAAATTTAAAAAAAGATGAAATAAAATTTTAAAAAAAAAACTGATAAAATTTGAAAAAACATAGGTACCTTTCTATTGAAGTTTTTTGATTTTATTTGATAAAAATTTTAAATAAATGCCTGTTTTCAATTGAACTTGAAGTGTAAAAAAATCCATCTTAAAATATAAAATGCAAAGGTCCAGATCTTGAATCGGAAATTTGGGAAGATGATAATAGGGAATTCTCCCCTGTGGTGTAGCCCCGTCGCCCCGTGCACTGCTCTGGTATGTACTTAAGGGTGACGTGACCCCGTATTTTGAAAATGTTTTGAATATCAGGAGTCAATGGTGACATTTATACTGGAGAAAATAATTCCCTATTTTTCATTTCCTCGTGGTGTAGCCTGTAGCTTCCGTCGCCCCGTTTATAGCACTTGTATGTACTGTACCATAATGTACTTGCCTTGCACTATGAAAAAAACTCGAGTATAATAATAATAATCACGATTTTCAACAAATAATTTTTAATATAATTATAATAAAATTATTAAAGTAAGAAAGGAAATTTGGAAAATTATTATTTAAAAAAATTTGATGAAAAACGATTCTGAATAAAAATTTAAAAAAATGAAAACTTTCTATCAAAATTGAAAAAAAAATTATAAAATTGAAAAAAAAATCAACTTACAAAATTTGAAAATAGCCATTAGAATTTTTTGAAAACAAAAATAAATATTATGAAATAAATGACTGTCTTGATACTTGATAGATTAGATAATTTTGATTCTTTTTACAATAAAAGTTGAAATGAGACATGAGTTGACAAAAAAAAAAAAAAAAAAAAATGCTGAAGACCGAAATATTTATTATTAAACTTTGGAATAGAAAATTTATTTGAATAACATTTTTTAGAATAAATACTTATTCAGAATTTTATTATTGAAGATTGTTTTTAAAAAATTCAACATTTTCAAATTTTATCATTTAAATTTTTTTTCAATCTTGGTGGAAGAAAGTAATTTAAAAAAAAAATTTAGAATCATCTTTTATCAATTTTTTCAAAATGAGAATTTTTCAAAATTTTCTTTCAAAAAAATTATAATTTTAGAGTTACAGTTCCCAATGAATTCTGTTATTTTAAAATTTCGTTAATGTTTGATTTGAGAACGTTTAATTATTTGAATTTTTTTTCTTAATACAAATTTTGCTGGTCTTCTTATTTGAGAAAAATTTGAAATAAATACCCTGAAGTGTTAAAAGATCCATCTTGAAATGTAAAGAACCAGATCTTGAATTCTTCCCCGTGGTGTAGCCCCGTCGCCCTGTGTACTACACTTACTTTTTATAAAATTATTGAAAAAAATGATAAATTAAAAAAAAAAATCAATTATTAGAAAATAGGTATTAGAATTTTTTGAAAACCAATTGAAACATAAAAACTAAAGATCCATAGATATTTTGAATCTGAAGGATGATAACATTGATAACAGTGAGTTCTTCGCCATAGTTTTGCCCCGTTGCCCCGTGCCCCGTGTACAAACCTGTTATATAACTATAACTATTACGATTTTCAAAAAATGAGGAAAAATCCAGCTTGAATTTTGAAATACGTAAAATCATGCAGATCCTGAATCAGGATTATTGAAGGATCATAAGATAACTTTTTTGATCCTTCAATAATATGAGTAGGCAAAATTGCAAAATTCCACTATGACGATGCATGTATCAAGTATAACTTTTCGAGAGGAACAAAAATTGTTATGTGACAAATTTGCCTATCTTAGAAAATGAAGGAGCTACGGAGCCTCGAACTTCAGAGATTTCAATTTTCCAAGTTCCGCAGCGCCTTCATTTTTAAACTTAGGCAAAAAATGTCAAGAATAAAAAATGTTTATTTTTTTGAGTACTACCCAGATACTTGATCAAAAAAAAATTTCCTCCAATTTTTAATACCCCTGTCCCTTCAATTTTCGAGATAGGCACCATGTGTATATGAAATTTTTTGTTCCTTATGGGTTGCCTAATCACCCTGTGCGTTTTCCTACATCACTCGAGGAACACCCTGTATCTTGGCGAGTAAAATGTTGAAAAAATAATTAAATTTCGTTTTTCAAAATCACCTCAACCCCTCCCCCCCCCCTTCAGCAAAGCATATTATTGAAAAAGTGCAACGCAAGTAACAAGATCTCCCAAGCGAATGAAAGCATGAAGTACACGAGATAACGAAACGACCGCAATTTTGTAATGTGAAATGTGTGTGACTATGAAATTCATTGGAAAAACGTATTGAACAACGCTGGTGGCATTGTTGTTGTTGTTGGCGGTGGTTGCTGTAGCCGTTGTTGCAACCGTAACTGCAATGCGTCTAACACTAACAGTATGTCTTCGATCGGTCCGTATTTTGTTGACCTTTACATTGAACCTTAACTTTGAAGCTACGTAATCATACCATGATCTCGATGTTCTTGTACCACCTTCTTTAATTTGCTCGTTGTTACCATAATAATTATTGTCTACGTGTCTCGATTTTCGAGGTTTACACGACATTACAGCTATACATACTGTCAATTTGCCATAATTTCTGAGAAGTTGAAAAAAATCAACTTTGGAGGAAAATTCTTTTTTTATAAAATTTCTTGATGATGAAAGAAAATAATTTACATAATAAATAACAATTTGAAAAAATTAAAAATTAAAAATTTTTTGCAAGTATTAAAAATTCTCAAATACTTAACAAAATCTTCGAAAAATTTTGCTTGGAAAAACATTTTGCTCTTAGTATTTCAGTTTTATTCATTTTTGAAAAATTCTTCTTTTCCCTATTAGACCGTATGTGACTTCTACTGCACCTTTAAAATTAAATGTAATCAAATCGAACTGAGAAAAAATTGCTCAATTTTTTTTACATATCAGAGTCTACTCTGGTAGTTCATAATAAAAAAAGTTATCATTTTAACAATTTTAAATTTTTGAAAAATAATTGTTTCCTATTATGTGATTTCCACTCCTCCTGTAGATTTAGACTTAATCGAATAGAATTGAGAAAAAAATTGTCTAAAATTTTTTGTTGCATATCAGAGTTTGCTCTATTTCTTTTTTTTTCTTTTTTTATGATAAAAAAGTCATAGGTATTTAAAAAAAAAATTATTTTGAAATTTTGGAAAAATTCTCAAATAGGTAGGTAGATATTACGAACAGTTCGTCTTCCTTTCTTTTATGGAGAATTTCCTGAGAAAAATACAAAATACATAGAAGCACAGAATCAAAACAATTTTCATTCAGAAAAATTCTTCTCATGAGTTTTATTCAAAAAAAAAAAAAAATGTTGAAATATTCGATTGCGTTTTTTTTGAAAATTTTCTTATGAAATCACTCATAAAATTCTCAAATATCTCGAGCAGTTTTCAAAAAAAAAAAAAAAAAAATCATATACAAAATCCATATTATACCTACCTACTTAATTTTCTTTTTTTTAAATTTTTTTAAAAATTTATTTCGAAAATTTTGTTTCAAAAATCCAATTTGAAATTGTATAAAAAATGCTTAAAATATCGTGGAAGTTTTTTTGGTGGAGGGGGGGGGGGAGAGAGAGAATTCTCAAAAACAGAATCTATAAAAATGCATTTTAGAAAAATTCTTCTAAAAAGTATTGTTAAAAAAAGGAAATTTCCCAAAATATTCCAAGATTGCCAAGATTGCTTTTCAGAAGGAAAAATCAGAAAAATTCATTTTTTTTTTCATTTTTTCAGTGTTATTGATTTAACCAGTCATACTCGTAGTGATAAAAAATTCTCGATTACTTGGTGTTAAAAATTTGAGTGAAAATTTTTTCAATTGTTTTGGAATAGAAAAGATTGGATTTTTTGGAGTAAATTTTTTTTTCAAAATACCAAAGATGAGAATTCTCTCTTTTTTGTGGAGACTTGGAGTAGAAAATTCATTATTTTAAAAATAATAATTTTTCAGCTGCCTACATTTGAAAAAAACAATTGTAAATTTATTTAATTACTTAGAGAAAGAAATCATTAATTTTGTGGGAATTTGATATTCAGGAAATTTTTTTAATTGACACGCATGTTTTCTGGTACCATTTTTGCGAAGAAATAATTCATTAATTTTTTAGAAATATATTCATTAAATTTTGAAATTGAAGCATTTTTTTCTGGGATAATTTTTTTTCAATTTTTTTTTGGAATTGGCCATTTTGAAGAAAACCTAATTCTAGAAATTTGTTTTGCATTTTTTAAATTAATAAACATTGAAATTATTTTAAAACATCACGAAATCGTACAAAATACACAAATATTTTTGTTAAAGTTGATGAAATAAGATGTAGTGTATTCACACCCGATAGGAAATTTTTTCACCAGAATTTAGCCTAGGTATAATTTTTTTCAACTGAGACTGACGTTAGATGATTCAGATATCCAAGGACTAAAATAGTTTTGAAAATTTTTCGGATTCGATTTCGGATCAAATTTATTGTCGAACGGGTTGACTAATTGTTTCCTGAATTTGTTCAATTTTCGTCGTAATTTGGCAACTGTTTCTGGGCGTTTCTTGCTTAAATCTTTAAATTCGCAATGGTCCTCGTTGATATGGAATAAACAACCTGGAACAGAAAAAGAAAAATCAATTCGATATTCGTTTTATTGAAAAAAAAAAAAAAAATCAAAGAAGTGTTGAGTATATTGGGTAGATATAGAGAAAAATTGGCTGTGACATACTAATTGTCGAATAGAATTTTCATCAAAAATAAAGCCTAAGCTAGGTTACTTTTTGCAAAAAAAAAAAAAAAAAAAAAAAAAAAAAGACAGAAAATTCGATCAGAATGTGAAAATAAATACTTAAGCAATAAACAAACGTACCTTCTTGGAAACACTTGGCGTTAGGTCCATTTTCGTTATTCGTATCGTTTATTCTATTTTTGCAATGTTTGTCAATTTTGGCGTGGTTTCGTACTCTCCAGAAATCTTGCGAGATCTGTTTGACTTCTTCGTCGGTTTTATTAGAATATAAACTAATTATTTTATGGGTCGGACTGCTCAAAACCGAGGTCATGTTGTAATTGTATTCGTCTTCGCGTCCGCTGGATCCTCCAAAATCTGTAGTACCTTTTAAAACTAGAAATAAAATAAACCGATTAATTCGCTGAAATTTTATCGGCAGTTTCAGCTGTTCTCGAAATATCAACTTGATTAGCATTAGCTCGCCTTTAATCAATTTCCAGTTGCCCAGGATTATAGCTTCGTCTCCTGTAGCATTGTTTATATTGAGTAGGATTTCTTTCCTGGGCGCTTTCACTGAGGGGTCGGTCAAGTGAGGCCATTGATTCAATCCGTCGATTTTTCCGAGTAGACTTGTATTTCCACCTGTAGAAAATATTGTAAAATAATTTGAATGCTTATTTTTGTTTTGAGTTAACGGTTTGTCAGGATTATACCTCCTTATTTCTTCTGAATTTTGTTTTTATAATTTGTTGGTTTTTCATTTTTTCTGAATTTTTTAACGCGAGTTTTTTTTTTTTTTTTGTCAAAACTAATTTTGACAAAGTTATTTTTTGTTAATAACTTTTGCCTACCTGTCTGTTGTTTTTTAAAAAAAAATGAGAATTGAGTATTTTTGTAGGCTATTAAAAGTTATTTTTTATCTAGATTATTTTTGTGAAAAATTTTAATCGTCACATTTTTTTGTCAAAGTTGAGTATTTCTTGTGAACAAATTTTGTCATGTCATAGGATTGTTCTTTTAAATCAGATTTTTTTGTTAAAATTAATTTAAATCGTACGTATTTTTTTAATCAAAACGACTTCTGAAGGACTAATCTTCGTTGAGATCATTTTATCAATTTTGGTTTGATTTTTTTTGTGAAAATTATTATTTTTTTCAGATTTTTTTTTTTTTGTTAAAATTGATTTTTGTAGCTACTGCTTTTTGATAATTCTGTCAAAATTATTCTTTTTCAAGACTTTTTTTGTCAATATTATTTTTTTTTCTGAAGTTATTTTTCTGTACCGATGTCAGGATTGTTTTTTGTCAGATTTTTGTATTCAAAATTAAATCATTTTTTGTCAGAACTGTTCTCTTTATGTCACAAATATTTTTTCATAATTTTTTTGGTCAACATTAATTTTTGTCATCTTTTTTTGATTGTCATCTTTTTTGTCAAAATTATTATTTTTCAGGATTTTTTTTGTCAATACTATTTTTCTGGTCATCTTTACTTTGTGTACAAATTTTGTTTGATTTTTTTTTTGTCAAAATTCATTCTTGTCAGAACCGTTTTTTTTTGTGTCAAAAATATTTTTCAGCATTTTTTTGTTCAAAATTGATTTTTTTCAGCGCTTTTTGATTGCCAGATTTTTGTCAAAAATATTATTTTTCAGAATTGTTTTTTGTCAAATTTTTAGTCAGTAGATAGGTACTATTTTTTTGGTCATTGTTAATTTGTGTTCAAATTTTAACTGATTTTTTGTCAAAATTAATTTTTGTCAGAACTGTTCTTTTTGTGTCAAAATCAATTTTTGTCGGCGCTTTTCGTTTGTCAGATTTCTTGTCCAAATTATTATTTTTCAGGATTGTTTTTTGTCAAATTTTTTTTTGGTCATCGTTAACTTGTGTACAAATTTTGTCTGATTTTTCGTCAAAATTAATTTTTGTTAGATTGTTTTATCGAAATTAATTTTTGTCAGGATTACGTGTAGGTATTTTTTGGCATGATTATTTCTTTGATCAAAATTGATTTTTTCCAGAACTTTTTGTGACATTTTTTCTATCAAAATTATTTTTGTCATTAGGTACGTTAGTATTCTTTGTAATATAAGGGTAATTTTTTTGTCATCAAGATTAAATTTTTGTCAGTTCTATTAATGGTCAGATTTTTTATCAAAACTAATAGGTATTCTTCTGAATTTTTTGACAAATTTTTTTGTCAAAATAATTTTTTCTGTCAGAGTAGTTGTTCTTAGTTGAAATAGAATTTTGTCAAGACTGGTTTTTGGTCAGATATATTTTTTAAAAGTATTTTTTGTCAATATTGTTTTTTTACGAAAGCTGTTTTTCGTTGACAAATTTTTTCAAGATTGATTTTTTTTTGAGTCAGATTTTTTGTAAATTATTTTTAGGATTATTTTTGCCTATTTTTTTGTCAATATTAATTCTTGTCAATTTTTTTATTAACATATTTTTTTTCAAATATTTTTTTATTATTTTTTTTGTCAGAGTTGTTTATTGCTAAATTTAATTTTTGCCAAGACCTTTTTTTTTGCTGAGATTTTTATTATTGAAATTAATTTTTTTATCAAAGTTGTTCTTTGTTAAAATGATACCTATATATATATATATATATTATTTTTTTTTTTGTCAAGATTACCTACCTAATTTTTTTATCAAATTTATTTTATCAGAATCAATTTTTCTGTCATTATTTTTTTTTGTACCTAAACATTTGAAACGTTTGGTACATTTTTTAATCAGTTTGTAAATTTTTGTGAATTGTCCTGTGATGCCATTTTTATTCAAATGAGTGAATATTGGCCAAAAAACTTATTTACCTGCGGCTGCATAAAATGTAGGAAGCCAATCTGTTAAGTGAAACATTTTCTGGGACACGAAGTGTTTCTTAGGTATCAGAGTACTCCAAATAGCAGCCACACCGCGAACACTTCCTTCTGTGAGCGATCCTTTCCACTACAACAGCACCGAAGCATCGATATTGGGTTAGGACTAGGTACATAATAAGAAAAATAAACGAAACGTGCGCTCGTATATGTGTACACGGGTAGGTTGTAGTAGGCAAATGTTTAGGTAAACTCACCCCTCTCAGAGGCCAGTTGGATGCGGAATTTTTAAACATTCCACTTTTATCTTCTGTAGCGCCACCGTTATCGGCGATAAACACAACGATGGAATTGTTCAACATGGATTTTTCGTGTAAAGCTTCTATTATCTTGCCGACAGATTCGTCGACCGCTGATAATACACCTACGAAATACGAATATCTAGGTATAGGAATACAATGAAACTTGAAAGCTTAGCAACCTTCTTTAGTATTTATTCGAGAGCTCACCGGCGAACATTCGACGTTGAGGGTCTTTAATGTAACCGAATTGTTTTTCATTCTGTTCGAAATCACGAACTTGTAACTGAGAATTAGCGATGGCGTGAACGGCCGAATATGACAAATCCAAAAACAAAGGTTTCTCCGTATCGTGAGCTTTTATCACGTTAATCGCTTCGTCGGTAAAAACATCGGTGCTGTATTTGTTGAGCAACTTTTCGCCGGCGTGTTGGTCATTTTCCCAGGCATCGAAACCGCTCATACCAGTCGAATTGGTTCTATGTGGAGCCTGCAATCCAACAGATCAGCAATGTGTGCTCGGTTAAGTATACCTATCTGCCTACCTACCTACATACGATTAAGGAAAATTGTCGCCAATTCTATATAAAATACCAACCGTGGAAATCGCGCTGTCGTTGTATCGAATCCATCCGTTGTAATATCCGAAATGCGAATCAAATCCTCGCCAAGTTGGCGTACATTCTTTTTTATAATATCCCAAGTGCCATTTACCAATTAATGCGGTCGAGTATCCTAAGTCTTTCAGGTGCTATACGAAGAATGAAGTACTTACGTTAGTCGTTGATATGGAATTATTCGAAGTAGTCGGATTTATGTATATTTAGGCAATTAATCTAGGGCAGAGTTATCTTGAAGTCGATTTTCCAAACCAACTAACCTAATAACCTTAAGAATTGCCAAATTTTTTTCTTTGAGATTGTCGCTAACATACGTATAAAAGTTCAATATTTGACTAGAAAAATTTTGGAACCCCTAGCTTCTTAGAAACAGACAGCTCATTCCAGCAGAAAGAAAATTCAACATGGTGAAATTTTTTCAACCATACAACTGTAGAGTTTCTCAAGTAATAATTTCTAGAAAATTTTTATTAATTTTATGGAAATTTAAAATTATGAGTGAAAATATTTTTATTAATCAATTTTCGTCCAACTATAGCTAATTTTGCAAATTTTTTTTCAATTCTTGCAGATTTGGATTTTTTCGTATTTTTCAACCCTATACACTGTGTAGGTTTTCTCGAGTAAACATTTCTAGAAAAATTAATAAGAATTTTTTTCAGTGGAAAAATTCTATTCGATCATTACATTGTGAAATTAATTTTTTTCAAAAATGAGAATTATTGAAAAATTCAAAAAAAATTTGTTAGAACCTCTGAGATTATATGAAATTTTTCGACTTCGATATTTTACCGATTTTTTGACGACATTTGAAACTATATTATCGACAGATTATATTAAATTTATCGAATCCGATTTTTTACCGATTTTGTAAAGATATTTAAAACTTTATTATCGACACGTAATCTAAAATTTCTCGAATTCGATTTTTCAACGATTTTATGACGATATTTGAAACTATATTATCGACACGTAATATGAAATTCCTCGAATTCGATTTTTCAACGATTTTGTGGCGATATTTGAAACCACATTATCGACAAATAATCTGAAATTTGTCGAACAATTTTTCAACAATTTTGTGACGATATTTGAAATTATTTCCAAATTGGTGAAAATTCTTCTAAGTCCAACACGTCTGGAAGTACTAAACTGCCTATTATAAGCGTTTTATTGCTAATTCCTCAACGATAAGGTCTATAATCTCGAAATTTTTGCTAACTATAATTCGTCGATAATCTATCTATATATAGAAAGATAATTTCACGATTTATGCGGAACTAACGCGACACTTTATCGAATTCGATATTCTGTCGATTTTTTATTTCGATAATTTGTCGATTGTGCTGCTCGGGGAGGAGGATTTTGCATTGATTTTTGGGGTAGCTTTTTTCATTGATTAAATGGAATTTGGCAATTTTTCTAAATTTACTAAAATTATTTTTTTTTTTAAATTAGTGATTTTAAAAATCTTGAAAAATTCGTCAGAGGAGGATTTTGCATTGATTTTTAGAGTAGCTTTTTTCATTGGTGAAATGCCATTTAGCAATTTTTCTGAATTTTTCTGAAATTGAAAATGTTCACAAAATTAATGATTTTAAAAATGTTGAAAAATGTTGAAAAATTCGTCAGAAGAGAATTTTGCATTGATTTTCAGGGTGTACCTTTTTTTCATTAGTTGAAAAAAAACATAAGAAAGAAAAAAGAAGGTAATTTTGCAATTTTTTTCAAATTCTTGCAGATGTGGAATTTTTTTCTTTGTTTCAACCCTACTACTTTAGGGTTTCTCGAGTAAACATTTCTAGAAAAAATTCATCAATTTGTTGAAATGAGAATTTTTTGGTGGAAAAATATTATCTAACTGATTTTTTTCCAGTTCGAGTTAATTTCACAATTTTTTCAGTTCTGGCGAATATTGAATTTTTTTCAACCCTACAACTGTAGGGTTTCTCGAGCAATAATTTCTAGAAAAATTTTATTAGTTTTGTGGAAATTTTAATTTATGAGTGGAAACATTTTATTTAAACGATTTTCGTTCAACCCTAGCTAATATTGCATTTTTTTTTCAGTTTTTGCAGATTTGGATTTTTTCGTATTTTTCAAACCTACAACTGGAGGGTTTCTCGAGTAAACATTTCTAAAAAAATTTCATCAATTTATTGAAATCAGAATTTTTTCAATCAATTTTTGTCCAGTTCGAGCTAATTCCGTAATTTTTCAACTCTGGCAAATTATGCATTTTTTTCAAACCCTACAACTGTAGGTTTTCTCGAATAATAATTTCTAGAAAAATTTCATCACAACAAATTTTTGGGATAGTTTCATTTTAATTTTTTGGAAGAAAGAAAAGGAAATCATTTTTAGGAAAAAATACAAAAACTCGTAATTTTAGACCTTTGTAAAAAAATTGGAATACCTATGTTTCATTTTGATTTTTTTTTAAGTAAAAGAATATTTTTTTTTTAGAAATGAAAGAATTCCTACCTAATTTTTTGGAATAAAACTTTCAACATTTTTTTTCTGAAACTGGAATTTTTTTTTTAAATTTTTTAAATGAATAATTTATTTTTTTTAAATTAATTTTTTTCGAATGCTTTCAATATTTTTTTGAATAGGAAAATTAGCTATTTTTCTCAATTTTTTTTTTAGAAAAAAAACTTTTGGAAACTCCAATCAAAAAAGTAAACAAATATTGTGGGATCATTTGAAATTGAAAAAATCTTCCCTCACTCAAAATACATCTTCATTTCCTTATTTGACTAAGTAAGCTAAGATTTAATTTTTTTTTTAAATAGTCACTTGAGGTAGTAATTTTTCATCCAGAGGAAGCGAAGCAGGCGTTCCAATGTATATAGGATCCCCTTGCATTCCTACATTTTGGCAACACCAACACGCAGTAAAATTTATCGAATTAACACAATAGTCGGGACCCATACGTTGGAGATGAATCGCAACAATTTACCTACCCAGTCTTATGGGGTATTTTGCAGTCATTAAAGCACTTCTTGACGGAGTACACGTTGGTTGGGTGTAATGGCGATTTAGTATCATTCCATTGTACGCTAAAGCGTCTATGTTTGGCGTAGGTATTTCATTCGATCCGTGAAATCCTACATCGTTCCATCCCTGCGAGATTTCGTACAATTTAGACACACGATACACACTTATGCATAGTACTTATTTATATTTTTAAATATCTACCTATATACTTACCAAGTCGTCGACAATTAATAATATAATATTCGGTTTATTCGATTTCGCACTGATCCCACTAAACAGGCAGATACACAAAAAAATTTCCAATAATGACATATTTTATGGTATTTTCGACCGAAAAATGAACGTGGAAAATTACAATACGTTACTATACTTGGTCTTTTCTAACAACAAAGTGATTCATTTTGCTCGAACGCATGATTAAACGCGAGAAAAAGGTTATCATTTCGAATGTTTTTATCGAGTTTTAATTACGTATAACGAATATACTCGTAACAAATGCTAAAATTTTAATTATCAAACCGTTGTTTCTTATTTCGCAAATTTAATTGATCGACCAGAACGTATACTAAATGCAAATAAGCCAGGAAATACTTTTTACTTACGTATAGTATTTTGTGAAAAAAGAAGAGTTCATCTCGTTTGACCCTTCTCTCACCCTTTGTACCACGCTAATCTGTCAATGTACTTAATAATGTAATCATGCTAAATGCAGGTGACTTCAGCAATATTAAGTACGTCATCTTACTGCATGAAAGACTTGGAATAATTTTATACAAAAATTAAAGCGATGTGATTTAAAGGAAGGGGCGCGGCCCAATTGAAAAATGTTTGAAACAAAAGTTGTAGATTGAGATCTGGAGAATAATTTTGGTCATCATAAAAATTTTGATTGGGCCCCTCTCTTTCGTCTAATTTCGTATAATACTACGTAAATACTTATATTATTCGAAATTGGAGGAGAGGGAGGGAGTCAATTGAAAACATTTTCAAACAAAATTTGTAGAATGAGATCTTGGGAAATAATTTTGGTCATTTCAAAAATTTCGATTGAACCCCTCTCTCGTCCAATTTTCATTTTTCACAATCGCAATACTACATAAATACTTATTATTCAAAATTGAAGGGGTGTGAGGGGTGCAATCAAAATTTTTGTAATGGTCAAAATTATTCTCATAATATACTTACTTATTAATCTACAACTTTTGTTTGAAACATTTTTCAATTGGACCCCTCCCTTTCCCTCAAATCACATCACTTTCATTTTTGTAGAAAATTATTTCAAGTCCTTCATGTAGTTACGAAGATGACGTCATATTGCTGAAGCCATCTTTATCATGACATTTCTCATCACATGAGAAAATATCATGATAATAACAATAAGTAATCAATGAGCTGTTATTGACTGGTTGATATCGTGAAAAAAATTCCGGGATGACTTCAGCTTCTGACAATGAGAGATTTTTACCAAAAAAATTTTTATCTGAAAGTTTTTTCTTCAAAAAGAATTTTTGCATAATGATTTTTTTACTTGGATATTTTTTTTTCTATGTATAATATTTTCTAGACCTAAATTTTTTCATCAACTTTTTGAAAAAATCGTTTTTCTGAGAAAATCTTTTACTTTGATTTTTTATCTTTTTTTTTTTTAGAGTACTTGCTCTCTTCTGTAGCAAATTTTTAAATAAATGTTTTGCGAGATAAATTTTTTCCTGATTTTTTTTTTAAGAGAGCATAAAGTTTATTATTAAAAAAGTTTCCATTCAGATGAATTTTTTAGAAGGCGTTTCTTTGGAATTTTTCCCTTTGTTCTTTGTAGAATTTTATCAATGCCTAAATTCGTCTTATCAAAAAGTTATATGAACTTTGATATATTTACCTACCTATAGTGCCTAACTACGGATTGGATAATTTTTTTGAAGATTTTTTTTTTAATGTAGGTATAAGCTTTGTTCTCTGTAGAATTTTTAAAATATCCAAATTTGTCTGAGAAAAATTTATTAATGAAAGTACTCGTGTGTTTTTTTTTCAAATACCTACTGCTCGAAATTAAATTTTATAAATTTTATTCAATAGTTATTTTATCCTATTTTGATGGAAATTATATAATATATAAAGTCACTTTGTTGTCCTTTATCTTTTTTTTTTTTTTTTTTTTTTTTTTTTGAAAAAGAAAAGAAAAATTGGTTATTTGACTTTTCAAGACATCTGATTTTCCTTCGTTCCAATTAACTAGATGAATGGGTTTCTACTGTAGTTCAAAATTATGAGAAACTTTGAATTTTAACTCGAAAACCAATTCGCCAAGAGGAAATTAAGTAGGTGCCACAGAAGTTTTTCTTAAGGAACAAGTACCTATGAAAAAGGTTTATTTTATTGCTACGATTCAATGGGTTACGTGATTATAATCAAGTACCATTTTCAGGCCAGAGATATCATCAATTCAAATTTCCGCTTCACATTCTTCGTAATGATGAAACTTCCTGAAGTTATTACTGAGATCAGATGATAATTCTGCGAATTAAAAAAACTGATGAAGTTTTGAATAAAAATTATTTGTAATTAGAAAAATATCTCTATACTCGAATGGCTCGTCAGCCTGCGATTTTTTTTAAATTAGAAAGAATATTTTTCATTTCTGGTCGATTAATCGATTGATAAGTCATTTCTAAGTTCTAATAATCGAATGTAAATGGGAAAAGTACCTCGTGAAACTACTTAAGATTAATACCTAGAATATCGGATAATTTGATGAATTGATAACTTCAATGCGCAGCTAATTCGCCGTCAGTTTCTTTGGTATTTATTTTATGAACTTTTCATTTCGAGTTTGCATTAGACGCGTTACTGTATCATTGAGCATCGAGTGCTGCTGCGTTAATTCGGTCGAAAATATTTCGAGCACTTTTGAAGTTTTTGTATTACTGTATAAAACGCGATGTTGATCTCAAAAAACAGACTTTGTGTACTGATATTGTTCTATGCGACAGTTTCGTGTGTGCTTGATGACGCGATGGGATTGAATCCTCGAAAGATCCGAAAATCGTGTACACTAAGAAGTCTTATTTCGAAAAAACCAAAAAAAAAGGCAGCCGCATCATACGAACTCCGCACAACGGAATCTGCATCGACATTCTCAGAAGCAACACCAGTATTCCTAACGACCTCCTCGACATGCACGACTCCAACAATCAAGTTAGAATCTTCAAGCCAAATAACAAAGTCAACATCTGCAATGCGAACAAGAAAATCGGCATCCAAAAAAGTAATCTTACCCGCACAAAGTGATACATTTGAAAGAATCCGCCAAAATCGTGAAAAAATTTTCGTCGACAAGAGTCACTATTTGGAACACTTTTTGAGCAGTAGGCAACGATTCTATTTCCTCTTCCGTCCTCGACGTTTCGGCAAGTCGCTGTTTGCACAAATGGTTGCATCTTTCTTTGGAGGTCGAAAGCAACTCTTCGAAGGTTTGGCTATTTATAAGCGCGGAAATGGAGCTAAGGAGGGCAAATGGATCGACCATCCAGTGATATATCTCGACTTCAGCACAATTCTAATATTTAGCACAGTCGAACAGTTCCGTGAACGATATCAACAGGACATTTCAGATACTCTAGATCTCTATGGTGTACCTCCTAAAGAACCATTCGATCTTTGCAACAGGATTAAACATCTGATGAGAAAATGTCAAAATCAATCCGTGGTGATTGTCATCGATGAATATGATGCGCCGGTTCGAACCGCATTGGCTAAAAGCAAACCAGCCTTAGCAAAGGAAGTCTTGGATGAGATGAAGAAATTGCTTACAGAAATCAAAGGTTGTAATGATTACCTGCGATTTGTGTACGTGACTGGAGTGGCGAAACTTGCTTTGGTGGGGATTGCAAGCGGTGCAAATAACTTTGAAGATATCAGCTACGATGAAAGATTCGCCGGTGCCATGGGATTTCTCCCAATCGAACTCAAAAAATTTGAATCGTACTTTGATAGCTTGCTGAAGAAGAAAAACGACAATTTCACAGTATTAAGTCAAGAAATTATGGATTGGTATAACGGATATACCTTTTCCACAAGATTAACCCCGAAAGTAATGAATCCGATTAGTGTTATTCAATGCTTCAGGAATCAAGAAGCCCAAAACTATTGGACGCAAACTGGTGTTATGAATACTTTGATTAATCGTTTCAAAGTGCATAATCTTCCATGGGATTATTACGGTAACTATCGGATAAAACCCGATGAGTTGTTTGCTCCACTCGACATCATAAGCGATGTCATTCCCCTTCCCATAGAATTATTTACCTATGGGTACCTCACATTGAAGAAGTACGACAAAAATACCGGTGAATTTTTGTTAGATTATCCTAACAAAGAAATTCGAGATGCAATACAATGTGAGTTGAGAAGCAAAGCTGATCGTCACGACCATCCTAATTTAGTACGACAATATCCTATCAATGAAGCTTTCAGGCTACGAGATGCTTTTGTAAAGGCGGATATTACCAGCGTTGTAGATATCATAAATGACAACTTCAATAACGTAAAAGCCATGGACCAAGAAGACATCCTAACGACATTTTTGATATTTTATTTCGAATTGAACCACGTTTCATGCAACGGAACCATCCAGATGTATAAGGGAAAACGAAACGAAGGAGATATTGACCTCCAAACTACCTCGTTCCGGCCAAATTTTATAATAGAAATAAAACTGACTGTAAATGGCACTTACAAAATTGTAGAGAAATTCATTCAATACTCAAAACTTGCCTCTTTTCGGACCGCATTCGGGAATCAAGACACGGTAAACCTACTCGGGTTCAACTTTGATCATGACAAATCTAAACCGTGCCGAATATTGGATTGGGTGATGATTCCTTATGTATACAATCCCAATGGTAATTCATTGCGTTTGAATGAAACACAGTCGTCTATACCAGAACTGAAGGAGACGTATTTATCATCAGATTAATACTAGTACTTATGATAATTATTTTGCACCCTTGGAGATTCTTTTTTATTTTTGAAAATTTTTTTAAAAATAAAATGAAGGATATTTTGGAATTACTTTCAATTTGTTTTCGTTCGTTACCTACTTTTATTGCGACCGGGTCTTTATTATCGAAGGTTATCTGGTAAATGGTACACAAGGATAAGACCATGAATACCATGATGTGATTGATATGAAAACATTTTGACGAAAATTTCAGACCAAAGCACAATATTATTTTGGAGCTGGGCCTCGAAAAGTGTTTCTGAGTCTCAGTTTTTTGGATTCTTACAAAATGATTTGTTGGGTCAAAAACAAATTTAAAGAACACTTTGGTCAAAGGGTTTATCAGGATCTATTTTATGGGGAAATTTTTGATGTACCTACTTAAGAAGAAGTTTTCAGAAAATTTTTTGGATTGGAACCTCTTTAAAATTTTTTTTAAAAAAGTTTAGAATGAAATAAGATTTTTCAATTTTTTAGGATAAAAATTCTAATCGTTTGGAATAAAATTTTCATGTTCCTATTTTTTTTTTAATAAATAATTTTTCCACATTTTTCAATATTTTTTTTTGTAAATGAAAAAAATTATCTCTAAAATTTTTCTAGAAAATTTGAAACATTAATAAGTACGTACGTGGTCGATCGTAGAGCAAAAATAAAGAGAACTCGGGTAATAAAAAATTACTTAACCGATTTTTGGGCATGAGATGATTGAGGTTCTACTTTATAGTGTATTTATGTGAAATTTCCCATGTAAAAAGCTCCGCGAAAAATCCGGTTCTTTTTACATGGCAAAAATAAATGTTTTCCAAAAATGCGAATAATTGAAAAATTCACAATTTTTCAATCATCACCTCTCAGAATTGACCCGAATATGTGAAAAAAATTTTGGACAATTTTTTCAACGAAATTGAATAATGTGCAATTTCCCATTTAAAAAGCTGCTCGAAAAATTTTACATGGTAAAAATTAATTGTTTCCAAAAATGCGAATCATTGGAAAATTCAAAAAAAAAATATCATAACCTCTCAGAGTGAACCCGAATGATGAGAAAATTTTTTTTTGGAAATTTTTCTAAAAAATTGAATTTTGGGAAAATGTGAAATTGCCCATTGCCAAATGAACTTTTTTCGAAAATAAAATAATTGAAAAATCATGAATTTTTTCGTCATAAACCTCTCAGAATGGACCCGAATAATAAGAAAAAAAAATTTGAGCGATTTTCTCAGAGAAATTAAATATGTGAAATTTCCTATGCAAAAAGGTCCGAGAAAAGCCCCGCTCTTTTAACATGGCAAAAATGATTTTTTTCCGAAAACGCGAATAATTGAAAAATTTATAATTTTTTATAATTTTTTGGTCATAACCGTCAGAATGGACTCGAATAATTGGAAAACATTTATTTTTTGGCAATTTTTCTTATACTTAAAATTGAATTTTGGGAAAATGTAAATTGCCCATTGCAAAAATTGATTTTTTTTTTCAAAAATAGGAATAATTGAAGAATCATGAATTTGTTCGTCCTAACCTCTCAGAAGTCAGAATAGACCCAAATGATGAGAAAAAAAATGTTGAGAAATTTTTTCAAAGGAATTAAATTTAAGGAAAATTTGAAATATCAGTTTTTTTCAAAAATGCGAATAATGGAAAAATTCTAGAATTTTTCCATCATATCCTCTCAGAAGTGATCCGAATAGTGAGAAAAAAATTTGGAGCAATTTTTTCAAAGAAATTGAATTTAAAGAAAATTTGAAATTCACCATGTAAGTTACATGGCGATATGATTTTTTTTCCAATAATGAGAATAATATTGAAAATTTAAAAAAATTTCATCACAACCTCTCAGAAGTTGTCCGAATAGTGAAAAAAAAATTTCGAGCAATTTTTTCAATGAATTCAATTTAAGGAACATTTGAAATTCACAATGTAAAAATGATTTTTCACCAAAAATGCGAATAATTGAAAAATTCAAAATTTTTTCATCATGACCTCTCAGAATGAATTCGAATAATGGGGAAAAACATTTTTTGGACAATTTTTTCAAAGAAATTGACTTTGTGAAATTTTCCATGTGAAAGCACCGCAAAATTTTTATGCATGGCAAAAAATGAATTTTTTCCAAAAATGCAAATTATTGAAAAATTTAGAATTTTTCAGTCAGAACCTCTCAAAATTGACGCGAATAATGAGAAAATAATTTTTTCGAGCAATTTCTTGGAGATAATGGCTCGAAAAAGTTATTTTCTCGTTATATTTGGGTTAATTTTGAGAGGTTCTGAGTGAAGAATTATGAATTTTTCAAAAATAAGAAGAATTGAGAAATTCAATTCAAGGAAAATGTGAAAGTCCCCAATCCCCATGTTATCAGCACCACTGGTGCTTATTATACGATCAATTATTTATTTCCAGCTGAGCTAATTTTACAACTTTTTTTTAATTTGGGCGGATTTTGCATTTTTTAAACCTTACAACTGTAGGGTTTCTCGAGCATTAATTTCTAGAAAATTTTCATTATTTTGCAATCATATTTTGGGTAGCCTTTTTCATTAGTTAAATGGAATTTGACAATTTTTCTGAAATTGCTGAAATTGAAAATTTTCGCAAAATTGATGATATCAAAATTTTTTTTAAATTCGTCACTGGAGAATTTTGCATTTATTTTTGGGGTAACTTTTTTCATTAGTTAAATGGAATTGGCAATTTTCCTAAATGTACTAAAATTAATTTTTTTTATATTAATGATTTTAAAAATCTTGAAAAATTCGTCAAAGGAGGATTTTGCATTGATTTTTAGGGTAGCTTTTTATTTTATTGCTGAAATGTCATTTTGCAATTTTTCTGAAATTAAAAATGTTCACAAAGTTGATGATTTAAAAAAAAAATGTTGAAAAATTCGTCAGAAGAGGAGTTTGCATTGATTTTTTGGGTGTACCTTTTTTTTCATCACCTAGTTGAAAAAAAAAGATGAGAAAGAAAAAAGAAAGTGATTTTACAATTTTTTTCAAATTCTTGCAGATGTGGAATTTTTTCGTTTGTTTCATCCCCACTACTGGCGGGTTTCTCGAGTGAACATTTCTAGAAAAAATCATCAATTTTTGAAATGAGAATTTTTTTGGTGGAAAAATATTATCTATCTGATTTTTGTCCAGATCGAGTTATTTTCACAATTTTTTTTAATTCTGGCGAATATTGAATTTTTTTCAACCCTACAACTGAAGGGTTTCTCAATTAATAATTTCTAGAAAAATTTCATTGGAAAAAATTTTTGCGATAGTTTCATTTTAATTTTTTAGAAGAGAGAAAAATAAATCAATTTTTTCGTGATTTTGAACCTTTGTAAAAAAAATTGGAATATTGTTTCATTTTGATTTTTTTTTTAAAGTGAAAAATATTTTTTTTAGGAATAAAAAACTCCTAATTTTTTGGAATTAAACTTTCGACATTGGTTTCTGGAACTGAAATTTTTTTTCAAATTTTCTCAAATAAGTAAATAATTTTTTTTCTTTAAATTAATTTTTTTCCAATTCTTTCAACATCGCAACAATTTTTTGAATAGGAAAATTAGCTATTTTTCTCATTTTTTTTTGGAATTAGCAAGCTTTACTGAACTTATTTCAAGACTTGAGGTTAGACTTTTAGAGACTCCAATCAAAAAAACCAATAAGTGTGCTTACGCTTACTTAAAAAGTAAACGAATATTGTGGAATGATTTGAAATTGAAAAAAACCTTCCGCTCACTCAAAATACAATTTCATTTTTTTATTATTTTGACTAAGCTGAGGTTTAATTTTTTTTTAATGCTTATTTGAGGCAGTAATTTTTCATCCAGAGGAAGAGAGGCAGGCGTTCCAGTGTATATAGGATACCCTTGCATTCCTACATTTTGGCAACACGTAGTAAAAAGTAAAATTTAATAGTCGGGACCCATACGTTGGAGATGAATTGCAACAATTTACCTACCCAGTCTTATGGGGTATTTTGCAGTCATTAAAGCACTTCTTGACGGAGTACACGTTGGTTGGGTGTAATGGCGATTTAGTATCATTCCATTGTACGCTAAAGCGTCTATGTTTGGCGTAGGTATTTCATTCGATCCGTGAAATTCTACATCGTTCCATCCCTGCGAGATTTCGTACAATTTAGACACACGATACACACTTATGCATAGTACTTATTTATATTTTAAAATATCTACCTATATACTTACCAAGTCGACGACAATTAATAATATAATATTCAGTTTATTCGATTTCGCACTGGCACCATTAAACAGGAAGATACACAAAAAAATTTCTAATAATTTCATATTTTGATATTTTATGGTATTTTCGACCGAAAAATGAACGTGGAAAATTACAATACGTTACTTGGTCTTTTCTAACAACAAAGTGATTCATTTTGCTCGAACACACAATTGAACGCGAGAAAAAGGTTATCACTTCGAATGTTTTTATCGAGTTTTAATCACGTATAACGAATGTCTATGTACTCGTAACAAAGACTAAAATTTTAATTACGAGTACGAAGTCGTTGTTTCTTATTTCGCAAATTTAATTGATCGACCAGAACGTACTAAATGCAAATAAGCCAGGAAATTCTTTTTACCCACGTATTTTGTGGAAAAAAGAAGAGTTCATCTCGTTTGACCCTTCCCGCCCTTTGTACCACGCTAATCTGTCAATTTGCTTAGTAACGTAATAATGCTAAATGCAGATGAATTCAGTAATATTACGTCATCTTACTGCACAATGGACTTGGAATAATTTTCTACAAAAATGAAAGCGATGTGATTTGAATGAAGGGGAGGGGCCCAATTGAAAAACGTTTGAAACAAAAGTTGTAGATTGAGATCTGGAGAATAATTTTAGTCATCATAAAAATTTCGATTGGGCCCCTCCCTCTCGTCTAATTTCGTATAATACTACGTAAATACTTATACTATTCGAAACTGGAGGAGAGGGAGAGAGTCAATTGAAAAAATTTTCAAACAAAAGTTGTAGAATGAGATCTTAATAAGAAATCATTTTGGTCATTGGTCATTTCAAAAATTTCGATTGAACCCCTCTCTCGTCCAATTTTTATTTTTCACAGTCACAATACTACATAAATACTTATTATTCGAAATTGGAAGGGTGTGACTGGTGTGAGGGATGCAATCAAATTTTTTTAATGGTCAAAATTATTCTCAAATTAGGTAATTATTAATCTGCAACTTTTGTTTGAATAAATTTTGAATTGATCCTCTCCTTCTCTTTCAATTTCGAATAATATAAGTATTTACTGTAGTACAAAATTAGACCAGAAAGGGGTCCAATCAGAATTTTTATAATGACCAAAATTATTCTTCAAATCTCAGTCCACAACTTTTGTTTGAAACATTTTTCAATTGATCCCCTCCCTTTCCTTCAAATCACATCACTTTAACTTTTGTAGAAAATTATTCCAAGACCTTCATGTAGTAAGATGACGTCATCATGACAACATTTCTCATCACATGAAAAAATATCATGATAATAAGTAATAACCAATGAGCTGCTCTTGGCTGGTTGATTTCGTGAAAAAATTCCGGAATGACTTTATCTTCCGGGAGATTTTTAACAAAAAAATTTTATCTGGGAATTTTTTCTTCAAAAACAATTTTTGCAGGATGATTTTTTCGGAGATTTTTTTCCTTGGATATTTTTTTTCTATGTACAATATTTTCAAGACCTAAATTTTTTCAGCAACTTTTTGGAAAAATCGTTTTTCTGAAAAAATCTTTTACTTTGATTTTTTTTTTTTAAGAGCATAAAGTTTATCATTAAAAAATTTTTCCATTCAGATAAATTTTTTAGAATGCGTTTCTTTGGAATTTTTCCTGTATGTTCTTTGTAGAAGTTTACCAATGCCCAAATTCGTCAAGAAATTTTTTTCCAGCTTGTTCTTATTTTTTTATTTTTTGCAAAAAAAATTTTAACAAAATAGATTTTTTCAGGGATTATTTTTCAAGAGTATTTTTTGTCGTGAAGGATTTCTATAGAGAATTTTTTTTTCAAAGCAAAACATGTGTTTAAAAAGTTTTTTAAAAAAATTTATGAACATGCATATGTTTACTTACCTAGTACCTACGTATTGGATAATTTTTTGAAGATTTTTTCCATGTAGGTAAGCTTTGTTCTCTGTAGAATTTTTAAAATATCCAAATTTGTTCGAGAAAAATTTAATGAAATTTACATTCATAACTACCTAAGTAGTTTTTTTTTCAACTCTTGCTCGAAATTAATTTTTTCAAATTTGATTCAATAGTTATTTTATCTTATTTTGATGGAAATCATACAAAGTCACTTTGTTGTCCTTTTTCATTTTTTTTTTTTTTTTTTTTTGAAAAAGAAAAGAAAAATTGGTTATCCGACTTTTCACGACATGACATCTGATTTTCCTTCGTTCCAATTAACTAGATGAATGGGGTTCTACTGTAGTTCAAAATTATGAGGAACTTTGAATTTCAACTCGAAAACCAATTCTCCAATAGGAAATTAACAAGGGTCCCGCAGAAGTTTTCTGTCAGAACAAGTAACTACCTATGAAAAAGGTTTATTTTACTGCTACGATTCAATGGATTACGTGACTATAATCAAATACCATTTTCAGGCCAGAGATATCATCAATTCAAATTTCCGCCTCACATTTTTCGTAATGATGAAACTTCCTGAAGTTATTACTAAGATCAGATAATAATTCTGTGAATTAAAAAAAAAAACTCATTTCACAGGAATTCGACGAACTGAACATTTGATGAAATTTTGATTAATATTTGTGATTAGAAAAATATCTTTACATACTTATACTCGAATGGCTCGTCAGCCTGCGATTTTTTTTTAATTAGAAAGAATATTTTTCATTTCTGGTCGATCAATCGATTGATCAGTCATTTCTATGCAAATTCTAATAATCGAATTGGAAAAGTACCTCGTGAATTTACCTAAGATTAATACCTAGAATATCAGATAATTTGATGAATTGATAACTTCAATGGGCATCTAATTTGCGACAGCTTCTTTGGTATTTATTTCATGAACTTTTCATTTCGAGTTTGCATTAGACGCGTTACTGTTATCATTGAGCATCGAGTGCTGCTGTTAATTCGGTCGAAAATATTTTGAGCACTTTTGAAGTTTTTGTATTACTGTATAAAACGCGATGTTGATCTCAAAAAACAGACTTTGTGTACTGATATTGTTCTGTGCGACAGTTTCGTGTGTGCTTGATGACGCGATGGGATTGAATCCTCGAAAGATCCGAAAATCGTGTACACTAAGAAGTCTTATTTCGAAAAAACCAAAAAAAAAGGCAGCCGCATCATACGAACTCCGCACAACGGAATCTGCATCGACATTCTCAGAAGCAACACCAGTATTCCTAACGACCTCCTCGACATGCACGACTCCAACAATCAAGTTAGAATCTTCAAGCCAAATAACAAAGTCAACATCTGCAATGCGAACAAGAAAATCGGCATCCAAAAAAGTAATCTTACCCGCACAAAGTGATACATTTGAAAGAATCCGCCAAAATCGTGAAAAAATTTTCGTCGACAAGAGTCACTATTTGGAACACTTTTTGAGCAGTAGGCAACGATTCTATTTCCTCTTCCGTCCTCGACGTTTCGGCAAGTCGCTGTTTGCACAAATGGTTGCATCTTTCTTTGGAGGTCGAAAGCAACTCTTCGAAGGTTTGGCTATTTATACGCGCGGAAATGGAGCTAAGGAGGGCAAATGGATCGACCATCCAGTGATATATCTCGACTTCAGCACAATTCTAACATTTGACACAGCCCAACAGTTCCGTGAACTATTTCAAAATCGCATTTCACATACTCTAAATGGCTATGGTGTACCTCCTAAAGAACCATTCAATCTTTGCAACAGGATTAAACATCTGATGAGAAAATGTCAAAATCAATCCGTGGTGATTGTCATCGATGAATATGATGCGCCGGTTCGAACCGCATTGGAGGATAGCAAACCAGCCTTAGCAAAGGAAGTCTTGAATGAGATGAAGAAATTGCTTACAGAAATCAAAGGTTGTAATGATTACCTGCGATTTGTGTACGTGACTGGAGTGGCGAAACTTGCTTTGGTGGGGATTGCAAGCGGTGCAAATAACTTTGAAGATATCAGCTACGATGAAAGATTCGCCGGTGCCATGGGATTTCTCCCAATCGAACTCAAAAAATTTGAATCGTACTTTGATAGCTTGCTGAAGAAGAAAAACGACAATTTCACAGTATTAAGTCAAGAAATTATGGATTGGTATAACGGATATACCTTTTCCACAAGATTAACCCCGAAAGTAATGAATCCGATTAGTGTTATTCAATGCTTCAGGAATCAAGAAGCTCAAAACTATTGGACGAAAACAGGTGTGATGGATACCTTGATTAATCGTTTCAAAGTGGAGAATCTTCCATGGGATTATTACGGTAACTATCGGATAAAACCCGATGAGTTGTTTGCTCCATTCGACATCATAAGGGATGTCATTCCCCTTCCCATAGAATTATTTACCTATGGGTACCTCACATTGAAGAAGTACGACAAAAATACCGGTGAATTTTTGTTAGATTATCCTAACAAAGAAATTCGAGATGCAATACAATGTGAGTTGAGAAGCAACGCTGATCGTCACGACCATCCTAATTTAGAACGAAAATATCCTATCAATGAAGATTTCAGCCTACGAGATGCTTTTGTAAAGGCGGATATTACCAGCGTTGTAGATATCATAAATGACAACTTCTATTACAAAAAAGCCATGGACCAAAACATTACTGAAGACAGCCTAACGACATTTTTGATATTTTATTTCGAATTGAACCACGTTTCATGCAACGGAACCATCCAGATGTATAAGGGAAAACGAAACGAAGGAGATATTGACCTCCAAACTACCTCGTTCCGGCCAAATTTTATAATAGAAATAAAACGGACTGTAAATGGCACTTACAAAATTGTAGAGAAGTTCATTCAATACTCAAAACTTTCCTCTTTTCGGACCGCATTCGGGAATCAAGACACGGTAAACCTACTCGGGTTCAACTTTGATCATGACAAATCTAAACCGTACCGAATATTGGATTGGGTGATGATTCCTTATGTATACAATCCCAATGGTAATTCATTGCGTTTGAATGAAACACAGTCGTCTATACCAGAACTGAAGGAGAAGTATTTATCATCAGATTAATACTAGTACTTATGATAATAAAAGTTTAGAATGAAATAAGATTTTTCAATTTTTTAGAATAAAAATTCTAATTGTTTGGAATAAAATTTTCATGTTCCTATTTTTTTTTAATAAATAATTTTTCCACATTTTTCAATTTTTTTTTTGTAAATGAAAAAAATAATCTCTAAAATTTTTCTAGAAAATTTGAAACATTAATAAGTACGTACGTGGTCGATCGTAGAGCAAAAATAAAGAGAAATCGGATAATAAAAAATTACTTAACCGATTTTTGGGCATGAGATGATTGAGGTTCTACTTTATAGTGTATTTATGTGAAATTTCCCATGTAAAAAGCTCCGCGAAAAATCCGGTTCTTTTTACATGGCAAAAATAAATGTTTTCCAAAAATGCGAATAATTGAAATCACCTCTCAGAATTTACCCGAATATGTGAAAAAAATTTTGGACAATTTTTTCAACGAAATTGAATAATGTGCAATTTCCCATTTAAAAAGCTGGTCGAAAAATTTTACATGGTAAAAATTAATTTTTTCCAAAAATGCGAATCATTGGAAAATTCAAAAAAAAATTATCATAACCTCTCAGAGTGAACCCGAATGATGAGAAATTTTTTTTTTGGAAATTTTTCTAAAAAATTGAATTTTGGGAAAATGTGAAATTGCCCATTGCCAAATGAACTTTTTTCGAAAATAAAATAATTGTAAAATCATGAATCTTTTCGTCATAAACCTCTCAGAATGGACCCGAATAAGAAAAAAATTTTTGAGCGATTTTCTCAGAGAAATTAAATATGTGAAATTTCCTATGCAAAAAGGTCCGAGAAAAGCCCCGCTCTTTTAACATGGCAAAAATGATTTTTTTCCGAAAACGCGAATAATTGAAAAATTTATAATTTTTTATAATTTTTTGGTCATAACCGTCAGAATGGACTCGAATAATCGGAAAACATTTATTTTTTGGCAATTTTTCTTATACTTAAAATTGAATTTTGGGAAAATGTGAAATTGCCCAATTGCCAAATGAACTTTTTTCGAAAATAAAATAATTGTAAAATCATGAATCTTTTCGTCATAAACCTCTCAGAATGGACCCGAATAAGAAAAAAATTTTTGAGCGATTTTCTCAGAGAAATTAAATATGTGAAATTTCCTATGCAAAAAGGTCCGAGAAAAGCCCCGCTCTTTTAACATGGCAAAAATGATTTTTTTCCGAAAACGCGAATAATTGAAAAATTTATAATTTTTTATAATTTTTTGGTCATAACCGTCAGAATGGACTCGAATAATCGGAAAACATTTATTTTTTGGCAATTTTTCTTATACTTAAAATTGAATTTTGGGAAAATGTGAATTGCCCATTGCAAAAATTGATTTTTTTTTCAAAAATAGGAATAATTGAAGAATCATGAATTTGTTCGTCCTAACCTCTCAGAAGTCAGAATTGACCCAAATGATGAGAAAAAAAATGTTGAGAAATTTTTTCAAAGGAATTAAATTTAAGGAAAATTTGAAATATCAGTTTTTTTCAAAAATGCGAATAATGGAAAAATTCTAGAATTTTTCCATCATATCCTCTCAGAAGTGATCCGAATAGTGAGAAAAAAATTTGGAGCAATTTTTTCAAAGAAATTGAATTTAAAGAAAATTTGAAATTCACCATGTAAGTTACATGGCGATATGATTTTTTTTCCAATAATGAGAATAATATTGAAAATTTAAAAAAATTTCATCAAAACCTCTCAGAAGTTGTCCGAATAGTGAAAAAAAAATTTCGAGCAATTTTTTCAATGAATTCAATTTAAGCAAAATTTGAAATTCACAATGTAAAAAGGTCCGTTAAAAAAACGGACCTTTTCACATGGCAAAAATGATTTTTCATCAAAAATGCGAATAATTGAAAAATTCAAAATTTTTTCATCATGACCTCTCAGAATGAATTCGAATAATGGGGAAAAACATTTTTTGGACAATTTTTTCAAAGAAATTGACTTTGTGAAATTTTCCATGTGAAAGCACCGCGAAATCTTTATGCGTGGCAAAAAATGAATTTTTTCCAAAAATGCAAATTATTGAAAAATTTAGAATTTTTCAGTCAGAACCTCTCAAAATTGATCCGAATAATGAGAAAATATTTTGTTCGAGCAATTTTCTCCAAGAAATTCAATTTAAGGAAGATGTGAAAATCCCCATGTTATGAGCACCACTGGTGCTTATTACAATATTGTGAAATGAATTTTTTTCAAAAATGAGAATTATTGAAAAGTTAAAAAAAAAAAAATTTAGAACCTCTGAGAATGGACCCAAACAATGAGGATTTAATTTTTTCGAGCAATTTATTTCAAAAAATACAGTTTAAGGAAAATGTGAAATTCATCTTGTCAAGTGATTTTTTTTAGAAATGAGAATTATTTAAAAATTCAAATTTTTTTCGTCTGAACTTCTCAGAATGGACCAGAATGACTTGAACATAATTTTTTCGAGCAAATTCTTCCTCAAAATTCAATTTAAGGAAAATCTGAAATTCACCTTCTCAAATGAATTTTTTGTCAAAAATAGGAGAAATCGAAAAATTTAAAATTTTTTCATCAAAACGACTAAGGATGGACTTGAATGAGGAGGAAAAAATGTTTTGATAAATTTTTTTTAGAAACTCAATTTAAGGACGATTTGAAATTTGTCAAGTCACATATATGGCGAAAATAAATTTTTTTCAAAAATGGGGAAAATTGAAAAATTCAAAATTTTTCAGTCAGAACTTCTCAGAATTGACCCGAATAATGAGAAAAAAATTTATTTGAGCAAGTTTTTCAAAGAAATTGAATTTATAGAAAATTTGAAACTCACCATGTTAAAAGGTCCGTTAAAAAACCGGACCTTTTTACATGGCAAAAATAATTTTTTACCAAAAATGCGAATAATTTAAAAATTTAAAAATTTTTCATCATAACCTCTCAGAATATGGCCCCGAATAATGAGAAAAAAATTTTTTGGACAATTTTTTATTTTTTTGGTGAAAAAAATTACAACATTTTCACCCCCTCCCTCGTCACCTCAATGTGAGCACCACTTGAGGAAATAATGATTCGTCGGCTATGACTCCTCAAAGCCATGAACCCATTTTTTTTTTTTTTTTTTTTTTTTTTGAAATTATTGAAATTAATGAAATTATGACACTTTTTTTCTACCAAATAATATCAATTTTTAAAATTTAGGATGATAAATTTGAAAATTTTCCACATTTTCAAGTTTTTAACCATGGTAATTTTAGTCGAAAAATCAGAGTTCTGTAAATGTTAATGGTTTATTATTAAAAAAATTATAAAAATTAAAAATTGCGTTAGCTATTATTGAAACTTGGAAAAAATCAACCACATTTTAGAAATTGTAATATTTGTGAGAAGTTTTTAAGCTTTTAAAATAGGTAATTGATCTTTTTAATTAGAAGGAAAAAAGTATACTTATGACAGAAGACGATCAATAGAGACTCCCACAATGTTTATATGAATACCCAATTTGATTATTCCTGTTACGAATTTCGCGAATACGTTAGGTTAAATAAAATTCAGAGGTCGTTTTGACGTGTATATTTCAAAGATATACGAAGAAGTGACGACGACGAAAAACAATTCGCGTCGTTTTAGACGGTATAATTTGTAAGGTTTCTGATACGAAAGGTGGCCACAAATATTCAGCGTTTAACGGCCGAATATTCGCAACATACCCCCCTCGGATCAGAAACCCTACGACAGGTTATAAATTCGCGTACGAGTATACAAAAATCAGAAAAACGTCGCGGATATCGAAAATTAACTAAACAACACGTACGAAGAAATAAAAATAAAAATAACGCTAACAAAAAATAATAATTTATCAACTCGTACGGTAAAAGGAACGAATAAACGAATTATTAATTAAAGCGGATCAAAATAATTGAGATTTGATCACGAGAATTAATAAAATAATTGAATCGACGATTTAAATGGTTCGAGTTAATCGGTGCTCGAAACCTTTTTTTATTATTACGAAAAAAAACGGTTTTTCAAATTAAAATCGCGAATGATATTATAATCAACATCAACGTACGTCAACGGATGAGAAGCGAAGACTTTATTCAAATAACGATTGAAAAATACCGAAGACAAATCGAATTGACGAAGTTCCCAGTCAAAGGACATGGATAAAACTTCAATAACACGAGTAACACTTACACCGGCAATCGACACCAAAATTTCTCCGGTATTGTACAAACTTCGATCTCCTCGTAGCACTACACTTTTGGACCCATTCAACATTAAAATTTCACTCGTATCAATATTCTTTCTAGCGTAGGCATTCAAAAAATAACCATCGTAATTTTCATACAAACTGCCTTTCACAGGTAACTTAACATCTGACAAACGCTCGTCGAAAAATCGCTCATCTCATCGATCCACCTCTTCACATCTCTAATCGCATCGCTCATACTCGAATTATCTACAATCGTACCTAGTTTTAAATCATTCGTAGCTATTAAGTCACTCATACTTTTCTTAGGATCTCTCGTACCTAATTCCAGATTACTCTTACTACCTAACGCGCTCGTATTTCTTATCTCGCTCGTATATGTCGCATTCTTTTCTTCGTTCTCGCTGAAATCTAAGTCGCTCGTACCGGATGAAACATAGGCCGTACTGCTTAGTAAGGCTTCGTTATTTATCGTGTGCACAACGGCCTGTTTCGTCGCATCTTCGACGGGTGATATCTGATATCGCTCGTCGCTGAAAGCTTCGGTTTTCGGTCCTAGTTCATTTACTTGAACTAGGTCCAAAGGCTCGTCGTTTTCGTTTTTATACGAATGAGACGGTTGATTCGTACAACGCGTACTACATTCGTTCGTTTCGAGATTTACGTTTATTATCGGAGGATCGAGTTTGTTAATCGCGTGATCGAAATTACGATTCGAAACTAAATTAAATTTCACCATAAAAATACCATTTTCGAGTACACTAACGTTCGCTATTTCTTCTCGTGTATCACGAGTAATTAATTCGATTTTATCGCTTATTATTAAATCACATCCTTTATTTCGAAGGGTATTTACCGAAAGAAGGTTTTCAGCTAAATCGGGAACGAAAGAAACGTTCGTAAGCTTGAACACAACGCCTAAATTATTTTTAATAAGTATTTCTCCGATGCCTTTACTCTTTAAAATAACGTCTCGCTTCGCTACGAATACGTCTCTGTCACTCGTGGTAGTAAGCTCGAGACTTTCAAATAACGACGCGTCGTTGACCATATGGTGCGACGCGCCGCTATCGAGAATGAATTCGACGGTATTGTCGTTGGGCCTACTACACGGCGTAGCAGAGACGAGTGCGCGAGAGTACGTATTACAAATATCGGACGTAAAATTAACGACGGAAGATGCGGGTCGTGATCTATCGTTAGAGACGAGTGCTCGCGAGTACGTATTACTGTTATCGGACGAGAAATTAGCCGAAGAAGGTGCTGGCCGCGGTCGATCGTTCGCGTTAACGTTACTGGTACTACGATTAGTATCGGATCGTTGTTTATTTGCTTCGTCTCCGTAGCGGGGGCAGTTCCGGCCGATGTGGCCCTGCACTCCGCAACGATAGCAATCAAAGTCGGTACGGTTCGAATTTGAATTCGAATTACGCGAATTATTGTTCGAATTATTACGAGTATTATCGTTACGATTTTTAGACCGACAGTTACGTAATGTGTGGCCTTTTTTCTTGCAATAAGTGCAATAATTTTCTTTATCGTGATCGCTCGAATTTGATTTTTCAGCCGCTACGTGTACGACTGATTTATTCGCGATGGGCGCTGACGCGTCGCCTTTAGCTTTAAGATCATCGTCGCCGCAAAGCAGGCTAACGATGATCTTCGGATCTGCTTGCGTTACATGTAAGAGCGCCTCAGCAGACTTTCTGGTGTGCATGTACCTCTCGTTAGCTTTTAAGCCCGCGAGAAGGTACGAGAACTCCTCGGCCTTATTGACGACGACCCTACATGCAACGAGCTTATTTATTAATCCGGTCGCGTGGTCGCAGTATTCGCGTGCTGTTTTAAAATTCTCGATATCCAACATCGAAAGTTGGGTACGAATCGATATAATTAGCGCTTCGTCAACACGAATGTAACGCGCGTCTAATTCTTTTAATAATAAAAACGGATCTTTACGTTCGCGGATAAGTCGGAAAATAGCGTTATCTAAATGATTTACCAATAATTCGTATACTTTTGCCATTTTTTTCTTGTCTCTGGCAGGTCGTTGAGCAAGCGGAATCGTTTCGTCTACCTCTATCGCGTCGTCGAGGTCTTTCGAGGAGATCAACACCTCCATTCTACGTCGCCACGTCTCATAATCGGTACCTCGAAAGATGAGATGCTGGGGAGTCGTCGTGTTCGTATTATCGGACATATCGGAACCGGAAGAATCGTCGTCGGTATCGTGATCGTCGTCGTGGTTCGTCGAAGCGTCTACAAAATCGGCTTCGGAATCGTTCGTCGTATCGTGCGGACCGGACTCGGAAATAATGGGTTCGGAATTCGGTACAGGTTCTATGATCGGCACAGAAATACCTGTTTCGTTCGTCGGTTGTTGACCGGATTCGGGCGTCGAAGCGTCGGATTTTTCGGGCGTAAAGTGCAACGCTCGACGTCGCAACTTTCGCTTTTTCGATTTCGAAAGCGATTCGGTGTCGGTATTACCGACGTTACCGACTTTTGAGACTCCGCTGACAGGAGTACTTATCGCGAATTTTTTTTGACTACGAGTCAACATTAACGACTCGTTTCATATTTTTTGAGTAAAAAATATTACGTACCGAACGACATAAATCGTTGACTCGAAAATAAATCGTGGAACCGAAAACGAAATAAAAATCAATAGCGTGCATCGAAAACTACGCATCTGATACCATGTTAGGAATTTCGCGAATACGTTAGGTTAAATAAAATTCAGAGGTCGTTTTGACGTGTATATTTCAAAGATATACGAAGAAGTGACGACGACGAAAAACAATTCGCGTCGTTTTAGACGGTATAATTTGTAAGGTTTCTGATACGAAAGGTGGCCACAAATATTCAGCGTTTAACGGCCGAATATTCGCAACAATTCCTAAAATAGACGATACTCCTACAAAATTGTCAAATTCTAGGATAATACGTAAGAAAAATATTTTTAAAAATTCAGTAGGTTCTACACCTGCTCAGCCAGTTTTTGCTGCTCTGCTCTTTTCTGCTCCAAGAACGAGTGGTTTTGTACTTGGATATTACTAGAAACGCACGAGACGATTATTAGAGAAATACAAATGAGAAAAATCGAGTTTAGAAAAATTACGAATATATTTTATGTAGGTAAGAATGGAAACCTCGAACACGAGTACACGACATTGACAAAAAATGAAACTAATCCGCTGGTAAAAAGTGCAATAATATTTGGAGTTCGAATGAAACCAAACGAACGATCACTCTTGACAGTTTCGATCTCGACAGTCTCAACCCAAGGGGTCCAATAATTATCGAATTTTTGCGGATCGCAGGCTGGATCGGAGATTTGCGGTTGTTGAGGTACTATCTGCTTGCGATATTCGTTCATTTTATTTTCGAACATGGTACGTAGTATGGGTTCATTTTCCGATAGATCGGTGAACTCGCAAGGATCGTTTTTAATATTGAATAAACAACCTGGAAATGAGAATTATTTTGCTTGAGTTAGTTGGGTTCATTGTATAGGTAACGACCCGAAATTCATTGAGAATTTGCGAACCTTTTTGGAAGCATTGAAGATTGGGAGAATACGGGGTATTCCCGGCGACTTGTATGCGCATCCAGCATTTATCATCGATGGTCGATAGCGATCGCAAAGTTGCAAATTGTTTGGCGAGGTCTGACGTATTATTTTTAGAGAATTTTGACAGTATGATATGCGTCTGACTTTGCAATACTCGATCCATTTTGTAAGAATAGCGAGCGGGGTTTCTTCCAGCAGATCCGTCATATGCCATTGGAGTACTAGTGTTCACTGTTGGATTTGAGAAAAAATGTACAAGAATGAAATTGGCTGGTTGATTTCGTAAAAAAAATTCCAGGATGACTTTAGCTTTTGAAAGATTTTTATTTTTTTAATAAAAAATTTTTATCTGGAATTTTTTTCAATCAAAAAGGATTTTTTGCAGGATGATTTATTCGCAATTTTTTTTTCTTGGAGATTTTTTTACCTCTGTAGGTATAATATTTTCAAGACCTAAATTTTTTCAGCAGGTTTTTAAACAAAACAATTCTTCCGAGAAAATTTTTTACTTTGATTTTTTAGAACTTTTTTTTAAAGAGTACTTTGCTCTCTTCTGTAGCACTTTTTTAAATAAATGTTTTGCGAGATAAGATTTTTTCTGTTTTTTTTTTTTTTTTTTTTTTTTTTCAGAAAGCAGAAACTTTTTTATTAGAAAATTTTTTCCATTCAGATAAATTTTTTAGAAGGCGTTTCTTGGGAATTTTTTCTGTTTGTTTTCTATAGAATTTTATCAATGCCTAAATTCGTCAAAAAAAAATTCCAGCTTGTTTTAATTTTTTTCTTTTTTTTTGGAAAATTTTTTAAGAGATATTTTTTAGGGATTTTCATTTTAAGAGTATTTTTTGTCGTATAGGATTTCTACAGCGAATTTTTTTTTCTAAACAAAAAATGTGTTCAATAAGTCTTTTCAGAATGAACGTGATATGTTCACCTACTGGATTATTTTTTTTGTTATTTTTTCCTGTAAGCTTTGTTCTGTGTAGAATTTTCAAAATAGGTATATCCATCCAAATTTCTTTGAGAAAAATTTCATCAATTTAGTTGAAATTTGAATTTATGAGGTGAAAAATTTTAATCAATCAATTTTAGTTCAATTCCAGCAGATTTTGCATTTTTTTTACAATTCCAGCAGTTTTGTAAATTTTTTCATTTTTTGAACACTAATTGTAGGGTTGCTCAAATAATAATTTCTAGAAAAATTTCATCAATTATGCGGAAATTTGTATTTTTTGAGTGGAAAATTTTTCTCCAATAAATTTTTGTTCAATTCGAGGTGATTTGGCAATTTTTTCATTTTTCCAACCCTACAACTGTAGGGTTTCACGATGAGTACTAATTTGAGAAAAATTTCGTTAATTTTTTTGAAATTTAAATTTATGACATGAAAAATTTTATTTAATTAATTTTTGTTCAATTCAAGCAGATTTGACAATTCTTTTCCAATTCAACAGATTTAGCAATTTTTTCGTTTTTTCCATCCTACAAGTGTAGGGTTTCTCAAATAATAATTTTCAGAAAAATTTCATCAATTTTGTTGAAATTTGAATTTATTAGATGAAAAATTTTATTCAATCATTTTTTTTTTAATTCCAGCAGATTTGGCAATTTTTTTTTTTTTTTTTTTTTTTTTTTTTTTAACCCTACAACGTTACTGTAGGCTTTCTCGAATGAAAATTTCATCACTTTTGTTGAAATTTGAATTGAGAATTTTCTCTCACTTCTGATTTTTTTTTTCAAAACATTTTTACCAGGTGTTTTTTTATGATTTTCATTTCAAGACCATTTTTCTTCTGTAAAATTCCTGTTGAAAAAATTTTTTCCAAAGATTTTTTAAATACTTATCATTTTTTAGAATTTTTGTATTAGATGACGGTGATTACCTGATTACTTTGAAGGTTTTTTTTTTCACTAGCCTTTTTTGATATTCATTAATTTTTCAAGGAACTATTTTATTAATTTATTCACCCAGTGATTTTTTTTAGGGATTTTCTTTTCAAAAGTATTTTCCTTTTCTATAGCTTACTTAAAAAAAGTTGTTAATATTTTTTCCAAGATGTTTCGTTTTTGATAATTTTTTTCCTGAGAATTTTTTTCTCAAAACAAATAAAAATACATTATGTTAAATTTTTTTAGATTTGTTTTAGAATTTTTCTTTTTTCTTGTGTTTTTTCAAAATTTACCCCCCCCCCCCCCTTCCTTAAACCTGAAAGATTTTCGAAAGTTTTTTTTGAAGAAATTTTTGCTCGAGGAAATTGTTTGCTAAACATGATTTTTTTTGAGGAATTTTTCTTTTCATGCCCATTACTTTCATCTTCTGTAGGTAGCATTTTTTTAAAATATTTTTTATGGTGCAAGATAATTTTTGTTCAGAATACCTACTACCTATATTTTTAAGTGATAATTATTTCCTACCTAATAATTTTTTTCTAAAGAAATTTTTTTAGTAAATTTTTTGTTGTGTTTTTTAGATTTTTTTTGATTTTTGATTTTTTGTAAAATTTTTACGATTACCTAAACGTCAAAAAATTCCAATGTAGTTCTTCAAGGAAATTGGTTTTTGAGAAAGTTTTACATCAGGTGATTTTTTCTGGGATTTTCTTTTTAAGAGCATTCTTAAAGTTCACTTTTCTCCTATTTTTTTTTTTTTTTTACAGAATTTTGTTCTGAGAAAACTTTTTAATGATACGAGTGTACAAACGAGCGTCCTGCTGGAAGATTTTTAACAACTAAATTGCAGATATCTCCCTCAAAAATTATCCGATTTGGAATTATTTTTTTTTGAAAGACATCTACACTGTTTGCTGAATTTAATTGTCTAATCGTTTGTCCTTCTGGAAGGACAAAAATGCACAATTCAAAGATCTAAGTGGTAGGACGTGTCCTTCCGGCAGTATGTTGTACACTCTATCATTAAAAATTATTTTTTCAGTGATTTATTTGAGAAAAATATTCCAAGATAATGCTCCTAAAGAATTTTATTTCAATAAATTTTTATATGAAATAATTTTCACTCAGAATTTTTTTAAGCTTTGTAGGAGTTTTTAAGGATATTTTTTGGAGCATTTTCATTTTTAAGAAAAGTTTTTCTCATATAAAAAATTTCAGAGATTTTTTCAAAATAATTTTTTAGCAAATTTTTTCGAAGAAAAAAAAATTTAAGTTTCTTTTTGAGACTGTTTATTCTTATTCATCTATGGGTTTTTTCAAGTATCATATTTCTTGTGGATTTTTCAAAAAGTATTTTTTTACATTTTAAAGGATTTTTTTCGTTTTATTTTCCTAAAATGTTTTATTTTTGAGGAAATATTTTTCTTAATTTTTTTGCCTATGGGTCAGATTGTAATCGACTAATCGTAAAATGCACAGATGGATTGCGAATTATGGAAGTAAAATTTAATACTTACGACGAATATACTTCCAGTCGTCTATAATAAGAGCGCTAGAATTATACTGTTCGTCAATATTAAGCAATAGCTCTTTACGTTGTGGCGAATTTCGTTTTCCAGTCAAATAATTCCACTGATTAAAGCCGTCAATTTGGCCCAATTTTGCTACATCTCCTCCTGCGAAAAATGACATCGAAAAATTGAAATCGAAATAAAAAAATGAAAATGAAGATAAAACATGCAAATGAGATGGACGTGCGACTAACCAGCAGCCGCATAAAACGTCGGTAACCAATCGCCAATATACATTAATTGATTTGATATGGAATCGGGGGTGGACTTTATAAGTGGACTCCAAATTGCGGCTGCTCCGCGGACACCGCCGTCAGTTACAGAGCCTTTCCACTACAGTAATGTAAATTTTCATTGTGAAATTACGTAGGTAGTCCACTTTGGGGCATAAGTGGCCGATGGTGCGATGGTGGTTTAACTTACGCCTCGTAAAGGCCAATTCGAGCCGCTGTTTTTGAATTGGGTATCTTGCGTTGAGCCTCCGTTATCGGCGATGAACAATACGATAGAATTTTCCAACATTTTTCTTTCATCCAGCGCAGCGATCACCTTACCAACAGATTCGTCCAAACTCGTTAGCATACCTGATTAAATAGAAGAATTAAATTTTACTCTTACGTGTAAATAATCGTATTTTGAGGCGAGTAAATTTAACAATTGTTTACCAGCATACAACCTTCGATGTGGGTCCCTAATGTAGGAGAATTTTTCATCGTTTTCAACTTGATTTTTCACTTGTATGACGTTATCAATACATGAATGCACCGCAACATGTGACACGTCTAAGAACAAAGGCTTGGACGTGTCGTGATTCTTGATAATATTTATCGCTTCTTCGGTAAATACGTCCGTCGCGTATTTACCTTCGAACCTGTCGCCAGCTTTTTCGTAATTATCTCTGGCATCGTAGCCCCATTTTTCACTCTACAGTGATGCAAAAATATTTTTATAGTTACGTAATTCATCGAATAGGTACTCGAGGAACTAATGTATAGTTACTTACATCGGTCATTACACTGTCGTTGTGTCTGATCCAACCGTTGTAATATCCGAAATGCGAATCGTAGCCTCTTCTTAGTGGAGTAAAATCCCAGTTGTAGTAGCCCAGATGCCATTTTCCCACTATTCTTGTAACGTATCCTAGCTCTTTCAAATACTGTAATTTATTAATGTGAAAAAAATTGAGTGAAAATGTAAAAGAAGTTTACATTTGGATTAAAAAGTGCTTCCTCGACATCCTCGTGTCAACAGAAAATAAAAATGGCTTGGCAGGAAATAAAAGTTCTGTTGAAAAAACTTCTTTTTTTTTCTTCAATTTATTTAGAATTAATTCTTTTTCAAAATCTGCAGTTTTTTTTCTCATTTAGATTAAATTAAATTTTTTTGAAATTTTTTTACAACTAATTTTTTACTTTTTGCTAGAAATAATAAGATTTTATTTGAAAACTAAATTTTTAAAGAAAAATCTAAACCAATTTTTTTTATTTTGCTTTTAAAATCAATTTTTCAAAAAATTTACGGTAGATCCATTTTTTCAAATCGAATGAATTTTTTTTTAAATTTAATCAAACACATTTTTCAAAATTTTTTGATTTATTTTTCAAATTTTGATGAACTCCAGATTTTTAAAGAAATGTTCAAAATTGTTTATTTTTCAAATTTATTTTCAACCCAAATTTTTAACATTTTTCTGAAAACGAAATTTTTGAAATTTTATTCAAAAAAAATATTTATATGTAACTATAAAAATAAATATTTTTTAAATTTTATTTAAATCCATTAAAATTTTCTTTAAAGTAATTGGTTTTTTTTTTAAACATATAATTTGAGAACCTGATTTTACTACCAAGATGAATCAAAATTTTCAAAAATAATTTCTCAAATTTTGATTTTAATCCGACTCTATTTTTTCAAGATACCTACATAATATTTCATTTATTTTGAAATTTTGTTTCGAATAAGTAAAATTTTGTTCAAAATATGAGTTTATGGAAATCTTGCTCACGACGGCGGGAGAGTCTACTTACTCCAATTTTTTTTTTCTCGAAAAATAAAAAAAATAAAATTTCAAAGCATTGCAATATTTTTTTCTCAAAAAAAAAAAAAAAAAAAAAAATCAAAAGAAAACTAGGAATTTCAAAAATTTATTTTTGTCTCTAAAAAATAAAAATCAAGAGCATGGTGTCTACCAATAGTGAAAGTAGTGAAAAAGTAGTGATTTTGGAGTAAAAGTAGTGAAAAAATCAAAAACAAAAATCTAAAAATAAACTTCATCTATTAACAAAATAGCCAAGTTTTTCTTCATTAGAAATTAATTTTTTCGAAATTTTTGCATATTATAGTGGAGTTGAGAATTTTCAGTTGAAAAAGGTAGTGAAAAAGTAGTGAAAAAGTAGTGATTTTAGGGGGGAAAAGTAAGGTAGACACCATGAAGAGATTTCTTCTTCAAAAAATTTAGAGATTCTTTTCCTTGAAAATTGAGGAATTTTTTCTTCAAAAAAGTTGATTATTTTTTTTTCGTAAAAAAAACGAGACCAAAAATTGAGATTTTAATTTCTTTAAAAATATAAAATGTCTATTTCAAAAAAAAAATATATATATATATATATATACTTGAATTGGATTAAGAATTTTATTTTTCGTTAGATTTTATTTCAAAAAAAAAAGAAGACAAAACTTAAATTTTCTTACCCTAAAAATATGTACCTAGTTTTTTTAGATGTTTTTTTTAATCTAAAGAAAAAAAAGAAATTTCTACAAAAAATTTAGAGATTTTTCACGAAAAAATTTAAAAAGTGACATTTCAAAAAAGATGAAAATTAAAAATTAAAAAAATGAGAAGTTTTCAAAGTGGAAAATTTTTTTATCCTCCAAAAAATGCAGTTTTTCTTTCTTTAAAAAAAAAAAACAATTTTTTTAAATGAAAATTTTGTAACAATTTTTTATTGTAAGAATAAAGGTATGAAAATTTTTTGGAAGTGGCACAGAAAAATTGAATGATAAAAATTCAAAAAAATTATTGGACGCCCCCTGCTGGGCTCTTAATTTCCATCACTGATTCTTCGAACTTGAAAGTGATTGTTTTAAAATTTTGTTTATAATCAAATTCGTCTAAAACATTTATTTTTGTTGTTACATTATTTTTTTATTTATTCAAAAGCATTTTTTTTTTATTTGGCAATTTCATCAAAACTCGTTCAAACTCCATTTTTTTTTTTTTTTTTTTTTTGTAAATTCTGTTTTAATGCAAAATTTTTAAAGTTTTGTTCAAAATAATGTTTTTAACATTTTGCTTAAAATCCAACTTTGAAAAAAATGTAGGATAACTTTTAGAATTTCGCATATTTTAGCATATTTTTTTTTTTACAATTTTCAATAAAATTCTAAAATACATCTTATGTTCAAATTAAATTTTAATTTATTTTTTCTCAAAATGGATTTTTGAAAATTTTGCTTCAAATGAAATAGATTACCTACTTTTAAAATTTTATTTAAAAATTATTTATATTGATCGTTTTTAATTTGTTAATTTTTTATCATTTTTACCATGCCCATTTTTTTTCAAAATCTGTTACAACACAAATTTGAGAAATTTTACGATTTCTTAAAATTTGTTTAAAATCTTTTTTTTTTAATTTTCTGAGAACTTTTTTTTTTTTAAATGGAATCAGAAATTACATTTCTAATCAAATACATTTTTTTCTTCAAAATATATTCTTGTAATTTTTCTCAGAATTTTCGTCAATCACAAAATTTTCAACTTTTTTTTCCAAATATGTTTCAACGTAAATTTTTAAAATCTTGCTCAAAATCTTGTTTTGGAAATTTTGTTCAAATTAATTTTTTTTTAAATTCAAATTTATTGAAATTGGTAATTGTATTCGTCATGTCATAGGTAACTTAATTTTTACAATTTTGTCCAAGAATAAATTAATTTTTTTTTTTTTTTTGAACAGACAGAATTTTATAATTATACAATTTTGTTCGAGAGTTCGAGCAATTTGCTGTACCTCTTTGGTAAAGGGAAGAGGAAGTACTTTTCAAACATAGATGTACCTAAATTAAATTTTCAACCTGAGGTAAAATTTTCTCGTTCAATGGTAATCCTACACGAACTGTACCTAATATGGGGGATCCTTGAAGACCTGAAAAATAATTTTTACTTCAATAGGTAACAAAGTTAATAGGAAGGTACCTATATCACTCTACTAACGAATGATTTCAATCTAATAATAACTCACCATATCTAATTGGATATTTTCCCGTATGAAAAGCTGCTCTGGAAGGCGTACATGTAGGTTGGGTATAATGACGATTCAAAATGAATCCGTTATAAGCCAACGCATCTATATTTGGCGTTGGTATTTGATTCGAGCCGTGAAATCCGACGTCATTCCATCCCTATCAAACGAATAAAAATTAAAAATAAAAAAAATTCATTATTGAAAATATTATCTCATTTCTTTTTTCTTTTTTTTCGCCCAAAAAATCCAGTTTTTAGAGATATTTGCGTAAGTAGGTCCCTAACGTATTTTTGTAAATTACATTATTATTATTACGAAATCGTCAATTATCGGCTAATCTCTTTGTCTGACGCGGAAATAAATTCGAATCGTCGGGCTAGGTGTTCGACGCTTTTTAGTCAATTACTATTTATATTTACATAAATTTCAATTTCACGATTGATTTAAAAAGAGAATTCCATAATTAAGCGATTAGGTGAACAAATTTATGAAAATTTAAAACGAACAGAAAGGCACACTTACCAAATCGTCGGCAATAATTGTAATAATATGAGGCTTATTTTGAGCAAACTCCGAAGCCGAAGCGATCGCGTAGTATTGTAAACAGCACGAGACTAAAATCCATTCGAAAATCATTTTAACTAAGCAATTTTTTCACCGATATACGAACCATTTGCGTTACGATCTTTCAGCCAGTAGATTTTCTCATCTTCGAACTTAGGTAGGTATCGAAAGTCTGGATGAACCGAACATATTCCCTACACACGTTACAATTGAAATGAAAATAAAAGTTTTGTGAATACATATTTGATTAGCAGAAGAAGGTTCTTTGTTATCATTACTTTTCTTACGTAGATTAAAAATAAAATTACTTACAGTGTTTTATCAAAACTATGGTTTTATATTTCTTGTCACAAAGATAAAACATATTATTTTACTAGGGAAATACATGCGTTATAAAATTTAGTATTTACTACTCACACAAATTGTGATTATTATCTATATTTACTTATCTACTACTTTTCGCGAGTAAAAAAAAAAAACAACCATAAACTGCTAAAAAAAATTAGAGTAATAATTGAGATAAAAATTTAATTTTCAGAAAATTCAAACAATGGCTGCAGATGAATTGGAGACTTCAGATTGCCTTCATGCCCTCATAATCAAAACATGAGCACCTACATAAGGCTTAGCTAACGACGAGTTGCATCGTAAGAAAAACAGGTATGAAATTTCATTCAAAATTAGAATTAAAAAATTCACTTTCTCAGCTTTTTAGAGGGATAAAAAATAATTAACGGAAAACAGCAAATTTAATAATTGATACATTCTATCAAATAATTAGAAGTTCCCAAGTACGAGGTCAAAGATATAGGAAATCTAAATTTGTAAGTATAGCTTTGAAAGCTGCCGTCTTGAGAACTTTAAAAAAAATTGATATCGCTGTGAACCAATTATCAAAATAGCGAACGTACTTTAGCCACGCTAACTTTGGAATTTTACAATGAAGTTCTTCTATAATCGAATTGAATATTATTTACTTTTCTTATGAATGCATCCTTTATTCAATTTATCAACGTGATCTAATCAGCAAATAAAAAGTCCGACAATCATTCGTACGTGCTTACAGAGCAAGGTATATATTATAATTATAATCAATTCGGCGATATTATCCTGATTCATTCGCCTAATTTCTCCCAATTACATATTTTCTCGATTTCTTCCGGCTTTTCTTTTTTTCCTCCAATAGGTCATAGGTCATAGTTCATTTTGCTAAATATTAAGTACATAGGTGTATAATGTACATAGGTATGAAATACCTACCTAGGTACATATTATATGAATTCTTTTGTATGATGCAAATTATAAACTTGCATCATCGTGCATGTACAATGTACATTCACAATTATTGCATTTGCAAATTGTAAATGTAAACAATGTGGATGGTTTGAAATTAATTTATTATGATTTTTGTGAGGATTTCTTCAAATCATATTCATACGATACTAACTTTGCAGTTTTTTATTGGACACAAACGCCTTATTTATACGTTATATTTTATACTTTTCGTGTTTGCTTCGCTCGTTAGTAGTAAACAAAAGTAATCGCAGGTCAATAATACTAAAAAATGTAATTAATGATGACACATTTTTTTTCAACACGAAGCTCTCTATGTTTATGTTTAATCGAGCGTATTATTGTTTTTAATGGAAAATTTGCCAACAGAGCAAAGGTCACATAAATAGTGATCAATTGAAATAATTTTTCCGAAAAATCACGTAGTAAAGTTGAATTTAAAATTTAAATTATTGGTAATTTGAGAGGGGGGATGTCGGATGTGATAAAGATAATTTGAAAGGAAAGCTGAAACTAAAAAGTAAAAGAAAAGGGCACTAGCAACGCTCTAGCCTCTGGGTAAAGTAAAACGAGTAAAACGAAACGAAAAATAAAAAATAAATGTTATTAAAGCGCAATCTACAGTCTAGAAAATGTATTATAGAGCAGAATGGTAAATTCTTAGTAAATTACGGTAATTACCTCACACACTTCAGATAATTTTTGTTCCTTTTTTTGAGCAACACTGTTATAAAACTTTATCATCAAAAAACGAAGTTTTCTGAAATTCGTGATTTTTTTACGAAAAATATTAAATTTGTGATGGAATTTACGTATTTTCAGTTAATTATAAATTATTCGCAGATGGAATGAAATGCTAAAGGTATGTATTTGATATTCCTTAATTTATTACACTCGCTGTCCATCATTGTTTGGACATTGTTGTAAATCACTCTGTCGAATTTGATGTGTTGACCGTAAATTTTCATGATAACGTATTTTTGCAGCTTAATCAACCAATACAGTGATCATTCTAGTCATTTTCGGACGCCCAATAAGTCGATACGATGGCGGAGTTACTTCTAGATCCGAAGATACGTTTATGGGTCTTCTTACCAATCGTCGTGATAACATTTCTGGTCGGAGTCGTAAGGCACTACGTGTCTCTGCTTCTAGTAACGCAAAAGAAATCGGAATTATCGCAAGTGCAAGATAATCAAGTACTAATACGAGCTCGCATGTTACGCGAAAATGGCAAATATTTGTCGAAACAGGGATTCTACATGAGGAAGCATTTCTTCAATCATGAAGAAACCGGGTACTTTAAATCGCAACGGAAAAACACCCAACCGCCGAATCCGATGACCGATCCTTCGTTGATGACAGAAATGCTGAAAAGTAACATAACGAATGTACTGCCGATGATCGTAATCGGTGGCTGGATCAATTGGATGTTTTCCGGATTCGTGACGACCAAAGTACCGTTTCCGTTGACTTTACGGTTCAAGCCGATGTTACAAAGAGGTATCGAATTGATCTCGCTGGACGCTTCGTGGGTTTCCTCCGCATCTTGGTATTTTTTGAACGTTTTCGGCTTGAGGAATGTTTATTCATTGGTGTTGGGCGAAAACAACGCCGCCGCCGAACAAGATTTCGCTCCTGGTATGATGCAGATTGGAGGTATGGGACCGACTCCGCCGATCGATCTGAAAATGGCGTTCAAAGCCGAATGGGAAGCGTTGGAGATTTGTCATCATGATTGGGCTTTGGCTAACGTAGAGTTCGATGTTTTGGGTAATCAAGTTATCGAAAGCTCGATTCAGAATTGAATATGGATGGGAACTGATACCTCGTAATGATGTTTCGGTCGTTACGACCGCATCGATTCTGTATTTTTGATGTATTTGTATTATTGTTTCTGTTGTATTTTCATTTTTGTAACTCATCGACGAGTTTTTATAAATTTATTTAGTTGTGTGGTAGGAATTGTTTATTTTGTTAGTTGTTACTCGAAGTGAGCTTTGATTTTCTTTTCTTTTGGCATTGTGCTATACGCGGACGTTAATCGTAGCGTGTAGAAAAAATGAAAAATAATAAATGGATATGTCTGCACGACGATTGTATTTGTAATAAATTATTATTTCACATTCCTCGGTGAAGTTATTTATGAATATTATGAATTTATGATGAGTATTTGTTCGGTGAAATTAGCTTGCTTGTTATTTATGAATATGAAAAATTAAATTCTAGAATTTTCAATTCGTAATTTATTTTCTTCGAATGGAAATAGCAGAATTACATTTTTTAGTAGGTACTTCGTTTATTTGCATTGAAAAAATTATGAATAATAAAAAAAATAAATAAATAATATCAACACTCGTAATTGGAAGGAAGGGGGGGAGGGGTCCAATCGAAATTTTAGTAATAACTATAAGTATTTGTAAAACTTCAAGCTACAACTTTTCTTTGAATATTTTTTTAATTGGGCCCCTTACCTCCCCACAGTTTTTAATAATGTATTTTGAATAAGTTATATTACTCTAAATTGGTGGGGAAGGAGGGGTCCGATTGAAATTTTTGTTATAACCAAAATTATTCCTAGTACTTCAAGCTACAACTTTTCTTTGAAAATTTTTTCAATCGGGCCCCTTACCTCCCCACAGTTTTTAATAATGTATTTTGAATAAGTGTGAATAAGTTATATTACTCAAAATTGGTGAGGAAGGAGGGGTCGGATTGAAATTTTTGTTATAACCAAAATTATTCCTAGTACTTCAAGCTACAACTTTTCTTTGAAAATTTTTTCAATCGGGCCCCTTACCTCCCCCCCCCCCTGTTTTTAATAATGTATTTGAATGAGTTGGATTATTCAATATTGGAGGGGAGGGAGGGGTCCAATCGAAATTTTTGTCATGACCAAAATTTTTCCTAAAATTTTGAGCTAGAACTTTGTTGCACAAATTTTTCAATTGGCCCCTTTCCCCTTCCCCCTTCAATTTTTAATTGGCATTTTGGGAGTGTTATGCAAAATAAGTGGAGAAAAAGGGGTTCAATTGAAAAAGTTTTCAAACAAAAGTTGTTGCTTGAAGTTCCACTAATACTTTTGGTTGTGACAAAAATTTCGATTGGACCCCTCCCTCCCCTCCAATTTTGGATAATCCAACTCATTCAAATACATTATTAAAAACAGGGGGGAGGTAAGGGGCCGATTGAAAAAATTTTCAAACAAAAGTTGTAGCCTAAAGTACTAGGAATAATTTTGGTTATAACAAAAATTTCAATCGGACCCCTCCTTCTCCACCAATTTCGAGTAATATAACTTATTCACACTTATTCAAAATACATTATTAAACACTGTGGGGAGGTAAGGGGCCCAATTAAAAAAAATTTCAAACAAAAGTTGTAGCTTGAAGTTTTACAAATACTTTTAGTTATTACCAAAATTTCGATTGGACCCCTCCCTCCTTTCCTTCAAAGGGCTCTCCGTAAAAAAAATCGAATTTTTTTTTCTCAAGTTTTCCTCAAAAAAGCTACACTGATTTCAGGTTGGTCCGTTTGTTTTGAATTTTGTTTTCGTAATAACTGCAAAATGGTGGTATGGTAGCAGCGGTGGCAGAAGATGAAGATGAAGAAACCGTTTCAAATTCAAAATTTTTATCAATTTGGTTTGGTACTCGAAGAATTATAAGGTTTATTTACCAAAGTGATGAAAGATGAGTAAGTATGTGTAGTTGGTAAAGTACATACCAGTACATACACACATTACATACAATAACGAATAACGTATGTAAATTAAAAAATCAGTTCCAGCTATTCTGAGCTATTCCAACAGACGACCGTCGACCGGAGAAACACATTCAATATTGATTGTAGGATGATTCAACGTTGGTAATGTAATGCTAATGGTAATTGTAAAATTGTAAAGATTGTGTAGTTAAGAGGATATTATTTTGTGAATAGATTCGTTCGCCCCACCTGACCACCTTGGTGAACTGGTTAAAACACGACGATTACTCCTACCTAAAAGTCGTAATGCTAATGCATGTTGATCGACGATCGTTGATGTTGTTACTGGTGCTGGTACGACTCCGGAATACAGTTGGCTTTTCAGTGTTCGCTCGCTGGCTCGGTCGTGTATGCACAATTTGCATTATTTTTATTATTACATCAAATAGTATAGTGCTGTATTCGCGTATCGTAAATCGTAATGGTGAGTGAAGAATGAATGCGCGTTCCAATAATACTCGTATTTTCTCATACTTACAGTAATTATTGACGTTTTTCATTATCGACGACGTCGAGTTGACGTTTACGATCCCGCGGAATACCAATTAATTTTTCAATAGTCGTCGGTGTGTTCGTAAATGATTGTGATTTGTGTCACCTTCCTGTGAAAAATTACCCTGACTGAATAGCCGTGAATATTGTCAATGTTCAGCGATTGTACGCTGCTGCATTGGAGTCAACCCACCAAAGTGAACTTGTTCGAGTAGCTATAGATTCGTAGAGTTTTCGTTTCATGTGGTGAGTTTATATTTTTTGGAACTTGTTTTCTGCTTCTATGTCTTCTAACTCGATAATTGGATATAGTCTTCTTTTATCTATCGGTTCAGTACGTCTCAGCGCAGATTCGTTTGAAATTATAAACTCGTATCTAAAGCAGTAGCTAAATATCTACGAGACGACAAGCGAAGATCCAGTGGAGAACGTTTCTTTCGTTGATTGTTGTACAACTGACAGCGAATATTTGACAAGTAAATTGTTATATTCTATTGTTACACCGAAGTCCGGAGCTATAGAAGTTACATCATGCCCTCGCTATACTCGCTATAGATTTACTTACTGGTAATTTACGGCCAGATTTTAGGATTTCATGCTATAAAAATGTACTCGCGGTACCCATACTTCTTGACGAAGACGATTGCGTGTATTCGACTTCGACATTGCCGACAAAAAAGTGAAACTGATGAACTTGTGTTTTGAAGTTGAATTCAAACGCACCATAGCTGGATGTACTCGGACGTGCTTGAAATACTAGTTTACTCGGTCATGCTTCGAGAGTTGTTTGCTCCTTTGATTTTACTTTAATTATTAAAATTAATAAAAGTTCGATTTCAAGAAGCGTATCGCCGTTATGAATGAAATACTTTAGAAATCAACGAGCTGTATTGCTTCATGTAGCATTTATTTAGCAAACGTAGTTAATATCAAGATTCATGAATCATTCTCTGTTTCGTTGACGTACCTACTGAAGTGGTAGATTTTTGGTAACCGAAGATGGATTTTCGATTTTTCGTACTTACATTCTTTGTTTCTAGATCATCCAGTAGGATGAGAATTGGGTTTACACGGTTTACCTAATTTTATCATTGACATTGTTCGATTGATTGATTTTTATGCTAAAATCGAGCTTCGTAATCGATTTGATTTGAATGATGAGAGATGAGGTGTGTTACTAACAAGATCTCAATTCCGGATCTTGAGGTTTGTGTGTCGGTTTTTTATTTCGTATTCGTGCATTATGTAATTTTTACGAACGAAAAATGATTTTAGTTGATGAAACATTACTTCGTTTCGTTTGTTAATCGTTTTATTACGTTGAAAAGTAAGGAATGAGGTGAATACGGTGTGTTATTATTGATTATGGCATGGATGAATTGGCAATAAATCGCTCTCGCTGGAAGTGTCATCGCGTTGGGATGTTATTGTTTTGATAATAATGGAAGTCTGAACTTTGAAGTATTGGGCTGCTGTGAGATTTTGATTTTAATTATATTGTACCTACTATACCTACATCTTCCTGAAATCGGTTTCAAGCATAGGTCATATTTCAGTAATCTTCTATGATGGGATTAGTTTAGTATGGATTTTCAGATTTCATTTCATATTCCTTAACTATCCTCTTCCTCCTTCTTCTCCTCGTCTCCTCATCATAATATTATGTAGATACTTTGCGAGATGATTTTTGTCTTTGGAAATGAGTAGGAGAGTGTAATAATCCTGCAATTATAAACACCCCCCCCCCCCTCCCCCCCAAAAAAAATAAGTATGAGAATTTACACGAATCAAGCATAATATTCAGAAATTTTGCAGGCATATGAGGGGAAGGAGGATTTTTAAATTTTGGCATTCCTTTCCCTTTGGCTGAGTCATTTCGAGTTGGTAGGTAACTCGAGTCTTGTTTGATAAATTTGTTTCCATAGAGGTGGATCGCTGTTGTTTGATTTTACTAAATTGATACTACATTAGATACTTGATGAAGTTAACCACAAAACATTTTGAACACGGAAAACGTATTTTTGGCCTCTTTTTTGATTTTTTTTGTGTAAGTTTACACGTGTAAAAAAAATAAAAAACTGTAGTAAGTTCACGGAACATCCCTGCTTGATGTTCAAAATTGAGGGGAAGGGGGACTCCAATCGAAATGTTTGTAATAGCCAAAATTATTCCTAGGATTTTAAGCTACAACTATTGTTTGAAAATTTTTTCAATTGGTCCCCTACTTCTCCAGTTTCCTCTAATTTTAAGAATTAGTATCTACGTAGTGTTATGCAAAATTGGAGAGGAGGAAGGGGCCCAATCGAAATTTTTGTAATGATCAAAACTATTTCTAGGACCTCAGTCTACAACTTTTGTTTGAAAACTTTTTTCAATTGGACCTCTCCCTAATTTTGGGCACGCTTTTCAATAATGTTATGCGAAATCAGAGAGGAACGAGAAGTCCAATTAAAAAAAAATTCAAACAAAAGTTGTATAGCTTGAAATCTTGGAAATGATTTTGGTCATTACGAAAATTTCGATTGGAGCCCCCCCCCCCTCCCCTTCAGTTTTGAATATCAAGTATCTGTGTAATACTACACGTGGTAAAATTAACCAACAACTATCCACTTCCATGTAAATACATTTATCAAACTAAAGTCGAGTGAGTTTGTATCCAACACAATCAGGGTGTCTAAAGAGTCATAAAAGTCATGAAATTTGAAAATGGGTCGCATGAGTGTCATGGAAAAGTCATGAATTTTTCAAAAAAATCACCAAGTCAAGAAAAGTCATGAATTTTTGATAATATTACCCGGGAAAAATTACAAATTCGCTTAAAAGTAAATTTTTTCAAACTGTTGCATCTTCTCAAAAAAAAAAAAAAAAAAAAAAAAAGAATGGATAAAATATTGTGATTTTTCTGAAAGAGAAAATTAATTTTCTTGAAGAATTTTTTTTTCGAGGGGGAGGGAAATCTCTATTTTTTGAAGAAAAAAAAATACCATTTCTAGGAATGAAAAAAAGAATAATTTTCTGGAATGAAAAAAATGAATTTTTTGATACAAAAAAATAAAAATTTTAAAAAATTGTCTTGGAATAAAAAACATTTTCACGTTACTAGTCTTATTTAGTTGTTATACTCGTTCAAGGCGTTGAAAAATATTCTCAATTTTTTTGAAGTAAAAATATTTATTGAACTTTCTCATTGAAAAAAATCAAAAATCTGAATTTTATCGTTTTGTAGGTACCTAATTGAATTGTTTTGAAGTAAAAATATTTTTCAAACTCTAGAGTATAAAATCTCAATTTTTTGGATTTTTAAAATTTTAAAATAGTTTCATTTTTTTGGGAGTTGGGTCTCTTGTTTTTTTTTTGGAGAAAAAATTCTCATTTTTTCGAATAAAAAAAATTAAAAACAAATTTTTTGATTCAAAATTTTTTAATTTTAATTTTTTTTTTAAAGTTAGACACCCTGATGATGTTCATGGGCCTATCTTGTACATAACCTCAAGACCGACTTCTAGACGAATTTTCAAAAAAAAATTCATATATAGGCGGGGAGAGAAAATTCTTTTTCAAAGTTGAAATTAGTTGATTTTTATGTTTTATTTTTTTTGCTGATTCGTGCCGATTTGATGCCATCTTGAAAAGGACCTTAGAACCTACCCTTGGAAATATTTTCAGAAATTTTCCTTGCACAGGTGGGGTGGAGAGGGAAAAAATTCCAAACTTTTTATCTCATCACTTCATCAGGTGTGTAAATTTTCAATGATTTTTTTTTTTACTGGGGGTGATACCGTCTGGTTGCCAGCTTTAAGAAGACCCCGAGACCTATTTTTGGTCAAATTTTCAGAAATTTTCCATGCATGGGGAAGGAATTTTTCAAAGTAGAAATTCGTTGGTGTTTTGATGTTTCTTTTTTTTGTTGAGTCATGCCAACTTGGTGCTGCAATGGCCACGTGCCATCTTGAAAAGACGACTTGAACTTGAAGACCTACTCTTAAATAGATTTTCAAACATTTTCCATGCTGAAATGGGGGGGGGGAATACTAAATTTCATGTCTCATCAAATTTTTACAATTTCATTTTTCAATGAATTCTTTTTTTTGCTGAGTGATATCGACTGAATTCTGCAATTCTCCTGTCACTTCGAAGAGTACCTCAAGATCTACCACTGGACAAATTTTCAGGAATTTCTCATGCATAGGAGGGGAGAATTTTTTAAAATATTTTGGAATTCATTGATTTTTAACTGAGCAAGCGTCAAATCTGGGGAAAACCCTCTTCTTCTATGCATAGAAAATTTACGAAAATTAGTCGAAGGGTAAGTTCTGGCACCAAGTCTGTATGACTCAGCAAAAAATCTGCAAAATCAGTTAATTTCTAGTTTGAAATGTTCCCCCTTCCTTCCTGTGCATAGAAAATTTCTGAACATAGGTATGTAAAATGAGATTCACTGGAGCCTAATCTGTCATGATGGTGTCTTCATGATTGAATCCCTCCTTCAATTTTATTAGTTTATCGTTGTATACTCGATCCTTGTAAATTCTCCTACGTATTTCCAAAGACGAAGATCAGCATTCCTGCGAGCTAACTTCATGGTGGATTACTGGATATACTGCATACTACATATATTCCATCAATTTTTTTTTCCGGCACTGATACCTTCTCTTGATGGGACAGAAACAGCAAAAGAACAGTTATTGGAGATACTGCTAGATACATAGAAAGAGCAGACCTAGGAACATTCGATCGATGCAAAATGAGCACCGTGTATCGCGCTGGCTGCAGGAAGTACGTACATAGCGTACATAGCTGCGCGTATGAAATTGTACGTGAACCTGTTTGGCTGTGCTGTGATACTACGATAGGTGATGGTGATGGTGATGGCTCACAGCCCATGCCCAAGTCCAAGCCACGATGTCCGTGATCCGCCTAAACGTACAATTTCAAGGTTATAAGCACGCGTGCACTAGCAGCGCATTGAGCTGCGTACGTTGGCGCAGCGCAAATCGCAATGGGAAAGATGGACCGATCGGTGCTTCGGTGCGGTGGTGGACTGGTGGTCGAGCGACGTTGGACGTCGGCATCGTCGCCGGAGCCCGAACCCTTCCTTTCCTCCTGCTCCTGCCAGCGCAGCGCCGCTTGTTGTGGGAGGATTTTTACCGTGTGATGAGTCGTTTGTCTGACGATGGTGTGAGCTGTAAGTAGGCATATATTACATACATATGTAATTGTGTATTTCGTACGAGTACGAATTCCTTGGGTCGTTGAACGCCAGCGCCACGAAAAAAGTGAACAGAAATTAGAGTGTCTGAATACTTAGTGTAGTGCAATATTTTGATAATACGAGTTGAAGAAGAAGTTGTCGATTTTGTAAATTTGAAACATCAATCGAAAGATTTATAATTATAAATCAAAAAAATTGAAAAAATATTTTAAAAACAAAAATTTCATAGATTTATAAAATTTGAAAAAAAAAATTAATAAAGTAATAAATAATAATCGATTGATTTATATCGAGACATTCATCAGTATAATAGATAATACTTGAAATATAAATTTTAATCGATTATTGTAATTAATTAAAAATAAACAGATTTACCTTTTTTTTTTTTTATTTTTTTTTTTAAGCTCAGTTTCAAGGAGCAAAATCTCCGAATATATAATCATCATAGCTTAATTTAGAAAACACATTGATGCCGACGGCTTCTACAATGTGTTTATATAATTTAGAGGTCGAAAAAGACATTTTTAAGAACCTAAGATTTTAAATCATACGCCAAAAGTTTTTTTTTTTTTTTTTTTTTTTTTTTCAAATATATACAGAAAGATGCCGTCGTTTTGCCAAAATTAACCAAAATCACTTAATATCCAGAAGGAATCAGAATAAACCAAAGTGGAAATTAATGGAAACATTTTTATACTTACATGATAATTATAATATGTACAATGACGACATAAGTGAGATAAACTCATCGCGTAATTTAAATTTTTTTTTTTTTTTACAAAATTGAAATCATTGATCAAATGAGTACAATCGATTTATCAAAATCGAAAAATCTATCGATAATAAAATGAAAAAATTTCGATCTATTTTTTTAAAAATTGAAAATTCGATCAAGAAAAAAATCGATAAATTGAAATAGAAATTTTTATCGATTTTTTAAATTAATTTTTTATAAAATTAATCGATTGATTCAAATCGAAAAATTGATCGATTTATTGAAATAGAAATTTTTATCGATTCTTGAAAATTAAAAACAATCGATTAATATTCAGAATTGAAATTTTTTAAATTTATGACAATTTAGAAAGGTCCAGCAAACAATTTAATTGAAATCGACAAATTTCGAAATTTTCTCGAAACAGAGCTTGCATCAAAAATCATAAAAAAAACCTTGAGACTTTTTTTTTTTCAAACAAGAAAGTTATAATTTGTAAAAATTGAAAATTCGATCAAATTATTAATCGAAATCAAAAAAATTATTGAATTGAAATCGAAAATTTTATCGATTCTTGAAAGAATTGAAAACAATCGATTTCATTTTCAAATTCTATTTTTTCTATTCATTGAAAATTCGATCAAGCAAAAATATGATTGATTAATCGAAATCGAAAATTCATGTTTTGAAATTGAAATTTTTATCGATTTATGAAAGTTGAAAAATAATCGATTTATATTATTAATGCCTTTAAAACAAAATTTGGACTTGATCTTCCTATTATTAAATTTAGAATAACCAGAAGATATACTGATTACTTTGATATTGAATATACTTCAAACAATGAAATGTTTAAATTTGTGGATAAACCCAGGAGGACTGCAGTGGAGATTCTCCAAGACTGGTGCTTGGATAAAATCTGGCAGCCCTCTTGGAACGTGTCCACAAATGGTCCTTCAACAAAGAGGTTAATACCAAATATTAAAACCTGGTTAAAATCCGATACAGAATTAAACTATCATACAGCACAAATCTTTAGCAACCATGGGAACTTCTCAGAATTTAGATTTTCCAAACTTCAAAAAGCATCATCACCACTGTGTAGATGTACCGTATTATTTAATGAACAGCAATTAGAAACATCCACTCATCTTTTATTTGATTGTCCATATAATTATGATCTACGTAATAAATATAAAGACACAATAGATTTTAATAATCCTGAAACCTACTACAGTAAGTATTTCCTTAGTTTATCGAGGGAAATTATGGAGAGGCAATACACACGATATGGTTTTCCATAGTAAGTAATACCGACATCATATTTTCACAAATACTCAAACTTTTACCCGATTAGCATTCTATACCCGCGTTGAGTTTATCTCACTTATGTCGTCATTGTACATATTATAATTATCATGTAAGTATAAAAATGTTTCCATTAATTTCCACTTTGGTTTATTCTAATTCCTTCTGGATATTAAATGATTTTGGTTAATTTTGGCAAAACGACGGCATCTTTCTGTATATATTTGAAAAAAAAAAAAACTTTTGGCGTATGATTTAAAATCTTAGGTTCTTAAAAATGTCTTTTTCGACCTCTAAATTATATAAACACATTGTAGAAGCCGTCGGCATCAATGTGTTTTCTAAATTAAGCTATGATGATTATATATTCGGAGATTTTGCTCCTTGAAACTGAGCTTAAAAAAAAAAATTAAAAAAAAAATTCTCAACATTGAAAATTCGATTTAAAAAATCCAATAATCAAAATCGAAATTTTATTTTCGTTTCTTGAAAATAGAAAATGATCGAATTTTTTCACGACTGAAAATTTTATTCAAGTAGAAAAATTGAGAGGCAATACACACGATATGGTTTTCCATAGTAAGTAATACTGACATCATATTTTCACAAATACTCAGACTTTTACCCGATTAGCATTCTATACCCGCGTTGAGTTTATCTCACTTATGTCGTCATTGTACATATTATAATTATCATGTAAGTATAAAAATGTTTCCATTAATTTCCACTTTGGTTTATTCTAATTCCTTCTGGATATTAAATGATTTTGGTTAATTTTGGCAAAACGACGGCATCTTTCTGTAAATATTTGAAAAAAAAAAAAAAAAAAAAAAAAAAAAACTTTTGGCGTATGATTTAAAATCTTAGGTTCTTAAAAATGTCTTTTTCGACCTCTAAATTATATAAACACATTGTAGAAGCCGTCGGCATCAATGTGTTTTCTAAATTAAGCTATGATGATTATATATTCGGAGATTTTGCTCCTTGAAACTGAGCTTTAAAAAAAAAAAAAAAAAAAAAAGTAGAAAAATTGTAAATTCAATCAAGCAAATAATCGATTAATGGAAATTGAAAAATTTATCGATTTATGTTAAAATCGAAATTTCTATCGATTTTTAAAAATTTGAAAATAATCGATCATTTTTAATTTTTTTTTTGAAAATTTTAAAAATTTGGAAAAAAAATTTTAACGATTATTCGAAATTGAAAAATTCATCGATGTTGTAAAAATAGCGATTCTGGAAAATCCAAAATGATGGAATTTTTTCCATTTTTCCAGATAAAAAAAGATTGAAAATTTTAAAATCTAAAATTCGACCAAGTAAATAATCGATTAATCGAAATCGAAAAGTTTAAATTTTAAATCGACATTTCTATCGATTCTTGAAAATTTAAAAAACCGATAAAACAATTTTTATTGATTACTTATTCGAAATTTAAAAATTCATCGATGTTCTTTTTTTTTATTTTTTTGATTTTTTTTTTTTTTTGATTTTTCTTGATTTTTCTTGATTTTTGATGTAAGCTCAGTTTCGAGGAGCAAAATCTCCGAATATGATCATCATAGCTTAATTTAGAAAACAAAATAGAATTTTTTTCGATTTTGGAAAATCGAAAATTTTGGAATTTTTTCCAGGTACAATTTATTAAATAATTTTATTTTTTTTATTTTTCTAATTTGGATTTTTGGCGTAAGCTCAGCAAGCAAATAATTGATTAATCGTAATCAAAATTTTTATTCATTTATAAAAATTGAAATTCAATGGGTTTAAAAAATTGAAAAATTAAATGACTCTTTAAAATTGAAAAATCGATTAATTAATCATAATTGAAAATTTGAGATTTATTTTCAAAATCAAAAAAATGTTGTTGATTTTATGAAAATTGAAAAATTGATTAATCGATTAGTTACCTTAATCGAAATCGAATAATTCATCAACGATTGCAGTTCAAGAATTTATTTATAATCTATAACTTCGAATAATTTCAATTCTCGAGCATTGACACTTTGTATGCTTACAAAATACGTACAACTCAATGATTTATTACAAAGTGAAAATTTACCAAAAATAGTCGTAAAATTCAAATCTTTATCTACTCTCCCTATATCCCCCCCCCCCCCGACCAATCTCTGGCTCGACTACTGTTACTTCCCTGCATTTTATTATGTTAGAATCTGCCAACTGCCAAGAGTGTGCCTCATCGAATATCGAGTATCTACCTATCGATGATGCAGCCATCCGAGTATGCTAATTGCCATTAATGGTAAACTGTTACGTCTTTACGGTTCATTTGATTTCTATTTTCTTCAAACGAATTACGTACAAGTACCTATCATGGCCATTTGGTCGAATCTGCAGATTCTGCAATAAAAATAGCGACGACGATCACGTTGTTAGTAATGACACCTAACATAAGATCATTATCAGCAAAATTACAGAAAAAATTGATTGAAATTTGATATCGTCTTTATTACATGTCATATTATTACGTATTACTCTTTCCAATTGGTTAATTCGATGTTTATTATTATTTATTTACAGAGAGCATCTAATGAGACCTGAATGACGGACTTTGACAGAATCAAACGTTCTTGTCTAAAGAAAGGCGAACTTTGGGAAGATCCAGATTTCCCAGCGACCCAATCGTCGGTGTTTTATCATCAAAAACCACCGTTTCAGTTCACCTGGAAAAGACCCAAGGTACGTGTGGTGTGATGTGGTGTACTTGGCATATACGATAAGATACTACATACTCGTACTTCGTACATTACATAATCGCTCGGCTTGATAATGAAATATCGCATCGGTGTGAAGTCACCAGCTCAGCTCCAGCTCGCGCATACCTCTACCGCGTCCATGTCGTATTTTTAACGGTGAAAATTTCCTTTTTTATTTAAATACTAATAATAAAGTCAAATTTTACGTAAGAATTAACGCGCACGCGGGGAGGTCGCGAGCTTAGCGATTTTTAATAAGCCGATTAATTGAGCGATAATCGAAAGTTTGTACTCTTTTTTTCCCCTTTTTTTATATTATACAAGTGTAATAAAATCGAATTAAATTACTTAATTACGCGTATTTATTTTGCAGGAACTATGCGCACGTCCGGTTTTCGTACACGACGCGCCGGCTCAGTTCGACGTCAGTGCTGGCAAAATGGGTGAGTGTCGACGTCGACTGTTGGGTTTTGATTAATTAAAATAAAATGAAAAGTATCGCGAGTATTCCTCGTGTCGTGTTGCCATTAGTGCTTTGATTATATTATTTTTACGATCAAACGATCGATTATCGATTAATGAAAATGAAAAGGTTTCGTGTCCCTTTCCCTTCCATGATATCATGGTCTTCGAAAGCAAGACTCGGAAACGAAAATTCTTATGTTTACTCGTACATATTTAAAAATTACTGACGTGATTGTATTGTATTCTATGTTTAATTTTTTCTTATGTTTTCTAATTTATTGAAAATTTTTAATTTTTTTTTTCTTCAAAATTTTCTTTATTTTTTCAGTTAAAAATTTTTGAACTTTGGTATTTTTGAAAAATAATCAGGATTTTCTCATTCATTTTGGCAAATTTTTGATTTTTGTTTCAATTTTTCCTATTTCTACTCGTAAATTGAATTTACTAAATTCAAAAATGTGTTTTTCAACTTTCTCATTTTTGAAAATTGTTCAGAAATTTCGTTTCAGCAAATTTCAAATTTTCGTTCAATTTTTATTTCTTTTTGTAGCGGGTTTCTACATTTTGAATTTAACATTTTTTCAATGTCGAGTCTTTTACAAAATTTGGGTTAATAGGTATTTAAAATTTTTTCATTTTTGTATATTTGAAAATTTTATCAAATATTTCTTTTCGGCAATAGATTTGAAATTTGCCCCCGAAAAATTTCTACTCGACAATTTTTCCAATACCTATTTGCCTTTTTTTTTTTTTTAATTATGGAAAAGTCATTATAGGTATTTATTTTTTTTGTTAATTTTTGCTATTTTTCTTTCTAATTTTATAACAGGCGTGAAATTCAGTCACTGTTAATGTAACTTGGGTTACTATTTCGAATGTTGGTCACTTTTTGTGTCTATTTGCCCAAAATGGTCACTAAAGTCACTTTTTACAATTTTTTCGTCGTTGCTTTTTAAAAACCAACAGAGAAATGAAAAATTGAAAATTGATTTTTTTTTTCGAAAAAATAATTCTTTCACTTCACAAATTGATTTTTTTTTCAATGATATTGGGACGAATATTAATATACTTTTTTAAGTACCTAGGTAGTTTTTTTTATGATTTCACTAAGAATAATTTAGAAAATTTTTACTCCAAACACATTGAGTTTTTCTTCTTTAAAAAATTGTGGGATTTTGTATCGTAAAAAATAGTAGATTTTTTGGCTTAAAAAAAGTTGTTACTTGAGATTTTTTTTAATGAAATGATTTTTTTTCTTGAAATAGGCTGTTTACTCCATAAATTAAAAAAAAATTACTTTCAAAAAAATTGAGAGATATTTTTCTGCGAAAATTGATTTTTTTTTAAATTGATGAAGGTCAAAAATTGAAATTTTTTCTCTAAAAATGGAAAAATTAAATGTTCTGTATTTTAAGACGAAAATAAAAAAATTTCTCAAAAAAATTTAGATTTTGTACTCCAGAAAATTGAAAAGATTTTTACTCGAATAAAATTGAGAGATTCGTCTTCAAAAAAATTATTAGATTTTCCGCTCCAAAAATTTTTTTTAAGAAAAAATTTAGACCAATAGCTGAGAATATTTTTTACTAATTAAATTCTGTGTAAAAATCTAGAAATTTTTTAACTTAGTTTTTTTTTTTTTTTAATTAGGAAGTAATTTAGTGTGCTCGTCCCTACTAAAAAATTTGCTCGTTACGAAAAAAAAAAGAAATCTTGATCATTAAAGTCCTTAAAAAAATCAAAATAGTGGATTTCATGTCTGTAATCATGAAGATTGTTCGTCTTTTGCATTAAAAAAAAATACTTATATATAAATTAAAAAACACTTAATTTTGGAAAATTTTACATTTTATTTGTACTTACTTTTTTCTTTTTTTTCAAATTTGTTTTTACATACTCGTAAATTGTTCATTTAAAAAATCAGTACCTATATTCATCCCTTCTCACTTCTTTATGTCAAGGAATTATTTTTTAAGATTTAATTTTTGACAGATTTTTTTTATAATTTCGCAATTTTTTGAATTTTAACATTTTTGAAATTTTTTAGCAATATGTATCAAAATCAATTTTTCCATTTTTGGATTTTTCAAAATTTTTTATTTTGGCTAATTTTAAGCCAGGGAGTACATACAGTGGGGAAAAGTAGTGATTTGAAAAATGGGTCATAAAAGTGATGAAAAGTTATGATTTTGGAGCCAAAGTAGTGAAAAAAAATCAAAATTGAAAATCAAAAATCAGTTTCGTCTACATAAAATGCAATAGCTAATAATTTTTTTTTCGCCTTGGTAAACATTGAGATTTTTCCTACTATATTTTTGAAAATTTCACTGCGGTTAATTTGGATTTCAATTTTTTGTGAGGGTGAATTATTATTTCGAGGGTTGTCAAATTTTTACTTTTAGGGGGGGGGGGGGGTGAAAATGTTGTAAATGCTGGTAACGAAAGTAGTGAGGCGTAAAACCTCTTTGACGCTATCAAGCTTTTGTCCAATATTTTTGTAACTTTTAATTTTGATATCAACATTTATTTTTTTTAAATTTTGGATTACTCAAAATTTTGAATGATTGCATCTTTTAAATTATACTTACCAAAAGTGTAATTTATTTAATTTTTACAAATTAATGTTTTTTCTGTAAATTGTCCAATCAAAAATTTTTCAATCGTTGCATTTTTAACTATATTTTTTTAATTACCCCCCCCCTCTTTCTATTTCCCCCCTCTCATTCGTACAACAGAAATTTCTGGACTTTTGAATTCTTTACTTTTTATCAAATTATTTTTAAAAATTTCATTTTGAAATAATTCTAATTTTTTGTAGGTATTTTTTTTAATTTATCAGAATCGTCAATTTTTATATAAAAATGAATTTGGTCAAGTGATTATGACATAAAATGTTCAACTTTTCGTACTTTTTTTAAACAGATTTTTAATTTTGTAATTTTTGCAATTTTTCAATAATTCAAGAGATTGAAACTTGCCAAATTTTACATTTTTTAAATTTTTTAGGAAACCGCATTTTGAAAATAGGTGTTTGTTCTGAATTTTTTTTACCTTTAGGTAAATTTTTAGAAATTTTTATAAAATAATTTCCCTGCTTCCCAAAAATTACAAATTTTTGACAATTTTGCATTTTTTGACAAATTTTTCATAATTATTCAATTAATTAGCTAATTTTCAACTTTCTTGAATTTTAAAAAATTTTAAAAACAAAAATGCATGCTTGAGGAAATTGCATGTACCTCTACCTACCCGCCTTTCTCGTCTTCTAATTGCTTTCGTTTCTGTTTGTCGAATTGAAATTGACGGGATGTGTGCAGTATAAAGTTGTTACCTGTTAATTAATATGGTCGCTATTAACGGTAATATCTTCTCTTACCATAATACCGAATGTAAATATGTGTGAGTGTGTGTCCGCGTGTAGATAAACACAGATTAAATTAACGCGAGCGGAGTGGAGGGGGGCAGAGGCGAAGCTTAGCGTGACATGGCGGCGAGACGAAGGTATATAACATTAAATGTTGAGAAAGAGAATATTATACTCTTGATGGTTGATGGTGTTTATATGCTTGTGCCTTGTGGATAGCTGTCCGATATAATGAGGCGAGATTTTTCCAGTAAAATACTTTCACTAGGCCTGTGTGTCGATGTCGAACGACGTGTGCTTAGGTCGTAGTATGTTGCTCTTGCTCTCGCTCTTGCTCTTGTATGGCCAGGAATCTAGTATCATGTTGATGTACTTAGACTATGTACCTTGGATTTACGGTATGCGTCCGCGTCCGTTAGGCATAGACTATTTTTATTTGTTTACTTGTATAAACTTTAACACTTCTTGAACTTGATTGTGTAGTATACGATCTTGAGGTAGTGTACCTACATTTCGTAGGTCTAGATAGACATTTCCCCTTCGTAGGTTTGTACTTTATAGGTTTTGTTGGAGGGTATACGACTAATACGTGTTACGGTCCGATCGGTAGCTTTATTTGCTCGCAGGTGTTTAATAGACCACTTTCTATAATTCCAGTCAGTCATTTAATTGATAAGAGATGCCCATACTTCGTAAGACGTTTACCATGTGTGCCCTTTTGCTTTCTTACTGGTTCGCATCTAATTTACCTACCCTGCCATAATCAGCTGGTCAGTGGTGGTAATTTCGAGAAGGCCACGAGCTATGTCAATTCATCAATTATTCCATAATTCACTTCGGAATGATGAAAAATTGAAAAAAAAAATAGGAAAAATAGAATAAAAATTACCACTTCTTCAGTACTTCTACATACTTATCTACCTAATCGTAATAAAAATTAAGAGATGGAAATTTTTTTTTTTAATTTTTGGATCTATTTTTAAAAATTTTGAGATATACTTATTTCATTTTTATTATTTGTTCATTTTTTTTTTTTTATAAAAAAGAATCAGTTTTTTGGAGTACAAAAATTTCCTGATTTTTTTTTAGAAAACTTACGTATGTAACATGAATTCTTTTTTTTTTTTTTTTTGAATTGTTCCTATTTTTAGAATAACAAAAATTCCCAATTTTTTTTAGTGAAATTTTTTTTTATTTCGGAATTTGGAACCTTTCTTTTAAAAAAGTTTGAGTAGAAAATAATTTCAATTTTTTGGAATTTGAAAATTTCCTATAATTTTTAGAATAAAATTTTCTATTTTTTCAAGAGCTGGGAACTTATTTTTTTTTTAAATTGTTGGAGTATAAAAATAATTTCAATTTTTATTGTAGATAACAAAAAAAATTATGTTTCTCAAAATTAAAAAAAAAAAAAAAAAAAACTTGATTTTTTTTTTGTATAAATTTGAGATTGTACTGTACTGAATTTTCAATTTTTACCAAAGTTCAAAAATTTAATAAAATAGAGATCTTTTTCCAAAAAATTTACTTTGTATAACAATTCAAAAAAAATGAGATTTTTCTCTCTCAAAAAAAAACTGCGTCAAGTTGAAAGTGTTTTTGTGTTTTTTATTCCAAAAAATAAGAGGGATTTCTCTTCATAAAAATAGATTTTCATCTCTAAAAGTAAAAGTTTCATTCCTCAAAAAAAAAAAAAGGAAAAGAAACGTATTTTTTGAATGAACTGAACAGATTCGAACAATTTTTTGCTCAAAAAAATTGAGATTTTCTTCTCAAAAAATTGAATTTTTTCAAAAATTTAGACTAATAAATTTTTTTTTAAATAATAAAAAAGAAGTCTTCCATTCAAAAAAGTTTTAAAAATTTGATTCCAAAAAATAAGGATTTTTTTTTTTCAAAGTTAAGAAATTTATTTCTGAAATCAACACCTAAAAAATCTGCATTTCAACATGAAGTGATTTTGACTACAAAAAAATAAGAGATTATCTTATTCAAAAATATGAAATTTTTCACTTCAAAGTTTTTTGGAGTGAAAAATTTTTCAACTTCAAGTTTGAAAGACTTCTTGCTTTGAACTCTTTTTTTTTAAATAATATAATCTTTCAAAATTTTTAAAAAGAAAATCTGTACATTTACTTTTTGAGAATAAACCTTTTACTTTTAGAGATGAAAATCTATTTTTATGAAGAAAAATACCTCTTATTTTTTTGGAATAAAAAACACAAAAATACTTTCAACTTTACCTATGCAATGCTTTTTTTTTATTTTAATTTTAATTTTATTATTATTATTATTATTATTTTTTATTTTTATTTTTTTTAAATTGTTACGGAGTAAATTCTGAAGAAAAGCGATATTTCTCAATTTTTTGGAAAAAATATTATATCAATTTTATTAAATTTTTGAACTTTGGTAAAAATTAAAAATTCAGTAGAGTACGGCACAACCTCAAATTTATGCAACAAAAAATTCAAATTGTTTTTTAATTTTGAGAAACATTGATAAGTTTTTGGTTACAAAAAAAATTGAAAAAATTGAAAAAAAAATTGTTATTACCTACCTAAATAAAATCTTGAAAAATTTATTCCAAAAAATTAAAAAATTTTCTATTTCATTAAAATTGTAATTATTTTTATACTCCAACAATTTTTTTAAAAAGCTCCCAGCTCCCAAAAAATTAAAAAATTTTATTCTAAAAAATATATGAAATTTTTAAATTCCAAAAATTGAAATTCTTTTCTACTCCAAACTTTTTGTAAATTTTTTTTATTTTTGTGCCGCCTGCATACCATAAATTGGGATTTTTTTTTTTTTTTTTTTTTTTTTTTTTGAAAAGAAGAAGAAGACTTTTAAGATTTTTTATGCTTCTTTGAAGTACTTTTCACTGACTGTGTCAGAAAATTTTTTAAATGCTGTGTTACCAACTGATTAATTTTCAAGGTTTTGTGTCGCCTTCATTTTCAAACTTGGCAAAAAACCGCAAGAGGGGAAAAACTGAACATTTTTGTTTTCAATACTACCTACCTACTTACGTATGCAATCAAAGAAATGTTTCATAATTTTATCTTCCCTTGCCTCTGCAGTTTTTGAAAAAGGCAAAGGCAACCCGTGTTTAATATATTTTTTGTTTATAGTGGTGGGGTTGTATCTAAATTTGAAGTTCCAAGAGGTCTTCCCAGGACACCTTATACATATAGCACGACACTGGTTCTATTCGGGAGTGGCTAAATCCACAATAAGTAATCACATTGTAAGGGCGATGTCGTTCTTTTTTATTCATCTTCTTTATTGTACGAGTTTTTTTTTCGTACAAGTTTTTTTTTCAAACAAATTTTTTCTCTGAAAACTTTGATGTTTTATTTAAAACAAATTTATTCTTTCACAAAATACTCAAAATATTTTTCATTTTGGGTATTTTTTATGTTTTATTTAATTTTTCAATTTTTTTTTTTTTCAACAAGTCAGTAAGTTAGTAGTTAAGTACCTTAGCGTTAGCTACTTACTCAATTTTGAATATTGAAATTTTAGTAAATTTGAAGAAAAATTGGAATTTACTTGAAAAAATTTAGAAATTCCTCAATTAGAACTAGAAGACAAGACAAATGGTGATGATGTGATGAAAATTATTGGAAAAATTCGAATGAGAAGTCAGGTTGCCAGTTGGGAGATGAAATAGAAACATTTTGTTGACCAATTGGAGAATGAAATCAATTGACAATTTTATTGGAAAATGGGGGGGGGGGAGGGGGGTTATGAACAATTTTCTTGAAAAAATAAAATTAAAAAAGTCGGAAAAAATTTCGGAAAAATAAACTTGATAAAAAATTTACTTGAAAGAAATTTCAAAAGAAAAATTTGAAAAAGTATGGTAGAGATTTAGAAGCATTTTTTGATGAGAAAATTCTATGAAAAATGTTTAAAAATCTAAATGGAAATTTAATTTAAATTTAATTAACAATATAATAAAAAAATTTCAAAAAATGAATTTGAAAAAATATGATGAAGATCAGTAGCATTTTGATGAAAAAATTATTTGCAAGTTTGAATGAAAAAATTGAAAAATACACAATACATATATTTTTTTTAAAAAAAGGAGTTTTAATTTTAAAACGACAAACAGAAAAAATTTAATGAAAAATTTAATTTGAGTAAAAAATAAGAATAAATTATTGATGAGTGATGATTAATTTCTTCAAGAAATTTTTTTCAAAAATACAATTAAAATTTTAAACAAAAAAAAATGAAAAATTTGAAGAATAGAAAACTTGGAAAAATTTTAAATATTTTATTAAATTTTATTGAATTTGGCGAAAAAATCTCGATGAAAAATTTGAGAAAATCGTTTATGAAAAATTAAAATTGGATTAAAAATCAATTTGGACCAAGTCCACTTTGCAATGACAAACACGACCACGAAAACAAGTTTTCAAAGAACAAGAATATGTTGAGATGAATTCTCGTTCGTTCATTTTGGTGATTACTTGTTGTGGATTTAGCCACTCCCGTTGTATTCGTGTGCATTATAAATAAAACTACGCAGTTTTCTGTTTCTAAAATCGAGCCTAATGAAGAGTATTTCTCACATTACCTGCCTACACCTCTAGTCCTCTGCTCTTCCTAGTCGTAGCTCTAGCTCTAGCTACAGCCAGACTGCGATAGTCGTCTGTTTTTTTCTCTCATCTCTCGCTCTGGCATTCGCTTCATTATTATATGGCTCGCCTACTCGCGTCCGCGTATATGAGAATATAATTTGCAAACGGTGAAGTAATTAGCGCGCGTTAAGTGTTAAGCGAGCCGTACGATATAGCGGATTTTGCATTTCCCTCTCGTGCATCTGGATTTTCGACCAAAGCCCACGCCAGACTGGACGCTTTGCGATTCGTTGGCCCGGTGGTACTTTCGTTTTTTCGCCTCTATTTTCTCTATCTGCGCGATATCGTCGATGCCATATTATTCGTAGAGTCACTCGTGGCTCTCGTAGTTGTAGTTTGATAATAATTGTCCGAAATATTCTTACTAGCTCATTTTTGCGTGCGTTTTTCCTTTCTCTACGTAAACAATGACTTTTTGTATAATCGTCCACAGCCATCTAGTATATCTGTTGCCTTCCTACCTGCCCGCCTGCTGGTCTTCGTATAGAAAACGCGTGCGTCTTAATTAAATACGAGCATGGCTGTGCGACGTGTGCCACGATTCGAGGAAAGTATATTTAAAAGAGAAATACGTAGATGGACCGAGCGAGCGAGGGGAGGTTGAGGACGAAGGCCTAGGTATCTCGTACTATAGTAGACCAACAACGCGGAAATTCATTCGATCTCGCGATGACATGGTGAAAAAAAAACAACGCAAACACGAAAACTAAAATGAAAAGTATCGCAGAAGAAAGAAAATCGCGGTCATAGAGCAGCAGGCGGCGAAAACGTGTAAAGTCACAATATCACATCGTTTCGTTGATTCGTTCGTAGCTGGAACGAAACACGAAGCTGGAGCTGCCGTACCCGGCTTCGGCTATTGGGATTTTCACGGTTGGAAAAACACGTAATTTCGTCGTCGTCGCTCTGTTTATAATACCTATCTAGTTTTATATTACGCGTATAGAATCGATTATCGATTCATCGGCGTAATGTCACTTTCCCTCGAGCTAGACTCGACTCGATTCCGCGATTTTTCTACTCGCTTGTGTCGAAAAATCGGTTTCAGGGGAGGCGCAGGCGGAGCAGAGTGCTACGGATCAAGAGCTGTGTTGAAGGAAAGAAATCAGCGAATCAGAATGTTGTAATTGTATGATGTGTGAGTGAGAGGAAACTCTGTCGCATGGTGTAGGCCCCCAACTGCTGTGTCAGCGGTGTGGTCAAATTTTTAGAAAATATTCCCAGCAGATTGTAAATTTGATAAGCTTATCCCAAAGTTATGTAATTCGAATCACAATCTATATGTATTGACTTGGGGGGGGGGGGGGTCATAATTTTTTTTTGTTGAATGACAAGCGGAATTTTCTAAGACCTTTGCATGCCCGAGCAGCACAATCGACAAATTATCGAAATAAAAAATCGACAGAATATCGAATTCGATAAAGTGTCGCGTTAGTTCCGCCTAAATCGTGAAATTATCTTTCGTTATATAGATAGATTATCGACGAATTATAGTTAGCAAAAATTTCGAGATTATAGAAAGATATTTTATCGATAATATATCTATAATATCGAAAGATAATTTCACGATTTAGGCGGAACTTTCGCGACACTTTATCGAATTCGATATTCTGTCGATTTTTTATCGATTTTTTTATTCCGATTTTTCGTCTTTCACTAGCTTTTTTCTATAATTAAAAATCATTAATTAGCATAATTAATACATTAAACTATGCCTAAACACATTATTCATGTTACGGTAAGAGGATCATTTTCACAAAATCGTTGAAAAATCGTTCGGCAAATTTCAGATTATTTGTCGATAATGTAGTTTCAAATATCGCCACAAAATCGTTGAAAAATAGAATTCGAGGAATTTCATATTACGTGTCGATAATATAGTTTCAAATATCGTCATAAAATCGTTGAAAAATCGAATTCGAGAAATTGCATATTATGTGTCGATAATATAGTTTCAAATATCTTTACAAAATCGGTAAAAAATCGGATTCGATAAATTTAATATAATCTGTCGATAATATAATTTCAAATATCGTCAAAAAATCGGTAAAATATCGAAGTCGAGAAATTTCATATAATCTGTCGATAATATAATTCTAAATATCTTTACAAAATCGTTAAAAAATCGAATTCGATAAATTTTTATATTCTTTGTCGATAATGTAGTTTCAAATATCTGCACAAAATCGGTGGAAAATCGGAATCGATAAATTTAATATTCTTTGTCGATAGTATCGTTGACGAATATCGTCATAAAATCTTAATAATATCGAATTCGATAATTTTTAGATTTTTTGCCTATGAAGTTGTACCGATAAATCTTTATAATATCGTGAGAACATCTATAGATTTTCAAACGATTTTTTATCGATACGTTACATCTTCCGATATTATCGATCGAGTGTGCCGCTCGGGTGACGTCATTTTGATTTTTCATCTATGAAGTTTTGAAGAAAAATTGAATACTAATTTTATCTCGCTTTTTTTTTACAAAAAAAAAATTAATTTTTGATTTTTGAAAAATAAAATGCACGGAGTTTTCAAAAAAAGGAAATTATATTCATTTTGCATTATGATGGTGTCATTTTGCAGAAAATATTGATAGATTTTTTAGAAAATGAAAAATTTTCAGTGTCAAAATTGAAGAAGAACACGGTTTTTGCTCAATGCCCCGTTTCCAGAATAGCTATGCAATCCACAAAACTTTTTCGTGGAATGTTTTTTATTCAGTGGAGTCAGGTCGGTAGTCTGAAGAGAGGATTTTGCAAAATCCCTACTTTCCCTCCGCTTTTATCAAACATTCTCATAATTTTCATCGAAGTATTCCGGTCAACTCGAAAGAAATGGTCGGCGAATTAAACATTTTTTAAAAAATCGTAATTTCCTAAAAAAAAAAACAATCTATTTTTAGAAGCCGGTTTAAAAAAATTATCTACTCAATTTCTTTCAAATTAAAAAATAGATGAAAAAGTTTTTCATTTTTTTAGGAAAAAAATTTGAGAATTTTCCAAACTTAGTAGGCAAAAAATTATTTTTTTGTAAATAGAAATGAAAAAATTTAGTAGGTATCAATTTTCCGAAGTCACGCAAGTATAATTTTTTTTAATTTTTGGAGCAAAATATACCTAATTTCTTGGAATTTTTTCAAAGAAAAAAAATCCTCAATTATTTTGTACCTACAATTTTTTTTTTTTTTTTTTTTTTTTTTTAATGGAACATTTTCTTAATTTTTTAAAATAGATAATTTTTCCATTTTTTTGAAGCAGAAAATATTAATCCAAATCTTTGAAAAAATTTTTTCAATTTTTTGGAGAAAAAATTTTCTCGATTTTTTTAAGGGGAAAAAAATCTTAAATTTTTTAAATAAGTAATTATTTTTTAGAAAAAAATTTAAAATTAAAAAAAAATAAAAATTGTCCCATTCTATGATAACTTTATCCCAAATTTATGATGACACCTCACTTCCAATTGGGTTGAGCTCAACCTCAATTTTGTGTGAGAGCCTCGTTCAAAACCCTGTGGCAATCCTACCCCAAGTTAATGATAAGCCTATGCCAAATTCTATTGAAAACTTATCTCAAATTTAGGATCACTTTAACCCGGTCTCAAACTCTTAGATAATTCATCACTAGAAGTTGAGACCACTAACAACGTGGCCAAAGCAATTTTTTGTCGTCCAGTCAAATTTTCTTGAAATATACACTATTGGCAACCCTCTTCCCCCCTCATCAATCCCTCTCTTCAATCAATATTTTGAATTTTGATTTATATATGCTTATAATTTTTTGTATCATTTTTACAGGCGACAAATGGCTGGTGTCGTGTCTAGGAGTACTGTACCTGACCAAAGGATTATTCTATAGGGTGGTTCCGGCCGATCAGACGTTCTCAAATTCGGAATACGCTGGAGTGTTTCGATTCCGACTATGGTGGTGCGGCGAGTGGGTCGAGGTATTGGTGGACGATCGACTACCGACGGTGACAGGAAAATTAGCCTTTCTGCAGAGTCAGCATTCGGATCAATTTTGGCCTGGTTTATTGGAAAAAGCATACGCCAAGTGAGTAACCTTAGCTATTCGTTTGTTCCAGAAATGGAGTCGCTACAATTAATTTAATCTATTGTCTGGTAGCGGGTAATTTACCTATTATAGGTACAGGAGGGTACACCTGCTGCTATATGTAGGCGATCGCCTTATGCTAGCTAATTAATTCGTACGTACGTATTTGCGTCTCACAATCAGTTCTTCTGGGCGAAACAATAGAAATGATGCCTCGTCTCTGACTCTTCGCTTCTATTCTACTCGTATTGTTAATGTACTCGCTGTCGCTTATGCGGCAATGGCGCCCTAAAGGCGCTTTATGATTAGTACTAACGCGGACAGACTGAGACAGACGTCGGAGACGTCTAATGAATACATACGAGATGTCGTCGCAGATTTTTCCGACACTTCCCGAGCAGCACAATCGACAAATTATCGAAATAAAAAATCGACAGAATATCGAATTCGATAAAGTGTCGCGTTAGTTCCGCCTAAATCGTGAAATTATCTTTCGATATTATAGATATATTATCGATAAAATATCTTACTATAATCTCGAAATTTTTGCTAACTATAATTCGTCGATAATCTATCTATATATCGAAAGATAATTTCACGATTTAGGCGGAACTAACGCGACACTTTATCGAATTCGAAATTCTGTCGATTTTTTATCGATTTTTTATTCCGATTTTTCGTCTTTTACTAGCTTTTTTCTTTAATTAAAAATCATTAATTAGCATAATTAATACATTAAACTATGCCGAAACATATTATACATGTTACGGTAAGAGGATCATTTCAGAAAAAGTCAAAAAAAATTATAAAAAATCTGCCAATACCTTATCGTTGAGGAATTAGCAATAAAACGCTTATAATAGGCAGTTTAGTACTTCCAGACTTGTTGCACTTAAAAAAATGTTCACCAATTTGGAAATAATTTCAAATATCGTCACAAAATCGTTGAAAAATCGTTCGACAAATTTCAGATTATTTGTCGATAATGTAGTTTCAGATATCGCCACAAAATCGTTGAAAAATCGAATTCGAGGAATTTCACATTACGTGTCGATAATATAGTTTCAAATATCGTCATAAAATCGTTGAAAAATCGAATTCGAGAAATTTCAGATTACGTGTTGATAATAAAGTTTTAAATATCTTCACAAAATCGTTAAAAAATCGAATTCGAGAAATTTCAGATTATTTGTCGATAATATAGTTTCAAATATCGTCACAAAATCGTTAAAAAATCGAAATCGAGAAATTGCATATTATGTGTCGATAATATAGTTTCAAATATCTTCACGCAATCGTTAGAAAATCGAATTCGAGAAATTTAATATTCTTTGTCGATAATATAGTTTCAAATATCTTTACAAAATCGGTAAAAAATCGGATTCGATAAATTTAATATAATCTGTCGATAATATAATTTCAAATGTCGTCAAAAAATTGGTAAAATATCGAAGTCGAGAAATTTCATATAATCTGTCGATAATATAGTTTTAAATATCTTTACAAAATCGTTAAAAAATCGAATTCGATAAATTTTTATATTATTTGTCGAAAATGTAGTTTCAAATATCTGCACAAAATCGGTGGAAAATCGGAATCGATAAATTTGATATTCTTTGTCGATAGTTTCGTTGACTAATATCGTCATAAAATCTTAATAATATCGAATTCGATAGTTTTTAGATTTTTTGCCTATGAAGTTGTACCGATAAATCTTTATAATATCGTGAGAACATCTATAGATTTTCAAACGATTTTTTATCGATACGTTACATCTTCCGATATTATCGTTCGAGTGTGCCGCTCGGGTTTGAGTCTTTGAACAGTCGTCAGCCTCTCAGCAACAGCAGCTGCAGTAACAATGGTAGCGGTCGTTTTGTAGATGTAGGTGCATCGTAGCAGAAAAGACCGACTGCGGAGTGACTTTTTGTGCACTCTGTGTCCTAAAGCAAAGCGAATTTTTCGAATTACCAAACTGGAAGTCGAAGCACGTCGTCGGCGGTGGCAACAGCATCGGCAGCAGCGGTACCTACCTAACTGATTAATCCGACTAATCTGGCGAGTTACGCGTTAAAATGCCGAGCCAATTATTTTACATCATCTCGTCTCGTTCCGCCTCGCCTCGCCTCGCCTCGTCTCGATGTCGATTGTGTTAGTGTATGAGAAGCGTATTTAATGCGAGACTGCTGCCGGAGAATTTTACTCGTTTCTCGAAAGAAAAATGTGTACGAAAAAAAAAAGACGAAAGACGAAAGAAGAAAACGACAGACTCGCAGAAGACCAGGAGATGTAACAATGATCGAGATGCAGGAATGTTGCAAAGTAGGTATGCGGATACCACCGTCAAGTGCATAACTAAAATGACCCATAAACCATTTTCACCGGCTTGGCTGGCCCGGCTGGGCTCGACTCGTTTTTGATTAATAGCTGGCGAAAAAATATGGAAGTGGTGGCCCGAGACGATGCGATACGATGGTGCGTTTTATCAATGGATACGAATACGAATATACGAGAAGAATACTTTCAGGCAGAATGGACCTCCAAGAGTACGAAGATGCCAATGTGATCTATGATTTCATGTCGAATATTGAACTTGGAAAAAAATGATCGAATGCCATTGAGGTCACACAGCCCAGAGAAAAATGAAGATGAAGAGTCTAATAATGCAGCGGATACGTTGGAAAATCTGGTTTCTGAATTTGACGACTACTCTCATATCGTATATTCTCAGTTCAAAATCAAAACAAGATTGGAATAAACAATTAGGAAAATTTTCAATTTGAAAGATTGAGAAAAAAATCTAAAAATAAAATGAGTCGAAATAATTGAAATAAAAATTTGAAAAAAGGCTAAAAATTAAGGATAATGTGTTGAAAAAAAACGTGTTTTTTTTTGTGAGAGGGGTTGGAAAAACAATTGGAAAAATTTCAAATTTGATGAATTGAGAAAAATTGAAAATTCTAAAAACAAAAAAATGAAACGGAATCAAGAATAAATTGAGAATTGAAAAAATTAACGACCGAAAGAAAATTGAATACCTATAAATTGAAGATACATAATTGTATGGAAATTGAAAAATTAAAGAAAAATTAATTTGAATTGAAATTATTCAAAAATTGAGAAGAAAGTACCTAATTTGAAAATTAATAACTGCAAAAATTCCCAATTAATATCATTGAGAAAAATCGAAAATTAAATGTACTGGAAACACTACAAATTAAAAATAGTTGAAACTTGAAGAAGGTTACCTAAATTCAAATAACATTAAGGGTTAAAGCGTATTGAATATTTTATGCTAATAATAAAAATTTTGATTTAAAAAATTGGGGAAAATTCAAAGTTGAAAAAAATGAAAATACCTACAAACAAAATTGAAAGTTGAAAAAAAAATTAAATTGAGTTGAAAATGACTAAAAATTTCAAAAAAGGAATTTGTATCAGGCTTGATTAAAAATTTTCAAGAAAAGTATAATTATGTAATTTCAAAAATTCAAAATTACGAGTACAATGATTGAAAAACATCAAAAATTGAAAAAAAATTGGAGGTGAACCAAAAAATTTTGAAGTTTATGAAATTGGAAATTCAAATAAAATTGAGCGTTGAAACAAATTAGAATTAAATTAAAAATGACTAAAATTTTTTTTAAAAAAATGATTAAAAATTGGAAAGAAAATACCTACCGTAAATAATTTTAAATTTTTAAGAACCATCAAAAATTGAAAAAAATGTACAAAATTAAACGGAATTTAAAATAATTGAATTGGAAAAATAAAAAAGTTAAAAATGTGTTTAAAAAATTGAGATTTGAAAATGAAACAGTTTTTTAAAAATAATTTGAAAAAAATGGGGAAATTAATTTAGAGGATTTCAACACTTGATCAATTTTATAATAATTTTATTCATTTTCATAATTTTTTAAATAATTTTTTTTCCTCTTGGAATGTCCCTTTTTTTTCACTTCTAAAACCATTAAAAATTGAAATTTTAAAATAATTTCTCGGTAATTCTTTAAAACTCAAATGAAAACTCCGCTTCGGTTCAGAGTAGTGAGCTGCTTTTTTTTTAGTTTCACGATAAAAATATTTTGATTTTTTTTTTGTTCATAGGTAATATCTTAGATCAAAATTTTGAAACTTGGGCAAAAATTTGACTTCTTTTGAATGATAAATACTTTTGTCAATTGTAAATTTGTGTTAGTGAAAATTTTCAAAAAACTTCTGTAGGTATTGTTGAAATTAGATTTTTTGAGAAAATTCATAATTTTTAAAAATGTACTTACAAAAAATTTTTAATGAACTTATTTCAGTAAAATTCAGTAGAATTTAGTTTTAAAATACCTTCTTAAAATTTTGAAAAAAATTGACGTTATTTTGTATTTTTGAGAAAATTAAAAAAAAAATGCTTTTCAACAAAATTTTCAAAACTTTCGTTGGAAATTTAAAAAAAAAATTTAGTTCGACAAAACCAATTTTTTAAAATTCAACCAAATTTTCTAAAATTTGTACGAGGTTAATTTTTATTAAAGTTTGTTAAATTTTTAAAATTTCGGAATTTGGCGAATTTTTTAAATTTACAAATTTTCAAAATTTGATGACGTTTTTTTAATTTAATAATACCTTGAAATTTGCAATTTTTGATATGATAAACTTTCAAGATTGAATCAGTAAAAATTGGTAAAAAGTTAGTTATATTTGATGAAATTTTGGATTTGCGTCATTTTTCTATTCTAATTGAGTAAAAAAATTGAAAAATTTGAAATTTAAAAAAAAATTGTTGAAAATTTTTAGAGTGTGAAATAAAAATTTGATTATAAATATATTTTCGAATTTTAGTGATTTTTTTTTTTTTATTCATTATTTTTAAAATTAGGTCAATAATTTGAATTATAGCTAATTTTCTGAAACTTGTGAAATGTAATTCTTATTGAAGTTTGATGAAATTTTAGAATTTGAGAAATCGTTAAAATTAGGTAAAAATTCAAAATTTGGATAATTTTCAAAATATTATGATACTACAAAATTTTCTAAATTTTGAATCGCAGTACATTTTAAAATTTTGCGATTTTTTTTTTTTTTAATTTTCAAAATTTGGTAAGTAATTTTTTAAAATTTATAGATCCATTAAAAAAACTTGGGAATGTTTTTAAAATTTCATAAATTTTTTTAATTTCCAAAATTTGGTAATTTTTTTAAATTCACACTCCTAGATCCATTGAATAAACTTGTGAAAGTTTTTAAAATTTACAGCCCAACAAAATGATTGAACGAGAACCAGCTTACTCATCTGAAGAAGTCGAAGACCCCATCATCGATCGCATCGTTTATTTCATTCGCCTTTCTTTTATTTCGCAATTCGCAATCACGGATTCACGGATCAATTTGTGCACCTTTGATGGTGTCTGGCTCTGGCATTACAAGGAGAAGATATGCAACGTATAAATGGGAATACGAGTAATACTAAATAGAAGTATCCGTACATGGAATGGCGAGACCGAGACCAGATACTAGATCTGCGGTTGTGGCAGGTTCTCTACGCGAGGCTGCGAGGCGGTGTTGGCAGTGGCGGCGTCTTCCAAGTTCACTGTCATTATCAATAGTGGAATATGCAAAGTTGTACGTCGTATTATAGCTTACACGATGAGGACGAGGACGAGAATATCTTTCTACTAGATACCTGGGAGTTGCTAAATGCACGGACTTGTGTCCGGAGTCGAATCAGTCGTTCTGTAAGTTGGGATCGTTTTTCATTCACCAACGCTACACCATTCAATGGGTCAAGTTTACTTTTTTTTTTCGTGAATGAATTCTTCATCTTATTATGCAAAGTTCGTTCTTTCTAAAAAATTTAAACCAAGGATACGAATAACTTTAAAGCATTTTTTATAAAATTTCTCAGTAAAGAAATGTTTTTTTTTTTGTTAAATTTTACTAATGAGACGAATTATCGAAATTAGATGAGAGGGAGGGATCCAATCAAAATTTTTGTAATAACCAAAATTATTCCTTGGGCATCAAGGTACAACTTTTGTTTGAAGTTTTTTTCAACTGAACCACTTTTTCTTCACCAATTTTTGCATAACACTTCGAAGATAGATACTAATTAAAATTTATAGAGAAGTGAGGGAGGAAGTGGTCAATTAAACATTTTTTCAAATAAAAGTTGTAGATTCCCTTGCGGAAAACTACAAGTTGTCATAAGTAGAATTTATGATAAGTTGTAAATTCGAAGGTGTTATGACAACTTGTAACAACTTATTTTAGGTATAAGTTGTCTCAAGTATTCCTAATACAAGTAATCAGGCCAACTACCAAAAACAAATCTTCGATTACTGTTGTTACCTTCAAGTTGTGATAGTGTCAAGGGGCGCGTTCAGAAACATCACACCGAGTGATTTTTATCACCCGAACCGTTCAGAAATAACCAGAGTGACGCACGGGGAAATTACAAAATACGTTCAGAAATTGAAGAGTGAGGGAATAATTTTGACACCGAGTGAAAAATTATTCACCCAGTCTGGACTGGGTGAATAATCGTCCCCCGTGTTCTGATTGGTCGACTCGTTTTGTTGATGTTGATAACGTACGAATTTATTGTTTGATTGACGGAGTTTTACTGTTTTTTCTGAGATCGTTCAGAAAAGAACGATCATATCACATCGCACTGAGTAAAAATTGACGTTTTCACTCGAGTGATAATTTTCCCTTGGTGTGATGTTTCTGAACGCACCCCTGTAATAACTAACTGAGGTATAACTATTCACTACATATACATGATATACATAACATGTTCACAACAATACATAATGGTATAACTAATCACAACTTATTACAACAAGTATTCACAAAATGTGAGGTACAAAATGAGTATTTATAACATGCTTATTCACAACACACTATATCTGCGAGTATCAAAATGACCCACAAAATTTCTGAATGGATAAAAATCTCACAACTCCATGCAAAATTGTGAAAATCGGCTTGTGGGGGTTTTTCGCAGCGCTGAATCCATTTTTCATTTTATTTTGACTCTAGACCCAAAAGGGGCTTCAGGGGGGAGGAGCAAAACTCAAAATTACCAATAATGGCATGTGGGGTGTGTAAATCTAGGTTTTCCTAGGTGCTGAATCCGTTTTTGATATTGATTTTGACAAATTCTCAATAGGGGCTTCGTGGGGGGAGGGGCAAAACTCAAAATTAACAAAAATGACATGTGGGGTATACAAATTAAGGTTTTCTTACTTCCTGAATTCGTTTTTGATATCGTTTTCGAAAAATTCTCAACTGGGTCTTCAAGGGGAGGGGCAAAACTCAAAATTCATCATAATTTTGAAGCATTTCTGGTACATTTTCGATGGAAAATTACTGATAAGTTTTCTATTTCTATTTCGAATTGAAATTTCATATTATTATATTTTTAAATCAAATTATTTGTACAGTCATGCTGGAAGCCTAAGACCACGATGATCGATGGGGCAGCAAAAAAACAACTGTTTATGAATTATCAAAATAAATTTGGCGTTATCCATCATGAGAAGGGTACGATTTTCTTTCAAAAATAAGGTGGAAAACAATCCTAAAAAATGTTTAAAATTTCAACTTTTTAAAAGAATACTTTGGAGACCTGTATGTTTCATGAATCATGATTTACATAATCCAAGAGTGATGGACAGTTATAAAAAAAAATCATTTTACAAAACGAGTTACTGAATTTTTTCAAGTTGTATGAAAATACGATATAGTGAGATAATAATGGTCTGAAACTTTTGTCAATAAGTCCAAGTATTCAGTTGAATACTTGTCCATTTAAAATTTTCCAACTACAAAGTATTCAAAGTTGTAGAATACTTATCTACTGACAACAACTTCTGAAGAACAAGTTGTTTTCACATTGAAGAGTTGCTACAAGTAAATGAATACTAATCCATTTACAACTATTCTTGAAAAATAAGTTGTTTTTAACAACTACTATGGATTACTTGTTGATGACTATTTACAACTTGTACTTTTCCACAAGGGTTGAGATCCTAAAAATAATTTTGTGCATATTAATTTATTAAAAAAAATTTTGATTCGGCCTGTTCCCGCCTCCCTCTCATCTGATTTCACATGAGGTAGATACTTTTTCAAAATTGGGGAGGGTCCAATTGAAAATTTTTTCCAACAAAAGTTGTAGATTGATATCTTGGAAATAATTTTGGTTATCAAAAAATTTTCGATTAGACCCTTTCCTCCCCACCAATTTTGCAAAATATGACTTAGATACTGATATTTTGTATTACCAAAAAGGAATAGAGGTAGAGGTTCAATTGAAAAAATTTTCAAACAAAAGTTGTGGCTTAAAATTCTAGAAATAATTTTGGTTATTACAAAAATTTCGATTGGACCCCTCCCTCCCCTCCAATTTCGAATATTAAAAATCTATGTAGTATTGGGCTTGATAAAATTCAACAAAAAATTATTTCTGAAAATTTTCAAAGTTCATTTTAAAAATGCTTGAAAATTTTTCGTATTCTTGGTCAAAAAAAATTTTAGAAGAAATTTTGCATCGCACAAAAATATGAAGAACTCATTCACGAAAAAAAAAATTAATTAAACGAAGACACGAAGTATGGTGAATCACAAACGATTCCAACTTACAGACCGACTGATTCGACTCCGGACACAAGTCCGTGCATTTAGCAAATCCCTAGATACCTTACCTACGATATGAAAAGCGTAAGCTGTAGGTAGATGGCTATACGACTTCGTAAGAGGAGGATAACGCCGCGTGTATAGGTGAATTTTTACCCAAATGACCGGTTTTATTGCATTCCTATGATAGACGACATCGACAGCTTTCTCCGAGTATACTCGTAGAGTATAATAGTACGGTCTGATGCGATGGATGGAAAATATCGTAGTAACTTGTTTACGCTTTTTGTTGCATTGTCGACGAAGACGAATGGCAGGGCGAGGGGACGCGAGAAGCTTGTTCGTAACACAATTTATTAATAATCGATATCGATTACAGGATGCTGCGACCATCTATTGTATGCCTGTGTAGTGTGTACCCGGTTCCCGGTATACGATAGTTAACTGGTTATTTCGCACCGAGAGAGGTGCTGGCTTTGGCTATAATCGCGTACGTCCATCTTCGTATTTTCTCGTGTATTTTCTTTCGCGCCGATATCACTATCACCTATCTCTCTACGCTCATATGAAATACCTACTGGGTTAGATATTGTAGCTCTACCTACACGAAATCGCAAACTAGCGATTATTATGGAGTATTGTGTGCCTGTTTACGAGTATACTTATTTATTTATTTATTTATTATAATTTTTTTTCTCTTTTTTCTTTTCTATTCAGGTTACACGGTTCGTACGAAGCGTTGAAATATGGTACGCTGCTTGACGGATTGGCCGACTTGACCGGAGGTATCACCGAAAGTATCAATATTAGACAGGATTCGACGACCAGCGGTAGAATGCTGAATAAATTGCTGGATATGACGTCATTGGTCACTTGTACCGTGCAGCCTAGCACTACTACGCCTCAAGTAAATACCTATAGGCTATAAGATACCATACTACCGGTGAAAATTGACCGAACGGAGGTGATGAAGTGAAAATCATCATCCGAAGTAGATGATAGATTTGATGTAGCAGGAAGCCAATGTTTTTAGGCTGAATCCATTTTTGTTATTTTCATTTTGTGTTTTTCTCTTTTCTGACCGAATTTAATCATTAATAATTGTTCAAAATATACTTTTTCAAATAAGTTTGGAAATTGAAAAAAAATATATATATCTATATAATATCATCTTCGTTCGGTCTAAAGTAAGTCCTGTTTAGGTCGTGGAAAGGAGGAAAAAATTTGAGAAAAATTAATCGAAATGATTTCGTAAGAGATGAATAAAACTTTGTTGAAAACACAATTTTTGAAATGAAATTTTTCTAAATCTTAAATCCCGAGCAGCACAATCGACAAATTATCGAAATAAAAAATCGACAGAATATCGAATTCGATAAAGTGTCGCGTTAGTTCCGCCTAAATCGTGAAATTATCTTTCGATATATAGATAGATTATCGACGAATTATAGTTAGCAAAAATTTCGAGATTATAGTAAGATATTTTATCGATAATATATCTATAATATCGAAAGATAATTTCGCGACACTTTATCGAATTCGATATTCTGTCGATTTTTTATTCCGATTTTTCGTCTTTTACTAGCTTTTTTCTATAATTAAAAATCATTAATTAGCATAATTAATACATTAAACTATGCCGAAACATATTATACATGTTACGGTAAGAGGATCATTTCAGAAAAAGTCAAAAAAAATTATAAAAAATCTGCCACCCGCGGGGCTTGAACCATCTACCTCCTGCATGGTAATCCTCTTCCTTAACCACTATGCCATACCTTATCGTTGAAGAATTAGCAATAAAACGCTTATAATAGGCAGTTTAGTACTTCCAGACGTGTTGCACTTAAAAAAATTTTCACCAATTTGGAAATAATTTCAAATATCGTCACAAAATCGTTGAAAAATCGTTCGACAAATTTCAGATTATTTGTCGATAATGTAGTTTCAAATATCGCCACAAAATCGTTAAAAAATCGAATTCGAGAAATTTCATAATACGTGTCGATAATATAGTTTCAAATATCTTCACAAAATCGTTAAAAAATCGAATTCGAGAAATTTCAGATTATTTGTCGATAATATAGTTTCAAATATCTTCACAAAATCGTTAAAAAATCGAATTCGAGAAATTTCAGATTATTTGTCGATAATATATTTTCAAATATCGTCACAACATCGTAAAAAAATCGAAATCGAGAAATTTCATAATACGTGTCGATAATATAGTTTCAAATATCTTCACGCAATCGTTAGAAAATCGAATTCGAGAAATTTAATATTCTTTGTCGATAATATAGTTTCAAATATCTTTACAAAATCGGTAAAAAATCGGATTCGATAAATTTAATATAATCTGTCGATAATATAATTTCAAATGTCGTCAAAAAATCGGTAAAATATCGAAGTCGAGAAATTTCATATAATCTGTCGATAATATAGTTTCAAATATCGTCAAAAAATTGGTAAAATATCGAAGTCGAGAAATTTCATATAATCTGTCGATAATATAGTTTCAAATATCGTCAAAAAATCGGTAAAATATCGAAGTCGAGAAATTTCATATAATCTGTCGATAATATATTTTTTAATATCTTTACAAAATCGTTAAAAAATCGAATTCGATAAATTTAATATTCTTTGTCGATAATGTAGTTTCAAATATCTGCACAAAATCGGTAAAAAATCGGATTCGATAAATTTAATATAATCTGTCGATAATATAGTTTCAAATATCGTCAAAAAATCGGTAAAATATCGAAGTCGAGAAATTTCATATAATCTGTCGATAATATAGTTTTAAATATCTTTACAAAATCGTTAAAAAATCGACAGGAAGTAGCTCGTTAATATCGAACTTTCTATTATTTCAGTGGAACTCATTATTTTTATTTTATTTTTAAATTGAGAACATTTTTTTTTTTTTTTTTTTTTAGTTTTGTTCATGCCAAAGTTGTGAGAAATTCGGTTGCAAGAATTATTCTATTCGAAATTGAAATTGAACACGTTCTTGATTTTGTTTAAACATAATTCTTTTAAATTTTGTCAAAAAAGATTTACTTACCTAGTTTTTTTTTTTGTTTTTTTTTTTTATGTAATTTTTCTTCATTTCGTCTAAAGCAAGTTTCATTATTATTCAGAAACGGTCCCCTATAACAATTTATTGTTAAAAATTTTTCGTAATTTCAATTTGAGCCATTTTTAAAAAATTTATCGTTTTAAAAATACGAAAAAAATAAAATAAGTATTTTTTTCTAAATCTTATGTATATTTATTTAAAAAATAAAATATTGGCCTTAAAATCAATTTTATAAAATTTTATTCAATAAGAGTTTTCTAAAATTTTGTTTTGAATTTTTTGATAATTTATTTGGAAATGATTTTTTCAAATTAATCAAAACCTAATTTATTTTTTTATTTTTTTAAAATTGTTAATTTTGTTCAAAATGACTTTTTTTTACCCACGTATTTCTTTTTTATTATTTGTTAATTGGAAAAATTTCGTTTGAACTCAATTTTTTTCGTATTGTTGAAAATGATTTCATTGAAACACAATGTTCTCAAAATATTTTTGAAAAATTCTTAATTTTATTTGAATAGAATTTTTGAAAAAAATTCTGAATTAGGTAAATTTTATTGTAATACGATTCTGTTGGTTAATTTGTTTAAGAACAATTTTTCGAATTTAAACAAGAGACTGTTTTCAAAAATTTTATTCAAAATTTTCATTATTTCAGGCTTAGCTGTATTTTTCATTCATTTTATTTTGCTGGAAACATATTTTTTTTTAGATTTGTTCAATCCAAAAGTTTTCAAAATATTGTTCGAAATGTTTTTTTTTTAAATTTTTGTTCAGTATTAATTTTCAAACAACTTTTTCAAATTTTATAATAATTAGAGAAAAATTTTACATATTTAATTGAACACAACTTTTTATCATTTTTTTTTAATACGATTTTTTCAGATTTTGTCTAAACCAAAATATTTTTAGAAATTTTGTTTGAAATTGATTTGTTTTAAATTTTCGTTTAAAATTATATTTTTTTCAACTTGAAAAAAATTAATATTATTTGAACACATATATTTTTTTTTTGGGGGGGGGGGGGGGGGTTGGTAGAGTCATTCAAAATGAAATTCGATTTCATTCAAAACCAGTGTTTTCAAATTCTATCTAAAAAATGTTTAGAGCATTACTTAAATTATTCTTTGAAAATTGTCTATAGTTACCTAATTTTTTAATTTAGAAAATAAGAGGTAAATAAATTTATCCAAATTTAACTAAGAAACAATTTTTTAGAAATTTTATTCGAGAAGAGTTATTATTTTTTTTTTAAATTTTAATACCTACAATTTTTTAGATTTTGTTCCAATCAAAATTTCCAGAATTTTTTTTCGGAATCGATTTTTTTTTAATTTTATTCAAAATTACCTTTTTTAGTTTGTTTGTTTGTTTGTTTGTTTTTTACATGAAAATGGTGATATTGTTTGAACATAAAAAATTTTTCAGTAAAATTTTAATCATATCAAATTTGATTTTGTTCAGAAAAATTTGTTTTTAAATTTTGTGAAAATTTTCTATATTTAATTCGAACGAAAATCAACTGAAAATGTAATTCTAAAAACAAATTTTGAGAGCATTATGTAAATTAATTTTAAGAAATTGTCTCCAAAATGAAATTTTTTAAAATTGAGAGAAAAATAGTAGGTAAACATTTTTATTCAAATTTCCATTTTTTTAAAAAGAATTTTTTTAGAATGCCATTTTTAAAATTTTATTCGAGAAGAGTTTTCAAAACTTTCATTCAAAATTTATTCACTACATTTTTTTTCATCTAGTACCCCATCGTTTTTATTTGTGTAAAAAAATACAGTTTTCAATTGAAATTATAATTATGATTTAAATTATTCGTTTTAGTTCAAACATAATTTTTTGAAATTTTTCCAAAATGATTTTTTAAAATTTTATTTAAATTTAATTTATTGAAATTTTATTAAAAGTCATTTTTTAATATTTTATTCGAGAATAATTTTTTTTAAATTTTGTTCAGAACAAAATCATTCATTAAAAAAAATTGTTTATCATCTAGTTAACCTAGTTAATTTTTTAGTTTTATTTTTAATTTTTTTTTTCTTTTTAATTTTTTCAAAAGCAAAATGAGTCATTTTATAAAATTTTGTTCAACACTGAACACGAATTTAAAAAACTTATACGACGTAAATTTTTTTTAAAATTGGAGTGCTGAAATACCAATTAGTTATTTACTTATGCGATGATTTATTTTACAGATACGTACTTACACTGAAAAACTGGCCAATGGAATCCAGATAGGCACCAATTACAGATTGTACTCCATCGAAAGGGTAAGTTTCGTCAAAAGTTCATCGTCCACCAGTCTGATACCCAAATTGAAAACATCCCTACTAATTTATTCATTTTTCATCTTCAGGTAGAAACATTCAGCGGCGAACCAGTACAATTAATCAAGCTGAAAAACCCTATAACCGTGAACGGCGAATACATCGGAGCTTGGTCCAAAGACTCGGCAGAATGGGACGAAGTTCCACCGCATGAAAAAGAACGTCTCGGATTCAAGCACAATACCGACGGAGAATTTTGGTATTTTATTTTCTTCCTCTCGTCGATCGTAATGTTGCGCAAATTGTTATTTTTTTTTTTTATTTTTTTTTATTTTTTTTTGCGTATAGGGTATCGTACTCGGATTTCATGAAAATTTTTACTCACTTGGAAGTAGTTCATTTGGATAACGAGACCAGCAGAGACGAGCCATCGTTACACCATAAGCATACGTGGCAGATGCGAATTTACCAAGGGTCTTGGCAGAGAGGAGTTACCGCCGGTGGTTGTAGAAATAATCCGGGTAATGGACGAGTATCTTTATCGACGCCATTTCATCGAAATCAATTTATTTATTCGTCAATTTGTAAATTCGCAGATACGTTTCATATAAATCCACAACTGAATTTGATTTTAAGCGACATGGAAGAAGTGATTATATCGCTGAACCAGCACAGCATCATGGAACCAAAAGTAAGCGTTGTATTTCCATCATTCAAAGTCAATGGCAGTATCACCAATATTAATTAACTAATCGATTCGATTCGTTTTCAGGTGATCGGTTTTACCGCCTATTCGTTGCCTAAAAATATCGGCGAATCGGCCGGAAGACAATTTTTCAAGAAAAATAAATCCTTAGTCAATTCGCAATACACGAATAGTCGACAAGTGAGTAATTCGCCTCATTTCGCGTAAAATTGCGAATTTTAAAATGGCCTAAAACGACCTTGAAATTATTTATAGGTTAGTCAAAGATATCAACTCGAACAAGGAGGCTACCTCGTACTTCCCACTACTTTCGAACCAGCTCAAGAATCAAGTTTTACTCTCCGAGTGTACTCTTGCAAACCTCTAAAATTAAAGTACGTAAGATGATCGCGAGAAGAATTTGTTCTTAGAAATTAGAAATATGTATAAGATGGCGCAGAAAACCGGCGCATTTATGGCTCCAGGGCTCGAATATTGTTTTAAAGCGAAAGTCGCCTCGAGGTGGCATTATTACGTAGAAAGCCAATAATTTCAATCGGTCGAAACGATTACCGCGAATGAATTAATTATACGTATCGTCGAACGTGAAATAATAATTCTCGATTATCGATGTTTCAGATTACTAGATACTTCTCCAGTGCTACTTAAATCTGCCATTGTCAAAGTGAGTTACTCTCGTTTGAGATATTTTATGGTATTTTTTTTTCGTTGGAATTTTACTAATAGATACCTACGTTTGGGTTTGTTTTCAGGCTCCACTAACGGCCGTCGATGGTAAAAGTTTCACTCAGTACGAATCTGTGTTTTTGCAATTGGCAGACGAGCATAGAACAGTTAACTCGTTCGAGCTGCAAGAACTATTGGATGCCTGTTTACCAAATGGTGAATTTCATTTTACTTTCAAAGACCTACCTATGTTCTTTGAAATATCGATAACTGTTTTTTTTTTTCAGATTATATCAAAAGTTGCGCTTGTATGGAAGTTTGCAGACAGATCGTAATCACGTTGGATGTATCCTTTACTAAACGTATTATTTATTTTGAAAGTAAAAATTTTAATAAGTGAATACTTCGAAGATGGTAACTTGAAATCTTTTAGGGTGTAGTTCGGTTTTTCCTGAAGAAGTGAATACTTGAAAAATTTCAATGTCAAGTATGAATATGTTTTTTGGAGAAAAATAATAATTATTTTTATTCAAAAACAAATCCCAAAAAAATTGGAAAAATATGACTTGAAAAAGTGGGATTTTTTTCAGTACTTTGATAGAAATTTTCAATTATTTTTTTTTATATCGAGTTTTTTTTTAAATTGAGAACTTTTTTACTTTTTTTAACGATAAATTTTTTGGTACATTTTCACTACAAAAAATTAGTATACTTACTTAATTTCATTCTAAAAAATTAAAAGGCTTTCATGAAATTGAAAATTTTGTTCAGTCCAAAAAATGAAAAAAATATGTTGATGTTTTCCAAAAAATTGTAAAAAATTTTACTCTTGCAAAAATTGAAGGATTTTATTCTACTTACTTATGCCAAAAAATTTGGATGAAAAAATTAAGACTAGGTTGAGATGCCCCTCCCCCTCCCAAAAATAATCCGGAAATATCTTCAATAATTTTTAAAAATTGATACGTTTTTCTAGCATTTTTTAATAACCAAAAAAATTGAAATTTATCCCAAAATGAAAATTACGAAATTTTTCACTACCTACAAAAAATTAAGTTAATTTCTAATGAATTTAGAAAAGTTTTCTCTAAAAATGTTGAGTGATAATTTTCTCCAAAAATCTACAAAACATTGAAATTTTTCCTCGAAAATAATTGAGAGATATCTTTCCAAAAAAATCTTGAGCTTGTTTCTTCTTTTGCTCCATTTTTTTAATGAGAACAAATTGGGGATTTTTTGTCCTAAAGTTTGAAAAAAAAAAATATTAAAAAAAGAAGGTCTCCAAAAAACATTTTTTCAAAAATATATAGAAAAGAATTGAGGATTTCTTTCGAAAAAAAATCATGAAATTTTTCCATCTATTTTTGGATTTTCTCCTATAAATAAATTTTTTCCCCCTAAAAAAATGAAATTTTTTCTCTTATAGTGGGAGTGGGATATTTTCAAAGAAAAACTTGAGATTATTTTCTCCAAAATGATTAGGAACTCTTTTATTCCAAAAATTATTAATTTTTTTTCTCCTTATGCCAAAAAATTGGAATTTTTTCCCCAAAAATTCGAGAAATAGTTTTTTTTTCAAATTTTTAAAAAATATATTTTTCTTCTCAACAATTTGAAAATTTTTTATATCTAGATATTTTGTTAGTTTTTTATTTTAAAATTTTACCTTGAAAAAAATGAAATTTTGTATGTACCTAGGTATTTCCAAAAAATTACCTTTTTGTATTTCAAAAATTCGAGAAATAGTTTTTTTTTTAATTTTTAAAAAAATACATTTTTCTTCCCAAAAATTTGAAAATTTTTTATATCTAGATATTTTGTTAGTTTTTTATTTTAAATTTTTATCTTGAAAAAAAATGAAATTTTGTATGTACCTAGGTATTTCCAAAAAATTACCTTTTTGTATTTCAAAAATTCGAGAAATAGTTTTTTTTTTAAATTTTTAAAAAAATTTGTTAGTTTTTCATTTTAAAATTTTATATTTAAAAAAAAAATGAAATTTTGTATGTACCTAGGTATTTCCAAAAAATTACCTTTTTGTATTTTCAAAAAATTGTAAGACGTTCTTTTTCAATTTTTTTTTTTTTTTAATTGAGACATTGATATTTATTTTTCTAAAAAAATTCAAAATTTTTTTATTTCCATAAAATTTAGTTTTTTTTTTAAAAAACTTTGAGGAATATTTTTGCTCTAAAAAATTAAAAAAAAAATTTTCGTAAAATTAATTAATCGTTTCGTTTAATGTGGATGATTATTCCTTAACGTGATTTCAATTCAGAGCATGGGAAATGGTAGATTGAAATTCAGCGACTTCAAGGATTTAATGTGTAGTCTGAAATGTTGGCAAACAGCTTTCAAAAACCATACCAAAGAAAAAACTGGCATATTGAAAGCTGAAAGATTGAAAGACGCTTTGTTAGAAGTTGGTGCGTATACATATTACATTTCTTAACTTATTTTTTATATTAAGTAACAAATTAATAATGTTGATTATTATTTTTTTTTTAATAGGATTTCAACTTAGCACCGAAGTATTGTCTATTTTAATTCTGAAATATATGCGAAAAGATGGTACTTTGAGATTCGGAGATTTTGTATCAGCCATCCTTCACCTAACCGTCTCATTTAGTGAGTAATTTTAACCATTAATACGTGTCAATTATTACGAAAATAATTATTCTACGTTAATTTGGTTTTTTTTGCACAGGTACATTCGAATCTAAAGATCCTTTACAAAACGGAGTCATCAAATTAACCCTTTCTGAGGTAAATTCAATTTGATTCGAGATGAATTATTAAGATTATCTATGTACACGTAAGTTTTTTTTACAATACCTAATGTTTTTTTTCCTCGTGTATTCAGTGGTTGAAGTCGTCGCTAATGTGCTGAAAGAATACCGCAATTCCGATGCAATTTTATTTCGATGCGTTTACTTGCTCAATAATGGTATTGCCTACTTCGATTGCATGAACTTTCAGGCTATCTAATTTGTTTTTAACTTTTTAAGTATTACGTTTAATGTTACCTTTCATATTTTTGTAGTCATTTTGTATTTTAACGTATGTTTTGTGAATAGAAAAAAATCGCGAACGATTATTTCGCTCCGTTTTCAATAAATAACGCTGCGTGTATGTTTTATAATTTGTTTTGAATAATTATTCTTTCGATCGTGCTAACTTTTAACTTTGATTTTTCAAAGTACATATCGAGTCACGATCGAAAGCCTCGGTATCGTATTTCCCTCTAATTGCATTTTTAAACAATTTTTAATAATGTCTAAATTGGTCTCATTCCCAAATTACTTGCGTTGTGTTTTAAAAATTCAAAGGAAGGGGTAGTGTGTGTGTGTGGGTGGGGGGAGGTCTTCTACTAAGGGAAGATACAAGACAGATGTTAGTATCCTTTTGTCTTTCACAGCCGGAGGTTGTGAGATTTTATTGCATGGTCAAGTTTTATTGCTTTATTATGTTTTAGGTAGTTCGAAATTTTCATTATGTGTTTTATTGCCCTGCCTTTGAAATTTAACCCCTGCTGTAAAATGAACTGACACAATAGAGGAGTAAAAATTTACCACCCGTTGAGAAGGCCGAGCAATAAAACCACATAATAAAAATTTAGAACTACCTAAAACATAATATTAGAGCAATAAAAAATTTTACTGCTCTATTCGAAATTTTTATTATGTGGTTTTATTGCTCTGCCTTCTCAGCGGCTGGTAAATTTAACTCCTCTATTGTGTCAGTTCATTTCACAGCAGGGGTTAAATTTTGATTTTTTTTTATACTTGATAAGGAAAGAAAATATTTTATTATCTAAATTGTGGTCAAGTTTTATTGCCCTATTGTGTTTTGGGTAGCTCGAAATTTTTATACAATGTGATGTTATCTTATCTCTTTCTCGCCGGGTGGTAAATTTTATCTTTTCTATTGTGTGTGTTTATCTATTTTGGCAACAGGGGGTTAAAATAAATTTTGAATTTATTCGCTATCGTATCCTGGTATCCAGCTGTCAGTTCTGTTATCTCAGATATGATTTATAGATAGCTATCAACCTGTCAATCTGTGGCTTTTAAAATAAGGTGTGGTTTTTCGTAATATTGTGGTGATGATGAATTGGTTAGATAACTTTAGGTAGCAGTGGGGGGGGGGGGCAGTTTATTGTCAATGATGAGTCACTCAACAAGACAGTGTTAAACTGTTTACTGTTTGGTTGCGACTTTGTAAGGGTGAAGGTGTGGTCAATTGTGTAGTTCAACAACTTGTACTGGAGTGATTAGGACCAGCTGATTCTTTCTCAGGTGAGTTTTGATGGATTATTTTTTACTGCGATTGTGTTTAATTTTATCATGTTCTTGTAATGATTTTTTTTTTCAGACGTGTTTTGGTTTAATTTTTACTGTGAGATAGTGTTCAATTTAATTATGTTTTCATAATGATTTTTTTGTTTCTTAATTTCATAGTTTTGACTGTCGCTGATGTACGGTGGTGCTCGTGTGTAGGTTGTACCTAGACCTGCCTACAACAATTTCAACAGTTCACGTAATGCAGTATGGAATAGGAAGAAAAGAAGATGCGATTCTCCATCAGGTGAGTTTTGTTCCTTCGTTTGCTATCCTGACTTGTGTCGTTCGTGTTAAACGGTTGAATTAATTTTGCTTGTTTTGTAATTTCGCAGTTTGGCTGTAGCTGTGGCTGTGTGTGTACGGTGGCTTACGATCTGTTCATGGTACAATAGTCAAAGTACGTAAACATGGGAGTACAGAGGAACTGAACAGCTGATCTCTTTTTCAGGTGAGGTAAGGGTTTTTTTTTTTACAGTGAATGTGTATGAATATAGTTTTTGTAATGATCTTTTATATTTCCTAATTTCGTAGTTTGACTGTGGTTGATTTACGGTGGCCTGTGTGTGTACCTAGACCTATAGCTACATACTCATACAACAGTTCCAACATTTTATGGCGTCTCTGTGGTAGTATGGAATAGGAAGAACAGCTGTTTCTCTTGAGGTGAGTATGATGGTTCGTTTTCATCTTGACTTGATGTGTTCGTGTTAATTTTTTTTTTTTTTTTTAGTACCTAATTTCTCAGTTTATTTTTTCCCCCAATTTCTCAGTTTGTTAATTTTATTATTTTCTTTTTTCTTGTTAATTTTATTATTTTCTTTTTTCTAATATCTGTTTTTTTTTTCTGATTTCTTTCATTATTTTCTTTTTTCTAATTTCTGTTTATTTTTTTCTGATTTCTAATTTTTTTTTTTTTTTAGTACCTAATTTCTCAGTTTATTTTTTCCCCCAATTTCAGTTTGTTAAGTTTATTTTTTCCCCCAATTTCAGTTTGTTACATTTTATTATTTTCTTTTTTCTAATTTCTGTTTATTTTTTTCTGATTTCTCAGTTTGACTGTGATTGATTTACGGTGGCCTGTGTGTGTACCTAGACCTACCTACATACTCAAACAACAGTTCCAACATTACGTAGTCTCTGTGGTAGTATGGAATAGGAAGAACAGCTGTTTCTCTTGAGGTGAGTATGATGGTTCGTTTTCATCTTGACTTGTGTTCGTGTTAATTTTTTTTTTTTACTGATTTCTCATTTTTAATTTTTTTTTTAATTCTCAGTTTGTTAATTTTATTTATTTTTTCTAATTTCTGTTTATTTTTTTTTTCTTCTGATTTCTCAGTTTGACTGTAGCTGTATAAATGGTGACATACGACACATACAACGGCCGAGGTACCTATTGAAATACCAAGAGGAATAGCTGCCTGAGTTTTGGAGTTTACTTACAGCGATTACCTACTTCGTATTTTACATGTATGTATTTTCAAATTCTTGATATTTTTTCTTGAAACGATTACCTATTTCTACTTTGTATGCAGTTTTAATTATTCTTGATTTTTCATTCATATCATTATACAGGTTGGCGTCAGTTTTCCATTGCCTTTTCTACAAGGAAGAGCTGCTACAAGTCGTGCTGTGAGGAAATTCTATTCTGCAGATTATTCTGATGTTAATTTCTGGAGTAAGCAATTTTCATTTTTGACTGTAATGGTGTTTTTTAATTTTTGTAATTGCTTTTTTATTTCAATTTTTTTTTGTTATGCTGTGGTTAATAATTGAACTGTATTCTTTTGTTTCTGTATCAATTTCTCATTTTAATTTAATTTTCAATTTTTTTTTTCATTTGTTGATCCAGAAGGTGCCCACCGGAACGAATTTCTAATCACTCAGGGTGATGATGCCTACAGTAACGAGAACATTTCGGAGTTACTTAGTTGAAATTCGAGCAGAACTGTATTGGATTTCGGAAGTTGGTAATTGGATAAAATTTAGGCGGAAGTGCTCGATAAGTATTTTTAATTAATCTTTGTGTTTTCTTTTGCAGGTCCAAATTGCTATTTTTTTCCAAGCAAGATGAATTGATGATGAGAGTACTGGAAAGAGCCGCAGTTTGAATTGATGCAGTTGAAACGAACGTCCTTCGATCCAGCTTGTGCTAAAAAATTTCAAACCGACCGATTACAGTAAGAATGATGAAAATTGAAATAATTATTATTTTCTGTGAAACAATAGATCTGATCGAATGATTTTTTTGAATTAATTTTTCGTTTATTAATTTTTACAGGTATTGGAAGTTGATTCGAAGCAGTCTTCTGAAAAGTTGATCGTCTTACCTGAAACTGCTCCTCTAATAGATAATCACCCGACGGAATTTTGTTTTACACGATATAGTGAAAAGTATTTCCAATTCCATAACAGAAGCTAAAAAAACAGGATAATAAGTAAGAATTTCGTTGTACCTGAGAAATCCATTTCTCTTACGCGTAGAATGTACCTAATCGTCTTTGTTTTTTAATTGCAGACATCTTCGATCGTGTCTCAATGTTTAATCCAAGAAGGATTATGGAGCTGCTATGCTGTATTGGTAGAAATTCAACGACGATATTTTTATGTCAAATGAATCTACATTCTACGTGGAGTGTTAACTGTCAGCAATGCATGCGAGAGTATTTGGATCTCATCAAGGTACCTACATCGTATCTTAATCGTAAGAAAAAACATTTTATTAATTGTTGATCTAATTTTAATTATTTAATTTTCGTAATTTTTGTTGTTTTATTTTATATAGTGATGGTGATTGCAGTTGTGTGTACTTGTGTGAAGTCGGAACAACGGACCATTGAGGAGTACTTGGGTGAGTGATTTTATATTTATTATGTTTTGATTATTTTCAATTTGAATATTTGGAATTTTTTTTCAAAGTATTTAATTTTATAGAATTTCTTTTTTCAAAAATGCATGGAATTCAATTTGTAATTATTTTCTACGATTATTTTTTGCTGGTGTATAAATTTTGGTTTAATTTTTACCGAGGTCGTTTTTTAAAATTCAAAATTGCATTATCTACTATTTTCGCCTTCATTTTTATAGTTATTTTTCACTTTTTTTTTTCTAAATTCAAAAATTCCTGTAATTCAATGGGGTATTTTTTCAAATTCAAAATTTAGAAGAAACCAAGGAAGCTCTGTTGCAGAATATTTTTGGTGAGTAGCTAATTTCATTGCTATTTTTTTTTTTACATTTCGATGCATTTGTTTGAGTCACTTAGTTACCTATATTTTACTGTTGTTTTACGTTACATCGTGAATCACTGCCTGTGGATGTTCGATTGGTTTGGCTTCAACTCGCATCCAGACTACCTAGTTCCTTTACCACCTACCATACAAATCGAAGGACAGTTGCATTTTGCCAGTCACCTCCAGTTCATCGTTAATCGAACTCAAGCAAGGTACCCATTTCATTGGTCAGTTGTACGTATTCGTAACTTGGTATTTTTTTTCTCGTGTTTATCTTATGTGTCAGTTTTATTTTTTATTTTTCAGAGGTACATAAATTTTAAAATTTTTAATTATATATAATATAATTTTTTTTTAAGTTTAATTGCATAATTTTAAATTTAAAAAAAATTTTTATTTAATTATTTTATTTAATTTTATACTGGAGCTGGAATCGAGACTGTTTACCTTGTACGCCTGAAACAATCTACAGTAAAATGTGAGTAATATGGTTAATATTGTTCGTTTAATCGCGATTCTTTGTTGATGGCCTTTTATGGCCAGAATAAGCATTTGAATTTGTTTCGATTGTTTTTAAATTGATTGATCTTGAATGTATTTTGTTTCGTGTGTTATTAACTCAATTTTCATTTAAGTTTGTTTTTAGGTAGTTTTGCAGTGATTTTGATAGCTGAATGATGAACGTACGTGTTGGTTCAGTTTCAAGTCAAATTCATATACCCAGTTTCCGAGTGGTTGAATTTGTACGGATATCTTTTTACACGGATTCCAGGACAGAGGATGTTGGACGAATCGTGAAGACATTTACAAGGCATTTGCTGTGTAATGGATATAGTTGCTTGGAACATGGATTCATCGAATTGTGTAATGTATACTTGTCCATAATTTATAAATAGTTTGAATTGAATACGCAAATATTTTTAAATTTATTTTTTAGTGATTATGTGTAATGTATATTTTATACAAGGCTCCTAAAAGGGAGTAGGATTCGTTCCTACTTCAACTCCGAGTCGCACGTCCGCGCCGTGGGAGCTGGGACCTCCTCGCCAGATCAATACTCATTGAAAAGGCGAGGTGCTAACGCGACAGGGGGCGTGATTGGCACGTTTCTTTGGTATAATTTTATTTGTGAATTTGATTCTAAAAAGATACATGAAATTTGGATGTTAATCGTTTGTTTTTTTGAAAAAAATTGTTCAAAATTGGAAGATGAAATTTTTTACTTGGATGTGAATCGTTTGTTTTTTAGAAAAAAATTATTCAAAATTAAAAATTTCAATCTGGGTTTTGGGTCAAAATTGAAATTTGGGTTCTGGGTGGTTGTGTAGTGTGGACACAGGTAAGTATGCTTAGGTTCTGTGCATGCAGCGTCACCCTATACTTTGTAGCGGGTTACGCTGCATGAGTTGCATCTTCTTGGCAATGGCGTTTGTGCCATGGGCCTCCGATGCAGCTGGGGATTTGGACTCGTGTCGTCTACCTCAGTTGTATCGGAGTTCTCTTAGCACTCTCGACATTGCCAGAAGAAAGGGATGGTTTGTCTGTTGGCTAGTCGTAGGCGTCTTTATGCCTCGTTACGGGCCAACGGCAATCGTCGCTGAGGATTTGAGCCCCATGTCCTGCCTCAGCGGTGGTTCGTCGCTGGTCAGAACGCGCCCCCGCCCAAAGGTGTGTCTTTTTTGTCTTGATTTTTCAGCCTGGAATTGAAGATGCTTTGACCCGGACGCTCTTTTTAGTATCGTAAAAATAAAGTTCAAATTTAGGATGACCTTGAAATGAAATTTCATTTCCTTTATTTTTAAGTTACCAAAAAGAGCGTCCGGGTCCGAGCATCTTCAATCCAGGCTAAAAAATTCAAAGACCAAAGACACCTTGAGCCGAGGGCGCGCTCTGACCAGCGACGAACCACCGCTGAGGCAGACATGGGGCTCAAAATCCTCAGCGATGATTGCCGTTGGCCCGTAACGAGGCATAAAGACACCTACGACTAGCCAACAGACAACATCCCTTCTTCTGGCAATGTCGAGAGTGCTAAGAGACTCCGATACAACTGAGGTAGGCACTAGAGTCCAAATCCCCAGCTGCATCGGAGGCCCATGGCACAAACGCCATTGCCAAGAAGATGCAACTCATGCAGCGTAACCCGTTACAAAGTATAGGGTGACGCTGCATGCACAGAACCTGACCATACTTACCAGTTACCCTTGACCACCCAAAATTTTTGAAAAAAAATCAAAGATCAACCAACCCTTAATTAAAAATTTTCTAACCCAAAATTTTGAAGAATTAAAAATTTTAAACCCAAGATTTTGAAAAAATTCAAGTTCACAATTCATTAAAAAATTTCAATTAACAAATTTTAAAACACCAAAGAAGCGTGCCAATCACGCCCCCCTGTCGCGTTAGCACATCGCCATTTCAATGAGTATTGATCTGGCGAGGAGGTCCCAGCCCCTACGACGTGGACGTGCGACTAGGAGTTGAGTAGAATTTAAAGATTCCACTCCTTTAAGGGGCCACTAGATAAATAATAGCAACTGTTTACTTCTGTAATTAGACATCCATTTGTATCCTGTTCGCCATGATAGGAAATCATCGTACGTATTACCCGAAGTTGTTCGATGTTGATGTCGACTTCCTCCTTCCGTCACATGCAGTAGCTGCTTTCGCCGACGAATCTGCAAGAAAATACAAAATGTAAAACAATTGATAACTTTCTTAATTATTCAAAAATTTTACCAATGCATACCCAAGATTTATCCAGTGGATTCTTCAATAAATTGATGCAAAGATATTCATAATTACAGCATATTCGCCACGTACATAAGCTGTTGTCAACTGTCGAAATCTGCAAAACAACAAAAATATTAATTGAAATCAATAAAATAATCCAACTTAATTATTGAGTTACACGTTATTACCTAGAATAAAAACATAACTAAGTAGGCAAACAAAACGTAAAATATTAATGTATCAACATACCTTTCTCATGGTATCTGAATTATAATCTGTTCCAAGGAAATGCTTTCATCATCTTCATTGGCCATCACTGTTCTTCACATCTGAAAAATTGAAAAGAAAATAATAATTATTAATTAAAATTGAAACAAAGTACAAGTGGTGTGCAGAAGAAAAATATGTCCAAACGAAAACGAGAAAATACACGTACCTAGCTATGTTTTGAAATTGAAGAAACACAACCGAAAATTTCCATTTCCTTACAGCTGTTGAACATGTTCAATCTTCTTTTTTCAAATTGACAGCAACTACCCTGGAATGGAAAAAATTAAATTGAAACAACGTAAATTAAATAAAATCAAACACGAATGGTCTGGGGAGGGGGCAGAAAAAATTGCAATACTCAATTCGCATATTACCTAATAAATGACTGGAACATTGCTAACTGAAGACATTAAATCGGTGATTTGAAGTTGAACTGCAACCTGAAATGAAACAAAAAACCTGTACATTCATTTGAAAAATGCTACATTTGCAATATAAAAAATAATTAGGTAGGTAATTAATTAAACTAAAGAACGATGAATTTAATCAGTTGAAATGTAGTAACTTACTCAGTATTTTTCGTGTACAATAATACGCGAATTCCAAGTTCAATCCAATCATTTCTTACACGAGTAGGAAGCTGCTTTTACCCAGGAATCTGCAAGAATAAAATAACATCTTAATTATTTAAAAAATTTCGAAAATTTTCTTTATGACGAAATCAAGCAATCAAAAAATTGAAACTTCGAATTAGGTATTCAAAAATTTTGAAAAAAATTAACTTTCAAAATCTAGCGACTTTATGTACTAGGTAATATTTTATATTTAAAAAAAAAATTAATTACTCGTATTTAATTTCGTAATAAAAAATTTAAGGAAAAAGATAAAATTTACTTTTGAAAAGAAAATGTACCTAGGTACTAAAAATTCTATTTTTTTACAGAAAAAACTACATTGGAGAATAATAATTGTTTTCTTCAAGACACTATTAAAAATCACACTATTAATTTCAACGAAATGCTATGTACCTAGTAAAAAATTTGAACACTCGGAACGATGTGATAAAAAAATTGCAAAATAAACAAATTACATACCAATTACACACAGGAAACAAATTACATACCAATTACACACAGGAATTCTCCAAACGTTTCCATTGTTTCTTCATAATACGTATGCACTCAGCAGCAATTATAGTCACTATGAAATAATATATTTTTGTACCAGATGCTTATACAATCTTCCTTCAAGACAATCTTCCTTCATCTTGAAATACTTCACTCTGAAACAAAAATAATACGTTAATTAAAACAAAAATTAAGCACCTTAATACAAAACAAATATCGCTCGACATACCTGGAAACTGCAACATTGTCGAGTTCAAGATCCTTCATTTCTTCCAGCGACGAAAGTGAAACCTCTGTAAATTTTAAAATCGTATCTACGTTGAACTGCGCGAAGGACAAATTCTTTTACGACGACATTCCTCGTCGATGCTACCGTACAAGTTTTCTACGTACACGTTGACCATCTGACATTTGTAGTAATACTGCGAACCTGAAAAAAATGAAATAAAAAAATAAGTAGGTAATGAAAAACAGCTGAAAATGATTTTCAAAAATTAATTTTAAGTACCTTCAAAAATTAATTTTTACGTAATTAAAATATATAAAAGTAGAGTATAAGTGCATTAATACGAATAAATATTAAACATACCGAATTACATGGAGGCTGGAACATCTCTGACTGGAGTATATTTCTGTGTCGCTTCTTCAGGATTAAGTAAGTGCCTGGTGGCTGGAACGTTGCTAACTCTAACTCGAGTACCTCCTTCTTACGCAGTCGGTCTCTTCCGGCGATGAAATCAAAAATTTTTTCACGGCAGTCGTCTACAAATGAAAAAATAAAACTGATAAACAGACAAAAAAATAAAATTGAAAAACACACGAAAAAATTAAATAGACTATTAATGCCTTATTTGAAAAATTAAAACATTAAAAAAGTAGATGGTGGGAAAAATAAATTGAAAAAAAAAATACAACGAATTTGCTTACTTGCTTCATTTTGAAAACGTCCAATCGATGCTGGGTGTAGGTAGAATACTGGATTAAGAAAACGAAAATTTAAAAACTAAAATAATTAGCAACAATGAATAAAATATTACAAGACTACTTCGAAAAAAATGGAAAAAAATTACGTCGAAAAAAAAAACAAATTGGAAAAAAATTACGAATAAAATTTACAAAACCACACTTTCGAAAAAAAACTAATTAGAATTGACAGAAATAGAAACTTCCAATCCGTGATACTTGAAACTGCATGAGAGTTACCTTCTGATCTACCTAATACAGAAACAAACAAATTACAAAATTAAAATTGAGGAATAAAATCTAACAAAATGAAAAATACACTAATTATTCACCAGGTACCATGCTTGATGAATCCAACACAGAATTTAAAAAAAAATTAAAGCAGGTGAAGTAGTACAAAAATAATACGCACCTATGTAGATCAATTGAAAAAACAGAAAATCGAACAGTAGTGTACAGAAATTGCCCATTCATCCTTCGAATCCACTGCAAATATACGTAACAAGGTAGGTACTAGGTGCTGGTGCTCACATGATCTAGAAAAAAATACAAGGTTTTCAGAAAAAGAACAATTTTTTGAAAGAAAAAAGCACTCAGAAAAAAGCAGTATTTTTTCATAGAAATCTAATTAAACTGTACAATAATGAATAACTTGCTCTACTAATGCAAAAATCTATCTTCGGAATCCAGTGCCAATATGCAGAAAAAAAAGGGTTTCAAAAAAAGAATTCTTTGAAAGAAAAAAAGCACACAAAAACAAGCAGTAATTATTTTTCAAAGAGACCTAATTGAACTGCATAATAAAGAATAACTTACTCTACTAAATGAAAATTCTTCAATCGTCACGAATGAGCAGGGTGGAATCAGGGATTCTGCATAATTTCGACTCTTGATGAACAGCAGGTAATCTCATTTCGCACTGCGTAAAACAAATTAAAATTAAAATTAAAAATCAAACGAAAGTAAAATGAAGACAAAAAAAATGAAAAACAGTACATAAAAAACACGTAACAATTTAAGGAGTAAAACTGAATAAAAAATATACCAACTCACTGAAAAGATCCAGAAGGAATGTCCGATCCAAGGTCTTGAAACACAACACGACTCCAATGAAAATTAACTGAAGGAAAAAATAGAAACAGGTAATATTAAGAAAAGAAACCTTAATTAAAACTAACAATATCTATACTCACTCACTGAAAAGATCCAGAAGGAATGTCCGATTCAAGGTCTTGAAACACAACACGACTCCAATGAAAATTAACTGAAGGAAAAAATAGAAACAGGTAATATTAAAAAAGAACACATTTTAATTAAAACTAACCCAACATCTATACTTACTCGTTGAGAAAATCCAGAAGAAATGTCCAATCAAAGGTAGGTACTAAAACACAAGCATAGCCGGGAATGTCTTATCACCCACACATACAAAACTGAACTGAAAAAAATATATATTAAAAAAAGGAACAGAAAACAAATCTGAAAAAAAAAAATCGAAAAAAATTGCAATAACAGCTAAAATAAAAATGAAAGAAGTGTAATATACCACACATGCAGTAAAAAATGACACAGAAAAATCAACCAAGACCAATTTTAAAAAATGCAAAAAAAGTACGTAGGTAAAAACAAGCAGTAGACAGTTCACAAGTATTTAAAATAATTATTTAAAGTTGAAAATTACTCACTCATTACTGGAATCCAATAGAAGTATTCATAGGTGGATCTCAGCTCTGCAATGAAATGTTTGCCCATGTACTGACCAACGAATACACCGCACATTTCAAAATCGAATCAACTCTAAAACATACGGTACAAATTAACAATAATAATAATTAATATAAAATTTAAAAAATGTCTCGAAGTAACACGAGCTACACCACACCTCACCACTCGGGGGTTGAACACAGACTGGCCACCGCCTTACTACTGTCCTTCTGTGACTTTCCTACCACCACCACTCTACCTAGCTGGCATATGGAAAACCCCAGGGCATTTTATACAAGTCAGAATTGATAAACAACAAAAGAATAGGTTTAAAATTTAGACAACAAAAGTAATAAAATTCAGCTCCTAATAAAATACTACCCCCTGGTGTGAGAGAAAAAATATCCCGCTGAGAAGGTAGGACGGTGCAATATCAAAATTCAAAACACAATAGAATAATAAAAACACGTCCACAGATGACTAATAAAATTTTAAACTCAAGCTGTGAAAGGTGATAAGGGATGCAATAGACTAGATAAAATGCTGATGTCATGGTTGCAATATTAAAATACAAAAGAGCAATAAAACCCAGATAAAATTTTAGTATCAAGCTGTGAAAGGCTCCGAAAAGACACACACCACAGACGTTGTAAACTGTAACAATAGACACAATAGGTCACGTATCTTATCTACATCCACTATTTTACAACTTCTGTAGATAAGAAAATTCAAAATTTACAATTTTACGACATTAATATTAAACCTGTTATCTTTTTTTTAATAAAGGAAACATATCATAAATCAGAGTTCTGTCTCTTTTCATAAAATTCGAATTTTATACAAAGAAGGCAATAAATCAAACAGAAGAAAGGAATCGTAAAATTGTAAAATTCAACCTCTTTTTACCAGTTTAAAATTTTGGAACCTGTTTGTTGAGATTTCCCCTCGGTAGGGATGAAATTTATCCGTAGTAGGGGTAATCCAAAAACTATATAAGGAAGTGCAGAGCTCATTTCGAACTGTCCCGGTCTACGGAAACCTTGGTCTCGAAAGTTCGGTGATGCGAGGGGAGATCGTCCGGACCACTGGACGCTCCGTCATCCTTTGGGTGCCCCGCGTTGCCTTTATGGTGGTAATACGGATCGGGAGGAGTACGAAGGTGTAAGGCCTTAGCCCAGCGCACGCCGTTCCGGTAGGGCCAAGGAGGACGCAACCCCTGCATAACGGTCCCACGGGCTATCTGGTGACCGCTTCGGCTTCCGTCACGATCCGTCGATCGCTTGGGCCAGTAAAGCGCAGGTCGTGGTTAGAGTTCCAAGTAGGAAGCTCGTCGTCGGTCGTCAGCGGTACTTGGGGCCAAGCACTTGCGGTTGTTGTCCGGTGGGACGACCCGCCAACTTGGCCGGTGGGTCCGACCACCATTTTGGCCCCCGAATGGGAGTAGGACTTCGGTCTTACTTCAACTCCTGGTCGCACGTCCTCGTCGTGGGGGCTGGGGCCTCGCTGGATCGACTTACACGAGTTGGTTAGGCGAGGTGCAGACGCGACAGGGGGCGTGAATAGCACGTTTTCTTGGCTCTGAAAATAAATCAACATGAAAATTAAATAATAACAGTTTAAAATTTGCATCGATGAAGAACACGTACTGTGGAATAGTATCTACCTACTCAATTACTCGTATTCTTAGGCTAACGTAAGTGAATACCTTCGGTGCTCTGACTAGAAAAAATAAATGGTATTGTTTTCTACAGCTCGATTACAGATTCTTCTTCAAAACAATATTTCTATACTATTTTCCTATCGAACGAAAAAACTGTACCAGGGCTGCGTACATCTGCGAATAACAAATTAACAACTCAATTAGCAAAAAAATAAAAAACTTCGACGAAAACAATACGATCAAGGAACGACTTGCTACATAATATCAATACCTATAGCAATATAGCTGAAAATTTAGATAAAATGACAATATAAAACACCAATTATGCCTCAAATGCTGATTTTGTGAAGTAGTGTTTATCTATACTTCCGTGTTATCATCGTTTTCTTCACTATAAAACAAAAATGTAAGATTAACACATTCTAAATACTTAATTTAGCGTAAAAAATGAAAAATAACAACCTGCAAGAGCAATTCAACACGACACGTAAACGCTTCGAAAAGGTCCAAAGTTACATGCTGATGAAGGTTTTTCCTGGAAACAATTTCTACTTCGTGGAGGTAGAATCGTCAGCATTCAAACTGATTCTCTTCATTTACAAATCAACGATCAAACGAAACTAAACACATCGTATTTCGAACATTCAAAACAAATTTCGAAGAAGGCTAAACACCTATGTAAATGAAAGGATTAACAAAATAGGGCTAATCAAGCAACACTTACGTAAAAACCACTAGATACTCACTTGGAAACCATGATGGACTTGACTTGCATAAATATTGGAATAGATACGACTCTCGTGGAAGTACAAATAGCATCTTTTCCGCGTCTTCATTCTATTACGAAAAAAAAAAAAAAAAAACACAAATAAAATCTATAATCGAGTACTCAGTTCAATAAGATGGAAACTCGAGAAACTCTAAAATCAAAACTAAAATCTAATCAGGTACATGAAAATAAATTTCAAAACTACGTAACAATCATGAATCAACTTACCAAAATCCTTTATCTACAGTTCACAAGCGTTGAATTATTTTCTTCCTTCCTTCACAGGTCCTGAAGCCGTTTCAACGGTACGTAGGTATAGATATTTCCAAGTTCTATCACTGCACAAAGTAAAATGCGAAATTAATACGAAATCGGACAACAATGATCCTTGATCAATGCTTAGACGAAAACTGTGGTACGCTCTGCAAACCTCAGCACTTTAGCAGAGCTCAAACGAAAACGAATGAGACAGCTACGGCGATACATCGGCAGCGTCTGACTGCATAGCACTTACTGAACTAAAAAAGATAAAAATAAAGAATAATCGGGGCTTATCTGGGACAGGTACGAGGTACACAACTGCATGATCATCAGCTTAGTCATCTCTTACTGGGTTTGCCTATGCCTTTATCTCAACACATCAAAATCATCTTACTGCATTTTAAAGGATGTAAATTGAAAAGCACAACCGAACAATAGTAGATAAGATGGAATAATACTTCAAACACACGTCTTGGTTATTCTTACACAGTTTGTTCTATCGAATATCCAAATAAATAAATCTCAGCAGAGCAACGTCCATGTCCAAATTTAAAATGAAGAATGAAGAACCGTTACGCGTCCAACGTGCAGAAAATTTTTGAAACCGCCATCAGTGTTACCATATATAAAAAATAAAATTCTCTCGCTTCTTCGATCGTAATAATTTACCCGGAATCCCGGAATTCATTTCCGAAAAATTATTTCACACAAATACATTGGTCCAATCGAAATTTTTGTAATAACTAAAAGTATTTGTAAATTTCAAGCTACAACTTTTGTTTGAATTTTTTTTTAATTGGGCCCCTTACCTGCCCACAGTTTTTAATAATGTATTTTGAATAAGTGTGAATAAGTTATATTACTCAAAATTTGTGGGGAAGGAGGGGTCCGATTGAAATTTTTTCATAACCAAAATTGTTCCTAGTGCTTCAAACTACAACTTTTGTTGGAATTTTTTTTCAATTGGGCCCCTTATCTCCCTCCTGTTTTTAATAATGTATTTGAATGAGTTAGATTATCCAAAATTAGAGTGGAGGGAGGGGTCCAATCGCAATTTTGGTCATAACCAAAAGTATTAGTGGAACTTCAAGCAACAACTTTTGTTTGAAAACTTTTTCAATTGAGCCCCTCTCTCTCCACTTATTTTGCATAACACTCCCACAATACTAATTAAAAAATTGAACGGGAAGGGGAAAGGGTCCAATTGAAAAATTTTTGCAACAAAGTTGTAGCTAGCTCAAAATTTTAAGAAAAATTTTGGCCATGACAAAAATTTTGATTGAACACCTCCCTCCCCTTCAATTTTGGATAATCTATCTCATTCAAATACATTATTAAAAACAGGGGGGAGGTAAGGGGCCCGATTGAAAAAAATTTCAAACAAAAGTTGTAGCTTGAAGTACTAGGAATAATTTTGGTTATAACAAAAATTTCAATCAGACCCCTCCTTCCCCACAAATTTTGAGTAATATAACTTATTCACACTCATTCAAAATAAAAACTGTGGGGAGGTAAGGGGCCCAATTAAAAAAATTTTCAAACAAAAGTTGTAGCTTGAAGTACAAATACTTTTAGTTATTATAAAAATAGCTCATTTTAAAGGGAATTTAATGTAGTTTCAGAATATGTGCCTAACTTGAAATCGAGCCGAGCGACAAAGTTGACCCTTTTTTTATGGAATGCCACATATGGTACAAATCACGATTTCAAATACCTAAAAGAAAAATCGCAATTTACATCACGTCTCTTCGATTCTTACAATACATCGAAACAAAAAAAAAAACAAGTTGATTAAACGATACATTTTTTAATTTTTTTAAATTTCAACTACACATAAATATAAAGCTACTCAAGCATACAGAATAATAATATTCGATTAAAATAGTCAACTAAATTACCCACGATAAGATATTTGTTTAAGGTGGCACGTTACGTTACGTATAAATTACCATTATTCAAAACGGTTAAAATATCAACTCGAATGCAAGCACCTTCTTATCATAACGCTTAAAATTCAAAAAAAGAAGAAAAAGGATAAACTTAATATTAGAAAAAACCAATACGTGAAAAAAAGGGTGAAAATACATAATAATCCACATCAAATTATCGCCTTTCCAGTTCGAATACGTTATTACTTTTTCTTCGACATACTACAAATCGCTAACAAACTTCTGCTATAGGAAAGGGATGCGGGTCAGATCGGGGCAGGGGAGAAACAGGATAAAATATACTGCGTTTAGAAAAAATATTCGTATAAAGTACGATTGGGACTCTCGTCAAAATGAAAAATAATCGCTACACAACGCGACGTTCGCTTCTAATACGTAGAATAGTTAATTAAACTCTCTATGACTTTGCTCAGGTCATTGGGGAACTGTTCGAGTAAATAAATCATGTACGGATCGTCAGTGAAACCCATATCGTGCAACGTAATCAGGTCATTTTGCATATGCTCGGATAGATTTTTATACATCGAGTGAATATGCGTCGCGTTGTCGCTTTGGTTTCGGTTCTGTCCAAATTCGAACGGCGAACTTTGCGCAGACGGTTCTTCGGGCGAGAATCTCACATTCTTCGAACGTTTTTCTTCCTGTAAAAATAACCTCGAATTATTTACCAATAATTAGATACTTCGTAGGTTACTTAGGTAAGGCTTTTATTTTTGAAAAACTTCCAGTAAAAGAAAATACAACAAATGTGTCACATTACTCTCTTGAATTTTACCAAGTCCAGTACTATATTATAGGTACTGGATATTCAAAATTGGAGAGGAGGGAGGGATCCAATCAAAATTTTTGTTATGACCAAAATTATTCGTAGAACTTCAAGCTACAACTTTTATTTGGAAATTTTTTCAGATGAACCCCTCCCTCCCCACCAATTTTGGATAATACAACTTGAGTAAGTCAAAATAAGCTGTATTATCCAAAATTGGTGGGGGCAGAGGGGTCCAATCGAAATTTTTCATAGAACCAAAATTACTCCTGAAACTTCAACTTATAAGTTTTGTTTGAAAACTTTTCCAATTGGACCCCTCCCTCCCCACCAATTTTGGATAATACAACTTATTTGACCAACGTAAGTTGTATTATCCAAAATTGGTGGGGAGGGAGGGGTCCATCTGAAAAATTTTTCAAACAAAAGTTGTAGCTTGAAGTTCTACGAATAATTTTCGTCATAACAAAAATTTCGATTGGATCCCTCCCTACTCTCCAATTTTGAATATCCAGTATGTAGTGTTGGACTTGGTAAAATTCAAGAGAGTAAATGTGACACATCTGTTGTATCCATAGACGCAAGTAATAATTATACGCTTTGGAAAAATTAATTCGAAGAAAGAAACATTACCGGAGGCTGAGAATGAGACGAACGAGCTTCTTGAGCATCGCTGGTGGACGGTTTGGAATTAGCAGCCGATTGAGCAGCGGCAGCAGCACTGCTACTACTAGTGCTTTCCGAAGCTACGTTGAAGGGATCTTGGCCGGCAGGCGTCCACGCCCATGCTGGCGGAGCTGTCGGCGAAGGCGGCATCGGCACGTTAGGTACGATATTGGCGGCAGCCGCAGCAGCGCTGGCGGCAGCGGTACGAGCGGCATTGGCGGCGTTGTTGATCTCGTTCGAGACGGACGTGAATACGGACGAGACGGTTTCATGCACTTTATTCGGTATCGGTACGGCGGCGTTTTTCCACATTTCGAATAATTTTTCCGGAAGAATAGGCGTGTACGTGGCGTTCGCTTGCGAAGTGGAAGTCGACGTCGAACTCGAAGCTTTGGGTGGTTCGGTCGTAAAAGTAGACTGATCGAATGCGGCTGGTTTACTCGTGAAAACAGGTGGCGTCGATTTGGTCGCGAATGAAGGTCCTACCGGTGGTTGTTGCTCGAACGGAGCGTACATTTTAGGAGATTCGGTCGCGAAAGTAGACTGGCCGAGTGGTACATTCGCATCCATAGTCGGTCGTACGGATTCCTTTAATCCTTGCAAATTCGGATACACGGATCTGTGATAGGCGTGATCGACAGCTGCCGATTTGATCGATTCGTTCAGGAATTCTACCTCTTCGTCGTCGTCCGACACGGTGACGGGCGGAGTGGTAGCTCGAGCCTTTGCCACTTCGGCAGTCTGTAAAATTGGCGTAGTTTGCGTAGGAATGGACGTAGCTGCAGATGTGGTAGCCTGAACCTTGACGTCGTTATCGGAAGCGGCAGACGCGACGACTGGAGTCAGCTTGTTCGTATCGAAGGCTGAAGGTTCGACGCTCTGTTGCGAATCGCTGCTTTCCTTTTCCACCGACGAACGTTTAGTCGAAGTGCTATTCTTACGTTTGATACGAACCGCCAATACATCTGACGAATAAATAAAAAATACCATTAGCGAAATGAAAAATCAATTGACGTAATCTCGAACAATATTAATTATTCGAACTCACCATCGGTCAATTCTGAATTCGGAATAAAACAACTAGGTAATTGGACCACATCCAACGAATCGTCTAACACATCTCTGGCTTCGTTCTCGTCCATCAAGAAGCTGATCGACGAATCGGTATCCGAATCAGAGTCACCGTCGGATTGCACTCCGGAAGCAGACATGGTCGGTTTGGGCGCATCGTTGATCAACGTACGGTAACATCTGCCGATACCTTCGTCCTTGACTAACATATCCTGCACGTCCGAGTATTCCGAATCCGAGGTCGGCGAGAAGTCGTCTTCTTGGTTACCTCCGATACCTTCGTCGGCTAATTCGGCAGCAGCCGCCGATACTTCTTCGTTCGGTTGCGGGGCCTGCGCGTTCTGCTCCTCTTCGACGGTCGCGTCCGGAGCCGATGTCGCCATCGCTGCTTCTTCCAAAGGCACAGCTAATACTTCGTTTTCGTAGTTAAACGTTCCATCTACGACGTAACAAGTCACATGAGCGAATATGGTCGTAAAGATATTGAAATCTATGCATTATCAATTAGGCTTACCGATGCTGCCAAAAGGCATAGTAAAATCTTTCTTTACACGAACGTCGATCTTGAATGAACGTCCGATGATGGCGCTGCCACTAGTAATGTTGAAGTACAACCTGAATCTGCCAGATTTATCTGTAAAAAAATAACAATCGAATTATTATAGTGTGAAAATACCAGAAAAATGACCAATCAGACATGAAATCCACTATTTTGTTTTTTTTCAGGGATTTCAATGACCAAAAATTGTTTAAAAAATGACCTAACATCAAACTCACAAAGAGGAAAATTTAGAGCCTCGAATAAGAATAATTTTTCGATTTTTCAAACGAGCTAAATTTTTGTTATGGACGGGCACACTGAATTTTTCAGCCATTATTTTATTATTAAAAAAATTATGAAGTAAATTTTTGAAAAAAAACTACATAAAAAATCTCTTGATTTTTACCCAGAATTTTGTTTTGTGTTTTACAAAAGAAAACTACAACTTTTAGTAAAAAATATTCTCAATTATTGGTCTCCACTTTTTCTTGTTTTTTTTGAGCAAAAATGTATTATAAATTTTTTTTGAAAACTTTTTCAACTCTAAGCATTGGAGTAAAAATCTCTCGATCTTTTCAGTCATTTTTTTTTCTTCAACTTTTTAAAATGAACAATTTCCCATGTTTTTGAAGAAAAAAAAAATCGTCTTAGAATAAAATCTTTCAATTTTGGGAGAGAAATCTCCAATTCTTTTGAGGACTCACCCCCCCCCCCCCCTCCAAAGAAAATAATCTCAATTTTTGGTCTCAATATTTAAAATTTTCAAATTTTTGGAATACAAACCCTCATTTTTGACGGGAAAATTTTTTTGTTTCAGAATAAAATCTTTCAATGTGGGGTGGGGGGATTTTCAATTCTTTAGACGTATCAGAAAAACACCTTTTTTTTAGAAATTTTTCCCCACTTTTAAATTGCCAAATTTATGGAGTAAAATTTTTAACGGGAAATTTTTTTGTTTTAGAATAAAATCTTTCAATTTGGGTAGGGGGGGGGGGGTGGATCTCCAAATCTTTAGACGTATCAGAAAAAAAACTTCGTTTTTTTTTTTAGAATCCCCCCCTTTTACAGAAAAAAAATCTTAATTTTTGGTCTGATATTTATTTTGAAAAAAAAAATTGTCAAATTTTTGGAGTAAAAACCCTCATTTTTGATGGGAATTTTTTTCTGTTTTAGAATAAAATCTTTCATTTTTAGGGGGGGGGGGGAATCTCCAATTCTTTAGGCGTAGCAGAAAAACATGTCGTTTTTTTTTTTAGATTCTTTCCCTCCACTTTTAATAAAAAAAAACTCAATGTTTGGTCTTAATATTTTTTTTGAAAAACAAGTGAAATTTTTGGTGTAAAAACCTTCATTTTTGACGGGAAATTACTTAAGAATGGTAAGAGAAAAATCTGTTGTTTTTTTTTCATTTTTAGAGAAAAAATTTCAATTTCTGGTCCTCATTATTTTTGGGGAAAAAACCTTCAATTCTTTTAGTGTAAAAAAATCTCTCAAGTAATCATTTTTTAAAGCAAAAAAAAAATTAAGTTTTAAAAGAAGAAAAAATCAAACTTGACGTTTTTGGAGTAAAAAATTTTCTAAATTATTATGAGTAAAATCAAAAAAAGATCTGTTAGTTTCTTTTTTTGAAAAAAGAATCTTCCACTCAAAAAAAAAAAAAAAAGAATAATTATTAAATTTGTCCCAATATCATTGCAAAAAATCAATTTGTGGAATAAGAAAATTATTTTCTTGGAAAAAATCTTTCAATTTTTCATTTCTTTTTTGGTTCTCAAAGGGGAATCGACGAAAAAACTGAAGAAAAGTGACACTAGTGAACATTTTGAGCAAATAATGAAAAAAGAAGGTGACCAAAATGCAAAATAGTAACAAAGTTACTTTAAAAATGACGTAAATTTTATGCCTGACTAATACATGTTTAAAAAAAACGACGACCAAACTCTTCATACCTTTGGATTTTATACGAACATCGTGATGGACTTGAACCGCCGGAGCTCGAATACCAAACGGAAGCTTGGCCCGAGTAACGCAGCACTCGATCGAATTCGTGCCGCCTAATTGTAAACGTAAGTTGGTGTTTTGTAACTGGATACGACATCCGGCAGATTTCAACACCACCAGTTGTATAGTTAGCGAAGCATTTCTTGGCATTCGCACTTTAAACCCGCTTCTCGACATGACGAATAAACCGTTCCATATTTCCAGCACTTTTTCCTGCGACGAAAGAGGCGCGGAAGGACACAACGATGTCGATTTCTTTTTGGATGAACTGCTGCCATGGTGCTGCCTATCGTGAGGTTTGTATTTTCCGACCGAAAAATGCGATCTAAAAAAATTAAGAAAAAAAAAATTGGATAAACTAGCTAAAATTATTTCAATTAATTAGGTATATGGGAAGGGAGGGGGGTTGAAAATTCAAAAACTATTCAACAAAGCCTAAATTAATTTAAAAAAAAAAAAAAAAGATTCAACCGAATGAAAGTATTACACCACTTCCTTGTCGGTGGTTCGACGAAAAAATAAAAAACAATCACCAAATACAACGTGATATGACAAAAATAAAAATTCATCATCGATAACGTTACAAGTTCACCAGCTCGGCGGTGTCACTTTCGAAGGTCGACTCGTATGACTCATAATAATGAGGTGATTTATGCCAAAACATTAACATGCAGCATAGCATGATTCATAAGGTAGATACGAACGAGTAGACGTAAATACGTCGAATATCACGTTGTAAATAAGACTGTTGCATAATACTAACCCATCTAACGCTTTGTAAAGATGTCGATCTTCGTCTTGATGGGATACTCGAGACGTCTTTATGTCGCTGGTCGACGGAGTCTGCGTAGACGTATCCAAGACATCTTTGATCAAAGCCTTGACGTCTTTCAAAACTTCAGTTTTGAACTGAAAACGAAACCAGTCAATTTTACAAGAAAAATCAAACTAAAACTAAAGCAAATCTTCGCAGATAATTTACTTTTTCCAATATTTCTCCGATCGCCGGCGAATTTTCCCGACTGGTTTCCTGACGAGCGTTCGCACTAGCCGCAGCGATCGACTCGGGTTTCAGAGATTGCTGCCACATATTCATATTATAATACCCCATATTATGTCTGGCCGGATTAGACACGTGAAGATTTTGGAACGCGTTGGTCAGATTGTTACAAGTGCGCTGCAAGTGCGTCAGATTCGCGTACACCGGAAGTTCGTGTTGGTTTTCAACCGACGGAATCAGTACACCAGCGTTGGCCAAGGCAGCCGCCGTCACACAGCGTTTGTTTTTTCTCTGCAGAGCGGACCGATGAGCTCGTCTGATGGCTCGACCGATACCTTGCGGTTGAGCACCCTCGTTCGACGAGCTTTCCGAAATAGGCGGCACGGCTGGATCAGCTGCCGGTGCTGCAGTTGACGTTGCATTGAGTGGTGGAACGAATGATTCGACTGGAGTAGTCGACGAGGTAGGCGCTGGTGTTACACCGCTGGTCGATGGAGCAGCTGGATCGACCGGCGATAGTTCTTTGACGGTTTTCATTTTTCTCATGGTTTCCTGCTGACATTAGAGAGAATAATGTATCGAGTATTCAATCACAGTACAAGGGGCAAGAGGTAAACTTACGTGGAATTTTTTCAGTCGGATAATATGCTCTCGGTGATTTTTCTCGGCTGCTTCCTACACACAGAAAAATATTCAAAGTATTAATATATTGTCACTGGAAATTGGTCGAAGAAAAACATTTCAAACAAACCATCGTTTTAGTCATCTTCTGTATAAATTCGGCATCTCGTTTGAAGAGGAATTTCATTTCATCGTCGATGAGAACTGGGACTTTTAAATAGCTGCATTCGTAAGCCAGACTCATATTTCTATACGCGCATCGAGTTTCGTTAAACGTCGGTAGCTGATCCTGATAACAAACCGACATAATTAATAATCAAATCACACAACAAATGAAGAGTTACACAGACGAGGCTAACTCACGTTGAAAAACTTCAACGATACAAATTTGTTATCGGACGTCTTCATAATCAAATTAGCTCCGTCTTTCAAGAGATTAATCAAATCTCCGTCGTTCAAACGTTTCACTTGCAATTCGCCCAATTGTGGGATATTCTAAAACACAATTCGAAAACAAAATGGTGAGAAAATAGCTCAAAATAATTCCAAATGCGAAGTTCGTTTCGACTCACTTCACGTGCAGGTAATTCAACGCGAGCTGTTCCATCTCTGTCTTCGCGTGAGAAGCGAACATGCGGGGTACTCTGCATGAATTGGTCCATCGCCGGTAAATTAATCCTTTTCGAGAATATATCGACAAAATCGTCGATTTCAGCTTTCTAAAATAACGAAAAATGCTCGTATTATTCGAACGAATGGAAAATAATGCGAATTAAGCGAAATATTCGACAAACCGTTCTTCTGATTTCGTCATCGTTAGGCGTACTTTGGGCAGCACCGTTGGACGCAGTTGAGAGAATAGTTTCGAAATCGGGAATCAACAAATTCACGCAGAATCCTTTGAACGATTCTTCCAAAGCATCCTTTAAAATGAATTCAAAATATAAACACGATGAGAACCGAGTTTCTAGAAATATTCCTATTACATCAGCAATATTGCAACTTACCCGAATCAACTGTTTGATATTCGTATGACGTAGAACGATCTGGAAAATCGAAACAGACAGATATTTAAAAGCTGATCAATATTATTATCGAAAGTATGTAAATCACAATTGAATTATTACCTTATGTTTATCGCCGAGTAACACAATAGTAGGCAATTGATGTTCTTCAAAAGTGCGAGATCCGAACTGAAAAAGAAAAAAAACACAATGAAGAATTAATCAAACTAGAAGAATCAACAACGAAGACATTTCAGTCTATCGTACAAAGGTGTAAGCATATTATGACGTTGCAACCTTTTCAACAACTTTCGAACAGGATTAAAGTTCAACGTATAAATAAACGACGTCGATACGATTCTAAACATTGCTGGAATTCATTCCCTAGACGCGAATTCTTTACAAAAATAGCGTAACAATAAAATGATCCGGGTACTCACTAGATTCTTCAGAAAACTATCCCAGGTTATGTCTTTCAATTTAATCTGGAACTCGTGTTTACATTCTCCATTGTTTTGGGAAAATACACGAAATTTAATGTTCGGGCTGCGGACTTGGTTCCGATCCGTAGGGGCATTAGATGTGCTAGCCATTTTAAATAACCGATACTTCGAATAAAATATAGATTCAACTTCGACGGATGATTTCACAATGAACAAGAACGCATTTTAGTTTTAAAAAACTGCAAACGAAAGAACTAGAACAAGACTACTGTGAAAATGACGAACAAAAAATGAAAATGGACAAGTTGAAAATGGAGAACTAACTACGCAATAAAATTTATTATGATGAAATCACAGATGTCGTCAGAACTGGATGAGACTGCTATCAGCTGGATAACTACACTAGCGCCATCTGTCGTATTGTTTATTCTTCACGAATCACGAGAGACTAATTTACGTACTTTGAGATTGTCGCAAGTGGAGTAACAATTTTTTTTTTTTTTTTTTATTAGTTATTTTTTGTTTTTTCTTTTTCCAACTTTTTAAAATTTTTAAAGGTAAACGTGGAGTCGTGGACTACCTAACTTTTGCCTTTTTAGTTTTTGTAAAAGTTTTCAAACGAAACTTGTAGTGAAGATTGAGACCTTAAGGTAAGTCCCCATCCCCGCAGTACTGATTTTTTGGCACCATCGAAAATTTGCTAAGTCGAATACTTCGTAGATACGTAAATTCAAAATTGGAGGTCAGGGAGGGGTCCAACCAAAATTTTTGTAATAACCAAAATTATTCCTAGGACTTCAAGCTACAACTTTTGTTTGAAATTTTTTTCAATTGGACCAGGCCCCCTCCAAGGATTTTGCATAACATGATAACACTCCGAATATACCAATTTAAAAATGAAGTAGTGCGGGAGGAAAGGACTAGTCTGAAATTTTTTTTAGATAAAAGTTGTAACTTGAAGCCCTAGGAATAATTTTGCTAATTACACAAATTTCGATTAGATCTCTCCCTCCCCTCCGGTTTCACATAATATCAGGTAGATACCTTTTCAAAGTCAAAAGAGGGATCTGATTGAAATTTTTTTTAGACAAAAGTTGTAGATTGAGGTCCTAAAAGTAATTTCAGTTATTATAAAATTTTCAGTTAGACCCTCCCCTCCCCTCAAATTTAGCAAAATATGACAAAAATACTTATACTCGTATTATTGAAGGCTGGTGGAGGTGGAGGTCCGATTGAAAAATATTTCAAACAAAAGTTGTAGTTTGAAGTCTTGAAAATAATTTTGATTATTACAAAAATTGTGATTGGACCCTTCCCTGCACTTCAATTTTGAATTTACGTATCTACAAAGTATTGGACTTGACAAATTTTTGATGGTGCCAAAAAATCAGTAAGTACTGCGGGGATCCAATCGTGAACAATTTTGGTCATTACAAAAATTTCAATTGAACCTTTATTTCCAATTTTCCACTACAATACGGAAGCCGAAAGGGTCCAATTTGAAAATTTTTTCAAAAAAAAAATCATAAAAAAATGTTCTAAAAAAAACAGCTTTTTTGATTTGAATAATTTAATTAATGATGTTCATATTAATGTATTTACTCAAGTTCCACTATACATGCCTGATTTCAACAGAAATTGTTTAAAAAATGGATAAAATATAATAAATTATGCATTAAAAATATTTAAAATCACTGGTCGAGATATAACCAAGTAGTAAGTACGTACAAATAAAACAGCACCAATTCGAAAGACGTCCAAAAAAGTTGGAGAAAAAACAACACAAGTGATCACAATACCTAGGTATGGTACCAATATGCAAAATTATCGAAACTGAAAATGATTAGGTACCTAACATAAACGAAGACAAAAAAAAATATTTCACTTGTAATTTAAAATATTCATACATTCAATAAAAACCAATTTATTATAAAAAAATATCAAGAATCATTGCAATATAGGTAAAGGTATCTTAAAAGGTAAAAAAGAGGACACACTTACAAAAAAAACAACAGTTTTTCCAATTCAGGGTGTCTAAAAGTCAATTTTTTTTTGTTTCATGTTGTAAAGTGAGAATGTTTTTTTTTTCTGGAAATGAAACAAAAAATTTCCACGCAAAAAATTCTCCTAAAAATTTTTTAACAACTTTTTCAACAGAAAAAATCTTTTTTTGTCCCAAAGTTTAAAAAATATTTTATTTATTAACTTACCTACTCTAGTATAAAAAAATTTTAAAAAATTGATCACCAAAAAATTGAGATTTCCTTATTTTAGAAGAATATTCAAAATAATTGTTCGAAAGAAATCTCAGGTTTTTTTTTTCGAAAATGAAACGAATTTTTTTCTTCACAAAGATAAAATTGAGAAACTTTTCCACAGATTTTAATAAATATCTTCACATAAGAAAATTTTACAACATTTTTTTCTCCAAAAAAAAAGAAAAAAAAGATTTTTGGATATTTTTCATTCCAAAAAATCCCTCGAAAAAATTTATACTCCAGAAGATTTGAAATTTCTACATTTCAAAAAAAAAATTGACCCCGAGCGGCACACTCGATCGATAATATCGGAAGATGTAACGTATCGATAAAAAATCGTTTGAAAATCTATAGATGTTCTCACGATATTATAAAGATTTATCGGTACAATTTCATAGGCAAAAAATCTAAAAACTATCGAATTCGATATTATTAAGATTTTATGACAATATTTGTCAACGATACTATCGACAAAGAATATTAAATTTATCGATTCCGATTTTCCACCGATTTTGTGCAGATATTTGAAACTACATTATCGACAAAGAATATTAAATTTATCGAATTCGATTTTTTAACGATTTTGTAAAGATATTTAAAACTATATTATCGACAGATTATATGAAATTTCTCGACTCCGATATTTTACCGATTTTTTGACGATATTTGAAACTACATTATCGACAGATTATATTAAATTTATCGAATCCGATTTTTTACCGATTTTGTAAAGATATTTGAAACTATATTATCGGCACATAATATGCAATTTCTCGAATTCGATTTTTTAACGATTTTGTGACGATATTTGAAACTATATTATCGACAAATAATCTGAAATTTCTCGAATTCGATTTTTCAACGATTTTATGACGATATTTGAAACTATATTATCGACACGTAATATGAAATTCCTCGAATTCGATTTTTCAACGATTTTGTGGCGATATTTGAAACTACATTATCGACAAATAATCTGAAATTTGTCGAACGATTTTTCAACGATTTTGTGACGATATTTGAAATTATATTATCGACAAATAATCTGAAATTTCTGGAATTCGATTTTTTAACGATTTTGTGAAGATATTTAAAAGTTTATTATCGACACGTAATCTGAAATTTCTCGAATTTGATTTTTCAACGATTTTATGACGATATTTGAAACTATATTATCAACAAGTAATATGAAATTCCTCGAATTCGATTTTTCAACGATTTTGTGGCGATATTTGAAACTACATTATCGACAAATAATCTGAAATTTGTCGAACGATTTTTCAACGATTTTGTGACGATATTTGAAATTATTTCCAAATTTTAAAAATTGGTGAAAATTTTTGTAAGTCCAACTCGTCTAGAAGTACTAAACTGCCTATTATAAGCGTTTTATTGCTAATTCCTCAACTATAAGGTATGGCATAGTGGTTAAGGAAGAGGATTACCATGCAGGAGGTAGATGGTTCCAGCCCCACGGGTGGCAGATTTTTTATAATTTTTTTTGACTTTTTCTGAAATGATCCTCTTATCGCAACATGAATAATGTATTAATTATGCTAATTAACGAGTTTTAATTATAGAAAAAAGCTAGTAAAAGACGAAAAATCGGATAAAAAATCGACAGAATATCGAATTCGATAAAGTGTCGCAAAAGTTCCGCCTAAATCGTGAAATTATCTTTCGATATTATAGATTGATTATCGATAAAATATCTTACTATAATCTCGAAATCTTTGCTAACTATAATTCGTCGATAATCTATCTATATATCGAAAGATAATTTCACGATTTAGGCGGAACTAACGCGACACTTAATCGAATTCGATATTCTGTCGATTTTTTATTTCGATAATTTGTCGATTGTGCTGCTCGGGACAAATTTTTTTATTCCAAAAGAATTTTTAAAAACTTTTAAACCAAGAACGTAGTTTTTAATTTTTTTTAAATTCCAAAAATTGAGGATTTTTTCCAAAAAAAAAGAGGAAAAAAAGATTTTAGGATATTTTTCATTTCAAAAAATCCTGAAATTTCTTCCCTCGAAAAATTTTTTCGGTACCTACTCCAGAAGATACCAGATTTCTCTATTTCAAAAAAAAAAAAAGTTTTTTTTTTATTCCAAAAATGAGGATTTTTTCTCCAAAAAAAGGAAGAGAAAGATTTTTGGATATTTTTTATTCCAAAAAATCCTGAAATTTCTTCCCTCGAAAAAATTTCTACTCCAAAAGATTTCAGATTTCTCTATTTCAAAAAAAAAAGTTTTTTTTTTTTTTTTTTATTCCAAAAATGAGGATTTTTTCTCCAAAAAAAGGAAGAGAAAGATTTTTGGATATTTTTTATTCCAAAAAATCCTGAAATTTCTTCCTTCAAAAAAATGTATACTTCTGAAGATTTGAGAAATTTTTTTTCAATTCCAAAAAGTGATGATTTTTTTTCTCTCCAAAAAACAGGGACCCTCTTCCCAAAAAATAAAAAATTCATTTTTTAGGAAATTGAAAAAAATAATGCAAAAAAATGGACATTTTATACTTCAGAGTTCGAAAAATATTTTTACTTCAAATTCAAAACAATTCAATTCCAAAACAATAAAATTCAGATTTTTGATTTTTTAAAAATTAGAATTTTTTCGCGAAAGTTTAAAAAATATTTTTACTTCAAAAAAATTGAGAAATGTTTTTTTTCATTCCACAAAAGTTTTTTTTTCTCATTCCAAGAAATGGAGATTTCCCCCAAAAAATGGAGATTTCCATCCTCTCGAAAAAAAAAAAAATCTTCAATCTTCTTCATAGGTAAAAATCACATTCACCTTTTTTTTTTTTTTTTTTTTTTTTGGAGAAGATGCAGAGCTAGAGTTGAAAAAATTTCACTTTTAAGCAAATTGTAATTTTGTCCGGGTAAAATGATCAAAAATTCATGACTTCGAATAGTAAAATTTATGTCTTTTCATGAGCTAGTGTTTTTTTTTGAACTTTTGTGACTTTTTAATGATTTTCATGACTCGTAGACACCCTGCAATTTCAATTCTTTCAAAGTGAAGAAATTCTATTATTTTATCAAATTCGTAATTATACTTATTAGATGCAAAGGTTATGGAAATATGTAGTTGTATGTAATCTCAATCTGATACGTACTGACAAATGTTGGATTTACGTATGAATGGGTATTGCGAGAACACGCTATCAGGATAATATTATATTTGTAAGAAACATTCCAGAAAAATCACTTGCAAAACGTTTTTTGCCTTCCCCCTCCCATATGCAACTTGACAATATGCGTCCTCAAATGATCTTTTCGGGTAAACTTTCGATCGCATGTGTCACATTCGAACCAATCTCCACGGTCATCATTATGCACAGTACGTACGTGTCTGCGTTTATGGTCCAGACGAGTGAAACGCTTGCCGCAAATTTCACACAAGTAGATACGTTTATCGGTAGAATCTCCATGCGACAGTGCAGTAAGATGCCTCTGAAATTCGTAATTTTGACTGAACTTTCGACCGCATGTTGGACATTCGAACCAATCGCGACGGTCAGTGTCGTGCAAACGTTCGTGTCTGCGTTTAGTGCCCACGTTGGAGAAACGTTTGCCACAAACGCCACATTTGAATGGTTCCTTGCCAGTGTGCGTTAATTTGTGACAGTCGAAGTACCATCTGGTTTTGAACATTTTATGGCAGAATTCGCACCTTAATGAGGAGGAGGATTTTTGCTGGGATGTCATGGCCAGGCGTTCTGCAGAAAAAGAAAAATGAAAAAAAAATTGATTAGGTATTTGGTTTTGAAACAGCTTCTTATGAGTGCCAAAGAAATAACAATAAGTGATTTGCGTGCTAACTGCTTACAGTGTTCCCCTTATTTTGGAGTTTTGGATTTTTTTTCTTCAAAATATTACCCCCACAGTTGTTTTTTTTTTTATAGAAAATAATTTTCCACTTTTTATTTTTTTCTCCCCGGACACTTTTTTTCGTTTTTTTCATTTTTTTTCCTCGGAAAAATGTACTAATGCTCAAAATTTTGCCTTTTTTGGTGATAATGCACCAAAATTGTCTCTTTACATGAGGATGGACTACTAAATTTTTGATTTTCCTCTCCAAATAATTTTCAAGTACCCACCTACTCAATTCCTTGAGGTAAAGGTGGTTCAAATTTCAAATTTCAAAAAAAAAAAAAATTCACCCCGCTTTTCAAGTTGGTGAAATTCATCAAAAAATAATTCCTCATTTTTAATTTTCCCTCCAATTGAAATGTAAGCAATGCCACTAGCGTCTATTTAGAGAGAGAGAAAAAAAACAGAAATTAGATATCAATCTTTGAATTGAGACTTAAAATTCATTTGAGGGAAAAAATGAAAAATAAGAAATTAATTTTCTAATAAAATGCAACATATTCAAAGTGATAGTGTGAGAGGTACTTATGGCCCGTATTCCTGGTGCTAAACTGTTGGTGTTAACTGTAATGGTTACGATAAATGTCCGGCCCAGACCGGAATAAAGTGTTTCATCGTTACTGGTGTATTCATTTCGGTGTACAGGTGATGGCTCAAATGGAGAACGAACGCGACGCTCCAGTTGACCAGGAACTTCGTATAAATGAATCTACTTCGCATAAATGATCTGGGTGCGTAGAGATATTATAAGGTATCGCTATTTCGGATATGACTTTAGGTATATATGGTATTCACGCCCACATGCGGTTGCATGTGGGATAATGTGCAGGATATCGGTATAGTATAGCGGGTCACTGACTCAGCTCAGGTAAGTGATCTAGCTTTACTATTCAATCCTACCCCACCAAGTAGGGGAACCCGGTATGACACTCACAATAGCAATGCTCAAATATCGAGCGTTCGTGAGAAATGAAAATTATTCCGTTCCAGTTCGAGAAAAATCCAACCAAAATTTAAAAAAAAAAATTCTGATTTTTTTTTCAGTTTTTCCGAAGTGAGTAAGTAGACGCGATTTCAAAAATATATTTTTTTTTCATTTTATACTATTATTTTAAAAAATCTTAAATTTTTTGAGAAAATTCGTTTTTATGCAGAAAGAAGCTCTCATTTATCAAAAATGAAATTTTAATTAGATATTCCCGAACATTTTGAAGGGGATAAAACTTTGAATTTTTCAAAAAAATACAATTTTTTGAAGAAGAAAATTTTTATTTTTTCAGAAATAAGTAAGTAGGTAATATTTCTCAAATTTTCAGATAAAAATTAGAAATTGGTCAACTTTTTTGAAAAAAAAGAAAAAAAACGAAGAAAAAAAATATTAAATTTTTTTAAGAAAAAAAACTCTAGGATATCTTTTTTTTTTAAATAAAAGCTCTTATTTTAAGAGAAAAAAATTGTGAGTTTTTTTGAGAAAATAATCTTGATTATCGCCAAATATTTTGGAGCAAAAAAAATCTGTTTAAAATAAAATCTTTTAAAAGAAAAAATTCTCAAGTTCTTTTGAAAAAAAAAATCTTGCCAATTAACAATTTTTTGAAGCAAAAATATTTTTCAGGAGAAGAGAAATTTACAGAAAAAAATTTCGCTTTCTCAAGAAAAAAGAAAAACAATTTTCAAAAAAAAATCAATTTTCTTGGAATAAAAAATATTTCCATTTTTTTAGGACCACCCTTTAAAAAAGTCTCATACGCTAATTCAAAAAAAAGCAGTTAAATTGGATGAATTGAATTGATTTCTTTTCTCAACTCAATCTTGAAAAAAATTTAAAATACATTTTTCAAAACTTTTAGAATTCATATTTTTGAAAATCAAAAAAAATCTTCAAGTAAAGGAAAAAATTCAACCTTGGAAAATTGAAAAAAAAATGGTCAAAAAAATGTATTCTATTTGTGAGAATTCAAAGAAACGATCTTTTGGAGAGATTTTCTTCTTCATGAGGTTTACAATCAGGGCCATAAGAACATGTGCAACATCATAATAATTATGTATCTTCAATTTGTTGTTCATCGGTGAACTTAAAACTGCCTTTCGAACATTCGAATCAATCTTGGGCATCATGCAGAAGCTCATGACGGCGAGTTATTTATACTCAGCACATTTGAAAGGTTTTTAGCAAAATTTACATTCGAACAGCGATCCTTGTAAAGATTTTTACCTCTTCCAATGCCTCAGCAGAACGTGCCTATGGAGATAATAAAAGAGTGCTCATTTGTGGGGAAAATTTCAAGAAATTTTCATCAAACGAGCTTGAAGATAAAATTTGAATATTTCATAAGACATTTCGGACAGTGGCGTATCTAGGATGAAATCATGGGATGAGTTCAACTTTTGCCTTCGAAAGTACTCAAGTCATTATGAAATAAAATTTTCAATTTTCACTCATAACCAAAAAAAATTGAGAAAAGTCATCCTTAAAAATTATTGGAAAAAAATCAATCTTAAAAAAATTTTAAAATACGTACATTTTTAAAAAATTTTAGAATTTAATTTTGAAAATAAAAAAAATCTTCAAGTAGGTTATAGGAAAAATTCAACCTTGCAAAATTGAAAAAAAAATGATCAAAAAAAATTACACAGTTTCTATTTGTGAAAATTCAAGGGAGATTTTCCCAAAAATTGAAAAAAATTCGATATGTTGAAGAATTTGACTAAACTAATTTTTATGAAAACTTATCATAAAAAATGAGTACTTTAGTAATATTTCGGAATTGTAAAATTTAAAAAAACGTACCTAGTCTTAAAAAGTAGAAAAAATCACCTGTAAAAAAAATTTGAAATAAATCCATCTTGATTTTTTTTTAAAGTAACAATGATCATTATTGAAAATTCAAGAAAGAACGATATCTAAAAATTGAAGAAAATTAATTCTTGAAAAAATTGAAAATTCTCATTTTTTTTTTGTTGAAAATTTAAGAAAAATTGTAATACTAGAAAAATTCATTCTTGAAAAATGAAATATAACAAAAATTACCTAACCAATTTTTTTCGAAAATTTATGAAAAAACATTCGAAAAATAGAAAAATTGCGAGAATTTTGTTATTGAAAATTAAGAAAAGTCATCTTTAAAAGTTATTGAAAAAAATTCGATCTTGAAAAAATTTTTAAATGCATTTTTAAAAACTTTATGTAATTTATTTGAAATTGAAGGGGAAAGATGGCTCCAATCGAAATTTTTGTAATAACTAAAATTATTTCCAAGACTTCAAGCTACAAGCTTTGTTTGAATATTTTTTCAATTGGACCTCTACCTTCGCAATTTTTTAATAATATAGGTATGTGTCCAAGCCATTATGCAAAATTGGAGGGGAGGGAAGGGTCTAATCAAAAATTTTATGATAACAAAAATTATTTCTTGGACCTCGATCTACAACTTTTGTTTGAAAAAAATTTCAATTGGACCCCTTCGACAAATTTTGAAAAGTATCTACCTGATATTATGTGAAATTTGAGGAAAGGGAGTGATCCAATCGAAATTTTTATAATGACCAAAATTATTTTTAGGATCTTGCTCTACAACTTTTAATTGAAATTTTTTTTAATCGGTACCTTCCTCGCTAATTTATCTGAGATTTTTAATTATTATCTTCGAAGTGTTGTGCAAAATCAGTGGGGAGGGGTGTCCAATTTAAAAAAACTTCAAACAGAAGTTATAGCTTGAAGACATAGGAATACTTTTGGATATTACAAAAATTTTGATTTAACCCTTCCTTCCCCTCCAATTTTGAATAAAATAAATGTAAATCGAAACTTGAAAGAAATATTTCAAGTCCAGAGATTCAGTTGATTCATTTCTATGAACTACTCACCCAGGCGGGTGGATATAACAACATCCTAACAATAATTGCACAAAAAAAAACTTTTTTGTCAATTTTTTTTCTCAGCCAATCACTTTTTTTGGTATTTTTTTTTTTTTTTTGGTCAAAGATAGGAGTAACTTTAAACAATTTTTCATATTTAACTGCGGATCTTGTTAATCAAGATTATTTTGTCAATGTTATTTTCAGCTGGCCTTTAGAATTTTTTTCTCAGCCATAGTAACTTTTTCCAATTTTTTTTTGCTCAATTTTAATGACATAATGATTTTTTTTTTCAATTTTTATGTTGGTATTTTATTTTTCCACTTTGACAAAGTTCACTACTTTTTCACTACTTTCACCACCTGTAACGTCCCGTTCAAAAACAACTATAGTAGGAAGAAAAATTATGAAAAAACTTGGGATTTTATTCTCAAAAACAAATCTTTGTAAATTGAATGAAAATTTTCACTTCAATAAAGTTTTTATTGAAAATATAATCAAATGACACAAACAAAATAAAAAATAGGTATCTCCTCGTAGCAGACAAAAATTAGCCCTCCGAAGCAAGAAAATTTCAAGTAACAATTTTTATCTTCGAAAATAATACACAATCCACAATGGAAAAGTACAATTTGTACAATAGAGAGGTCCTTATTTTGGTCTTGAATTATTTTTTTGGATTTTACCTCCCCCCCGCAACTAGTTCTTTCTTGTTACGAAAAAACAAAAAATCTCATTTCTTATTTTTCTCCCAACTGAATTTAAAATCGCCCTTTATCAACCCCCCCCTTTTTTTTTAGAAAAAATCAAAAAACCAATTAATTTTCAAAATCTTGCCTTTTTTTGGTTATAACCCTTCAAAATAATATTTTTTCATAATAATGAAATTCAATTAGGAGAAAAATAAAAATAAAAAATTATTTTCTAATAGAAAAAAACAACTCTGAGGGGGGGGGGGGGTAATTCAAGAAAAAATTCAAAAGTCTAGAGAACGAGTCACTCTATTGTATGCACATCTTACTTACAAGTTACATGTCAGGCATGTCAGGCATGTCAGGCATTGCGTAAATACTATATTGTGACGAGTCATACGTAGGTTTAGGCGGTAACACAGCTTGAGAGAGGAAACTTGCAGACCAATCGGTTCTCTTACGGCGGCGTCGTCCATCACACGATGCGACATGTTTTTCGAAACATTTTTTCCACTGATACCATTTTCCGCAACTTTCACATTCGAAGCGACGTTCGCCGGAGGAATTTCCGTCTCCGTGCGACCGCTTTGTATGCTTCTTCAAGTAGATTTTTCGATCGAACTTACGACCACAAGTCGCGCATTCGAACTCACCGTCGGAGTCGTGCGAACTCTCGCGCCTGGGTACACTATTAACAAACCCAAATCTGGATTTGATGGCAGGCTTCCTCTCAGTCGTTTTCTCTGTCATATGCAACTGCGTAATGTGCTTCTCCAAGTTATATCTTTGGCCGAATTTATGACCGCATGTCGCGCATTCGAATCGCTCCTCCGGGTCGTGCAAACGCTCGTGTCTGCCTCTAACATCCGAACGGTTGAAACGCTGGCCGCAAAAGCGACACTCGAATGGTCTATCGCCTTTGTGAGCGAATTTGTGGCGTCTCAATCGTTTTTTACAGCCGAATATTTTATCGCATATATCGCATCGGAAGGAGAGAGAGGAAGATTTCTTCGAGGATCGCACAGCCGGATGTTCTGAAGAAGAAAAACGAAAGAAAAATTAGGGCTATTATTTGGCTTTATTTTTAAGGAGTAAGAATAACAGTGATTGGCAAGCTTACATAGGTAGATTAGGGTGGCCCTTATTTTTCGAATTTTGGAAATGTTGTCGGGACGGGGGGAGGGGGGTCAATTGGTGACATATTGGTAGAAAATAATTCCCTATTTTTTATTTTTCCTCTAACTGAATTTTAAGCCGTTTCTCAGGGGCCCCAAATTTGAAAAAATCAAAAAAAAAAAAAAAATAGAACATTTTGAAAATTTTTGAAAATTTTTAGCAAAATGGTCATGGGATGGTATTTTTATAAGACAAGACCATTTTCGATGATTTCTTATCTTTACCCCCCTTTTCATGGGACATAAAAAAAACGTCATTTTTTACGTTTTTTAAAAAAATTGAAAAAAATGACTAAAAATTAAAGAAATATTTTTTTTTGAATAAAATGTTTTTAGCATACATGTTATCACCCAAAAAGGTCATTTACGGCGATTTTTCATCCTTACCTTCATTTTTGGGAACCTCATTTTTTTCAATTTTTGATAGTTTTTGAAAAATTCTCACTGATACGGCAGTGGTGAAAAATCACCGTAAATGACCTTTTTGGGTAATAACATGTATGTTGAAACCATTTTATTAAATTTTTTTTTTTTTAATTTGTAGCCATTTTTTTTCAAATTTTTTAAAAAACGTAAAAAATTACGTTTTTTCATGTCCCATGAAAAGGGGGGTAAAGATAAGAAATCATCGAAAATGGTCTTGTCTTATAGAAATACTATCTCTATGACCATTTTGCTAAAAATTTTCAAAAATTTTCAAAATGTTCTATTTTTTCTATTTTTTTGATTTTTTCAAATTTGGGGGCTCCTGAGAAACGGCTTAAAATTCAGTTAGAGGAAAAATAAAAAATAGGGAATTATTTTCTACCAATATGTCACCAATTGACCCCCCCCCCCCTCCCCCCCCCCCGTCCTGACAACATTTCCAAAACTCGAAAAATAAGGGCCACCCTAAGGTAGATAGGCAAACAAAATGGCAAATCACGATAGAAGAATAAAAGTTGCTCCGGATGAATAATTGAACATCGATGTTCAATAGAAATTCCCAAGATCCCAAGACCAGAGGGAGGGAGGTGGAGGGGGTGTCAGTCGAACTTCCTTATACGAAACAAATTGCACGAAATTTCGCCCCAATTTCTATAGGTTACTTCATATTAATTCAACCTAGCTGACCACGCTTGGTGGGTCCCAATTTTCCAAAAAAAGAGCCAAAATTTTCAACTCGATGTATAAAGTTGTTCCTTTGTTTTTAGAAAATTGTTCACATTTTTCAATTTTTTCCCAACCAGACAACTACTCTCCAACTCCAATTTTAAAATAAAATGAGAATTTATAAAATTTCCACATTTTCCCCCTATATTTTGTGGTAAATAGCTACTTAAAAAAAAGTTAACGAGGGAGGAGGCGAATGCCCCTTGAACTCCCCAAGTTATGCCTATGCCTTCGAAAACCCCTTTTTTGTAATCAAAAAAAATCTATACAATTTTTTTTTTTAAGTTGAATGAATACTTGGAATTTTCGAGGGTGTAATTCGATATCTTCCCTAAAAGGTGGATTCTTGAAATTGTTTTCATGTTGAAATGTGAGAATGATTTTTTTCCTGGAAATGAAACGAAAAATTTTTACGCAAAAAATTCTCCTAAAAATTTTTTAACAACTTAGTTCGAAAAATGGTTTATTATTTTATTCAATTTACTATCAACGAAAAATATTGATCCCCAAAAAATTGAAATTTTTTTACTTCAGAAGAATTTTTAAAATTATTGTTCGAAAAAATCTCAGTTTTTTTTTTCGAAAATGAAACGAATTTTTCCCTTTACAAAGAAAAAATTGAGAAACTTTTCCACCGAAATTTTAAAAAATATCTTCACATACCTAAGAAAATTTTATTACGTACATTTTTTAACCAAAAAAAAAAAAGGATATTTTTTATTCCAAAAAATCCTGAAATTTCTACTCCAGAATAGTTGAGATTTCTAATTTTTTCTATTCCAAAACAATTTTTAAAAATTTTCAAACCAAAAACATCGTTTTTAATTTTTTTTATCCCAAAAAATGAGAATTTTTTCTCCAAAACACAGAGACCATCCTTCCAAAAAATTGAGATTTTACACTCTGGAGTTCTAAAAATATTTTTATTTCGATAAAATTGAGAATTTTTTTCAGCTCAGTGTAGCAACTACCTAAGGCTAGTGACGTAAAAATGTTTCTTATTCCAAAACCATTTTTAAAATTTTTTGTATTTACCAAAAAATTCATTTTTTTATTCCACAAGTCTTTTTTTTTTCATTCCAAAAAAAGATATTTCCATCCCTTCGAAAAAAAATCTATAAGAAAATTAATTTTCTTCTTCAGAGAAATCACAACATTATTTTTATGCTTTTTTTTTTGTTGAGAAAATGCAACAGTTTGAGAAAATTTCACTTTCAAGAGAATTTGTAATTTTGCCCGGGTACCTAATATTATCAAAAATTCATGACTTTTCATGACCTAATAATTTTTTTGAAAAATTTATGACTTTCATGATTTTCATGATCTATATAGACACCTTGAATTAGGAATTGAGAACCACAAAAATGCGACAGTTTGAAAATTTGATAATTTTTCATTTTTTTTAATAATGGGGGGAGGAGTGAGACTAAGCGCAAATCAAAATTTCAGTATACATAAGTATAGGAAGAAATGAAAAAAATGATAATAAAAAAAAATTAGGGAATTTTTTCTCACAAAAAGAAACAACCTCAAGTTAGGTACCTACTAAGACGTGGGAAAAAATCGAAAATCCATAATAAGTATACCTACTACCCCAAGGTACCTCAGGATTGTGAAAATTTTGAAAAATTTTCGTAACATTTTCATAACCGCCCGTATTGGACTAGGTGGATTGTTGCAGTTAAACAGATACTTGATATTCAAAATTGGAGGGGAAAGAGGGGTCCAATCGAAATTTTTGTAATAACCAAAATTTTTCCTAGGACTTCAAGCTACAACTTTTGTTTCAAATTTTTTTTAATTGTACTTTTACCTTTACCAGTTTTTAGTAATATAAAGTATTTAAGTTGTATTATGCAAAATTAGAGGGGAGGGAGAGGTTTAATCGAAAATTGTGAAATAACCAAAATTATTTCCAGAACCTCAATCTACAACTTTTGCTTGAAAATTTTTTCAATTGAACCACTCGCCATTTTGAATAATTATCTACCTAAATTGAATGAAATCGGAGGAGAGGGAGGGGCCCAATCAAAATTTTAGCATAGTATATGCTTTTATGGAGACCAAAATGGAAAAAAACGACACCAAAATCCAACCCAAAAATCCAAGACCAAATTGGGTTAGGTTAGAGTACATTAGATTAGGTTTGGATGACATAAAAAAACTTGGAAAATTTTTAATAAATTCGATTTTTTTATAATAACCAAAAGTATTTCTAGGATCTCAATCTACAATTTGTGCTTGGAAAATTTTTCAATTGTTCCCTTCCTCCCTCACTCCTCAAATTTTAAATAAGTATCTACAGAGGGTCGTGCAAAATTTGGGAGGAGAGAAGGGTCCAATTGAAAAAAATTTCAAACGAAAGTTGTAGCTTGAAGTCCTAGGAATAACTTTGGTCATTACAAAAAATTCGATTGAGCTCCTTTCTCACCTTCAATTTCAAATATTTAGTATCTAGCGTATAATATATTATTAAAATAAAAAATTCATCAACAACGATCCATATCCAAGTAAACAAACTCAGCAAACTAGACACTAGTCCCAAATTGGCGACACATGTGGTGATGATAATTACCCATTTTTAATTTTTTCTTTAATTGAAAGTTGAATCATGGCTAAAGAAGCCCCCAATTTTAAAAAATTATTTTAAAAATTGAAAAATTTTGAGCAAACTGGTCATAACTTGAAGACAGGCAAAAAGAGAAGATAAGTCCAAAAAATTAGATTAAATAGGTACACCAGAGTTCCAAAAGTATTTTTACATCAAAACAATTCAACTCAAAAATGAATAATTCAGATTTTTGATTTAAAAAAAATGAGAATTTTTTCACAAGTTTTAAAAATATTTTTTACCTACTTCAAAAAAATTGAGAATTGCATTTTTTTTTCATTCCAAGAAATGGGAGTTTTTCCCCCAAAAAAATAGAGATTTTTCGTGTATAAAATTTCACTCAAGAGATTTGGGACCTTTTTAAATTTTTTTGAATAAAAATTCTTACAATTTTTTTTTTCAATTTTTTAGAATGAAATAAGATTTTACTATTTTTTTAGGATGAAAAAATTCTAATTTTTGAAATAAAATTTTTCAAGTTCTTAATTTTTTTTTTTTTTGAAATAAATAAATTTCTCATTTAAAAAAAATATGTTTTCTACATTTTTTCAACATTTTTTTTTGAAATGAAAAAATGATTTCTCAAATAATATAAATATGAGGTTGGTCGTAGGGCAAAATTGAAAAATTAACCGATTTTTGGGCATCACTTCAGATAATCGAGGTTTAATTTTATAGTGTATACGAAGTCTTTTTTTTGTGAAAAATTTACAACATCCCCCCAAACAATGTGGGCACCACTTGAGAAAATAATGATCTGCCGGCTATGGATTTTTCCCTCTCCCTCGAAAAAAAAATTCTTCAAGAAAATTAATTACTCGTATCTAAATCACAATAATTATTTTATGCTTTTTTTTTTTTTTTTTTTTTTTCGAGGAGATGCAACGGTTTGAAACATTTTTACTTTTAAGCGAATTTGTAATTTTTCCTGGGTGATTATCAAAAATTCGTGACTTTATGAACTCTTCATGTTTCATGACATACTGAATGATTTACCAAATAAATGCATATTTTGCTTCCTCAACTATTTCAGCATAATATTTCAAGTCAAGTAGCTAAATACGAGTAGGTGATTTTCAAGCTTATTTCGTCAACATGGAAAAATTATACTTGGGTTTCATTCTTGATAGAATTCTAAAATTTCTTTTAGAAAAATTTTCACATTTCATTCCATAATTGTTTTTTTTTTTCAATATATAATTTTGCAGGATTTGAGCTCTTTTTGTACGAAAGTTTTTCAAATACTTCGTTTTGTTGAACCTTTGGCAAACGAATATTTCGATTTTTTTCTTCAAAAAAATTCAGATTGAAAGTTCTTTGTAAAAATATATTCAATGGGAATGTTTGGATTAAATGGAAATGGATAAAATTTTCTAGTTCGGATCACATGACAGCTGTATCTAAAAAATACTGTTCAAAAGCGTATTTTTTTACCTAAACACTTTCTTCAGATTCATTCAATATACATTGTGGTACAAAGACGTTACTGTTCGACGGACGAGACGCAGACTCCTCGAAGCATCCAACCTCTGAGATATTTTTCAAACTACGGAGATTTACACCGGTTTTGGTATTCGAAACGCTACAGCTTTCACTGCACTTGGCAACGTGTCGTTTGAGGGACCTCTTGTGGCTATATCGGTTGCCGCAAATTCCACATTCGAAGTTGTTTTTGGAATGAGACCGAGTTTCGTAGGTTTTCGAGCGGGGACGGGGACGCGAACCTTCATTATCATTACACGACGCAGCATGCTTCTCGAAGGCCCTTTTGTAGAGAAATCGTTTGCTGCAGACGTCACATTTGAAGGGAGATTTCCCAAAACGCTCGTCTCCCAAATGCTTTTGCATAATGTGGTTCCTCAAGTCGTCCTTTCGGGTGGACTTTCGACCGCAAATCGCGCATTCGAACTGATCGCCGGGGTTATGCAAACGCCTGTGTCTGGTCACGCTGTCTGGACGGTTGAAACGTTTCAGGCAAATTCGACATTCGAACGGTTTGGTGCCGGTGTGGCCTAATTTGTGGCGGTTCAAGTCGCCTGGGTGGGTGAACGTCTTATCGCATATGTCGCACCGAGAGGAGGAAGAGGAGCCCACGTGTGATGATGGCACAGCTGGATGTTCTGAAGAATCAGAAAAAAAGGAAAGAAACTCGATAATTTGATTTTGAATTGAAATGTCAAGGGGTAGTTTGATGCCAAAGGGGTTGCAATAATAAAGACTGGGTTCCCAAAAAATAAAACTAATCAAATTTTTAAATTTTCATCAGAAGATTTTGAAAAATACCAAATTCGAAAAAAAAAATACAAATTGAAGTCGAATTTTAATAACTGGTCCAATTTAAAAAATTCAATAAAATCGAAAAATTACCCCCAACAAATTTTAGTGATTTAATTATTAGTAAATTTTGAAATTTTAAAAATTGTAGGTACAAAATATGTATATCCAATTTTAAAAATTGATCTATTTTCTAAAGTATAATTATAGAAAAATTTAAAAATTACCAAAATTCTAATTTCTACCAAACTGTATTTTTTTTCCAATTGTAAAGATTTATTAAACTTTGAAAATTGATTTCAACACAAATTTAGAAATTACTGCATTATTTCCAAGCATCTTTTTCGATAAATGCATAACCTGTTCGAGCTTATTACATCGAAATGAATAAGTAGGTATACCTACCTCCTTTATTTTCGACACATCAGAGTGTCCAACAAAATTTCAAACATTCAACAGAAATTTCTCAATATCAAAAATGCTTCTCAAAAGTTGACCAAGTTTAGTGAAAAAAAATCAAAATTTTAAAATCAAAAAAATTTAACTCACTTCAAAAATAAATCTAATAATTTTAAAAATTCAATAAAGTTGAAAATTTAGGTACTTTTTGGAAGATAAAATAAATTTAAAAATTGTCAAATTTCAAATATTGTTATCAAAATTATGTTCAATTTTTTTCAGATATTAAAAACGGATCCAACTTGAAAAATCAATTAAGAAAAATTAAAAAATTTTAAAATGTTTGGAAAATTGACGAAATTTTCAAAATTATCAATTTTTTTCTAAATAGTAAAAATTTATTAAAATTATAAATGGCCAAAATTTCAATTTTTACAAAATCTCGAAATTTATTAAAATTTTTATTGCTTACCAAAACCTTGGAAATTTTCCAAAGTTAAAACAAACATCAAATTTTGAAGACTAAAATTTTGAGAATTTTTCAAAAAATTTTAATTAAGTAGGTACCTAAGTATATCAAAAAATAAACAAAATCAGATTTTGAATTTTTTCAAAATTTTAATAATTTTCAAAATTTTACGGTACCTAAAGTGACTAAAATTTTAAACATTTTTCAAACTGATTCATCTTCAAAAATTTATTAAAATTGAAAAAAAAATCAAAATTTCCCAAAGTTTCAAATTTTGAAAACTAAAATTTTGAGAATTTTTCAAAAATTTTTAGTCAAGTATGTAGATGTACCTAAGTACATCAAAAAATGAAAAAAATTAGTATTTATCAAATTTTGAATTTTTTCCAAATTTCAATAATTTCGAAAATTTTACGGTACCCAAGTGACTAAAATTTACAAAAAATTTCAAACTGATTCACCTTCAAAAATTTATTAAAATTGAAAAAAAAAATCAAAATTTCCCAAATTGTAAAATAACCATAATAAAATTATTCTAGTTTTAATAAAATTTTTAAAAAATTTTGAATTTTATCAATTATTAATAATTATCCAATTTTTTACATTGATACAATCCCCAAGATTTATTCAAATTTCAGAATCATCAAAAATTCTAATTTTTCAAAAACTCGCGAATTTTTAAATATCAGTTTACTTGGCGTTCAAAATATTGAATTTTCGCTTGAATGACGGCGTTTAAAATTTGAAAAATCGGTTTCTTCGAGCAGGAAGTAGTACTTAATTTATGTAAGATCAACAGGACCGTTGGACACTCCGTGATAGGATTTCGGGATTTCTTCCATGAAAAATTTTAAAATATTTCATTTCTACAAATTTATTTTTCATAAAATCTTTTGTGTAGAATTTTTTTTTGAGTAGGTAGGTAGGTAGGAAGGTATTTTTCGAAAAGTTTTATTCTAAATTTTCCTCAACATTAAAAAAAAAAATTTTTTAATAGGATTCGGGTTCTACTGAATTTATCAAATTTTTAGCTCAAGTGATTTTTTTCTAATTTTTTTCAATAATTCCTTTTTTTTTAAATTTTTTTTTCGAGAATAATTACCATATTATTTGGAATTTTTTAGAGGGGAGGGCAAGAGGGGTTTGGGGTTGTTCCAAAACAAATAATTCGTACAAAAATTAACTTTTACAAACATTTTTCAGTGTATTTTCTTTTTTTAGAAAAGTCATTACTTTTTTCAATTTTTTTCCATCACTGTCTAAAAATTTTCAAAAATCGAACATTTTTCCAAAAAATTACGAAGAATATGAATTTTTTGGAAAAATTCAGTATGCAAAAAATTCTGGAAATTTTTTTTTTTTTAAACAAACTTGAAAGAAACATGGTAAAAGTATCGAAACAAATTTCTGTGAATGAAAATTTTTGTTTGGATATTTTTTCTATAGTAACGTTGCCAAGATCATATTTTCGAATAAATAATTCATATCTGTCCCTTTTCATTTGCCAACTATTTCACTTTCTCAAAATCTATAAGATCTCTTCATAGTCATAAATGACTCGAATTGTTCAATGATTCAATATAACAATCTCACAATACCTCGAACTAATCAAACATACACATCGTGCAAAAAAAACAATGTAATAGAAACTATTTCACATACCTAGTTAAAAATACTTGATAAAAATTATTTTTTCAATACCAAATAAAAAATAAAAAATAAAAAATACCAATGCGTATCAAGAATAATCATTCGCAAAAACAATAACTTAAGTATACCCCAAATTTTCGCAACTGAAAATAAATTAAATTTTTCCGATTAAAAATTTTTCAACTCGAACCCGCGAAGGGGCTTTACACAACATTCATGTGGTGACCGGATCTCTGCGTTCTTGCCTCTTGGTCGAGAAGGAGGAGGATATCGCGTTTCTCACACTTGGGAACATGTCTTTTATACGATCTATTCTGAAAATACCGATTGCCGCAAAATTCGCATCTGAAACGAGGCATCTTTTGCTTTTCGTCTCCGTGCATTTTCATAATGTGATACTTCAAGTTGCCTTTCTGGGTGTACGCGCGGCCACACTTTCCGCATTCGAACCGCCCGTTCGGGTCGTGCAAACGTTCGTGATTGCGTTTATTGGCCGGATGGTTGAAACTTTTCCCGCAGACGCCACATTGGAATAGTTTCGCGCCGTTGTGACTTAATTCGTGGAACTTCAAGTCGCATTTATACTTGTATTGTTTATTGCATATTTCGCATTTGAAGGGGGTAGTCTGCAGCGATAAGTCTGTAGAGCGTTCTGAAGAAGAAGAAAAAGGGAAGACGTGATTATTTAGGATTTATAATAACTTTTCAGCCGTGCCCCTGATCAGAAACAAGTTCGAAGAAACGTCGAAGTGGGTGAAATTGTCAATGAAATGGCTCCAGTCATTATTTTCTTCTCTTTACAAGTCAACTGGCGGCGCAAAAACACTCATACATTAAATTCGTCAAATTTTTGAAGAAAATAGATTCTGAATTCGTTTTGGCATTAAACAGTTTTTTTTTTTTGTTTTTTTTTTTAAAGAGCAGCTTTGAAATTGAATAAACGAAATAAATTTTTTTTCCTGAAAATGTTTCGCCTTTAAGGGGGGGGGGGTGTAGCTATAATTTTTTTTTTTGTTGAATGCATAGAGTTGACATGCGGAATTTTCTAAGACCTTTGCATGACGTCAATTTGATTTTTCATCTATGAAGTTTTGAAGAAAAATTGGAAACTAATTTCATCTCGCTTTTTTTTTACAAAAAAAAAAATATATTCATTTTGAATGTTAATGATGTCATTTTGTAGAAATTATTGATAAATTTTTTGGAAAATCAAAAATTTTAAGCGTCAAAATTAGAGAAAAACGCGACTTTTTCTTAATGCCCCGTTTCCAGAAAAACTATGCAACCCACGAGGTTTTTCCTCAGAATGTTTTTTATTCAGTACAGTCTGGTCTGTAGTCTGACGAGGGCGTTTCGTGAAATTATAATTTGCCGACGACTTCTTTCGAGTTGAATGGAATACTAAGGAATTTCGCAAAACCTTCTCGTCAGACTACAGACCAGACTGTACTGAATAAAAAACATTCTGAGGAAAACCTCGTGGGTTGCATAGTTTTTCTGGAAACGGGGCATTAAGAAAAAGTCGTGTTTTTCTCCAATTTCAACGCTTAAAATTTTTGATTTTCCAAAAAATTTATCAATAATTTCTACAAAATGACATCATTAAAATGCAAAATGAATATAATTTTTTTTTTGAAAACTCTATGCATTTTATTTTGAAAAAATCAAAAATTATTTTTTTTTGTAAAAAAAACACGAGATGAAATTAGTTTCCAATTTTTCTTCAAAACTTCATAGATGAAAAATCAAATTGACGTCATGCAAAGGTCTTAGAAAATTCCGCTTGTCAACTCTATGCATTCAACAAAAAAAAATTTTATAGCCACCCCCCCCCCCTAAAAGAGCAACGATGTTGCGTTTACACAAAAAAAAAATGATTAAAACTCAAATTAATGTACGTGAAATTTGCAACAACGAAAAATTAACAGATGACACAAAAAAACGAATCAAAATGAATTATACTTCCTTTGCCAGGATACAATTAAACCAGGGACTTGTGTATAAAAATGAATGACTTCAACGTTTATTTGAACTTATTTTTGATTTGGGGCGTGGCTGAAGAGTATTGACATTAAAAATAAAAAGGTGTTCAGAAGTGAGGAGGGTATTGGCTTTTTGAAGTCTATTGGGCGGAGGGATTCCTCCGAAAATGTATCCTAATCGCGAAAATGGGAAAATCTTCATGTATATGCATTAGGGTGGCCCTTATTTTACCTTTTTGCGACTTTTTAAATGTCTTACACCCTAAAGTGTGTTCATTTTATGAGAAAATAATTCCCTATTTTTTATTTTTTCCCCAACTGAATTTCAACCCGTGCCAACCCACCCCCCCTTTTTTGGAAAAATGAAAAAAATTCACCGATTTTAAAAATCTCGCACTTTTTTGGAGATTACCCATCAAGGTTGTTCCTTGTCATGAGAATGAACTCTCAATTTTTTATTTTCCCACTAACTTGATTTTAAGTGGTGCCTGAGGGCTCCCCTAATTTTTCAAAAAAATCAAAAACAAGAAAATTGAGCAATTTTTTTTTTTTAGCATTTCAAGTTGTTGCATTTTGTAAGAGAAAAATTCCCTATTTTTCATTTTTCCCTTAACTCAGTTCTAAGTGGACTCATTGGGAGTTCATTCTCATGACAAGGAACAACCTTGATGGGTAATCTCCAAAAAAGTGCAAGATTTTGAAAATCGGTGAATTTTTTTCATTTTTCCAAAAAAGGGGGTGGGTTGGCACGGGTTAAAATTCAATTAGGGGAAAAATAAAAAATAGGGAATTATTTTCTCATACAATGAACACACTTTGAGGGGGTAAGACATTTAAAAAGTCGAAAAAGGTAAAATAAGGGCCACCCTAATATGTATTTTGACACGTGTTTTGCGCCACCCGTTAATTTTTCGAGAAAAAAAAATGTTCGATGCTTTTTTGTAGTAAATTTGAAGAATTACTTTTGCTTCCCTCAAAAAGTATCATGTCTATTTTCAAAAATGAAGAAGCTAAGGTGTCTCAAACTTCAAAAATAACAATTTTAAAACCTTTGTAGTTCCTTCATTTTCAAAGGTGGGCAAAAATGCCTAGATTAAAAAAGCTCATTTTTGATATCCAATTATCCATCCATCCATTTATGCCCAACCAGAAATTAATTTTCCTCATTTCTAGTTCCTTTTGTCCCATCAGTTTTTGAGGTAGGCATCTCGAATGTGCAATTACATCATTTTTAGGTAATAAGACAATAAGCGAAAAAAATATTCCCTGGGCCAAATTCTGATAATTATTATAAAGTACTGTGCTCAGAAATCATAGTCCATCGATAGCGTTGAAGCTGAAATTATCGATGGACCATCTCTTTTCAACACCCTTCAATTCATTTCAGTATTTTTTGAATAAATTTCATAATACCAAAATAAATTTCAAGTGGTACCAAATTTTGCCCCACATTTTTAGAAAGAATTTTTGAATTTTTCTTCAACAATTAATTTTGTAATTTTTTTTTTCTATTTTTTCCAACAAACATTTCGTTTATTTTTTCCGATACCTTTTTCTACGAGGGGGGGGGGAGGGAGTATTTTTCGACAACACTTGAAATAATTTTCACGACATTTTCGAGAAAAAAAAACTCAATAAAAATTCTTCAATTTTCCTTTTTACGTCATTTTTTCAAAAACAAATTAATACTGAATGACTTTATGACATAATGGATTTTATTTGCAAAAAAACAAAAAAAAAAATCAACAGGGTGTCTACATCAATTTTTTTTGTTGAAAATTCATGACTTTTTCATGATCCTTTTTATGAACAATATTTCAACATTTTCAACCCCCTCCTCCATCATAATAAGTTCAACTTGGAATGAATATTTGGAAGGGGGCAAAACTGCCTCATTTTTTCCCTATATTTTGAGGTAAATAGCTATTTAAAAAACCTCCCTTTTTTGGAACCAAAAAAATCTTTACAACTTTTTTATTTTTTAAAAGGTTGAATGAATAAGTATGTCCAGAAGTTGAAAATATTCTATTCAAGTACTTACTTTACTAGTTTACTATCAAACAAAAAAAAAAAATTTTAAAAAAGATGCCCAAAAAATTGAAATTTTTATTTTCAGAAAATTTTTTAAAATTATTGTTCGAAAAAAATCTTCAGTTTTTTTCTCGAAATTGAAACAAATTTTTTTCTTCACAAAGAAAAAATTAAGAAAATTTTCCACAGAAATTAAAAAAAACACGTTCACATAAAAATTTTTTATACCTAACATTTTTTCACCAAAAAAAAAGATTTTTGGATATTTTTTATTCCAAAAAATTCTGAAATTTCTTCTTTTGAAAAAATATCTACTCCAGAAAGATTTAAGATTTCTCTATTTCAAAAGAACTTGAAAAAAATTCTAAATCAAAAAATTTGTTTTAAATTTTTTTTTATTCCAAAAAATAAGAATTTTTTCTTCAAACGACAGGGACCCTTCCATCAAAAATACAAATATTTTATTTTTTAGAAAATTGAAAAAAAAAATCCAAAACATTGAGGTTTTATACTTACTTTTTCCAGAGTTCGAAAAATATTTTTACTTCGTATAACAATTCAATTCCAAAACGATAAAATTCAGATTTTTGATTTTGAAAAAAAAGAATTTTTTCGCGAAAGTTTAAAAAATATTTTAGCATAGTATATGCTTTTACGGAGACCAAAATGGAAAAAAACACCAAAATCCGTTACGAAAATTCGTCACGAAATTGGGTTAGGTTAGGTTAAATTAGGTTAGGTTCGGATGCCATAAAAAAACTTAGAAAATTTTCAATAAATTCAAATTTTTAGACATTATGTCAGACATTTTGAAACTTGTAATTTTTTTGAAATTTCATGACTTTTGGACATTTTCTAGACATTTTGTCAGACATTCTGAAACTTATAAAATTTTTTTAGAAAGATGACTCTGAAATTTTGTCAGACATTTTGAAACTTAGAAATTTTTTTATTTAAAAAAATTTTCTTAATTTTATTTTTTTTAGAAAGATGACTTTCTGACATTTTGTCAGACATTTTTAAACTTTGAATTTTTTTCATTTTTTTAGAATTTTTTGATTTTTAAATTTCCATAGAAATTTATATTTTTAGCATAGTACCTATATTTAAATTATTATTTTAGAAATTTTACGACTTTTAGACTTTTTAATTTTTTTAAATAAATTTTATGACTTTTGGACATTTTGTCAGAAATTTTGAAACTTGGAAAATTCTATAAAAATTTTATGACTTTTAGGCTTTTTGTCAGACATTTTGTTTATTATACTTTTCAGATTTTTAAATTTCCATGGAAATTAATATTCGTGACTTTTAGACATTTTGCCACAGAGTAAAAGCATAATATACTATGTTTCATACTTTCAAACGTAGTGTGGAAATAGAGACTTTTTTACTTTAAAAAAATTGAGAATTTTTTTCAACGCCTTGTACAGAAACAATTAAAAAATTTTGTACCGAAAAATTCAGTTTTTTTTTTCATTCCAAGAAATGGGGATTTTTTTCCAAAAAAAAAATTCCATTCTCTCGAAAAATAAATTCTTCAAGAAAATAAATTTTCTTCTTCAGAAAAATCACAATAATTATTATTATTTTTTTATTTATCTAGGTATTTATTTATTTATTTTTTGAGAAAATGTAACAGTTTGAAAAAATTTTCAAGTAAATTTGTAATAATTACCTATGCCTGGGTAATATTATCGAAAAATTCATGACTTTCATGACCTGTAGAACCCTGTTCAATTTTTCTTTTTTGAAAAAAAAGGAATGTTGAAAAACCTCATGAAAATCATTAACTTAACATATAATATGATACGTATTTATCCATCTCATTAAATTACCAATGAAGAATTTTTACCTATGAACTTTGAAAATTTTCGTAATAATGGTAAAAATTGAACTTTTTTGAGAAAAGCCTACAATTTTTTTTCAGTATTTTAGATTTTTTTTTGGTGGGGGGGGGGGGGGGAAGGGTAATAAAATTATATATTTTTCAATTTGTTGATGTGACATTTATAATGAACTTTAATGAGTTTGGACTTTAAATCCCAAAATAAGACTCACATTCTTCATTTAACTTCCAATGTTACAGAATTTTGAAAATTTTCTGAGTTGGGAAATTATGGTTATCAAAGAAATGGAACTACCGCAATTTTTTGAGCCAAAATAAATTTGGCTTGGGATGTACAAAAATTTTTCAAGTGATTGGTTTTGCTTTTGGTCACACAACAATTTTACGCATTTTTTGGACTTTTAGCATATTTTCATTTTGGAAATCAAAAAAATCACTTTGAGAATTTTTGAGGATGTCCTTAAATTTTAAAATGAGGGATTACTTCACCTCAATTTTTTTCTTTAATCAACTTAGTGAGCTAATAGTAGGTATATTATCTTTTGCTGCGAAAATTTTTTCAATCTAATCACCAGATTCGTCTCAGGTCTCAAAGGGTTAAGGTGACATTTTACAAAAATGGTAGAAAAATCACGTCGCAGAAGTATCAGACTGACAAGTGAGGCAATAGTATCATGCAGAACAAATACCGGGTTATTTGGAATTTTTTTTACATTTTTACGTACCCCGGCCCCGTTCAACTGAGAACTTAGTATAAATGCCTCTCATTCTCGAGAGAGAAAATTTTTAAAATTTGATTTATAAATGAAGATGTACAATCAAATATTTTTTATTTTTTTCGAATGAGGAAGATTTACATTTCTGTTAAAGTAAGTATAAGAATGAAATGCATAAATGAAAAATCAGCTGCTCAGACCTTGTCAATTTTTTGCTCGTAATTTATCTTTCAATTTTCAACTCTTGACATAGAACTAAAATTTTTTGAAATCCTAAACACCCGAGACAAGGACGAGTAATGTGTTTTGCGTTTGAAAAAGATTAACTGATTTTCAATTCATATCGCTAAACTCATTATATCTTCAACTTGTATTGTTTCAATCATTTACATATTTCTACAGATTTTCTATTTGATGTACGTGCTCATCATAATTACTCGTATGTTGCTTCATGACTTCTGAGTTGATTTTCTTACGCTTCGCCTCAAACTACTGGTTCTAGGGCGGCTACATGCATCACTGGTTGCATCACGTTTTTCGAAAAGTGTTTTATCTTTATTCTGTTTATCGCCCTTGGCAGTTTTACGTTTTATACGACGGTTGTTGCAAGGTTTTCCGTCCAAAAGCGATCTCATCAAATGCTTCTTCAATATATATTTTCGGGAAAACTTACATCCACACGTCGCGCATTCGATTCGCTCGTCGGAGCTATGCAAACGCCTATGCCTGGCTAGATTATCCAGACGGACAAGTTTGCCACAGACTTCACATTTTTTCAAGCAAGCTTTCTTATGTACATTCGAAATATGCTTCCACAAATACTTCTTTCGCTCAAACCTACGGGCACAAGTTGGGCATTTGAACTGAAACTCAATATCAGCGGTATGCAAACGCTCGTGAAGGCGTTTAATACTCAGACATGGGAAACATTTGCCGCAAGTTTTACATTTGAAGCGAGCTGTCTTCTTTTCCAAGTGCAACAGTATAATATGCCTCTTCAAGGAGTGTTTTGTGCCGAACTTACGTCCACACGTCGCGCATTCGAAGTCGACCTGATTTTTGGGACTAGGCGGAGGCTCGAGGCTGCTTTTATTATTGCTCCGAGTCGAGGGCAGAGGCTCGAGGCTGCTTTTATTATTGCTCCGAGTGGAGGGCAGAGGTTCGAGGCTGTTTTTATTTATGCTCCGAGTGGAGTAACGTTTGCCCGAAATGCCACATTCGAGTGGTTTCTCGCCGTTGGCGTTGCACTTGTTGTGAGCAAATTTGTGGTACATCAAGTCCCATCTGGAAGATAATTTTTCGTCGCATAATTCGCACTGCAGCGAGGATGAGGATGACCCAGTGGCAAGTTCTGCAGAAGAAGAAAAAGGGACGAAGCTTAATAATTTGACTTTGAAATGCCAAGGTACCTAAGACGAATCAATGGCAGAGATCAGTACTTATCTATGAGAGTTGGTACATCGACGTCTAATTAAAATTTTCCAGTTTGGGAATCACTCAAAGTTCTCCAAAGAGACATTGGACACAATTCGTCGTGGTGATGGCCCAATTTTCAACATGAAATATCGTATTTTTCGTAAAAAAAAAAAATTGTGAGAATTTTTCAGAATAAAAATTTTTAGGGGATTTTTGGTACCTAATTTAAAAAAATAAATTTTTCGACGAGGTTTTTGATTTTGAATTTAGCTTGGGGAAATTTATAAAATATATTTTTTTAGTACCTACCTAATAGCGAATTTATTCCCAAAGAAATTTATTTTGGATGAAAAAACTTTCACGAGTTAAATTTTTTTAGGGTGTCTGCTGTCTAAATCAATTTTTTTTTTTAAATTCATAACTTTTTCATGAAAAATATTTCAACATTTTCAGGGCCCCCTTTCTGGCATAAGTGTAACTTGGAATGAATATTGGGGGGAATGGGGCAAAAAAAAATTACCTCATTTTTTTCTCACATTTTGTGGTAAATATAGCTATTTTAAAAATATTGAGGGAGGGGGAATGCCTCTTTGAATCCCCCAAGTTATGCCTATGCCCTCAAAGACCCCCTTTTTTGTAACCAAAAAATCTATAGGTACAATTTTTTTTAAAAATACTTGTAATTTTCAACGGTGTAATTCGATTTCTCCCCAAAAAGGTGGATTCTTGAAATTTTTTTCATGTTGTAATGTAAGAATGATTTTTTTCCTGGAAATGAAGTAAAAATTTTCACGCAAAAAATTCTCTTAAAAATTTTTTAACAATTTTTTCAACAGAAGAACTCGTTCATTTTCGTCCCAAAGTTTAAAAAAAAATATTTTATTTATTTTACTTTACTATCAAAGAAAAAAATTATGATCCCAAAAAAATTGAGAATTTTTCATTTCGGAAGAATTTTTAAAATTATTGTTGGAAAAAAATCTGTTTTTTTCGAAAATGAAACAAATTTTTTTCTTCACAAATAAAAAATTGAGAATCTTTTTCACAGAAATTTTAAAAAATACCGTCACATAAAAATTTTTATATCTTTTTTTCACCAAAAAAAAAGAAGATTTTTGGATATTTTTTCCCAAAAAAATCCTGAAATTTCTCCCTTTGAAAAAATTTACACACCAGAAGATTTCATATAATTATTTTCTCTATTTGAAAAAATTGAGAATTTTTTTTTATTCTAAAACAATAAAATTCTAAAAAAAATTTAAACCAAAAACAAACTGTTTTCAATTTTTTCCCCCAAAAAATGAGAATTTTTTCTCCAAAAAAACAGAGACTCTCCTCCCAAAAAATAAAAATACTTATTTTATGTGTTAGAAAATCGAAAAAAATCGAAAAAATTGAGATTAAAATATTTTTACTTCAAAAAAATTAAATTCCAAAACAATAAAATTCAGTTTTTTAATTTAAAAAAAATAAGAATTTTTTCGCGAAAATTTTTTTTCTTTTTTTTGAGAAGATGCAACAGTTTCAAAAAATTTCACTTTCAAGCAAATTTGTAATTTCCTGGGTAATATTATCAAAAATTCATGACTTCGACATGACATTTCATGACCTAGAGATTTTTTTGAAAAATTCATGACTTTTTCATGACCCTCATGACCCATTTTCAAATTTCATGACTTTTTCATGACTTTCATGACCTGTAGACACGGTCCTGAATCCGTCTTGGTGATAGCCCAATTTTCAAGATGAAATGACGTTATTTTTTCTTTAAAAAAAAAAAAAAAAAAAAAAAAAACATTGTGAGAATTTTTTAAAATATGTAAAAAAAATAATTTTTATGGAATTTTTAGCAATTTAAAAAAATAAAAATTTTCGATGAGGTTTTTGATTTTGAATTTAGCTTGGGTTATGTTTTATAAAATATAATTTTTTTTTAGCGAATTCGAATTTATTCCTAAAGAAATTCAATTTGGATAAAAACACTTCACACGGTGAATTTTTCCCAAAAATTCATTACATCCTTTTTCTATTTCGAAATAATTATTATTATCTGCTAAGAAATCAAGTAGGAGATAAGAACATTTTTTCAAGAAATTGCTCGAGAAAAAAAATTTTCACCAGAGTCTAGTTTGCTCAGCTTGTTTACATAAAAGTGGATAGTTGTTAAATTCTATCAAGTCCAATACTAAAGAAATACTGAATATTAAAAACTGAAGGGGAAGGAGGGGTCCAATTGAAATTTTCGTAATAACCAAAATTACTCCCAGGGCTTCAAGCTACAACTTTTGTTTGAAATTTTTTTCAATTGAACCCCTCTCTCCCCACCTATACCTTATACTTATTCAAAATTAGAGAAGTGTAAAAGCGGGGGGGGGGGGGGGGTGAAAAATTTTCCAAACAAAATTTATAAGTCAAGGTCTCGACATAATTTTGGTTATAAAAAAAAAATTAAATCAGACCCCTCCTTCTCCTCAAATTTCACATAACGAGACGTAAATACTTTTTCAAACTCGTGAGAGGCGTCCAATTGAAAAAATTTTCAAACAAAAGTTGTAGAAATAAATTTTTTGCAAGGTAATTTACAGTTAGAACTTACACATGGTAACTGGTTAGGTTAGGCGAGGTGGTGTGGTGTGAAAAATGGATCATATTGCAACCTCGGTATTCGTACCCGGACGTTAGCGTTACTTTTCGACTTGACGATTTTTTTTTGCATTTTTTGGAAACATTAACGCATCTTTCGACATGTTTTTCGAGATAACACTGCCATGAGTACTCTTTGCCGCAAGTTTCGCATTCATTTCGAGCTTTCTTCTCGCCTCCACCGTGCCATCGCATAATATGCTTCTTCAAGTTGCTTCTTTGCATTGATTTATGCCCACATGTGGCGCACTCGAACCAATCGCCAACATCGGGGTCGTGCAAACGCTCGTGTTTGCTTTTATCACTCGGATGGCGGAAACGTTTACTGCAGACTTTACATTTGAACGGTTTCTCGCCGTAGTGAACGAATTTGTGAAATTTCAAGTTCGATCTTGAGGATAACTTTTTACCGCAGATTTCGCATCGATGACGAAAATAGGATGAAGTCTTCGAGGATGACACGATTGGAAGTTCTGAAGGAGCAGACAAACCAAAAAAAAACAAACAACTCAATTACCTATTTGGATTTGTAACTCTTGAGATGCATTTACAGTTGCCAAAGGAATAGCAGGATCAAGGATAGGTTTTCCATATTGAGAATCACTAACTCCTCTACAGGGGAAACCAGAGACCCGACACAAAATTTAGAAGTACCAGATCTATTCTCTCCAAGTTAATAAATTGAGTCCTTTGATATCCTTGGTCTTCATTTTGTGCATAAATCAACATTGAAAACCTCATCACGCATTTCCCCCATTTCAGTTGTCAAGAATGAAGAGAGGTATACTGCACAATTGATCGAAAGTTCGATTTTGCTGCAGTCGGAAGTCGAGGAGAATAATCTTGAAAATATTTTGAGAAAAATCTCAGATACTTGAATCACTGCTTCCATCGAGACAATCGTACACTCATTTTGGAAGTTGAGAGTATATTTTTATGAATTAATTCATATTCGTACATTTGTTTGAGCCAGAGATGGCCAAGATCTTTTTCAAAACGATCCATCCAAGATCCAGATCATTCAGATCATTTGAACAAAAAAATCATAGATTCGTATTTTGTAGTGGAAAAGATATTATTTTCAACGACGTGGTGTGCTATTTAGTATTCATATTTATTTCACACGTTTCACCGATCCGATCAATCATGGGAGCAATTTTGTTCTCAGTCAAACCCCCCCCCCCCCCCCCCCTCCTCCCCGGAAATAGTGCACTATGAGTATCAACATCTTCTTAGACAATTGGTCTTGAAACTAAAGTCTACAAGTAGCATCGTACCAGGGGATTAAAATTTAAAGAGTTGCAAATCGCGAAATCAATGCCTCTGATTTTTACCATTTTTTTCCTTCAATTTTGTGAACATTTGATTTTATTGGTCAAAATAAATTTTTCCCAATCAGTTTTCATTCAATTTTAACCAAATATGGGATTTTTTTTTCAATTCCAGAAGTTTTGGCAATTTTTACAATTTTTTCAACCCTACAACTGTAGGGTTTCCCGAGTAATATTTCAAAAAAAATTATCAATTTTGTGAAAATTGGATCTTATTGGTCGAAATAAATTTTTTCTAATCAGTTTTTATTTAATTCAACCAAATTTGGGCAACTTTTTCAATTCCAGAAGCTTTGGCAATTTTTACAATTTTTCAACCCTACAACTGTAGGGTTTCTCGAGTAATTATTTCGAAAAAAATTATCAATTTTGTGAAAAATCGAATTTTTTGGTCGAAATAAATTTTTTTCGATCAATCTTTATTCAATTCCAGAAATTATGGCAATTTTTACAATTCTTTCAATTTTACAACAAACTATAGGATTTCTCGATTAATCATTTCGAAAAAAATTATCAATTTCGTGAAAAATAGAATTTTTTGGTCGAAATAAATTTTTTTCGATCAATCTTTATTCAATTCAACCAAACTTAGTCAATTTCTTTCAATTTCAGAAGTTATAGCAATTTTTACAATTTTTTTTTCAATTTTATGAAAATTTGAATTTATTAGCCGAAATAAATTTTTTCGAATCAATCTTCATTCAATCCAACCAAATTTGGGCAATTTTCTTCAATTCCAGAAGCGTTTGGCAATTTTTACCATTTTTTCAACCACTCAAATCGCTCACTTTTTACCTCGGAATTCAGCCAAAAATAACGTTTCGATGAAATATTACCAAAATTTCTTGTCAAAATTCATTTTCATCGACCAAAGTAATTTTTGGCTCAATTTTGTGATAATTGAATGAGTGAATTGAATTAAAATTTTGTTGAACAAATCTTTCGATTTTCTTACGGAATTCAAAATAATTTCTGGCTTGAAAATAATCTTGAAAAATTAAAAAAAAAATCAAAGTCTCAAAAATTTGATTTAAAACAAAATTTAAAAAATTGTTATTCAACAAAACTCATAAAATTCGAGCTTATGACACTTTAGAAAAATTCATTTGTTATATTAAAATCTGGAACAAATCCCAATAATATTCAATACCTATTCATTATGTTTAAACATAATTTAAAAAAAAAAAAATTCTTAAATATTTTAGATTTTACTAGAAAAAATTTCAAAAAATCAACATTATTCAAAATGAACTGGTTTTTATAGCTGAATGTAATAAAAATATGTAGGTGTAATTGTGTTTGAAGCAGTCTTAAAAAAAAATCAATTTCGAACAGACTTTATAAAAATTTGTATTTTTTTTTCAAAATGTGTGATAGAAGAAGAAATTGAAAAATTTGCTATCCAACAAAATGTAGGCGTTTTCGTTGAATTATGATTACAATTTTATAAAAATTTATGCTGTTATTTTTGGTCAATAATTTCATTGCTTCATTTTCATTCAAACATCCAAGTACTTCATAAATTCTTGGTCAGAATACAAAATACAAAATAAACCTGGGAAAATGGGGGCACACCCTACATTTATACTTGCCACTTAAATAAGAGCCTAGTGCCTACCTAGGGCTACGTAATATATAATTATTTATAAACAGAGTTCAGTACAAGTACAACCGTGGTACTAGTACAACGCGTATTAAAATCATTGTCAGGGTACACTTACCTGTTTACAAACAGGCAATTTTTACAGCAGATGAACACAGATGTAGAAAACGAAACGCAAAATTAAAAAATCGAAAAAAGAAAATCAACGTAAAAATAATACGAAACAATTGGACACATTTGAAATAACCCTCAACAAGCAGAGGTAATATAAATGTAAATGCCAAAATTCTTACAGTAAATATTTTCCCACCCTTGCCAATATAATGAGAAAAGAAGAATCAATACAACGATTCCCAAAGTCACAAATCGTGAAGATTTTCCCTTCGATACGCCTCGATTAGCGAAGGTGATAAAAATAGAGGTATATCAAAAACAAAGTCGAGCATATTTCGCTCATTTTCGGTGTAAAAAAAGGTACCAAGACCAACGGAAAGAAAATCAGGTTGAGTGGCGGCGACTCGATTATAGCGAGTGAAAAATATGGTCGTTCGCCAATCTCTTATTCGTCGTAAGTACGTAAGTATGAGTTGACTTACCCCCAGCTGGTGATTTCGAAGCTGTACGTGGTGTTATTTTCGTTCGACCTTCCGAAGGGCCGTCCGGAGTTTCAGTTGTAACAGTCTCATCGGCGTGTTTTTCTACAGCAGAAGTATCCCTCGAAGATGACTTGCTTCGTTTTCGTTGAACTTTGCGTTTTGTAGGATCTGTAAGAAGAAAATTATAGATTAGAAAATATGAAAGAGGATGGAAGTTTACGTTTGTTTAGTTATTAAAAACTGTAATAATCTCTAATGCAATTTCACTCGAAAACAACAAAATATTCTCCTACTCTATTTAAAGTCAAAATTTCTTCAACAAAAACAACTTTTTACCAATTTTGTTCATGAACTGGTTTCTGAACTCAGTGCTTGGAAAAATTTTTTACTCTGGTTTCAATGATAAGAAAATAATTTTGATCAAAAAGAAAGCAAAACATTGTCAAATAACAACGAATAAGGAACTAGTTTGTGAAATATGAAGCGAAAGTTGGCATTTTCTTTCAGATAGAGCATAAATTGAGAAGTTTTCATTAAAAATAAAAAAAAATGCAAGTACTTCATCAACTAAAATTTTTTCCATTTTTCCAAAAGAAATTATTTTTTTTCAATTTGATAATTTTGCTTGAAGAATTTTTTCTAAAAGAAATTTTCATTATTGAACTACGATGAATATTGTTAGTTTTTTTTTTAGTTTTTCTTTTTTTCCTGATAGAAAGCTTCAACTTGAGTAATTATAAAACTGAAAAAAATTACATAAAATGAAAAAATACTCGTTGAATGAAGTTTTTCTCGAAAGAAGTTTTTTTTCGTAAATTTCTTCACGAATTGAAAAAAAATTGCTTTTATTCTTTTGAAAGCAGTAACTAAGTTTGAAATATGAAATTCTAAAAAATGTTGGACTACAAACTTTTATTCTCATTCAAGAAATTTTCTATGAAAACCTTTTTTTTCAACTGTTTTATTCAAAAATTTCTTTTTTTAAACTTCGTTCTAAATTTTTTCCCTTTTTTTTTAAATTCCAACTTGAGAATTTTTTTAAAATATTGCTTAAAACATTTCTTTCAAACCCAAAATAATTTTCATCCTAATGTGACAATTAAACAATACCGTCAAAAATTTTCATAATCATCATTTTTCTCAATTTATGCTTCAGCAGCTTCTTAGACATTGAAAAAATAATCTCCTCATCTATGCTCACTTTGTAAGCACAACTTTGCCCACTCAAAATTAAACCGCATGCATACCTAAGGTCGTTTTAGTATTGGTACTATCGTGTACAGTTTGTTCGACAACGTTTTCGAAAAATTGGTAATTATGGTCGAGAGGTGCAGCAAATGTATCACTAAGAGGTTCGTTCAGCATTACAGGCTTTCCATTATCATCCAACCACACCAGCTCAGGTACTTCCGACCCGATGACAATATTTCCTGTGGGTATCTTTTGATAAGCTCCTGCGTTTCTACTAGGATCACCTACAAAATGAAAAAACAAAATAATGGTTTTAGTTTCAGTTCACAGATCGTAGACAAAAGTGAATAGATCCAAGTAACTATGTTTTTCTAAGTGGCTTATCCTCGCCGACAAATAAAAAAAATTAGTCAATGCTAAAATACCAGCCTGGGTGAGTACTTCGTAGAAATGAATCAACTGAATCTCTGAACTTCTAATATTTCTTTCAAGTTTCCATTGACATTTATTTTATTCAAAATTGGAGGGGAAGGAAGGGTTCAATCAAAATTTTTGTAATATCCGGAATTATTCCTAAGGCTTCAAGCTATAACTTCTGTTTGGAGTTTTTTTTTTAATTGGACGCCCTCCTCACTGATTTTGCACAACACTTCGAAGATATTAATTAAAAATCCCAGATAATCGAGCGAGGAAGGTACCAATTAGAAAAATTTTCAAATAAAAGTTCCTAAAACTAAGTTTGGTCATTATAAAAATTTCGATTGGATCTCTCCCTTTCCTCATATTGATATTTCACATGATATCAGGTAGATACTTTTTCAAAATTTGTCTTAGGGGTCCAATTGAAAATTTTTTCAAACAAAAGTTGTAGATTGAGGTCCAAGAAATAATTTTTATTATTAGAAAAATAAATTTTCGATTAGACCCTTCCCTCCCCTCCAATTTTGCATAATGGCTCGGACACTTACATTATTAAAAAATTGCGAAGGTAGAGGTCCAATCGAAAAAATTTTCGAACAAAAATTGTAGCTTGAAGTCTGGGAAATACTTTTAGTTATTACAAAAATTTCGATTGGAGCCATTTCTCCCCTCCAATTTCGAATAAATTACATGTTAATTGAGAGAAATTTTCCAAGTTCAGAATCTGAACTGATGGAAGTAGGAGATGTGAGCAATTTCGTTCATGTTCAGTACAAATCCGAGCAACTAATCACCCACGCTGGTGGAAATAACAACGCCCATAAAAATTCAATAATTAATCTACAGGATCACTTCAGCACCAAAGTTATCGGGAGCAATATTATCGAAAAGTTGATTGGATTCAAGGACGTGGAAAGTATATTACCTCCTTCGTCGTTGAGATTCATAGGAAAGCCATCATCGCCCAACCATACCGTCTCACATCCGTCAGATTCGACAGTGACTTCTACAACGCAGGCGTTATCATTTAATCTACCTGTAAAGCGAAAAAAAAACAACGATTAACCACATCATCTTAGGTGAACTCTGAACTCGAATGCGAGGAACAACATTATTCTTAACATAAGATGAATCATATCGCATAAAAAATATTCGTTAGAAAGGTATACCAAAGTCAGAGTTCGGATCTGTATGAGTGCCAATGCCAGCAGAAGCCATGGCCGTTTTCAGGAATGACGAGCTCGATTTAGTCTTCGACGAACCACCACCCACGGATCTGAAAAAATAACAGGCACGTTAATTCTGGGCAAATGTAAGTTGATGAGGGCTCGATAAACCCAAAAACATCTCAAAGATGTCTAATTTTCAGGTCAAAAAATTGATTCAACCAAATAACGAAGGTCAATTCGTACATTCAGAATTATTCTAAAAGATTACACAGATGTAAGGTTAAATACGTTGGTTATAATACGATACTGACCTGTCTTGATTCGATGTTTTCCCATCGCTGGTGGTCGGAGTCTGTACAAACGTATCTAAAATATCGATTATTAACGCGTTGACTTCTTTCACAATTTGATTTCGGTACTGCGAAATGAAAAAAGAAATAATTATATTTTAAATATTCGACAAAAACGAATTTAAAAAAAGTACGATAGATATAAATTTACTTTTTCCAATATTTCAGCGATCACAGCCGCAATGTTCGCATTAATCTTAGCCATAGATGTGGATTTCCGCTTCCTGAAAACGAATCAGAAATAAATTAATTACTCGAATGAGACGGAATTTGTCTAAAATAAAATTCATATCAAACAAACCCTTCTTCCAGTTTCATCGTCGCTAGACACATCTTGGATAGCACCTTTTATCGCAGCTGGGTAAAAAATTTATATTCCAATCAAACTGTCAAAAAGAGAAAAAAAATAAGAATTATAATAATGATTATAAGCAATGAGAATCCATTCTATTGGATACAGAATAATTTAATTTCAAATGGCCGGAGAAGTACTTTCACGATAATTTGTAAATTGTTATTCTCTAAATACTATTCTTCATTTTAAAAAAAATAAGGGAAATAACATTAAACGTGCCTAACGAAAAGAAAAAGTAAAAAAAGAACGAAAATTCAATTTAAAATCTGAGAAATTCGTTTTCGTATCGAGTTTTCACACTCTGGCTGCACTGGCTCCGAATTTACTATTTTTACTGGTTTTATTGCGCGCCAAAGGATGAGAAATTGAGAATGTCAATTGTTCATTGAATAGATAATGATATAAATGAGAAAAATACGAAGAATTCCTGTCAAACGACATTCAAAGTCTAAAATTACTCAAAAGAAATTCAACTGGTGAAAAAATACGATACTGATAGCTGAAGAAAATTGAACAACAAACCTCCCTCCCACTAAGAATAAAGTTGTATACTTTCTTTCTAATTCTAACACGATATCGAACTCGTTATTTAACAAATATTACGATTCGATTGAATAGTCTCAAAAATATGCTAAAAAGCTTACCACCAGAACTTAATAGTACAATCAAAAACAAAGGTTGGTCAAAATAAAACGACGAGATGGAAAAAAAGCTGTACCTGGTCGGTTTTCTTCCAATCTTCCGCTTCAAAACGAATTGTCGTCCAACTTCGCAATTACAGCTCTGATGTAAGATTATTAATTAAAACAATCCGTAGCACACACAAAATGAATAAATATTACCAAGTTCGAGAATTATTAACGTCACACCGTACACGTTCTTTATGCAAGAGTTATCAACGAATGGAAGTACGTTCTTTATGGAACGCCATCATGAAGATAGACAAATCACGAAAGTATTCACTGTGCATTGTCGTAATTTCATCGATAAAATGCAATTGAATTGAACAATTAAAAACCACTTAATCTTCAACAAAAATATTTCATTAACGAATTTTTGAGAAGCATTAAGCATTTTGACACAATAACAAAAACAAAACACTACAATTACATCAACTTACAACTATCAACAGCTCACACACGCACACAGACCACGAGAACGTATCAGTGCGATTGCGCATGCGCGAAGAGCGATAACCCGTAAATATCACCGGTGGTGTGCTGTTTTTGTGGTGCAAGTTTTTCTACTTGGTTTTTTCTTTTTTCTCAATTTCTCGTACTCGTATTGTATTCTTCTTTCATTTCTAAAATTTGAAAATTTCTGTTTTTTTTTTTTTTTTCAGTAATCTGACATTTTTTTTTTACTTGTGTTTGATTTTTTTTTTTTACATTGAGTAGGTAAAGGTACGTATGTAGAATATACCTAAATCGTAAAATTTCATCAAGTCAAGAGTACATCTACATACATAACATATTTACCTACCTACAATAAAATTTCAAAATTGGAGGGGAGGGAATGATCCCATCGAAATTTTTGTAATAACCAAAATTATTCCCAAGATTTCTATCTACAACTTTTCCCTGAAAAAATTTTCAATTGGACCCCTCCCTCCCATCCGATTTTGCATAAACACCTCTTAGGTACTTATTTTCAAAATTGGAAGAAAGAATAAGGGGAGAGGGGGGAGTCTAACTGAAAACATTTTCAAAAAAAGTTGTGGATTGAGGTTCTAGAAATAATTTTGTCTATTATAAAAATTTCGATTGGACCACTCCTTCTCATTAAATTTTAAAATTGGGATAACTGGGTGAGGCTTTAAATTCAATTGAAATAAAATTTCAAACCAAAGTTGTAGATTAAAATCGTAGGAATAATTTTGATTAAGTATTACAAAAATTTCGGTTGAACTCCTCTCTCCTCTGATTTTGAGTAACTTAACTCTTTGTAAGTTCGTATAGGTACTTCTTCAAAAATTCAAAATTTGGAAGACAGGTGGAGGGGAGGGAAGGGTCCAACTGAAAAATGGCCAAACTGCCAAACAAAGGTTGTAGATTGAGGTCCTAGAAATAGTTTAGGCAATTATAAAAATTTTGGTTGAACCTCAACCTCTCTTTTTTAAATTTATTTTTGTGTATTAGTCTCCTTCAATAATTGTTATTTTTTTATAAGAAACTAGGTACTATAATATTAATCGAAATTGGAAGCGGGGAGGGGACCAATCAAAATTTTTATAATAGACAAAATTATTTATAGAACCTCAATCAACAATTTTCGTTTGAAAAATTTTTCAGTTGGACCCTTCCCTCCTCTCCTTCTTTTTCCAATTTTGAATTTGAGTACCTACCTGAAGTGTTATGCAAAATCGGGGAGGGAGGGAGGGGTCCGATTGAAAAAATGTTCAGGGAAAAGTTGTATATAGAAATCTTGAGAATAATTTTGGTTATAAATAACAAAAATTGCTATAGGATCACTCCCTCCCCTCCAATTTTGAAATTTTATAGTACCTATATTATGAACTTGATGAAATTTAACGTAAAAAAAAATAATCAAACTCAAGTGAAAAAAAAGTCTGAGCACTGAAAAAAAGTTTTAATCCCTATTTCAAAGTAAAAAATTTGAAAAAAATTTGAGCATTACGAGTCAAAAAACTGAAAATCGACCAACTCAGAGAATTTTTTTTATTGCGCAAGAAAAATTCCAAAAAATTTGAAAAAATGAATTCTCTTGAAAAAAATTAAGTAGGTACTTGAATAAATTTTTCTGTCAATTACTTCATTATTTTGAAAGAATCCCGATTTTAGCTAATTTTTTTTATATTTTTGGTTAGAATCTTTAAATTAGTTTTAGAATTTAAAAAAAAATCTTTTATGCGAATTTTGGTTTAACGAAGACTTATTTTAATCTAAAGATTTTTTCTTCAGATTTTAAAATATACCTCAAACAAATCAAATATGTATCTGTGTAAGTATCGCAAGGTTATAAGAAGAAAATAAATTAAAATAGAAACCATTTCATTTACGAGAATATTGAAAATCATTTGAAAACAATAAAATATCAAATAAAAAAAAGTGATAATCACTTATAGTATCGCAGAAGTGCATAATTATGTTCATTGAGTACACAGAATAATTATGAAAATTTGATATTAAATTCATCTCAGAAGAATTTCAGACGCATTTTCATTCTTTGAACTTATTTTCAAAAGAATTCATTCTTACTACCTAGCTACCTACCAAACAATATTTCCAAACATTTTCATAAGAATTTTCAAAATTTTCATCAAAAAAAAATTCAGCGGATTTTTCATTTTTAGAAAAGTGTCAAAAAACAGTTCTACTTCATAATACATCTTCGAGAATTTTTGGCAAAAATAGTTTTTTTTTCTCGATAGGATTTTCAAATAATTATTATTTTGAACGAAAATTTTTGAAATGATTCTTTCTATAGCTGAAATTTTATCGCATTCGCCCACAGAAAATCTTGAAAATAACTTTCAGCCAGCAAAGTTTTTTTGAATTTTTATATCAGATTTTCGAATTTATTTTATTAAAATGTTGACGTACTTATACGAGTATTTTTATTCTACTTTTCATATCTACCTAACGATAAAAATGTGTACCTAAGTATTTGTTATTTTTCACGCATATACTCCTTAAAAATTGAGAAATTTAAGTAAGTTATATCTTTGCCCACATTCGTGGCAGCTAATTCATAAATCTATTCGATAAAATTTATTAGTAGTTCATGTTTAAAATTATTATCTTCGAACTTTTATAAAATGAATTTGGTTACTGAAAATGAGTACTTTCACGTCGAAGCCAAAGTTGCATTAGGGAGACTACAAGCTCCACAATGGAAATTCAAACGTAACTTTTTAGTAAGTATATTATTTCTTGTGCAAAATTGAAATGGAGAAAGACGTCCAATCAAAATTTTTGAAATATAGGTAAGTAAAATTATTCCAAAGATTTGAATCTACAAAATTTTGTTTGAAACATTTTTCAATTGTGGTAGGTTAAAAACGGAGATAAGAGACGAAAAAGTATAGCCTTAGACAAATGGCATACCGGCTCATTCTTGTCATTAAAGATTCAAGATTACGATTTAGTCATAAAATCGTTTTTATTAACAATGGTACCATCCTGTGTTTTCAATTTCTTCACGAATATTTCAACACTACCTAGTACATACATATACATTGAAATTGAGCATCGAGTATTAATCGAGTACTGCCTACCGAAATTCTCAACTCAAAAATGACTACATATAAAATACTTAACGTCTAGTTCTAGTTTTACAGCTTAATTAAAAGGCGGAAACTTGTGGATGGTTTTCGCATGCGTTTATGGGGCTCATAAATCATCAACATTTCAAGTAGATCTGTCGACGTTGGATATTTGTACTCGTATATATATAATGGGAGGTACACAAAAAGTCGGAGATGTTACTTCTTGTTGGATGTTCGAAAGAAATAATTACGGATATCTTTTGCAGAATGGGAAGAAGTTGTATTGATTTTTGTTCGGCGGCTCTTTTCACACTTGGCGACATGTTTTTCGAAAAAATCTTTCTTGCTGTACCGTTTGCCGCATGTTTTACATTTTAAATCAACTTTCTTGTCGGGTTTCTCATCTTTATGGATTTGCTCAATATGTCTCTTCAAATAGCCTTTTTTGTAAAAACTTCGGTCGCAGGTGGTGCATTTGAACTGATCTTGAGAGTCGTGTAAAAGCTCGTGTCTGCGTTTACTGTGCGAATGCGAGAAACGCCTGCCGCAAATTCCACATACGAAGCGAAGTTTCTTCTTGTCTCCATGCATCCGCATGATATGTTCCCTTAAATTGTGCTTTACAGTGAATTTACGACCGCAAGTCGCGCATTCGTAGCCTTGACCATCGTGAAAACGCTCGTGTGCATTTTTATAACTTAAATGGAGGAAACGTTTATCACAAATTTCACATTTGAAGCCAGGTTTGTTCGAAGGCTTTTCTTGTGTACGCGGTCGCAGATGCATGCGAATAATATGTCTCCTCAAAAGATATTTTTGGGCGAACTTTCGGCCACACGTCGCACATTCGAAGCCTCGATCGTCGTGCAAAAGCTTGTGTTCGTTTTTAGTCCTTAAATGGAAGAATCGTTTCCCGCAAATGTCACATTTGAAGCGAGGTTGGTTTTCAGCCTTTTTGTCTCTATGCTGCAACATCATATGCTTCTTTAAATTATGTTTTTGACTGAAATCACGGCCACACTTGGCGCATTCGAACCAATCTCCGGGTTTATGCAAACGCTCGTGTCGCCGTTTACTGCTCGGACCGCTGAACCGTTTTCCGCAAGTGCCGCACTTGAATGGTTTCTCGCCGTTGTGAATGAATTTGTGAATGTCCAGGTTTCGTTTCCGTTTAAACTGTTTACCGCATAATACGCACCGAAGAGAGTGGGAAGATGGCGTTTGCCCAGACGATGGAGCCGGATTGTCTGTAGAAGAAAAAACAGAAGAAAATTGATTTGTGACTTTATAAAATTCAATCAGGCGATAACGAATTGGCATTATGGTACGTGTTATTAAATAGACCATCACAGTTAGAATGCATTACAGAAATGTAAGTAGGTAGCAGAGTTGGGCAGATCCGGATCCTAAAATTTGCAAACTGGATCTAAAGATCCAAAGATCCTAAATTTTGGATCTGATCTAGATGGGATCCTTTCATTGGGAAAAGGATCTGATCTGGATCTTTAGATCCTCAAATTGAAAAAAAAAAAACAAAAAAAAAAAACAGATCCAGATCCAAAAAAACTTTTTTCCTTCAATTCATAATTTTTTCTCTGTGAAATGGACTTTTCATTGGTGTTCTCAATTCTCCAATATTTAAACAATGAAATAAATGAAAATTAAGCCAAAAAAAACTTCAAATTTAGGATTCTTGGCTTCCTTTTTGGTTTTTGGTTTATTTTCATAATTTATTACACAGATTAGTCTTTTTCAGGGCTGAAAATTTCTTTGCTGGATTGTTTACCAACACCACCAAAATTGGCTGAAATAACATTAAATTCGAAAGACATTTCAAAATTCTGAGTTGTGTTAATTTATCAAGAAGATAATTAATTGAAAATTTGAATGAACTGATGAAAGTGAAATTTTTGAAAGTTTCAAGTGACACTTATGAATCGGCATCATAGAAATAATTCTGGTTATTATAAAAATTTTGCGTGAAAGTTGGATCCCTCCCGAATCAACAATAACAAATTGAACCGAAATCTTGAAGTTGATTTTATCTAGGTAGTGTTATCAATTCATTTTATACTTTACAGACAACAAAAGAAAAGAATCAAAAACTAACACCCCCCTCCCCCCCCCCCCCCCCCTCAAAAAAGGATCTGGATCTGAATTCAAAGATCCAGATCTTCACGATAAAAGGATTACAATTCATGTACCGAAAAAATAACACCACTTTGTTCTCATTTGGAGAGGAAAAAAAAACAAATGGAGAAAGAAAAGGAAGGCAGAGAAGGCAGAATCGTTGTGGGTGCCACTTAAATAAAGGAAATGCAAACGAATGTATAAAGACGAAATTATGTATCACGTTGTTTCTTCCTCGGCGATGTGGATGTCTTTGCATTTACATCGAAATTAACTCGTGTGCATTTTTATTCTTTGACGACAGGAAAAATTTCCCGCAAATTTCGCATTGAAAGCCAGGTTTGTTGGAAGGCTTTTCGTGTGTGGGTGTACGCGGTCGCATATGCGAGCGAATAATATGGCTCTTCAAGTTGCATTTTAGTCTGAACTTTTGGTCACACGTCGCACATTCGAAGCCTTGATCGGCATGTAGATTATGCTCGTGTGAGTTTCTAGGGCTTGAATGAAAGAATCGTTTACCACAAATGTCACATTTGAAGCGAGGTTTGTGTTCAGCCTTTTTGTCTCTATGCCACAATATCATAATATGCTTCTTTAAATTTCCGTTTTCGCTAAATTCGCGATCACTCATCGAGCATTTGAGCCAATCGCCGGGTTTTTGCAAACGCTCGTGCGTGCGTTTATTGCTCCGTTGGTTGAAACATTTTCCGCAAGTGCCGCACTTGAATGGCTTCTCGCCGTTGTGAGTGAATTTGTGGACATTCAAATGGGATTTCAATTTAAACTGTTTACCGCATAATTCGCACCGAAAAGAATGTGAAGACGACGTTTGCGAAAACGACGGAGTCGGGTCTTCTGCAGAAGGAGAAAAACAAAAGAAACTTGATTTTAGAATTCATAAAATCCATCACAGCCAGGTAGGCAGGTACCTATCACAGTCCTAGCAAGATCTAATAAATTCCTTTTTATTTTGTTTGTTTATCTATCAGGTACCAGGTAGCAGTGGGTAACAGCCTAGATACATTTTGCAAAGGGCCTTCCATTTGGGTCAAAATGTTACTTATGATGTAAAAACACGCCACAAAAATTTTTGACCCCCTACCCCCCCCCCCTTTCCGAAAAATCACGTTATAACGGTCGAAAAATAAAAAAATTCTATCTTTGAAGGGGGTGTATGAAAATTTTTGATTTTTTCACAGATTATAGGTATCATGTAGTGGTATATGTGGTAAAATTTTTAAAAAGATCGGTTCACAATTTCTTTGTTTTTTGGGGGTTGAAATTTTCAACAAAAAAAAAATTTAAATTTTTTTTTTGGGGGGGGGGGGGGGTGCCATGGCTGGATTTTTTTAAAATCTTCGTAATATGGATAAGTATCACATATATTTTTTTGAGGGTGCCAAAGGGGGGTGCAACATATTTCCTCTAGCTAAAATTGAAATTTTTTCACCTTTTCTATGTACGCGGCACCACTTGAAATTCAGTTAGGGAACAATTTTAAAAAGGAAATTATTTTCTAATAAAATACACGAAGCTTTTCATACCATAGGTGAATTTTTTTTACCAGTTTTCTTTATTTTTGCTTTTTTTGATGGTACCACTTGAAATGTGGTTGAGGGAGGAAATAAAAAATTGGAAATTCATTCTCATGACCAAAAAAGGTGAGATTTTGAAAATCGGTCAATTTTTTAATTTTTTTTGAAAAAAAGGAATGACTAGAGTCTACTTAAAATTCATTTAGGGTAAAAATAAGAAATGGGAATCAGTTTCGTATTTAAAAAAAAAAAAAAAAAAAAAAAAACTTAACCAAAATGGGTTATAAAAAAAACAACAAAAAAAAAACGAAAATTCAAAAATTAGTTAATTTTTTAATTATTTTTCGGAATGGAGGGTCTGGTGATATAACTTCAAATTCTATTGTGGAAAAAAATGAAAAATGGTGGAATATTTTCCGATACCTAAAATAGGTACAACAACAATTTTATAGAATGCCGATTTTCAAAATCTCACCTTTTTTGGTCATGAGAATGAATTTCTAATTTTTTATTTCCTCCCTCAACCACATTTCAAGTGGTACCATCAAAAAAAGCAAAAATAAAGAAAACTGGTAAAAAAATTTCACCTATGGTATGAAAAGCTTCATGTATTTTATTAGAAAATAATTTCCTTTTTAAAATTGTTCCCTAACTGAATTTCAACTTTCAAGTGGTGCCGCGTACATAGAAAAGGTGAAAAAATTTCAATTTTAGCTAGAAAAAATATTTTTTGATACCTTTTTATAGAATGCCGACTCTTTGATGGGTTATAACCAGCAAAAAGTGAGATTTTGAAAATCAGTCAATTTTTATTATTTTTCTGAAAGGGGAGGGGTGACTAGTTGCCACTTAAAATTCAGTTAGGGCAAAAATGATAAATAAAAAGTTATTTTCTCACGAAATAAAAAAATTTGGTGGCTAAGACATTAAAAATACCCGAATTCCAAAAGAGCCATCCTAGCGCTCACATCACTCGTTTTTCCTTATTTTTATCACACTCTGTCATTCGTCCCATACTTGTGTGACCACAAATCTCCCACATCAACCCCACTCCATCCAGATATTATGTATTACGATTGTAATTGCTTACATTTCAAGTCCCCGCCTCAAACACCCTCGAAAAATACGAAAAAACCCTGAAAATGCGTGTTTTTCGAAGTTTTTATTTTTTTTGACTATGTTGCACCCCCCTTTGGCACCCTCAAAAAAATATATGTGATACTTATCCATATTACGAAGATTTAAAAAAAAAATCCAGCCATGGCACCCCCAAAAAATTTTAAATTTTTTTTTGAAAATTTCAACCCCCCAAAAAACAAAGAAATTGTGAACCGATCTTTTTAAAAATTTTACCACATATACCCCTACATGATACCTATAATCTGTGAAAAATCAAAAATTTTCATACACCCCCTTCAAAGGGGGTCAAAAAATTTTGTGGCGTGTTTTTACATCATAAGTAACATTTTGACCCACTTTGGACCCAATTTCGATCAAGGGCCGATTTCACCATCTTACCGTGGAAGGCCCTTTTATTTATTTTTTTCTGAAAATTTATTACCTATATTGGTTTTTTCAGACATTTTTCATTGGCACTTGCAGCTGTGGTTTTTAGAGGATTTGAAGAAAAAAATGACGACGAAAAAAAATGCGATGAAATTTGTCTTCAATAAATTCAGTTATTTCAATTTTTGTAGATAATTTTTTTCGCGTTGCTATAAAATTACACTAGGTACGACGGAACGTTCTCAACTCAATTTACCTACAAGAAGTGACCTGATCGAACTGCGTTAATAAATTATCAATTCCCTTTTGGTAAGATCCAAAAAATCATTTTCCAAACAATTGTTTCGACTTTCGACTATCCTTACTCGTTAACCATTTCACATTCACTTCATTATATACGTCACTATTCACTTGATAAAACTTACACTATATAAGTGCCTATATGTACTGCTCATCCACTTAAAATTCAACAGAGTACCAATGCAACCGTGTGGTAGGTGAGCAAGGTATACATCGATATGGCATAACGAATTAATAGCGTCCTCTCGGCACGCTTATCGACTTGAATACAGAACTTACGTACTTACAATTTTTGCAGTAAATGTAGATGGATGTTGAAAGCAACAAAAAAAAAAAAAATCAAAAATCGAAAACACCAAAGTAATGCTACACGACACATGACACTGTTAGATTTGTATCAATTTGCGGAAGTGATAAAAAATGCAAACGCAAATCGAAATAAAATCGCGCACATTTCATCTGTCTACATAAATTATTATTCGATTCAAGATGAAAGCTCTATTAAGCTCCAACGTAAATATGAACAGAAAGCAAGAAGCAAAGCTAGTGAGGCATTATACGTTTATACGAATGATGATTACTCATATGCATATTCTTCAAAAATGCATGTGTATATATACGTGTAAAATACACTTCAATCTTATCCCTCCTACCCCCTCTTATATCTTAATTACGAATGCCTTGCTTATGCCCCACTGAAGATGGGCGATAGTTGAAAGTTTCTTTTTTAGTTTACAAGCTTTGAAAATATCGTTCATCATTGACAAAAAAGAAACGTATCTTGGGGGAGGGAGCACAAAATATCAAAAAAATGAACGTATTTCGCGATAGTAAGCGCATATGCATAAGCTAGCAATAAAGAACTACGTCAGCGAATCTAGCAAAATAAGCAAAGTGTAGGTATGAATGTACACCATACGAGTAGGTATATCCTACATACCCACACATGTAAGTACATAAAGCTGTACTTACCTTTATCGGCTGCTGCTGCTGTTGGTGTATTCGTCGTGACTTCCGGAATAGGATCGGATTCAGTTTCGTTACTACTGCCGGAGGTTGCAGTTTCATCCGTTTCAATGACGTTACTTTCCACAGAAACAGCATCCCTCGAAGATTCGTCTGGTTCATGCTGAACTTGGCGTTTCGTGGAATCTGTAAGTTCAAAATTATACTGATGAAAAATGTCTTTAAAAAAGTTCACGTGTATATTGATCAAAGTTGCAATTTTCTAACGAAAAAATGTAATGATTTCATTTTATTCTTATTCCCACAAATCAAAAAAAATAATAATTAATAATTCATTTTATTTTTCCCACATATCAAAAAAAAAAAAAAAAAAAATGAAATTAACAATCTCTGAGTTCTATAGTAAGTATGGTCCTTCAGAAAAGAAAAAAAAGGTACCAATATTCTGACGAATTTTATTTTATGAAATATAAATCGAAAGTTTGCATTTTTTTTTTCTTCAAAAAAATGTTTTTAATACTCAACACTTTTCGAGAAATACTCATTGTGTTGGAAAATAATTTTTTCAACCAAAAATTTTCATTTTTTTTTTCAAGAAAACTTTTATTCAGAAAGATATTTTTTCAACCATTTTTTGTTTCAAGAAAATCATTTTTTAAAACGTCAATTTCGCAAAGTTTCAATATTAAAAACCTATATCCAGGTACCTAGACCTAGATTTTTTTTTTAGTAGGTAGGTAGGTGGACGTTGGACATTTTTACATACTCGTACTTATGTGATATGGGAGGTATATGAAGAGTCGGAGAAGTTACTTCCTACTGCCAGGGCCTATTCTGTCGTGCATGCAGTTCCAACAATTTTGTGAAACTCCAAAAAAAAAGTTGTGCATTTGGAAATTGATTTGTGCGTTTCCAAAAAAATTCAAACAATCTTTTATTTTTCCAGATAGTATAGCAGAAGGAAACAAAAAATAAAACACGCTTCGAAGAGCAGCAAAAATGAAGACAAAATAACTAATCTAGTTTCTAAATTTCAATTTAGAAAATAATAAAACTACGTAGGTATAAAACAAAACAAAAAATTCAAATCAACTAGGTACACTTCTAAAAAAATGGTTAATGGTAATTCGAATTTCGAACTAAAGTAATAGGTTACAAATAAAATCAGAAACGAACCCAAAAGGTGGCAAGGCCCGGGGGAAGCTCCCCTCCTCCCAACATTTAAAAGTTGGTAAGAAGTTGGCAAATTTGTGCTTTTTGCACATAAGTTGAAAAAAATTACAATTTTACCAACTCAAATTTATGCTAAAAAAACTCTACCGCTGCATCTGCGGTAGAAAAGCTGATTTTTTATTTCATTTCGAAAATGACCGATTCATTTGGTCAGATCGTTTGTAACGTAACGACTAATTCATTTGAGGGAATCGTTCAGAAACAACCAATTCATTTTAACGAATCGTTCGGAAACGATTGATTCATTTGAACAAATCGTTCGCGAATGACTAAAATTTTCTTTGTAAAATTTTTTGAAATTTTCCAAAAATCAATAGGTTTAATTATTTTCAATAGGTACAAAAAAAATTGCAATCAATCCAAAAGTCAAAATTATGAAATATAAAAATCAGCTAAAATTCGATTTTATAAGAAATATTTTTCTAATGGAAAATACTGTACAAGAAAACATTCGTGAACGACTGATTTTTTCTTGGAAATGAAACGATAAAATTTCCACGCAAAAATTCTCCTAAAAAATTTTCAACAAGGTACTTTTCAACAGAAAAGTAGTCTATTTATTTTACTGTCAAAGAAAAAAAATTGATCTCTCAAAAATAAAAATTTCATTTCGGAAGAATTTTCAACAAAAAAATTCCAGTTTTTTTCAAAAATGAAATGAATTTTTTTCTTCACAAAAAAAATTAAGAAACTTATTCAGTTATTCCCACAAAAATCTTTAAAAATATCTTCACATAAGAAATACAATTTTTTCTCAAAAAACAGAAAAGATTTTTGGAAATTTTTTATTCCAAAAAAATTTCTACTCCATAAGAATTGAGATTTCTCTATTATTTAAAAAAAATGAGTAAGTACCTATTTTTCTATTCCAAAACAATTTTTATTTTGGACCAAAAATTACCTGTTTTTAATTTTTTTTACTTATTCCAAAAAATGGGAATTTTTCCTCCAAAAAAACATGGACCCTCCCATCCACCCCCCCCTCCCCCCCAAAGCATTTTTTTTTTTTTTTTTTTTTTTTAGAAAATTGAAAAGAATCCGATTAATTTTAATTTCATACTCTAGAGTTCAAAGAGTATTTTTACTTCAAAACAATTCAAATCCAAAACGATAAAATTTAGATTTTTGATTTTTTTTCTTCAAAATAATAGGAATTTTTTGCAAAAGTTTCAAAAATGTTTTTGCTTCAAAAAAATTGACAATTTTTTTAAACGATTTGTACAGAAACTACCTAAGGCTAGTAGCGTAAAAAATTTTCAACAACTTCTTCAACAGTTTAAAAATTCACTTAACTACCTATCATAGAAAAAAATTAATCCCCAATTTTTTTTTCATTTCAGAATTTTTACAATTATTTGTTATTCGTTATGCATGGGTAATTGTGTAAAATACTGTTGAACCTTCTCTCCTGCCTCTCTTTTACATCTCAGTTACTAATACCAATTGCCATGCCCCACTAAAGATGAGTGCCAGTGGCGTATGTAGGATGCAATTATGGGATTTTGTTTTCGAGAGTGGTCATAATGAAAAAAACCTCGATTTTCACTAATAACAAAAAAAATAATAATAATAAAAAAGCTTGGAAATTTAATAAAAGTCATTTATAAGAAGTAGAAAAATTCAAAATTCGAAAAATAAATTCCATCTAAAGCCCGTTTCCGATGGACGTAGCAACCTAGCTATTATAAACGTCCTACCAGAAAAATTTAATGGAAATTAAGAAAAGTCATCCTTGAAAATTTTTGGAATAAAATTCAATCTTGAAAATTTTTTAAAATAATGCATTTTTAAAAATTTTTAGAATTTAATTTTTGTAAATAAAAAAAAATCTCTTAGGTAGTCAAAAAATTACAATGTTTCTATTCGTGAGAATTCAATGAAAATCTTTTCAAAAATTGAAAAAAAAAATCAATAAATTATGCTGAAGAATTTGACTTGACTAATTTTTTTGAAAATTTACTTATCTTAATTAAAAATTAATAAGCAAAATTTTGGAATTGCAAAATTTAAGAAATCAAGTTTTTAAAAGTACAAAAGTCTTCTTTTAAAAAAAATCGAAAAAATCCACCTCAAATTTTATATAATTTTTCAAAATCCAAGAGAAAATTATCTCTAAAAAGTAAAAACTGAAGAAAATTCATTAATAAAATAAAGAAATGGGTATTAAAAAAATGAATTTAGATTTTTTTGATTAGGTAGGTCAGAATAAGTAATCATGCTGTGATGCTTATTATTTTTTTTATTTTTTTGAAATGAAGAATTTTTTCAGTTCAATTTTTTTACGAGTTTGGGAAAAATTTTAAATCATTTTTTCACTCATTGTGGTCTTTTTTAATTGTTGGAAAAAATTAATTTACCTGTAGAACGTTCTTCAACGGCACTCGTCTTCGTCTTCATCGTCTCAGAAGCGGAAATATCCTCCGAACGTTCAGAGCCTTCCGATTCTTTAGCGTCGTTCGTAAAACTACGTCTTAGGAGGTTTACACTGGATTCATCTGCACAAAAAAGCGACACAATAATGATTAAAGTATACGTCGAACGTCCAAAAACTTCTACAACTATTTCAGTTTAAATTTTAAAATGAGATTGATAATCAATCAAACGATCAAAACAGATGAATTTTAATCATTTACCTGAAGCTAAAACCAATCCAACGCAACTACCATCGGTTGTCGTTTTTTCGACAGAGTCCTTAAAAAGTAGGTCAGATTTTCGTAACTGAGAATCATCGCTTGAATGTTCGTCGTCCAGAATTGCTGATTCACTTTCAGCACTCGTCCCTGCCATTACAGATTCAGTCTCAGTTTCTGTATGTTCGATACAACTTGATTCTTTAGCATCTGCAAAATGAACCAACAAAAAAAAAATGTGAAAATTGATCAAGTTCAGTTTAAAAAACTTCGTTAGCTAATTTAGTTTTGAGAAAATATCCTCGGTGATTTTCTCAAATGATCACAATACAATATTGACAAATTTCTCAATAATTTTCTAACCTGAGACAAATTCGACGCCAGTACAATTGGAGGCAATTTCTTCGCCGGGTTTCGGTATTAAAAAATCACTTGAATGCTCTTCGTCCAAAATCGCTAATTCGATATCAGAATTCGCCTCTGCATAGGACTGCAACTGGGTGCTTCTATTGAATTCATCTATAAAAAAAGGCAGAATTGATTAACAAAAAATCTATTTTAGTTTTGAAAAAAATGTACTCGTCGAACCGTTCAAATAACCACAATTGACGGATATCTCAATCGTTTACCTACCAAAGACTAATTCAGCAGCAGTACCATCGTGTGAAATTTCTTCAGCGATATTTTCGAGACGTTGATTTGATTTTTGTAGCGAGGAATCACTCGCATATTTTTCGTCTAAGATTGGCAACATTTCTGATTCGGAAGAAATCTCGGTGGATTCTACGTGTTCCAGTTCTACATCGTCATCATCGAGCTCATCTGCAAAATAGAAAAAAATCGTCAAAATTTATCAACTTTAATTTACGTCAAAGGACGAATATTAACTAAACATTTGTAACTTTGTCCATATTTTATGACCAATTCGACAATTCATTTCATAGGGCTAACAACTTGGAACTTTTTAGGGATATTTTAATTTTACCAATTAGATAAAAATATGTAAAAATGTTTTTTTTTTCTTCAAAAATTGTAAAAATATCTCGTATTTAAAATAAAATCAAAGTGTTTCTGCCACAAAAAAATTGAAAAAATGCTTCATTACAAAAAAAAGATTCATCAAAAAACATTTTCAAATTTTTAGCGAAGTTTTTCTAAAAAAAATGACAAATTTTTTTCAAAAATAAGTTGCTCCTAAAAAAAATTCTGTAATTTTTTATTTAAAAATAAAACGCCAGATTTTTTTATCGAAAGGAATGAAAAGTGTTTTTTTTTCTTCTTCAAAAAAATTAAAACATTCATTTCCGCGAAAAAAATATTCCATTTTTTAAGCAATTTTTTTTTGTCGAGTCCAAAGATTTTTTGAAATTGAGAAATCTTTTCATTCTAAAAACCAAATTTTTCCCCTTAAAAAACAAATCGAATCACTCACCATTGCTCAATTCCATATCGGAAATAGTACGACTCGGCGATTCGACCAATACGTCTCTGGGTTTGCTTTCGTCCACTGGTAAACTAATCGACAAATTCCAGTCTACATCGTCTTGACCATCTGCAGCAGGCTTCATGTGTTTTGGTGTGTTCGAGATTGGGAAGAAAAAGTCTTCTTGGTTATCTGCTAAACCGTTGTCGGCTAATTCAGCTCCAGCCGCGGATACATTTCTGTTCGATCTGGGAGCCGGTGACTTTTGACTTACAATCGTCATGTTTGGAGCTGACGTCGTCGTCGTTTGCGTAGTATTCGATATTTCTTTTAAAGGCGTAGCTAATTCATCATTATCGAGATTCAACGTTACGTCTGAAACAAAAGAGGCCATTTAAATTAACATCGTATCGTACTTGCGTCAAAATTTACCCAAAAAATTTAACCAGTTTTACTTTTATCGCCCAAAGACTGAGTAAAATCATCATCAACGTGGACGTCAATCTTGAACGGACGTCCGATGATTCTAAATTCATCGACGATGTTGAACTTTAATCTGAATATACCGCATTGATCTGGAAAAAAAAACTATCTTGTAAAACGTGCTTAAATTAAAAAATAGCAAATTCATAAGTATGCAAATTCGACAAATCTCGTTACCTTTAGACCGGATACAAATGTCGTGATGAATCAAATGCTCTTTTAAAACGAGCGTCGAAGCTTTAGCACCGAACGGCGAACTGGCTCGAGTAATGCAGCAGTCGATCGAAGCACTTCCCGACAGCAAATTTATTTTGGTATCTTCTAGTAAAATAGGACATCTGGTAGATTTCGTCACGACCAGTTGTACAGTCGACGAAGAATTTCGTGGCATTTGCACTTTGAAACCGTTTTTCGACAACACGAATAAATCGTTTCTAATATCGATCACTTTTTCCGGCGATGGAAGAGGCGTTGTCGGAGGTAACGAAGCTGATTTCTTTTTAGAAGGTCCACCATCTCGATGTTCCCTGTCGTGGATTTTACGTTTTTCACTCGACGAATTCGAACTGAAAATAACAAAAAAGTGAAACAAAATATTTAATTAATTGGTTAGAATGAATGAATTATTATTTATTACAATGCACAGGGTCGGGAGAGTAGCGGGAGTGTAGAAGAACTAAGGTACAGTACTAAGGTCTAGTTTGAAGGTTTTTGTTTGCATTCATGAGAAGGACCTTCGATGAATTTTTTTATCAAGTCCAGTGTGCTACATAATACTTTATATTCAAAATTGGAAGGGAGGACGGGGTGTAATCGAAATTTTTGTTAAAACCAAAATTATTCATAGTACTTCAAGCTACAACTTTTATTTGAAAATTTTTTCAATCGGGCCCCTTACCTCTCCCCTGTTTTCAATAATGTATTTGAATGAGTTGGATTATCCAAATTTGGAGGGGAGGGAGGGGTCAAATCGCAATTTTTGTCATATTCAAAAGTATTAGTGAAACTTCAAGCTACAACTTTTGTTTGAAACTTTTTCAATTGAACCCCTCTCACTCCACTTATTTTGCGTAACACTCCCAAAATACTAATTAAAAATTGAAGTGGGAAGGGGAAAGGGTCCAATTGAAAAAATTTTCAAATAAAAGTTGTAGATTGAAGTTTCACTAATACTTTTGAATATGACATAAATTGCGATTTGACCCCTCCCTCCCCTCCAATTTTGGATAATCCAACTCATTCAAATACATTATTGAAAACAGGGGGAGGTAAGGGGCCCGATTGAAAAAATTTTCAAACAAAAGTTGTAGTTTGAAGTACTAGAAATAATTTTGTTTATAACAAAAATTTCGATTGGACCCCTCCTTCTCACCAATTTTGAGTAACACACTTATTCAAAATACATTATTAAAAACTGTGGGGAGGTAAGGGGCCCAATTAAAAAAAATTTCAAACAAAAGTTGTAGCTTGAATTTTTGCAAATACTTTTAGTTATTACAAAAATTTCGATTGGACCCCTCCCTCCCCTCCAATTTCGGATAATTCTACTCATTCAAATACATTATTGAAAACAGGGGGGAGGTGAGGGGCCCGATTGAAAAAATTTTCAAATAAAAGTTGTAACTTGAAGTACTAGGAATAATTTTGGTCATAACAAAAATTTCAATCGGACCCCTCCTTCCCCATCAATTTTGAGTGAAATAACTTATTGACACTTATTCAAAATACATTATTAAAAACTGTGGGGAGGTAAGGGGCCCAATTAAAAAAAATTTCAAACAAACGTTGTAGCTCGAAGTTTTACAAATACTTTTAGTTATTATAAAAATTTCGATTAGACCCCTTCCTCCCTTCCAATTTTGAATATAAAGTATTATGTAGCGCCGGACTTGGTAAAAAATTCATCGAAGGTTCTTCTCATGAATGTAAACAAAACTATCAAACTAGACGTTAGAAAAACACTTCGACGATGTCGAATTTTCAATTTAAAAAAAAATCAATCAAATAATATGGTTACCTTACGTAATACTAACCCGTCCAGTACAGTAGAATGTCGATCGTTGTCTGTATGCGATAAACGAGTGGAATTTACATCGCTGGTGGATGGAATCTGCATCGACGTATCCAAAAATTCTTTTATCAAAGCCTTGACGTCTTTTAAGACTTCATTTTTGAACTGGAAATCAAATAGAAAGCACGTTACAAAAGAAAATCGACGAAAATTGATAAAATAATACCTTCGTAGATATGTAGTTTACTTTTTCAAATATCTTCGAAATCGATGTAGGTGTTTCGTGGCTGCCTATGCTGTCTTTTATCACCGCCTTGACGTCTTTTAGAACGTCGCTTTTGAACTGAAAAATTAAATGAGGAAATTTTTTAGAAATATTACGACTACAACATACGAATAAAAAGCTTTCGAAGACTACTTACTTTTTCGAATAATTCAGCGATCGAGGTCGGAGTTTCGCCCCTAGTTCCTTGACTAGCATTCTCATCGAAGATACTTCTACGAAGCATGTTTGATTGCAAATTAGACACATTTGCTAACAGCCGACTAGCATCGTGCAAATTTTCCGTCGATGGTGTCGTTTCGCCAGATCGAGCAAATGATTCGGGTAGAGTACTGGAGGTAGCTGCTGTTGTAACACCGTTCGTTGAAAACAGTTCGGTGACAGTCTTATTCTCATCGACGATACTTCTACGAAGCATGTTTGATTGCAAATTAGACACATTTGCTAACAGCCGACTAGCATCGTGCGAATTTTCCGTCGATGGTGTCGTTTCGCCAGATCGAGCAAATGATTCGGGTAGAGTACTGGAGGTAGCTGCTGTTGTAACACCGTTCGTTGAAAACAGTTCGGTGACAGTCTTCATTCTTCTCGTAGGTACATTCTGGCAGGATAGAGGATGATTCGATAAATATTCTATGGCTGCTTCGTGGAATTTATTCAGCCGCGTGATATATTCTTGATGGTTTTTCTCGACGGTATCCTGAACAAAAGTGAAGTAAAAATTATCACTAAAGTCACTGTACGTACAGGTATAAGTTTATCAAATAAATGCAATTCAACGAACCATCGTTTCGGACATCTTAGTCATGAATTCGGCATCTCGTCTAAACAGCAGTTTAATTTCGTCGTCGATTACAACCGGTACTTTCAAGTAACTGCATTTGTAGTCGAGATTCGTGGTCCTAAATTTACATTGGGTTTCGTCGGACGTCGATAATTGATCCTAGTAACAAATGCCACAATTAATAATCAATAATATCTTTCAATATGTAGACACTAAAAACAGATCAACTCACGTGGTAAAATTTTAACGAAACCACTTCGTTATTGCACATTACAGTCAAACTGGCACCGTTTTTCAGGAGATTGACTAAATCTCCATCGTTGATACGTTTAATTTGCAATTCGCCTATTTGCGGAGTATTCTGGAACACACAATCGAAAATCACAAGTAAATCATCGAAATTATTCAAAACCGATAAGAAATTTCGCTTACTTCACGAGCAGGTGATTCAACACGAGCGGTGTCGTCTCTATCTGTATCCAAGAATCGGACATGCTGCGAAGTTTGCACGAATTGATTCAACGCCGATAACTTATACCGCTTCGAGAATATTTCGGCGAAATCGTCGATCTGCATTCTCTATAAACAACAAAAAAAAAAAAAACACGAATCACTTCGGCGTTCAGCGATCGAATAAAACACGTGAAAATACAAACTATCGATATTCGACAAACCGTTTTTTGCGTTTCGCTATAACCAGCCATTCTTTGAGCAACGATGCTGGACACGGTGGCAGAAAATATTTCGAAATCAGGTATCAACAAGTTGACACAGTATCCTTTGAACGATTCTTCGAATGCATCCTACGAAAAGAATCAAAAATTAACCGCGATAGGACACGAGATTTTGGAAAAATATTCGCAGATTGCGAATGCATTAACTTACCCGAATCAAACGCTTGAAATTCGTACGACGTAATACGATCTAAAGAATCGAAACAGGTAATTAGAAGCGAGCAAATAACAGTACGGATATTGAATAACGATTTAATTCTTACTTTGTGCTTGAGATCTAGTAAAATAATCGTTGGTAACTGAAGTTCTTGGATAGGACCAGGTCCGAACTGTAACAAAGGAAAAATACCGCGGAAAATTAATTAATATGTTACGAGAATGTGAAAAACGACATCGAAAGAGAAATATTTTCAATCTATCGCAGAAAGGTGCAATGTGTGACGCTGTGCAAATATTTCAGCACTTATCAACAGGTTTCACATTGCAACAAAAAATAGGTTGATGAAATTTGAACAACTCGAGATGTGAATTTTGTACAAAAACACTTTAATAGAAAGATAGATGATCGAAGACTTACCAAATGTGTAATAAAACTGTCCCAGGTGATGTTGTTTAACTTGATATTAAAATCGTATTCACACTCTCCATTGTTTTTGGAGAACACATGAAATTTAATTTCCGGACTGTTACGGAACCTACTGGCCATTTTAAATTATCGACACGAACACCAAAATATAAAAACCGCATCTTATTTTAAAAATAACGATCGAAATAATTACGATAAGCACCGACAAATCCTTTCCAATTATTTAGCTAGGTCTAGCAGTCTAGCTACATCACATTCCACATATTTTTCACGATTCTAGGAGCAAAACACGACCATCAGGAACTACGATAACGAACTGAATCAAACGAAAAATGGCGACTATCCTACCAGATCCTACCACTCCTTCCACTTACGACCACACTACTACAACCGTACAACGTACGTACAACTACATAACATTACGCATCACACACATTAACACCAGTTGAAAGAAAACAGAACTGCCAACTGCCATGTCGTAAATTCCAAATTCGTAATTATTTATTGTGCATTTTTGATTGTGCAAATTGCAATGATCAAAATTCATGAATTTTCTGAAATAATCAAATACTTTTAGGTTACGTGACATTTGTTCATTAAAAAAAAGTTCTTTTCGGTGTCCTGATTATGAGTAACCAAAAAAAACCTCACCCCACCACATGCAACAAGTCTCCAAAATAGTCTCATTCAGAAGAACCATTTCGTTGTTTTTCGTCTGTAACTCCTTAAATATGCGTTTAATCGAAACAATTGTCATGACTAAAATTAAAGTACATGAAATTTGCAACAAAAAAGGTTCTATTCATTTTTTTCGTGAGGTGAACGGGTGGCGCAAAAATACTTGCTAAAATGTACCCACTAAATAATATAAAACAACACTTCAAAATAATCACTTCGTTGTTTTTCGTCTTTAACTCCTTAAATATGCGTTTAATAAAAAAAATGGTCATAACTAAAATTAAAGTACATAAAATATTCAATAAAAAAGGTTCCATTCATTTTTTTTGTGAAGTGAACGGGTGGCGCAAAAACACGCGTTGAAATATACCCCCTCATAGTATAGGTACCTAGACTCAAACTTTAAAATACCTCTTCGTCGTTTTTCGTCTTTAACTCCTTAAATATGCCTTTAATCAAAAAAATAGTCATGACTAAAATTAAGGAACATGAAATTTGCAACAAAAAAAATGTTCTATTCATTTTTCTCGTGAAGTGAAAGGGTGGCGCAAAAACACGCGTTGAAATATACCCCCTCATAGTATAGGTACCTAGACTAAAACTTTAAAATACCTCTTCGTCGTTTTTCGTCTTTAACTCCTTAAATATGCGTTTAATCAAAAAAATAGTCATGACTAAAATTAAGGAACATGAAATTTGCAACAAAAAAAATGTTCTATTCATTTTTCTCGTGAAGTGAAAGGGTGGCGCAAAAACACGCGTTGAAATATACCCCCTCATAGTATAGGTACCTAGACTCAAACTTTAAAATACCTCTTCGTCGTTTTTCGTCTTTAACTCCTTAAATATGCGTTTAATCAAAAAAATAGTCATGACTAAAATTAAGGAACATGAAATTTGCAACAAAAAAAATGTTCTATTCATTTTTCTCGTGAAGTGAAAAAGTGGCGCAAAAACACGCATTGAAATATACCCCCAAATACATATAGGCAGGTACCTATAGACTCAAAACTTCAAAATACCACTTCGTTGTTTTTCGTCTGTAACTCCTCAAATATGCGTTTAATCAAAAAAATGATCATGACTAAAATTAAAGTACATAAAATTTGCAACAAAAAAGGTTTCATTAATTTTTTTCGTGAAGTGAACGGGTGGCGCAAAAACATATGTTAAAATATACATGGTGGTAACAAATGAACATCTCCCTCAATTTCTGAGAAAAACATACGATTTTGAAAGCGATTATTTTTTCTCGCTGGTTCATTAATCTTTTGAACATAACAAAAACAAGTTTCAGTCGATGAAACCCCACCCTATATCCAGTATTATGTATTACGATTGTAAAAACTTTTTGACAAGAAATCTTTGAAAAATCTTCAAAAAAAATTTTTTGACAAGAGAAACATTTAATTTTTTTTTGACAAAAAATCGTCAAAATTTTTATTTTCAATTGGACCCTTTCCCCTTCCCCCTTCAATTTTTAATTAGTGTTTTGGGAGTGTTATGCAAAATAAGTGGAGAGAGAGGTGTTCAATAGAAAAAGTTTTCAAACAAAAATTGTAGTTTGAAGTTTCGCTAATACTTTTGGTTATGACAAAAATTGCGATTGGACCCCTCCCTCCCCTCCAAATTTGGATAATCCAACTCATTCAAATACATTATTGAAAACAGGGGAGAGGTAAGGGGCCCGATTGAAAAAATTTTCAAATAAAAGTTGTAGCTTAAAGTACTAGGAATAATTTTGGTTATAACAAAAATTTCAATCGTACCCCTCCTTCTCCACCAATTTTGAATAATATAACTTATTCACACTTATTCAAAATATACATTATTAAAAACTGTGCGGAGGTAAGGGGCCCAATTGAATAAATTTTCAAACAAAAGTTGTAGCTTGAATTTTTACAAATACTTTTAATTATTACAAAAATTTCGATTGGACCCCTCCATCCCTTACAATTTTGAATATAAAGTATTTATGTAGAACTGGACTTGGTATAACAATTCAAGGTGAGCAAATGAAGCAACAGGGGCTCTCCGTAAATATAGCCGATCGTTCGAATATGACAAACAAACGCAGTGTTGCCGTTTCATGACGCCTAATTTTTTTAATCAGAAAACGAACGCTCTTTTTAAGTTTTAACCAAAACCGGGTAAAACCACCACCACCACCAGATATTTCGATTGGTTCTCAAAACCATTTAGTACCATCACAATGAATTTCAAAAAAATCAAGGTCATTAGAAAACAAAAAACCACCATTACCAGAACCATCTCCATTTTTAATCAAAACCAGAATCACCACCAAAATGGAAACAAAAAAATAAAAATACTGTATTTGGAGGGGAAGGAGGGGTCCAATCGAAATTTTTGTAATGACCAAATTTATTCCTAGAACTTCAATCTACAACTTTGATTTGAAAATTTTTTCAATTGAGCCCCTTACCTCCCCTTTGTGGCCTGTTACCCCTTTGTGTTCAACATTATAGGCAGCCATACGTATTTGTAAATCTTAAAAATACCACTTCGTTGTTTTTCATCTTTAACTCCTTAAATATGCGTTTAATCAAAAAAGTGATCATGACTAAAATTAAAGTACACAAAATTTGCAACAAAAAATGTTCTATTCATTTTTTTCGTGAAGTGAACGGGTGGCGTGAAAAACTCGATCAAATATACCCCCAAATACATATAGGTACCTAGACTCAAAACTTTAAAATACCTCCTCGTCGTTTTTCGTCTGTAACTCGTTAAATATGCGTTTAATCAGAAAAATAGCGAAGACTAAAAATAAAGCAGATGAAATTTGCAATGAAAAATGTTCTATTCATTTTTTTCGTGAAGTGAACGGGTGGCGCAAAAACACGCGTTGAAATATACATGGTGGTAACGATTGACCCCGTCTCATATTTCCTCCTAAAACATACGATTTCTAAAGCGATTATTTTTTTATCGCTGGTTCTCATCAGTCGAACACAACAGAAACAAGTTACACTCGATGAAATAGAATATTTTATTAAATTTTCAAAAACAATTAAAATAGAACAAGAATTTAAACTGAAATATAGAATGAAACGTAAAATATTTCACGAACATGAATATAAACAATAATTATTTTTACAACAGATAAAAAAAATTACAGAATAATTTTAATATGCGAACTTTGTAAAACATACTCTCTCTTCCATTGTCGAACGACATCAAATTGGCAACATACAATTTCTCGACCGTAATCCGCACAGAAAACCCCGTCCCTCCCCAGAAGAAGGTACATAAAAAATAACCAGTGAGCATAAAAAGACAAAAAAATGCTTATCACTAAATTAAACAAGCCCTTAAGCGAAGGAAAAAACATATCGGAGACTACATAAAAAATTACCATTTTGATTTCTTTCTTCTTGCAATTCGTGTTCGATGAAGATAAACACGAAATAATAAAACAAAAAATAGAGAGAGACAGACCTAGATAGAGAGAGAGATAGTAAATTATACATAAAATCGGTTGCCAATACACCCGTATTTTTTTTTTAATTTTTATAATCGATAACTTAACAATAAATTTGTTAATGAAGGCACAGCCAATTTTTACGAATAAATAACAATATATTTTCAATTAAACTATGCGAAGAATTTCATCATTCTTTTATAACGTTAAGTACATACACATTTGAAATGACGATTTGAATTTGCACCTTTTTTTTTCAATTACGAAACAGAAATTAGCTCGTCTTTTTAAAATCGGACTAGACGATATTACGAACTATTGAAAATAATTGTCATTTTGTCTTGCTACATGCTTGGATAGTACTTGTAAAATATGTAATTCGAATAACATTATACTTTTTTTCAAATGAGATCATTCTTAAATGATAAAAATTGCTAATTCAATGCAAAAAAAAATTATAATAATAAACGACAAAAAAAGGAAGAATTTTTTGTGCTGGTAGTCTTTATAAGGAGGCTACCATTTTATAAAGAAAGACGTTTCAATTTGCAACGATGCACGAAAATTAAAATTATTGTTCAGTAGAACACAGAATATTATATAAAGACAGGGAAGATGGAAAAAAATGAAATACCATTAACGGCGATAAAAAGAAGGATGGAATTAAAACGACGTGATGATTAAAATAAAAAGGGAAGAGGAGGAAAAGAAGCGATACTTTACTCAATTTACAGGCGCGAGCGCGAAATATAAGAATATTAAAAATAAGGAAAATTTTCCCGAAAAAAAATACATAAGAATACTTGTGCTTGGAAATTTTCCTCCATTTAAAATAATTTGTACTCGTGTACTAAATGAAACATTAAAAAGAAAAATGGAGCCACGAATTCGCAGACTTTTTATCACAATTTTTCGAACCATTGAACCGCACCGAGTCGGTTATAATGGTACGTAAAATCTGAGAATTCGTGATTTAAAAATTACCAAAAAAAAAAAAAATTAAAAATAAAGACAAAAAAATTAAAATAACACTATAATGGTAAAATTAATTGCGAATACTGAATTTTTTTAAAATAAAATTATCATCGAATTTTGTTGTTGTGTTCACTGAGCTTGCGGATCGCATTGTAGGAGTCGAACGATGGACGGATCGCTTTTAGCTCCTTCGATGAATTCTTCTAGAGATAACTTGCCGTCTTGGTTTTTATCCATTTGGCGAAATATTTTATCGGTTCTTTTCTCCGGCGTCGATTCGTCTTCGGGCATTTTCATTACCGAGCCAACCATTTTGTAAATTGCCTGCGAAAATAAATGGAATTGTAACGAATCGGTCGACTAGGTTTAATGCGAAGTTACTAATGGAAACATGGTTGGAAATTTAACAGTATTTTAGTCAATTTTATGGAGAAAGATTTTTTTTTTTGAAGAAAAAAATCCCAATTTCCTTTGGAAAATATTTCACTTTTTTTAAGCTGACGTAAAATTTTTTTGCATTTTTTTGGATTAAAAAAATCTCAATTTTTTCAATTTTTTTTATTTTAAATAATAGGTACCTAATGAATAATTTTCTCAATCTTGGAGAAAAAAATTTCTCGATTTTTTGCAGAAAATACGAGTAGGTAAGTCCCAAATTCCACGAAACAATTTTTTGAGTTTAGTTAATTTTTGGAGACAGAAATTTTTCATCATTTTTTTGAAGAAAAAATCCAATTTCCTTCCAACGTAAAAAATTTCTGCATTTTTGGATAAAAAAATCTCAAATTTTTTTCATTTTTTTAAAATCAATAATGAATAATTCTCTCCATTAAAGAGAAAAAAATTCTCCATTTTTTGCAGAAAAAAAATCTCAAATTCCATGAAACTATTTTTGAGTTGACGTAGACAATTCCTCAACTTTTTTTAAAAGACATTGGTAACAGAATTTTTCACTTCTTTTTGTGAGAGAAAATAATGAAAAATTTTCTCAAATTTTTAGGGAAAAAAATCAACTAAAAATACCCATTTTTGTACAACAAAATTTTTTTTTTAAATTTTTCGGAGCAGAAAAAAATTCCAATTTTTTTAAGTGCAATTGCTCAAATTCTTAGAGCAAAAATATACGGTTTTAATTTTTTGAGCAAAATTCCAATTTTCTCGAAGTGAAAAAATTTCCAATTTTTGGAGGCAGCCTAAAAAATTACCAATACAATTTTTTTTCAAATAAAAAAATTGACAAATTATTGTTTTGGAACAAAAAGGATAAATTTTCTCAATTTTTCGAAGTAAACTTTCTTAATTTTTCAAAGTGAAAAAATATCTCGATTTTTTTATAATTTTTAATTTTTTTTTCTTTTTTTTTTAAACAAAAATCAAAAATTACCTCAACTTTTATGAAAATTTTCTGAATTATTTGAAAAAATTATTCAAATTTTATTTGAAGGAAAAAATCTATTTTTAGTAATCGGGTTAACAAAATTATTTAGGTACTCAATTTTTTTCAAATTAAAAAATACCTATAGATAAAAGTTTCTCTATTGTTTTGGAAAAAAATTTGAGTATTTTCCAAATTCGTCATTAAAATGAAACAAACACGCATGTAATTTTTCAATTTCTTTGGGAAAATATAAATATCTAATTTTTAAAATTTTTTCAATGAATAAAAAATCCCAAATTATTTTGTACAAAAATTTCATTGAAGTAACAAAATATCGATTTTTAAAAACAAAAATGGAAAATTTTCTTGCTTTTTGAAAATACCTAGATAATTTTTCCAATTTTTTGGAGCAAAAATTTTCAAAGAAAAAAAGGCTATCAATTTTTTTGTAATAAGATTTTCAAAAATTCTATTGCAGAAAAAATACTCGTTAAAAAAATGGGAATGAAAAATTATCTCAATTTTTGGGAATAAAAAAATTTCCCAATTATAATTATGGGGCAAAATAAGTAAATTTTTTCAATTTTTAAGAAAGAATTTTGCTCAACTTTTTACAGGAGAAAATTTTTTTCAAAATAATAAACTTTTTTAGGAATTTTTTGGATCAAAAATTTGTCTTATTTTTTTCAAAGAAAAAAATCTCACACTTTTTCAATAAATTGTTTTTAAAATTTCCATTGGAGAAAAAATATTCGAAATTTTAAAAAAATGAAAAATTGTGCCAATTTATAGGGATAAAAAAATTCTGAATAATTTGGAGTAAATAATTTTCTAAATTTTTTGGATTTTTTTCAAGAAATTAATTTTTTTAAATTTTTTGGAATAAAGGTAAAAAGTATCTACTCACTTTTTTCAAATTAAAAAAATCTCAATTTTTTGAGACAAAAATAAAAAAAATCGATTTTTTTGAATTTTTTGCTGAAGAATTAGATAGGTACCTATCTATTTTTTGTATTTAATTTTTGTTTATTTCAATTACGTAATGCAGTCGAGAAAAAAAATCTCAATATTTTTGAAGCAAAAATCAAAAATTTATTGGGGTGAAAAATTTCCATATTTTCTCAGGATAAAAAATTTCAATTTGGAAAGAAATTAAAAAAATTTCCATTTTTCGGAGAAAGAAAATTTTTCTCTAATAATTCAAAAAAAAAATCAGTGAAAATTTTTTAATTTTTTGCAGTTGAAAATTTTTTTAGGGATGAAAAAATTCTGAATAACTTGGAGTAAATAATTTTTTCTAAATTTTTTTAATTTTTTTTTTTTTAATTTTCTTTGAAATGAAATTTTTTTATTTTCTGGAAAGAGCGTAAAAATTATCTACTCACTTTTTTTTAAAAATAGAAAAAAAAACTCAACTTTTTGAGACAAAAATACAAAAAAATAGATTTTTTTGAATTTTTTGCTGAAGAATTAGGTACCTACCTAGTTTTTTTTATTTCAAGTATTGCAGTCGAGAAAAAAAATTTCAATATTTTTGAAGCAAAAATCAAAAATTTATCCCATCCTTTGAGTGAAAAATTTCCATATTTTTTCAGGATGAAAAATTTCAATTTGGAACGAAATTAAGAATTTTTTTCCATTTTTCTTAGAAGGAAAATTTTTCTCTAATTTTTCAGGAAAAAAATCAGTAAAAAATTTTCGATTTTTTGCAGTTGAAAATTTTTTTGAATTCAACAATTTTTTTTAGAATTTTTATGAAATGAAACAATCTCAACAATTTGACCTTGAGCCACGTATAAAAAAAATGTTTAAAAATGTTACATTTTTTAGAAGTGCAAAATTTTCTAAAAATCACAACTTTTTTCAAAGTAAAAAATTCTTCGATTTTTTTTTTCAATTTTTTGAAGTGGTGAAAATCTTAATCAACTACTTAGGAAGGGGGGGGGGTCAATTTATACCCCAGAAAATTTCAAGTAACCGATCGCGGATGGAAAAGTAAACAACTTACTGTGACGATTTCCAACATTTCTTGTCTAGATATGTAACCATTGCCATCGAGATCGTACATGCTAAAGGCCCATTTTAACTTTTGTTCTAATTTTCCCCTCGAGGTAACTGACAGAGCGCATAGAAATTCTCTAAAATCTATGGTACCATCTCCGTTGGCATCGAATGTTCTGAACACATGCTCCGCGAACTATTGAAACATCAAATTAGCTCATTAAAATAATATTCTTTACACCTCATATACCAAGCTGCATAAAAAATATACGTACTTTGGAAGCATCACCGTATGGAAAAAAATTTCCGTATATTTTTTTGAACTCGTCAACGCTCAAGTGGCCGCTGGGACAATCTTTTAGAAACCCTCTGTACCAGTCTTGGATCTCTGCATCTGTATAAAAACAAATAATTCAATTAATTTATTTCGAATTTACAACACGAGAGCTGAATCACCAAATTTCGTATCTTTTATATTATGTACCTGTGAATTCGGTATTTGCTTTCAAATCTTCTAACACTTCCGGCTTCAGTTTACTATTCTGCTTCCCCATCCTATATTGGCTCTATTTCAAAACGTAATTCACCAGCAGCAAATACATACGTCTGCGTAGGACATTCACAACTGAAAATACAATACAAAGATAGGTATTATTAAATAGGTAAATTTACAAATAACCATAAAACACTCGTAATTAAAGGCTCCCAAAGGTATTTACGCTGGCTGGCTTTCAAATTCACTATTAGATAATTACGGTTTTGATTTTAACAATAATTTTTATTTTACTAAAAATTATACAAAAAATCACTACACTTAGAAAGATGAATATATTAATATTTTATAACAGAGAGTTCGCTAAATAGTAGGTATGTAATACAGAAACACAAAGAACTACCTATATAATGTTGTCAATGATTTTTTTTTCCCAATTTTATTCAATCTTTTATACAAATAATACGTGCACGTGTAACGCTGAAGTCACAACTAAGCCTTATTTGTTTTGAAAACCACCCTATTCTACCACACAGACAGACAGAGATATGTATATATACACAGAAATATAAACGAAAAAAAAAACGAAAAAAAAAAAAAAACGCACTCCATCTCGAAGACGTGGGCAACCCGCGGCGGAATGATACACACAGAATAGAAATGCAGCGATATCGTTTAAAAATACAACAAAAAATAAAACAGACTCCGCGATAATATCGATAAAAGTAAAAAAATCATACTTAAAAAAATAATCAAAAAAAAGTACTTAATATATAGCTTACTTCTAGGGGGAAAATGATTGTGGTTATACTTGACGTTCTGCACACACCGATACCGAATAATTTACCAAAATTCTCAACAGATATGAGTTAATTTCGTTTTTTTTTTTGATTTTTTTTTACATCGTTACGTTTCTCTTTCTTATATATTTGTTTCCGAGTAAATTATGGTCCCAGATGATTACATAGCCATTATCAGTACGTAATTTTGATTTTACTGCTTTGTATCGTCAGCTTGGCGCTTATACTTTATATAAAATAAATTACGTTACGTGTAACAAATACAGTCAAAACATATAGACTAGAATCATGGTAAACGATAAGTGATAAAAAGAGAATTAACTTAGAAATTAAAATCTAAGATAAGTGCTGGAAAATGTTATAAAAGGAATTGCATTATACAAAATGAAAAAATAATTTAAGTTATAAATAGAAAACAAAAAACGAAAAAAAAAAATTGTATAGAATCGAAAAGTACAGAACTTAATTAATATTTCAACCGTAGGTACAAATCTCATGAACAAGACAAATTTTATAACTTTGTGATCAGGGCCTATTCTAAAGGAAGACAAGACAAAAGTATTTTTTAGAAAAAAATAGATTTCTTTGAAAAATAAATTTATGATAATTTTTTTTTTCAATTTTTTGTCAAAAAGATATCTTTTTGTCGAAAAAATATTTTTTGAAGATTTTTCAAAGGTTTTTTGTTTTTGTCAAAAAAATATTTTTCAAAGATTTTTCCATCACAAAGTTTTTTTTGGTCCATTTTTTTTTTCAATTTCTTGTCAAAAAGTTTTTTTGCCAACTTTTTGTGAAAAAATTTTCTTTTTGAATGAATTAATCTTTATTGTAATTTGAAGCATCGATTTTTTGTTGAAAAAAATTTTTATGTCGAAAAATATTATTATTGGAAATTTTTTTAGAGATTTTTTGTCAAAAAAATTTTTTTTTGAAAGTTTTTTAATCAGAAAATTTTTTTGGTCAACTTTTTTTTTAATTTCTTGTCAAAAAAAATTTTTGGCGATTTTTTGAAAAAATTTTTTTGGGAGAATTTTTGTTTGAAAGATATTTTTTGAAGATGCTTTTGTCAAAGAAATACCCAATTCTTTGTCAAAAAAATATTTTTTGAAGATTTTTTGTCAAAAAGATATTTTTTGGAGATTTTTTGTCAAAGAAATATTTCTTTGTCAATAAAATATTCTTTGGAGATTTTCAAAGATTTTTCGTTACAAAAATATTTTTTGAAGATTTTTCACCATAAAATTTTTTTTGGTCAAATTTTTTTTTGATTATTCTTGTCAAAAAGTTTTTTTGACGATTTTTTGCCAAAAAATTTTATTTCGACGACTTTTTGTTTAAAAAATATTTTTTAGAGGTTTTTTCAGAGATTTTTTTATCAAAGAAATATTTTTTCGATTTTTTTTTCAATTTCGTGTCAAAAAATTTTTTGACGACTTTTTGAAGATTTTTTTTGGGAGATTTTCTGTTTAAAAGATATTTTTTGAAGATTTTTCATCACAAAATATTTTTGGTCATTTTTTTTTTTCAATTTCTCATCAAAAAGTTTTTTTGACGATTTTTTGCCAAAAAATTTTCTTTTGACGATGTTTTGTTCAAAAAATATTTCTTTGTCGAAAAAATATTTTTTGATGATTTTTTTTAGAGATTTCTTTTCAAAATATATTTTTTCTACAATTTTTTAATCAGAAAATTTTTTTGTCAATTTTTTTCAATTTCTTGTCAAAAATTTTTTTGGCGATTTTTCGAAGATTTCTTTTTGGGAGATTTTTCGATTGAAAGATATTTTTTGAAGATGTTTTTATCAAAGAAATACCTAATTCTTTGCCAAAAAAAATTTTTAGAAGATTTTTTGTCAAAAAGATATTTCTAAGTCGAAGAAGTATTTTTTAGAGATTTTTCAAAGATTTTCATCAAAAAATATTTTTTGAAGATTTTTTAATCACAAAATTTTTTTTGGTCATTTTTTTCAATTTCTCGTCAAAAAGTTTTTTTTTGACGATTTTTTGTCAAAAAATTTTATTTTGACAATTTTTTGTTCAAAAAATATTTCTTTGTCAAAAAATATTTTTTTTTCAATTTCTCCTTAAAAAAATTTTTTGACGATTTTTTGAAGCTTTTTTTTGGAAGATTTTTTGTTTGAAAGATATTTTTTGAAGATGTTTCTGTCAAAAAAATATTTCTTTGTCGAAAAAATATTTTTTGAAGATTTTTTCATCAGAATATTTTCGGCGATTTTTTGTCATAAGAATTTTGGGTAATTTCAAACCGCACACCTTTTATTTTGAAGCTCCAGAAAATCGGCGGAACTGCACATTAGAATAGGCCCTGCGTCGTGATTCGTGCACAACGTACCTACCAATGACGCCCGCATTTCTTCTCTCCACTATACTTTATCTAAACTAGAAACAATCCGACCGTAATTTTAACTTCACCGTGTCTGGTTCTAGGTTAATTTCGATTCGCCAAACAAAAGACCGAACTTGCAGCTCGAATAGCATTCGAAAAAGGTATCTCTTTTGGGGCCAGGCAGGTAGGTATTTGGCAAACGACGACCACGACTACGACGGTGTATTCAGCGTTACCTTCGTTTAGCTAGCATACAAATTCATAACATTCTTACGCCTTTGTGCGCTCCTAAAGGTAGTGTACAAAATTATCTATATAAGTTAACAAAAAAATGAAAACAATTATTCAATAAATACCTAGGTATAGAACGCGATTACCATAATATTTAAATTCAAAAAAGCCGTATAAATAAAATGCTAACAGTAACAGTAAGTAAAACGGAATGCTGCGAACTTGTGCGATTAATGTTGAAAATCTGGTAATCGTAGAACATCGTATCGTTGATACACGAATCGTTATAATATTATAGAAAGACAAAACACTATTAAAAGCGAAAAACACCGAAGAAAAATGGAAAAATATCGAGAAAATTAATGAAAAATAAAAATTCAACGAATTCGAATTTCAAGAAGCGCTACATGGTGTTACCAATTTGGAAAAAATGAAAAGTAAACAACCGAAAATTGGTAAATAAGTAGGATAATGTTGGGATTGATGAGAAAAAACCTTTTTCATCTTTTTTTTTTAACGATTTCCTTTTTTTAAATCGCTTTCTAACTTCTAACATGCATTTTATGCTAATTTATGACTTGAAAAGTAATCAAGGGACGAATCTGATACTCAGAAGAACTTTAAATTGAAAATATTATTGTTGATAAAAGTGATAAAAACTACAAACTACGCACGAGACCAAAGTTGATTTTTTTAAACTAAAAAATGATGTTAATTTGAACTTTAACGCGTTAATTACCATCTTTAATTAAAATTTTCGATTACGATACATCAACGCGACATTGATAAAGATCTCGAATGTAATTTTGGTTCCAAATGTAACGCAATTTTTTCAAAAAAGTAAACAAAAATGAGTTGAATTTCAACGCGTGGTGAGATGAATACAGCGAAAACTTGACCTCTTTTAAAATTCCATTACATTGCCTCTTTTCGTACTCTAATCTACTCAATGCTCAACCAAGGATACCACAAGTCCACACTTGAGAAATGCATCCACCAAAAGACCAAAATATGAAGTTACCAAACCAACCTACATCGATTTAAAAAAACGTAAGCCAAGCGATCGATAGAATTCAACAAACGACGACTAAATATTCGGGCAAAGGAGGGTGGTAAAAGGGGCAGAATAATAATAAAGGGGGGTAGGGGCAAACAACGAACGAAAAACTTGTAAACAGCGAAAAAATTCGAAAACATTTGAAACAATTAACGATATAACTAGTTGGTACACGTAGAGGTACGGCGAAGAATCACTCCATTGCGTTTGGTTTGTTGGGCAGAATTTTATTACGGAGCCAACATTTTGGATAATTCTTCATCTTGAAGGCAGCCTTTTAAGAATTCCTCTTGAGTCAATTGGCCGTCGTTGTTCTCGTCCATCTTGGCGAAGATATTTTTGGCTCGTTCTTCGGCCGAGTCGGCGGGTCGATTGGACGAGCAAGCGCCCAACATGTCGTATATTGCCTGTAAGCAGACAGAAAGAGAGTCGTGTAATTAACGTGTGGCAATACGTTGAGAATTTAAACGATTTATTTAGGCAGGCAGTAAAGCCAGCTAGGCCAGTGGCGTATTTAGGAGGGGGGGGGAGAGGTCGGGTCCAAACCCCGCCCATTATCAAAAAAAATTAAAAAATTAAAAAAAAAACTCAAAAACCTTGTATAACAAAGATGCTTATTAATATACATATTTAAAAAAAAATTCTTATCATAACGAAAAGATCTCAAAATGTATCCTTATATTTTCCCAATTATTTACTAGGTACGATGAATTTTCAAAAAATGAGATTGGTCAAATTTTTCGAATTGATTTTTTTCAATTTTTGGAATGATTTTTTATAAATTATTTAAAATGAAAATTGGGTAGGTAATTTTCTTGATCAGTTTTTTTTTCAAAAATAAATTTTTCTAATTTTTTATACTTACTTAATTTTTGAAAAATCAAAAACCAAAAAAAATTTGAAAACTTTGATCCCAAAAATTGAGAAAATTTTATGGAAAATCAAGAATTGAAAATATTTAAATTCAGCTTAAAATAATGAAATTTGAAAAAAACAAAAATTTAAATTAAATAATTAGTGAAATAAAAAATCCATGAAAATTTAAAAAATTAGAAAAATCTACTCCATTGAAAAAAAAAATCAAAAACGTTTTCATTTTCCAAACTCAAACTTACCTGAATTAACCAGTTCAGTTTTTTCAATGTTCGACTTTTTCTTCTTTTTTTTTGTTTTTTTTCAATTAGGTATTTCTTTTTTTAAATTAAAATTTTTTTTTGATATATTTTTAATTTTTAATTTTTTTTTAGTTGCAAATTTTAAATTTTTCATTAAATTTTATTATATTTTTTTGATTTTATTAAAACCTGTGTAATTCTAAAAATTCTTCTGTTTTTCTTTTTTTTAGATTTACCACCAGTTTTTTTCAATTCTCAATTATTTAAATTTTTTTAAATTGTCATTATTCAATTTTTCATTTGGGGGGGGGGGGGGGGGTATAATTACTTGATTATTATACCCATCAACAGGAGTTTTTTAGATGGAGTTTTCTGATTTTATTTTGTTAAAATCATTTTCAATTTCTCCAATTTTCGGTTTTTTCAAATTTTTATCGAATTTTAATTATTCCAATTTCAACTTAATTTTTTTCAAATTTTCAATGATCTCTTAAAGGGGTTCAGCTGTTTTTATGTAAATCCGTTAAAATTTTTTTTTTTTACTACTTTCTATTATTTCAGTTTCAATTCTATTTTTTTCAGATGCGATTTTTTCCAATTGTTGATATTTTCATTTAATTTTAATTTTTTTTGAATTTTAAAATTCATTTTTTTCAAATTCATTTACCTAATTTTCATTTTAAAATATTTTCCCAATAATTCAATGTTGTTTTTTTTCAATTTCTTCAGTTTTTATTTTGTTAGATTTCTTCAATATTTCCAATTCTCTTCAATTTTTATTTTTATTGGATTTTTCAATTTCTTATTTGCAATTTTTAAAGTTTTCGCCTAATTTCAATTTTTTCTATTTTTTCAATTTCTTACGTAAGATTTTTTATTTTTTTTTAATTTTCATATTGTTTTAAATTTCTAAAATTTTTATTGAATTTAATTTTTTTCTATTTTATTTTAATTCCAATTTCATCTCAATTTTCAAGTAGGTATGTCAAATCATTTTTTGAAGGGGGGGGGGGGGGTTAATTGTTTGATTTTTTTTTTTCAGTTACACTCGAGCTAATTTTCTATACCTAATTATTTCTCGAAGATTTTATTGAATTTTCATTTTTCAAATCTAATTAGAATTTGAATGTAGATAAATGATTGAATTAAATTCACCTACGAATTTCAACTTTTTTTTTTTACTTTTAATTTAGGTACCTAGACCTACCTTTACCTAATTCAATTTCTAACTGCAATTTTTCCCAATTTGATGAATTTTTATTTATTCAATTCAATGTTTTCAATTTCATTCGAATTTCAACTTTTTCGGTTTTCAGTTAATTACTCGTACTTTTTTTATTTTGAAAATTTTCTCAATTAGCTGCTGATTTTTAAAAACTTTTATTCAATTTTCAAGTTTTTGTGAAATTTTGATTTTTTGAACTTTATTCAAATTTTAATTTTTTTTTTTTCATTTTTAATTATGTAGGTAATAATTGGTATCTATTTTGAATTGAATTAAAATTTTTTAAATTTTTATTGTATGAATTTCAACTTTTAAAATCTGGTTTTAATTAAATTTTTCACCATTTTGGCTTCATAGATTTTTTTTAAAAATTACTTATAAATTTTCCCCAAAAAATAAGTAGGTTTCTCATACTTTTTTCAATCAACAATTTCAGTCTTTATTTTTTTTGAAAATTTTCAGTGATTTTTAATTTTTTTTTTCTCCAAGTTAGGTAAGTATGTTTTTTTTCAAATTCATTATTACTATTATTACTATTATTAGCAATTTTGATTTAAATTTCAAGTTTCTTCCGATTCTTCAAATTTCATTTTAAGCCGAATTTTTTTTTAAAAATTTAGGCTATTGTGTCCGACCCTGATTTAGAAGGAGGGGGGTAGAAGAGTTCTGACCCCATTTGTTGACGTTTGGGACCAAAAGATGGATCTGTCACATGTCACATATTTATATATATATATATATTTGCCCGTTTTCGTACATCTCAGCCACTTTTCATATATATTTGTCCAATTTACGAAAAATGTCAAAATGGAAAAAAATTTCTTGAACATTCAAATTTTAAATAGGTTTTCAGATTAAATATAAGCCTGCAGTGTACTAAAATTTTTGGTATCAATAACTTTTCTGTGCGTCGATAAAATACTGAAAAATTATGAGTCAAAGTTGAGGTCGTGTATATCTAGTTTCGGCATATTTCCGTACATCTCGGTCAGTGCTTGTGATTCTACACACTGTGCATTAATTGTAGAGCTCGCGTTCATCCCTGTGACTTGATTTCTAAGGGTTGCGCGGAGTTTGTGAAACCCTGCAGTCGAGGTGGCTGAGAATGGCTGACTTGTAATGTAGAAATAACCCGTATGTGCCAAACCATGGCCGAGATGTACGGTGGCTGACTTGTAATGTAAGAATAACCCGCAAGGTGGCCGACATGTCCGGAAGCCTATACCTATATATATATTTATAATTTTACCGCTACTTTTGGAACTCTGGGGCCGAGCCTAACAGGTCAAATGAGGTCAAACTTGATATGTAGGGTCCCCTCGGTGTAGGAATGATGCAAAATTTTTTTTGGGGCCCTACCTCAAAATTGGGGATATGACCCCTTTTTGAGGGGGGTGCGAGGGAGCCCCAATATCATGAAATTTTTTGAAACTCGCCCCAGGGATGAGAACCCTAATTACCTACACCATTGTCAAATTTCAGCCCCCTAAGTCATCCCCACCCCATTTTAGGGCCCAAAAAGTGGATTTTGGGGTCATTTTTTTCACGTTGATTAGACTACAGACCACCCAAATGGGGCTGGGGGGCCAAAATTTTCATCATGGATCAAGTTTGTGCCCCTGATGTGCCTTTTGTAGGTTTCAACTTTTGGGCCCCCTTTGACCCCCTGTCAAGGGTCAAAAATCAAGATTTTTCACAATTTTTCATGTTTTTTCTCGCTTCCCGGTACGTTGATCAGCCTACAGTCCAAACCAAATAACCTTGGATGCTAAAATTTGATATTTAGGATCGGTAAGGATCACTGAGGTGCCTTTTGGGGTTTTTGACCTTTGAGTCCCAAAATTGGGGTGGCCCCTTTTTGAGGGGGGCTCTAAAGGGGCCCCAATGTGACAAAATGATTTGAAATTTCTACCAACAACAGTGACTCTGATTGTCTCCACTGTATTCAAATTTCAGCTTCCCAAGTCATCCCCACCCCATTTTAGGACCCAAAAAGTGGATTTTGGGGTCATTTTTTTCACGTTGATCAGGCTACAGACCTCCCAAATGGGTCTGGAGGGCCCGAATTTTTATCATACATCGAGTTCGTGCCCCTGATGTGCCTTTTGTAGGTTTTGACCTTTACACCCCTTTTGACCTTGATACAGGGTCAAAAATCAATATTTTCAAGTTTTAACCTGTCTTTTCTGATGCGTTGAACAGCCTACAGCCCAAACCAAAAGACCAAAAATGTCCAAATTTGGGATGTAGGGTCAGTAGAGGTCACCGATGTGCCTTTTGGGGGTTTCGAGTTTTGAGCACCATTTGACCCCCGTACAGGGTCAAAAATCATAAATTTTCACGTTTTAACCTCTTTTTTGGTGTGTTGGCCCTCGTCTGAAGAGCTGAAAGTGTGAAGGGGATTGAGAGCGAAGCCCTCAATCCTCTCCTGCCATGTCCCTATTGGGGGCGGAGCCCCCATCTGAAGAGCTGGAAGTGACGAGGTGGTTGGGGGCTAAGCCCCAACGCGGGGGTATGGGGGCGGAGCCCCCATCCTAAGAGCCGAAAGTTGTGAGGGGGTTGGGTCGGGGGTATGGGGGCGGAGCCTCCATCTGATGATGAAATCTTCAATGCAGAGAGGAACTAAAATTGAAGACAAAAACCTGACATTTTTAAACTGAATTTCAAGTTGAAACTGATATTGAAACTGAAATACCATGGATGAAAACATTTTTAAAGTAGTAGACTAACTTGAAAAAAAAAATTCGGCTGTCGCGGAGCATCTTGACTGCTACGCGTTTTTTTTTTTTTTTTTGTTTTTCGGTGATTTTAATTTCATTCCTGTTCATAAATTTCAAATTCAGTTTTCAATTTATTTCAACATCTGTGTAGTGTGTACCTTACATACATTTTGATAGGAGGGAGAGAAGGGGTAAATTTATCAGAAATATCAAAAATATCTTTCAAGTACGTAAATATATCATATTTTATGGCTCTATTTTTTGCTCGAGAAATTTTGTCAAGAGGTCCGATGTGCTTAAAAAAAATACTCGACGTATAAAATACGCTGCCGTAAGCTGCGGGCAGCAAACAGGTGGTACATAAGCGCAGCACTAAGCAGAGACTATATTTCATTTAAATTCCAATATTATATATTTTTTGAAAATTGAACCCGACGTCGAAACAAATTGATAAATGAGACATACGCATACGAAGTGGTTTTTTGCACCTTTTTTTTCTCTCGTAAAATATTCGACGTACGTAAAACGACGACGACGACACGATAAAAACGTTGGAGGATTATGAAGGAAGAAAGATAGTCCGTTAATATTACGCGTTATTCTTGATAAATTGCTTCAATTTTCGTACAGCGACGTAAAGGAAAGAAAAAAATGCGAAAAAGAAGAAGAAAAGCAAACGATCTGGGTGGCTGGACGTGGACGATATACTCGCATCGTAGCCTCGTAGGTAGGTAATTTTTGGTTGGCTCGTTAGAAGCGTTTTAGGATGGTGCGGGAGGTGAAAGGGTCTCACCAGGCAGAAGTAATTTAGCTGGATGGATAAATTTAGCGATGATGCTGTCGAAAAGAAAAGTGGCCGGTGCAAAGTTTACGAACACAAAGGCGCAGGATGCGTCGTATGTGGAAAAGCCTAATTGCGTAATTTTTTTTATTTACGTCGGCTCGTATTTCACGTATGGTCTCGTGGTCCGCAGGTCCCTTTGGAAGATATAACAATGTACCTAATACCTATCTATGGTATCTAGATAGGCGTTGCCTGCAGGTTCTCGTTCGTAATGACGAAGCTGCGGTTACGAAATAAATCTGTCTGTTTGTAAATTAACTGGCGGCGAATTTAATGAAAGTTTGCAGCAACGAGTACGAGAGAAATATGTGAATTTATCTAGCTCGGGCTGGCTTCTTTTAACAACAGATACCAGCGGCAGCAATGTGGAAAGCTGCAAGCTCGGCAATGCGTAAAGCTTTGCGAGCTTTTTGTTCGTCGGTTTGAAAAAAATTTACGCGCCGACGAGGGTATTATTTTCTTAATTGTATGGTCGTCGTCGAGCAGCGAAGAATGGCGAAGAAGCAACAGCGACGTCGAAATACGCTTTCGCAGTTGTTTACGCTTCGACGAACGAAGAAGGGAACACGTACTCTCGACTTCGTCATATTATTTAAAATGTTACCACAATGGCGTATCTAGGATGAAATCGTGGAATGGGTTCAACTTTTGTTTTCAAAATTGATCATTGCGAAATAAAATTTTCAATTTTCACTCATAACAAAAAAAAATTAAGAAAAGTCATCCTTAAAAATTATTGGAAAAAAGTTCAATCTTGAATTTTTTAAAATAGGTACATTTTTCAAAATTTTTAGAATTCATATTTTTGAAAATCAAAAAAATCTTCAATAAAGAAAAAAATTCAACATTGAAAAATTTAAAAAAATGGCTAAAAAATTAACACAGTTTCTATTTGTGAGAATTCAAAGAAAATCTTCCCAAAAATTGAAAACAAATTGATATGTTGAAGAATTTGACCCAACTTTACGAAAACTTATGAGTAAAGTATTTGCAAGTAAAATTTCGGAATACTTAGTAAAATTTAAAAAAACGTAGTCTTGAAACGTAGAAAAACTCAACTCTAAAAAAATTTGAAAAAAATGCATCCTTGAAATTTTTTAAAAGTAGTAAACAATCATCATTTTTGAAAATTCAAGAGAAAATGATCTCTAAAAATTAAAGAAAATTAATACCTAGGTACTTAAAAAAATAGAAAAATTTTATTTTTTTGAAAATTCAAAAAAAAATATGATATCATTCTTGAAAAATAAAATATTAAAAAAATTACCCAATTTTTATTTTTGAAAATTTATAAAAAAAACCAAAAATCATTTAAAAAATTGAAAAATTGCGAAAATCTTATTATTGAAAATTAAGGAAAGTCATCATTAAAAAATACTGGAAAAAATTGAATCTTGAAAAATTTTCAAAATGCATTTTTGAAAAATTTTAGAATTCATATTTTTGAAAATCAAAAAAATCTTCAAGTAAAGAAAAAAATTGAACCTTAGAAAATGAAAAAAAAATTGCCAAAAAAATTTAAACAGTTTCTATTTTTGAGAATTCAAAGAAAACCATCCCAAAAATTGAAAAAAATTGATATGTTGAAGAATTTGACTTCCTTAACTAATTTTTATGAAAAGTATAAGTAAGTAAGTAAGTAAGTGAAATTTCGTAATTGTAAAATTTAAAAAAAAACGTAGTCTTGAAACATATAAAAAATCACTTCTTCACATCCAGGAGAAAAATTGAAATTCAATGAACAATTGAAAAAAATTAGAAATAAGAAAATTTTTGAAAAATTCAACAAAATAAAAATTGAAAAAATTGGAGGGAGAGGGAATTGGAAAAATTGAAGAAATCTAACGAAATAAAAACTGAAGAAATTGAAAAGATATTTTAAGATGAAAACTATAAATGAATTGAAAAAAGGAATTTAAAATTAAAAAAAAATTAAAATTCAATTAAAATAATATCAACAATTTAGAGAAAACATTGCAACTGGAAAAAATGGAATTGTAGGTAATTGAGATAATAAAAACTACCTAAGTATAGTAAAATTTTGAGATCATTGAAAATTTAATGAAAAAAATGAAACTTAAATCAAATTGAAAACAATAAAATTCGATAAAAATTAGAAAAGATGTAAAATTGAAGAAAATGAAAACAATTTAACAAAATAAAATCAGAAAAAATTTAAAAAATAAAAATAATCAATTAGAAAAAAGTGAACAATGAAAATTTAAGTTTTTAATTTTTTTTAATAATTGAGAATTGAAAAAAACGGGGAGAAGGTATAACAAAATAAAAACTGAAGAAATTCAAAAAAGACTTAGGTATGAACAAAATCAAAAAAATAATAATAAAATACCTACATATTTTAAAATGAAAATTTTAAAATTTGCAACTGAAGAAGAAAATCGAAAATAAAAACTTAGTCAAACAACGAAAAAATTGAACTTCAATAAAATAAATAGGTAAATTTGTACTTACTTGAAAAATGAAAAAAATTGATTTTTTTGTTTTTTTGAATGGGGTAGGTTTTTCTAAATTCTCATGGATTTGTTATTTGATTAATTTTATTTGAATTTTCACTTTTTCAAATTTCATTATTTTAAACTGAATTGGAATGTTTTCAATCCTTGATTTTTCCAGAATTTTCAAATCTTAAAATTTTCCAAATTTTTAAATCAAGTTTTCAATTTTTTTGGTTTTTGATCATTTTAAAATTAATTAGGTAAATATTAGATAAGTTCAATTTTGTTCAAAATTTTTAAAATTGCCACTGAACTTTAATTTCATTAAATTTTATTTGAATTTAATTTTTTTTTTTTCATTTTAAACTGAATTTCAATTTTTTTAATATTGCTGATTTTTTTCTAATTTTTTGAATCTTGAATTTTAAAATTTTTATTTACATTTTTTCCTCAATTTTTCAATTGTCGTAAGTTTGGATTTCAATTTTTTTTAGTCAAGTAAGTACTATTATGTTTTAAATGCTTAAATTTTCATTGAACTTTCATTTTATTAAAATTTAAAATTTTTTCAATTTCCACTTTTTTGAAAATAAATTTCTGTTTTTTTGTTTTTCGTTTTTCTATTTCTTTGGAATTTAAAAATTTTATTTACATTTCAATTTTTCACAATTTTTTAAATTATTTGAATTCAGTTTCGATTCTTTTGGTTTCTGAAAATTTCACTTTGAAAAATAAGTAGGCACCTACAAAAATTTGGAACAATTGATTTTAAAGTCTTCAAAAAAATTTTCAACCAATCGAGGCTCTTCACCAAACCATACAAGAGTAAGCTGCCAGGTAATACGAGATAAAAATACATCTCTCAAATCCCCTTTCACCCCTTTGATACCCCAAACCGCAATAATTTCCCTCATCGATCCAACTCGCAGTCGAGCACTCAGCACATTTCCAACCCTTTCGTACTGATTAAAAAGGAGTAAAAAATTCATTTTTTTGTCATCTCGTCGCATATTATTCGAAAGACTCTCGTCTGAAAAAATCTTATAAGCATCTGCGAATATGTCGGCAGGCTTTTGAAAAGTCAGCCAAACGACTCGTATAATTTTTTCACTGTCATTTAAATTACTATATACGACGTCGATGTCGCTGCTGCTGCTGCCGCTGCCGTCGTAATTTTCCAACGAGAGCTTATTAAAATCGACAAATTAATTTTCTACCGCGGCTTTAAAACTTTATCAATGGCAAATTAATTCGATTTTCAGCCTCTCCACTCTCTCCGGCGGCCTATCTCTTCCTAAGATGGGAATTTTTCTAGTCTCTCTTTCGTATTAAAAGATTTAATAAATCGAATAAAAAAAGAGAAGAAAGCGAGGGGGGCCCCGAACTGCGACGACGTTCATTGGATTTTTTATGAACACGAGAAAAAGTTGCCTTTGATCAAAAGCAATCCAGTATATTAAGTATATGGCTCGAATAACGAAAAAAGATAGATAAATCTTGGCTTTTTTCTCGACCTTCCCAAGGCAGCAGGAGTGAATTTTATTAAATCTATAGTGCTCCTTATGTCGTCTTTTTTGTAGCATTCTACATAAATTTAGATAGATAGGTAGATGGGTAGGGAGATACCTACCTACCTACAACTGAACCTAGTTACTTGGACGAGCTTTACATTGCGTAATAAATTCACCTGGTAATTTCTTCGCTTATCCCAAAGCTACAAAAAGCTCCTGCAGATCAACATTTTTCTCATAAATGGCCAAAGGGTTTAGTCGTCAGTTGGTCATCGACGTGCGGCGAACGACGAAACACGACCTTAATTCGAATTTCATTTTATACAGAATTTCCGTTTCAGCAAATGAACTATCGATCGATAAGCTGCCTTCTCTGCGCTCAGTTTCACAGCACAAGCATCTCAAACAACTCGACTCTTTTTTTTCAAAATTTCGCCCAGCAATAGTATTAATTTCAAAAGCAAATTCGACTCGAAATAAATATCCGTCGCAGGAGACATTTGGAATAACTCGAGGTAGCGAAAAAAAATAAAGAAAAGGAAAGAAACCCGTCAGAAAAAATTAAAACAGCGACGAGAACGATACGGAATTGCTGCGGAAATTCCTTCAGCATATTTTTTCATTTGCTCGTTAAAAATTTCAATTTATGTATTCGTAAATAATTAATAGCCACCGGTTGTGGTGTTTTTTCCACTTTCCCAGTCTAAATGATGGTGACTTTTTTCCACCATTCGTACCTTTATTTATTCCAAAGAAGAAAAAAATGGGTTGGGAAGCGAGAAGAAACAAAGTAACTTTCTTGATATGACGTTTTTTCGTTCGTAGCTTTTTCCTTACTCGTTTCCACCATTTTTTGCTCGTATTTCCTCGTCTTATGGATTTTTTTTTGCTGCTCTGCGGTAACGCGGAGAAAAGCTTTTTTCTCCATTAGTTTGAAATTAAAACAGCCAAGTTTTAAATGAATATTTATAGAGGTGAAAATTATTAAGTACGAATGCGCTGACTTGGCACTTTGGAAGGGGTTCACTTAAGTCTCGAGCTCGATGCTAAGATAAAATTGAAGTAAAACCACCTAATTAGGATATTTTTGCCATCTTAGGCGACCTGAAAGGTAAATATCTAACGAGCTTTCGAAAATCGAAATTTTTGTAATAACTAAAATTATTTCCAACACTTCAAGCTACAAGTTTTGTTTGAAATTTTTTTCAATTGGACCCCTTCGACAAATTTTGAAAAAGTATCTACCTGATATTATGTGAAATTTGAGGAAAGGAAGTGATCCAATCGAAATTTTTATAATGACCAAAATTATTTTTAGGATCTTGCTCTACAACTTTTATTTGAAAATTTTTTCAATCGGTACCTTCCTCGCTTATTTATCTGGGATTTTTAATTAATATCTTCAAAGTGTTGTGCAAAATCAGTGGGGAGGGGGTTCAATTAAAAAAAAAACTTTAAACAAAAGTTATAGCTTGAAGACCTAGGAATAATTTTGGATAGGTATTACAAAAATTTTGTTTGGACCCCTCCTTCCCCTCCAATTTTGAATAAAATAAATGGCAATCGAAACTTGAAAGAAATATTCCAAGTCCAGAGATTCAGGTTATAATAAATTTCTTTCAATTAACATGTAATTTATGCGAAATTGAAGAGGAGGGATGGCTTCAATCGAAATTTTTGTAATAACTAAAATTATTTCCAAGACATCAAGCTACAAGTTATGTTTGAAAATTTTTCCAATTGGACCTCTACCTTCACAGTTTTTTAATAACATAATAAGTATCCAAGCCATTATGCAAAATTAGAGGCGAGGGAAGGGTCTAATCGAAAATTTTATAATAACAAAAATTATTCCTTGGACTTCAATTTACAACTTTTGTTTGAAAAAATTTTTAATTAGACCCCTTCGACAAATTTTAAAAAAGTATCTATCTGATATGTGAAATTTGAGGAAAGGGAGTGATCCAATCGAAATTTTTATAATGACCAAAATTATTTTTAGGATCTTGCTCTACAACTTTTACTTGACAATTTTTTTAATGGGTTCCTTCCTCGCTGATTCATCTGGGATTTTAAATTAATATCTTCGAAGTGTTGTGCAAAATCAGTGGAGGGGGGGCAATTAAAAAAAACTTTAAACAAAAGTTATAGCTGAAAGACCTAGGTAGGAATAATTTTGGATATTACAAAAATTTTGATTAGACCCCTCCTTCCCCTTCAATTTTGAATAAAATAATAATGTCAATCGAAACTTGAAAGAAATATTTCAAGTCCAGATAAAATGGTAGATTTGGAGAAAATAACAACACCCTTTCAGAACACCCTGTTTTAGGCAATTTGCGGACAATCGCCCCAAACACTCGAACAAAAAAAAACAACTTCCCCGCGTAAGATGAAAAAATGATATCACATAATAGCGGATTTATGATATTTTTACGAGATCATCTCGCATCATTAGGGTAAGTCCACGAAATACATCCGAATAAATGGAGGAAAATAGACAGTACGACATTAGAGCAGACAATTTCCGGGTCAAAGAGTTTCGCAAATGGCCAGAGACCTAAACGGTTGAATTTTTAAACCGCACGATCCCTTCTTTTTTTCTTCTAACCAATTCGGTTAGAAACTGCGATAAGTGGTTCCCTAAAAGACGTAAAAAAAAAAGCTGGCACGAAGTTTTAGAAATCTTTAAAGTCGTAAAGTCGCGAGAATCGTAAAGATCTTCATAAAAATTCCGAGTAAAATGTACAGTAAAATTGCGAAATTCGCCAAATAATTAAATCTATATAATTCGAGTGAGGTTCGAGGATGAGTTATAGGTGGGGAAAATTTCAAAACCCGGTATAAACTGAAAATTATAAAGTCGCAATTTTACGAGTCATTGAAAACGAGCAATGGAGGGTGAAATTTACCTTACCAAGGTCGGCATTTATTTTTGAACGTCTGGTTTTATTTTATACCTGTACGAGTTTGTACCTCTACCCACCTACAAAAAGTGAATTCATCGTATTCGATTGAGAAATTTACACTTGGAAAAAAATTTCAATTACCTAGAAAAAAATTTACAATTTTGAAAAAAAATTAAAAATTTTTGTAAATCATCAAAAATCGCTCATTTCTGAGAGGATATATTTAAAAAAAAAAAATTTTAAATCAAAATATTTCAAATTTACAAAAATCCTTTTTTAAATTTTTTTCTTACCAACCTAGATCTTCTGTGAAAATTACAGAATACCTACTTAATTTTTATAAAATGAATTAATTTGATTTTTTTTTCAAGAAAAGTTTGAAAAAAACGATGTTGTTTGAATCAAAAAGGAAAAATTCGTAAAAACTTTCATTTTTCGAGGAATAAACATTTTTTCTGAATAAGTAAGTAACGATCTTTAATAAATTAAAAAATTGACATTTTTTTTCAAAAAAAAAAAAATGAAATTTTATTGTATTTCCTTCCTGAAGAATTTTTTAGAAGATTTTTTGATTAAATTTTTTTTTTCAGAAGTAATTTTAAAAAATCTGTTTAAAAATTTTTTAAGAGCAAAATTAATTTTTCATCTATTACATAAGATAGAAAAGTGGAAAAAATAGAGTTTTCTAAGAAAAGATAAGAAAAATCCATAAATAACTTTTGAGCGAAGTAGTAAAAAAAGTGACAAAGATGTGAAATAGTGACAAACAAAACTAAAATTTCGGAAAAATTTCAAATTTTGATAAAACATCAATTTCAAAAAATGTCATTAAAAAATTCGGTAAAATTTCAAATTTTCCAATTTAAATTATCAAATAGCAAAATTTCAAAATACAATAGGTACCTATCACAATTTCAGAATTTAGTGGAATATTAATTTCAACCAAATTTTGAGGTATTATTGCTTTCAGCAAAATTTTGAATATAAAAAAAAAATTAGATTTTAATAAAACTTCAATTTCAACAGGATTTGAGAATTACAGAAAAATTTTAAATTTGAAAAAATCCAAAAATTTAAAATTTCTCTTATTTTTTTCTATGTATACCTGAAATTGTATCAAAAAATTATTTTCGAACAATTTCAAAGTTCAAGTAGCTATGTAGGTAGTAAAATTACTGTTACCTAACAATATTTTAAACAAAAAAATTCCAAGTTTCAGGTACATACATTTTAACAAAAATAATACGTACCTTACATCAATTTCAACAAAAAAAATTTGAAATTCAAAAAAGTCTGCAAAATTTGAAATTAAAAATTCATTTTTTATAAGACCTTAAAATTTCAGAAAAATTTTTTAATTAAAATAAAAAAATTAAATTTCTAATTCTACCTACCTACCTATTAAAATAATAATTTCATCAAAAAATTTTCTAATTGCCTCCAAAATTCAATTTTTTTCAAAATATCATTTTAAACCAAATTTTACGATTTATTGAAATTTTTGATTTAAAGAAAATTTCATACAAAAAAAATTCAAAAAAATCTTAATTTCTGCGAATGCCCTTGAAATTTAATGCTTTATTGAAATTCTGATTTCAATAGAATTTTAAAAATTTCTGTCGAATTTAATTTTATTTTGAATAAAAAATTTCAAAAAAATTTCAACTTAGGTACATGAATGTAGAAATTTTTTCTAAATTTCTCTAAAAATTTAAATTTCATTAAAATATCATTTTCAGAAAAACGTTGAGTTTTTATCAAAGTTTTGATTAGAAAAAATTTCAAAATTGAAAAAAAAATGAAATTTCTGCAAATTTTAAATAATAAATTTGAAAAATCAAAAAAATTCAGTATCTGAAAAAAAAGAAATTTTATCACAACTTTTTAAGTAAATTCTGAAACTTCGAGTATTTATAAAAATTCTTTTTTCAACAAGATTTGAAAAAATTTCCAAACTACATACCTATCATATCAGGTATTTTGAATAAAAAAATTTCGAAATTTCAAAAAATCAAAAACTAAAGAAAAGTATTGCTACCTATTTCCGATTAAGTAGGTATAAAAAAACATTAAATTCAACAAAATTTCAATTTCGAAAATTTTTCTATCTTTAAATCAAAAATTTGATCGAGATATAATTTTTAATAAAATGTTGGAAATTTCATCAATATTATCAATTATGTTTTCAATTTAAAAAAAATCAAAATTTCAGATTTCAAAAAAAAAAATCATATTTCAAAAAATTCAACAAAATTTAAATTTTTGTAAATTACAAAATTTCTGCAAATTATCGAATAATAATATTATTATCTTCAACTGAATCTCAAACATGATGTTCACATTCACACAATAAGAAGATTCATCGATAAGCATACTTCATAAGTGATTCATCCTATTCGACATTTTAACGCAAGCCTATGCTTCATCGCTCCTTTGAATATTATCTACGATTCCTTTCGCATATTTTATAAATACACATGATTCATAGTTATACGTCGGGCCTTGACGAAAGGAATTTTGTAGATAAGATAAGAACATTATTATCAAAATTTAAAATTCTGAAATACCTAATTACCTATCAACGAAATCTCAAAGTTTCTAAAAGATTGTCAGACTGAGAAAAATTCTATTTTTATACGAATCCGAGAAAATGTCAAGTTTTGAAAGAAAATCTCAAAATAGAAATTCAGCTAGTGAACAACGTCAAATTTACAATAATACTCGATTAAGTAATTTCCGAACCTTCGACAACCCTTCATTCTATATACTCGTACACCCAATGACGTAATTATCAGTATATTTGTGTATTGGATATTACTCACTTGAACGATTTTAGTCATTTCTTGAATATCTATAACTCCATTGCCATCGACGTCGTACATTCTAAACGCCCATTTTAATTTCTCTTCGGGTGTACCGGATGACGTCACGTCTATTGCCAATAAAAATTCCTGCGGGCAAGAAGAAAAAAAGAAAAGCAGGCATTAATACCGAAATTATAGGTATTGATGGGCACAAAGCAGCCTTTTAAAAAGGTGATGCTCGCCGTTGCGGAATAAATTTCACCATAGCATGGTGACAATGAACAATAACAGTACACGTCGAGTCGAGTCGACTAAAAATAAACGCGCCATTGTCGTCGAATTAATTGCCACCTCTCGCTGCCGAAGTGACTCGAGCTCTCGACTTTGATAAACTTTCGCGGTTAAAAGCTCTATAAAATGGAATGAATTCCCTCCTTGGTGCAAATTTTTTTGGTTCTTCATTACAATAGTGTTTGGAAGCTAAAAAATCGATTTTAATTGTATTTTTTTCACTCTCTTTCGTCCAAATGATATTTTCAACTTTTCAAGCGAATGTTACGACTGAGACGGTGCGAGAAAAAGTTCTCGTTCATTTGTCTCGGGTGTTGTTATTTCCACCCCCCTGGGTGAGTATTTCGTAGAAATGAATCAACTGAATCTCTGGACTTGGAATATTTCTTTCAAGTTTCGATTGGCATTTATTTTATTCAAAATTGGAGGGGAAGGAGGGGTCCAATCAAAATTTTTGTAATATCCAAAATTATTTTCAAGTCTTCCAGCTATAACTTTTGTTTGAAGTTTTTTTCAATTGGACCCCTCTCCCCACTGATTTTGTACAGAACTTCGAAGATGTTAATTTAAAATCCCAGATAAATAAGCGAGGAAGGTACCGATTAAAAAAAATTTCAAATAAAAGTTATAGAGCAAGATCGTAAAAATAATTTTGGTCATTATAAAAATTTCGATTGGATCTCTCCCTTTCCTCAAATTTCACATAATATCAGGTAGATACTTTTTCAAAATTGGTCGAAGGGGTCCGATTGAAAATTTTTTCAAACAAAAGTTGTAGATTGAGGTCCAAGAAATAATTTTTGTAATTATAAAATTTTCGATTAGGTCCTTCCCTCCCTTCCAATTCGGCATAATGGCTTGGACACTTATACAGGGTGTTCCATGAAATGTCTGCAATAATTCAACCATAGACGTAACTCGAGCAGACAAACAAAAAACTTATGTGAGAAAAGTTGCCTATCTCGATTTTGAAGGGGCAAGCAGTTTCAAAAAGTTCGAGATCTCGTCAATACAATGCATGATATATGTAGATTCAACTTTTTGAGAGAAACAAAAAAAGTTATGTGAAGAATTTGCCTATCTTCGAAAATGAAGGCGCTACGGGAGCTTCAAACTTTGAAAATGACGATTTTCGATGTTCTGTAGCGCCTTCATTTTGAAAGATAGGCAAATTCTTCACATAACTTTTTTTGTTCTTCTCAAAAAGTTGAATCTGTATCATGTATTGTTTCGGTAGAATTTTTCAATTTTCATGTCCGGAAAGTGCACCGTAATAATTAAGGTAGGCAATACTTTCATCAAAAATTTCTCGTTGCAGTAACTCCTTCAATTTCAAAGATAGGCATCCCAACGTAATAACAATTTTTCACGGGTTTTCGAAGTACTATGCACTGGCGGGGTCGAAAAAATTTTTAAGTGCAGTGTTGCCAAATAATTTTGCTTAAAAATACCAAATTTTCAACGATTTATAGCCCCTTCAATTTTCAAAATAGGCAACATATCGTGCTAAAGTTTTTTGTTTGTCTACTCGAGTTGCATCTATGGTGAAATTATTGCGGACGTTTCATGGAACACCCTGTATTATTAAAAAATTGCGAAGGTAGAGGTCCAATTGAAAATTTTTTCAAACAAAAGATGTAGATTGAGGTCCGAGAAATAATTTTTGTTATTATAAAATTTTCGATTGGACCCCTCCCTCCCCTCAAATTTTGCATAATGGCTTGGACACTTATATTATTAAAAAATTGCGAAGGTAGAGGTCCAATTGAAATTTTTTTTTAAACAAAAGTTGTAGATTGAGGTCCGAGAAACAATTTTTGTTATTATAAAATTTTCGATTAGACCCTTCCCTCCCGTCCAATTTCGCATAATGGCTTGGGCACTTATATGTATTATTAAAAAATTGCGAAGGTAGAGGTTCAATTGAAAAAATTTTCAAACAAAAATTGTAGCTCGAAGTCTTGGAAATAATTTTAGTTATTACAAAAATTTCGATTGGAGCCATCCCTCCCCTTCAATTTCGAATAAATTACATGTTAATTGAATGAAAATTTCCAAGTTCAGAATCTGAACTGATGGAAGTAGGTGGTGTGAGCAATTTCGTTCATGTTCACTACAAACCCGAGCAACTACTCACCCAGGTGGGTGGAAATAACACCCATTTGTCTCTATTCTCTCGCATCTCGTCGAGGAGTGAAAACTAAAGACAAAAATGTCATTTTGTACGAGCCCAGAGAGACGAGCGACGCTTCCAGAGTCGTCAGCGTCAGTCACTTTAGCTCGAAACTGCCACTGTCGGCCTGTATCGGAAATTAAAAAAATGTTTAAATTTCGTCGCTCCGCACAAAGGCTACGTGCTTTTCGTAGAAATAAGCTCATTTCCAAACGAGCCGGCCAAATCAGTGCGAAATTCGTCGAAAAATTAACTTCGTAACGAGAAAGTTTCGAAGATAGGCGGCGCCAGACGCCAGTACCCTGTTACCGAGCTAGAAAAAAATAATATTAATTCCAAAAATTAAAAATATTTTTGCCTTTTATCGCATAGCTCGTTAACGAACAAACTAACGAAAAAACCAAATAGCAATAGAGCAAAATTTTCAACCTAGCAAAATTCATCCGATAAATTTCACACTAGCAAACAACGAACCGACCAAACTGCAGGATAAAAAATGTAAATTAATTTCGCATTTTTTTTTTTCAAACTACGAGTAAACCACATCGAGGTAGTCTATAGCTCTAGGTACACGATATTTTTCTTGTAGGCGAATAAGGTTGGTTGGACAGGTCGATGCTAATGCATGTACCTCTCATAACCCTTTTTTTCTCGCATCCGTTTAAAGCTGCTGAAATATATAGTAACTTGTCAGCGCAAAAAATATACTCTCGATGGTGTTTGAAAATGGCAAAATAAAATAGAACCGGCCGACATGGGCTTTAACCACATTTTGCACTTTAATCCTCAATCGATAGAGGTTTTATATACTCGAACGTACGTATGAAACCCTCTCTGCCTGTACAATGTACATAGTAATAACCGAAATTATAAAATCCCAGAGTGGAATTTTTTCTCCTTTTAGAGGTTTGATACTATTAATTAAGGCAATGATGACTACAGCCAACGAATTTTTTGAAAGGACAAAAAAAATGAGATTTTACTTTTACAAATTCTTTGCAAAAAAAATATTATAATTTCTCTAAATACATGAAAGGACACTTCTTTAGAAACTTCAAATTGGTTTTTAAAAAAGTTGTAGGTAGGTAAAAGCATTGAAAACAAATTGATCCAACATTTCTTTTGTAGGGGGGGGGGGAGGAGGGGGCTGGAGAAATGAAACCAGAAAAGAATCGTACAAAGATACAAACATAAAATAATTGAACAAATTTATACTTGGATCTTTGAAAAACCAAATATTTGTATAAAATTTTTTTAGGAAAAACCTCAGTTTTACCTACCTACCGTACGTATTTTTATAAATAAAAATTTTTTGAGAAAAAAATCACAGAAAATTTTTTTTCTAAAATTTTTTCCAAAATTAATTTTAAAAAATTCGAATAAAATTTTTTTGCTGAAAATTCTAGTACTTTTTATTTTTTTCTCAATTGAAATTTTTATTTTATTTTTATTTTTTTGAAAAATTGATTTTTTTTTCGAAAATAGGAATAATTGAAAACTTCAAAATTTTTTAGTCATAACATCTCAGAATGAACCCGAATGACGAGAAAAAAAATTATTTGAGCAATTTTTTCAAAGAAATTGAATTTAAGGGAAATTTGAAATTCGCCATGTACATTTGCAAAACTGATTTTTTCAAAAATGGGAATTAAAAAATTTAAAAAATTTTCGTCACAACCTCTCAGAATGGATCCGAATAATGAGAAAAAAATATTTGAGTAATTTTTTCAAAGGAATAGAATTTAAGGAAATTTTGAAATTCATCACCATACTTGGCAAATTAAATGATTTTTTTCAAAAATGGGAATAACTAATTGAAAAATTCAAAAATTTTTCGTCATAACCTCTCAGAATGGACCCAAATAATGAGAAAAAAATTTATTTGGCAATTTTTTCAAAGAAATAATTGAATTCAAGGAAAATTTGAAATTCACCATTATTTTGAAAAGTTTTTCTAAAAAATAATCAAAAATTTCTACGAATGAGTAGGTAGTTTTGAAAAAAAGTCAATGCCTAATTATTCTACCAAAAAATTGTGAAACACTTTTTTCAATTTTTTTATCATTATTATATTTTTTTTTGTTTTGTCGGAAAAAATTACTAATATTATCACTTTAGAAAAAAATTTACAAGAAGGAAATATTTCAAAAAAAATTTTGTTTAAAAAAAATTAATTTGGAAAGAAATTTGTAACATAGAGAGAAAAATTTTCATGAATCAAATTCAAAAATTTTATCTTTGAAAAAAAATGATTACCTCTTGGAAAAAATGTCTAAAAATTTTTTCCGAAAGAATTCTTTTTGAAAAATATTTGAAAAAATTTAAAGAATAAATTTCAGGAAAAAATACGATTTGAAAAATTTTCAAAAAAATAAGCAATTCTACGAAATAAAAATTAAATATTTTTTCACATACATTTTTTTATTGAAGAAGTCAAAAAATAAACTTAGGGGGGGTTCCTATTTTTTTTTAATATTATTTTGGAAATTATTCAAAAATTTTATTAAGAACATGTCTTTTTTTTTAAATTTTCAGTGCAACATTTTTTTTTTTGAAAAAAATAATTGATTTTAGAATTTATTTACCGAAAAGATATACATTTAAAAAATAAAATTCAAAAAAAATTGTTTTTAATATTCCTTACAAAAAATTGCAGTAAAAGTTTTTAAATACAAAATTCGACTATTTTTGCACAAAAATATTTTGGGAAAAATTTACAGAAAGGGCATTAAGTATGTTTTTTGACATTTTTCTGAAACAAAATTCAAAAAGTCCATAGAAAAAAAAATATTTCTATTGATAATTTTTTCAATGAAAAATTCCAAAAGTCATTTTAAAAATTTGACAGCCCGACAAAAAAATTGTCAAAAAGAAAATTTCAAAAGGAAATATTTGAAAAATTTTCCTGAAAAAAGTTCAAAAATCCGATCGATTTTTTTTTAGAAACTTTCATGAATATTATCAAAAAGATGAAAAAAATATTTTTGGTACATGATAATGATATCCTCTGGGGAAAAAATACGACTTGAAAACATTCTACTGGAAAAAATCAAAAATGCCACTGAATATTCAAAAAAAAAACATCAAAAAAGTTAAAAATTGCTGGTACCAAAAACCTTCTCAAGAAAAAATATGCAAAATGGAAACATTTGAAAAGTTCTCGTCTCCTAAAAACAAATCAAACTATCATTTTTTTTAGAAAAATTCAAAAATTCCATAAATTTTTTTTTTAAAATCTTGTCAACATTTTTTTAAAAATTAAAAAAAATAGATTTTTCTCAAAAATTACTTATTTTTTTTTTTTTTGAAGTTTGAAGGATGTCGTTTGATACCAAAAATTGTTCTGGAAAAAAATTGTAAGTAAAAAGAGATACCTATTTCGAGTCTTTCTAAAATCAGTTTAGGAATTTTGTCTATTCCTTTCTATTTTTTTCAAATCCAAAATTTCATTACAAAATTACAATTTTTTTAAATTTAAAAGTTCATTTTTTATTTTTTATTCAAAAATTGTTACATGTTTTATTGTTGAAAATTATCCAAAATCACGTATGCTCACAAATTTTCTCATTTTTACATAATATGTCATTATGTCTAGATAATACACACGCTAAAAAAAAAGAGAATTTAGGTTATATAAAAAGGTAACACTGATCAAGTTCAGAGACAAACCATTCAGTCTTCAACGAACCTCTGTAGGAAATGGACGTGCTGTTATGCGTACAATTTAAACAATTTAAGGAAAATAAAAATGGTACAGACCTGTTTTTAATCCACATTTCTTTTTTAAAATTAGAAAAATTAATTGATAAAAAAATCAAATAAAAGGCCCTTGAAATGCATCTTTTATAATAACCTCTAAAAATTTTCTCCATCTCGACAGTAAAAATGTTGCAACTTTTCAATACCTTCACCACTACAACTCCTCTCCCCCTCATCACCAAACCTCAAACCCCCAACAAATATGAAAAACACAAAACAAATCCGCATCTAAATTAAATTTCCTTCCAAAAAAAAAAAAAAAAAAAACCACGCCAAGATCATAACAAGGCGACTCCGGCTGGATGAAAAATTCGGTTATAAAACCTCTTAGCACGTAATTAGGTAACCCGGTGGTAGTAAAAAATAAAGATGAAAAGTAGTCGAGTAGATATAAAGGCTTTAAAAACAATTCCCGGATATACCATCATAGCGTATATATACACGTTGTAGGTAGTATAGCTCTAGCTACCTAAATCTGTTTGAGTTTTTTTTTTTTCGCGTGTATCATTAAGCATAATAATAAAATCTTGGTTTAGATTGTCGCGTGTTTACGGTTTTACCGCGGATTACTTGGTTGTATGAATAATGAAGTGTCAAGGCTTTTTAAGTCTGGGGGCGCATTTTCGGCGGTATTTATTATATCTGTATCATTAGTTTTTGCTCGGCTGCGAGGCGAGGCGCGGGGCAGGGGGCACCAATGCGTATTAATTATATCCGTTGTAATTTTCTTATCGCGTTCGCGTTCCTTTTACTTTTACCATAAATACACAATCTCAATTCAACAGTTTGTCGTGTATAGCCCTTCGCGGAAAAAAGCTACTAACGTCGAGTTATGCGGAGAATATTTTTATAAGACGTAAGTACAGAATATAAATAGAATTAATGGAGCGAAATTTTTGCCAGAGTTTGAGAAAAACGATGGCTATGGCTCCTTTTTGACTCATTTTTCTCAAGTTCTGTATAATGAATTAATGAAGTTAATCAATCTTGACAGGTTTTAGAAGTCGAAGCCGATTGAATAAGCCACGATTTGGCCGCAAGCAAATAGCAATGGCAGTCAGGTCGTTCAGCGAACAGGTCAAAGGTCGATTGAATAATTCACCTTTCGACGTCAAAACAACAACAAACCTGCTAAATAATTAATATTTCGCAAACATCATTGTACTACACTGCACACTAAATAACCTGCAATTAGGTAACATAGCGAGACAAGAAAGCCACCGACATCGACAGCGACCGACCCTACAGCACAGTCCAGCTGAAAAACATTCAACCTCGTCGACGACGTCTCATTTCGCGAGAAAGTTCACTTTACGCAAAAAGATACCGCACATCGAAAGTAATTACAGCACACAATAGACGCTTTTACGGTATCGCAACTCGGTCAACGACCAATTGCAATTAAAAATGGATATTTTATCAGCATATTTCAGCGTTCACTGTTCACAGTGTTCGCTCGTCGGTGTACAGCCCACATCCCTGTAGACACCCAAGCCAAGATGACGACAGTTCAACCAGCAATGATGAAGGGATGAAGGGAAGAAGCGTGATTTTTCGTCATGAGCGAAATTACATTTCAACCCCGCGTCCTCGCACCAATTTTCATTCACCGTCGACCCAATCAATTAACAACCCCTCGCTAAAAAACAAAAGAGGCCATTTTCATTTACGTAAGGTGCATCCTGTGCACTGTCCTCGCTTAATTAACCTCGTGGTCGTCGTCGTTTTGCGTGACATTATAGTAGGCAATGAAATAGGTACGTGCAAATAGTAACTCGATTTGTTTTTGGGGTCTTTATTATTAGTTCATTTTGAATAGGATTCATTACGAGAGGTAAGGAAGCCAATTTTTGTCCGAATAAGCAAGATATCAGCGACAGAAATATTTTGAACGATTATTTTCACATGAAGATGTGCACAGAGTTGTTCATTTCCAAACAACAATGTTTCTTTAGTCCGAATAGTTTGTGCCTTTCTCCCGAAAATAGCAAAATTTTTGAAACAATTTTTTAAATTTTATGGAAGGTTTCAATTTTAAAAAAATATTCGGTTTCATGAAAAAATGTTATTGTTCAAAATGAAATTTCTGAATTTTAAATTTTTTCAATTTTAATCAAAAACAAAACTTTTAAAAATGAAAAAAGTTTTAAAAATTTTTCAAGGATTATTTTTAAAATTTTGTTTTGATTTTAAAAATAGTTTCGCTTGAAAAAAATGCGATTTTTTGTCAAAAACAAAAATTGGCCCGCTCCCACCCCCTCCCCCCTTAAAAAATTAAGAACAGCATCACTTTCATTTCGAGAGAACTCAGAATACGTTTCTCAAAAAATTGGAGAAATTTTTTCACACTAAAAAAGTTGAGATTTTTTTTCTATGAAAACAAGGGATTTTTATTTTTTTGTGATTTTTTGTCAAAGACTAAAGTTTTCTATTTTTATTTTTTCAAACAACATTTTTAAAAAAATTGTGTATTTTTATGAAAACAAAATTTTGTAAATTTTTTCAGTTACCAAAATTTTTTGAATTTTTGCTGAAAACAAAAATTTGTGAAAATTTGCCCAAAAGAAAAGTTTGAAATTTCAGTAAATTTCAGCAAAATTCAAAAAAATTGTGAGTATCTGCCAGATACGAAAGTTTGTAATTTTTTTTAAACGAAATTTTTTTCAAAAACAAAAATTTATGAATTTTTTAACAATTTAAACAAATTTTTTTGAAAACAATAATTTGTGAATTTTTGTCAAACCAAAACTTTGTAAATTTTTTCAAAACCCAATTTTATTAATTTTTTGTCAAAAAAAAAACTTTGTAAATTTTTTCAAAACACAAAAATTTTTGATTTTTTGCAGAAAACATGAATTTGGAATTTTTGTCAAAAGCATAATTATTTTTGAATCTTTGCCAAAACCAAAAATTTTAAATTTTTGCCAAAACCAAAAATTTTAAATTTTTGCCAAAAACAAATTTTTTAAATTTTTTGTCAAGCACAAAATTTTTGGAATTTTTGCCAAATACAATTTTTTTGAATTATTGCCAAAAACAAAAAATTTTGATCTTTTGACAAAAACATAAAATTTTGAATTTTTGCCAAAAACAAAAATTCTTCAATTTTTGTCAAGCACAATTTTTTTGAAGTTTTGCCAAAAACGAAAAATTTTCAATTTTTGTCCAGTACGAACATTTTTGAATTTTTTTCAAGTACAAAAGTTTTTGAATTTTTGTCAAGTACAGAAATTTTTTAATTTTTGCAAAAAAACAAAAATTTTGAATTTTTGTTAAAAATAAAAATTTGTAAAAATTTGCCCAAAAGGAAAATTGTAGGTATGTTCAAATTGAATTTTTTGTCGAAAACAAATTTTTGCAAAATTTTAAAATTTAATGAATAAGTTTATAAAATTTCTTCTCTATAATTTGTAAATTTTTATCAAAACTGTAAATTTATGCCAAATAACACAATTTTTACAATTTTTGCCAATTTTTTAAAATTTCTATATATGTATACCCATTCTGTTCCAAGTAACATCAAGGAACATTTTGTATTCAATGCCGATTCGGTTTTCAAAAAACTTTTGATTTTTTTAAACTATAAGGTAATTTCTTATAAAATTTATTTATTTTTTAAAAACAAAATTTTAAAGGTTCTGTCTTACAATTTATGGTCAAAGAAAATTGATTTTTCAATTTTGTTCGAAATTTTATTATTACCTACTCAAGTAAGTATTTATTTATTTTTGGTGTTCTCAAAATGAAAATTTTTAAATTGTTGCATGCAGTTCCAAAAATAAATACCTAAATGAGTTCATCCTAGAGAAATAAGGAACCATCTACGGTTCTTTAACCAATTTTATGATCATATATTATTTACAGCGAAAATCTGAAAAAATCCTATAAAAGCCCCCTCCCTCCTCCCAAACGTTTGAAATAAAGATAAATCGTTACAAAATGGTAACGACGTTATTAAATCCAAACGAAAAAAGTTTTTCCCTCACAAAAAGCACCATCTGTATCTAAAAAGTACCATTCCGCTCACCGTGTGAATTTTTTTATTCGCATCGGAGAACTTTTCGGTTGAGTAAAGAAACAGGATATCGTAATTGAGACGATAGAAGAACGTAACGCGATGGAAAACGCAGCAAGCTTTAACGATCACCACGCTTAACTAAATTAACGTTTTTATCCGCAGGTTGATTGTAAATAAAAAAGGGGGAAAAACAGATATAAAATGGAAAAGGACGAAAAGGAAAAAAACACCAGAGAGGAAACTAAAAACAGCTAAGGAAAGAAAAATTCACGAGGAGAAAATTTACAGCTTGATTGAATTCCGCTAACCTTTGAGATAAAAACTGTGTAGTTACGTTGCGAATGTCCGCAATGTTTGTCGTACGAGTCGCTTTTTATATTTTTATGAGAAATGTTTATTTTTTCTATTTCTTCTTTTCTTATTTCTTTTTCCCCCTTTGCACGGTTTATCATGTTTTTATTACTATTTCGCTATAAAGGAGTGTTTTTTCTTCTTTTGACGAATGTAAGTATAAGAGAAAAGAAGAATACAGACAGGCCTACAAGAAACGTTGGAATTATTTTCATTTCGCGAATGAACAAACACAAGAAGGCGACGCACGACGTCGACGTTTGTTATTTTAAAATTTGCTTGGAAATCGTCGTCGTACGAGCTGCGGCGAAAAGTTGCCAAAACGTCGGCTGGTCGCCTCATTTATGCCTAAAAATCCTGAAGAAAGCTCGAAAAATCTAGAGCCTACGGTTACTTCTTCAGAAAACCAGCCCATCGTGGTTGGGTCCGATGCGAGCGCCACGAGCGACGACAAGCACCGGAAATCCGCCGCCCCATCCGCTAAACAAGAAGATCCAGTGGTAGCCGACAATACAGTTATAGATCAAAAAGCGATGGAGCAATTCATACAGGTCCGATTGGCCAGCGCCAAGTCAGATAAAAACGACCCCAACACCAACATATCGTGGATACCGAACTTCGTTAAGAATCTAGCCAAGAGTAGCTCGACCAACGACGACGATGGCAGCGAAGACAGTACGAATACCGAATCGGACGAAGACTCTAGCAGGCCTGATTCGGAGGCCAGCGTCGAGAGCTCGAACCTGGAGACGAATGACGAAGGTCAACTAGCTCCGCTGCAGCCTCCGATTACACGTTCGGCCATGCAGTTCCATCCGATATTTCCTCAATCGATGGATATTCCACCGCCTTTGAATCAGTGGCATTTGTATAATCAGCAAAAATCGTTCAACGCTCCGCCGGCGCCTCCGCCAGTCAGATGCCCGGAACCGACCGATTTGCCGAGTATCCAAGCCGTGAAGAAGTCTAAACGGAGGAAATCCTCCGGCAAGGGTAAGACACCGAGGAAGAAGGCGGCCAAGGAGAAGGCCAAAGAAGATGAAGATCGCCCCATCAAGGCTCCCGAACTGAGAGAATTACCAACGACGGCCGCTCCTCGGACTAATTACAATCAGGCGCCGAAAAGCGGAGGCCCATCTTGCCAGCCCAACTACTGCCCTCCTTGCGCGCAAGCTCCGAACTTGCCACCGTGTCCGCCAACGATGACCATTCCATCGTGTTCGCAGCCGCTCAGCGCCTGTATCCCGCCAGCCAGCGCAATGCCAGCCGGAATGCAAGGAGCTGGAATGGGCGGAGGCAACGGATGCGCCGCAGCCGTCTCGGATCCGTGCAATCCCTGCATCAGCGGCGGCTACCGGATGAATAACTTCCAAGGTGGCAGTTGCCCCGATATGTATCCTCAACAATCGGACGTCTGCAGACCGTCGAACGGATATCCGCAGCAACAGCAGCAACAGCAATGCTGTCCGCAACAGCAGCAACAGCAATGCTGTCCGCAACAGCAGCAACAGCAGAGCTGCGCACCGGTCGAGCTATGCGAGAAAAGCGTCTGCTACTGCGAGAAGTGCGAGAATCCCGATCCGAATGTTCCACCTCAGTACAACATGCAACAGTGGACTTGCAAGTTCTTGCGACCGATCGAGAACCCCGGTTATTATCCGCAGCAAAACGGACGCGGACAGAACTTCGACGGCGGTTTCCAGATGCCTCAAGGCCAGCCGGGCGGCACCGGAGCACCAGGCGGCATACCAGGCATGCCAGGATGTAACGGCAACGGCGGCATGGGCCCTGGCGGAATGGGAATGGGCCCTGGCAATATGGGCAGCTGCGGTCAAGGCGGCATGGGCCCGAATAGCATGGCTCCAGGAGGCATGGGCCCAGGTAGCATGGCACCGAGCAACATGCCTCCAGGCAGCATGGGCCCCGCTAATGCGATGGGGTTTAACCCGATGTGCAATCCGGTCTGCAATCCGAACTACGGCTCTCAGCCTCAATACCAGCAGCCAACCGGAGGTCGCGGATGTCCACCCCCTGGAGGATACGGAGCCGGTTGTCCGCCGCCCGGAAATCCACCCCCGCCGCCTCGTTGCCCGGTCCCGTGCGCTCCTCGATGTCCGCCCAGGACCTGCTACCAGAAAACCTTCACCGATTGGGGCGAGAACGATCCGAGAGACGCGCTCATGAGTCGAATCACCATGTACCCGCCGCAACGACCCTACGAAGCGAGAACTCCGACGCCGATGACTTTGCGCAATTTAGCCATGAATCCGCAGCAATTCCATCCGAATTTCAATCCGAACGCGCACGCCAACATGGTCGCCTACCATCCGGAATTGTTCCAAGTCACCGGAGCCATTAGCGCGCCGCCTCAAAGATTCGACGAAAGCATCGTGCCTCAGTCTCCGAGATACTCGAACGCCATTCGAACTCCGCAACTGAACGCGCAGGCGTACAAGAGACCTAGGAGTATGTACGTGAAGGAATCGACGGCTGCTCAGATGGACATGGAACCAGATATACTCAGCACCAGAGCCAGTCAACTCAGGTATCATTATTCGCAACAAAGACGCTCCGATACGCCTCGAGTGGCGCCTTCCAAGAAGGCTGAAATCTATAACGGAGATATCGACTGGAAAAGCGAACCGAAATTGCATTCTTCCGAAACGGTCGCCTCCAAATTGAGAAGACAGCATAATCGTAATAAATTGAAAGAAATCAACGACGGGTAATTTTAATTACCAGTACATACCTATTTTTTTGTTTCACTCGATCGTCAATAAACCTCGTGTCGTACGTTTCGTCAATTTTTTCATTTAGAAGGTTAATTGAGAGTAAAAGAGTGGCAAGGTCGTTGTATCAGAATTCATCTAAATTTTAATTAGATGTTGTTGTTTTTACAGATTTTTTTTTACCAGTTTACGATTTGAAAAAAACGAGTTGTTTCTTCTTTGAAATTGAACTTTTTGTTGACAGTTGATAGTTTTCTCGAATTCTAAATCGATCAAGTTTACGGTCTCCATTCTTCAAGTGATTGATTTTTCTGTTTTTTTAATTCAATTTTTTGAATTCGGCAAACTTTTCAATTATTTAAATAAATTGAATTTCATTAATTCAATTAAATGTTTCCATTTTGATAAATCGATTATTTTTGTCGGTTCTAAAAATGTTATCAATTATTCAGTAAATTTCATCAATTTTAATAAATTCTATACTTTGAAATATCGATAAATTTTCAGATTTTGGTAAATTGGTTGTTTTTTCCCAAATTTTTAACTTATTGAATTCAATAAATTTTTCAGTTTCGACAAATCGATTACCTAATTTGAATTTCATTATTCAAAGAAAATTTTCGATTTTGATAAAACGAATATTTTTCAAATTTTGATGTACTCAAGTATTTTATTATTTCGAAAAATGGATCGAATTTGCAATTTTCGAATAGTTAGGTATCAATTCAAAAAAAAAATCCAATTTTGAAATATCGATAAATTTTTCGATTTTGCAATAACTTAAACTAATCAAGTCAAAAAATTTCAATTCTGAAAAATCAATCAATTTATCAATTATTCTCGAATTTTACCCAATTTAAAACCAGAGACGAAACTTGGGTAAAAATCTGGGAGATAAAATAGAAATTGGCCGGATTTGCCGACTAAAATAATTTCATTTTTTGTTGGACCTTTTTTTTAGCGACCAAATTTTGAACTCGATGTCGGCAAATGGAAATATCGCAAAAATTTACCGAATTTTGTCAAAATTTCCGACAAAATTTTGTCAAAAAATCAGTAAAATAGCCGAATTTTAACAAAATATGACCAATTTTTCCTAAAAATTGCCGAACTTTCAGGAATTTGCCGATTTTTTTGAAACATTTTCAGCGGTGGGTGGACCACCCCACCCCCTTGTTTCGTCCCTGTTTAAAACTTCTTCAATTTTGAAAAATCAACAAAATTTTCGATTTTGATAAAATATCGATCAACTTTGAAAATTCTGAAATTTTACTGATATTATTATTTATTATTTTATTAATTTTATTTTTGAAAAATCAACGTATTTTTTTATCAGATCTCTAGTTTTATTAATTCAAAAATGATTCAATTTTGATAAATCAATTTCAAGTATTTTTTTTTAACTTTGATAAATCGTTAAATTTTTTTATTTCTAAAACTCATTGGAATTTCATTATTTGAAAAAAAATTTCACTTCTGAAGAATCGGCCAACTTTTGAATTTCGAGTAAGCAATAATAAATTTTTCAATTTTGGTAAATAATATTCTCGTGCTATATTGATTTTTACCCTGCATATTTTCATTTATTCAAAAAATTTCGGTTTTTAAAAAACGACCATTTTTTGATTTTGAAAAATCTGATAATTTTCAGTTTTGAATACTAAATCGACTTTTTTTCCCTCCAAATTTTCAATTTAGAAAATTCAATAGAATTTCCCATTTTGAAATAGCGATTCTCAAATATTATTCATTCCAAAAAAATTCTTCAATTTTGAAAAATTTATAAATTTTTTTATTTTAAATTTTCAACAAACCAAATTAATATTTCTAATTCATTTACTTCAAAAAAATTTCCAATTTTGAAAAATCGACTAATTTTTTGATTTTGAAGATGGATAAGTTTTTCGATTTCGATAGGCAAATAAATTTATTAATTCAAAAAATTTCGGTTCCAAAGAAAACAACTATTTTTCAATTTTGATTATCAATAAATTTTTGATTTTAAAAAAATTTCAAAAAAGAAAATTAATTTTGAAAAATCGATACATTTTCAGATTTTGATACCCAAATTGATCAATTTCTATCCAGTTTTCGAATTTTATTTTCGATAAATCGATTAATTTTGTCGAATTTTATTAATCCAATAAATTAAATCGGGTGTCGATAAATCGATAGGTAAATTTTTTCAATTTGAAAAATGGATTAATTTTTCGATTTCGATAAATCGATCTGTTTTTATATAGTTCTTGAATTTTATTAAATTCAAAAAAATATTCGATTTTCGAAACAACGATCAATTTTGTCAGTTATTTTTGAAAAAAATGGATAAATTTCCTGATTTTGATAAATCGATCAATTTCATTAGTTTTCAAATTTTATTGATGTTAAAAAGTTTTTAATTCAGAAAATCGATTAATTTTTCATCAATTCACTAATTTTGTTCCCTCAAAACAATTTTAAATTTTGATAGATCGATTAACTTTCAAACAATTCTCCAAATTTATCAATTCAAAAAAAAAATTCGAAGTTTTTATTTTTGTCACTTCTTCGATTTTTTAAATTCAATAAAATTTTTTGATTTCAAGTTTTCAACAAAAGTAAATCAATAGCTTTGTTCGTTGTAGCGTGATTTTGATTTTGGTGATTTTGTTGATTTTAATCTGATTGGCTGTTTATACCTACCGATATTATTCGGTAGGTATAAGCAGCCAATCAGATTAAAATCAACAAAAATCAAAATCAAGATCAAAATCAAAATCACGCTACAACGAACAAAGCTATTTTTAATCAGTTATTTTTTTTCTCCGACTTTATTCATTCAAAAAAATCTCAATCATTTTTTTATTATTTTTATTTTGATAATTCGATTACCTAATTTTGTCAGTTCTTCAATTTCAAATTTCAATTAATCTATTTTTTTTTTTCATAAATAGATTGATTTTCAATCAGTTCTCCAATTTTATTAATTCAATTTCCATAATCTATTTTTTTGCCATTTCCTCGATTTTAAAAATATTTTTTGAGTTTGATAAATCGACGAATTCTTGATCAAATTTACTCATTTTTTCAATTTTATTAAAATAAATAAATTTTTTTGATTTCGATAAATCGATCAATTTTGTAAATTCTGCAAATTTTATCAATTTGACGGACTTTCCATCCATTTCTACATTCGATCAATCATCAATCCATCAATCATGCCTTCAATAATTCAATTTAAACAGTTATTTTTACTCCATTTTACAGTTTGAGCTGTTCCAAAATAGACCAAAACCAACATTATACCTACTACCTAATTACGCACGTTCGTCTAATTCACCGACATATTTTTATTTACCCATTTCTAAATTCAGCTGTTACCTACATATTTCCCAATTAGTGTAAAAAAAAAACACAACAAAACAGATTGACGATACGGGCGTATCGTCCATGTCACATAAGTCACACCCCATAGTACTTGAAACCACATTTTCTTACTCGCAGGCAAGTGATAATGCTTGGGAACGATACGAGGCTCGACATTCTGCGTTAAAACGCTTAATACGTTGCTAAAACTACTAAACATTTGTCGAGGAACAAACTCAACGTTGATTCGAATTTACAAAAAGCCTCTCGTGGCAACATCTTAGGTATGTATAGGTATACAACTATACAATACATCCACACGTATACTAGGTGAGCTCACCTCACTTCGTAATTTTCCCAGCCAGCAAGTCCTGCTACACGGTTACACAGACACACGATGCCTGGTAAAAATCCATAATTTTTTAAGCGTAACAGACGACCCTGTGAATAGTTTTTACCTCGTTTCTAGAGATATGTAGTTCCACCGTTTTCTACGCAGTTTAAATTAGTTCTTTCAACGTTATACATATAGTATACCTATACGACAACGTTGCGAGTATTTTTCTTCGGTTTTATGCTTCAACCAGAGGTAAACTTTATATTCGTCTGAAAGACGTGTTCTATTTAGACCAGTATGGACATTGGACACCTCGTCAGACTTTCCTCCGATGGTATTCTACAACCCTTGCGGAAAAGTACAAGTTGTAAATAGTCATCAACAAGTAACCCATAGTTGTTAACAAGTTGTATTTTACAAAACAACTTATTTTTCAAGAATAGTTGTAAATGGATTAGTATTCATTTACTTGTAGCAACTCTTCAATGTGAAAACAACTTGTTCTTCAGAAGTTGTTGTTAGTAGATAAGTATTCTACAACTTTGAATACTTTGTAGTTGGAAAATTTTCAATGGACACGTATTCAACTGAATACTTGGACTTATTGACAAAAGTTTCAGACCATTATTATCTCACTATATCGTATTTTCATACAACTTGAAAAAATTCAGTAACTCGTTTTGTAAAATGATTTTTTTTATAACTGTCCATCACTCTTGGATTATGTAAATCATGATTCATGAAACATACAGGTTTCCAAAGTATTCTTTTAAAAAGTTGAAATTTTAAACATTTTTTAGGATTGATTTCCATCTCATTTTTTAAAGAAAATCGTACCCTTCTCACGATGGATAACGCCAAATTTATTTTGATAATTCATAAACAGTTGTTTTTTTGCTGCCCCATCGACCATCGTGGTCTTAGGCTTCCAGCATGACTGTACAAATAATTTGATTAAAAAATATAATGATATGAAATTTCAATTCGAAATAGAAATAGAAAACTTATCAGTAATTTTCCATCGAAAATGTACCAGAAATGCTTCAAAATTATGATGAATTTTGAGTTTTGCCCCTCCCCTTGAAGACCCAGTTGAGAATTTTTCGAAAACGATATCAAAAACGAATTCAGGAAGTAAGAAAACCTTAATTTGTATACCCCACATGTCATTTTTGTTAATTTTGAGTTTTGCCCCTCCTTACTCGAAGCCCCTATTGAGAAATTGTCAAAATCGATATCAAAAACGGATTCAGCACCTAGGAAAACCTAGATTTACACACCCCACATGCCATTATTGGTAATTTTGAGTTTTGCTCCTCCCCCCTGAAGCACCTTTTGGGTCTAGAGTCAAAGTAAAATGAAAAATGGATTCAGCGCTGCGGAAAATCCCCACAAGCCGATTTTCACAATTTTGCATGGAGTTGTGAGATTTTTATCCATTCAGAAATTTTGAGGGTCATTTTGATACTCGCAGATATAGTGTGTTGTGAATAAGCATGTTATAAATACTCATTTTGTACCTCACATTTTGTGAATACTTGCTGTAATAAGTTGTGAATAGTTATACCATTATGTATTGTTGTGAACATGTTATGTATACCATGTATATGTAGTGAATAGTTAAACCTCAGTAAGTTGTTACAAGTTAGTTGACACTATCACAACTTGAAGGTATCAACAGTAATCGAAGATTTGTTTTTGGTAGTTAGCCTGATTACTTGTATTAGGAATACTTGAGACAACTCATACCTAAAATAAGTTGTTACAAGTTGTCATAACACCTTCGAATTTACAACTTATCATAAATTCTACTTGTGACAACTTGTAGTTTTCCGCAAGGGAAGCACTCTTCTTCACCCTCTGGTCAGTCTGATCCTTTACAATCGATTGTAGTTGTAGCTCAAATTTAGGAAAATACCACCCTTTGAAACGATTAAATTGGGAACCATCCGAGTTTCCAAACTTTAATGGGGGCACACCGAGCAAAGGAGCTTCGAGCGTAGCCAAACGTTTTGAAACTTGGCTCTCGAGAAAAACGAGCCAAGTGTATAACCTCTCACCGAGGAATACGAATAGCTTTGTACATCGTATATATTTTATACTTTTTCCTATTCCTCCAGCGAACATTTATTTTGGTCAGTTAATGTGAGCGCAATCGTCTCTCAGCGGTATAATTTTTAGCCCGACGGATACGAATGTCCAACCTTGATATTTTACTCCTTGCTCCACTTTGAAACCCAGCTCGAGCCCAAACCAACATACCGTGAATCTAAACGCAAACGCAAGGCGAATCCCGCTCATAAAGTTATTCGTAGTTGAAAAGTTTTTTCATCCCCCTCCAACCTCACCCCTGCAGCTCGGCTAAAACTTTCACTTAAATACCTACGTTTTTGTTTTAGAAACTACTTACACAGCGTATCTGCGAAGGTAGCACGAAGGGTATATTTTGACAAAACACTTTTTTTTTTAAAATGTACTTAGGCTTGAGAATTCGTGGGCGAAGGTAAGGGACGACAATGGCGACGCGACGTGAGTTTCTCTTTCTACTTAGGTATGTAAATGAGTAAACAATCGGCGTAAAACTTACTTTAAAATCTATATAACCATTTTTATCCATGTCAAAGGTACGGAAGACATGATCACAAAATTCTTCGGCGTTTCCACTGGGGAAAAACATCTTGTACATATCGACAAATTTAGCTGGCGTTAACCTCCCGTTCGGGCAGTCTTGCTGGAAAACAAAAATAATAAATCATAGGATTAAATTTCTCGACAAAACAACGCAGCATCTCGTGAAAAGGGTAAGTACATACATAAATTCAAACCCGTAGTGACAGGAACATCACTAATTACCACAGATGCCTAAAAAAGTATATACAGGGTGTTTCTTAGCTGACTGAGTAAAAAAATGTCATAAACATGTTGCCTGTCTTGAAAATTGATGCGGCCTATTCTAACGTGCAGTTCCACCCATTTTGTGGAGCTTCAAAACAAAAGGTGTGCAGTTTGAAATTACCTTTGAGCCGCTAAAAATTAATGTTTTGACAAAAACATCTTCAAAAAATATCTTTCAAACAAAAAATCTCCAAAAATTTTTTTATTGACAAACAAAAAATCTTCAAAAAATATTTTTTTGACAAGAAATTGAAGAAAAAAATGACCAAAAAAATTTTCTGATGAAAAAATCTTTGAAAAATATTTTTTTGACAAAAAATCTCTGAAAAAATCTTCAAAAGATATTTTTTTGACAAAAAATTGTCAAAGAAGTCAAAGAAAATCGTCAAAAAAACTTTTTGACAAGAAATTGAAAAAAAAATTTGACCAAAAAAAAATTTATGATGAAAAAATCTTTAAAAAATCTTTGAAAAATAATTCTTTTGACAAAAAATTGTCAAAAAATTTTTTTGACAAGAAATTGAAAAAAAAATTTGACCAAAAAAAAATTTCTAATGAAAAAAATTTCGACAAAAATTTTTTGACAAAAAAAATCGTTGAAAAAAATTTTATTGACAAGAAATTGAAGGAAAAAAATGAACAAAAAAATTTTCTGATGAAAAAATCTTCGAAAAATATTTTTTTGACAAAAAATCTCTGAAAAAATCATCAAAAGATATTTTTTTGACAAAAAATTGTCAAAGAAGTCAAAGAAAATCGTTTAAAAAACTTTTTGACAAGAAATTGAAAAAAAATTGACCTAAAAAAAATTTCTGATGAAAAAATCTTCAAAAAATATTTTTTCGACAAAAAATCTTAAAAAAATCTTCAAAAAATTTCCAAAAAATATTTTTTTGACAAACAAAAAATCTTCAAAAATAATTCTTTTGACAAAAAATTGTCAAAAAAATTTTTTGACAAGAAATCGTCAAAAAAACTTTTTGACAAGAAATTGAAAAAAAAATTTGACCAAAAAAAAATTTCTAATGAAAAAATTTTCGAAAAATATTTTTTTGACAAAAAAACCTTTGAAAAATATTTTTAAAATATTTTTTTGACAAAAAATCTTTAAAAAATATTTTTTTGACAAGAAATCTCTGAAAAAATCTTCAAAAGATATTTTTTTGACAAAAAATTGTCAAAGAAGTCAAAGAAAATCGTTTAAAAAACTTTTTGACAAAAAATCTTTGAAAAATCTTCAAAAAAATTCCAAAAAATATTTTTTTGACAAAAAAATCTTCAAAAAAAATTTCTTGTCAAAACAAAACTATCATGAATTTATTTTCCAAAGAAATCTCTTTTTTTCTAAGAAATACCTTTGTCTTGTCTGATGATCAGTATATCTTTTAGAAAAAATTCTCTTGTCAAAAAAATTAATAAAAATCAATTGGCAAACATTTTTTCATGAAAATTAATTCTTACAAAAAAATCATAAGTACACTGAAATACTTCTGTGGTTCTGTGTTAGATAGTTTAGGATCGAGGAATTTGTAACTCGCAAAGAAAAAATTCTAAATAGCCGGGAAAAAAACGAAAAAAGCACGATTTTTTTTGAAATTTAGTAAAAACTATCTACCTAAACTAAACACACGAAAAATTTTCATTTTGAAAAATAATTTTCATTTTTTTGCCTCGAGGATTTTTTTTTGCGATGATTTTAACGTGTTTGTCAGAATTTTCTGAAAATCCATCAAAATTTCACAAGTGATGGTTTCATATCCCCCAACCACACACTCATACTATCTATATGGAATATGGACTCTGGTAATGGAGCTAAACGTGCAGCTCCAAATTTTCTTTAGAATAGACCCTGGGGCAAGGGAAAATAAAATTGGGAAAAAATAATTTCTGATTGGGCCAATGCATGATACTAAAAAAATGAACTTTTTTTGTTCTGGACTTTTTTTTACCTATCTTTGAAAATGAAGACGCAAGAGAGCTTTCAAACTTTGAAAAACAGGTTTTCAGGTTTTTTAATTTTCAAAGCTCTGTAGCTCCTTCATTTTCGGAGATAGACAAATTCATCACATAACTTTTTTTGCTTATCTCGAAGAGTTACACCGGTTTCATGTAACATCTTCACAAATTTTGCAGTTTTCACTTTTCAATGATGTTCTTACACAGATGATTTGAAGATCAAACAATCAATAGGTACGAATGAGACGTAAAAATTGCAAAATTACGTCAAGATGATACATGAAAGGGATGTAAATTTTCGAGATGAGCAAAAAAGTTGAGTGAGGAATTTCCCTATCTTCGAAAATAAAGGAGCTACAGGGCTTTGAAAATTGAAAAACCTGAGAAACCTGGTTTTTTCAAAGTTTAAAGCTCTCTTGGGCCTTCATTTTCAAAGATAGGCAAAAAAATGTCTGGAACAAAAAAGCTCTTTTTTTAGTACACTATTCATTGGCCCAATTGAAAATTATTTTTTCTCAATTTAATTTTCCCTCGTCCCTTCAATTTTCAAGACAAGCAACATGTTTATATGAGATTTTTTGTTCCTTATGGGTTGCCTATTCACCCGGTGGAAGGAAATCAGTCAGCTATGAAACACCCTGTATACCTATCGAAATTGGCCCAATTTTGCAACAACCAAGTATAACAAAACTTAGCTGGTGAATTGTTTGTCTTTTGGGCAAAACGAGAATTCTCCAAGTGCGACTATTCCAACGACACAAGGAGTAACAGGTGATACCCAGCGTGCTTGTGCAAAGTTTTCGTTTCGACGACTCGGTAGTTTGTAGTTGTACTAGTCGTACGCCGACCACCACATTACCACATTACATAAGATGGCAGAGGCGACACAATGCGGGTCTACAGCCTTGTCACCGTCGCACCTAGCACCTACACTAGGTACACGGTACACATCGCCCAAAAAAGGTGTACAATGCAGGCAACTTGCTCGTTCCTATCCAACAGAACAGCAACAACGGTTGCTTTATCGATTAGAAGTAAAACCAGCGAGAAGGGTATACAGTTAACCTCATTTTCGGCTTTTTCTCCTCTTCCTTTTCCTTTTCCCATTTTTCCTCTTTCTCTTTTTTTTTCGTACCCAGCCAGACCCACGTCCTACTCGTACACACCAAATGCGTTTGCTTCGTGTTTTTGCACCACCCCCAACCATCCCTTCACCTCGCCCAATGTTTACGCTTAAATGGCGTGATAGTCGAATTATAGAGTACCCGATTTCTATTCCTCCTAAGCTACACGTATAAGCCGTCGTGTAATACGTCTTACGAGCAGAAATTTTTCTGCCAAGTTGGCTCGTAAAACCTCCGATGCGATATCATAATATGTACCTATAGCTATAGCAAGCTGTATTACCAGGGACGATTTTTAAACATGCAACGTTCACCGTACTGCCAACAGGAAGTGTACGAGCGCAATAGCATCGCATTAAAATCAAACCCAATCGTCAAAATATACGCTTATACACGACAAACAATTACCTTCGTATACGTCGAATTGATATTTACACGCGAAACGTCTCATTTTGGAATAATTCCACGTTTGTGTCGTGGCCAGAGAGAAATTAACGTAGGAATCGATTTTGGCGCGTATGAAAACCATGAAATCGATATGCATGACGTGTTTTTATCACTTTCCACCTCTCACCCCCGCCAAAGAGAGCCTCCACCCCCAAACCAAAATTATCGGGTTTGTTGTGATTTTCATAATTCGTGAAGGTAGTTGCTGAAATTAATTTCTATCAAAAATATAACACTCTCGCATTAGCATTAAATAGTCAAAGGTCGATATCATAAATATGTGGAGGGGATACCAAATGTAAGTGGGGGTATTTTTGAAAAAAATGATAAAAAGTCGTCATGTATATCGAAATCTTGGTCATAAAATACGCTGATTACAATAATGAAATTCATTTTTCGATTCAAATCATTTCATAGGAATTGGCAATTTCTCAAATTGAAGAATGAAAAATAATTAATCAAAATTGATTAAAATTGTCAATTTTACAAATTATTAATTTCTCAAATTTGATGAAAATTGGTGATATTTACAAAATAAATTAATAAGAATCGTCAATCACTCAAAATTTATAAAAATTGTCAATGTCTCGAAAAATTGTTTAAAAGTGATAATTTCCCAAAAATTGATGAAAATTAAAAATTTATAAAAACACAAAATTATAAATTGATGATTTTTCAAAACTGATGAAAATTGTCAATGTTTCCAAATTGATAAAAATTACCTATGAATAATTATTATTATTCAAAATTGATAAAAATTTTCAATACCTACCTATCTCAAAATTGATGAAAATTGACAATATTTCAAAACTTTAATTGATACCTAGGTATTTTTCAAAATTGAGAAAATTGCTGATAATTCAAAAATTATAAAAATCGTTAATTTTTCAAAAGTGATGAAAGCTGAAGTTGATGAAAAATTGTGACAAACTGTGATTTTTCAGAATTGATGAAAATTGTCGATTTTTCAGAAATTGGAAAAAATTACTAATTGACTGAAAATATGAAAATGGCGAATGTTTACAAAATTGATGAAAATTGACGACTTCAAAAATTGATGAAATATGTCAATTCTTCAAAATTGAAGGAATATGCCAATTTTCAAAATTGATGTTCATGAATTGAAAATTATGAAAATTGAATTTTTCAAATTTGATGAAAATTGATAATTTTCCCAGCAATGATAAAAAATTTCAACTTTTAAAAATTGGTAAAAATCTTCAGTTTCTCAAAATTGATAAAAACTGAAAATGATAAAATAATGAAAAACGTAAAAAATTAATAGTTTTTCTAAACTGATAAAAATCATTAATTATTCAAAAGTGATGAAAAAATTTCAAATTCTCTAAATTTTGATAAAAATGAAAAAATTTCAAAATTTATGAAAATCATTAATACTTCAAAATTTATAAAAACTGCCAATTTCTTAAAATTGATGAAAACTGAAGTTGATGAAAACTTATTGATTTGTCAAAATAGATTATTAAAAATTTTTAATTTTCCAGAAAATGATAAAATTGATCATTTTTTTTTCAAAATTGATAAAAATGAAAATTGATGATTCTTCAAAACTGATGCAAATTTTCAACTTTTTCAAATTGATAAAAACTCAATAATTATTAATCATTCAAAATCAATAAAAGTTCAAATTCTCAAAATTGATGAAAAATTAAAAAGTTTTCAAAACTGATAAAAATTGGCAATATTTTACAAAATTTATAAAAATTAACAAATTTTAAAATTTGATGAAACTCGTATAGTTCAAACTTTATAGAAATTGTTAATTTCTCAAAATTGACGAAAATTGAAGTTGGTGAAAATTGATGATTTGTCAGAATTGATAAAAAATTGTCAATTTTTCAGAAATTCGCAAAGATGACTAATTCCCTGAGTATATGAAAATTACGAATTTTACAAAATTGATGACTTCAAAAATTTGATGAAATATGTCAATTTTCAAAATTAATGTGCTTAAATTGAAAATGATGAAAATTTTTAATTTTTCAAAATTGATGAAAATTGGTTATAATAGCTAAAATTTACTAAAAATGTCTACTTTTTAGAATTGATAAAATTCTTCTGCTTTTCAAAATTGATAAAAATCGTATATTTCTCAAAATCTATTAAAATCGTCAATTTGTCAAAATTAATAAAAATTGTTAATTTCTCAAAATTGATGAAAACTGAAATTGATGAAAATTGTCAACTTTTCAAAATCAATAAAAACAAGACAATTTTTTAGAATGATTAAAAATTTGAAAATTATCGGTATTCTGGATTCGAACAAAAATTTCAACTTTTTCACTACGAGCCCACTTTGTGAAAATATGAATATCTTTGATTCTTGCAAACTAATGAAAATTATAAATTTTTCAAAATTGATGGAAATCCTTGATTTTTTAAAAATTATTAGAAATTTAAGAATTACACGAATTAATGAATTTTTTTTTAGGTATTACTTACCTTTGGGCGCAACGTGGCCTTATAATTTATTAAAATTTTTACATTAGAATGAAAGGAGAAAGTATAAATCTACACAAAACATCATTTCTAGAAAAAAATTGACACCAGAAACAAGTTCAATGTGTTTTAAAACTTACAAATCGATATGCATGACGATTTCTCATCACTTTTCACCCATTACCCCCTTCCACGATGTCATCCTCACCACCATGATTATCACATGAAATGAAATTAGTGAAATTTTCATAATTCATACGGTCGAGTGCTAAATTAATTTTATCACCATATACCACCTTCGAGGACTCTATAAATAGCCGAAATTCGCTATCAAAAATAAGCGAGGGGAACAGGAGGGGGCATTTTTGAAGAAAGAAAGAAATGAGGTTATCGAAACACGGTAATTACGTGATAATGATACCAATTATTCGATTCGATAACCCGAAAGTAACACTTTGTAAGATAATTTGGCGACGTTATCACCTAATAAAATCATCTAATCGTCTTATCGAAGCGTACTAATAAGACGTAGGTACGCTTTCGTTAAAACGAATTTCGCTGTCAACTTTTGGGGTGAGCTCGGACGGTTGAAAAATTTGAAAGCTAAAAGCATAAAAGGTAAATATTTGAACTCGTTAGGTCGTTACATCGCCATAATTTAATAACGTTCACGAAGATAAATTAATTAAACACCTTGTTAAGCATTTCTCAGCAGCGTTGGCGCCGGCGTCATCGTCAATCTGAGCTCGTTTCCAAGTCATAGTAAGACGATTCGCGAAGGATGACTCCTTGGGGTGAGCTGAGTGGAGCAGTCCAGGGGTACAAGAGCAACCCTCGTTATTTCTCCGACGATTACTTATCAAGAATGTTGGGTTATACATAAAGAAGCAACGTTTCTGAAGTCATTTAGCTGGCAAAACTTTGACGTACGAGTACACGACCCGGGACTGGGACTGGGGCTGGGGGTGAAAATATTAACAATGCTCGCGGTACTCACGTCGAAGAATGCTTCGTCGTCCACCCCCGCACATTCGCCAGTTAATATTCGCGAGTAAATATCGCTTGGCTTGGGCGTGGCGAGGAGGCACGCGGGGTTGAAATTAAATTACAAAACACGGCCCACATGTATCTATCTACTCGTACCTACGACTACATTCGTTTTGAAAGTTATTAAGTACGTATATCTCTAGTTCTCTACTCGTACGCTTGTGACATTTATTACACGTAGGAGTCGATTGAGTTGGCGCGACAAAAAACCACGTGTATTCCGAACCGACGAACTTTTATCCAATTAATTAGCAGAGCGTTTTGAACGAATCTAAAACGTCGTACGCGTCTGAATTGAACAGATGATTATCTCTCGCGAAAGCTCATTACGACGAGGCGAGCTTTCTACACTTTACTCGACTACTCCTCTACAGGGTGTCCGATGAGTGGTGTATCAAACTTTGAAATTTGGATATAACTGAGTACGACTAATAAAAAATTGTCTAAGTTAGAAAATGAAGGAGCTACAAAGGTTTGAAAATCGGTATTTTACCTACAAAATCGATTGGCAACGCTGCGTCTAAAAAAATTTTCGACACCGGCAGTGGATCCATCTTGGGTGTTGTTATTTCCACCCGCCTGGGTGAGCAGTTGCTCGGATTTGTAGTGAACATGAACGAAATTGCTCACACCACCTACTTCCATCAGTTCAGATTCGGAACTTGGAAAATTTCTTTCAATTAACATGTAATTTGTTCGAAATTGAAGGGGAGGGATGGCTCCAATCGAAATTTTTGTAATAACTAAAATTATTTCCAAGACTTCAAGCTACAAGTTTTGTTTGAAAATTTTTTCAATTGGACCTCTACCTTCGCAATTTTTTAATAATATAAGTGTCCACGCCATTATGCAAAATTGGAGTGGAGGGAAGGGTCTAATCGAAAATTTTATAATAACAAAAATTATTTCTTGGACCTCAATCTACAACTTTTGTTTGAAAAAAATTTCAATTGGACCCCTTCGACAAATTTTGAAAAAGTATCTACTTGATATTATATGAAATTTGAGGAAAGGGAGAGATCCAATCGAAATTTTTATAATGACCAAAATTATTTTTAGGATCTTGCTGTACAACTTTTATTTGAAATTTTTTTTAATCGGTACCTTCCTCGCTTATTTATCTGGGATTTTTAATTAATATCTTCGAAGTGTTGTGCAAAATCAGTGGGGAGGGGGGGTCCAATCTAAAAAAACTTCAAACAAAAGTTATGGCTTGAAGACCTGGATATTACAAAAATTTTGATTTAACCCTTCATTCCCCTCCAATTTTGAATAAAATAAACGTCAATCGAAATTTGAAAGAAATATTCTAAGTCCAGAGATTCACTATTCAGTTGATTCATTATCATTACTATGAACTACTCACCCAGGCTGGTGGAAATAACAACACCCATAGATCTTCGAAAAAGCAAATAAAAGTTGTAATTATATTGGATTGCCTATCTTTGAAAATGAAGGAGTTACAGCAACGCAAAATCCTAGTCAAAAATATTGCCTATCTCAATTTTTTACGGTGCAGTAGTGATACATGAAAATTACGAAATTTGTTCAAGAAATACATGAAACAGGTGTATCTTTTACGATTGGATCCCCGCAGTACTGATTTTTTGGCAACCATCAAACATTTGCCAAGTTCAATACTTTTTAGATACGTAAATTCAAAATTGAAGTGCAGGGAAGGGTCCAATTACAATTTTTGTAATTATCAAAATTATTTTTAAGACTTTAAACTACAACTTTTGTTTGAAATATTTTTCAATCGGACCCCTACCTCCACCAGCTTTTAATAATATATAAGTATTTTTGTCATATTATGCTAAATTTGAGGGGAGGGGAGGGCCTAACTGAAAATTTCATAATAACTGAAATTACTTTTAGGACCTCAGTCTGCAAATTTTGTCTGAAAATTTTTTCAATTAGACCCCTCTTTTGACTTTGAAAAGGTATCTACCTGATGTTATGTGAAACCGGAGGGGAGGGAGAGATCCAATCGAAATTTTTGTAATAAGCAAAATTATTCGTAGGACTTCAAGCTACAACTTTTATCTGAAAAAATTTTCAAACTAGTCCCTTCCTCCCACACTGTTTCATTTTCTAATTGGTATATTCGGAGTGTTATCATGTTATGCAAAATTCTTGGAGAGGGCGGGGTCCAGTTGAAAAAAAAATCAAACGAAAGTTGTAGCTTGAAGTACTAGAAATAATTTTGGTTATTATAATAATTTTGGTTGGACCCCTCCTTGACCTCCAATTTTGAATTTACGTATCTACGAAGCATTTTGGACTTGGCAAATTTTCGATGGTGCCAAAAAATCAGTACTGCGGGAATCCAATCGTTGACTTTTTGAGAGGAACAAAAAACATCATGAGAAAATTTTGTCTATCTTTAAAAATTAAGACGCTACGGAGCCTTGAATTTCGAAAATATCAATTTTCAAAACTTTGTAGCGCCTTCATTTTCAAATATAGGCAAATTTTTGACATAACTATTTTTGTTCCTTTTAAAAAGTTACACCAGGTTCGTGCATTGTTTTCACAAAATTTGAAAAATTTTGTACACCATTGCCCCTTCAAAATCGAGATAGGCACCATGTGTACATGAAGATTTTTGTTAGTGGTACTCAGTTATATCTAAATTTCAAGTTTGGCACACCACTCACCGGACACCCTGTATAAAAGGAACCATATCTCGCTAGGGAACCTCATCTCTTGGCTCACGTAGGTGTATACGCTGCGTACATTTCAATCAGCTGTCAAAACCTGATTTGGCTCGATACGAAATCGCTGTCTCTTTCTCAGCTTCTGCCAGTGCCTTGGTCGAGCACCATGCACCAGCACCAGCGTCGCTCGTGCCCGACGTCGATAATTAAATTTTACCGCCATCGTCCCAATAAAGTTTTATCGTCGTCAAATGGAATTAGACGAGTATACCGTACACGTTTACGTAATACACGCGTAGGAAATACGAGAAATCTAGATATTTCAAAATCACCTCCTCATCGCATCGCAGTCCAACTCCAACTCCATACTAAAGCCAAATCGATACTAAATTTCCAGCGCTCGTCTTTCAACAACAGCCAACTTATTCGACGGCGGAATGATATTGGTGCCATTGCCATCCTAAATACGTATCTAGCCCTACTAATGCTGCCGCCTGCGACTTTCTTAATGGCATAATAGCAACATAGCTTTAATGTCGCTGTTAATTACTCGCGTTCGAGCCAATTATTAGATGAGAGAAATTTTTCATTATACTTTCGTTAATACGTTAACGAATCTTAGGGCTCTTAATAAGTGTAAATACTCGTACCTTTTCTCCTTTTAATATTTTCCAGAATGAAACGAAACTTTGCAAATTAAATTAGCCCAATTTTAATGGCAATGGCACCTTATTTCGTCGCCGCCGTTCTGAACCTAATTTTAGACCTACCTTCGAATACAATGTCTGTTTAATGGTAAAATTTACGCTTAATTTAAAAAGTAAACCCATTCTGATTAAATTTATTCCATTTCTAAGCAAGCGAGTAAAAAAGCAACACAGGGCTAGAGAATGATTTTACTCTGATTTTGGTGACAAGAATGGCTAGATTAATTTTAAAATGACAAAGCATGATAAATTTTGGACAATATTTTGGAAAAATACCAAATTTTGTGAAATTAAAATATTCTTTCTTTTCTTCCATTGAAAAAAAAAAAAAAAAAAAAAAAAATGTTGACAAATTTTTCAAAGTGAACTTTTTGGAGATTATACTTTTTGAGGGATTTTTATCAAGAAATTATTTCTTCGAATTTATTGAAACAATTTTTTCCATTTTTTTCATCAGAATGTTTTTTCAAAGAATTTTGTACAAAAAAAAATTGATTATATTTTTTCATAAAAAAATTATATAATTATTTCGAAAAAAATGGCACAATTTCTTCTTCAGGATGTTGAAAAGAATATTTTCCTTTTTCAAGTAAGTACATATTTATTTATTTTTAATTTTTTTTAAACTGAAAATTAAAAAAAAAATTGAAAAAAAAATTCTTTCGAGGAAAACATTTTTTTTTTATCTTTAAAATTCTTATTGATTAAGCCATTTAATTTTTTTTGACAATTTTATTCATTCTTTTTATTAAATTTATTTTCAAACAACTTTTTTCTTTCGCTACGAGGGTTTTCTTCGAAGAAAAGTTTTATGAGAATTTTTCAATAATTTTTTTCCTCAAACTTACGTAGTTAACATTTTTTTATTTTTCAAAGTAAACTAAAAAAAAATTTAGGTTCTCTTCCTTTTTTTGTTGTTCTTGTTTTAATTGTGGAAATTTTTCATAAATTCGTTTCAAGAGAAATTTTCCTAATAATTTTATACTCGTACCTACTTTTTTACAAACGCTTTTTGTTTTTTAATCATTTTTAAAACTTTTTTCAGGAAGATTTTTTTAAAATTTTGCATTGGAAGTTATTCATTTTTTTCTAGATTTTTTTTTTTTTTTTGGAGAATGTTTTAGGATAATTTCTAAATGAACTTTTTCTTTACACTCGAGAATTTATTTTCCAAGAAATGTTTTTGGAAGAATTTTTTATTAATTTTTTCTCACTCAAACTTCTTTCACGACTTTATTTTTCAAAAAACTTGTTAATTTTCAAATAGTATTTTTTTGACAGAACACCGTATTTTCAATATTTGTTATCTCTAGAAAATTTGTCCTTGAAGAACTTGCATGTACATTTTTTTATTCTTATTATTCTTTTGAGCAGAATATTTTGTTTAAATTTATTTCTTCAAGAGATATTTTCTTCAAATACTTTTTTGGCAACTTTTTTCAAGAATACCTAGGCCTACCATTTTCTTATTTTTTTTCTTGAAGAATTTCGTACAAAATCTAGTTTAGATTTTTTCACAATTTTTTCCGAATATTCACACTTTATTGTTTAACTTTTTTTGGACAAAACTACAATTATTGTTCAATTCTTGTTGGATTCTTGAAAAAATTTTAAATTGATTTTTTTCTTTGAATAATAAGTAATTTTTTTCAAAAAAAGTTTTTCATCAATTTTTTTCGTACACAAACTACACCTATCATTTCAATTTTTTTTTTTCAAAAAATCTGAATTTTGTTAAAAAATTTCAATTTTTTATTTTTTTTGTACCTATAATAAGTTGTCTGGCAATTTTTGAATTTAAAAAAAATTTATTTTTCAGTTTTTTCAATTTTTTTTCAAAAAATTTTTTTCTTTATCGGATGTATTTAGTATATTTTTTTCATTTTTTTAAATATTCCAACCAATTTCCAAGAATGTATTTTTCTTAATTTCGAAGAAAATCGCCAATTTATTTGAATTTTGTCCCCAAAAAAATATTTAAAGTGAAATGATTTTTACAGTTTTTTTTTCAAAAAATTATTTTTTCTATATCACCTTTTTCTGAAATATTTTTTTCTTAGTTAGTAGATACTAGATTTTGCATTGGAAAATTTCGGTTTTTTTTTCAAAATAATTTTTTCTACAAAGAATATCTTTAGAATAGTTCCTTCCTGATTTTTTTTTCTCATAAAAACTTTTCAAGAAGAATTTTATTAATTTTCAATTTCTTTTTTTCAAAATGAACTTCCATGTTTTTAGATTTATTTTATTGATTGAAAGAATTTTTTGGTGAATTTTTCAAAAAATTTGTTTTCTCTGTATCTAGGGTGGTTCGAGAATCGTCCATTCATTAATTTATTCATTCTTCTGTGAAGTTTTTTTGATTATTGATTTTATCAGAGCTACTTTCACAAAAGATAGGTACTATTAAAAATGAGTTTAACGAGTTTCTGACATCACATAAGTCTGATTTGAGATACACTCCGTCATCAATACTTCCCCTCACAGAAATCAATCCAATGTGATAATCTATGCTGACAGATGACAGAATGACATCGAAGAAAATTCCACCCCTAAAAAAATTCAGAAAAATACCGGAATTATCCCGCGTTCGAGTTCCTCCCCTTCGTTCGTCGAATGAAAGATAAGAGCTCGAAAAGCGTTCCGCAATCGCTACGCGTAGATAAACGTTCTCCTCTCGGAGCTGTCAACTTTATCAAAACGGGGCGCAACGCAACTTTCTTCGGAGTAAGTAAATAGGGACCGTCTTTCCGTACCTCCTCAGTCCTCATCCCCCATCCCCAGAACAGGCAGAAGTTCCCACTAATACCACCGAATGGGGATTACAATGACCCGAACTAACGAAGCAAATTTATCGAACTAATAAGCAGCTCGTAAAACTTTGCCCATTGTTATAGCGACTCTCGATGACAGTTAGCTGCGAAGCTAGCACGTTATCTTCGTTAGCTTCGCAAAATGAATGCTAATTCGAGCGTGTTAATTTTACCCACGATGACGTCCGAGTTGACTCTGACCCGAGACTCGAGATCGTAGGTTGAAATATCGTCACAATGTTCAGGTAAAAGTCTATCTACGCCTACGCTACGTGCATCTGCGAGCTAGAGTTTTCTTCTACACTTTTACAGTACGTCTGGAAGCTGACATTGATACTAGCGTATGAAATTGTCGTCACAGGACGCCAGCTTGCGAGCCCTTTCAACGTTATATACGTACTTAAAGTGGAAAGGCTGGAAGCATTTTTAACAAAAATAAGGACAAGACAAGAAGAGGGGTTCGAATTGAAACTGCTGCTATACATCTTATTACTTTACTACGAGTATATTAAACATGGCGAGAGTGGAAATACGTCCGAAAATGGTTCAATTTCAGCTCGCATCCTCCCTCTTTCCATATACACCCTTCCTCGTACTGCCTATTTCATTGTACTCGTAACAGCCATAACCGCAGAAATACTCCTCGTTATATGAGATTTTTAAACGTTCATTTCAATGAATTGCAGGATTTGGTGATTCCATTCCACGAGATTATGAAAGAAATTCTCAGCGTATTTTTTTCTCTCGAAATCTCGATAATATCGCGAAGGAAAAAGAAGTAATACGCGGAATCTTGCACATCTGCGCGGTATTAAGGGCTTTAGACTACGTCGCTTTCTTATGGATTACGATTATTACGTACTAAGAGATTGAGAGATTGTAAAAAATTTTCCAGCTGTTTAGCCTTGTTTGATGAAATCTCGATTATCAATATATACGATATGTATTTTTTTTATTTGAACAATTTTCGTAAGATTTTTATTTTTAGATTTTGAAGTTCAGTTTTGGAATTTAATAGGCGTGTTATTATTTCAAATTGAACTTTTTGTCAATTTTTTTTAGATCAATTGCACTTTCTAGCCATTTCCGATTTTAAAAACAAAAAAATTTCCTTCATTTTCCAAATAATTATGTATTTTTAAAAAATTAAAATTTATAGGATTTAACAGGAAAATATATGTAATAGGTATAGAAATTCAAAGATATCCATACTGAGTGTCCAACAAAATCTTAAAATCAAAAAGCAGGACTTCTGAAAAATCTTCAATAGGAGTTCGATTTTTTTAAAATGAAAATACTTACCTATTTTAAATTTCAAAAATTTACAACGTAGATAGATTTAAAAAATTTTCTCACATTTTCAAAATCGTGAAAATTTTTTAAGCAACTTTAAAACTCTATTTCTGAAAAATACTGGGTCAAATTTCTATCAAAGTGTTGAATTTTTTTTTTTAATGAGGAATGTAGGTATAGGTAGGTACCTAAAATGTTTTTATTCCAACAAAAAAAGTCAAAGATTTTTTTTCTTCAAAAAAACTGAAGATTTCGGGTGTTGAATTTCCACCAGCCTGGGTGAGTAGTTCATAGAAATGAATCAACTGAATCTCTGGACTTGGAATATTTCTTTCAAGTTTCGATTGCCATTCATTTTATTCAAAATTAGAAAGGAAGGAGGGGTCCAATCAAAATTTTTGTAACATCCAAAATTATTCCTAGGTCTTCAAACTAAAACTTTTGTTTGAAATTTTTTTTTTAATTGGACCCCTCCCTCCCCACTGATTTTGCACAATACTTCGAAGATATTAATTGGAAATCCCAGATGAATGAGCGAGGAAGAAACCGATCAAAAAAAATTTCAAATAAAAGTTGTAGAGCAAGATCTTAAAAATAATTTTGGTCATTATAAAAATTTCGATTGGACCTCTCCCTTTCCTCAAATTTCACATAATATCAAGTAGATACTTTTTCAAAATTTGTCGAAGGGGTCCAATTGGAAATTTTTTCAAACAAAAGTTGTAGATTGAGGTCCAAGAAATAGTTTTTGTTATTATAAAATTTTCGATTAGACCCTTCCCTCCACTCCAATTTTGAATTTTGCATAATGGCTTGGACACTTATATTATTAAAAAATTGCGAAAGTAGAGGTCCAATTGAAAAAATTTTCAAACAAAACTTGTAGCTTGAAGTCTTGGAAATAATTTTAGTTATTACAAAAATTTCGATTGAAGCCATCCCTCCCCTTCAATTTCGAATAAATTACATGTTAATTGAAAGAAATTTACCAAGTCCAGATTTTGAACTGATGGAAGTAGGAAGTGTGAGCAATTTCGTTCATGTTCACTACAAATCCGAGCAACTACTCACTCAGGCGGATAAAAATAACAACACCCAAAGATTTTTCCTGAAAAATTGAAAGATTTTTTCTTCAAAAAATTAAGAGAAAAAATTGAATTTTCCCTCCATATAAAGAAGATTTTTTCTAAAAAAGTAAAAAAAAAAAGGGTAACTCCAAAAAAATTGAGACTTTTTTGAGACTTTTTCAAAAAAAAAAAAAAAAAAAAAAAAAAAAAGAGTGAGTGAGAGAGACAGATAGACACAACACCAGCATTTTTTTTCGTCTAAACAATTGGGAATTCTTCTGAGAATAAATTGAGTGTTTTTTCCAGCACAATAAAGAATAATGTATTTTTTCTCCAGAAAAATTGAGAAAGTTTTTCACTCTCAAAGAAATGCGTTTTCTTCAAATAAATTCAATTTTTCTTTTTTCAAAAAAACTGAGACAATAAAATTGAATTTTTGATCTCCAAGGGGATATATTCTCAGAAAAGTAAAAAAAAATGTTTTCTCTAAAAAAATTAACTCGAAAAATAAATGATATTTTTTTCCAAAACTAAGAGGGGTTTTCCTCAGAAAAATTGAGAAATTTACGTTTTTCTCTGAATAAAATTGTTTCTTTTTTTCAAAAAATTGAGACCAAAATAAGAATTTTTTCTCCAAAAGACTAGTATTCATTTTTAGAAAAGTAAACAATGTTTTTGAGTTGGCATAAAAAATTAAGAAAACATTTCTCAAATTTTTAGAAAAGAAAAATCTCAAAATTTTTTGCCCAAGTTTTTTTGAAAAAAATTTCTCAAATTTCTTAGGAGTTTGTAAAAAATTTTCAGAGTAAAAAAATAGGTGATTATTTTAATTAAAAATACTCAATTTTTTCTGAGAAAAACCTCAACATTTGAGAGAAAATTTTAATTCTTCGTACTAATTTTTTTTTGAAAAAAAAATATGTAGGTATCTAAAATTTAATGTTTGAGAAAATCATATTTTTTTGAGAGTGAAAAAATTCATAAAAATGCCTATTTTTGGAGTAAATAATTTCTCACTTTTCCAAAAAAAAAAATGCATTTTTTTTTTTTTTTTTTTTTTTTTTGAAAAACATAATCTCTTATTTTTAGAAAAAATTTAAAATTACCGTAAGATGGGGTTACTTTGGCCTTAGGGGGTAACTTTAGCCCACTTACAAAAAAAAGATATTTGCGTGTCCAGCCACAACTATATGAAGTGGAGGGAGTTTGTAATGAGTGTCAACGATAGAGGGGCCTTCATACTTCACTTCTATGTGACTATCACTTTTTTTGTGTTGCAAGTTTGGTAAACCTGATTTTTTGTTAATTAGTACGCTGTTCATGTGGTTTTTTTTTACCTCCAAAACTTTTGTTTAGACGAAGTATAACGAATGGTCCAAAAAAAAAATTTCTTATGGAAACAGATCGAAAATTTTATGTAGATTCAGAATCTCGTATAGAAAAATCGATTTTGTGAAGCGGTTGTGAGATAAATTGAAATTTCTGATCAAAGGACCGTTTTCGTCGTTTTTGGGGTTACTTTGGCCCACGCATAAACATCATCAGAAAGCGAGAGAAAAAATTTTTTCCTATGGAAATCGATCGAAAATTTAACGTAGAGTCAGAATCCGTCATGAAAATACCGGTTTGATGAAGAGTTTGTGAGATAAATTGAACCCGTCAGAGGACAGTTTTTCGCCATATTTGGAGTTATTTTGGTCCAAGCATAAACATGATCAGGAAATCTCTAAAATACCGACGTTTGATCACATGGTTTCAACTGAATAAATCTTTTTTTGAAGGTTCATTCCTTTGGTGAAGTATTTTTATGCCTAGAAATAGATTTATTGTGAAAAAAAAGAAGTGGGCCAAAGTAACCCCAAGGCCGGGTAACTTTTGCCCATGACTTTGACTAACCACGGAAGAGAGAGGGGGTTTGACGAAAAATTTGAAAAAACTTACAGAGCTTCCTACAAGTGTCCGATATCGTTTAGAGTGAAAATCGGGCCCGCTACTTCGATTTTGAAAGAAGCAGGATGAATTTTCAAAAAAAAGTCTCAAAAAGTGGGCCAAAGTAACCCCATGTTACGGTAGGTATATTTTTTCAAAAAAAAAAAAAAAATCCCCGATAGTGAGAAACTTTTTACTCCAAAAAATAGGAAATTTTTCATCAATTTTTTCACTCACAAAAAAAATATAATTTTCTCAAAAAATAAATTTTTGATAGGTATTTTTTTTCAAAAAAATTGGGAGGAAAAAAAAATTTTTTCTCTAAAAAAATGCAAGAAAAAACTCCAAAAAAAAATAGATGTTTTTTCCAAACTCCTCAGAAATTTGAGATTTTTTTCAAAAAAACTATAAGGCAAAATTTTTTAGGATTTTTCTTCTCTAAAAATTTGAGAAATGTTTTCTTACTTTTTTTATGCCAACTCCAAAACATTGTTAAATTTTTTTCACAAAAAAAAATCTAAATTTTTAATTTGAAATGCCAAAATAATTTAGATCGAAAAATCATCAAAATTCAAGCACCAAAGCAAAAAATACAGCATACTGTATAATCCTGCTAAAAAAATCCTTCTTAGTTTTCCTTCCTCGACTGAAATTTGCAAGAAGTCATCTCACACAATAAAAACTATTCAAACAAACTCGAGCCACGACCATTTCAAGACAAGACATCGGCATGGCATTTGTAAATTGAACAAGAACACAGCCCTTTTAAAACCAAACTATCTTGGCAGTTTCGCCGACGTCTCGGTTCGTATAAATGCTCGCCACAATCGCTGCTTTCAAAATTTAGCCAACGTCTGAAGGAGCGAACGAGGAAGGGCGGGGTCTGACTTCATAATTAAAACAGTATAGAACGGGAAAAACTAGCGACTGAATTAGGCTTCTGTTTCGATAGGCTCGTTTATCAAACTCTAATAAAAATATCGCCCGGAGATAATTTATTATACGAACGAATACTCCAGCAGAGAGTGCGTCCTTTTCGCCGATCCTATTGTAAAACCCTCATCTCGCAGCAAAAAACGCTCATCTTTGTTGGCAGAATTGTATAAGAGAGAAGTCATTAATTATATTGTAGGACGGACATGGGCAGGGCGCCGACGCCGAGGTCGTAGCCGAACCCGAAGCTCGAGTCGAGGATGGCAAAAAGTGGCCGGATACGGGCACGGGTACGTGTAATGTCGTAATTAAAATTCATTCGCTTACTTTGAATCCTTTGTACCATTCTTTAATTGTGCTTTCGTCGTAACGAGTGTGAGACTTCAAGAAATCCATATCTTCCTTCGATAGCTTATCTTTACTTCCGAAACACCCCATTCCTATGCGAGAAAAAAAAACACACAAAATAACCAGAGATTAACAATTATTATAGGTACGTGTCAAAGATGGTAATTGGTAAATTGGCCACATACGAGACGCAGAGCAAAGCGGTGCGGTGCGGTGCAGTGTACCAAATATTTCATCGAGCTCTACATCGAACAATATGTAGGTTATCAGTTTCAGTTTCAATTTCAATATCAAGCTTAATTACACGGTTAACCATCGGCGGTTAAATAATCGGTTAACCACTTGAGTCAATTACACAGCCGGTCTCGAACACACCTACTATAATGTTGATAACTTTAAACAACTCCGCCAGTACGTCATTTCGCATTACGCTGACGACAGCTCTCAAAATTTTGGACGCTTACGTAGCCTGGCAGTATTTGTCTTTATCGTATTTTTATTTCTATCTCACTCGCTCATCTCGAGTACTCGTTTATTATACGAATCGTGTTGCGTACACAGGAGCCCAGTTCTTGCCCTTTTTCTTTCTTTTTTTTTTAAATTTTCCTCCAACGTATCTCCTTTTTTCCTATCATCGCTGCATCTTGGCGTACATTATACGGGCTATCACATCGAATTATTAATGTTTTCCTGTTTATCGTTACAAAGAAAAATGATTCTTTTATCATATACTGCGCTGCTACGGCTGCTGTGTAGTAGCCAGGATACTCTCGTGTATAAAAAAAATGTCCTTGTTGAACGAGATTGAATATTTTATCTCAACTTTTACTCGAGCTAGAGCGTCTATGGGGATAGCGTCGAGTATGGGACAAAAAAAAATCCAGAGATGTCAAAATGAAGCCAGAGGAGATAGGATGGTACTTTTTTGGTGGAATAGATGAGGGGGGGGGGGGGGGGGAGGAGAGGGTTCGCAAACCGTCCGAGATAGCGAATTTAATAAGTAATACGAAATAGGTTGTCTAAAAACACACTTTTTCAATAAGTCCTTCTTCATTCGAAGAACACAATTTTTTCAAATTTTGTTGGAAGCAATATATGTGACCCGGCACGTTAAAAGGGACCTAGTAGGTATTTTACAAATTTTTCAGGAGAGCAAAAACAAACTTTGGAAATGAATATTTTAACGATATTCGAAAATTTTGCTATTCAATAAAATTTTAAAAATTCTAACAAAATTCAAAAAATCCCATTTTTGAACAGAATTTGAAAAAATATTGTTTTTTAACAAAAAATCTGAAAAATTATACTTACTTTTCAACAAAATTTAAAAAATTCTGTTTTCCAAGAAAATTAAAAAAATTATTCAATAAAAATGTGAAAAATTCAATCTTTAATGATTTAAAAAAAATCTAATTTTAACAAAATTTGGACGATTCAATTTTTTTTTATAAAATTTGAAAAATCCAATTTTTTTATACAATTTGAAAAATAATTCAACTTTTTATTAAATTTGAAAAATTCAATTTTTTTTTATAAACAACAAAATTTGAAAAATTCTGTTTTCCAAGAAAATTTAAAAAATCACATTTTCAGTAAAATGTGAAAAATTCAGTCTTCAAATCTAATTTTAACAAAATTTGGAAGATTCAATTTTTTTATAAAAAAAATTTTGAAAAATCCATTTTTTTATACAATTTAAAAAATTCAACTTTTTATTACCTTGAAAAATTCAATGTTTTTTTTTATAAAAATTAGAAAAAATTAATTTTTTTTAAACAACAAAATTTGAAAAATTCTGTTTTCCAGGAAAATTTTAAAAATTACCTTATCAGTAAAATGTGAAAAATTCAATCTTCAATCAAATTTAAAAAAATATAATTTTAACAAAATTTGGAAGATTTATTTTTTTATACAATTTAACAAATTCAACATTTGTGACCCGGCACGTTAAAAGGGACCTAATAGTAGGTATTTTACAAATTTTTCAGGAGAGCAAAAACAAACTTTGGAAGTGAATATCTTTGGAACGAATAGACCGATTTTTCTAAAACTTAGGGAATTGTTACTGGGTATAAGTGAAATATTTTCCAATATTAAAAAAATAATTATGGGCGAACATTTTTGTATAATGGCGCAAGAGAAATTTGACCAAACTCAGTGTTGCCTAAAAATGAAAAAAAATGTGATAAGTAAATTTTTGAAGTTTACTCATAACAAGTGTAACATTGATTTTAGGCTGAATTATGAAGATTTCGTGTCATAGGTGATCATAAGATGAAAAATACATCGAAAACCACAGTAATTACAGATTTACTAGGTCCCTTTTGTCATGCCGATTGAAAATATTGACTTTTTCGAAGTTTTTAGTGATTCAGGTGATAGACCTTGGTAAGTGGACCTCAGAACACCAAACAAGTGAAAATCGATTTTTTACCTACTAGGTCCCTTTTAACGTGCCGGGTCACATATGTACTTACTACAATATGAAGAAAGTTTTGTTCAAACGCATAATTTTTTGAAATTTTGTTAGAAAAAATACCTAAATTTCTTCCAAAACCAACACCATTTATTTTTAATTTGATAGAAAAACAATGTCCTCAAATTTTTTTTTGAATAAGTATAAATTTTTCAAAATTTTCTTCAAACACAAATTTTTAAAATTCGGGCAACGAATAATACTTTCGCCATTTTTTGTGTTTTTACAAATTTTTTCAGATTTTATTAGAAGAAATTTTTTCAAGTTTTATTCATGAGAAGACATTTTAAAATTTTTTTGAATTTCATTTAAGACCTTTTTTCTCATGATTCGATTCAGTAGATCCAAATCGTTGCAAATTTCGTTAAAAACAATAGGTAGTCTCAGATCAGATTTATTCAAACCGTATTTTTTGATGATTTTCAAAATTTTTAAAATTTTTCAAAATTTGATCAGATTTTTTAGAATGTAAAAGTCAGATAGATATTTTTTCAACTTTGCAAAAATAAAATTTTTTAAAAATCTGTACAAACAAAAATTTTATTTAAAAAAAAAAAAAAAAAAAAAACAACATTTCAATTTTGATTAAGCACTTTAAACAAACTTTTTAATTACAATTTTTCAGAAAAAAAATATAGGTATTTTTCCTTAGACACATTTTTTCAGAATTTTACCCAAAAATAATTCTAAATTTTGGCCAAACTGAAATTTAAAAAAAATCATGAAACACAGTTTAATGCAAATTTCATAAAAACATAATTCTATTAATTCTTCAAAATTTTGTTTAAACAATTTTTTTAACTGTTGTTTTTTTTTCAAACAGATTTTTCAAAGTTTCCTTCAAATAATTTTTTTTTGAAATTTTCTCCAATTTGAAAAAAATGTACCTATAGGCAATTCTTTTGAACGTTGTAAAATCAATTTTCAAATTTTACTTAAAATGAATTTTTTGACAACCTTGTTCAGCTATAATTTAAAAAAAACTGATCTATTATTTTTTCAAAATGAAAAAGTAAACCATTTTTTCATGCATGAATTTCAATTTTTTTCCAAGTTGAAATTCTTCAAAAAATTTGTTTAAAAAAATAGTGATTTACATAAAAAATAAAAAAATAAACAAATTCAGTATAAAAAGTTTCAATGTTTCCTGCAAACATAATTTTTTTTTCCTTCAAACACAAAATTACCTTTGGAAAATCTTTTTTCACAAAATTTTTCTAAAGCAGGTTTGTTTGAGCACTATTTTTTCAAATTTTGCTTAGAAGTTCTTCAAAATTTCCTTTACACAAATTTTTCGAACTTTGCTGAAAAAAAATTTTCTAAATATTTGTTCGATGATAATACTTTGAAATTTTGCAGGATTTCTCAAATTTTGTTGATTTCTTTCAGATTTTATTCGAAAATAAATTTTTCAAAATTTCCTATCAACACAAATTCTTCAAAATGTTAGTTGAAAAACAATTTTTTTTATTTGTTTGAGGACAATTGAATTTTTTTTGGACAGAAACATTTCAAAATTTTCTTCACAGATGAATTTTTCAAACACAAATTTTTCAAAATTTTGTTGAAAAATGAATTTTTACACTTTTATTTAAGGACATACTTAATCAGATTTTATTAAAATAAAATATAATTTTTTTTTAAATTTCGTGGAAAGATAATTTTTTTAATTAAAAAAAAAAGTTTTTGGACATTTTCTTCACACATAAATTTATTACGATTTTGAGATAACAAATTTTCAAAATAACGTTGTTTAAATCGAAGTTTCCCAAAATTTTCTTCCAGAATGTTAATTTCGAATTTCATAAAAAAAAAACAATTTTCATGTCATCTGTCAAATATTAATCATTGGGCATTTTGATGAGAAGAAGAATTTGTTTAAAATTTTATTCAAGAAGCATATTATTTTTTTTGTTCAATCACAATTTACAATTTTTCTCTTCATGCACAGTTTTAAAAATTTTGTTGAAAATAATTTTTTCAAAATAATATTGTTCAAAGGGAAATTCAAAAACAATTAATTTTGTAATTTTGCAGAAAAACACTTTTCAAACGTTTCCGCAGACATTTTGATTTTGCAGAAATGCTTTTTACAATTTTCGTCTAGGAAAAAAATGTTCAAAATTTCATTTTAAGTTAACTTTTAGGAATAAAATTCTATAGAAAAACTGTCTCCCTATTTTAAAAAAAAAATCAAACACAATTCCTTCAAATTTCGTGCAAGTAAAATTTTTTCAAAATTTTCTACAAAAACAGGTAGGTATTAAAAAAGTTGGCTAAATAATCATTTTTTTATTGCATGAGCACAGAATTTAAAAAAATATTTCTTGATATAATTTTCTTAAATTTTGTTCATAAACAGGAAATTTTTAAAATTCCCTTCAAGCACAAATGTTGTAAACTTTTGTTATAAGCAATTTCCTCGGGGTTTGCTTTTCTCCAAATACAATTTTTAGTAGGTAAATAGTTTTTTTTTTTTTTTTTTTTTAAGATTTGGTAAAAAACAAGTTTTTTAAATTTTGTAGAAAAATTTTTATTTAACTTTTTAAAAAAAAAATTGATTACCTACTTTTGATTACCTACTGATTAGTAACAATTTTTTTAAAATTTTGTTTAGGAAAAAAAGTCTAAAATCCAGTTCAAAAATTTTCTGTGAGAACAACGCTTTCGAATTTCTTTTTCAGCGTTCATTTATCCTGACTTTTTTCCCCAAAGCTAAAATTCTCAAATTTGTGCAATCCTGAAAAATCCTTACAACACGTCCTGATTACACAATACGAAAACGAGTATAAAAGAAAAAAGAATACTCGTTTTTTTTTTCATTTTTAAATCAACTCCGAAAAGGGTAAAAGGTACCAGAAGTCAATAAAGTAAGTAAACGTAAGTATATAGCAATTCGCTAGCAAGAAACCCCCTCATTTTTAATTTTCCACTCCACCAATTCGAACTCGAATTACTCTAGCGGACGGCGAAAAAAAAACACACTCGAAGACGGTCAAACGTCGGGAAAAAGTTAGAAAATTGGTGCTGCTGGAAGTGCGACCAAGTCGAAAAATCACATTAAAAGTATCAGAATTTCGTTCACTCTGTCGATTCGCTCATTCAGGGTTTACCAAAATAAAACACCATCATATAGTGCGGGTTGGAAATTGGAATTGAGGTTTACTCGTTTTTTTTTCTCAACAATCTACTCTGTACTCGAGCCAATTGCACACACCTCAAAACAGGTACGAATTTATTACATAAGGAGAAAATTGAACGGCATTCTGAATTTCTGAAATAGTCATTAAAATTTTCACGAAATTAATAATTAGACAGTCTCAGCGTGAAATTCTTTACGTAAACAAACACGTGAAACTGGTTCAATTGAAAAGTTTCATTTCGACATTCGAGCTCACGTCACGTCAGCCAAGATTTGCAGTTCCCAGTTCGTTTATACGAGTACAGCAAACACGACAGCGAATTCGAGGACTCGATAGGTGAACTTTCAATTGCCAAGATTTACGTAGGTATCGATCACCTGGCAAAATGGAAAAACGCGTACCTACGCGAGAAAAAAAGAGGAAAGGTGAGCTGAAAAGAGTGGAAAAATTCTCAACGACGAAGCGAGCGACGACGCTATGAAACACGAACATCGGTTCGTTTCCCACGCACGTAATTTGTCGCATTTTTTTAAAAGCTCTACACTCCGGGGCTGTAGCTGTAGCTTGCACCCCGCGGACGTCGCCTCAGCAGCAGCTGCTGGCACAGCACAGCGCTGCATTCACCAGTCACGTATTAGAAATTTAGCTCTAGTTCGGATTCATTCTTTCGCGAGTACAAAAACGCGCCAAAAATTCACTACAGGGGCCCCCCTGCTCGCCCCTCGCAGCTGCCTTGCCCTTTTACCCGCATCGTAAACGTCACTGACGAGACAGAAAATCGATAAACGTTTCTTTTTCATCGTCTTCGTTTAAATGAAGAATTCCTTAAAATGCCAACAATAAGAAATTAAATTCGCTTCCTTCGCCTTCGTCTCTCGTTCTCTCTCTCTCGCTCATCTGTCCATTTTTCCAGTTATTCGCAAAATACGCAGTAATAAGGGAATACGGGCTTTTCTCTCGTTCGCGAAAAAAAATCCGACAACTTTATATTCGAGCCAACAAAAGCGCCGGCTGGCTTGCGACTGCGAGTACATAAGAAAAATTCCCTCATATTTTTCCTTTTCGCAAAAGACAACTTTAATCTTTTAAGCTTTTCTTCTACTTTTTTTTTCTCTCTCTCTCTTTCTCTTTTCATGTACTCCAGTCGCAGTCGCGGTCTCATATGCGCGCCAAATTTATACACCCCGAGTCTAATCAACAAGTGCGTAAAAACTTTCTTTCCACAGTCGTTACATAATCGCGCACGAGGTGAAAAAAAAACCAACCGATCGACCACCACGACACTCCCTCTGAAAAGTTATCGTATTTTGGCCTTGTTGCCATTGCTGTTCGAGACGTGGCCAAAAATAATGTGTACAACTTTTTTCAGCGCCGTCGTCTCGCCGAAAAAGTCATAAATTGAAAATCGATAAAAACAAACAATGTTGTTACTTTTGATTTTCAATGTACGTTCGAGTCCTTCGTTTTTAGAATCATAAAATACGAATTAAAATGCCATCAGGGAGTTTGATGAAAAAAAATACCAACAAAAAAAATTGATTTTTAAGAACATGATGCAATAATAAAGTACAGAATTTCTTCAAAAAATCCTACTTCTGTCTCCCCATAATTTTGAAAAAATGAATATGCTGTTTTTTCAACATTTTGAAAAATCTTTAAACTTGAATTAATTATTAAAATTTGATCAAACTGGAAAAAACGTTCTGTTTGGTAGATTTTCAAACTCGGCAGAAATTCGAAATTTGGAAAAATCTAAAAATTTAGAGAAAATGTCAAAATTAACAAAAATTTAAAAATTTGGAAAAATGTTCAGAATTTGAATAAAATGATAAATTTGTAAAATAGTCAGTTCCTGTAATTAATAAATGAAAAAAATTGGAAAAATTTTCAAAATTATGAGAAATTTCAAAATTTGGAAAAATTAGAAAAAATTTGAAGTTTTGGTCATTTATTTTTGAAATTTGAATAAAATTTTGAGGTTCGATCAATTTTTAAAATTTAGTTAAATTTTCTAATTTAGGAAATCATCAAAATTTGGTACAAAATGGAATTGGGTCATTTTTAAATTTTCATAAATTTTCAAGACCTGATCATGTTCAAGTCTAATGAATTTAAATAAATTAAAAGTTTTTGAGAATTTTAGTCAATTTTCAAAGTGGAATCAAATTTTAAATTGAGTCAAATTTTCAAAAAAAAAAAAAAAAAGTCAAGAAGCCAGTTTGTAAAGTTTGATAGATTTTTAAAATTAGGTAAAAATTCACATTTTTCAATTTTGTAATTTTGAATTTTAGATAATTCTTCCATGTTGGTTTGTTTTCAACATTTTCAAAATTTCTAGTAAATTCTTAAAAAATTGTAAAAATTAAAATGAAAATTAAAAATTTTTGAAATTTTGTACCTAAGTAAAGTAGTTTTAAGTATACAAAGCTAGGTAGGTATATAATTTTTAAATTTGATAAAAATTTGAAAAAAATCAAAATTAGGGAATTTTGAAATCATAAAAAAAAATTTTTTTAAATGATGGATCAATTTTTAAAAATTGAGTAAATTTTTGAAATTTGAAAAAAACAATCTGATAAAAATTTAAAATTTTTTATGAAAAATGGAATTTTGATAATTTAAAAAAAATTTTATAACTTTTCAAAATCTGATAAATTTTAAGTCTGAATAGCATTTTCAAACGATTGAAATTTTTATGAAAATTTTAGTCAATTTTGAAAATTGGAACAATTTATTAAATTCTTGAAATTAAAAAAAAAAAAAATCAATTTTTAAAGTTTGATAGATTTAAAAAATTAAGATAAATTTTCTAAATTCGGTCGAAATTTTAAAAATTCAAACAAACTTTCGTTGATGGATAAATTTCTAAAAATTTATTCAATTTCTGAAAATAAGAGAATTTTTAACTAAACTTGAAAAATTATAAAAAATCAAAATGATAAAAATTAGAGTTTTGTTACCCATTTTCAAATTTAAATAAATTTTCAAAACTAATAAATTTCAACGATTTCAAACATTTAAAAAATTTTGCTCTATTTATGAAGTTGAATCAGTTTTTGAAATTCAGATGGTACATACATTTTTTCCAAGAGCGAAAAATATAAGTATTTATTCATACCAAAAAATAAATTTTCAAATGAGCAAGAAAATTTTGAATCATGAATCACCAACAATTTAAAATAGGTAAAAAATAAAATGAAATGTCAAAAAATTGATAAAACAAAACTTTTTAAAAATTGAACATTGAAAGAAATACGAAGATACGAGTATAGGTAATAAAAAAATAAAAAATTGAGAAACATGGAAAATTGAAAAAAAAAGTACCAAAAATTTGAAGAAACATTACAATTTGAAAATGCATAAATAAAATTAGAAATGAATAAAAATTCTGAAAATAAAAAAATTAGATAACTACATATTACGTACCAAAGAAATAAATCTACAAAAAATTCAACAAATCAAAAATAAAAATAGGAAAAAAAATATTTAAAAAATTCAAAAAAGTTATAATTTTATGAAACTAAAGAAAAAAATGAAAAAATAAAATTAGAACGGAATAAAAATTCAAAAAAATTGAAATGCATGTCGAATAAAAATTCATAAAAAATTTAATGAACTAGAAAAAATTTAGATTAAAAAAATTTCAAGAAAAATGGAAAATAAAGAAATAAAATGAAAAGTGAACAAAATTCAATTAAAAAAAAAAATCACACTTGAAATCTGATAAAAATTTACAAAAATATACATATAAAATAAAAAAGTTAAGAGAAATTTAAAATTACAAAATCATTACAATTTGGTGAAAATGAGGCTAAAAAAAAAATTAAAATAAAAAAATCAAATTCATAAAAAATTAAAAATGACAAAAAATCAAAATCAAAAAACCGTACTAAGACCAAAATCAAAAGTAATCTTCCAAAAATAAGATAAGAAGAAAAGAAAAAATTTCAACATCTTTTACCATAAATTCTTCTTATCGACTCGAGGAATTGAAAAAAAAATGTCAAAATCCTTTCTCCAAGGCACACCCTGCCAACCCTTCATCTGCTTAGAATTATCTGCGCACGTGGAAATGAAACCCAGGTGATACCACGTATCGCGATCGCACACAACCAAGAAGAGAATGCGAATAAGAATACCAGCTTGGAAAAGCTCGACGAAGTGATGAGAAATTTTTCCACTACACGGAGTCGATATAGGCAACCGAGGCGGCTTCTCTCCATTTTCTTTACAAGTCAGTCGCCGAACTCGAGCGTGAGCTCGTGTTTTCATAAGCATTTGATTTCTCCTCTCTTCCGCCTCCCCTGGCCCAGGGTAGCTTTGGCGTGTTCCTCTGCTTACTCCTGCTCTTATATAGGTATCTCCTTGTGCTTACACGATTTTCCCATCGCATATTTTTAAATATCGATCCGAAGCCGATTATTGTTCGCCTACGTTATTAAAGTTAAGCGGTAATTTTACCTTTCTAAATGACAACACCCGTTGAATAAATTACGAGACTATCTTTTCGGCGAAATGGAATCATTTTATTTATTTTCGAGATTTTTTTTTTTTTTTTTGCCGAGTGTTTTGTAAATATTTTTATTCCAGAAGTGGATTCCATTTGGTCTGGCATTTTCATTAAAATACAAGGTAAGTATGCGAGGTCTACGAGCAAGGGTAGAAATTATTATCACCCAAAAAAAAAAAAAAATAAATAAAAAAAATGCACAAAAGCTTTGAAAAATCATCAACTTTTAGTCAGCATATTCAAGACTTTGAACTACCCCTCTCTACCTTTGCAGAAAAAAAAACACTCGCTCTTTCATCGCCTGTCAAATTAATTCACGAAGAGCAATCCAAAAACTCGTAATAGGTTTAGCTTTTATGGCGCATGCAAATTCCGATACGACCGTAACGAACGATTAACAACGTTAACATTGTTTTAACTAGCAACGAATAACGTCATAAATTATGCCATTAAATATAACCAACTTTACTCGAATTAACGTATAGGATAGATACGCGCGTAATATGTATTAATGTCGTCGAACGTCGTCCTAGGCTTTACTTTACATCCACTTCTACCCTTTCCTAATTCCTCACGCTCACGCTCATAGTCCCTTCGTCATTTACGAGTAACTTACACGCGTTCAAAGGAGTGAACTCCATTTACTTATTAGCCGAACATCGCGTATAATATTAAGACTTTGCATTACGTTACGTTTACCACGTATCGTTCCATCTTTGTAGAAAATTAACCGAGTACAGTTTCCGTCCTTTTAGGAAAGTATCTCGAGTTAATTGGAGGGAAGTACTTTCAATTTGAGTTCCATTCGAGACGTACTCGGTTGATTTGTTTTAGTAGTTCTTGGAGTATAACGTATCTTTTTTAAATATACGTACATCTTCTTTTCCGAATGAGTCCGGTAAAGCTGACAAATCGAGCTGAAATTTTCATCTAGGTAGGTACTTTCTATGAAAATATGATTCTTCACATTTAGGTATTAAATTTTGAAAATTGTAAACATCACTTCAAAAATTGTCTTGTAAATTTTTCCTGAAAATTTGACTCAACTGGAAAGATTTAAATTTGTTGAAATTTAAAAATTGTCAACTTTTGAATCATCACCAAATTTTGAAGATTTACTAAATTTTAAAAATGATGAAAAATTATAAAATTTCAAAAATTTATAAAAATTTATAAAATGCCAGATTTCAAACTTGGGTAGGTATGCCAAATTTTAAAAATTTCTAAGGCCCATATTCTGTAACATACCTTAACTTTAAGGGTTCCTTCTGAACTAGTGAAGAACGAATCTGACGATTGTGACAAACATCAGAATTTGACTTTTAATAGTTTTTAGAAAACACATATCGCTGAATTTTGAAAACTGGCAAAATATTAAAAATTGATCTCGTTGAAATTTGAAAATTGTAAAATTTGAAAGTTTACTTTGAGAATTGGCTTCTGAAACTTTTTAGAAAATTTTACACAATTTTTCCCAATTGGCAAAACTTTTTCACTTGATCTAATTTTAAAAAAAATTAAAAATTATTATTGACTAAAATTTTTTGAAGATTTCAAATTTTTATGTAATATTAGTCTTACCAATTAAATTTCTGATTTTTACCATATTTTGAAGATTTTCGGATCATTGAAATAAAATTCATCAAACACTTGAAATTGCAGAGATTTATCAAATGACCGAATCACAAATTTTTATTAATTTTCGAAAATCCAATACTAGACAGCTCCAAAAAACTTGAGTGAATTTTAAAAATTGATCAATTTTTACATTCTCAAATTAATTGTATTAAATTTTAGAAATTTTACTTAGATACTTATTTTAAAATATTTTGGAATTGCAAAAATTTATTAAACCTTAAAAAGCATCAAATTTTGAAAATTTAACATTCCAAAGTTCTAAGAAAATAAAATTATAGGTCAAATTTTCAAAATTTATCGTTCTAAAATATTTACATAATTTCAGGTGTTGTACGTAAAAATTTATCAAACATTCAAAATTGACTTTTAAATATTTTTTTTAGAAAATGTTGTCGAATTATAAAAGTTGATCTAATTTCAAAAATTTGTTAGTACGTACGAATAAAATTTCACTTTTTTGCTAGGTACATTTAAGAGATTTGCAGATTTAAACAAATATTTTATAAAAAAATAAAATAAATAAAAATCACCAAATTTTGAAAATTTTTATAATATTTAAAAGTTCTAAAAAAGTGACTAAATTTAAAAATTGGGCAGGTTTTAAAATTTTGAAAATATAACGATGAAAAAAGCTTATTAGGTACTTTGGAATTTTTACCAAATATTAAAAGTTATAAAAATTTATCAAACCGCGAAAATTGTTTATTAAAAAATTATATTCTCACATTTTTCCCAAATCATAAAGATTTATTAAATTTAAAAAATTGCAAAGTTTAGAAAATTGATTAAATGTTTCAAAATTCATCCAACTTTGAAAATGGATGCAATTTTGAAAATTTAAGAATAGTTCAAAAAATCAAAAAATAATGAATTTGAATTTTCATCAAATTTTAAAGATAACCAACGCTTTTTTTTTTTTTTTTTTTTTTAAAGTATCCTAAATTGCAAAAAATTATTCAAATTTCTGTAAATATCTAAATTGCAATTTTCAAAAATTATTTACCTACTTCAAAAATCTGATGGTTTCAAACGTTTTGAAAGTTTTGCTGAATTTCAAAAAATGGTCGAATTTATAAAACTCGTTATAAAATTTAAAAAAACAATAAATTTTTGAAATTAACTAAATTCTGATTAACTTTTGAAATTTCACTTAATTTCAACATTATTTACAAAATTTTGAAAATTAATTTTACAAAAACTTCTTGAAAATTCTGCTGAATTTTAAAAATTGGTCGAATTTACAAAATTTATTTGTTAAAATTCCAAAAATTACTGAATTCTGAAAATTCATCAACTTTTGAAACTTTGGTAAATTTTAACAATTTACCAAATTTCGAGAATTCGTTTTACACGAAAATTCAAAAAATTAATGAATTCTGAAAATTCATGAATTTTATCAATTCACCTACCAAATTTTGAAAATTTGTTTTACACAAAAATTCAAAAAAATACTGAATTATGAGAATTCTTCTACTTTTGAAATTTTGTTGAATTTTAACAATTTACCAAATTTTGAGAATTCGTTTTACACGAAAATTCAAAACATTAATGAATTCTGAAAATTCATCAACTTTTGAAACTTTGCTGAATTTTAACAATTTACCAAATTTTGAGAATTCGTTTTACACGAAAATTCAAAAAATTAATGAATTCTGAAAATTCATGAATTTTATCAATTTACCTACCAAAATTAAAATTCAAAAAATTACTGAATATGAGAATTCATCAACTTTTGAAATTTTGCTGAATTTTAACAAATTTTGAAAATTCATTTTACAATAACTTTTTGAAAGTTTTGATGAATTTCAAGAAATGATAAGATTTATAATCTTATTTAATTCAAAAATTACCAGTTTTAAAATTTACTAAATTTTGTTCGACAATTCAAAACATTTAAAAATTAAGTTGATCAAATTTCCAAAACTCTTAGAAATTTAAATTTTTTACGAAATTTATCAAGTTTTAAAAATCGTCCTTTTAACATTTTGAAAAATTTTGCTAAATTTTAAACACTTCAAATTTTGTTAAAACGTAAAAATTATCGAATTTCAAATTTCCACCAAATTTTCATAAATTTTATAACATTGCAAAATTAAAAAAAAATATTATTATTCAATTGATAATAAAAAAATCAGCTTTTCTGAAGCAGCGACTCCATAAAATTCTTTCTCCTTAATTTTATTCTGAAATTCTTCGACAATTCCCCTCACTCCTCCTCCTCCTTTCCTTCAACGATACAAAAACCAGCACGACGTTTCAAATAAGAAGTACATTTTTTATACAGATTCGATCGCTGAGACTTTTATCAAAAACAACTACATAATCACACTTACAATGCAAGACGACGACGACGAAATTTATAAACGGCGATATTCGAAATGAAATTTTTCCCTTTTCTTACTCACAAAGCAAGGGTTGCCTACTCTTCTTCCTTTCATTTATCATTTGTTGCGTTTTATTGTACCGTTTCGACAATACATAGCGAACAAGTTTTTACTCATTTCAAAATGCCATCCGATTGGTGGAAATGTTCCGATTGAAAAACATCCACCTGCCCCCTTTTGCCTTTTCAAATCGTCGTGGAATTTTTCAATATACTTTTTCACACGGAATAACTTGGACTGCGAACGTTTCGCTACCACTTTTACTTTGTCGCTTTCACTGTCGAGCAGAAGAGGAAAACGAACGTCGTCGGAGTTTTAGCAAACGTTTATCGTACGTTTCGCACCTTTATGAGGACACAGGACTCAGTGCTGAGGGAAGGGGTAAGTGATATAAGATACAAGTATATATAGGTACTAGGTAGGTAGGTAGGTATACGGTGACATTGGTGTCATTTTGTTTGTCTCGATGGAAGAATTTAATACTCGGCGTATAGCTTTACGATGATTGAATTACACAAGCGCTCTTTACCAATCTTCGCAATGAGAAAACTTTCAATTTTCTTTATTTTTTGCTGCGTGCTTTAATCTCGAAACGAGCTCCACTTGAATTAGGTATCAAAGGATGCTATCTCTTTCATTGTTCGTGAATCTTTCTTTTATAATGCGATGATTCGAATGGAAGGACACTTGCATCGATTGATGTGTACTATAAAATGGTACCAAAAAGAAGGTAGTTCGATTTATCGAGACTGTTGCTATTACGAATACATGAAAAATTAATTTGTAAATTGCCCATCTATGTAATTATGTATGTAATTATTTACCTTTAACCTTAGCTCCTCATCGTCCTCATTCGATTTATTCATCGATACACGTACGTACGTATACATACGAACAAAAGATAACTAAGGAGCAAAGTCACAGTCAAGGTATATACAGAGTGTCCCAGTTAAGAAAAACATCCTTCAACCTGGTAAGAGGGCAACTCATTTCAACAACGTATAGGTATGTTTACATACCCTTACTAATGAAGGGGCTGAGATAGTGCATGGTAAAAAAATTATTTTTCATTTTTTCACTTGAAATTAAAAATTTATTTTCTCCGATTGGAGATAGATAGAAAGATGAAACTTGTGGGAAATAAAGTAGGATAGTTACAAAATTCAGAAAATGATATAATATTTCAAAATTTATCTAACTTTGAAAATGGATGCAATTTTGAAAATTTGAATACAGTTTAAAAATAATGAATTTGTATTTTTATCAAATTTTAAGGATACCATACTCCTATTTTTTTTTTTAATTTCAACGTAGGCATTCTCAATTGTAAAAATATTGTAATCAAATTTCAGGAGTACCTAAATGCAATTTTCATAAAATACTTACCTACTTCAAAAATCTCGTGTTTTCAAAGTTTTGCTAAAAATAGTTGAATTTATAAAACTAGTTGAAGTTTAAAAAATTGTAATTCTCGAGATTAACTAAATTCTGAAAATTCATTAACTTTTAAAAATTTCGCTGAATTTCAACATTATTCAAAATTTTGAAAATTATTAATTTTACAAAAACTTTTTCAAGATTTTGCTGGATTTCAAAATTTATATAAATTGATAAAATATATAAAATCCCAAAAATAATGAGATTCGTCAACTTCTTAAATTTTGCTGAATTTCAAAAATTGATCGAATTTATAAAATTGGTTAAAATTAAAAAAATTACTGAATTCCGAAAATTCATCAACTTTTGAAACTATGCTGATTTTCAACAGTTCACCAAATTTTGAAAATTCATTCTACACAAAAATTAAAAAAATTACTGAATTCTGAAAATTCATCGACATTTTGAAATTTTGCTGAATTTTATCGCTTCACAAAATTTTGAACATTTGTTTTACACAAACTTCTTAAAAATTTTACTGAATTTCAAAAATTAATAATTTGTAAAATACCTAGGGTCAAATTTAATAATTATCTACCAAAAAATATATATTTTGATAATTTTGAGAATTCGTCAACTTACTCTTTTAAAATTTTGATGAATTGAAAAAGTGATAATATTTATACTTAATCTGTTTAAATTCAAAAATTAACCTTTTTAATATTTACTAAATTTTGTTCGACGATTTACAACATTTCAAAAATTAAATTGATCCAATTTCCAAAATTTTTTGAAATTTAAAAATTACACAATTTCAAACTTTTACAAAAAAAAATCGTCCTTTCAACATTTTGCCGAATTTTAAACACTTCAAAAAATTTTTAAAACATAAAAATTTTCAAATTTCAAATTCTCACCAAATTTTTATAAATTTTACAAAACTGCAAATTTTTTTTCAAAAATTATTATTCAGTTGATAATAAAAATCAACTTTTCTGTAGCAGTGATTCCATAAAATTCTATGTCTGAAAAAAATTTCATCAAAATCGATGCCATAGGGTGTTCAAAAAACTATTTTTACCAAAAAAATTGGGTAAAAAAATTCGAAATTTCGCAATTTAAAAAAAAATGCATTATTAACCTAGTTATTTTTTGTCAGCAGATGATTCCCCTCTGCTTCCTTTACAAAATGTTCCTCGGCATCATCTTCCTATCTCTTTTAGTTTTTGAGTGAAAAATTTATTTATGAGTAGACATTTTAAAGTCAAATTTTTATGAATTTGTACTCATTAGAAAAATTCTAACTCAAAAACTAAAAGAGATAGGAAGACGATGCTGAGGAACATTTTGTAGAGGACGTAGAGGGAAATCATCTGCTGACAAAAAATAACTAGGTCAATAATGCAATTTCTTTAAAAGTTGCAAAATTTCGATTTTTTTTACCCAATTTTTCTGATAAAAATAATTTGTTGGACACCCTATTCTATCGATTTTGATGAAAAAATTTTCAGACATTACTGCAACTATCCCACTTCATTTCCCACAAGTTTCATTTTTCTGTCTGTCTCCAATCAGAAAAAATTAATTTCTAATTTCAAGTGAAAAAATTGAAAAATAATTTTTTTCACTATGCACTATCTCAGCCCCTTCATTAGTAAGGGTATGCAAACATACCTACACGTTGTTGAAAAGAGTTGCCCTCTTACCAGATTGAAGGATGTTATTCTCAACTGGGACACCCGGTATAGGAAAGAAAGGTGTACCATAATGTCGACATATGCGAAAATACGTATACGATATTTTATTCTCTATTTAGAATACTTGAGCTGACTGGCTTTTCGACATATTCTCCGGTACCTTGTACAAATATTGCATACGCCAGCCGCAGCCATGCCATCGCCATCGCCATAAAAACCAATGACCTTTTTTTTCGTGCTACTTAATCAATAATCGTATACGGCACGACGACGTTATGGTAGGACTATGCGTATATAGACGTCATTAGGCTCGATTTTTCTCCATTTTATTGGCCAATTTGCCTTCTTTCTACATTTTCCCCCCATTTTTACAAAAGAGTCAAACCACGAACACGTGCGATTTACTATTTTGCAGTTTACGCGACGCCCTCGCGTAAATACCGACGCAATTCGAGGCAAAAAAAAAATTGCAAAGAAAGAAAATATTTCGTTTGTTCGTATATATATACCAAACCATACCATACCCATAGTCGCGGGTATAAAATGAAAATGAAAAAATGGAGCGCGTAATTGTTTCTTCTTTTATATAATTTCAACGTCTCGCGTTCTATACCTCGAATACAATAACGTATTATTTTACACGCCGTGTTTCCGCAAACGTACTTTGGCCGCGTATTTCGCTCTGTGCTGTGCCATAGCAAGGCTCGCTAAGTATTTTTTTCTCATTTTTCATTTCCTTTTTATTCCTTTTGAATGGAAACAGAATATAGTAGAAGGTAAGAGAGCGAGCAGAGGCATTTTTTTATAATAAAAATAAATAACTTTGGTCGAGTTATTTTTAAATTTATTTCGCGTTTATTTTCGTTTAACTCGCGAGTGTGAGATTTTTTTCCATTTCGAGATGGGGAAACAAACTGAGGGGAAAGGGGAATAAATGCGAGTTTAAAATTTCAGTAATTCCTTTTTGTTTTTTTTACATTGTCGAGAATTCAATTTTTTTTTTCAACCAAAAAACGATTAAGACGACTTCTAAAGGAGGAATAGAGAGTAAAAACTCGATTGAATTTTGAAAAATTCACGTTTATTGCATTGAAATTGGACTCTAATAGAGTAGTTTTTTTTTTCTCCTCGCCCTATTTTCTTTGAACGATGTGATCTGAAGAATTTTTTGAAACTGAACAAATTCGAAAGTTTTCACAAAAGCTGTGTTCTATGAAATTTTCAAACAAATAAATTTTAAAAATTTTCATTCAATAACAATTTAAAAAAAAGTATTCTGAACAATATTTTGAAAAATTAGGATTTTTTTAAAATATTTTATTTTAACGATATTCGAAAATTTTGCTATTCAATAAAATTTTAAAAATTCTAACAAAATTCAAAAATTAAAAATCCCATTTTTGAACAGAATTTGAAAAAATATTGTTTTTTAACAAAAAATCTGAAAAATTATACTTACTTTTCAACAAAATTTGAAAAATTCTGTTTGCCAAGAAAATTAAAAAAATTATTCAATAAAAATGTGATAAATTCAATCTTTAATGATTTAAAAAAAATCTAATTTTAACAAAATTTAGAAGATTCAATTTTTTTATAAAATTTGAAAAATCCAATTTTTTTATAAAATTTGAAAAATCCAATTTTTTTTATAAAATTTGAAAAATCCAATTTTTTTATACAATTTGAAAAATTCAATTTATTTTATAAACAACAAAATTTAAAAAATTCTGTTCTCCAAGAAAATTTAAAAAATCACATTTTCAGTAAAATGTGAAAAATTCAGTCTTCAAATCTAATTTTAACAAAATTTAGAAGATTCAATTTTTTTATAAAATTTGAAAAATCCATTTTTTTATACAATTTAAAAAATTCAACTTTTTATTACCTTGAAAAATTCAATTTTTTTTATAAAATTTAAAAATTTTAATTTATTTATAAAATTAGAAAAAATTAATTTTTTTTATAAATTTTTATAAATACGATTTTTTTAAAACAAAATTTCAAAAATTCTGTTTTCAAGGAAAATTTTAAAAATTACCTTTTCAGTAAAATGTGAAAAATTCAATCTTCAATCAAATTTTAAAAATATAATTTTAACAAAATTAGGAAGATTCATTTTTTTAAATAAAATTTGAAAAATCCAATTTTTTTATACAATTTAACAAATTCAACATTTTATAAAATTTGAAAAATTAAATTTTTATAAAATTAGAAAAATTTAATTTTTATAAAATTAGAAAAATTTAATTTTTATAAAATTAGAAAAATTTAATTTTTCAACAAAATTCAAAAAAAATTGTTCATAAGAATTTTTTTTTTTTGAAAGATGACAATGCATGAATCGTGAGCTTACTCGTATCACATCAAAATTTGGCTGAAAAAAAATCAATCAGGTATCTATAAGTAGATCACAACAATTGGGGGAAAATTTCTTTCTTCGATTTTAGAATAGATCGATCTCTCCCCTTGTTTGAGAAATTGATGGGTTTGCGACCCCTTCATCTTCAACATGAATCGTTTTTTGAATTTTTCAACTCTTTGAAGATTCATCAGAAAAAGTTGATTTTTTGATCAAAAATAAGAACTGAAGTAAGTAATAAATCTCTTTTGACGAAAAAAATTATACCTAATAAATTAGTTTGCTGAAAATTCTACATTTCAATACTTTAGGAAAATGTTTGCATTGAGAATAATTGATTGAAGAATTTCAAATTGTTATAATCTCGACTTGACATGAATAATTTTTTTGATATCTCATTTCCCATGAAATCGTGATTCTCATTTCAAAAGGATTTTGGATTTCAGATTTGAAATCCTAGAAAAAAAATACTTTGGATTTTTAAAGTTTTCAAAACTAATTAAAATCAAAAAACTTTTTTTTTACTCTGGGACAGTCTGTATCAATTTTGTAATAAACATTTATTTTTACTTTAAAATTGAGACAGACTATTCAAGATTCAAAACAGTTTTTAAATTTTGGATTTTGAAATTTAGTTATGAAAAAAAATTTATTAGATTTCGAATTTCAAATCCACCTATGACATGAGAAAGATTCACGATTTAGGATTTTAAATTATCACAAAGATTTAGGATTCAATTCCGGATTTTTCCGAACCCTGGATTTTTTCTGTTGGTTCATAAAAATATACTCGATATTTGGGAAATTTTATTTTTCTCACTGAGAAAGTTTTGAGAAGGTTTTGAATTAAAATGGCGTTTTTGAAATTGTAAAATTTTTTCATTAGAATAATTTTCAAAAAAAAAAAAAAAATCGAAAAGGTAGAAAATTTTGCAAAATTTTAAAAAGTTGGGTTAAATATTTAAAATTGCTCCAATCTTGAAAATTTCTTAAAAATGAAAAATTACAATTTTATAAAATCATGTCAATTTTAGAAAATGAGCTTTTTAATTTTTTTTAGAAAATTTAGTAGAATTTCAAAAATCGATTAATTTTTATAAATTACCTATTTATTAAAATGTGAAAATTCTGCATTTTTTGATTTTTTTTTTAAATTTAGTTTCTGATTAATTTCAAAGATCTACAAAATCTCATGAAAAATAGTAATGACATTGATAGGTAAAAAAACGAGCTGCGTCAAATTTTATCATCAAAAGTTATTCATTTTCAATTTCAAATTTCCCAATTCTTTTTCATTAAAAACAAATAAATAAATAATGAGAGGTAAATTTTCTGCATTTGTGCAAAATATTCCTTTCTGATCTCTTTTAGGGTGGAAGGAGTGGACGGCTGCTGAACAAATTTAAAGAATTACTTCTAGTTCTCTTGATTTTTTTTTTTTTTTTGAGAAAATTTTGTTAAAACACTGCATGCCTGATCGATCTACGTGCAAAAAATGAAAATCCATTAATAACCCCCCTCCCCCAAATACTTCGCCATCTCACGCACCAAACTCAAGTTTGACTCATATTATCTCGCTCAAAGGTCACTGTACTCAAAACGTCGCTGAATTTCTACCTCGAAGCGAGCAGAATCCGACTGGGAGAAGACGTTGGGGCACTGCATTCTGAAACTAATACATTATAGATGACTCTTCAGAGCCATGGTAGTTGGTAGAATAGATAAAAGAAGAAAACTCAACGTTCCAAAACTCGCACGATATAAATTATGTAGGTACCAAGTATATTCATATTACGTAGATAGTGCAAGGAGCTCGAGCTCTTTGGGGATACTTCAGTTGTTTTGCAACTTGGTAAAGCCTTCAATCACGGTACGAGCTTTTCCACTTTTTTAAAAGGAAAGTTTATGGGATGGGAAATTTGTATATGGGGTTTGTTATCGCGTTGAATTTCGGTCAAATAATCGATTCTGTGAAAGGATTCGTTACTTAAAAAACTTTTGAAGACCAAATTTGTAAATTTTGCAAAAAAAAAACGACCAAAGGGGGAAAATTTTTGTAGTGATTTTGAATATTAAATTTGCAAATTATTAAAAATTTTGCAAAAAAAAATACGAGTGAAGGTGGTGAAATCTTATCACGAACTTGATGCATCAGTCTTATGGCCCTAAAATGGTATTAAGGCCATTTCAAGTTGATTTTGGTTCAGTTTCACTTTCAATCATTGGAAAAAAATGCTATCGCCTTCCGCAACCCAAAAAACTATCGTCGATTACTCACCGAAATATGTAATGAATCTGACAGCGACGTAAATACAATGATCAAATCGCGATACCAGCAATATCGTCGTTATCAATACATCACATCATAACTCGCGACCATCACAAAAACCAGAAATTCTACGCGAAGACCAAAACGAACCAAACACAGCACTTGTAAGTCGCATCAAGCAAGCATTTTCAAATTACACTGAAATTTCAGCCACGATTTGGCTCGCACTTCAACAATTACAAAATCACTGCTCGACAAAAAAACCAAACTGGATTCACTTTTTGATTGGGGCTAAGATTTTTCCACAGGAATATACGATTTTTAGCGGGCGAAATAATTCGAAATTCGGATTCGACGAGAAAGCCAGCGAATAGAATCGAATGCAAAGCAACGCGCCAACTATAAACACTTCGCAGCAACAAAATCGCACGATAAAACGCTTTGCGCCCACCGAACGCGAACGCTTGTCCGAACTGCTCAAATATATGAGCTCGATATACCGGGGAGAGTCGACGAGTTCGCAGTGTTACCAATATACGTATTAAATAATGAATTGGACGAATATTCGCTACCACCGACGCGACGTCGTTATTGTACCATTTTCGTTTACTCTTTTCCTAAAATTCTGTACTATCACAAACGTCTAAAAAATGTATCATTATTTTCAATATTTTGAGGGCTCAACAATAGGGTGTGTCATAAATTTCATTTTTTCGAAATTTCAAGGTCCCACTCTAAAAATGTTCCTTTTGGTGTAAAATCAGCTCCCTGAAAAATTTTTAATAAAAAAAATTATTTCACGTGGTGACGCATAGCCTCTTTTTTGAAAAAATAAAAATTAAAAAATTGGAATTTGATTTTTTTTTCAAAATGTTTCAAAAAATGCTCATTACGTAGGTACTTTTACCCAAAAATACCATTTTCGGTGATTTTTCATCTTCACCCAAATTTTCAAGGAAACATAAAAAAATCATTTTTTAACGTTTTTTGAAGAAAAAAAAAATTAAAAATCACTAGAACGATTTTTTTTTTTTTTTTTGGATCAATGTGATCTCAACACATATTGTACCCCCCCCCCCCAAAAAAAAACTATTTGTGGAGACTTTTAAATTTTACTTCAATTTTCAGAAACTGCAAGAACTGTACCATTTTCCAGAAAGATGCTGTTCCTGAAAAATGAGGTAAGGTTGAAAAACCACTATCATTTTTTTTTCGATAAAAAATAAAAATATATGTACTCGTAGTTAAGACCACTTTGATCCATTTTTTTTTCATTCCAGCTAATTTTTATTACTTTTCAAAAAACGCAAAACAAGTTTTTCTAATGGCCCCTTAAAAACAGGAATAAAAATGAAAAATCACCTGAAACTTTTTTTTTTTGTGAATAAAAGTATCTACGCAATGACCATTTTGTTGAAAGATTAAAAAAAAATCAATTTCGATTTTTTTTTATTTTCTCAAAAAAATGGTCTCTACACCATCACTCAAAATAATTTTTCTAATGAAAAATTTTTAGGGAGTCGGACCTTGAAATTTTGAAAAAAAAAAGGATGAAAATGTGGGGAAATTCATTCTTTTTCCAAACTTCAATTTTAGTTTTTTTCACATTATTCGGGTCCATTTTGAGGGATTCTGATGAAAAAATTCTGAATTCTTCAATTTTTTTCATTTTATGTAATAATTAACTAGTGATACCTACTTATTACATGGTGAATTTCAAATTTTCCCTAAATTCAATTTCTTTGAAAGAATTGCTCAAACAAAATATTTTCTCATTATTCGGGTCCATTCTGAGGGGTTTTGATGAAAAAATTCTGAATTCTTCAATTTTTTTCATTTTTGGAAAAAATTTATTTTTCAATTTTTCCTTAAATTTAATTTCTTTGCAAAAAATTGCTCAAACTTTTTTTTCTCATTTTTCGGGTCCATTTTGAGAGATTGTGAAGAAAAAATTTGGAATTTTTCAATTACCTATTCCCTTTTTTGAAAAAAATGATTTTTCAAATTTTTCCTAAATTCAATTTCTTGGAAAAAATTGCTCAAATAAAATGTTTTCTCATTATTCGGGCTCATTCTGAGAGGTTGTGACGAAATTTTTTTTGATTTTTCAATTTGTATTCTCATTTTTGGAAAAAATTCATTTTTGCCATGAAATAAGCACCAGTGTACACTTATGACTTATTACATGGTGAATTTCAAATTTTCCCTAAATTCAATTTCTTTGAAAGAATTGCTCAAACAAAGTTGGTATTTTCTCATTATTCGGGTCCATTCTGAGAGGTTTCGATGGAAAAATTCTGAATTCTTCAATTTTTTTCATTTTTGGAAAAAATTGATTTTTCAATTTTTCCTTAAATTCAATTTCTTTGCAAAAAATTGCTCAATTTTTTTTCTTATTTTTCGGGTCCATTTTGAGAGATTGTGAAAAAAAAATTGGAATTTTTCCATTACCTACTCCCTTTTTTGAAAAAATTGATTTTTCAAATTTTCCTTAAAAATTCAATTTCTTTGGAAAAAATTGCTCAAATAAAATGTTTTCTCATTATTCGGGTCCATTCTGAGAGGTTATGACGAAAATTTTTTGAATTTTTCAATTATTCTCATTTTTGCCATGTAAAAAGATCCGGGTTTTTCACGGAGCTTTTTACATGGGAAATTACAAATTTAATTTCTTTGAAAAAATTACTCGAATAAATTTTTTTCTCATTATTCGGGTTCATTCTGAGAGGTTATGGCTAAAAATTTTTCAATTTTTCAATTATTCCCATTTTTGAAAAATAAAAACATTTTTGCCATGAAATAAGTACCATGTGATAGGTACTTATTGTTATTACATGGTGATGGTGAATTTCAAATTTTTCCTAAATTCAATTTCTTTGAAAAATTTGCTCAAACAAAATGTTTTCTCATTATTCGGGCTCATTCTGAGAGGTTGTGACGAAATTTTTTTTGATTTTTCAATTTGTATTCTCATTTTTGGAAAAAATTCATTTTTGCCATGAAATAAGCACCAGTGTACACTTATGACTTATTACATGGTGAATTTCAAATTTTCCCTAAATTCAATTTCTTTGAAAGAATTGCTCAAACAAAGTTGGTATTTTCTCATTATTCGGGTCCATTCTGAGAGGTTTCGATGGAAAAATTCTGAATTCTTCAATTTTTTTCATTTTTGGAAAAAATTGATTTTTCAATTTTTCCTTAAATTCAATTTCTTTGCAAAAAATTGCTCAATTTTTTTTCTTATTTTTCGGGTCCATTTTGAGAGATTGTGAAAAAAAAATTGGAATTTTTCCATTACCTACTCCCTTTTTTGAAAAAATTGATTTTTCAAATTTTCCTTAAAAATTCAATTTCTTTGGAAAAAATTGCTCAAATAAAATGTTTTCTCATTATTCGGGTCCATTCTGAGAGGTTATGACGAAAATTTTTTGAATTTTTCAATTATTCTCATTTTTGCCATGTAAAAAGATCCGGGTTTTTCACGGAGCTTTTTACATGGGAAATTACAAATTTAATTTCTTTGAAAAAATTACTCGAATAAATTTTTTTCTCATTATTCGGGTTCATTCTGAGAGGTTATGGCTAAAAATTTTTCAATTTTTCAATTATTCCCATTTTTGAAAAATAAAAACATTTTTGCCATGAAATAAGTACCATGTGATAGGTACTTATTGTTATTACATGGTGATGGTGAATTTCAAATTTTTCCTAAATTCAATTTCTTTGAAAAATTTGCTCAAACAAAATTTTTTCTCATTATTCGGGTCCATTCTGAGGGATTTCGATGGAAAAATTCTGAATTCTTCAATTTTTTTCATTTTTGGAAAAAATTGATTTTTCAATTTTTCCTTAAATTCAATTTCTTTGCGAAAAATTGCTCAATTTTTTTTTCTTATTTTTCGAGTCCATTTTGAGAGATTGTGAAGAAAAAATTTGGAATTTTTCAATTACTTACTCCCTTTCTTGAAAAAATTGATTTTTCAAATTTTCATTAAATTCAATTTCTTTGAAAAAATTGCTCAAATAAAATGTTTTCTCATTATTCGGGTCTATTCTAGGAGGCTATGACGAAAAAATTTTGAATTTTTCAATTATTCTCATTTTTGGAAAAAATTCATTTTTGCCATGTAAAAAGATCCGGGGTTTTCACGGAGCTTTTTACATGGGAAATTACAAATTTAATTTCTTTGAAAAAATTACTCAAATAAAATTTTTTCTCATTATTCGGGTCCATTCTGAGAGGTTACGACGAAAAAGTTTTGAATTTTTCAACAATCCCCATTTTTTTAAAAAAAAACATTTTTGCCATGAAATAAGCACCAGTGGTACTTATTACATGGTGATTTTCAAATTTTCCCGAAAAATTTGCTAAAAAAATTGTTTTCTCATTATTCGGGTCCATTCTGAGAGGTTATGATGAAAAAATTCATGATTTTTCAATTATTTCCATTTAAAAAAAAAAATCATTTTGGCAAACGACACACCATACTCAACAATCAGCCAAAATTTGTTGTAAAATTTTCAAAATTTTGAATTATAACTATCTCAATTTTTTTTCCAATCAAGTATACCTATTACCATTAAAAATAATTTAGAACTACTTCTGTACTCGCAAATAAATATGCATCTACTTACTTTCATTGCGAATGGACAGCTCCACCTCCTAGAAAAATCCACACTGAACCTCTGGGGCTTCTTCGAGAAACATCAACCTGTAAAAAAAAATATTTGAAAATGAAAAATCTCGAAATTACACCGCCACACAGCTCAGAATAGGTCAAGCAACACCTCCAGGCTGAAAATTCATCAGAAACCCGTAATGAAAGTACACCACAAACCTACCAAACTTCGCCACTCCACCTCCTATCCATCACATAGAACACAAAAATCAACCTCAGACCGAGGGAGAAATTCGTATTGACCACAGGTGGCAACATTGGTTGAAATTTTTGACAAGCCACCAGCTCGGCGTGGGGTTTTCTGCGGTAAAGGTGTATAGTATAATGTATACGTACTCGACGAAGGCGCACGCGTGCCCATCAGACGCGGCTATGAAGAAAAGGCTGGTCGAAGGCACGAGGGGGCCAGGGTGTGAACAGAGGCAGAAAAGCGATCGGGGTGTAGGTCGGGGGTAGAAAGAGCCTCGCGTACCTTTAATCTATCTTATACATATACATGTATATATATATGTAATAGTTGGGTGTACGCTGAGCTGAGGGCGAGGGTTACTGAAATAATATTTCTTCTTTGTTCTTTATTAATCACGCCAGCACAAACGTTAGCTCTCTATATACGTATAATATGTGTACAGTACACGCCTACGTGTGCCCACACTTCACACCCCCGGCCCTTAAACTATTTACACAGACAACCACCCTATGTCGAAATAAATGCAAATTTACACTTGGCCACGAAAAATTCACTTTTTCTCATCATCGATATCAGCAAACACAAACATTCGTTTACACGCTAATAATTTTTTTCATCGTTCGCCCCTCTACCCTTTTCTCATAGTCCTCGAAAGTCACATTCTCATAATGCACGCATTCTATCGCATAATTAATTTATCCTTCTAAAATGCACAAAAATGCAACCCTCACCAGTCCTCAGCCATCACGACCTCAGGAATGTTCTAAAGCAGCTCACACGAAGGGCACCAGCATCGATTTTTAATTGTTCCATTGGAAAAAATTTCCCACCGAAAAACCGACCTATAATGGTGGGATGCTTCGCAACCGCAGCAGCCGCAGCGTTAATTGGATCCGGATATTTATTTGGTACTTCTACCGCGATAAATTTCCACCGACAAATTACCCGGCTATAAGAACAGATCACGCCTTTTTCTTTCAAAAGAAAAAGAAAAAACCTTTTCTCTGTTTCATGGGGGCAATGGACGAAGACGAGGGAAGAGTTCCTTTTGCAATTGCAGCTTCCGCTTCGCGTGGTGTTTTTCCTCTCGTTTATTCTTTTTTTTCGGGGCGATTTTTCATTTTGAACTGGGGACGAGTTTGTGGCGCGGTTTCATCAACAGGTATTTGGTCGTGTCTCGATTTGGAACTTTATCAATTTCCCATTGTTGTGTTTGTGCTGCTGGAGGTTTCTCGTAATTTTTTGCTCGCGTTTGCGAAAGGGTGGATGCGGGATTTTTTATTATGGTTTTTTCCTCGAAAATAACCGAGGTTGTATTTTATGAGGTTGGCGCGAGAAATGCAGGAAAAAAGAGGAACTGGTATGATTTAGGTAAATGGAAAGATTCGGAATATGAGTTATTTTGATCGATTTTTTGGACAATAGGCTAGCAAGATTCTCAAATTTTTTGGAAAAAGGTCAAAATTGTCGAAATAGGATGCCTAAAAAAAATCCCTCCAACTTTCCCATCAGCAAAAATCAAAACGCCATAATAATGCAAAAAACCTTCTATTTACCAAGTATTCAAAAAAATAGAATTATTGGAAAATCAGACAAACTGGCAGCTGGCCAATATGAATTTGAATTTGAAATTACTGAAAATTATAGAAATAAAACAATTCAAATTTGAAAAAAGGAGATACCTATAGGTAATCAAAAAAATAAATCTTTTATAAAATAAAAATTTTTAAAAGATTAAAATTTGAGAACCTTAAAATTTGTTTAAAAGTTATGTATATATAAATGAAATGGGTACCAGAGGGAACTAATAGTAGTTACCTAAACAAAAAAAAAAAAAAAAAAAAAATCTGAATAATTATAAAAAATTGTAGCTGGAAAAGTTGAAAAATGATGTTTTTCTTCAATCAAAGAAAATATCCTTAAAAATTGAAATTCAAACTTACTTTAGTGGAAAAAATTAAAAATTGAAAACTTTGAAAATATATTTTTTTTTTAAATCAAAAAAATAGAAATGGTGAAAATTTTGAATTTAAAAAAAATAATAATTACTAAAAAACTTGTAGTAATCTTTTTTATTGAATAAAATGGAATTGAAAAAATGAAATGGATACAAAGAAAAAAACAAAATGTTGAGTGTTGAATTTTCTAAATTGGAAAAATGAAGTTAGAAGGATTCAGACAGTGGAAAACGATAAAGCAATTTAAGAAAATTAAATAACGAATAAAATGGGAATAAATCTTGTAAAATGAGAAATCCTCTAATATCAGGACTTGAAAATTTTTTCCTCTCATTGATATTTACGTGAAATGGATAACAAAACTTAAGAAATTGGAAAATTCTCCTCTCATAGTGTGTACTTACGGGATTATTTCTTTTAAAAATCATTACATTTCACAAAATTTTCAAAAAATAACTTTCCCAAAAATGACTGAAAATTGGAAAGCCCCCCCTCCCTCCTTCTTAAAAGATTAGGACTCAAATTCATTCCAGAAAAATTTTTAAATAACAGGAAAATCTCAATTTTAAATTTTGTTCCATAATGGATACAAACTTATGAAAATTCTCTCAAGTTGTTTGCAGAAACATTGCTCTTTTTTTTTTTTTTTTTTTTTGAGAAACTCCTCTTTTGACTATTTAAATTCCAGAAATTGTTTGTATGATTTTTTTTGACCAAAAACTTCCAATTTTTTCTCAATCATTCGACTTTTTTGTGAAAAAATCTTGTAAGTAATTTTTTTGGAGAAATCTTATTTTATTAGGATAAATATTTTTTGAAGAAAAAATTTCAATTTTTTATTGGTATAAAAAATTACTCTGTTTTTCTGAACAAAACTATTTTTTCTTGAGAAAAAAATCCTTAATTTCATTATTTTGTAGGTATCAAAAAATTTTCAAAATAATTTGAATGAAAAAATGATCGATTTTATTTTAATAAAAAAGGTCTCAGTTTTGTTTCAATAAAAATTGTTTTATGTAATTTCATTCGAATTTTAAATTTCTAATTTTTTCAAATAGAAAAAAATAATCCATTTTTTTCGAATGAAATAAAACAAGAACATAACTTAATTTCTTTGAAGAAGAAATATTTTTTTAGTTTTTGGAGAAAAAAAATATATAAATTTTCTTGAAATAAAAATTATCTCAATACTTTGGAGTTAGTGACCGAGAAAGAGAGGGTGGGGGGGGGGGTTTAATTTTTTTCGAATTGATTTTTTGATTTTTTCACTACTTCTATTGAAATTTTGACAAGATCCACTACTTTTTCAAAACTTTCACTGTCCTTTTTTCAAATTACTCCTTTTTCATTACCTGTAGACATTTTGGCTCTCGAATTGAAAAAAAGTGTTCAGAATCGAAGAACTCCACTCACGAAGTATAAGTCAATTTAAATAAATTATTTTCAATAACCAGAAAAACATTAGGACATTGAAGAAATAGGTATTGTCATAAAAATTATTTCGAGGAGGGTACTAAAAAAAAAAATGAAAAAATTGTGCTTTTTTTGACATTTTCAAAGGTGACGACCACGATTTGAAATTCTAAAGAAATATTGATGTTGTACATTAGGGTGGCCCTTATTTTTCGAATTTTGGAAATGTTGTCGGGACGGGAGGTCAATTGGTGACATATTGGTAGAAAATAATTCCCTATTTTTTATTTTTCCTCTAACTGAATTTTAAGCCGTTTCTCAGGGCCCCCAAATTTGAAAAAATCAAAAAAATAGAAAAAATAGAACATTTTGAAAATTTTTGAAAATTTTTGAAAATTTTTAGCAAAATGGTCATAGGGATGTTATTTCTATAAGACAAGACCATTTTCGATGATTTCTTATCTTTACCTACCTTTTCATGAGACATAAAAAAACGTCATTTTTTACGTTTTTTTAAAAATTTGAAAAAAATAGCTAAAAATTAAAAAAAAAAAAAAAAAAAAAAAAAAATTTGAATAAAATGGTTTTAACATACATGTTATCACCCAAAAAGGTCATTTACGGTGATTTTTCACCACTGCCGTATCAGTGAGAATTTTTCAAAAACTATCAAAAATTGAAAAAAATGAGGTTTCCACAAATGAAGGTAAGGATGAAAAATCGCCGTAAATGACCTTTTTGGGTGATAACATGTATGCTAAAAACATTTTATTCAAAAAAAAATGTTTCTTTAATTTTTAGTCATTTTTTTCAAATTTTTTAAAAAACGTAAAAAATTACGTTTTTTTATGTCTCATGAAAAGGTGGGTAAAGATAAGAAATCATCGAAAATGATCTTGTCTTATAGAAATACCATCCCTATGACCATTTTGCTAAAATTTTTCAAAAATTTTCAAAATGTTATATTTTTTCTTTGTTTTTGATTTTTTCAAATTTGGGGGCCCCTGAGAAACGGCTTAAAATTCAGTTAGAGGAAAAATAAAAAATAGGGAATTATTTTCTACCAATATGTCACCAATTGACCCTCCGTCCCGACAACATTTCCAAAATTCGAAAAATAAGGGCCACCCTATTGTACATCGAGACTAGTTATATATATTTTTTTTTTCAGAATTGCACCTCTGAAAGGGTTTAAAAAATGGGCTAGAAACCTTAAAATGCCCATATTTTGAACTTGGAAAAATTCTATTTTTTTTTTTTTTTTGATTTCCCTTAAAATCCTTGGTACTCTTGTAAGTTTGAAAAAGTCCAAAAATTGAATTTTTCAACGAAAATCCACATTTAACCAACAATAAGGGTAAGGAGTGAGCTATCGAGCTAAAAATTTGGTCACGTAAGTTTTAGACCATAAGGACCAACTTTTACTGGATAATTTTAAATTCGGTGCTCAGGGCTGAATCACCCCTACCCGATTAGGTTCTTTGAATCGCCTATATTTCGCCTTAATTCCTTTAAAAAAAATCAATCAAAAATATTTCTTCGCTTCACACTAACTCGTAGGTAAGTGCACTTTTCCAACCAAAATTAGTCCAACGACTGGCCAACTCACTAAATCTACGATTCTCGAATCTCGATTGTCCTTCAACACTTGGCGAGGCACGTGCATAAGTCGACGTCTTTTGATGTCGACTAGAGTATACTCTACGTGCGGAGTCGAAAGTATAGGCATATTAGCAAAGGTAAACATCGCCGAGCAGAGCGCGAATACGTATGTGCAGCATTCGAGAGACTCGATACGCACCGCACGACGATGTGGTGGGCGCTGCGCTGCGCGTCCATTTATCAACTAGTACGCTACTAAATGGTTCACTTTTGGCTGTTTACATTAGCGATCGATACAAACTCGCAGTACCGCACCGTATTAATAATTTTGTTTGCCGTAGAATTTGATACTATTTGTAAACATCTATACTTGGCGAGAGAGCACGCAGAGAAACTGTCATGTCGTCGCTCGTCGCTCGTCGCCCAGTCTCGAGCTAATTATTTAGACGCTATCTGAGATTCGTTTAACCGATCAGACGACACGACGACTCGAGCAGCACATAAGTAAGTACAGCATATATGCTCTCAACACACCCACACCACACCCCTGCAGCTGAGTCGAAAACTTTTCAGCATCGATACGTGAGAAGAGAAGTTATCAAACGGCAGTGGCAGGATAATAACGAGAAGAAGAGGCGATGGGATGGCAGCACGAAGCTGTCATAATCTTTGAAGATATTTAATAGGTACTCGAGAACGTATTTCGTCGCGTATTACGCTGTTTATGCGACTTTAATAGAACACGTTATCGAGTTTTGAACATAATGTTGGCAAAAAGTCAACTTTGATTGGCTTTCACGGTTCAGGATGCCTTTGAAGTATAGCTCAAAAGTCGAAAATCCAAATCCTTTAAGGCAACACGAATGTCATCGTATAACTTTATACAGGGTGTTCATAGACTAGTGTACCCCCTTCAAACTAATGATGCAGCTACCCAAACTACACAAGTGTAGGCATGTTTGCCGATTCTAAGATTCGAAGGGGCAACGTTAAGTACTCGTAGTGTTCTTTTTTTTTCAGAACGTCGTAACTTTGTTGATAATGTAGATAGAAAAATTCTGTTTCAAATTTTTTTGTAGCAAATTTGGTTCTACTCGTGTTTTGTCTGACTCTAAAATTGAAGGAGCTACAATGATTTGAAAATTTTTACGCCTTATAACTCCTTCAATTTTTAACTTAGACAAATTTTGTAAGAGACAATTTTTGTTGATCTTTTTGTGCTCTACAAAATGAGCTACGTATTAAGGTTTTGCCTGAGTCTAAAATGCGTAGCTTCCTTCAACTTTTGTGTAATTATTTTTTAGGAGGCTATTTTTTATCAAATTTGTTTCTGATTTTTTTCCAAAAATTTACAAGCAATTTTAATATTACACATTTCAAGGTTGACCATAATTTTAATTAAGTACCTATTTTTCTTTTTCGTTTTTTCCAGAGTGTTTCTTACAACATCGTTTTGAGTATTTACCCTAAAAAAAATCACCATAAAATTTTTATTGTAGGTATTTAAAATTAATTTTTTCCTAAAGAACTGTGAGTAAGAAATTTTTTTTAGATTTTTTTTTTGTAATAATTTTTTGATATTTTTTTCGAGACATTTTTTTCTACACAAGATTTTCTTGGGATAATTTTTTTTCATCACTGTTTTTTAGTAGTCGGTAATTTTTTTTTAAAAAGTTTGTCGAAAGAAATTTTTAAGTCGACCACGAGAATTTTTTCATTTTTTCATTTTTTTTTTTTTTTTTGAAACTCCTCGTGATTTTTATAAGAATTCTAGAAAAAAATTATTGAAAAAATTATTTTGATCAAATAGAAGCATTTTTTCAATTTTAAATGAAACTCTTCTTAAAATATTTTAATTTACCTACAACCCCCTCCCAATTAATTACTTCAGCATTATCCCTCAAAATAGAAATTTTTCAAAAATTTTGTATAAAAATATTTTTAGAATTTTTTCAGCAATTATTTTCTCATACTTTTTTTGAGGCAATTTTTTCCCCATAGAATTTTTTCAGGACAATTTTTTCTCAAATATTTTTTTTCCAAAAAATGTGTTTATAATAATACTTAAAATTTTTTAAACGTACTTAACTTTGACAAATTCGAAGTGACAAACCATTTTTTGAAAACAGTCGATTTTTTTTCTTCAATAGAATGTTTTGTTGGTCAAAAGGATGATTTAAATAATTTTAGATTTTTCATAATTGATATTAAGTACTATTTATGACCAAAGGATTTTTTTTTCGATTCGTTCACATAAAACTTTTCACTAGGAAATAATTTTTTTCTTTAACTTTACTTTTTTTTTTTTTTTTTTTACAAAAAATTTTAAAACTAGAATAATTTTAATGAAGTTTTTTTTTTTACCCCACCAAACTTATTTCGTACATTTTTCAAATGGCCTACAAAAAAATTCCAAACAAATTTTGTCTAGTACCCACTAGGGTGGCCCTTATTTTTCGAATTTTGGAAATGTTGTCGGGACGGGGGGGTCAATTGGTGACATATTGGTAGAAAATAATTCCCTATTTTTTATTTTTCCTCTAACTGAATTTTAAGCCGTTTCTCAGGGGCCCCCAAATTTGAAAAAATAGAACATTTTGAAAATTTTTGAAAATTTTTAGCAAAATGGTCATATAGGAATGGTATTTCTATAAGACAAGACCATTTTCGATGATTTCTTATCTTTACCCCCCTTTTCATGGGACATGAAAAAGCGTCATTTTTTACGTTTTTTAAAAAATAAAAAAAAAAAAGCTAAAAATTAAAAAAAAAAAAAAAAAAAAATTGAATAAAATGGTTTCAACATACATGTTATCACCCAAAAAGGTCATTTACGGTGATTTTTCACCACTGCCGTATCAGTGAGAATTTTTCAAAAACTATCAAAAATTGAAAAAAATGAGGTTTCCAAAAATGAAGGTAAGGATGAAAAATCGCCGTAAATGACCTTTTTGGGTGATAACATGTATGCTAAAAACATTTTATTCAAAAAAAAATGTTTCTTTAATTTTTAGTCATTTTTTTCAAATTTTTTAAAAAACGTAAAAAATTACGTTTTTTTTATGTCCCATGAAAAGGCGGGTAAAGATAAGAAATCATCGAAAATGATATTGTCTTATAGAAATACCATCCCTATGACCATTATGCTAAAATTTTTCAAAAATTTTCAAAATGTTATATTTTTTCTTTGTTTTTGATTTTTTCAAATTTGGGGGCCCCTGAGAAACGGCTTAAAATTCAGTTAGAGGAAAAATAAAAAATAGGGAATTATTTTCTACCAATATGTCACCAATTGACCCCCCGTCCCGACAACACTTCCAAAATTCGAAAAATAAGGGCCACCCTAGTACCCACATTATCAACAAAGTTACGACATTCTGAAAAAAATGACCATTACGAGTACATAACTTCGTCCCTTCAAATCTCAGGATCTGCAAACATACATCCACTTATGTAGTTTGGGTAGCTGCATCGTTGGTTTGAAGGGATGTACTAGTCCCGGGACACCCTGTATCTACTCCAAAATTCCCAAATAGCCAAAAAAACGACACACAATATGAATCTGCTGAATAAATATATATATTAAGTAATCCTGTGCGATTGTATCTATCTATATTCGTAACTTTTTTATCACACAAATATTTGGTGGATTGGCTCGAAAGATATTCAAAACAGCCCACACAACGTTCGCCATAATGTATTAGATAGATAGGTCGGTCGCGTCGATTTAATCAACCATATAGGCGTACATGACACGATTCACCCCCTCGCCCTCGTCCACCCTTTGGCGAATTATCGCCCATGCTGCAATATTGTTTGAAAATAAATCAAGTTTCGCGCTCGTTTGAAGCGTACTAAATGCGATTACGTAGCCTCCATCGCCACCATCACCACCACAGCCGCAATGATACCTTATCAAAGGAAAGTTTTTAAAGGTGACGAGTTGCCCTGTAGCCCCGAATAGAGAATGTTGGCCGTGGATCGAGCCAGGGTACCATAGGGGTTCGTTCGGAGCGTTTAAATCCTCCTTCATCTCGAATTCATATTCAAAATTACGAGTATAATGCCTCTCCTCCGGCCCCTCAACCTGACTCGTCATCATCTCTATAAAACAGACGAATTTTCAACGTTTTCCATATTTTCCATTCGTCAGCGTGGGTATAATCCCGCTGGGTCCAATTTTACACGCGATACGTAACGTGGCTTCATATCGTAGCCTGAATTAGACTATTAACGTAGGTAGGTCTAGGTAGTTAGGTACTAAAAATCAATTCGAATTGTTTTAATAGCGTAATCAAACATTTCGACGTTCGACGATACTGACTATGAGAAACACGATACTGCCAGTGTCGCTTTTAAACGATACCGAAATGTAATACCGATAATCGCTTCGCTGCAACCGGCACGTCGCTTCTAACTCTTATCCGATTAAAACTATAATATCGTAGTCGTATTTGGCTCTGTTTAAAACTAAATATCGATATACGTGACGTTTTTAACCCAAGTTTTTTTTCCAAGTTTTAATGGAGGGGAGGGGGTGGGTACAAAATTGTTATCACTTTTGGCTCAAGTTTTTCGATCCCTGAGAATTTTTTTTCGAATGCTAAGAATCATATTTGAAATTCGTGGAAAAATTTCCACAGATCTTAACGATAGGTAGTTTTTCCAGTTCCCACCAAAATTTTCTCATTCGTGAGGAGAATTTTTCAATTTTGAAGAATATTTTCTTAATTTTTGAAAATAATTTTCTAATAAAGTAATGGAGTAATTTTTTTTTATTTTTGAGCATATTACTTTCTGTTTCTGTTTTTTTTTTAATTTAAAAAAAAAAAATGAATTAGTAGTGAGAAAAAATTACAATTCCCAAGAGCATTTTTGCAATTCCTTAGATAGATTTTTCCATTGCTGAAAATATTTTCCAATTTTTGAGGAAATTTTTCCCGATTATTTGAAAGAGTTGGTTAGGTACCAATTCCAAGAGAAAATTTTTCAAATTCTTGAGAAGAGGAAACATACCTATTCATTCTTATTCTATGAGCATTTCACAAATTCCTGAGACGGGCTTTTCCAGTGCTGAAACGATTTCTTTTCCAAATTTTTAGGAGGAATTTTTCGATTTTTCAAAAGAATATTATTACATATTTCATTCATTTTTGTAACTGTAGAAATGTGCCTAGCTGTCTACCTATATGGCTGAACATTTCTAGAAAAAATTCATCAATTCGTTGAAATCAGAATTTTATTCGCTGGAAAATTTTTATTCTATCAATTTTTGTCCAGTTCGAGCTAATTTTGCAATTTTTTTTTAATTCTTGCAAATTTTGAATTTTTTGTTTTTTCAACCCTATGCAACTGTTGGGTTCCTCGAGTAAGCATTACTAAATAAAAAACATCAATTTGTTGAAATCAGAATTTTTTGGTGGAAAATTTTTATTCCAGCAAGTTTGAGCTGATTTTGTATTTTTTTTTTTTTTAATTCGGGTGGATTCTACAATTTTTTTCAACCCTACAACTGTAGGGTAACTCGAGCAAAAATTTCTAGAAAAATGTTACTTGTTTTGTATTTTGTCAGACATTTTGAAAGTTGGATTTTTTTTTATTTTAATGACTTTTTAATTTATGAATGGAAACATTTTATTTAATCGATTTTCGTCGAACTCTAGATAATTTTCAAAATCGATTATTTCAAAATTTTAAAAAAATTCGTCAGAGGAGGATTTTGCATTGATTTTTAGGGGAAGCCGGTTTCATTGGTTAAATGCAATTTCGCTATTTTTCTGAATTTACTAGAATTAAAAATTTCCACATAATTGATATTTTTAAAAATCTTGAAAAATTCGTCAGAGGAGGGTAGCTTTTTCCATTGGTTAAATGCAATTTTGCCATTTTTCTAAAATTGCTAAAATTGAGAGTTTTCCACAAAATTGATGATTTAAAAAATCTTGAAAAATTCGTCAGAGGAGGGTAGCTTTTTTCATTGATTAAATGCCATTTGGGAATTTTTCAAAATTTACTAAAATTAAAAATTTCCACAAAATAGATGGTTTTAAAAATCTTGAAAAATCCGTCAGAGAAGGATTTTGCATTGATTTTTAGGGTACCTAGCTTTTTTCATTAGTTGAATGCAATTTGACAATTTTTCAAAACTACTAAAATTAAAAATTTTCACAAAATTGATACTATTAAAAATCTTGAAGAATTCGTCAGAGCAGGGTAGCTTTTTTCATTGGTTGAATGCAATTTGAGAATGTTTCAAAATTTCCACAAAATTTATGGTTTTAAAAATCTTGAAAAAATCGTCGTAGGAAGATTTTGCATTGATTTTTAGGGTAGCTTTTTTCATCGGTTAAATGCAATTTTGCAATTTTTCTGAAATTACTGAAATTGAAAATTTTGACAAAATTGGTGATTTCAAAAATCTTGAAAAATTCGTCAGAGGAGGATTTTGTATTGATTTTTAGGGCAGTTTTTTTCATTAGTTAAATGCAATTTGACAATTTTTCAAAATTTACTAAAATTAAAAAATTTGCACAAAATTATGATGGTATTAAAAATTTTGGAAAAATTCGTCAAGGGAGCGTAGCTTTTTTCATTGGTTAAATGCAATTTGGCTATTTTTCAAAATTTACTAAAATTAAAAATTTCCACAAAATTGGTGGTTTTAAAAATCTTGAAAAATCCGTCAGAGGAGGATATTGCATTGATTTTTAGGGTAGCTTTTTTCATTAGTTAAATGCAAATTGACAATTTTTCAAAATTTACTAAAATTAAAAATTTCCACAAAATTGATGGCTTTAAAAATCTTGAAAAATTCGTCAGAGGAGGGTAGCTTTTTTCATTGGTTATATGCAATTTAGCAATTTTTTACTCAACCATTTAAGCCGTTTGCACGATGGGAATCCCCAAATGACGTAGCCAGAATGTACCTTGCACGAAAACACCACCCCCACATCTTGTTCCAATATCACCTTTGAAGGCGCACCGAACTGATAAGTAACCCCTTATGTGTGACCTGCTTAGGTGGTTACACATGAAATGAAGGGTACACTCGAGGTGGTTAATGCAGGGTAAATCTGTTGCACACATGCGATGCATGGCATGGCATTGTTTAGCCTATCGACATGGTTACAAGAATTTCCACCACATAGTACAATGTACATACGTACCGGAGATTTATTCGAGCTTGGCTTACCTGTCGGCAAGAAAAACACGAATTAGCCGTTCGTGTAAATGCACCGCTACCCTGGCCTACCGTTTCCAATGTACAAGTATACAAGACGTATATAAACAAACGCCAGCGACTTGCCATATACGTAATACGAGCCGATGGATGGCCGACGCAGTGGAGGGCATAGATAATAGGTATAGGCATGGGCAATAATTCTATACATGGTGTAAAACGTTCATCATGTAGGGAGTGGCTAAATCCACAATAAGTAATCACATTGTAAGGGCGATCTCGTTCTTTTTTATTCATCTTCATTCTTCTTTATTATTTGTATGATTTTTTTTTCGTACAAGTTTTTCTTTCTGAAAACTTTGATGTTTTATTTAAAACAAATTTATTCTTTAACAAAATACTCAAAATATTTTTCATTCTACCTAGGTATTTTTTATGTTTTAATTTTTCAATTTTTTTTTCAACAAGTCTGTACTGTCAGTAGCCTCAGTAAGTAGTTAAGTACTTAGCCACTTAGGTACTTACTCAATTTTGAATATTAAAATTTTAGTAAATTTGAAGAAAAATTGGAATTTATATCTACTTGAAGAAATTTAGAAATTACTCGATAAGAATTAGAAGACAAAAAAATAATGATGAAAATTATTGGAAAAATTCGAATGAGAAGTCGAGTTGCCAGTTCGGAGAAGAAATAGGAACATTCTGATGACCAATTTGAGAATGAAATCAATTGAAAATTTTATTGGAAAATGAGGGGAGTATGAACAATTTTCTTGAAAAAATAAAATTAAAAAAGTCGGAAAAAATTTCGGAAAAATAAACTCGATAAAAAATTTACTTGAAAGAAATTTCAAAAGAAAAATTTGAAAAAGTATGGTAGAATTGGAACTTAGAAGTATTTTTGATGAAAAAATTTTATGAAAAATGTTAAAAAATCTAAATGAAAATTTAAAACTAAATAATAATTGAAAAATTCGAAATTTTTTCGTCAGAACCTCTAAGAATGGACACGAATAATGAGAAAAAATTTTATTTGAGCAATTTTTTCAAAGAAATTGAATTTGGGGAAAATTTGAAATTCACCATGTAATATGGCAAAATGAATTTTGAAAACGAAAAAAAAAAATGAAAAATTTGAAGAATATAAAACTTGGAAAAATTTTAAATATTTTATTAAATTTTATTAAGCTTGGTGGAAAAATCTCGATGTCCATTGTCCACGACAACGAGTTTTCAAACAAGAATATGATATGAATTCTCGTTCGTTCATTTTGGTGATTACTTGTTGTGGATTTAGCCACTCCCCATCATGTATGTTGACTTTATAATATTGATTTCATTGTTTACAAAGCGACGAAGGGTCACGTTGCGGGGGCGACGCGGACGCGGATGGAAAAAAATAACATCTTGCGTTTGTTCGACGTCGAAGAAAAATTACACGCATAAAATTTTCTCGCGTTTGTACGAATTTCAAAACACCTACCTCCATATACGACCACGTCGACGTTATAATAAAGAATAATACGCTCAGCGTACGTTTTCCTACGTATGCCCGTATAAATTTCGTTAAACTACGCGAAAGGGTATCATTTGGCCAAATAAAAAATACGACCAACCGAGCTCGGTTCGGTGGAAAAAAGAAAAAGAGTAATGCAGATTATGCGGACGAATACAAATACTGCGAGAAAAAAAAAACATCATTGTGAAGGTTTTGCGTCAGACCAGATAAACAGATCCTTCTACGAGCGAATATAAGGCTTACGGCTAACTATTCGATAAAACCAAATTAACATAGAAATTGCTCGAGTGCGAGGCAAAAAAAATATACACGAATACACCTTCTCTCTTCTCGTACTCGTATATACGCGAGTGAATTGAGCAGCGGCTGCGGAAAACCCATGCCCCCATCTCGACTCGATGTGACGCTGGCATCGCGCTAACGATTTCATCTCGTATGTGTTCGATGTATTGTTTAGAAATGTAATTATTCGTGGCGTGTCTCTTAAGACATATACAGGGTGTTTCATAGCTCGTGTAGTTCCTTCAACGAGGTGAATAGGCAACACATAAAGAGCAACAAATATTATATAAACGTGGTGTCTGACTTGGAAATTGAAGGCGCAAGGGAAAATGAAAATGAAAAAAGGTTACTTAATAAACTTTTTTGCTCTTGGTATGGCATGCTTACCTTTGAAAATGAAGGTGCAAGAGAGCTTTGAACTTTGAAAAAAATGTCTTAAAGTCATCAAAAAATATATTTTCATGGAATTCAAAAATAAAATATTGAAAAGTTACAATAAAAATAGTAAAAAACAAAATATCTAAAAATCAACAAAATTTTTAAAAAATTCCAGGTTTGAGAATGTCTGACAAAACGTCTAAGGCCCGTATTTTAAAAATTTCCTTATACTTAAGGCGAAGCGTTCTCACACAGGCCAAGTAGTTTTGTTTATTTTTTCCATACAAATAAATGGCTGCTCGATGTAAATTGAACGATACGTGTGAAATCGCCTCGCCTTAAGGTCAATGTTTGCTTAAGCAAATTTTTAAAATACGGGCCTAAGAGTCAGTTTTATGATACTTACTAAAAATAAAAAATTATTAAAAATTTGAATGAAAAAAATTCTAATTATGTATCAAAATGTTTGACAAAATGCAAAAAAACTATTTTTTCAAAGAAATTAAATTCAGAGAAAATTTAAAATTTACAATGTAATAATGGTACTTAATATTACACCTGGCAAAAATCAATTTTTTTCCAGAAATGGAAATAATTGAAAAATTCGAAATTTTTTCGTCAGAACCTCTAAGAATGGACACGAATAATGAGAAAAAATTTTATTTGAGCAATTTTTTCAAAGAAATTGAATTTGGGGTAAATTTGAAATTCACCATGTAATATGGCAAAATGAATTTTTTCCAAAAATGACAAAAATTGAAGAATTCAGAATTTTTTCATCAGTACCCCTCAGAATGAACCCGAATAATGAGAAAAATTTTGTTTGAGCAAATTTTTCAAAGAAATTGAATTTAGGAAAAATTTGAAATTCACCATCACCATGTAATAAGTGTCACATGGTACTTATTTCATGGCAAAAATGTTTTTATTTTTCAAAAATGGGAATAATTGAAAAATTCAAAATTTTTTAGCCATAACCTATCAGAATGAACCCGAATAATGAGAAAAAAAATTATTTGAGTAATTTTTTCAAAGTAATTGATTTTAAGGAAATTTTTAAATTCACTCAATAATGACTTTTTTTCAAAAATGGGAATAACATAAAAATTCAAAAAATTTTCGTCATCACCTCTCAGAATGGACCCGAATAATGAGAAAAAAATTAATTCGAGCAATTTAAAAAAAAAAATGATTTTAACAAAATTCTGAAATTCATCACCATACTTGGCAAAAATGATTTTTTTTTTCAAAAATGGGAATAAATTCAAAAATTCAAAATTTTTTAGTCATCCTCTCAGAATGGACCCAAATAATAAAAAAAAAAACTATTTGAACAATTTTTTCAAAAAAATTAAATTTGTAATTTCCCATGCAAAAAGCTCCGTGAAAAAACCAGATCTTTTTACATGGCAAAAATAAATTTTTTCCAAAAATGCGAATTATTGAAAAGTTCAGAATTTTTTCATCATAATCACTCAGAGTGAACCCGAATGTTGGGAAACATTTTTTTTGGGCACTTTTTCCAATAAAATTTAATTTTGGGAAAATGTAAAAGTGCCCATTCCCGTGTAGCAATTGTCGACATCGACATTTATGTCGACAAAATTCAGACACATTTTTTTCTCGGTTAACGATGAATTAAAAATGATATTTGAGATTTAAAGTAATTTTCTATGTTAAACATAACTGTTCAATCAAAATTATTGAATTTTTCTCGGTATTTTCCTGTAATTTAGAAAACATTGTTTTTCTACATAGACAAGTCGATGTGAAAATCGATACTCGATAAACGCATCGACATTATGTCGACATTTTTTGCTAATTAAATTTACAAATTTTATACCTAAAAAGAACTAAAAACCATTAATAGGAATATTTTAAGCTCAGCAATAAACAATTTTTGAAGGAACGCAAAATTTTCTCATTTTTTAAAAATTTTGAATAAGACAAGTACTTGTCGAGTTATTGTCGACATAATTGTCGATGGTCGAATAATGCATCGACTTCACTGTCGACAGTATCGACCAGAGGCATTTTAAGTCGAGTTAGTGTCAATGTAATTGTCGAAGGTCGAATAATGCAACGACTTAACTGTCGGCAGTGTCGGTCAGAGGAATTTTAAGTCGAGTTAATGTCGATCTAATTGTCGAGGGTGGAATAATGCATCGACTTGACTGTCGACGTCTTAAAGGTGATTTTTGATACTCGCAGATAAAGTGTGTTATGAATTAGTACATAAGGCTCTAAGAATTACCTCTTCGTTAGTTGGACACAGATATGTCCAGCTACAAAGGTGAATTCAGAGCCGCAATTTTGACGAAGTGTCGAAGTGTTGGCTTGAACACTATTTTTGGTTTAATTTTAAAACATATACCTATATTAAATATTTGAACTTAACATTTTTTTCAACATCTCAGCATTGCAAATGTCGATGTGGATGTCGATATAAATGTCGACACATCGAAATCGGTCACTTTTCGATCGTACATGTCGACACGATTGTGGATGGTTTGTCGAGCTTATTATCGACATGTTTGTCGATAATAAGCCCGACAAACCATCCACAATCGTGTCGACATGTACGATCGAAAAGTGACCGATTTCGATGTGTCGACATTTATATCGAAATTAGCATCGACGTTGCTACACGGGTTGTATAATGAACTTTTTCCAAAAATAGAAATAATTGAAAAGTTCAAAAAATTTTCGTCATAACCTCTCAGAATGGACCTGAATAATGAGAAAAAAATTCATTTGGGCAACTTTTTCAAAGAAATTGTAATTTAAGGAAAATTTGGAATTCACCATGTAATAAGTAAGTACTTATTTCATGGCAAAAATGATTTTTTTCAAAAATGAGAATAATTGAAAAATTCAAATTTTTTTAGCCATAACCTCTCAGAATGAATCCGAATAATGAGAAAAAAAAATTATTTGAGTAATTTTTTCAAAGAAATTGAATTTAGAGAAAATTTGAAATTACCTCCCTCAGTTTTTTTTAAAAAAATATTCAAATAAAAGCTGTTGCTTGAAGTCCTAGGAATGATTTTGGTTACTATAAAAATTTTGATTTGACCCCTCCCTCCCCTCCAATTTTGAATATCAGGTATCTATGTAGCATTGGACTTGATGAAATTCAACAACAACGCTCCCTTGTCATAACTTTTTACATTTTTTGTTCCACATGAATTGCCTATTGATCTCGTGGAAGGAGCTACATCCACTAAGAAACACCCTGTATAATTATACCTAGGTGATAACCGTAGTCAGGGTATAAAACGGTGTGCGTGGTTCAAGAGGTGAGGAGTTGTCAAAACACCGAAGTATAACCAGATAAACGTATACTCGACACGTTACAGGAAGTTTTACTCTAGTATCTGGTATAATCGAGAAAATCTAATATATTTTATCGTGTAATCCTAAACATATTTCATACAGTTGCTCGTACCATTTCATTATAGTCTGTACGAGTACACGCGAAAACTCTCATATCGCAGTTCGACGTCGACGTCGACATCACACCATCATAAAAGCTGTAAGCTCTTATATGTAGGTACGATGAGGCAGAGAGATATACGTAAAAAGGCGCCGCATCCTCCGAACTATCCAATGATTTATATCTTAGGATGCCAGTTTATTCTAAACAACACGCAGTAGATAGATACTTAGGATAGCTTTGAATGGACCACTTGACCCTTGTGCGTAGCCACCATTTATAAGGTTGTTTTTATTACAGGTTTTTAAACGATTCAAAAACCTGAATTGAATTTTTTATATTTGAGTTTTTTTCCCAGTTCACGTTTATTTTATCAGTTAGTTGTATCTCACGTATGGATGACCTCTCTAAAAAAATTTTATTTTAAAAATTCCAAGTTTCAGAATTTCTGAAATGATGAAATCGCAATGAAAATTCAAAATAATAAGAAATTCGACCATTATTTTTTTTAAATGTCTGATAAAATGTCTAAAAATCGTCGAATTTCTGAAAATAAAATTGTAGGATTCTATAATGCCTGATAATACTCAAAAGTCTAACAATTTTTAAAAAGTCGTGAATTTTTGGAAAATTTTTCCAAGTTGCAGAATGTCTGACAAAATGTACCTATAAAAATCATGCAATTTTGATTTTTTTCAAGTCTAATAATATTTACAAAATGTCTAAAAGTCATCATAGGAAAAAATGGTATTTTAGGACAAGGAGAATCTTTCCATGTAAGATGTTCTGGTAATCATGACATTTCAAGGATGTGAAAAAAATTGAAACGCATCCAGAATTTTTCCCACATACGATAAAGCTACGATCCTATTTAACAAATCGTTGGAATATCAGTAGAAAAAAATCAAATAACTAGCCCCAGCTGATAAACAACGATTACGTACACCCTCGTATAAAAACTTAAAACTCAACTCTTATCTGGAAAATTTACCCAAAGTCCTTGGGCGAACGCATAGTCTTGTCTGAACAGCAGCATCAGCACAGCTATCCAATTTTCTACGTCTCGTTCGATTTATAATTTCGATTATCCGCTTCAAAGTAAAACGATAAGATGGAATGAACGAAAAACACGAATTTGAAGCTTTGGTAGTAACCGAAACGATGAGATGCCATTAAAACGAGGGCAGCAGTAATCCATTTATAAGGTATAAGAGGCCAGGCGAGGCACAGAGAAGAAGTAAATGGAAAAGAGGAATAACTTACTAGTTATTGAAAATTATTATCTCGATAGAGGATTCGATTATTTCAAGATTTTCAAACATGCAACGAAAGTGAAATATTTTAGGCATGTTTTTCGTTCGAAAAAAGCCTCTCTTATTTAGCTCGACGGGCCGGAATCGGGGCCGAAGGCGTGGGCCAGGGTGAGCAGACGTGATATCGCAAAATCGTGAACGGTTTACGTAATCAAAGCCTCGAATTTATATTTGGGCGTTGTTGAAGCAATTGAAAAATCCTGTCGGGAGAATTTTTACTATTAAATGGTGTTCTGCTCGTAGATTGGAATTTTCATCGAAATGAACCTAGTCCAAAGATGAGACTGGGAACAGATATTCGAGATCGTACTAGAAAGAAATTTGATTTTTTGTTTTTTCCATTGAAGTTTGCATGGAATGAGAAGATTGTTTATTCAAACAAAGGTCATAGCTATGAATTGAAATAGATTTTTGTGTCTTTATCGAGTTTTATAAAAAAATTTCCATAATTTTGATTTTGTACCGAATGTGAGTGCCGGAAATAGACGTCATCAGATCTGGGGCGTATCTAAGATGAAATCATGGGATGGGTTCAAATTTTGTTTTCGAGGGTGGTCATTATGAAATAAATTTTTTATGAGCGTAATAACTTGGCTATTATAAACTTCCTACAAAAAGTTTAAAAATTGCGAAAATTTTGTAATTGAAAATTAAGAAAAGTCATCCCAAAAGATTATTGGAAAAAAATTTAATTTGTAAAAAATTTTAAATGTTTTTTTTTCAAAATTTTTAAAATTTAATTTTTGAAAATCAAAAAAATCTCTAAAAAAATACATTGTTTCTATTCGTGAGAATTCAAAGAAAATTTTCCCAAAAATTGAAAAAAATGCAATATGTTGAAAAATGTGACTACACTAATTTTTTTGAAAATTTATCATAATTAAAAATTAATGAGTAAACTTTTGGAATTCTATAATTTAAAAAATCTTGTTTTGAAAAGTAGAAAAAAATCTCCTTTAAAAAAATAATCGAAAAAATCCATCTTAAATTTTTTTTTTAAAAGTAGGTAGGTAACAAATATAATTTTTGAAAATTAAGAGAAAATGATCTCTAAAAAGTAAAAATTGAACAAAATTCATTGATAAAATAATAAATATTTAAAAAAATTAACCAATTTTTATTTTTGAAAATTTATGAAAAATTATTTCAAAAATTAAATTCGCCCCCCGGACCCCCCTTGGTTGGCTCCATTTCCACACTACGTTTTAATGTATGAAAGATAGTATATGCTTTTACTCCGTGACAAAATGTCTAAAAGTCACGAATATTAATTTCCACGGAAATTTAAAAGTCTAAAAAGTATAATAAAAAAAAAAAAATTGAAAGTTTTAGAATGTCTGACAAAATGTCTAAAAGTTATCAAAAAATGATAAAATAATTAATTTCCATGGAAATTTAAAAATTAAAAATGTCTATAATAATAATATATCAAAAAGTCATTAAATTTATAAATAAAAGTCATAAAATTTCTAAAAAAATTTACAAGTTTCAAAATGTCTAACAAAATGTCTGAAAATCATCTTTCTAAAAAAATGCCAAGTTTCAGAATGTTTGACAAAATGTCTATAAAATGTCTAAAAGTCATAAAATTTCAAAAAATTTACAAGTTTCAAAATGTCTGACATAATGTCTAAAAAGTCGAATTTATTGAAAATTTTCCAAGTTTTTTTATGTCATCCAAACCTACCCTAATGTAACCTAACCTAACCCAATTTGGTGTCGGATTTTGGTCTCGGATTTTTGGGTCGGATTTCCCTGTCGTTTTTTTCCATTTTGCTCATCGTAAAAGCATATACTATGCTAAAAATTTCGAGAGTTTTGTACCTATTGAAAATTAAGAAAAGTTATCATTAAAAATTATTGGAAAAAAATTCAATTTTGAAAAAATTTTAAAATAATGCATTTTTCAAAATTTTTAGCATTCAATTTTTGAAAATCAAACAAATTTCTAAGCAAAGGAAAAAATTAACCTTGAAAAATTAAAAAAAGTGGGCAAAAAAATTTACACAGTTTCTCTTTGTGAAAATTCGAGGAAAATCTTTCTAAAAATTGAAAAAAAAATCAATATGTCATTGTTTTGTTGAAGAATTTGACTAAACTATTTTTTTGGAAATTTATCATAATTAAAAATTGGTGAATAAAATTTTGGAATTGTAAAATTAAAAAAAAATATAGTTTTGAAAAGTAGAAAAAAACACATCTAAAAGAATTGGGAAAAATCCATCGTGAAATTTTTATTAATTTTTAAAAATTTAATAGAAACTCTAAAAATTAAAAAAAAATCATTCTTGAAAAAATGGAAAAATCTCATTATTTGAAAATTTAAGAAAAATCACGTATACCTAAAAAATTGGAAAAATTCATTTTTGAAAACTTACCCACTTAGGTAGGTATTAAAAAAAATTATTCAATTTTCATTTTTGAAAACTTATAAAAAATCATTCCAAAAATCGAAAAATTTGATCATCTTATTTTATGAGAATTCATCGTGACTAAAAATTGGAAAAAATTTGAAAATCTTATTTTTGAAAATTTAATAAAAATTAGGAATGCATTTTGAGAACTTTTCACAATTTTAGGAAATTTTTGAAAAATATATGTAAAATGAAATGAGCATCTTTGTTATCCAAGGTATTTGAGGTATTTCAAAGCTTTTTTTTATGCATAATGGGAGGGGTTTGGACCTCAAAACCCTCCCCTTAAATACGCCACTGCATCAGATGGCAGGATCCAACATCTTCGAACGAATTATCCTGAATGATGCGATATAACCTCAGAGGGTAATAAGTTCTAAAAAAGGACTTTTCATGGCATTTCTATCTTTTTTCTCTTTTCTCTTTCAAGCTGCAGTTATCGAGCTTTTTGAGAATTACTTTCAATCAAATTTCCCTCCCTCGGTCGTTCGATAAAAAATAAAATTCACCCATTGGCTCTCCAAGCGTATCTGAAAAGAAAAGATTTCAAATGCAAGAATCAACAAACACGTCAGTCGTCGCATCTTTCTAAAAAATTACTTTACTACTACTTCTTCAATTCCACAACTCATCCTTTTCTAATCCTTTGATACTTTATTTCATCAAATACGAGTTTTACAACATTTTGTTGGAAAATTCTCTTCAAAAGCATTTCATTCGACTACAACGTTTCGCGTTTATTTTTTCCAATGGGGTAAACTTTGTTTATGTTTTAAACCACCGCACCGACCACAGAGGCAAGAATTTTATTTATTACTCGGAAGACTTTCATAGCGCAAAGTGCACCACATCTGTCGTGTATTTATTCTCGTAAATTCCTCTCGCGATTCCGCTCTCAAAAAAAGTCTCGACTAAAAGCAAAACTTGTCGCAGAATTTTCTTACCGGTACAAAAACGTTTTCTTTTGCGAAAATTTCTCTTTCAAATGACAAATGACTAAAGAAGAAACTCGACGAGTAAAGAATTTTTGTAATTTTCATCCCCATCGTTGGAAATCGCCTCCGCGTCCGTCGTCGCATCGGCGAGAATTCACCCATCAATGCGTTAAGTGCTTACTTTACACACAATAGTAGTAGTTTTCTTATTTCTTGTACAACATCGAGGAAGTGTTTTATAAAGATTACATTTCTGTTTGCATGAGTTTTTCGCATACACGTTGCAGCCATGCGTAAGACTCTCGAACGCTTTGAAAACTATTTTCAATGTTTTCATAACCGAATGGGTAAAGATTTTCCAGCTTCGAGTCCGTTTGTTCGACTCGAACGAGTATAAAATGTTGTTTTTTAAACGAAAGCCTACCAGTTAGGTATGTTTAAACCTTATTATTAACGCCTTCGCGTTCCATATCGACGCTGGAATCTCAAACTTGTACAATACTGCTGGTAAATTGCTTGTCAAAAAGCGAAAATAACGAGTTTTTTCGACGTCGAGTAGTTCGAGCGGTAATTTTGAAGAAAAATTACCACTACGCTCGAAACGAATCGGTAAAAAATCTATTCTGAACGAAAACGTATCGATTTTCGAATGCTATTCGAATTCCGTTCACCCACTTTTCATTCTGGGCCTTTTCACCTTCCTCAAAATTTTAAAATAGTGTCAGATTCGAAATCAGCCAGTACGAAAACCAAACAATCGACATACATGACGATTTTTTATCACTATTTAATATCAACCCCCTCCCCTTGACACCACATGAACCCCACGTAGTGTCCCTTTGCACAAAAATCGACTCTTCGCGTTTCAGAATTTTGAAAAATCGTATTTTTAACCTATACCAGCTTCGACCCTCTCTTGCTTCCATTTCTTCGATGTTTCTACATAAGGGGGTACAAAAATGTGGTTGCGGGGAGATTAAAAATGAAAAATGATAAAATACCGTCATATATATCGATTCCACGGGTTTCACTAGCGTAAATTTCGATTTCGATATTAATTTTCGTGTTAGTAAAACGCGGTTCCGTGGAAGTAATCCAGAATGATACAAGCGCAGGATTTTCATTCGTATCGCGATAAAATACCGTCACGATGTTTTTATCTTATTAATGTGTCCGAAAGAGTTTAGCTATATAAACGATGAAAATTTCTTTCGGCAATAATTTCCCCCGAATACAACCTGGAGCTTTAATTTTGATAAATAATAGTAAGACGAATAAATAATAAAAACTATGGCAATAAAGTGCAGCGGCAACTTTTTGCGGTGTACCGCAACGGTCGTGAAAATAAATCAAAAATAAGAAATCTGTAACAATACTGCGGAGCGAGAGCTGAGCCGAGCGGTACTTTATGGTCCATAATGCGAGAGCGAAACAAACCAACGTGCAGCTTTGGTGACAAAAAATGCTCACCTTCGTCTATCGCATCGTTTGGTGATAAAATTAATCTAGGTTCTTTTCTTTTAGTCTCGAGAATAAATTCTCTCTCAGCGGAAAACAGTTGCAAAACTCGAATAAAATTAAGCATTTTTGACAACAACAAAAAAAAGTCGTCGAAAAAAATTCATTAGATAGCTTTGAAAATTTACGAGATAAGTAAGGCACAATCTAAAAGAAGTACCCTTACAAGTTGCGTAATTCAGAAAAATAAAACTCGACAGTGTGCTAGAAATTTCCTACAAGGTGAAAAGCCCATTGAATGGTTGGATGGGTGAGGAGTTGCGGTGATATTTGGGCCACATCTATAGTATACCACATCTATAGTATACATCAGACCTGTACTTTACAACTTGAACTAATAGCTTTTAGTATTCGGTAATTAAGAAGTAATTAATGTATCATAGAATAAACAAACGCATATGGTGTGCGTATGCGATAAAAGATGACGCGAAACAGTTTCAAAATCTTAACGCTGAATATAATGTTTGTTCTTCGGCGAGTACAAGTGCACAGCTGCACACCTGTAATATTATTACACTCTTAGTACACTTAGATTAGAAAATGTTAGAGGTATTTGAAGGTAGCGTGGAAAGCAGAAGGGTACCATACTTGAGTTACGAGCCATAATCACACGAAAATTAATGCTAAGAAACATCCCTTGAGATATTTGAATATTTCACCGTTAGAAACCTGAACATATCACACCTGAAATGTCCCCAGTTATAAAAATATCTCGTGAAACTGGACGAATCTCATTAAAAACCACCCAAATGGGTTTTCAATCCACATTTCAGGTGTCTCTTTCAAGGTCAACCGGTTTAAAACCAACCATACTGGTTTTCAACTCACTTTCCTGGTGCCTCTTTCAAGGTCAACTGGTTTAAAACCAACCATACTGGTTTTTAACCCACTTTTCTGGTGCCTCTTTCAAGGTCGACTGGTTTAAAAACCAGTCTAGACTAGTAATGTGGCATATTGAGTTTAGTTTCTTCTCAATATCAAATTTCAAATCCTTCCTACCTAAATAAAAATAATAATTAGGACGACGACATACGTTAGTTGAATATTTCATCGACCAAATAGACCAAATCCACGAAGCAGATTTACAATAATTAATTTGGTACCCGGTGCGGCGAGTTTGATAACAATTTGACACATTAGAAGGACATACATACGTATAAATTTGGGATTAGCACGGACGAATGAACAGAATACTCTCAGACTTGGTACGAGGGGTTTGGAATTTTGATATTTTAATACACATTTTGCGTGCCCTGAAAGAGCGATAGCATTTGACAGCGAAATACCAAGATTAAATTATGTTTAATTCGAACATTTTAACGAATCATCCGGCGCAAAATCATCAGACACTGAAAACCAACGCTTAATAATGCTGCAAGCAGCATTTTCGCTGCAGATGAAGACAGAAGAGTTAATACAGAGACAGACTCGGCGGGGGGATAGGGTAGGACTGGATGGGAAGAGTCAATATCGTGATTAATGTGGTATCGCCTTTTGTCTCGCAAAACGAAGCAGCGAATTTTTAAAATGATTTTTCCAGCTTAATTAGCATTCGAAAGCTGGGGGTCTGCAGCTCGTTAACATTCGTCCAACGATTTTGCCGAGTTGCGGATTTATCGAAAAAATTTTAATATCGGAGTTGTTTTTTCTTCTTCTACACTTCTTCATCCGAAGCCATGTACCAAGATAGCGTCAGTGTAAGATCGGTTTATGATGGAAAAAAGTGCGAGTGCGCGGCACTGGCACTGGCACTTTCGAGCGTTGAATTTAAATGATTTCTATTCTTATGTAAAATACATTTCCGCGAATAAAACGAAAGAACTGAATAATAAATCGAGTCTTACGGTTTTCGTAAATAGATTTAAAACTCCCTCGTTGCCGTCGTAACTTCAAATAATTTACAGTTACAAAGAGATTTCACGGCGCAAAACTTTTCGCGCCGTAACAAATAATATACTGCGAATTATAGAGAGTTGGGAATTTATTTCTACATATTGCGCGCAGAATTGCATTCTCGCTCCCTTAACATTGCTTATGCTAGCGCCAGCGCCATGTGCCACCGAAATCTTCTTCCTTTATATATTTTTTGCCATTATTATTCTCTTTGTACCCTGCTAGCAGAGCACCAGTACCCGTACCTTACCTATAGCTAGGTACCTACATATGTTTTATTAACAAGAACAGTGGAGCTGTTGTACCTTACGTTTTTATTTTTGCATCTCTATACTCCACCCCCCCCCCTTCATGCTTCCCAGTTTGATAGAAGCAGTCTCGTTCCCCGTTAAGTTTTCCTGTATGCTTCGATGGCTTCACTCAAAACTCGCCTCGTAATTGAATTCCAACTTTTTACAGCTATTCCACATGCTAAAGTTTTTTTACGCCATTGGTTATCAGTCTGTAACGACTCTCGAGATTTTTCCTTCTTTTTTCAATAACAAATTGCGAATTTCTCCAACGTCTGATGTAGATTTATACCTATTGTAATATCATCTTCATCATCACTATAACGATATTCCATCAACGTGGAAAGGAATATCGTATCTGATAATGATGCTAATTTGTCAAATACGACATTTGCGTGAAAAATGCCCAAAATGAGGGGAAATAAAACTATGCCCAAAAAAATGAGGCGGATTATTTAAGGTTGCGTATCGAATAATAACTATAAAGTAAAATAAAATTGAAAAATAAGTTTGAAAATGAACATTTTTTCCATGTCAATTTGGAAAAGTTTGAACCTCGAATCTTTTGATTTTGCTCGGAATCTTTTCACATTCGAAAAGTAAGAAAACCAACTTTGTTTTGCCCATTGGCGCATTCAGAAGTTTTATTTGGTAGGAGCTAAAACTTGAAGAAAAAGGTAAAGCACGCAAACTACTCTTGATACCTATTTTTCATGAGCTGTATTTTATTTCATTCTTGGAATTAAAAAATTATCAACAAAAGTTGATTTTTTTCAAATAAAACTTTGGAAACTTTATTTTAAAAAAAGAGAGTAAATAGGTACCTATTTTAGTTTTCAACAAAAATTAGAAAATTTTTTGTTTCCATTTTTTTTTCAAACACAGTTGAAAATTTTTTTGCAACATTTTTTTAAAGACTTCTAACAAAAACGAAAATAACAAAATTGAGATTTTTTGTTTTTCAACAAAAATTAAAAATTAGGCTTTTCAACAAAAATTAAAAATTTTGTTTTTCAACAAAAATTAAAAATTAGGTTTTTCAACAAAAATTGAAAATTTTGTTTTTAAACAAAAATTGAACCTTTTGTTTTTAAACAAAAATTGAAAATTTTGTTTTCAACAAAAATTAAACATTTTATTTTTCAACAAAAATTGAACATTTTGTTTTTCAACAAAAATTGAACATTTTGTTTTTCAACAAAAATTAAAAATTTTGTTTTTCGACAAACATTGAAAATTTGGGTTTTCAACAAAAATTAAACATTAATTTGTTTTTCAACAAAAATTGAACATTTTGTTTTTAAACAAGAATTGAAAATTTTGTTTTTAGTCAAAAATTGAAAATTTGGGTTTTCAACAAAAATTGAAAATTTTGTTTTTCGACAAACATTAAAAATTTCGGGTTTCAACTAAAATTAAACATTTTGTTTTTCAACAAAAATTGAACATTTTGTTTTTCAAAAAAAATTAAAAATTGAATCGTTTTTTTTTAATAACCGCATAAGTCACATTTTTTACAAAATACGTTTTTTCATGAAATGGGTTCCCTAAACGTAGCTACATCACATACTAAAAAATTACATTTCTCACTCTCATAAAACAGCCTCCAGACGACACCAAAGATTGTATATTTCATAAAACAGCATAAGTCCAGCTTTTTTAAAAAATTCCTTTTTTAAAATAATTATCCGAAATTTTTTTTATTATTTTTAAAATTACATAATCGATGTATAAAATATATTTTTTTCATTTTTTTGGTGAGAAATATAGGTGTTTGTATGAGAAACGTGTTCATTTTCTATAAAACAGCATAAGTCCTTCTTTTTTTTTTCGTTTTCTTCTTTTAAAATAATGAGGCAGAATTTTTTTTTTGTTATTTTTAAAATGTCCATAATTGATGCCTACAATGCATAAAGTACATATTTTCAATTTTTTTGTAAAAAAATATAGGTCTTTGTGTGAGAAACGTGATCATTTTTTATAAAACAGCATAAGTCCAAAAACTTTGTAGCCCCCTGGAAGGGAAGATTTTCACCTCAGGAATAAAACCGCGATGCCACGTTTTACATGTTAGATAGGTTCATATTGTGATCCGGTCATATTTTGTATCAAATCATTATTTCATCATGCTGTTAGTTTTTCTCATTTCCTGAAAAAAATGTACAATGTGACTTATGCTGTTATTAAAAAAAAAAAAAACGATTCCATTTTGGTTTTTCAACAAAAATTAAACATTTTGTTTATCAACAAAAATTGAAAATTTTGTTTTTCAATAAGAAGTACACAGTGGAAGCTCAATTATACGTACATTCAACTCGAAAATGCATTTAAAAAATTGAACGAATTAAAAAGAAATTAAGAGTGTGCCCAATTTTGGGGGAGCTTTATGCGCCAATGGTTTTGCCTCAACCCCTTGTAGTTTTTTGTGGAGGTTTTTTGCTGTACTTTTAAGAATTCTGCCTAATTCCGGAGCTATCGTAAAAAAATCTGAAAAAATTCTTGAGAGCAGACAATTTCATATCACATTCATGGAAATAATTTTTGTCGTAGAATCTCAAGGGTCCTGGGGGCACGTCGCCCCCAAATTTTGGTCAAAACTCAATAAATGCTGAAAATACATGTAATATAATCATTTGTTACATTTTTGGTAGCGCTGAGCTTGAATATTGCCTCACTTTTTTGGTAGAACCCTTCCAAAGTCTCTCATAACCCACTCAAATTGATTTCTATTTCAAGAGACACCGATTCAAACGTTGGAGAAATCAACTTCCTCTCTTCTCGAGCACCACAATTCACATATCTGCCTAAAAATACCATAAAATACTACAGGCAAATTTTTATGCTCAAATTTTTCCCACGCAAGATCAAATTAGTACAAATTAAATGCTCGAAGCCAAAGATCAATATAACAAGATTCGCAACCGTGCTCGGAGAAAAGGGGGGGGGGAACAACAAAATCTCATTTCATTTCGAGCACTCGTGCATTTATGTAACTCTCGAGCTGAAGATGAGAAAAATACCAGTGTTATACTCGCACTCGTATTTTTCATCGTCGCGTTAGAGAGCGACTTTTCGAGTGGCTGAACACTTATTGGAAGACCGATAGCATTAGGTCAATTGTCGGAAACACATCGCATCGGAAAGAAACTCGTGTCTATTGATTGTACAGGGGCTATACGGTATACTTTAAAAATCATACCCTTTTTTCTATTAGCATATCTATCCGCGTGGTGGTATTCGTATTCGACAGTCGTACCAGTACTCGTAAACTCGTTATATGTATAGTATGCCATATCGTACTACACTCCAAAAAAAAAAGTTCCGCTGCGATATCTTCCGTCGCAAGTATACATTTTCTATCGTCGCCGCAGAGCTGAAAAGCCCGCAGATACTTGCAATGAGGTTATGTTAAAAGCATCGCAAGAGCGTCGCGTAGAAACCCACCGCACCGCCTGCTTCGAGCTAAAAAAAGCCAAAACCTTTGACTTATTTATACATACGAGTAACGAAAATTAATGATATTCCGTAGGTATCCCATATCCCCTCATTTGCATCGTCTATACATAGGTATATCGCGCCGTTGACGCGTAAATTATATTCTACAGCACATGGCGCCGGTAGGAGGGGAGCTTTTTTCTTACATACAGATTCTAAATACACATACGTTGTACAAAGGTTGCTCCTTTCAAAAGCTAACCATCTTCGTAGGGTGTCTCACATTCAGTTATAAGAATATCCCCTTTCAACCGGGTAAGTCGACAGCTTGTTACAACAATGTGTTTGCATAACCCTAGTATTGAAGGAGCTCAGATATTCCCTGTGAAAAATTCAAATTTCAAATTTTTTCTTCTTCTGAATTGGAAAACAAAAGGGAAGATGGAATCTGCGAGTAATAAATGAAGAGTCGAGGTAATTGCTAAAAAAATTTCCGAAATCGACTCAACATGGTGCTCAAAAAATTGTTTTTAGCAAAAAAAAATCTTGGGAAATTGGATCAATTGTGGGTAGTTATTTTTTCAAAACTGAAAAAATTCATTTCTGACAACAAAAAAAATCTCGAAAATTTGGAAAGCAAAATTCTTAGAAAATCAAAAACATGAATTGAAAAAAAAGGCAGCGAAATAAATTTTACTTGTAGGTAGGTGAAACAAAAAAAAAAAAAATTTTAAAAAACAGAAAAAAAATTTCTTTAAAAAAAAATGGAAGGGATTTCTTGAAAAAATAGAAACAAAGAATGTTCAAAAATTAAAGATAATTATCATTTATGATCACAAAAATTAATTTGTGAAAAAAATTGAATAAAGAATAAATTATAATTATAGGTATTTTTATATATCAAAAAAAAAAATCAAGAAAAAAAGTTGAAATCAATTTTCTTCGATACAACTAAAATTAAAAAATAAGTTAATTAGGTATTGACAACCAAAAAAAAAAAAAAAAAAAAAAATCATGCACAGTTTTAAAAATAATTTTTTTTTAATTTAGGAAAAGGATAGGGGACAAAATTTTAAAAATGAATTTTCTCAGAAACTAAAAAAATAGATTTCAGATAAAATATAAAATAAATTACGGATTGAGAGGAAATTGAAAAAAAGAAAAAAATATATTAATGAAGAAATTTTTTGAGAAAATAAGAAAGAACAAAATTCTTATGGGTTTTCTTTTTAAAAATCAAAAATTATAACTCTTTTTGAAAAATTTAAAAAGTGATTCAAGTAAGTATATAATTGCATATAAATGAAAGAAATCAATTTTCGTGAAAAAAAAATCAATTTTAAGATAAATAGGGTACAATTTTATAGTTCTCATGCACCCAGACAACACAAAATTTTGAAAAATCAAAAATTGAAATGAAATGAAGATTTTCTTTGGGAAACAGAAAAAAACGAATTGATAATTTTTCATCTAAAAAATATATAAAAAGTATTCAATTGACGTTACTATATTAAAAAAAAAAAAAGTATTCAATTGAAAAATAAAAAATAATTCGCAAAAAAATTGTTTTTTTAAAATCAAAGAAAGAAGGCATTCTTAGAAAAATCAAAAAATGTTTTTTATAAACGCAGAGGAATTCATTTTAGTGAAAAAAAATGTATAGGTAAGTAAAATGAATTTACTTGAAAAATAGGGGTAAAAATTGCTCAAAACTACAAAAGAAGTCACGAGAAGTCAGAAAAAATCATTTTTAAAACAAATTAAAGAAACGAATTAACCATCATGTAAAGTTTAAAAAAAATGAATTTGATTAAAAACCAGAAAAAATGAATTTACAATTATGCAAAAATAATTTTTTTTTGAAAAATCAAACCTTGAATTGAAAGAAATGAAGGTATTCTTCGGAAACATTTGAAAAAGAGTATTCTTTCGAAGAATACAAAAATTAGTTATGCTGAGAAAAAAAAATGCAAAAAATTGAAAAATCATACCAAATCAAAGAAATTAGTTTTTTGAAAATTTTTTAAACTCTAATTTATAGCGTAATAAAACCCTTCTCTAAGTAATCCTCCTCCGTGACACGCCTCTAGCCTTAGTTGCTGTATATGGCGTTAAAAATAAAATAAAAAAAAAACATGAAAAAAATTCTAAAAAAAATCTAGTTGTAAGCAAATTTTTTTTTCATAATTTTTGCAAAAAAAAAAAAAAAAAAAACTGTTTTAGCAAGGAAAAATTATGAAAAAAATTTTTACTTACCTACAACTGGATTTTTTTTTAAATCTTGAAAAATTAAAATTAAATAATTTTTGGAAAAATTGAAAAAATGATTTTTATGGGGAGGGGGGGGGGGTGGTGGTGGGAATAAGTACATTGAAAAAATAATAATTCACCCTGAAAATAAGGAAAAAATTCTCAATGCGTTTTAAAAAAAAATAATAAAAAATGAAATCAGTGAAATGTATTTTTTGAAAAATTATAAAAATGAATTGTCTTGAGAAATCTTGAAATAAAATTGAAATAATTTCAATTTTTAGAACCCTTCACAACTTTTTTTTTAAATTTTTGAAATATTTTCCTTTTTTGGCAAATGTTGTCAAAATGCAACTCAGAAATTTCAAACTGGTTTCAAAAAAAAACCTGCCTAAGTCTGGAATCTCCATCTTAAGTGCAAAGAAAATGCATGTACCTTCTTCGTATCCTAAATTCCTCATTCAATTTGTAAAACTATATTATGCTCAACTAACACAACACGAAATTGATTTCCGTGTCCGCTTCCACTGGTGGGATAATTATTTTCTAAAAATAAAAATCCGCTTAATAAGAGCGAGTTATTTTTTTACTTAACCCTTTTATCACATAATTAAAGAATTTTTCATTTTCAACAACTCGTCTCGGAGTGGCATGGCATGACAAACCGTTGCCAACGGAAGTGTTAACAATATGCCATCTTTCTAAATCGTAACGATTCGCGATACGCTTACATTAATTCTCGTTTAATGAATGCGAATTGCCGCGCTCATTTGACCGTGAACGGGACGCGGACGTTGGGACGGTTTTGCAGGCAGGTCGTGGTCGCGAGCTGCCTCCGACGTTCTCGTTCTTTATCACAATTCACAACGTACGAATATTTCAACAATTTTATAATACAATTACGAGCTCGCGAACTGACAACGACCGAGGACGTGTGAGATAAAACAATTTAGCCAAGAATTCGAGTTTGTGCGCTTCTTCGTCAAAATACTCGCGCTGCGGTCTCGTAAAACAGTCGTTAATTTGAATATACAAATAATATAAGTTTCGCGATACCGACCGCGTTCTTTTCCCATTTCGTAATTTTTTTTTCAATCGTAATTAAATTTAAAAAAAAAAAACTTATTTTAGAGACTTGTACTTGCATTCAAGGTCGTCGAAAAAATTACTATGTCCTCGTTAGAATTACCAATTTCAATTAAAACCGCGAATAAACATCGCATTTACGTCAATTACCAAAGAAGCTTTTGCATACTTACGTTGATTTGAAATCTGTCACAGAAATGGGCTGCGTTGAAATTGAAACAACACATTAGGCTAATGGCGTTTTACTCGATCCATTCCGAAACAATGCCCTCTTTATCGTCCAACCGCCCACACGAAGATCGCCAAAAAACGAGATTTTACATTTGCAAATAAAAACGCATTTCGAGAGTAAAAAAATTTATTCGAGCCTTACGCGGAATACTTACAATGTTAACAAGAACCGTTTGTGTGAACGCCCACGCCCATCATGACTCGAGTAGATAAAAACGAAAAAAACGAAAACAACCATAAAACGGCTCGAGTATCAAATAAAACGCGATTGGAAAAAATCTATTCCACAGAGAGGACGAGAAAACGTAAAATATTGCCAGCATTTGCAACGCACGTACATAAAATGAGGTCTGTGTGCTGTACTGGAGCTGTATCTTATCGAGAGTTCGCTTTTGTGTGCAGCTGCAGAGTTTTTGAGAAAATCTCAAAATCGAAAATTTGGGCTATTGTAGGGCCATAGAGGTTTTGACAGGACTTTCTTAAAATGAAAAATATTCAGGATTAAAAGAAAATGAAACTTGAAAAATGGAACCCATTTTAAATTTATTTCACCAAATTTTGAGGACCGATGTACCTAATCAATTTTTAATATAGTTATCAAAATTTTAAAAATATCAAAAATTTATCAAGCTTTAGAAATTGATCCAATTTCAAAAATTTATTAAAATTTAAAATTACCAAAATTCTGATTTTTATACAATGCTGAAAAATTCCCAAATTTCGAAATTTTTTCAAATTTTTAAAATCATTTAAACTTTTACAAAATGAGAATTTGAAATTTTTTGAAAATTTAAGCTTGATTTTTGAAAATGAATTCAACTTTAAAAAATTAGTAAAATTTTAAAATGAAGAAATTTTGAATTTTTACAATCTTCAAATTTCAAACATAAAAAATAAATTTAAAAAAATTGCAATGTTTATAAATTTTTAATAATTGGGTAATACAAACTCCAATATGAAATGTTGAAAAATTTACACATTTCAAAATTTTTAAAATTATCTAAACTTTACAAAATGACATTTTGAAATTTTTTGAAAATTCGAGGTTTTTTTGAAAATTCATCAAACATTAAACAATTAGTAAAATTTTAAAATGACAAAATTTTGAATTTTTATAATCCTCAAATTAAACATGAACAATAAATTTTAAACACTCCAATTTATATGAAATTTTGACAAATTTGCACATTTGAAATTTTAATACATTTTTAAAATTAACGAAATGACATTTTGAAATTTTTGAAAATTTGAGTTTTTCTTTGAAAATTTATCAAACTTGAAAAATTTATTAAAATTTTAAAATAAATAAATTTTGAGTTTTCGCCATCGCCAAATTTTAATCAAAAAGAATAAATTAAAAAAAAAAATTTTAAATTTAAAAATTTTTGTGAAATTCCAATCTACATCAAATTTTGTATTTACAAATTTTGAATTTTCATCAAATTATATCAGTTCAACTTTACAAATAACGATTTAATTTTTTTTTTGTTAAATTTAGACTCGATTTTTAAAAACGAATCAAAATTTTAAAAAGAACACAATTGTCATTTCCACCAAATTTTAAGAATTTAAAAATATTAAAAACTTATCAAACTTTAAAAATCGGTCCAGTTCCAAAAATTTATTAAAATTTAAAAATAACCAAAATTCTGATTTTTATTAAATGACGGAAAAATTACAAATTTTGAAATTTTATTAAATTTTTAAAATCATTTAACCTTTACAAAATGACGTTTTGAAATTTTTTGAAAATTTAAGCTCGGTTTTTTTAAAATTAATTCAACTTTAAAAGTTTGGTAACATTTTAAAATGGCCAAATTTTGAATTTCCACAATCCTAAAATTTTAAACATAAACAATTAAATTTTAGAAATTTCAGTAATTCATAAAAATTCCAATTTATATCAAAATAAATGTTGAAAAATTTTACACGAACTTTTGCTAAAATTTTTGATTTTGTAAAAAAAAAATTGAATCAAGTTCAAAAATTTATTAATATTTTAAAATGACTAAATTTTGAATTTTCGCCATCCCAAATTTTAAACACGAATTAATAAGTTTTAAAAAATTTACAAATTTGAAAAATTGATCAAAATTCCAATTTACATTCATAGTTAATGTTGAATTTTTGAATTTTTACCAAATTTTAAAAATCAGTTCAACTTTACAAATGACTTTTTAGTTTTTTTTTTTTTTTTTTTTTTTGTTAAATTTAGGACCGATTTTTAAAAATGAACCAAACACTTCAAAAACTTATTAAATCTTTAAAATAACCAAATTTTGAATTTTCTCCATTACCAAATTCTATACATGAACATTGAACAATAAACTTTGAAAAATGTCAAAATTTTTAAAAATTCATCAAAAATTCCAATTTATATGAAATTTTGAAAAATTTACACATTTTGATATTTTGCCAAATTTTAAAAATGAATCCAACTTTAAAAATAATGTTTAAAATTTTTTTTGTGAAATTCAGACTAAATTTTTAAAAATGAATCCAACACTTTGAAAATTTATTAAAATTTTATAAAGACCAGAATTAGAATTTTCGCCAAATTTTTTTGGTTCGAATTTGAAAAATAGGAGGAGAAATACTTTTGCTGGATCGTCAATATCAGCAACACCCTGAAAGCATCTCCGAAGAAACTGGCACAATTTGGAAACCCATAGCACAGGCTAAGTCGGTAATAATTATCGAAAAGTTCGAATAAAATTTCTGAAACGAGCCCCAAATCGATAAAAAATTCGTCATTAGCAATTATAATGTGCACTGGTTGTTCTTAAAGGGTAACTCTTGATCAGGCTTGTATAGCTTCTCGCAATTTCCATTCTGCACACCAATTAAATTGAAAGCTGAAACAAAAATACTGGACGCAGCTTCCAAGCTCGGCCATCGCGCTAAATTTCACCCTGTTCCGGTATAATGACCGAGATCAAAGTATCATTTATATAACAATACCATTTGACCATTCGATAATCCTCGCAAACCCAAATCAATCGTTACACCGGTATCCGTTAAAATTACGAATACCCCGCGCGCCCTTTCCCATCTCACCGAACAACATTCGCAATCGTTAAGCTATCAAATGAAAGAGAAACACTTCTCGTATTCCTCTTCTGTGCTTCTCGCACATCCTTATACGTCGTTTTGTAAAACTACACGTCTCGTTAACTCGACTAAACGATAGAACTTTTTTTCAAAAAATCGAGAAAACGAGAAAAATTATAAATATTCTAAATAACGACTGCGATCCAACTAGAGACGCTGAAAAGTTACACAAAAAGTTTGAAATTTCTTTAACCATTTATTTGAACTCTGTGTGCGAAATTCGTCTAACAAACTATCGCGCAATCGAATTTCTATTTTCGAAAAAATAAAGCCGATACCGAAGGCAAAAAAGTTGTTCAAGCTTTTTATGAGTTTGCACGAGAGAAAAAAAGAAGTAAAAAAAACAAGACCTTTCTCGTCATCACCTCTCGGATACCAAAACTCATTTCACCTTTTTCGTTTTTTTCTTCTTTTTGCAAAACTAAAACCAATCAACTCGTTTATATAAATTCTCGGATTAACGAAATAAACAAATTTTAATTTATTTTTCATTTTCAAACCATGATATAACTAGGTCGATCTTTTTTTTTTCATTTTTTAATTAAAACCTCGCTCGAGTCATTAAAAAGGCGCCAAATTTCTGGCGTGAAACTCTATCAAAACTATTCGGTTCGTTTATTCTGGTACTTTTATTGAAATAATGCTAATTTGAAGCCAGCTAGATAAATAAAAAGATTTGAAAATCTTTTCGTATGCCCTATTTCCCCTTCTAAGGTATTATCTTGTAAATTTCGCGAAAGTATTTCGCGAAGATGAATCTTGAACAGTTCAGGGACTCAGGGCAGGGTCTCTCAAACGATACCAATTAGCATTTCCACGAGTAATCAAGATCCTACTTAATGATTTAAATCCCTTGAAAAGGCCCCAGCTCCTCATCTACTATCTACCCTCTTCATAATCACGTGAGACGAAAAATAATGCCAGATTTGAAATCAGCACCTACGAAAACCTAACAATCGATACGTAACATTATTTTTTATCACTATATTGAAAAAGCTCTTAACCCCCCCCCCCCCCAATCCTAATTTATCATTACAACTGCTCAAAGATCGCTCAGTTATTCAGAAGTCATAAAAATATTCCACTATTCACATTACAGATTCGATAAAAAAATATTTAAAGTTTTTTTAAACAACCCTCTCAAACACTGGATACTGAATACACGTCCTGAAAACTCTGGGAAAGGGGGAATGTGAAGGGAAGGGGAGAAATAAAGATAAAAATTTATAAAAAGTGGTCTTGTATGTCTATGGTATGGTTTTCAAGGGCGTAGATTTCGAATCTGGCGTCAATTCCGAGGTGAAAATCATTACTTTTGACGATGCCTCACTCGATGTAATTAAATTTGTACGCTTCTTTAGGTCTAATCCCAAAAGAGAAGATATTACGTAATGGGAAAAGCACTGTCATGATTCTTGTAAAATTGCGCCCACGTACGTCTCGAGTCTGCTTCTAAAAATGTTCTAATTTTTTTTTCCAATGTATTACATTTCAAAGGTGTATCTTTTAGGATCACCTGGTATAGTCTGGCGTAAAATTAACCCTATACAGCAGGGGGAAAAAAAATAAAATAAAATTTTAGTACCTAAAAATTGGAAAATTAAATTCGTTTCGACGAACGCAGCTCGAATAAAAACTGTTTACTCGCTGGAAATGAGTTGCGATTTTGTGTAATCAACGAAATGGAGTTATTGTTAGAGGCGCTGCTGTATTCGTCCCCCCCCCCCCCCCCGCATCCAAATACCTATTTTACTCCTTTCACGCACTAACCTCGAGCCATGCTCCGTATCTGGGTCTGTATGTAATTTTTGTAATGAACTTTCATTCGCCGAATACGCCGCGTCGCGTCGCGTATCCCTTCGGGCGTAATTTCAATTCAAACAGGGCCAATGTTATTGTAACAATGGGTGTGTAAAATATACTCCGCAATGTCGTAATGCTATTATTAATTATTTCCAATGTACATATATTATATAGTACCTCAGTCAAAACACATACACCTCGCCGATTCGCCGTACCAAACGTACAAATATAAATAACGTATGTAGATGCCGAATGAATAATAATAAGTTAATCAGAGACGAGAGACCTTCGAGCATCGTGTTTCGATAAATTTCCCAAATGCAATATCGATAGCTATTTATAAAAGATCGCACTAGAGCTTATCAGCAGACAATAAACATGCTAATACCTTCCTTGTCATCAATAAACGTCTGTATAATAGAGCTCAGGGTGAACTAATTCTTTCAGTGAGGGCGATTTCCTCGTAAATGGTGCTCTTAGTCGACAAATTGATATCATTTTTAAACTAGGCACTCCCAAAAACATTGAAATCGATATGCATGAAGGATTTTTATTATTTTTTTCAAATTCACCCCCTCCCACCCCCAAATCTGGTTTGATCTTCAATATTAGAAATAATTGAGTAGTAAAATACGATTTTGTGAGTATTTAAAAGAATATGTTTCAATCGAACATTTATTTACTTTGAATATGGAAATACAGATGACATTTCAAATGTAGAGGGGATAGGGGTGGGGATAATAGGGGTGGTACCGCTGAAAAATGATAAAATATCGTCATGTAACACGATTTCTAGGTTTTCTGTAGCTGGGATTTCAAATCTGGGGTCAATTTTTCATTTGGATCAGTTTGGTGATCCCAGCAGATGGCGTTGGTCACAGTTGTTCAGTTACAAAGCTAAATAAATCATCTGGTCGACTTGAGATGTTGAAAAAATTGGCAAACCACTGTCCAGAATTCATAACTTCATTGAATATGGAAATACAGATGACATTTCAAAAGTGGAGGGGATAGGGGTGCGGATAATAGGGGTGGTACCTCTAAAAAATGATAATATATCGTCATGTATATCGATTTCTAGGTTTTCTCTAGCTGGGATTTCAAATCTGGGGTCAATTTTTCATTTGGATCAGTTTGGTGATCCCAGCAGATGGCGTTTGTCACAGTTGTTCAGTTACAATTACAAAGCTAAATAAATCATCTGGTCGACTTGAGATGTTGAAAAAATTACCAAACCACGATCCAGAATAACATGTAACTTCATTATATATGGAAATACAGATAATATTTCAAAAGTGGTGGGGATGATAGAGGTGGTACCTCAGAAAAATGATAAAATATCGTCATGTATGTTGATTTCTAGGTTTTCTGCAGCTGTGGTTTCAAATCTGGGGTCAATTTTTCATTTGTATCAGTATTGTGATCCCAACAGATGGCGTTGGTCACAATTGTTTGGTTACAAACCTAAATACATCATCTGGTCGACCTGAGATGTTAAAAAAATTCGCGAATTACGGTACAGAACACATATAACTTCATTATTTCAAAAGTGTAGGGGTAGTGATGGTGATTAAAGGGGCGGTACGGGGGAGGTACATAAAAAAATGATAAAACATCGTCATGTATATCGATTTCTAGGTTTTCTGTAGCTGTGATTTCAAATTCAAGGTTGATTTTTGATTTGGATCAGTTAGGTAAACTCAACAAATAGCGTTGGTCACTGTTAATCAGTTACAGGGCGAAGAAACCAATCTGGTCATCTCAGGACGTTGAAAGGATCCGCATATCACAGCCCAGAATACATAATTATTATACTTTCATTAAATATGCAAAATACAGATAAAGTTTCAAAAGGGGAGGGGATAGTAGTGAGGATTAAGAGAGTGGTACCTCCAAAAAATGATAACATATCGTCATGTAGGTATATCGATTTCAAGGTTTTCTGTGGCTGTGATTTCAAATCTGAGGTTAATTTTTGATTCGGATCAGTTTGTAATCCTACGAAATAACGTTGGTCATTGCTGACCAGTTACAAAGCTAAGCAAACCGTCTGGAAGACGTAATACGTTGAAAAAATCCGCAAAGCACAGCTCAGAATATAAAACAGTCATCATGAAAACGTATTCACGTACGCTAACTAATTGATAAATCCAATTTCCCCTTACACATGCGTAATATGTACAATAAAAAATGTACTACGCACGCTGCGCTGGTTCGTAAACACGAGTGAAAAGTTTTCTGGCCTAATTAGCTCGCTAATTTGTCCACCTTGTAAAAATTCCGATCTCCATCGAATCAACTTGAATGCGAATCAGGCTCTCGAGACTCGTACAAACCATTCTCAAAGGATTTCCTTCCACTTCCCCGAAAGGAGGGGGGGCTCTTGAAATACCCAAGGCCGGATCAGAGACAATGATTAATGATATCAGGCTAATGAACGTGTCTGTTGACCCGGAGGGAGGGGGATGCATTTATCAATATCCTAGCTGGCATTTGGGCAAAGTCTGCTAGATTGGCTCGTTTAAAATGGTCCCTGGCTGGAATTTTTTTTCGACTCTCGTATATTTACGCAGCATCGGCTTAACGCTGCGTTTTAAAAACAGCACAGTGGCGTCTTCTGTTAAGCTCCATTAATTCTACAGTACTTACGTTTTTTTCTTCTTCTTCTTCTTCTTCTTCTCTGTCGCATTAACATGTTGACTCTGCTCGTTAATCGATCCATTCGTGTCGCAAGTTCTGCTGAAACCAGAATAAAATTCGGAGCTATTAACCGCCTATCGAATGAATGGTAAACGGTTTTGCGGGTAAACTAGCGAGTACGTAGCAAGGCGCTCAAAAACCCATTAAAAATTCCACAAACATAATCTACGAGTACGAGTACAACCGTACTCCACCAGCAGCACATTAATATTCCGAAGAATACCTTTAAACACTCAAACCGCGTGTAACCTTTCGAGCAATAAAATTTAATATATTGTATTTTTGCCTCGACGCCGCCCCCTCCCCCCCTCCCAGCAGCCGTACGTACCATCGACGCGAATATTAAACGCCACATAGCGCCACCGCACCGTCGCTTTCATTATTGTTTCTATTAAACGCTGCCACCGAACAAAATTCAAATTACCATCTACTTAATCTCGCGCCGATACAAAAACTATTCCTGAACCAAATCGTTCGAGTATTAAGCGCGTGTTTGAGAATTAAAAGCGCCTCCGCAGCTTGTTGAATATGCATAGAAATAGATTTCCAAAACACCGCCCTCTCCTCCACCCATCACACCGAGCATACTGTTAGCGTAAAAACACGACTTTAAAAGTCCATTCGTTTAATACCACACCCCACCTCCACGTACTAATCTCAAATTCAGTTTCCTCTTTGCGCATTTACCAGGTGTCGGAAATACGAGGTTATTTATTTCAAAGGCAAAGTCGCTACAGTTTGCTTCAGAACCGGCTCACACTCTTGAACAATTCGTAAATCGGGATTTTCTATTACAAAAGCATCCTCATTATACTTTATCTTATTCCCCAGCATTACCTACCTGCAGCAAGTTGTATTATCGCCTCCGTAAACGTACCACACGTCGCATAAAATACCTTTATAGTACCCTTTTCAAAGAATTTATACCGAACGTACTTCTTCGAGTTACGTTGTCCAATCTATAAAGCTCGTATATTGCTTCAGACTCGTATTTTCGTAAATTTAATTAGCGCAATTTTTGTTAATTTTGGTAAATTTGATTCGGTAATTTTCTGTTCATTACTTCAAAGAGTAAATAACATAGTTGAAAGGTTACAGAATATCTAACAAAATTTTAATACAGCAAAGGAATTCATTATGCAAGAAGACAAGATTCGTAGAAATCGTTTTGCATAAAAGTACCTAGCTTAAGTTATTAACATAACACCCACTCCAACCCTTTCAAAGAACTACCCACTTATATAGAAGCGACTATTTCATCAAAGCAAAAAAAGCACAGATCATTTTGAAATAAACTGATTTTTTTTTAAATCCATCTAAGGGATAAAATAAAAATTCCAAAGAAAATGACTAGAAATTAGGTAAAAAAAAACTCTAACGCAGTTAATACGTTAGAAGAGCTGATTTTCTATTATTTTTATTTTTATTTTTTATTTTCAATTTGATTTTCATTTTTCAAAATTTATGTAAATTGAATTATTTTTATGTACTTAATGATAACAACATCTTCAAATTGATAATTTTAAAATGATTTAAAAAATTATACAATTTACAGCCAGCTATTTATGATAAATAAAAACTTTTAACAAGTTTTAAACCAATAAGAAACGACATTATCATGAAAAGTAGGCAGTTAGATAGGCATTGCAAAAGTTTTGAATTTTTACAACTTTGCTAGCCATTTATTTTTTAAAAATGGGAAATGATGATCAGCTGTTTGTTTTGAAATTTTCCATAGCGAATTCCTCGAGAACCGGTTCATTAAAATGAAAAATGCTTAGAACCTTTTTTGTGCGTATTTTCAAGTACTATTAAAAAGGTTATTTACTAATTTCGCGTAATTGCTTAATTCGAGGCGCTAGAAGCATTTGAAAATTTCAATGGCTAATAACTCGAGAACCGGTTCATCGATTTTTCTCAAAAACAATAGGGTTCTATTCCCAGTAGTAACAAACCTCTCATGAAAATTTCAGCTCAATCGGTTAATTCTTACTCGAGTTATCGTCTGGACAAATTTTGGGTGTATATATATATATAAAAAGAAATACCAAAATGCGAAAATCATGCCAATCGTCTTATTTTGACCCAAAACGTCGAGAAAAATACCCCTCACCCCCAACTTCCATCATCAGGTCAAATTTAATAGCTGACTTTTCTCTTTGAGAAAATCAGCTAAAAAAAAAACAAGTTGAAATTAAAAGTTGAAAACATAAAATTTGAAATAGAATTGAAAATCAATGTAAAATTCAAAACTGGAAAAATAATCAGAAAAAAAAATAAAAATTACGAAAAAATGTACAAAATGAGAGAATGACAAATTAGGAAAACTGAATTGATGTAAAAATTTCGATTTTAAAAAGAAGTTGTCAAATAAAATAAAAATTTAATTCAGTCGAGTAATTGAAAAATTTGACCCCCCCCCCCCCCACCAAAAAGGAACTTAGATTGAAAGAAAATTGATAACGTTAGGTAATTGAATTAAAATCGATAAAACTGCGAGGAAAAAATTGGTGAAAAATAATTTTTTTACAATTCAATTAAGCATATCAGGAAAAGTTGGGTAAAATTGAGTTATTGGCCTATTGATCATTAAAATATCATAATCGATTAGAAATCCCTCAGAAAAATTGAAAATTAAAGCATCGGTAACTGATAAATTGAAATTAATTGAAAATCTAAAAAAAAATTGAAACACAAGAAAAAAAATTAAAAATGAATACCTATAATTTGAAAGGAACAGGAAAAACTGATCGCTAAAAAAATTTAATAAAATTTAAAAGGTAGATAAGTATACATTTAAGTAAAATTTGAAAAGAAATAAAATGAAAATGAAGTTGAAAAAAATAACACCTGGAAAAGTTGAAAATTTACAAAAAATTTGAATAAAATAAAATATATAGAATTAAAAATTGAAACAAAAAAAAATTAAAAACTACTAAAAAAGGAGTGAAAAATTGGTGTAAAAAGAAATCAAAATCTACATAAATTTTTTCAGATCAAATAAATTTTTAAAAAGTTAAGAAATTGGAGAAAAAAATCTTTAAACGAATAAAATAATTTAAAAAAAGTGATTTGAAAAAAATTAAAATTTAAAAGTCAGCATTAAAATGACTAAAATTTAAAGAGAAAAAAATAAAAATTGAAACCCCTGTTTATAGGTATGTATAGGAAAAATTAAAATTAAATGTGCTAGAAATTAAATTAAATTAAATTGAAAAAAAATTGAAGGAAAATTCAGAATTTGGAAAAATGAAAAAACAAAAATTGAAAAAAATATACTCGTACAGGTAGGTAGAGATATTTCTTAAAATTTTGAAGTGACTAAAAATTGAAAGAAAATCAAAATCAAAAAAGGGTTGAAAATTGAGAATTAAATCAGGTCAGCAAACATTAAAATTAAATTGTACACGATTGAAATTGAAAAAATGGAAAAAAGTATCTGAAAAAATCTCAAAACCAAAAAGCAGAATTTATGCAGGATCTTCAACAAAACTTTTTCAAAATGAAAATTTTTTCAAATATGAAAGATTTACTTTCGTTAAACTTGTAAATTTTAATAATGGATTCGACTTTCAAAATTTACAGAGTTCAAAAATATCAAAAATTTTACATTTTTACCAACGTTTGAATTTTCATCAAATTTTGAACTTTTTCCAATTTTGAAAGATTCGCTAGATTAGAAAAATTGCCAGATTTGAATCGTTTAATAAATTAAAAATTTATCTAATTTCCAATCTCTTTATCAAAATGCTAAAAAAATTTCAATTTTTGTCGACTTTTAATTTTTTAAAAACCTTTAAAATTTCAACTGAATTTTAAAAATTATTAAAACTTTGGAAATTGATTACCTATATTTAATTTAGAAGTTACTATCAGAAAATAAATTCATAAACGATGCACGTACCTACCTTATTAAATTTTAAAATTTATCTATTTTCGAAAATTTAATAAAATTTGAAAATATCAGAAATACATTATTCTTTTTCAAAAATTGATAATTTTTTTCTAAATTTTCAATTTTTATCTAATTTAATAATTTTTAAATACGTATTATCAAACTTTCAAAATTTATGAAAATTTAAAAAAGACTAAAAGTCAAATTTTAATCCAATTTTGGAAATTTAAAATTTTCTCTGAATTTTAAAAATTTTCCTGAAGGATCTTCTAAATTTCTAAAATTTATTAAACCTTAAAAATATCTACATACAATTTTAGAAATTTATTAAAAAATTCTCAAAATTCACAAAATCAGAACAAAAAAAATTAAAAAGGAAAAAAATGTTTTCAAAATTATCAAGAAGATATTGAAAAGTTGAAAAAAATTTCAAGAAATACCTATGAAAAACATTCGAATAACATGTTTCAAATTCAAAAAATCAGGACTTTCAACATAAAAGTTTTGGCAGGACTTTTGGAAAAATCAGTGCTTTTTAGGGAAAAATCAGTAATTACAAACAGGACAACTAAATACTCGTACTTCGCAATTATGAAGGGAAAAAATCGATTCCCCAAAAAACTAAAAGTCTAAAAAACTGAACTATGCAGAATTTTACATAGAAAAAAACAAGACTTCTGCAAAGTTTACAAAGTTTGCGAGAAAGCATACCTACTCGTAGCTTGCGAGGAGATAACGTCGAAGCAATTAAATAAACGTAAGATTGTCTTTTCATTTCTTCAGCTTACACATAAAATAGGTACCTAGGTAGTCGTTTTTTTTTTTTTTTTTTTTTTTTTTTAGATAAAGACGAAAAATCAAGCCTACATTTCTACATTTCTCTCGTTTGTTTTTTTTTTTTCATTTTTTCCTCCCAAAATAATTTCGCCTTACCGATGAAACTCGGCTTAAATTATTCAAAAAACACGAGATATTTCGTGAAATGAAAGAAGAAAATACAGCTCACTGCGACTTGTGAATTAGGTAGCGAGTTAGTCGAAAAACAAACTGAGTTTATAAAAAATTGAAGCATATCTCGAGATACGATGTTACTATGGGGAGGATCATCGAGCAGTATTACAGCTCATGTTTGCCCCTTTAGCAAAAACTTCCTCCAGCTTTTTCGGTACAGTCAGTCGTGTTGCAAAAAGAAATACCAGTTTGCTATGTGAATTAATTAAATTTACACGAACATTTCGACGATATAGACTACGATTAAAATATCTACACGTACCTACCTACGTATTCCTATACATACGAGTAGATAGGTAGGTACCCGAGCGGCACACTCGATCGATAATATCGGAAGATGTAACGTATCGATAAAAAATCGTTTGAAAATCTATAGATGTTCTCACGATATTATAAAGATTTATCGGTACAATTTCATAGGCAAAAAATCTAAAAACTATCGAATTCGATATTATTAAGATTCTATGACGATATTCGTCAATGATACTATCGACAAAGAATATTAAATTTATCGATTCCGATTTTCCACCGATTTTGTGCAGATAATTGAAACTACATTATCGACAAAGAATATTAAATTTATCGAATTCGATTTTTTAACGATTTTGTAAAGATATTTAAAACTATATTATCGACAGATTATATGAAATTTCTCGACTTCGATATTTTACCGATTTTTTGACGACATTTGAAACTATATTATCGACAGATTATATTAAATTTATCGAATCCGATTTTTTACCGATTTTGTAAAGATATTTGAAACTACATTATCGACACATAATATGCAATTTCTCGAATTCGATTTTCTAACGATTGCGTGAAGATATTTGAAACTATATTATCGACACGTAATATGAAATTTCTCGATTTCGATTTTTTTACGATTTTGTGACGATATTTGAAACTATATTATCGACAAATAATCTGAAATTTCTCGAATTCGATTTTTTAACGATTTTGTGAAGATATTTAAAACTTTATTATCGACACGTAATCTGAAATTTCTCGAATTCGATTTTTCAACGATTTTATGACGATATTTGAAACTATATTATCGACACGTAATATGAAATTCCTCGAATTCGATTTTTCAACGATTTTGTGGCGATATTTGAAACTACATTATCGACAAATAATCTGAAATTTGTCGAACGATTTTTCAACGATTTTGTTACGATATTTGAAATTATTTCCAAATTGGTGAAAATTTTTCTAAGTCCAACACGTCTGGAAGTACTAAACTGCCTATTATAAGCGTTTTATTGCTAATTCCTCAACGATGAGGTATGGCATAGTGGTTAAGGAAGAGGATTACCATGCAGGAGGTAGATGGTTCAAGCCCCACGGGTGGCAGATTTTTTATAATATTTTTGACTTTTTCTGAAATGATCCTCTTACCGTAACATGAATAATATGTTTAGGCATAGTTTAATGCATTAATTATGCTAATTAATGATTTTTAATTATATAAAAAAGCTAATAAAAGACGAAAAATCGGAATAAAAAATCGATAATTATAGATAGATTATCGATAAAATATCTTACTATAATCTCGAAATTTTTACTAACTATAATTCGTCGATAATCTATCTATATATCGAAAGATAATTTCACGATTTAGGCGGAACTAACGCGACACTTTATCGAATTCGATATTCTGTCGATTTTTTATTTCGATAATTTGTCGATTGTGCTGCTCGGGTAGGTAGGTATACCTCCTACCTAACTTACGTAGGTGGATACATACATATAACATCTTCGAGCACGTATATAGAAAAAGAAAAGGCCAATTTGGATATTATATTTGCCTTACATAGAGCTCGATTATTTTGAAAGATTCGCACGAGAACGAAGCTATAATATTTAGAAAATTTACGATTCTTGGGAATTGGTTCTCATCTGCTATTACTCGTAAGTCGTAAATAGAGCAAAAAGAAGAAAAAAAATCGCAAACCGTGAGCTCGAAACGCAGTTATCAATTAGCGTAAAAAATTACTTCGACATTTAGAAAAAAATATCTCCAACATTAAAATGTTAATGAGAGTTGACATTTATATAAGGACGAAATGCATTATTTTCGACTAGAAAAAAATCCACGAGTACACACTTACGCGGTACTCTCGTCGAAAAATTTTTAAGCGAATGCGACAACCAAACCAACCGTCATCATCAGCTCGGCTCCGCAATGAAATATCACGTGTATTTGGACGAATGACCATTATTTCAAATCAAATACCCGACTGGTGGTTTTTTTCCAACGCTCGAGTCCGGTACAACTAATTTTTCAACTTGTGTTTTTTCATCGTCAGCAGCGTTTCCATTTAATATGGCAACTAATTTGTAGAGGTTTTTGTGTTTCAACGTTTTTTAACCGACGTCGCGTCAACGCGACGCAACCGAGTGATGTATTTTTTAACTCGTTTTTAACGTCACTTCGTTCAGATTATTTTCTCGTTCAATTTTCCACCATCAGAGTACGAGCAAAAAAATGTTGAAAAAACTACTCGTCGATTATGGCACGTGAACAACTCGATATATTAGCACGTTTAACCGCAAAAATAACCCTCCATTTGGATTCTACATTCGCATTTATGTATTTCTCTCCATCGAAACTACCTGGTGAAAATTTGAATAATCGAACCATTCGTGGTGAAAAGGCAACCTATAATGAACACGTTGTCTATTTCTATGAAAAAAACTGACGAACATTTCGCCACTTTTGACGTCCATTCAAAACCGCACAACAAAAGGAAGGAAGAACACCACGTCAGGCTATCAAGTCGAAAACGTAAAAAAGGCACACCGTCGATTAATCATCGACTGGCTACCCCAGCTCAGCACCCCTTAATTACACACCATAGGTAGGTAAATAAAGCACGCCACGATGCGATGAGAAGCCAGTGCGAGAACACATGATTACTTAAGAAATGTTTAAAGAACCGGAAAAATTTCTCGCAGTGCTGTATCCGATCAAATGGAAAATAAATTTGTTTTTTTTTCTTCCGTCGAGTAAAAAGTTCCTGGCAGGACGCTGCCGGGGTCGAAGGTCCATTAAAACCAACACCGACCTGTGTAAGTGCTTCCATCAAGGCGAATTTAACTGCAGCAGAAGAGGCGTCCATTCGTTGCTTTCTTACCATGGAAAAAAGTAAAGAAGGGCGCGTGATGCTCGCCGAAAAGTATTCAAACTCGTACCATGTATCGATTTTGATTTAAGGCATCATATAAAAGTAATCTATCACCTTGTCAAAGTTGCATCAAATCGATATCACTTCCAATGTCGATGTCGTCGTACTCGACCAAAGTCACATCGACCAATTCAACATCCATCTTTTTTGTTAATTTTCAAAATTTCACCCTCCTAAAAATCAATTCGTCTCTTTTCAAAAAAAATCCAACACCAAGGTGTCTAACTTTATATGTTTTGTTGAAAATTCATGACTTTTTTCATGAACAGTATTTCTACATTTCCAGGGACCCCTCCGGCATAAGCTCAACTTGGAAGAAACATAAGGGCAAAAAAATTTCCCCTCATTTTTCCCTATATTTTGTGGTAAATAGCCATTAAAAAAATTATTGAGGGAGGGGTCAAATACCTCTTGAACCCCCTAAGTTATGCCTATGCCTTCCGAGACCACATTTCCTTTTGTAACCAAAAAAATCTACACAATTCCAACAAAAAGAAAAAACTAAATGAATACTGAATTTTCAGGGGTGTAATTCGATTTCTTCCCTAAATTCAAATTTGTTAAAAGCTTTTCTCAGCTTGATTTTTTTTAAATTTATTTAATCACAAAGGCTATCCAATATTGTTGAAATACAACTTTTTCGAGTTTGCTAAGCATTGGTTAAATGCAATTTGGCAATTTTTCAAAATTTACTAAAATTAAAAATTTCTACAAAATTGATGGTTTTAAAAATCTTGAAAAATTCGTCAGAGGAGGGTAGCTTTTTTCATTGGTTAAATGCAATTTCGCCATTTTTTTGAATTTACTAAAATTTAAAATTTTCACAAAATCAGTGATTTTAAAAATCTTGAAAAATTCGTCAGAGTTGGATTTTGCATTGATTTTTAGAGTAGCTTTTTTTATTGGTTAAATGCAATCTGGCAATTTTTCAAAATTTACTAAAATTAAAATTTTCCACAAAATTGATGAAATTGTTTTCATATTGTAATTGAGAATGATTTTTTTTCTGGACAGAAACAAAAAATTTTCACGAAAAAAAATTTTCCTAAAAAAAATTTTAACAACAAACTTTTTCTTTTTCAACAGAAAAACATTTTTTTTTTACCAAAGTTTGGAAAATATATTATTTATTATTATTATTTTACTATCAAATAAACAAAAGAATTTTTAAAATTATTGTTCAAATTTGACATGGGTAATTAAGAAACTTTTCCACAGAAATTTTAAAAAATATCTTCACATAAAAAAATTTTATAACATTTTTTCTTCAAAAGAAAAAAATGGATGTTTTTTATTCCAAAAAATCCTGAAATTTCTTCATCTGAAAAAATTTCTACTCCAGAAGATTTGAGATTTCTGTATTTCAAAAAAAAAAATTGAGTAAGTAAAATTTTTTATTCCAAAACAATTTAAATTTTTTTTAAATTTACCTATATTCCAAAAAATGAGAATTTTTCTTCAAAAAAACAGTGACCCTTCTCCCCCCCCCCCAAAAAAAATATATTTTTCGAAAAAATTGAAAAAAAATCCAAAAAATTGAGATTTTATACTCTAATAGAGTATAACAGTTCAATTCCGAAACGATAAAAATTCAGATTTTTGATTTTTTAAAAAAGATAATTTTTTCGCGAAAGTTTACAAAATATAATTTTACTTTATTAAAATCGGGAATTTAAAAACAATGGATATTTTTTATTCCAAAAAATCCTGAAATTTCTTCATCTGAAAAAATTTCTACTCCATAAGATATGAGATTTCTCTATTTCAAAAAAAAAAAATTGAGTGGGTAATATTTTTTATTCCAAAACAATTTTTAAAAATTTTTGAACCAAATTTTAGCTGATTTTTTCATTAATGAAAAATCAGCTATTAAATTTGACCCGTTGGTAAGAGTGGGGGGGGGGTGTTGAAATGAATCGGTCGTTTTCGAATGATTCGTTCAAATGAATCAGTCGTTCGCGAACGATTTGTTGAAATGTATCAGTTGTTCGCGAACGATTCGTTGAAATGAATCAGTCGTTCGCGAATGATTCGTTGAAATGAATCAGTCGTTCGCTAACGGTTCGTTGAAATGTATCAGTTGTTCGCGAACGATTCGTTAAAATGAATCAGTCGTTTTCGAATGATTCGTTCTAATGAATCAGTTGTTCGTGAATGAATCAGTCGTTCGCGAGCGATTTGTTAAAATGAATCAGTCGTTTGCGAACGATCCGTTCAAATGAATTAGTCGTTGCAAACGATTCGTTCAAATGAATCGGTCATTCGCGAAACAAAAAAAATAGAGACCCTCCTCCAAAAAGAAATATAAAAAATTATTTTTTGAAAAAATTGAAAAAAAAAAATCCATGAAATTGAGATTGTATATTTTAATAGAGTAAGAATTCAATTCCAAAACGATAAAATTCAGATTTTTGATTTTTTTTTAAATGAGAATTTTTCGCGAAAGTTGGAAAAATATTATTACTTCGTTGAAATTTGGAATTGAAAAAAAATGGATATTTTTTATTCCAAAAAATCTTGAAACTTCTTCATCTGAAAAATTTATACTCCAGAAGATTTAAGATTTCTCTATTTCAAAAAAAATTGAGTAATATTTTTTATTCCAAAACATTTTAAAAAAATTTTTGAACCAAAAAATTTAAAATTTTTTTTGAACCAAAAAATTTTAAAAAAATTTTATATACTCCAAAAATGAGAATTTCTAGATTTTTGATTTTTCAAAAATGAGAATTTTTCGCGAAAGTTTGAAAAATATTTTTATCTACTTCATTAAAATTGGGAATTTTTTTCAACCGCCTTGTACATACCTTGTACAGCAACTACCTAAGGGGTGGCATAACATTTTTTTTATTCCAAAATAATTTCTAAAAATTTTTGTACGAAAAAATTAATTTTTTTTTATTTCACAAAATTCTTTTTTTTTGATTCCAAGAAATGGGGATTTTTTCCAAAAAATAAAGATTTCCCTCGCCCTCAAAAAAAAAAAAAATCAAGAAAATTGTTTTTTTTTCTCCGGAGGAATCACAGTATTTTTTTTTTCAACTTGGCATACTCGTTGTACTGAATTAATTTTCGTTTTATACGCTTCATTTGAGAAACAACACGGTTCGATTCGATTCGATTAAAAATATCCATCCCAATTTACGTAGGTAAGGTATACGCGATTATCTGTACACCATACCGATGTGACGTAAATGAAAATATGTCTGGAATCGGAACAGATCGAAGAGGAGGGGATGGGGTGTTGCAAAGGCAAAACGATACGGTAAAAAGGTATTATATATAGCAAATATATATAGTATAACGTGCTTATTGTTGACAAAAACTTTCATATTAAATCTACTTTAGCATATCTTCTCGCCCGGTAGCGTTCGCCTTAATATTGGCAAAAAAAAAAAGTTGAAAAGCTCGGAGACATTTTTTGTGGGTGCGTCATACACGTCGTACGCGGTTCGGCGCGACGCTTTCCCTGACAAGACGTTTTAAGTGAATAAAAAACCGCCGGATTTTACTTGACAGCTTTCAAACGCAATATAAATTTACCAAAATGAACGAAAAAGTATAAAGACGATGCGAAATTGTACACAATGGGTTATCGCATCGGTGCAGAACGTTTTTAAAAGCGATAATGTTTATTTGGAGCGAGCACGCCACGTCTCGTCGCTCATATCCGAGCTAGTCGTATTATATTCAGCGGCCCAACCCCTCAACTCCGGCCCCGGGCCACCGTGTCGACCTAATGGAAGAAGGAAAATGGGATATTATAACATCTACCTACATACATTACTGTCGAACGTACTACATCCCAAAAGTCCAACGAGTCAAATGTTGGGTGTGTAACTTTTGATGCAATGAAGAATAAGGCGAAAGTGTTGGATTTCTGGAAATCGACTTTTCATACCGGAAAATGGAAATTTGACTCTTAATTTTTTTTCTCCAAGTCTAGAAAGTCAGATGGATTATAAATCGAATATATCGTATTTTAAATACGTTTTTGAATAACTTAGCAAACGCTACTGAGAACCACTGAACCAGTTTCAAAAAGTTTTACAGCCCAAAATTATCAACATCTTCAATGCCAAACATTTAGGTAGTTGATTTCTTTTCGTATCTGAATTCTTCCTAAAAAATTTGCGAGTAGCTTGAAACCACTGAACCGGTTTCAAAAAATTTCATCAAGAAAAGAAAAGATATTTCAATATTTAAATTCTTCAGAAATTTTTGGTAAGCCCGGTTTCAAAAAAAAAAAAATCATCAAAAAAAGATCCAAGTATTTTCAATTTTTCAATATCTAAATTCTACAAAAATTTTTGGCAAGCAACTTGGAATAATTGAACCGGTTTCAAAAAATTTCATCAAGAAAAGGTCTACATTTGCAATGTTGAAAAAAATTTTCATACCTCCATCATACATAAATTTTTTGGCAAGTGATATGGAACTAAGTAACCGATATCCCAAATTCACGAATAAAAAATTTTGGAAGCACAAAACCGGTTTCAAAAAACTAATCAACAATAAGTAATCCATTTTCAATATTGATTTTTTTTAACTACAATTTTTTAGAAATTTTTAATAGGTAATTTGAAGCAATTCAACAGCTGTTTCAAAAATTACCAAATAATTTTTTTTTGGGAATCACTGAACAGGTTTCAAAAAAATTATCAAAACAATTATCTATTTTTTACTCGAAAAAAATTATTGATTTAAAATTGCCTTATCAGTAAGTATAAAAACATGAATTGATGGAAATTTTTGAAAACACGAAACTGATTTCAAAAAAAATAACCAACAGTAATTCATTTTTAATATTGATTTTTTCGAGCCTCACTTTTTTTTAGAAATTTTCAACAATTAATTTACAGCCATTGAACTGGTATCAAAAATTCACAAATGAAAATTTTTGGAATCACTTGACTGGTTTCAAAAAAATTATCATCAAAAAAGGATCAATTTTTTATTTTGAAAAAAATTTATTGATTTGAAACCACTGAACTAGTATAAGAAATTATTTGATTAAAATTTTTGTAATACTGAACCGGTTTCAAAAATTGATAATGAATGATTCATTTTTAATACTGATTTTTATCGAACTCCAAAATTTTTAGCAGATGATTTAAAGCTATTGAACCGGTAACAGAAATTCACAATTAAAAATTTTTGGAATCACTGGACCGGTTTTTAAAAAGTGGCAAACAAAAAAAAAAATTTATTGTTAGTTTTTTTTTTTTTTTTTTTTTTTTTTGAAACTCCATTGTTCAAAATTCTTCAACACTTCATTTGGAATCCCTGAATCGGTACAAAGCTGATCAATAAAAAAATTTAGCACCACTGAACTGGTTTCAAAGAATTTAATGTTGGAAACTTATGTTTTGTGATTGAAAAATTTCTTTTTTGTAGCTCCATTTTTAGAAGTTGATTTAAATTTAAAATCATTGAACAGGAACCCTAAATTCAACAAAAAAAATTGGAACCACTGAACTGGTTCCAAAAATTTATCAATAAAAAAAATCTATTCTCAAGGATGAAAAAAACTTTTTTCATAACTCTATTATTTAGAAATTTTTGAACCGGTATCAAAAATTTACAAATGCTTATTTTTAGAATCACTGAACCAGTTTCAAAAAATTTATCAAAAAATAATTCAGGTTGAAAAAATATTTTTCATGCCTCGATTAGTTTGAAAAAATTTAGCTACTGATTTGAAACCACTGAACAATAGAACATAATTATACCAAAAATTTAGGAAAAAATATTTTTAGAATGATTGAACTAGTTTCAAAAAAATTATCAACGAAAAATATTCTATTTTCGAAGTTGAAAAACACTATTTTCGAACTCAATTATATTTTTAAAAATTTTTGCGATTGATTTGAAAACATTGAACCGTTATCAAAAATTCACAAATGAATATTTTGAAATCACGGAACCGGTTTCAAAAAAAAAATCATCAACAAAAAATAGTTTCTTTTTAAATTGAAAAAAAAAAAAAAAAAAATCTTCGTATCTTCATTATTTATTAGAATTCTTTCAGCCACTAATTTGAAACCACTAAACAGTGAACAATATTATAGAGATGTAAAAAAATCATGAATTAATAATTTTTGAAATACTGAACCAGTTTCATAAAATTTATTTTAAAAATGTTTTCCATTTTGAACAATTTCCCTTTTCGTAGGCACCTCCATAATTCAAGAATTTTTTTAGCGATTGATATCGAAAATTAACGAATGAAAAATATTGGAATCACTGAACCGGTTTCAAAAATTCATTATTAATAAATAATTTTCATCCTTTTGTTCTTGAGAATTTACATAATATTTTGATTTTTTTTTGTATCCCGTTTTCACTTTTCGATTTATCTACAGGTGGTTTCGAACTACTAAACCGGTTTCAAAAATTCACAAACAAAAAAAATTTCATAATTATTTTGTTCTTGAGAATTTATATTCGATTTTTTTTGCATCTAATTTTCACTGTTGCATTTATTTTCAAGTGATTTCAAACCACTAAACCGGTTTCAAAAATTCACAAAAAACGAAAAAAGTTCCCGATTTTCTTCTCGAAGATTTGTATTTGATTTCTTTTTGTATTTGATTGCCAATATTGGATTTATTCACAAGTGGTTTCGAACCATATAAAACCTGTTTTAAAAATTCATGAACGAAAAAAGTTCTATATTTTATTCTTGAGAATTTATACTTTTTGTTTTTTTGCATCTGATTTTTTTTAGGATTTCTTGATAACTTGTTAGGAATTATCCAAACTGGTTTCAAAAACCGTATACTGCTCGTTAATTAATCAAATTTAAACAATTTTTATTTCAATTTTTCGAGAAAAAAACTTTTTTAGAAGCTTGTTGAATAGTCTGTACAGTGTACATCGTTTATAAAAATTAAAGCCCATTTTATTTTCCAACGCCCTATTCGTGGCGATATAAATACCTACCCACGTGCATCACATCAACAAAATACCTACGTTTACATTAATCAGTCTTTATTTTTTCGTTTTCGTACGCTTTGATCCAGTGGTGACCTCAGCCACGTCTGCACAAGATAGGCAGCTCAAAAGCCCCTACGCAATTATATCGTCAGCGAGTGAAGGTTGGACAAAAAGTATCTATCAGGTATATCGAAAGGTTGGTTGCGTCGGAAGAAAAGAAAAACCAAAGCCAGCCCTAGACAATTGGCAAACACACGGAGATTTTTCCATCCATCGCAACAATAAGCTCTTCCCATACGACCTTATCCAAATAATCAATTTCAAACTAAACAAAAAGCTGGCGCGCTAACGCAGCATCGTCGTCGACGTCGTCGTGCCATGCCAGCCCCTTATATACATAATACCTCTGCCTTTGCCTACGGTGCTGTGGATGGTTAAAAAGGCGAAATTCTCATCTCACCGTCGGCATTGCTTCAATACGCCCGAATACATAGCTGTATAGGTGACTAGGTGCAAGGTGTAGGGAGAAGTGAAGGTGGAGGTACGATATACGATATGTCACCGGCTTATTTAATTTTACAAGTACGCCGGTTATGTTTGTATTTCCGCTTCGTTTGCTCGATAAACGCCCTCGCTCCGCACCTCCCACAACTGCCAACTCAGTGCCACCGAAATCTATTCGTTTATAATTTAAAAAAAGGGGGGGGGGGGGGGAAATTCTTCCCTATGAAAGCAAACAAGACGCAATAAGCTGCGAGTTTTCTTCAACTCTATGATGTTTTTCACGCGGCTTTTCAAATGGGAAGAAGGGGAGAGAAAACTGCATGGATGGAGAAACCAAGCCGAGTATTTGTCAAAGTAACGTATGCTAAAGCTTTGACTTTTAAAACCATACATACGAATACACTGCCTATACAAATAGCAACGAGAAACTTTCAAAGTATTCGATCAAAAGCAGCCTAATGTCACGTTAAAAGTGATATTTTTTACCAAGATAAAGGTAAATGAACATCATCTCTCGCTAGGGTTCATCTCTGTGAGTCTGTATAGACGTAAAGCGAACGAAAATTATTGCCAGGTCGAGAGAAATGCAAATTCCCAACTGTAAACCCCAATTTCCTAACTTATTACCGAATTTGTCAACTCGAAATGCTATATTTTCTCAATTCTTGCAGGGCCTATTCTAAGGAAAATTTGCAGCTGCACGTTTAGCTCCATTACCAGAGCCATATTCCATATACTTTAGGTACCTAGTATGAGTGTGTGGTTGGGGGAAATGAAACCATCACTTGTGAAATTTTGATGAATTTTCAGAAAATTCTGACAAACACGTTAAAATCATCGCAAAAAAAATTCCTCGAGGGAAAAAAATGAAAATTATTTTTCAAAATGAAAATTTTTCGTGTGTTTAGTTTAGGTAGATACCTAGTTTTTACTAAATTTCAAAAAAAATCTTGCTTTTTTCGTTTTTTTCCCGGCTATTTAGAATTTTTTCTTTGCGAGTTACAAATTCCTCGATCCCAAACTGTAAAACACAGAACCACAGAAGTATTTCAATGTCCTTATGATTTTTTTGTAAGAATAAATTTTCATGAAAAAATGTTTGCCAATAGATTCTTATTAGATTTTTTGACAAGAGAATTTTTTCTAAAAGATATACTGATCATCAGACAAGACAAAGGTATTTTTTAGAAAAAAAAAATGAGATTTCTTTGAAAAATAAATTTATGATATTGTCAAGAAAATTTTTTTTGAAGATTTTTTGTCAAAAAGATATTTCTCTGTCAAAAAATTTTTTTTGGAGATTTTTTGTAAACAAAAGAATATTTCTTGGTCGAAAAAATATTTTTCGAAGATTTTTTCAACACAAATTTTTTTTTGGTCAATTTTTTTTTCAATTTCTTGTCAAAAAGTTTTTTTGACGATTTTTGTCAAAAAATTTTCTTTTGACAATTTTTGTCAAAAAATTTTCTTTTGACGATTTTTTGTTAAAAAAATATTTCTTTGTCGAAAAAATATTATTTGGAGATTTTTTGTCAAAAAAAATTTTTTTCAAAAATTTTTTAATCAGAAAATTTTTTTGGTCATTTTTTTCAATTTCTTGTCAAAAAAATTTTTTAGCGATTCATTTTTGAAGATTTTTTTTGGGAGATTTTTCTTTGTCAAAAAAGTATTTTTCGAAGATTTTTTGTCAAAAAGTTATTTCTTTGTCAAAAAAATAGTTTTTGGAGATTTTTCGAAGATTTTTTGTCAAAAGAATATTTTTCAATGATTTTTTCATCACAAAATTTATTTTTCAATTTATTCTTGTCAAAAAGTTTTTATGACGATTTTTTGTCAAAAAATTTTCTTTTGACGATTTTTTGTTAAAAAAATATTTCTTTGTCGAAAAAATATTTTTTGGAGATTTTTTTCAGAGATTTTTTGTCAAAAAAAAAATAGATATATATTTTCGAAAAATTTTTTGGTCAATTTTTTTTTAAATTACTTGTCAAAAAATTTTTAGACGATTTTTTGAAGATTTTCTTTGGCAGATTTTTTGTTTGAAAGATATTTTTTGAAGATGTTTTTGTCAAAAAAAATTTAAGAAGATTTTTCAAAGATTTTTTGAAGATTTTTTCATCAAAAATTTTTTTGGCGATTTTTTGTCAAAAGAATTTTTTGGAGATTTTTGTGTTAGAAAGATATTTTTTGAAGATATTTTTAGCTGCTCTAAGGTAATTTCAAACCGCACACCTTTTGTTTTGAAGCTCCACAAAATGGGAGGAACTGCACATTAGAATAGGCCTTGTTCTTAAGAAAGGGCAGAAGCTCAGCCACCGCACATCGATGGCATTCCATAAATTTTACCCAAAAACTGGCATCAATTTTCCTCAAAAACATACCTACCTAAACGAGCTACGAGTACTAAATAAAATTACTCTTCGATGCGAATAATTGAACTGAAAAAAATCTACCCCAGTTAAAATGTCTGCTTCTCTTTTCGAGAGGCCGCCACAACATTAAAAAAATAAACGTTGAAAATTGAATGCAAATACATCTCGACAATATACGAGGAATGAATAACACGATAGTCTTAATCAAGTTTACATTTCATTTAATGCTATTTAAATGTTGGGAGGTAATTTTTCTGCGAGACCAGTTCGCAGTCATACGCTTGGCTGGGTTTACTTATGTAAAGCGAGTTCACGTACGAGCTTTGAGGTGCAAATTGGCAGTATTGCCGGGCTCTCTGGGCTGCGCATAATATTACGTACACAGTGTACTCAGTTTCATACAAATTAATCCGCATTCTACGTAGATATGGCCGTTACGAACGGCAGCGAGCTTACACACGTAGCTTGGTAATCGTGCCTGAGATGAAAAAAAATTTCCTCCTCGTTTCTCGCGCCTGGAATTCGGCTAAAATGTAGTACGCCAAGTCGGGCAACGTATTAAGATTGATGTCTCTCCGAGGTATTGCAATGGCCGTTTCAAAACAAAAGGACTTTTTATCTATTCAAAACACAACACATCCTACAGCACTACACCCAAATCATCGTATAGCTCCTGGTCCTGGTGTTACGTCGCGTCGTCGTAACGTTTCGATAAAAATATCATATATACGCAGTATTCAGTGATAGGTAAAATAGTCCAAGTTCTTCTTACATGCTCTTACAGTTCAACTATTTAGCTCGTGCTCGTAGTGAAAACAGGACAATTTTCTGTAACCCATGCACTCGCAACAAGGCTTAGTAAATTGCGGGAAAATGTTAACTGAAAATTTCCACCCCCTCCCCCCCCCCTCCCACTCGCTTAGAAAACTAATTTAAATCAAAAATAAACGTTGGATTTGAAATCAGCACCATTCAAAACCTCGAAATTGATATACATGACATGACGATATTTTATCATTTTTTAAAGTTCCCACCCCTTCACAGCCTTCCTCCCTCACCTAATTTCCAACAAAATTTCCAAGAAACTACTTTTCAATTTTTTTGAGAGAGAGAATTTCTTGGAATAACTTTTGTATTACTTAATCTTTTTTCACTACAAATCTGTTTTACATATTTTTTTTCCAAAAAATTTATTAAGATTTTTTTTTAATTTATAAAATTATTCTTCAGGATTATTTTGTACTTAAACTAGCGTTTTGGGGGTGGGGTGGGGTGGAGTGGATAATTTCAAAAGAACTTATGCTGACTGTATTATCAACTTCATGAAAATTCTTTTCAAAATTTGTAAATTTTGAAAAATTAGATCATTAAATTAAAATCAATAATTGAAAAATTAGAAAACGAGAAACAAAATCAAAAAGAATAAAATTAAAAAAATTACCGGAAAATTGAAAAAAATCAAAATAGGAACAATTGAGAAAAGTTGAAAATTAATTTGAAATAATGATGAAAAAAATATGTAAAAAAAATTTTAAGATTATGAAAATCCAAAAAAAAAAAAAAAAATGAAATGATAAGTTGGAAAATAAATTTTTAAAATAGGAATCCAAAATAAAATGACTATAAATTGAAAAAAATTTAATGACCTCGAAGATTTTTTTTTATTTAAATCGAAAATATTTAAGAATGGAAAAAATAATGAAAATTAAAAAAATGAAAAAATTGACAACTAAAAATGAGGAAAATTAGAAGAAAAAAAAACAAAAAATCAAAATATTGAAAATTTTTAGAAAACACAGAAGTATGTACTATAGAAAAAAGAAAAACTGGAACAATTGATGACAATTAAAAACTAATTTCAAAATATTTAAAAAAAAATTATACAAAATAAAAAAATAAGAATCAATAACTTGATGATGATGATGATGATGATGATATATTTTACGTGCTTTTCTAACTCTATAGTAGGTCTACAAAGCACGGAATCAATAACTTGAAATCGAATAATTAAAATAAATAACCAAACAGAAAAATTAATACAAGGAAAATTGAGGAAAAATTAAGGTAGTTTAAAATAAATACTGGACTCAAAAAATAATACACCTAACTCATTTTCAATTCAATTAAAAAAATTGCATACAAAGTTCACAATTTAAACATTAAAAAATGCAAGGTAGTATAGGTAAAGGTACCTACCCCACATCCAAGAAAATCGTCCAAATCATTTCTTGAGAGAAAATATTTTAAATTTTTTTTGAAGAAAATTCAAAAATGCTATCAATTTTTTTTAAAAAGAAATTACAAGAACCCCTCTTTTTTTCTTTCTTTTTTTGAAAACAAATACATACTCGTAGGTAGGTATTCCAAATTTTTTTTGAAAAAAATACACTAAAATTTTATCAAAAAATCTTCTGAAAAGAAATATAGTTTTCAAAAAAAAATTTAGAAGACGTTTTGTGAAAATTAAAAATCAAAAAACGAACAATTATTTGTATTCTTTAGGCCTGAGTATTTTTTATATTTATTTTTATTTTGATAGGATTTACCAATGATTTTTTCAGAAAAATTTAATTTTGTTTGAAATTTTTTTGAATTAGACCCTACCCTCCTTCTTTCTTCTAATTTTGAATTTTTGAAGAAGTCCCCACGAAGTGTTATGCAAAATGGGAGGGGAGAGGGGTTTCAGAAAAATTTCAAAATATTTCTTCTAAAAAAGTGTTCAAACAATTTTATGTGAATTAAAAAATTGATAAGATTTTTAAAAATTTGAAAAAAATATATGTATCTATTTTCAAACAAAATTTCAGAGGTTTTTCTTTGCGAAAGTTATTTTTAAAAAAAATTGGACCTATTGGATCTTAGAATTTTTTCAGAAAAATTTTGATGGATTTTCTTTTATAAAATAGTTGAATAAAAAATTTTTATATACGATTTTTGTAATTTTTTTTTTTAAATTGTGATAAAATTACTGATTCTGTACAAGGGTAAATTATATGATCTGTTTCACACTGAATGATATATGGCAGTTTTCAACAACCCAAAACGTTCGATATAGGTACTTACTTTTTTTAAAAAGCAAAATTTATTTTTCTTTCTGACATAAAAAAAAAATTGAATTTAAAAAAAATGAGAAAATTGGACTTTTACAATAGTGAACTCGACAATAAATCAATTTTTGAACTAATTAGGATCATTTGTGACGAAATTCCATTACATTGAATTTTTTATTAGGAATCTTCTTAATCCATTTCACATTTCAGAACACCTCTTACTGCAGAATTTACAACACGGCCCTTTCTAAAAACAACTTTCCAGCCATCATATTCGAAACTTTCTCAACAGTTGGTTAAAAGAAAAAAAAAGAAGAAGAAACACCAATACTAAAACACCATTCCACAGGTCTCCAAATACACTCAGCGACTATCCGGCGACAAGTTCTTAATCTCATCATACAAAGTGCAGAACGACGAGCATTACACAGAAGCCAGCAAGTGCTCAGGCAAATAAAGCTCGGTAAAAAAACCCAAAAACAATTACCAAAGCGTAGAAACCATAAAAAATCCATTTATATATGACATAAAGGCGGCGCTGGTTTGGTGGTGACGGTATCGTATAACAAATACCTACGCCGAAACATTAGTATTTGAACATATAATTTCGATAAATCAATTCGAACGGCGAGAGCCCGACGCTCTTACACGGAAAAACCCATTTAAAAGCCATCTAAAACTAACACCCGAGTTCGACAGATTCTCGTTAAAGCTTCGTATATTTTACAACTTTTACCAGAGCCTTTGGATTGGGCGACGGGTAGAAGGTACGAAATGCTGATGAGGAGGTGGCAACTGTGGCAAGTGGGCCCGTCAAACGTATATACGTAGAGTAGACGTACAAATACGTATTTCAATATACGGAAATTATAGTACGTGTAATGGAGCGTAATTCCATTCCATATACGACGCAGGCAGGCAGGGTGGCTAAAGGAATCGGTATAGAAAAATCCATCATACTTTAGCTTCAAAGCTACCCACCCCCTTGTAACGTCTCCTTCACTTCTAATATACATTCACATTCTGTAGGCAGTATAAAAGTTGAAACTCACATTCGATCGACTTCTGATCCGAAGGCTAAAAGTTTTCGTACACGGTTGGGCGCATCGTATCGCTTTAATGATTTATCTGCAACTACATATAGCAACTGGTACCTCGTCCATTTCGTTCCATAGAGAAGCAAAAGGCAAACACACACACTAGATACGAGTAGGAAAAATAGGAAAAGCACGAAAATGCTCGAAAGGGAGTAGGGAAACGGAGCAGTGGAGCACAGCAGCATGTTATCGAAAAATAAACGCTCTCGGTAATCTACGAGAAGAAGGCGTCGGTGTCGGCTGGCGGCTGGCGGCTGAAGGAGACGGAGAGGGGGAGGCAGCGAGCAACCGGCGAAAAACTCATTAAAAAACTTTCTACTCGTATAACGAGATTTGTACAAAATATTTTTCTCATTACTATTGCCTACTATAAGGCGGTGGTGCAATTGTGAATCGGCGAAATGTCGACCGACGACGACGAAGGCGAAATAAAAGCAAAAGCGTAGCTTTTTTTAATGGGCTGCAGCAATACAGCTCAGAGAAAAACTTCTGGCACGTGCTATTCACATTGTGAAGAAAAAAAAGGAAACACCGTCGGTAAAAGAGCTAGCTATATACGGTGTTTTGAGTGTTTTGGCGGATCGATAGCCATGTTCGTACCGTGTAAAATGGCAGTCGTTTTGAATAATAACCCTCTATTCAACGTTTAAAGATCAGCTTCCAGGTTCCTCTTTATTTTTCTTTACCCCTTCTCCGCACCCCAATCACTCTTTCGGTCCGTCTCAATCGTGGTATATCTTCGTATACACGCAATTGTACCTACCTACATAAAATAACATCCCGAGCAGCACAATCGACAAATTATCGAAATAAAAAATCGACAGAATATCGAATTCGATAAAGTGTCGCGTTAGTTCCGCCTAAATCGTGAAATTATCTTTCCATATATAGATAGATTATCGACGAATTATAGTTAGTAAAAATTTCGTGATTATAGTAAGATATTTTATCGATAATCTATCTATAATATCGAAAGATAATTTCACGATTTAGGCGGAACTTTTGCGACACTTTATCAAATTCGATATTCTGTCGATTTTTCATCGATTTTTTATTCCGATTTTTCGTCTTTTATTAGCTTTTTTATATAATTAAAAATCAGTAATTAGCATAATTAATACATTAAACTATGCCTAAACATATTATTCATGTTACGGTAAGAGGATCATTTCAGAAAAAGTCAAAAAAAATTATAAAAAATCTGCCACCCGTGGGGCTTGAACCATCTACCTCCTGCATGGTAATCCTCTTCCTTAACCACTATGCCATACCTTATCGTTGAGGAATTAGCAATAAAACGCTTATTATAGGCAGTTTAGTACTTCCAGACGAGTTGGACTTAGAAAAATTTTCACCAATTTGGAAATAATTTCAAATATCGTCACAAAATCGTTGAAAAATCGTTCGACAAATTTCAGATTATTTGTCGATAATGTAGTTTCAAATATCGCCACAAAATCGTTGACAAATCGAATTCGAGGAATTTCATATTACGTGTCGATAATAAAGTTTTAAATATCTTCACAAAATCGTTAAAAAATCGAATTCGAGAAATTTCAGATTATTTGTCGATAATATAGTTTCAAATATCGCCACAAAATCGTTGAAAAATCGAGTTCGAGGAATTTCATATTACGTGTCGATAATATAGTTTCAAATATCGTCACAAAATCGTTAAAAAATCGAAATCGAGAAATTTCATATTACGTGTCGATAATATAGTTTCAAATATCTTCACGCAATCATTAGAAAATCGAATTCGAGAAATTGCATATTATGTGTCGATAATGTAGTTTCAAATATCTTTACAAAATCGGTAAAAAATCGGATTCGATAAATTTAATATAATCTGTCGATAATATAGTTTCAAATGTCGTCAAAAAATCGGTAAAATATCGAAGTCGAGAAATTTCATATAATCTGTCGATAATATAGTTTTAAATATCTTTACAAAATCGTTAAAAAATCGAATTCGATAAATTTAATATTCTTTGTCGATAATGTAGTTTCAAATATCTGCACAAAATCGGTGGAAAATCGGAATCGATAAATTTAATATTCTTTGTCGATAGTATCGTTGACGAATATCGTCATAGAATCTTAATAATATCGAATTCGATAGTTTTTAGATTTTTTGCCTATGAAAGTGTACCGATAAATCTTTATAATATCGTGAGAACATCTATAGATTTTCAAACGATTTTTTATCGATACGTTACATCTTCCGATATTATCGATCGAGTGTGCCGCTCGAGTATACCTACATAAAATAACATACCGATGCAAAAAAAAATTTTCACGCTCTGAAAGGAGAAGTGAAACAAAAAAAAAAAACCGAAAACGAGAACGAGTTTACCCGCAACCCAGTTCAAACAATCGGTAAAGTTCACCGCGTATGGACGATGAGAAAAAAAATTACGCAGGTTTTTAAAATTTACCTCGTAAAATTGCGCGTTAAATACCATGGCGGCTTATGGCGTTTTCTCAAACTCGACGTTTTTATAGTATAAGAACATCGCCCTGGCAAAAGCTTAAAATCATCTGCTCTTTATGGTTGCGAACGACATTAACCATTTACACAGTATATTCATACGATAGAGTAATCTCTCGTCTTCGTCGCTTTCGTTCACCTCTTCCCTTCTCTTCTCCGCCATCGGGGTTTCCCTGCCCGAGTCAACGTTTCTTTCAGCAACTCGCTGCTAAACACCTCGCAATATCCGCATCATTAAACGTTCGCTCGCATCTAGTAAATTTCGTTTCGTACTCGTATAGCGAATATATATATATAAAAAAAAAAAACACACGCGCGCGTTTTACACGAGTTCAATAAAAACAAAGTCTTGACGTTACGCCTCATTAACGTATATAGGATAATACACGAGCGAAAGCTACCGAACTTATAAATGACGTAAATGTATAAAACATATCCCATATATGTAGATGGATATCAGGGTTGAAAAGTACTTGGATTACTTCCAGTATAAGTAATCGATGAAATACCCTACTAACCAAGGGGTAGGCCTGATACAAGATATCGTGAGAGGATTTTACAAAACCTTATTTGAAATGTTGCAATTATTTCAAAATATGAAAATTTGAAAACTTACGTGTCAATTCTTCATTTCTTGAATATGTGGATCCCTTACAGGCCATTTCGTGACCACTGAATCTGAAAATTGTCCAAAGAATTAGAATCAGCGTATACGAAAACCCAACAAACGACATACGTGACGATGTTTTATCACAATAACCACCCCATTGACCCCCACCCCTTCATCCCCCTCATTCGACGCCTCGTATCTTCTTCAGTGATTAAACGACTTCAAAATTCGAGAATATGACTACAATTCGCGAATAAAAAATCTAACCAACGACATACGTGACGATTTTTAATTAGAATTAGGTACTACCCCACCCTCTTCAACCTTCTCATTTGCCCCTTGCACCTTTTTTCGAGGTCAAATGACTTCAAAATTTAAAAAAATGACTACGATTCACGAATTCTAAGATCTAACAAAGACACTGTACATGGAGATTTCTTATCATAAATACAACCCCTTTGGCCCTAATCCCCTTCCCCCACTCAATAATTATCGTATTATCTTTTGCCATGCACTGATCCAAAAACTGGTGAAATAATTACAATCCACGGGTACAAAAACCTAACAAACGACATACATGACGATTTTTTATCACAAGTGCACCCTTCAACCCCTCTTCTCCCCTCTCGTTCATCCCCTATTGCCTCTTTTGTAGCAGACTGCCTCCAAAATCAGAAAAATTGTTAGAATCTGCGATTAAAAAACCTATCAAACGACATAGGTACATGACGATTTTTTATCACAAGTACACCCCTGAACCATCTTCGACCCTCTCATTCATCCCCTATTGCCTCTTTTGTAGTAGACTGGCCCCAAAATTAGGAAAATAGCTAAAGTCTGCGATTACAAAAAGCTAACAAACGATATAGGTACTTACACTTACATCGCGATTTTTTATCACTGGCATAATCAACCCCTCTGACCCTCAACTCCCTTCACCCTTCTAAATTACCCCCTGTCATCTTTCGTTTTTAACTGACCCCAAAACTGGTGAAATAATTACAACTAACTAGTACAAAAACTTAACAAACGACATCATAATTTTTTTTTCACATCACAAGTACAACCCCTTTGACCCCCGCCCACCCCTATTGCTTCTTTTGTAGTGGGCTGACCTTACAATTAGGGAAATAGTTATAATCTGTGAGTACAAAAACCTAAAACAAACGACATACATCACAACTTTTCATCTCAGAGGCAACCCCTTTGACCTCAACCCCCTTTCAATCATCCCAATCATCCCCTTGTCATCTTTCACAATTGATTGATCCCAAAACTGGTTCAATAATTACAACCTACGAGTACAAAAACCAAACTATATAGATACATCACGATTTCTAATTATCAGTCATGGTGCCTAACTTTATTTTTTTTTTGAAAATTCATGACTTTTTCATGAACAATATTTCACATTTTCAGGGGCCCCCTTCCAGCATGAGTGGAACTTGGAATGAATATTGGGGGGGGGGGCAAAAATCCTTATTTTTCCCCAGTGGCGTAGCTGAGATGAAATCATTGAGGGGGTTCAACTTTCCGGGGTGGTCATTTCGAAATAAAAATTTTCATTTTTTTTCGAAAACAAAGAGAGCTGTATATTGGTATTTTGGCGCCCTTAAGCAGAGAAAAGATTGCACCCCCAAACAGTGACGAACTGAAAGAATATTTCAGGGGGAAAGGGCAGAATTACTGAAAATACCAAATCACGTACTGAAAATTTGAAACTTTACCAAATGAGATAAAAAAAAAATAATTATTGCCCGAGCGAAGCGAAGGCAAAAATTTTTGAAAAAAAAATCAATTTTCAGTAAGAAAAAACGCGTTTTCTGCATAAATTTGAATTATTAAAGGTTGGATGTTTGCAGATATTTACAAAAATAACCAATTTACTTTGCCCATAGGGGGTTCTGACCCGGAACCCCCTTAAATACGCCTCTGTTTTTTCCTATATTTTGTGATGAATAGTTATTTTTTTAAATATTGAAGGAGGGGTCGAATGCCCCTGGGACCCCTAAGTTATGTCTATGCCCTCCGAGACCACTTTCTTTGTAATCAAAAAAATCTACAATTAAAAAAAAACTTTAATGAATGCATAAATACTTCTGCTATTCAAAGAAAAAAATGATACGAACAAAATGTTCGAAAGTATTTGGTACAAAATATAAAAATAAAGAGAAGCGATGCTTTACGGGAAAGGGGAGTGTAAAAATCACTGAAAATGTAAATTTGAACTGCTGAAAGTTTCCAACTCTGTTATCAAATAGAAAGCAAAATATTGCTCGAGCATAGCGAGAGTGAAAATTTTTAAAAGAAATATTCAATTATAAAAGAAAAAAAGGGCAAATTTTGCCTAATAAATAAAAAATCCATGACTTCCAGCAGCAAAATTCATGACTTTTCATGACCTAGTGATTTTTTTGAAAAATTCATGACTTTTTCATGACCCATTTTCAAATTTCATGACTTTTCATGACCGTTAGACACCTTGTCAGTACAACCCCTTTGATCTCCAACCCCTTCATCCCTCTCGTTCATCCTCTATTGCTGCCTTTGATAGTGAACTGATTCCAAAATCGAGGAACTAGTTGGAATCTGCGAGTGCGATAACCTAACAAACGACATATGTAATGATGTTTTATCATAAATGTATCCATTTGACCTTGAAACACCCCCCTACCCCTTATGAAATCACCTTGTAACCACATCATGTTCATTATAAAATAAGCTTCATAATTATTTACCACAGAATATTGCAAAATTTACTTGAAATTTGTCAAAAAATTCGTAACAGATTACAATTAAAAATAGGGGTGTTTATAGGGGGTGGCGATGAAAAAATGATAAAAAATCGTTATGTATATGGATTTCATGGCTCTCGAGGTCGTAGAATCCAAATCTGACGTTCTTTTCACGAATCTCGCATTTGATAACAACTTGGAAACATATTTTGAGAAAAAATTTCATCGAAACCGCATTTCTCAAATTAACTTTTTGAAGCAACAAATACCTTCAAAGGTTCGAAACGAGCAAATATACCAAAGCGATGTGTTCGAATAAGAGAGAAAATAGGCGAACTCGATCCTCGGTGCGTTCGATTAGTTACGCAAAAGCAAACTAGAAATTGGGAACTGGCTAATACCGAAGGCGAATATTCGACTTGCTACTGTTGAAAGGCACCCCCTTTGGGGAGTTTCTTGAAATAATCCACGAACCGAGAGGATTAATATTTCAGATGTTAGAACGCGTATTTAATCGGCTTTCTGTTTTTTGGTTCTTCGGGTAGGTAACGCTGCCTCATTCTCCATAGAATTACGCCTTGTTTGATAAAACCACCATCGCTATTTCCACTGCCCTGCCACTGGAAAGCGATAGTATTTAGCACTTCTTATATAGGCGTCGCAAAATTTATACGGTCCGATAATTTTACACCAGTTGTGTATTCGTCGAGAGGTAATTATTAAAAACATGGCACCGGTCGACCTCTATTGGTCATACGACAACTTAGGTAATTAAAGCTTAGCGACTTTTGAGCCAAATTGCTACAAAAAGCGTTTATTAACCCGAACGCTGGCAAAAGTCACGTTAACTTTTAAAGAGAACATTGAGATGGTCGTTTATGGCGGGGTCATCGGTTCAGCCTGCCCCTTCGTGGCGGATACCTTTTCATTTCATCGCTTATTTTCGAGGACTTTTTGAGACGAAAAAAGAAAAGGGGAAAAAGTTTGTTACGATCAACTTTGCGAAGAGTAATATTATTAATAATTCACAAAATGTTGCTTATTATGTGGGATGCAGGTCAACAGCGCAAAAACTCGATAAAAATTTAGAAGAAAATGTCATCCAACGATGAAGAGCGTCGAAAAAAACGTGTTAATAAAATTGCATATTAAATACGTTTGTAGGAGTAAGACACGTCTGTTTCACTGTCATGGCTGTTCATCTTGATGACGATGGCGCTCGTCTCTGTTCGTATACTTTTCTGGCCAATTCTACATTCTACGCGAGCAAGTACGCCTCGTGTATCGACTGGTTAGGCAACCAATAACGTTAATAAAACTGCCTATTGCCTTAATAGAAGGAACGCGTCGCGTTTATCAATAATTAGCAGCCGGTCGTTTAATCGCTTTCAAAATAATCTTGATCAGCTTTGACATCGGATACGAGCACGGGCGAAGGGGGGCTGCGCGAAATAATGCTACAATTTACTAAATTAACGAACTGCCATTATCGCGCCAACAAAGAGCAAACCCACGTCTCGATTTTCGAATACCTGCTATTTTGAAATATTAAGCCGTTCGCTGACCGGAAATTAATTCGGTAAACATTCGCTGCAAGCCCAACAAATAAGATGAGATTTTTCACCCGACGGCCAACAACAAACGTTTACAAATTAAACTCCGTACCCCTTTGTGGAAAAGCGAACCGAGTGAAAGAACAAAAGAGACCTTTATTGGAACAAAATTGAGCAAATACTCTCTCGATTAGAAGTTTATACAGCTCTATGAGGAGAAAAAAAATTAAAACTCGATTCTTTCGTGCTTCGTTGAAATACAAAATAATAATACAAGAACATTATTGCATTGCAATTTGAAAAAAAAAATGATTACGTTCGACTAGTTTGCTTCAATGTTAGAGGAGAATCAAACTAAAATTTTTTCATCAATGTTATTCGATCATTCGTTCGTTTTTAATCACGTGATTTCAATGTTACATTCAAAAAATATTTCATCTGTTTTTTTTTTTTTGAAAAAATGCAAGTCACAAAAATGGAACTTTGCATAGTCTTTTAAAAGAAAGCCTAAGATGAAAAATCAAAATTTTCGAACAATTTTCAGAAAGATTCACTACTTTATTCATTTTATTTTGAAAATTTTCTCAAAATTGTACATAACAAGTTTTTGAAAAATACTCATTCAGAAACTTTCATTTTGTTTTTTAGTTCTGTAGAACAACTGAAATTTTTTTTCAAATTATTTAAATTTTGCTTCCTGTAAGATACAAGTAGGTATATTTGACAATTTTGTTTTAAAATTCCATTTTTATCTTTTTTTTTTTTTTTTTTTTTTTTTTGGGAGATTTTTCGAATTTCCAAACTTTTTTCCCTTGGATTGATAGGAAGATACGTATGACATATTTTTGACAATTTTATAAAATTTAAGTAATTCTCATTTTTAAATTTTTTAAATTTCTATTATTTCTTGTTTTTTTTTTTTTTAATTCAGAACTACCTAGTGAAATATTTCTGACAAGTTCTTCAAAAAAAAATATAATAAAATAAAATAAAAATAATTAAAAATTCGCAATTTTGAATTTTTGAATTTTCTAATCCTTTTTCAGATTAATTTCGTAAAAATAGTATAGGTATCTATTACGATTTCCTTTTGCAAATTTTTCCAGCCAAGTACGTACTCGTAAATATTTTTTTTATTTTTTCAAAGTTTCTTCTTAAATCCTTATTCTAAATTTTTTTGGCAAATTTTTCTTGATAGTTTTTCACTTTTGAAGTAGAGACATTTTTCTGACAATTTGCTAAAATTTCTTATCTATTCTATAATTCTCAATTTTGAATTTTTTTCAATTTTCACTCAAAAGATTTTTTTGATTAATTTTGTAAAAAGAGATATCACCATTTTTTTTTCTTTTTGAAAAGTTTTTCAATGGTGAAATATTTTTGACAATTTCCTCAAAAAATTTTCATGAATAATTCCAAGTTTAAAATTTTTAGAATTTTTTGATCAAATGTTTCTTGATTGTTTTTCAATTTAAAATTGGTGAAATATTTCTGACAAGTTGCTCAATTTTTTTTTCAATCCTCAATTTTTCAAAGATCTTTCTGATTGATTTTGTAAAAACAGGTATATTTTTCAAATTTTTCCAACTAGCGCGAGTTTGTAAAATTTTTCAACAGTTTTTCCAAAAAAAAAATCTTGTATTTTTTAAGAATGCTGTTTCAAATTTTAATCTTTTTCAATTTTTTGGTAAAGCTAGATGTAGGTAATGAAATTTCGTTTCAAAATTTTTGTTGAAAATTGAAGTAAAAGTAAACTAAATGAATTTGACAATTTTTTCAATTTTTTAAAATTCTAGTTTTCAGTTTTTTGAATTGTTCAACATTTTTAAAAATTTCCAATGATTTTTAAAAATTAAAGAGAACAAAATTTTTTGAATTATTACTCAAAATAAAATTTTTAAAAAATCCATCACAGGAGGATTTCGTATTGGATTTTATGGTAGCTTTTTTCATCGATTAAATGTAATTTTGCAAAAACTCGAATTTTTTGAAAATTACCTATAGCTACCTACTAAAAATTACATTTTAAAAAAAATTCCATTGAAAGAGGATTTTGCATTGGATCTTAAGGAAGCTTTTTACATTAATTAAATGCAATTTCTCATTTTTCAAAAATTACTGAAAATAAAAATGTTTACAAAATTGATGATTTTGAAAATTTTTAAAAACTCGATCACAGGAGGATTTTGCATTGAATTTTATGATGGTAGGTAGCTTTTTTCATTGATTAAATGCAATTTTGTAAAAACTCATTTTTTAAAAATAACTGAAATTATTTTTTTTTTTTAGTTCCGTCAGAGGAGGATTTTGTAATGGATTTTTTCGATTTTTTTTTTCATTGATTACCTAAATGCAATTTTGCAAAAACTCTTATTTTTTGAAAATTATTGTAGGTATTTTGTAATTTTTAAAATTTTTTTCCAACTATTTTTAAAATTTTTTTTTCAGTTTTGAATGTGTGAAATATTTTTAACAATTAAAAAATGATAATTCTCGTTTTAAAATTTTTTAAATTTTCTACCTATGTATTTTCAATTTTTTTTACTTTGAAAAAAGTTATAAAATATGAATTTCAGTTAATTTTTACAAAACGTAACTGAAAAAATTCCCTTGGAAAAATACTTATCATCTGGGCAAAAAATTTCAGTCAAAAAACTTTAAGAATTTATTTTGGAAAAATTTCAAGAGAAATTTGATGCAAACGTAGCAGTTATGTTTTTTTTCTCCAAATTTTTACATTGCATTAGATACAAGTGTAACCTTTCGCGAGTCTATATCTAGTGGTGTATTTAAGGGGGTCGAGGGGGTCCGGACCCCCCTTGACGAAGAAAAAGTTGAAAAAATGACAAAATTTCAGCTTTTTAATGGTCTTTTTTACAAAAATTTCCTGTATTTTTGGGCCAGTCCCTCCCCCCCCTTACATGCCTGTCTGGCTACGCTACTGTCTATATCAAATCTTCTACGCAGTACAACATTATAGTTTTCGAGTGAGAAGCGAAAAAAAAAGTTAATCCAACTTATTTGAATTCTTCATTACAGCATCACACTCGGGCACTTCTGTCCGTCCACTCGCCTCCACAGCGAGAATATTTTTTTACGCTGAATTTGCACGCTGCGCTAGGTGAAATTAAAAATTACCCCTTTAATGTTTCCGCTGTACCGATCCGCAGTTAATTACCGAGTATACCGTATAAACGAAACGTAATTTCAAAGCAAACACCGTCGTACTAGTAATTTGTTTGAATTTTTTACACGACCGAGGAGACGTAGATAGGCCAGGGGCTCGACTTATGAAAAAATAATTAATTAGCATAGCGATATTTTTTTTCGCTCCTTTGGTATTGCTCCTTTCCTCGCCGCAACCTGCGCGTACATCCTCGTGGGCTTGCTTTCATTATAAAAAGTGAATTCGTATTCGCCTCTCAAGAAGCTTACCGAGCATTCTAAAGACTATAATGCTCCGCGCATTATTTATTTTTCATCGAATAACCTTAAAATACCCGCGAGACTGATACCCATTAATGAATTTTCAACGTCCTCGTACCCTTCGTCGCGTCCATACGTCACCATTTCCCAACGTCCAGCCCTGACACGAGCGGCCACGTTAATATATACCTATCCGTTGGAAATTCTTCGAATGTGAAATTCGTCCACAGGAGAATTACACGTTCGGTCGTATATATTTTGTGTACCATTAATCAAATGTATTGTGAAAAAGTTCAACGTGTAGGTAAATTTTACCTATTTTCCTATAAAATCCTATTCAAAGTTAGCTTAAACTTCGAAAGCTCGGAGACTTTACTTTTGAGGAAATAAATTGGTCTATATTTTAGTTCGATTTTTTCTTCCAAATAAAAAAAATTCGCAGGAGCTTTTTTTTGCCAAAAAAGACGTGGAAAAATTTATCTCACGTTTAAAACCATCTGTGAAAAAAATAGAAGTAATGACAGTTTCAGAAGAAGGCAGGAAAAAGAAAACAAATTTAAAATGTCCAAGTGGAAAAATTTTGAAAAACTGAAATTTTCCCAATTTTCAAATTTGAATCAACTTTTGAAATTGGATAAATTTTTCAAAGTTTGTGATTTTTGGAAATTGAAAAAAAATCTCAAAATTTGGTAACAGTTAAAACAGGGTGTCTACATTACTTTTTTTTTCGAAAATTCATGACCTTTTTCATGAACAATATTTCAACATTTTAAGGGGGCCTCCTTCCAGCATAAATGTAACTTAGAATGAATATGGCGAGAGGGGCAATTTTTTTTCCAATTTTCCCCTATATTTTCTGGTAAATAGCTATTAAAAAAATTATTTAGAGAGGGGCGAATGCTCCTTGAACCCCTCAAGTTATGCCTATGTCCTCCAAGAGACCAAGACCCCTTTTTTTTGTAACCAAAAAAATTCTATAAGTACAATTTTTCTTTTTAAAGTTGAATAAATAGTTGTAATTTTCAAGGGTGTAATTCGGTTTCTTCCCTAAAAACGTGGATTCTTGAAATTGTTTTCATTTTTAATATGAGACTGATTCTTGGAAATGGAACGAAAGTTCTCGCGCAAAAAATACTCCTAAAAAGTTAATAACAACTTTTTCAACAGAAAACCGTTTTTCCCTCTTTTTGTCCAAGTGTACAAAATATGATATTCATTTACTAATTTTTTTCAAAATTTGAAACAAATTTTTTTTCTTCGCAAAAGAAAATTTTATAGCATTTTTTTACAAAAAAAATTAATTAAAAAAATATTTTTGGAAATTTTTTATTTTCCGAAAAATCCTGAAATTTTTTCCATTGAAAAAATTTCTACTCAAGAATATTTGAAATTCCTAATTTTTTTTATTCCAAAACAATTTTTAATAATTATTAAATCAAAAAATTTGTTTCAAATTTTTTTATTCCAAAAAATGAGAATTTCATCTCTAACAAACAGAGACCCTCCTCCCAAAAAATAATAATTTTTTATTTTTTAGAAAATTGAAAAGAAATCCAAAAAAATTCAGATTTTATACTTTAGAGCTCGGAAAATGTTTTCACTTCAAAACAATTCAATTCCAAAACGATTAAATTCAGATTTTTGAATTCTTTTGAATAAGAATTTTTTCGTGAAAGTTTGAAAAATATTTTTACTCCAATAAAATTAAAAATTAAAAAAAAAAAATTTTGCACCAAAAAAATTTTTTTTTTTCATTTTACAAGATTTCTTTTTTTCATTCCAAGAAATGGGGATATTTTCCCCCAAAAAATAGATTTCCAACCCCTCGAAAAAAAATTCTTCAAGAAAATTGATTTTCTTCTTCATAGAATTCACAATATTTTGTGCTTTTTTTCAAAAATTCATGACTTTTTCATGACTTTCATGACCCATTTTCAAATTTCACGACTTTTTCATGACTTTTATGATTTTCATGACCTATAGACACCCTGTAAAAATTTTTAGTAAAATTAACAGTTTTTCGATAAAAAAAATAAATTCTATTAACCCTTTGGGACCCCAGAAGAACCTGGTGGACGGGATGAAAACATTTTCACAACAGAAGACGTACCATTAGCTCACTAAGATGAATGAATAAAAAAATTTGAGGCGGAGTAATTCCTCACTTTGGAATTTGAGGATGTTCTCAGAAATTCTCGAATTGATTTTATCAATTTCCAAAATAAAAATAAGTTGAAAATTCCCAAAAAATACATGGAATTGTTGTGCAGCCAAAAACGAAATTAACCACGTGAAAAATTTTTGTGCATCTCACGACAACATTTTTTTTTGCCTCAAAAATTGTTTTTTGATAAATAAATGACGTATCTAGTTCCATTTTTTTAATAACCGCAAATTCCCAACTCAGAAAATTTTCAATTCTGATAATTAATCGGAAGTCGAATGAAGAATATGACGCCCCCGAATTTTCATTTAAAATAAATCTCATTTTGGAATTTGAAGTTTTTAAGTCATTCAAGTTTGTGTTGCGCGTCAGTTAAAAAAATTTTCATCTTCTTCCAAAAAGAAAAATCGAAAGTTTTGGGAAATTTTCTTGTAGGTTGTTCTCAAAAAAGTTAAATTTTCTTTACTGACGAAAATTTCCCAAGTTCATGAAAATTCCTCATTGGTAATTTAATAATATGAAAAAAATCTCTTTTTTTATGACGCAATCTTTGCTTCAAAAAGAAAAATTGAAAATTCGAAAAAAATTTTCTCGTTGGTTATTTTCCAAAAAGTTCAACTTTCACAGAACATACAAATTTTCATATTTCATAAAAATTCCTCTTTGGTAATTTGATATCATGACATCATTCAGTATCAATTTTTTCCAAAAAAGGAAAATTTAAAAAAAAAAATAAAAATCGAAAATGTTCATTGGGGTTTTTCTGGAAATTAAAAAATTTTATCATACATTTCCAAAATGAAAATTCCAAAAATTTTCAAAATTTTCGAAGAGTTCTTCACCTTTAGAGCTGGGCTGAAGTTGAAGTTGAAAAATTAATCAGTTTTTTAATTTGTTGATGTGACACTTGATACGAACTTGAATGACTTCGAATTTCAAATTTTTCAAATTCCAAAAAGGGATTTATTTTAAATGAAAATTTGGGGCCGTCATATTCTTTATTCGACTTTCGATGTTAATCAATACTGAAAATTTTCTGAGTTGGGCATTTGCGGTTATTAAAAAAATGGAACTACGTCATTTATTTCTCAAAAACAATTTATGAGGCAAAAAAATGTTGTCGTGAGATGCACACACTTTCGTTTTTGGCTGAACAACAATTCCATGCATTTTTTTGGGAGTTTTCAACTTATTTTTATTTTGGAATTTGATAAAATCATTTCGAGAATTTTTGAAAACATCCTCAAATTCCAAAGTGAGGAATTACTCCGCCTCAAATTTTTTTATGCATTCATCTTAGTGAGCTAATGGTACATCTTTTATTGTGAACATTTTTTCATTCCGTCCACCAGGTTCTTCTCGGGTCCCAAAGGGTTAAATTGCTGAAATTGGATCCGATTTTAAAATTTGATAAATTTTTACTAAGGCATGTAAAAAGTTTTGAAATTTTTTCAATATTTCCTAAAGATTTAAAATCTGAAATTTTCATAAATTTTTGAAAATGAATCCAATTTTGAAATTTTTTAAATTTTATAAAATTAACTTCTAGGACCTCAATCTGCAACTTTTATTTGAAAAATTTTTAAATTATACCCTTCCCACCCAATTTTGAGAAAGCATCTACCTGAGGTTATGTGAAATCAGGGGAGAAGGAGGGATCCATTCGAAATTTTTGTAATAACTGAAATTATTATTCCTAAGACTTCAAGCTACGCAATTTCCATTGGCCCATATTTCTCCCTCACTCCTCTAATTTTTTAATTAATTTAATATCTACGGAGTGTTATGCAAAGTCGTTGCAGAATTTTCATTCAAATAAGTAGTAATTAAATCTTCAAAGGTGAATTTTTCGGTGAGGTAGACGAATGTTCAAAATTTGGTTAAATTGCAATATTTTCAAATTTCAAAAATTTTAAAAATTTGATCCACTTTCAACGTCTAATAAATTTTTAAAATTTTATTAAATTAAAGCTTTTAAAAGTTGAGTAAATTTTTGAAATTTTGAGTTATTTTTTATTTTGAAAAAATCTGGTTAATTTAAGGTTCTGCATAATTGCTGCTTTTGGTTTCGAGACCTGAATACACACTCTATGTACCTAATTGTCTGTAGCGATGGTAAGTTGAGTACAAGTACGAGTATGTGTAATAATTACAATTTGGTAAACGACTTTTCACTACCACTGCCTCTACCACTATCAGTATTTGAGAGTGTATGAAAGAGCTTGTTCAGTTGTTTACAACGGAAGATTTCGTTTAAATTTTGACATAATCGCGTTGTCGGATGGTGGCGCTGGCGTTAAAACGCCAGTCATTCCACGGTCCGCTCCCTGCTGCCTGTCTTTCTGTCGCCTTTTGTTTTCCGAGTCATTTGTAGTAGTTAATGGTTACAGCGCCAAGACTGTCTGACGCTCGAATAATGTTACTTGACGTCGGTTACGGCGAATTTCAACGTATGAAAAATCCACTCGCGTTATGCTTCCTTCATCTTCTCGTTGATTCGTCGTCGTCGTCGTTGGCCGCAACGGTACAGCGTCGACGACGACGTTTATCTTGGTCTGCGAGTGCGACTGCAACGTGGTGGGACCTTAATTTCGGCTGCGAAGTGTGTATTTTGGCCGACGACACAACTTGTCGCCGGAGTTGATGGCTCGAACGTGAAATTAGCGTAGAATTTGTCTCGCTAATGAAATGATACTTTGCGAGCTGAGCGTACGTATAGTTTCTATCCGCAACATTAAGTTTGTTGCAAAAGGTTTTGTGTAAGGGTGGTGCCCTTATTCTTCCGGAATCGTACCTCAAAATACCATGTATATGGGATTATTGGGAGTTCTAGGCTGGAGTGAATGTTTGAATACGAGTGAGGTCTCGGAATCCATCAAAATACGCTACCAATTTTCAAAATAGTAACACCTTTTGAAAAAGTTTCAACTTTTTTTACTTCCAGGATTCATATTGTATTAATGTTAAAAAATCATATTTTTTTGTTTTTTTCTTACAACTCGAAATTTTTTGAAAAATATTGACTTTTCAGAACTGTAAAACTTGACCAATTTCAAAAAGTACTTACGTTTTTGTGTATTTTATGAATTTTGAAAATTGTAAATGTTTATCATACTTGGAAAATTTCTGCGATTTTGAATTTTTTACCAAATTTTGAAAATATGTATCAGATTTTTTAAAATTTCCATCAAATTAAATTTTGCTGAATTTCGAAAAAATCAAAATATTTTTTTCTTTGTACTAAACTTTTTACTTGGTTTTTAAAAAATTAACAATATTTTTGAAAAATGATTTTGTCAGGTTTTCAGTTGCTATAATTCTAGAATAATTAATTTAAATTATATCTAATTTTTATTTTCTTCATTTTTCAATTATTTCTAGTTCAATTTTTTTTTTGATTTTTCTCAATCTTTTAAAATTGTTTTTCTAATTTTCGAACATTTTTTGATCAATTTTTTAATTGTTGATCATTTTCAATTTTTTTTCATTTATTGTGATTTTTTGATACTTTTAATTCAATTAATTTTTTTTTTAATTCATTGAATTTCCGTCAACTCTTCATTTTTTTAGATTCAAAACCTGATTTTTTCCAATTTTTGTTATTTTTTTCTTCAATTTTTTCAATTTAAAATATAATTTTTTTTTAATTTCTCCAAAAAAAATTATAACTTTCCAAATTTTAAAGAGATTACAAAATTTTGGAAAACAGACGCAACATCAAAAATTCAATAAAATTTCAAAATTTTGAATTTTTTACAAATTTTGAAAAACTCTTTATTTAAAAAAAATTCAATGTCGCAAATTATGAAAATTTCTTATACTTTAAATCTAATTAATTTAAGAAATTCAATAAAATTTCAAGTACTTATTTTAAAATAATATCAAATTTCGAAATCTTTTTACAATTTTGAATACTACCAAATTTTTAAAATTTTTAAAATGCACCAAGAATTTCAAAAATTCAATAAAAAAAAAAGTTTTTACCTAAAAATTCTAATTCTTATCAACTTTTGAAAATTCTTCATAAATTTTGAATGTCACCAAATTTTTCAAAATTCAAAGATTCATTTTAAACACATCCAATAAAAAAAATTTTAAATTTGAAAATGACCAAGATTTCAACCCTTATACTCGTATATCGTAATTTTAAAAATTTTGTGATTTCTAAATGATCCCATTCAAATTTAAATTTAATCAAAACTTCATTTTGTATCGAATTTTAAAATTTTTCAAAATTTTTCATTCTTGGAAAATTTTTCAAAATTTTTCATTCTTGGAAAATTTTTTAAAATTTTTCATTCTTGGAAAATTTTATGAATTTGAAAGATTTCTTGAACTTTTAAAATTACCAAAATTTTAGTGTTTGTTTTTGAATTTTTGTTGGATTTTTATATCTCACTTAATAGACAACTTCTCAACTTTTAAAAATTTGCCAAATTATAAAATTTTATAAAATGAACCTGCCAATTTCAATTTTTTTTTTAAATAAACAAAATATGAATTTCCTGCAAAATTTGAAGATAACTACATTTTTTAAATTTTCAAACTGTTGGAAATTCAATCAAATGAAAAAGTTACCAAAGTTCCAATTCTTATCAAATTCCAAAGTTTTTCACAACTTCGAATTTTTACTAAATGTGAGTTTGGATGAGAAAACGTGCCTACCTAGTCACGAAAAAATAGATTTTGAGGTTTTGGCTGTTTTTGATCAATTTTGACCTGTACTTTCATTAAAAATTGGTTTCATGGACCTAGGAACAATAATCAGCACTCCAGGGAGCAAGACTTACCCAAAACCAATAAAGATCAAAAATCAATTTTTTTTAATTGTAATTTTTTTTTTCTTTTAAAAATGGTTTTATGGATTTCGGAACAATATTCAGCCTCTCAGGGGGCAACTTACTCAAAACCAATAAAAAAATCAATTTTTGGAACTTTTTAAAAAATTAAAAAAAATAAAAAAAATTTTCAAATAATTTTTTTTACATGTTTTATATATTATTATATTTTTTGTTTAAAATGGACAAAAACGTCATGAAACACAAAAAAGTTGACATTATAAGTAGGTATTGAAAATATTTTTTAGCCTTTTTTTTTAGTTTTAGCAACCTTGATTTCGCTCAAAATTGCCCCCTTTTGTATAATAGGCTGTAAACATGAGGGGTCAAAACTGTTGGGGAACGATTATTCCACTAGGACCCCTCAATGATTGTACAAAGTTTTAAAGTTATCAGTTTTTGCATTAAAGAGATACAGACTTGCAAAGTTTAAATCTTTCATTACCAAAAAAATGGTTTTCCTGACTTATAGGCACGTTTTCTCATCCACACTCACATTTATTAAATCATAAAAATGATCAAACAAAATTTTATTGAATTTTAAGATTTTACCACGTTTTAAATTTTCTAATTTTTATCAAATTAAAAAAAAAAAATTTGAATTTTTACCGAATTTCAACAATTTTTTGAAACAAGATTCACGAAAGTTCTAAGATTTTAAAAGATTTTCCAAATTTGAAAATATCTTAAATTTTTAAAATTTTTTGGTCTAAAAAAGTACTAACGTAAGTACATTTCAAATTTTTAAGGAACTTTGAAATTTTTTTTTAAAGATTACGTTACTAAAAATTGAAATATAAAAATAAGTTGCCACTAACGACTCTATCAATATAAGATAGGTAGGTACATACATTTGACGTTCAAAAAATATTCCAATGTTCATTTTTCGCTCGAATGATAGGGCTTCAAAATTCAAGAAAAAAACAGGACCTTTCAACCCAAAAGCAGCACTTCTGCAGGATTTAAAAAAAATGAATACTTTGAAGCAAAAACCAGTACTTTTGCAGTAGGTACTTATCAGCAGCAAGTATCAGCAGTACCATGAGACACTGTAACATTCTCTCTCATCCTAAATTCTGCGACTTCGATGACCTTCTTTCCCTCTTCCTCTCTTTAAAAACTGGATAATTCTATCACTTCGGGAGTAAGAACCCTTTCCAAATATGATTGTCGAGTAAAAACGAAGATCTCGTAAAGTCATATGGCGGTTTTAAAAATCCAATATACGAAACTTCGCTTTTAATACCGACAAATATACTCTGTGGCAAATCTAACAAAATTTTCATTTTGTTAAGAGTCCATCGGGAAATTTTCTCAATACCTCGATGAACCGAGCTATATTACCATTCGCTTACAATCCTGTTTCATACACGCAGGATGACGGGGTAAGAGGGAGGGGGGGGGGGGGGTAAACGATACCGCTCGACTTCGTTAGAGAAAGAAAAGAGAAAAAAATCGACTAGGTATTTTCCTTTTTTTTTTTTTGTTAAGCGAGAATAAAATAAGAAAAGCGAGTCTATAATTCACAAGCAGTCCCGACCCTATTATAAATTTTCTCCTTTGAAATCGGTACACAAGATGCGTAGGTACGATGTTATTGGATAAAAAAAAAAAGAAACAGAAAAAAAAACTTGGGAAACGAGCGCACGAAAAAAATAAAATAAAATAAAATAAAAAACTGGAAACTCGCTCTAGTGTAACGAAAATATCAGCAACGCATATATACCTACACGAAAAGGACAAAATTGCACGTAAAAGCGAATATCGGTCGTATTTTATACCAAGGTAACTCCTTTCGCAATTAATGTGTCGTGCACGCCACTTTACATGGCATCGAATAATTATTTTTTGTAATTCGGCGCGCGCCTCCATTTAACAGCCCCTCGAAATCTATATGCGACTTCACCCCATAAACCGCCGCTCGCCACCGATAAACTTAGCTATTTTACCAATTTTTCTCCTCTCGCTCTTCTCGCGCCGATTCAAATATACCTACGCCAAATACACGATAAATACGTATATACCAGCAGAGAATGTGAAAATTATCGTATATATGGCGCTCGTGTACCCCACATAATGGCTGGGGGCGGACCAGCCGACGTCACGCGTCAATTTTATCGTGCCACAGGGCCTAATTCTGGGCTCGCTTACGTCCGCGATAACTATCTGCTTTGGCACCTTATCATTTCCAATGCTAATTTCTTCGCCCTTTTCAGGTTTTCCCGCATTTCAATTCGCAGAGCGCGAAATTCAAAGCTGTTATTATCGAAGCTGAGTGACGTCCGAGTGTGTACTGTGTAGGTGTCTGAGATAAGACACAGGGTGAGCCGATGAGGTTTCCCAACAGCGAACCAGGAGACAGCTGACATGAGTGTTGGTGTATAACAAGTTCACATAACTGTGCCCCAAATCGTCCTAGGAGAAGTTACATTTTGGACTGATGACATACTTGAAACAGGAAATTCTCAATTGAAAGAATACTTTTTTGTGAGAAATTTAAATTGGAACAACTTTTGTACGAAACATTTTTTCATGAGGTCAAAAAATCAAAAAGTATCAACAAAACTTCAAAAAAAGTAAAAAAAAAAACATGAATTTTTTAAAAGTATTTTTAAATATTTCAGAAAAACTATCATCATTAGAGAAAAATTCTTCAAACAAAAATTGTTCCCCATTAAATTTTCTATCAAAATGCTTCTATACATTTTTTTGTAATTTTTCACTAGAGGAAGTTACCTACTTTTGCTTCAGTATCAACTTTTTGTTCTTTGGAAAAAAAAATTCTAAAATTTTTTGGTGCCTGAATGAAGCATAATTTCCTTCAGTGAAAAATGAAATTACAAGAGAAATGTATAAGAACGTTTGGATAGGGAATTGAACAAGGAACAAATTATTTTTGTTTGGAGAATTTTCCTCTAATAATGATAGTTTTCTAGCACTAGCGTCTATTTTATTCAATTTGTTTACGTAGATGTGGATCGTTGTTGAATTTTACTGCATAAATACTTTAGATTCGAAATTGGAGAGGAGGGAGGGATCCAATCGAAATTTTTGTAATAATCAAAATTATTTCTAAGACTTCAAAATACAACTTTTGTTTGAAATTTTTTCTAATTGGATACCTATCTTCATCAGTTTTTAATACTAGAAGTATCTAATATAATTCATATATGCGAAATTGGAGGAGAGGGAAGGGTTTAATCTATGTACAGTACCAAAATTATTTCTCGGACCTCAATCTACAATTTTTGTCTAAAAATTTTTCAATTGACCCGTCTCCAATTTTGAAAAGTGGACGAGAGGGAGGGGTCCAACTGAAATTTTTGTGATAACCAAAATTATTTTTAGAGTCATAATCTACAACTTTTATTTGAAAATTTTTTTCATTTGGTCCCTTACTTTCTCACTCCACTAATTTTTAATTAGTATCTTCGGAGTGTTAAAAGAAATTGATGGGGAGGGAGGGGTGCAATTGAAAAAATTTTCAAACAAAAATTATAGCTTGAAGTCATGTGAAAAATTATGGTGATTACAAAAATTTCGATTGGACCCCTCCCTCCTCTCCAATTTTGAATATTATTTATCTATGTAATATCATAGGGTGTCTACATCGATTTTTTTTGAAAATTCATGACTTTTTCATGATTTTTTTCATGAACAATATTTCAACAAATGTAACTTGGAATGAATATGGGGGGGGGGGAATTCCACATTTTTTCTATGACCCATTTTCAAATTTCATGACTTTTTCATTATTTTCATGGCCTGTAGACACCCTGAAATTTCAAAAAATGGGAATTTCAATTTAACTAATTTTCAAAAGCTACCATTTGGTCCACTGCAAAATCCTACCCTTACTGAAAATGAGAAAATTTTTATTTTCAGTAAATTTTAAAAAATACCAATTTGAATTTAATTAATTTTCAAAGGCTACCATTTCGTCCTATTCAAAATCCTACCCTTAATGAAAATAAGAAAATTTTTATTTTCTCATTTTTATTCCAAAACCATTTTTAAAATTTTTTGCACCAAAAAAGTCTTTTTTTTTTTCATTCCACAAAAGTCTTTTTTTTTCATTCCAAGAAATGGGAATTTTTCCCAAAAAATAGAGATTTCTCTCTCTGGAAAAAAATTCTTCAAGAAAATTTATTTCAAGTTTTTTTTTTTTGAGGCGATGCAACAGTTTGAAAAAATTTCACTTTTAATTAAGCAAATTTGTAATTTCGCCGAGCGATTTTGAGCATTTACACGTATGAAATTTGTATACACGAATACTGAGCTTTGAGCTATCTCCAAGCGGAACGTCGCGTCGTCGGCTCACCCTGTATTTTCAGAAAGTGTTGACCAAAAAACTACTGAAACAGAGTATTTTCGCTCAAATCTCAAAAAGAATGTAAAAGTTGACTCGAAAAAGAATCAAATACTCCACATTTGCATAGTAAACAGTTTTGGTGATATAATTTACGAGACTTTGTGGAAATTGGTTGAAAAACTTTTTCCACATAAAAAGTACACTAAAATAACGACGTTAGAATTTTTTTTCCACTTGAACGCCAGAAATTAATTTTTCAACAATTTAACATCGTTCAATGTGTAATTTATAGTATCGAGCATCCGTACCTCATTTTTCTGCCCTAATATTACACCAGGCCATAATTTAAGTTCACTTTTCTCCACTCTAGACCAACATGGGGTATCTGAAATGCCACCAAATCATCAAATTTTCCTCGTACGTGTTTCACAACCATCAACAATAAGCTGCTCTGGTCGAAATTAATAATTTTTAATAATCATACCTTACATACCATCGCACGTAAGTATACCTACAACACGCCACGAATAAATTCCTCATACTTTTCGCCATACCTTTGAAAATTTCCACCTCACAACCTAAGGCATACCTATACAAAACTAACCCTTCAGAAAAACCTACTTTTTCAACCTGGAGCTTGGAAAAAGACTGCACTCGAGCGAGGTCGCAAAAAAAACGTCGAAAGAAAATGCAATTCATACAATCATGTACGATTGTACGAGTACAAACCTCAGATCAATATTGTCGTAAACACTCTCTAACCAAAACTTTCGACAACATTATACAGCTCTGGTTTACCTTGGAAATACACCAGAGCGCGACATAGCGATGAAAATTTTACACAATTTGTTGATAGAGGGCGCCACACTCGTCATTGCATGCCATTTACCAACGACCAGAGAATGAGAAATTTATCGCGAGAAAAAATTTCTCGAATTTTATAATCCAATGGATACCATAGGCGTCTCACTCTCTACAAATATTTGGAAAAAAACACGCCATGATAATGAAAACGGGCAAAAAAACTCGACGAAGGACATATTTTACGTAAACCTTATCGTCGTTCGCATAAATATTCATTAATTCGAATTATATAAATATACAGGATGTGGATGTACATCGTACATCGATGATAAATACGCGTCGTAGCGATCGCAGGCTTTTTCTCCATGTTCTATTCTATTGATTTGTATGGAAATTGCTACCGTCGTTTATTTTAACATACGAACTAATGTGCTTAACTGTTTGGTGAGTACGCGACTTATATTTCGAGTGAGCTATTGTATGGCTTAAAAAGTTGCAGTTTCAAGGTGTTTGCGAGAATTCGATTATTAGGTATGTTTTTAGAGCGAGAAGGTTTCGTTTTCTAATATAGCAAGGCCAAGAGGTCAGCTTGAGTTGAACAGGTAGGTGCCCTATGAGCTCGTACCACAATGGCAATCTCATTTTTCGTTTTTGTGGAACGAATTTTGAGCTTTTTTCATTGAATAAATGCAATTTCTCATTTTTTGAAATTTACTGAAAATAAAAATTTTCACAAATTCAATTAGGGTAGGATTTTGCAAAGGATCAAATGGTAGATTTTGCCATTAATTCAATTCAAATTGCCATTTTTTGAAATTTTTTATAAAATAAAAATTTTTACAAATTCAGCCAGAAGAGGATTTTGCATTGGAGCAAAAATTCAAATTGCCATTTTTTGAAATTTTCTGAAAATAAAAATTTTCTAAAATTCAGTTAGGGTAGGATTTTGCATTGGATCAAATGGTACATATTGTTTTACAAATTTAGTTAGGGTAGGATTTTGCATGAAAACCAAATTTTTGATTTTTTAAAAATTAAAAGCTATTTTTTTATTAGGTAGGTATCTATTTTTTTGTTTTTTTTGAAAATTGTGAGCATTAAAAATGTGTTGAAATCTATTAAATTGGGAAATAACAACAAGCACATTCTAACAAACAAAAAATTTTAAAAATTCAACTCTTAATTTTTTTTGAAAATTTGACTTTTATAAAATGTAGGTACCTATGTAAAACCCACTTCAATTTTTTTTTTTTTTTTTTGAACATTTAACTTGACAATTTTTCGAAAATTTAGTCAAAAAATAGCAATTTGAAAAATTTCCGAAAATTCAAGTTTTAAAAAAATCCACTTCCGAGAATTTTTGAAAATTTGATACATTTTAAAAACATGAAATTTAGTATCAATTAAGTAAAAAAAAAATATTAAAAAAATTTTGATGTTGAAATTTTACTTTCAAAAATTCCACTAAATTTCTTTTTTTAATATCTGACTCATGTACAACCCTTTGGAAATTTACCAAAATAATTTTAAAAAACATAAAAAAAAGATTCGGAAATATTTTATAACAAATTCAAAATTTTTCAAACATTCTGCTTCGGTGCTTTTGAGACCCATAATTTTGATTTTTTTTTGTTAAGAAATTGTGCTATTTTTTTTTTGAAAATTCTGTGCACTTTAAATAGTATTAAAATTTACAAAAGTTTGAAAAATAACATCAGATAATATTTTGATGAGCTAAAATTTAAAAAAAAAAAATACAATTTGGAATTTTGTTTTTGGAAAAATCAAGTTTTGACAATTTTCATTAAAAGTTCAACTTGTAGTTTTTTTTTTGAAATTCAACTTAAAATTTTTTGTTGAAAAATTTACTTTTGAAAATTTTGCAAATTGGACGAATTATTATTAATTTTTACCTATTATTTTTTTTTGTAGAAAAATCAACTTGAAAATTCATCAAAAACCCACCGTAGAATTTTTTTCAAAATTCGTTTTTTGAGAATTTTCGAGAATGTACAATTTGAAATTTACTAAATTTTTGAAAATAGTTTACTTATTTGGAAAATATTTTGACGAGTTGTTAATTTTCAAAAATTTGACTCGAAAGAAATTTAATTACCTATTAATAACACAATTTTTAATTTTTTTGAAAATTTCGTACATTTTCAAAATTTTTTGAAATTTACAAAATAAAACATTAGGGATGTTTTGGGCGATTTTTTCGAAAATTCTTCTCACAAAAAATATAAATTAAGAATCCCAATTTTCAGTTTCTTTTTTGAAAATGTGACTTTCAATAATTTTTTTTTTTCAATTTCATACATTTTTTGAAATTTTTCAAATTTGAAGAGTAATGTATTTTGACGAATCAAAAATACAAAAATTCACTTTTGACGAATTTTTAGATTTTTTTTTTTTGAAAAATCAACTTTTGGGAATTACCTACATCAAAAATTCAACTTTTTTTAAAAATTCGATTCTTTAAAACTGTAGATTTCTAAAATTTTTAAAAAATTGCTAAATTCTAAAAAAATCTTATTGAGAAATATTTTGATAAGCTGATAATTTTCAGAACTTCGAATTTCTTTAAATTTTTTGTAAATTGCATTTCAAGCATTAATGAAAATAGATTCGAAAAATAAATCACGAGGAAATGTTCTGACAAACTAAAAATAAAAAATTCCACTTTCGAAGAAGTACTAGTTTTGTTGTCTTTTTCTTCTAATTTCATCTTTTGATTCTTATTTATTTATTTATTTATTTTTGTAATTACCTATGTGAGCATATATTTTTGAAGAGTTAAAAATTTTTGAAAAATTCAATTTTTGTCATTTTTGAAACATTTAAAAAAAATACAATCCTGTTTTTTTCAAGACCACACTTTTGAAAATTTCAGTAGGAACTCAAGTCGAATATTTTTTTGAAATTTTGATTTTTTAAATTGTGTACATTTCAAAAACTCTTCATTTCGACGAGTTTAAAATTTTCAAAAATAAATGTAAAAAATTACTTACTCGAACTCAAATGTTGAATTATGATTCCGGCGAGACGGTTTCTTTTTTCAAACATAATCAATAATGTACTCCTGAAAAAAAATCAAAAATTACTAAAATGAAATAATAAATCAATTTTTAACAAATAATTCGATAGTTCGAAACATCAATCAATAGTAAAATAACTAGACCATTCGAACGTTAGTTTTGACGTAATTGGTAATCTCAGTACTAAGAAAATTCGCTGGGTTTAGTTTCTGTATCATTTCGAGTGTAAAAATGTATTCCATTCTGAATACTAATCGTCATCTTTCGAAGAAATTGTGTTGCATGGAGAAAAGCAACATAATGAGGACGTTTTTCAACCTTCGAGATCATCAAAAAATTGACCGCTTAAATGCAATTTATGATGCTCGAAATGAAATTCTAAAATGTGAAAGGACGCTAAAAATTTTAGGTTCGATAATCGAAGAAATTGATTGCCAATTCCATCATTCGCAATACTATCGAAATAAGACAGTATTCTCGAATAAAAAACAAACGAGGAAAATTTCAAGGTAAACGAACGTGAGAAAATCAAAAGCAAATCGTACTGATTAAAAGTTCACGTAACTCGGCACTGGGCCCATGCCATACGGAGCGGAGCGAGCACTAAATGGCACAAACGAGATCGCTTGGCAAAATGAGAAAAGTAAAATCGTCCATTAACTCGGTCGTATTCGCGAAGCAGACTAATAAACGTCGCTTTTAAACGACGCTGTTCGTACGTGTTAATTCATTTATAGAGCAAATTCAACTCGTCATACACACGCATCGTAAACCAGCGAAATAATAAAAATCAACGACCAAAACAATCAAACTACATAAAAGACAATGTAGTATTAACGTGACACGACGGCGTGGATGGCGCAGCGGTAACAACTCTACTCGTAAAAAAGAGCACCGCACAAAATTATCCTTTGGCTCTGGTCCAAAATCTCGTTTGTTGTGGTAGCCCGCATTTCGATTCATTCGCATAACTACACATTATCGTTACACTTACGCTAGTATAGGTACGTTACGTACGTTTGCCAGTGAATTACACTAGGGTGGAATGATTTTGACTTTTTTTCGAAAATCGAAACAGCCTACGGCACAAAAGTTGTGTTTTGGTGTCAAAATAACGTGGTAAAAATTTGAGCCCCCTCGGTCAATATTAACCCATGCTTCAGGGGGTCCAAAGTTTTCAAATTTCAGTAAAATTTCTCATATAATAAAAAAATTATTTTTTTTAAATTAAAATTTTTCAGAGGTCTAGTCGATGGTAGGGGTCCTCTTGGTGACCCAGAACCCGGTCATCCATCAAAAAATTGCATAAAAGTATAAACAGGGGTTTCCAAAATATCCAAATTTTTGCATAATTACACCAAAATCAAGAAATGCGCGAATATTTTTATTTTATGAGATATGTTGCATATTTTGAGGTTTACATATTTGAAAATATCTTCAAAATGAAAGGGAAGCCCCATCCCCACCACCCTCCATAGAAAATGAGACATTTTGCCATGAAAACTTTGTTTTTCCAAAACTGACCTCACTTTGAGGATCCCTAACGCCCTGCGCCTTTGAGGAAGGAGTCTAATATTTTGATGGGATGTTTTCAACACAAAATGAACCGCTCTCATGCATATAGTAATTAGAGTGATAATTTTTTCACTTTGCCCTAATACAAAGTAGGTAAAATGAGTAATTTCATTAAAAAACACAGGACAAAGTTATCATAGCAAAATGTCCCATTTTCTATGGAAGGGTGGTGGTGATGGGACTTCCCTTTCATTTTGAAGATATTTTCAAATATGTAAACCTCAAAATATGCAACATATCTCATAAAATAAAAATATTCGCGCATTTCTTGATTTTGGTGTAATTATGCAAAAATTTGGATATTTTGGAAACCCCTGTTTATACTTTTATGCAATTTTTTGATGGATGACCGGGTTCTGGGTCATCAAGAGGACCCCTACCATCGACTAGACCTCTGAAAAATTGTTAATTTAAAAAAAAAAAAAATTTATTATATGAGAAATTTTACTGAAATTTGAAAACTTTGGACTCCCTGAAGCATGGGTTAATATTGACCGAGAGGGCTCAAATTTTTAACACGTTATTTTGACACCAAAACACAACTTTTGTGCCGTAGGCTGTTTCGATTTTCGAAAAAAAGTCAAAATCATTCCACCCTATTACACACCCTATAATCCTACATACGTTTCAAACTTTCAAAATTGCAAAAGCTCACAGCTCGCAATAATCAACACAGCCATTGGAGAAGAGAAAAAACGCCAACAAATCATCGCTGCATATGTACAGAATAAAACTCGGGGGAAAAAAATACGATACCGTACGTATAACTACGACTGAAATCGTAGATGGGTAAAATTTACACCCCGAATAAAACATTCGCATAAATTTCAATGAGCATTTTAACATCCTTTGAACAGCTCGATTGCTTCTGTCTGTCATTTGTACAACAATCGAGAGTCAGCTTGATTTGAAATGAGTAAAAAACACCCTCTTCTTCGCCTTCCCCATCTGAACAAACACCAGAGGCGATCAAGAAGCGTAATGGCAAATAAGGTCGTGACAGAGAGTCGCCCTTTTTATGGTCGGATTTCCGTGTTGGGATTTTTTCATTTTCTCGGCTTGGAATAATTGATTTTACTCATATTTTAAGGACATCGATGACCAATTGATCAAGTCAATTTAAAAATTTCAAATTAATAATATAGGTATTTTAGTGAAATTGAAAATATGTTCATCTATTTTTAATTTTTTAAAGGGGATTTTTCCAAGAGTATTAACGACCTTTTTTTTTGGGGGGGGGGGGGGGGGTCAGACCAACGCAATAAAATTTACCTACAGAGGAAAATTTTTAAATTTTTATAGTTACAACTTTATTTTTGAGTTGAGAGATTTTTTGAACAACTTTTTTTTCAAATTTCATGTGATTTTTTTTTTTTGTAATATTTAACTCTACAACATATGGCACTTCTGGAGTAATGGAAATTTGAATTTATGAGATGTATAATTTTTTGGAAGAAATTTTTAAAATTGTTTTTCAGTTTGAGCAATTTTTTTGTTAAACTCGTAGGACTTTTCAAGTAAGTACCTAATAATTTTTTTAAAAATTCATTGATTTTGGGAGAATTGTAATACATGAGTTGACAATTTTTTTAGAATAATTTTTTAAAATTAGTATCAAATTTGGTAATGTTTTTTTCGTAAAATTCAACCCTACAACTGTAGTGCTTCTGGAGTAATAATTTTGAGAAAAAATTGAAAAATGTTGTGAAAATTCGAAGTCATTATTTTAATAATGTTTTGGAAGAAATTTTAAAAATTGTTTTCAAGTTTGAAAAATTGTTTCATAAAATTCAACCCTACAACTGTAGGACTTCTGAAGTAATAAGTTTGAGAAAAAATTTATTAATTTTGTAAAAATTTGAATTTATGAGGTGAATAATTTTTTGGAATAATTTTTTCAATTATTTTTCAGCTTGGACAATTTTTTTATGAAATTCTACCCTACAACTGTAGGACTTCTCAAATAATGATTTCGAGAAAAAATCAATTAATTTTGTGAAAATTTGAATTTATGAGATCAATATTTTTTTGGAAGAAATTTTTAAAAGTACTAATATTTTTCAGTTTGGACAATTTTTTCGTAAAATTATAATGAATAAAAAAAATCATTAATTTTGGGGAAATAGTGTTTCATGATTTGAAAATTTTTTTAGAATAATTTTTTAAAATTTATTATCAGATTTGGCAATTTTTTCGAAAAATTCAACATTACAACAAACTGTAGGACTTCTAAAGTAATAATTTCGAGAAAAAATTCATTAATTTTGTGAAAATTTGAATTCATTAGGTGAATAATTTTTTGAAATCATTTTTTCAATTATTTTTCAGCTTGAGCAATTTTTTCGTAAAATTCTACGTTATGAAAGTAATTTTGGGGAAAAATTCAATAATTTTGCGAAAATTCGAATTCATGATTTGAATAATTTTTTGGAAGACATTTTTAAAATTATTTTCAAGTTTGGGAAATTTTTTCGAAAAAAATTCTTTTCTACAACACTATGTAGGACTTCTCAAGTAATGATTTTGAGAAAAAATTCATTAATTTTGTGAAAATTCGCATTTATGACTATGAGTTAAATAATAATTTTTTGGAATACATATTTTTTCAATTATTTTTCAGTTTGGTGATTTTTTTTGTACTTTTCAACCCAACTCTAGGACTTCTGGAAAAATAATTTCGACAAAAAATTCAATTAATTTGGAGAAAATTTGAGTTTATGAGGTGAATAATTTTTGAAATCAATTTTTCAATTATTTTCCAGCTTATTGAGGAATTTTTTCGTAAAATTGTATCCTAGAACTCTAGCTTTTCTCCAATAATAATTTTGAGAAAAATTCATTAATTTTAGGAAAATTATAATACATGAGTTGAAATTTGTTTGGAATAAATTTTTAAAATTATCATCAAATTTGGCAATGTTTTTACAAAATGTAACCCTACAACTCTGTAGGGCTACTGAAGTGATAATTTTGAGAAAAAATTCAATAATTTTGTTAAAATTATTTAAATTTATGATTTGAATAATTTTTTGAAGAAATTTTTCAAAATTATTTACAAATTTGGGATTTTTTTGTGAAATTTTACCCTAAAGTGTCTGACTTTTCAAGTAATAATTTCGAGAAAAAATTCATTAATTTTGTGAAAATTTGAATTCATGATTTGAATACGTTTTTGGAAGAAATTTTTAAAATTGTTTTTCAGCTTGAGCAATTTTTTTTGTAAAACTCTACCCTATAAATGTAGGACTTCTGGAGTAATAATTTTGAAAAAAAAAATCATTAATTTTGGGAAAATTGTAATAAGTAAGTATACAATAAGTACATGAGTTGGCAATTTTTTTTGAATGATTTTTTAAAATTATTATCAGATTCGGTAATTTTTTCGTAAAATTTAACCCTACAACTGCAGAGCTTCTGAAGTAATAATTTTGAGAAAAAATTCAATAATTCATTGGAAGAAATTTTTAAAATTATTTTCAAGTTTAAATTTTTTTTCATAAGATTCAACCCTACAAATGTAGGACTTCTGAAGTAATAATTTTGAGAGCAAATTTATCAATTTTGTGAAAATTTAAATTTATGAGGTGAAAAATTTTTTGAAATCATTTTTTCAATTACTTGTCAGTTTTGTAAATTTTTTGTCTTTTTAACCTTACAACTCGGACTTCTTGAGTAATAATTTCGAGAAAAAAATTAATGAATTCGTGAGGTGAATAATAATTTTTGGAATCCATTTTTTCAATTTTTTTCCAGCTTGGGCAATTTTTTCATAAAGTTCTATTCTAGAACAGCTGTAGGCGTAGGTCGTCTCGAATATAATAATTTTGAGAAAAATTCATTAATTCAAAGGAAATTGTAATTAATGAGTTGACATTTTTTTGGAATAAATTTTTAAAATTATCATTTTGGTAAAATGTTACCCTATAACTGCAGGACTACTGAATTAATAATTTTGAGAAAAAATTCAATAATTTTGTGAAAATTTGAATTCATGATTTGAATAATTTTTGGAAGAAATTTTAAAAATTATTTTCAAGTTTGGAAATTTCATTGTAAAATTCTACACAACAAGTGTTTGACTTCTCAATAGCAATGATTTCGTGAGAAAATTCATTAATTCCATGAAAATTTCGAATTTATGAGGTGAATAATTTTTTGGAATTTTTTTCAGTTATTTTTCAGCATTGAGCAATTATTTTCTTTCTTGAAATTCTATCCTACAGCCTGTAAAACTTCTCAAGAAATGATATGAAAAAAACAAAAAATAATAAATTAGTAAGCTTTTAAATTATACTAAATTACTAAAAACAATTATTTCAAATTTTCTTAATATCCGCGAACTGCTGAAAAAACATTTCCTACACCGACTATATAGTTTAGGGAAATTCGCTCAAAAAAAAACAAAAAAAAAACACTTCATCAAAAAACCTCCAACACCCATCGAAAACAACTCATCGTTCGTGCTAAAGAGAAATTTCGAAAGGGAGAACGGGAATAAAATTACCATCTCGGTGGCCTTCGTAAAAAAAGCAAGCTATATGAATTTTTATCGGAAAATAACTCTACGAAAAATATAATAATTACGAATAAAAAGTATGTACCTAACTTTTAATACAGCCGATAGCGATCTTTTCATTATAAAGTTTATGATTTAAGGAGTACATATTTAAATACCTACAACAGCGGGTACAATGGGTTTTATTTCTTTACTCATTGGTTCTTGGGCTGGGCCTGGGGCTGGGGTTCGCGTTTATATTGGCAAAGTTTTCCATAATGTACCAAGACGTACTTACTCGCTTAGTATTTAAGCTTCAAAAAGAGCCACACGAGGAGTATATTACATGTATATTAATTAATCAATTGGCATTCTAAGAAATAAATGCCATTTTATTGCGACTTTATAGTATAGGAATGTACCATGTACGTAATTCTGATCGAGTGGTCGTACTTGTGTAAGTGTACTTATTGTATTATTACGTCGAATAAATACTCGAACGTACGAGTAGTCGAGTAGCCTTATGTTAATCAAGGGACACGCATGCCACGACCACGACCTAGGACAACGTATAAAATTATGTATATATTCTATCATAGAGAACACGTGTTCCTCCTCGGACGTATCTACTCGTATTTCCGCCTTTAATTGACCACATTCGAACGAAAATTCACTGTTAATGTTGATACACACTCACACAAAGACACATACATGCGCGATGGTAGAAAATTGAAAACAACGTATACAGGGTGTTCCTCGAGTGATGTAGGAAAATCCACAGCGTGATTAGGCAACCCATAAGGAACAAAAAATTTCATATACACATGGTGCCTATCTCGAAAATTGAAGGGGCAGAGGAATTGAAAATTGAGGGAAAAAATTTTTTGATCAAGTATCTGGGTAGTACTCAAAAAAATAAACATTTTTTATTCTTGACATTTTTTGCCTAAGTTTGAAAATGAAGGCGCTACGGTCCGCTACCTTGATCCTTCAATAAAATGAGTAGGCAAAATAGCGAAATTCCATTATGACAATGCATGTATCAAGTATAACTTTTTGAGAGCAACAAAAATTGTCATGTGATAAATTTGCCTATCTTAGAAAATGAAGGAGCTACGGAGCCTCGAACTTCAGAGATTTCAATTTTCCAAGTTCTGTAGCGGACCGCAGCGCCTTCATTTTCAAACTTAAGCAAAAAATGTTAAGAATAAAAAATGTTAATTTTTTTGAGTACTACCCAGGTACTTGATCAAAAAATTTTTTCCTTCAATTTTTAATTCCTCTGCCCCTTCAATTTTCGAGATAGGCATCATGTGTATATGAATTTTTTTGTTCCTTATGGGTTGCCTAATCACCCTGTGGATTTTCCTACATCACTCGAAGAACAGCCTGTATATCTAAAATTGCACTGTTTTTGAAGTGATTTTTTAATCATGAAAATGAAAATTTTGAATAATGGAAAAATTGTAGGTGGAAAGCTCATGAAATCAGCTTTCTAATGAAGTATTTCAAAACCACCTAGAGATACAAGCCATGAACGTAGAAAGGCAACGTCGCATTTTCGAGTAGTAGACGGCCGACTTTCCAATCCGTTTTTTGACGATAACTCGGGAAATATTCATCAAATCGAAATTCTGACAACACACTAACGAAAGAAAATTTTCTGCTCTACAATTTTGGTTCAGATCAATTTTCACGAAAAATGCTTCGTTCGCTCTGAAAATGAGAATATGTGAAAATTTGCATATCCAAGAAAACATTTTACGCTGAGAAATCGAGGTATTTTCGTCAAATCGAAATTTCAATAATTTTAGGGTGAAAGGATTTTTTTCGCTCTACAATTTTGGTTCGTATCAATTTTCACGAAAATCGCTTCGTTGACCGGGAAAATGGGAAAATTTGGTAGACGGCCAACTTTCAAAATCAGTTTTTCGACGATATCTCAAGAAATATTCGTCAAATCGAAATTCCGACTATATCAAACAAAAGTAAAATTTTTGATCTACAATTGTGGTTTTTATCAATTTTCACAAAAAAGGGGTCGTTGACCTCGAAAATGAAAAAATAAATAGTTTTTTGACGATAACTCAAAAAATTGGTCGAATCAAAAATTTTAAAAGCACTAAAACTGAAGGATTTTTTCTGCTCTACAATTTTAGTTCTTATCAATTTTCATGAAAAACGCTTTGTTTATCCGAAAATTTTCATATCTGAGAAAACAGTTTTTGCTAATGAATCGAGGTATTTTCGTCGAATAAAAACGTCAATGATTTTAGGATGAAAGGATATTTTTTGCTCTACAATTTTTGTTCTTATCAATTTTTGTTCTTATCAATTTTTACGAAAATCGCTTCTTTGACCGGGAAAATAGAGAAAATCTCGTAGACGGCCCATCTTCAAATCAGTTTTTTGACCGTAACTCGAGAAATATTAGTCGAATCAAAATTCCGAATACACTAAACGAAAGTTAATTTTTCCCTCTACAATTTTGGTTCCCATCAATTTTTTCGAAAAACACTTCGTTTGCCCAGAAAACGTATTTTCAATTGCTCAAGTCGGCCGTCTTCGGCAAGGTTGCCAAATTTAACTTCTTGGCTTGTAGTGTCTACGTCTAGGTGGTTTTGAGTATTTACATTGCAAATACCTTTAATATTTTTAAAAATATGGCCTTATCAGTTCAAATATTTCGTGAACATTCACGCGACCAACATGATTTCGGCCGTGTTATTCATCTTAAAATTTGGTTTTGTTAAAAAAACGCTAGGATCGCTATATAAAATCAAAAATTTTCATTGAAGTAAATTTTCGTTTTTTATCTTTTACGTACCAATTTTCTCTCTTCCTTCAATAATATTGTCATTTCAATCAATAAAAGGCATAATTACTTGACAATATAGTATAAAAAATTGAAAATTAAAGTTACTAAAATTTGCAAACAGTTAGCTGATAAGAGGTAGCAAAAGTGATAAAGCTATAGTTTTGGACAGAATTGATCAATTTAGAAGGTAGATACGTCAAAAGAAAGCTCTTTTCATGTGCTTTTCGATTTTGAAATAATATATTAAAATTAATCTAATTACGATGCCGAAAAATGCAATTGAAAATCATGACCATCTTATATATATGGCAATCGCTCATGCTTAACGTTGTTTTCATTTTTTTCCCATCGTACCACTTTGTTTATGTTGCTTAATCGTTCGTTCAATCTCGTTCGAATTTCCTGAATTACTCGTATCCATCGTATGTGCACACTGCACGGTGGTTGGTCTCGATTCGAGACGGTCAATATCTTCATTTTATAACCATGATTTTCGCATCGCTGAACTGTAACCGCGTGCTTTATAAGCCGCCACAAAGGGCATATCGATTACAGGTGCAAGGGTCACAGGACAGAGGTCCAGCAGAAAGGATACAACCAACAGGCGTACAATGAACATACTGCCACTATAACCCATCTATATCATTATTTATGGTTGATATACTTGTATAACAAGGCGCAGATAGCTGTATTATCGCGCAGGATAAATTACACACGAAACCTTGACCGTGCACTGCACTACAATAACAACCAACGCACTTAAATTCTCCACCCCTGCACCCCCAGCGGCCTCACCCGCAGCCCCTTGGCCGGCGCTACGAAAGCGATAATTAAAAACTTTCGTGACGGTTAAGCCACATGTTAACTTTCCCGCGTTTACGAGCAAACTTGCGCTTCGTGGTGTGGTGTTCCTGTTCGTTTTGCACTCGTCGCAATAAATTTTCTTGTCGAGAGAAATTTTTACGACGAACGGGGACGTTTGGTCTCGCAAAAAAACGACCAACCGAGCGACCGGTGGTCATTTTATAAATGCCACTATATTCGCTTCGCTTTGCTTCGCTTCGCTTCACCCACCCCCATCTCTTCCTCCCTGCCTCCTCGCAATTTTTATAATCAACTTGGCGAATTTGATTGCGCAATCCATCGCATCGCGTCGCATCCATGCAAGACACTTTGATGCAATTACCGGTGATTTGTAGCTTAGGTGAGTGGGTAGGGTATGCCATACTATACCATTCCAAAACAGCACGTGCTAATTCTCCCAACAGATCGCCAAATGTAATGAATGCGTGATTGATGCCAGCTTTCTAAGCTGTCTCGCGAAGATGCGATTGCCATAATTACAATGTAGTACTCGCAGCTGGTTAACCCTTACGGATCCAAGGCCGAACTAGCCCAGATTGAAGTATCATCTTTTAATATCCATATAATATAAAATATTCTAAGACTCAGGGTACGTGTCTACATTAATTTTTTTTTTGAAAATTCATGACTTCTTCATGACTTTTTTATGACCTTTTTCATGAACAATATTTCAACATTTTCAGGGGGACCTTTCCGGCAGAAGTGTAACTTGGAATGAATATGAGGGGAGGGGCGCATTCCCTCATTTTATGATGTTTTTCCTGGAAATGATACAAAAAATTCTCACGCAAAAAAATTTTCCTAAAAAATTTTTAACAACTTTTTCAACAGAAAACCCTTTTTTTCTGTTTTTTTTTCGTCCCAAAGTTTAAAAAATATTTTAACTACTTATTTACTTTACTATCAAAGAAAAAAAAATTGTCCCCAAAAAATTGCGATTTTTTTTATTTCAGAAGAATTTTTAAAATATTATTGTTCGAAAAAAAAACAAGATTTTTTTTTTTTGAAAATGACATGAATTTTTTTCTTTACAAAAAAAAAAATTAAGAAACTTTTCCACAGAAATTAAAAAAAATATCTTCATAAGAAAATTTTATAACATTTTTTCACCCCCCCCCCCCCCAAAAAAAAAAGATTTGGATATTTTTTATTCCAAAAAATCCTGACATTTCTTCCTTTGAAAAAATTTCCACTCTAGAAGGGTTTTGAGATTTCTCTATAATATTTCAAAAAAAAAAAATAAATAATGAGGAATTTTTTTTTGTTCCAAAACAATTTTAAAAAATTTGTAAACCAAAAAATTCGTTTTTAATTTTATTATTCCAAAAAATTAGAATTTTTCTCCAAAAACAGAGATCCTCCTCCCGAAAAATAAAAATACTTTATTTTTTAGAAAATTGAAAAAAAATTCAAAAAATTGAGATTTTATACTCTAGAGTTCGAAAATATTTTTACTTCAAAACAATTTCAATTCCAAAATGATATAATTCAGATTTTTGATTTTTTAAAAATAAGATATTTTTGCGAAAGTTTAAAAAATATTTCTACTTCAAAAAAATTAAGAATTTTTTTAACGCCTTGTACAGCAACTACCTAAGGCTAGTAATGTGAAAATGTTTTTTATTCCAAAACAATTTTTAAAACTTTTTGTGCCAAAAAATTCATTTTTTTTATATTCCACAAAAGTCAAGTCTTTTTTAAAAATTAATTTTCTTCTTCAGAAAAATCACAATATTTTATGCGTGTTTTTTTTTTTTTTTTTTTTTTTGTTGAGAACATGCAACAAACAGTTTGAAAAAATTTCACTTTGAAGCACGATTTGTAATGCTAATTTTGCCAGCGTAATAAATAATAATTATCAAAAATTTATGACTTCGAAGAGTAAAACTCATGACTTTTCATGACCTAGTGATTTTTTTGAAAAATTCATGACTTTTTCATGTTTTTTCATGACCCATTTTCAAATTTCATGACTTTTTCATGACTTTCATGACCTGAAGACACCCTGCAAGACTCCTTGATTTTTTCAGCCCACTACCCTCAATACCCATACCAAAAACCCCGTTTCTTAAAAATTGATGAAAATGCATTATCGATTAAACTATATGGTTTTGGAAATTGAAAATTTAGTAAAAGGATGGAATTAATTTTTAAAGTATGGTAATTGAAAGAAAAATTGATTCCCACCAACTAGGTATGAGAAATTCCCAGTCAAAAACATGAAAAATGAAATATAAAAAAATTAGAGCACGGTTTTAAAAATCCAATAATATTATTGAATTACGGGAAATGTCTTTCAATTTTTGAACAACAAATGGAATTGTCTGAGTGGCTACGTGGGTTTTTTTCGAAAAACGAAAAAATGGTGTCGAAAATCCATTGAAAAATTTAAAGTTTTTGATAAATAAATATGATTAAAAAAAATCCAAGCCTTTCCAATCGAAAAAATGTTCAAACAAAAGTTGTGTATTTTGATCCAAGGAACAATTTTGGTCATTACAAAAATTTTGATTGGATCACTCCTTCCCTTCCATTTTCGCATTTTACGTATGGAAATCACATGGCAAATCACGTACGTATAATGCAAAATTGGAGGGGAATGAGTAGGCCAATCAAATTTTTCGTAATAACCAAAATTGTTCCTGAGATCGAAATACACAACTTTTGTTTGAAATTTTTTTCGATTGGGGCCTTAGGTACAGATATAGGGGAAAGTGGGATCACCTCCCTTTCCATGCGATTTTCATACGTAAAATGTAAAATTGGAGAAGAAGGAGTGATCCAATCAATATTTTTGTAATAACCAAAATTGTTTCCGAGATCAAAATACACAACTTTTGTTTGAAACATTTTTCAATTGGAGCCGGATTTTTTTCTTCAAAAACTTGTCAAAAATTTAAAATGGATTTTCGACACCATTTTTTCGGTATGTGTATTGAGGGTAGTGGGCTGAAAAAAATCAAGTAGTCTTGGAATATTTTATATTATAAGGATATGCTTCAATCTGGGCTAGTTCGGCATTGGGTCCGAAAGGGTTGAAAAGAGTCTGATTCTACCACAAAAAGAAGCTCGAACGCGAGTTGTACTCGTACCTGTCTCGATTAACACTTAACAGCCGGAAAAGCCCTTTTATACTGATTCAGCCTTTGCGTCATTATTGACTCTTACGACGATTATTTCCGATACTCGCAAAGATAGAGGGAAAAAAGCTTCCATAAATCAACAGAGCCGGGAAAAAAGAAAACATAATTGACGAAAAAGTACACACAAGCTACAACGCCCTGGTCGAATTCGATGCGGTAATTCTACATCCAGAGACAAGGTACGTTCGCCAAATGGGTAATAAATTTTACGATGACGTCATTATTGCGTGAATATTTTACAAATATAATTCATATTTTTTATTTACACGTTAAGTACTTCGGGGGTGTTAAAGTCGACGAAAAAGGTCATGTAGTAAATTGTTTGCATAATGTAGATATGTAACGTATGTACATTAAATTCACTATATATGTAATATTATAAACTTGAAACGTGTTTTTGATAACTTTTTTCCAAACATTTGGAAGAAAAAGAAACGTTTATTGGGAATCGTAAAATTGGAACGGAAACGGCTTTACGAGCAAATTGTAATTCCAAAAAATTTTCATCACAATAATCTAGAACATTTTTTAAAAATTTGTTGAAAAATTTAAGTTCTTAAATATTTATTTAAAACAGAATTTTTCAAAAGTAAGTTGAAGACCACTGTTTTCGTTTGAACAGTATCTAAACTTTACTTTTTTTCAATTTTATAAAAACCAATTTTTTAAAAATTTAATAATTATTTCTGAAATTTTGTTAGAAATTATTTTCTAAAATTTCCAACTCAAAAAATTACTCTTTTTCAAATTTAATTAATTTTTTTAAATTTTTTTATATATTTTTTTTTAAACAAAAACACACGATTTTTTCCAAAAGTTTCTTCAAAATACAAACTTTGAAAAAAAATTTGTAAAATTTTTTTCAAATTGTTTCAAAAGAATGAATATTCCAAAAAAAAAAAAAAAAAAAAAATTGAAAATTTTGGTGAACAGATTACCCAGTTTACAATTTTCTTAGTGACTTTATTTGGTGACCCTGGCCACTCAAATTTTCAAGAAAGAGGAGCTCATAATGACCAAAATTGCAAATTAGTACCTCATCCTCCTATTTCAAAAAAATCATTGTTTTTTTTACAGAGACTAATTTAAAATTTTCTTGGAAACAATTTTTTAAATCCTATCAATTTTTTTTAAAATCCTATACAAAATCACATCGAAAAATTTTTGAAAAAAAATACGAGCATTCTAAAAGTTTTTAGATTATTTTTTGTTGGAATATTCTCTTTGAAAAAATAAACTTGGACGATTAATTTCTTGTGAAATTTTATCTAACAGAGCTTTTGATTTTTTTCAGAAAATTTTTTAGTTTTGTAAAAATTGAAGAAAGAATTTTGATAGAATGTTTGAACCTTTTTCATAAAAATTTTGAAATTTTTTCTTTTCAAAAAAAAAAAAGTTGAAAAGATTCTCAAAACGTAATTTTTATAGGATTTTTTATGGAATGAGGTTAATTTTTTTTTATTATTATTTGTTTATAGCACAATTTTAACGTTAAATAAATTTTGAAATTTTGGAATTTTACTACAAAAATTTTCATGCAATTTTTTTTTGGATTCAAAAAAAAAACATTTTAAAAATATTTTAAAAAAAGGAAAAATGAGGAAAAATTGACTTTTAGAGACTGTTGAAAGGAATAGTGACCAAAAAGGTGACCAAGATGTGAAATAGCGAAAGGGCTCAAAAATATGCCTAATTTTCTAAAAATTTTGCTTAAAATTTTATTAAAAAACAGATTTGTCTCAATTCCAATTTTTTATTTCAATTTGTTGATATTTTTTGAAAAAAGCTGTTCCATAGTTCCATGAAAATATCAAAAAATTTATTAAAAAAACTGATCATAGGAATTTTATTGACATTCCTTTTTTAAGTTGTTTAAAAAACGAATTTTAAGAAATTCTATTAAAAAACACTCATTATTTAAAATTTTGTTAAAAGTGAAAATTTTAAAATTTCATTTCAGAGAATTGAAGTTTGGTTCAAACAAAAATTTAAACACTATGGTAAAATTTCTGAAAATTTTATAAGGGTACAATACATAATTTTGCCAAGAAGAAATTTTTCAAATTAGGTTAAAATTTGATGTTTTTCAAATTCATTAAAAAATATTGGTCAAAAGAAATTTTCTAAATTTTTTTTTAATACAAAAAAATATTCAAAGAATAAGATTTTAAAATTTTCTTATAAAGCATTTTTTTCAAATTTAGTTCAGAAAGCCAATACTTGGAAAACAAAATTTTTATTTGTTGAAAATTGAATTTTCAAAAAAATGCTGTCATTATAGTAATCAAGTAAGTATTTAAAATTTAATTTAAAAACAGATTTAAAAACAACTTTTTAATGATTTTTTTGAGAGGCAGTTTTTTTATTTTATTTAAAAACAGCAATTTTTTCGAATTTTACTCAAAATTCAAATTTTAAATAATTTTATTGAAAAGTATTTTTTAGAATTTCGCTGTAAAGAAATTTTGAAAAATTTGGTTAATAACAGATTTTTCAACTATTTGCTGTAAAGTACTTTTTGATACTTGATTTTGCTAAAAAGAATTTTTTTTAAATTTTGCGGGAAGACAATCCTTGATTTTTTTTTTCAAATTTTGTCCACATCAGAGAACTAATCTTTTGAAATTAATTTTGAAAAACCAAATTTTTAATAATTTTTATAACAGATTTTCTAAATTTTTGTTGAGAGTGATTTTTTGTTTATACGAAAAATGTTTTCATTTTTAAAAAGTATTCTATGAAAATTAATTTGAAGATTATTTTAAATTTGCGAGGAATTATAATTAATTTTTTTTTTTTTTTTTTTTTTGAAAACAACTCATTTCCAAAATTTTTTTGAAACAAATTTTTTGAACTTTTCTCGAATGAATGTGCTTTTAGCTAAAAACCATTTTCAAAAATTTATTTATGCATACGAGTAAAAAACAACATTTTTCGATTTTTTTTTTTCAAAAACACAAATTCACCCCCTTCTAAAATCCAAGCTGCAAAGTTGGCGAAACAGAACCAAAATTCAAGGTGAAAATGAAAAGTAGATGTTATAAATTAATTCATTCGGTCAGTCGCAGAATCATGCTCACGTAAAAACCGCTGCGGGAATTGGTTTTTCGAAAGGTGCGAAAAAGGTCTAGGGGGCCTATGATCGATTCAAAGCAGGCTTAAAGGACGTAAGAAATTCTCCGTCTGAGATAATAGGAGCGTATTATTACCAAGGATACCGATATCGTATTCGATACGTGACTTCCATTAAAATTGATAAAATTACATTTTAAGCATTCTCTCGAAATAAGCTATCGATTTTTAAAAAAAATTATCAACATTATCCGACACTGATGCGCTCATAAACGTCATCATCATTATACCTATATCACTGATATTTGCAGATATCTACTCTCGTACATCCTGCGATAATCTAGGTAAAATTACTCGTACCTTATCTGCAGCAAAATGGTTAAATATTAGAATAATTCCAACATATTTTCATCGTAGGTATTATAAAAGCTACATAATTCGAAAATATGTATTTCCAGACTCGTTTATATAAATGGCGAATAGCGAATATAGGTTCTTCGACGTGTCCGAACGAATATATTTACGAATAAACGTCATCGCAGCCAGTACGTATACTCGACATTGGACAAAGCTATAGTATTTCGTACTATAGCCGGACCCTGGTGCTGGTGCTGGCATGGAACCTCGAAGTTGTGCTCATTAATATCCAAATCTGGTATCGATGCGCCGTCATTCGTCGCGACGCAAGGTGAAGAAAAAATATATACTCGTACAGCGTACATACGTCTTTCGTCGCTGCTCCTACTCGCAGCTCATTAAACAGTCTTTATCGCCTCTTCGCCACATTTCAAAAACTTCGCGACGTGTACACCTCATTTACGCAAATTAATAAAGCGACCACCGCCATCGCCGCCGCCTTCGACGAAGCATATCGATTTTCCAGACCGAGTTATAAAGACATCGGTTGACATTAACTTTTCTCGTTCCTAATAATTAAATTCATCATAACGACCGAGCTACCTGAGTTCGAGTTTCGTTTTAATAATAAGAAAAAATTTCCAACAAAAAAAACAATTCGTAGAAAGCACGTGTATGGTCGAGTATCGTAATACCTATAGGGTGTGTATTTTTGGGATTTTTTGCCTGGCCACCATTTGCTCCAATGCAAAATCCTACCCTAAGCGAATTTGTCAAAATTTTTATTTTCGGTAAATTTCAAAAAATGTGAGTTTTGGCAAAATTGTATTTATTCAATGAAAAAAGGTACTCTAAGTTCCCATGTAAAATCCCCCTCTGGCTGAATTTGTCAAAATTTTTATTTTCTGTAAATTTCAAAAAATGGAAATTTGCATTTAATTATAATGACAAAGGCTACCATTCGCTCCAATGCAAAATCCTACCATAAGCGAATTTGTCGAAATTTTTATTTTCGGTAAATTTCAAAAAATTAGATATTGCATTCATTCAATGGAAGAAGCTACCATTTGCTCCAATGCAAAGTCCTACTCTACGCGAATTTGTCAAAAAATTTATTTTCAGTAATTTCAAAAAATGTGAGTTTTTGCAAAATTGCATTTATTCAATGAAAAAAGCTACCCTAAGTTCTCATGCAAAATCCTCCTCTGGCTGAATTTGTAAACAAAATTATTTTCAGTAATTTTCAAAAAATGGGAAACTGCATTTATTCAATGGAAAAAGCTACCTAAGTTCCCATGCAAAATCCTAAATTAGTCAAAATTTACAAAAAATTTTTTTTTTGAAATTTAGATTTTAAAATTTTGATGCACCGTACGTACCTCCTTGATAATTCTGAAGAAGGCAATACCTTTAACGTGAGTTTCTTCTTGCCATAATTTTCCAAATTTCAATACCAAGTCCAATATTGCATAGATATGCAATTTCATACTTGATATTCAAAATTAGAGGTGAGGGAGGGGTCCAATCCAAATTTTTCTAATAACCAAAATTATTTCCAAGACTTCAAACTACAATTTTTGTTTGAAAATGTTTTCAATTTGTCCAGTACCTCCGCCAATTTTCAATAATATAAGTATCTAAGTCATATTATGCGAAATTGGAGGGGATGGGAGGGTCTAATTGAAAATTTAATGATAACCAAGATTATTTCTAGGACCTCAATCTACAAATTTTGTTTGAAAAATTTTTCAATCGGATCCCTTCCCAATTTTGAAAAAGTATCGGGGGATCCAATCAAAATTTTCAAAATTTCCAAAATATAATTTTTTGGATTTCAAGCTACAACTTTAATTTACTTGAAAATCTTTTCAATTGACCCCTTCCTCCCTTCCACCTCTAATTTGTGATTAATATCTTCGGATTGTTATGCAAAATCGGTGGTGAGAGAGGGGGATCCAATCAAAATTTTTAAAATTTCCAAAATAATTATAATTTTTTGGATTTCAAGCTACAACTTTAATTTACTTGAAAATCTTTTCAATTGACCCTTTCCTCCCTCCTACCTCTAATTTTTAATTAATATCTTCGGAGTGTTATGCAAAATCGGTGGGGAGGGAGGGGTCCAATTAAAAAAAAATTCAAACAAAAGTTGTAGCTTTAAGTCCTGGGAATAATTTTGGTTATTACAAAAATTTCAATTGAACCCCTTCCTCCGCTCCAATTTTGAATATCAAGTATCTATGTAGTATTAGACTTGTAAAATTCAACAACAACGATCCAGGTTCATGTAAAAAATTGAATTAACTAGGCACTAGTTTTCATGGCGGTGTCAGAAAAATGTTTGAAGACAATGTTGCCAATAAATTTTTCTTAGAAAGCACTATAGTGTCTCCATTTTCAAAAATTGGTAAAAAATTTCAAGGTTAAAAAATATTATTTTTGAAGTGCTATCTATATGCTCAATCAAAAGAAGAAGAAAAATTCTCATTATTATTTTGCCTTGCTCCTTTAATTTTTGAGATAGACAGAGGCAACATGTGTATAATAACAGTTTTTGATCCAAATCTGAAGTTTTGTAAAGTGCTCCCCGGACACCCTGTATAAGTACACGTGCTCTCGCGAAAGAAAACATATTCGTAGGTATAAAATAAAAAAAGAAGCCTAAACCGATATCACATTATTCCGAGCTATATACATTTCACGTCGTATATCACCTCATTTCGCGTTTAAATAAATTTTCCTTTAAAAAAAGAGAGGAGAAAAAAAAAGACAACGTACAAAATTAAATTTGCAAAACGTTCCGTTGGTTGTTTTCTTCTTGTTTTCAAGTACGAAACGCGATTATCGAAATGAAAAAGAATATTTCACCCCTCATACCATAAAATACACAACACCTGATACACTTTACGAATTACAATTTCCATATCCCAAACGTTGGGTATTATCTCCTCTCGTACAGATGGCAGCGAATGGGAAAAAACGTAAATATAATACGACGTGAGAACGCTACAGGAGACGTAAATGTAATAACGCGAATGGAGGAAATTCGATTCGATTCGAACGTATCCAGCACACAATTCAATCGAATCGATTCGATTGAGACGGATTTGAAACTTGGTAAAATCATTACATCGAGTAGACGACGAGCAAAAAACATAATTTTTCGAATTTACTCTTACTCAAAGTCGACTCGAATCGGCCCTAATACGAATGTATGTATGTAGAATTGCAGATGCAATCGAAATGATTTCGTATAGTAATGGAAACATCTAAATGATAAATGACGTGTATCTCCAACTCGAATGTCCAATGTGCGAAAGTACCTTCGTATACTCTACCTTTTGTTTCAATCCAAACTAACCACCTAAAATCCCTCAAGAAAATTTTTTATTCCGGATTTTTCTTCGCCATCCCACCATCCGAGTATAAAATTGAACAAATACACCTATCGCTATCGCAGCTGTACCAGAGAGACTTGCATCGCATAGTCCTCGTATGTTGGAGTTGACTGTAATTTGTTTGCTGGCGAAGGCGAAGTTGGAATGACAACCGAGAAAATGCAAAGGTTGAATTTAATAAATGTACGTACTTATAGAGTACTTAGCAAAGTATACAATTATACACACACCCAGAGTGTATAATAAAATTTTCCCAGCATAAATAAGCATTCTTGAAGAATCTCATCATCTACACCACCCTTCGCCTCACTAATGAAAATATTTCCATTATTTGAACAATTAAAACATGTAACATGAATTGAAAATAAGGAGAAATTGGAAAAAATTGAGGGAAAAAATGAAATAAACTTCAATAATATCCAATAGGTACTGGAAATTTTAAAAAATAAAACAAAAAAAAATCAAATTGAAAATTAGAATTGAAGAAAATATATAAAAAATTTCAGAAATTGAAAAGAAAATTGAAAAATTGAAAATTGGAAAAATTAGTATCTAACAAGTGAAAAAAAGAAGAAAAAATCAAGAGCTAAAGAAAGAAAACGAAAGAAAAGAAATCAATCAGTTTCCATAAATATTCATTAGAAACGCTTCAGGGAAAATGGTGACAAAATCACGACTCAAATTTTCAAGAAAAGGGAGATTATACTGACCAAATTGCAACTTGATACCCCTTCTCCTACACTTTAAAAAAAAACATACAATTTTTTTTTCAGGGGAAATTATTTTAAAATCCCATCAAAAATTTTAAAAAGTCTGAAATTTTTTTTTTTAAATAATTTTTTTTTTTTTTTTTTTTTTGAAGGTAGCTAAGATTTTATTTACCTACTTTTATTCTTAAATTTTGAAATAAATATTTTCTTTCAAAAATTAATTTTAGGAGGATTTTAAATGTATAGATTTCAACGTTCTATGATATGAAAGTGGTGCCAATTTAAAAATCTTGAAAAATTCGTCAGAGGAGGGTAGTTTTTTCATTGGTTTAATTCAATTTGGCAATTTTTCAAAATTCACTAGAATAAAAATTTCCACAAAAATGATGGTTTTAAAAATCTTGAAAAATTCGTCAGAGGGAGGTAGCTTCTTTCATTGGTTTAATTCAATTTGGCAATTTTTCAAAATTCATTAGAATAAAAATTTTCACAAAAATGATGGTTTTAAAAATCTTGAAAAATTCGTTAGGAGGAGGGTAGCTTTTTTCATTGATTAAATGCAATTTGGCAATTTTTTAAAATTTACGAAAATTAAAAATTTCCACAAAATTAATGGTTTTAAAAATCTTGAAAAATTCGTCAGAGGAGGGTAGCTTTTTTCACTGGTTAAATGCAATCTGGCACTTTTTTAAAATTTACTAAAATTAAAAAATTTCCACAAAATTGACGGTTTTAAAAATCTTGAAAAATTCGTCAGAGGAGGGTAGCTTTTTTCATTGGTTAAATGTAATTTGGCAATTTTTTTGAAATTACTGTAATTGAAAATTTCCATAAAATTGATGATTTCAAAAAACTTGAAAAATTTGTCAGAAGAGGATTTTGCAATGATTTTTAAGGTAGCTTTTTTCATTGGTTAAATGCAATTTGGACATTTTTCAAAATTTACTAAAATTAAAAATTTTCACAAAATTGATGGTATCAAACTGCCAATCGACTCAGGAGGTCAACTTTATAGTGTACGAACCGTTTTTGAGGATTATATCTTGAAATTTACAAAAAAAATTTCAAAAAATGTTTTTTTGGAGGCGGTTTTAGCCATTTTCAAAAATTCGCCAAAAATCGAAAAATCGACTTCGGCAGCTAAAAATTTGGTTGTGATGTCTGGGTGGCATGCTCTTTCAGTGAGCCAAATTTCAGCTCAATCGGAGGTGACGAGTTGGCGAGATTCCCTTGTAAAAAAATTTTAATAAAATAAAAACTGACGAGTGACATTTTTTTTCAACCTTTGTGATAAAATAAGGTAACGAATTCGACGAATTAATTTTCCATTTTCTATTTTAATAACGTTGACGATTGGCGAGCGTTATTTTTTCAAAAATAAATACCTATCGACGACGGCATCAAATTTAAAATATGAGTAGAAAATAAATTCAAAAGTATGGAAAAATGAAAATTAAATTCTAAATACTTACAAAATCGAAAAATTAGGAGAAATCACAAATTAAAAATTGAGGTCAATTTAGAAATCACTAAAAATTTGTAAAAAATAAATGATCAAAAAATGACCGAAAAATGGAAAAAATTAATCAAATAAGTATGGAAAAATTGTAATTAAATTGAAAATGACTAAAAATAGTAAAACTTTGAAAAAACAATCAGGATAATGTGAAATTGAAAAAATTGAAATTTTTAGAAAATAACTTGAAGATTACCGAAGATTTAGAAAAGTACAAAAAATTGATGAAATAAAATCAAAAATAGAATTGCTCAAATAGTTAAATAAAATGAGTGTAAAATAAGTTGAAAATTGGAAAAAATTGAAATTGAAATAAAAAGAGAAAGAAAATTGAAAAAAGTAGAGAAAATTAAAATTAAAAAAAATAAAGTAATTGAAATTTGATTGAAAATTACTAAAAAAAAATCTGATGATTTTTCAAAGGAATAAAAAATTGGAATCAATTTTAAAATGTAAAAAAATCGAGAAAAAAATGGATCACATCACACAAAAAACAAATAATTATTCATTCATAGAAAAAGAAAAAAAAAGTGAAAAATGAACAAAATTTCAAAAAATTGAAAAATAATGAAATTAATTGAATTGAACATTGGAAAAGTAAATTTAAAAATGTATTTTAGCTAATCGAGAAATTGTAAATCAAATTAAAAAAAATTCATTCTAGAGTTTGCAAGACGATACACCCTGCCAATGTGATTAGGCCAATGAACCTTTGAGCGTGCGATAAAATTTCCAGTGACGTATCCAGGATGAAATCATGGAATGGGTTCAAATTTTGTTTTCGAGAGTGGTTATTATGAAATAAAATATTTAATTTTCATACCTACTACCTAATAACAAAAAAAAACATTTTTCAACATTTTTAGATTTTAATTTTTAAAAATCAAAAAATCTCTAAATGGTCAAAAAAATTACACTGTTTTTATTCATGAGAATTCAAAGAAAATCTCAAAAATTAAAAAAATAATCAATGTGTTGAAGAATTTGGCTGAAACTAATTTTTTTGAAAATTTATCACAATTAAAAATTGATAAGAAAAATTTTGGAATTGTAAAATTAAAAAAATCTAGTTTTGAAAACTAGAAAAAAATCTCTTTTGAAAAAAATTCAAAAAAATTCATCTTAATTTTTTTTTCAAAGTACCTAACAAATATCGTTTTTGAAAATTCAAGAGAAAATGATCTCTAAAAATTGAAGAAAGTTCATTGATAAAATAAATAAAATACCTATTAAAAAAATTACCCAATTTTTATTTTTTTAAATTTATGAAAAATAGGTATCATTAAAAATTATTGGAAAAAAATTCAATTTTTGAAAATCAAAAAAAATTCCAAGCATGAAGGAAAAATTTAACCTCCAAAAATTGAAATAAAATGATCAAAAAAATTTACACAGTTTCTCTTTGTGAAAATTCCTTCCTAAAAATTGAAAAAAAAACAATATGTTGAAGAATTTGACTAGATTAATTTTTTTGAAAATTCATCATAATTGAAAATTAATAAGTAAAATTTCGGAATTGTAAAATTTAAAAAATCTAGTTAAATAACAAAAATATCATTTTTGAAAATTCAAGAGAAAATGAACTCTGAAAATTAAAAAAAAAAAAAAAAAATCGTTCTTGAAAAAATTGAAAAATCTTATTATTTGAAAATTTAAGAAAAATCATATATAACCTAAAAAATTAGAAAAATTCATTCCTGAAAAATAAAATACCTATTTAAAAAAATTATCCAATTTTTATTTTTGAAAATTTATGAAAAATCATTACAAAAAATGAAAAATTCGACCAATCTTATTTTATGAAAATTCATTGCGACTAAAAATTGGGAAAATTTTGAAAAATCTCATTTTTGAAAAATTAAAGAAAAATTAGGGATGCATTTCGAGAACTTTTCACAATTTTAGGAAATTTCTTGAAAAATATGATTGTATGCAAGGTTTTTGAGGTATTTTAAAGCTTTTTTTATGCATAATGGGAGGGATTTGGACCCCAAAACCCTCCCCTTAAATACGCCACTGAAAATTTCTGGACATTTTTCAGTCAAGATAAAAATTACAAAAACATGAAAAAAATTTGAACTTCAGAGCTGCTGAATTTCAGTATGAAAAACGTAATTTTCCAGCCCCAAAAATTTGTTCGTAAGTGTTACCAACATACAAAAAAGGCTTCACTAAAGTTTTCAGACACCTTGATTCACTCGGTACAGCAAACAAAGATGACGAAATTACGGTAATTACCATGCATAATGAAACAGTACCACTTTTTAAGCGTACATACATACACAGTGTCACGTACTCGTAGTTTCAAAACGAGCCTCCGAAATGATGGTAGAATTTTCCGGCGCACGGCCCTTGGAACAATTTCAGACTATTTTATCAGCGAGTAGGTAGTGCAAGTCGAGTATACGCATATTACACAACACACCTTGCTGGTACTTTTAATCAAGGTGGTGAAAAGTTAGCAACGACGTATAATACTCGGCGAATCACCCTATTAAAAGCTCCAGGTATAATCCTAGATCATGTTAAGCTTACTCGACAGCGAAAGTTTTGGGACGTACGTTGAGAATACGCGATTACTTGTGCGAGCAAACAACCCTTCGCTTCGTAGACTTTATATCTACTCCCGAGTACAAGCTCGTTTTTGGGCAAAACACGAACACGAATAGAAAATTTTGCAAATGACAACAATCGCAATTCTCTACCTCACTCTCTCACACATAAAAATAACGCATTTCGTCGAAGCTGCGAAAACCAGGCGAAGGCTCGACTTGCTGCGTAAAAAAAAAAGTAAAGAAAAAACCCAAAAAGCAAGAAACTTAGACTGGTGTTCTCTCTCAGCACTCGTCGTCGAAACAAATTCCTATTAAAATTCCTAACTTTCATTTCCATTTTTGCGTCTGCTTTGCATATACTCGACTCATCGTAGTCTAGCGCAAAAGCTTCATCGTATCCTAAATTAACTCGGGCTAAAAAGTTGACAAAAGCTTTCAATAGTACGAGTGATATTTTCTCGTAAATTCTTCACGGTGCTTACTGCTTGGTGAGGTTTCATCGCACGTCGAACTTTTACTCGTACAACAGCTTGCTTCGGCTCGGCCAAATGTGGCGAACGCGACGAGAAAAAAAAATCGTTTCACTCTAATTATTTCGCAGAGCCGAGCGTCGAATTAATTTTCGGCCCCTTTCGAGCCACGATATGGCTTTTTTTGGACTCGGTCGTCTATTTCCGCGTAAGCTCTTGTTTCCATTTCTTTACGCTGCGGCTGCTGGCTCGCTCGATTCGACGTTATACGCCGCAGCATAAAATCAACACGTTGACAGGTGTAGGGTTAGATTACGTGTTCACATCGCAGTTGTTGCTAATAGACCCCGTTTACCTTTTTACCTGTCGAGCGGTGGGTGAAAAATTGAATTTCGCGCCGCGTAATTACTCTCTCCTTGTGGCACTGCTCGTCAAATGTTCGCATTCTCTCTCCGACACGCTTCTTCTCTCATTAAAAATGAACCGAAAAGCTCAACAGTAACGGCGAGTTACGTGGCCAAAAATTACTCTCGAGCTGGATGACCGGCCTCATCAATCTTAGCACATCTATCAATTATTAAACCCGTGCACTGTGCAGAAAACATCATCTTCCCTTAAAACCCAGCTGGATTCATTTTAAGAGTATTTCCATCACGAGAAATAAATTGCTAACCTGTAATACATTTTTGTGACGAATGTAACTACGTATTTTTGGACGAATTTCATTATGTTTAGTTAACTATTGCAGAGTGGAAGATTTTTTGCTCTTCAATTTTCCTTTTTTTTTCAATTTTTCTTTTTTAGAAAAAAAAATGATTTTGAATGACGTCATGGCATAAATGATATGTTTCCATTGTAGTGAAAGTTGAACTTTTTTAAGAACAGCCTACAACAAATTTTTTTCAGAATTTTCAATTTTTCTTTCGGGAAGAACATCATTTTTTTTTTTTTTTTTTAATTTACTAATATGATAGTTATTATTATTAATTATTATGAACTCAAATGAGGTTGAACTACAAATTCCACAATGAGGTTAATTTTAAATGAAAATTTAGGACCGTCACATTTTTCATTCAACTTCTAATGTTACTGCGAATATTGAAAATTTTTTGAGTTGGACATTTATGGTTACTAAAAAAATTAGAACTACCACTTTGTTTGATTCTCAAAAAAAAAAAAAAAAAAAAAAAAAAAAATGAGCCAAAAAATTTTGTTGTGGAATGTACAAAAATAATGTTCATACGTAGTCAAACCTAAATTTAAATTTACACGAGTTGAAATTTTTTTGGAAATATTGAAATTAAAATTTTTTGTTTTAGGAAAAAAATGAGCAATTTAACTCTTCTGTTTTTTTTTTTTTTTAATCATACAAAATTCTCATTTTCGCTAAAAAAAATTATCTTCCGTTTTTGGCCACATAACAATTTCCTGCATTTTTTTTTTTTTTTTTTGACTATAGGTTAATCGTCTCAGGTTCCAAATATTTTTTTTTTTTTTTTTTTTTATATACATTAATACCTACTCTATGGCTAAAATTAAAAAATAATTTGTACCGCCCTATCTTCCAAATAAAAATAAAAATCACAAACTTTCACCTAATCTTAAATTATTTTGAGGGGTAATTTTCAAGAATTTTTCAAGAATTTTTCAGAGAAAATTATTTTATTGATGAATTTGTAAAAAAATAATAATACCAATCTAATAATTTTTCTAAAAAATTCCACGAAACTTTCAATATAAATTTCTAAAATTATGGAGGAATTTTCAAGAAATTTTCAAAGAAAATTATTTTTTGATAGGTAAACTGTAAAAATTATAATAATAATGTTTCTCAAGATTTTTCTTAGTTTTTTTTTTATTGTGGAAAATATCCCCCCCCCCCCCCCCAAAAAAAAAACAACAACAACTTCATGGAAAAAGTGATGAATTTCCTCATGAGTTTTTTCAGTGAAAATATTTTTAAAAATCTTTGAAAAGTCTTGCTGAATAAAAAATTTGAAAAATCTTCTAAAAATCATAAAAATATTTTCAGAAAAAAGAATGTTTTAAAAAAATTGTCACAATAAATAATTATTATTGAAGATGATAAAAAAAAACATTGCAATCAAAAAAAAATATTTTGGAAAAAAATTTCTTTGATTTAGTGAAAAAATTGAAATTGAAATAAATCTCCCAATATAGATAGGAGGGTAATTCTCCGAAAATCGGCAAATTTGAGTAACAGGCTGATTTCTCAACTCCTGTACTATGCCCAACTTTCATTTTTTGGTTATTTGTACATTATAACGTCCTTAATCCATCATACCCAATTTGATGAATACCACCCCCCTCCCCTTGAGTACAAGTTAGTCTAAACATCAAAATGTCCATCGTCGTGGCCTGTAGCACAACATGTTTTTGAAAACAGATTTCAAAAATTATGGAAATCACCATGTTTTTCTGAAAAAAAAAGTAAGTACACGTCATTAGGAAGTTCAGGGTATAGGCTAGTGTGAATGATGATCACAAAAAGTGTTTAGTACAACTACACCTGATCATTGAAAACTGTAGCAAAAATTTATGTCCATCGTCGTGGCTAATTTTTAAAAATTTGTCTCAGCTCGCTGAGTGAATATTTTTTTCTGCTGAATGGCTACACTGATTTGTTACTTTTATAATAATACTATGCGCATTTGAAATTTCGAATGGCAATGCACAGAGCAATTTTTTACGTAATCATCTGTAAAAATTTCAATTTTTACAAAAATAGTGTCCATCGTCGTGGTTTATCATTCCTCCAGTATAAAATGTCCCATCTTCCTGAAAACTGAGAAAATTTATTCTAATTAGTAAGTATCCTATTATAGCTTATTAATAATTAATAAAATATCAGTATTATAGCTTATAGAATAACTAATTGTCGAATTGTCCATCGTCGTGGCAATGATGCATTTTTATAGCCACGACGATGGACAATTCGACAATTAGTTATTCTATAAGCTATAATACCGATATTTTATTAATTATTAATAAGCTATAATAAGATACTCACTAATACCTAACATCTACCCGAGTTTGAAAAAATTTGGTTAAATACTGTCAAAATCAAAAATTATAATCGAAAAATCACATTTTTCGCTCTAGGAGGGGGTGGGGGTGAGGTAGCGACCTAAAAATTTGGTCACGGGGGTTTTAGACCATAAGGACCAACTTCCACTAGTTGGTTTAAAAATTCGCTCTGGGGGGCCAAATCACCCTATTTTACACGGCTATACCCCTTTTTGAATCGTCCTCCCCCCTCCCATTTGGGAAATGAATTGACCCCAACACCATAAAAGTACTCGGGGGCATATATATTTTCAATTACCTTAAGAAAATTTTTTTAAAAACCTGTCAAATTTCTGAACTTTTACAGTAGTGAAATTTGCCGATTTTCTGAGAATTACCCAGGTACTATAAAGAATTATTCCTTTAAAATGGTTTCATCACAAAAAAATTTAAAAAAATTTCTAACATGAAATTTTTTTAATAAAATTTTTTTTTGGAAAAATCCTATGAAAAAATCTTGAAAGTAATTTTTCTTAGATCGTAGAATTTTTCAAATTCTTCAAAAAAAATATCCTGAAAAATACCAAAAAAAAAAAAATTAAAAAATAAAGATCGCTAGAAAAGACGAAAAAAAAACGAGATAATACAAAAGTTTTATGGAATTTAATATACATAATTATTATAACTCGATCAGACATGCTATTTTCGTTTTCAATTTTTTTTTAGCGAATTTAGTGACAATTTTGATGAAAATTTTGATAAAATACGTAGTAAGCCAACTTTTCAAAAATAAAAGGAACTCACTAACTAAAATTACAACTTGGAAAAATCGTACAATTGTTTTTCTTTTTTCAGAAAAATTATTTCAAAATTTCTCATCTTTAAAAATTAAAAAAAATAATACCTAGGTAACTATCAATTTTTTTAATTCAGAAAAAATGTTTACAAAAAAATTTAAATGAAATATTAAAAAATTTCTCTGCATTTTAAAAAATATATATTTTCTATGAAAAAAAAAATGATGAATAAATTTTTAGAAAGTTTCTCGAATTTTTGCAAAGAAATTGAAAAAATATATATTTTTAACGGGCTTTTGTTTTCTCCTTAGAAAAATTTTAAAATAATAATTATGAAAAAATTTACTTAGAAGATTTTTTTGTGGAAATTGAAGAAGAAATTTTAATAGATCTGATTTTTTTGGGGGAAATTATGAAATATTTATTTTCAAAAATCAATTGATAGGTACTTGAGATTTTTAATTTTTTCCAAAAAAATCTAAATATTTTCTTGCCGAATATATTTTTTGGAGAATTTTTCGTGAAACTTGTTTGGATTTTTGGAAAAAATTCTCTTTCAAAAACTTCTTGTACTATTTCGTCTTTGTCTTTTTTTTTTCAATTTTTGGTAGTATTTTTGATTTTGTATGTAGACCAAAAAATACCCAGTTTTCCAAAACTAGAGAGAAATTCGCCTCAACAAGCACTCCATCGTACTACTTCTTGCTTACACTTTTCCTGCGTGAAAAACAAGTGTTTTTGAAGTCTAAAAAAAGCACGATACGACTCGACGACGACAACGAGGACATGTTTTTTCAAACTGTACCATCCCTTTCGGTAAATTCATTATTTTTTGCGTGTATTTTTCCCATTTTCGCGAAACGACGAGAGCACATCCGCGTACATTTACATTTACATGAAAACCTGCCTAGTGCACGGTGCTGCTAGTAAATAACACAATAGTACGAGTACCACAATAACAATCATTTCGACGACGAGTAAAGCTGTTATAGAAAAATACGCGTTAATTTGCCATTTAAATATAATCCTATTAACGCGATCGACGATGATGCTTTTGTAAAATGAAAATTCACCAACGACTTTAGCACCCCCAAACCAACCTCCGACCTTTGTATAATTATTTCCTCCTTCGAATTTTTTTTTTCTCGCCATCGGGCTGTATCGTTGGCGAATTTCTATCGGCCAATTTTGCGATTATTATTTGCATTGCGATGCGCTTTCGGCCAAAATTTGATATCGCAATTATCGCCAAATAATTAAAACGAATGAAATCGTAATAAGTTATTTGAATAAGGTACTCACCCGGAAACTCGGTTCTTCTGCATGTTTCCAATTAAAGCTTAATTGGCGCCGGTTAATTCGAAATTTTGGACGAGTCTGCAATAAACCATAGAATACATACAAAATGTATTAGTACAATCTCGACATACGTGCATAGAGGACAGAGGTACGTACTCGTTCGAATACCGTATATAGAGGATAGTCTATAGCTAAAATTTATCTACAGCAGGTGGTCTTTCCCTATTCGTATTAAAATAAATTACCTACGTCGTATGTATATCTATAGCTTTTAATTACGAGTACAAATGTACCTTACTAATACGGGTATGTATCGCGTACGGTGACGTCAAACGTTTGCCATTATTAAAGGAATGTGCGAGCCTTGGTGGGAGGGGCAAGACATGGCACAACTTGGTCTAAGGTTTCTGGGTACGTATTAATGAAACACTAAAATACCCACAAAAATGCTGCCTGCATTCGTCACTAAGCTACCAAACGTTTTAATCGATAAATCTCTTATGACAATTTTAATCGAAGACCAGCGTTCGTTTAATTCTTACTCCTACGATAAGACCTCATCTGCGGATATTGCCCTCGCCAATTTCCACCTCATGGCCCGATTCTGCCAACAATTTATTTTAAAACTCAAATTGCATTCTTGTGCTTCGATTTTCATTCAAATATAGTGCACTGTTGCCAGTGAACTGCCAATCAAATTTTTCTTTGGAGTAAATACATTAATTGGTTAAAAAAATGCAAAATTAAAACTTGAATTAAAAAATACCGAACGACAGTTTTTATAAAAACGAAAAAAAATAAAAAAATTTGGTTCAGTTAGGGAAAATAAAAAATTAGCAATTTACCTTGATGAAAAGGAAGAACGTTGATGCATAACCCAAAAAAAGGCAATATTTGAAAAATTTGCAAATTTTTTCCATTTTTCAAAAAAAAAAAAAAAAAAAAAAAAAAAGGGTGACTAAAACTACTACAGGCTAGTTAAAATTCAGATAGGGGAAACATTTACAAAAAAAAGGATTATTTTACTCCTAAATAAAAATGAACAATTTCACGAGGTGAGACAAACAAAAATCCAAAAGTTTAAAAAATTGGTAATTTCGCATTATTTTTCAGAGGGGGGTGGGGGGATTAGGAACCATCTAAAATTTAGTTTAAAAAAATTAAAATATGTATTGTCCGACCATTATACGAAAGCGGACCCTGCCTGAAACCGCGATTTGAAAAGCCGAAATTTTTTCAAAAAGATCAATAGTTCCCAAACAATGTTCACAATAACTTGTAAACAAAGCAATATTTTTTCCTCATTAAAATGAAGCTTAGGGCCTTGATATGCTTTTATTTCATCAATTAAAGTTCAAAATTGTAATAAAGACACATTAAAGCCCCTTTATTTTATTTTAATGAGGAAAAAATATTGCATTGTTTACAAATTATGATGTAAACATTGTTTGGGAACTACTGATTTTTGTGAAAAAATTTTGGCTTTTCAAATCGCGGTTTCAGGCAGGGTCCGCCATCGTATAATGGTCGGACAATAATATCAGTTTTTGAATAAGTTCAAAATTTTAAAAATTTGATAAAACTCGAAAATTTATTTTAAATTTATTCAAAGACTGATATTACATAAATTTTATTTTATTATTTTTAATTTGAAGAATTTAGAAAATTGATCTCATTTCAAAAATTTATAAAATATTTTGAATTATTTTTGATAATTTTGATTTATGTACATTTTTATCATTAAAATAAATAATGATTTAGGTGAATTTAGCAAAGACTGAAAAATTCTTTCAATTTAATTACTTTTTCATAAAATTGTAAAATTACTTACCTACCAAATTCAAAAATGTTCAAAAATTTCGAGTTTTATCAAATTTTTAAAATTTTGAACTTATTCAAAAACGATATTACTTATTTTAATAGAATTTAGAAAATTAATCTCATTTTAAAAATTTATAAAAACTTTAAATGTCTAAATTGAACTTTAAAAATTGAACAGAATTTCAAATATTATCTACCTATTGCAATTTAATTCTTTTTTTGAAAATTTGCCAAAGTTTCAAAAATCAATCCAATTTTGATAGGTTATAAGAAAAAAAAAAATAAGATTTTGAAAATCAGTCAATTTATTTAATTTTTCTAAAAAAAATGGAGTGACCAAGGTACACTTGAAATTCAGTTAGGGGAAAAATAAAAGTAGGGAATTATTTACTTTGAAACAGAAAATACAAAACCGAAAGTTCGAAAATTTGGTATAATTTTTGATTATTTTTCTAAATGAGGCCTAGAGGCAGCATCTAAAATTCAGTCCAAAATAAGGGCCATACTACATAGATAAAATATGCGTACAAATCAAAATTTTTAAATTACTGGTTTTCAAAATTCTATATCAGATTTTGAAAATTGAAAAGTCAAAAATTTTAAAAAGCTAACTGATCAATTTTAAAAATTAAAATTTTGAAAAACTACTACATTTCTAGGTTCTATAAAATTTTGAAAATTTCAATTTTGAACAATTTTTTTTTTCAATTCTAAAGATCTAGGCACTTGAATTTAAAAAAAATTGGCCAAATCTTGAAAATTTCATGTTTTGTTATTTATTATCTATTTATTTTTTGAAAATTTGGCAAAATTTTCAAAACTGATCCAATTTCAAAAATTGATCAACATTAATTAAAAAAATAAATCATAAGTTTTTTGCTTTTTATAAAAATTTTGAATTTTGATAATTTTGATGTATCTCTCCTTTTTTTCATCATTAGATAATGATTTAGGTAAACTTAGCAAAGGCTGAAAAATTCTTTCAATTTAATTACTTTTTCATAAAATTGTAAAATTACTTACCAAATTTAAAAATTTTAAAAATTGATTAAAATTCAAAAATTTTCAAAATTTTTGAGTTCTATCAAATTTTTAAAATTTTGAACTTATTCAAAAAATTATATTATTTAAATTTTTTTTTTAAATTTGAAGAATTTAGAAAATTAATCTCATTTTAAAAATTTATAAAAACTTTAAATTTATAAATTGAACTTTAATTTCAAAAATCTGTCCAATTTTGAAAACACCTAGAAATTTTTAAAATACAAAATATGAAAATTCCATAAAATTTTTAACATTGTAAAAATTCTACAAACTTTTAAAAAATTATCAAATTTTAAAATTAATTAATACTTGAGAAAAAAAAATCATGAAATTGTATCAAAAATTTAGAAATTTTGAGTAGTGAGCATTTCAGACAATTTAAACTTTGTACATTTTACTTAAATTTGAAAAATTGGTCATATCTGGAAAATTATGAAAATTAATCTAACTTTTAAAAATTATAATTTGTTAAATTTCAAAATTTTAAAATTTTATTAAAATTTAAAAAGGGGTCCCAAGGTATCAGAGTTTATGCATTTCCATTTTTCTGTACCCTTCATTCAACCATCTCCAAAAAAATTACTAATCTGAAAAGCATTTTCCAAATGCTATAAAATTTCAAAATTTTGTGCAATGGAAAAAAATTAATTCGAATATTGCCAAATTTTTGCCCAAAATTCTGTATCGTGAAATCACATAGGGAGGAGTAATTACTACCCCCTCCCCTATTTCCCTGCAGAAATGGACCTGATTGTTGCTACATGCATATAAAAACTATAAGTACAAGTACTTGATACAAGGAAATAACATCAAAAGGCTTCGAGTACGCGACTATTGCATAGAATGGACGAAGGACTGAAGAAGGGAGAAAAATTCGATATTTGCAACCTCCTCTAGATGCCAAATGGAAACTTGCTGCGAAGAGTAGATATAGGTCTAACTCGTCCGTCTTATTGAAAAACTATACAGCAAGAATTAATTTACAGAGATCTGCTCATTTAAAATGTTGAGTAGACGGGTTTCAAAGGGCTTATATTATTTAAACCCCGCTTTCTTCAGCCTTCTCCTCGGATAGGTACATAGTATCCGGAAAAGGTATATCCTCGCAACGAAAAAAAAAAGTTAATCGTATATAAAATTCATAATTAGTCGAAATGGTTACTGTTCGTTAGCGAATCCATCACGGTCAACTTTCCGGCCGATCAATAAATTATCAAATTTCTTATACGCCCTTCGCCTCTCTCTTCGTCTCGTCCTTTCGTCTCGCTGACAGGGAAAAAAGACGAGAAAATGCTCGCGAAAAAATACCATTTAAACGTTATCTGCGAAAAGTAAACCTTCTCGAATGAGTAAAATTTAATAATACATTTTGCACGGGCATGGCGGCGAGGCAGGTTATACTTCTTCAAATAGCAAAACACTCGAGAACGAGATATAGAGTCGAGCAGCGAGCACTGAGCATCCTCTTCGGCATCGCATCGAGTATATACAGCAAAAATTAACAAACCGTGAAGGCACGAAAAAAAAAAATCGCGCACTTTCTGCGAATCTTGAGCAAATTCCTTTTATATCTCGAATTTCTACTAAATTAAAAAGTTTTTTTTACGCGTAATTAGATTTGGTCGTTTTGGAAGAAATTGCGCGTGTTTTTTTCTTCGTAGGTATTTACGCGTAAAATGAGGGAAAAAATCACGAGATTCGTGGATAAGGCAAAGGTAACATTTTGTCGGTGAAAAATTTCATTATCAGATCAACTCCGCCGTATTATAGTTGAAGTTTCCAATGTTTATAGTGTAGCTTTGGAATTGGAAGGAGAAAAAAGCAGTCTTATTAGATTTACTGTGTGCGCTAGTACAGCTGTCTAGAGAGGTGTAAAGAAGACCGGGTACGTAGTACCTAGTCGTACGTATACGAATGGTACACATTTCGCGAAATTTATTAGCGTTATGTTCGTCGAGCTAAAATTTATGTCAAGTATTTCGTTCTACTTCTCGCACAGTACGACTAAGTATAGGTATAAGGCGACACGTTTTCTTTGTATTCTGTGGTTTATGCGGAAAAAATATATTTCCACAATAATCCCCGGGTCCTGAACTATAAGTTATGGTTATTCATACGATGGCCAACGACGTCCTTTTTATCCTAATCTCCAAAAAAAAGTATTCGATCGTGGTACAAATCCTCATTGAACAAAACTGAACTCGTGTATTTCATTTTTTTCGATTTAAAAATTTAGTTTAAGGGGGGGGGGGCTTTAAATTTTTTTTTTTTTTGTTGAATGCATAGAGTTGACAAGCGGAATTTTCTAAGACCTTTGCATGGCGTCAATTTGATTTTTCATCTATGAAGTTTTGAAGAAAAATTGGAAACTAATTTCATCTCGCTTTTTTTTACAAAAAAAATTAATTTATGATTTTTGAAAAATAAAATGCATGGAGTTTTCAAAAAAAAAAATTATATTCATTTTTCATTTTAATAATGTCATTTTGTAGAAATTATTGATAAATTTTTTGGAAAATCAAAAATTTTAAGCGTTGAAATTGAAGAAAAACACGACTTTTTCTTAATGCCCCGTTTCCAGAAAAACTATGCAACCCACGAGGTTTTTCCACAGAATGTTTTTTATTCAGTACAGTGTGGTCTGTAGTCTGACGAGAGGGTTTTGCGAAATTCCTACTTTTTCCGCTGATTTTATCTAACTTTCTTATGAATTTCATCTTAGTATTCCATTCAACTCGAAAGAAGTCGTCGGCAAATTATAATTTCGCGAAACCCTCTCGTCAGACTACAGACCAGACTGTACTGAATAAAAAACATTCTGAGGAAAAACCTCGTGGGTTGCATAGTTTTTCTGGAAACGGGGCATTAAGAAAAAGTCGTGTTTTTCTCTAATTTTGACGCTTAAAATTTTTGATTTTCCAAAAAATTTATCAATAATTTCTACAAAATGACATCATTAAAATGCAAAATGAATATAATTTTTTTTTTTTGAAAACTCCATGCATTTTATTTTTTAAAAATCAAAAATGAATTTTTTTTGTAAAAAAAAAGCGAGATGAAATTAGTTTCCAATTTTTCTTCAAAACTTCATAGATGAAAAATCAAATTGACGTCATGCAAAGGTCTTAGAAAATTCCGCTTGTCAACTCTATGCATTCAACAAAAAAAAAAATTATAGCACCCCCCTTAAAAATGAATCGTAAATAAATTTAAAAAATGGCAAGTCTTTACGTCAAGTCAAAATTTAAAAATATTTTTTTTTATTTCAAAAAATTGTCCTTTATAAAATTTGGAACTTCAAAGAAAATTCAATTCGTGAAAGGAATTTTTTTAAACCTAAAAAGTGTTTGCTAAAAAAGTTGAGAATAAAAATGTTTAAAACAAATTTTCGTATTCCCTCTTTTTTCAAAAAATTTTAAATAAGACTGAAGCAAATTCATTTCAATAATTACTTAAAAATAAGGGAGGGAAAGAGCAAATTAAATTTGTACTCTGGCTAAAAATTTAAGAAATATCAATTTTCAGCAAAATTGAAAAAAAAGCGAAGCTTGATTCAAATCAGCATGATGCAAGTATTTTCTATCGAAACACAAAAATGAAAATTTGTGATTTAATTATGATTAAAAAATTTAATATAATAAGCATACTTCCTTATACATTTTTTCATTCTAAAATTTTTCCATTCATATGTACATTTACTTATTTTACATTGTACAACCCCCCCCCCCCCCCAATATGTATTCTGTGTACTGCGTAACTTTCAAACGATTTCATTCCAGCTTTTTTGGATTTTTTTTAGAACAATTTTCAAGTAGAAATTATTTTTTTTCTTCAAATTTTCTCCATAAGATTTTTTTGAAGAATTTTTTTGCCAAGAAACTTTTTTATACGACCGACTTACAAAAATAATAATTGACGACAGAACTTTTTTCAAAAAGAAATTTCGAAAGTTTTAGATACTTAAACCAAAAAAACAAAAAAACATTTTTTTGTCAAATAAATTTTTTAAAGCCTTTTTTTGAAAATTTTCTTTTCAAGGATTTTTGTAATGAAAAATACCTAACAAAATAACTTTATTCAAAATATATTTGGAATGATTATTTTTCAAGATTTTTTATTACCATTCAAATTTTTTTGTGAATTTTTCTAACAGAACAAATTTAAATGAATGAATGACAAGTACAATCTGAATCAGAACGTTTTTTTCGCCAAAAAATTATTTTAAAAAGAATTTTTATCAATTATTCTGATTTAAAAAACACTTTTTTCAAGAAGATTCTACATCAAAATTTTTTTTACTTACCTATCAGAATAGTTTTTGTCAAAAAAAATTTTTCAAAAAGGAAGTTTTTCCACAAGAATGTTTTAAAAGAGATTTGATTGCTCCATTAATATCTTCGTTTTTGAATTTTTCAAACTTGAGAATTTTTTCAAAAAGATTTTCCGTATTTTTTCAGATTTTTTTTGGCTTGGAGATTTTTTCAAAGATTTTCTCTGTTTAAAAAAAAAATCAAAATTAAATAAAATATTTCCAAGCCTTTTTTTCTAGAAAAATATTAATTGTTAAAAAAATCAAGAGAACTTTTTTCAATAATTTTTATGTTAAAATATTTTTTTAGCAGAGCAATTTTTGTCAAGAGAATTTTTCCAATAACGTTTTTTTTGACAAGAAATATTTTTCAGAAGGTTGTTTTGCCCAGAGATCTTTTGAAAGATTTTCATCTATTGTCTAACAAAATTTCAAGTTAGTTGTTATGAAATATTTTTTATAAGGTTTATTTATCCGAATCTTTTTCATTTTCTTTCTTTCTAGCAAAAAATATTTTCTAATTGACATGAGAATTTAAAAAAAAAAAAAAAAAAAAAAATTGAAAGAAATTTTTTGTTAAGAAATGTTTGTTAAGAGAATTTTTTCTGGTCAGAAAATTTCTAATGTGATTTTTCTATCAAAATAAAATTATTACTTCACAAAAAAAAAAATCTCAAACAATTTTTAGTCAAGCACATTTTTTTAAAGAGAAATTTTTTCAAAAAGACTTTTTAAACCAGATATTTTTCAAGATTTTTTTCCAAAAATGATTTTTCTCGTGAGATTTTTTCAGAAATATAACTTTCTCCAATATTTTTTTTTGCTAAGACAATTTTTTTGAAATTTTCTGACAAGAGTAGATAAGTATAATTATGTATTTATTTTGAGAAGACATTTTTTTGTTTTTTACGAAAATAAAGTTTCACCATATTAATACAAATTGTAAACTTGATTTTCGTACTTGGCAGACACCATGAAAATTATTTTTTTATTTTTTTTATTTATTTATTCCTAAGAAATGTTTGGACACAATAATATGCAAATACAAGAAAAAAAATCAATTAGGAATTCAAAAACAAAAGAGAAAGAGGCAATTTCAATTTTTTTGGAATATTTAAAATACGAAGTCAAAAACAAGAGCAAATTCTATTTTTTGAAAACAATAAATTTCTGTGCTCAAAATTTCAAAAAAAAAGAAAAAAGAAGGAAAAAATAATAATAAGGTTGACCGAAAATCCATTTTGGATTTTCTCCTCGAATATAAATTTTATTCCCAAAAAAAATTTCCAAATTTTGTCCTTGTAAGAAGTTTTTGTTGGGAAATTCCGTGATACTCGTACCTGCTTATCGTATTATGTGTGCTGAAAATGACGAAAAATTTTCTCTAAACACACTGTACCACAAATTCGACCACAACATTCGGGTAAAATGAAAAAAAAAATACAATTTTATTATCTTTTTCGACGCGGTGTGCGGGTCGAAGATAAACGGAGGCAGCGGATTCGTCGTTAGGTACGTAGAATTTGGGTTAGTGCGATTTTTACATCCGCCAAATTGGAAAATATTTAAAAGTTATACGGTGCCGCGGTACGGCCATGCTCCGTTCCCTTTCTGTTTGTATAACGCTATGGAAAATTTAAAAATAAATTATAGCCCGAGAGGAAAAAACCGCCTCGATTACAATTTCGTTCATCATACACGCAAATGCATTTTTCAACTTGTATTAGTATTCTCAAACTTCGTACCTGCGTCGGAATGGAAATTAATACCGCGCTACCGCAGCGTGTATTTATGAAAAACAACTCGCAGCTTTAGGGGAAAAGTACAGCCATAGCCACTTCTGTGTACCTTACCTACGTACTGTTTGGTTTAAAAAGTAATGAGAAAAATTAAAAACGCAGAAGAGAATTGAATTCGTTATTTTCGCGTACTTATTTCGAAATTTTCCACCTTTGCTTTTTTTATTTTTTTGATGCTCTCGCTATAACGTTAAAGAAATAAAAGCTCGCTTTCAGCGTGTCGTACAATACGGTAAATTAGGAATGAACGTAAATGAAGATTCAGAATCGCGAAAATTTAAAGAATCTGATTATTTTTTTCAACACCCAGTAAAATAAGAACAAAAAAAAATGGTGCAAATTGCACTTTGGTTTCGTGATAATATTTTTCTTCAAAATGTTTCTTTTATGGTGTCTCAATTAACCAAAAAAAAAAAATCCTCGAATCTCAGTCTTCGGGAGTACCCCAACTGTGAACCCAAAGTGACTCCCTCGTCGTTTTTCACTTATAATTCTTTAAATATGCGTTTAAACAGAAAAATGGTCATCACTAAAATTAAAGTAGATGAAATTTGCAGCAAAAAAAGTTATATTAATTTTTTTCGAAAAGTGAACGGGTGGCGCAAAAACAAGCCTGAAAATATACAGGGTTGAAAAAATTGAGAATTTTCCCATTATTCATGAGTGAAATACAATGTCACCCCTGACTTGTAGAAAGAAATGAATGAAGCAGTGCTGTATGAAATTTTATGTCTTACTTCAACGTTTATTTGAACCTTTTTTTGAATTAGGGCACTGCTAAAACGTTATTGATGATTGAAAAAAAAAAGGGGATTATCTTATCACGTATCCACATTTTGGACACTTCCGGGGAGAGGAGGGGTGGGGATTTTTTCGAGTCCATGGCGTGTCTTTATTCGAATATATTCGACTACTTCAAAAATTGTCCATTATTCGTGGAAATGGGGGATAATCTTCATTTTTTCTCCCCCTGTATATTTTGACAGCGTTTTTGCGCCACCCGTTCACTTTTTTGAAAAAAGTAATACATTATTTGTTGCAAATTCTATCTACTTTAATTTTAGTGAAACCCAATTTTCTGTTTGAACGCATATTTAAAAGGTTATAAGCGAAAAACGACGAGGGGGGTCATTTTGCAGGGTGTCTACGCATTAATTTTTTTTTTTTTGAAAATTCATGACTTCTTCATGACCTTTTTCATGATCAATATTTAAACATTTTCAGAGGGGGTCCTTCCAGCATAAGGGTAACTTGGAATGAATATGAGGGGAGGGGCGCAAAAAAATTCCCTCATTTTTTCCTATATTTTGTGGGATTTAGCTACTAAAAAAATTATTGAGGGAGGGGGCGAATGCCCTTTGAACCCCCTAAGTTATGCCTATGCCCTCCAAAACCATTTTTTTTGTACCCAAAAAGAAGTTAAATGAATACTTAGAATTTTTAAAGGTGTAATTTGATTTCTTTCCTAAAAGTTTGATTCTTTTTCACGCAAAAAATTCTCCTAAAAAATTTTTAACAACTTTTTCAACAGAAAACTCTTTTTTTTGTTTCTTTTTTGTCCTAAAGTTGAAAAAATATTTCACTTATTTATTTTACTATCAAAAAAAAAAAAAAAATCCCCCAAAAATCGAGATTTTTTTATTTCAGAAGCATTTTTAAAATTATTGTTCGAAAAAATGACATGAATTTTTTTCTTCACAAATAAAAAATTAAGAAACTTTTCCACAGAAATTTAAAAAAATATCTTCACATAGGAAAATTTTATAACATTTTTTCACCCCCCCCCCCCCCAAAAAAAGAGAAGCTTTTTGGATATTTTTTATTCTAAAAAATCCTGACATTTCTTGATTTCTTCCTTTGAAAAAATTTCTACTCCAGAAGGTTTTGAGATTATTTCAAAAAAAAGAAATTAAGTAATTTTTTTTGTTCCAAAACAATTTAAAAAAATTTGTAAACCAAAAAATTCTTTTTCAATTTTTTTATTCCAAAAAATTAGAATTTTTCTCCAAAAAACAGAGACCCTTTCCCGAAAAATTAAAATATTTTATTTTTTAGAAAATTGAAAAAAAAATCCAAAAAATTGAGATTTTATACTCTAGAGTTCGAAAAATATTTTTAGTTCAAACAATTCAATTCCAAAACGATAAAATTCATATTTTTGATTTTTTTTAGTTGAAAATCTTTTTGCAGAAGTTTAAAACTTTTAAAAAAATGCGAATTTTTTTAACGCCTTATACAGCAACTAAGGGCTAGTGGTGTAAAAATGTTTTTTATTCCAAAACAATTTTTAAAATTTTTTGTTAACGTACCAAAAAATTCATTTTTTTTTTTATTCTACAAGTCTTTAATTTTTTTTAAAATTAATTTTCTTCTTCAGAAAAATTATGCGTTTTTTTTTTTTTTTTTTTTGAGAAGATGTAAGTTTGAAAAAATTTCACTTTTAAACAAATTTGTAATGATAATTTTGCCAGCGTAATAATTATCAAAAATTAATGATTTCGAAGAGTAAAATACATAACTTTTCATGACCTAGTGATTTTTTGAAAAATTCATGACTTTTTCATGACTTTCATGACGATCATGAAAGACTTTTTCAAATTTCATGACTTTTTCATGACTTTCATGATTTAGAACACCGAAAGGAACATTTTACAGAAAAAAAATATCCAATAACAAAATTTTTGAGTGATATTCGCGATTAATATTAATTTAGCTCCATATACGTAAGATGGAACCAGGAGCCAAGCGAGTCCAAAATCGATCCCACTTTTACCAACAAATATCCATATAAAACTAATAAATTTCAAAATTGGCCACCTTATCGATTAAAATGGCGACTTGGCGATTGTAAATGACCAAATATTGCATTCATTCGAATAATCTACTCATTGACTAGTGTATAAAATAGGCGTTTGGCAACCACCAGGTATCCTGTATAGTGGCTCCAGCTCAGCAAGGTAGGTCTAGGTACGTAAAATACCCATTTTCGTTGGACGTTTCGCTCGTCACACGTCTCAACCCGGAACTTATTCGGAACACGCTAAATGTTCGCATCGTGTATGCGAAATTGCGAATACGTTCGTTAACAGCTCGCTGTTTCGGGATAAGATAAATCCTATATAAATTCCGAACATTACGCGAATGTTTCCGCAAAATTTAAAAAATACTCGTTTCGTGTTATTTAGACATCTGTCAGCGTCAGCTTCTACGGCAGAGGCATTTTCAACGTACATCTACATAGGGCAGCAGGGCCGAGCTGGGACGCAATTATTTAAAATTTTGTTCACATTGTTAACGCATTTGTCACCGATACGCGTGCGTCTTCTGAACGTACGTACGTATTACGTATGTACATGTACTTACAAGTACAAATACAAAGTGCACTGTACAGGTAAACTAGGTGCTGTGTACGAATGCTTAATGTTAAATACATCAAGTCGTCGTGTTCGTCTCTTCGAATGCAGCTCGACATCGAGTCGTGGTTTCTTCTTCGCTGCTGCTTTCACGGTTTGTCACACATTTAAATAGTCCAACCCCGCCCCTGTTACCTCGTACACTATATCTACATGCCACCGAAAAAAAACCTCCACTCGAATAGGTACACTTGGTACCTAGCGCGTTTAAATTTCCTTCAAAATCGTAAATTCTGTTCGTTTTCCGTTCGTAAAAGCGAGCATTTCGACTAGAGTGACATTTACACGCATGGTACTTGTTTTTTCGTTCATTTGCCCCCCTCCCCCACCAATCGATGGCAAATTTCGTTCGAAATATTTTGAACAAATCGATAAACCGAAAAGGTTCGCCAAAATCGACAGAAAGCGGATCAAGATATTTTTTTAAAGAAGCAAAGTTGACAAAATTTCGTTTCACATGCTTTAAAAATCAAAGCTCAAGGATTGGAATTTTTTTAAATAAATTTTAAAAAAATGACAAACTTCCTACTCAACATTACAAAAAATGTGAATAATTGAAAATTGAAGAGAATCAAGAAGAAAACTTGAAGTTATTAAATAAAAAATAAAAAAAGCTAAATTAAATTAAAAATTAAGTGAAAAATCTAAACCAAAATAAACCAAAAATGGCTTAAAATTGGTGCAAAACAAACTAAAACTAAAACATAATGCTGGATAATTAATTGAAAAAAATCAAAATTTGAAGAACTGGAAAAGAATTAGGTAGTTGAAAATGAACTGGAAACTGGAAAAATTAAAAAAGTTACAATCGAAAAAAAAACCAGAAAAAATTGAAATCAAAACGATTAAAATTCGATAAAAATGAAATTTAAAAATTCAGTAGAATCGAAAACATAATTTAAAATTGTAAAGAAAAATTGAAATTAGAAAAATTCAAAGTTTAGAAAAAATACAATTTCATCAGGAAAAAAATCATAGTTTGGCAACTCGGGGAAAAACGACTTTCAAGCTAGAAACATGATTTTTGCAAGTTTTACTACATTTGCAAAATTGAAAGTTTCCCAATTTTTGTTGAACACATACCTATTGCAGTTTTTTCACAAAACAATTCTGTGCCTTCGTATTTTTTTATAATTTTTTTTTTGAAGTATTAACATTGACAACAAAAAAACTTCAAAAACAGTTCAGAAGTGTAAATGGAAGAAATTATAATGCAATGGAATTCAATCCTCTTCTCACATGATTTCCAGAAAAACACTTTTTTGAAAATTTTCACATTAAAAAAATTTAGACTAAAGCTAAAAATTCCCCCCCCCCCCTCCCACCCAAAAAAAAGGTTTTTTGAGAATTCACAAAAAAGAGAAATAAATCCGCCAAGGATACCCAAAATTGACGTACTTGGAAATGAGAAAGCGAAGAACTTTAAAAGTGACTTACGACCTTTCAAAGTAGATTGAAATTTCACGAGAAGACCAAATATCACAATTTAAAAAAAATTTGAGAATTTTTTGTGAATTTTGAGCCTGAAATTTATTTGATTTTTGAATATTTACACAAAAATATCACGCGACCTACAAAAGTGGGTAAAAATTTCGCGAGAAAATCAAAAATTAAAATTAATTTTTTTTGAGAATTTTGAGGCAGAAAATAAATCGAGTCGAATTTTGAATACTTTTACTCACAAAAATATCACGTGACCTATCAAAGTGGGTTAAAATTTCGGGAGAAAATCAAAAATCACAATCAAATTTTTCTTTGAACATTTTTTGATCATTTTGAATCTATTCCTGGATATTTTTACGTTGATTTGTGACCTTGGTGTCAGGAAGAGATGCTAAAATGTCCAGAAAATGACATCAGGCGCCTCGCTAGCAAAAATAAAATTGAAAAAATTAAAAATTGATGAAAAAAAGTGATCAATTTTCGAAGAGAAACTTGATTGCATTTTTAGATTTTTTCGTGGAATTTCGGTGAAAGTTTCATTTTAAGTTTTAGTTTTTCAATTCCTCGAGTCGGCATTACTGAAAAGTGAAAACTAAGTAAGTACATATAATAAATTGGAAAACCAGACCAATTTTTTCATCACTCCTTGGTGACACATTTTCCATCCTCTCAAGTTGAACGTAAACTTGTTCGAATCATTTAGTACGAGTTATAATGGGGAATGAAGTAGCAGTACGTATAGCATTCGGGCGCCACAACGCAACACGTACGAGTATGTGAGTGTATTGTATATTGTATACGTATAATTTTTTATTATCTATATTGACGTCATAAGAAACGGATCATCGGTGATTGTTGCACAAGCAAATATAAACAAATGTTTCTTACTGCTTTACACGACGGCGATACGAATCGAACATTAAACATTACATTACACATATGACGTTGCCGACAGCGCCAGCTTCTGTATATGTATGTAGGTACTTAGGTAGGGTACCTACTTTACGTACAGCACATCATACATAAGACGTAAGTACTACAAGTACAATATACGTGTAGGTCTCGGTATATAATACGGTAACTTGTCATATTATGCGAAATCGGAGGGGAGAGGAGGGTCTAATCGAAAATTTTATAATAACCAAAAATATTTCTAGGACCTCAATCTACAACTTTTGTTTGAAAAAATTTTTAAGTGGACCTCTTCCTCAATTTTGAAAAAGTATCTACCTGATGAAACAAAGAAAGTAAAACAAAAATTCGCGTAAAACATTAAATGAATACTGCAATAAAGGTCAAATTTAACGCGAACAGATTTATTTTGATACAGAATCATACAAAAAATAAGACGACGTTTCGACCGACGTTCGACGAGCGTCATTATCAAGTCAACGAATCAATGAAAGAACACTATTGCAGTATTCATTTTTATCTACCCGATGTTATGTGAAATTGGAGTGGAGGGGAGGGATCCAATCGAAATTTTTATAATAACCAAATTTTTTTTTAGGACCCTAAACTACAACTTTTGTTTGGAAAATTTTTCAATTGGCCCCTTCTTCCCTCATTGCTTCAATTTTGAATAAGTATTTTAGAGGTGTCATGCTTTGTTGAGGCGGAAGGGGTCCATAATTGAAAAAATGTTCAAACAAAAGTTGTAGCTTGAAGTCATTGGAATAATTTTGGTTATTACAAAAATTTTAATAGGACCCCTCCCTCCCTCCAATTTTGAATATCGAGTATCTTAACGTTCCATAATTCCATGTACCTAACGACACAAACTGAGCAAACTAGAGACACTAGTAAAATTTCTGAAAATTTTATAAGAATACAATAAATTTTGATTTGAAAAATGTTGTCAAGAAGTAATTTGATAACAGAAATTAATTACGGGTAATTAAGCCAAATTAAACATAGAAAATGTATCTAAATTAATTTCTGTTATCATTATGACTAGCCAAATAAGTTTCAGAACTCATATAAGAAGTAATTTTTCAAATTTCGTTAAAATTTCGTTTTTCCAATACATTAAAATAATAATATATTGGTCAAAAGCAATTTTCTCCTTCTTTTAGCTGATTTTCTCTAAAGAGAAACTCAGCTATTAAATTTGACCAGATAATAGAAGTTGGGGGTGAGGGGTATTTTTCGCGACGTTTTGGGTCAAAATAAGACGAGCCAAAATACAGCGCTCTTTTTGGCTCTTCAGGTTCCCATAGGAAACTGTATTTTTCCTCCTCCATATCATATTATATTTATACTCAAAGCTAACTACCTACTTTTCATGATAATGTCGTTTCTTATTGGTTTACAACTTATCAAAAGTTCTTATTTATCAAAAAATAGCTGGCTGTAAATTGTATAATTTTTTTAATCATTTTAAAATTATCAATTTGATGATGTTGTTATCATTAAGTACATAAAAATAATTCAATTTACATAAATTTTGAAAAATAAAAATAAAATTGAAAATAAAAAATAAAAATAATGGAAAATCAGCTCTTCTAACGCATTAACTGCGTTAGAGTTTTTTTTATATAATATACGTACCTACAAAAAGAAATTAAATTCAAGAAACAAAAATTTGAAAATTTTGATGAGAATCACTATTTTTTTAAAATTTATTATAAAGTATTTTTTTTAAATTCAGTTTAGAAAGAAATTTTTTGAAAAATAAATTTTTATCAATTTTGTTTAAAAATAACCTATGTACCATTAATTTAACAGATCAGTAATTTTTTTTTTTGAATTTGTTCAAATTTTTAAAATTTTGTTTGAAACCCAGTTTTTGAAAGCAATTTGAAAAACAACTTTTTAATTATTATATGTTTAGAGGCAGTTTTTAAAATTTTTTTTTTTATTTAAAAACATATTTTTTCAATTATCTGGTCCAAACACCATTCTCTAAAAATTTAGTTCAAGAGAAATTTTTTCAAATTGTGCTAAAAACAAATTTTAAATAATTTTATTTAAAATTATTTTTTAGAATTTTGTCGAAAAGAAATTTTGAAAATTTTGATTAAAAACAATTTTTTTTAACAGTTTGTTCTGAAATAGTTCTGATATTGTTAAAAATTAATTTTCTAAATTTTGTTCAAACACAATAGTTGAATTTTTTCAAATGTTCAAGTCAGAAAGAAAATTTTTAAAATTATTTTAAAAAACAAATTTTTAACAATTTTTAAAATAGATTTTTCAAAGTATCATTTCTAAGACTTCGAGCTACAAAAGTACAAATTAATGTTTGAAAATTTTTACAAATCCATCCAGTTTTTAATCAAGTATCTAAATGATAATATGCAAAATTGGAGGATTGGGGAGGGTCTAATGGAATATTTTATAATAAAAAAAATTATTTCTAGGATCTTAATCTACAAATAACCTTTATTTGAAAATTTTTTCAATTGGCCCATTCCTCCTTCACCCCTCTGTTTTCAATTAGTATCTTTGCAGTGCTAGGCAAAATCAGCGGGGAGGGAGAGGTCCAATTGAAAAAATTTTCAAACAAAAGTTGTAACTTGAAGTCCTAGGACAGGATGTCTACATTAATTTTTTTTTTTGTTAAAAATTTATGACTTTTTCATGACTTTTCCACGAACAATATTTCAACGTGCTTTTCTTAAAATTGCTTTCATGTTGTACTGTGAGAATAATTTTTTTCTTGGAAATGAAATGAAAAATTTTCACGCAAAAAATACGCTTAAAAAATTTTCAACTGAAAACCTTTTTCACTTTTTTTTTTTCCCCCAAATTAAAAAAAATATGTTATTTATTTACTTTACTATCAATGATACAAAATTGAGATTTTTTTTTATTTCAGAAGATTTTTTAAAATTATTGCTCGAAAAAAATATGTTTTTTTTTTTCGAAAATGAAACGAATTTTTTTCTTTACAAAGAAAAAATTAAGAAACTTTTCCACAAAATTTCAAAAAATATCTTCGCATAAGAAAATTTTATAACATTTTTTTAACCAGAAAAAAAAAGGAAAAAAAATGATTTTTGGATATTTTTTATTCCAAAAATCCTGAAATTTCTTCCTTCGAAAAAATTTATACTCCAGAATATTTGAGATTTAATTTCTATTTTTTTGTTCCAAAACAATTTTTAAAAATTTTCAAACCAAAAAATTCGTTAAAATTTTTTTTCATTCCAAAAAACGAAAATTTTATTTCAAAAAAACAGAGACCCTGCTCCCAAAAAATAATTGTGTTATTTTTTAGAAAATTGAAGAAAAAAAAACCATAAAAAATTTAGATTTTATTCTATGGAGTTGGAAAAATATTTTTACTTCAAAAAAATTCAATTCCAAAACGATAAAATTCAGATTTTTTTAAAAAATTTTTTTTTAAATAAAATTTTTTTCGTGAAAGTCTGAAAAATATTTTTACTTTAATAAAATTGAGAATTTTTTTTAACGCCTTGTACAGCAACTATCTAAGACTAGTGGCATGAAAATGTTTTTTATTCCAAAACAATTTTTAAAATTTTTTGTCCAAGAAATTGGGATATTTTCCCCAAAAAATAGAGATTTCCATCCCTTTGTAAAGAAAAAATCATCAAGAAAATTAATTTTCTTCTTCAGAGAAATCAAAATATTTTTTTTTTTTCAGAAGATGCAACAGTTTGAAAAAATTTTACTTCTAGCAAATTTTTAATATTGCGCGTAATATTATCAAAAATTCATGACTTCAAAGAGTAAAATTCATGACTTTTTATGACCTATGTAATTTTTTTGAAAATTCATGACTTTTTCAAGATTTTCATGACCCATTTTCAAATTTCACGACTTTCATGATTTTCATGACCTGTAGACACCCTGTAGGAATAATTTTGGTAATTACAAAAATTTCGATTGGATCCCTCCCTCCCCTCCAATTTTGAATATGAAGTATCTACGTGGTATTAGACTTGAAAAACAGTATTACGATGATCCACTCGTTCTTTTTTCACGACACTCGGCCGAAGTTCGCTATGTGTGCTCTGTCGTAGCGTTATCTCGGCACAATTTATGTACGTATATTTTTTTACGACTCGACCAAGTAGCATCGTTTTACAACGTTGGAAATTTTTTCAAAACATAATTTCAACCTGGGTACTCGACGATGAGACAGAACTTTGAATAATGTAATCCTTACAGCAGATAAGTACTTTAAATTAGCTACGTGCGTTAGTTATGTATTCACGCAGTAGTAATGATACGTTTATGTACGTCGCGTCGCGAGCTTGACAATTCTCGACGAATGTACAATGTACACATAGGAGAAATAATAACGTTCCCTCCGCCCCGGTCGACGTCTGCGTCGCATATTTGGATTGTACGATCTACGGCGATCAACTTTCAATTTCAAGCCGGCAATCAAACAATACACACAGCGACACCAAACGAGCGATATTTTTGATTGAAAAAGCAACCGAGCCAAAATCTATAGCATAAAATAGAAACCGAAACACGGCATCGTGTCTACGTATTTATATGTGGAACGTTTCGATATCCCTGGCCCGCGGAGAGAAATAATTTGACGACCTTGGACGGCGATATTATCGCGTAATACCATTTTTACGAGGCATAAAATTCCTTTTATCACGAATCAAAAATATTTGTTATCGGTTATTTACCTTATTTTATTCTATTTTTTTCTTCATTTCATTACGTCGATGTTTACATTGACATAACCGAACCGCCTGCCTCTCCAACCCCGTCCACCTTATCAATTTTTTTTTTCATAACTATAAGTTTACTTTATCCGTACGTAACGTATATATAAAGTTAGTATAGTACCTAAATTTTTATAAAATCCCTTATTTTAGCCACGGCTTGTTTACTCGATTTTCTGCCGAAGCTGACGCTGCTCTGGTTCGGGTTCGGGATCGGGATCAACGCGTGAAGATTATATACGCCCGCGTTCGCCTGTACTCGTAATTACCCGATACACGATGGATTTTTCTCTCTTTCTTTTTCCTCTCACACTGACACACTCTCACTCTCTCTCGTCAATTTTTTTCTCCTCCAAAAACACGCTGGCACGGTCGTTCGCATCCGTTTTCAGCATTTTCGCCTAATCCTTGATTCAATATGTAATTCACGTTCGCTTTCGATTGGCTCAAAAAGGCTGAAATAGATTTCTAGTCTTCTCTCTTTTCATGCTCCGCGCTGCGACACGCCGCCCTTTAATCCTTTCCTCGTCTCTTGTACTTTGAAAGATATAACGACGACTGAGGTGGCGGCAGAGATGACGTGTTTTTCAAACTGTATCGAGAGATTATGCGATATATCTGTGTGTTGAGCAGATACCTCAAGCAGCAGCGCCCAGAGGTTTGAAAAAATAATACTACCTATTGCAGAACTTATAATTATGAAGGAAAGCAAAATTTTTTCCAAAAGGACCTCAACATTTTTTTCCTTTCTTATTTTCAAAGGTTGAATGCGAGAATGATTTTTTTCCTCTAAAAAACTGATTTTTCCCTAATTCAAAACACAGAAAAAAATGTCCCCTAAAAATTGAAAGTTTTTTTCAAAAAGAAGAAGAAGAAGAATTGTATAGAAAATTGAAATCTTTTGTTCCTTAAAATATTATGAATAGATTTCGTTCTATAGAAAAAAATCTCAAAAAAAAAGAAAGACTTTCCAAAAAAAATGAATGATTTTTTTATCATAGCCCCAGATAATTCAGCATTATACAAGTATTTATTTTATTGCAAAAAATCTATAATTTTTTTCTAAAAAAATTTTCAACAAATTTTTCTTTCAAAAAATTGAATCATTTTCCCAAAAAATATAAAATTTTCTCATTCCAAAAAATTGAATAATTTTTTTTTCAAACAAAAAAATTTCTCTGAAAATTGAAAAGTTTTTTGTCTCGAAAAACTGAAAGATGATTCAAAAAAAAATTAAAACAAACATTATATTTATATTTCATCCCAAAATTGTTCAAAATTTTTTTTCAGAAATTTGAGAAATATTTCCCTCTAAAAAATTGAAGCAAGATAGGTACACGATTATTTCTGAAAAAATTCAAGTAATTTTCTTGTTTTTTTGTATTCATTCTATAATTACGTATGTAGGTATTCATTTTCTGATATGGATTATTGAAAAAATTCGAGTACCTAAGGTATCCATTGGAGGGCGGGAGGTAAAATTTTTTCTATTTCCTTTATCCTTTTCGGTCGAAAGAACACTATTTTTAATTTTATTGCAGACACATTATACTCTAAACACAGATTAATTTCTAAAATACCTAATGAAAATTCCACCCCCTCCCCTTCAATAGATGGTATATTGCCCTTCTCATTTTTTGAAGTAAAAAAATACGAGAGGAAATTTTTTAGTTTTCAATTTTCGAAGAAAAAAAGTTGTTTGAAAAAAAAATCTTTCAATTTTTTAGAAGAAGAAATCATTTTTTGGATGAGGAGAGTAAAAAATGATTCAATTTTTTCAAAGAAAAAAATTTTTAGACAAAAAAATTGTAGATTTTCTTGCAATGAAAAATAATGCTGAAGTACACTATGGTAATTTTTTGAAGTCTTCATAAAAAAGTTTTAATAAATGAGCAATAAAATCATCCAATTTTTTGGAAAGCCTTTCAATTTTTTGAGATTTTTTCATAAAATCGCTTAGCTTTTTATCTTTTTTTCAAACAATAGCTGGGATATATTTGCTTTCGAGTTGAAGTATGGGGTATTGTTCCCGCATATGTTTGGTTTGACTCATTATCGACGTCGTCTGAACCTACGTAATGCGACAGTCATTATAATTTGACGCATATGGTGACACATATTATACCAATCAGGCAATCACGTTTTTTTTTCCACCTGTAAAATGCTATGACAACTTTTTTCTCGATTTGATAGAGTGAAAACTAGGGTAGTCTTCAACTTGGACTTTCATTTTTTTTTGTCTCATCCCAAAATTGTTTTTTCCTTTTTTTTTAAGAGAAAATAATTCCCTCATTTTTTTATGTTCCCCTCAGTGAATTTTAAAGTGGCCTCAGATCACCTCTTTTTCAAGTAAAAATAATTCACCCTAAGGTTTTTTCAGTTTGGTGTTTTTCAAATTTATTTGTTCAAATGAAAAATTTTATTCAAAATACCTAAGCCCTTTGAAAAAATTTACTTATTAGATTCTCAATTCAAATTATTAAATTTTTTTAAAAAATTTTATTAGAATAACTATAAGTATGTAAGTATATACCAATTCAACTGATTTTTTTCAAAATTTCATTCTAAAGTCATTAGAGAAAAAAAAATGATCAAAACTTGATTTTAAAATTTTTGAAATATTGTTCAAAAGGACTTTTTTGAAATTAAACCCTAGGTATACCTACTAAATTTTTTCCAAATTTTGTGTGTAATTTTTTTCAAGTTTTGTCCAAGCCTGTTTTTTAGACTGAAAATCATTTTTAATTTTTTTTTATAATTATATTTGAAGATTACTTGAGAAAATTGTAAGAATAACCACATTTCATTTTTAAATTTTGGATTTTTTCAATTTCATTGAAAATATTTTCTTTCAAAATTTATTCAGACGACATTGGTAAAATTTCTGTTCAATTCAAATTATGTTAAAAACCAATCTTATCAAATTTTTGTTTGAAGCTAATTTAAAAAATATATACATATTCTGAAATCACTTGAAAAAAACTAAAAGAATTCACCTAAGTATAGCTTTTTTCAATTTGGCGTCATTAAAAATTTAATTATTAATCAATTTTTTCACGTTTTTATAAAGTTGAAAATGTTGATTACTTAGCAATTTTTCTGAAATTGTTGAAATTGAAAATTTCCACAAAATTGATGGTTTTAAAAATCTTGAAAAATTCGTCAAAGGAGGGTAGCATTTTTCATTGGTTAAATGCAATTCGGCAATTTTTCAAAATTTAATAAAATTAAAAATTTTCACAAAATTGATGATTTTAAAAATCTTGTAAAATTCGTCTAAGGAGGATTTTGCATTGATTTTTGGGGTAGCTTTTTTCATTGGTTAAATGCAATTTGGCAATTTGTCATTATATTTTACCTATAGATAGATAAACACATTTTTTTACATAATTAAAAAAAAATCCAAAACATTTTTTTTTTAATTTTTTGAACGAAAAATTCCAAGCATTTTGCTCTGAAGAAAATTTTTAAATTTTGTAGATGTTTTTCTCGATATCTGCCAGTGTTTTCTAAAATTTTTCAATTTGCCCATTTTTGAAATTTTTTTGAAGTACCCGAGCGGCACACTCGATCGATAATATCGGAAGATGTAACGTATCGATAAAAAATCGTTTGAAAATCTATAGATGTTCTCACGATATTATAAAGATTTATCGGTACAATTTCATAGGCAAAAAATCTAAAAACTATCGAATTCGATATTATCAAGATTTTATGACGATATTTGTCAACGATACTATCGACAAAGAATATCAAATTTATCGATTGCGATTTTCCACCGATTTTGTGCAGATATTTGAAACTACATTATCAACAAAGAATATTAAATTTATCGAATTCGATTTTTTAACGATTTTGTAAAGATATTTAAAACTATATTATCGACAGATTATATGAAATTTCTCGACTCCGATATTTTACCGATTTTTTGACGATATTTGAAACTATATTATCGACAGATTATATTAAATTTATCGAATCCGATTTTTTACCGATTTTGTAAAGATATTTGAAACTATATTATCGGCACATAATATGCAATTTCTCGAATTCGATTTTCTAACGATTGCGTGAAGATATTTGAAACTATATTATCGACATGTAATATGAAATTTCTCGATTTCGATTTTTTTACGATTTTGTGACGATATTTGAAACTATATTATCGGCACATAATATGCAATTTCTCGAATTCGATTTTCTAACGATTGCGTGAAGATATTTGAAACTATATTATCGACATGTAATATGAAATTTCTCGATTTCGATTTTTTTACGATTTTGTGACGATATTTGAAACTATATTATCGACAAATAATCCGAAAATTCTCGAATTCGATTTTTTAACGATTTTGTGAAGATATTTGAAATTATTTCCAAATTGGTGAAAATTTTTCTAAGTCCAACACGTCTGGAAGTACTAAACTGCCTATTATAAGCGTTTTATTGCTAATTCCTCAACGATAAGGTATGGCATAGTGGTTAAGGAAGAGGATTACCATGCAGGAGGTAGATGGTTCAAGCCCCACGAGTGGCAGATTTTTTATAATTTTTTTTTACTTTTTCTGAAATGATCCTCTTACCGTAACATGAATAATGTGTTTAGGCATTGTTTAATGTATTAATTATGCTAATTAATGATTTTTAATTATAGAAAAAAGCTAGTAAAAGACGAAAAATCGGAATAAAAAATCGATAAAAAATCGACAGAATATCGACAGAATATCGAATTCGATAAAGTGTAGCAAAAGTTCCGCCTAAATCGTGAAATTATCTTTCGATATTATAGATATATTATCGATAAAATATCTTACTATAATCTCGAAATTTTTGCTAACTATAATTCGTCGATAATCTATCTATATATCGAAAGATAATTTCACGATTTATGCGGAACTAACGCGACACTTTATCGAATTCGATATTCTGTCGATTTTTTATTTCGATAATTTGTCGATTGTGCTGCTCGGGTAAGTTCATCTTTGAAAACACGCCTTATCCCCCTCCCCCCAAATTAAATTCATCATAATCAAAACATGTACGAACCAGGAAAAACTTAAAACATTCCAAAGCATAGTCCATGTACAAAATAGCCCGAATCCGTACAGCCAACTTACGAATAAATCCTACAAAAAGAGCATCTGTTTTGTATCAAAGGTATCTACACGTCTCTTACGTACAAAGTACGATATTAAAATTAGAAAACAGCAAATAGCAAGAACACGAACGGTTTTTTTTTCTCAACAATACGAAACCATCGAACCGCATCGAATCATGTAGTATGTATATGTACGACTACCAACATAAGTATAATGTCAAGAACATTCGTCATTTCTCAACCAACTTACAGAAACGTTAAAAATACACCGACAACTTTATTATAAATTTCGCTCGAAGCGTTTAAATTAAAAGTGAAAACGAATTCGAAACGTTCTCTCAACTTTGAACAGTTTCACTCTTATTGGAAAAAATTTCCAAGATTTGGAATCAACATACTCACGCATTACCTTGGAAACTCGTATTTCTATAGCTAAATCCCGATCACGTGATCGATCGATTGTTAAATGGAGCGAATTTTCGAAAAAAGTTAACAAAACCTATTTTCTACAGCTTCTTCGCGTAAATGGGAATGAAAGTTTGCCATTTTAGAGAGACACGAGTGCGACGAGAACGTAAGACGTGAGACGTCATCTTTAGTTATCAATTTCGATGTTCGAAACAAGAACACGTTGAAATGGCGAGGAAATAATACGGTTATACGTAAGTGTGGATGTGGAACGATACGAACGAATTTGAAATACGTAGACGCAGACGTATACGTCGTACATGCACTTGATGCAGGATTCTCGATTGTAATATGTAAACGAGCCGTAGATAATGTGATTTCGAAGCGGGAAAATTTCCGCCACCATTGTACCTAACGTAGGTATGTGAAAATTTTCAACTCGTGCGTCTTCACAGTTCACATTGCTATTGCCGAGACACAAAGGAGCCCACGTTGCTGGTGTTGCCGGAGACGCCGAACGGCCATAACAGCATAATGCTGCGAAAAGGTCAAGAGGTGTGTCACATTTTGCAAGCTACCGCGTTTCGTTTATATTTATTAGATTTCTCTCCATCACACTCTCTCTCTCTCTCACTTTATTTTTTCGCAAAAAATGACTGTTTATTACATAATTTATATAATTATGCAAATTTCAACCAACTTATCGATTTTTTCAACATTGGGTGGTAATTTATTAAGTGTGAGCGAGCTAGCCTTTTTGCATACTCTATCGAGTCATCGTTCATTGGCCAAATGTTTGGTTTATGCGACGACAGTCCCTTTGGAATAAGACCAGCACTATTTTTTTTTTGCGAAAAACATTTTTTATTGCGATAATATTTTTCAGATATGTTTCACGAACATTTTGTATGTAGACACTAGTCAGAGAGTCTTTATATATATTTGACGAATTTTTGGGAATTTTTTCTGTATCACCCCAAAAAAGTAATTTGTTAAGTGAAAAATAATTCCCCATTCATTTTTTTTCATTAATTGAAATTTTGAATATTGCCCAGTCACTCTTCCCAATCATCAAAAAAAGAAAAAATTCACAGATTTTCAAACCGACCTGTTTTTAGTTTCAATCGATCAAATTTTTTCATTTTATGAAAAATAGTCTCCATTTTTACGCCTATCAATATATTATACAATATGTGAGTGTGGATGAGAAAACGTGCCTAGTCAGGAAAAATAGATTCAAGGGTTTTGGCTGTTTTGAACAATATTCAGACAATATTCAGCTCCAGGGGGGGGGGGCAAGACATACCTAAGATCAATAAAAATCTGTTTTTTTTTTTAATTCAAAAGTTTATTTTTAAGTTTTACAAAAGAAAATTATTTATTTATTTTTTGTTTAAAAAAAAGTTTTATGGACTTGGAAATGATATTCAGATGCCCAAGAGGGAAAAACTTACCCAAAACAAAAAAATATCAATTTTTAAAATTGAAAAAAAATATTTATTATTTTTTTATTAAAAAAGGTTGAGATTGTTTCTAAAAATAAAATCTTGGACAATTACTACCTGTGAAATTTTTCACAAATGTGACCCGGCACGTTGAAAGGGACCTAGTAGGTATTTTACAAATTTTTCAGGAGAGCAAAAACAAACTTTGGAAATGAATATCTCTCGAACGAATAGACCGATTTTTCTAAAACTTTGGGGAATTGTTACTGGGTATAAGTGAAATAATTATGAGCGAACATTTTTGTATAATGGCGCAAGGGAAATTTGACCAAACTCAGTGTTGCCAAAAAGGGGAAATTTTTTTGTGATAAGTAAATTTTTGAAGTTTACTGATAACAAATGTAACATTGATTTTAGGCTAAATTATGAAGATTTCGTGTCATAGGTGATCATAAGATGAAAAATACATCGAAAACCACAGTGATTACAAATTTACTAGGTCCCTTTGTCATGCCGATTGAAAATATTGACTTTTTCGAAGTTTTTAGTGATTCAGGTGATAGACCTTGGTGAGTGGACCTCAGAACACCAAAAAAGTGAAAATCGATTTTTTACCTACTAGGTCCCTTTTAACGTGCCGGGTCACAAATATACTTTAATAGGACTTTTCGATCATTTTCAAAAAAAAAATCCAACTGAATTTTCGAAACTTTTTCAAACACTTTTTGAAAAATTTCTTTCCAAAAAAATTGTTGGGGATTTTTTTTGAGTAATTAAAATTGTTTTTTAATTGTTTTTAGAAATTTTTTGAAAAATTTCCTTTAAAAAAATCGAGGATTTTTAGAGAAATTATGTATTTAAAAAAAATCAAAAAATGAATATTATCATAAAATTTTGAATTTTTCTAGAAACTGTTGAAAAAAAATTTTAAAATGGGATTTTTTTTTTGAAAATTGAAGGAAAACGTTGACGAAATATTTGAATTTTTTCAGAATAATTTTGAAATTTTTTCTTTAAAAAAAAAACAAAAAAAAAAACTAAAGAATTTTTTGTGCATACTTATTTTATCAAAAAAAAAATCTTCATTTTCTTCCAAAAGATAGTTTTTAAGGAGGATTTCTTTAGGAATTGAAAAAGATATGCAAGTTTTTCGTTTTGAAAACTCGCGAAGGACTTTTGAGAAAGATGATCGAAATAATTTTTCGACTAATTATTTAAACTTTTTCAGAAAATTTGAAAAATTTTCTTTTAGAAAAATTTTGAGATTGTTTATCAAAAATATTAAATTATATAATTTTGAATTTTTTCAGAAATCGTTTTGAAAAGTTCAATAAAAAAATAGAGGAAAAATGTATCTATTTTTGAAATATTTTCTTCAAAAAAATAATTGACGATTTTTCGTAAATTAAAAAAAATTGATATGTATCAAGGGACAGAAAATCATTTTTTAAAAACAATTTCATATAGGTAAATTGGGAAAAAAATAAAATACGCAATTACTATAAAATAAATGAAAAAAAAAATTAGAGGAATTTTCGTGAAATTTGCTCAAAAACATTTTTGACTGTTTTTCCAGAAAAATTTTGTAAAATTCAAAAAGAAATTAAGGACATTTTTTGAAAAAATTGAAGAAGAAATTTTGACGAAATGCGAGTATCTTTCGTGAAAGTTATGAAATACTTAGCTATTTCTTTTTTTTTAATTTTTAACGATTTTTCGTAAATTATTTTTAAAAATTTGTTTTTTTCTGAAAAATTTAAAAAAGGTATTTTCTCATTCACAATTTTTTTAAAAACTATTTCCTGTAAATTAAAAAAAAATGTAGGAAACATAATTATATTGGATTTTAAATTCTTTAAAAAGTCGAAATAAGCATTTCCTATCAAAAAACAATTTTCAGAGAAGTATTCGTGAAAATTGTTCATTTCAAAGACATTTTTAACTGTTTTTGAAAAACTATTTTTGTGAAGACTAAAAAAAAATTTTGATAAAATATTTGAATTCTTTCATAAAAGTTTTGAAATATTTCCTTTGAAAAAAATTTCAACGATTTTTTGTAAATCATTTTTTTTTAAACTGATATTTCTCAAGAAAATTTTGAAATACCTTGATATTTTTTTACCAAATAATTTTTTTTGAAACGATTTCTTGTAAATTTGAAAAAAAAATTATTAGATTTTCAATTTTTTTTCAATTGAAACGAGCATTTTTCAAAATCAAAAAACAATTCAGAGGAATTTTCGTGAAAGTTGTTCAAAAACATTTTCTACTATTTTTCCATTTTTTTTTTTTTTTTTTTTTTTACAACAATTTCTCTTGAATTTCTAAGAAAAAAATTATCCGGTTCTTAATTTTTTTTTTTAAATTTATTTATTAAATTTAATAACGCCATGTGTACAGCAATATTTGACTACAAGAGTATAAACGTTTGAAATTTTGTCAATTTTCAAAATGAAAGAAAGTGGTGTGGTGGTTATTCAGTTATGACTTGGTATTCAAATTAGGAGAAAATAAAAAATCGAGGATTACTTCTCACGAAAATGAACAACTTTGATGAGTTAGAACCAAAAAAGACAGAACTTTCTTTAAAAATTTATCAATTTTTTCTTCTTTTTTTTCAAATGAAGGAGTACCAGACACTACATAAAATTAAGTTGGCGGAAAAGTAAAAAATTGGAGAATTATTTTCTCATATATAAATAAGAAACAATTTTAGAAAGTGAACCAAAAAAAGAATAAAAAATCGAAAATAAACGTCACCCTAATGCAGATAGAACAGCAATTTTTAGAAATCTCTATCAAACTTTTCATTTGAAAGAATCCGGAGCCCTCGGATACATTTATCAAGCAGCGAAACGCTCAAAAAAACCTTTTCAAACACACTGGAGGGAATATTCATCCTTGAAAAGTCAGCACCACAAATGAACGAATTTCTACACGAAATTGGGGGTATAAAATAGACTTTGAACTACCTACACGTTGACAGTTTTTGTCTAATTTCAACGAAACACCACCGAAGAATAATACGAACGCATCAATACAAATACAAGAGAATACATTCGATTAGACTCGAGTCGAAATCAAGACAAATGATCTCTTCGTATATGAGATCTTATCACATTAGATTGATTACACTTTCGACTCGTATAAAATACAACCAACATCGCAGATTACCTCAATTCATCAAAAAATTCTCCAAACCCCAAGTTGTGAGGAAAAAAATTAATTACATCGTTCAATTTGCATTACAAAGGGGAAAAAGTCAATTCCATCGAAGCATCTAATTTGCAGAAAAATCATCTGTCAACAGCCATTCTAGGTGCTGGGGTTTTAATTCGAATTCTTTCCTTTTTGGCAATTGGCATCGAATTTCGCAGCTAGGAAAAGCCAGAGAAATCATCGACATGAAAAATTCATCGCGACGGTTCATCGGACGATTGTACTAGTAATTTTATAAACAATCGAGGGTGTGTAACAGGTACGAAAATGTGGAAAAAAAAGAGTACGAACACGTAGACAGATCAATTCTCACATATTGCAACTGACGTGATATCAATTCGCAATAGAAATGGGAAAATGCTACGATTGCTCGAACCACCCTCGCGGTTCGACCTACTCGTATATTCATCATCGTCGTACAGTATAAAGAATTTCATCTTTTTGATTTTGTTATTTCGATTAATGGCGTTTTAATGCGTTTAACAAGATGAAATTTTCGAGCTACGATTTACGATGGGCTCCTTCATCGGATGAGAAATTTCATAAAGATTTATGCCAAATGTGACTGGTGCATAAATTTTTATATTATAAATTAAACTAAAAAAAAAAAAAAAAAAAAAAAAAAAAAAAAATTATTCATTAAATTTATAAAATAATAATCTATAAATAAATCTTTAAAGTAAAAAAAAAATATATAAAATATACCTAATATAATTATTTTTTGTGTTGATGATGTGTTGGTGAAATTACATTAGGGCTGTCATCACTTATCGATAATTATTGATAATTTTCCAACACTTATGCAAAAAAAAAAAATAAATAAATTAAAGAGGACATGTCGATTGATTTCGTGCTTACACTTTGGGGGGTGAGACATTTAAAAAGTCGAAAAAGGTAAAATAAGGGCCACCTTAGTGCTTAGTCACTTTTACAGTCAGATCAACGAAAAAGATGATCGTGATTTTCAAAATTTTTCAACATCGATAAGTTGGCGACAATCTGACAGCTCTAAATTACATAGAAAATATTTTATCAGCGAACAGCAGGCTACTATTCGTCATTTTAAGTGTACTGTTGGGGTAAAAACACAATAATTCCATAAGCTTTTTAATATTTACACTACATCGTCGATATCCATTAACAACACTCGTTTCTTTCGACTTGGCTGGAAACTAGAATCGATAAATTGTGCTCAAGTTCAATGTTACATCTTTCAGAATCGCCTTTAAATGCATTTTGAAATTGGTGATTCGAGACGAGAAAAAACTCGCAAGGGTAAAAGTATCAAAGGTGCGCACGTTTTGAGGTAAAAAAAATTATCTTTGAAATTAGAACAGACATCTGTTGAGAAAAATTGTGCAACGGTGAAAAAGTACGATTCGTCTCAACAATCAGAGCTACTATATTTATAAGGTAACACGAGAAGAAAAATACAATTCCTTTTACATCGGATAAAAAATCCCATTACTCGACGAATAGAATATGAGCAAATCTTGGATTGTGGACTGTGGGTTCAGCTCTTTCAGCATAAACAAAAAAGGCTCTGGTAAACGGATTTTAGAAAGGGGACATGATAAGTGCTAAAAAGCACGCTGTCTTCGATGGCAGTACTATTGGAATTCGTTATTTTGTCGATAATTCGATCGAATGAGTCACATCGTCGAGATTTTGCTACTCAGAAAATTGAAATCCAGTCTTGTTAAATGTCTTGGAAGATAAAAGCTGACTAGGTACTTTATCATATAACTTATGAGTATGCATTCTACATAAACACATAAATGATCTACCTACATGTCTAAATAATAAACGAGTCAATAAGTTTTTTTCTTTTCTTACCTGATGCAAGAAGAAGATGCTATTTAGCAGGTGGAATTCCATCCTGGATCTTTCCTCGGGGCAGAATTGAGAAAAAAAAGGTACTAATACTACTACAAATTTCTTAAAACTAGCACAAAACCGTATCTAAAAAAGGTATGGGACTGATGTGAAAAATTAACTAGACAATTTTGAACCTAATAAGCCAGCGTAAAACCTGAAAACCTGAAAACGAATTTTCCCTCCATCGATAAATTAAAATATTACCCATAAAATGTATACAGCACCCCTGAAGTAGTTTATGAAGCGAGTACTCGTAGAAAAACACCAAATGAAATTGAAAACTTTCGAATCGCGTATACGGTAAACTACTCGCGATAGTAATACGAATTTAATTAAAAATTTACAAAGCACGTTGGATAAAAAGTTCCACAACAATATCACAACACAAATATCAGTTTCCGTACGAAATTTTAACGTTAGAGACACTGAGAAATCAGCAATGAAAGAAATTACGAGTGAAAATGATAATGAAGTAAATAGTGAAAAGCGAAATCTACACGAATCTACGTTCAACTACACTTATCACAAGAGTATTCGCGATTTTCGAATAAATCAGCGCATTTAGAACGATTAATTCATAGTTAATTACAAAGAATTTAATTAACACCATTTTTATGCAAAAATTTTCAAGAAAAAAAGCAAAATTCCATCGATGGCGGTTAAAAAACAACAAAAACAAAACATCGTTGAACAAAAATGATGAAAACATTTTCTAAGTTGAAAGCCAAAAATGCAAATTTTTTTTTAAATTGAAAACAAAACTTTTGAACTTTTTGAAAGTTTTTCGGATATTTTTCGCGAAAAAAATTCAATTAAAAAAATTATAAGAAATTATCGAGCTTATCCGCGTTATAAATTAATTAATTCGAGCTCCGACATCTCTGGTCATTTGTTTTAAAAACATATATCTCGGTAACACTGTTTTAAATTTAATTACTCGAAACTTGATTATCCACCTTTATCAAATTTCAATTATCGTCTTCTCTCTCCACTTATAATAAACTCTCAAGTCAAAGTTCACGTACTTGGGCTTTTTAAAGTTAGTAACTTGGTTAATGTTCTGTACATTAAGCATCAAACGTAGTGTGTATTCGGTCGGGGTCGGGGTGGCTGCTAAAATTGAAGTGATCGCGAATTTAATAGACTAGTAAGAACCAGTGGATCGGTTTTAATTTTTTGAAAGGTTTCACCGCATCATCGGATCCTAGAATTTTCCTATCATGACTCATAATTTGGACAATTACTTAGAAGTAGCTTGCGGTTTAACGAAAGAAGTCGGACAAGTAAGTTGAGCTTTGTAAATTTTTCAAAAGTGAATTTTTTCATAATTGAACATTTGAAATTTCAGATCATTCGAGATAAAATTTGGATCAGTAAACAGTCAGTTGTTACTAAAGAACATAAACACGATTTCGTCACCGAAACAGACCAAGAAGTTGAAAAGTTACTCATTACCGGATTAAGTTCCAAGTTCCCCGACCATAAGTAAGACTTATGGGAAAAAAACATTTCGTGAATTATGTTTACATTACAATGTAATATTTTTTTGTAGATTTATTGGAGAAGAAACCACATCTTCTGGAGTAAAAGCAGTATTCACTGATGATCCGACTTGGATCATAGATCCGGTTGATGGAACATTGAATTTCGTTCACGGATATCCGAACGTTTGTGTTTCTATTGGTCTCACTATCGATAAAGAATTGGTTCTCGGGATTATCTATGTTCCTGTACCAGATCTCTTATTTACTGCTACCAAAGGAAAAGGAGCATTTTTAAACGGAAAACAAATTCACGTTTCTAATGCAAAAGGTATTTTAACGAATAATTTTCAATACTTAATCGAAAAATACAATTACGAAATGTGTTTTTCTGTAGATTTGAGTGATGCGTTGCTTATAATGGAGCTGTCCGGTGGAGCTACGAGTGAGGAACGAAGGACAACTTACATTCATTACGTGCAGTCTTTTCTTCCCCTCGTGCATGGGTACGTTAATTCACTGCTTTAAGATTTATTTTTAAATTTTATCATTTATAATATTGTTTTTTGCAGAATAAGATCCGCTGGTTCAGCAGCATACAATATGGCTATGGTAGCGCTGGGCGCCGGAGATTGCTATTTTGAAATAGGCATTCATGCTTGGGACATGGCAGCCGGAACTGTCATTGTTCGAGAAGCCGGTGGAGTTGTTTTAGATACTTCAGGTCTGTATTTAGTTTGTTCATCTTGACGTCAAATTTTTGTACAAATTTTACATTATGTGTACGTCTTATAGGTGACGAATTGGACGTTATGAGTCGACGACTGTTGTGTGCAGCTACTCCAGAATTGGCTAAACAAGTTATACCTTATATTAAGCAAACATCTCCTGCTCGCGATGATTAAATACGTATAAGTTGAACGAATTAAGCTCTATACTTGTGCTCTGAAAATCGTATGTACATTAGGGAATAACAGGGATTTTTTCTAGTCTATGATATTTCAAGTTTACTCGACGAATTACGTAAATTGTTAGCATATTGCATTGTTACTTCATTATTGGTTTTGTTTTTCGAATTATTGTTTCATGCAAGTTTCATAATGTTCATGGTTCATATTCAACGTTTCTGTTAATAAATAGAAGGTATCGAATTTGTTAAATATTTCATTAATAAAATGTTTTAAAATAATAAATTATAATGAAATGAAAATCAAGTTACTCTTGTTTTTTTTGTAAAGTGATGTAGGTACCTAATAAGTTAATGAAATTATAAAAACGTGGTCCATGTTACTCTTGATGCGATCGGAAACTATTTTTACCCTGCGATCCTGTACTATCTAGTATCTGAGAAAATTTCATAGCTGCAGGTAATAGTGCATAATGAGTTGGTTATTTGGTTGATGAATAGTGAATAGGTGATATTGTGATATTTTTAGGATCGCAAAGGGGAAAGGTATCTACGTATACTCTACAAATTGAGATTCCTTAAATTCTTATGTATTCTTACCTCGATTTCAGCTTTTGTCAACTGTCACACATCACAGCATGATCTTTTAATTCAGCACTTACTGACAAATTTTCCGAACTAATATTTCTTTCGAAGAAAAAATAACTATTATTATTACATTACCATAATTACATAAAAAAAAAACATTCTGATTCATTTGAGAGGAAATTTCATTTTTTTGACGATCGGCTATTTTTATGGAGAGCCGTTGCTGTTTCATTTGCTCACCTTGAATTTTTTACCAAGTCCAGTGCTACATAAAATACTCTATATTCAAAATTGGAAGGAAGGGAGGGAGGGGTCCAATCAAAATTTTTGTAATAACTAAAAGTATTTGTAAAACTTCAAGCTACAACTTTTGTTTGAAATTTTTTTCAATTGGTCCCTTTACCTCCCAACAGTTTTTAATAATGTATTTTGAATAAGTATGAATAAGTTATATTACTCAAAATTAGTGGGGAATGAGGGGTCCGATTGAAATTTTTGTTATATCCAAAATTATTTCTAGTAGTCCAAGCTACAACTTTTGTTTGAAAATTTTTTCAATCGGGCCCCTCACCTCCGCCCTGTTTTTAATAATGTATTTGAATGAGTTGGATTATCCAAAATTGGAGGGGAGGGAGGGGTCCAATCAAAATTTTTGTCATGGCCAAAATTATTCCTAAAATTTTGAGCTACAACTTTGTTGCACAAATTTTTCAATTGGACCCTTTCCCCTTCCCCCTTCAATTTTTAATTAGTATTTTGGGAGTGTTATGCAAAATAAGTGGAGAGGGAGGGGCCCAATTAAAAAAAATTTCAAACAAAAGTTGTAGCTTGAAGTTTTACAAATACTTTTACAAAAATTTCGATTGGACCCCTGTAGCACTGGACTTAGTAAAAAACGTAAAAAATTCCAGGTGAGCAAATGAAACAGCAACGGCTCTAAGTAAAAATAGCCTTTCGTATTTTTTTGGAGGTGAGGTCTCTTATCTGGAGAAAAAAATCCACTTCTACGAGTAAAAACCTATAAGCATTTTTTTTGGAAAGGAATTCCTTATTTTAAAAAAATCTCAAATTTGCAGAGCTGGGGCGACTCACCCCTTCTGAGAGTCCGATTCTTTGGTCGCGAATCTTCGATAAAAAAGTTACGACTCAGTAAATTGCGATTCTCAAGCTATGTTGATCGGATTCTGAGTCGGATTCTTTTGGCTTACGACTCTTTTACGACTCTTTTTTGCGACTCACTTACGACTCTTTTTGCGACTCTCTTGCGACTCCTTTTTATGGTTCCTTACAACTCTATTCCCTTTTAACGACTCTCCTTTTTACGGATCATTACGACTTTTTTCCCCAAACCTATTTAAAATTGTTTTTGATAATTCTGTTATTTGCTTAAAAGTTAAAAGTAATCAAATTACAATTTTTTTTGAATATTTTTCGATTTGGTCCCTCCCTGGCTCCCTCTCCACCAATTTTTGATAACACTGTCTAGACAGCTTGTAAGTTGTAAATGGTTATTATTCAAAATTGAAGGGGAGGGAAGGGTCCAAGCATTATTTTTATAATAACTAAAATTATTTCTAAGATCTCAATCTACAAATTTTGTTTGAAATGAAAATTTTTTCAAATTTTGAATCCCCTTACGTAATTTCTACTTACCACAGTGTCATTACAGTATGTTAATGAGCAGCTAATTTTTGTTCTTTTTCTCATCACAATAATTAAAAAAATTATTTGAAATAAGATGAATTAACCCTTCACCGCATGAATTTTAGATTTTGACCAAATATTTTTTTTGGGGTTCCTTAGCACCACCATATGACAGGAAAAATACTCAAAAAAAAATTTTCACCCCCATCCCCTTTCAGTGGAGCAAAAAAGAGGTGTGGTCATATACGACCACCTATGCACAAAATGAAAAAGAGGTGTGGTCATATATGACCACCTATGCACAAAATGAATTTTTCAAAGTGATCACCTCAACATAAAATTCGTAATTAAACGATGAATTTGACACACAAAATTATTTTCACGCTTTATACTTTATAAGATTGAGTTCACGAATAAAAAATCATCAAAAAAAATATTGTGAAATGAAAAAAAAACAATTTTTTTGCAAGATAAGGCAAAGGGTAACGTCACATTTCGAGCAACAAATAAACGATTTATCTTTACTAATTTTTACAATTGGTCATTTGACACATTCGGGATCACTTTAATCTTCCTTACCTGAATCACAAAATTCATCTTCACCGTCAGAGTTCATTCCCAAAGAAATAACAACTTTGTCCAAATCGCCGACTCGCGGTCATTTTCGAGGAAAATTTTTTGCAAATCTTTGTCACTGAATGGATTACGACTCATTATTAGGGGTATTATTAATAAAATTACGATTTTATATCATCAAAATGTATAAAATACGCGGATAAAACCATCTAAATACTCAATTTCACATGTTATCATTTCTCACTTTTATTCAACTTGTGTCAACTTGTGCATAGGTGGTCATATGTGACCATACCTTACTTTGCGTCCTATACAGTGCCTGGTGTTGAAATCGGATTTTTTTGTGGTTTATATTTCTTCCTGAAGGTACTCTGATTGCAGAAAAAAAATATTCAAACTGATTGGTCGGAAAACAAATCCTAGAATGCACTTTCAATATGACGTATTGTTTACATTCTTATCAGTATGCGATTTTCGTATAATTTTTATTAATTGTTATTAATTGTGTGGGAAAATCAAAGAAATTTTGCATGTAATGATTAAAAAGGAAGTTAATAGACACGTTTAAATAATTATATGTTCAAAATTAATTAATTTGAATTTTCTATGAGTGTTTTTAGAGGTGTGGTCATGTATGACCACCTATGCGGTGAAGGGTTAAACAACGTAAGAATTATTGATAATGAACCAAAAAAACGAGGGAAGGAGTCGCGATCTTGAAAAGGAGTCGCAAGGAGTCGCGAAATAAGAGTCGCACGTGTTTGAAGTGAACGACTCTCAAAGAAGAGTCGGATTTTTGCGATTCATTGAAGTGAAGAGTCGGACTCGTGAATCGAACTATGAGTCATTCATTGCGACTCTTACGACTCACACCATGGATTCTGAGTCGCCCCAGCTCTGCAAATTTGTGGTCTTGATTAATTAATTTTTTTTAAATGATAAATTTCTCTCTCATTAGTAGGTACATTATATAGGTATGTATAAAAATTGATATTTTCAAATAATTTTCTTAAAATGAAAAACAACAATTTTTTTCAAATATTAAAAAAAAATAAATACCTACTGATTTAAATACAATATGTGAATATTTTTGAAAAATACATTCTGATTAATTTGAGACTTGAGAGGAAATTTCAATTTTTTGGAGATGAGGTCAATATTTTGAAGAAAGAACCCAAATGTTTTATCAGTTTTTTTTTTAAATTGAATCTTTCAACTTTTTGGGCCTTTTAGTTTATAAGCTGATGTTTGCTACTTTGTCTTGTTAATTGTGCGCTAGACCTGATGATGAGCACTTGTGGCTCGAAAAGCTTTGTCTTGAATGAATAAAGCAGTTAAGGAAGAAGAGTTTTCTTTGATTTATTTATTTGGGAATGATATCTCCATTTTTTTTTTTTTTTTGGAAAAATTTCAAAATTTTTTATGAGAAAAAGTTGAATTTTTTGTGAGAAAATATCTCAAAGGTATTTTTTTGAGGAGTGTTGTTTCTTAGTTTTGAATTTAAACGACTGCTCCTTCAAAATTCAGAAATATGCAACATATTCGAGTTGCAAACAATGCAACACTGTATCTTTGTTTTGATTGTAACGGAAATTTTCATTTTTTTTTCTTCAAAAATTGTAAAATTCGGTTGTTTTGGAGGGCCTGAGGGTGAGAGTTCGGATTTTTGATAAATTTGATCTAAAACTACATTTATTTCCTTTTCCATTCAAAATTCTATTATAGGAATTCTCTTTTTATATCGAAAGATGCGAAGAAGAAGAAGTCAGTTGAAGAAATCTGCGTAAGTACAAGTAGTTATGTTTATGTTTTTGAAAATTCATAGTAGTTTGGCGTTTCCATTCAGAGATATTGATTCACGATCCAACAATAATACAGAGCTAATTAATAACGTTTTACAGATTTACACATCGTGACAACATTTCGCTAATTCGTTGTAAAACCTGTAAAGTGCGGGGGTGCCATTACATGGTGAAGTAACGAAAACGCCGGAGTCAGACAACAGCAACGGTCCATGAACCGACTTATCGTCGGTTTTTACTAAACGTAGACAACAATCCAGTTCCACTTCCAGTACCGACGGTCGAAGGTGTTTAAGTAATTCGACCAACATTACCTTTAGTATCAGATTGTCTTCTATATCGACAACCGTACCGTGTGTTTACGTCTGAAAGAAGCATCGAGTGAACGTTCTCGCGACGCCATCGAGTTCCATGTGTTCGAGTTCGAGTTTGGAAAAATGTGAATGTGCCAGTTCGGGGTTTATCATTTTGTCGTAACAATTATGCGCGATTTTTATTGTGTCGTCGCCCATTTTAAGGTGATTAGTGAATAGAAAAATAGTGGTTTGTTATGCCGGTCAGCTATGTTTATGGTGGTCTCGAAATTAAGACCTAGCAGAAAATCAATCGGTCTTACGCTTCAGTTGTGTCTTCTGTTATGGATTCGTAGTGTATGCTGCCAAGGTGAGTTACAATTTCAACCTTTTTAGTAGATTTACTTACTTATCTTTTGAAATGGTTAATTTAGTTAATTATTGATATCGGTGATAACATCGAATGAGTGGTTTGTAAACAAGGTACTTTTACTCAATTCAAAAGTTGCTGAAAATTTCTTGCTTCTGTGTTTCTATAGGAGAAGTTCCCACAGTTTTGCAGTTTCTAATCGAATGATTTTTTGAAACGTACGGTCTTTTTACGTTACGCTTATGAGACTTACATATCCGATCATTAATTGTGAAATTAGCATTGGAGACAATGAAAGGAGTAAATCAGTAGATTTTCATCGATATTATGATTTCGAGAAAGAATGACTAATGTTTAGGTATAGATTTCGGCCAGCTTTGTATACGTAAGATATAACTGACTTCTGAATCTTATAATTTATTTGAATTTTTGACCAATTTCATCGAAAGTGAATCCCTCGAGTTTTTCGGAGATGGCAAGAATACTAGAACGAGAAGTTGATCAAATCTTTCAACCGAATATGTGAAACATTTTTATTGATATACTAAACGAAGATGATAAATTCAGAGTGCATGAATTGGAATACAAATATATGATGTTATGACTGAATTTTAGAGTAAGTGATGAAATTCTTGTACGTATTTATAATACATTTCAATGACAGCGAAGGAATGAAGCTGGAAGATACACTGCTTTAGAGGTTATATAAAAGACTATTGAATGGAATTTACAAATGTGTTTTCCATCGAGCTTCATTAAAATCACTCTCTTCTCAAGTTCGTTATTCTGCTGAAGGAGAAACTCCCTTTGATATTCGATATTGGCTACGCTAAATCCATCTTCCATCATAGTGCTCGAGAAAAAGATATGCTTAGTTGACATAATGATAGCAAAGCGCCGTTACCTTTTGCTATTTGTATACCTTTATCAACACCCCAAATTATGCTCATCGAGTATTTTACATTGATAGACAGTGAAAGCGATAATTCTACCAGGAACGGTAGCGCATCTTATTAATTATCGTGTGCATAATAGTCGCGGTTAAAAAGATTCAAACGAGCTCTGAAAGTCTTCTCGAATTATTACCATAAATCACAACAACGATGGCGACGAAGTTGAAGGGGTTTCCGTCTCTTCCCCCGAATCCCTTTTCCCGATGGACATTTTCCCGAATAAAAAAGTTCCCGAAAGTCAGTTTCCTGAATGTGTTTTCCCCGAATTTTTTTCCCCCGAATTCTTTTTCCCGAATCCTTTACCCCGAATGATTTCCCGAAAATTTTCCCGAATTTTTTTACTAGTGAAAATGGCGATTTTTTTCAAACAAATGTTGTAGATTGAGGTCCTAGGAATAATTTTGGTTATTATAAAATTTTCGATTACACCCTTCTCTCCCCTCCAATTTCGCATAATATAACTTATTTAATTAATATTATCAAAAACTGGGGGAGGTAGGGGTCCAATTGAAAAAATTTTCAAATAAAAGTTGTAGATTCAAGTCTTGAGAATAATTTTGGGTACTACAAAATTTTCGATTGAACCCCTCCCTTCCCTCCAATTTCGCATAATATGACTTGAATAATCAAAAACGGAGGGAGTAGGGGTCCAATTGAAAAAACTTTCAAATAAAAGTTGTAGACTGAGGGCTTGAAAATAATTTTTGTTATTATGAAATTTTCGATTAGACCCTTTTCTCCCCTCTAATTTCGCATAATAAATGACTTAGATACTTGAAAAGTTATAAAATTATTAAAAGGAGGGGGGGGGCTAGGAGTCCAACTGAAAAAATTTTCAAACAAAAGGTATAGATTGAAGTCCTAGTAATAATTTTGGTTATTACAAAATTTTTGGTATGTACCATATCCCTTCCTTCACTAAATTAACCCCGAACTCAATGTCCCGAAGGACAATTCCCCGAATTAGTGATGTTCGATAGAGAGTGATTCGGGGGAAAAAATTCGGGTTTAAAAATTTCGGGGTAAAAATTTTTGGCAGAACAACTTTTAGGAACTTTTTCATTCGGGAAAACGTCCTTCGGGACGATGGATTCGGGAAAATGAACGGGAATCAGTTGAAGGATATAGTGTCGTAATAAAGGTTCACGTTGTTTTTTTAAATAAAAAAAATCACTGAATTTCTTTAGGGGAAAATTTTCAAATTCAACATTAAAAAAAATTTCAAGACTTCTCTATTATTTATTTTTCCTCAACTGAATTTTAGGTAGACCCTCCAAGCCCCCCCAGGCTCGAAGAGAAGGGGGCAGAGGGGGCATTTTGCACCGGGTCCGAAGGTTTGCCTATGGGGCCCGAATTGAATTTTTACAAAAAATTACATAGTTTTTAGTCAACAATGATTTTTGCCCCAGGTTCGCTTTGGCTCTCGACGGCCCCCCCCCCCTTGAATATAATAATACAAATTAGAAAATTTTCGAACTTTCGAATATTTTGTCTTACTTCCTCTCCAAACGTGTTTCTTTTTTATGAAAAAATAATTTCTTTCCTTATTAATTTGTTCCCTTAATAACCGAATCTATTTTTTTTTAAGGAAAAAATTCTCAATTTGAAAGATTTTAAATTTTGTAGAATAAAAGAATTTCACATTTTTTTTTTTTTTTTTTTTTTTTAATAAAAAAAATCACTGAATTTCTTTAGGGGAAAAATTTAAAAATCAACATTTAAAAAAATTTCAAGATCAACATTTAAAAAAATTTCAAGACTTCTCTATTATTTATTTTTCTTCTGAATTTTAGGTAGACCCTCCATGCCACCCCCCCTCCCCCCCCCTTGAATATAATATTACAAATTAGCAAATTTTCGAACTTTCGAATTTTTTGTTTTACTTCCTTTCCAAACGTGTTTCTTTTTATGAGAAAATGATTTCTTTCCTTATTAATTTGTTCCCTTAATAACCGAATCTATTTTTTTTCTCAATTTGAAGGATTTTAAATTTTTTGGAATAGAAGAATTTCACATTTTTTTTTTTAATTAAAAGAATCACTGAATTTCTTTAGGGGAAAAATTTCAAAATCAACATTTTAAAAAAATTTCAACAGGACACTCCTTCAGAAAAAATCGAGCTACACAAATTGCCCATTTTTAAAATGGGAGTCAAGTGGCACTGCTTAAGAATCAGTTAATCGAATAATAAAAATTAAGGAATTATTTTCTCTAAAAAATAAACATCTTGGGGAAATGAAACAAATTAATTGAAGCGTGGTAAAAAACTGAATGCCAAAAATAAGTCAGTGCCATACTAGATTGTGCAATGTTTCAAATGTGACAATTGGGAATTTTCTCATGTGTGTTGTTCGATTTTCTCTAAAGGAGTGTCCTGTTGAAATTTTTGTAAAGGTTGAATTTGAAATTTTTTCGCTAAAGAAATTCAGTGATTTTTTTAATTTAAAAAAAAAGATTTTCTTTTTGTGAAAAATTTAGTGATATATTTTTTTCAAAAATTAAGGTTTTTTTGAAAAAGAAACTCACAAGACTGTTTTATTCCAAAAAAAAATAAATAAAAAAAGTTTTAGTTCAAAAAAATGCAAAATAATATTATTTTATAAGAAACTGAGATTTTTCTCTTCTCTGCAAGAAAATTGAAAAGTAATTTTCTTCAGAAATAAAAATTAAAAATAATTCTTCAAGTCAAAAAAGTGTAATTGAAGATTTCCTCTTATTCAAAGAAACTCAGTGCTTTTTTTTTCCAAAAAATTGAGATTTTTTAATTTATTTAAATGCGATTTTTTTTATTCCAAACTAATACCTAAGAATGTTTCTCAATCCAAAAAGTAAAAAATAAAATATTCGATGAAATTTTTCAACGAGAAAATTGAAAGATTTTTCTACTTCAAAAAACTGAAAAAAATTACCCTCTAAAATGGTGAAAGTTTTATACCAAAAAAGAAATAAGGCAAACATTTAGATTTTTTTTCTCGAAAAATTTGAATATCTTTTTTTTCAAAAAAAAATCTAAGATTTTCTCTCTTATTTTTTTACTTCAAAAAAGTAATACACTTTCTTAAGCTAACCAAGCTGACCTCAAAACTGTTAATATGAGCATTATTCTTAATTTCATGAAAATTTAGAAATTTGAAAGTATATTTTTTCAAAAAAATGAAGCACAAAATTTTTGAGTTGTTATCTACAAAAAAATTCAAAAAAAAAAAGTTAATAATTTTTTTACGCTGACTCCAAAAAATCAAAATCCACATTATTTTTTGCTCCAGGAAGATTAAGATTTTTTCTCAAAAAATTGTTATAGTATTTCTACTCTAAAAAACTTGAGAAATTCTTTTTCAAAAAAGTTTAGAAAAAAAATTGAAATTGATTTTTTTTTTTAATTAAGGATGTTTTGTTTACCTACAGAAATGTGAGATTTTTTCAAAAATTTATGAAATATTTTGTATCTACTCCAAAAAATTGAGAATTTTTTTTAAAAGAAAAAATTGATGAATTTTTATTTATTTTTTTACTCTAAAAAATTGAGATATTTGTTTGGTAAATCGCCGAGAGTTAGTTTTTGTTTTCTTGACGGAGAAGGTTGTGCCAAAGTACACTTGACACACCCTGTAGTTACGCCTATGAGGCCGGGGCCACCCTAGCATCGTAAATAATATCAAATGTACGTCGATGGCATTTCGAATGAGCTTTTAATGCTACAAACTTGGCAGAGATTTTCTTTAATTATTCGCGTTTGTATAAGATTAGGAAATTTCTACATATTAATTAGGCGTCAATTGACCGTCGCGTGTAGATATTTAGTTTCACCAGATTCACAATAGTTTTGAACGAATTTACGGTGCATAATCGAGAAAACAATTCGTTCGGGTCGACGATGTAAAGAAAAAATTTGTCGTTCAGTCGTTGCTTACATCCTCTGCCGCATAAAATCGGCGGATGGAATTCTTTTGATTTATAAAGCGTAACGGAAATCATTACGTCATGTATTATGGCGCTAATTTATTTCATTAAGCGCAGGTTAATAAATTTTTACACATAACTATAACCATATTATGATTCGAAGTGTGAAAGAATTTGGTTACACATATTCTCGGCCCAATTGCACGCTGAATTGTTTCTCATTTATGGTCTTTGTTTCGGTTCGGTATGTTACTTGCTCGTAGAACCGATCTGATTTCTCTTTCGATTGTTAGAGCTACTCTTCGAGTCACATTTTGCGAGAGTATAGATCTTTTTTTGACCAACACGTTGCTCTAAGAAAGTATACCTAAAACCTAGGTACATGGTACCTCGTGAGAAACGTGTACCTTACTTGCCCATTGTATTGTAATTCCAAGGTAAATATTTTTTTCTTACTTTTGACGTAATTTGCATATTTTCTGTTTATAATTATAACATTATTTTCATTTACAACGAGTTTTCCGTTATTATGTCAAAAAAACGTATAAATGAAAAAAGATCTATTCATGTGTTGGTCGGACTCGTACCGGTGCGTAGATCGAGTATTTCGCAACCTCGTAGATAATTATTCGGCAGAAAAATGTTTCGTAAAATATTATCAACCTTTTAACAATGGAGACACAATTTTCAACCAGTAATTAAATAATATATGTGACTTATTTCTAAGTGTGTCGAATAGTTCACACGAATAATAACAATTGATAGCAACGTGACGACGATTGACCATACACTTTATTCTCCTTCATAGAATCCATCTTCTACACCTTCCAGTTTCCATTTATCTTTCGTCGTCTTATAATTCGATTAAACGATCAGGAAGTTTTACGCCTCCCCCGAGGATATGGAGCATCTTTTATGTGCAAAAAATATACCTATGGACCGGATGATCGAATTATTTCATAAATGTAACTTTTCTTCAGCCCATGAGAAAGTAATATGGCTTCATTCATAGATTAAATTAATGACTCGTGCGTAAAATTCCAACACGAACGGTTGGTCCGCGGTGAATAAGATGGTTATATTTTTATAATTGGTCGTTATGGGTTTTTCTTCTTTTTTTTTTCGTTTACGTAGTGGAATTTTTCTATACCTGTACAACGAAATGACATCGACCGCGAATACACTCGGGATGCTTTCTTCTTCATGTGATAGACTCGTGTCATCATATTGTTCGTTTATTTTATAGCGATATTTTCATCTACTCGTATGTTTGAAAGTATTATAACAGATCAATTGAGACGTTCCATTGGACAGTACGTGCCTCCATATTGGCAAAGAATAAACTAGCTCGATTTTTTTTTATAGTTTTGCGACAGAAAAAAAGTACGTAGAAAAACATTCTGGTCAGTGGCGTATTTAAGGGGAGGGTTTTGGGGTCCAAACCCGTCCCATTCGGCATTTAAAAAAGCTTTAAAATGCCTCAAAAACCTTGCATATAACGAAGATGCTCATTTTACATATTTTTCAACTATTTCCTAAAATTGTGAAAAGTTCTCGAAATGCATCTCTAATTTTTCTTAAATTTTCAAAAATGAGATTTTTCAAAATTTTCCCAATTTTTATTCAGAATGAATTTTCATACAATAATATTGGTCAAATTTTTCAATTTTTGGAATTATTTTTCAAAATTTTCCCAATTTTTATTCAGAATGAATTTTCATACAATAAGATTGGTCAAATTTTTCAATTTTTGGAATTATTTTTCACGGATTTTTCCAATTTTTTTAGAGAAGATTTTTTTTCTAATTTTCAAAACTAGATTTTTTCAAATTTCACAATTCCGAAATTTTACCTATACTTACTAATTTTTAATTATTATGATAAATTTTCAAAAAAATTAGTTTAGTCAAATTCTTCAACATATTGATTTTTTTTTCAATTTTTAGGAAGATTTTCCTTGAATTTTCACAAAGAGAAACTGTGTAATTTTTTTTTATATTGTAGTTCAATTTTTTTCAAAGTTTAATTTTTCCTTTGCTTCGAAATTTTTTTTGATTTTCAAATATTAAATACTAAAAATTTTGAAAAATGCGTTTTAAATTTTTTCCCAATAATTTTTAATGGTAACTTTTTTTTTTTCAATAACAAAATTTTCGAAATTTTTCAATTTTTGAAATTAATTATTTTTCATAAATTTTCAAAAATAAAAATTGGGTAAATACTTTTTTAATATTTTATTATCTTATCAATGAATTTTCTTCAATTTTTATTTTTTAGAGATCATTTTCTCTTGAATTTTTAAAAATGATATTTGTTACCTACTTTTAAAAAAAATTTAAGATGGATTTTTTCGAATTTTTTGAAAAGGAGGCTTTTTTACTTTTCAATTTTACAATTCCAAAATTTTACTTATCAATTTTTAATTATGATAAATTGATAAGTTTTCAAAAAAAATTAGTTTATTAGTCAAATTCTTCAAAATAATTATTGATTTTTTGTCAATTTTTGGGAAAATTTTCTTTGAATTCTCTCGAACAGAAACAGTGTAGGTACCTAATTTTTTTTTGACTATTTAGAGATTTTTTTTGATTATCAAAAACTAAATTCTAAATGTTTTTAAAAATGCATTTAAATTTTTTTTTTCAAGATTGAATTTTTTTCCAATAATTTTCAAGGATGACTTTTCTTAATTTCCAATTACAAAATTTTCGCAATTTTTAAACTTTTAGTAGGAATGGCTTTAGATGGAGTTTATTTTTCGAAATTTGAATTTTTCTACTTCTTATAAATAATTTTCAAAATGTTTTTTTTTTTGTTATTAGTGAAAATTAAGATTTTTTTTCATAATAACCACTCTCGAAAAGAAAATTTGAACCCATCCCATGATTTCATCCTAGATACGCCACTGATTCTGGTACGAATACGAGAAGTTCGATACTAAAAGTATTTTTAAATTACAAGCTGAAAAAAATGATTGCTGAGAAGAGCGGTATACGATGAAAAATTCAAAGTCATGATCGTTTTAAGAAGACTCGAGTGGTTGACACTATAGGAAGACCACTGTGAGGGCGTCAAGTGCAGATCATGTCATATCTCGAGTACTCGCTGTGCGCTAATTACATTGTAAAAAGTATACAAATGAAACAATAAGTGGTACGGTATCTCGTACATGCTTTTCAACCTTTCAAATATCTACCACTTTGTTTGATTTACACAAAAGAGAGCTTTTTATTGAGATGAATTGTTCAAAAGAGAGGAAAAAATCGTTAAACTTCGTATTTAACTTGGTCTGAGGCTTGGTATTGTTTATGCATACTCTTTTCCGAGAGTGAAAATTTTTTCGTGACGAGAGTTGTGTGTGAACTAGATCGATTGAGCGAGATATTTGAAAAAAATGAGCAATTACCGTTGAGAAGATCTTAATTATTTTTTTAGTAAAAGTGTCTAACGGTCCTACAAAAGTCCTACTTTCTACTTGAAGGTATTCATTTTTCAAAAAATCCTGCTAAATTCCTCGTTTTTTTGGTTGATTTATTTTAAAACAAATTTTAACCCCTTATTTCCTTTTTGAGCGAAAATTAGATAATGGAAATTTTTTTTTATAAAGTCGAATAAGTACGTATTTTTAAATTGTATGGTATGACGACCCATTTTTAAAATTTTAATTTTTTTTTTTAAATTTTTTATGTTTTGCTGACTTGAAAAAAAAACAAGTTTGACGAATTATCAAAATTTGATAAACATCAAAATTTTTGTCTTTTTTAGCTTTAAAATGTAGTAATTTTGATATTTTAATACCCATTTTTTTTCTAGTTTGGCAATCTTTAAAATTTTGTGAAAATTCGATATTTTGAAATTTCATTAATCCATTTTTGAAGTTGTGGTAATTTTCAAAATCTTTGAAATTTGGTAAAAATCAAAATTGAGAAAGATATCGAAATTTTATCACATTTCGAAGTTTAATATTTTTTTTTTAGCAATTTTCACAACATGGTATAAAAAATTTAAAACTTGACAGTTTTGAATCTTAATAAATTTTGGGGGTTGGGCGATTTCTAACACTAGTTTTAGCAAATCTTGGAAATTTGGAAAAATTTGGAAATGTGAAAAAATTCCAAGATGTGATAAAGTTTCAATTCTGGTAATTTTTTTAATGCAATAAATTTTAAAAATTGTATCAATTTTTTTCTCATTACATTCGTATAGGTATAGTTGAATAGATCATAATATTATAAGAGGTTCGATGTACGAGTCTCTTCACTAACAAAATTAGGAAAAAAAAATTAATAAGTATTTTTTTACAAATTTTTTTTCTAAATTTTTGTTACCTACAATTAAATAATTCATTTCCAAATTTTTGATGAACTTTTTTCTAATTCCCTTAGGTATTAAAAAAAAAAATCCACTCGTAAATACAAATTTCCACGAAATTGACGGAATTGTTTTCAAAATTATTGCTCGAGAAACCCTATACAGTTGTAGGATTGAAAAATTGAAAAAATTGTCACAATTGCTGGAATTAAAAAAAAAGTTGCTAAATTATATCGAATGAACAAAAATTGACCAGAAAATTTTTTACACTCGTAAATTCAAATCTCCGAAAAATTGATGGAATTTTTCTCAAAATTATTGCTCGAAAAACCCTACAGATGTAGGGTAAAGAAAATGAAAAAATTGCCAAAACCGTTGGAACTGAAGAAAAATTGCCAAATCAGCTCGAATTGAACAAAAGTTGATTGGAGAAAATGTTTCCACTCATAAATACTAATTACAGCAAAATTGATGAAACTTTTCTAGAAAATATTATTATTCGAGGAACCCTACAGTTGTAGGGTTGAAAAAAAACGAAAAAAATTCAAAATCTGCAAGAATTGAAAGAAAATTGCAAAATTAGCTCGAACTGGACAAAAATTGATTGAATAAAATTTTTCTACTGAAAAAATTCTGATTTCAACAAATTGATGAAATTTTTCTAGAAAATATGTTTACTTGAGAAACCTTACAGTTTTAGGGTTGAAAAAAACAAAAAAATTCCAAATCTGCAAGAATTGAAAAAAAAATTGAAAAATTAGCTAGAGTTGGACCAAATCGATTGAATAAAATGTTTCCACTCATAAATTAAAATTTTCACAAAATTATAGAAATTTTTCTAGAAATTATTACTCGAGAAACCTTACAGTTGTATAAGAAAAAAAATAAATATTTTGAGAAAAATTTGGGAATAATTGAAAAATTCCAAATTTTTTGGACCCGAATAATGAGAAAAAAATTTTTGAGCAATTTTTTCAAAGAAATTAAATTTAAGGAAAATTTGAAAAATTAATTTTTTTCAAAAATGGTAAAAATTGAAAAATTTCAAATTTTTTCTTCAGACCCTCTCAGAATGGACCCGATTAATTAGAAAAAACTTTTGATCAATTTTTTCAAAAATATTAAATTTAAGAAAAATTTGAAATATCCGTTTTTTTCGAAAATGGGAATAATTGAAAAATTCAAACATTTTTCATAATAACCTCTCAAAATGGACCCGAATAATGATACAAAAAATTGAGCAATTTTTTCAAAGAAATTAAATTTAAGGAAAATTTGAAATATCCGTTATATTTTTTCAAAAATGGGATTAATTGAAAAATTCAAAATTTTTTCTTCAGAACTTCTCAAAATGGACTCGAATAATGAGAAAATTTTTTTTGAACAATTCTTTCAAAGAAATTAAATTTTAGGATAATTTGAAAAATAAATTTAAAAAAAAAATGGGAATAATTTAAAAATTCCAATCTTTTTCTTCAGAACCTCTCAGAATGGACCCAAATAATGAGAAAAAAAATTTTGTGCAATTTCTTCAAAAAAATTAACTTTAAGGAAAATTTGAAAAATCAATTTTTTCCAAAACTGAAAAAAATTGAAAAATTCAGAATTTTTTCATCATAACCTCTCAGAATGGACCCGAATAAAAAGAAGAAAAATTTTTGGGGCAATGTTTTCAAAGAAATTAAATTTGTGAAATTCCCCAAAATATGAAAATAGGGTTTAAAAAAAAACAATATTCGCCAGAATTGAAAAAAAATTGCAAAATTGGCTCGAACTGGACAAACATTGATTGAATAAAATTTTTCCACCGAAAAAAATTCTGATTTCGACAAATTGATAAAATTTTTCTAGAAATGTTTACTCGAGAAACCCTACGTTGTAGGGTTGAAAAAATGAAATCATTGCCAAAACTGCTGGAACTGAAGAAGAATTGATTAGGTAGATCCTCGACTTGAAAAAATTCCTCATACAACGTTGGACATTTTTTTGTCCAAAGTCGAGCCGAGGATCGCTACCAAGAAATAAAGGAAGTCGATGATTCGCTGATGAACTTTAGTCTTTACTCGGTCAATGGCTGGCAGCTTTCAGCCCAATCCAAATTCACTTCGAATAATACGTAGAATTGTACCCAATTTTTGTAGGAAAAAAATAGCCCAACTACACGAGGAAACTAAAATTACTACTTACAAGTTGTTGAACTTTGAACCTATGGGTATTTTTTGTGAGAATTTGCCGAAGAGCATCACTCGAAAAAGCGTGATCGATGCCACATTAGTGTGATGGAATTGACGATGACCGCGTAAGACCGTTTTAACTTACAACCGAGTTTCCACAAACAAAAAACAAACTAGGTATATCGAAGATTACGTCTACAAAATATAATCCCATTAACAGTGTCGCTTTCCAATTGGGAGTTTTTCAACAGGATACACCTATTCGTTGGAGTCATTATAGACATAGAGAGAAGCCATGTGAAATAAAAATAGGAAGTTGATGCGAGGATATACGCGAGGGAACCCAAAAGCAAACCAAATGGGTTGTCTGTTCGATGTTTATTGTACGTGTACGAGTACCTCGAAATTTCCACGATTACCTTCTCGGATTAAACGTTTAAGCGAAGGCGGTGTAATTAACGTACAGACGTACACGAAACTGGTTTTTACATCTATTTTCTTCTCTCAACGACGAACGTATGTAAGGTATAACTTGGTATAACGGTAACGAGATGCATTGGCAAAATTTCAGACCATATTAAATTTGGTCAAGGTTCACATTGGATGGCGGAAAATAATTAATCGTACGTGTATATACATTTGGGAACGATCCGTTTCATATTATGCCATGTTTTTTTCTCGTCATTTATGTACGTTTTCAAACCTTGGAATTATTTCTGCATTAAGCAAAGGCGTGGCCTATTATAAAGTTTTCCAGTACATTTAACATGCACCAGCACCACTATCTACTTGTAGTAGCGAGATGGCTTAGCATTTCACACTCTGGCAAAGTTCTCAAATTATTTCCTACGGCTGAAGGCGATCCATAAAAATAGTGAATGTACAAAAAGCAAAAAAGATTGGAATTAACACCGTCGTCGCGGCCTGATCACCTTGAATGAAGAGAGACCAAATCGTATGACGTTTCTTATGATACGACCATGCCAAGCAAAGCATCCCATATCGCGAACCGGTTCGCGTATACACTGTCGTACAACTATAGTTTTGGCGCAGATAATCGATTACAGTGATTTTACAGGGTGGAAATGGTTGCAAGGTGAATGAAAGCTGCCAGGCTTTTCGGTGCACTCGGCAATTACCATCGTCTATAATTAGATTTTGATCCAGATTGCATGGAACTCTCGTTATATTTACATCTTTTCAGTCTGTTTCATTGTATAGAGAGATGCTTAGATAGGTCATACGAGAGCGAGCAAGTCATTGCGTAAACTATCTACATGTCTTTGGCTTTGGCTATGGTATGCTTCGATCGGATGATAAGCATTTTCCTATATCTGTTTTTTCTCGCCAAATTTTCCATCAAGATTTTATAAACGTCTAGTTTGAGGTAAAATAACGATCGAATATGTCATTTGCGACAAATCGTGCATTCCTCTCCAGTTTCCGCCGATGTCATTGACGCCTATTTGCGCCCAATCTATTACTCTCAATCTCGATGTAAATCTGCGACTGAGTATGACCCAACCACGCAGCCAGGAAAAGAAATCTCTTAACGTGATCCATTCTTTTTTCATTTCTATTACCGATATCTTACTTCTGCTCTGCTCCTGTCGATTGCACAATTACATCATCGATTTATAGATAAACGATACTGATCAATTGATCATCTAATGAAAGAAATCGATTATACCCTTTCTTTGTTATAAATCTGTGACCTGCTCGGTATCTAGTATTGTACTGATTTGGGTGAATTTCGTCTTTTTTATTCTTATAATTTTTATGCGATTTCCTCAAATGTTACGCATTGTGATGTGTGAAAATTTAAAAATGACAACGATTTATATAAATGTTATATTAGAATCAACGATGCGAAAATTCAATAATTTCTGCTTACTCAGAATATTAATACGTATGTTTGTTTTATTATTTTTTTTTACTGAAAGTCTAAAATTATACGTATTGTTCTAGAGTTGGTGATTATATAAGTGAAATTTTCTTTCCATTTGAATTTTGAAGCATAAAAAAAAAATCTTTCTGTAAAATTAAAGATAGGTAGGTAGTATGTTCGCGAATTCTTAGAAATATAACATTGCAGTAACTGGCAGCAACCTATAAGTACACGTGGTGGATACGAAACCACAATCGTAGGTAATTGGTGGAAATTCTGCTATAATATAAAGGTAGAAGTCTTAGTCTTGTTTGTTTTTTAATAAATGTGGGAAAATTCAATGACTAAACACTAAGCTAGTTATGTTAGTTCTTCTGTATTTATATTCATTGAAAACATCATGACATTGTATTTTCCTTTCAAAGCAGAATTCAAACATATTTTTTTTCTCAAGTTAAAGGTATTACTGAAAAATTGCAATTAAGAGTATGTCTTGATAAAGCTGAATTCGAATATCCACTTACCTTTTTTGACGTTTGAGTCTCCTAAAGGTCCCAAAGCCTCTTCCCAGTCCTCCAAGTCTTGAAACAGGCCCAATACGAGGTTTTCAGAGCACAGTCGGTGGATCATTATGTCCTCAAGTGGTGCTCACATTGTGGGGGGGGGGGGGTGACAAATGTTGTAAATTTTTTCACGAAAGAAAAAGACTTCATATACTCGTACATTATGAAGTAGAACCTCGATTATCCGATGCCCAAAAATCGGCTAATTTTTTATTACCCGATTTCTCTTCAATTTTGCCCTACGACCCACCTCATTAATGTTTTAAATTTTCTAGGAAAATTTGAGAAATCATATTTAGAAATTCAAAAAAATAATATTGAAAAAAATGTGGAAAAATTATTATTTTCAAAAAAAAAAAAAAAAAAAAATGGAATAACTTGAAAATTTTTATTCCAAAAAATTAGAATTTTTTCATCCTAAAAAATTAGAAAATCTTATTTCATTCTAAAAAAAATTTTAAAAATTTTCATTCTAAAAATTTGACGAAAAAAAAATTCGTCCTAAAAAAATTGTAAAAAATTTTTATTCTAAAAAATTTAAAAAGGATCCCAAATCGCAAAAAAATATAATTTTTTTTATTGAGTGAAATTTTTTACACATTGAGTTCAAACTTTTTGCGCAGCTCAAGATTTCTCATGTGGTGCTCGAGCACGAGAGCAACTGGGCTAACGCCGGCCATGTTTCAGAGACATGTAAATTCCAACAAATAATTGTTATGACAAATTGCAACTCTAAAAAATTTTAATTCTGTCAAAACATAGATAACCCTGAAAAATGACAACTTTGGCAGATCTTGTTTCTGTATAATGGAAAGATTCTGCTCAAAACTAACCTTAAAAGTTTAAAATATCAGTTATAACCAACTTAAATCCTGAAAAATTACAAATTTGGCCAACCTTGTCTCTGAAACGTCTTAGTTCCACCCAAAAAAATATAATCCTGAAAAAGTTCTAATTCTGACAGATTTAAATCCTGAAAAATGACAATTCTTTCAAATTAACTATAGTAAAATCCCAAAATGATGACAACTTGAGCAAACTATTAGATAGGTACTCTGAAAAATGGGGATTCTAACTAATTATTGCTCTGAAAAATGACATGCCTCATAAAAAATGACAATTCTGAAAAATTAGAATCCTGAAAGATTACAACTCTGTTATGTCCAATTATTATAACTGAAGAAATGAAATTTTAACAAAAGGTTGCTTTGACTTGACAGCTGTTTAGCGTTCACTCTGAAAAATATTATTTTTGGCAAAAAATAACCCTGAAAAATGACCGTTTTGATGAATATTAATCCTAGAAAACGATGGCTGACGAAGTACTGACAAAATGATAATAACTCTGACAAATTAGTTTAAAATGAGTTTTTTTTTTTTGAAATAACAAATATTTAAAATTTTTTGACATATATAATTTTTTCAATTTTTTGAAATAGGTAAATACTAGTTTCTTCAATTTTTTGAAATAAATAATTTTTTCATTTTTTTTTTCAATTCTTAAATTTTTTTGAATAGACCAAAAAAATATTCATTTTTTTGGGTGAGGGGGTGGAGGGAGAGATTTTTCAATTTTAATCCAGTATACCTAAGTATTTCTCTCTCTCTCTTTTATTTATTGAATGAGAAAAATAATCTTCTTAATTTTTTGAAACACTTATGAAAAATTCTCGTTTGTTTATGTAACACCTAGGTAAAGCAATTTTTCATTTAAAATTTTTTTTTGATAAAAAGTCTTTCAATTTTTTGAAGAAAAAAAATCGCAACTTCGGTGGAAATAAAATTTTTCAATTTTTTGGAAGAAATTCTCATTTTTTCGGAAATGAAAATAAAATTTCAAGTTTTTTTAATAGGTACCTAAATAATTTTTCAGTTTTATTGATGGATTTTTTTTTACCTAGGTAGGCTACCTATTAAAAAAATCTCAATTTCTTTTTGGAACATGAAATCTTTTAATATTTTTGGATTAAAAAATGTTTTCATTTTTTTCATTTCTCGTGTTTTTTTTGATTTTTTTTTCTAGGTAAGAAATATTATAGGTACCTAATTTTTGGAATCCTTTGAAAAAAATTCTAGATTTTTGTTTGGTTCAAGTAAGTAAAATAATTTCCGAATTTTTTGGAATTTTGTTCTTCTAGGTATATTTTTTTGTTTTATGGAAATTTTAATTTTTTGGAAGGAAAAATATATTTTTTTTCATTTTTCGAGGTTTTTTTATTCATTTTTTGATGAAAAAAAAATCTCAATTTTTTTCTATTTCGGGAATGAGAAATCTTCAATGTTTTTGAAACGCCTTAATTATATAAAAATTATCGTTTTTTTTTGTTTTTTTTTTTTAATCAAGAGTCATTCAATTTTATTGGGGAGAAAATTTCTCAATTTTTTTGCAAATTAAAATAAAAATTTCTGAAGGTAGGTAGCTAGGTACCTATTTGAAATATTTTTATTTTAGTGAAAAAGATTTTTCATTTATTTGAAAAAAAATCTTGATTTTTAGGAATAAGAAATCTTTTAATTTTTTTGGATTATAAATTTTCATAAAAAATTTTCAGTTTTTTTTCTCCAAAATAATTTTATTCTGCGAGGAGATTTTTTTTGAGAGAATTTTTGATACCTAAGGAATTATTTTTAGAATTTTTTTTCAATAATTTTTTTTTTGCAAAATTTTAAAAGAATTTTTTCATAAAAGGATTACTACAAAAAAAAACTTTCAAGATTTACTCGTCATGAGAAAACAAAGTACCTAATGTAATTGTTTTGAAGAAAAATCGCAGATTTTAATAAGATCGCTCATTCTAAAAAAATCAATTCATGTTTAGAAATTTTTTACTTAGCTACGTTTTAAATTTTTTTTTTTTGCATTACTTCTTGTAATATAACTATTTATTCAATGATATGGATTGTTGAGAAAATGAGTGCAGGGTATTCGTTTTTTTGGGGGGGGCGGGGGGGGGGTGAAATAATCACTGTTTGGTGGATACATTTTGATAGGAAAGATGAGAAAATTGGTCCATGAAAATTTTTTACACTCTTCTGACAATTTTTAGGCTTTTTCCAAAGAGAGGAAAAACTTTTGGGGCCCTTGTAAAGTAGATTTTGGGGACCGTTTATGAGTTCAGTAATAGTATTTTCAAACCTCTGGATCACTTAAATAAATAGGTTCTTCCAAAGACAACCGCGAGCTTAGCTCAAGCTACTACTACACACATACCTAATAAGGAAATAAGTGGCAATCCTGAAGAAAAGATTTCTTTAACGGGAAACGGAACTGGACATCACTTTCATCAAACCAACTGTCAATAGCCTTTACAGTTCAGGTGCATCAACTCGTGAGTAGAACACGATAAAAGAATGTCTTCGTACAACAGACACGTGTAATTGTTACCATGTTTACTCGTTCACGTTTCAACACGAGTTGTAAGTACGTACGACGAGCGACGACGATGTGGGATGATGATTCGCTGGAAAAAATCATCTTGTTTTGTTGCGGTCTACTGATTACAGTAAAAAACACACATTTCATTTCGAAGAGACGTAACTGTGCTGTAAACATATACCTACGTATCTCGTGGTGTTGCAGTCTTAATGGATGAAAATTTCTCAAATTCTATGCGACTTTCCAATCAACATCGAACGGAGTCTCGGATGTCGCCCTTTGCCCCATGATAACACTCGTAACTGCACTTTTGGTTTCTCGAGTTTCTAGTTACCTATCTGGTTCCAAATCTTCATAATGAGAAGAGTAGAGTACCTATATAGACCTACCTATTGGTGTATGAAAATTTACTCCATAAATGTTATGGAATGTAAGTAATTTACGAACAATTGCGGTCAAACTGCGGACAGTGGTCGAGTGAGCGAGTACTTGCCCAGAATTTATGTTCTCTGTACAGAATCGGGAGTAAAGTGAAGTGTAATATGCAAAGATGTATGCTCAATGCTCATACGTGTATGTAATCAATTTTAATACCGGACTTATACGGAACAGATAAATCTTATGTTATTCACGTCCGCTAGGAATTGTTTACGGAGCTCGAACAATTGAAAAAAACTTGATACATTGGTATAATATTAAAAAATCAGTTCGTACATATCTAGAAGGGAAGTACCTATCTATGATAAAATCAGTGGGAGCGGTCGCGTATGTGAAACCAGTTATACCTATGGAAGAAATTGGTCTCGTTTTGGTGTATTCATTTGGCATCGTCACAAGAATATTCAGAAGAAAAAAAAAACCTCGGAATAGTTTTTACCAACGCTAATTGAGATCATTGAAAAAAACACCACAAGTACGCCAGACTTATGGTTATGTACCAGTGTAGTCTCTCTCTGATCTGACCATGTAGAAACCGTATGGGCGTTGCGTTCGTTGTTGACTTATTTATAAATATTTTGCATCGGGTCATCGACGTTGTGAAAGTTGCACGCAAATGGTTATTGAGAATCTCGCAAAGAATGGAAAAACTTGAGATTCTGTGGACTTTCTTCATTATACTCGCGGTCGATTTCGATTTTTTCTTACCACGTGCTCGATAAGTCGATACTACCTAAATGATTCCGAACATTCGAACTTTCGGTTGCACGTCGTACATTTTTTTTGTTTGCAGATTTATCACCGCCAATTCCACTTACAAATATACATATTATTAGCGATAAATATCGATTTAATGACGATAAAATGACGAAGCATGTTGCAGAGTACTCATAATTCGTAATCGTGTATATTTTGCATTCGTTCTTTACAAACCTTCACTTGTGAGTATCGCGTTGAGAACGCGTCAAACTGGTTTAAATACGAGTATGGCGAACAGTTGGAGAAGGTAATTTTCGAATAAAATATTAGAAAACGACGTACCTATGGTTCGAGTATGTGCGAAAACGAATCGTCATTTTTCAAATAACATTCAATTTTATAAGTAGTTGTCGATCGAGATGCAAGGTTTTTGCATAGCTGCATCTTACGCAATCGATATTTTTTATCGATAAAATATCTATGCAAAAAAGTATAAATTCGGGGTGTCTATGTCTAACGGTCATGAAAATCATGAAAGTCGTGAAAAAATCATGACATTTGGGAATAGGTCATGAAAGTCATGAAAAAGTCAAGAATTTTTCAAAAAAATCACTAGGCCCAGAAAAGTCATGAATTTTACTCTTTAAAGTCATGAATTTTTGATAACATTACCCAGGAAAAATCACAAATTCGCTTGAAAGTGAATGATTTTTTTCAAACCGGTTGCATCTTCTCAAAAAAAAAAAAAAAAAAAGAAGAAGAAGAAAAAGGAAAAAAGCATAAAATATTAAGATTTTTCTGAAGAAGAAAATTAATTTTCTTGAAGATTTTTTTTCGAGGGGGATGGAAATCTCCATTTTTTGGCGGAAATCCCCATTTTTTGGAATGAAAAAAAAGAATTTTGTGGAATGAAAAAAAGAATTTTTTGGTATCTACCAAAAATTTCAAAAATTGTTTTAGAACAAAAAACGCCACTAGCCTTAGGTAGTTGCTATACAAAGCGTTTAAAAAAATTCTCAATTTTTTTTTAAATAAAAATATTTTTTAAACTTTTGCGAAAAATTGTCATTTAAAAAAAAAATCAAAAATCTGAATTTTATCATTTTGGAATTGAAATTGTTTTGAAGTAAAAATACTTTCAAACTCTAGAGTATAGTATCTCAATTTTTTGGATTTTTTTTTCAATTTTTTGAAAAATGAAATTTTTAAATTTTTTTGGGAGGAGGGTCTCTGTTATTTGGAGAAAAATTCTCATTTTTTGGAATTTAAAAAAATTAAAAACGATTTTTTTGGTTTAAAAATTTTAAAAAATTGTTTTGAAATAAAAAAATAACTCATTTTTTTGAAATAGAAAAATCTTATATTTTCTGGAATAAAAATTTTTTCAAAGGAAGAAATTTCAGCATTTTTTTGAATAGAAAATATCCAAAAATCTTTTTTTTTGGAAGAAAAAATACTTTTTGAACTCTAGGGTATAAAACCTCAATTTTTTGGATTTTTTTCAATTTTCTAAATAATAATTTTTTTATTTTTTTCAGAGGATGGTCTCTGTTTTTTGGAGAAAAATTCTCATTTTTTGGAATTAAAAAAAATTAAAAACGAATTTTTTGGTTCAAAAATATTTAAAAATTGTTTTAGAATAGAAAAATTACTCAATTTTTTTTTGAAATTGAGAAATCTCAAATATTCTGGAGTAAAAATTTTTTCCAAGGAAGAAATTTCAGGATTTTTTTGAATTAAAAATAGTATCCAAAAGTATTTTTTTTGGGGGAGAAAAAATACTTTTCAAACTCTAGAATATAAAATATCAATTTTTTGGATTTTTTTTTTTCAAATTTTGGGTGGAGGGTCTCTGTTTTTTGGAGAAAAATTCTCATATTTTTGAATTTAAAAAAATTAAAAACGTATTATTTGTTTCAAAAATTTTTAAAAATTGTTTTGGAATAAAAACAATTATTCATTTTTTTTAAAATTGAAAAAGCTTAGGTATAGGTACCATCTGGAATAGAATTTTTTTTGAAGGAAGATATTTCAAATTTCAGCATCCTTTTGAATGAAAAATATCCAAAAATATTTTTTTAGGAGAAAAAATGTTATAAAATTTTCTTATGAGAAGATACTTTTTTAAATTTCTGTGGAAAAGTTTCATAATTTTTTTTCTTTTGTATTTTTGATTTTTCCAAAGTCTCTAATATTGTCATATTGGGCCCTAGTTCTTAGAATAAGATCAGTTAAGAGGCTATGAGAGATCCCGATCAGAAAACCAAGTCAATAGTCAAATTCAGCACTATCCTTCGCCAATAATTTTCAAAAAAAAATCGTTTCATTTTCAAAAAAAAAAAAAAAAAATGGATTTTTTTTGAACATAATAATTTTAAAAATTCTCCTGAAATTGGGGATAATTTGTTTTCTTTGATACCTAGTAAAATAAATAAATAAAATATTTTTGAGACAAAAAAAAAACTTGAAAAAGTTGTTAAAAATTTTTTAGGGAAATTTTTTGCGTGAAAATTTTTTGTTTCGTTTCCAAGGAAAAAATCATTCTCACATAACAAAATGAAAACAATTTCAAGCATCCACCTTTTAGGGAAGAAATCGAATTACACCCTGGAAAATTTTAAGTATTCATTTAACTTTTTTTTGAAATTGTTTAGATTTTTTTGGTTAAAAGAAAAGGGGTTTTGTAGGGCATAGGCATAACTTAGAAGGTTCAAAAGGGGCATTCGCCCCTCCCTCAATAATTTTTTAAATTGCGATTTACCACAAAATATAAGTAAAAAATTAAGGGAATGTTTTCTCCCCCCCCCCTCCCCTCCCGCCATATATCTTCCAAGTTATGCTTATGCCGGAAGGAGCCTCTGGAAATGTAGAAATTAATATTGTTCATGAAAAAGTCATGAATTTTCAACAAAAAAAAAATTAAATTAGACACTCTTGATATCTGATCCGAATGCGAGCAATGTGCTGGCCGCCAACTTGGCATCGTCGAGTTTTACTTTTCTATTCCAACTATATAATATTCTAGTTCGAAAACGAATGATGACGAATGGATAAAAATGATGGAAACCGTAGGTGGGCATTCGAGTCGTTCTGGAAGAGTGTTTTCAATTCGTACCCGCAGGTTCTTGCATCTGACCATGAAATTGTAACTTTAACCTGCTCCGTAGGCGTTGGCGAGTTCCCTTTGAAGATTCGCGTTCGCTGCAGCGGATTAAAGAAAAGTGTGAAATACGCTTTTCATCGTCATAATATGGCACATAGCTGCCTACTACAATGGAAGCGTGTGTGAGAGATATGCACGTGCCTACGACAGCATCTGTCTCGCGCTGGGTAATTTGGAGAAAATCGACATCGACATCGACGCGACGTATTAATCGTGTTGTAACGTTACGATTACGAAATTATTATTTTACATCGTTAAAATGATAATTCGGTCGAGAACCGGTCCATCATTGGTGATTTGCTGGTTGCAGAAGTTAAATTGCAACTTGACGAGTTGTTACCAACGCCGCATCATCGTGTCGTCGTTTGTTAAAGTCCTAATTAGATAATTATACGATATGAGGATTTTTCGCCATTTTAGTTATAACCCACTGTCGACGACGTCGACGTCGAAGTCGTCGTCGTAAGTCATCGCGTAACAGACTGAACGCTGAACAGTTCTTCGGTAATGGACTTCGAGCGCCCACTACTTTTAAATTAGGTACCGAAGAATTTACGTAGGATATGCAGTCATTAAATATCTACGGCTGCGAGGAGACGAATGAGGGAAAATTACCATTACAAATCATTTTCCTGTCTGTACAATGTACATGTAAGTACCTGCGATGGTGAAAGGTGCTTGAGAAATTTGCCTTGTTTTGAAACACGTTTTTGATTTTCATTCGATAGATTTATTTTACATTTTATAAGCTGAGCTGATTTCATATCCTACTCGTTAAATTCGGGCCTAAGGACAAAAAATTATATTTCCTCGTTTTTTCCTTGTTTAGCTACCTATCAATAGCCAAAATTTGCTGAATTTATTCAGAAAATTTGTGACCCCTAAAACCCCCAAGCTCCGGAAGAAATGTCCCACCTAAAAAAAACTCATTAAATAAGGTCTGAGTAAAATTACAGTTCCTCTTTAAGAAAAAGTATCAATCTTTCAGAAGAATTCGATCGATATAGATCGAAGAGTCAATGTATCTTCAAAAATTGATCCATATAATTACGTAATTGCAAATTTATCGCGTTTGATAAAAAATTGATCGTATACCCGATTACATCGATTTAATCTTGTACGAAGTATAAAGTACACGGAGAGAAAAGTTCTGTAAAAACTACATAGATTATTCTGTGTAAAACGTTAGCATGATTGGAAATCGAGCAGAAATTACAAGGATTTTGTAATTAAAATATAATACTACTGATTTGCAACTTCTAACTCGAAAGTATAGCATTTTTTACCAGACTGTTTAGTAATTATAGGTAATTTGTCACATGATAAAATGCTATCGAATTGAACGACAAAATGTTCTATATTATTCCACCAATATTTACCAGACTATGTCTAGTAATTATTGGTGGAATAATGAAGAACATTTCGTCATTCAATTCGATAGCATTTTATCATGTAATTAATTACCTATAAACTACTACACAGTCTGGTAAAAATTGCCAACTGCTACATTAAATCTTATTTCAAAATTCTTGTGACAAATACAGCATTTGCAAGAACACAAATTCGTCAACTGTTAGGTAAAACCCGCCAAGTCTATCTAACCTCGTTTTTGGAAATGTATCGTAAGGGATGAAAAGTTATTTTTCAGATTTTAGATGTTTTCGATGTCTTTTACAAAAAAAAGAACAACATCTAAAATCCGAAAAATGGCTTTTCACCCCTAGACACATTTCCAAAAACCAGGTTAGATAGACGGTGGGTTTTACTTGACAGGTGACGAATTTGTGTGCTTGCAAATGCTGTATTTGTCACAAGAATTTTGAAATAAAATACAATGCAGCTTTTTTCATTTCGAACTCTTCACATTTTCTGAATCTATGAAATTTATACATTCAGTAAAATGCAACTTCTATCTACCCTTTCTTACCCAAAAAATATACACAAGCTGGCAACACCTCTGGTCTCAACAAACACCCAATAAACTCTTTCAACATAAAAAAAATCATAATACTTTTGGAAAAATCTCTTACACCTAAATAGACAAGATAAAATTACGAGTAGTATAACAACACTGAGAATTGGTCACACAAAAATCACCCACAGCTACCTCTCTATCAAAAAACTTCAAAACCTCCTTTGCACTATCTATCTGAAACCCATTCCAACAGATGTGATTATCTTGTAATTATAAACGCACACACACACCAAAAAAAAACTTGGGCATACAAAAACTAACTACATTGACGAGGTTGTTCAAAATCTAAATTTTTATTTTTAAACACAAACAAATTTATTATTTCAAACTTGAAATAGTCAAACTAAAAACAAACAAATCGATGAGAAAGCCAATTCAGGAAAATCATAATCAGTATCATACTTGTAGAAAATTTCAAAAAGGGATTAAAATTTTGCAATAAAGAGTAGTCAAATCTTCATTTAAAACACTGGATACATATTTCCAAATTCGATTCCAAAATTTATATACATATTTTTAAATTTTATAAAAGTTTACTAAAAACACAAATTTTTGAAAATTTTCACAAAATCATTTTTGAAAATTTTGCTCAAACCGAATTTATCAAAACCTAATCAAAATAATGTGGTTACAATATTGAAGAGAAAATCAGATGAAAAAAAAGTACATATTTCAACATATTTGAAAGTCTGGAAAACATTTCGATCATGTATGATACAATGATGATTATTACCTTTGGCTGTCTCATTTAGTGTAATAAATTCAATTACGCGATTACGAACTTAATATTCACACAGTACAATGGAAAACAAAACAGTCGAGAAAACCAATATTTAACCAAACATTTAACGTACTGAAATATTCAAATTTTAAAGAGACGTTAAAATTTCACCATAAGAAAAATTCTCAAATAGTGCCTTCTTTTTAAACACTATCTGTCATACAAACAGATAACTTTTATATGACTCTTATCAAAATGTGTTGTACAGTCTGGTGATTTCTATTAGATTTCACCCCCAATTTTTTCTACACCGAAGATGCACAAAAGTTATCTGTCCTACAAACAGATAACTTTTATATGACTGTTATTAAAATGTGTTGTACTGTCTGGTGATTTCTGTTAGATTTCACCCATAATTTTTTCTACACCGATGATGCACAAAATTATCACTTCTCATTTGTGGAATATTTACTGAACAGTCTTGTAATTTATCACACAGCTTACAAGTAATTTCTCCATAACTGTATTAGTAAAAGGAGTTTACCAAAATATGATAAATTTTATTAGTGGGTAGTCTGTCATTTTTTGTAGTGGAAAAATATGGAATTTTTGTACAAAATTTAATAGAAGTTGCTGTTTATTTCATTAGAAATTGTAAGAATTTTATTTACAGCGACTATCTGGTGTATTATACCCCTAATTTTGGTAATTTCTACTGAATTTCCAGTTGAATGTACCGTACATTTGAGAAATATTGCTAAACTGTACTGGAAATTTTACAGGGCATTTTTCTCCGTGTAAGCTTATGTTATGTGCATGTAATGATAACCAAACGATGCGGAAATTATTCATATCGAGTATTACTGGACTGGCAAATATTTTTAGAACATAAATTATTAGGTGAAAGAATTTTTGAAAGGAATGATTTCCTATTTAACTGCACCTTGCGCCAAGGATAGATTTATATTGATTTTATTTGCAATTTTTCGACCTTGTGAAATTTTTTACTTCTTATTACTTGCATAAAAGTATTCAAATGGGTTATGCGAATCTGGTGCGACCTTGAAAATATCTCAAATTTCGTATCAGATGTTGTAAACTCGTATTTTTATGTGATAGCAAAAATTTGAATGACGAAAAATTATGGGAAAAAATCATCTATTTACGTAACCTCGTTTAAAAAATAATACCACTTTTTAAAAAAATTTCAACGAAATATGCAGTCACTCAAAAAAAATTCGAGTTATAATATACAAAAATCTAAAAATTAGTCATCACTTGAAAACTAAGTAAATTATCCCCTCCAAAAGACATTTTTAATGCTCAAAAAAAGTTGGCACTTGATATGTATTTTTTTTTAAAATAGAAAAATCAGGTTGACAAAAAAATATTTTAAAAACTTCGGGGCTAGAGAGGAAACAAAGACCATTCTTTTACTTTTGGGATGGGAGAAGCTCGTAAAAATTTTGACCAAAAATGGGAAGACCTAAGGTCGAAACGTGACGGAATGGAGATTGAACAACCCAGGTATAAATATAGTTAAATTTTAAATTTTTCTGGAAAATTTTGAATTTTTTCACTTGTTAAAATTTTTAATAGAATTTTCGATTTTGATCAGGGAAACATTGAATAATTTTCATTCAAAAAACTTTGTAAAGGTTAAGTATTTTGTTAATTTAAAAAAAAATACCTAATAGGATTTTTAATATTTTTTCAGGAATACTTAAAAATATTTTCATTTAAAAAATGTTGATACCTAGTACTTACTTTTTTAATTGAAGAAAATACTTAATATTATTATTGATTTTTTTCAAAAACATCTCTTTTTTCAATTTTTTAATACGTAGGTTTTTTGATTTTTTAAATTGATATGATTTTGATTTTTTTTTGGAAGCATTACTTTTATTTGCTTTCAAAAAATAAATAAAAAATAAAAATCCGTTGTTTAAAAATTTTTTGAGTTTTTTAAAAAAATGGTGTAGGTAGGTACGTAAGTAGGTATGTGATGTACCTACCTGTGTAAATAAAATTTTTTTTTTAAATATTTTTCAAAATGATTGCATTTTTTGAAATATTTAACAAAATTTTTGGTAACTTTTTTACAAAATTACATTTTTCCAAAAATTGTATTTTCTTTCAAAAAAATCTGTTAAAAGGGAATTGGTCCTCGTGAATTTTTCTTGAAGAGAAAAAGCTAAAAATGTCATACCTAAACCAACACATGTAGGTAAAGGGCGTATTTTTTTAAAAATTGTGCATTCTAATTTTTAAAAACATGTATTATTTTGTCCAGTCCTAATTAGGAATCATTTCATTCCTCTCTCCCCCCCTCCCCTCCCCCTCAAAAAATTAAAATAAAATTAAAAAATAAACGAAAATTTTTCAATGTTAACAAAAATATTTTCGTTTATTTTTTTATTTTTTTAGGGGGGTGGGGGGAGAATGAAATGAAGTCATCACTTTAAAAAATTAGTTTTTCCGGCAAAAACATATTTTTTATGCTCAAAAAAAATTTATTGGCTTTAGATAAATCATTTTTTTCATTTGAAAATTGGAAAAATTGAAATTCATAAATAGGTAAGAATTAATACTTATCACAAATAATTTTTCCCGCCAAAAAAAAAAAAAAAAAAATTTCATGCAAAAAAATGTTGAAATTAATAATAGTCTGTAGCTAACATAGGTACCTACTTAAAAATAATGTTATCATTTCGATTTCCCCTCTCGCCGCTTCATCCTAAATATTTTTGTATAAAAATGGAGGAATTTATTAGCACTTCAAAAACTATGTTTTTCCATCAAAAAACATTTTTAATGCTCTAAAAAAATTTAATAACATTAATTTTTTTAAGAAAAAACTAAAATTAGACAATTCAAAAACATATTAAAATAACTAAAAAATGTTGAAATCAATTTTCTATCAAGTTTTTTACTTAGGACCTATTACAATCTTCTCGTTATGAAATAAAACCAAACCTAGTAGATTGGCCAACATCTTACAGATCATCTAGAAAAGAAGAAACCCTACTTGCTAGGCTTAGAATTGGACATTGCATCAACACCCATTCGCACCTACTGGACAACCAACCAGAACCATTCTGTGATCTATGTGAAGAAAGAATAACAGTCAAACTCGTACTTATAAATTGCAGAAAATATACAGATCAAAGGACAAGAAAATTTGATACAAAATTACAATTACTAGACATACTAGGAGATTCAAACTGTGAGATAAGTATTTAATTTCTTAAAAGAATGTAATTTATATCATTTATTGTAATAATTTGTTATATCATTGTAAAAATAGTATCGCGTCGCAAATTACCGCCAGGTAGAGCGACGAAAAATAAATATAGGTATTTAAAAAAAATCTTCTCGTTTTTTTACTGATTTTCTTTTTTTTTTTCTTTAAAAAATATTTTTTTATTGCATAATATTTTATTTCAAACTAAAAACAGTATTTCTAAAAAAAAAAAATTAAAAAAAATAATAATCTCTAAAAACATCAGTTTTCAGTAAACGAAAATGAAAAATTACAAAAATACATATTTTCCTCAAAATTCGTGATAAAACCTCGGACAAAAAATTAAAAAAAACCATATCTCACTTCGAGAAGTCATTACGAAGCGTAAAAAAATGAAAAAACCCAAAATTGAGGTAAAAAAATTTCAAAAATGGATCGACGAGGATGGGATTCGAACCCACGCGTGCATAGCACATTGGATTAGCAGTCCAACGCCTTAACCACTCGGCCACCTCGTCGCTGCTGGCTGATGTACCGTATTTGACGTCTTAACGCAGCGTGTACGATCTCGCGTAGAAAGTACTTTTTATTTCGGCCTTATTCATTTCTCGAGCTTAATTTTTCAAATTTTATTTCGCCATTCGAAGTTATTCGAGTTAATTAGTCGTTTAAAAGGTGTAAAAGGTTTACGATCGAGAGAGTGGAGATGAAAATGGATGAAATTGCTTTGGAAGTACATAGGTATTTTTTTAACGATTTTTTTTTTTTTTTTTTGGTTAATTGAATGATTATTACTGTGATATCTTCAATTTGAGAAGAAAGTTGATACGATCGAGACTTTATGAAGCGTTTAGTTTATTACATACGACGATATCGGTGGTAATTTTCACGAAATAGATCTGGATATGTGATGTGATGGCATGACGGGAGATGATATGATGGAAAAAAAAGTGAAATGAAATACGGTTATTTTTCTCACTACATAAAATGTGTAATATAATGTAATAAGTACTCGAATGTACATATTAGTTGGAGATGTGTTCGTTAAATTATTTGTACAATAATAATAAAGTAGGTACCTACCTACCTACCACCTCTGCAACAGTGCATTTGTACGGATTCTCATAAATTTAACCCATAATAATGTAAATATATAGTATATACGTTCTATCCTGTACACTCGTATTATACGATTGTTGATGCGAAACTTGCGAAAATTCGACATTAGGCAATTTTATTACACATGAAAAGATATAACTTGTACCTATGGAAGAATTTACTTCGATTTAAAAGCATTCCTCGACCCTCCCCTCTCTGTAAAAATTCTTTTCACTTTTATAAGCTCACTTTAAACCGCAACAAGCCATCAGAACACAGTCGTGCAAAAAATTACCAAATCTTATCAATTTTTTTTATTCTGTGCGAAATAAAATCTCGTATACCGCAAATTTACCTATTTTTCTCGTGTTTAATCATTCGAACAAATATTTACTCGTGTATCTGTGACCTGTCATAAAGAAACCAGGTTCTGGTCCAAAAAGTCGTTTTTTTTTTGTGTTTTTTTGGTGATATTAGTGGTACTTCTGTCGATGATTTCACTGATCATGGAGAAAACGTTCTCAAACGATTCTGTTCGAGCACACAGCGAAGTAAAAAATCCAGAGAAAAATTAATACTTCTATTCAGAAAATTATTTTCAACTTTTCTTGGAAGGTTAGTCATATGATGTCTACGTACAAATTTACAGCCTAATCGGGTTAGTTTTGACTTGAGTGATCTATGACAATTTTAAGAAATTTTTTGTAAGCCAAAAGTGGGAAAATTCAACACTTTTCACTTTCCATCTCGTATACTGGCTTCAATTTTGAGAAAATTAAAAAACTGAGACTAGTACATGGTAGGAAATCAAATTTCCAACAAAAAAGGTTATTTTCACTTTTTGCCTATCTTCAATATTTCAGGAGTTATTTGAGAAAATCAAAAATAATTATAGATGTAAACTCCTGAAATATTGAAGATAGGCAAAAAGTGAAGAGAACCTTTTTTGTTGGAAATTTGATTTCCTACCATGTATTAGTCTTGGTTTTTTGATTTGCTCAAAATTTGAGCCAATATTCTGACTTGAAAATTTGAAATTTCCTTCGAAATTTGGCATTTTTTGTTTTAAGAATGGCAACACTGCCTGCGATTTTTTTTTTCAATCACTCTAAGGGGTGTTGTTATTTCCACCCGCCTGGGTGAGTAGTTACTCGGATTTGTAGTGAACATGAACGAAATTGCTCACACCACCTACTTCCATCAGTTCAGATTCTGAACTTGGAAAATTTCTTTCAATTAACATGTAATTTATTCGAAATTGAAGGGGAGGGATGGCTCCAATCGAAATTTTTGTGATAACTAAAATTATTTCCAAGACTTCAAGCTACAAGTTTTGTTTGAGAATTTTTTCAATTGGACCTCTACCTTTGCAATTTTTTAATAATGTAAGTGTCCAAGCCATTATGCGAAATTTGAGGGAGGGAAGGGTCTAATCAAAAATTTTATCACGGCCTATTCTAACGTGCAGTTCCGCCCATTTTGTGGAGCTTCAAAACAAGAGGTGTGCAGTTTGAAATTACTTTGTGCAGCTAAAAATCAATTTTTGACAAAAATATCTTTCAAACAAAAAATCTCCAAATTTTTTATTTCGACAAAAAGTCTTGTAGGCATGATTTTTTTTTTGACAAGAAAATTCTTCAAAAAATATTATTTTGTCAAAGAAAATTTTTTTGACAAGAAATTGAAAAAAAATTTTGACCAAAAAAATTTCTGAAGAAAAAATCTTTGAAAAAACTTCAAAAAATATTTTTTTGACAAAAAACGTCAAAAAAATTTTTGACAAGAAATTGAAAAAAAAAATTTGACCAAAAAAAAATTTCTGGTGAAAAAATCTTCAAAAAATCGTTGAAAAATCTTCAAGAAACTTTTTTTCGACAAATAAATATTTTTTTGACAAAAAATCGTCAAAGAAAATTTTTTACAAGAAATTGAAAAAAAAATTTGACCAACCCGAGCGGCACACTCGATCGATAATATCGGAAGATGTAACGTATCGATAAAAAATCGTTTGAAAATCTATAGATGTTCTCACGATATTATAAAGATTTATCGGTACAACTTCATAGGCAAAAAATCTAAAAACTATCGAATTCGATATTATTAAGATTTTATGACGATATTCGTCAACGATACTATCGACAAAGAATATTAAATTTATCGATTCCGATTTTCCACCGATTTTGTGCAGATATTTGAAACTGCATTATCGACAAAGAATATTAAATTTATCGAATTCGATTTTTTAACGATTTTGTAAAGATATTTAAAACTATATTATCGACAGATTATATGAAATTTCTCGACTTCGATATTTTACCGATTTTTTGACGACATTTGAAACTATATTATCGACAGATTATATTAAATTTATCGAATCCGATTTTTACCGATTTTGTAAAGATATTTGAAACTATATTATCGACACATAATATGCAATTTCTCGATTTCGATTTTTTAACGATTTTGTGACGATATTTGAAACTATATTATCGACAAATAATCTGAAATTTCTCGAATTCGATTTTTTAACGATTTTGTGAAGATATTTAAAACTTTATTATCGACACGTAATCTGAAATTTCTCGAATTCGATTTTTCAACGATTTTATGACGATATTTGAAACTATATTATCGACACGTGATATGAAATTCCTCGAATTCGATTTTTCAACGATTTTGTGGCGATATTTGAAACTACATTATCGACAAATAATCTGAAATTTGTCGAACGATTTTTCAACGATTTTGTGACGATATTTGAAATTATTTCCAAATTGGTGAAAATTTTTCTAAGTCCAACACGTCTGGAAGTACTAAACTGCCTATTATAAGCGTTTTGTTGCTAATTTCTCAACGATAAGGTATGGCATAGTAGTTAAGGAAGAGGATTACCATGCAGGAGGTAGAAGGTTCAAGCCCCACGGGTGGCAGATTTTTTATAATTTTTTTTGACTTTTTCTGAAATGATCCTCTTACCGTAACATGAATAATGTGTTAAGGCATAGTTTAATGTATTAATTATGCTAATTAATGATTTTTAATTATAGAAAGAAGCTAGTAAAAGAAGAAAAATCGGAATAAAAAATCGATAAAAAATCGACAGAATATCGAATTCTATAAAGTGTCGCGAAAGTTCCGCCTAAATCGTGAAATTATCTTTCGATATTATAGATATATTATCGATAAAATATCTTACTATAATCTCGAAATTTTTGCTAACTATAATTCGTCGATAATCTATCTATATATCGAAAGATAATTTCACGATTTATGCGGAACTAACGCGACACTTTATCGAATTCGATATTCTGTCGATTTTTTATTTCGATAATTTGTCGAGTGTGCTGCTCGGGAAAAAATTTCTGATGAAAAAATCTTCAAAAAATATTTTTGCGACAAAGAAATATTTATTTTTTTTTTTTAAATCCATAAAATATTTTTTTGACGAAAAATCTTCAAAAAAAATTTTCTTAGCAAAAAATCCTATCATAAATTTATTTTCCAAAGAAATCTCAATTTTTTTTCTAAAAAATACCTTTGTCTGATGATCAATTGGACCCCTTCGACAAATTTTGAAAAAGTATCTACCTGATATTATGTGAAATTTGAGGAAAGGGAGAGATCCAATCGAAATTTTTATAATGACTAAAATTATTTTTAGAATCTTGCTCTACAACTTTTACTTGAAAATTATTTTAATCGGTACCTTCCTCGCTTATTTATCTGGGATTTTTAATTAATATCTTCGAAGTGTGGTGCAAAATTAGTGGGGAGGGGGGTCCAATTTAAGTTATATCTTGAAGACTTAGGAATAATTTTGGATATTACAAAAATTTTGATTTAACCCTTCCTTCCCCTCCAATTTTGAATAAAATAAATGTCAATTGAAACTTGAAAGAAATATTATAAGTCCAGAAATTCAGTTGATTCATTTCTATAAACTACTCACCCAGGCGGGTGGGAATAACAACACCCCACCCTAAGCAGTGAATTTGGGTTCATTTGGAGTGGCTAAAATGATGCCCCAAAAATCAGCTCGATCAGATGACCGGAATGGACAGTGTGAGAATTTTAAACTTTATACTGCTCTCCTGTATAGAATTTGTCTTTCGGATCAGAACCTGGTTTCTTTATGACAGGTCACAATTTATAAAATCTCGTGTACTTACGCAAATTTACCTATTTTTCTCGTGTTTAATCATTCAAACAAATATTTACTCGCGTATCTGAATAAATATACGCAGACAGCTCTCTCTGGCAGCGTAATATCGGTCTACTTAACGGTTACCTAGATTAGCCTTTTTTCAAATACTCGTACCTAAAATACACGATGAGACAATTTGGATGACAAATTTCACCTATTAACGTTTATCTAAGGTATATAGGTATCTGATTTTGCGTCGACAGCAACACGCCCGAGTGACTCGGACAAACGTCTTCTTGTCGTGCTGGTATAATGTGAGGCGAGCATCGAACATCTGCATTTGAGAGGTACCTAAAAAAAATAAAAATAAAAATAAAACGACCAGAAAAACAAATAGATGATATAAGAAAATGGGTCAGTTAACGGATAATATTCGAATGCTAAGTTGCAAGTCTCTATAAGTCTTATAATGGATGTGTCACCGAAGACCAAACACCGCCGAACCGCCAAGAACTAATTAGACGTGTATTGGAAAATATGCCTACCTAATGTATTATATATTTATCGATGGTTAGTGAAAGTAGGTGAAGCTTTGTGCGGACCATGGACACGTTGTCATTGTCATGGTGGACATTTCTTTGTACTTCGCACACCCAACGTGGTAATAAATACGCCAGCAAAGCCTGGCATAATTGTTACCAGAGCCAGAGCCAGAGCCATAGCCACAACTATCTGATATTCGATTGAAATTGAATTATGCAAATTGTAGGTACACCATCTTGTATATGTTGTGGAGTCAGATACTCGATATTGCGTGTATTTATTTCACTTTCTCAATAATCTTTAGGACGATCGGCCAGCCCAAGAGAAATGCCCGTTATCGAGCTGATGAACTTTCGCTTTTCAAATTGTTGCAGTTGCCTCCGCAGTGTTAGGTATATATCAAAATGTATCTAGCTGTTGATAAATTGATTTTCTGAAGGCAAATCTGTGTGCAGGTGTTGACAGGTTAGATTTTGTGATAAAACCACTCAATCAATCGTTTGATAAATAATTGATTTGTTGGATTAGAAGGCATTTCTTCTTTGGATGTGTCGTATGTTATTCTGGGTTCGGGTTAATCAACGGAAACAATGACACTTTCGCGTATAAATTCGTATAATATTCGAATAATAAAACACAACGTTAACACCTGTGTCTACTTAATTTCTACCTTAATTCTAATTTCCCATTTCCTATTTATACAATTTATCTATCTCTTATACTTCCTAATATAGTCATATCGTCACTTTACTGTGTACAATTCCATTCATAATATTATTAAACAATATTTTACCTGGTGTACGTTCGATTCGCTTTGTCAGCTCATCGTGTTCACCTATTCTATACCTATCGTATTATTTACACATTATTTACACAACAAATTTCCTCCCCTAAAGTAAAAATGTCCCCATTTTTCTACAACTTTAAAAATAAAAATAAATATTTATAATATTTCTTATACTGAATTTTTTCGTTTTACTAAGTATCTGTGGAAATATTTACATTTGAACTAAAATTTACACAGTATTTACAACATAGAATTTCTTCCAGCATCCGAGTCCTTTGAGTTTATCTTTGAAATACGTCGTTGAACTTTGATCTCGGAGTTGTAGAATTGGTCAATCTTGTAGAATTTGGTGTTGTATGGATTTTCATTTGGATACGTTTCTCGTCACATGGTGGTCAATTTTTGATTGGATTTTTTGACTAACGTGAATTATACATCTTAATTATAATAATGCGTCCAGTCGGATCTGGGGATTTTTTGAAGTAAAGTACTCTACTTTTCCAATACTTCTCCCTTTCACACGACTGCCATGATAAGTCCTCAGATGGTACTTATCATGTCCTACTTATTCGTCTAATTTTACACACACATTCGTCATAAATAGGTAATTTTCTACGTCTACACTACTTGGAAAATGAAATACGCTAAATTCTGCTAATCATTTGTTCACTCATTTTGGCACGATTTTCTTCCGTTTTATTTTTTCTTTTCTCTCTCGAGCTTTTTCTCATTTTTCTCTTTTGAGCTTATTCGCCATTTGGCATGTTGCTCTTTTAATTTTCTTCTCATTTTTTGGTTTTCAATTTTTTGCGAATGTCAACACAATCCAGGTGTCTTTTCGCCTTGTTTAAATTTTTCTTGTCATATCATCAATTTCTTTTGCTGACTCTTTCTCTATTTTTCCTTATATGCTATTTTTCATAAACTTAATTTTCGTAATAATTCTAGTTTTGACTTAAATTAATCCAGTCTCGTACGCAGACCTTCCTATGCTAATTACGTAAATATAATCGCTTATAAAAATGTTTCAAATAATTTTAACCTTAAATATACACAGTCAGCAAAAAATTTTTACACTCGAATTATGTATTTCTTCAATCTTCTCACGTGCACAGTTTCCTTTTTTCCGTCCTTTTCTATTTCGTAATTCAAGTTGGTCAATTTTCGGGTAATTTTGTAGAGACCAGTATACTCTTCTGCAAATTTTCCTTTGTGCTTAAAGGGAATTTCCAAAAGCACAATGTCTCCTACCTGATATTCTACGTCTTTGTGGGTTTTATCATAATTATTTTTATCTACCATTTGATTTTTAAAGATGATTCCTGGTATGATTTCTCTGATTTTCCTTAATTCCTCGATTTCCTTCAGTCTACTTATTTTGGCTCTTGTGTCAATTGCTAGTCTATTTTCTATTGGTTGGTGAGGGTTTTGTCCGTAAAGAATGTAATATGGGCTAAGTCCTTTGAACCTCGCCAAGGGAGTGGTGTTGTACGAGAAAACCACAAATTTCACGTACTCACTCCAGTTCGAACGATTCTCATTCACATAATGAGCCAAAGTTTTGCAGAGAGTGTGGTTGAATTTTTCAACCCCTCCCTGAGACTGCGGTGAATATGTTGAACTATATTGAATCTTTATTCCAAATTTGTTTAGCGTGTTTTTAAGGTCCTCATTTTGAAAATGAGTACCATTATCACACGAAATTTTCTTCGGGCATCCATAAGTAGTGATAATTTCGTATAGGAATTTTATTACTGTGTCAGCTGACGCTGAGCACACTGGCTTCGCTATCGCGAATTTTGTAGCTCGACATGTACCTACCAAAATATAGGCATGGCCTGAGCTTTTAGGTAGTGGTCCGACAAAATCTATTTCTAAATGTTCAAGTATTCTGCATATTTCAATTTTTATAGGCTGTAGTAGACCTGGAGTTTTCCCGACATCACGTTTTTTAAGTTGACACGAGTGACAACTTTTTACATAATTTTTAATGTCTTGGGTCATTCCAGTCCAATAAAATTTATTTTGAATTTTTGATAATGTTTTATTAATTCCGAAGTGTCCACCACTTATAGGACTGTCGTGATATGCGTGTAGTATCTCATTAATTAGGTGGCGCGGTATCACTGCTGCTCGCCGTGTTCCTAATGGTGTACTTGAATTAATTACTAAAATGCCTTCTTCGTTTAATTCGTATCGGCGACTCGCTCTTATGTATTTTCGAAATTCAGGGTGTTCTTTATTCAATTTTCCAGTTTTGGCTTTTATGATATTACTGCAGAATTCGTCCTTGGTCTGCTCATTTTTTAATTCAAATAATTGCTCATTTTTATTTTTGATAGCATTTATTGTCTCGTCTGGTATTTCAGTCCGGCTGAGTACGTCAGGTACGATGTTTGTTTTTCCTGGCTTGTGTTTGATGTCGAAGTCGAATTCGGACAGTTTGAGGATCATTCTTGCTAGCCTCGCACTCGGCTCTTTCGTCTTCCTGTACGAGATGAGAGGTGCGTGGTCTGTGTATACAGTGAAAGGTATCCCAAAAAGGTATTCTCTGAAATGTAAAATTGTGTCAACTAAAGCTGTAAACTCCAAATCGTACGCACAGTATTTTTTCTGGCCAGCTTGTAATTTTCGACTGAAATACGCTACTGGATGAGTTTTGCCTGTTTTTTCGTTTATTTGAGATAACACTCCTCCAACCGCTATGGCAGAGGCGTCTGTTTCAACTATTGTTTTTCTGTTCTCCTTGTAAATTGCTAGAATAGGCTCGCTTGTAATTAGTGTTTTTAATTTTTGAAAGGCTTCTTCATGTAAATTTTCCCATTTTACCTTCGTATTTGGCTTCACGTCCCCTTTTGTCAAATCTGACAAAAGCGCTGTGATTTTTGCGAAGTTTTTTATAAACTTTCTGTAATGGCCAATCATACCTACGAATGATTGAACCTCTCTCACTGTTGATGGTCGTTTAAAATTCACTATGGCCTTTATATTTTTTTCGATTGGCTGAATTTTTTCGCCATTCACTTTATGGCCAAGAAGTTCAATTTCATGATAAAAAAATTTACACTTTGATGTTTTTAATTTGAGATTGAGTTTGTCGAGTCGCTCGAGAGTTTTTTCAAGGCTTTTTAGAGCCTTTTCAAATTTATCTCCATAGGAGCATATATCATCCATATACGCTACCATTTCTGTGTACATTAAATCGGCGAACTCGCTATTTATTGTTTTTGAAAATGCGGCGGGGCTGTTCATTAACCCCTGTGGTAATCTTGTGTACTGAAATAGTTGATTATCGACGTTGATGGCAGTCAAGTACCTTGATTCTTTCTTGATCGGAATTTGGTGAAAACCTGAATTACAATCAAGTAGGTTGAAGTACCTAGCTCCCTCCAACGCCATCAGAATGTTGTCTATTCGTGGTACTGAATTTTTATCTGCGATTAATTTCTCGTTGAGTTTACTAAAATTGCACAAAAATCTGAATTTATCTCCTTTTTTCAATAAAAATGCAGGTGTGCTGTATTGAGATTTTGACCTCTCTAGTATACCTGCTTTTACCATCTCGTTGATCTGTCGCCAAATTTCTCGTCTCTCCACCGGTGCCAGTTTGTATGGCCTTAAACACACAGGCTCGCTGTCCTTGACTTTGAGCTCATATTCGTCTACGTTGGCTCTGCTTACATGCAAAGAATCCATCGTAAAGAGGTGTCTGTATTTTCTCAGCAGTTCGATGGCCTTTTTCCTGTCTTCCTTATTTAATTTTCTTGAAATATCAATAACGTTTCCTTCCGGGTCTATTACATCATCGGTCATTACGCTCGTCTCACCTGTTATATTTTGCACGATTGTTTTATTTTCATTCATTTTGCTTACTTTTCGACAGTATGCGATTCTTTGCAAACTTCGTATTTTTTTCGTCACGTTTGTATAATTTATCAGCTCGAGTATGGTTTGTTTACTATTTTTTGTGAAAATACCAGTCGCCTTGATTCCCATTTTGCGGTGGAATTCGTCCGTCGGAATAATCGCTTCATCAGCACTCGATTTGTTCGTTCTGTCTAGTCTAACCAATAGGTGTTGTTTTGGTTTTAGGTAAATTTCTTCAAGAGAAATTATTTCGTTTCCGATCAGATTTATACTTTGGTCTGATTTTTTGAAATTTTGCAGCCATTTTTTATTCATAGCTACTGTAACGGCGTTTTCCCCTGTCCCTAATTGTATGTATTTTTTTCGAAAGTCTATTACAGCTGCATTTTCTAGGAGGAAGTTAATTCCGAGGATGATGTCCGCGTTGAGTCCTTTTGCTACATAAACATCTGCTGAATATTTTTGGCCCATCACCTCAAAACTTCTCCTCATTTTTCCTAAAACTTCCATTGATGAATTATTTGCGCATACGAGGCTAATGTCAGGCGTTTGTAGTTCATTTTCGTCGCATTGTACTTTTTCGCTGACTAAGGTAAGATTGCAACCAGTGTCTATTACGCCTTCATAGGTATTTTCTCCCAATTTAACGGTAGTATTTAGGTTCTGGTTGCGTATCGTACCTACTCGTACTTTGGTTTTCCTTATTCTGTTTACTTTTTCTACCTTGACCTTGCCTCGTTGGCCTTGTTCATTTTTGTCGATTATTGCTGTAATTGTGTTGACTTCGTGTACAGTGAAATCTTTCAATAACGTGAATTTATTAAAATCTTCTGTTTTTCTAAAATGTTCTGTCTGCTTGTCATTCTGTAAATAAAATATGGGATTTTTTCTGGGGACAGGGTGCCGTTTTACTAGTTTTTTGACTGCTCACTTGATTTTGATTCATTTTGGTTTTTAAACCAACAGTCATTTTCAGTGTGTCCTCTTTTCTTACAGTTGGTACAATTTTTGTCTGAATTATTTTGGTCTGGTCGTTTCCCCTCATTTCCTTGCAAGAACCAACAGTTTGCCCTAATGTGACCAGTTTTTTTACAATTGAAGCACTGCTTGCTTGCTCTGTTCATTTGGTATCCATTTTGGGGTCGTTGTTGGTTTTGATTTTGAGTTTGACTAGGGTACTGATTTTGGTTCTGCCATTGATTGTTGTACGCTGGTGGTTGGTTTTGGTTTTGAGGCCAGTAATTTTGGGGTTGCCAATAGTTGGGTGGTTGCCAGTGATTCGGTTGTTGCCAGTTATTCTGCCAATTATTTTTTGGTGTATTGTTGAAATTTTTCGAATTTTCATTTTTCTTGTCTTCTACCTTATTTATGCTTTCCGTCTTTGATTCTTCGCTTGCCTTCGCTATGTTGGCTTGTTTTAGCTCGAATATGGCTTGTTCTAATTTTGATACGCGATCGTCTTCTTTATTGGACTCGATTAACCTTAAATTATTTTCGTACCTTTCTACATTAGTTCTAATTTGTTTGATAGTCTTATTCTCGAACATACCTATAGCTGCTAAAATTTCAGGCTTAAAACCCTTCATTATGTTTTTACATACGCGCTGCTCGTCCATGTTTGCTTCTACTAATTTACACGTATTTATTACATCAGTTATATATTGTATGGACGGTTCGTTAGGTTTCTGTTTTTTGCTCATTAATTCTGTTTCAAGCCTATCGATATCTGCTCCCAAATTGAATTCTTCTTCGAAGGCTTTTTTCAATGCTGCCCATGTTGTTAATGCTCCTGCGGTGCCGTCTTTGCTTATTTTGATATTTTGGTATACTTCTAATGCTAGGTCTGTGAGGTAGGCAGGGAAGTAGCTGAATTTTTGTACTTCACTCCAATTATTTATACCTGAATATAACTCGTATTTTTGCATAAATTTGGAAATGTCGCTATTTAATCCTGAAAATTTCGGTGGGTGGAATAAGATAGGTTTGACTACGTTTACAGTTGTGTCACCCATGTTTTGGAAAAATTTTGTGACTTCTTCGGATTCGGGGTTGTCTACTATCGATTTGTACACTTCTAGGAAATATTGTCTTTTGATGGCTATCGCTTTTTCAGATTTTTCTTCGACTAGTTTTCGTAATTTTTCTCGGTAGTTTTTCAAGTTTGCTTCAGCTGGTAATTCACACTCCTCGAAGTATTTTGCTAAACGGTCAGCGGATATTCCAGATATCCACCCCGTGCTTCCTTGTCCGGATGTTTTGACTGTTTCTGTCGCACTTGGTGTTTTTTCTATCGGTGTCACGGGTGTTGAGGGTGGTGATGGTGACGGTGAGTAGTATTTTGGAAATGATATGTTAAATAAATTATCTACACTATCTAAACTACTGTCAGTCGTAACCATTTACCTTGTTTTCTGTTGAAAGCCAGTTGGGCGCCAATTTGTCGTATGTTATTCTGGGTTCGGGTTAATCAACGGAAACAATGACACTTTTCGCGTATAAATTCGTATAATATTCGAATAATAAAACACAACGTTAACACCTGTGTCTACTTAATTTCTACCTTAATTCTAATTTCCCATTTCCTATTTATACAATTTATCTATCTCTTATACTTCCTAATATAGTCATATCGTCACTTTACTGTGTACAATTCCATTCATAATATTATTAAACAATATTTTACCTGGTGTACGTTCGATTCGCTTTGTCAGCTCATCGTGTTCACCTATTCTATACCTATCGTATTATTTACACATTATTTACACAACAGGATGGAAGGAGGATGAGGTGGAAATTTTCAACATTTCTAGTTTTCGTGTTCTTTCCAATTACGTTGTAATCAGAATGGATGATTTTTTCCCGGAAATGGAGGCTATCTTATCTCAAAATTAGAGAAAAAAATTATTGGAAAGCAATTTTTCAACTTCAAATTGAATGCAAACCATTAGGTAAGATTTCGTTGAAAACCATTTTTTCCGCTAAATTGGATGAGAGAAAAATTATCAAAATTTTTGTTAAAAATTTATTTTTTAAATTTTGGACCACATTTTTTCTTCTCTTTTTTGGGGGGGGGGGGGGAGGATAGGTAATCGAAAAAAAATTAAAATAGGTAGTTATAAAAAAATTTTAAATTTAAAATTGAAAAAAGTGGAAAATTAAAAAAAAAAATTAAAATTCAATTAATTGAAAGAAAATAAAAATCAGAAAAAATTTTAAAAATTGGAAGTTTGGGAATTTGTAATCGAGAATTAATTTGTATATGTATATTTGAGTTATTTAAAGTCGCTATCAGCTGCTATGGCTATTAAGCGACATTCTACATATAAATATTTAAAAGGAACTTAAATTAATGAAAAATTAAAACTTATCTAATAGTAAGCGCCCATATTTACAAATATTTGTATATATCTGTAGCTTTTAGAAAATTGATTATTTTGCTATAGGAATTAGCGAAAAGTTTTTCTTTATTTCTAGTTAGGAAAAATTTCTGTCTCATCGGTTGGAGGAAACGACATTCCAATAAAAGGTGGTCGACTGTCAAAATCGATGAACATTTGTTACATCTTGGTAGGATTTTTGGCGATTTAAATAGGTACTCGTGAGTTAGTTTTGTATGTACTACTCGTAAACGACCTAGAATCGATACTGTCTGTTTATTCCATTCTGGATTATATTTCCAACGCTTTGTATTGGATTTATGAGAACGGAGATAATTATTGGTCATATTTTTCCATTCTTCGTTCCAAGATTTCCAAATTTTCTTTTTGATCAGTGGCATGAGATCAAGAGGATTGCATAACTGGAAGTTATCAAGTGCCATTCTGCTCGCAGATTTCGCCAAGTTATCAACAACATGGTTTCCGTAAATCCCAGATTGACTAGGTATCCAAAGTAGAACGATGAGTATTTGTTGACGTTTTGCATCTTCCAGAAGATCTTGTATTTTTTTGACGATGATGTTCTTAGACCACATATCTTGAATACCATTGATTGCAGCTTGAAAATTGGAAATTATTACATTGTTTTGAGAATATCTTTTTTCCATAATGATTTCTATGGCGGTGCAAATCGCTATTAATAAAATGGATAAAAGTTCGAGAAAAATATGAAAAACTGAATTAGAAAAATGAAATGGGACGCAGACGAATTTTGAACAAATTATTGGTCGAATTTAATTTTTTCAAATTTTGTTAAGAGAGGGATTTCTTTTTAATTTTAATGCAAGAACATTTTCATTTTTTAAAATTCAAAAAATTTTCTAGTTCTGTTTAGAATATAATTTTTAGAAAAATTACCTAATTTGCGATTTTTTCAGACTTTAGGCTAACACTTTTCCATTTTTAAAAAAAAAATTTATTTACTTTCCTATTAATTTGTTTCCATTCTCTTAGTTTATTTGAAACGTTAATTATTTTTCGAGAAATTTGTTTCTGTAAAAATTCATTAAATTTTTTTCAAGGTCCGATTTTGTTTGAAACCCATTTTAAAATTTTTTTTTCAAACACAACTTTTTTGAAGATTGTTCAACCCATAGCTTCAAGATGTTTTAATCGACATTTTTTTCTAAATTTTTTAGGGTACAGTTTTTGTTTGTTTTATTTGGAACATGATTTTAAAAAAATAATAAAATACAAATTTGTAGTACAAATTTTTTTGAACACAAATTCCGTTTTTTTTGTTTTTTTTTCAGTTTTCTTCAATTTATAAAACATTGTTCAATCATAATTTTCTGAGATTTTATTATAAAACAAAAATTTTTAAAATTCTCCTAATCAACAATTTTTTCTTCAATTTTAAGCAAAAATCCATATTTTGTCGTTTCATTTAAAATAATAAGTATGATTTTTCAAAATTTATTCAACGTCCAAGTGTTCGCAAAAAATTTATAAATGGAGAACAGTTTTCTCAAGTTCAAATTAAGTTTCAACCATTAAAAAAAACCAACCCATATTTCATTTTTTTTATCGTCATATTTTTGATTTTTTTCAAACATCATATTTAGTACTTTTTCGTACACACTTTTCAATTTTTTTTTTTTTTTTTTAGTTTTCTCAAAACATATATTTTTTTTTAATTTCAATCCTTTTTGACTTACAATTTTTTTAATTTTGTGCAGAAAACTTTTTTTTTTTGTTTTGTTTCAAACAGTGTTATAAAATTAAATTTTTTAATCACAATTTTTTTTTTCAATTTTTTTTTAATTTTTTTTTTTTTAGAATCAATAACTACGAGGTGCGATTACAATGATGTGGAACTTTGCTTATAACTCGCGTTCTAATCCACGTACACGGCTCATTTTGGTGGCATTAGAATCGCACATGTCTCCTCTTTCGAATGAGAGGTCGCAAAGACCAATAGTATATTACTTTAACCAGTAGCTTTGTTAGTTTAGCAGCTATGCGCGTTTATGTGCACCTATGTTGAGTGACGTCGGCGATTTTTGTATCTTTTTCACCAACATGGCTGCATTTGCAAAGCGCGCGAACATTAAATTCTGTGTGTGAGACGAAAAATTGTTTGAAGAGGGGATAAAGTTCATTCAAAATTTAAAAAAAAACATTTCTAAGATTCTTGAAACTGATTAAAAAAATCATTCATCCCAAAAGCGGATTTCACAGCACGCTTTCAGAGGTGAAAAACTCGCTGGCAAAAGTGTGTGAAGAGTCAAGGTTATTATTTTGAATACGATGTACAAAAATCGAATGTTCCAAGTGCTCTTCACGATTAAAATATTTTTTTACGAATTTTAATGCATTTTTTTGTTCTTAAAATGGAAAAAATCGCCGCACACGCTTTAGGTACCACTGCTTTTTAGGTCACATAGAGAAATCAGCTAGGTGTCATCCAATAGATAAGGGTTCCAGCTATAAAATGAGACAAATTTGAGCATTATAACTTGCTTAGAAACCGAGTTATAAGCAAAGTTCCACATCATTGTGATCGCACCTCGTACCTACAATTTTTGGTGTTTTTTTCGTTAGAACATACTTTTTCAAATTTTTACTCTAAGCTCGAGTTTTTTAGTTTTTTCGAACTTAGATATTTTTTCAATGCAACGTTATACCTACTGTCTCGAGAGTGGCGTTGACACAATTTTTCTTAAATTTTTTCAATTTTATGCAAAAAAAAATTTTTTACTTTTTTGTTTTCATTTAAACCATAATATTTGTAGGTAGGTATTTCAGTATTTTATTTAAAACAATTTTTTTTTTTTTGAATTTTGTTTAATAAAATTTTTTTTTTTTTTTTTTTTTTTTTTAGTCATCGATATTTTTAATTTTTTTTTAATACAATTTTTGGTATTTTTTCGTTGGAACATAATTTTTTAAATTTTTATTCAAACACAATTTTTTCGTTTTTTTTTTTGCATTTAGATTTTTAAAAATTAATTCGATGCAACATTTTCCTTTTTTAGGGGTGTGGAAAACACAATTTTAAAAAATGATGAACAATTTTTTCAATTTTTTTTTTTACAGAAAACAGTCTTTTCAGTTTAGTGTAAAACATATTTTTACAAAATTTTGTTTTAAACTCAATTTTTCTTATTTTCGGTCATTACTTCATATTTTGAAATTTTTTTGGTTTTTATTTTTTCCAATAAATGTTTCGGGATACTTGTGCAATTTTTTGTCTGAAAAACAAGTTTTTCAGTTTTTTTTTTTTTCAAACACAGTTTTTCATTTTTTTTTTAAATATACCTAAATAATACAAACTTTAAAAAAAAAGTCAGATTAATAATTTTTCTAATTTTTTACAGAAAGCATTTTTTTTTGTTCTTTTTGTTAAAAGACAAAAATGATATAATTTTTTTTTTTAATTTTGTTGAATGAATAAATTTTTTATTTTATTTATTCCATCTCAACATTTTTTTAATGACTAAATTCAACGCTATTCTGAAAAAATCGTAAGGTGATGCTCAGCTTGGCAAAGTTGTTTTATTCAAGATGTTTGATGAAACGATAGATAAAATAAGTAGATTATTTATACGTTACGTGGAAGGTATCTGGATAAGTCCAAAATGTTAATTACATCTGTTACCTACCTATTTCTTATGGTGCTTAGTGAATGCATAATTGCATATTCAAAAGTACTTTCTGTTTTATCGAGGATAGGTTAGGTATAGGTAATGGGCAAGTATGTTTTACACAGTGTGTAATTTGCATGGTCGAGCGAGATCCCTTGCTACGTATCTATCTACACTCGTACAGTCACAATGTACCTGCAGTTTATGTAATTACCAAAAGTAACAGGTGTTTCGACGCGGCGCGGCGCTGGTACTTCGATATAGTTATAATAAGAGTAAATATATAACGACTGTGGAAGACAAACGCGAGTTCATTCAGTTTTAATGGCGTCCATTTAACATCGTGACTTACTTTCAAGGATTTTTTCATATTATCAAATAGCAAATAGTATATCATTATCGAGTATTTAACCGAGAGAACATGAAATATCAAAATAAAACGTGCATCACGTTACTGTGAGTGAGAGCCACAGCCACAGCCACTATGTCTATGGTGATGCTGGCTCACTGACTCTCATAGGCTGGCACTGGCAGCTGGCACTGGGGAATCGTGTACTCAGAAACTGATACTGGTATTATTTTTAACATCCTATAAGGTGATTTCATATTCGTAGTATATTTTAAACAAGGACATACGAGCTGTAGATATATATGATGTGTAGATGTAGGTAAAATGAAACTACGCTACGTGTATCGTAAGTAGGTATTGTTATTGTTACATCTGCGTAAACTGACCTTTCTGCGATCGTGGATAGTTTCAAATACGAAATAAATTATAGATCCTAATATACGAAAGTAGGGGGAAGAGAGGGGTTCAATCGAAATTTTTATAATAGGTAACCAAACTTATTTTTAAGATCTTAATCTACAACTTTTGTTTGAAAATTTTTTTAATTCAACCCTTACCTCCCCCCAATTTTCAATAATGAGTATCCATGTATTATATGAAAAATTGGAGAGGGGAGAGGGTTTCAATTGAAAAAAATTCCAAACAAAAGTTGTAGATTAGGACCTTCGAAATGATTTTGGTCATTATAAGAATTTTGATTGGACCCTTCCCTCCGCTCGAATTTCGCATGTTAGTACGAAGACACTCAATATTGAAAAATGAGGGGAAGGAGGGGTTGAATTAAAAAAAATTTCTGGCAAAAGTTGTAGATTAAGATCCTAAAAATAAGTTTGGTTATTATAAAAATTTCGATTGAACCCCTCTCTGCTCCATAATTTCGTATAATAGACGTTTATTTAGTTTTGGACTTGGAAAAATTCAGTTCAATCACCAACGCAACGCCACAGTGCAAACTAGGAGCTATAGTCAATCTAAATTCCGAATTTTTTCATCATAATCTCCCAGAATGGACCTAAATACTGAGTAAAAAAAATTTTGAGTAATTTTTTCTACCTATGTAATTGAATTTAAGAAATACTTGAAATTCACCACGGCAAAAATGAATTTTTTTCAAATTTGAGAATAATTGAAAAATTCTGAATTTTTTCATCATAACCTCCGATAATGGACCCAAATAATGAGAAAAATTTTTTTTAGCATTTTTTTCAAAGAAATTGAATTTATTTGAGAAAAGTTTGAAATTCATCATGGCAAAAATGATTTTTTTTCAAAAATGGGAGTAATCGAAAAATTTCGAATTTTTTCATCATAATCTTCCAGAATGGACCCAAATAATGAAAAAAAAAATTTAGCAATTTTTTTCTAAGAAATTGAATTTAAGGAAAATTTGAAATTCACCACAGCAAAAATTAATTTTTTTCAAAAATGGGAGTAATTGAAAAATTTTGAATTTTTTCATCATAACCTCCCAGAATGGACCCAAATAATGAGAAAAAATATTTTGAGCAATTTTTTCAAAGAAATTGAATTTAAGAAAAATTTGAAATTCACCATGTAAGTAATAAGTAAAGTACCACTGGTACTTCACATATTATGGCGAAAATGATTTTTTTTCTAAAATGGGAATAATTGAAAAATTCCAAACTTTCTCATCATAACCTCCCAGAATGGACCCAAATAATGAGAAAAAAAATTTGAGCAATTTTTTTCAAAGAAATTGAATTCAAGGAAAATTAATTTTAAATTCTCCACAGCAAAAATTAATTTTTTTCAAAAATGGGAGTAATCGAAAAATTTTGATATTTTTCATCATAACCTCTCAGAATGGACCCGAATAATGAGAAAAAAAATTTTTTAGCAATTTTTTCAAAGAAATTGAATTTAAGGAAAATTTGAAATTCACCGTGACAAAAATGATTTTTTTTCAAAAGTGGGAAGAATCGAAAAATTCAATCATACGAGTATTCGAACATTGGTTAGATAATAATCCCCTTTTTTTATTTTTTATTTTTACTTTAAAGACTCGAGCTAGGGGTCCAAAAAATTTTTCAATTTTTTTTTAAAATCATGATCAACTATCTGGGGCAAGGGTTCTACGAATCGATCTGTGTTATCAGATTAGAAGATAATTATTAAATCAAAAGTACAAGAACCACATTTGAAAAAAATGAAAAATTAGCTAATAAAATTTCAATTTTAATAAAACTAATTAATTTTCAATTACATCATATTTTCTTTTTAGAATATTTTAATAGTTTTTTCTTCAAACCGAGGACACACTATTAATAATCAAGGGGTTAATCTTATTCTTAATCATTCGATCGATTTGATGCATGTTCTCATCGCCAAGTACCTTAAGTAGGTATTTACAATGCGAGAAGAGTTCACGAAGGTGGTACTAAAAATCGTGCTCGAATGCGTGTGTGTGTGTGTGTGTGTCGCATCTTCCAACAATTCAGCTCCTCTCGTTGCCAATTTTCTCACAATAATTTTCTACTACGAGTACAATTTAACCTCGTTTTGATACGTTATTTTTTTAACGCGTTTTACGTACCTGAAAACAAACAGAGAAGACGAGTGCTTTTCACTATAAACGTGTATTTACGATCGTAATTTAATTGTTAGCGCGCGTAAATTATAGGCACATATTATTTTTCGGAGCTCGAGTCGTCTCTCTGTGATGGTTGCTTCGTCGTTGCTGTTGGTGTTTTTAAACAATAAAATACGATATTTTCAATTAACCGGTGCAACGAGGAGATAGAGGCGTGTAGAGATTTTCTATAATTAAAAAAAAGTAAGATTAATGGCTCATCTTTGAAAATATGAGAACGCGGGTATTCTCTGGTGAACTTGAAAGAGGAGCTTTGTTTTTATTTTTTATGATGAATTTATGGCTCGAGTCTCTCGCGTTTCGAGCCTAATCAAACGCGAGGTAGAGAGAGAGAGAAAAAAAAGCTATCGATAATCCGCGTATCGTGCAATCTTCTGTTACAAAACGATCTGGATTCGGTGTCGAATGCAAATGACATTGCATCATAGCTGTTGGATTAAAATTTTCTATCTCTGTTTATTTGTTAGTCTAGCATGATGCTCGTGACGTATAAAGAATAGTATAAGTTCAACGCAGCGGAACTGCACAAGTAGTCAGGCTTCGGTTGTACGAGTACGACTGTAAGAAGTTGAAGCACGCCATCGACATCGTCATTCCTTTTACTTTTCACGTAACGTAATAATATATCCACTATCCAGCAAAAAGGATACCGAATACATGTTTGGAATTGTATTTGATATAATAATATGAGCTGAGCTGACCGTATAACGGATCGAATGGATCGAATGGCTCGAACGGTTTACGAGCTACACGTACACGTAGGTTGACCAGAGGTTGACTGGATTCTGAACCATTCGTAGAAGGATTGTTGATTTTGATGAGTGTGCGGGGTAGAATTTAGGTATGTACTAAATGGTTGAAATGAACGGTAAAATTCTCATCTGATTCGAATGATATGAATTTAATCTAAAAGTATCGATCGTGAGCAGAGATGGCGAGGGTCGAGGGGTCTCAGTGAAATAATTTTGTGGGTCTTTTTTTACTCATTTTGGAACTTGCCTCTGGTGGGCGTCATTCAATTTTTTTCACCAACTCTGAAAAGTTTACCAATGTTAAATTTCTCAAATTAATTTTTAGGTAAAAAAAACTCTCATTACGAATTTTCTGAGTATAAAAAATCACAATTTTTTAACGAAAAAATTTCTGAAAAATTCTCATTTTTTAATGATCAATGTTTTGTGAGAAGAAATCTTCCAAGAAAAAACATCTATCCTTATTGGGGGGGGGGGGGGGGGGTTGGTCTACAATTTTTTTTGAGAAATACATTTTATCAATTTTTTGGAAAAAAAAGTGGATTAGTTATATACCTAGGTATCTGTAGAAAAAAAATCTTGCATTTTTTTTTTTAGATGAACTTGGCAGTTCCAATGGAAAATCCCTATCTGATTTTTAGAGAAAAATAAATATCAATTTTTTGCCTCAATTTTTTTATCTCAATTGAAAAAAAAAACTTCTTTTATTCTTCAAGTCAAAAAATTCAACTTTTTGGGATAAAAAACTTCTAATTTTTTTTTTTGGAGAAAAGAACTTATTTTTTCCCTTATTTTTATTATTTAGGTATTATTTTTTAAAATGAATTCTTTCAAGTTTTCGAAGATAAAAATATTTTAATTTTTTTCAGTAACTTCTTGATTTTTATGTAAAAAAAATTGAGAAAAAATTCTCTTACTTTTAGAGAAAAACAATCTCAATTTTTGGACTCGAAAAAATAAAATTTTTATGATACCTATAGTAGGGTGGCAATTGAAAACTTTTTCCCCCGGATTTTGCATTACGCCCTCAAAAAATATTCATTGGCATGTAGAATTGTGATTTCCAAAATTTTAGATCAATCGGATAATTTTAACCCGTGTCTCTTGGGCTTTAAAGTTTGGGAGCGCGACGTTAATGTTTCTCGGGCGTCACGCGTGGAGATGAACGTGCGAACGCTCGGGCAGATTTGCAGTTTCAACATCTTGTGTACAAAGTTCGTTTTTGTGGCGGTTTTCCCCCCAAAAATGGATATACTATGGTAAAGTGCCATTACTGATATCTACTGTGCTTAAAGACATTTAAAAAATATATATATTTATATTTTATGCGCAAACTGAAATTTCTTCCAACATCTTGAAAATCAATCAATCATTGTTACAAATGTTGAATTTTTTCAATGAAATCAAGGCAAAAATGGTTTGTCTAAGATTTTACAGAAATAGTGAGCAAGGTATTCAACTGAGATCAGACAATAAATAGCTTTATGTGGTCCGCAGAAACGATAATTTTATTGTGGATAGTAATATGTGAACATTTTTTTTCTTTACTTGTGAAAAATATTAAAATTATTTTTTTTTTAAATTTTTATATGCATATTGCATATCGATATTAACGTCTTGTCGTAATGAATTCATTTTTTTGGGGAAAAATCTATTTAAACAGTGATTTTGTAAACGAGATCACAAAACTGCAAATCGGCCCGAGCGTTCGCAAGTTATCTCCACGCGTAACGCCCGAGAAACATTGACGTCGCGCTCTCAAACTTCAAAGCCCGAGAGACACAGGTTAAAATTATCCGATTGACCTAAAATTTTGGAAATTACAATTCTACATGCCAATGAACATTTTTCGGGGGCGTAATACAAAATCCGCGGGAAAAAGTTTTTTCCCATTGTTTCAATTGCCACCCTAACCTATAGGTATAATAATGTAGGATGTAGGTAATTAATTATACGTACTTACATCTGATAAAATTGAAAATTGAAGAAATTCCAGGTTTAAAAAAATGAAAATATGAGAAAATTAAATTAGAAGGAATCAGGAAGTTGAAAAAACTGAAGGTTGAAGAAAATAAAAAACAATCAAAAATGACTGAAAATTGAAAAAAGTATATTCTTACCTAGAAAAAAATGAGAAATATGAACAACTGAAAAAATTATCAATTGAAGAAAAAAAATTACATCAAAGAAAATAATAATTTAATCAGAAATGGCTATAAAAAATTAAAAATTAAATAAAATTGATTGAAAATTCGTTTGAAAAAAGTTATAATAGGTAGTTATAATTTTTTTTTATTGTATATTTATTCAAGTATTAACAAAAAATAAATGAAAATAATACCTATGTTTTCAAACAAGCCATTACCTGTATGCGAGATGTTTAATTTATTTAATTTCTTTTTTTTCTTGAAAATTTTTGATAATAATCTTTGTTTGTAAAATTTTTATTATTTTTTTTAAATGTCTAAATCTATAATAAACAGTTCAATCTCAATTTCACTGGTAAAAAAAATAGTTTCATGTCTATTCCATTTTCGAACGTTTCATCATCAAATTTTTTGAAAATATTTCTGATGATTAAATTTTTTATTTAAAAATTTTAGTCGACACTTCAAAAAAAATTAGGTGCATTTTAATTTTAATTTTTTTTTTCAAGTTTTGATGTTTAAATTTTTAATAATATTTTTTGCTTGAAAAGTTTCGTTAATTTTTTTTAAAGCTCTGCTGATCATTTTTTTGTTGAAAATTTCGATGATTTTTATAATAAGTATTTTATTTTTGATAATAGTTCATTTTGCAATGGGCAATTTCACATTTTCCCAAAATTCAGTTTTATTGGAAAAATTGCCGAAAATTTTTTCTTCTCATTATTCGGTTCCATTCTGAGAGGTTATGGCGAAAAAAACGTGATTTTTCAATTATTCGCATTTTTGGAAAAAAATCATTTTGGCCATGTAAAAAAATCCGTTTTTTTCGCGGATCTTTTTACATGGGAAATTTCACATATTTAATTTCTTTGAAAAAATTGCTCAACATTTTTTTTTCTTATTATTCGGGTCCATTGTGAGAGATTATGACGAAAAAATTCATGATTTATCAATTATTCCTATTTTTGAAAAAAGTTCATTTTGCAATGGGCAATTTCACATTTTCCTAAAACTACAAAAAATTTTTCGCATCATTCGGTTCCATTCTGAAAGGTTATGACGAAAAAATTCATGATTTTTCAATTATTCTAATTTTGAAAAAAGTTAATTTTGCAATGAGCAATTTCATATTTTCCCAAAAATCAATTTTATAGGAAAAATTGCCAAAAAAAAATTTTCTCATCATTCGGGTTCACTCTGAGAGGTTATGATGAAAAAATTCTGAATTTTTCAATTATTCGCATTTTTGGAAAAAATTCATTTTGGCCATGTAAAAAGATCCGGGTTTTTCACGGAGATTTTTACATGAGAAATTTCACATATTTAATTTCTTTGAAAAAATTGTCCAAAAAATTTTTTTCTCATTATTCGGGTCCATTCTGAGAGGTTATATGATGGAAAAATTATGAATTTTATTAATTTTAATTTCTTTTCTTTCTTTTCACTAGACCAATTTCCGTTTTTTTTTTTCTAATCAAAACTGTATAGTTTGCTTTCTAATCATTACCTCGTCCCATTAAAAAACTAAAAAATACCTAACGACCATCCATCCATACCGGCTTCTCAATAATTTCAATGTTGGAAAATATTCGCCGTATAATTGATGGGAAATCATTCGCTGTCTTCAGACGACACGACAGAGGTACTCTCACGTTATGTAAACATTTCTCACACATTCGATTCTAATCTCAACAACACGATTATAATACAAACGTACAAGAGGAAAAAAAAACCTGACGTCTTTCCGACCAAAAAATCGTGCCTAAGCAATGTCACAAGTTTTGGGGGCCTTTTGGCTTTCAGCGGATAAATGGCTTAATTAGAGGCGGACGCTTCGTGACATCTGATGACGTAACAGCGACAAAGTCCTCGCAGCAGCCCAGATTCAAGGATTAAAAAGTTGAAAATATATATACTCGAATTCTTGGGATTTTAATCACGAATGGGGTAGTGCTCTACACGTTGGCGCAATTAAAGATCAAGATAGAGGGCATTACACATACACGTGTGTTTACGAAAATTCTACGTCGAGTTGGCTCATCGTCCGTCGGTCGGTAGGATACCTTGGAGTATTTTCACGGTTCACTAAAAGTATATTATGTACGCAAAGGTAGGTATATTGCAATTTCACCGGTAGCCAGACCCAGCCCGGAGACAAGGATGGTGAAGAGGTAAACTGTGTGCATGCTCTGTTGTAATCTAAATAAGGAAGTGAAATACACAAGGCGGTGTAATTGCATCGTGTTTCATTGCAGCACGACTATCGTGTTCTAGTAATTAATCCGCGTTTCGATAATTGGCCGCGAGTCAACATTTGTACGCAAGCAAAGAGAGAAATTAGTACCTAGATTTGGTACAAATACGACATAAAAATCGTACCTTAGAAATGTCACATCTCGTCCACTTTTACAAATTCCACCACGCGACAGTAGGTTTCGATTTCGAACCAGTAAATGCATCGGATCGAGTATGCGATGCATGTCTTGTGGGATCTATCGAAGTATCGAAATCGATCAATCGGTATTTGGAAAAGAGGAAACGAAGACGAATTTTTCAATACGTAATTCTTCGTATAGAAAGTAAAATCCAAATAATTTGCAAATACTTGGAATTCTTGGCGTCGAAAAAATCAATTCGATCGGAATTGGAAATTTTCAAAAATTTTGCAATCGGTAGTACTTTCACTTCATCTCGCGAGCAACAGCAAGTACAGGTATAGTAGCTCTGCAAAGAATTCGACTTTCGTGTCATGGCGTCGTTGTCGTCATTTCTGCACCGAAAGGATTCGTTTTTCGAGCTCGACTGCTCCATGGTATGGTGCTGCAAGTCGCCGTCACTTATCGTGAGACAGACGGCCGCCACGTAATATAATAATTAAATCATTCGAGCATATCGTCAACATACTGGTTTTACTTTTAGCCATTGCAACCCTTTACTTTATGCTCGACGAATCGTCGTATCGAGCACCGACAAAATATAATGCCTACCTGTGGCTCTCGTACGTACCTTTGCCCAGGCAGTTTCCTTTCCTGCGAGACTCAGCAATGCCTGCTTGCAACTCTCCAGTCTGGATACCCGCTGCCTGCAACTGTGACGTAATTGCCACTTGGTAAATACGCCGAACGACGATTTAATTCGACCCATTTATCGTTTAATTGGTAATTAGGTATGGCTTGTCGATGGCGATGGCGATGGCGATAGCTGTGGGTAGGGATCTCCTCCTGTTTGTCTTGTCGTGCGACGTTTATCGAATATTTGTTTATTTATACGGATAACATCGAACGAATATGCGCTCGATATGAAGAATAATTGGTGCCTTAATTTATCTTGTGGTACTTTAGTAATGATGACATAATTGATCTCGCGTACGTAAAAATAATTCGACGGGTACATGATTAATTTTTTTGTCGGCCACAGAAGTTCAAAACGTGTAAACAGAAGTCAGCTCTACACTGTACAGTGTTGAAAAACGTATGATAACTGGATATTTTCATTTAATTGTGCCAGTTTCAGGGGTAACAAATTGGAATTTTTAAGGGCGCAACTCGATTTTTTCTGATTTTTCCATTCTAAAAGAAAGGGAGATTTTTTTATTCCAAAATATCGAAATAATTTTTTGACTCCAAAAATTTTTAGACAGGTGCAGGTATGAAAATCTCCAAAAAAATTAGAAATTTCTTTACTTAAAATATATATATTTTTTAAATCTCTAAGAAAATTTTTGAAAAATTTCACTTCAAAAAAATTGTTGAAAATGTTTACGCCCAAAAAATTAGGATATCTTCTCCAAAAAATTGAAATTTTTTTCTTTCCGAGTCAAGTATTTATGAGAGATTTCTTTCTAAAGAAAATTTTTTTTTCTCGAATTGATTGAGTCACCTCCCTCCCAAAAAAAGAAGAAGAGAGATTCCTTTGACTATTGTTTTACTTCCTGAGATTTTTCTGTTCTGCCCCCCCCCCTCCACACAAAACCGATAAACATGATTTTTTTTAATCTAAGCTGTGCCCTGAAGTGGCATTTTTTTGAAAATGTTATTTTTTGATTATTCTTCACACTTCTGTGCTTCTTTGGTTTTATAATTCAAATTTTTGGTTAAAAAAAAACTCAATATTTTAGTAAAAATGCAGCATAAATGCAATTTTTTAATAAAAATTTCATATAAGTGTGAAAATCGACTTTCGAAACACACTTTTAAAAATAATTTTTTTCATCCAAAATCATTTCAGTCAACATTTTTTTTTCTAAATCCTCAAAAAATATTTTTTAAAACTTTTTTAAGAAAAAAAATCTTTTGGAAAAAAACTAAAAAAATTATTCAGTTTCTTTGGAAAAATTGCCAATTTTTTCCCTCATTATTCGGGTCGATTTTGAAAGTTATGTAATTCACCATGTACGTAATAAGTGCCAAGCATTGCAAAAATAATTTTTTTTTCCAAGAAGGGAATAATTGGAAAATCATGAATTTTTTCATCATAACCTCTCAGAATGAACCCAAATAATGAGAAAAAAAATTTTTTGGGCATTTTTTCCAAAGAAATTAAATTTTTGGAAAATGTGAAATTCACTATTTATAATAAGAACAGAACTGATGAATTGAATTTTTCCCAGAAATAAATAAAATTGAAAAATCCTGAATTTTTTCATCATAACCTCTCAGAAATCAGAATAGACCCAATAATGAGAAAAAAAATTTTTGGCAATTTTTCCAAGGAAATTAAACTTTTTTTATAATAGGCAGCCTTTGAAAAATCTGAAAAATACAAACTCTTATTTTCGAAATTTGATAAGATAACATCTGAACTTCACATTTCTTTTTTCTTAGGCTTAATTTTGATGTGTTTTTCATGAAATCAGTTCTTCTCATCTTCGAAAACTCACTATGAATATTCTAACCTGTAAAAATTGAAAAAGTTTTAGAGATGGAAGGTCTCTTTACATCTCCCTTATCCTCAAAAAATACGCGATTGATTTTTTCAATTTTAAAGTCATACTATTGAAAAATATGGTATTAGATATAATAATGTTTTCCTTCAAGTAAAAATTGAAAAAATAATTCAAAAAGAAATTAAAAACTGATTTTTTTCTTTTTTGAAAATTATTGAAGCCTTTCGACTCTGTTCAAAATTCCATTTTAAAGAATTGAAGTACGTAGGCATAATCATTTTTTCTCTAGTAAAAATTAAAAAAAAAAAAAAAAATCAAAAAAGATAAAATATTTTTGATAACAATTTTTAAAAAGTATTTTCAAGAAATAAGCGGTTTTTCGTAACTTTTTTAAATGTAGGTTTTTCTCTCCTCCTCTCCCTTCCCCACCAAAGAAATGTTTTTATTCTATTTTTATTTTTTTCAAATAGGTAAATATCATTGAAAAAAATAATTTCAATGAGAATAATCAAAAAATTATGAATATTTTTCATCATAACCTCCCAGAATGAGCCCCAATAATGAGAAAATTATTTTTTGACAATTTTTCCAAAGAAATTGCATTTTGGGAAAATGTGAAATTCACTAGAAAATTTCATTTTTCATCATTTACTTATACGAAAACATAAATTTTTTTTAAAAATTGACCCATTATGATAATATTCTTGATTCTCTTCTCGTGAATTTTATTTTTCTGAAGAAAAATAATAATTTCCACCTCAAGAATTTTTTGAGATTTCTTTTAAATTTATTTTTTATTAAGATTTTCACATTGGTGATTTTTTTTTTAGAAAAATAATTTTAAAAATCATCAAAATATTCAGGCAATGCAACTTGTATTTTTTGATGGGTCATTTTTCTCATTTTTGTTTATTCTTCGATTTGGATTTTTTTTTATTTCTTAGTTTTTATGATTTCCATTTTTAAAAATTCATTTCCAAATATCGCATTTTCTGAATTTCTAATTTCTTAATTTCTTGATTTTTTCCTACAATTTCAACGTTGGTTTTATTTTCTGAAATTTTTAATGAGATATACTTACCTATTGTAAATATTTCAAAATATCAACATCAGGGCATTTTTTCTAAAATAACATTAATTACAGAAATTTTTAATTTTAAAAAAATTACTCATCTTTTTTGAACTTAGTTGAAAAAAAATTTCGGGCTGTTTAAAAAAATGAAAAATAATATTTTTACAACTTTTAAGACTTGAACAAAATTTTTGGACAAAATTTTATTTTATTTAATTTTTGAGCCAATTCATCTTTTTCATGAGAAACTTCTTTCAATAGAGGATATTTCAACTTCATAAACTCACTATTCTTTTGTAGGTACTTTTTAGCTGCCTATAGTGTTTTAAAAAAATTCAACTTTAAAAATTGACAATTTAAAAAAATTCTTTTGATTTTTTTTGAGTGAATTTCGAGCGAATTGAATTGTTTCATGTGAAAAACTTTTTAGTTGAAAAAAATTTTTATGAGTTTTTTTTTTCTTTGCAGGGTATTTTTTTTTAGTAGGTATAACCAACAGCTAAGTATTTTTTTCAAAAAAAAAATATATATATATATATGAGAATGGTGAGTTTTAAAAAATAGGTAGGTATTAGGGATTTTTTTTTAATTTTCAAATAATTTTTAAATTTTTTGAATTTTTTTCTCTTTTTAGATCATTTGGCTGTATAAGAAAATTTTTCTATCATAAATGTTTCTTTTCAACTTTTAAAATATTATCCAGGAATTTAAAAAAAAAAATCTGACCAGTTTTTTTTTTTTTGAATTCCGTTCCTATTTTTTTTCTGAAAATTTTTCAACTGCATAAATAATAGGTATTCTAAAAATTATTTTATTTAAAAAAATGGAAGAAAAAATTGTTCATTTATAAAATATTCTTTTGAGAAAAAAATTATAAACAATTTTTCTAATGCATAATTCTTTACCTCCCAAAAAAATGCAAAAACAAAGGTCAAAACAATAGTTTTTTAATAAAAATCTTTTAAAACAAGATGGTACCTACAAATTCTTCTATACATAAATAGTTTCACAATAAAAAAAAACTTTTTTTGTAGAAATTTGTCATTGTTTGTGGTGTTTTTTTTTTTTTTTTGCGCCAAAACTAATCATTATTATAGCTAGGTATTAAAATCGGAATAAAACAATTTGCGAGTAAGTAGTGTCTCTGAAAAATTCTTTCTTTTGCTGAAAGTTCACCTTGCTTTGTTCTTAGTGGATGGAAATATATCGTAGTCGTAGAATATTTAATTTTTTTTTTTGACCTATTTTCTATTAACCGAGCATTGATTTATGGTCTGCATTTCAGATGGCAAAATACTTTGCGGAAGTCCAGCTGTACCGGTAAACGCCCGCGTAAGCGTATCTTCAGAAGTGCCAAAGCCAGGTTCCATAGCGACTTATACGTGCGACGATGGATACGAATTGTTCGGGTAAATACACTAGCCTAAGCCTAGCACGTAATCTACATACTCGTACAGTACGTCGTCGGTCTCTGTTGTACCTCTACCTTACCATAGGTATAGAAAACGACTCTATTGGCGACCGTAAGGGGCTCACGCCGAGTCTCTAATGGCGTTAAATTGGCAATAGAGCGAAATGCCTGGCAGCGTCCTCCGGTTATTGTTTTGGCTCGACGTTGTCGTGGACTCGCGGTTGTGAAACAGCAACCAGCCAGTCCAAAGAAAAGCGAAGCGCACGATGCACGACTCCTTTTTGCTCTTTGGTACACGATCGTTGGACCGAATCTTTATTATAAATTTTGTATTACACAAGAATATGTACCTACAACAGTTCGAGCACACGCGGCGCTGCAGGATGTACTTAGGTATATTTTGTATTGTAAACGCGGAAACCAGTAAAAAGACGAATTTTAATTATTGCGTTTTTGCATCGCGATTGGATTGGAAAGGAAAGTAAAGTACAAAACAGATGGAATCTGTCAATAATACATAAATATAAATACATTTCGCTACTCGTGTTCCGCTGTTGTTACGTTTTTTTTTTTTTTTTTTTTTTTTTTTGTTTTTACTCCTTGTGTATTTACGTAAATATGCTCTCCAGTGCGTTGGTGTTTTGTCTCAATTACGTAATTGCTTCTCTTCCTCCTCTCTTGCTGGGTTTATTTAATTAAATCGTATTGTATATTTCGGGATCGCGGAAATACACGATGGGTCGTCGCATCGCATTGCGTCGAGAATCGAGACTCGAGAGTCGACCATATCAAGCACGAAGGAGGAAATTTTAATTTTCATCCGTGTGATCGGTATCGCTCTCGAGATGGAGATTCATTCGCGAGTTGCACACTCTGATTTATACCACGTACGTATGAATGATCACTGACCACCAAATTAGCCAAGGTTCGATCAGGAAAAGATACCAGACTACGCCATGCCAGCTGCAGCGTCGAGCTGCCAAGGTTTCCTAGTCGTATACTGTACGTCTGTACCTCGTTTCCATCTACCAGTTTCGTTTAATTGCGAACAAAACGTTGGCCAGGGTATTTTAAAAAGTACATTGGGTAATTACTAAAAATACACTGGTTACCCAGAAGGTCGATTCCTCGCCATAAGTACGTCTTTTGTTTGATGGATTTAATGCGCGATGACTGTTAAGGTTTAGGAAAATTGTATGGGATACGTTTTTAAAATCATTTTTAAGGCGAATTAAAACAATTCCTGGTTATTGTTAGCAAGGACAGAATGAATGGAAAAAATCGTTCGCGAACGACAGATCTCTTCAGATTTTCTGTTCGTGGACGCGATTGTCGATTTTTCATTTGCAGAGTTTGCAGACTGAGATTAATTAATTTTTTGAACTAATCGTTCACGAAAGAACTGAAAAAGTTATTTTTTTTTTGATCAAATGAGTCACTAGGGAATGGAACGATTCTTCTACAATTTGTTCGATTTCAACGGGTTTTCGAGCGAATAGTTCACGAACGAAATAATATTCTCAAATCGTTGTCGAAGGAATCATTTTCGAAAAATGGCAATTTGCATTTAATCAATGACAAAGGCTACCATTTGATACAATGCTAAATCTTACCCTAAGCGAATTTGTCAAAATTTTTATTTTCAGTAAATTTCAAAAATTGTGAGTTTTTGCAAAAATTGCATTTATACAATGAAAAAAGCTACCCTAAGTTCCCATGCGAAATCCTCTTTTGGCTGAATTCGTAAAAAAATGTAATTTCAGTAATTTTCAAAAAATAAGAAATTGCATTTAATTAATCAAAGGCTACGATTTGATCTAATGCAAAATTCTACCCTAACCGAATTTGTCAAAAATTTTATTTTCAGTAAATTTCAAAAAATGTGAGTTTTGGAAAAATTGCATTTATTCAGTGAAAAAGACTCGATATACGAGTATATATGAACAATATTACATATTTTCAAAATGAAGCATACCTACGCGAATGATTTTGTTTTTTTCTCACATTTTCCATTTTATAAATCATGGAAAAAATGGTTTTTGAGAATTTGCAGAGAAGAGAAAAAAAAATCTTCCAAGGACAACTCCAAAATTGACCTTTGCAGAATTTTTGGTAATGAGAAAACACAAAATTCTTTCTAGAATATTTCCGAAATCAAAAGACTAAATGAAGGTAATTAGCCAAACGAAATACAATTCAATCCCCCCCCCCTCCATCTTTTTATATTTTCCCCAGAAAAACACATTTTTTTAAAGTTTTGAATTTGAAATAATTAGGCCAGAAATCACTGATTTTTTGTAGTAAAAATATTTCTCAATTGATTTTTGGAGGAAAAAGAAACTCAATACTTTTGGAGAAAATAATTCTGAATTTTCTTGTAATTAAAAATATCTCAATTTTTTGAAACCAAAGAACAGATGAAAATTTTTTTGAAGAGATGAAAATAAAATTGTTTGAAAAAAATATCGCTGATTTCAAGGGAAAATTTTTTAAGAAAGTAGGAAAAAAATGTCTCAGGTTTTTTAAAGTAAAATTATTAAAAAATATTTTTCAAATTTTTGACGAAAACAATCATGCAAATTAATTTTTTGGAGAACCTAAATATTTTTCACGAATTTGTGAAGGAAAAAATAGCTCACTTTTATTGAAGAAATCAGTGTTTTTGTTTCACATAAAAAAATCTTTCAATTTTTTGGAGGAAAAAATTCTAAATTTTCTTGGAGTAAAGAAATCTCGAATGTTTTGAAGAAACTATCTGTAATTTTTTGAGGAAAAAAAGATTTAATGTCTCAATTTTTCCAACTTTTTGGATAAAAAAATCTCTGATTTTTATTGAAAAAGGTCGATTGCATTTTTTAATTTAAAAAAAAAAAAGAATAACTTGGAAAACATTTGGAGGGTCGAATTATTTTTTGAAAGGACCTGTCCCATCCAGGCCCACCCCTCCGTTACGTCATTGATTTTTTTGAACTCAAGGTAGACTTTGTCGTTCATTTTGTTCGCATTGCTACCTTCAACGTTTTAAAGTGGAGTAATTTTATCGTAAAAAATATAAATTCACAAATTGATAAATTTTGATTGAACCAACTTTTGTGAAGCAAAGACAATTTTTGGAAATTTTCTAAACAATTTTAAAGATAAATTTTTAACAGAAAAAATTGAAAGAAAAATGAGAGAAAAAATTCACAACTTTAGCAAAAATGAATTTTTAAGAATCAGATTTTTTACAAGATTTCTTAATTTAAGAAAATTCTTCACTTTTTCCAAAAAGAAAATTTTTGGGGATTAGGTATTTCAGTTTTATGCAGACATTTTTTTTATGGATTAGAATCAAAATTTGAGATTTATTTTTAATCTGAAGAAAATTGAAAGATTCATTTTAAAAAATCATTTTGAAAATTTTTTTATCTGAATATTATAATGTTTAAAAAAAAGAAGCGAAGAGAATTTCTTAAAAGTGTTTTGGTTGATTTTTGATGCAAGATATTTTTCATAAAAATTTTTCTCGTAGATTTTTTTTTCAAAATAATTTTATCCTATAATAGGACATTTCCGGGATATTTTCTTACTGTAAGAATGTCTACTGCCATCAGGAATTTTTGAAAAAAAAAATTTTCAACAAAATTTTAATTTTGATTGAAAAAAATATGATTGAAAGTATCTTTTTAAAAGAATCATTTTTAAAATGACTACCTAGGTACTTGAAATTTTTTTCTGCGGTTTCAAAAAGAAATTTTCAAAAAAAAAAACTGAAGAAAAATTTGAGAATTTTGTTTAAAATTTCACGAATTTTTTTTTTTCGAAAATTTCAAGAATTGTTCGAGTTAGATTTTTCTGCGATTTTTTCTCGTAAAATATTCTAATTTAAAAAAAATGTCGATTTATCACTAAATTTTGTGAAGAATTTTCTTGGAGGAAATTGTTCCTGAAGTATTCTTTTGAATGAAAGTTTCCAGAAGAATTTAAAAAAAAATAATTTTGTTGCATTAGAATTTTCAACTTACAAAGGAACCTGGGCATCTCGTCAACTCCGATGACGCTGAAATTTGGCTGGCTAAAAGTGTATGTCACTAAAATCTCAGAACCGAATTTTGAGCTGCCATAAAGTTGATTTTTCGATTTTTGGTGAATTTTTAAAAATGGCAAAATAGCTCTTTGGTAAATCAATGTTTTAACAAAAATGTAAATTTTGAGATGAAATTTTGAAAATCGATCTATACTAAAATCAACAACCTTATCACCTTACCCCCCCCCCCCCCCTCCAGCACATTGGGATCATTTTCGAAACGATCTGAAGCAGCAAAAATTGACTTTTCAAGATATTTGCCAAAAATGGAAACATCCACTTTGGCAGTTCAAAATTAGGTTTTGAGGTCTGGATGATATGATAATCAAAATAATTTTTTGAACAAATCATTCGCGAACAGATCTATAGTTTGATCATTTTTTCATATGAAAATCATTCACCAATCGAATGAATCATTTTAACAAATAATTTTCAAATACTCACTTCCTAAATGATTCATTCGCGAACCACTGATCAGTGATCACTGATAAATCTGTATCAAAAATACTAAAATCGATTTTAAAATGAAGTAGGAAATTTTCCAATCAAAAGTAAGCGTTAAAACATACGATTATGCCTAAAAAAGGGAGTGTCAGGGAGGACCTTATGACTCAATTGTTATCCTCGTGTGGGTAACTCAACATCCCCTCAGGGTCTGGCACGATCTATAGTTAATAAATCGCCATATTCGAACGCGGAACCCGAACCATGCGAAAGCCATAAGCATAACCTATCGAAACTACAGTTGAAAACAATTCAGCAAACGTGTTTTTTTGCATAAATATATATTTAACCGGTAAATTAATCGGCCATTATTTTATTTTACAGGTCAAAAACAGTCGAATGTTCGTCGACCGGAGTATGGATCGGAGATTTACCTTTCTGCGGTAAGTTGCGGTTTTATTGTTTATTCTGGCCTTGTAGGCGATCACTGGTTGTATCGTTGAAATGCTTACAGTTACAACGTACGCCATGTATAATCGTTTCGTCGATTAGAACATAAGAGCTAGGCGAACTTGGCCAGGAAAGAAATTAATTTAAAGTGTCAGATGGCTCGAGCGTAGAACTGAATGTGTGTGAGATGGAAGAAAAATGGTGGAAATGTTTCTCTCGTAATTAATCACATAATAGCGAATGGATTTAGTGGTCAGCAGCGTGCACTGACGCTGACGTCCTGGCCTGGCCATGGTAACAATGAGCCGAGCCGTACAAAGCTTTGAAAAGGTGAAAGTGCATATATGAGAGATACACTAGGATACGACGCAATGTCGGGTATTAAATTTCAAAGCTTACATTCACTTACGAAGGTTTCCGTATTTGTTTACTCAGCTGAGAGTAAATCAGCCGTAAAGCTTGCACCCGACTCTATAAGTACATTTGTCACACATGAAAAGACAATAATGTCTATACGGTCTCTTCCATATCCATATACGTGAAATCTCTACATATATCTGCAAAATGATTTACCTTAATTGCTGCGAAATTAGTTCCATTACCTTGCACAATGGCCCAATACACCTATAGCTAGGGCCTAGATATACGTTCTATACCTAGTCAGTTCTTATACTTCGATAGATAAGTGTTTTCGACTTCGACTAATATTTGATCGATCTGTACAGGTGTGAATGTAGCAGTTCGAAGGCCAGCCAATCAATCGTCGACGGTACGAGGTGGCGCTGCTGCAAATGCCAACGATGGCGAAAAAACCACCGTTCACGATGGTAAAAGATGTACGGAAACGATGAAAGAAACGTCACCCTGGTGGCAAGTCGATTTATTGAGGCCATATCCTATCCGCGTCGTCAGAGTTACCACTAGAGGATGTTGCGGTGAGTACCTAGCTATTTACTGTGTATTTTCCAGCGAAATTAGTACAGTCGCAAAAGGAAAATAAATAGCTTTTGTGCGGTTACTCTTTTGAAAGTGATTTTATGACTGAATCTCAATCTAGAGTCTATAAGGGAAAAAATGAGCCGGTATGCCATTTTTTTAAAGCTCTCCTTCTTTTCGAGGGCCCAATCCCCTTTCCCCGAAAGTCCTCTATCTCCGTTCCCAAGGCACCAAACGAAAAAAATTTCAAACAAAAGTTGTAAATTAAGATCTTTGGAATAATTTTAGTTATTAAAAAAATTTCAGTTTAAAAATTGCCCTTGAATTTTAATTGCTGATTTTGCTGTTACCTTTAAGATGCATTTTTTTGTTGTTAAAAAATTGATTGAAATGAACTTTTTTTCAAATTGATTTTTTTCAATTAACCAGAAAATAAATTTTTGAAAAATTACTGTTGAATTTGTAGATTTTTGAAAGAATCAATCAAAATTGAAGTTGAAGTTGATTATTCAAAGAAAATTATATGAATAAATTAGAAATTTCTTCAAGCTTGAGGTGAATTCGTTTGATGGTCCCTTGAATTTGAAAAAAATCCCAATAATTGTTGTTTTTTTTTTTTTTTTTGAATTGAACTGAAATCAAAAATAAGTACCTATTTTTTTTATTTGAAAAATTGACCAGGAAAGGAAAATTTTTCAAAAATTATATACCATGGTGAATTTCAAATTTTTCTTAAATTTATTTTCTTTGAAAAAATTGCTCAAAATTTTTTTTTTCTCATTATTCGGGTTTATCCTGAGAGGTTCTGATGAAAAAATATAGAATTCTTTAATTATTCCCATTTTTGAAAAGAAATCATTTTCCTGGTGAATTTCAAATTTTCCTTTTCAATTCAATTTCTTTGAAAAAATTGTTCAAAATTTTTTATTCTCATCTCTCGGGTTTATCCTGAGAGGCTATGATGAAAAAATATGGAATTTTTGAATTATTCCCATTTTTGAAAAAAAATTCGTATTGTCGGAGAATTTCAAATTTTTTTTAAATTTAATTTCTTTAAAAAAATCTTTCAAAAAATTTTTTCCTCATTATTCGGGTCCCTTCTGAGCGGTTCTGATGAAAAAATTTGGAATTTTTCAATTATTTCCATTTTTTTTTTTAAATAAACATTTTCCCATGTATTAAGTACCATTTGGCAGTTATTATTACATGGTGAATTTCAAATTTTCCTTAAATTTAATTTCTTTGAAAAATTTGCTCGGATTTTTTTTTCCCTCATTATTCGGGTATCACTGAATTTGAAAAGCAATTTGAAATGTTTTTTTAAAACTTTTTTTATATAGAATCAAAATGTTTTTTTTTTTTTTGAAAAAATTAATAAATAACGATGTTCTTTTTTTGGAAATTATCTGTTGAATTTGAAAAAATACAAGTTTTTGTTGTTGTTCTTTTCTTGAGGAATTGGGCTGAAATCAAAAGTTTTTGCGGAGAGAAAATAATTTTTTTATTTGATGAATTGATCAGGAAAGCAAAATTTTTCAAAAATTATTATTGAATTTAAAAAGCAATTTGATTTTTTTTTTAATTTTATAGAATCAGAATGATTTTTTTAAAAATTGATCGGGAATGAAATTTCACTTATTGTCAATTTACTTAATTATTGTAGATTTTTTGAAAATTATTGATGAAATTAAAAAAGAATTGAAATTGATTTTTTCACAAAAGGTTCAAAAAAATTGATTAGAAATTAATGTTTTTGGAATTTAAAATTTTGGTTAGGTATTATTTCGTCAACAATCTGACTTGACTTGAAAAAAAATGCAAAAAATTCGAAAAAATAGTCAATTTTGTTCAACCTGTGTCAGCCAGAGGTCGCTGTATAACTGCGTTTATCTTTTTTTGCTTTCCAATACTTTGGATTTCGCAGGTAAACTTCAAAAAAATTGTAAAAAAATTTGCTGCAAAAAATTCAGGGGTTTCTTTTCAAAAAATTTGTGTAAGATTTTATTTACGAATAATATAAATAAATTTATTAAGTTATAAGTAAATTGAAAAATTTATTGAAGCTTCTTTTGAAAATGTGATTTTTTCTTCACAAACTCAAAAAACGAAAGGGAAAATTTTTTCTCCAAAAAATTGAAAGTTCATTATTTTATATTCTTTAAATTTGGATGAAAAATTGAGGTTTTTTTTTCTCAAACAATTAAAATGTATTCTTCTCTGAAAATATGATGCATTGAAAAAAAACATAATTATTTTTATTTTTAAAAAAGTAGGTTAAAAATGAGATTTTTTCAAGTTGAGAGATTCTTTTCTCTACAAATGAACGATTTTTTCGTTTTTTTCCTCCAAAACAATCGAAATTGCTTCTCGAAAAACTGGAAATTTTTTCATAAGAATTTAAGGTTGTTTGGTCGAAGAATAAAAATCTCACTAGAAACTTTTTTTTTTAAATGAGAAGTTATCAGTAATTTTTTTATTTAAAAAAAAAATGTGACCAAACCGAAGTATTCAAAAACAGCTGTTTTTGAAAATTGAAAATTAAATCATTATTCAAAGAATGGAAAACTCCTCAAAAACGAAATACATGCTTATGTGCCTACAACATTGTTTGAACTCATAAACTGCAATTTTTTTTTTTTTTTTTTTTTTTTTAGAATAAGAAAAACGTTTAAAAATTCAAAAAATTTTGAAAAGTTGAAAATTTCACAAATTATTATTTGTTTTCTATAATGAAGACTTCGAATTTTTTTTTACCTGCGATGTTTTAAGCATTACAATATTTTTATACTTAAATAAATTTGGAATTTTTTATTCATTTACTTTTTTTATTTTTTATTTTTTTTATTTTATTTTTTTTGAAAACAAGTGCTTAGATATTTTTCAAAAATTATTCAAAAAGCAAAAAAAAACTTCAAAAATTGAAAATTTGAAAAATAAACAATAAATTGTTTGCAATTAAATAATTATTATAGTTCAAAAACTTAGACAACTTGGCATTTCAATTTTTTTATTTTTTTTGAAATTCATCATTGACTTTTTCTACGAATTGAAGGTTATAAAAACTTGAGAGATTTTCAAAAATTGAAATTTCCTGTAATAGTTGAAAACTTTGAAAATTGAAAGCCTTTAAGCCAGCGATTCTTCTACAATATTTTTTCACTAAAAATTTCGATTTTCGATTTTTCATAGTCGAAATCAGCGGAAATATTAGAGAGAGAAAATGGCAGAGGGGGAGGGTTATGGATCATTCGACTGACAATGGACACATTTTGGTTACTTTTTTTGAAATTTCAGGTTACTTAGGGTACTTTTTTTTCGTCAAATTTCGCTCCGATGCATGGTTGGACCCCGGATTATTTTTTCCTTTATGGACCCTAGATTAGGATTCAGTCATAAAATTGCTTTCAACAATTTAATCGCACGGAATTTCCCTTTGCGACTGTACTAAATATTTTCCGAGTTGTTTTTTGTTTTTAATTATCTAACGAGTACGTCCGATTCTGAGTCTGACGGTGGATATTCGGACAATTAAGCACCTGCGACTGCGAGAAAGATAACGAGCAGAGAGCATGAGCATAACTAAAATTCCATATCTCTTATACCACAATTCACAAGTGTAATAACCTGACTTCCCGAAAAGTTTGCGGAAGAGTTGATGGCACAAATTGTGTCATCCTACGGAGTATACGAAGCGCCCATAGCGCCCACACGATGTCGTCTGCGTGATCTCGTGTGTGCTGACCTTCTTCAAAGACTATATGTAAATTATTTGTCGCGTACATGTAGATCTCTTCGATTGTTCCAACCTGTGAAACCCCTGCCCCCCCCCCCCTTTGACGCAGATATGCCCGTATTGTATTCGCCGACTAACATACTGACCTTTTGAAATATCTTACGTTTTTTGATGGTTATTTGCAGGACATCAGCCATTACAAGATCTTGAAATCAGAGTTGGCAATAGTAGCTTGGATTTGCAACGGAATCCGTTATGTGCCTGGTTTCCAGGTACAATTGGTAAGTCGGTATTTTGTACCATTGCGATCATTGCGATGATTGCGTTATCCTTGGAGTGGACAGATGCTTTATTGTGCGAGGTGACGGAGACAGAGACGATTAATTCGTTTTGATATGTTACAGACGAAGGTGTAACCAAATCGTTTACTTGCGCTCGTACCTTAATTGGGCAACATGTGTTTATACAACTGGTTGGATCCGAAGGCTCGTTATCGTTGTGCGAAGTAGAAGTATTCACTACCGAAGGTATGTATTGTTAATTTAATTCTATACTAAAATTCGGGTAGTATTTGTAGTTATAGGATGGAAGGATTACCTATCCTACGTTGTTGTGTTGGGTGGAGCTCGTTGCTGGAGTGTAAAAAAAATAACGTCATTTTAATTTTCGCCAATTTCCGTTTCGTGAACAGTGCTGTGCGAGATCTGAGATGTAGTTAGAAAAATTTTGAACAGGTGGAAATGAGCGAATTTCAGTTATTTTTGTGAAGAACCGCCCTCGGCCCTCGTATCTTTTTATAGAAAAAAAAACAAGATATTTCAGGAATTTGAAATTTTTCTTTGAAAAATAAAGAACTGTAACAAAAGTACATAATAAAAAGATAGGTAGGTACGTGAAATGAAATCCAAAAAATTTACATTTCGACAAAATTTGAAAAAAAAATTAAAATTGAATTTTTTCAATGGAATTTTGAAGAAATCTTTTTAAACAAAAATATCACTTTTAAAGTTTAGAATAAAATTTTAAGAAACATTCTTCAACCAAAATTTTACAAAATTCAAAAAATATATAGGTATGTATCACAAAGTTTTAAACCAAAAGTGTAATAAAATGAACGAAATATTCAAAAAATGGTAGTTTGCCAAATCTAAAATTGTATTTTCAAAAAAAAAGTTGAAAAAAAAAATATGTAGATACCTACTTCCAACAAAATTTTGAAAAAAATCTGCAACGTAGGTATTGTTTGCCAAATCGGAAAAAAATAGGTTTCCACTAAAAATAAAAAAATAAATTGTTTTACCTAATCAAAACTTCATTTTCTTGACTAATAATACTTGAAATGAAACGTTTAAAAAATTCAGCACCACCATTAGTATGAAATTTTTTTTTGAAATATGGTTTTTACATTGTTAACCTCTATTTTGAGCAAAACGTGAAAATATTTAAGAAAAATCATTTTGAAGAAAATTTGAAAAACGGATTTTCAACAAAATTTAGAAAAATTATTACCTGTTGAAAAAAATGTTGAAAAATTCTTACTCAAACAAAAATTGTTACCTACCTAATTAAATTTTTGATTTTTTTTTCAAAAAAAAAAAAAAAAAAAAAAAAAGTGCGTGGGTATTTGACATTTTTGGGTCACTTATTGCTACTGTTAAAATCTGTTATGAGGTCAAAACTCACCGAACTAAAAATGAAAAATTGTCGAGAATTTTTTTTTTTGAAAAAGCAAATAAAAAATCCAATTGAATAATCACATTTTGTAAAAACGACTTTCATCTCGTGAAAAAAATCTTATGACCTATTTTTTTTTTCAATATTTACGAAAAAGATCGTCTAATGTTCTTTTGAAAGAGAATACATAGGTATTTCAGAATTATTCTGAGAAAAAAATTCAAAATGCTCATCTATAATATATCTACACTTCTTCTATTTTCAGAAAAAAATCTTCCAATAATTTTTTTAAATAAATTTTTTTAACATTTCCTTTTTTTGAAAAAATTGAAAAATTTAATCAAAAATTTTTTAAAACAAGCTCCACAAATTTAGGACTTTTTTAAAAAAGACAATAATTCTTACTTGATACTTATTTCAAATTTTTTTTGGAAAAAATCCTATTAAAAACTTTTTAAAAAACTAACGAAAATTCGTCAATTTTTTTCATGAAATAGTTGTAAATTTTCCAAAAAATTCAAATACCTACTCACTTATATCTGTTCCTTATAAAAAACTTCGCGAAAAAACCGGTTCTTTTTACATGGCAAAAATTATTTTTTTCCAAAAATGCCAATAATTGAAAACATTTAGAATTTTTCCATCATAACCTCTCAGAATGACCCGAATAATGAGAAAAAAAAATTTCGACAATTTTTTTTAAAGAAATTAAATTTGTGAAATTTCCCATGTAAAAAGCTCCGCGAAACAGCAAAAATTATTTTTTTTCCAAAAATGCAAATAGTTGAAAAATACAGAATTATTCCATCATAACGCTCTCAGAATTGACCCCAATAATGAGAAAAAAAAATTTTGAGCAATTTTTTCAAAGAAATTAAATTTTTTAAATTTCCCATGTTAAAAGCTCTCCGCGAAAAAACCAGATCTTTTTCCATGGCAAAAACGAATTTTTTCCTAAATTGAAAATTTTAGAATTTTTCCATCATAACCTCTTAGAATTGACCCCAATAATGAGAAAAAAAATGTTTGGACAATTTTTTCAAAGAAATTCAATTTGTGAAATTTCCCATGTAAAAGGCTCCGCGAAAAAAACCGGATCTTTTTCCATGGCAAAAATGAGTTTTTCCCCAAAAAATGCGAATAATTGAAAAATTTAGAATTTTTCCATCATAACCTCTCAGAATTGACCCGAGTAATGAAAAAAAAAAAAATTGGTCAATTTTTTCGAAGAAATTCAATTTGTGTAATTTCCCATGTCTATCAAAATGGTTCATTAATTTTCATAGAAAATCTTGAATATAATTTTTTTTATTTTTTCAAAGAAAATTCAAACTCCTATCAAAATATTTGCAATTTTATCATTTTTTAAAAGGAAATTCTTCAATTTTTTGAAAAATTTGGAACCCCTATGAAAATACATTTGTTTTAAATTTCATAAGAAATTGTTTAATTTTTTTTGAATGAAAAAATTTCAACAAAAAAAAATCAGAAAAGTGTTTGGAAAATTTTTTGAAAAAAATTTTCAAACTTTTTATTTGAAATTTTGAAATATTTACTTATTTTTAAAAAATTATTTGAAGGCTACCCAAAGACCTAAATTTGTAGGATTAAATACTGTGAAAAAATTACCAAACAAAATAAAAATACCTAGGTATAGAAAAATAATTGATCCCCGAAAAATTTCTGAAATTTGAAAATTATTGAACGTCAAATTTTCATGAGTGTTTCTCGAATGTATACCACGAGCTGACCTACATTTGTAGGATTAAATATTGCAAATTTTCAACAAGAAAATGTGTTTTTTTTTCAAAAAAAAATTTTTACCTACTTACTTGCAAAAAGTTTAAAAAATTGAAAAAAAAATCAAAAAATTTCAATTTTTTTTTTTTTTTTTTTTTAGCAAAAAATGTGTTTTTCCACTATGGAAAAAAGATAGAAAATTTTTCAATTTAACCTATTCGAAATAAAAATAAAAAATAAAAATAAAATTTTGACTCCTTCGGGCATTTAAGTTGTCAAAAATCCAAGAATAACATTTTTTTTCTCCAACTGATGTCAGTACAACTAAAATTTGTTTTGATACAATGTTATAAATTCTAGGTCTCAAAATCCCCCCTGTGATGACTTATCCACCCTCAAAATCCTAATTAGTCTGCAGATCGATGCACCGAACCGGTTATAAATATCTTAATCTTGAGCTAGAACTTTCCCAATGAATTTGTTGAGCTGAATCTAGCCTCTTTACACACTGCTCCTAATCTCGTTGAATCTACAAAAATACCTAAAAATTACCTACTCTTTGTCAGCTTATTTTTCTCGTCGTAGCACATATTTTTTTCCATCAGTTAGATAATGCCATTTGAATTTGAATAATAACCATAAACGATGCAATTTCGGGTATCTGGCTAATTTTACTATGGCATGGCATGGCACGTAGCACACCGCAACGTACTTACTCGTATTATAAATCACTCGGTTGCGACGGTGACGGTGGATCGTATCTTTCGTAAATCATAAGTGGCGATTAAATACAAGTACGTAGTGTACGTACGAGCTCTGAGCTATGCGCGATGCTGTGCGTTTAATTTAAACGAAATAAGTAGGCAATTTTAAAATGATTTCGCATTTTTGGCATTATTGTAGAGGTATATCGCCTAAATAAACCTTAAATAGAGTTTATTCGAATAAAAAATGGTAATTTGATAGAGCAATGGTATGCTTTTGTGCTGTGCTGTAGTGTGACACGACGGTGTAAATGAGACGCGAAAATATGTAATAAACCAAGGTGCACGCTGAGTTGCAATTTTATAAGAAAATTTCCCAATTAGGTCTCACAAGGGGACCTCGCCAACTCGTCACCTCCGATTGAGCTGAGATTTGGCTCACTGAAAGAGCATGCCACCCAGATTTTACAACCAAATTTTTAGCTGTCGAAGTTAATTTTTCGTTTTTTGGCGGATTTTTTAAAATGGCTAAAACCGCCTTCAAAAAAACATTTTTTGAAAAAAATTGTAAATTTCAAGATACATAGAATCCTGAAAATCGGTTTGTGCACTAAAGTCGACTTCTCGAATCGAGTCGATTGGCACCATATTCGAATCGATCTGGAGCCTCCAGGAAAAGTTGACTTTTCTCCAGTGCACTGGAATCTCTCCAGACGGCGCTGTAATCAACTTCGGCAGCTGAAAATTTAATCCTAGCGTTAGTACGATGCCATCTATCGATTGACGTAGTTGAATCCAAAATCCGAGGTGACGAGTTCGCACGTGTTTTTTTCACAACTTAAAAATTTTCAAAAAATAAATTTCTCCAGCATATCATTTGAAACTTCGTCTACCCCGCTAAAGTCGACCCCCCAAGTCGATTGGCATCATTTTCAAAGAGATCTGGAGCTTCCAGAAAATTTTAACTTTTGCTGTCTGGAGAGATTCCAGTGCGCTGGAGAAAAGTCAACTTTTTCTGGACGCTCCGGATCGCTTGGAAGATGGTGCCAATCGACTCGGGAGGTCAACTTTAGTGTACAAATCGATTTTCAGGATTCTATCTTGAAATTTACTATTTTTTTTAAAAAAATTCTTTTTTGGAGGCGGCTTTAGCCATTTTCAAAAATTCGCCAAAAATCGAAAAATAAACTTCGGCAGCTAAAAATTTGGTTGTGAGGTGTGGGTGGCATGCTCTTTCAGTGAGCCAAATTTCAGCTCAATCGGAGGTGACGAGTTGACGAGGTTCCCTTGTCAATATAGAAGATCTACATTTATTTAGGAGAAAAATTTAAGCCACCTTTGACATAGGTGTTTATTATACCAATTTCCGAGGTGAAATTAAAAAAAAAAACAAAAAAACACCAAGACGAATGAAGCGTAAAATCATGCATCAAATCATCCGCTCGATGCGAGAACCGAGAAGAGAACGCACCAGGCTACCTCGCCGAATAAAAGTGAACGTAATGGATTCGGTAATGGTGGCCAATTATACTCCGCTTGTTTAATCCTTTTGTGAATATTTAACGAGTAAAGTTGAAATTTCGCGGCTGGCTTTAGCAGAAATTGGGTAATTATTCCTACCGAGAGGTGCGCGTCGTATAAAAGTGAAAATGCTAATGGCTTGTAATGGCTGCGCACTGCGCAAAATTTAAGATGTTCATTAATCAAAACAGATACTCCATATAGAAAGATTTCTTTTAAACGACCATACGTGACGTATGTAGGTGATGTACGAGACTACGAGTCCATCAATTTGGTCATTATTGCTCTTGCTCATTCTATATTGCGTACGATTCTCTGTTTCAGAGTTCACTAATGATCGTTGCGCACCAGCTGGACTTTCCAACGATGCCGAACTCGCGTCTTTCAACCGAATATGCTACGAGTTCCACGTCGGCAAGGGGGGATCGTTTGACGAAGCCAGGGCCAGGTGTCAGAAAAATAATGGAGATTTGCTGCATGGATTCAAGGGTGCCACTACTTCTTTCCTTATTGGAGAGTTGGACAGGAGGAAGGAGAAAATGAAGACTCAGCTTGTTTGGATCGGAGCCCAGAAAGAACCTGGATTGGTCGCGAGGACTTGGAAATGGGTCGATGGTAAGCCAATACACGTGGTAGAATTTGGAATCGTCGTGTTATAGAAATAATGTAATGTGACTGGAATATTTCTTTTTTTTTGGCTCGTTTTTCCAGGTGAGATTATAGGTAAGCCATCGTGGGGTAAAGATCAGCCGAATAATTATAACGGTGAACAGAATTGCGTTGTACTGGATGGCGGAAGGAACTGGCTGTGGAATGATGTGGGATGTAATTTAGACTACTTGCTATGGATATGCCAGCACAGTAAGTTGATTGTGGTCAAATTTTATTCATTTTAATTAAGTTCTTCGTTGAAAAAAATATAGGAAATAAGAATGGGAAGGTTGTAATTAAAAATTGAAAAAAAATTGGTTTTATCATCAGCTGAAAATAATCAAACTGCAATGATAATTTTTTTTTTTTTTTTTTTTGAAAATAGGTGAGTATCTAATTAGTAATTACAATTTTCATTTTCCTAAATTTCACTCTTGTTTTCAATGAATTTTTTAAATTTTTTCAAAACTTCAACTTACAGATTTTTTAATAAAAAATTCGATTTTTCAATTTTTCCAAAGATTTGATTTTTTAATTTTTTCAAATATTGTGTAGAGTGATGTAAAATAAATAGGTATTATATTTTTTTAAATATATTAATTCAAAAATTTTTGATTTTTTTTTAAATTTGTTTTTTAATTTTTATTTGAAAAATCAACATTAATTTTTTTCAAAAAAAATAAATTTTGAATTTTTTTCAAAACTCAGCTGATTTTTTTCAAAACATCTATTTTCAATTTTTTTCATTGAAAAAAAAATTGTTTGTGCCCTAATACTTTTTTTTTCAAAATTTTGATTTGAAAAAAAAAACATTTTTTTGAAAATCCGATTTTCAACTATTTTTCAAAAATTATTTTGCTAACTTTTTTTTTTAAATTTAATTAAAATTAAAAATTAATTATTTTTTTCCAAAAATTTAACTTTAAAAAAAAAAAAAAAAAAATGTTTTTTTGACATTTTTCGAGTATAAGCTAAAAAATTCCAGAATTGGACTTGTGATATTTTCAAATCAACTATTTTCCTTTTTAATTTATTTTTCAATTTTTTCTAAATTTTGTTTTCCATTTCTTCAAAAACTTTGACTGTTCTTAAATTCGACCCTTTACTTCAAAAAAAAAAAAAAGAATCTTGAAATTTTTCGAACAACTTAGTTTTAATTCCTTTTGAAAAAATCAACTTTAATTTTTATAAAGACTTGAGTTTTTTTTTTTTTTTTTTTTTTTTTAATAATTCACTTTTAATTTTTTTTTGTAATATAGTTACTAATTAGGTACCTAACTGTACGTAAGTCGACATTCAATTCACGAAAAAATATACCTTTCTTTTTTTCCAATTTTTACTTGAATTTTTTGACACGCTCAAAAATTGAAAAAATTATCTAATCTTATTTCAAAAATAACGCATTTTTTTGTGTTTAATCTAGTTCAATTTTAACGAACTCGACTTTCAATATTTTTTTCTTCAAAATTGTCTTAAAAAAATTTCCTTTCAAATTTTCTAAAAATTCAGTTTCTAAATTGTTTCGAAAGTAACTGCACTTTTCATTTTGTTTTGAATTTTTTTTTTTTCAATTTGACTTTTGGTTCTAGCTGATTTTTTTTTTCAAAATTGGACTATTGATATTAAAAAAAATTTCTTTCAATTTTTTTTTAAATTCATCTCCTCGACAATTAATTAAGCAGCCCATTTTCTATTGATTTAAAAAAAAAATTGACTTTCAGTTTTTTTTTTCAAAATTAGACTTCCAATTTTTAAACTTTTTTCCTTTAATTTATCTGCCATTTTTTAAAATTCATTTTTTATATTTTTAAAAACGTCGACTTTTATTTTTCTTGTTGAACTTGAGTTTAGAGTGAAAAAAGTTCGAAACTTTTTTCCAACGCCTGAGTTTTAATTCGTTATGAAAAAAAAATCGGAATTTAATTTTTTTTAAGCCCTTTAGTTTTTTCCAAGTCCAACATTTAATTTGAAAAAAAAATTAATTTGAATTTTTCGACAATTTTACGAGATGATTAAAAATTCAAAAACTTAACCCAATTCAAAAATTACATATTTTCCTGTATGTTCGAATTTGACGTTCATTTTTTTCCAAAATGGCACCTATTTACTCTTTTCTTTCAATTTTAATTTTTTAATTTATCTAAAAATTTGTCTTTCAATTTTTTCAAAAATACAGTTTTGAAATTTTTCAAAAGTTGGACCTTCTGTTTTTTTTTAAATTTGACTTTCATTTTTTTTAACATACAACTTTTTAAAAATTCGACTTGATTTTTTCTTCTGAACATGATTTGGGTATTTTTTAACCTATCCAAAAATTTAACTTTCAGTTTTAAAAAAAATATTTTTTTTCAAAAGTTTGATTTTTAATTTTTACTTTAAAAATTCCAGTTGTAAGTAATTCTTTTGAAAGCTCGAATTAAAATTCATCTTTTATTTCAAAATATTTTCAACTTGAATTTTACTTATTTTTTCAAAAATTGATTTACTTCTTTTTAACAATATCGACCTTCGACACTTTCGATTTTTTGCAATTTTTTACGCCACAAAATGAGAAAAATTTCTCTAATTAGAAAAATTACAAATTAGACTGTATTTAACCTGACCAAATTTTATAAAAATTCGTCTTCCAATTTTTCTTGAAAATTCTACTCAATTTTTCAAAATTCCATTTTCGACTTTTAAAAATTTTTTATGCTCTTTGAAAATGAGCAAAATTGACCATTGTCGACTTACTTTTAGCACGATTCTTCGTTTTATCTTTTGAGCCCTCGTAATTTCATAATCATAATTTTTAAATTTTCGAGTAAATTGGCGAATGTCTCGAGGCCAATGATTCACCCCCTCCCCCCAATTCAATTTTCCAATTCATAAAAAAGAAAAAGGTATCCAAATACTTCGTTCAACTTCAAGGACACGCCATAGGCAACTTCTTTGACACTCGTGTACCACCTTGAGCCTCTACATCACGTAACAGACGCACTAAAACGTGGTACTTACTTATTGCAGAACCATCCTCTTGTGGCAGTGCGGACAAGAAAGTCAACACGACGATAATTGGTAACGATAGTTCGGTCGGTGCTGTAATTGAATATCAATGCCCGATAGATTATGTAATAATTGGCGATAGAAACCGAACGTGTACTCGAGACGGATTTTGGTCCGGTCAAGCGCCGTCCTGCATGTGTAAGTACCAAGTACATTGTAATTAGATTACGTCTTTTGGCAGTTGCAGGTACATTATTTACACAACCGAGGTATTTTGTATTCATTCTAGATGTAAATTGCGGTCCGTTACGTGGCATAGAAAATGGTGACGTGATATTGGTGGATAATCGAACAACGTACGATGCAAAAGCGCTCTACAAATGCCATACGAATTACACTCTAGTTGGCCAGGATACCAGAAAATGTAACGAAGAAGGCAGCTGGTCCGGTCAACAACCTCAATGTTTATGTAAGAGGCAATTTTTAAGTGAAAATTCGACATATTCGTAGAAAAAGGGACGAATTTTTGAATTTCTATTTCAATGTGTTATGTAGACGATTGGTGCCCAGAACCACCTGCGGTTCAAGGTGGCACTGTTACCACCAATGGAAAACGTACCGGATCTAAAGCTATGTACAAATGCCACCCTGGGTTCCTATTGTTTGGTCATCAGGTTCGTACAAATTATCATTTCCATTTCGACCAAATGTGAACCTTGCAATAAGATAATTAAATATTTTTAATAGGAATTGACTTGCGATGTTGGAGGAGAATGGTCCGGCAAACCGCCCAGCTGCCGGTATATCGATTGTGGTATGCCACAATCGGTTGAAAATGGCCAATTTCAACTAGTCAATGGTACTACGACTTTTGGAAGTATTGTCGAGTATTCTTGCGCCGAAGATTATTGGCTAGAACCTCAAAATCGCCGAAGGCAGATGTGTCTGAGGGAAGGTAAATGGTCGGGCGAAGCTCCAACTTGCGAATGTAAGTGTTTTAAAAATTTGAAACATATTATCTATTAAATAATTCATAAATTTTTTCAAAATCTTTAAAATCTGAGAATTAAATTGGTAAAAATTGAATAAAAGTTCAAATTTTGGTCATTCTTAAAATTTTAATCATTTTTTAAAGATATTGGATCCATTTTCAAAATTTAAAAAATTTAAAAAAAAAATCAAAGTTGAATAAATTTTTGAAATTCTTCTGAATTGAAAAAAAAAAAAAAATCTAAAATGTCAGTGTTTAAAATGTGAAAAAATTGTAAAATATAATGAAAGTTAAAATTGTAAAATATAATGAAAGTTGAAATTATATTTATGATGATTTTTTAAATTTTAATAAATTTTCTAAATTGGATTACCTACTGTTCAAAATCGAATATTATTTTTATAGGTAAGTACTTACCATAAAAAAATTCAAAATTTTTCAAAATTTAGTAAGTAAGTAATGTCTTTGAAATTTGACAAAAATTAAAAATTTGGTGATTTTGAAGTTTTAAATAATTTTTGAAGTTGAATAAATTTTTAAAATTCTACCAAAATTGTCACTTTTAACTTGAAATTTCAATTTGTAAAGTTTGATAGATTTTTGAAGTTGAATAAAAAATAAAAAGTAAAAATTTTCAATATTATTTTGATAAAAATCAGAATTTTAGTCATTTTTAAATTTTATCAACAAATGTAAAAATTGGATCAACTTTTCAAGTTACACTAAATTAGCCGTTATAAAAAAAAATCATTTTGAGATGTGGAGTAGACTTTCAAAATAAATGGAAAATTTCTTGATAGAAATTCAAAATTTGAAAATTTTTCTACATTTGATGAATGATGATAATTCGAAATTTTGGTAGATTTTATGTAAATAGTTATTTGGTCATTTAAACATTTCGAAAAAATATCAAAATTTAGTAGGTAAGTAAATCTTCAAAATTTGAAAAGTGATTTAAATTTTGTAAAAGTTAAAAATTTGAAGGAACTTCAAGATTCAATAAAAATTGAAATTTTGTCAATTTTTGAATTTTATTAAATTTTTGAAGTTGAATTCATTTTTAAAATTTTGCTAAATTAAAAAAAATTATAAGGCAGTATTATTGTAATGTTTAATAGATTTTTGAAGTTTGACACGTTTTTTATGGGGAAAAAATGGGAAATTTGTGAATTTCCACCTTTAAATTAATTTTTGTAATTTTTGAAATTTGACAATTTTTTAATAATTTAATACATAAATATATAAAATTTTTAAAGTTTAGTAAAATTTTATAAAAATTGGGATATTTTATATTTTTTGAGTTTAACTAAAATAATTTTTAAAGATGAATTAATTTTTAAAATTTTATTGCATTTTTAAAAAAATTGAAGACTTTATCTTGTAACGTTGAATAAATTTTTTAAATTTGTGAACTTCAATTTAAAAAAATTGTCAAAATTTAGTTGGTATTTAGGCAAACCTTCAAAATCTAAAAAGTGATTTTTTTTTAAAGTAAAACTTGTCAATTTGGAAAAACTCTAAGATTCGATAAGGATTGAAATTTTGATAATTTTTAAAGTTGAATTCGTTTTTAAAATCTTGCTAAATTAAAAAAAAGTACTATTTTGTAATTTATTTTATAGATTTTTAAAATTTGGTACCTACACTTTTTATGGGAAAAATTAGAAATTAGAAATTTGTAAATTTTTCAAGTTTTAATCGATTTTTGGAATTTTTAAAATTGAGTGATTCTTCGAAATTTGGATATTTTTTGAAAATTTAGTAAAAATTCAAAATTGGGAAAATTTCTATCAATTCATATAAATTAGAATTTGGACAATTTTTAATTTTTATTGCAACTGCAACTCTGAACATAATTTGCAGAATTTTTTAAACTTAGTGAATTTTCAAAATTAGGAAAAATTTCAAAATTTGATATCTAAAAGCCTGAATTGTAATAAGTTGCAAATTTCAATAAATTTTTGATATTTGATCAACGTTCGAAGTATGTTTTATAATGAATGTATTCATTTAATTTATTTTTAAATTTAGTGTATTTTTAAAATTTGTCAATTTTAAAATTTTATTTTTGGTCTTTTTTCAAAAAATTGTAAACGTTCAATTTATTAAGTTTAACAAATTTTAAAAATTTGGAAACTTCAATTTCAAAAATCATCAAAATTTAGTTGGTAATTTAGGTATACCTTACCTATCTTCAAAATCTGAAAAGTGATTTTTTAGTAAAACTTGTCAATTTTGAAAAACACCAAGATTCGATAAGAATTGAAATTTTGATAATTTTTAAAGTTAAATAATTAGTTTTTAAGTTTCGAAACAAATTTTCAAAGAATTCTAATTCAAGAAAAATTTGATATTCACACGACTAAATCAATCTATTTCAAAAATGGGAAAAATTGAAAAATTCAGAATTTTCTATCAGAATCTCTCAGAACAGACTCGAATAATGTGAAAAAAATTATTTGAGCAATTTCTTCAAAGAAATTGAATTTAAGGAAAATTTGTAATTCACATCAAGAGATCAATTTTCTCCGAAAATGGGAAAAACTGAAAAATTCGGAAATTTTTCATCAGAGCCTCTCAGAATGGACCCGAATAATGAGAAAAAAAAATTTGAGCAATTTTTTCAGAGAGTAGAGTAGAGTAGAGTATGAGTAAAGTATGAGTAGAGTATGGTATGAGTAGAGTATGGCAAAATTTGAAATTCACAACAAGAAATCAATTTTCTCCAAGAATGGGAAAAACTGAAAAATTCAGAATTTGTTCTCAGAATATACTCAATTAATGAAAAAAAAAATTGGTAAATTGTTTATGGGAAAAATTATAAATTATAAATTTGTAAATTTTGAACTTTTAATCAATTTTTGGAATTTTTAAAAGTTAGCGATTCTTCAAAATTTGGATACTTTTTAAAAATTTAGTAAAAGTTCAAAATTGAGAAAATCTTCAAAAATTCATATAAATTGGAATTTCGACGATTTTTGATTTTCAATGCAATTGCAACTCTGAATAATATTTTGAAGAATTTTTTAAATTTAGCAAATTTTCAATGCAACTGCAACTCTGAAAATATTTTGGAAAATATTTTTAATTTTGCAAATTTTTAAAATTTGACAAAATTTTCAAAATTGGGATAAATTTCAAAATTTGGAAAAATTTCAAAATTTGATGAAAGCCTGAATTGTAATTTGTTGCAAATTTTAATAAATTTTTGACATTTGATCTAGGTCCAAAGTATTATAATGATTAACGAATAAATTCATTAAATTTTTTTTTAAATTTTTTAGTGTACCTATTTTTAAAATTTGGCAATTTTAAAATTTTATTTGTCTTTTTTCAAAATTTTAATTTTTCAAAAAATTGTAAACGTTCAATTTATCAAGTTTAACAAATTTTAAAAATTTGATAAAAATTCAAAACTCAAAAATTTTTCACATTTTATTAAAATATACTTACTTATGTATTTTGAAATTTTGTGATCTTGAAATTATTAAATCTTCGAAATTATGCAAAAATTTGAAATTAAATATATAATCTTCAAACTTGAATAAATTTTATTCGATCCGATTTTAAAGTTTGATAAATTTCTGCTAATTTTTTTTAAATTTAGTAAGAAATTTATCAATCATTGAAATTCAGAACATTTTTCATTACGAAAAAGTTCAGGACTTCGAAAGTCCTGCTTTTTTATCTTGAGATTTTGTTAGACACTACGTCATTGCTCGAGGCAGCATTTTTAAATTTAATACCTTTTTTTTTACTTACAGTAATAACGTGTGGCGAACCTGAATTACCTCCTGGTGGATACGTGATCGGTTATGATTTCAACGTGCATTCGAAAATCGAATTCCATTGCGAATCTGGATACCTATTGGTCGGTCAAAATTTGCTGGAATGTACCTCGCAGGGTGAATGGAACGCGAATCCTCCTACGTGTCAATGTATGAGACAAATTCCTAAATTCTCTGGAGGTACTCGACTTTATTTCGGATTAATTTTTTTTTTTTATCTCTTTACGTAGATATCGATTGCGGTAAATTACCAGCCCTGGTTTACGGCTCGATCGATTATTTGAATAAAACAACGCATCTGGATTCCGAGGTCATGTACAGTTGCACTCGTAACTACAGATTGGCCGGTTCACCAATTCGCAAATGCATGGAGAATCAACTCTGGAGTGGGACTGCTGCTCGATGCGAAGGTACGAACCGAGCTCATGCAGATTCGAACATCCATAAAATTGAATCGAAACCTAATATCGTGTCATTTCGTAGAAATAAGATGCTCCGAACCAGTAGTGCCAGAACACAGCATCGTATCGGTGACTGGAAATGATCGAGTATATGGCAGAACCTTAATTCGTACGACCAACGACGCTGCCAGTGCGACCGCGACCACGTTTAAAATCGGATCTTTGGTCAAGTATCGCTGCGAAAGAGGGTATAAAATTTCAGGAGAAGCTCTGAGTACTTGCGAAGATGACGGTACATGGAGTAGAGAAGTACCTCAGTGCATTTGTAAGTTTCGTAAATTTCACTCTGGCTCGATTAATTAACGAATTTTGGTTTCAATGTTATTATTTTGATGGCTAGATGTGGATTGTGGTCAGCCAGAGAGCATAGAGCATGGCTCGTTCAATTTGCCTTCAAATGTTACCTATTACGGCGCTGCTGTTTTGTACGAATGTGATTCTCATTACGAACTCGATGGCCATGCGCGAAGATTATGTTTAGAAAATGGTACATGGAGCTCCGAAGCTCCTTCCTGTAAAGGTATTGAAGCTCAGACGTGAAAAAAAAAACAAATATCGAAGTACCTTTTTTGCTAAATTTTATTTTCATCTGAATTTCCACAGAGGTACTATGTTCCGAACCAGACATCAGCGAAAATATGTCTGTGAAAGTATTCAAATACAGCGTAGAAGGCATAGCTCAGTATTCTTGCGCCAAAGGTTTATACATGGAAGGAAATGCAAGCAGGGAATGCCTCACCAAAGGTACCTGGAGTGGTAAAATTCCGGTTTGTAAACGTAAGTACTTTTCGTAACTTGGATACGTATTTAGTTTTGATCTCAATTATTTTTATTTCATTGGTAATTTTTTTTTTTTTTTTTTTTTTTTTTTTTTTTTTGAATAAGTTTGATAATAAAATGTGTGTATTTTTCATTCAGCCATAATTTGTGATCAACCTGCGCCCATTGAAAATGGACGAGTAATCGTAGTCAATAATTCAAGGACTTATAGTAGCGCCATCGAGTACCATTGTGTTCCTCATTATCAACGCGTTGGTCCATATTTACGTAAATGCATGGATAACGGACGTTGGTCCGGAGATGAACCTAAATGCGAATGTAAATATCAAAGACGAATCTTTTCTCTCTAAAATATGACTCGAATTTTAATCGTGTTGTCCTTTATTTTAGTAATCAAAGCGGACGGACGCGAAAGTCAAACAGTCAGTTTCTTCATTAGTGTCAGCATCGGAGCGATTCTATTCTTTTTATTCATTCTCGGCGTCGTATATTTAAAATTGTAAGTAAATTTAAATCACAGGGAAGGCAACTTGGAATTTTGACGGTGTAGCTCGATACCCCCCCCCTCCCCCGAAAGGACGACGTGACGGTTTGACAGTGAAAATGGTGTTTTCCTTCAAAAAATTGAGCGATGTTTTCTTCAGAAATTTAAAAAACATTTTACTCCAGAAAATTGAAAAAAAATTTAATCAACTTCCCAAAAGATTGAGATTTAAAAATATATATCTACAAAATTGAGAATTTTTTGTTTAACAAAATTGGATTTTTTTTTAAATCCTAAAAATTATTCTTTTGTTCCGAAAAAATTGAGAATTTTTCAAATCCAAAAAATCGAGAAATTTTTCTACCTACTCCATAAAGTTGAGAAATTTTTCACGTAAGTACAAATCCTAAAAAATGACGAAAATTTTTCGACTGCAAAAAATTTTTTAATATTTTTACTCAAAAAAATTTGAAAAATTGTTTTTATTCGAAAAAACTTGAGAATTTTTTTTCAAATCCAAAAAATACATAAATAGAAATTTTTTATTACATGAGAATTAAAATTTTTTTCTAATCCGAAAAATCGATAAATTTTTTTAATTCAAAAAATTGAGAATTTTTTTAACGTATTTTTATTTTTTGAAAATGAGTTTGTTTTTATTTCCAAAAAATTACGAATTTATTTTAATTCAAAAGAATTCAGAATTTTTTGTTTTCAAAAAAATTTTAGGCTTATTTATTTATTTTTTTTTTAATTTTTCATTCCCTTTAAAGTTAAGATTTTTTTATTGCAAAATTCTGTGAATGTTTTTTAATCCGTAAAATGAAAAGTCTTTATGAATTCAAAATCATGATTTTTTCTAACTAAAAATTTTTTATTAAACAAAAAATCGAAGTAATTTTCTATTCTAAAAAATTTGATTTCTTTTTCATTCCAAAACATTTGAGAAATTATTTTAATTACAACAATTATAAGCAATGGGTATTTTTTCAATCCAAAAAATTGATCAATTTTTTACATATTCCGAAAGGATTGGGTCAGTGGCGTATTTAGGGGGGGGGGGTTGAGGGCGTCCAGACCCCCTTGACGAAGAAAAAGTTGAAAAAATGACGGAATTTCAGCTTTTTAATGGTCTTTTTTACAAAAATTTCCTATTTTTTTGAGCCAGACCCCCCCCCCCCTTACATGCCTGTTTGTCTACGCTATTGGATTGGATTTTTTTATTTCAAAAAATTGAGAAATTTTTTTAAAAGAAGAATTCGGAATTTTTTTATTTAAGTTTCTTCATTTTGAAAGAATTTCGTTTTTTATTCCCCCTCCCCCCCCCCCAAAAAAAAAACTTTGAATTTATTTACAAAAAAATCGAAAGAAATTTTTAAAAAAATTATTGAAAAAACTGCGATTTTTGATCACAAAAAAATTTGAGATTTTTAAAAATTATTACAAAAAATTACGATTTTTTTTTATTCCAAAAGAATTTGGAATTATTGTTTTTTACAAGAAAAAACTCTTTTAATCACATAAAAATGAGAATTTTTTAACATCGAATGGTGTTTATGAGGAAGTAAAATAGCTGGTCGAATGTAACGAAAAAGTGTCCGTGCGCGCGCTGGTTTTAGGATAAATTGGAAGAGAAAGGGGCAAGATAGATTGGTTTGCTGCGTTGTGCTACGATTCGATCTGCTTCTCTCTCACTGGATGGAAGAGGTGTTTAGACGTATGACTGCGCTCTGTGTAGTGCGAAATACATGCATCATTCGGATCCATTATGAGAAGTTCTAATGAAAAAATTCTGAATTTTTCAATTTTTATCATTTTTGAAAAAAATTGATTTCGTCTTTTGAATTTCACATTTTTCAAAAATTGAATTCCTCTGAAAAATTGCTCAATTTTTTTTCTCATTATTCGGGTCCATTCTGAGAGGCTCTGATGAATATATTCCGAATTTTTAAGTTTTTCCAGTGTTTGGAGTAAATTGATCTCTTGATGTGAATTTCAAATTTTCCTTAAATTCAATTTCTTTGAAGAAATTGCTCAAATAATTTTTTTTCTTATTATTCGAGTCTGTTCAGAGAAATTTTGATAGAAAATTCTGAATTTTTCAATTTTTTCCATTTTCGGAAATATAGATTGATTTAGTAGTGTGAATATCAAAAATTTCTTGAATTGGAGTTCTTTGAAAAAATTGTTCAAACCCCTTTTTTCTCATCCTTCGCCAAGCTTCGCCAACTTTCGCCAACCTTCTGAATTCCTCTGAAAAAATTGCTCAATTTTTTTTCCTCATTATTCGGGTGCATTCTGGGAGGTACTGATGAATAAATTCCGAATTTTTCAGCTTTCCCGTGTTCAGAGAAAATTGATCTCTTGATGTGAATTTCAATTTTTCCTTAAATTTAATTTCTTTGAAGTAAAAGTACATAATTCTAAAATTTTTAAATTTTAAAAAAATCATCAATTTTTTTGAAAAAAAAAAATACCTAATGCCTATAATCAAGAAATAAATTCCTATTTTTTTATGTTTAAAAAAATAAATCTTACATTTCATGAGAGAAAAAATCTAATTTTTTGTTAGAATGAAATCTATCACTTTTGAAAAAAATAAATCAATCTGAATTTTTTGAAAAAAATGAATAAATTCAATAACTACCTAAATTTTTTTTTTTTTTTTCAAAATAAAAGTAATTATCAAATTTTTGAATTTAAAAAAATTTATCCATTCTTTTTTGAAAAAAATAGAATAGGAAAAAATTTCTAAAAATGAATAAATCATACATTTTATGAGAAAAAATCTTATTTTTTGTTTAGAACAAAATAAGTATATCATTTTTTGGGGAACACAATTCAAGTAAATTTCAATTTTTTTCTCGAAAAAAATGAATAAATTTCCCAAAGAAAAAAATTTCTTGATTTTTCTAAAGTAAAAATGCAACCCTCAAATTCTTGGAGAAAAAAATCTTCAATTTTTTGAAATAATTAATAATTCTTTTAAAATTATTTAGAATAAAATCTCTAATTTTTAAATAAATAATTCCTTATTCGTATCATTTGTAAATTCATCATTCGATGTTGCGGGTAGCTTGCGCGTAGTGCAAGACCCGTGGAAGTTTTTTTCTTTTCAAAATCAAACCTTTTTTATTTTCTAAAAAAATATACTATGGAGAATTATTTTATTGAAAAAAAATATCAACATTTTTCATTTCTCAAAAAATTGATGAAATTTTTTACGTACTCTTTAGGTAAATACATTTTTACAATACCAAAATATGCCAAAAACTGACACATTTTTTTATTTTAAAAGAATTTTAGCGTTTTTGTTTTATAAAAAATTTTACTTTTTTATTCTCAATTTTTTTCATTTCAAAAGAAATCAAAACTTTTTTATTTCCTAAAAAATAGAGAATTATTTTATTGAAAAAAAAATGGATGACATTTTTACGTACCTATAGGTAAATAAATTTTTTCAGTACCAAAAAAATATGCCAAAAACTGACACATTTTTTTTATTTTGAAAGAATTCAAGTGTTTTTGTTTTATAACAAATTTTACCTTTTTATTCTCAATTTTTTTATTTCAAATAAATTGAAAATTTTATTATTTTTTTTTCTATAAAATTGAGCATTAAAAAATCGAGAGAATATTTTTTAATAAAAAAAAAATCAGGGTTTTTCACGTTTTTTTTTTTTTTATTTCAAATAAGTTAAGATTTTTTTCTGACACAAATAATTACGAATTTATTTTATTCCAGTAGAATTTAATTTTTTTATTACAATTTTAATCACAAAAAATTGAGATTTTTTTTTCATTATTACGAAAAATTGAATTATAAAAATTAAGATTTTTCTTGAAATTTATTTTTAAATCTTTGTCCCCCCCCCCCCCAAACAACAACAACATCAGAGATTTTTAAAGTTTACTAGATTTTTGCTCATTTCACCTCTGAAATTTTGGGAGCAGCTCGAGCACCCGAGTTACTGCTAAGTTGCCACCCATACCTATTAAACCATATTTCACCTCCAAAATGATTTCATTTAATCCACGATCTATTGTAATATTTCAGAAAAAAACCTAAACCAGTTAAAAACACGGAAAACGTACAAGGGGCCAATAAAAAAGAAGAAGAAGGAGCTGCGGCGATGTCCTACGCCAGTCTGAGTGACGGTAACGCCAGCAATATTTACGAGCACATACCAGGAAGCGAAGACAGCATGTACGACTCGCCTTACGAAGGTCTCAGTCACTACGAACCATCTCCCATATCTGGTCGCAGCAGCGCAGCCACAGTCACTATTAATGGAGTCGCTGTTCGTTAATCGCCCAAAGGCCAAAATATTACCTTTTTTTCGTTTTTTGTTTTAAAATTTGTATTTATGTTGTATCGGATCTCCACGTTATTTATTTTATTTTACGCTCTCGATTCGCAAAGCGCAGAAGCTGATTCATCATTCCAGTATATTAAGCGAATATACGACGTATAAGTTCCTGCGGAAAATTCGTGCCTATATTATACCTATCTTGGCGTATTCATCATCTTCGTAGTTACGTCGCGTCGCATCCGTCGTCTTGTCAATGTCAGATAGTGACATTTTGGCAGAGAATTGATCACAAATTAAATTAAGGCTAGTCTTTCGTTGATTTATAACATTTTTGTTGAATGTGATAGTCGTGTACATTGATTGTAAACTATTTTATTGTTTTCGTATATTTTATATTGTTTGTATAATTTTTTTCTCTCGTTTCTTCTTGTTTTCAAAAAAAAATTATTGTATGTACATAATTTTAGATAGGTACCTATATTTTCATTTGAACGAGTTATTAATTTTACGTTACTAGTAGATAAAGTGCTACTTTATCTCCCTCTCGCTGATCTTTTGGTAGTATAAAGAAGCCTTTTTCTCCCTCGTAACGTAAAATAATTTATCAAACTAGGAAAATAAAGTGATTTTCGACGATTTTGAGGGTTTATTGCCCGAGCGAAGCGAGGGCAATAAACCCTCAAAATCGTCGAACATCACTTTATCTCCCTAGTTGAATAAACTACTATTATACCTTGTACGTTTTAAATGAAATGTGATATTTTTACGAAAGTTGAAAATTTTTCAACTTTTTCATTGCGACTTGAAAAGTTGTCAAAATGTAGATGTTCGAATTATCACTGAAATAAAGTTTACGTTTTTCTTTTTTATTTGAAATTTTTAAAACAACAGTAGAATATTTCGATAGGCTATTAACAAATGAAAAAATGCAATTGAAAAATTCTTACTCTCTATTCCAAATGGAGCCTGCATCATCACGTACAAATTCGACTTCATTAAATAAATTTTCTAAACACAAAGGAGCACGCTGGCTAATCTGAAAAATCAGATTATACATAAATAAACATTAGGGTGGCTCTTATTTTACCTTTTTTGACTTTTTAAATGTCTTACCGCCAAAGTGTGTTCATTTTATGAGAAAATAATTCCCTATTTTTTTATTTTTCCCCTAACTGAATTTTAACCCGTGCCGGGTCACCCCCCCTTTTTTTGGAAAAATGAAAAAAATTCATCAATTTTCAAAATCTTGCAGTATTTTAGAGATAACCCATCAAAGTTGTTCCTTGTCGCATGAGAATGAACTCCCAATTTTTTATTTTCCCTCCAACATGATTTTAAGTGGTACTTGGGGACACCCCTAATTTTTCAAAAAAATTAAAAACAAGAAAATTGAGCAAAATCGTTCCTTTTAGCATTTCAAGTTGTTGCATTTCGTAAGAGAAAAATTTCCTATTTTTCATTTTCCCCCTAACTCAGTAAAATTGATATTTTTTCATAATTTTTTTAATTTGGGGGCTTGTGGGTCCACTTAGAACTGAGTTAGGGGAAAAATAAAAAATAGGGAATTTTTCTCTTACAAAATGCAACAACTTGAAATGCTAAAAGTAACGATTTTGCTCCATTTTCTTGTTTTTGATTTTTTTGAAAAATTAGGGGAGCCTCCAAGTACCACTTAAAATCAAGTTGGAGGGGAAATAAAAAATTGGGAGTTCATTCTCATGACAAGGAATAACTTTGATAAATTATCTCTAAAAAACTGCAAAATTTTGAAAATTGGTGAATTTTTTCAATTTTTTTTAAAAAGGGGACACCGGGGTGCCACTTACAATAACGCTGGGAGGAATTTAAAAAATTGGGAATCATTTTGCACCAAATGGAACGACTTTCATTGGTTAGAACCAAAAAAATGAAAAAATCTAAAAAATTGGTATTTTTTCATAATTTTTTTTTTAGAAAAAACTTCAACAAACTTGTTTCTGAGCAAAACTTGAACAAATTAAAAGAAATTTGAAAATTTTTCAGTTTAAAAAAGTGTAAAAATTCTTTCATTTAAAATTCGAAAAAAATTGTTTTTCATTGAATTTCAAAAAAATGGTTCCAAATTAATTTGAAAATTTTTTAAATACAATGGAATTGCTTGAATTTAAAAAAAAAACTGTTTTTCAAAAAAAAAAAATTTTAAATTGAAGGGAAATTTGAGCAATGAAACTCTTCAAAAAAATTCTTCACTGAATTTCCAAAAAAAAAAAAAAACTCAAAGGAATTTGAAAAATTTTTAAATGTAAAAAAAATTGGCTAAATTTCAACAAAAAAAAACGGACAAAATTTTCAGCTTAAGAAAATTGAAAAAAATTACCAAAATTTGAAAAATGAATCTACTCAGTTTTAAAAAAATGTTCTCAAAGGAGTTGGAAATTTTTTTTAATATTTGTAAAGGCATTGAATAAATTTAAAAAAATTAAATTAAAAAAATAAACTTCAAAAAAACCTGTTCTTCTGTACATAACTTGAACAAATTAAAAGAAATTTGAAAATTTTTCAATTTAAAAAAAGTGTAAAAATTCTTTCATTTAAAATTCGAAAAAAAATGTCAATGAATTTTTAAAAAATGGTTCCAAATTAATTTGAAAAAATTTTAAATGCAATGGAATTGCTTAAATTAAAAAAAAAAAACTGATTTTCAAAAAAAAAAAAAATTAAAAAATCGAAGCGAAATTTGAGCACTGAGAACTCTTCAAAAAAATTCTTCACTGAATTTCCAAAAAAAAAATTCTCAAAGGAATTTGAAAAATTTTTAAATGTAAAAAAATTGGCTTAATTTCAAAAAAAAAGCACAAAATTTTCAGCTTAAGAAAAGTAAAAAAAAATTACCAAAATTTGAAAAATGAATCTACCTACTCAGTTTTAAAAAAATGTTCTCAAAGGAGTTGGATATTTTTTTTAATATTTGTAAAGGCATTGAATAAATTTTAAAAAATTAAATTAAAAAAATAAACTTCAATAAAACTTCTTCCTCTGGACAAAACTTGAACAAATTAAAAGAAATTTGAAAATTTTTCAATTTAAAAAAGTGTTAAAATTCTTTCATTTAAAATTCGAAAAAAAAATTTCAATGAATTTCAAAAAAATGGTTCCAAATTAATTTGAAAAAATTTTAAATGCAATGGAATTGCTTGAATTTAAAAAAACTAGTTTTCAAAAAAAAAAAAATTAAAAAATCGCAGGGAAATTTGAGCACTGAGAACTCTTCAAAAAAATTCTTCACTAAATTTCCAAAAAAAAAAAATCTCAAATGATTTGAAAATTTTTTAAATGCAAATAGAATTGGCTATAATTTCAAAAAAAAAAAAAAAAAAAAAAAAAAAAAAACCTTCAAAATTTTCAGCTTAAGAAAAGTGAACAAAAAATTACCAAAATTTGAAAAAATATGAATCTACTCAGTTAAAAAAAATGTTCTCAAAGGGGTTGGGAATTTATTTTTAGTATAAAGGCATTGAATAGGTAAATTTTAAAAAATAAAATAAAAAAAAAAAACTTTAATAAAATTTGTTCTTCTGTACAAAACTTGAACAAATTAACAGAAATTAGAAAATTTTTCAATTTAAAAAAAAGTAAAAAAATTCTCTCGTTCAAAATTCAAAAATATATATATATATTTTCACTGAATTTCAAAAAATGTTTAACAGTGGGTTTTCACTTTGATAAAATTGAGAATTTTTTACAAAAAAAAGATAATATTATTTCGATATTTTCCTTTAAAAATTCATACCAGTAGCACTTTGTACTCGTATCAATTTTTTTTCAATTTTCATTAAAAAATTAAAGATTTTTTCATGAAAAATCTTGAGTACCTACCTATTTGTCCGTGCATGCCAACTTTGGTTAAAATCGATGAAAAACTCAAAAATCTGGAATTTTTTGAAAAATGGATATCACCATCGTTTTTCTCGTGAAATTTACTTTCATAATCTGAAATGAAAAAAATTACGAAAATTTTGTCTATGGTTGTTTTTACAAAGGGGAAAAGATAAGAAGGTAGAAGGTACCCAAGTAATCGCCCTGGTCTACATACCTATCGTAGGTATACTTTGAAACATCTTCCAGAGTTCTAAGAATCGACACACGATGGTCAACAAGTCTTTCATAAATGGTAGAAATTGGTGGTCGTAGATTGAGGGTCGAACTTAATGGAATTTTATTTCTTGATCTACCTCTTTGAGATTGTTACGCAACTAACATATCTTTTTCGAATTCGGCGACACTAAACAAATAATAACAAAAACGATTAGAGGAAGGTAATTCGATAAAGTCATCGATACTATGTTTTTTTCTCGAGCTTTACCTGAATTCTCAATTTCCCATTTATATTTCTAATGTGCTTCGTAAAGTCTTCTTTCTGGTTCAAACCACGAGTAAGTCTGATTTAAATTCAGCACATATGAAATGGAAATAATCCGAGCAGAAGTTGCCATATATGTCGCTACTGAAATAGGTAAAATTTTCTTGCAGTTTAGATGAAATTTTATTCATTATTTTCGGCAAAGGGCTTAGGAACCAGTTGAATTGATTTGGTCGCGGAAGATGTTTTGCAAAAGTCGTCTTCAATGATATGGTAATACGATTAACAACATAAATGATGAAATGTTCAAAGTCTGATTCTATTTTAACAAAATTTATAGAGACTTTATCTACGTATTTATTTGTATACTTCATCGTCAATTATTCTCAAAATCATTGATGTCACCGAAGTATTTTAAAAGAATTTATGAGATTAAATATTCAATGAAAATTATAAAGAAAAAAAAATAGGTACCTATACAAAACAAATTCATTCGTTCAGAAATTTTAAAATTACGTTTGACATTCCTAAATATGACTTATTTAATTATTGCGATAATTTTAACTTATTTAGTTATTTATCTAATACTTAGTGCAAATTTTATGCCTAGGTAACAACATTAGTGAATGAACAAAATGGATAGGTACCTAAGTATGTATGTACTCGTATTATGGTCTAATGTTTTTACTGAAATAAAATAATATTATTAATAGGATTTGTTTCAATTATGTTTCAGGCTCAGATGCCCAGATCAGCTTCAAAAAATATTGTGACTGCTGAGGTTCGAATCACTTTCGAAATCGGAAAGAATTGAAAATGATTAAATGATAGTATTAAACAATGAGCACCTACTTTTATTTGGGAAATATTCCTTAAAATTACCTATATTTTTTATAAATTTTTAAATTATATATTTGAATATACGTATTAAATCTTTTAATCAATCTGAATAAATTCATTTATGTATAGGTATTTATGACGCATTTTATGTACGAGTATACCTAGTACATACTTAAGGTATAGCATAAATGAGTACATATAAGTAAGTATGCATTTTATATTTATTTTATCCATAATTATACTTTTTAAATTAAATAACTTTTAAAGCGCAGCACTAAAATAACATTCATTACCTATTTTCAGTAAGTGCTTAGGTAGGTATGCTTACCAGTTAAATGGGTAAGTTCGCAAAGGGCTGGCGAAAGCGAGGTCGGGCCCCAGGACAAAAAAAAATCGGGTCTCTTTTTTTCTAAAAAAAAACACCTATTTTTTAATTTTATTGAACAAACAAAAAAATTCTTCTGTACTTGGATAATTTCAACGAAAAAAAGGTTCTCAAAGGAATTTGAAAAAAATTTTAATGTTAAGTAATTGACTAAATTTCAAAAAAAAAAAAAAAAATCAAAAAATCAAAAAAACTTTCAAGAAATTATTCTTTGGGCAAATTTTTCAACTCGCGATCAAGAAAAGTGAAAAAAAAATACCAAAATTTGAAAAATGAACTTTTTTTAATGGATCAAGTAAAGAAAATCGTTTTCAGAGGTATTAGACAAAAATTTTATAATAAAGAAATTGAATAAATTAAAAAAAAACTTCAATAAAACTTGTTTTTGTACAAAACTTGAACAAATTAAAAGAAATTAGAAAGTTTTTCAATTTAAAAAAAAATGACAAATTCTTTCATCCGAAATTCAAAAAGATGTTTTTTCGCTGAATTAAGCCTCTAGCCTTAGTTGCTGTATATGGCGTTAAAAAAAAAAAAAAAAAAAAAAAAAATGTTTCTTAAAGAAATTTGAAAAAATTTTAAATGCGAAGAGATCACCTGAATTTTAAAAGAAACCTGCTTTGATAAATTTCCAAAAAAAAAAGTTCTCAAAGGAATTTTTAAAAAAACCTAATGAATGTGAAGTAATTGAAAATTTAAAAAAAAATCAAAAAATTTCCAAGAGATTATTCCATGGACAAATTTTTCAACTCAAAAAAAGTGAAAAAAAATTACCAAAATTTAAAAAATGAACTTTTATTAATGGATCAAGTAAAGAAAATCGTTTTCAGAGGTACCTATTGCAAAAAAATTTTATAATAAAGAAATTGAATAAATTAAAAAAAAACTTCAATAAAACTTGTTTTTGTACAAAACTTGAACAAATTAAAAGAAATTAGAAAGTTTTCCAATTTAAAAAAAAAAAATGTTTTTTCGCTGAATTAAAAAAAATGGTTCTCAAAGAAATTTGAAAAAAATCCAAATGCGAAAGATGTTCGACTGATAGATTTCAATTCTCATAAAATGAATGAATGATCAATTTCAATAATTTATAATTGTGCCAAAAATTGGAAAAATTTGTTCGAAAAAATAATTCAATTCATAATTTTGAATTTTCCACAAAACTAGGGTGAAATCCTACGAAAAAATTGCGTAATAATTATGATGAAAATTGGAAATTGGTACGTACGACGTACCAAGGAATTTTCCAATTTAAAATGTCGATGAACATTAAAGATTGAAAATAACTACTATGACTCAGTAAGTGGGCACGGGTAAACAATTTTTGTATTTTTTCTCCAAAAATTCAAAAGAGCAACAGAAAAGTTTTTGATTTGTTTTGTGAATTTTTTAGGTTAAAAAATTTTTTATGACTTTTTTTTGGAAATTTTTGGAATGAATTTTTCAGGTTGCAAACTTATTTGAAACATTTGAGAAAGCTACAATTTTTTTTTGATCGTATTTTTCAATTTTTTTGGAATTGCATTATTTTGAATTTCACAAGTTGCTCAAACTTCCACAAAATTATCAATTTTTTTTCAAAATTAATTATTCTACAGTTGACGTGGTGTTGAATCACACGAAGAAGAAACTGTCAGATATGCTGAAAATTGAAGAAATTGGTTCAGAATAATTATTCAGCTCAAAAATTTAAATTTACACAAAATTGATGAGTTTTTTCGAGTTTCTGAGGAATCTTGAGAGTTGTGGGGTTGAATTCAGTAAAAAAAGTTTTAATCTGATAAAAGTTGATAAAAATGGTTCAAAAGTAAGTATGGATTTTTATAGTGTTGTCTACAGGAACTTAACCTATACAAGCATATTATTTGACGTAAGATGTTCGACTGATAGATTTCAATTCTCACGAAATGAATGAATTTTTTGTCGAATTAATCAATTTAAATTCATTATGTGCAAAAAATTGGAAAAATTTGTTGGAAAAAATTATTCAATTCATAATTTTGAATTTTCCAATTTAAAATGTCGATGAACGTTAAAGATTGAAAATAACTACCGTGACTGGATGACAGGCTGACCGCACGGATAAACAGTTTTTGTATTTTTTCTCCAAAACTTCAAGGAATATTTTTAGAGCAACAGAAGAGAAACATTTTTACTTCAAGAATTTTTTTCAAATCGAGACAAAAACTGAGATATTACATTTTGAATACCTATCACTCTTGCCTAAATAGTGTAGAAAAGGGGATTTTTTTCGGGCTTTTAAGGAATCTTAAGAGTTGGGGGGTTGAAAAAATGGTTCAAAAGTACGGTTTTTTATAATTCTGTCTTCAGGAACTAAGCCTATACAAACATATTTGACGTTAGATGTTCGACTGATAGATTTCAATTCTCACAAAATGAATGAATTTCTTCTCGAATTGATCGACTTCAATTTATAATGTGCCAAAAATTGAAAAAATTTGTTCGAAAAAATCATTCAATTCATAATTTCGAATTTTCCACGAAATTCATGAAGTACCTATTACTTCAGAAGTTCGGCAGTTAGGGTAAAAACCTATGAAAAAATTGCCTAATAATTATGATGAAAGTTGTAAATTGGTACCTTACCTACCAATGAATTTTTCGATTTAAAATGTCAATGAATGTTAAAGATTGAAAATAACTACCGTAACTGGGTGACTGCACGGGTAAACAATTTTAGTATGTTATCCTTTAAATTTTTTACCCGTCGGAACGACGGGTACTCCGCTAGTTTTTTGTATAAAATAACTACATTTATTTATTTTTTTAAAATAATTACATATCTCAAATAGGAATTTCAAGCATCCAAAAATCAACGCATTTTTCCCGATTTTTGTGCAGTAAATGCTTTTTTTTTTCAGAGTTACATGCACCGGCAGAGGTACGCAGTCGCAGATACTGGAGAAAGTTGAAAACTTTCTTTGAAATTGTTCAATTTATGAACAATATTCTATCTATTATTGTTCTTATAAAAAACATTTTTTTGTAAATAGATTTGAATTAACTTAGTGGCAAAATAAATAAGTTGAAAATTTTCACTAAACACTTATGTACTAATTGCAACGTTCCTATTAACATTTCCCATATTCTTATCGATTGTCCTAAATATCACCAAGCCCGAATCACCTACCTAGACTGAAATCTACAAAACATCCTCTCAGATAATCAAAGCAACATCGAAAAACTTCTCCAATTCATAAAAATCACCCATCTAAGCAAACTTTTATAATTATTTTTACCTTTACCTTAATGTTTAAACATATAATTACAATAAAATTTAATTCTAATATACATACTTATAATAATACGTACATTTACATACCCTAATCTTAAGAATGTGCCTCTAAGCTAAGTCTTGTACACGGCACAATAAATGAATTAAAAAAAAAAAAAAAAAAAAAAAAAAAAAACTTGAAGTTGTTGCTTTTTATTTGAAAATAATTCCCTATCTTTCAATTTTACCCCTGACTTAGGCCTACTTAGTTTTAAGTAGAATTTGGTTCGAAACCTCGAAGTTTTAGAAATTAGAAAAATTATTGAGATCCAAATTTTTGAAAATTTTCCGATTGTTAAATATGTGAAGGGGTAATTTGAATTTAATAAAAATTACCTACAAAAAAATTTAGGGGTACAATTTTTTAAATACCTTACAAAATACAGTTTCCAAAATTGGAAAATTATTCGAGATTGAAATTTAAAAGAAAAGTTCTGATTTTTAAAGTCAGTAAAGGAATGAATTCAAATTTAGTACCTGTACGGAAATTATAACAGAATACAGGGGTACGATTTTTAAATTTTTTAGAACAGAACATTTCAAAAATTGGCAAGTTATCCCAGGTTGAAGTTTATTAAAATTTTCAGATTGGTTATAATAATTTTCGAAGACTCATATATCTTTTTCAAGTTTGAAAATTTTTGTTGTAGAACTCTATTTTAAAAGCTAATTTGTAAAAAAGTTGAAGAAATGTGCATCACATGATAAAAAATTCGGTACGAAACCTCAATGTTTAAAAAATTCTAAACTTGTTGAGATTAAAATTCTAGAAAATTTCAGTCAAGTAGGTACATACGCTTAAAAGGGGTGATTTTTAACTTTTTTATAGAAAAATCAAAACAGAATCGAAAGTTTGAAAAAAAAAATTTATAACAAACTAGAGGAGCTAGTACCCGAATTTTATTTTGTTTAATTTCAATTTTTATGTTTTTAATTAATAATTTTTATTTATTTATTGTTTATGAAATATTAATAATTTTAATTTTATTTTTAATTAATATTTTTAGAAATCAATTTGAACGTTTAAATTCAAGTTTAATTTTATTTGTTTATATATTTTTTTTCTTAATTTCCAATTTTCATCATAATTATTAGGCAATTTTTCATAGGTTTTCACCCTAACTGCCGGACTTCTGGAGTAATAGGTACTTCGATAATTTCGTGGAAAATTTAAAATTATTATGAATTGAATTATTTTTTGAACAAATTTTTTCAATTTTCAGCACATTATAAATTTAAATTGATCAATTTCGAGAAAAAATTTATTCATTTTGTGAGAATTGAAATCTATCAGTCGAACATCTTACGTCAAATATGCCTGTATAGGCTAAGTTCCTGTAGACAGCACTATAAAAAAACCATACTTTTGAACCATTTTCATCAACTTTTATCAGATTAAAACTTTTTTTGCTGAATTCAACTCTTAAGATTCCTTATAAGCCCGAAAAAATTCATCAAATTTGTGAAAATTTAAATTTTTGAGCTGAATAATTATTCTGAACCAATTTCTTCAATTTTCAGCATATATCTGACAGTTTCTTTTTCGTGTGATACAACCCTACATCAACTGTAGAATAATTAATTTTGAAAAAAAAATTTAATAATTTTGTGGAAGTTTGAGCAACTTGAAAAGTCCAAAACGCAATCAAAAAAAATTAGAGCTTTCTCAAATGTTTTAAATAAGTTCACAACTTGAATAATTCATTCCAAAAAATATGTTATAAAAAATTTTGCAACTTGAACAATGGAAAATTCTCAAAAAATTGAAAAATGCAATGAAAAAAAATTTGGAGCTTTCTCAAATGTTTTAAAAAAGATTGCAACTTGAAAAATTCATTCCAAAAAAATGTCATAAAAAATTTCGCAACTTGAAAAATTTATAAAACAAATTCAAAAATTCAAAAAAATTGAAAAATTTAATCAAAAAAATTTGGATCTTTCTCAGATGTTTTTAAAAAGTTTGCAACTTGAAAAATTCATTCCAAAAAATTTGGAGCTTTCTCAAATGTTTTGAAATGCAATCAAAAAAAATTTGTTTGCCCGGTGCTCGAACCGGGGTATACCCTAGATGAGGATCGGGGCTCTTAACGACTTGTCTACTACCCATGTTTAGAAATTAAGTCGAATTTTAAAATACTCGATTCTGATTGGTCGAAATAAAATTAATAAACTTAGAACGGGTTTTTCTCAACTTTCCGGCAACTTTTTTCAAACTTTTTGCGCCTAAAACCTAGTCCTTGTCGAACTCTATGCGACGCTATTTGCGGATTCCACGCGTACCTATTCAGCGGTTTTCGAGAACATGCGTGACAAAAAATCCGGCCTCTCTCTTGAATGATTGTTTTTTTTTAGGAAATTTGAGACAAAAAAAATGAAAAATAGGTGTGAATTTTTATTTTTTTTCAATTTTTGCTTTTTTTCAATAAAATAGGTAATGACTTATTTTTTTCCAAACAAAAAAAAATAATAATAATTGTTAGGTATTTCAGTTTCAAAAATATTGAAATATGTTTTTACCACGCTTCTATTAATTAGCGTGTATTACCTATATAGATACCTAATATATTGGAGAAACCTCTCAGAAGCTTGTGAACCGTTTGAAACAACATCAACGCGACATATTCAATCAAATTGAAAACACGGCTCTTTCCAAACATTGTAAACAACTTTCCCATACTTTTGACTTCCAAAACGTAAAAATTCTCCAAAAAAATTGTAACTCAAACCAAAAAAGAAAATTTTTAAAAAGTCTTCATATCTTACGAAACATTTGGCTATATTTTGATTTTTCTTAAATTTGTATTTTTGTATTTTATAGTATTTTTCAACATTTCGTTGTTTTCTTCGTATCGGACTTGATAATGAATTTCGATGAAATTCGAAACGTCGCCCAATTTCACGTGAGACGGTCGTCGAACACCCGCCCTCCCATCCTAAAAATAAACGTAACGACCCGAACGATGATATTCGTATTCTGTAATTTTTTGTTTCGCTTAAAATTTGATCTTTATAATAAAATATTAATGTACATCTTCGCGAAACTTTTTATTTTTTTGTATTTTTTCCTATAACTATTTTTGTTTGTTCCTTGTAAAAGGTTACACCTGGTTTGTGCATTGTTTTCGCAAAATTTGAAAAATTTTGTACACCTTTGCCCCTTCAAAATCAAGATAGGCACAATGTGTACATAAAGATTTTTGTTAGTGATGGTACTCGGTTAGATCCAAACACTCCCCGGACAACCTGTATATTTTTAAGTACCTATATGTACTTTAAAAAAAATTGATAATGTGAACTTGTGGATAATGAGATGAGTGGAAAATTTATTCCTGTCATTGACATCAAATTCCATATTTAATGTGACCACATATCTTATTTTTGGAATCGAGTTTTCAAGAAGTAAAAACAACACTTATGGTTTGAATCATACTCAATATCTCACTCATCGACATTATCAATTAATTTTTAGCCGAATTTTCTGCGAAAATTCAAAATTACGGACATTGTATTGGACCAAGATTTAGAAATGGGGAGGGAATCACCACATTTCTCGACGTTTGGAACCAAAAGATGATAATGCGACCCAAGATGATAATGCGACCCGTATCACAATTTCTATATAATTATATAAATATTCTTCTTCTATTCTACAGGGTTTCCCGGGTCTGAGAAACCAGACTTGTGATTTGGATACCTAGATACAACCAAGTACTACTAACAAAAACAAAAAACTACTTTTACACGTTGCTTGAAAATTAGTATTTTGCCCAGCAAAGTCAGTTAGAAACACTGCTTTAAAAATAATTGACCCCTGCAGTTTGACAAAATGTCCAAAAGTCATAAAACTCCTTATAGGTACCTCTACCTATTTAAAAAAATTAAAAAGTCCAAAATTCGTAAAATTTCTAAAATAGTTATGTCAAAAATTTGCCTATCTTTGAAAATGAAGGCGCAAACGAACACAAAGCATTAAAAATTTATATTTTCGAAATTCAATGCTCCGTCGCGCCTAATTTTTAAAGATAGGCAAATTTTTCACACGATGTTTTTTGTTCCTCTCAAAAAGGTACACCGGTTTCATGTATTCTTTGACCGAATTTCGCAATTTTCATGTATCACTACTGCACCATGATAAATTGAGGTATAGGCAGTATTTTTGACTGGGATTTTGTGTTGCTGTAACTCCGTCAATTTCAAAGATAGGCAATCCAATATGATTACAACTTTTATTGCTCTTTCAAAGATCTATCCACTACCGGTGTCGAATTTTTTTTTAAACACATTATTGTTGCCAATCGAGCCAATCGATTTTGCTAAGTAGAATAGCAATTTTCAAACTTTTTTAGCTCCTTCATTTTCAAACTTAGGCAATATGTGTACATAAACGTTTTTGTTATTCGTACTCGGTTATATCCAAATTTTTAGTTCGGCACACCACTCACCGGACACCCTGTATACTATGTAGCTTGAATGAGAAAATTCGGCTCCCGAATGGCACCTTGGCTGCTAAACGTTTTATCGTTTCTGAAGCACTAGGTAGGTAACTAAGTATATAAATTGTAAATAATGTCTCGTTTTCGTCACTTAATTAAGTACTAATCGAAATTATGGATTCGTCTTATGAAATGGAGTCAGGTAAGTTTTATTTTTTTAAATAATGTGGTATAATACACCATAGGGGTATTTGAGATTTTTATTTTAGAATCGATTTAGAACGAACGAATATTACCATCTTATCTTTTATTTCCCTCTAATGCTACCTACAAAAGTTTATTTTTTAATCATTTTTTGAAAAAAAAAATAAAATAAAAAATTGTTTCATAAATTTAAAAAAAATATATATATATTTTGTAAAAATCATCCTTTTCTTTCGGTGTTTTAAAATTTTGGCATTCTATTTTTAAACGTCTGTTTTTCGAAATTTGAATCTTTCAATCTAAAAAATTAAATTTTCCTATTGAATAAAACAACAACATATTTTATCAAAATATCTTTTACAAAATCCATGTTGTCAAATAGTAGGAAAAAATTCTACACTAAAAGATGTTCAATTGAAAAAAATTCAAATTTTTTGAAAAAATAAGTTTTCAAAAATTCAAAAAAAATTATTCTCTAAATTCAAAATTTTCTAGTTTCCTATAAATTGAAAAAAAATCGAAAGGATTTTTTTTTTTAATTTGAAACAATCAGGTAAAAAAATTAAATTTCTAACTGAAAAAAATGAAACCCTATTTCTAATCGAAAATATTTATTTCAATTTTATTGAAATACCAAATTTTTCAAATAATTTTTTTACAAAAGTTTGCAGTAGAAGGTTTTTAATTGAAAGAGGAATCTCAATTTTTTAAATAAAAAAATCGTGACTTACGACATCTTCACCCTTGATTTTTTTCAACCCTTCTAAAAAACAAAATACCCGCTAAAATTCAACAATTGAAAAAAAAATAATGTTGAAAATTGAAAAAATTTGTTAAAATTTAAAACATGTTGATTTTTTTTACAAAATTCAAGATTTGAAAATAGATCAGAATTAGGTAGATTTTAAATATTGTTTATCTAGGTACTCCAAAAAAATCGAGATCAAATTTTTTTTCTTTCATTTTTCTAAAGGTAGACGATTTTTTTATAAAAAAAAAAAAAATATCTGCAAACAATTTTTCAAGAAACTACCTTAAAAAATTATTGAATTTAGAAATCGACAAAATCAACAAAAATTATAAATTTTGGAAAACAATGAAAATTCTTGGAATTTTTTTATAAATTTAATGACTTTTAGATATTATTTTTTTTAAATAAATGTTATGACTTCTAGACAAAGTAAGTACATATTTTTTCAATTTGTAAAAATTGAGAAATCTACCCTTCCAAATGATCTTATTTTATTGAAAAATATTTCCTATTTCAAAGAATTAGAAATTCTATCTCGTAAAAAATTTGAAAAAATATTCAGAAAATTGGAACTTGAAAGATTTTTTTACAAAAAAAAAAAAAAAAAAAATGAAAAAAGATTAAAAAATATTATTAAACATCGATTTATATACGTCTCTGTCTCGAATTTCTTCTCAACTCATTCATTTTTTACGATTTTGGTTTTTTTTATTAAAATAGAAATTAGCGCCCAATTGTTTTTTTAATTCTGAATAAAATTTACATTAATTAAGTGAAATTCTCAGCATTATTTTAAATTTTCAAATAAGTTCTTACATTAATATTTAAAATTAGTACGTAAGTATTTAAAAAGTTTTAAAATTAAACTTAAACAAACATCAAAAATCTAATTTTTTAAAAATGGAGTTTAGAACAGAATTTTCAAAAGAAAAAATTACAAACAAAATTATTAAAAATTATACCTACTTAAAAAAAAGTTTAATTTTCAAAAAAAAAAAAATCAGTTCAAAAAAACATTTTAAATTAGATTAAAAAAAAAAATAAAACTTGAATTTTAAACAAAAAATATTAAAAGTAATTTTTAAAGTGAAGAATTTTAAAAATGAAATTTCAGAAATTTAAAGACATTTGACAGCAAAATGAAAGAAAAAAATATACATATGAAAGATTTCTTAATAAATACTTATTTGAATGTTTGAAATATTTCAGACATAAAAATTGAAATTTAAATAGAATTAAAATTCAAACAAAAAATTAAAATTTCGAAAAATTAAAAAATAATGAAAGAAATTTAAATTTGTAAATTGGAGGTAAAACCAATCAAAAAAAAGAAATAAAAGATTTGAATTTGTAAAAAATGTTTGAAAAAAATAGAAATAAAAATTAAAGAAACTGAAAAAAAACAAATCGTAGAAAAAACTGTTTTTTACCAATTTTTAACCAAAAGCATTTTGTAGGCAAAATAATATTTTTAAATTTAAATAGTTACTTATAGGAACTGGTGGTATTATATAGTAACTATTAGTTTTTTTGTATACGGGTTAATGGAAAATCAAAAAAAAAAAAAAAAAAAAGTGAAAGATTTTTTTCTTCAAAAATTTGAAAAATACGTTTAAATCGAAAAAGTTTAAAATAAATATTTTAATTTTTTACTCGAAAAAAGTAGCTCTAAAAATTTTCTGCACCAAACTTGGAGGTATTTTTCTTCAAAAGATTCAATGATTTTTTTTTTCTTTACGAATTTGAGAAAATTTTCTGTCTACAAAATGGATCCTTTTTTAAAAAATTGAGACAAAAAATTGTGATTTTTTTTCCCAAAAGAGCTTGAGAGATTTTTCCTTCAAAAAATCGAGACTTTTTTACCTTCTGTTGCACTTTTGAAAAATCGAAAAAATAAAAATTATTCCAGCAAAATTTATAAAAATTTTCACATCAAACAAATAATTAATCATATTTTTTTCTTCAAAATTTAAAAAAATATTTTTCCACCAAAAATATCAAATTTTTTTCGTTGCTGAACTACGATTTATTTTCTCCAAAAAATTGTGTTTATTATATTTTTTTATTGACTTACAAATTCAGCGAAAAATTTGCTCGATAAAAAAAATCCGAAAATTATTCTTATTTGACCCGCCCAAATTTCCTCTTATTGGTGTGTTTGATTTTTGGTCACTTTTTGAGCAATTTTTGGCCATTTCAGTCCATAAAAAAATCAAAATAATGGATTTCATGTCTGCTATAACCGTACTAACTTTTCATTCATATGAAAAGTTTCAAACCTCATTGAATTTTACTTTTGGAATTTCATCAAGAAATTTAAAAAACATCTATATTTTTAGAATTTTTTTCCAATCCGAAAAATGTTGATTTTTGAAAAATTTTCAATCAATCTATCAAGCTTTAAGTTCTACTTTCCATCCATATGAAAAGTTCATTAGCTCATTAGATTTTACTTTTGGTTTTTCATCAAAAAAATTCATCCAATTTTATACTTCAACGGATTTTTACCCCCTCCCACAAAACAACGACTGAAATGATTTTTCTTCTTTTTTTTTCAAGGGAACTTTTCTTTAAAAATTTTTAGGAAATTTTTTAAATAGTTGAAATTGTTTTATACATTTTCAAATGATTTTCTTCGAGTAAATTGTTTCCGATTTTTTTTTTTTTTTTTTTTTTTTTTGATAATGTTCAAGATTTTTTGGGATAATTTTTTTTTCAATTTACATCTTTTACTTTTACTGAAGAATTGTCGTTTCAAAAAAGTTTCAAGGATAATTTTTGTAATTTTTTTTTTAGTAGGTAATAGAAACTTTTTTCAAAATAGTGTTTAAAATGCTTTTGTAATTTTCAAAATTTTTTCGATTCTGGCAGTTTTTTCAATCTAGAAAAATTTCTGCAATTCTTCGAAATCAGAATTTTTGAGTGGATAAAATTTTTCTATCAATTTTGGTCCAATTCGAGTCAATTTTGCAAAGGGCCTTCCATGGTAAGATGGTGAAATCGGCCCTTGATCGAAATTGGGTCCAAAGTGGGTCAAAATGTTACTTATGATGTAAAAACACGCCACAAAAATTTTTGACCCCCTACCCCTCCCCTTTCCGAAAAATCGCGTTATAACGGTCGAAAAATAAAAAAATTCTAACTTTGAAGGGGGTGTACGAAAATTTTTGATTTTTTCACAGATTATAGGTATCATGTAGGGGTATATGTGGTAAAATTTTTAAAAAGATCGGTTCACAATTTCTTTGTTTTTTGGGGGGTTGAAATTTTCAAAAAAAAAATTAAAATTTTTTTTGGGGGGGGGTGCCATGGCTGGATTTTTTTTTTAAATCTTCGTAATATGGATAAGTATCACATATATTTTTTTGAGGGTGCCAAAGAGAGGGGGGGGTGGAACATCGTCAAAAAAAATAAAAACTTCGAAAAAACACGCATTTTCAGGGGTTTTTCGTATTTCTCGAGGGTGTTTGAGGCGGGGACTTGAAATGTAAGCAATTACAATCGTAATACATAATATCTGGATGGAGTGGGGTTGATGTGGGAGATTTGTGGTCACACAAGTATGGGACGAATGACAGGGTGTGATAAAAATAAGGAAGAACGAGTGATGTGAGCGCTAGGATGGCTCTTTTGGAATTCGGGTATTTTTAATGTCTTAGCCACCAAATTTTTTTATTTCATGAGAAAATAACTTTTTATTTATCATTTTTGCCCTAACTGAACTTTAAGTGGCAACTAGTCATCCCCCCCCCCCCTTTCAGAAAAATAATAAAAATTGACTGATTTTCAAAATCTCACATTTTGCTGGTTATAACCCATAAAAATTGTTCTTCATGAGAATGAATTCCCAATGTTTCACTTTGCCCAACTCAATTTTAAGCGGTTCCTTGAGGCGCCCTCAATTTTTCAAAATTGAAAAAAATGAGCAAACTTTTTTTAGTTGGCATTCTATAAAATTGTTGTTGTACCTATTTTAGGTATCGGAAAATATTCCACCATTTTTCATTTTTTTCCACAATAGAATTTGAAGTTATATCACCAGACCCTCCATCCCGAAAAATAATAAAAAAATAACTAATTTTTAAATTTTCGTTTTTTTGGTTGTTTTTTTTTATTACCCATTTTGGTCAAGTTTTTTTTTTTTTTTTTAAATACGAAACTGATCCTCATTTCTTATTTTTACCCTAAATGAATTTTAAGTAGACTCTAGTCGTTCCTTTTTTTCAAAAAAAATTAAAAAATTGACCGATTTTCAAAATCTTACCTTTTTTGGTCATGAGAATGAATTTCCAATTTTTTATTTCCTCCCTCAACCACATTTCAAGTGGTACCATCAAAAAAAGCAAAAATAAAGAAAACTGGTAAAAAAATTTCACCTATGGTATGAAAAGCTTCATGTATTTTATTAGAAAATAATTTCATTTTTAAAATTGTTCCCTAACTGAATTTCGAATGGTGCCGCGTACATAGAAAAGGTGAAAAAATTTCTATTTTAGCTAGAGGAAATATTTTTTGATACCTTTTTATAGAATGCCAACTCTTTGATGGGTTATAACTTATAACCAGCAAAAAGTGAGATTTTGAAAATCAGTCAATTTTTATTATTTTTCTGAAAGGGGGGGGGGGTCACTAGTTGCCACTTAAAATTCAGTTAGGGCAAAAATGATGAATAAAAAGTTATTTTCTCATGAAATAAAAAAATTTGGTGGCTAAGACATTAAAAATACCCGAATTCCAAAAGAGCCATCCTAGCGCTCACATCACTCGTTTTTCCTTATTTTATCACACCCTGCCATTCGTCCCATACTTGTGTGACCACAAATCTCCCACATCAACCCCACTCCATCCAGATATTATGTATTACGATTGTAATTGCTTACATTTCAAGTCCCCGCCTCAAACACCCTCGAGAAATACGAAAAACCCCTGAAAATGCGTGTTTTTTCGAAGTTTTTATTTTTTTTGACGATGTTCCACCCCCCCCCCCTCTTTGGCACCCTCAAAAAAATATATGTGATACTTATCCATATTACGAAGATTTAAAAAAAAATCCAGCCATGGCACCCCCCCAAAAATTTTTTAAATTTTTTTTTGAAAATTTCAACCCTCCAAAAAACAAAGAAATTGTGAACCGATCTTTTTAAAAATTTTACCACATATACCCCTACATGATACCTATAATCTGTGAAAAAATCAAAAATTTTCATACACCCCCTTCAAAATTAGAATTTTTTGATTTTTCGACCGTTATAACGCGATTTTTCGGAAAGGAAAGGGGGTAGGGGGTCTAAAATTTTTGTGGCGTTTTTACATCATAAGTAACATTTTGACCCACTTTGGACCCAATTTCGATCAAGGGCCGATTTCACCATCTTACCATGGAAGGCCCTTTGTTTAGATTCAGGCTGTTTTTTCAATTTTTTGTTTTTTTTTCAACCATACAACTGTAGGGTTTCTCGAGTAATTATTATTCCTATAAAAGAATTTCGTCAATTAGTCAAAGTCGGATTTTTTTTTGAGTGGAAAAATGTTTTCAATCAATTTTGGTCCAATTCGAGTCAATTTTGCAATTTTTTTTTCGATTCTGGCAGTTTTTTCATTATTTTATTTTTTTCAACCCTACAACTGTAGGGTTTCTCGACTAATTATTTCTAGAAAAAATTTCAAAATTTGTTGAAATCAGAATTTTCTGAGTGGAAAAACTTCATTCAATCAATTTTTGTCCAATTCCAACAGATTTGGCAATTTTTTTGTTTTTTTCAACCCTAAATAGACAATTTTTTATAAATTAAAAAAAAATTATAAATTTTTATATATTTTTTCGAAATTTTAAAAATAAGAAGTAAGTATAATGTACACATACCTCACCCCCTTCCCCTTAAAAAAAACTCAAGAAGTGTTCGAGAACGTTGTTCAAAAATTCAAAATGCTTTTGTAATTGGAAACTTTTCAGAAAAATTTTCCTTAAATTTTTTCTTTATTAAACTATTTTTTCATAGGTAGTTAAGCTTTTCGAAAAACTGATAATTTTTTAATTTTTTAAAAGAATCCTTTTTTAAAAAAAATATCTGTTGTATGATTAATACCGTACCTGGCAGTTTTCAACAAACCAAAACATCCAACAGACTTTTTAAATATAGGCACCATCACCAAAAATTTTTGTCATGGATAGAAAAATATAGCAAAAATTGATATTTTAAAAGGAAAAACCAAGAAAAAGAAACACATCAATGTTGGAAAAAATTGAATATCAACAGTTGAAAGTGCCTTATGTTCTTCGTTCTATTTTGAAAAAAAAAAAAAAAAAAAAATTGCTTTAGGTATTAAATTTATTCATTTTTTTCAAAAAATTGAGATTATTTCAATTTTTTTGTCCAAAAATGATAGATTTCATTCTAAACAAAAAATAAGATTTTTTTCTCTCATAAAATGTAAGATTTTTTTTTCAACATGAAAAAAATAGGAATTTATTTCTTGATTAGGTATAAGGTAGGTATTTATTTATTTTTTTTTTAAAAATTGATGATTTTTTTTTAATCCAAAAATTTTAAAATTATGTACTTTTACTTTGAAGATATCAAAAAAATCTTCTTTAGAAAATTTATTCATTTTTTTTCTTCAAAAAATTGAGATTAATTCAATTTGTTTTTCCGAAAATGATGAATTAGAATCAGAAAAAGCACGTCTTTCGCATTACACAAAGCGCGGTCGTTCTGGAGAACCTCTAAACCTCTCTCAACCAAAGAGAGAGAAGCAGAACGAATTGTAGCACAACGCAGCAAACCAATCTATCTTGCCCTTTTCTCTTCCCATTTCCTAAAACCAGCGCGCGCACGGACACTTTTTTGTTACATTCGACCATCTATTTTATCTCCTCATAAACATCATTCGATGTTAAAAAAAACACTGAAGATATCTGAAAAAATTTCTAAAAGTCATTAAATTGTAAAATAATAGATACCTAATAATTTCCATGGAAACATAAAAATTGAAGAAAATTTAAAAATTGTAAAAAAAAATATTTTGTGACAATAAAATATCTAAAAGTAATTTCAAACAAATTAAAATGAAGAAGTCCATTAAAATATATTATGCTAACAAATTTCTGAAAAAATTTCAAGTTTCAGAATGTGTGATAAAATGTCTAAAAGTCATGAAATTTCTTTAAAAAAAATTCTATATCAAGTTTTAGAATGTCTGACAAAATGTCTAAAAGTATTCAAATTTTTTAAAAACTTTCGAAATTTTTTTAAAAATTAGCCATAAAAAATGTCTAAAACTCATCAACCAAATTTCTAAAAAAATTTCAATTTTCAAAATGTTTGACAAAATGTCTACAAGTCATCAAATTTTTTTAAAAAATTTTAAGATTTTTTTATGTCATTGTCATCCAAACCTAAGCGAATGTAACCTATAATCTAACCCATTTTAGTGTCGGATTTTCGGTCGGAATTTTGCTCGGATTTTCGTGCCTGATTACTTAAAAAAAATTTTATTATGAGTATTTTTTTCAAAAAAAAAAAAAAAAATCTAAATATTTTTCGAAAACATCGTTAAAATTTTATTGATGCGTTTTTCAATATAGTTCAATATAATTATACATTTTTTTTTTCATAAAAATTTAATTTAACAATTTTAAAAGTCTCTAGGCTTGCAATTTTTGAAAAATCAAAATTAGGTAAGCAATAGATATTATTATCCCAGTGAAATAAGACCAAAAAAAGGTACAAATTGCATTTTGGGCTACCCAAAATTTTCTTTGCAAAGCGTTCCTTTGGTGGTATTGATTACCCCAAAAAAAAGACCCCGAACCTCACCCCTCGGCTTCACCCCCAAATGTGGATCATAAGTGAGCCCCTCCCCGTTTTTCGCTTATAATTTTTGAAGTACGCGGTTAAATGGAAATATTATTATTACCAAAATTAAAATATATAAAATTTGCAACAAAAAAGATCATATTCATTTTTTCAAAGAAGTGAACGGGTGGCGCAAAAACACCTGTCTAAATATACAAGGGAGAAGAAATGAAGATCGGCCCTCCTTTTCACGAATAATAACGCACAATTTCAGAAGGAATCGAATATGTTCTATCAAGGATACTCCCTAGACTATAGAAAAGCTGTCACCTCTCCTCTCCCCAACTTGTCTAAAATGTGGATGGGGCAAGCCCCGTTTTTTCTAAATTGCCAATAACTCTTCAGCCGTGTCCTAAATTAAAAAACGGCTCAAATAAACGTTGTAGAGCATAAAATTTCCTACCGAACCGCTACATTCATTTTTCCTCGCAAGTTATAACGGGTGGCGCAAAAACAGCTATGAACGTAGGTATACATGGTGAGCAAAAAATTTTGAGAAAGTTATATACGCAAATTTGATCATTTTTTAAATCAAGATCGTCTTAATATGTATGTAATTGTTCCAGCTGTCCCCCACTCATAGGAATAATTTTTTCGCTTTGTATGATTGTATATTTAGGTATTGAAAATTCGAGTTGAAATATGTATATCGCATTCCAACAGTAATGAAAATTATTGTGGAATGAATGTTATTTGCTAATCTCAGAAAATATCAAATATCGAACGATTTAATCGCAAGTTTTAAAGAAAGCTTATTGGTTTATCGTAAAAAAAGCCTAATGAGAAGTATATTATGGTTAAATTATTCGATATGATATTCACTCGCTCTGATTAGATTTTTGCCTCTAATATCCCATATTTTTTTCTCTCTCAAAGTGTATAATATAGTAGGTATAAGCGAATCGTACCTAAACGCGTGTTGAAGTTGACATTATGAAATTTCAAACCTTACTTGTGTACTTTTCAGTATTAATTCTTCCAATAGTTAATCAAAATGGTGAGTAATCGGGTATATCATTTTACATTTATACCTGCAAATACGTAGTAAAGTATAGGTAAAGTGTTCAACTGTTCATATGGGATCGCGTAAAAATCTCCTATATTCAAATTTTTTTCAAAACAAAAATCAATATCAAATACACAAATATATTTTTTGCATAAACGTAATTATAGGTACCTATGTTTTTTGCGCATTTGGCTAAATTGGTAGCATTGTGTCGTAGCTGTGTAATTGTTAAGCGGAGATGTTTCGCATTTTAGAAAGGAACACATAGATATCGACTTATAATTATTTTGTTTACTACAGTTATTCCAGAGGAATTACAAGATCTTTCCGACGAACGAAAAACCATTTACCGAAATCTCGATGAAACTTCATTAAGGATTATAAACCAGCTTTCAGTACTTGAAAAAAAAGATTATTTATCCGAAAAACAAAAACATGACAAAGATTTTGCGGAAATTTGCAAACATGTGGTGAGTACGAGCATCGAAATACGTATTTATTTTTTAACCACGCAAATTGCGATTCTAATGTACGTTGTATTGCAGCCGTTCAATGACCTCACTTGCGCGATGATTTTTTTTAAAAAAAATCCGGTACAGTTTTTTTTGACCAAGGCATCGCCCACGTCGACCTTATCGATTCAACGGATTCAACGCAAAGTAAAACTCCAAAAAAGTTTGAATGGCCTAAACGCATAAATCAAATCAGGAAGACTAATGATGAATGCTGGAAAACTCCCGAAAATGCTTTTCCAATATACGAAAAAGGCACGAATTGGGAGAAAAAAGATAACCAGTCATTTAAGCATTCCACCAGACAAAATCATGTTTACACTTCCTCGAACGGCAGAGTTCCTAAATCATCGAAAAATTACTTTTATGTACCAAAATTTCGCCCTACAATTTCAAAATAAGTTGAAAAAATATTACGAAGATTTGTCTGATAGTGCAAAAAAGGAGAGGTATCCCGGCGGCAAAGAAGAATTAATCTTAACATTTTCTGCATCAGTAATGGTTCGAAATTATCGATTTGCATGTTATTTCATTCACAAAATGATCGATAAAATTCAAAAAGGATTGGATCAGCCACGTGTCGCAAATACGGAACCCAGTTTATCAGACATAATTTTAGACATCCAACCTTACTGGTTTTTTGACGAAGAAATGATGGATTTCTCTAAAATTTTACTGGAAATGAGTGGGCAGACCAATACTTTTCATGATATATCGAAACCTTTAAAAACAAAAAAGGTCAACCTGTCATAATACCAGGACTTCATGGTTGCGGTACGAAACCAATTCCATCCGATAAAATGAAGTCGCTTCTAGCCAAAGTAGAACGTAAAAAAATTACAATTACTACACAAAAATAATATCGTGAATTTTTCAGTTCTATCTTATCAAGTTTTTTCATTCCTTGTAGAATCAAATTTATACCTATCTCTGTAGATAACTAGATCAATAGTAAATTAATTTTTTTAAATGCGTATCTTAGTATTTATTTTCTGATTCGTTCAAATGGCATTTGGGAATACTAGAAGGAGTAAGTGGTTGTGCTAACACCTACTGCATTGTATTTTGCATTAGAAAAAATTGTTGAAAATTGTAAATTTGTACGTGGAAAGTAATGACACTTCCAATCATCAGACGGCTTCGACTTTTTTGTCAGCTCCTTCCACTGAAATATCGGTTTCTAATCGCTGAAAATTTTGAATGAGAAAGCATTCCTGCAAAAAACGACTTTTTTTGAAATTGCAGAGAAAACTGTTGATCTTTAGGTGGAAAGTAATGACACTTGTAATCATCAGACGACTTCGGCTGTCTTGTCAGCTTATTCCACTGTACTACCACGCATGTGTTATTGTTGAATGAGAAAGCATTTCTGCAAAAACGACTTTTTTTGAAATCGCAGAGAAAATTGTTGAAAATTGTGAATTACATTGGCACGAATCGCTCACCAACTAACCTATTTTTCTGAATGAATCATTCGCGAACGACTCAAAAATCTCATTTTCAGCATTAATTTGGCTGAATTCTAAAAAGAAAAAAAAAGAAATGTGAAGTTTGCACCGAATCACTTGCGAACGACTCCAAACTCAGGTTTCAATACTGAATTTATTTTTTGTGTAAACTGAAACGATGAATTTTCCAGCGAAATGGACCCATATTTCGCTCATCTTTGAATAATTTCTCGCCTGTTTAACGACTATACTTCGTCAACTCGTTATGTGGTTCCTTTAATTAGGCAACTAATGTACTTTACAAGATGTCTCGTTGTAAATTTTTCCAAAGAAACGGGTCAAATTTAACGCGCTGCGTCGACCGAGTATCCATCACTTAACAGAGCGTGAAAATTTTATAAATAATTCATTTACGTAGCTAAGCTACCCTTGTCCCTTTATCCTTTGTTCTATATTTTCAATAGGATATCGGTTCGGGAACTGTTTTAGTGCAATGTTGGATTCGTTTTTTAATTATGTCAACCACAAAATTTTTTGAATTCGACGATTTTACAAAATTTCATTAAATTTTTTTGAAAAGAATAATTTTCAATTATTATGTTTCATTATCCAACATTTCTCCAATTTTTGAAAAAATTTATAAAAGTACAATTTTTCAAGATTTTATTCAATTATTATTTTTTTAAATTTAATTGAAAAATATATATTTTTTAAAAACTTTATTAAACAATACTTTTTCTAAAATTGCTGCATAACTATTCATTCATCACTTTTTCTCAAAGCTGATTTTTTTTTTTAAATTTGTTGAATAACAACTGTTTGAAAATTTTGTTTAAACCCATCAATTTTGAAATTTTATTTTAAAATAATTTTTTATTTTCAAATTTGGTTAAGCATCAATTTTCCCAAACCATTCTTAAACAATGATTCATTATTCTTTTTTCAAAATTAAGTTGAATATAACAAATTGTTCAAAATTTCAATTAACCTCTTATTTCAAAACTTTATTTTAAATCCATTTTTTTTTTTTTTTTAATTTTGAACAACAATTTGTCATAAGAATTCAATTTTTTAATTTAAAAAAAAAATGATTTTTTCTGGATTTGGTTGAAAACAATTTTTTTTACATTTTATTTTAACCCACGATTTCAAAGTTTTATTCAAGACCCATTTTAAAAAAAAATTGTTGAACAACAGTCTTTTAAAATTGTACGGAAAGACAATTTTTCAAGATTTCATTGGATAATAATTTTTTTTTTCTTCAAAAAAATGATTTCTTTAAAACAGTTTATAGTTGAATAACAATTATTGTTAAAAATGTTATTCAAATCCAACAAGTACTTATTTCAATTTAGCATAGTATATGCTTTTACGGAGACCAAAATAGAAAAAAACGAGATCAAAATCCGACAGGAAAATCCGACCCCATTGGATTAGGTTTGGATGACATAAAAAAAACTTAGAAATTTTTCAATAAATTCGAGTGTTAATTTGATTTATTTTCTGTTGTAATAATTATGTCAAACATTTTGAAACTTGTAAATTTTTGTTGAAATTTCATCACTCTTAGACATTTTCTAGACATTTTGTCAGACATTCTGTATTTTAAAATTCAGCTGATAACCAATTTTCCAAAATTTTTGTTTCGATTTCGACATAATAAAACGTATGAGTAGGTATAATCAATTTTTTCCAATTTTAAATTTTTTTTATTTTTTAAAAAATTTAGTCGAATAACAATTTTTAAAATAGGTACCTATTAGAAAGCAATATTCAAGAAAATTTGTTGGAAAACAATTTTTCAGAAGTTTTTCAAATACAATATTTAAAAATATTTTTTTGAGTAACAGCTATTTCTGATTTAATAAAAATAGTTTTTCGAAATTTTCCTGAACAAAAATTTTTCAAGATTTCGTTTCAAGATTTTGTTAAAAAGTAATTTTCTAAAATTTAATTTTGAAATACTTTTTTTTGACAATTTTATTCTATGTGTTTCAAGTATAATTTTATAGAACAACCAATTAGGTACTAAAATTTTATTTAGGGAAATAGGGAATTCATCCTTTTTTTCATACATGATTTCTTAAAAATTCAGTTGTTTTTTTTTTCAATTTACATTTTGTTTTAACCTATTTGTTCCAACATACTATTGGTACCCACTTACGGCTGTAGTTTAGCTTCCAAAAATTTCAGAAAATAGGTAATTATTGTTTATATTTGAAAAATACTTGGGTGTTGATTTGTCCTAAAAATGTGTGTATTGTAAAGAAAATTCAAATATGGCTGATAAAAAATACCTACATTCAACTAAAACAGTAAACAAAACGGTTTTTTATCAGCCATATTTGAATTTTCGTGTTAATACACAAATATTTAACTACATGGATTGATTTTATTTTTTAATAAAAGTTGTTAAGAGAAGAATAATCTACACAGGTACAGATCGCGATTGCTGAAATAATTTCGTGGGAGTCGACAATCGTGCAGGTAACATTGACAAAATTGGCTATCTTTGTATCACTACACTTGATTGAATATTCAAAAAAATCAAAATCTAGTCGTGTACCGGGGTAGTTTACACCTTTAGGAATAAGTTTTATCCAAAAATAATTTTGATCCGATGTTTCGTTTTTATATAGAAATGTTAATAAAAGTGGATGTTTTCGTGTTGTGATTACCTACTCATTTACCTACTAAACTACAGCCTTAAAAAAAATTATTGCTTAAAATTAAAAAAAAATATTGAAATAAATTTTGGAATTTTTTTATTCAAATGAAATTGACTATTGCGATTTTTAAAGAAGAATTAAGAGTGTATTTTATTTAAATAAGAATTTTTTTCATTCAAATGGACTCGACGATTTTTTTACTCAAAAAGTTTGGCGAATTTCAATAACTTTTAAAATTAAACGATTTTTTCCATGCTAAAATAATTTTTTAAATTTAACAAAATTAAAAAAGTAGTAAAATTCCCTGCACTTGTCCACGATAACCTGGGCTAAAAAACCTCGGTGAGGAAAAACCATGGTTATCTACCTAATTATTCCTCCAGCGGATATTAATTGATTGGTACATGTTGAACTAACGGTACCAGTCCCTTTCCTCCCTTCCCCTCGTCGTTGATTTTAAGTTCGTATCAATTTTGAAGAAAATTATTTGGGAAAATTGAGGAAATAAGTTGGGAATTTTGAGTCTCACCCTCCCCATTACAATCGCTTCGTCACGCCACTGTGTTTACGTAAAATTTTTATTGAGTTTTCAATTTGAAATGCCCCAAGGCCAAAAGTAAAAAAAAAATTCAAGTTGGAAATATATACATGCAACCTAATAAGGGTGGGCTGAGGAGCTGAGGAAGATAAAAAAAAGTTCAAAGGGCCCGAACTGGCCGCATAGGGGCCCTTTTTAGGTTTATGTCTAGGGCCCTAAAAACCCTGAGCACGCTACTGCCTCAATATTGAGGAATGATTCCTACTAAATTGTAGGAAAGTTACTGCATTTTTTCTTTCAGTCAGAGCTTGGAAAACCGATTCGGATTTGGCTCAGGTTCGGTTTCGGTTTTGGGTTTCAAATAATAAAAATTAGGGCTATTTTTTTGAAATATTTGAAAATTAAATTAAATTTTTGTTCCAATATAAAATAAGAACACTACAGTTTGAATGAAAATTGAGAAAAAAAATCTGAAAAATTTTACATAAGAATTCTGCGAGAAAAATTGAAAAAATGAAGGAGAAAGTTTCAAAAAAGATGAAAAAATTTTAGTTATTCGGGAATCAAAAAAAATGATTAGGGCCAGAAAGGGACGAAGGAAACCCAAAACCTAAACGAGAATGAATTGGTTCGGGTTTTGGGTTTTGTAAAATAAAGGTTCAGGTTCGGTTTTGTTTCGGGTCGAACCCGAAATTTTACGGGTTCGAGTCAGTTTTGGTTCAGGTTTTCCAGCTCTGTCAGTGTGTAGGTGTAGGTACTTATAAGATTGTCTTTTTTTTTTCAGAGTTACATGCACCGGCAGAGGTAGGTGCACAAGTACGCAGTCGCAGATACTGGAGAAAGTTGAAAACTATGTTTGAAATTGTTCAATTTATGAACAATATACTTTCTATTATTGTACTTATAAAAAACATTTTCAATTTATGAACAATATACTTTCTATTATTGTTCTTATAAAAAACATTTTCAATTTATGAACAATATACTTTCTATTATTTTGAAGTTGTTGCTTTTTATTTGAAAATAATTCCCTATCTTTCAATTTTACCCCTGACTTAGGCCTACTTAGTTTTAAGTAGAATTTGGTTCGAAACCTCGAAGTTTTAGAAATTAGAAAAATTATCTTGAATGATTGTTTTTTTTTTAGGAAATTTGAGACAAAAAAAATGAAAAAATAGGTGTGAATTTTTATTTTTTTTCAATTTTTGCTTTTTTTCAATAAAAATAGGTAATGACTTATTTTTTTCCAAACAAAAAAAAATAATAATAATTGTTAGGTATTTCAGTTTCAAAAAGATTGACATATGTTTTTACCACGCTTCTATTAATTAGCGTGTATTACCTATATAGATACCTACGGTACCTAATACGAATAAACAGAACATTTTTTTTTTTTTTTTTTTTTTCAAAAAGTTTGAATACGTTTTGGAAAATTAAGAGAGGAAATTAAAATCTTTTTTGAAATGAAATTAGTCAAAAAACCCGGATTCACACAATTTACGCCATTATTTTAAGCATATTTGAAGATACATTTTTTCCTGATTTTTCACGATAATTCAAGCTAAAAAGTAAATACTTACACATACGTAAAACAATGGAAAAAGTCCTAATTTTGAAACATATTAACACGTTTTCAAAAATAAATTACAAAATTTTAATACTTATACACTTGACAGAATTTTAAAACATCACACACATTTAAAAAAATGTTTTTTAATAAAATTTGAAAAAACATTGCTGAAAAAAATATAAATTGAGTTTAAAAAATTCATTCAGCTAAAAAATTTGAAAAAATGTGCATATGAACTGTATAAATTAAAAAAAAAAAGAACAAACAATTTAACCCACTTTACAGACACATCGATACAAATCAGGCGATTGAATATGAAACGCCTCTTGGATTTCAACTGAGAATACATTTGCTGGTTTAGACCACTCCCATTCTCTTCGAAGGGGGTTCTGTTTAGTAGTTCGATAGGTACCCATCATTATTATGTATTTACATACATCAAACATGGAAGAGAATAATAATTCCATCATGGCTTCTTTCATTGCACATTCATAAATTATTTGTTTATAGTTGACATTGCAATTTTTCTCATTTAGCTATGTTGGCGAATTGAAGTGGAGGATGGGTGTTGTTAGGCATTTTCATTTGGTTTTAAGCAAGAAAATTAGATAGTCATTTAGAAGATGACTTTTGAAAAATGTATTCTAAATAATTTTTTAACATCAGTTTTTCGATGATTAAAAAAGGAATCAAGAAATCAAGAAGAGTCCGAAGCCAGTTTAATGCATCACTGAAGGAACTTCTGTTGTATTATGAGTAAGTTAAGAGTATCTACATATTTATGACTATAAGCAAAACTGCAATGGTTCCCAATTACAAATTGTTTGAACTTTTATGTTGTATTTTTTTATTTTTATTTTAGAAGACAAGCAGTATTTCATTACGTCAAAATGGAAATAATTTTTTTTAAATTCACAATTCACCAGGGTCCAAGGCCAAAGGCCATTCTTGAAATTTTTTTTCGAAGAAGTTATAATAGCAATTTCAATTTTCAAGTCGGATTTTTCATTTCGAAGACAATTTCATTTTTGAATTATTTTAGAATAAAGGGGTAAAGGGAAATGAGGTCAAACTTGCTATGTGCGGGTTCTCTCGGAGGAGGAATGATACAATAAAATTTTTGAGGCCCCAACTTGAAATTGAAATTGGGGATATGACATATTTTTGCATTTTTAAAAAATCGAACATGAAGAGAAAAAAAAAATTAAATAAAAAGGCAATTTTTTAAATTTTGGGCAAAATTTTCGCGCAAAGGGTCTAAATCGGGGTAGTTTGACACGCAGAAACCGAAATCGCGATTAGTTTTTTGATTTGATCATTTCTTGTGATTATTGCAATTTCATGCATGCAAAATTAGTGAAAAAACCGAATTCGCGAAAAATGAACGAATTGAGCTGAAATTCGGGCTAAAGGTGTACGAGGGAGTGCTTAGTGATGTACTATGAGGAAAACATTTTTTTGACCAAATTTCATTCTGCGTACACGCGAAAAACGTTGAAAAAACATGGTTTTTTGCCATTTTAGGCAATTTTCACCACTTGAAAAAATCTGAAAAAATCCATGGTGATTCAGAATACACCTAAAAACATATGGTAATTTTATCGCGGTATGCGTGTATTTTTTTTTTTTTTTTTAAACGGCTGTCAAAGTTTTTAAAACGCATTTCAAGGTCATTTTTAAGGTCAGAAAAATCTGAAAAAATTTGTGGTTGTTTCCACTCAGAACCCTCCCCTGTACACCAAATTTCACTTCAATCGGTTGAAAAGTATTCGAAAACGATGAAAATCGTGGTTTTTGAGGCACCACCTCCCTACAAAGGGGCGAAATTTCAAAATACGTCTTGAAATGGTTGTTAATACATGAATTGTACTGCATAATGCGAGCGTACAACCAAAACTCAATTTCACCCTGCGTACATGCGTAAAATGTTGAAAAAACGTGGGTTTTCGCCATTTTAGGCAATTTTCACCACTCGGAAAAATCCAAAAAAATTCACAGAGGTTCAAAATACACCTAAAAACATATGGTAATTTTTTCTCGGGGTGCGTGTATTTTTTTTTTTTAAACGGCTGTCAAAGTTTTCAAAACGCATTTCAAGATCATTTTCAAGGTCAGAAAAATCTGAAAAAAATTGTGCATATTGATACTCGTAACCCTCCACCATCCACCAAGTTTCACTTCAATCGGCCGAAAAACGGCTGAGATAACGCCGAAAAAGTGAAAACCTTGTTTTTCGAGGTACCAGCCCCCTCGAGGGGGATGGGAATTTCACGATACGTTCTAAAATCATCTTTTACCACTACAAAAAGATTTTTTGAAAAAAATTCGAAAATGGCGTCTGAGGCCGATTCACCTATGCTTATCCTGCTATAGCCTTTAAAGTTTTTTTGAGAAAAAATCTTGATACTTGAACTTTTTTTTGGGGGGGGGGGGGGGGACTAGGAAATATTTTTTTTGAGGAAAAGAACTTTCAGTAATTTTGTACTTGGAAGAAAATCTCGCATTCTCATAGAAAAAGAATAATTTTGATAAAAAATTCAAATAGGTAAGTATATATTGGCTTCTTGGAAAAATTTGCTGAACCTACAAAACAAGATCTTAATCCACTTCCATCAATGTTTATTTAAGCCGATATGGTCGTACAGCATTGAACAAATTAATGAAATAACTTATTGTTCTTTTTCCTATGTTGAAATTCTTGATTACACTTATGTTACTTACCTATTGAATCTTTATGTGACATTTCAACTAACGCTCTTGTCCCTTAAAGGGATGCCATACGTACTTTTCTGTGGAATCTCTCCCTCGTCACAATGTTGTACGTGTATGTAATATAGTTTTGTTGTGAAATCGACACGTCGAAAATTTTGGAGGTATAGATGACGCAATTTTTTTAAATTGTACTTCTCGAAAACTGTTTGATTAGAAAGTGAAATTTTCTCTTACTATAGAGTAGATAATGATGAGTACCTATCGAATCAAATGGTTTTGATTTCATTTCAAGTTCTTTCTAAAAAGAATAATACCTATCTAATACTTGAAAGATCTAGTGGCATATAATAAACCTTAATCACCTTAAGAGCGGTGAGTGAAATTTGTGAAAACTGGAAAACAACTAACAAGACAAGTAATGGGAATAAGGTATCCAGCTAATGGTGTTTGCACAACATACGAACAGCAGACACATTGTTACATTGCACGACTCTGTCCGTCCCTACAAAGTACGAATAGTGGACTTTTCACAAAGAGCGGACCCACTCCGAGTCCTCTCTTCGTTCCGACCAATTTTTCAGACTCATTTGCTTCAAACAATGAAAGCTGTCGGGATAAAAATTATCAAAGTATGGTGTTAGGTCAAGTCCTCGGCGTTTCACCGTTAAATAAATGTGTTTTTGTATATTTATAATCTGACATGAGTAAAAATGTTGATTTTTTTTGGAGAAAAGAATTTCTCACTTTTGTAAAGTAACCAGTATTGCTCGAATGTTCGTGGAAAAATTTCCATTTTTTGAGAAAAAACGAAAAAAATGTGCAAAATTTTCTGGAGATTAACGAAAAATCTCATTTTTTGTTTCAATTTTATGGGGGAAAAAAATCAAAAAGTCTTTCAATTTTTTGGGGGAAAAAGTCCTTAATTTTTTTGAAAAAAAAAAACATTTCCATAATATAATATCTCAAAAAAGGAGGAAAAAATGAGATTAGACTTAGACGGACATCCAGACTAGGTATACAACATAATATACAGGGTGTCTCGTCAACAGTTATCACCCCTTCACCAGCGATATAGTCAACTCAAACTAAGCTCATGTATGCATGTTTGCCGACGCTGTGAATTGAAGGGGCAAAGATATGCTTAACTGAAAATTTTTTATTTTCAGTTTTGTTTCAGATTTTTAACCATGCGTCACTCGACAACCGAGATAGGTAGAAAGTTGCGCTTTGCGGCGTTAGAAAGGAAATTTGTGTAGAATTTTTTGATGGGGTTGATAATTGTACTAGGTGATCAGGGGGGTCTGTACCGTATTAAATATCTAAAAAAACGTGTTCAAAAATTGAGATTTTTTGGCAATTTTTGAAAAAATCTCAAAAAAGTTTCCTCATTTGGTATTATTATTATTATGATTTGCCTTACATGAAAAAAGTTCGACCTTTCGAATGCCGCAAACTAGACTCTTCTATCTCACTTGGTTAAAAAGTTATAGCAATTTCAATTTCGAAATCGAGACAGAAAAAAAATCAATTTATTTTTCATTTTTTTAAATTTCCAATTATTTTAATTTTTGGAAGTTGATACCTATCGTAACTAATAATTTTCAGTGAAACTCGATGTTAAAGATAAAAAGAAAAACATTTTGGTAAAAAAATTTTTTTTTGAAAAAATAATTTTTTGTTTTTCAGTCATGATTTTGAAATTGAAATGGCTATAACTTTTTAACCAAGTGAGATAGAAGAGTCTAGTTTGCGGCATTCGAAAGGTCGAACTTTTTTCATGTACGGCAAATCATAATAATAATACCAAATGAGGAAACTTTTTTGAGATTTTTTCAAAAATTGCCAAAAAATCTCAATTTTTGAACACGTTTTTTTAGATATTTAATACGGTACAGACCCCCCTGATCACCTAGTACAATTATCAACCCCATTAAAAAATTCTACACAAAATTTCCTTTCCAACGCCGCAAAGCGCAACTTTCTACCTATCTCGGTTGTCGAGTGACGCATGGTTAAAAATCTGAAACAAAACTGAAAATAAAAAAATTTCAGTTAAGCATATCTTTGCCCCTTCAATTCACAGGGTCGGCAAACATGCATACATGAGCTTAGTTTGAGTTGACTATATCGCTGGTGAAGGGGTGATAACTGTTGACGAGACACCCTGTATATATTTTTATTTTTACAACCTCTGAAGGAACTTACTGAAATAGTCATTAGAAAACTTGAAATGCGCATTTCACAATGAAGATACAGTCGAAAATTTTTGAAAAATTTTCCATAAATGACCCTTGATGATACCTAGCATTTACCCGAGTTTAGAAAAATTCGGTTGAAAGCAATTGGAATCAAAAATTATAATCGAAAAAAAAACATTTTTCACTCTAGGAGGGGATGCGGGTGAGGTAGCGACCTAAAAATTTAGTCAAGGGGGCTTTAGACCAAGGACCAACTTCCGCTAGTTGGTTTCAAAATTCACGTTGGGGGCCGATTCACCTATCTGAACCGGCTATACCTACCCTTTTTGAAAATTTTCCATCGCATCAATTAGTCATATAGATTTATGTACTTATCGTAGTAATGACTAATGAGTAGGTACCTATATAAAAAAAATGATTCCTCAAGTTGTTCGGTTGTTCGCTTCTTTCCTCTACTTCTTAATATTAATATACCTTTGCTTTTACTCGTGGTAAAAGTGAAGTTTCAACTTATTACGAAATCGTACCCATCCGCATGCGCGAAGGTAGATGTAGGTAGGTTGTACGACATCAACGACACGATGGAATCATTTTCCTACCATGGCTACGACGAGTCATATTTGAATCACCAATCGATAACGACAAAATGAAAATAGGCTGTTCTTTCCTACATTTTTACAGCGATGCAGTGAACTGGGTAAATATTTGCTCGTTTTTGATAAGAACAAAACTTCAGCACAAATTTTTCATACATGAGTTATCCTAAGTGCTCACGTCATAAATAGGTACAGTATTTCGGTTCTGGGTATTAGGTACTCAGAAAAGATAAAAAACTACTTCACTGACATTAAGAGAACATCATCGTGTCACGTTTTATAATTATGTGAGTACGAGCTGTACCCATCAGAGCATACGATATTTTAAGCAATTTTCACAGGGTAGCAAGTAGCAACAATGATTTCAAGTGACATACTTACTCGCACATAGTTGTTCTTTTCCTAAAATATGTATGTGTTTCGCCAAAATCGTAAAATTGCCTATTTCATGAAATAGGCTGAAAAATTGCCTATTTCATGAATTTTGCAGAATTTCCCTCCATTTTGCCTGCTTCATGAAATAGGCAAAAAAAGGGGGGGGGGAAATATTTGCCTATTACATGAAATAGGCAAAAAGTTTCCCCTTTTTTTTTCATGATTTAGGCAAGTGTGATTCTAAATTATGGGTATGCAGAAATGGACGAATTTTAGAAATTGCTGTTTTTCAAACAAACTGAGAGACGGATAAAGAGTTATTCCTCAAAAAAAGAAGAAAATTACTATTTTTTACCAATACTTGAAATAGAGATCTTTTCAATAAATTGAGTGGTTTTTATTAACTTTACTCGAGAAAAATCAATTTCTTTCAAGTAAGTACCTATTTCGAGAAAATTTAGAAATTTTTTAAACAAAAAATTGAAAGATTTTTTTCAGCAGAGACCTAACCAAAAGTTTAGTCTTTTGTTTATATACTTGATTTTTTGGAAATTTGAAAGGTTTTTTTTTCAAAAAAATTATTTTTGAAAATTTGAAAAATATTTTGCAATTTGAAAAAATTGAAAAACTTTTTTCTTCAAAATAAATGAAGTTTATTACGCAGACTCCAAAAAAAAAAAAAAAAAAAAAATTAATGAGAAATGTTTTATCGTGGAAGAAACTGGAACTCTTTCTGCAAAAGAATTAGTTTTTTTCGAAAAGAAATTGAAGGATTTTCATCTATTTTTTTCTCAAATTAATCTTTGTTATTAAAAAGTTTTAATTTCATCTATAGGTAAGTAAAGAAATCTGAATTTCTTTGGAGTAAATTTTTTCTTCAATTTTTGGTAAGTAACTACCTATCGTGTAATGTCTATGTTCATTAAACTTATTTTCAATACTCAATTCTCCATACAATGTCTAAAATTCATCCAATTATACATACTCACAGTTTAGAATCACGCTTGCCTAAATCGTGAAAAAAAAGGGAAACTTTTTACCTATTTCATGAAATAGGCGAATATTTCCCCTTTTTTTGCCTATTTCATGAAGCAGGCAAAATGGAGGGAAATTCTGCAAAATTCATGAAATAGGCAATTTTTCAGCCTATTTCACGAAATAGGCAATTTCACGATTTTGGCGTAACATATGTACCTACTTTCAATACAAATTATTTTCTGTACCCCTTAAATTACGTAAAATTCTGCGTTCCGGTTCGTAAAAAATAAAAAATATTATTTCGGGTTCGTAAAAAATCCAAGTATATATTCCGTTTTATCAAAATTTGAAAAAAAAAAATCATAATAGACTATAAGGACCAACTTCCAAGTTCCACTAGTTGCGGTTTCAAAATCAGCATTAGGGTGGAGCGAAAACCGAAATTTTTCGATTTCCAAAATGCGGGACTGCGGAAAAGTTGCGTCTAGGTAATACATGAAAAACAAAAAAAAAAATTTAAATCGAATAATATCTTCCGATCGCGCAAAAGCCCTCAAATTTTGGAAAATTTGCAAAAAATCAAAATTTGAAAAAAGTTCCAAAATGTTACAAAATGGATTTTATGCCTTTGGTTGGCAAGTATTACACTAGTTAACAATTTTTGAACTTTTTTCTGTGTTCGGGTCCAAAATAGGCTTAATCGATAGTTTAGGCCTAGAAACAAAAAGCAATTTCTCATTTTTCCTTTTTTTTTTTGGCTTTTGCGGGTACGGGAGGGGTTCAAAGTGGCGAAAATCGGGGTTTTTGCACCTTTTCAACTGCTCATAGCACCACAAATATTACTCTACGAACAAAACCAACCGCAGATTCGGAATCTACGTTGAATTTTGAGAAAACATCTCGGTCTGTTTTTTCAATTTCCAAGTAACGTTTTAATTTTTTTACCGCGACCGGCGACGTTCCGCGTGGGAACGATTCAATAGTTATCGGACTGTCTCCGCGCGGAACGGCGACGATCTCGATGATAAAATTAAAACGCTACTAAGGTAGGTACTTTAAAATTGGAAATTGGAAAAACGGACAGAAATTTTTTCTCAAAATCAAAAAACGTAGATTCCGAATCTGCAATTGGTTTTGTTCGTAGAGCAATATTTATGGCGCTATGAGCAGTTGAAAAGGTGCAAAAACCACGATTTTCGCCACTTTGAACTTCCTTTACCCGCAAAAGCAAATAAAATTAAAAAATGAGAAATTGCTTTTTGATTCTAGGTCTATACTATCGATTAAGCCTATTTTGGACCCATTCTCAAAATGGCTGTTGACCTGTGTTATCATCGTAATTATCATTTTTTGAAAAAAAATCCAGAATTCATCAGATCGTCGCATTTATGAGACATTTAAAAAATGCCTTATTTTATGTTTTTTTTTTTTAATTGAAAAAAATAGATTAAAAATTGGGGAAATTTTTTTTGTAATTAAAATGTGCTCAACTTACACAGTTTCGCCCAAAATGACAATTTACGACGATTTTCCATCTTTACCTTCATTTTCAAGAACCATCATTTTTCTCATTTTTTTTAATTTTTTGAAGTTTTTGAAAAATTCTCAAGGGTACGAAAACGATGAAAAATCGCTGTAAATTGTCTTCCAAAAATTTGATAAGTAGGTACTTATTTCAAAAAGATTGAGAAAGAAGCATTATGTACGAGTATCTGGAAAAATACATTTATTATATGACAACAGAAAAAATTGTCTCTTGAAATTATAAGTGCTGCCCAGTGAAATGAAAACATGTTTAAATTGTTGTAGGTACCACTCGAGTAAGTAACAAAACCAAAATTATAGGTACCCGTTTCCATTAGAAAATTTTTTATGAATTTTTGAAACTTAAAATTTTGAGGAAATCAAAAACTTCCAAAAAATCAAAAATTTTAAAAATCATTTTAAAAATTTTCTTAGCACACGACCGGATAGAACATGAAAAAACAAACAAGTTTTATTATTACATATTTTTGCCTATCTCTGAAATTGAAGGGGCTAGAGGGGAAAATTTTATTTTAATTCACCCAAAAAAATTCAAAAAAAAATATTTATCTATTTTAAAATATTTCGTTGATTTTATAATAATGTGTTATTTTTTCTGTTGCAGGAGTTTAGTTATGTGTTCGAAAAATTGCATACCACCCTTTGGTAGGCGCTGTGTGTAACATATGGAAAGGATACACGTTACCATAAATTCAAGGAAATTGTTTTTTACGTTGGCGAAGTTAGCACTAGAACTAGAACTAGCACTACACGATTCACACAGTGAAGCAGTACCGAGCTTCGCGAACAAACGTTCCATGGAGTGACAAAAATCCAAGATATACGTTTTGAAGGGATACTCAAGGCCTTCCTCTGACGGAATTTAAAAAAAATTTCCATGCATAGAATTAGAGTAATAATTTTTTTCATTTCGATATTTCACTTCATAATTCATAAATGAGTAACACTTTGATAAGTAATTTCCTCAGAACTTAAGAACTAAGAGGGGTGACAAAAATCCAAGATATACGTTTTGAAGGGCTACTGAAGGCCTTCCTTTGGCAAAATTTAAAGAAATTTTCTATGCATAGAATTTGAGTAATAAATATTTTATTTTGAGATTTTCCTTCATAACTCATAAAGGGGTAATATGTTGAAAACTAATTTCCTCAGAACTTGAGAACTAAGGAAAGTGACAAAAATCCCAGTTATGCGATTTGAAGCCCTACTGAAGGCCTCCCTCCGACACAATTTTAAAAAAATTTCTATGCTCAGAACCTGAATAATGATTTTTTTATTTTGAGATTTACGTCATAACTCATAAAGGGGCAATATGTTGAAAACTAATTTCCTCAGAACACGAGAACTAAGAAAGGTGACAAAAATCCAAGATATACATTTTGAAGGGCTACTCAAGGTCTTCCTCTGACGAAATTTTAAAAATTTTCCTATGCATAGAATTTGAGTCATGAATTTTTATTTTGAGAACTCATTTATGAATTATTTAGAAAAATCTCAAAATAAAGAAATTAATTAGGTACTCAAATTGTATGCATAGAAATTTTTTAAAAATTGTGTCAGAAGAAGGTCTTGAGTAGCCCATCAAAACGCATACCTTAGATTTTTGTCACCTTCCTTAGTTCTCGATTTCTGAAGAAATTAGTTTTCAACGTGTTACCCCTAAACAAATCATGAACGAAAATCTCAAAACCAAAAAAAATCATTACTCAAATTCTATACATAGAAATTTTTTTAAAATTGTGTCAGAAGAAGGCCTTGAGTAGTCCTTCAATACGTATATCTTGGATTTTTGTCACCTCTCTTAGTTCTTGAGTTCTGAGGAAATTACTCGTCAAAGTGTTATTCATTTATGAATTATGAAGATAAATCTTGAAATGAAAGAAATTATTACTCAAATTCTATACATAGAAATTTTTTTAAAATTCTGTCACAGGAAATAAACCTTGAGTATCCCTTCAAAACGTATATCTTGGATTTTTGTCACCTGGCATAGTTCTCGAATTCTGTGGAAATTTATTTTCAAGTATTACTCATTTATGATGAAAAATCTCAAAAAATAAATAAATGAATAAACAAGTTACTAGTCAAATCTTTAAAAGCATGCCTAATAATAATTATAGTACTTGGCAATGCAGGTTAATGGTTTTCCCCTTGCAGAGGATCCACCCCCTCAGGTTATAAAAACAATTATGAATTCGGTTCCAAAACCTTTGAAAATATACATGATCATCATAATAATATACCAAAAATATACTCAATAGATAGTGATTCAGTTTCAATCCACGCTTTTCCCCTCGTAGAGAGTCCACCCCTTTCGTGTAATGAAATCAAAGATTTAAAATAGTTTGGTACTTTCCAAAACCGGTTGATCTTTACGCGAATGGAACATTTCTTCGCGATGCTCGGTTCTGCTTCACTATGTGAATCATGTAGTGCTAGTTCTAGTTCTAGTTGAATTAAAATAAAATTTTCCCCTCTAGCCTCTTCAATTTCAGAGATAGGCAAAAATATGTAATAATAAAACTTGTTTGTTTTTTCATGTTCTATCCGGTCGTGTGCTAAGAAAATTTTTAAAATGATTTTTAAAATTTTTGATTTTTTGGAAGTTTTTGATTTCCTCAAAATTTTAAGTTTCAAAAATTCATAAAAATTTTTCTAATGGAAACGGGCACCTATAATTTTGGTTTTGTTACTTACTCGAGTAGTACAACAATTTAACAAGTTTTCATTTCAATCGGTTCCTGACACTTCGGCCATGTCCCATGTTAGACACCGCATAGGCGATCAATAGCGTTAATTTCGAAGTCAAAGAGGTTTATTGTTGCGTTGATTAGAAGCTGGAAATGGAAAGAGCGACGAAATGGCTGTGTTCGTGGCATGGGCACTTCGGCAGATGTCCTTAGATACCATGAAAATATTCTACAAGTTCCCTTTGTCGGAAACAAGTATAATTGGAAAATAAACATTGAGGAGTCGTATCCTATCGCGTCTAATGGTTATTTATTTAATGATGTAAATATTTACCTGAAAATGGAAGCGTTCGTCACCCTAATTATCGACCATCCGTTGATGGGGCATTTGGTCCTCTAAATCTTTTATATTATATGCCTTCGAATTTTATTCCAATATTCGAATGTAACGGTGTCCGTGTTTCTCAACCACTTAACTCAATTTTCACAGAATTTATAATTTACCTTTGTCCATTTTTGTCATACGATAATGCCTATGTTTTTACTTCATTTCGTACTTACCAGACATCGACCCTCCCCTTCCCTTTTACAATCCATCTCCGAATCACTTTGTTTCTGTTGGGTACATGTAAAAATATACCTATAGAATATCTGTGTTGAATCACGTGCATACCTACACTTGTATACTTTGGAGAAACCACCCATGGCATTTACGACATGAACTACCAAATTTCGACTGTTTGGGTTTTTAATTGTCATGTAAGATAACTCGAACCTATAGCTCGAACGAACAAAGAGATTTGAGGTATATTGACCCGAATAACCTACATTATTTTAACAAAGGATGTTTTTCTTTCAGGGCCTCTAATTTAACTACCTTTTATTGCTTTACTTCATTTCGTTTTACTAGTGTATCGCCGTATCACTATCATGACAATCTCAGCTTGTATGCTAGGGATAATTTAATCTTCTATATTAGGTACCTATACGTATAATATACTCCTATGTACGTCTGGAAACGCGACCATCACTACGAGACCCATTTTCGGACCGTTTTAGCCCAGACAAGACATATTAGGAAAAAAAAGGAAAAAATTTGTATCAAGTGTTTTATTGCGGAAATGTGTTCATTGCCGTCCCAATAGTCTCCAAAAAAAGTCACCTGGAAAATTTTTGGGGGTAGAACGTGAACCCCCCTTTTGTTTTTCGCAAATTACGCCAAAATTTTGAGAAATAGAGATGAAGAGGTGGTATAAAAAAAATTCTGCATAAAATTTCCTATAAAATGATGCCATGCATTGCCCCCCCCCCACCGTCAAACAGAAGTCCCACCAGGGGGGTTGGCAAAAAGGATAAGTTTTAAAAAATGTTGTTTTTCTTGAATAACTTGAAAACTTTGGCAATTATGGGAAATTCGTATAGAACAAAAAATGTTCCCCGTAAAATTTCGTATAAAATGACCCAACTCTGATTTAGCACCCCCCCCCCTTCCAAATCGAGTGATACAAAAAAAAGTTTCAAACGAAAGTTGTTGATTATTCAATTCTAGACAACAAAAATTCTTAAAAGTTTTTCATTCCAATCATTATTTATCCAGAAAATTGTGCCTATAGCTGCAGTAAACAAAAATTGACATTTTTGGATTTCGTCCCAATAGTCGCTAGTTTTCATATTATTATAACTCAAAAACTATTGCAAATTTGAAAAAACAGTTTAGGAACGTTGTTTCTCATTCAATTCTCTCGAGAATGCTATAATAATTTTTACCCCTAACCCAAAAACGTGAAAATTTTTTCGAACAAATTGAAAAAGAAATCTCCATCAAAATTTAAAATAATTGCGTTTCAACGAAATTTTCTACAACCCATTCAACGTGAATTGAAAAAAAAAAAAAAAAAAAAAAAATTTCAATTTTTTGGGCAGAACTGTTAATTTTTTCAATTCCCAATTTTTTCATTGAAATAATTTTTAAAAACAACGAGTAAATGTCATAATAAAAATTACCACTTTGAAAATTGTCTTCTTGGAATTTGTGAAAATTTTTTTCGAATTTCTAAAATTGTATGAAGTGGTTAATATTGTTGTCATCTAAGCCATTTTAAAAATTCATTAAAATTAAAATTTCAATTAAATTTCTAGAATTTCCCAAAATATTTTTAATTAAACTTCTAAAATTTTCCAAAATGTTTTCAATTAAAATTTCAAAATTTTCCAAAATGTTTAGATTCTTATCAAAATTTTTTAATTTAAAAAATAAGACCAAGTTTTAAAATAAACTTTTTGAAAATTTTAGAAAATTTAGCCGAATTTTAAAAATGTGTTTATTTTTAAAATTGATAAAATTCTCAATTTTTAAATATTTACCTATCAAAGTTTTATTTTTGAAAAATACTTATATTAATGACCTATTCAATTTTCTGAAAAATCATTATGAAGTTGGTAAAAAAAAATCAGCTTATTTACGTCAAAATAATTTTTTCTTCTAGTTTTAATGAAATTCAAAATATTTTTTCTGGTATCTTTTTAAATAGGTAGAATTTTTTAAGAAGAATTTTTTCTAAATAATTTTTTTTGCATGATTTCTTTCACAGAATTTTTTCTTCAGAAGATTTCATTGTGATAATCTAAAATTCGTCCAATTCTACGTGCCCACTATTTAGAAACGATTGGATTCCCGCAGTACTGATTTTTTGGCACCATCGAAAACTTGCCAAGTTCAATATATACGTATATAATATATTATATACTGTATGTAGAAGCGTAAATTATAAATTGGAGGGCAGGGAGGGGGCCAATCACAATTTTTGTAACGATAAAAACTATTTTTAAGACTTCAAACTACAACTTTCAATTGGACCCCTACCTTTACCAGTTTTTAATAATATAAGTATCTAAAGTGATCTAAGTCCTATTATGCTAAATTTGAGAGAGGGGAGGGTCTAATTGAAAATTTTATAATAACTGAAATTACTTGTAGGACCTTAATCTACAACTTTTTCCTGAAAATTTTTTCAATTGGACACCTTCCCTGGTTTTGAAAAATCGTCTGCCTGACATTATGTGAAATCGGAGGGGAGGGAGAGGTCCAAACGAAATTTTTGTAATTACCTAGCAAAATTATTCCAAAGATTTCAAGCTACAATTTTTATTTGAAAAAATTTTCAAACTTGCCTCTTCTTCGTTCTTCCCCCCTATTTTATTTTTTAATTGGTATCTTCGGAGTGTTATGCAAAATCGGCGGGGAGTGAGGGGTTCGATTAAAAAAATTATGAGACAAAAGTTGTAGCTTGAATTCCTAGGAATAATTTTGGTTTTTATAAAAATGTTGGTTGGACGCTTCCCTGCCCTCCAATTTTAAATTTTACGTATGTACGAAGTATTGGACTTGGCAAATTTTCAATGGTGCCAAAAAATTATTTTGCTTAAATCGTGAAGAAAAAGGGGAACTTTTTGCCTATTTCATGAAATAGGCAAATATTTTCCCACTTTTTTTGCATATCTCATAAAATAGGCAAAATGGAGGGAAATTCTGCCTAATTCATGAAAGTAGTCAAATTTCTTGCCTATTTCATGAATTAGGCAATTTTACAATTTACGTTAGGCGTAACATATGCATGTACCTTAGGGTGGCCCTTATTTTTCGAATTTTGGAAATGTTGTCGGGACGGGGGGTCAATTGGTGACATATTGGTAGAAAATAATTCCCTATTTTTTATTTTTCCTCTAACTGAATTTTAAGCCGTTTCTCAGGGGCCCCCAAATTTGAAAAAATCAAAAAAAAAGAAAAAATAGAACATTTTGAGGGATGGTATTTCTATAAGACAAGACAATTTTCGATGATTTCTTATCTTTACCCCCCTTTTCATGGGACATAAAAAAAAAACGTCATTTTTTACGTTTTTTAAAAAAGTTGAAAAAAATGACTAAAAATTAAAGAAACATTTTTTTTTGAATAAAATGTTTTTAGCATACATGTTATCACCCAAAAAGGTCATTTACGGCGATTTTTCATCCTTACCTTCATTTTTGGGAACCTCATTTTTTTCAATTTTTGATAGTTTTTGAAAAATTCTCACTGATACGGCAGTGGTGAAAAATCACCGTAAATGACCTTTTTGCGTGATAACATGTATGTTGAAACCATTTTATTAATTTTTTTTTTTTTTTCAATTTGTAGCCATTTTTTTCAAATTTTTTAAAAAATGTAAAAAATGACGTTTTTTCATGTCCCATGAAAAGGGGGGTAAAGATAAGAAATCATCGAAAATGGTCTTGTCTTATAGAAATACCATCCCTAGGACCATTTTGCTAAAAATTTTCAAAAATTTTCAAAATGTTCTATTTTTTCTATTTTTTTGATTTTTTCAAATTTGGGGGCCCCTGAGAAACGGCTTAAAATTCAGTTAGAGGAAAAATAAAAAATAGGGAATTATTTTCTACCAATATGTCACCAATTGACCCCCCGTCCCGACAACATTTCCAAAATTCGAAAAATAAGGGCCACCCTAATGTACCTACTAGCTACTACCTAGACCTACATGTAAGAAGTATTCAATACTTTTCTCTGAGAAGAGCTCACTGCGACTCCAATTTGATACAATTATTTAAAAGAGAAAAAATAATTTCTAAAGTGACGTAATATTTAATAAGAAACAAGCACCTATCACTGCTCTGCTATGAGCCATAGTCCTTATGGGAATTCTTTCGACGACGCGACGATGAGAAAACAAGCGACGTCGGCTTCTTTAGTTCTTTTCTCGGTTAAAATCGTTTAAATAGTATCGAGAACATTATGCTAAAGTATCGGCGTATACTTGTGTACTTAAGTATATTATTGTCAAAGAATAATCACCATCTGTTAACGACCTACATTTCACGTTATACCAGTTACCATAAACAGCTATGTTATTTTTTATACCATATAAGTAAATGTTATGAAGGGAATAATTCCAACTAGTCTGCGGTGTGAAGTTGACTACCTGAAAAAATTAAATTGGCCAAATTTACTCGCCTAGAGTAAAATAATATCGATTTTTGAAGTAGAAATGATTTCGAAGGAAGTATTTTTTCAAAGTAGAGATTTTCCTGTACACACCACAAACCTTCTTATCGAGCAAACTGTCGATTAATTTGGCTCAAGCGATTTCATTTATCGTAAAAAATGAATTCGATAACTATATCTGACTTTATCGTCGAAATTGAATCATTTATTTACATTTTGAATCAGAATTTAACGAAATTTTCCCCTTGGAAAGTAGTAGGAAAATTTTCAAGGTCGAGAAAAAAAATCCTCCTTGAATTTTTTTTCGCCAAGTGGCAACACTGATTTGTGGAGAAATCTGTCAACGTTGTTCGTCCAGCGCACTTTGTGTTTGAAATCAACGTAACTTTTGATTAGTCATAATAAAAAAATTGACGAGTGATAATACATACGTGTGTGGTGAAATTTTGTGTTTCACGTTCCAATTACCTTTTTCCTTTACACCTTAGAGTGTATTTTCATTTCGAAACCTTCGACGACCAGCTGAAACCGTGGATCATAACAAGAGGTTAGTTTTCCATTATTTGTTTTATAGAGTAGCCAAAAATTCGTAATCACGAGTACGATCAGGGCAGGGCACTAATGTCTCTACTAATGTCTGGTATTTTCATTGCAGCATTATGTCTAATCGTAAGGCCGCCGGACGCCGAGGCAACACAAAGAAGCGAGCCCAAAGGGCTACTTCTAACGTGTTCGCCATGTTCGATCAAGCCCAGATACAAGAGTTCAAAGAGGCTTTCAACATGATAGATCAAAACCGCGACGGATTCATCGATAAAGAAGATCTACACGATATGCTCGCTTCCTTAGGTGACCTACTTTACATCTTTGTACATTTCCACTCGCATCCACGTCGATTACTAAACCTACGATGTATGATTTTTAGGTAAAAATCCGACCGAAGATTATTTAGAAGGAATGATGAACGAAGCTCCAGGTCCGATAAATTTCACCATGTTTTTAACCCTGTTCGGTGAAAGGTTACAAGGCACCGATCCCGAAGATGTGATCAAAAATGCATTCGCTTGTTTCGATGAAGATAACACCGGATATATTAACGAAGAACGTCTCAGAGAGTTGCTCATTTCTATGGGTGATCGATTCACCGATGAGGATGTACGTGTGTTATCGCCATTACGTGCTTTCGAGCGAGTAAATATTGATTCGTGTGTTTCGTTTAGGTCGATGAAATGTTTAGAGAAGCTCCGATTAAGAATGGAATGTTCGATTACGTAGAATTTACCCGTATCTTGAAACACGGAGCCAAAGATAAGGATGAACAATAACCTATGCTAGCATATCTATCTATACAAAATGGTAAAAATGTTTTTTAACTTACCAGTATTTATTTAATTCGTACTTATTTCGATTTTAATTTCATTTTTTTAAATTGTCATTTTTACTATTTTTTTTTTATTATCATTAAAGATATTTCTTAACAAATTTGTCGTTATTCGTGTTCCAACGTTATGGCCAAATCGAGACGAGAAAATTTTCGTATTTTCAGCCATGCAAGGTTCGTCTCACAAAGAAAAATCCGACAATTATTTCGATAAGTAATCTGCAGAAAAAACACTTGAAACAATTCAGGTGTTCGAATTCGAGAAATTGACATTTTATATTTTTCAAGGATTAAAAACTCTATTCCAAATGCTACGATTAGCATCATTTTGCACCTGCACTCTAGGCCCAGAGAGAGAATTACAGAAAAAGAAAACTCTGAATAAATTCTTAGAGTATTTATCAGACGAAACCGTCGTTTCTAAAATTTTAAAATTTCTGTTTTTTTTTTTTCAGTAATCTAACTTTTTTTTTACTCGTGTTTGATATTTTTTTTACATGGAATATGTAGATTCGTAAAATTTCAAAATTGGAGGGGAGGGAGTATTCCCATCGAAATTTTTGTAATAACCAAAATTATTCCCAAGATTTCTATCTACAACTTTTTCCTGAAAATTTTTTCAATTGAACCCCTCCCTCCGATCCAATTTTGCATAACACTTCTTAGGTACTTTATTTTCAAAATTGGTAGAAAGAAGATGGGGAGAGGGGGAGTCCAACTGAAAAAATTTTCAAACAAAAGTTGTGGGTTGAGATTCTAGAAATAATTTTGTCTATTATAAAAATTTCGATTGGATACCTCTTTCTTTTTTAATTTTGTGTATTAGTCTCCCCCGATAATTTTTATTTTTTTATAAGAACCTAAGTATTATCAATAGAAATTGGAAGCGGGGGAGGGGACCAATCGAAATTTTTATAATAAACAAAATTATTTCTAGAACCTCTATCAACAACTTTTGTTTGAAAAATTTTTCAGTTGGACCCTCCCCTTCTCTCCTTTTCATTCTTTCTTCCAATTTTGAATTCGAGTACCTACCTAAGAAGTGTTACCCAAAATCGGATGGGAGGGAGGGGTTAAATTGAAAAAATTTTCAGGGAGTAGTGTTGACTAACGTCTAGTTTGATAGTTTTGTTTACATTCAGGTGGAGGACCTTCGATGAATTTTTTACCAAGTCCAGTGCTACATAATACTTTATATTCAAAATTGTAAGGGAGGTAGGGGTCTAATCGAAATTTTTGTAATAACTGAAAGTATTTGTAAAACTTCAAGCTACAACTTTTGTTTGAAAATTTTTTTAATTGGGCCCCTTACCTCCCCACAGTTTTCAATAATGTATTTTGAATGAGTGTGATTAAGTTATATTACTTAAAATTGGTGAGGAAGGAGGGGTCCGATTGAAATTTTTGTTATAACCAAAATTATTCCTAGAAATGTTATTTGATCAAATATATTGGAACGTGTGGACCGGGCTTTAGTGGTCCAATTAAAAAAGTTTTCAAACAAAACTTGTAGCTTGAAGTATTGAAAATAATTTAGTTATTACAAAAATTTCGATTGGAGCCATCCTTTCCCTTCAATTTCGAATAAATTACATGTTAATTGAAAGAAATTTACTAAATCCAGAATCTGAACTGATGGAAGTAGAAAGTGTGAGCAATTTCGTTCATGTTCACTACAAATTCGAGCAACTACTCACCCAGCCTGGTGGAAATAACAACACCAATTCCGAATGCTATGATTAGCCTCATTTTGCACCTGCACTCTAGGCCCAGAGAGAGAATTACCGAAAACTCTGAATAAATTCTCAGAGTAACTTGTCATCACCCCCCCCCCCCCCACAAGAAAAAACAATTCTACCTTTGAATTGAAATAAGTTCTATAATTTTCATAAAATATTTACAACACGTAAAAAACCAGACTGAAAATTTACAGCTACAATTATTTCTTTCTTCCACCTCTTTCCTTGAGTTGCAACTGAAGCACCGTAGCAGGTGTGATATTATAATACGCTAAGGAATTGGCATCCTTCAAGAATAATCCCTATAAAAATTTTTAAAAAACAACAACATTATTTTGTAGTTCATCATTCGTGGATATTTGAATTACGATCGGCTATTTTTACGGAGAGCCGTTGCTGTTTCATCTGCTCACTTTGAATTTTTTACCAAGTCCAGTGCTACAGAAATACTTTATATTCAAAATTGGAAGGAAGGGAGGGGTCCAATCAAATTTTTGTAATAACTAAAAGTATTTGTAAAACTTCAAGCTACAACTTTTGTTTGAAAATTTTTTCAATTGGGCCCTTAACTCCCCACAGTTTTTAATAATGTATTTTGAATAAGTGTGAATAAGTTATATTACTCCAAATTGGTGGGGAAGGAGGGGTCCGATTGAAATTTTTGTTATAACCAAAATTATTCCTAGTACTCCAAGCTACAACTTTTGTATGAAAATTTTTTCAATCGGGCCCTTTACATCCTCCCTGTTTTTAATAATGTATTTGAATGAGTTGGATTATCCAAAATTGGAGGGGAGGGAGAGGCCCAATCGAAATTTTTGTCATGACCAAAATTATTCCTAAAATTTTGAGCTACAATTTTGTTGCAAAAATTTTTCAATTGGACCCTTTCTCCTTCCCCCTTCAATTTTTAATTAGTATTTTGGGAGTGTTATGCGAAATAAGTGGAGAGAGAAGGGCTCAATTGAAAAAAGTTTTCAAACAAAAGTTGTAGCTTGAAGTTTCACTAATACTTTTGGTTATGACAAAAATTGCGATTGGACCCCTCCCTCCCCTCCAATTTTGGATAATCCAACTCATTCAAATACATTATTAAAAACGGGGGGAGGTAAGGGGCCCAATTGAAAAAATTTTCAAACAAAAGTTGTAGCTTGAAGTTTTACAAATGCTTTTAGTTATTACAAAAATTTCGATTGGACCCCTCCCTCCCTTCCAATTTTGAATATAAAGTATTTATGTAGCACTGGACTTGGTAAAAAATTTAAGGCGAGCAAATGAAACAGAAACGGCTCTCCGTAAAAATAGCCGATCGTATTTGAATTTAAAACCTACTGTGCACATCAGAAAGTTACTCACCTCCCAATTCAATTTCTGTTTTCCAGTAGGCATATTCGTAACTTTATGGATTTCACTTTTGATCACTGCGATCGAATCAGTCAGTGGCATACTCAATTCCAAAATCTGTCCGTTCAATTTCCATTCGGCCTTCTCTGGCATATTGGGTAAAACGACTTTGAATTTGACAGGACCTTGAGCCTGTTGTGAAGACGAATAATAATTACCGATTTCATTCACTTGTAATTTTGACAATGTCCAAAAAAACATACCCGATTCTTTTCCAAGAACACACGTTCTGGTTCTAGTGATTCTTCGGTTCTGGGTTTCTTAACAACGGTTTCATCTTCAGGCTTGTCTAATCCATGTTTCATACCAGGCTGTTGAAAAAAATACATTATTTTTTCAAATAAATATCAGATAAAAAATGAATAAATCGATGGTAAAAGTTGCTAACCTGCATAGGTGGGGCGGGCATAGGCGGTTGAGGTGTAATGTATTGTTGAGGAACAGGATTGCCTGCAGGTGCCATCATTGGGAAACCTTGTTGAGATACTGTAAAAAAAAAAAAAAAACATGTTAGATATCTCAATATTTTAGTACACGATTACACACGATAATACTTCAACTTACCATATTCCCCCATCAACGGTGGCCTGGGCTGCATCTGAGGTACACCAGCACCCTGTATCAGCATAACCTGAGCCGCAGGAGTAGGTAAAATACCAGGTGGATGAGGCGGCGGTAGCGGTCTGTTCTGAGGAGGCATCGGAGGAGCAGGTTGAGCTTTGGGCAGAGGTGGTGGCCCAACGGGATTTGGCAATGTGCCAATGAGAGGAGTCTTCGATACATGAGGCGGAGCAATGACCACCGGAGGTTTCGAAATATACGCCTCGCTGACCACAGGTTTCGGTCCGATTTTCTCCTTCTCTTCGTCCGGTAATAAACCTTTGACTTTGTGGATCTGGTGAATTTGATCTTCGATCGTAATATTAGCTCGAGCAGCTCTGGTGGCTGCTTCCACACTGGAAGTGTGACCATCCCAGGTGATCTGAAAGTAAAAACGAGGTTAAAAGACCGAACTAAATGATTATTGAAACGACAGATTTCGTTGCCATTACCTTATCATCTTTACGAACATCTTCTTCGCCGATTTTTTTACCGATTGCTGTTTCTTCGTCACCGACACCGAAAATATCGGTACGTCTTTCGGCCAAACGTTTCAAACTAGCTTCGATAGCAGTACCTAAAAAAAAAACGTAAATTTAGCAAATGTAAAGTACACTCGAAGAGTCTGATTGGCAAATAAATTACCAGGAGCGAAGACAGTATCCTGGTTGATTTTTTCTTGCATGTGTTTATCTCTTTGTTCCACCCATCTTGGATCGAGTAAACCAATACGCATATGTTCTTGCACCTTACTGGCTGGAATTTTGGTACCAGTAAGAGGAGAAATAAGCTCATCCGGTGTTTGCGCTTTAACTTGTCTATTGGCTGTAAAATCAAACCAAGAACGTTATTATGCGAATTAGCTTCGAATAAAAAAAAATAAATATCGCAATTACCTTGTTTAGGATCGTATCCTTTTTTAATGATAACTTTATCGGGAGCAGGAGGAAGAGGAGGTAGATGCGGGGCAGGACCTCCAAATTGTTTTTTGTCGATTGGCAAAGGAGGCATCCGAATGTCACTATCTTCGCCTTCACTTTCGCTGGAAGATTCTTCTTCCATGTCTTCGACCTGAAACGATAAAATTACACATTAATACGATTATCCCATCTTCAAAACGTTTCGATGCAAAATGAATCATACCTGGGTATTATCTTTGCCTTCCCTAGATTTCGTCTCTTCCAATTTCCTTTTAATAGTTTCAGCTTCGTCTTCACTTTCGCCACTGCTCGATTCCATATCGATTCTTTGCCTCGTCCTATCCATCATTTCATCGTCGCTTCCAATCTGCATTTCGTTTTCATCTATACCGTCGTCGTCATCCATGATTCTCTTGGACGACTGCCTATCTTGCATAAGCACTCTGGCACCTACTTCTTCGGGTGTAGTAGGAGGAGGGAAGTTACCAATTTCGCCCATCTGATAGTCGACCGTTTCGACAACAACGAAATCGTGCCAATCGATTTGAGCATAGGCGACTAAAAAGCAAAGTCAGATTAGTTTTAGGTGAATTAATACGAGAACGCGAGTAATATTGACAACTTACTTCTTTCTTTCTCGATGATCATTTCTTCTTTTCGCTTTTGAGCTTCTTGATGACGTTGCCAATCTGCTCTGTACTTGACTTGGTCTAAGACAACCGTAGGGTTAGTACTTTCTTCTCGCAATCTATTCAATAGATCTTTAGGAGGAATTAAAACCTGAAAAAATATACCATTAGTGAACGAGAAATCGAATCGACATTATTTTCAGATCTTACCTTAGTGTACTGTTCCAGCAGTTTGGTAAAATATTGAAATAAACTATGCTGAGGTCTTAAAAAATCAAACTGATAGTTTCGCTGCTCCTTGTTCATCAGCGTGGTTAAAAAATTACGTCCATTACGAGCCACGAACTGAGCAGTTAGTTTCACGATATCTCTGTGAAATAAAATACATTCAAAATGAAACATATTGTACTCTAAATTTCAAATGAAAAGTACGAGAGGCATTTACAAATCTAGAGCTGAAATACTAGGTGGGTCGCAAATGAATTCGAATTCTGGTGGAGGCTCTTTCGGTACAAATGGTTGCTCGGTGATTTGATGAACTTTTGATAGAAGTTCTTGTTGTTTAGCATGAGTAGCTGATGGTACACTTTTCTGTCCTTCGGCACCGCCTTGACTATTTTCTTGACCTATTACGCATTGTTGTGATATTAGTATAAATATAAATAATGCGATAATGTGTTACATGTACACGAACTCGATTTACCTCTACCTTCTCTGAATTCCTTGACTTTATGCAAATAATACGCATGATAGGGATCTCCCGTGTTGAGGAAGCTGAATTTCGGGTTCCCTTGTTCATTTTTCTTAATTTTAGACTCAAATTCTGGTCCATTTCTAGAAACGAAATTGGCAGTTTTGTCAACAATATCTGCGTAAATATTCAGGAAGATATCGCTACGAGACTAACACAGTGATATTTATACGATTCTATGGCATATGCTTAAACATTAAACGGGTATTTTAAACGTTTTCAAAGGATACTTCTATATTCAGGAGGCGGATAAATGATACCGATGACTGGAAGCGTTGCCGGAGCTGTTTCCTTGGGAGGCTCTGGCTGTTGTGGTTTCTCCGGAACAACATCGACCGACGGCATTCTGGCACGGATTATTCGAAACTTGGTGCTTTTTTCAAAAACAAAACTCCATTAATTAAACATTTTTCGGCGTTTTAATTGCAGCGGTGCAATTTTTTTTACAGAACTTCAAAAAAAAATTGCATGTTTGTCAACAAACTTTTTTGACTGTTGGATAACGAATTTTTTATAATTCAAAATTCGAATGATTGTCGCTTTGGCCACCATGTTATGGTCAACTTTCCAGAGAAGTAATTTATTTCTCATTAATTCGGTAACTATTCAATTAAAAATCATCAATTGACATAAAATAACTGCACTTTTGTAATTAAATTACTATTTAGTATTTTTAAAATTTTTAGTCATAAAAATTTTTTAAAAAACGAATTAAACAAAATTATAAAAAATAAATGAAAAACGTGCCTCGAAAGCCAAAAAATTTTCATCCTTGATTTTTGTCTCTATCCAGGATTTTCAAAAACTCCATAAATTCTTGAGAGCATCATTCATGAAAGAAAATTTCTTCCTCAAATTTATGTGAAAGCGTGTGCGTTGTCTCGGAATTAATTAATTATTGTCGTAAATTTAATTAAAAAGTCATTTCGAAACGGTACGTATGTAAATACATTAGTGAATAAGATCAAACTCGAGACTAGACTCGTCGCGTGAAATATGTGAGGGTGATTTCCGTCGAGTTGTTTTTTTGTTTATACGAACTTGGTACAAAAGAATTGGTGCGTCATTCTTGTAAAATTGAATAATTTACGCGTAATTTGGTCGAATTTCCATTACGAATTTAACGATAAACCAGTTATAATGACGTTTCATCATTGTTCTTATTATCCTAACGTCGGTGTGTTTCGGATTAGTGCAATTCTCGGCGAGATAAATTAACGGGTGTTTAAACAATGTCGAGTGTTTTTCAATATTCCGGGTGGTTATAACATACGTGACTAAAAACATTCAAAATGTGTACTTTTTGTAAATAGTAACGTATAAGTTTCGAAAGTACCGTACATCAATCCCGATGTTGAACGCAAATAATTTCGAATACTGTTATTACATCACGAATAGAAACGTTTTGAGCGGAAGTATCTGTTGGATTTTCAAGAAAGCTTCAAAAGATTTTGAAGCTTTCGAAGCCGCATTCATGGAACTATGAACCTAGATTCATTGTCAATTGCTTTATCACAAATAAGTTACCTTGTTGCAACTTTGTCAAAGCGTAATTATAACACTTGTGTTCAAGAACTCTCAGAAGTGAGTTACCTACTCGTTGGATTGTGTTTGGTACAAGGCTGAGTTCATACTAACGGTATATTTGTTTGTTCTTAGATAATATCATGTCACGGCTTAGAAGCTGATCGGCACCTTTTGCGCTGTTTATTTTCGGAAATCGATTTCAACTCCGATGCAATCAGAACGCCAAACAGTAAAGATTTTCAGCAGATTCAGTTACTAACGCAAGAGTGCTCGGTTCTATTGGGTAAACCAGCGCTAGTTTCGGTGCTGTGTTTTGCTATCGATAGAGCATTGCAACAAGAAAATGTAACCATATTGTTCGATCTTTCGATTCATATCGTGACCGATTAGTTTACTAATTTGATTTATGATTACAGTTTGTAAAGAATCCGAGTCAACTTTTGACTGTGTTTAGTAAAATCGTAAAACTCACACCGGTTCAAGAGGTAGTATTTGGTTTAGCCTTGCTGCATTCTTCCAATCTCGAAATAGCTGATTCTGCTTTACAATTTGTCAAGCAAAAACTACCGTTGTTGATAAAAAGTTACATTGGCGAAGGTTTGTAATTCGAATGTAATTTTATTCGCGTTTAAAAGATGGTTGGTGTAATATTTTCGTTTAATTTACAGATAAAAGTAGTAAACTACAAGAAGGAGGATTGCACGACGCTACACCTCAAGTCCTCCACTTCATTCTAACTTATTTGTTCAGTGCCAAGGACTTATTTGGTGAGTACATCGAGCCATTAAATTCACTCGTTTGTAATATTATTTACTATTGACAAATTGACCAATTTTTTTAGGCATAAATTCGGAATCGAAAGATCTTTTCTTGAGTAGTTTACGAAGAGATTTTCCTCGCGAACTCGTACCAGTTGTTTTATCACCGCTTATCTATCCGAACCTGGATTTCGATCTGGAAATAGACAAAATGACGCAAGAATCAACAGCCATGTCCAGTAACATGGTAAGTAACCACCTAGACGATTTAGATTGTCGTTTGAAAACCATTAATCGCGCGTTTTTTCACCAGATTGACGACTCCATATCCAACCTCATTATGGAGATGGGCTATAACTTCTGTGCCACGTTGGAAGAAGGTCGTCAAAACATGAATAGTTTACATCTCAGAGATTTGAATCCAACCGTAGTGGCTCGAATCGTCGTTATGATGGTGAGAACTCATTGCGGACTCGACGATCTAGCTCTGTGGACATCCGGCGCTACCAAAAGGGACTCCGAATCATCTTCTGAGAATCAGTCGCCTACTACGTGGAATGTCGAAGTGTTTGTACAGCTTTTAAAAGAATTCGTTAGTATTTTCCTCGTTATTAATAATTCATTCGATGTAGATTCGAAGTACTTATGGCAAATTTTCCTTATTTAGAGCCCTAATTTATCGTGGATGGACGTCATACGTGAATTAGACTGCAACGAATTACTTCTAAAGGATCGACAAGGTCTTAGTTTGTTGATGAACGCGCTTAAATTAGGATTACAAAGTCAGGGATGCCCACTAGACCGGTTCCCCGTTGATGTATTCTACAGACATTGGAAACATCCCGAATCACAAGTAATTATTCGATGAGAGAAAAAAGAATCGAGTAATAATCCTGTATTTTAATTTACTTAATTGTTTTATCGTTACAGTTTACTTTGATTAGCCAAATACTGAAAAGTCCAGACATATTTTGTTTCGCTGATTACAATTTCCATCCGGTCGATACGAATATGCTGAAAGCACCACCGGAAAACGATAACAAAGATGTAGCCTCGTGGTACGTTTGAAACGTGTGAATTTCGTCGATATTTCTATTACGATCGATAGAGTTGATAACGTATTTTTTTATTTTGTCGCAGGCGTTCTCTAGATTTGATTGATTTACTGATGCATCTAGCAGATCGTGGTCTAGTCAGCCAAGTTCAAGATTTACTTAAATTTCCAATACAACAATGTCCCGATATTCTCATCCTAGCTCTGCTTCAGATTAATCAACCGATGACGTTATTTAGGCAAGAATTACTCTCCAGTTTGATACCTATCTTTTTGGCCAATCATGCCAACTCTACCGTTATTTTACATCAAGTTTGGCATACTCAAGTAAGCTCTCTGCGGATTGATCGATTTATATTCCAGTTGAAAATTCAACTAGGATTTTATCTACGTATTTCTTCTCTTTGCAGAACATCACGATTAAACAGCTACTGATTCAATGTATGGCTGATTGGTACCTGAGAGGTGAAAGTGACCAATCTAGGCTATCCAGAATACTAGACATAGCTCACGATCTCAAGGTACCCATCTCTCGTGCCCTTAATATTTCGAAAATCGAATCGTCCGCTTTAATAAATCCATTTTTTGTAATTTCAGGCATTATCGTCGTTATTAAATTCTCCATCGTTGCAATTCGCCATCGATTTAGCTTGCTTGGCATCCAGACGAGAGTACCTAAAGTTGGAAAAATGGCTTTCGGATAAAATTAGAGATCAAGGTGAAATGTTCGTTTCGGCGCTCATCAAGTTTTTGCAGGTAACATGTCGAATGTTTACTCTATGAAATCATACAACACTAAAACACTCCCACGTATTGTGTTTCTATCGTATGTGGTTTTCATTTTCTACACTCGACGTGGTAATCGATGAAATTTCAAGATCGAGTTAATTGTTGTCTATTCGGTGTAACGATGAGTCATTCTATTCTGCGAAATCTTTAGTTTGGTTCGATTTTCGTGTTTCGATAGGATGGTTTGATTTTTGTGTTATCGGTTTTGGTGTGAATTGTATAGAAGTACTTGGAATAATTGTGTGAGTTTGTTTTTAATGATTTTTTATTCATTTTTATCTGTTTTTTTTTTTGTGGAAATAGGTACGAAATTATGATTTTATTTTTTTATCAATTTTTATGGAAGAATGGAACAAAATTTTTAGAAGTGACTTGAAATTTTTTTTTTTCATTTTTCGAAGTGATGGTTTAATTTTATCTTCAATTTAATGCAAAAATGGAACAAAATTTTTAGAAGTGACTAAAAAAAAAATATCGTATTTTGAAATGGCTAAATAGGCTTATAATATTTTTTTACTGTTTTTTCTACCCCCTCCCTTCTTGAAAAAAATTATTACGATAATTTCTCGATCGAAATGTATCATTTTTGTTACCATTATACCCTCCCCCTTCCCCTCCAACCAAACGAACAATAAATAGACCGTTTATCGCAATAATTTTTCATTAAAAAAATGATAATATAATTTAATTATCATGTTTGAGGCTTTTACTTCCGTCCAAAGCTCTATAGGGTTACTTTGATAAACTTGGAACATTTCCTGACGTGGTAATGGTGGATTTCAAATCATCTAGCGTTCGATTAATTTCGTATAAAAAGAATTGGACTAAAAAAAATTCGCGGAAGTGGTCACGTCAGATGTTTTATCGATAGATTGATAGACACTCTACTATAAAATTTTTCGCTACATTTGACAGTAGAAAAAGATGGCAGGTGGTTAGAGCAGAAATGCGAGCATCGGCACAAACTCAGGCTCACGCATAGTCAGTTTACCGTTTTATTATGTACACGTTGCGATAAAAAGGTCTGCCTTCTTCGCTCTTATCACTTTATTGGTCTTCGTTGACTCGTTTTACTAGAAAGGACTCGAGAAAATGTAGCCTCTGTTACCAGTCTGACGGTGGTAGCGACCCTGTTGCGTGAGAATTTTACTGTCGAGACGTGCAGTATTTTTCTAGACAGACGAACGGCGACGCGACGTTACGATTGTGAGACGAGGGTGGGGAGAGGACTAGATTATTATGTCGAGTGTATTTCACTATTCATACGCGTTCTGTACGTTGACTCGTAGAGCTAATCGTGCTCGAACATGCTTAATCTTTTTTCAATAATTAATGTCGAGATTTTTTGAATGACTCGGTTGAAAGACTTTGTGTGTTTTACGAGAATACCATTAGTGTCCATCTCGTTTCGCATTATTTATTTTTCGTCCAAATTGAAAACTCGTTCGCTTTCGCATTTATGAACTAAATTACTAGATAAATTACGTATCTAGAAGATTCGTTTTGTGACTGTGGTTTTTTTTTTGTAGCGACGTTGTAATCAATTGGTTAGCGGTGGAACGTTCGGTAAAGATGAAACACATCCGAAAGCTGTTCAGTTACCACAGGAGACACTTGCGACTATGCTGACATGTTTGCAGTCTTGCGTCGGGTGAGTTTGAATTTCCACCAAATCATCGTCTAGTTTATTTCGTTCTCTGTGACGCTAATCGTGCTGTTATTTTCACGCAGAAACGTAACACCCGAAGTAGGCGAAGGAATATTAACGCTGATATCGAACTGTAATCTACTGATGAACAAATCAAGACCGGCTCCGCCAGGAGTACTGCGTACTCATCGTAACATCGACCCTACGCCATTCAATACGAATCCGGCTGCCACCATCTTTTCGAGCGCTCCAACAGTAACGGCGCCTACCTCTGTGGACCAGCTAGCCAATCTGGGCACCAGTTTGGCCAGTTTGAACCTCACAGCTGCTCCTCAATCGAGTAGTAATTCGTTCAATTTACCTGGTAAGTGTGTCTTCGATCTTAAAAAAAAAGAAAACGTTTCTCATGCGAGTGTATTAATAATTTGTGCGTTTCTACAGCTACTTTAGGACCTCTGGTGTCAACCCCTGGGTCTCCATCTAGACTGATAAACCTGACGCAAAATTCGCCTTTCCCGTTGCTATCGCAGATCAGCAATGCGGCCGGAGGAGGAACCGGTACACAAGCCAGCCATGGTCCGTCGTCGACACTTTTGCCATCCAACGGCGTGCTTCCTTTGAGTTCGCTGAGTCGCATGGTGCCTCAAAGTAACGCCATTGATAAGCCTAGATTAGGAGGTGAAAACCGACTCGTCGATTGTATCGATGATAAATCATTCGCGAGTATCGCATTAACCAACGATTTGGTGATTTTTTTTTTCGCAGGCGAATCGAACGTTTCCTCTGGAACGAATCCGGGCGATATCAACTATACTCCTTCTAAAGAAGTCGAAGACGAAGCCAATAGCTATTTTCAACGTATTTATAATCATCCTCCGCATCCGACTTTGTCCATCGATGAAATAATCGACTTGTTGAAGAAATTCCAAGATTCGCCCAATAAAAGAGAAATCGTAAGTAAACTCTGAGACGAATGCAAGAGCGGAAGGGAGAACTTCTAAAAAATTGTATATCGAACTAGATAATCTAATTTCGTAATTTTACTGTTTTCGCAGGAGGTTTACAATTGTATGATACGTAATCTATTCGAAGAGTACAAGTTCTTCCCACAGTATCCCGATAAAGAATTACATATTACGGCGCAGCTGTTTGGAGGAATCTTATCGCACGGACTTGTACCGTGAGTATCTTTCGAACTTTGAATTTTCTAGGGTGTATTTCGATTTTTTCGAAAATGAGTTTTTTCTCAAAAAAATGAGTGACATTTTTCACTCCCAAAAAAAATAGGAACCATAATGGTGATTTCTTCTCTTTGAAAATTAGTGCCCCCAAAGAAGTAAAATGTTTTTGTTTTTTTTTTATTATTTTATCATCAAAGTTGAAGGATTTTTATTTTCTAAAAATTGAAGATTTTTTGGGGAAAAAATACTTTAAAAATGGAAAGGTTTTATCTTTCATAAATTTGAGAAATATTTTGTACTCGTAAAAATTTTGAATGATTTTTTTTTTCAAAAAAATTGAAATTAGGTGTGTACATTTTATTTTTTTTTTTAAATATAGATTTTTTTCTAAAAATTGAAAAAAAATTCTATAAATTAAAGATTTTTTCTTCAAAAAAAAATTGGAAGGCTTTTCCTCTTGAAAAAATTTTGATTTTTTTTTCTTGAACAAATTTTTAAAAAAATGAAGATGGAATTTTTTATTGCAAGAAAATTTGGAAAAATTTTCACCGAAAAATGGCATGTTTTTCCCCCAAAAAATTTGAGGAATATTTTAATTTAAAAAAAAAATGATAAGAAATTATCTCCTCAAAAAAAATTGATGGTAACTTTTTTACTCCAAAAAATTTTAAAAATCGTTTTACTCTCCCAAAAAAAACAACGATATAGGTATTTTCTCTTTTATTTGAAAATTAGTGATTTTTGACTCCAAAAAAGTAAAATGATTTTTTTTATAATAAAGTTAAATGATTTTTATTTTCTAAAAATTGAAGATTTTTTGAAAAAAAATAAAATAGAAAAATTGAAATGTTATATCTCTTATAAATTTGAGAAATATTTTTGTACTTTGAGAAATTGAGAAAATTTTTGAATGATTTTTTTTTCAAAAAAATTGAGATTTTGCACATTTTATTCCAAAGAAAAATTTTAGATGTTTTTCTACAAATTGAAGATTTCTTTCAAAAAAAAGAAATGAAAGGTTTTTTCACTCGAAAAGAATTAGATTTTTTTCCAATTAATTTTTAAGAAAATGAAGATGGAATTTTTTATTACAAGAAAATTTGAAAAAATTTTCACCTAAAAGTTGTAGTTTTTCCCCAAAATTTGAGAAATATTTTAATTTTAAAGAAGTTAAGAAATTATCTTCTCTAGAAAAATTGATGACTTTTCGGCTCCAAATAATTTGAAAAATCATTTTATTTAAAAAAAATATATTATATTTTTTCTTTTATTTGAGAATTATTAGTGATTTTTGTCTCCGAAGAAATTTAAGAATTTTTTTTATTGCCTGAAGTGAAGATTTATTTTGTTTTCAAGTTATTTTTTCTGAAAAAATTGGTAATTTTTTTTCTCTCGTGTAGGTAACTTGAAAAATATTTCATACTCCAGAAAAATTAAAAAAAATTCCCTAAAGAAATTGAGTGATTTTTTTTTCCTATTCACGAAACACAAGTTTTTAAAAAAAAAATCAAGGAGAATATCTTTTAAAGATTTGTAGAAGAAATTGATTTTTTTTTTTTTTGAATAAATTGTAAGCCTTTTTTCGAAAAAAAAATGAGAACTTTTTTACACATTTTTTTGCAAAAAACTGTAAAAGTCCCCACAATAAAGAATTTCCTCCAAAAAAAATCCTCTAGAAAAATTTAGATTTTTTTTTCTCCAAACTAATGAAAAGTCCCCCCCCCCCTCCCCCTAAAAAAGTGAAAGTTTTCTTCAAAAAAATTTATATGAATATTTTCTCCAAGAAAATTTGAGATTTTTTCTCAAAATTAAAGATTTATTTTAAAAAAAGAACAAAAAAAACTGTTTTTTTTTTCAATCTCTGAAGGATTTTTTCTCTCAAATGATTGAAAATTTTTTTACACTTGATTCAAAAAAAAATGAAAATGGATTTTTTTTTTTCATTGCAGGAAAATTTAGAATTTCTCTTCCAAAAAATGGGAAATTATTTTCATTAAAATTTGAGAAATATTTTTATAACAGAAAAATTGAAAATTGAGGTTTTTTTATTCCAAAAAAAAAATCAAAAAGTAGTTTTCCCAAAAAAAATTTGAGAAACATTTTCATTACAGAAATGAGAAGTTTAGTAAGTGATTTTTTTTCTCCATAAGAAGTATAAAACTTTTTCAAAAGAATTGTTGTTTTTGCTTCAAAAAAATGCAGATTTTTTTTTTCCAGAAAATATAATTTTATTTGGTACTGTGTATTTAATCTTTAAATTTTCGGAATTTTCGAAAGTGAACTTTCGATATTTTAGTTTAAGCACTCGAACTACTGTTAAGTTGCTTGCTTTGATGATGATACTTCTCCCATCAGCTTCTTAAAATATTCTGTTTTTTTTTTTGCAGACAACCATCGTTATATGGAATCGGCATCAGATACATCGTAGACGCACTTCGTAAATCGACCAACAGTAAAATGTTCGCCTTCGGTATCGCAGCCTTAGACCAATTTAAATTTAGACTGAAAGAACTACCCAAATTATGCGAATACGTCATGGCTTTACCACACTTCAACGAATTTCCACCTCATTTAGTCGAAGTAAGATGACGCACGAGTGGATGTCTGCGTTACCTATCAACTTACCTACAGTGCCTATCTGATCGTCGTCGTCGTCGTCGAACGAAGAATAATATTCGGCCACCGGATCTATCAGAAATCGGTTTAAATTGTCCAGGGTTTTCGAAAGTGCCTACGTGGAGGGGGGAGGTGCTACGACTTGTGACGCGTTTTCGTTATCATGAATCTTTTTTTTCCTCGTGGTATAGGTTTGTTCTCGTTAATAAAAGCAAAAAAATACATCGGTATAAATGATGTTACGCGCGATTGTTCGGATTTTTTTTCATTTTCCCTTCGTCTCTTTCGTTATTGAGAAATTTGGTTAAGAAAATTGATATTAAAAAATTTCAACGTGTCAAAATTGGAACGATTTTTATACACTCTGGTATTTTCATAAAGTCGACATTGCAAAGTCGCGGCGTATTGGTTAAATAGACGAAAAAAAAATAACGTAGAAAATCGTCGGTCGGAAGACGGAATTCTAGATACGACCACGTGGCGTTATGGAAGATCGTTAACGACAGCGACAGCGTCATCATCGTAATCATCATCTCGCAAACGACAAAGCACTACTAGGACGACGACGACGATTAGAAAAGAGCAGGGCGTTGATGTAGGCGGAAGTATTGAGAGGCGAAAGATGATCTCACTACTGTATATATTTAAATTACAGCTAATCGAGTACGGAGTACAAGGTATCGATCCGCCAGCCAAAAGTCAAGCCGCCATATCGAGTAATGTGGTAGCCGCAGCTGTCGCAGCGGCGAACTCGGCTGCATCGGCGGCTCCATTTAAATCGATCACGATGACCAGCGCCGGATCAGCGGTGGCGGCCACTTCTTCGGTTACCAACGTTTCGCCGGTGGCCAAAATGGGAACGCCGACCAGGGTAAGATTTAGTATCTTTGGAGAACTCGATCAGATTGGGAGGCAGTTCGATTTAATGGTACTTTTGTTTTTACAGCCATCTATTGCAAATGCAGCGAATATCGATACGTTACTGGTGGCTACAGAAAATGACGAAAGAATGGTCGTACCTCCGGAAAGTCTACAAGATAAAATCGCGTTCACGTTTAATAATCTGAGCCAGATGAATTTAACAGTCAAGGTGAGTGCCTAGATCTTAATTGAAGCCTTTTTGGGCGATTTATTTTGAGACTGTGCGATCGTTTATCGTTTATTATTTTTGTTTTTTTGTGCAGTGTGAAGAACTACGAGACTTGATACGAGAAGAACATTATCGATGGTTGGCTCAATATTTGGTCATGAAAAGAGCCAGTATTGAACAAAATTTTCACGGATTGTATTCGAATTTTTTGGATTGTTTCAAGATCAAAGAATTATATAAGCTGATTTTAATCGAAACGTATCGTAATATTAGAGTAAGTATCTGAAAAAAGTAGTTTTCTGCGATATTCTGTAGCTTTAGAGTTGATTTTATTGGTATTTTTCTTTCTAGGTGCTCTTACGTAGCGACAAATCAATAGCAAATTTTTCGGATCGAACGTTACTGAAAAATTTAGGCCATTGGTTAGGTATGATGACGTTAGGCAAGAATAAACCCGTTCTAATGGACGATCTGGATATCAAGATGCTACTTTTGGAGTCACACTCCAAAGGACAGAACGAAATGTTGTACGTTGTGCCGTTCGTTGCTAAGATTTTGGAATCGTGCGCCAAAAGTAGAGTAAGTATTGTTTCTGACTTCATCTCGTCCTCGTACAATTAGCATCTTCTGCTCTGATTTTGGGGACACCACCGAGGCTGGAATTTTCCCATAATCGAAGGGGTGAAATTCGAATACCTGGTTTAACGAAAATATTTCAAAATCCATGTTTCATTCGTCGATAATCTTTTTCCAAATTCTGCCTCGTAGCTAATTTGTGTACGTTAGGATTGCCCCAGGTGAAGTAAAATTCACTTCAAAAATGAAAAATCGAGAGATGTTGAAAAAAAATTCGAAGAAAAGTTGTACATTGAGCCCCTAGGATTATTTTTGGTTATTACAAAAATTTCGATTGGACCGTTCGTTCCCTTCCAATTTTGGCTAAAACTTCGTAGATATGAAATATTCAAAATTGATGGAGGGGGGGGGGTCTAATTGAAAACATTTTCAAACAAAAGTTGTTGTTCGAGTTCCTGGGAATCATTTTGCTTATTATAAAAATTTCGATTGGACCCCTCCCTCCCCTCCAATTTTACCTAATACCATGTAGATATGAAATATTCAAAATTGGAAGAGAGAGAGGGGATCCAATCGAAAAAATTTTCAAACAAAAGTTGTTCGGGTTCCTGGGAATAATTTTGGTCATCACGAAAATTTCGATTGGACCCCTCCCTCCCCTCGAATTTTACCTAATACTGCTTAGATATGAAATATTCAAAATTGGAGGAGAGAGAGGGGGTCCAATTGAAAAAATTTTCAAACGAAAGTTCTTGTTCGAGTTCCTGGGAATAATTTTGGTTATTACAAAAATTTCGATTAGACCCCTCCCTCCCCTCCAATTTTGCATAACACTACGTAGATCCCTATTATTCAGAAAATTGTGAGTGGGAAGGTCCAATTTCAAAAGTTTTCGAATCCAAGTTCTAGTTTGAGATCCTAGAAATAATTCTAGGTGTCATAAAAATTCGATTGTACCCCTCCCTTAATTCCTTGCATAACATAACACAGATTTATTCAAAATTAGAGGGGAGGGAGGGGTCCAATTGAAAAATTTATAATGACTAACATGATTTCTAGTATTTCAATTTACAACTTTTTTTTGGAAAACATTTTCATTACGATCCTAATCCCTAATAATTTTGAATAATGAGTATCGAATTAGTATTTGGCCAAAATTTTATTGAAAGAAAGGGTCCAATCGAAATTTTTATTATCACCAAAATTATTTCTAAGACCTCAATCTACAACTTTTGTTTGAAACATTTTTCAATTGGACCCATCTCTCTCCTTCGATTTTGAATATTAGATAAGGTAGTATCAGGCAAAATTCATGAGTAAGGAGGGCAGGGTCCAATCAAAATTTTGTAGAAAATTTTAAATTTTTAGTCCATTTGCTACAATCCCAAAGTACATAGATTAACCTCTCATACAATACATAAAAATGTAAACAATAATTTGAAAAATATTCGGCCACCGAAAGCTATCTCTCAAAAATATGGCGTCTTTCGATAAAATTGTTGTTTTCGATCAAATTTTTTCGTCAGTTGATTCGATCTTTTGTGAATTTTAATACGTTCGTATACATTTCTCGGCGAATTCAACCCTTCGGGTATCTTTGGCGAATCAGTGGTACAACTTTCAAAGTAATTTTCGTCGTTTCGCATCTTCCTCGTAATGCTGGAAAATCGCCGTCCTTGAAGGGAGAGAGAAAGAAAGAAGGGAAGATGAACGACGGCGAGGCGCCTTGGCCCGCGTGCGATTTCGATAGACGACGAATTTTCACGCGAATTTGCCATTTGTAGGTTTTCAAATTGCCGAATCCTTGGACGACGTCTGTGATGTGTATATTGGCGGAGATCCACCAAGAACCGGATTTGAAGTTGAATTTAAAATTCGAGATCGAAGTGCTGTGTAAAAATTTGCAAATCGAACTGAAGAGTTTACGACCGACCAAGTACCTTAGAGATAGTGATATGTTAAAATACATGGAACACCAGCTATCGTCGAATCTGAACAAGAAAGCCGTAGGACAGCCGCAGCAGATGCAGCAGCAGACGACTGTGCAACATTCGTCTTCGCCTTTGCCGATGCCGCCGGCTCCTACGTCGCAGCCACCTCCTTCGTCTGCGCCGGTCACCAATGGTGAGTGTACTTTTGGCTTTTGGTAGTCGATTTTACCAGGAATACTTGAATATTGACGGCGATGTGTGTGTGTAGTTTCAGCGGCTGTATTCACGTCCATGGTATCGACGGCTTCGGTATCGATGCCGTCGTTCACGTCGAACATAACATCAATGTCCGCCGAAGAAGTAGGCAGTGGTGTGCCACCTCAGATGACTAACGTTGGCCTTCCTTCGCTGGCCAGTTCGACTCCTACGCCGCCGATGATGCCGCCGCCTCCGGTCATCACTCCCGAGCCCAAGTTCAACTTGGTTACGTTCAACGTTCCCAACATTCCGGCGTTAGGAGCTCTGCTACAAGTCAATAGCCAGTTACCTCTGTTCCAAGCACATCCGACGCTAAAACAATGTATCAAACCGGCTTTCGAGAGAGCTATTCAAGAATGGCTCGGACCAATCGTCGAACGCTCAGTAAAAATCGCGGTCAACACTTCGGAACAAATAGTGAAAAAGGTGAGAGGTCGTAGACCAAAGAGGAGGTCGGTGCTGAGATAAGAATTTAGTAAAATTTACCCCTGTTCTTTGTGTTTAGGATTTCGCCTTGGATCCAGACGAATCAAGGGTAAGAGCAGCTGCCCATTACATGGTAAGGAATCTAGCCGCCGGTATGGCGATGATTACTTGTCGAGAACAGATAATCAACTCGTTCACGCAAAACTTGAAAACTACCTTTTTGAATGTGATATTGGTAAGTTAACTGTGAACAGTGAGCACTGAACAGTATAATTCGAAGTATAGAGTACGAATAATTAATCGAATACAATTTTTCATTACAGAATGCGACCGCTCAACAAAAAGATATGATCGAACAAGCGGTAACTGCCTGCGTCACCGATAATATGGACCTCGCTTGCGCTTTCGTACAGAAAACCACTGTAGATAAGGCAGTGGTCGAAATTGATAGACATCTGTTCTCGGTACGTATGATGAAGTGTTTTTGTAGTGTCTAACGATTCTACTAGCTTAGCTGGTTTTATAAAAAATATCATTTTTCGGGTGGAATTAGTAACTTCAAAAAATGTATGCTTTTAAAATTCTGTCATTTGAGGAATTCTGGAAAATTTTTCTATTAACTGAGTATTTTTTCCTCAGAAAATTGAGATTTCCCTCTGAGAAAATTTTTAAAAAATTTTGAAATACGTGTTTCCAAAAAAAAAAAAAAAATTGAGTACTTTTTTACTCAATAAATTGAGATTTCGTTCCTCAGAAAGTTTTTTAAACAGTTTTAAAATTTTTGAAATTTATGTCTCAAAAACAACAAAAAAATTGGTAGGTATTTTTTTCTTCTTCAAGAAATTAAGATTTCGCTTCTCCAAAATTTTTTTTTTCAAATTGAAATAATTTTGATATTGTTTCAAAAAAATAAAATAAAAGATAAAAATTTACCTACTACCTATTTTTTCCTTTCAAAAAATTGAGATTTCGTTCCTCTGAGATTCTTGTTTCTAAAAAATAAAAATTGAAAAAATTAAGAATTTTTTTCCTCAAAAACTTGAGATTTTATTTCTTGGAGATTCTTGTTTCTAAAAAAAAAAATATTGAAAATTGAGTATTTTTCTTTCTCAAAAAATTAAGATTTCATCCCTTTGAAAAATTTGTTTTAAAAATTAAAAAATTGAGATTTTTATTTCAAAAAAGAAAAAATGAAAATTGAGTAGGTATCTTTTTTTCCTCAAAAAATTGAAGTTTCGTTTCTCGAAGAGAATGTTTGAAAATTTTTGAGATTTTTGTTTCCAAAAGAAGCTGGATCACCCCCTCCCCCCTCCGTCACCCCATAAAAAGAAATCGAGAGATTTTGAAATTTTGAGATTTTGGTTTCCAAAAAAGCTGGATCACCCCCTCCCCGGCCACCCAAAAAAGAAATCGAGAGGTTTTAAAACTTGTTTTATATTTTTTTATTCCCCTTTCTCCTAAATACTTTTCTTCTCCAAAGATTTTCTCATTTTAAAGAAATGATAATATTTTACTAGCCTCAGTTCCTGTACATGACGTTATTATTTTTTTTTTTAATGAAAAAGTTTTCCAATCCGAAAAATAAAAGTAAAATTTATTCAATAAAATAGAGAATTTTTTCCCAAAGAAAAAATAAGACACAAAAAAGTATTAAGAAATATAGAAGAACTTTTTTCAAAAAATAATAAATAATAATAATGGGTAATAATAGGGAGTTCTCTCAATTTTTTTTCTTCTAAAAACCAAAAAATGTTTTTCCTATAAATAAGAAAATGAGTAGGTAGGTAATTTCTTGATAAAATGAAAAAATAATGAAATTCAAAAGTTTGAAAAAAAAACACAGCAACTCGAAAATCAAAAAATTGTCTCACCCATTTCGTTACTTCAAAGTTCAAAAAAATGAAATACATACTTTTTTAAGATGACCACACTTGACTCCGAAAAATTAAAATTAGCATTATTTTGAATTTCATGAAAATTTTGATTTTTTTTTCTCCAATTGAAATATTGTTTTTCTTTGAGGAGATTTTCTACTACAAAAAATTGAGAAGTAAGGAATAATTTTTTCAAAAAAAAATAATAATAAAAAAATAAATAAATAAATAAGTAAATGAAATAAAAAATTATAATAATAATAGGGAGTTCTTTCAATTTTTTTATACTTCACAAAAATTACAATTTTTCGCAGATGAAAAAACAGATACTTGAGCATTATATTTTATTACAAGAAAATGAAAATTTCTTTAGGTTTGAATTTTTTTAGAAATTTGGCAGAACCTCAAATTTTGATGAAAATTGGAATTTTTATTATTTTGAAAAATTCATCACATATCTTTAGTTACCTAGAAAAATTTCATTAAATTTTTAAATTTTGGTAATTTTTAGAATTTGAATCCGGTTTTAAAAATTATTTTATTAAATCATTTTTCTAAGCTTTTAATGTTGGAATAAATTTTTTTTTTAAATTTGAAAGATTAATTTGTCGAGATCGATAGATTTTTAATACGTGATAATTTTTAAAATTTAATAAATTTTTAGAATTTAAAAATTTTTTTGATTTTGAAAAATGAAAATTTAGAGATTCATTTTAAATTTTATTAAAAATTATCGAAGAACAGTTTTCGTTCTGAAATAGTTCTATTGATGTCCTGCTTTTTGGTTTTGAGACTTTATTAGACACTCTGATTATGATAATGCTTCTTAAAACGGCCCTTTATTAAAATTTATATTCTTTCGCAGGAATACGAAAGACGTAAGAATGCTCGAAACGAAGGTCGTCGGTACTGCGATTCCGGCGTACTTACGTATCAAGCCGAAAGGATGCCCGAGCAGGTTCGCCTAAAGGTAGGCGGAGTCACTCCGCAGCAGATGGCTGTGTATGAAGAATTTGCCCGAAATATACCCGGATTCCAGCCCATGACTGATAAAGAAGCTGCCATGTGCACGCCTAAATCGGTAAGTACCACTCAGTTGGCGATCGAAAGCAAAATAATGTACCTAATGCGTTCCGTTTTGTGTATTTTAGCAGTTCGGAGGCGCAGCCGACGAAATGGGCGTTGTATACGATAAGATTACCAGCGACTTGGAAATTTATCTTCAGGGCATGATGAATCAAAACGTGATGGGCCCTTCGTTATCAAATTGCCAAATGAATATCAACATTACCTCGTTAATCGACTCATTATCGATACACCGACGCACTAGAGATCCTTCCACAGCTGCAGCCGTCGTACAGAAGGTGATATCTTTGCAATTTTTTTAAGTGATTTCGATTCGTATAAATATTAACACGAGTGTGTGATTTTTTTTTTGATTAGGCTGTCGAAGGCTTACTAGATTGTATGAATCAAGACGATCCCGATCTATCGATACGTTATCGCGACTTTTACCTGAGAATATTAAAGGTGTTCCAAGACCCTCGGTCGAATGGTACCCCGTGGACGAACAAACAGGTCACGAAGTAAGTCATCTTGGCATCGTAAGCATTCGTAGAGACTCCATTACGGTGTAATTGTGATATTTATTCATTTTTTTACTTTTTCCAGAGCCTTAATCGAATGCAGAGAAGAATATAGATACAATACCGAAGTAGTAGACTTGCTAATACGATCACATCTCATCAATTTACCAATGTTCGACGCCCATCTGGCTCATGCGATGGAGAACGGCATGAACTACGTAGCAGTCGGATTCGCCATGCAGATTGTCCAACATTATTTAGTCGAGGAACGCAGCCAGACCTTGGTTAGCGAACAAGATCTAGGATGCTGTATCGAAACTTTATCCAGAATAGCTCATTCGCGAAATGCACCCGATGGGTAAGTTGAAATAGAAGGCAAACTTGACCGGAAAACGATACTTTATTGTAATACGTGCTTGGTTTTTCTTCAGCTTGGTCACTTTGATTGACATATTACGCATGAGCCACGACAGTAATAACTTGACAATGGAGAGAACTACTTCCGGACCCACTTCGTACATCCATTCGGGTATTTTACAAGTCAAGGTAGGTGTCGACCTTTGTACTGTATTAAAAATTGCAAAAATATATATAAACTTGCTTGAAATGATTTTATTGCAGACCAGAGAATGCGAAGATCCTCCCGGCCTGTTCGAAAAAACCGAATACCTGTTACGAGAATGGGTCAACATTTACCAAACGACCGCCTCGAGTAAAGATCCGGGCAAAGCTTTCAGCCTTTTCGTGCATCAGATGAACGTACACGGTATTTTGAAAACCGACGACCTAATTACCAGATTCTTTAGACTCAGCACGCAAATGGTGGTCGAGCTGTGCTACCGATTGTTACCGGATCCGGCTACCTTTAGTAATAACCGCATGAAAGTCTTTCAAACGTTGGACGCCTACGTTAAGCTGATAGCGCTACTCGTCAAGCATTCGGGTGATACGCAAAATGTTACCACCAAGTTGAACTTGCTCAATAAAGTACTAGGTGAGTTGACCTTATCTAATCGAGGTGAATTTTATTGGCCCTGAGTGTCTCGTCAGTGGCTTATTAAGGGGAGGGGGGCCTATAAATTTTTTTTTTTTGTTGAATGCATAGAGTTGACAAGCGGAATTTTCTAAGACCTTTGCATGACGTCAATTTGATTTTTCATCTATGAAGTTTTGAAGAAAAATTGGAAACTAATTTCATCTCGCTTTTTTTTACAAAAAAAAATTAATTTTTGATTTTTAAAAAATAAAATGCATGGAGTTTAAAAAAAAAAAAAAATTATATTCATTTTGCATTTTAATGATGTCATTTTGTAGAAATTATTGATAAATTTTTTGGAAAATCAAAAATTTTAAGCGTTGAAATTGGAGAAAAACACGACTTTTTCTTAATGCCCCGTTTCCAGAAAAACTATGCAACCCACGAGGTTTTTCCTCAGAATGTTTTTTATTCAATACCGTCTGGTATGTAGTCTGGTCTGACGAGAGGGTTTTGCGAAATTCCTACTTTTCCCCCTGATTTTATTCAACTTTCTTATGAATTTCATCTTAGTATTCCATTCAACTCGAAAGAAGTCGTCGGTAAATTATAATTTCGCGAAACCCTCTCGTCAGACTACAGACCAGACTGTACTGAATAAAAAACATTCTGAAGAAAAACCTCGTGGGTTGTATAGTTTTTCTGGAAACAGGGCATTAAGAAAAAGTCGTGTTTTTCTCCAATTTTGACGCTTAAAATTTTTGATTTTCCAAAAAAGTTATCAATAATTTCTACAAAATGACATCATTAAAATGCAAAATGAATATAATTTTTTTTTTGAAAACTCCATGCATTTTATTTTTCAAAAATCAAAAATTAATTTTTTTGTAAAAATAAGCGAGATGAAATTTGTTTCCAATTTTTCTTCAAAACTTCATAGATGAAAAATCAAATTGACGTCATGCAAAGGTCTTAGAAAATTCCGCTTGTCAACTCTATGCATTCAACAAAAAAAAAAAATTTATAGGCATCCCCCCCGGGGGTGAGGTACCCCTTTCCATTATATAAAAAAAAAAAAACTTTAGAATACCTCAAAAACCTTGCATAGCAAAGATGCTCATTTTACATATTTTTCAAAATTTTCTAAAATTGTGAAAAATTTTCAAAATGCATTCCTAATTTTTCTTAAATTTTCAAAAATAAGATTTTTCAAATTTTTAGTCACGATGAATTTTCATAAAAATAAGATTAGTAAAATATTTCAATTTTTTGGAATGATTTTTCATAAATTTTCAAGAATAAAAATTGGAAAATTTTTTTATTATTATTTTTATTTTTCGAAGATGAATTTTTCTAACTTTTTTAGGGATACGCGGTTTTTCTTAAATTTTCAAAAAATAAGATTTTTCATTTTTTAAAAATGATTCTTATTTTTTAAATTCATGATAGATTTTTCCAATTTTTTTAGAGGTGATTTTTTTCTACTTTTCAAAACATGATTTTTTTGAAATTTTACAATTCCGAAATTTTACTTACCTACCTACTAATATTTAATTATGATCAATTTTCAAAAAAAAATAGTTTATTCAAATTCGTCAACATATATTGAATTTTTTTCAATTTTTAGGAATATTTTCCTTGAATTTTTACATAGAGAAGCTGTGAAAATTTTTTTGACAAGCATTTTATTTCAATTTTTCAATGTTAAATTTTTTTCCTTTGCTTAGAAATTTTTTAGATTTTCAAAAATTGAATTCTAAAAGTTTTAAAAAATGCATTTCAAACATTTTTCTAATATGAATTTTTTCCCAATACTTTTTAATCATAACTTTTCTTAATTTTCGAAATTTTTCAATTTTTGTAATAATTTTTCATAAATTTTTAAAAATGAAATTTGGGTAATTTTTTTCAATAGGTATTTTATTTTATCAATGAATTTTCTTCAATTTTTAGATATCATTTTCTCTTGAATTTTCAAAAATGATACTTTTGTTATTAAAAAAAATTAAGATGGATTTTTTCGAATTTTTTTTAAAGGAGATTTTTTCTACTTTTCAAAACTGGATTTTTTTTTAATTTTTCAATTCCAAAATTTTACTTATTAATTTTTAATCATGATAAATTTTCAAAAAATAAATAGTTTACGTAGCTAAATTCTTCAACATAGTTTATATTGTTTTTTTTTTCAATTTTTAGGAAGATTTTCCTTGAATTTTCACAAAGAAAAACTGTGTAAATTTTTTTGACAAGTATTTAATTTTAATTTTTCAAAGTTAAATTTTTCCCTTTCTTAAAATTTTTTTTGATTTTTAAAAATTAAATCCTAAAAATTTTTAAAAATGCATTTTAAACATTTTTCAAAAATTAATTTCTTTCCAATAATTCTTAATGATAACTTTTCTCAATTTTAAATTACAAAATTTTCGAAATTTTTCAGTTTTTGTAATGATTTTTCATAAATTTTTGAAAATGAAAATCGAGTAATTTTTTTAATATTTTATCATTTTAATTTTTATCAGTGAATTTTCTTCAATTTTTAGAGATCATTTTCTCTTCAATTTTGAAAAATAATATTTTTGTTATTTTAAAAAAAAATCAAAATGGATTTTTTTGAATTTTTTTAAAGGAGATTTTTATCTACATTTCAAAACTAGATTTTTTTGCATCTTTACAATTTCAATTTTTTTTTTTACTAATTTTTAATTATGATGAATTTTCAAAAAAAAAAAATTCGTGATGAATTTTTTCCAATTTTTTTTAGAGGTGATTTTTTCCTACTTTTCAAAACTAGATTTTTTAAATTATAGGTACAATATCGAAATTTTACTTACAAATTTTCAATTATGATGAATTTTCAAAAAAAAAATGGGGAGATTTTCTTTGAGTTCTCACGAATAGAAAGAGTGTAATTTTTCTTGACTTTTTAGAGATTTTTTTTTTTAATTTTCAAAAATTGAATTCTAAAAATTTTGTCAACTGCATTTTAAAAATTTTTTATGATTGAATTTTTTTCAAATATATTTTTTTTATTCAATTTTATTTCTACAGTCTTTCTAAATGATTTTTTTTATTTCCAATTTTTTTTTTTTTTTGGTTATTAGTGAAAATTAAAAATTTTATTTCATAATGACCACCCTCGAAAACAAAATTTGTACATTGAACACCCATCCCATGAATTCATCCTAGATACGTCATTGCGTTTCGATTTCGTTGTCTGGGAAATGTGTCATTTTTTCGAAAACTGACGCTTTTTTTGTAGGTCTTGATTTTTTATTCATTTTATTTTTTGTTAAATTTGACTTTTTGCAATTTTTTGAACGTATTTTTTAATTTTTGTTTTTTTCAATTTTTGGTAATTTTTGATTCGATTCTAATTGATTCAAATTTTGGATTTTTTCTATTTCGTTGAATTTTACAATTTTTTTCAACTTCATAAAATTGAAAAAATTCTATATCAATTTTTTCAATTCAATTTCTGTTCTCATTAATTTTTTTAATTCTCAATTTGAATGGGGTTTTTATTTTATTTTTTCAATTTTAGTAATATTTGATTTAATTTGAATTTTTTGGAATTTTTAAAAATTTAAAATGACTAGAAAAAGTGTGAAACTGACCTTTTTCAATTTTTTATAACTTATAATTCGATTTAAATTTCTATTAATCTTGGTGGTTTAATTTGATTCCAGGAATCGTGGCAGGAGTTCTATTACAAGATCACGACAACCACCAAACGGAATTTCATCAGTTACCCTATCACCGTATCTTCTCGATGTTATTCTTAGAGCTGAACTCGTCCGACCAAGTGCTGGAGAACATCAACTTCCACATTCTGCAAGCGTTCTCGCACACGCTGCACATCCTGCGTCCGTGCAAATGCCCCGGATTCTGCTTCGCCTGGCTCGAGATAATCTCGCATCGCGTATTCTTGGGTCGAATGCTGGCGCTGACGTCGCACCAGAAAGGCTGGAGTATGTACGCTCAGCTGCTAGTCGACCTGTTCAAATTCCTGGCTCCGTTCCTACGTAACACGAACCTGACGAAAGCGGTGACCGCCATGTACAAAGGCACGCTGAAGGTGCTACTTGTGTTGCTGCACGATTTCCCGGAGTTCTTGTGCGACTACCACTACGGTTTCTGCGACGTGATACCTCCGAATTGTATTCAAATGCGGAATCTCATATTGGCCGCCTTCCCGCGCAATATGCGATTGCCGGATCCGTTTACGCCTAATTTGAAGGTAGACATGTTAGCCGAGATATCGCAGGCTCCGCGCATCTTGCCCACATACGCAGCTCTCATACAGCCGGCCTCGTTCCGCAAAGACTTGGATAACTATCTGAAAGCCAGAGCTCCGGTCACGTTCTTATCCGAGCTGAGGACCAATCTGCAGCAGACCTCGTCGTCCAACAATACCGAACCGTCGACCGCCAAGTACAACATCCCGCTGCTGAACGCTCTGGTGCTGTACGTGGGCGCTCAAGCCATCAGCCATATACGTAACAAAGGCCAGTCGCCGAATATGTCGACGATAGCGCATTCCGCCCATATGGATATTTTCCAAAACTTGTCCGTCGATTTGGATACCGAAGGAAGGTACCTGTTTTTGAACGCTATCGCCAACCAGCTCAGATACCCGAACAGCCATACGCACTACTTCAGTTGCACGCTGCTGTATTTGTTCGCCGAGGCGAATTCCGAATGCATACAAGAGCAGATCACCAGAGTGCTGCTGGAGAGGATCGTCGTGAATAGGCCGCATCCTTGGGGACTGCTTATTACCTTTATCGAATTGATCAAGAATCCTATTTATCGGTTTTGGTCGCACGAATTCGTCCATTGCGCGGCCGAAATTGAAAAGTAAGCGTCACTCGAATTCGAGATAACAATTTTTTCAAGTCCAAAACTATATAAACGCCTAATATACAAAATCAGAGAGAAGAGAGGGGTCCAATTGAAATTTTTATAATGACCAAACTTATTTTTAAGATCTCAATCTACATCTTTTGTTTGAAAATTTTTTTAATTCAACCCCTCTCTCCCTCCTAATTTTCAGTAATGAGTCACGTCGTACTAAAATGCAAAATTCGAGGGGAGGGGAGGATCCAATCGAAATTTTTATAATAACCAAACTTATTTTTAAGATCTCAATCTACATCTTTTGTTTGAATTTTTTTTTAATTCAACCCCTCTCCCCCTCCCAATTTTCAATAATGAGCGACTTCGTAGGTACTAATATGCGAAATTCGAGGGGAGGGGAGGGTCCAATCGAAATTTTTATAATAATCAAACTTATTTTAAAAATCTTCATGTACAACTTTCGTTTGAAATTTTTTTCAGTTAAATTTTTTCTTTGCTTAGAAGTTTTTTTGATTTTCAAAAATTGAATTCTAAAAATTTTTCATGATTGAAGTTTTTTCCGATAATTTTTAAGGATGACTTTTCTTAATTACCGCAATTACAAAATTTTCGCAATTTTTAAACTTTTGGTAGGACGTTAATAATAGCTAGGTTATTACGTCCATCAGAAAGGGCTTTAGATAGAGCTTATTTTTTGAAATTTGAATTTGTCTACTTCTTATAAAATATAATATTTTTTTATTTTTATCAAATTTTCAATTTTTTTTTCTGAGTGAAAATTGAGTTTTTTCAAAAAGTCCCTAAAATGGCGAAAGTCGAAATGCATCCCTAATTTTTCTAAAAATTTTCAAAAAAACGAGATTTTTCAAAATTTTTCCAATTTTTAGCGACGGTGAATTTTTATAAAATAAGATTGATAAAATTTTTCAATTTTTGGAATGATTTTTCATTAATTACCAAAGAATAAAAATTGGATAATTTTTTCCAATATTTCTTTTTTCAGGAATGAATTTTTTTAATTTTTTAGGGATTATATAATTTTTATTGGACTTTCAAAGAATAAGATTTTTCAATTTTTCAAGAATGATTTTTTTTTTCAATTTTTAGAGTTTATTTTCTTTTAAATTTTCAAAAATGATATGTTTGTTTTAAAAAAAATTCAAGTTGTGGGGCCGGGGGATGGAAAAACATTATATACACTGTAGAGTAAAACCTCGCTTATTCGATGCCCAAAAATCAGTTAATTTTCTATTACCCAATTTCTCTTCAATTTTGCCCTACGACCGACCTCATATTGATGTTTCAAATTTTCCAGACAATGTGGAAAAATTATTTTTTTAAATGAGAAATTATTTACTTTTATTTCAAAAAAAAAAAAAAAAAAATAGGAACTTAAAAATTTTTATTCCAAAAAATTGGAATTTTTTTCATCCTAAAACATTGAAAAAATAAATATTGGTTCATTCTAAAAAAAAATTTTAAATTTTCATTTTTAAAATTTTTTTAAAAAGTCATCCTAAAAATTAGAAAAAATTATTCTAAATAATTGAAATAATTTTCATTCTAAAAATTTTTTTTAAAATCAATTCTAAAAAATTGAAGAAAAAAAATCTAAATTTTTTTTTAAAAAATGTTAAATAGTTAGGTACCTAATTGGAAAAATTTTCATTCTAAAAAATTGAAGAAAAAAATCATACTAAAAAATTGAAAAAAGATATTATTCTAAATCATTTGAAAAATTTTCATTCTAAAAAATTAGAAAAAATTTCATTCTAAAAAATTTAAAAAAAAACATTCTAAAAAATTGAGAAAACCCCCATTCTAAAAAATTGAAAAAAAAACTTTCATTTTAAAAAATTAGAAAAATGAAATCGTTCTAATGAAATTGTAAAAAAAATTAAAAAGGTCCCAAATCTCAAAAAAGTACAATTTTTTTTACTGAGTGAAATTTTTTACACATTGAGTTCAAATTTTTTGCGCAGTTCGGGATTTCTCACGTGGTGCTCGAGCACGAGAGCAACTGGGCTAATGCTGGCCATGAGAGTGAGACACTTAATATTGAAAATGGGGGGAGGGAGGGGTTTAATTAAAAAAAATTTCAAACAAAAGTTGTAGATTTAGATCTTGAAAATAAGTTTGGTTATTATAAAAATGTCGATTGGACCCCTCCCTCCCCTCCAATTTTGAATATCAAGTATTTATCTAGAATTGGACTTGAAAAAAATTCAGCTCAATCACTACCGCCTTCGTGCAAACTAGGAGCTATTCACTCGGGTTTCCTAACACTCTTCTTCTGCTTTCTGTTTCCTTCAGGTTATTCGAATCAGTGGCTAGATCGTGTATGGTACCACCGCATCTGGTTCACGGATCAGCACCCTCGGACAGCGACTGATTACGCGGTTTCATCAACGAAATATTCTACGATTGAATGACGACAACAACGATGATAATGATAATAATATTAACGGAACACCATCGTGGTAATGTGTAAATAGTAAGTACTTGTGTGATGTTTTTTCCCCTTGCATTTTGCATTTTTATACTTGAATTTTTTCTCCTTCGATTTTATAAAAATGAAAACCATGGTTGTAATACGATTTTTGCCACGTGTCATAGAATCGATGATTTTCTTTCTCTCTCATAGAGTGGTTTACTTTTTTCTTAATGAAATTTTTTTGCCTGTTTGTTACGATGTACGCTGAATTGTGAAGAACCATTGTGAAGTATGTTTTTAAATTTAATCGTGAATTACGCAAAAAATAAATTTTATTACATTATTTTTTAATAGAAGTCTGTAAATAATATACGCGATAAGTGAAGTTTGTTTTATAATTTCCATTTTTGCATCATTGATGTATTTGTATAATTTTTCTCCTCGTCGCATGTATACTCTATACCTATATAGTTTCTCTTTTCGTTCTCATATGTAATTTTAAGGTAAATAACTGAATGGGATGTGTAATTAGTATTTTGTAAGATGGATTTATTGGCTGATTAAATGCTATTATTAATATTATCGTCGAATCTCTTTTTATTCGAAAATTCCATCGTGAAGTGATTCATCGTACGTACATCTTCACAATGAGGAATAATTTTTCAGCGATGACGTCACACCTGAAAACTGAAAAGAGTTCTTATCGTAATATGATTTGAATGAAACGAGGTGACACATAAGAAAATAATCGTATGTATTCGATTATCAGTTGGAAAATAGAAATGAGAAATGAAATGTACACTTTTTCATAATATTCGCGAATGTAGACCCGTTCTTAAAAAAATTCGAATTCGCGTCAACAAAAACAATAACAAAGAACTCTTCGACCGCCGCGACATTACACAAACGTTCTACGATCGTTGGCCAAAACACGATAAAAAAAATACAATGAAAATCACATCCTAGGTCCTCTCGGTGCACCAAAATTTCCAATGGATCCGCGACCAAGCAGGTTATTTTGCATTATGGAGTGAATAGCTTTATTGATTACGTTCGGATCTTTGAGAACTGACGGATTCGGTTGTTGAGTTAGGGGGAGTAAGTTGTTGGAGGATTTTTCGCTGCCTAGTTTATTGTCGCTGGATGATAACATGCTCAGTATTCGGTTTTGTAGTTCGGCTGTCTTGTTTTGTGGAATTGGTTCTGTATGGAAGAAGACGAAGCCAGTTAGAACAACGATATGATGGTGAGTACCTACATAATGTTACTTTGCTAAGTGGTTAGAGTTTTTTACCTGTTTTAACTTGATCCTTTTTCTCTTGCAGATAACCGATGAGTTTCTCGTATTGTAGAACGGTCAAAGGACGATTTTCCACTAGAATACACAACAGATTCTGTATAACTTCGGGATGCTTATCGCCAAGAGGGACTCCGGCGGCGGTAATCGACGTTGCACCTACGGGAGGTAAGACCGGGCATTTTTCTCCTTTCATATAACAATCGAATAATTTAACAATAAGCGTGATTGCGTCGTCGAGTGGCATGTTACGATGTTCTGCAACGAAACGACAAATAAATCGGTTACGTAATCTTGATTTACTGGCAAGAATTACAGATTATTCGATTTGGTCACCTTGCGTCTGTCCGTAAAGTACGTTAACTGTAACGCTACGTCTTTGCTCACTCAATTGCGTTACGACCAAAGCGTAAAGTGTACCTCGACTAGCTATATTGGCCAAAACACGACCGAGCGGTACTTCTTCGTTAGGGAATAGTAAATCTACGCTCAAGCCAAGTGTTTTCAAACGACGTTCGATGAATTCGGCGTACTCTCTGCGTAAACAATAAATTCCACGTTTGATAAAACAAACAGGGCACATGTAAATCGTATCAAACGAGGGGGAAAAACATACGTTAGACTTTTATGAGTAACAATTATCTCAACGTCGTTGGTACGCGCCGAATTTGGAACAGGTGTAGCGGGTGTTGCAGGAGTTGCGACTGGTGCTGCAGGCTTGACCGGTTCGTTCCATTTTGCTGGCTCTGCCGGAGCTGGTCTAGAATTCATTCCGCCCAATGGAGGTCGTCTATGCAAAAAGTTAGCGTTTATTTTTGTCTATGCGATGGCATTGATTAGTAAAGCACGCTTACAAGTCTCGTTCGGGTGGCATTCTATTGGGTCCGTGACCAGGTCCAAAATCTCTAGGTGGTTGATCTTTGGGTAAATCTCGGTTATCTAACATATTTGGCGGAGGAGGACCACGGAAACCTCCTGTGTTTCTATTATCGAACCTACGAGAACGATAGGTTAAAACAGATTCTGCGAAATATTCGTCTATTTAACCGGCCAAATACCTGTCATCTTTCCACATTCGAGGACTGTCGTCCATATTTCTGTGGTTCATTCCGCGTCCAAAACCAGGCCGGAAGTTTGGTCTGAATCGTGGACCGCTCATTCTGGCGGGAGAACGGTCACGAAAGTTCATTTTTTGAGCAGCGCGAGCTGAGCCCTGAAACATGTAAAATTATCGGTCGTTAAGATGAGTCGAGTTTACCGGTGTTTCGTTCGAGAAAGATGAACGATATTACAAATTGATGGCTCAACATGGAGCAATAGGGAGTTATTTATACAATTAGGTATTAGATTTTGTTATTAAATCGCGAACTGAGCGAAAAAATCAGACCATTTTTTCGATTTTTAATTCAAACCCAGAGTGGTTGTTTTCAAACTTTGAACAGAAAAATATGCTGATGGAGGCAACGAATTAGGGTCAAACACGTACCTCCTTATAGATGAATTGATACTACGAAACTGGAACTCAAAATTGAAACTTAATTTAACGGAATTTATACTGAATTTAATTAATTTTTCGAATAATTATTTTCCTAAGTTCAGAAAAATCAACAAATTTTGTCAACTGATGCAAAATAATTTGCAAAACAAAAGACGCCGCGGTGCCCGGTCCCTTTTTGTTTTTTCCAGAACCCCATTGTTTTATTCGATCTACCAAAATACGTTTTAAGGTGTGCCCTAATTCATGTTAAAATATGTTGGATTTTGCAGATCGTTTGTTTTCAAATTTTTTCGAAGAAACGGTATTTTACCAATATTTACGTGGTAATTACTTTTGCTTGTAATTACGCGACCCAGTTTTATCATCAAAATTTACTTTACTGAGTATGATAATTTTATTTTCATTGATGCTTGATGATGATGTCCTATTAGAGGAGCGTCGCTTGACAGAACAGAACGAACCACTTGGATCCATGACGTCTTTCTCAGCGTAGTCTGGACTTGAAATTATTTTTGTTTCGATTATATTCATTTGCTTCATTTTATTCAAATTGCAGGGGAGGGAGAGGTCCAATCAAAATTTTTATAATAACCAAAATTATTCCTAGAGCATTACTCTGCAATTTTTGCTTGAAATTTTTTTCAATGTGATCCCCCTTTCTCTTCGGATTTTGCATATTTCTGTTATAAATGAGAAATCAGAGCGGAGAGATGGGTGCATTTGAAAAATGTTTATTATTTTTCAAACAAAAAATGTAGACTGAAATATTAGGAACATTTTTTGTTGTTACAAAAATTTCGTTTGGCCCCTCTTCCCTTTCAATTTTCATGTATTGTCATTGTCTACAATGATACATTGTAGTATTATGCAAAATAAGAGGGGAGGGAGGTGTCCAATTGAAATTTTTGTAATAACATAAAATATTCCTCATATTTTAGTATACAACTTTTGTTTGAAAATTTTTTCAATTAGACCCTCCCTCCTCGCTGATTTCCCATTTATAACAGAAATATGCAAAATCCGAAGGAAAAGGGGGAACACATTGAAAAAAATTTCAAGCAAAAGTTGCAGAGTAATACTTTGGGAATAATTTTGGTTATTATAAAAATTTCGATTGGACCCTTCCCTCCCCTCTAATTTCAATAAAATGAATCAAATGAATGTTGATTGAAAAAAAATTAGAAGTCCAGAGATTTGTGACGTCATATACATATCGTAAACATACGAAAATGATAAGGCTCCATTGTGCTCCCGATCCGCTCGTTGCGCGAATGCACTGCATACGTATTCATGGATGGGGGGAGGGGGAGGATCATGTTCATGTTTACGACTATGTCTTTGGTAGCGATTGCTGTGGTAAAAAAGTAAATATTCGACCATTTTTAAACATTTTTTTGCGTCGTAAATTGTTTCATTTCGTTGTGAATTGTGGTTTAATTTAATGAATTAATCATGAAATACGGATTGAGCAGTTCTACTCCGCCGAGGTTAGTCATTAGTTACAAATAATTCCAATATTCTATAATCTAACTCTTGTGTACGAGTTAATTTTAGATTATTTTATAATGATTGTCCTGGAGTCGGACGTAATCAGGGCAATTTGTTCGGTAATTCATTCCTTTCAACTTCTTTCATTACGAACAATCTAAAATACACATCTTCGTTATTATAAGTTTCATGACCTATAATGCAAAATACCCCAACACTCTTGGTAATCAAAATCATAACACGTCAAAACACAGTAATTATGTATTTTTGATAACACAATTGAAAAAAAAAATTATTACAAAACAAATATTTTTCAATTTTCAGTAATATTATATTACATCTTATTTCGATAACTTTCACCGAACTTTGCACAAAATTATTATCAAATCAACAAAAAATTCCAACTTTCTTGTAAACCTATACAAAAGTACTATTCCAAAATTTATAAAAAATAAAAGCTTCGTAAAACTACAAAATAAAAAACAAAAATTCGATTACACGTCTCTCAAAAATTTACTCACACTGATACTATACAATAATCTATTCTCTAGACTTGACCAAGTATTTTGATGAGCACCGTTAACTTCTTTTATAACAGACAATAATTCTAAATTATCTATCACAACGGACGAATGTATTTTTAAGAATAAGCCTAAATAAGAAGCCGACAATTCGAAATACTTTTTCGATAATATCATGACTTTAATCATATTTAAAAATTCTACCATCAACTCGATCGATCCGCCATTCTCCGGAGCTAACGATAGAATTTCAAAATTCACTACGGACGGACTCATCGTTTTAATTTTGTCGATAGCTTCTTGATAGGTTTCGTCCGATTTCGAAAGCAATTTGGCGAATGTGGTAAAGTTGCGTATTTTCGATAGCATATCGTCGTTGTTGCCATCTTTTTGTTGATCGGTGGCTGATAAATCGAACTCGACGTTGACCGATGGTAACACAGGTAGAATGAAAGGTGCTTTTTGAGGTATCTTGGGCGGTTGCTTGGCTTTATTTCGTTCCCTTATCACGTCGATATTGAAAATATTCTGCCATCGAGCGGAAATCGGGCACGAGTCGTCGTTAGTCGATAATGTAATCAGGTCCTTGGTCAGCGATTCAACTTCATCGTCGTCCGATTGTATTCGTAAGCTTTCGCTCGTACCCAAAGGTACGTACGAAAATATGGTACGATTCGTCCACAATTTGACTCCCAAACAGTCGACGTGAGTAGTGGCGAGAAATCCTCCGGTAGGACAGAAGGTCAACGAAGTACAAGGTTTATCCACCTCGAACGAGTCTAAGCATTTACCCGACGGAATATCCCACGTTTTGATGGTACAGTCCATCGAAGCGGTGATCACCCAACGTGCATCTGGACTCAGAGTGATATCAGTTATCGCGCTATTGTGGCCTTCTAGGAAAACTCTAATCACCGAATGGGTATCCGCATCGACGATGTTCACGTCGAAGTTATCTAGAGCCACAGCTATGATGGAACTTTCGGGATGGCTGCTGAAAAATGAAACGCTATCGTTGAGGTTGATTTTGTACAAAGATGGTTTTTCGGGTCGTCTGAATGGCCAGAATTTCAACGTCATGTCTCTACTTCCGGTGATAAGTAGTTGATTGAGATTATTTACGGCGACTCCGGTGACAGCGCTGGTGTGGGCGTGAGGAGATCCGTAAGAGCCTCTCAGGATACCAGATTGGATATTATACTTGTCCACGTCTCCGGTACTGTATCCGATCAGGATGAAATTACCGCAATGTGTGATACATAAACTAGTGGCGGAGACTTTTTTGAACACCGCGTCGGTCTGTTGCATTCGTTGGCGAAATTTAGCGTGAACTTTGTATTTTTTGTTGAACAAGTATCGACCTAGTTTGCATTTATTGAACGACCACGTTGAAATAATAGGCGAGCCGCTGTGAATGGCCGCGATATTATCGAATTCTTTTTCTCTGGTTTTTTCGCTGGCGAATCGAACTATCGGTGGTAAGGTATTCGAGTGGAAAAATTCCTCTTCCATTTCTTCGATTAGTAATTTCCTTTTGGTATTTTTCTTGCCACGACGATACGTAGCGCGACCTAAATTTTTATTGGCTATTTCGGCGACGGTATTAAACGCCCTAAGGTAACCATCCGATCCGGCGCTCAAAATGTGGCTTCCGTCGTGATACCGGATATAATTAGGCGGCTCGTGATGCCCTTCTCGTATCCTCAACAATCGAGCTCCTCCGTCGGGTAGATCGAAGATCCATAATTTTAACGAATTATCAACCGACGAAGTAACCATCAAAGGTTCCGCTGGTAGAAATTCTAATCCGGTAACCGAACCGTTGTGAGCTTGAATTTGACTTATAACCTTTCGTTCTTCTAAATGCCAAAAAACGACGTGTCCCGTTACACTTCCGGATGCCATTGTCGGTGTACCATCTGCACGGAATGATAGACTCGTTACGCAGCCCCAATCTTGCATAAATGTCATCAGTGTTTCGTCTTGTTTGATATTATGCAGTATTATTTGACCGCTTCTCAATCCTACTCCGACGATATCTAAAGCGGGAGCTTGTTTTAACACCGTCACTGCCGAATCCCAACCGACGAACGTATAAATCAATTTGCTCGTGCTGATATTCCATAACTGAAGCGTTCCCTGTTCGCTTCCCAGTAAGATCTTGTTTATGTAGCAATTAGGGTGGCAGATTGCTGTAACTCGAAACGTCTCAACAGGCAGGGTTAATTCTACGTAAATTTCGGTCGTCTTGATATCCCATACCGTTAGCGTATTCGACTCGTCGACTCCTATCAAGTGAGGTCCGAACGGAAGCAGCAGGTGGACTTCGGTGGCTGTCGAATTCTGATACGTTTGCACTAATTCTACGCCTCTTCGCCAAGCTTGTACTTTGGTGCCACTCGACGTAAATATCAAGAATGTATCGGCAGCTAGGCAAATTATATCGTCGGTGTGTTGTTTACTGACGGACAATAGGCTGAATTTGTTGCAGCCCCATGTGTAAAATGATTTACCCACACATGTCACCGCTAAATTCTCTTTTCTGCGTTTGATGTAACGAGTAACAAGCGGAACACCGTTACTTACATATCCTAGGATTCGATTGTCGGCGAAGATTTTACTCGAATGGTCCATTATTTGAGCTTTTTTACGCGTATCGGGTCATTTTCACTGAATTATAATTCGAAATTCGTCATTATCACATTATTTTGAACGAAAAATTTGCTCGAAAAACACATGTACACAATCATGTTTGAAAAATAATTCGGCGTCAGGTTTTTTTACAATTTTTCATTTGTGATAGTAGTCGATATGGATAAAATCGTTCTTTTAAAGAGTCACTGAATTGGTCGAAATACGTGTAATTCAACGTAACGAACGAAAAAATTTTATGAGCAAAAAATGAATGAATCGTTAGTAGAACGAAATTCGAGGAGGTGTTTTTGTGAAAATAGCAACACTCAAATTTTTCAAATCAGGTTGTGTTATTGTCAAACTAAAAAAGTTATAAATGTTTCGAGAATCTGCGATGAATATTTTTACGAAATTGGCGATTAATAAGGTAATTAATTGATTTAATTAATTAGAAAATTTGTATTAATGGCTTAAATTGCATACAAACTAATCATAGCGATAAAATCGTTTCAATTCGAGCATTTTTCCTCTTTCATCAAAGGAATCTCATAAATTTTCATTACCGAGACAACATTGCAATAATAATATGCGTATTTACAAACAAAAAACACGAACTTGTAATGAAGTATGAATCATATGATTACGTACATGTATTCAAGTTAGTTTGTGAAAAGTCGTATTAAATAATTAATTACTTAGCTTATATGAATATACCGCGTTATCGCTTCAACTTGTCGGTCATATTATACTAATTAATTTCGTTGCTGGATCTTTTACTTCTCCAGGATGTCAGCCCCATCTTCCGTGTGTTCCGATGACAGTTTTGAAATTGTGAATAATGAGGTGGACATTGACGATTTGAAAGAGGACGTCTTTTCAATATACAAGCCAAAGGTTAGCATTGTTTAATGTTCGATTACGTTGTACATTTTATTATCTTGAAAGAGTACGTTCCCTCTAAAATGTACTCTTATCGGTATTACGTCATGCCACTAAAAATGCCTTATAATTTACGTCGGAATTAATTTTTTTTTTAAGGTAACATTCCACGAGGTATTCGATGTATATCCTATGGATGCTGACATTGTTGCGAAAGTTACGTTTGATCACGATTACCTTAAATCAGACCAGGATACCGTTGTTGTGCTACCGATAGCTTGGAAATCTGTAGATCAAGCTTTGTGCGCTGCTAATGTCAATGGCAGCTATGTCAGATTTGACGGTACGATTATTACGTCATAGATAGCGAACGGTCAATTATCGTTAATTACATTCGAGTATTTTTCCTCCAATACAGTGAAAGATTTACCGAAAATCGGAGCCGAAGATAAATTCTACCAATTATGTTACTGCACAGCTGATAATATTGTCATGGGAGTTAGTATCCCGTTTTCGTTTCGCGAAGTTCACGAAGACGAGTTGGTAGAATTCCAGAAAGAACAAAACAAAGAATTTTGGACGTTCCGGAGTAGATTCGCCGTATTGACCGATAATTATTGGGTAACGTTGCGTCATATTTTTTCAAATTACGATGTTCATTTTTACGAATCATTCGTTTATGGCAATACTCTAATTTTAGAATTCCTTGATGGAAATACAAGCCGCCAAAGCATGCGAAGACAAGCCTACTCAGGTTCTCGAAGATAAATCGGGTGCAGTTGAAAATTCTATACCGGAATCTGTATCTGTAAATGAAAAAAGTACCGACGAGTCTCGCGACAAGGTCGATGATTCGGCCAAACTCGCAGATAATTCAATGACAGAAAACGTATTTTTATTCAAAGTATGTAACGAATTGTTATACTTGAAAATGTTTTTCTGGAGTCTCATATTTTTTTTTTTTTTTTCGCAGCTCATGGAAGCTGAACAAGATATAATCAAGCAGCAGAATCAAGTACGAGTATTTACGTATTGGAAATAAAATGACTCGACGACTAGTGTGCTAATGTATCGTTATTTTTATAGAAATTGAAAGCTACGGTATTTGAAATAATACGCGCATTGTCCGCCGATGACCGAGACACTTGTCACCGAAAGCTCAACGACGCTGTGAACAGTTCGGCAGCACTATTCTCCCCCGACGAGTTCTCCGAGTTGAATGGATTACTGAAAAAAGGTCTCAACGTGCAAACGATGGCCAAGTCATCTGAAAACTCATCGAAAGCCAGTGAACTTCATCACGATATCAACGATTCGTGCGACGTTGTTGCGTTGAACGCTTACGCCAACGAAAAGATTCTATTATTTAAGGTAAACGTCGGTTTTGTCGGTATTTGTTTATTTTTTTGTTAATTTGACATTATCGTGTTACACACTTACGCAGATCATGGAAGACGAGAACGCAGAATTGAAGAAACAATACGAAGAAGAAGCTCGTCTTCACGTTAAAACTCAAAATAATAACAAAGTAAGAATATTGATAGATCTTGAATGATTGATGTAAAATAAACTATACTTATTCATTCGGTGATTTGGCGTTGATTTTCACAGATCTTGGAAGAGGAGAAAGCAGAATTGAAGAAACAATACGAAGAAGAAGTTCGTCTTCACGCTGATGCTCAAACTACAAACCTTGTGCGAATATAAATTTATCTCTGATATATGATGTAAAATAGATTTTAATCGTTTCAATAATGTGACATTATCGCGTTTCACAGATCCTGGAAGACGAGAGAGCAGCATTGATGAAAAAATACGAAGAAGAAGTGCGTCTTCACGCCGATGCTCAAGCTACAAACATTGTACGAATATTAATTTATCTCGGTGACGTAAAATATTCGTTTCGATAATGTGACATTATCATGTTTCGCAGATCTTGCAAGACGAGAAAGCAGAATTAATGAAACAGTACGAAGAAGAAGTTCGTCTTCACGCTGAAGCTCGAAATATTAACAAAGTACGAATATTGCTCGAGCTCAAATAACCGGTGTAAAATAAAATCTATTTTTTAATCTTACGAATTTTCTGTATTAGGCATTTAAAGGTGTCCTTATGGAAACTCTACGTTCGACTCAACTTCGCGAACAAGTTCAGCTCGAAATTGAAAGATCGTTGCCGGTCATTAGCTCCGTATTCGAAGACGAAGAAGTTAACCAAGTACGCGATATTTTGAAAAGACGTCGCATCGATTCGCTCAAAGAATTGGTGGAAAAACAAATGAATAAATTCGAAGTCGAGTTCGTGGGTACATCGGATGGTAACATTTTATTGGCTACTCAGTGCGATAAACAAGTTGCCACCGAAGCGCCGAAAACCACTGCTCATGAATCTGTCAAGAAATGGGAAGCTAAAATCGCTGTAGGTTCATTTAATTTTTCTAACCTCTGTGCGAATTTATTAATTCGTTCGATTCTTTATTTTTTTTTATGTACGTAGGTGTTGGCGGAAGAACGCGATAAACTACTTACCGAAGTGAATGAACAACAAGCCATAATAAAAGTAAATTTTGTATTCGACTAATTACTATAATTGCATCGATTTGTCTGAAGTTTCAAGCCTTTTAATTTAATGGTTTTTTGTAGAATCTAAACGAGCAACTCATCAATCAAAGACAGTCCGAAGTCGAGAAAATGATTACCGTTACCAATGTGAGTATTTTTACTAATTCGTATTTTCTAAAACAACTGTTGGAAAAATTATTTACGAATTTTATTTTATTTTAATTTCTGCAGAACATGCGAGACCAGTTCATTAAAAATATGAATCAACTGACCGAATCCAACAAAGTAAATTATTTTGAGAATTTTTTTGTTGCATTATTTTTATTTTTTCTAATATTCAATATTATCTGTCTACTAAATCATTAATTTATAAACAATTAATAATATTTAAAATTAATTTTTAAATAATGAACGAATATAATAACTCGTCCAACGATTAACAAACTTCTGTTGCTTTCAGGTTATGGCGCAACAATTAACCGAAAAAGATAAAGAAATCGAAACGTTGAATACCAATTTGCTTGATGCTTCGAAATTGTTGACGGAGAACGAACGTGAAATACGAGATTTGAAAGATCGCGACCATACCTTCGTCGGTTTCCTCGAAAGACGTAATTTGAAAAGGATATCCGAACTTAGAGAAACGTTGCAGGTGAAACAATTGGACAATGATAAAATCGTTAGCAGCTTTATTTTTGTTTCATTTTTCGCTACATTTCGTTTTTAAATTATCAACCTAACGATGGGTTCTTGGCTTTAGGAAATGTACTCGAAGATTTGGGCCGAACGTCAAGAAAGTGCCAAGTTGAAAGATGATTTGCTCACTACCCAGACTTTATTGAACAGCTTGTGCGACGAATTAGAAAAATCCAGCTGCAAAAAATCCGTAAGAGATGATTTCTTCGCTTGCAAGTTGACACTTGGCATTTGCAAGTATTAATTTTTGGGTTTAATTTTTTTTTTTTTTTTGATAGATGGAAAACTCAGCTCAAACTGGTGACGATGTGAGTAACGTAAGTGGAACTTCTTCGATGTCATCGTCAGAGCCACCAGTACCAGTACGTTACTTTTTATTATTTCCTTCATCAAAATAAAAATTGTCGGGGTAAAAAAATTACTATTAATTGTACTATTTATTTACAGGAAGTACCTTCGACATCGGCTGGATTCCGTAGAATCAAACAAAGGGAACAGGTAGATAGAAATTTACATCATTTGGATACAATCGGCTATTTGTACGGAGAGCCGTTGCTGTTTCATTTGCTCACCTTGAATTTTTTACCAAGCCCAGTGCTGCTACATAAATACTTTATATTGAAAATTGGAAGTGAGGGAGGGGTCCAATCGAAATTTTTGTAATAACTATGTAAAAGTATTTGTAAAACTTCAAGCTACAACTTTTGTTTGAAATTTTTTTTAATTGGGTCCCTTACCTTCCCACAGTTTTTCATAATGTATTTTGAATAAGTGTGAATAAGTTATATTACTTGAAATTGGTGGGGAAGGAGGGGTCCGATTGAAATTTTTGTTATAACCAAAATTATTCTCAGTACTTCAAGCTACAACTTTTGTTTGAAAATTTTTTCAATCGGACCCCTTACCTCCCCCTATTTTTAATAATTCATTTGAATGAGTTGGATTATCCAAAGTTGGAGGGGAGGGAGGGGTTCAATCGAAATTTTTGTCATAACCAAAAGTATTGGTGAAACTTCAAGCTACGACTTTTGTTTGAAAACTTTTTCAATTCAGCCCCTCTCTCTCCACTTATCTTGCATAACATTCCCAAAATACCAATTTAAAAATTGAAAGGGGAAGGGGAAAGGGTCCAATTGAAAAATTTGTGCAACATTTCGGCCATGACAAAAATTTCGATTGGACCCCTCCCTCCCCTCCAATTTTGGATAATCCAACTCGTTCAAATACATTATTAAAAGCAGGGGGAGTTAAGGGGCCAGATTGAAAAAATTTTCAAACAAAAGTTGTAGCTTGAAGTACTAAGAATAATTTTGGTTATAACCAAAATTTCAATCGGACCCCTTCTTCCCCACCAATTTTGAGTAATATAACTTATTCACACTTATTCAAAATGCATTATTAAAAACTGTGGGGAGGTAAAGGGCCCAATTGAAAAAATTTTCAAACAAAAGTTGTAGCTTGAATTTTTACAAATACTTTTAGTTATTACAAAAATTTTGATTGGACCCCTCCCTCCCTTTCAATTTTCAATATAAAGTATTTATGTAGCACTGGACTTGTAAAAAATTCAAGGTGAGCAAATAATGAAAAAGCAACGGCTCTCCGTAGAAATAGCCGATCGTCAATTTGATTTCTCTTTCGTTGTTATTCACATTTGTAATTTTGTATTTCAGGCATTGGCAACAAAATTGGTCGAAATGACAGCTGATTTGGAAAAAATGAGAACCATTCACGATGTAAGTTTTTCATTTTGCGTAATACATATTTTATAAAAATTACGCAAGACTAAAATTTTATTACGTCATATTTTTCAGAAAACCAAAACCGATCTAGAATCTAGATTGAAAGATGGTGCTAAACAGTACGCGAAATTATACATGAAATACGAAAAATTAGTAAAACGATCGCAGCCTCAATCTCGTGAAGCGTCCAATTGAATCGAAATAGACGAAATTTTTTATACATAGTAATTTTTTCATCCTGATTTGATCTACTGGTGTTACTTTACATTTACGTAGTAACATTTCACTGTATGTGAGTTGATTTTTCAGATTATTAATTGAACTTTTTCCTTCTATGTTATTTTATTTATTTATATACCTACTTATTTTATGGGCATGAAGAATGATTTTTTTTTTTTTTATATAAGTTTATATTAATCTTATATCGTGGCAATAGCGTCGAAGCTACTGTTTACTTTAGGGGTTCTATGTTTCTTTTTGTAGTTTGATGAGTACTTGATTACGTACGTTTATATATTAAATTTAACTCCTAAAATGTTTTTTTTTTTTTTTGGTTTTTTTATTTCAGCTGCCTTGCGTATTTTTAGGTATGCTGCTTTTGTAAAAATTCTCAAGGACACGGTTCCAGATTACTGTTCCCAGAAGTAAAAACGCATGCGACTTGTGTGCACTTTCGACCATACGACAAAAATGCATTGTAAAACGACCATTTTTCTAATATTTGAATGGAACTAAAGCGACGTATCTCGTTCTTAGAAAGAATATCAGTACCTAATGAGTAGGAATGGTCGATAACAAAGTCCATTTCGAAGAAATTCATTCGGGTTGAAGTGGCCTTCGAGATTTACCGTTATTTTAGTCACTTTTCCTGCAGGATTTCGTAGACGTGGAATCCTCGACGATAGATTAAAGTACACCTTGTTATCTCCCATTTATCTCAACAGCTGATCTTGGCTGATGAAAATAAAGCGTCCGCCATCCCATCCGTCTTGACGCGTAAATGCGTAGGAAAAGCTGCGTACAACGCCAGTGCGTCGCATTCACAAACAAAACAGAATATTCTTGTGTGTGTTACTGTGTTTGTTAGTGTTGTGTTGTTTCTTGGTATTGTGTCACGTTTGCTACGCTATCGTAACACCGTCGTCGTGGTGTTTATTTAGTTGAAAGAAGAGAAAAACGAATGTGAATTACTAAATTCTCGAATGATTATTTATTAGGTCTTATTTATGCTATTACTTGTGTGTTGTGTCACTTCGACGTTCGATAGTATTTCGAAAACGAGAAAAGATTAAGTTCGTGTAATCGAAAATGCCTTATTGGACCAAAACAGGGTCCAAGATGGACGATCGGCCGATGGATCAGCCTCGGCCTCGGACTTTGGCAGAGCAAAGGACGGACAGCTTACTGTGTTTTAGAGTCGGATGGGAAAATGAAGCCTATGCGAAAACTGCAGTACAGCGCTTACTATACCACGTACGTAGCCTAAAAATCATACCACTAGTTTGCGTATACTGTGTCTCTGAGTATTCATGGAATTCGACCAATTTTAGGCCAAAATAATGGGAGACTCGAATATACAAAATTTAGTCACAGCCGTAACCACTCAAGGTGCTACGCAGACAGGCTGTTGTCTCGTTGCCAAACTTGGAATTGGAAGAGCCGAAGTAAGTCTAGTCAGTAGAAAAGTCAAATACTGAGATTCAATTTTTCACCGAAATTGGGGTTTCAATTTTCAGATCGGTGGCGACTATCCTCACCTTGTATATGTGAGATTGTGGCGATGGCCGGATGCGTGTAAAGAAGAATTGACACACTACCCGACCTGCAAAAATGGATACGATTTGAATAAAAATCTATTATGTGTGAATCCGTACCATTATTATCGCATCGGCTCGACACCATCGATGAGTGGTACGCTTATCTGCGGCTCCTCCGTCTCCGGTAATCAATCTGGAATCGTTACTAGAGCTGAAGCTAATTCGTCCAACATAGTAACAGGTGAGATACGCGTTGATTATCATTATCGTGTCGGTATTTAATTGAGCGATAGAATACCTCTGTAACTTTTATGAAATCTTTCTTTCGGAACAGAACCATCGAAAAAAATGCAACCTTTGAAGATACCTAACGAACAGTCATCATCGTCACACGAAACTGCTTCTCCGGCAGAAACGCAGAATTCGAAGACGCCTACAACTAACATGACATTAAGTCAAACTCTACCAAAGGATATGTTTTCCTTATCGTGTTTCCAGTCAGCGAACGTAGCTCCTGCTTCTCTAACCGCTTCAACCGTACTTGGTGCAACTATCGCCAATTCGAATGATGCAACAGCGTCGATTGCTAGTACAAGTTGCAGTCAAAATCAAGCGAACGTTTCGAACGCTAAAGACGTTAAAACTGAGCCGGATATTCCTCAAGGGTTCGCTGTTCCTGATAATATGGACGATTCTTCGTCTTCAAACGACGAGTATGATTTTCCTAGCAGAACGTCGACTTCGTCGAGTTCCGACGGTGGATTCGAAATGATAGACTACGATGAAGAGATGAAAGAAGTCAGCAGTGATGTTAAACCAACGGAGGTCGACCTCTCAGCGGTTAGTACTTCAGCGAGATTTAAATTTACGATTGGATCCCCGCAGTAATGATTTTTTGGCACCATTGAACATTTGCCAAGTCTAATGCTTCGTACATAATTAAAATTAAAAATTGGAGGGCAGGGAGGCGTCCAACCAAAATTTTTATAATAACCAAAATTATTCCTAGGAACTCAAGCTACAACTTTTGTCTGAAAATTTTTTTAATCGAACCCCTCCCTCCCCATCGATTTTGCATAACACTCCGAAGATACCAATTAGAAAATGAAATAGGGAGGGAGGACCAATTAGAAAATGAAATAGGGAGGGAGGAAAGGCCTAGCTTGAAAATTTTTTCAAATAAAAATTGTAGCTTGAAATCTTAGGAATAATTTTGCTCATCACAATAATTTCGATTGGATCTCTCCCTCCCCTCCGATTTCACATAACATTAGGCAGATGCTTTTTCTAAACTAGGGAAAGCGTCCAATTGAAAAAATTTTCAGACAAAAGTTGTAGATTGAGGTCCTAAAAGTAATTTCAGTTATTATGAAATTTTCGATTAGACCCTCCCCTCCCCTCCTCTCCAATTTAGCATAATAGGACTTTATGATCACTTTAGATACTTATATTATTAAAAACTGGTGAAGGTAGGGGTCCAATTGAAAAAAATTTCAAACAAAAGTTGTAGTTTGAAGTCTTGAAAATAATTTTGATTATTACAAAAATTGTGATTGGGCCCCTCCCTGTCCTCTAATTTTCAATTTACGCATCTACGTAGTATTTGAACTTGGCAAAATTGTCGATGGTGTCAAAAAATCAGTACTGTGGGGATCCAATCGTATATTACAAATTTATGCATCCTGTATTTTTTATAAAAATTAAGAGTTATTTTCTAATAATTATGGTCGTATTTGCAGAATTGTTCACCTGCTTCTGACCAAACTGCTAAAAACGAATCGACCTGTGGCGAAAGTGCTGTAAAAACGGAGTCAGACTTGGTTAGTAATTCGTATTATTTACTAAATGTACAAAATGTGCAAGTATGAATTATGATACATTTCTTACATATGTTTTTAAGACGTCGTTGATTGATGTGATTAATGGTGCTGAAAGTACGTTAAAGGCAACTGATCTGTATGGCGAGCCCGAGTTACCCCCATCAGCTAACCTGCTTTTTATCAACGAACTGGTTGATGAAATACCTATGCCACCGTCGTTCGTTGCTCAACTTATGAGCGGAAGCAATGATGCTGAGCCTAGCCAAAATTTGCTATCGGTGGATGAAATATTTAAGCCACCGTCGTTACTTGCTCGTCTTATGAGTGGAAGCAATGATGCTGAGCCTAGCCAAAATTTGCTATCGGTGGATGAAATATTTAAGCCACCGTCGTTACTTGCTCGTCTTATGAGTGGAAGCAATGATGCTGAGCCTAGCCAAAATTTGCTATCAGTGGCGAATGATCTTACCAAAGTAAAGATCTTTTTGAAATTATGTAGAATCTTGAAGGTGTTTTTCGTAAAAGCTCTCCGGTGCTGTACTTAATCGATTTTGTGCATTTGTTTTTTTTCACAGGTTATACCTGATATGGAGACCGAAAACCAAGACCTCAAGGAATCGAAGGAAACAGAAGAGGTAACCATACATGATTGTAAAAAAATCACCAAAATATTCTTTTCTGGTTTCCCATTAATTAAGGGGGGGGGGGGCTATCAACTTTTTTTTGTTGAATGCATAGAGTTGACAAGCGGAATTTTCTAAGACCTTTGCATGACGTCAATTTGATTTTTCATCTATGAAGTTTTGAAGAAAAATTGAAAACTAATTTCATCTCGCTTTTTTTTACAAAAAAAATTAATTTTTGATTTTTAAAAAATAAAATGCATGGAGTTTAAAAAAAAAAAAATTATATTCATTTTGCATTCTAATGATGTCATTTTGTAGAAATTATTGATAAATTTTTTGGAAAATCAAAAATTTTAAGCGTTGAAATTGGAGAAAAACACGACTTTTTCTTAATGCCCCGTTTCCAGAAAAACTATGCAACCCACGAGGTTTTTCCTCAGAATGTTTTTTATTCAATACAGTCTGGTCTGTAGTCTGACGGGAGGGTTTTGCGAAATTCCTACTTTTCCCCCTGATTTTATTCAACTTTCTTATGAATTTCATCTTAGTATTCCATTCAACTCGAAAGAAGTCGTCGGTAAATTATAATTTCGCGAAACCCTCTCGTCAGACTACAGACCAGACTGTACTGAATAAAAAACATTCTGAAGAAAAACCTCGTGGGTTGCATAGTTTTTCTGGAAACAGGGCATTAAGAAAAAGTCGTGTTTTTCTCCAATTTTGACGCTTAAAATTTTTGATTTTCCAAAAAAGTTATCAATAATTTCTACAAAATGACATAATTAAAATGCAAAATGAATATAATTTTTTTTTTGAAAACTCCATGCATTTTATTTTTCAAAAATCAAAAATTAATTTTTTTGTAAAAAAAAGCGAGATGAAATTTGTTTCCAATTTTTCTTCAAAACTTCATAGATGAAAAATCAAATTGACGTCATGCAAAGGTCTTAGAAAATTCCGCTTGTCAACTCTATGCATTCAACAAAAAAAAAATTTATAGGCCCCCCCACCCCTTAACATAACATACGAATTAATTTTCAATAATTTTTACACTTTCATATCGCTTTTTTTATTTGTAGGAAACTGCAGAGAAAATTCCAATGGCTGGACCATCATCCTCGCTCTCTCAGTCTTTAACTCCAACGGGACAAGTCGATAAAATGATGCAAAACTACGACGAATTGCAAGATAAACACAAAGTACGAATACAGCATTTTGTATGAAAGTGATCACAACGTTATTTTTTTATTTTTTACCAAGTCCAGTGAAGTCCAGAAGCGGTATTGTTGAAATTTTTATAGCGCAAGAGCTAGCGCTATCACACACTATCCAAAATTTTCAATTTCTTTTTTTTTGCATTGTGCTTTGGTTTTGACACTAATAACGATTTATAGAGAACCATAGACACTGGTCCCGACCAGCGTCTACGGTTCTCTATCGTTCACTATCGATGACTATGAAAAAATAACAATTTAGTACCTCGGATAATTCGGATAGCGCTAACGTGTTTTTCATGAAAAAATGTCAACAATACCGCGTCAGTGCTACTCTTAAATACTTTATATTCAAAATTGAAAGGGAGGGAGGGAGAGGTCCAATCGAAATTTTTGTAATAACTAAAAGTATTTGTAAAACTTCAAGCTACAACTTTTGTTTGAAAATTTTTTCAATTGGGCCTTTTACTTCCTCACAGTTTTTAATGATGTATTTTGAATAAGTATGAATAAGTTATATTACTCAAAATTGGTGGGGAAGGAGGGGTCCGATTAAAAATTTTGTTATAACCGAAATTATTCCTAGTACTTCAACCTACAACTTTTATTTGAAAATTTTTTCAATCAGGCCCCTTACCTCCCCCTGTTTTTAATAATGTATTTGAATGAGTTGGATTATCCAAAATTGGAGGGGAGGGAGAGGTCCAATCAAAATTTTTGTCATGGTCAAAATTATTCCTAAAATTTTGAGCTACAACTTTCTTGCAAAAATTTTTCAATTGGACCCTTTCCCCTTCCCCCTACAATTTTTAATTAGTATTTTGGGAGTGTTATGCAAAATAAGTGGAGAGAGAGGGGCTGAATTGAAAAAGTTTTTAAACAAAAGTTGTAGCTCGAAGTTTCATAAATACTTTTGGTTATGACAAAAATTGCGATTGGAACCTTCCCTCCCCTCTAATTTGGGATAATCCAACTCATTCAAATACATTATTAAAACAGGGGAGAGGTAAGGGGCCCGATTGAAAAAATTTTTAAACAAAACTTGTAGCTTGAAGTTTTATAAGTACTTTTAGTTATTACAAAAATTTCGATTGGACCCCTCCCTCGCCTCCAATTTTGAATATAAAGTATTTATGTAGCACGGGACTTGGTGAAAAATTCAAGTTGAGCAAATGCATCAGCAAGGGCTCTCCGTAAAAATAGCCGATCGTCGAATACAGCATTTTGTACGTATGAAAGTGATCACAACGTAATTTTTAATATTATCATTTTGTTCGGAACAGAGGATGAAAAAAGCCTTCATCGAAGCATGCTACCTTACTACCTACGAAACGCTAGCAGAACGAACGGAAAAAATTCAAGATATAATGATGAACTTGGACGATATATTTAGAGATGCAGCTGGAATTGATAAAGAATACACTGCGATGAAATTGTTCATCCTCGAAACTCGCATCAACAGCAACGATCCTGGAGCGAGCAATAATACCGCGACCGCCTCCACTTCGACTTCGACTTCGCCGACCAGCGCGCCGTACCTTAGAAAGAGTTTAACAACTGTGATACGTCGTAAAACCAACCCAATCACGTCTCTTCTCAAACTACTTCCTACCAGCGGAATTTATGACACGCCACATAGTCGCACTGTTCAACGTCTCGTCGAAGAGCGATCCAGTTCCAGCCCGCAGACACCGGCCACTAACGATAGTGGTGAAGATTCGTCCCAGCAATCGGATCAAGCGGAACCAGTCTCATCTACGTGTGAGAACAAAGCACACGAACCTGTTCCTCGTCTTCGATTGACGCTAAAACGTACGTCGTCGGAAAGACCATCGTACGTTGTGCAAAAATCGGAAATTAACGATTCGAATGGCGGTGTTTCTGGCGAGCTCAAGGAGGAACTGAACCGGCTTCGTACTCAAGTCAAATCTCTCACCGCGCAACTAGAAATGCAGAAACAAGACGAAGTCGATAAAATGATCCTTTATACGAAGGTAAGTTTTCGCAGTATGGTTTCTATACTTCTGGAGAAAGTTGCTATACTTACTTTCGAGTTACCTGTTTTCTAAAACATTTTTGCAATTTTTTTTTTTTTACAGAATATGAGAGAACAACATATTAATACAGTGAACAGATTAACAAAAGAAAAAGAAGTGAGTTCGTTTTGTCCTGTTCATGATTATAATACTGTTTTCTCAAAAGACATAATAATCCTAATTCGGAGCTGTCTTCTGAATGCAAATTTAGACTTTAGCCGCGCAACTTGCCTCGAAGAAGGCTGGTGAACCATTGGATATGGTAGAAGTGAATGCTTTACTGGACGAAAAAGACAAAGAAATCGAAGCGTTGAACGATAATTTGCTCGCATTATCCGCTATATTGACGTCCAACGATGAGGAAATACTGGCCTTGAAAAACGAGAAACGGAACTTGAAAAGGAATTCGGACGCTGAGGAACTAGCGCAGGTAAATAATGACTGAGCCACTTCAGACGCTATAATTAAGTCGATTTTTGTTTAATATTTTCTCATTTTTATTTCAATAGGAGGAGATTCCTTCGAAGCGTAGTCCCGATATCGAAGGTAAAGCCGAACAGAATGAAGATCCGATTACTCCGCAACATGTGTTCGATTATTTATGCGCCGAATTGGAGAAATCGAATCTAGAGAAATCGGTAATTGAATATCATATCTATCGTAAAACATTCGGTATTGACGTTCTCTAATTTTTATCGATTTTTTTTATTTGATTTTTTTACAGGAGGCTTCGCCTGAGACAGAGGCTGCCAGCAAGGACGATGTACCACCGAATGACGCCCCGACCGAGGAAAATGCGCAGGCATCTCCCGGATCATCTCAAATGGTACGTTTGTTATTTAGCAGCTTTGATCTTTTTAGCAGTCATAATACTATATTTGATAATAATTCTTTTGGTGCTTCTTCTTCAGGAAACGCTGGCGACATCGTTCGAATTATGTCAGATTTCAGAACGAGAACAGGTACCGTTATATGATTCATCTTCGCTAATTTTCTTAATCACGTTATTACGATATTCTAAACGTTTGGGTATAATTTTCAATTACAGGCGATGGCTGCAAAGTTGAATGAAATGATAGCCGAATTGGAAGTAATGAAAATTACTCACGTGGTAAGTTATGTCTATTTCGATAAAGGCCAACTCCAGTGGCGTATTTAGGGGGGGAATTTTGGGGTCCAAATCTCTAAAAACTTTGAAGAACCTCAAACAAAGATGCTCATTTTACGTATTTTTTTTTCAAAAATTTCCTAAAAAAGTGAAAAGTTCTCGAAATGCATCCCTAATTTTTCTTAAATTATCAAAAATGAGATTTTCCCCAATTTTTAGTCACGATGAATTATTTTCATAAAATAAGAATGGTAAAATTTTTCAATTTTTGCAATGATTTTTCATAAATTTTCAAGAATAAAAATTGGATATTTTTTTAATACCTACCTATTTTTATTTTTCAAGAATGAATTTTTCTAATTTTTTAGGGATAAATGATTTTTCTTAAATTTTCAAAGAATAAGATTTTTCAATTTTTTCAAGAATGATTTTTTTTTCAATTTTCAGAGTTCATTTTCTCTTGAATTTTCAAAAATGATATTTTTATTTTAAAAAAAAATTCAAGATGGATTTTTTCCAATTTTCTTTAGAGGTGATTTTTTTTCTTCTTTTCAGAACTAGTTTTTTTTTAATTTGACAATTCCAAAATTTTACTTATCAATTTTTAATTATGATAAATTTTCAACAAAAAAAAAAATTCCAATAATTTTTAATGATACCTAGCTTTATTTGTTGATTTTCAATTACAAAATTTTCGAAATATTTCAATTTTTGAAATGATTTTTCATAAATTTTCAAAAATGAAAATTGGGTAATTTTTGTCAGTATTTTATTATATTATAATCAATGAATTTTCTTAAATTTTTAGGGATCTTTTTCTCTTAAATTTTCAAAAATGATAGGTATTTTTGTTATTCAAAAAAAAAAAATTCAAGATGGATTTTTTTGATTTTTTTTAAAGGAGATTTTTTCTACTTTTTAAAACCAGATTATTTTAAATTTTACAATTCAAAAATTTTACTTATTAATTTTTATATACGATAAATTTACAAAAAAATTAGTTTAGTCAAATTCTTCAACATATTGATTTTTTTTCAATTTTTAGGAAGATTTTCCACCAATTTTTTCACAAAAAGAAACTGTAAATTTTTTGACAAGTATTTTATTTCAATTTTTCAAGATTTAAATTTTTCCTTTTTTTAAAATTTTTTTTGATTTTCAAAAATTGAATCCTCAAAATTTTGATAAATGCATTTTAAACATTTTTCAAAATTGATTTTTTTTGATAATTTTTAATGACACCTACCTAGCTTTATTTGTTAATTTTCAATTTCAAAATTTTCAAAATATTTCAAATTTTGAAATGATTTTTCATAAATTTTCAAAAATGAAAATTATTGGGAAATTTTTTTAATATTTTTTAAGATTTTCTTTGAATTTTCACGAATAGAACCAGTGGAATTTTTTTGAATATAGAAATTTTTTTGGTTTTCAAAAATTGAATTCTTTAAAATTTGAAAAATATACATTTTAAAAGTTTTTTGTGATTGAATTTTTTTCCCAATAATTTTTAAGGATGACTTTTCTTAATTTCTGATTAAATAAGTACAAAATTTTCACCTACTTCTTATAAAAGATTTTTATCAAAAATGTTCATTTTTTTTGTTTTTTTTTTTGTTAGTGAAAATTAAAAATGTTATGTTATAATGACCACTCTCGAAAACAAAATTTGAACCAATCCCATGATTTCATCCTAGATACGCCACTGCATCCCTTTATTAAAGTAAAAAAAACTCGAGAGCCAAAATTTATTCATTTTTTTCCTGCGCAGAAAACAAAGTCGGACTTGGAGAATAGGCTCAAAAATGGTGCTAAGCAGTACGTGAAACTGTACGTGAAATACGACAAATTGGTCAAGAATAATTCGCAACCACCGAATGGATCATCGGGATAGATTCGTATCCTTCCTAGTTTTTTAGTTAATATTTTCAACATTTTTTTTTAGAGTTTCAGTTTTATTAATTATAAGTATTTTTAATCGTGTCTTTCTATCGGTATCCTACTTTTTTACGACTGAGTTTCATTATTTATTACGTGTTAAGTTGACTATAAGAATAAGTGTTCATTTCTCTAATCAGGTATTATTTTTAAACTGTCCGAGGCACTCGTTTAATTATTGAATAGCATATTATTGTTCTTCATTTTGCAATGATTCACAATTTTAGTCTATAGTGCTTAATATTTTATTGAAATATGTGTTCGTTTCAGTGTATGTGTAGAGAATTAAAGGAATATTGGATGTTGTTTTTGTAATCGTATGATGATCGAAGTTGCATTATTTATAAATAAAAACGTCATTTTCAACATTTCTCAAGTTTAGAAAACGTTAAATTCAAGATCGTGACCTGAAAACTAAAAATTTTCGAAGCAAAACTGATCTCATTAATTTCTATAGCATAGAATTCCGAAGTTGAATTTAATAAATAAAAAAATTCTGCTATTTAGATATTTCGACTAGCGCTTCTAGAGAAAAGTAAACAAACCTTGAGTAATGGAAAATGGAAAATTCACTCGGCTAAATTCGTTATCAAAGATCTCAGTTCGTTATTTTCAAATTTCAGTAGCTTCGCGCCTTTCCGAGCCAAGATTTTGAATTTTTGATTGTTCTTCTGCCAATTAAAGAAGTAAGTAATCTATTTCGATAATTAATTGCCTGTAGTACTTATTCTAGAGTAGAAAAAGAAAGTTGATAATATTATGAAGTTGAGAAAAAGTTTATAAGATTGAAAAAATGTGATTCAAAGTTTTTTGTACTTCTCGGACAATGATCGACATTTGACTATGCTTGACCGGAAAAGTTGGTCATTTGATCGCTTTTAAAGTGCTTTTACAGGTGATTTCTATCGAACTTTTCGTATAATTATCTTTTTTAATCAATGCTCTCTTCTGCGCTGTTTGACGCACCCTTCCGGTCTTCCTGTTATATTTTGAACGTATTCCCAATTCTAAGCAGGCGATGAAATCATTCTTATCGTTGTAAAAAGACGAACAAAACACATCAGATTGGAAAAATTTTGAATTTTGTCATTTCAAAAGCGGCGCAGTTAAGATTACGTGTTCTATTATGTCGTTATCTTTCACAGCAAAGGTTTTATATTTTTATCTTCCTGTGATAAGATGAGATTAATTTATTGTTCTATTGTGTTTCCAGCATCCAGGTAGGTTGCAGTTAGAGTTGATTCATCATCGCTGATATGCTGAAATTGCTTATTCAAGATTGCTATGACGTATGACTTTCTCAGCGGGAGATTAATTCAATTGATCTATTGTATTATTGTAACCTCACACCAGGAGGTAAGTAATATTTTATTCAGAGTAGAGTTTTATTGCCTTATGTGTAAATTTTATATTCTTTTGTTGTTTGTTATCAGGATACTAAAATGCCCTAGCCTTTAGTAATGTAACATCCGTTGTGCTGCTGTTGTCGTGTGTTTTACCGTCTATAGTTTTACCGAAGTATTGTGACTGCAGATTCATATATTGTATAACTAAAGGATAGTGAATCATCAATTCATCATTCTGTGTAATCAGTCAGTGCGCAACCGTTTACAAGGAACAAGGTTCAACGTTCAACTAGTGCAGTTTTGTAAGTGTTGTAATTTTGCATTAGTTACTAATTAGTCAATTGTATGGTTTCCTTTCAGCTTTGATTTGATGAAAGGAAATGTGATCTATAGATTTTTGTCATTGTTTTTCGATCTGGAAACAAGTCATGCATGTAGCAGAGCGGCCGGTGATCCACTCAAGGTATTACACTGGATTGAGTAATGTTCCTAATGAGTAAGTAATTCTTATTTTTGATTACCTATTTTGAAAATGTGATTGTTTTATTTCTTTGTATCTCAATACGTTTTCATTTGCTATTTTTTTCAAATTTGGTCAGAGTCGGACGAACCTATCAACTAAATCGATTTTTGTGCTGGGTTTGATGCTGCAGTGATAAGATCGCTTATTTTCGTTAAATAATTTGCAATGATTAAATGTGAGTATGAGCGATGTTTACAATTTTACCTGTATCAATTTCAATTCACTTTCAATTTTTGGTTGAATTTCCTTCCTCATATTTCCATGTTTTTGTGAAATATGCATTTTAGGTATTTTATTCAGTGTCTATTGCAATTTGCATGATCTTTGTAGTAGTAGTTGATTTACTTTTATTTTATTCAGTGTCCATTGTATGAACGTTGTAGTTAATTATATTTTTTCATATTTCAGTTTCGTGGTTTTCGTATGTACGTTCGGAGAACTCGCTGGAAGCTAGACCATTGAAAATAGGTATGAAGTTTTCTTCCAATTGTATGAAAATGAAACGTACATACGTTGTTATTCGTGATTTGTAATTTTCGTTATACTTACCTAATTCTCGTATATTCGATTTTTGTGTTTTATAAGGACTCCGATTGGTATTTACCTACGTACATGTGTGAAGATTTTGAGGAAGCTTTAAATTCATCCACGTCAGTTTCATTTTACTGTGATCAAGACCAAGGTACACATTTGGAATTGGATTGGTGATGATTTAATTTAGGTATTAATATTGACTTGTGTGCTATTGTTTTTTTTGTTTTTTTTTAGTTTAATTCAGTTTAATTCGAGTTTTTTAGTTCGGTTGCGATTTATTTTGAGATGGTTTTTGTTTTATCATAATTCATAACCATTTTTTATGTAGGTATTGTAATTAATTTTCACTTTTTTACCAGTTTCAGTTTCGTATTGATCAAATGATCAGAAGAAAAATACGAGCGAATCGGTGGAACTGCCACGGGAGGTGGTACATTTGGGGATTGGGTTCATTACTAACTAAAGCCAAGTACCTATACGAAATATTATCTAATTTTTTCTTTCGTTGTTCTAAATAATTATTTTCCTGCAGGGTTTCGATGAGCTACTACTCTTAGCAGAGAAAGGAGATCATCGAAAAGTTGTCTTACTCGTGCGTGACATCTACGGAGGAGATTGTACCAAAATCTCTAGGATTACCACCAGATAATCTCGTAGCTTCTTCTTTTGGCAAAGTATCATGTCATGAATATCGTGGAATTGGCTCCTGTAAATTGATCCTTTTGAGAACGGTGAGTCATTTTCAACTAGAGTTGATTAATTTCAAATTAGTGTTTCGTATTGTAATTTCTAGTAATTTTGCATCTATTTTAACTGATCCTTTTACTTAGAATGGTGCGGTCTGTATTTTTAACTGGTCAACTGGAGTTGATAAGTACCTACCTGAAGTTCGTGCTTCGTGATGTAGTTTTTTCGCAAGATTTCATCAACTTTTCTGTTCTTGCCACCTGCCTGATGGAGGAATTGAGCTAATTTACTTGCTTCGATCAAACTTTTTTCGGTGTTTTGCTTTTATAAAGTAGGTATGTATAATTATAATGTTTTATTTTATTAGCTCATTCATCAGCTTCATTAAATTTTGTCGTTTTGTTTAAATACCTATTTAATAATCCTAAAAAGTACCTGTACTTGTATTTTTATTGTTTTTTGTTTCAAGCTGCAATATTTTGAACCCCCTGTGATTCTTCAGCTTTATCCAGGCTTCATGTACGTATTTTGAAATATGTTTCCCGAGAAGCTCAACATTTCAAGTGGACAGTTGTTCGATGTAGGTACTTGTATGCAGGTAATTTAAATTTTCTAGTTTGTACTTCTTGCTTCTTATTGTACCAGTGTTTTGAGAGCTTTACTGGTCCTTCTATTTGATTTTTAATTTTTTTTTTTTTTTTTTTTAACCCTACAACTGTAGGGTTTCTTGTGTAATTATTTATAGAAAAATTTCGTAAGTGGTAAAAATTTTTCGGTTCAATTCGAGTCAATTTTTCATTTTTAAAATTTTTTACAGCTGTACGTAGAATTTTTTGAGTAATTATTTCTAGAAAAATTTCGTCAATTCGTCGAAATTAAGAGTTTTTTGGGAGGAAAAAATTTTTTAAATCAATTTTTGTCCAATTCCAACAGCTTTGGCAATTTTTTTTTCATTTCGAAAAAATTGGCAATTTTTTTTTTTATTTCTAGAAAAATTTCGTATAATTTGTTGAAATCAGAATTTTTCAAGTGGTAACATTTTTTCGATCAATTAGTAATTATTTTTAGAAATTTTTTTTCATTTTTTACACCTGTACATAGGATTTTTCGAGTAATTATTTCTAGAAAAATTTCGTCAATTCGTCGAAACCAGAATTTTTTGAGTGGTTAAATTTTAGTCTAATTGGAGTCAATTTGGCAAAATTTTTTCGATTCTGGCAGTTTTTTTAACCCTACAACTGTAGGGTTTCTCGTGTAATTTTTTCTAGAAAAATTTCGTATAATTCGTTGAAATCAGAATTTTTTAAGTGGTAAAATGTTTTCGATCAATTTTGGTTCAATTTGAGTCAATTTTTCAAATTTTTTTCGATTCGGGCAGTTTTTTAATTTTTTATAACTGTACATATAGAATTTTTCGAGTAGGTAATTATTTCTAGAAAAAAATTTCGTCAATTCGTCAGAATTTTCTGGGTGGAAAAATTTTTTTAAATCAATTTTTATCCAATTCCAACAGATTTTCAATTTTTTTATTTTTTACACTTGTACATAGGATTTTTCGAGTAATTATTTCTAGAAAAATTTCGCCAATTCGTCGAAATCAGAATTTTTTGGGTGGAAAAATTTTTGTCCAATTCCAACAAATTTGGCAATTTTTTTTCATTCCTTTCACAGCATGAATAAAAATGTTATCTGCTTTATTGTGTTTCTCGGTATCTTTCACAATGCGGACGTGTTTTATTTTTTCTTTTGTGTTCCGATGTAGTTCGAAATTTTAAAATTTTAAATTGGCCTCTATACAACACAATGTTATCAGCGTGAGATTATTCTGTTTCGCACCAGGGGGTAGAATTTTATTTAGAGCTGACTTTTATTGCTTTGCTTTACTGCAATGTTATCAGCGGGAGATTATTTTTTTCACTCCAGGGGGTAGTATTTTATTTAGAGCTGACTTTTATTGCTCTTTTTGTGTTCCGATGTAGTTCGAAATTTTAAAATTTTATATTGCCCTCTATAAAATGTTATCAGCGGGAGATTATTTTTTTCACACCAGGGGGTAGTTTTTATTTACAGCTGACTTTTATTGCTTTACTGCCTCCGTCGAATTTAATATTCTTTTGTCGTTTGTTATCGGCCACTTTTATAAGCTTTACTGCTATCAAAATTTGATATTCTTTTGTTGTTTGTTATCTGATTTTTATAATACCCTGTGATGTAGGTAGAGTGGTGGTGGCAGTACAGATAGGTCATCGAAGCACAGTCAGAGTGAGTCACTGTGCTGAGTAGGGCGGTGGCCAGTCGCCGCGTTGCAATCTACCTATAGCTAGTGCCCTTTCGAGACTATTTTGATTTTTTAACTTGTTCGATGTAATTGTACAGTTTATTGTTAAATGTATGTTTCAGGGTTGATTTGATTTCGTTGTGTTGCATTGAAATATGTGGTGTAATCTTTGGCCAGTGTTTGTATAGCAGACGTGCGATGTACCTTTGGAATATTTTTCTGCTGGATTCGAACTAGGTATGAGTAAGTAATTTATATAATTAGACTTGAATTGAATTTTTAAAATACTGTAATCTTTTCTGAGAATTTTTTTCTGTATGCTTGCGTATCTTTTTTGTATTTTCTATTTTTTTCTAAATTTTGTTTTTATTGATTCATTTGCTTTATTCTTTTGTAATAGGTGGTGAGGTGATGAGTACCTAGATCACTCAAGTTACAGTGCATTTCGTCCTCTTCTCAGGTAGCTCTTCCTATGTATCTGTATCTGAGCGAACGTTGAGTCGTTGAGTAAGTAAATACCTTGATTTCTTTTCTTCATTTTTGTATGTTGCATGTTTGTGTTTTTGTTTGTGTTTTGAGTTTTTCTATTTTTTTTTCTTCAGTTGTTCCTGTTTGATTAATTTTTAATTTTAATTTTTTATACAGCGTGAGCAGAGATTACGCAGAATAATAAGTAACTGGACTTATTGGACGTTTTCGATTGAATCAAAGACCTACCTATACCTTTCAATCTCATTTATATGGGTAAGTAATTTGTACCTATTAGGTGGTATAAAGTTTATTTAATAATTTTCGATTATTTTTGAAAAATATTTCAGATTGATTTTTTTTATTGCTTGTGTTGGTTTTATTGTTTTAGAATGTACTTTTCCCTACTTTTAATATCATGGTTTTCTGTTCTAGGTCAGGCGAGCATTAAATACCTATACTTTGGCGAACGTTGAGTAAGACTTGCATGTTTGTGTTTTATTTAAATATTTCTTCAGTTTGTTTTATTTTTTCCCATTAATTTTTTATTTTTATTTTCTTATATAGTGTGAGCAGAGATTCTCGACCTTCTGCTTCTCAAGAAACTATCGACTTCCTACTTCCAAGAAACAAAATCATCGCAGAATATTAAGTAACTGGATTTATTGGACGTTTTCGATTGAATCCAAGACCTACCTATACCTTTCAATCTCATTTAAAAGGGTAAGTAATTTGTACTTATTTATTTTCGAATATTTTTGAAAAATATTTCAGACAAATTTTTTTACTGCTTGTGTTGGTGTACTATTTTAGAATGTACTTTTCCCTACTTTTAATATCATGTTTTTCTGTTCTAGGTCAGGCGAGCTATACCTATACCTTGGCGAACGTTGGGTAAGTTTTGATTTTTCTTCATTTTTTGTATGTTGCATGTTTTTTTTTTTTATATTTCTTTTCTTCAGTTGTTTTTGTTTTTTCCCATTCAATTTTTAATTTCACAGAGATTATCGACTTTCCTGCATCTCAAGAAACAAACTTGCACCTGTGAACGTATTTTCTGAAAATGGACGTTTGTTTGAATCAAGATCTACCTATGCTTCAATCTTATTTAGATGGGTAAGTTTTTGTACATAATATTAATAACTTTCAATCATTCTTGAAAAATATTTTGGATAGATTTTTACTGCCTGTGTTGATGTACTTTTTTTAGAATGTTTTACCTCATTTTAAAATTAAAATCAATTGTATTTATGTTCTAGGTCAGGCGAGCAGGACGTTTTCGATTGAATCAAGATCTGTGGGTAAGTAATTTGTACCTATGAAGTTTATTACAAACTTTAGACCATTCTTGAAAAATATTTTGCATGGATTGATTTTTTACTGCTCGTGTTGGGTGTATTTTTTTTTTTTAAATGAATTATTTTCCCTCCTTTTAAAGTCATATTGTTTTTCTGTTGTAGGTCACACGAGCATTAATACCTATACCATGGTGAACGTTGAGTAAGTAAACAATTTTGATTTTTCTCGATTCTATTTATTGTATGTTGTTGTGTTTTTCATTTTTTTTTTCTTTAATTGAGTTTAATGTTTGATAGTGTGAATCTGGATTATCGTTTTTCTACTTCTCAAGAAACAAGGTCATCGCTGAGAATGGATGTTTTTGATTGAATCAAAATCTACCTAGGTTTCAATCTCATTTACATAGATGAGTAAGTAATTACTATAAATTTCCATCCTAAAAAAGTATGTTTGATTTTTTTTTACTGCTTGTGTTAGTGTATTTTATTGTTTAGAATTTTTTCTTTTTTAATACTACCTTGTTTTTTTCTGTTCTAGGCCAGGGCAGTATTACCTATACCAATTTGTATCTTCACTATGGATTTGAACGATGATTTTTATTCATTTGCTGTTTTCTCATTAGTCCTAGGTACATTCAGGTAAATTTGAATTTTTTTCCTTTATATTTTTATTAGATTTTAATTGTTTTTCTTTTTTTGCAATTTTGTATTTTTTCCCTGTGTTAGGTTAGTTTCATCCAACAACTATACCTACCTAGTGAATCTCTTGCTGCTGTTTTCACGTTGCTGTGCCATGACCAAAGTACTTTGGATGATCGTAATGAGTACTTTGGATGATCGTAATGAACGATGGTTTTTTTTCTATTTCAAGTCTGATCATTCCTCAACCTCCACTCGAAGTAAAGGATATTATGTATTCGAATTGAAGTGCGGATTTGGATGTTGATGTTTCTATTGGATCTTCCCCATGATATGAACGAGTAAGTAAAAAAAAAACTTGATTAATGATATTTATTTTCAGTTCGATTTTAATTTCGTATTTTCATTTTATTGCATTTCAGGTCTGTGCTCTACGGTTATTCATCAGCCATTGCTGCTCGCAAACATTGTGTATTCAATTTTGATATTCTCGTCATGAGTAGGACGTTTCTATTGAATCAATCTTCTCAAGGTATAGAGGTAAATAAATTCATTGCGAAATTTCCTTTCAAATTGCTTTATAATGAGTTTACACTGAAGCTAGATATTTTTATGTATTATACCATTAATTTTTGCTTCGTTTACGTATTTCATTGGACAGTTGTAGTAAAAGTACGTATTTATAACTTTGAATTTTATTTATTATGCCTAGAAATTATTTATTTATTTGCGTGTCATTGTTTTATTTAGTTCTCAGAAATGACGTGGTACACTTTTGTATTTCATCTTATCTAGAAATAATTTACCTACTTATTTGCGTGTTCAGTTTTCAGAAATGACGAGGTACACTGGAGCTGGAATCCAGACGAATCCTACAGATTTTGTTCCGTTCCATTCCATCTTACACCTATACTTACCTGGTATGTTATTTTCAATTGATCAAGTCCAATTATTTCATTTTTCATGATAGTTTTTTCAAATAGTTTTTGTTTCAATTTTTTCATCTATAATTTTTTCAAATATTTTATTTGCAATTTTTTTTGTCTTCTAGGTTCGCAGTTTATCGAAAGGCTGATTCTTATTTACCAACGTGTTCACCTACCGATTTTGTTCCATTCCATCTTACACCTATACTTACCTGGTATGTTAAGTCAATTATTTTGTGTTTCAATTTTTTCAAATATTTTTTTTTCAATTTTTTTTTTTGCTTTCTAGGTTCGCAGTTTTTTGAAAGGCTGATTCTTATGCCAACGTGTTCAGTAAAAAACGTTTGTACAGAATTTTGTGTCCATCGATGCGATCATCAGCAAGAAAAGATGACGATCGACATACCTACTTACAACAGCTATAGTAGGTAATTTGTATTTTAATTTGGCAATATAATTTGTTCGTAATTAAGATTTTAAACTTCGATTTACCAACTTACCAACTTTTGATGTTCTTGTATTTTTTTCAATTATTTCTAACTTGTGTTAATTTTGGTGTTTTTTGTTGCAGGTCGGGTTTCTATTTTTCAAGCAAGGTGAACTGATGGGAGTACGTCGCGTCGTACAAGTAAAACTTATTTCTTTACACATTTTTGTTAAAAAATCGAATGATTTTTTCTTTGAAACATTTATAATTCATCTTACAACTGATTTTTCTGCACTTTGAAATAAAACTGAAGAATTGGGAACGCAAATAAAAACGCAGATCGCATTAAAATAGTTGAAATGAAATTATAACTTATAAGAACTCAAGAGACTAAATTCGAATTTTAAGCTAAAAGATAAAATTTGCGAAAAAGATAAGAAGTTATTAATTTTTAATTTTGATATTCGCGTGCAGAAAGTGAAAATTCGATATTACGTACATACCAAACCGTGTCCGTCAGGGGAGCAAGGAGATTGACCAATATGCTTCTTGGGTGAGTACAATAAACTTCTAAAAATTACGCATGTTTGAAAATCAATTTATTGAAAGTGAGAGTGAAATTCTCATGATACAATTTTCATTTTCGTGAGTTTAATTTTTGTTTTTTAAAATTTTTCAGATCAACTGGCGTCATTTCGAGTACACCTATCATGAGAAGAGGAAGATCATTTGTTGAGTGTACAATGCGTGTACTTTATTTTTATTAAAAGAAAAAAAATCATACTTCGTTTGAATTTTGTAAAAATTCTGTACATCTGTCTAAAAATAATTTTATTGATCAATTTTTTGCATTTTATGTAAATTATTATCAACGTGAAATTTAATGTAAATTATCAGTGTGAAAAAATCAATTATCTGTCAGTTTCTTCAAATGTTGCTGTTTTTATAAATTGTATTATTTTCTTGTAAATTACGTGTTTTTGTCATGTGCATTATTGTATCTGTGAAAAAAATCATTGTAGATTTATTACTGTAATAAAAAAAATCATTTTTCAATATCTGTGTTTGAATTTTATTAATTTTTTGACTCTGGTTTATTGATAGTCGGAATTGTGGCACCACTGGTTGGAAGTTGGAATTCTGGTACCACTGGTTTGGAAATTGGAATTCTGGTACCACTGGTTTGGAAATTGATATAGGCAAGTGCACAGCTCAGTCTAGCCGTCCCGGTTAACGGACCCTGGTCAAGAAAAGTCGTCGCAGCGAGGGAGATGGCCGGACCACTGGACGCTCCGCCACCCTACGGGAGGTGCCCATGCGTTGCCTTTTGGCGGTGATTCGGATTGGGAGGAGCACGAAGGTGTATGGCCTTCGCCCAGCGCACGCCGATCCGGTAAGGGCCAGGGAGGATGATGAACCCCTGCTTTGCTCTTGTTACAGGTGGTGTTCTGCGGCGACTTCGTAAGCATCTGTAGATCACTCGGGCCGGTAAAACGCCAGTCGTGGTTAGAGTTCCGAGTAAGGAGGTCGCCAAAGGCATCATTTGTACGCTAGTACGGCACACTGCGGTTCCATCCACACTTTTTTTTTTTGGCTCCTAAATGGGAGTGAGACTTTAGTCTTTAAGGTCTTACTTCAACTCTTAGTCGCACGTCCTCGCCGTAGGAGCTGGGGCTTCGCCAGACCAATGTAATGTTGGTTTGGCGAAGTGCTGACGCGACAAGGGGGCGTGGTTGACACGCTTTGGTTTTGGCTCTGAAAATATTGCAGTTGTTCTGTTTGGCTTTGGGACAATTGGTCTAAATTTTTTCAATATAGGTCTCTCAGCTATTTATTTCATTTACGTCGTTTAATTGTATTTTTTGTTTTCATTCCAGGATAATTGCTGTCCAATTCGAAGAAGATCGAACAGAAGAAAATAATTTTCGAACGTTTCACCAATATCACCGGCATTCAATTCTTCATTTTCAAAACATAGATAGGTAAGGTATGTATAATTATTATGTTTTTTGTTCAGAATAATTTTTTTTCTTTTGCATTCCACATGTACCTAGTGTATTTTAATTGTAATTAATATTTTCTTTTTATGTTTCAGATGTGAAGACCACAAGCCAATGAAGATGAAGAAACCATTTCCTCGAACAGTTACCTTCAGATCTTATGAAAAAGGTAATTGATTTTATTTCCGTGTATTATTAATTAATTGATCTCGTAGGAATACCTACCTAAATGTTGATTTTTTTTTTTTACTTTTGCAGTGATCATCACATGATGGCAGAACGGTGAACCTTGGTACCTGTCGAGAAGCCTATAGTGCAGTCATGCAGTCTACCAGAGGCGGATCCAATTTCAACTACCATTCGTATCATTTTCAGAGTGGTTCAATTGTATGGATCTCTTTACAAGGACTCCAGGATATTCATCGAATTGTGTAATATTTTTATTGCTTTATTTTTTGTGAGAATGTGTGTGTGTAATGTATCTTTATTACAAGGCTCCTAAAAGGGAGTAGGATTTGTTCCTACTTCAACTCCGAGTCGTACGTCCACGTCGTAGGAGCTGGGACCTCCTCGCCAGTTCAATACTCATTGGAATGGCGAGGTGCTAACGCGACAGGGGGCGTGATTGGCACGTTTCTTTGGTATAATTTTATTGTTACAAAAAAAAATTGAAAATGTGGATTAAATTTTGATAGATGAAATTTGTAATTTGGATGTTAATCGTTGTTTTTTAGAAAAAAATTATTCAAAATTGAAATTTCAATCTGGGTTTTGGGTCAAAATTAAAACTTGGGGTTCTGGGTGGTTGTGTACACAGGTAAGTATGGTTAGGTTCTGTGCATGCAGCGTGTCACCCTATATTTTGTGTAGCGGGTTACGCTGCATGAGTTGCATCTTGTGGCAATGGCGTTTGTGCCACTGGCCTCCGATGCAGCTGGGGATTTGGACTCTAGTGCCTACTTCAGTTGTATCGGAGTCTCTTAGCACTCTCGACATTGCCAGAAGAAGGGATGTTTGTCTGTTGGCTAGTCGTAGGCGTCTTTATGCCTCGTTAAGGGCCAACGGCAATTCATCGCTGAGGATTTGAGCCCCATGTCTGCCTCAGCGGTGGTTTGTCGCTGGTCAGAACGCGCCCTTGCCTCAAGGTGTTTTTTTGGTCTTTGAATTTTTTAGCCTGGATTGAAGATGCTCGGACCCGGACGCTCTTTTTGGTAACTTAAAAATGAAGAAAATGAAAATTTCTGAACTTTATTTTTACGATACTAAAAAAAGCGTCCGGGTCCGAGCATATCCAGACTGAAAAATTCAAAGAAAAAAGACACCTTGAGGCAGGGGCGCGTTCTGACCAGCGACGAACCACCGCTGAGGCAGACATGGGGCTCAAATCCTCAGCGATGATTGCCGTTGGCCCGTAACGAGGCATAAAGACGCCTACCCTACGACTGGCAGCCAACAGACAAACATCCCTTCTTCTGGCAATGTCGAGAGTGCTAAGAGACTCCGATACAACTGAGGTAGACACTAGAGTCCAAATCCCCAGCTGCATCGGAGGCCAATGGCACAAACGCCATTGCCACAAGATGCAACTCATGCAGCGTAACCCGCTACAAAGTATATAGGGCCACGCTGCATGCACAGAACCTAACCATACTTACCTGTTACCTTGACCACCCAAAATTTTGAAAAAAATCAAAGATCCCTTAATTAAAATTTTCTAACCCAAAATTACAATTAAAAATTTTCAAACCCCAAGATTTTGAAAAAATACATATTATTCATAATAAATAATTATTTTGTTAATAATTTTATTTAATTTAATTTTTAAATTAATTAAAAATTAATTATTTTCAATAAAATAATAAAAAAAAGAAAATTCAAATTAAATCAATAAAATGTCAATATATGCATATTATTTTAAATTCTAAATTTATTGGGTTTAAATTTTTTATTGAGGATTAATATTAATAATTTCTTCAATAATTCTTTTTTTTATTATTTCCCTTTTATTTTTATATTAAAAACTTAATAATAAATTTAATTTTTTTAATATTTTTAAATTATTTATATTTCTTTACTTGGATCAAAAATAATTGAATATCCTTATGAAAATTTAAATTTTTTATTTATTAATTTAATACTTTCTTATTTTTAAAAAAATTTCAATTAACAAAAATAATTTCTTCAATAATTCTTTTTTTTATTATTTCCCTTTTATTTTTATATTAAAAACTTAATAATAAATTTAATTTTTTTAATATTTTTAAATTATTTATATTTCTTTACTTGGATCAAAAATAATTGAATATCCTTATGAAAATTTAAATTTTTTATTTATTAATTTAATACTTTCTTATTTTTAAAAAAATTTCAATTAACAAATTTTGAACCATTCATTAAAAAATTTTAATCAACAAATTTTAAAACACCAAAGAAACCGAAGAAGCGTGCCAATCACGCCCCCCTGTCGCGTTAGCACCTCGCCATTCCAATGAGTATTGAACTGGCGAGGAGGTCCCAGCCCCTACGACGTGGACGTGCGACTAGGAGTTGAGTAGATACAGAGATTCCACTCCTTTAAGGGGCCACTTCATAAATAAATACCAACTGTTTACTTCTGTAATTAGACGACATCCATGTTAATGTTGAATTGCTCCTTCCGTCACATGCAGTGGCTGCTTTCGTCGACAAATCTGCAAGAAAATACAAAATGTAAAACAGTTGATACTTTCTTAATTACTCAAAACTTTTACCAATGTATACCCAAGATTTATCCAGTGGATTCTTCAATAAGTTGATGCAAAGATATTCATAATTACTGCATATTCGCCACGTACATAAGCTGCTGTTGTCAACGGTCGAAATCTGCAAAAAAACAAAAAAATTAATTAAAATCAATAAAATAATACAACATATCTAAGCAGGCAAACAAAACGTAAAATATTACATATGTATCAACATACCTTTCTCGTGGTATATTAATTGTAATCTGTTTCAAGGAAATGCTTTCATCATCTTCAGTTCTTCACATCTGAAAAATGAAAATAAAATAAAAAAAATTCAATCTAAATATTAAAAAAACTATTACTATTACAAAAATAATTAATAAATAATTAAATAAAAAATCATTGTTTATATAAATAATATTATAAAAAAATTATTTAAAAAATAACTACTAAAATAAAAAAAAAATATATTAAATTTATCAATAAACAAAATTAAATTTGAATTAAAGAGTTAATTATTGCTATAAAAAAAATTTAAATTGAATATTTTTAAATTGTTAAAATTATAAAGAAAATTATTGAAATAGTAAATTGAAAAATTAATATAAAAGAATGATAAATTAATTCTGATAAAATAAATATAATTAAATTTTTTTTTTTTATTAATTACATTGAAACAAAGTACATTTTTTTTTATAATTACAATTGAAACAACGTACAAGTGGTGTACAGAAGAAAAATTTGATATCTATAACGAAAAACGAGAAAATATACATACCTAGCTATGTTTCGAAGAAGAAACGCCACCAAAAATTTCCAATTTCCCTACAGCTTTCGAACATGTTCAATCTTCTTATTTCAAATTGACAGCAACTACCCTGGAATAAAAAAAATGAATTAAACAACGTTAAATGAAATAAAACCCACGAATGGTCTGGGGGGGGGGCAGGAAAAAATTGCAAAAAATGCTACATTCGCAATACATAAAATAATAATAGGTAGGTAATTAAACTAGAAAACGATGAATTTAATCAGGTGAAATGCAGTAACTTACTCAGTATATTTGTCGTGTACAATTACTCCAAGTTCAATCCAATCATTTCTTACACGAGTAGAAACGTTCACTAATGTTGAATCGTGGCTATCTTCATTACGACCTGCAATGAAAAAAAAACCCAAGTTAAAAAAAGCAAAAGCAAAATTCTAACACTGATACTGTTAACACCACAAAAATCAAATGTAAAAAAAAAAACCATTGGATTTTCTTACCTACTCTCCGAATAGGAAAACGCAACAGCACCGTTCGATCCATGGTACATACGTGTCTTGAAAATCAAAAAGTTTGCAAGTTGTACCTAAAAGACACATAAAAAAATTCAAATACAATCATATTCACATTCAGAAAAATCTTCCACCGTAAGAGAATCTCAGCCACTCCCAGCTCCGCTTACAAGACGTTTCCAGGTTGAAAAACAACACCACACTGTCCACAGATTGAAATTGAGCAACCAACACTTTCCACTGATGAAACACTGTGGCATAAAATTAATAAAATCACGATTAAATTAAAATACTGAAACACTAAGAGAAAAAATTCTTTGAACACTTACCAAAGACATCCTTGCACAGGAAACACTTGCACAGGAAACACCTCTCATTGCAAGTGACACTGCGAAATGCAACTTATACAAGTACCTGAAAAGAAAAACGAAATTTGAACAGCTACCACGATTTTAAAATCATGTAGAATCGCTCACCGAAATAGTTGCCAATTCTCGAGGGACCCTTTCGATCGATTCATCTGCTTCGTCGTAAAATACACGAGAACGGACATTCCTGCGAAATAAACAAAATATTTTTTCATTAATTACACACGAACTTCAATTGAACTAAAAAGCTATCTAGATTAGACACCGAAATTATAAAAAGCAAAGAACACCAATTTACTTGAATAAATTCAGTCCTCGAAGAAAGAAGTGTAGTCTCCATTCTGTGCAGCCCAAGCCCAAGTTTCGATCTCGAATGATTTATCTGCTTCGTCGTCATCTCAAGGTACACGAAAATAATCACTCCTACGAAACAGACAAAATTAAATTAAATATAATTGAAACTCGAATTTATTATTTTAAATTAAATTATTAATGAAAAAACCGAAAAGAAAAAATGCAAAAAAGGTTCACTGGTCCAGGTTTAATTACTCGAATTACTCATGAAAAAATAGTAGTTTATTTCCCTATTTGTATAAATTATTTTACGTTATGAGGGAGAAAAAAGCTTCTTTATACTACCGAAAGATCAGCGAGAGGTATATAAAGTAGCACTTTATCTCCCTAGTAACGTAAAATTATAAAAAGAATCAAACAACGGTTCAGATTTGAAAAATAAAATGAAATCAAACACGAAGGTTAGGAATTTAAAAAATATCGAAGATGAATATCTACCTACTTCATCTCGAATATTAAAGTAAAATATCCAAAAAATTGTAATTAATGGAAATGAGACGAAGATTCAGGGTTTAAAAAAAAATTTGAAAATAAAACACGAAGGTTTGGATTGAAAAAATTTTTAAATCGAAAATAAATTCACTTCAACATAAAAACGCAGTAAAAAAAATAAAATAAAAACGGAAATTCCTATTTAAGCCATGTATGTACACACAAAAAATTGAATTGAAAAAAAAAAAAAAAATCATTCGAAAAAAACAAGTACATCTAGGTACATGGGAAAAATAATTTTAAAAACCAATTAGAAGAAAAAACCAACTACTCACCAAAAACAAAAGCATTTCACCTTCAATGGAACTTCGTAAACAATCATTGAATTAACTGCTATCACTGTAAAATAAAACGAAATTAATATGTACACGCGAGAAAATAAATTTAATTTTTAGGTATCATTAAAAAACACCAGCAAATTTTCATCGAAATTTAAACAAATAATTAAACTCAGGAATAGAAAAAATATGTACATATAAAAAATTAAAGTGAAAAAGGAAAGCATTTGAAAAATTACTCATTTCATTTCAAAAAAAAAAAAAATCTTGAAAAAAATGGAGTGATTAAAAATTTAATAATTTTAAAAATTTCAATTAAAAAAAATGAGTAATTAAAAATTGTATTATTTTAAAAATTTCAATCCAAACTTCGAGCAGAAGGAAGTAATTGAAGTAATCGAAAAGAAAATTAATTCATCAATCGATAAAAAAATGAAAATCAATACTTGATTTAAAGAACCTTTCTGGAATAAATTTCAATTTGAAAAAAAATGACTATCAATTAAATCAAGCAATAAAAAAACATATTCAAGATGAAAAAGGAAAGCATTTGAAAAATTACTCATTTTATTTCAAAAAAAATAGTAGTTTATTCAACTAGGGAGATAAAGTGATTTTCCTAGTTGGATAAATTACTTTACGTTACGAGGGAGAAAAAGGCTTCTTTATACTACCGAAAGATCAGCGAGAAAGTGATTTTCCTAGTTGGATAAATTACTTTACGTTACGAGGGAGAAAAAGGCTTCTTTATACTACCGAAAGATCAGCGAGAGGTAAAGTAGCACTACGTAAAATTCTAAGCAATTCGGTTTTCTGAAAAAAAAAATTAAAAATTGTATTATTTTAAAAATTTCAATTCAAACTTCGAGCAGAAAGAGGTAATTGAAGTACCTAATCAAAAAGAAAATTAATTCATCAATCGAAAATAAAAAAAGGAAAATCAATACTTGTGAAGATTCAAACAACCCTTTTTGAATAAATTTCAATTTGAAAAAAATTACTATTAATAAAATCAAGCAATTAAAAAAAAAATATTCAAACCCTTAATACATTTCAAAAAAAATGAGTAATTAAAAATATTATTTTACAGACCACTGTTTAAAAAAAAATTCAAAAATCACAAAACGAAATTAAAATCAAAAATCAAGCAATTAAAAAAAATATTCAAACCCTTAATACATCTCAAAAAAAATGAGTAATTAAAAATCATATTATTTTACAGACCACTGTTTAAAAAAAAAAATTCAAAAATCACAAAACGAAATTAAAATCAACTCACAAACATTCCGAAGGTTTCGATTGTTCCTTTTCCTATGTACGTAGTATACACAGCAACAATTGCAGTCGCTATAAAATAAATAAACAAAGTATTAATTAAATAGTACTAAAGGTACACAGTACATACAAAATCCCGAAAATAAAACACCGATAAAAATCAACTTTACAATTACGAAAAAAAACACCGGAAGAGAGAACACGCCACACCTACCACTTCGACGTCTAAAACCAAACTGAGGCGTTAACCACAAACCACTACCTACGTCTAACCAGTGATAAAAACCAGTCTCTAATCGCAACACGGGGTAATAAACCACTCCAACCAGAATACAATAGACACCGGTCAAGTCGCAGCAGGTGGTAAATGTCCAAGGAGCACACGATAGAATAAAATTTTACGACCTCTTATCGCTTTTACAATTTTGAAAAACATGATAAAAGGTAAATCATGGAACAACTATATAATTTTACGACCTTTTATTACCTACTATTATAATTTTGAAAAACATGATAAAAGCCAGCATGAGGTCATCGTAAAATCACACAATAGAGATTAAATTTCGAAGAAGTGTTCTCAGCAGGTGGTAGGTATAATAAAACTAGCTCGGAATAAATTTTTAACTCTTTTGTGCGGCGCTTTTAATATAAAAATTTGAAAATTTCGAGCTGTAAAATTTACGGTGGGAGGAGCTTATGAATTTTCAAGGTCAATCGAAACACGAAAGGGTAGTATTTTCAAAAGTGAATTTTTTACAGCAAAATATAAATTAAAAAATTATTAAATTTAATCTGAAATTAATTTAAAATGATTATTTTAAATAATATTTAAAATACGACCATGAATGGTTCTTTTTGCAAGAAAAAAATTAACTGGACGGGGCTTCTAATTTCAACGACCGAAACAATTTTTTACAATCAATCGAAAGCGATAATTTAATTTGTACGTACGTACAATGATCAAGAGTCTCAAATAATCAACGTACCAAATTTTTCTTAGGCCTGATAATCGCCTAAAAGCTGTTGTAATTCTTGGGCCTGAGACTACAGGGATTTTCTAAGGTCTAATTTTAACGACCGAAAAAAATTTTACTATCAATCGGAGGCGAAAATTTAATTTGTACGTACGTACAATGATCAAGTTTCAAATAATCAACGTACCAATTTTTTCGTAGGCCTGATAATCGCCTAAAAGCTGCTGTAATTCTTCGGCCTGAGACTACAGGGGTCATCTGTATACGTCTTTCTGCAACGAAATCAGCTCTGAAAAAAAAAAAAAGTATAATTCGATAATTAATTAATTACTATCAAAGAAAATTGACATTTTAATATTTCGAAATTTGAATTTGAACTCGCTGTGAAAATCAGTCAGTGTTACCTTGGATGGCGTACTACACTAGCTACTTTTTAAAATCAGTGTAGCCACTTATCGAAGTTTCAAGTAAGATGAGCTTTTCCGCAGAGTTCGATCCATCACATTTGTTTGCAAATTCTGCAATCAATTGCCAAAAAATTAATTAAAAAATGAAGGAATTTTACACACAAAAGACCTGAAGACCAATTTCCTTACTCGCGATTTTTTTCTGCAGTTTCCACTGATTTTTTTGAAGCTTATTTTTCAATGTTTTCCGAATTACTAACGATCCATTCGTCTCACGTGCTCTTGAACCATGCAAATTTGGCCTTTGATTATCGTCCAGTACTTCCCATTGTTCTTCCATCACGAAATCCTGGAAAAATAAAATAAAGTATTAATGGAATTCATCTCTAGAAAAGATTTTGTGAAAGTAATATTCTCAATCACGCGATTCGAAATAAAACTTCTTCTGAACTAAAAAAAGCAACTTTAATAAAAATTTTTACATCCATCAATAACTCGCGTAACAAAACGTTATAATACAAATGGTATTATTACATGAAAAAAAAAATTCAAAGAAATAAAAGACAAAAGAAATAAAGAGAATTCAAAACAACGCGATTCGTATCTAGTAAAATTGCACACTTCTAACAAAACGGTGAGCAAAATCCGTACCTACTTTAAAAAAAAAAAACTTCGCATTACAGAGAAGAGTAAAAGGGGAAGGGAGGGAGAAACAATCCGCAAAACACATAATATTGAAAAGGACATTAAAAAATGGTCGTTGTCGGCGATTCGTACAAATGGACGACAGAAGAGAGAAAAAAATTAAAACATTACAACATTATATAGCCACAGAGAAATATACAATTCAAAAAGAGTAACATCAACAACATTTAAAAAAATAATAATAAAATAAAAACACACGTAAGTTAAACATACAAATATGTATATCGTATTATTATACAAAAAAAACAAAAAAAAAAAAAAAGAAGAAACACACAAAAATAGCTATCGAGTCTAATTCCGTTATTTATGGCGCGTAAATAAATAACCCAACCATATAAATTACCTCGAAGCCTAACTACATTGAAAATTTCCCACAAATACAAACAAAATAATAAAAATTCTACGGTAAAGAAGCCCATATTTTAAGCGACGTTTCTTTTGTACTTTATAGTATTATATAAAAAATGTTCGACATTTTTTTTCTCGAAATTTCTTCGTCAAAAGCAAGTTATTATTTACGAATTACAAATCCCACAACTCGTTGTAAATATCTTTCGTAACATTTAGTTCCTAAAATCTACCGGTAACGACTCATCTGCCGTAAAAATAAAGAGAAAAGTATTACACGTAAGTCTTAGATCCTAGAAGAGAGAAAAAAAAGCAGAAAAAAAAGAGAACACCTAATCTGATTAACGAAATAACATACGTAACGATACGTCGAAAATAAAATTCAAAAGCGTACAACAACAAACAGGCGCATATGAAACGAGAATATATATAGAGAGAGAGAGAGAGAAAAAGTACACATTAATAAATACATTCGGGAGAAGTTTAATTAATAAGTAGTAATTAAAACGGTCGCTGGGACTCGTCGTCGATCCTCCTGCTCCGTAGAAGCTGCCTTGATTTCATCGCACTGCGTTCGGTGATGGCTCGTACGTCGAGTACGTTTCATTTTATATGGTTCTGGTTCCGTCCAAAGGTACAGCGTGTAAAACTTCGTCCAATATTTGCAAAGCCCGATGCAGGTGAACCTATTCAGAGAGAAGCAGAACAGTAGCCAATTAGATATCGCAGAAAAAATACTTTTTTGAGATTACTCATAAGAACTCATACGTACTTCGATCCAGCATGGCGTGAACTTGATACTAGATCTGGGATAATCTGGGCCCCAGCCTTTGACAAAACTCAGCCTCAATATGCATTGACGTCTCAAATCATCGACGCTAATAGAACTGTTATCTGTAAAAATGACCACGAAATGGAAGTTAAATAAAATATCAAAACGTAACTGGAGGAAAGATAAAAAAAAATTTAAAAAACGTACTATAAGTGGTTGCGGCGATACCGCCTACACTAGGAGCACCCGGTATTTGGCCGGAGACTGCTGCTGCCTGAGCTACGGCCGCTGCTTGCGCAGTCAAAGCTTGTTGCTGCATTTGTCGGTAACACTGCCTCAAATCGAATACCTGTGTCGAAAAAATAATTACGATTGGAATGCATTCGAAAAATGGGGGGGGGGGGGGGGGTAATCAACAGAAAAGGTTCGGAAGTGATTTTCCCATAAATTTAATTTTTTTTAAATTGTAAAAATTCATCAAACGTTAAAAATTGATCCAATTTCAAAAATTTGAATATTCATCAAATTTTTAGAATTTCAAAATATTTAAAACTTTTTCAACATCTTCAAAATTAATTCAACATTGAAATTTATCTAAACTGAAAAATTACCAAAAAAATTAGAAGTTTGCTTGATAAAATTCATTAAAAATTGAATACATTTTTAAAACTTTCAAAACTACAATTTTCGTCAAATTTTGAAATTCGGCTAATTTTGAATTTCTGAAAAATTTGACAAGTTCACCAAATTTCACAAATTCATTTCTTTTTCGAAATGTAACTAAATTTTGAAAATTGGCCATTTTAAAAATTATTAAGTAAGATTCCAAAAAATAAAAAAAATCAACTTCTTACAACTTTTTGAAATTTTTCCAAATTTGAATAATTTTTTAATTTTATATTGTATACTAAAATTGATCCAAAATTTTAATAAACTTTTATCATAAATTCTGTTTCCATCAAATTTCAAACTTTTACTACCTACTTAATTACTTTACGAATTTTAATAGGAAAAGAAAATTTTATCAAATATTAAAAATTTAACCAATTTAATATTTAATTTATCAATGTTCAAAAAGAATCAAATTTCAAATTTTTCAAACATACAGAAAAAAAAATCACTAGAGAAATTTTTTCATCATTTTCTTGGAGTTTTGGAATTCTGCCAAACTTTAAATTTCATAAAATCAAAAAAAAATCATAAAATTCAACAATTTACCTTTCAGTTTTTTTTGTTGAAAATGTAGCTAAATTAAGAACATTGGCCCATTTTAAGAATTATTAAGCAAAATTTCAAGTAAAAAATTTCAAAATTTTCCCCACTCTTAATAATTGATTCAACCTCAAAAATTTAATCAACACTTCAACATTTTAAAAATTGCAGTTTTCCAAAATTATAAAAAATTATCATAGGTAATGTTAAAAATTGAACCATTTTTTGAAAATTCATCAATATGTTCAAAAAGTAAATTTCAAATTTTATAACTGCTCAAGTATAAAGAAAAATTTCGAAGATTTACAAAAATTTTCGAGAAATTATCAATTTTAACTTGAAGAATTTTTTGGAAAAATTTAAATTTTTCAAAATTGTAAAAATTCATCAAACATTAAAAATTGAATCAATTTCAAAAATTTGAAAGTTCATCAAATTTTCAGAATTTTAAAAATTTTTAAATATTCAAAACTTTTTTCCAAAAAATTCAAATCGATTTTTTCCAAATTTGAATAATCTTTCCAATTTTACAGGCGTAATAAATTTTAAAAAATGATCCAAAAATTTAATCAACTTTTCTCAAAAATTCCATTCCTATCAAATTTCGAATTTTCATTTTTTAATTATTTCGCGAATTATAAAAATGAGGAACAATTTATCAAAATAATACTTAGATAATTATTGTTCGAAAAGAATCAAATTTCAAATTTTGAAAACTGTTCAAACATGAAGAAAAATTTTGAAGAGTTGATAAAAAAAGTTTAAGAAATTTTCTCACCAACCTCAAGAATTTAATAAACATTCAACATTTCAAAAATTACAGTTTCCATCAAATTTTGAGTTTTATTCACAAAATTGTAAAAATTTATCAATGTTCAAAAAATATCTAATTTGAAATTTTATAACTGCCCAATATAAAAAATTTTTTTTAAAGATCTACTAAATTTTTTTTAAATGATCAAATTTCAACATGAAGAATTTTTTCAATTTTTTGGAGAAAGTTTTTTTTTTTTTTTTATCGCCCAATTTGATCAAGAACATAATTTTGTCAAAAAAAAATTTGTTGCAATTTTTATGAATAAAACTATTTCCTCTATTTCTATTTTAAAATTGATATTTTTTTTTCTAAACGATCATTTTTGAATACCTATTCTTTTGCCACATTCCCTTTGGAATATTTTTCCATTCTCTAGGATAATTTTTCCCTCAAAATATTAGTCATTAGAAAATTTTTAATTTTTTTCCCTGAATGAACTGAATTTTTTAAAATAGTTACTTGATATTTTTTTTGACCAAAAAATATTTGATAGTGATTTGAGATTCAATTCTCTACCATTTTAAAAAGTTTTCGCGACAAACAGCTTCACTAGCTCTTTTTAAAATCAAAAACTTGATTTAAATTTTAAAAAAAAGAAAGACAACAAATCGTAATTAATAATGACCAAAAAAAGGCTACTTCCAAACCCAGATTTGAAACATTGTACGAGGAGCCCACCAAGGCCCTTAAATCTACCTTAATATTGGCTGCCGGATAAATTTTATGCACCGCATCACCCGGAGCTCGTCCGGCTTCTCTGTCTAAATAGTAGGATTGCACGAATACAGCGTGCTCGCTCAAGCAGCTCAACCATACGTCTCCTTCGCCTCGTAAATCCAATCGTATGCCTTTACCGATGTGTAATCTATTCCAAAAACAAAACAATATCGTATTAAAAAGGCAATGCAATTTTCGTCTCATTTCGCGAGTGAAAATTCAAGTAGGTACGCCGAACACACCTAGCTTTTTCACTTTGCTCTGTCCTGTGTACGTTACTCAGAGCACCCAGACAGAAACGATTGCCGCCGGACGGGTCGACGTATCCGTCTACCGTAACGTTGGGCAATGAAGAAGGAACTTTGAACGTTTCGCCGACTTGCGTGTCTAATTCGAAGTACGCTATCGAGCACCAATGCTCCGGCGCTGGTTGATTCGATATTAGGCCTCCGGGCGCGTTCATATCTTGAGGCATGTTATGCGTCCCTGTTGAAAAGAAATATACCAGGGATATTAATAAATCGTCGTCGAGAGGTAGAATAATAATATTATAAATAATATTAAATTTATAGTTATCGTAGCGTTAGAAAAAAAAAGAAAGGAGCATGAGATTGAAAAAAATAAAAATTCTCAAGGAAAGTGGGGGACATCATTCTCTATTTCTCATTTTTTAATTTCAAGAAAAAGGTGTTTAGTAAAATTATGAATTTGCCCAAAATCAAAATAGACACATCTCTCTCGAACCCCATCTTTAAATTCAAATTATCTCACCCGGAGGGAAATATACGTACTAACCAAGCTTAAAAAAAATAGAGACAACAAGAATATGATGAACAACAACAACAAGAAGAACAAGAACAACAAGAGCGATAACAACGTATATAAACGTACAATAATTAGACTGATTCGGCTGCATTAGACGCGTATATATTAACGTACTGCTACCAGTCCAGTTGCGCTGCGGAAGATTATTTCCTTGCTGGCTGGACGGAGAATGATTAGAAGGTGAATTAGGATTCGCGGCGTTAGTGTTAATCGTCGGAGCGAAGCCGTTTTGGTTGACGTTAGCGGATGGCGAAACAGGTGCCGATGTTTGCACGCCGTTAACTAGAAAATACACCAATCGGTATCATTCAACAACGTCGTACGTGGTTTTTCTTTTCTTCGTTTTATTCTCTATCGAAGGATTTTACTAGAGCATCGTTTCGCTACCATTTCCGCTCACTCCAGCTCGCCAATCGGATCAACGTACTCGAAATGGATTTCGCCAAGACCAAAAATACAGCAATAGGCACGTCTCGAGGTCACGATATCGGTATCACCTTTGAAGATCCAGTCGTCGTCGTCGTCGTAAAAATCACCACCACGACGAAGACAGTCATCGAGCTGCGGTCAATCTTGTCCTCGAGAGTCGTAAAAATCGCCGAGGACATGATAGGTCGCTCGTGCGCTGCCTTTGGTCTCTTCGCAGAATCGTATCGACTGCGTGACGAATTTCCATCTCGAGTACGTTGACCATATGGCGAAATATTCTTCTCCTATCAACTTCTAGTCGCAGGAAATATACATATTATTATGTGTACCGAAAACAGAAAAGCTTGCGTCGCGTAGGCGAAAAAAAAATAGCCAACTAAAGATAGAAAAAACAAGCTGATGGACTAACGTCTAGTTTGAAAGTTTTGTTTACATTCATGAGGAGGACCTTCGATGAATTTTTTATCAAGTCCAGTGCAACATAACACTTTATATTCAAAATTGGAAGGGAGGAAGGGGTCTAATCGAAATTTTTGTAATTACTATAAGTATTTGTAAAACTTCAAGCTACAACTTTTGTTTGAAATTTTTTTTAATTGGGCCCCTTACCTCCCCACAGTTTTTAATAATGTATTTTGAATGAGTGTGAATAAGTTATATTACTCAAAATTGGTGGGGAAGGAGGGGTCAGATTGAAATTTTTGTTATAACCAAAATTATGCCTAGTACTTCAAGCTACAACTTTTGTTTGAAAAGTTTTTCAATCGGGCCCCTTACCTCTCCCCTGTTTTAATAATGTATTTGAATGAGTTGGATTATCCCAAATTAGAGGGGAGGGAAGGTTTCAATCGCAATTTTTGTCATAACCAAAAGTATTTATGAAACTTCGAGCTACAACTTTTGTTTAAAAACTTTTTCAATTCAGCCCCTCTCTCTCCACTTATTTTGCATAACACTCCCAAAATACTAATTAAAAATTGAAGGGGGAAGGGGAAATGGTCCAATTGAAAAAATTTTCAAACAAAAGTTGTAGATTGAGATACTATAAATAATTTTAGTTATTATGAAAATTTCGCTTGGACCTCTCCTCTCTCTCCAATTTCACTTACATTCACTATTACATTACATTTGTAACCAAAAAGAGAGATTCTCTTACATATTATGCAAAATTAGAGCAGAAGGAGAGGTCCAGGCGAAATTTTCATAATAACTAAAATTATTTATAGGATCTCAATCTACAACTTTTGTTTGAAAATTTTTTCAATTGGACTCCTTCCACCCCCTTCAATTTTGAATAAGTACCTAATTAGAATTATTAGCATAGTACGTGGGGAGGGAGAGGAACAATTGCAATTCCCAAAATCATTCTTAATAACTCGATCTAGAACATGTTTGAATTTTTTTTTGAAAAAAAATTCCGTATTTCCACCTATAATAATACATCGTAGGTACATACTCACAGTCACAAGTGACATGAATAAAATCGAAGTTCCTCCTCATGGATGTAAACAAAAACTATCAAACTAGACGTTAGTCCAAAACTAGACATTATTTTTACTCGTCGTTGTGGTACGTTTCTATGCTAAAAAAAAAAAAAAAAAAAAACTACGCGAAGAACAAAGATAAAGTGCAGATTTAGTGGAGAGCTCCCAATTTTCATCTACTAGAAAAATTTAGAGAGGCAGCAGTCACTCTGATTAGCCTATTCTATTGACCGGGACAGGGAGGGAGGGGTGTTTCATTAATATGCTCGTTCTCAATATCGAAACAATTCTCGGAATGAATTCGTCATAGTTCTTATCCGCAGCACCACCTTTTGTTGATCCTGTTTCGAGTATTTGTCTTCCCTTTCAATCGCCATTTCCAAGAATCAATTTGCACTCGACCTATTCTCATCCCACCACCACCTACGAATATCTCTCGTTCTATTCTCCAAACGCATGCGAGGGGAAAAAAACGCAGGACAAACGACGTCCAAATCCCAAATCTTTCCGTATCCTAAATTTTTACCTAACCTCGAATACACCGGATACACGGTCTTCGCCACGTCTGGCGCGACAATGGCAACGAAAAATAGCCCAGACTGTCGGTCGCGGTGGGTGGGCGGGTAGGCGAGCCAGACAAAGGCATCATTTATCTAGCATTTCGAGTCCGAACCCAAACATAATAATGTCATCGTAACAAAAAGGATACCAATTGACGGACAGAAGAAAACGCAACATCCAAGGACACCGCACACACACTCTCGAAACTGGGGCTTTGTGCGATTCGCGGTATTTTACACACTGAAACCTATTCATCAAACACTACGTCTAGCCACCCTCCTCCATCCTGTCCACCTTTCGGGAGGGTATTTCTAAAGAATGCCGGAATAGATCGTTGACACTACGCAGGTATCGCATGCGAGTATACGCCACGAGAACACAAAATACAATACGTACAAATGCTATTCGACAGGTCGAAAGATGAGAACTTAAAAATAGGAAAAAAAATTAGCAAATAACTACTCGTGTAGCAAAACGCACCATAATTCGGATGACCTGGCCCGGGACCAGGACCAGGGCCGGGAATTATGCGATTGTACTTAACATCGTTGTTGGGCATCCAATTGACGGCGTGCGCAGCGTTATCGACAGGAGCTCCGGCAGCGAAACCGTTTTTATGGCTATGAGTAGGCGAGACTGGCCTTTGCGACGGTACACCTTCGACTATAAAATACACCGGTTCGATTTAGAGCTTCGCTGCTTCACTTCGCCGAGAATGAGATGACTAGTTTTACTATTTCGTCCAGCTGATCGATTCCAGGTACAAAACTCCAACCCCCCCCCCCCCGGCAACTCGAGCTAATTTCGCTCGACTAGTGAAAAAATTTGCTTTCGAAATAATAATCAAGCGCCGAATTGACTCTACTAGCAAACGAAAAAGTAAAACAAGCCTTCTCTAAGCGAGCGATTTCTACGCAGCATCGTAACATACCACCGACAGACTGCGACGAGTTAATGGCGTATTGTGGAGGCGTTCCGGCTTGACTATCGACTTCGATACCGCTCGCACTACCCGTAGACGCGGATCCAGAGGTAGCCGAGTACTCGTCTTTAATATTAACGCTGCTGTTACCAGGTTGTAAGCTTAATCCGCTGAAATCTACAGTAAAACCATTAGCTCGCCGATAAGCATCACCAATCGAAACACACGTAACCGAAAATTCTCACCGATTCCGGGAGAAACGACTCTTTCGTAGTGATACGGATTCACGCAGACCGAATCTTGTTTCAAATCGAAAGCGTATTGGCAAAATTTATGATGTTTCAATTCGTTCTTATGCAGATCAGGCCATCTCCATATTTTCGCGTATATTACGTGAGGAAATCCTTTTTTACCGGCCACCTGAACCAAAAAAACAACCTTATAGTACTCGAACGGCCTTCTTGAAAATCACATCACATCTGCGATACGCTTACTTGTAATCTTCCGTCCAATGTTCGCTGTATAGTGACGCATTTCGTTTGATGCGAACCACTAGTGGTAATCGCCGTAATCAGACTGTCTAATTCATCTCGTTTTTCCTACAACAAACAAACGACCAGATTTAGAATACATACGTAAAGCGATCAACCCACACTACGTAATACGTTTGCCTTACCTTTAATTTTTTAACCAAACTTTCGATGGCTCGTTTCGCAAATCCTTCTGTTTCCCATCCTTGCCTATGACACATCAAACTATGCACGATACTCAAACATGCATCGGCAGAGGTTGGCATAGCCGTGCCTAGCTCTCGCACTAAAACAAACAATCACCGCGTAATGATAAGTACATACAGCGAAGAACATTGAACCCGACGTCAATTCGAGTCACGTGTTCGGATCGTGTTTTTATTTTTTCACAACCAAATATGCGAGTGATTTGGTTAAAGGATGCAAAAAGGACGATTTTAGCTATTTATCGTCGATAAATACCTGATTGTGTTTGAGTTATGTAGTGCGTATTGTTGTTACGCGATTCGTCCATCTCATAAGTAGCCGTACACGATTCCACGAGTGAACAAAACTTTTCAAATATGTCAAAGCGTTCGTAGCAATTTGAAATAAAACATAATTAGGATGAATCAACGCGATACTGCACCGTTAATTAGAACTTATTATAAAATTTAATACATTATACGCATAGGCCTTAATGGTGGAAAATGGAAATAACAAAAAAAATTGTTTTGCACGACGCATAGACTGGCCTACCGAATAGATTGGCCACTGTGATGATATTTCCAAACGAAAGCACAGAATGCAAACAGTTAGATCGGAAATTTCAAATAGATAGGTAAAAAAAAGTAGGTTACCAGTTTCAGTGTTGCCAATTGTGGTTTTTTTTAAGTTTTTTTGCAATTTATTTTTATTTTTTTTTTAAAAACCGTCACTGAAATTTGAAAATACGAGCAGCTGATAAAAAAATGTTATCAAAATTTCAAAAATCTTTTGTAATTTTCAAAAAAGTTGCCGCATTTTAGAAAATTTACTAAAAAATTAGCTTATACATCTTTAAATATTACCTAACCGTCTACCAGCATCAGAAAAATGTTGAACCAATTCGTACTTCGATAAAGAATTATAATATTATTAATCGAGTGAATCTACTCCAGTGATGTGAAAATTATACGAGCTATATTAATAATTTATTCCATTTAATCCTCGAAGTACCTAAAAAAGAAGGTGTGAATCAGAAATACCCATCATGATTTATAAAAATATTCCCAAACTGTACCCTTTAATACAAAACTCTGTTCGATGTAAAAATGTACGATTTTTATCGCAGTCCACCAGCAAAAAGTAAGAAACTTTCAGTTTATTTCAAGTACTTCACAACTACATAAACTAAACAGCTCATCTACTCCACAGTGCCATTGAGAACTTGAAGCAGGAAAATGAACCAAAGGAATCCCATAAAGAGCCATCTACCGAGTTCAAACCACACGTGAGTACGAAAAATCGATGTCACTGTCTGTTAAATTCCATATTATTCTCAACGTGCTCGTTCAAACTTACAGGAGTACCATAAAAACCGTTTATTGAATGTCGCCGAATGGAAAGAAGCTGGTTTCAATCCATATCCACATAAATTCGAAACTACTCATACGCTGGAAGAGTTCATCGTCAAATATCACGACATAGAATGCAGTCAAAAAATACCGCACGATTGTGTTCGAGTTGCAGGTACCTAGACCTCATAATTTTCAACATTTCGATTGAAATGCTCACTACGTTTTTTTTTATCGTAGGTCGTATACTCACTTATCGAGTCGCTTCGAAGAAACTAGCTTTTTACGACATCCACGGAAATGGAATGAAACTTCAAATCATGGCCGATGCCAAGTTATACTCGTCTAAAGAAGAATTTAAAGCGATAACTTCGAAACTCAGACGAGGTGATATAATCGGAGTAGAAGGCATGCCAGCTAAAACTAGACTGGGTGAATTATCCGTTATTCCGAAAAAAATCACCTTGCTGACGCCATGTTTACACGCCTTACCTAATCATTATCGCGGTATCGAAGAAAAAGTAAGCATCGATTCGACGAATAAACTTAAATGAACGTTTTGTAAACTCTGTCAATTTTGCGCAGAAACCACGATACCGGCAGAGGTATTTAGATTTGATGATCAACGAAGAAACTCTACTGAAATTCATCACACGTACTCAGATTACTTCGTATATTCGTAAATACTTGGATTCTTTAGGTTTCCTCGAGGTGGAGACGCCTATCATGAGTAAATCCGTCGGTGGAGCTTCGGCCAAGCCTTTTATCACTCATCATAACGATCTACACCAAGATCTATTCATGAGAGTATCGCCGGAATTATACCATAAAGTAAAACCTTAATTTTTTTCCCATCGAAAATTCCATCAGCATTTTTTAACAGAAAATATTTTGCAGATGTTGATAATCGGCGGTATTAATAAAATATACGAAATCGGACGTCAGTTTCGAAACGAAGGAACGGACGCAAATCACAATCCTGAATTTACGACTTGCGAATTTTACATGGCCTACGCCGATTATAACGATCTCATGAAAATGACCGAAGACTTACTTTCAGGTAGCTCATCGAATATGTTTTCGTTGAATTTGATATCAACCTCGGCATAACCCATTGATAAATTCGATTCCAGGCATGGCGAATAGTATTCACGGTTCCTACGAAGTACCTTATCATTCTGGAAGCAGATTAAATAACGAATTAGTCAAGATTGATTTCACTCCACCGTTCAAAAAAATAAAAATGTTACCCGCTTTGGAAGAAGCATTAAACGTGAAGTTACCCAAAGCTGCAGATTTAGACACTTACGAAGCTAATCAGTTCCTCAAAGATTTGTGTATCAAGCACGAGGTTGAATGCTCGGCTCCTCAAACCACCGCTAGATTACTAGATAAGGTATCTGATAACAGCATCCAAATAACCTGTAACAGAGATCATATCGTATTTATTAATCGATTATTCATTTCCATAGCTGGTCGAAAAATTTATCGCTGAAAAGTGCATAAATCCGACGTTTATTTGCGACTACCCTCAAATCATGTCACCTTTAGCCAAGTGGCACCGTTCAGAGCCTGGTTTGACCGAACGTTTCGAATTGTTGGTCATGAAACGTGAAATATGCAACGCTTATACCGAATTAAATGATCCTGTTTTACAACGACAATGTTTTCAACAACAGGCCAAGGTTTGTTCTAGATTCTTCATTGAAAATTGGAATAAATCAATGGGTATTATAATTTTTTTTTTTTAGGATAAACACGCCGGAGATGCTGAAGCTCAGACTCTCGATGAAGACTACTGTACAGCTTTGGAATACGGTTTACCTCCTACCGCTGGCTGGGGCATTGGGATCGATCGATTGGCTATGTTTTTGAGCGATTCGAATAGCATAAAGGAGGTTATATTTTTCCCACTTGTTGAGCCCGAAGATGAAAAGAATAGCGTTGAGGGTTCTCAAAAGGATAACGAATCTGAACCCAGCTCGTGAATGATTTGAATGATTTTTATTATTCGTCGTGAAGATCAAGATATCAGATTTTTAGTTAAAAGGACAGGTTAGTGATGAGGAGCATTTTCCTATTTTCACGGATTCGTCAAAATGGATTAACAACTAATTTTTATGAAAATGCAGTATGAGAAATTCCAAAATAAACAATAAAATTTATAATTATGTAAATGTCCTGTAATTAGGAAATTAAAACTGCATTTTCTTTTTGTTATTTTTACATCATTCAAGTTATCTCTTCTTTAAAGGAGGAAAATTAAATAATATTCTGAATCAAAGATTGAGAAATGGGTGTTCTTTCTTATTTCCATCAGCCTGGGTGAGTAGTTCATAGAAATAAATCAACTGAATCTCTGGACTTGGAATATTTCTTTCAAGTTTCGATTGACATTTATTTTATTCAAAATTGGAGGGGAAGGAGGGGTCCGATCAAAATTTTTGTAATATCCAAAATTATTCATAGGTCTTCAAGCTATAACTTTTGTATGAAGTTTTTTCTAATTGGACCCCCCCTCCCCACTGATTTTGCACAACACTTCGAAGATATTAATTAAAAATCCCAGATGAATGAGCGAGGAAGGAACCGATTAAAAAAAATTTCAAATAAAAGTTGTAGAGCAAGATCCTAAAAATAGTTTTGGCCATAATAAAAATTTCGATTGAATCTCTCAAATTTCACATACAGTGGCGTATTTAAGGGGAGGGTTTTGGGGTCCAACCCCCTCCCATTATGCATAAAAAAAAAGCTTTAAAATACCTCAAAAATCTTGAATAACAAAGATGCTCATTTTACATATTTTTCGAAAATTTCCTAAGATTGTGAAAAGTTCTCGAAATGCATCCCTAACCTTTCTTTAATTTTAAAAAAATGAGATTTTTCAAAATTTTCCCAATTTTTAGTCGCAGTGAATTTTTATAAAATAAAATTGGTCAATTTTTTTCAATTTTTGGAAAGATTTTTCATAAATTTTCAAAAATAGAAATTGGATAATTTTTTTAAATAAGTATTTTATTTTTCAAGAATGAATTTTTCTAATTTTTTAGGTAATGATTTTTCTTAAATTTTAAAATAGTAAGATTTTTCAATTTTTTCAATAGTGATTTTTTTTTTTAACTTCCAGAATTCATTTTCTCTTGAATTTTCAAAAATGATATATTTTTTTTTTAAATCCAAGAAGGATTTTTCCAATTTTTTTTACTTTTCAAAGCAAGATTTTTTTAAATTTAACAATTCCGAAATTTTACTTACTAATTTTGAATTATGATGAATTTTCAAAAAAGTTAAATTCTTCTACAATATAATTATTGATTTTTTTTTCAATTTTTAGGAGGGAATTTTCACAAAGAGAAACTGTGTATTTCGAGGTTAAATTTTACCTTCATGCTTAGAATTTTTTTTGATTTTCTAAAATTGAACTTTTCGAAATTGATTTTTTTTCCAATAATTTTTAATGATAATGATATCTAACTTTTCTTAATTTTAAATAACAAAATTTTCAAAAAATTTTCAATTTTTGAAATGATTTTTCAAAAATTTTCAAAAATAAAAATTAGGTAATTTTTTTGATAGCTATATTTTGTTATTTTATCAATGAATTTTCTTTAATTTTTAGAAATCATTTTCTCTTGAATTTTCAAAAACGATATTCGTTACCTATACCTACTTAAAAAAAATTGAGATGAATTTTTTCGATTTTTTTTAAAGAGATTTTTTCTAGTTTTCAAAACTAGATTTTTTAAATTTTACTATTCCAAAATTTTAATTATTAATTGTTAATTATGATAAATTTTCAAAAAAAGTAGTTTCAGTTAAAAACATATTGAATTTTTTTAAATTTTTCAGGAGATTTTCTTTGAATTCTCACGAATAGAAACAGTGTAATTTTTTTTGACTACTTAGAGATTTTTTGATTTTTTAAAATTAAAATCTAAAAATTTTTGAAAACTGCATTTTTTGTTATTAGGTAGTGAAAATTAAAATTTTTATTTCCTAATACCTTTTCAAATAAAAGTTGTAGATTGAAGTCCAAGAAATAATTTTTGTTATTATAAAATTTTCGATTAGACCCTTCCCTCCAATTTTGCATAATGGCTTGGACACTTATATTATTAAAAAATTGTGAAGGTAGAGGTCCAATTGAAAAAATTTTCAAACAAAACTTGTAGCTCGAAGTTTTGGAAATAATATTAGTTATTACAAAAATTTCGATCGGAGCCATCCCTCCCCTTCAATTTCGAATAAATTACAATCATGTTAATTGAAAGAAATTTTTAGAATCTGAACCTGATGGAAGTAGGAAGTGTGAGCAATTTCGTTTATGTTCACTACAAATCCGAGTTGGGCTGGTGGAACTAACAACACCCTTGAAAAATAATTAAAATCAGTACGTAATTTATTTAATTATTTATAAAAAAATGAAATTATTTTGTAATTTAAAAAAAAATTGAAGGTAATTTTAAAAACCAAAAAATGGCTACACTGATTTCGATACTTGAAAATTACGCCACTAGGAGCGCTACCGCTCGATGAAAAAAAAGAAAATTTTTTCATTATCGATTCGATGATTGATCAAAAATTGATGATAATAGCGAAAAAATTTCCATAATTATTCGATGAAACAATAAATGACGACGATACAGACGCGCGAGTGTATTTTATTAACCTAAATAAGTGATATTCGAATTCGATTACATAACCGGCCAATAAACGGATGAATAGTTATCGACGATGTCGAAATAGGCGTGTGGTTAAATCTCTTTCGCTACCAATTCATTTCCTTAATTACCCTACCCTTCTTCTTAAAACGACATTGATTTGTTTTCAGCTTGATTTAACGATGTAACACGAATTTTCGAACTTTAGTGCTTTTTCGAGTACTTCCCTTGTACGCAAAAATAATCTAACCCGAGCATTCAATATCGACGGTATGATATAGCGTTCCCCTGGTCCTTCTGCGTTCGTATTGTTATTCTATCAGCCGCTAATAATTCCATATCGATAGATTATATCTATATATATGACTTGCATAATGGACTGAAACACATAAGCATGAAAATCGGCAGAACAATATGTAACATGTTCGACGAAGGTACGTGCGTTTGATAAAATATTGTTGTTTTAATTTTGTTTTCGAAATAACGTAAGTAGAGGATTTTTTGAGTTAATTTTTCTATTTTCGCGACCAATATACTTCACCAGTGTTAGGATTAATGTATTTTCAAAATGATTAAACTAACGAAGATTGAATTTTAACGAAATTCCGTCTCGTAATTGATCGATTGATTTTACTTTCACTACCTTGTTCGCAGGCTGTTCGATTGTTTCGTAGGAAAAAAATGGAATCGCAATTTCAGAATTCTATTCTTCAAATGCCTATTGGATTCGCCTCGCTCAATACGTATCGTTCTATGGAATTTTTAACCCAACATTTAGACCGTCAATACGAAATTAAACCAGAAGTGAGTACCAAATGATTTGCCTACTCTGTAGACGCGATCGTCGTTGTGAAAATTCGTAAATTCACCCTCTTCCTATTCTAAATAGGTACCATTATTTCATATTGAAGACAAATCAACAATGACTGACAAAAATATACTGAGTAATTTACCGGCTCCACCTGCTGCTGTGGCTAAAACCGTAAAAAAGACCAGCAACGAGTACAAAACTCATTCGTGTTACGTGTGTGGAAAAGTCCTATCGTCTACATCATCTTATTACGTTCACATGAAACAACATTCGGGGCATAAACCGTATCATTGCCCCATGTGTGACGTTAGTTTCTGCCGAAAACCTTACTTAGAGGCGAGTACAATCAACTCTCGAAATAGTCTCCCTGTCTGTGGCGACATAATACTCAAAAATCTGATTTTAGGTCCATATGAGAACACATACCGGTGAACGACCATTTCAATGTGCAGTTTGTTTGAAGCGATTTACTCAAAAGAGTAGCTTGAATATTCACAAAAGAGCTCACACCGGAGAAAGGCCTTATTCTTGCGACATCTGTGATAAAAAATTCGCAGTCAAGAGTTACGTCGATGCCCACAGGTTGGTACCGATTATGTGTTTTCGAAACTGGACGTAGGCTTGTTTGATTATCACGTTAATTCTCCTCACAGGTGGACTCACATATTCGAGAAACCGTTGTCCTGTGAAAAGTGCAAAATACCTTTCAATTCGAGAAGTCAATACGTATTGCATATGCGATCTCATTCAACATCGTTAGCTTACGAATGCCCGTGCGGTCGTACCTTTACCAAGGATAGTTACTTAATCAGGCACCAAATTAAAGTACACGGCAATGGAGACAACCATTCGATTCCTGATCTTAGTTTTCATTCGGTGTAAGCTCATACTTGGAAATAATCGTCTAATTATGTAAATTTTTCCAAAAATAATCGAGTCTCTGGTGTATTTCACACATAGGTATGTACCAGACGAATCTCTTGTTAAAAAAGAAGAGTACGAAGTACATTCGCCGGCCAGCGTCAGGAACGTCGGGACTCCTCTGCCCGTGATCAAAGAAGAAAAACCTCGAATTATTCGCAAACTGGAAATCTCCTCGAGTTTGACAGCTTCGATGCCTTCCATTTCCCCGGTGATTCGAGAGAGTATCGAATCCTACGTTCAAAGTTCTTCGAACCAGTTGGCTAAATTATAACTTTCACTAGCTACCTGTATTTTTCAGATTATCGTAATATTACCGTAGTTATTTTTGTATCGTATTTTGTTAATTTTCAAATTCATTTCTACGTTTATTTTGATATAACCTACATAATCTATGATCTCGTGTAATTAGCTTAAAAGTTGACACTGTATTCTGTACCGAGTATAAAAAAAATGCGATGATACTTCATGTGAACCGAACGCGGCGAACGGTGTATATTATTGTAAATTATCGCTTTCTTATGAGTAAGATTTGAACGCTTTTGTTGTATTATCTCTTACAAGTTACAAATTTATATGTTTGTCTATCGCTTATGGCTTAACCTAGTACCTATCTTGTTGTCCCGGCGCCCGGGTTACTTTTCATTGTTTTTATTGTCAAGTAGTGGATTGTATAGTGTAGCTCTGTTATATTTTTGTGATAACGTATGTTTTTTCTATCGTGTAATCGCTTCGAGTAATAAATATTTTATGTGAATGTGTCTTCGTTCATTTCAAAGTCCATTTTGTATCAGTTTTCGGTAGAACTTTGGTAGGATTTGACTATTTTGAGTCAAAATCGAACAGAGGGTAAGTAACAGATCTTTAATAAATTTCGACTAGAACAGCTAAGGAGAAAATATTTCATGTATCAAATGATCATTGGTAATTCCAAGTTTTAGTTTCAATAATAATGACCTTTTTGACACTTTTCAATTTGAATGCCTTCTCTTTTTCAAAAAATTTACAAGAATAATCAAAAAATTCAAAAAAATTCAAAAAACCTATAAAACTCAAAAAATTTCCACGACGAAAAAATAAACAAAGCATTTTCACGAATTCAGAAAATACGACGTTATTACCCGTAATTACGAAATTTCCACAATATTAGGTAGGCATTTGATAACTACCTACCTACACTTTTCAGCCAATCAAAATCAGCGCGAAAATCGATGAAATTCGCAGCAAAATAATGATAAAGGATAACCAACTCGAATAAAATTAAAAAAATCGTTAATTAATGTTAAAATAAGTGAATATAATTGGTTTTAAAAAGATTTTAAATAAACTATGACAATGAAGGAAATACTACCAAATTTACCGGAAGAAAATATCGGTAAGTAATCGACAATCGAGAGAATTTGTAAAGGGCGTTACCAAGGAAGACCATTCTGTACCAACTACCAACCTCTCACCTTTGATCATCCCTAATTTCATCAAATTACCCTTCAATCACCGTAAAACACCTTTCAACAATCACACCGCAGCGTATAATTCATCGTCTTGAAAACTTTGCCAATTTCCGAACATCCACATAGTCAACTTTTACTGGCCAACTCACGAATGTCAATTTAGGGCGTAAATTTCCCCAAATTCGCTCAATCGTCGGAAACTTGATCAGCACATGGATCCTCCAACCTGTTTAAACCAAACACAACACCGTTCCGAGTAGATTTTCAAAGTGTTTGTTATCACGACCCGATAATAATGAAATAATCGAGAGGTCTAAAGGTCGCCTTGATTGTGTATTTTACGATATTGTAATCCGATGCAAATGTATCCACGCCTTATTCGAGTCTCAATATTGAATACCGTTCGTTAATTCGTTTTGACTTATTTTACAGATATGTTGGCGGCCACCAGTGTACTCCAACAGCAAGTCACTGAGATCAGAAGTCAGAGACCTAATTGGCAATCGTATGCTAAGTAAGTTGATCATTTCGCCATTTTATAAACCATCCGCATTACGATGTATTATTCATTTTTGGCTATTTCGCAGGTCACAAATGATAACAAAAGATGATTACGATTTCATTACGTCGTACGATAGCACAGATTCTGCAGGACGAGCGGCGATTTTGAACGAAAAACGCCAACAGGCGGCTAAAACATTCCTTAGTTTGCTGGAGCACGTCTCCAAAGACCAAACAGTGCAGTACGTCTTGGTTCTAATCGACGATATGTTACAAGTAAGTCGAATAATTTCATCGTACGTAAAAAACACTTCTCAAATATTCGTTAATCGTCGCAGGAAGATCGTTCTCGAGTTGAAATATTCCGCGACTACGCTATCAAGAAAAAGGAACCAGTCTGCGGTCAGTTCATAAACTTACTAAACGGATCGGACGGATTTATCATCAATATGTCGTCCAGAATCATCGCCAAGATAGCTTGCTGGTCGCCAGAATCCATAGATAGGACTGATTTACATTTTTATCTAACCTGGTTGAAAGATCAGCTCTTATCTAAGGTAACGATTACTCCATTTTTAAGCTGCGAATCCCCTCTGCAAAATGTTTAATTCCTTTCGTATGATTTTCATCTAGAATAACGAGTACATGCAATCGGTAGCCAGATGTTTACAAATGATGCTGCGAATCGATAATTATAGGCTGGAGTTCATCAACGTTGATGGATTATCAACTTTGCTGAAGGTGCTCGAAGGCAGAGTTAATTTTCAAATACAATATCAGCTTATATTTTGCATTTGGGTTCTCACGTTTAATCCGCGTTTGGCCGAACGAATGAATAAGTACGTATCTTCAATATGGCTGACTTGGCGATTCGATATCGGTTCCCATAATTTAATCTACGTAATTCTTAACAGATTCGGTGTGATCCCCATGTTGGCCGACATCCTCAGTGATTCAGTTAAAGAAAAAGTTACCAGAATTATCTTGGCTGTATTTAGAGTAAGATCCGGTCGTATATTCTGGCCTCCTTTACACTACAGATCCATCGTATCTTTTCTAATTTGTTTCCAATATTCGCAGAATTTAATCGAAAAACCAGAAGACAGCAGCGTCGCCAAAGAACACTGCATAGCTATGGTACAAGTTAAAGTACTCAAACAGTTGAACATCCTCGAGCAGCGTAAATTCGACGACGAAGATATCGTCGAAGACGTACAATTCTTGAAAGAAAAACTCGAAGCTTCCGTACAAGATTTAAGGTACACGTCGCTCGCCCTATCTAAAATCTAATGCTCGTATTTCGACTAACTCTCTCGTCCTTCTAGTTCTTTCGACGAATACGCGACCGAAGTGAAATCGGGCCGTTTAGAATGGAGCCCGGTGCATCGTTCTGCGCAATTTTGGCGTGAAAACGCGAGCCGATTGAACGAAAAGAATTACGAATTGCTCAGGATGCTGGTGCATTTGTTGGAAACCAGTCAAGATCCGGAAGTGCTTAGCGTTGCTAGTTACGATATAGGCGAATACGTTCGTCATTATCCCAGAGGAAAACAGTGCGTAATGATTCGAAATTGAAATTCGAACGAAAAACTTTCAACAAAAACTAGTACACTTGCGAATGAAAAAAAAAAGGTCGTCGATGCGATCGATAGAGAAGGAAATCGTGATCGATTCGTAATCCAGGATTTTTTTTTTTTTTGAGATCATTTTTTTGATGGGCCACATCTTTTCCGAAAATTTTCCGTAGCTCTGTACCCAAGGCCCCAGTTAGAAAATTTTTCGAATAAAAGTTATAAATTGAGGTCTTTGAAATAATTTTGGTCATCCAAAAATTTCGATTGAAGCCCCCTCTCCTCTGCAATTTTGCATAATACGTAAAAAATCAAACGACGATAACCTGTGATTATGATCCAGTGATTTTCGTACGTATTACGAGAAATTGAAGGGGAGGAAGGGGTCCAATCGAAATTTCTGTAATAACTAAAATTATTCTAAGGATCATAATCTACAAGTTTTATTGGAAAATTTTTTCAATTGGGGCCTTAGGTAAAGATCTAGGAAGATTTTTTGAACAGAAAGTAACATGGAAATCAATCGTTGAGGACCTGTGATATGATTCAATGATTTTTTTAAGTATTATGCAAAGTTGGAGGGGAAGGAGGGGTCCTATCGAAATTTTTGTAATAATCAAAATTATTCCAAGGATCTTAATTTACAACACTTTTATTTGAAATTTTTTTTATTGGGGTCTTAGATACAGAGCTACAAAGATTTTTCAAACAAGAAGTGGACTTGGAAATCAGCCAATTATGATCCGGTGATATTCATACGTATTATGAAAAATTTATGGGGAGGGAAGGGTCAAATCGAAATCTTTGTAATAAGCAAAATTATTCTAAGCATCCTAATCTACAACTTTTGTTTGAAAACTTTTTCAATTGGGGCCTTAGGTAAAGAGCTAGGGGGATTTTTCGAACAGAAACTGAACATAAATCAAACGGTAAGAACCTGGGATTATGATTCTATGATTTTGATGCGTATTATGCAAAATTGGAGGGGTCTAATCGAAATTTTTGTAATAACCAAAATTATTCTAATGACCTCAATTTACAACTTTTATTTGAAAAAAAAAATTATTGGGGCCTTGGGTGCAGAGCTACAATGATTTTTCAAACAAGAAGTGGACATGGAAATCAACCAATTATGATCCAGTGATATTCATACGTATTATGCAAAATTTACGGGGAGGGAAGGGTCAAATCGAAAATTTTGTAATAACTAAAATTATTCTAAGGACCTCAATCTAAAACTTTTATTTGAAAATTTTTTCAATTGGAGTCTTGAGTATCGAAGTAGGAAGATTTTTTAAACGAGATGAACTCTCGAAAAAAGGGACCTTGAAAAAATAAAATATTTTCTCTTGAAAAAAAAAAAAAAAAAAAAATGCATCATAGATACGAATCAATCATAAAACCCCTTTCAACCTATCACTAGCCCGCAACTTCTTTTGCAACTGTACAAATCACCTTCAGTGATCACTTCCTCCCCGTCAATAGCTCATACCAATACTTTCATTTTCAGCGTGATCGAGCAACTTGGAGGCAAGCAACTGGTGATGCAGCATTTATCGCACGAAGACCCGAACGTACGTTACGAGGCGTTACTGGCGGTGCAGAAATTAATGGTACATAATTGGGAATACCTAGGAAGGCAGCTTGAAAAGGAGCAAAGCACCACGAAACAAGCCGGCTCCAAGTGAAACATTGATTATCGCGTAGTTCAATAATACGTAGTTGAGCAAAACCAAAACCCAAAAAAAAATTAAGCAAAAAACAGTTATAAAAAAATCATGTATCATTATTTGTTACCTTGTTATTTCGCAATTTAGCCTGATTATATTGGAATATTTGCGTCCTCCTATGTGAATTCGTCGTTTTGTTTCTTTGTATATTACCGCGTGTTTCTCTCCTCTCTCCTTGTACCTTTCATTTTTTCCTGATGTTCCATCTTCGTCGTTGTTGGTAATTTTCACCCATATTTCATCGTCGCCTCGAGGCGCGATTATCAGCTCTGGAAATTGAAAATGTTATTTATTAGCGAATTTGTTACTATCGAAGGTTTTTTTTAAAAGAACAACGTTACTAAAATATTGTATTAAAACACATTCTACACAAAGTCACATTCCAGTATTACAAGGTTGTAATCTACGATGAGTTGGATTCGATTTTTAAATATTTTTTTTTCCAAATTAATAAACGTGAAATGTTAATGTTTTCCTTCGTCCCTGTCCCCCTCCTCTGCTCCTTGAATTTTCTGTTTTTAATTTTAATTACATATTTTAACGTTTTTAAATAATCTACATGTACCTTTATGTTGTAATTTATGTAACGGTTTAGCAATACTACACATTTCAAGTAGATTTTATCGTACGTGTAAATTACTTAGTATAGAATTACGTATTTCGCCAATCGCGTCTGTGTATATGATATTCATTCTAATATTAAATACAAATTTTATGTTATCTCGTTTCGTCTTTCGTCGCTTCTGTTTATCTGCCCTTGCCAGCCTATCGAAAATCCCAACGACAAATTTTACGATAGCGACATCCTCCATTTGCGCGTATAAAGAAGAATTACTCGTTTTACGCGTCTCTCAGTTTCCCATTCAGTCATCAACCAGGACCCGATGATTCATTTGCTGCGTAGGGTGGCTCAAGTTGAATGAATCCGTTTACCGACAGAATGTTTGCATTGTTCGGCGAAGTAAAAAAAGAAAAAAATGAGATGAATCGAAGCGTATCAACGGTGTCATTCGAGTACGCATCGCATAAGAAGAATAATAGTTCACAGTGGCGCGAAAGTGAAAGTCATCGAAGCCATGGGCAACCTTGGCTGATAAAAAAAGAATCGTGTAAAACGGTAAACTCGAACTCGCAGTCGACATAATAATATAAATACTTGCGACATCAATTAAAATCCAACAGGGTACGTTATTATAACGTTACTCTACCGAAAAACTAGTCCAATGATGGTCGTCAGCTGATTTAATCCGCGTCCCGATTAGGCTCGTATTATCACGCAAACTTTATCCCCAGTATTAATTGCGTAATAAATTTTATAATACAAGTGTAAGTAATCCGAGCACAAGGAGGCAACGTCCGCAAATCTGTATCTACGCGAACCAAGCAGATCAGCAGATGCAGATCTCTCGTTCTCGCTATAGTTAGATACACCAGCCTCAGCCTCAGCCTCGTATAACTTTAGAAAAAAATCGCATACGTAAAAAGGTGTCATTATAATTTTTCATTTCAACTTCTCTTCGTTATAAAATAAATCTTCTATCATTTTCTCAATTCTTCAGCATAAAATTAAAATCCGCTCGTTAACGAAAAAAATAAAAATAAAAGGTGCTTCGCTTCGGAATGATAAAAAATCCTTCACCCGATTTCCAACCTAAAACGAGACCCAATTAAAAAAATGACCCGCTGAAGAAAAGAATGGCAGCCAGTTTGACTTGAATTCAAAAATATTTATGTACAGGTACAGGAACGACTATACCTTGGTATGACAAAAATAAACAGTTATTCGACCAGAAAAAAAAAGATGAAACGAGATTGCTGCCATCGCATACCACTCTTTTGGGAAATACCCATTTTATATACGTTACCAGTTAAATTTATCGATGATATCATTTTTTTTTAATATTTTGGTCCCATCGAAGCTTTCTTTTCAGTAAACAACCGTGATTATTAGATAAAAAAAAAAATTTAAAAAAAATAATGACCCTTCAAGGGTGGTTCATATTACGTTGTTGGCAAAAGAAACCAAGATCCTTCATGAGTTTGGTTTTTTCACTTTTGGCCCACTGAAGGTATCTATCATTAAAGCAAAACATCGTAACAAGTGGAATTTTCTACTCGTATTCAAATTAGTCTTGAAATAGATTATTTATTAGATATAGGTAAGTATCTTTTAGGTGGAAAACATATCAAGTACCTGAGGAGAGCTGATGGTCATTTTTTCCCAAATATAACTACACAATTTTCTAAATTTGAAAATTAAAAAAATTTTGTGCTCAAGTATTTTTTATTTTAGGTATTTATTTATTTATTTTGTAAATCTAATTGATTCCTTTAATTGAACTATTTTTAAAAAAATTTTATTTTTTAAAAATTTAGCACCTTTTTGGTGCTTGGCCAATTTTAGAAATTGAGTTCTTTAAAAAAAAATACTTATTTTTAAAATTTGAATACTTTTCGGTATCATTATCCTAAAAATTCATTCAATCAATTTTTTAGATTAAAAATTTCATCTTATTTTTGGTGTTTGACCAATTTTTAAAATTTAATTCTTTTTAAAAAAAAAATGACGATGTTCTTAAAAATTCTTCTCTTATCTGAATTTTACCTTTATGTATTTAAAACAGTAAGGTAAGTATTGAATTTAACCTTTATCTAAAATTTAATTAATTTTCGTACTGAGAATTTTTTTTCGAAGGATAAATTCAAATGAAAATTTTCTGAATTTATCACTACCTACTTTTAAACATTTAGCCTTTTTCTGGTGATTATGAAATTTTCAAAATGTATCTCAACTATTTTCTAAATTACTTAAATATTTTCAATTTTCAAAAATTTTGGAAATTATTATTATTTTTTTTTATGTAAGATTCACCTTTTTTTGAAATTTTAAATAATTTAAAAAACATTGTTCAGTTTTTTTTTCAAATTAAATTTTCTCTTAATTTATTATTCACCTACTTTAAATAAAAGCAATCATTCATTTAAAATCCAGCTATCTTTTAAATTCAATTTTTTTTGTGTGTTTTTTTTTTTTTTTTTTTTTTTGATAATTTGGGCTCTTTTTAAAAAATTGTCAATTTTTAAAAATTCAGTCGTTATTTTGATGTTTAGCTAAGTATACTTTAAAAGATTTAATTTTTTTCAAATTTGGCTCTTTTATTTGATCGTTTCGTGATTTTTTTTTTGTACAGACGATTCCTTTAAAATTAAATTACTTAATTTTTATATAAAACAATTTTTGAAATTATTCACAAAAAAAGGTGGATAAAAAATCACGTGATTTTTTTAAAATTGTCAAATTCAAAAAATAGCTAAATTTTAAAATTAAGGTTTGATAAATGTTCAATATACGAAAATTATTTAGATTTTAGAAAAAGTTCAAGTTCAAAACTGGGCTTTATAATTTTACAAAAGATTCAAATTAAGAAAAAAATATGATTTAAAAAAAAAATTGAACTAAAAATTGGCTCGACACAAAAAAGGGCTAAATTATATAAAAATGAAGATGTTTTGAAAAAGGATTCAATTAAAAAATTGAATAAATTTTTAAAATAATAAAAAAAGATAAAAATATTCAAATTTAGAAAAAATAAATTTTCAATAAATGGCTTCTTCTAAAAATGATTAAAATTTAAATATAGGCTAAACACCAGAAAAAAAGCGAAATTTTTGAAAATTGGTAAGTTTTTAAAACAGAACTTGATATGAAAAATAGTTCAGTTTTTGAAAATTGCCATTTTTTGAAAAATAATTGAATTTTGAGAATTTGCTAATCACTAGAAAAGGTCTTAATTATTTTAAAAAATTGACAATTTTAAGAAAAAGAACTCAACTCAATAAATTATTTAAAATAAAAAATAATAAGTTTTAAAAATTAAAAAAAAAACAAAAACAGTTCAAGTTTAGAATTTTTTAAAAAGCTGTCATTTGAAAAAAATAAAAAATAAAATTTGCTCATCATCAAAATAAGACAAAAATTCATGATCTGTTTTATAAAATTTGAAATTAACTAAAATCAATGTTTAATTTTTTTCTGAATTCATAAAAATTTGTGCGTTTTGAATTTAGCCATTTCTCTAAAATAATTTTTTTTTTATGTTTAGCCATTTTACAATGATTTTTATTCATTTTTCTTTTTTGGTATTCAATAATTTTTCAAAAACTGCCCATTTTCAAATTTTTAAATTTTGACATGCTCTATTTTTTTCTACATTAGTCTTTCTGTAAAATAGTTGTTTGAATTTAAGTATTATCTAAAATTTAGCTCTTTTTGAATTCAGACATTTTTAAATATATTTTTTTTTCATTTTAGCCATTTGTCTAAATTTTACCTAATTATTTAAAAAAAAAAAAAAAAAAAAAAAACTTATTATAATTTTTGTTCTTTTTTTTTATTCAACAATTTTTACCATTTTTGAATTTAGCCTTTTTTAACTTTTATTTAATGTTAGTATTTTAAAAAAAAATTAGTGAGTGTTAAATAATGATCATTTAAAAAAATTCATCAATTTTTTGAATTTAAGTATTATCTAAAATTTAGCTCTTTTTGAATTCAGACATTTTTAAATATATTTTTTTTTCATTTTAGCCATTTGTCTAAATTTTACCTAGTTATTTAAAAAAAAAAAAAAAAAAAAACTTATTATAATTTTTGTTCTTTTTTTTTATTCAACAGTTTTTAAAATTAAACCATTTTTCTAAATTTTTAAAATTTTAAAAATCAAGCAATATTTTAATTTGGCCATTTTTTTTAGTATTTTTTCAATTAAGCATTTTTCAACTTCACCTATTAATCTTTTTTAAATCTAACTCTTTTTCTACGTTTGACCCTTTCAAAAAAAAAAAAAAAAATTAAGCTCTTTTTTGAATTTTGAGGACAGCATTTTTAAAAATGTACCAAATCTTTTTCTAGTATACTCGCTCATTACTCATACCATTTTTAATAGTAGCTGATCTGTAAAGTTGATAGATCAGCATTATTTGTAATAATTCAAAAAATTCAATTAGGTCATCAATTTAATTTTTTCTAGTGTCTGCAGTGTTTCTACCCCCCCCCCCCCCCGTCCTAAACCAAAGGCAATCCAAAACCTGTATCTATCAGCATTTTTCCAGAAAGTTCTCCTGGAAATTTTCCCACCCAAAATGTAAATTTTCGCTCATCCTCATACTGAGGTTCATTCATTCGCTTAAAAATAACCACCGACTCATCGCCAAGACATTTCACGGTTGGATGTGAAAATCACCCCATCGTCACTTCCCCATTTTCCCATTACGTCAAACAAGTCACCGGAAAAAATTGCAGAACCGTTACCGATGACGTACCCACTTCCCAGGGACTGAGGACTGACTGAGATCTCAATCGTATAATAGCATATTTAATTAGATTATGAAAACGAGATGATTAAAAAAAAAAAGAAGTTATTAGACGCATCGACGATGATGATAATTGTACACCGTGTCCAGCGCCAGCGCCACGCGATTGTCGGAGGGCTCCAGGTGAAAAGGGGGGGGGGGGCAAGAGGAGGAATCATGATTGCAGGAAGTCGACAGCAGCAGGTTAAAAGACGACCTTGGTCATCTTACGATTATACGAACAGGGCCCGCAGCGGTATTTGATTTTTAATACACCATCATACCGTGTATTGGCGTTTAGTAAACCGTTCGAGTTCGGTTGGCGGTTCGCGAAATAATATCAAATAAATTTACGTATAATTATCGTATTAGCGAGCTCGTGTGTGTATGCGTTTGTGTGCGAGTGGACATACTGGCAGTCGCAGCTGACTCCCGCGTCTCTACTCTAGTCCCTAGTCCGTTTCTGTCCATTTTTCTAAATCGTTCGGTTCGGTTTGGCGGCGTCCAGTAGTGTATTTTGTTTGTGGTTATCCTTCTGAAGAGACTTGTGATCTCGATCAAGGTAAGTGTTGTGTTTGCTTTATTCTTACTTCCTGAACGCTTCGAATGTTTCTCATTAGCGTTAACCTAATTTATAATAATTTTCTAAGGTAGATGATTAAATATCATTTTCATCTGGCACATTAGGCATATAGGCATACAATGTTTCTTTCTATTTATTTTTCAATTTTTTTCAAATTAAATTTCATTGCCTACAAGTGGTTAACGTGTTTGATTAACGAGTGAAAAGTATATAGGAAATTTAAGATTATCTCTTCAACTTTTTAATAAACTCGAAAATTGCAATTTGGAAAATTTTACAAAAGTAATCATCGACTGGGGGCATTTCCCTCACTTAGATACTTTTTTTAATATTGCTCGAGAAAAAAAAATTGAGAATAATAATTATGGAGGAGACAGATCTAATTACTTTTTAAAAAAATTTTAACGTGAAAAAAAAAATCAAAATATTTCTTATAATATTTTTAAAAATAAAAACCAATGTATTCAATTCAACTATCTGTAAATTTTTAATTATAAAAAAAATCCTTCTCGAGGCCTCTTAAAAACCATCCACGAAATATTCTGTACCAATTGATTTTCATTTTAAAATTTAGAATCTCGTAAATTTAGAAAAATTTCCATCATTTTAAAAATTTTGCAGAATTGTGAAAAAAATATGTAATAAAATTTCAAATTGCAAAAATTTTTTAATCAACTTGAAAAATGAAAAGAAAAATGAAAATCAGTAGAAAATGGCTTGAAATTGAAGAAATCAAAAATTGCATTAAAAAATGTAAGACGAGATTAAAATACGTAGAAAAAACCCTGTGAAAATCGAATAAATTTTAAAACTAAAATGAAAATAGTACTTAAAATAATGGCTTGAAATTGGGAAAAAAATGAAATGAAAATAAAAATTGGTAGGTAACAAATTTAGAAAATAGAAAAAAATTAAAATGCATCAAAAATGGATTGAAATGGGAAAAAATGAAAATAAGAATTGACATATGAAATTGAAAAGCTAAGAAAAGCTAAAATTGAATAAATTAAAACAATTTAAAATTTGAAAAAAAAGTAGAAACTGAATTTAAAAAATTATTGAAATTAAAGAAATTTAGTAAAAAAAAATGCAAAGTGAAATTAAAAATGGAAAAATTGTAATTATAAAACAAATCAAAACTGTGCAAATTGAATAATTTTGAAAACTAAAATAAATAAAAAATGGTTTGAAATCAAAAATCAAAAATAAAAATAAATTTAAAAAAAAATAAGAATTGTTGAAAAATTTAGAGAAAAAATGAATATTCTTACTCACATCAAAAATAAATTGAAGTGAAAAAAACGTAAAAAATTCGCATGAAAATGAAAAAGTAAAAAAAAAAAAAAATGAATAAACCTGAAAAAGTTGAAAATCGTAAGAAAATTGAGATTTAGTTTTTTTAAATAAATGAAATTAAAAATTATCCAATAAAAAAAATCACAGTTACAGAAATTGAATGAACTCACAAATTTAAAAAAAATCTTAAAATTAGAAAAATAAAAAAATAAAAAGTTGGTAAAAAAAATGCAAGGGGATGTTAAGAGTGGAAAAATTGTAAATTAGAAAAAAACTAAAAACAAAAATGACCTAAAATTGAAAAAAAATAATGTCAAAATAGGAAATTCGTAAAAATTTATAAAACTAAAAAAATCAGTAAATAGAAAATGGGTTGAAATGAAAAAAAATTAAAAATTGAAATAAAATTAAAAAATGAAAAAGAAATAAATAAAAATTGGAAATTTGAATAAACTTGAAGAAATTGAAAATGGTGAAAAATTTATTCAAGTACCAAATTTTGAAAATCATTCGCATTAAAAAAAATTGAATGAAAGTGAAAATTGGTTTAAAAAAATGTATGAGGCGAAAAATCCAAAAATTGTAAATAAAAAAAAATATTGAAATCGAATCAACTTGAGAATTTAAAAAAATTGAAAATAAATCAAAAATGAACTGAAAAAATGAAATGAAATTTAAAGACGAAAAAAAAGTTAAAAAATCGAACTGACTTGAAAAAAATGAAAATTGTAAAAAAAAATTACACGAATCAAAAATGGATTTTAAAAAAATAAAATTAAAAACTGGGTAAACATTGGGGGGGGGGGCTAAAAAATTGGATAAATTTGAAAATAAAAAAAAATAAATGAAATCAAAATTCAAATGACCTTAAAAATTCATAAAAAGTCCAGAAACCAAAATAAATTAGCTTATTAACAATGTCTAAACAAAATACTCGTATCATAAAAGTGCATCTCGTATTGTTCATTTTTAAATTATTCAATTTTTATCGAATTCTTAGGGTTGAAAAAATTGTAAAAATTGCAAAAACTTCTGAAATTGAAAAAAATTGCCAAAATTTGGTTGAATTGAATAAAGATTGATTGGAAAAAATTTATTTTGACCAATAAATTCAAATTTTCACAAAATTGATGATTTCTTTTCGAAATAATTACTCGAGAAATCCTACAGTTGTAGGGTTGAAAAAATTGTAACAATTGCCAAAACTTCTGGAATTGAATGGAGATTGGTTGGAAAAAATTGATTTCGACCAAAAATTCAAATTTTCACAAATTTTCAACAATTACGTAAAAGCCCTAGAAGCGTGAATAGGCTTTTTCAAAAGGGGGAGGTGGAGGGGTTGCATCTGACGTGAGAGTTTGGTATATTGTTTTGAAAAAAATCTTAATGGGAATTTTTTTAAATTGAAAAATTACCAAGTACCTACCTACTTTAAAAATTCCAAACAAAAAATATCGATATTTTTATTATTTTTTTTCAACTCATTTTTTAAATCGCTCAAAAGCTCTTGAAAAACTTTCTCGAAAAGTTTTTTTTTTAATTTAATTTTTTAAAAGCAAAATTTAAAATGTGAAAAATTTTTCTCTCATTTTTTTTTTATAAAATAATAGAAAAATTGGGATAGAAATTTGAATTATTTTTTGAAAAATTTCAATAAATTTTCTGAATAAATTGCAGAAAAAATTTGCCTCAAGTATTGTTTAAGTTATCAACTTTACATTTTCATTTTTTCCTCCAGTAATTTGTGGGTGTAGGGGGGGGGGGGGGAGGTAAAATCCCGAATTTTAGAGTCTAAAAATTAAATATCATTTGTCAAAATTTCATCGAATTGCGAGCAACGATCTCAATTTCGCCAAAATTCAATATCCCCAATTTATAGAGTCCAGGTCAAAAAATTCGTCGAATTTTGAACAAACACCACGATCCTTCCAAACTGTGCCAAAAAATACATTCGAGGTTTTTCGACCGTTTGGCAGATGTCAAATGTGACAAAATTATTACCAACACGAGCGCACATTTGGCAGGCAATTTCACACGCAAATGCATATTTTCATAATCGTAATTGAAACCCCAATAAAAAAAAACATTATTTCCACACTTTGAAAGTTGAAAAAACTTGGGTGTATAACTCTCTATTCATATAAAATTACGAGTAAAACTAAGTACGTGCTTTATCGATACACAAGAATTAAAAATGAGTAATTACAGAACCTGAAAATAGAAAGGTTCGCTTTAACTACGTGTACTTTTCAATTTAATTGCAACATGAACATACGTACTTCTATGTACTGAGAATGAAAAATGCAACAAGGTTGCATTTACGAGTACGTTACGTAGATTAGCCATAGCCTATAATACGTACGTAAACTCGTAATGTGCTGTGTTATTGTTAAACAATCACCAATTTAATGATTCAGGGTTATGTCCATATTCATGTGATAAGGGCAGCGATAATTTTACTAGTAATCTTCGTTGGAATAATAAACTAATTTTTTTTTTCGTTACTTCGAATACAAAAATAAAATATAAATAAAATTAATTCGAAGTACATCGATACGTCATAGGTGGAAAATTCTCATCCACGAGTAGGTATAAATCACGTTTGACTGGAAACATGCATAAAATTACCACATTAGGTATTTCCATCTTATACAATATTGCAAATTCGTTTGCCTTCCATCTTCTCGACCTTCTAGGATATGAAATTCGCGACACGAAGTTGACGCCAGCGAGATAGTTATCGCGATAGTCGTGATTCCCACAAGCATATTATCCACGATGGTTATTTTTCCAGGTGCTTGGGAGGTTTTCAAGACAGAACGCGTATAGAAAAGAGGAAAAAACGAAATGGGTTTTCAAAAATACGACGTCCTAGCGGTTTTCTTAGGATTAGTCTGCTTGGCCACAGCAGCCACCAATGCTCTGCAGGAACGATTCAGCTGGAAAGTGGTCGACTTCGAGTTCCCCAACGAGGCAGCTCGAAACGATGCCATCAGCAGTGGCGAATTCATCCCAGAGAATAACTTGCCTTTGGGTTTGGAACGCTGGAGAAATAAATTATTCGTCACGCTTCCGCAGTGGAAATCAGGCACTGCGGCCACATTGGCTTATATCGATCTCAATAGTAAGTAAATGCATATTTTTTTGAAAATTCATGAACAATATTTCTATATTTCCAGGGACCCCCTTCCAGCATAAGCGTAACTTGGGATAAACATGGGGGAAGACAAAAAAATTCCCAAATTCCCTTATCTTTTTCCTACATTTTGTGGTGAATAATTATTTAGAAAATTATTGAAGGAGGGGATGAATGCCCCTTGAACCCCTAAGCTATGCCTATGCCCTCCAAGACCAAAAGGTTTAATGAATACTTAGAATTTTCGAAAATATTTTACTTAGGTAGGTATTTATTTTACTATCAAAGAAAAAAAATTGGTAACCCAAAAAATTGAGATTTTTTTATTTCAGAAGAATTTTTAAAATTATTGTTCATTTTTTATTCCGAAAAAAAAAACTGAAATTTCTTCGATCGAAAAAATTTCTACTGCAGAAGAATTGAGATTTCTCCAAGTATTTCAAAAAAAAAATTGAGTAGGTAATTTATTTTATTACAAAACATTTTTTGAAAATTTTTGAACCAAAAAATTCGTAGGTATTTAGTTTTTTTTTTATTCCAAAAATGAGAATTTTTCTCCAAAAAACAGAGACCCTCCTCCCAAAAAAAAAAAAAATTTTTTCCAGAAAATTTAAAAAACCCAAAAAAGAATTTTTAAAATTAAAAACCCCCAATTTTTTTCACGAAAATATGCAAAACGAATTTTTTACAAAAAAAAATAAATAAAAAACTTTTCCACAGAAATTTAAAAAAATAATCTTCACATAGAAAATTTTATAACATTTTTTTCTCAAAAAAGAAAATTTTTGAATATTCTTTATTCAAAAAAAAAAAAAAAAAAAAAAACGAAATTTCTTTCATCAAAAAAAATTTTACTCCAGAAGAATTAGGTATAATTTATATAAGTATTTGAAAAAAATGAGTAATTTTTTTTATTCCAAAACAATTTTTTGAAAATTTTTGAACCAAAAAATTCGTATTTAATTTTTTTTAAATTTCAAAAATGAAAATTTTTCTCCAAAAAACAGAGACCCTCCTCCCCAAAAAAAAAAAAAATTATTACAGAGACCAAAATAGAAAAAACGAGACCAAAATCCGACCCCAAAATCCGAGACTAAAATCCGACCCCATTGAGTTAGGTTAGGTTACATTAAGTTAGGTTTGGATGACATGACTTTTGACATTTTTTATTTCATTTTTTATAAATTTTATGACTTAGACATTTTGTCAGACATTGTGAAACTTGGAATTTAAAAAAAAAATTATGACTTTTAGGCTTTTTATTTTCAGACATTCTTAAACTTGAATTTTTTAAATTTTTATTAGAATTTTTACTAATTTTAAATTTTTTTCCAGAAAATTAAAAAAAAAATCCAAAAAAGAATATTCGTTTGAAAAATCTAAATTTTTTTTCGATAATATGCAAAACGAATTTTTTTCGTTACAAAAAAAAATAAGAAACTTTTCCACAGAAATTTTAAAAAATATCTTCACATAGGTAAGAAAATTTTAAAACATTTTTTCTCAAAAAAAAAGATTTTTGAATATTTTTCATTCCAAAAAATCCCGAAATTTCTTCCTTCAAAAAAATTTCTAGTCTAGAAGAATTGTAAATTCTGTAAGTATTTAAAATGAAAAATTAAGTAATTTTTTTATACCAAAATTTTTTAAAATTATTGTTTGAAAAAAAATCCAATTTTTTTTCTTCAAAAATATGCAAAACGATTTTTTTTCTTTACAAAAAAAAATAATTTGAAACTTTTCCACAGAAATTTTAAAAATTTACATAAGAAAATTTTATAACATTTTTCCTCAAAAAAAAAAAAGATCTTTGAATATTTTTCATTCCAAAAAATGAGGATTTTCCCCAAAAAAATAGATTCCCCTCCCGCTTGAAATTTTTTTTTCAAGAAAACTAATTTTCTTCTTCAGAGAAATCACAATGATGCATTTTGAAAAAATTTCACTTGAAAGCGAAGTTGTAATTTTGCCCGGGTAATATTATCAAAAATTCATGACTTCAAAGAGTAAAATTCATGAGACCATGACTTTTGTCGATCTAGTGATTTTTTTGAAAAATTCACGACTTTTTTATGATTTTCATGATTCATTTTCAAATTTCATGACTTTTTCATGACTCCCAGACACCCTGCTTCTGCTTCTCGAGCATACCTATCTCTTGTACGTAGGTACCAGGATGACTCACAAATATGGGAAAATTCTACAAACACGTTGGATGCGTAATCGAGTGCGGCCCAAGGCGACAATGACGTATTCGCGATGCTCGCTCAATTATACGGGGGCCCCAGTCGAGTTATCGTAATTATAAGGACCGCGTGATCGTCTTCGTCTTTCGTTCTGCTAACCTTCGACTTTGAAGCGTACCAAAAAGCATTGGATTGCACTTGGACGTGTGTACGAGGCCTATTGTTATGTAAATTCGTGAGAACGGAGGGCTTTTCGACGTAGAATCGCCAAAGGAAACGGAAAGTAGTTCTTGTTATCGTCTCCGGTCTCCGGTCTCCGGTCTCAGCGGCGTCAGCGAGTATGTGAAAATTACCTCGCTCCAAGTGGATTTCGATACTCATTGCCGCGAGGTTATAAACGCCTTCCTCGCCGCCGCCGGCGAATCATTTTTAAATTACCACCTCACCGCCTCTGCCCGCGGTCGCCGTCCGGCCTGCTGTACGGCTTCGGGACGTACATGTACGTAACGTACCATTCGAGACAAATGGAACGGACAATGTTTGTGCAGCCATAGCCACCTAACCATAGTCGTAAATTCGTAATATACTGGAGCAATTAATTTTTCTGAATCGTGCTCTCCACTCTAATATTCTTCAGGGTCGACTAGATAAATGTAAGCTATAGCTACATAACTTTGGAGCAAACAATCGCTCGTTTACTCGCCAAAATAAACCTATTAATAATATTTACCATCTATAGGATGGCATCTCGCCTTCTTCGTATTTCCCTCCATTTTTTTTGTGCAAGCGCGAAACACTCGCGTTTATATTATACGAATATTCCAGCCACGCATAATCCGCCAAGGTAATTTGCAATTCGGAATGAGTGCTAATGTCAGATTTGGCGGTTCTAGAAGTTAAGAGTAGACCGAAGTGTTGAATACGAAGACGAAGTGCCAGCCAGTGTCTTAAAATAACACTAAAGATACGTGGACGCGTTTCGTGGAATTTTTGCATATTATTGTCGCTCCTCGTAAACTGATCGTAAATAGCACATTTAATAGTATCCATTTTTCCTACCATCAATGTACCCACTTACGAGTATATCCTTTTTAGTGGTTAGCAAATTTGTATGTAAATTGCTGCGGTTAGGTACTTGGACGAGAGAATGGGAAATTACTCTGATCTGCGCCTTCGAGAAGGCGAATAGGCAAAAATAATACCATCTCGTGTATTTCTTCCTCACCCACACCAGCCCACCTCTGTAAATGCAACTGTTCAACCATTGAAAATGTACAAAACTTTCAAAAAATATTTGGTTTGGAAATCGCTCAAATGGCATGACGACCTCGGGTCCATTCAGAGAGATTCTAATGAAAAAATTCTGAATTTTTCAATCATTCTCATTTTTGGAAAAATCGATTTTTTAAATTTTCCTTAAATTTAATTTATTTGAAAAAATTGCTCAAATTTTTTTTTCTCTTTATTCGGGTCCATTCTGAGAGGTTATGATGAAAAACTTTTGAATTTTTCAATTATTCCCATATATTTGAAAAAAAAATCATTTTTGCCATGTAATAAGTACCATGTGGTACTTATTACAAAGTGAATTTCAAATTTTTCTTAAATTCCATTTATTTAAAAAAATTAAGTAACCAAATAATTTTTTTTCTCTTTAGGTATTCGAGTCCATTCAGAGAGGTTATGATGAAAAAATTATAAATTTTGGAAAAAATTGATTTTTCAAATTTTCCTTAAATTTAATTTCTTTGAAAAAATTGCTCAAAAATTTTTTTCTCATTATTCGGATATATTCTGAGAAATATGATGGAAAAATTCTAAATTTTTCAATTTTTTTCAGTTTTGGAAAAAAGTTCATTTTTGCTATGTAAAAATGAACCGGGTTTTTCGCGGAGCTTATTAAGTTTCTTTGAAAAAATTGCCCAAGAAGATTTATTCTCATTATTCGGATTCATTCTGAGAGGTTATGACGAAAAATTTCATGATTTTTCAATTATTCCTATTTTTGAAAAAAGTTCATTTTGCAATGGACAATTTCACATTTTCCCAAAATTCAATTTGATTGGAAAAATTGTCAAAAAAATATCTATTTTCATCATTCGGGTTCACTCTGAGAGGTTATGATGAAAAAATTCTAAATTTTTCAATTATTCGCATTTTTGGAAAAAATTCATGTTTGCCATGTAAAAAATTCCATTGGTAGCTCAAAATTAAAGAATTTTATCGATGCGATCAATTAATCAAAATGGAAAAATTAATCGATTATCGAAATCGAAAAATTAAATAAATTTCCAAAGTTCTGGAAATTATCGATAATTTTCAAAATTAAAAATCAAACGATCGATCAAAACTGTTGATAAATCGATTAATTTCCAATATTGTGAATAATCAATTATCTTGAAAATTTGAAAAAATCATTCAATTTTAAATTTTATCAAATTGAGCAATTTTTCATTTTTTCAACATTGAAGAATCGATCGATCGATTCATCAAAATCAAAAATTTGTTGAAATAGAAAATTATTCGGAAAATAATAATAATAAAATTCATCCATTTATACAAATGTACAAACAAAAAAAAACGTTCAATAAAACAATCGACTTATCATTCTTCAAAAAATATAAATCGATGAATTTTATCTTCTTTTTTTTTTGATTTTTGATGCAAGCTTAGTTTCGAATTTTATCAAAATCAAATATTGATCAATTAATCAAAATTTGAAACCTATCAGCAAAAATTGTTCGATATCTGAAAATTGAAAATTATTCAAAAAATGAAAATTGAAAGATCATCAAAATTGAAAATTTTCGATTATCTAAATTTCTAATTATTCGTTTATCGAAATCGAAATTGATCGATTCATCAAAAGTCAAAAAATTGTTGGATTCATAAAAACTGAAAACTATTTTTTGGAAAATGGAAATTGAAACTGATGATTTCATCAAAATTGTAAATAATTAATTGATCAAAATTTGAAATCAATCCGACATCGAAATTGAAAATGATCGATTCATACAAGTCGAAAATTTGCTCAATTTATACAAATTTAGAAATTGAAAATCAATCGATTTATAAAAAATTTGAAATTATTTTTTAATAATCGAAATCGAAATTGATGGATTTATCAAAGTCCAAATTTTTTTAGCAGTAGCTCGAGCTTTTGGAAAAAATGCTTCAATTTTTTCTGGGGGGGGGGGGGGGGGGGGGGTGTCACTCAAAGAAACTATTTTTTTTTTGCTGAGAAAAATTCACACTTTAAAAAAGAAATGAAGCAATATTTTGGTATTTAAAAAAAAAAATCTCAATTTTTCAAAGTACAAAAAATTTTTCAAAGTAAAAATTTAGCTTAGATTTTTGAAGAAAAAAAATCTCTCATTTTTATGGAAAAAAAATTGAATTTTTTATTTTACTTTGAAAAAAAAACTTTCAATTTTGGAGAAAAAATTTCGAATTGTCTTGGGAAGAGAATGATAATTCTTTCTGGAATTAGGGTATAAAAACTTCTCATTTTTTTGAAAAAGAAATCAAATTTTTCGGAGTAAAAGATCTTTAAAATTTTTTGAAAAATTAAATAATTTCCATTGCCTGGGCCAGACGAATTATTTTTTGAAAGTGTCAGGCCCTGGCACCCCCTCCCCCTCCTCCCCAATGGAAATAAATACTTGGATTTCATCAAAATTGAAAATTTTAGATTTATCAAAATTTTGAAAGTATCTAATTACATAATATTATCGAAGTTGGAATTGATCGATTGATCAGAGTCAAGAAATTGTTTTGTGTTTGTTATCAAAATATTCTTGAGATTTCCCACTAAGTTTCAACATTTTTGTTGCAAAATTCATAAAAATTCAGCATTTCGCTCGATTTTCTTGAAAAACTTAAACTAAATTCAGACAAATTTCAAACAATTCCTGTCATATTCCTCGTTCTGCAAATCTTACGATAGCGCATTCGAAACACCCTGTAGGTCTAGGTATCGATTTCCGCATCCAGCCAGTCAACAAACTTCTCTTCAGACTTCGCACATTCTTGGCTTCGGTCCAAGGGATGCACTCGACTCGATTGCAATTCTCGCCATTTAATAACCAGTCCACATAATTATTTTGTTTGTTGCAGCCACTACCGATCGTTCTCCCAAGCTAAAACCGTACCCAAACTGGGAGGCGAATCAAATCCATCGTAATAACGGCGCCAGCAAGATAGCCAATGTGTTTCGAATCAACGTTGACGTTTGCGATCGCCTATGGTTGGTGGATGCCGGCGTGGTCAACTTGTTGGGCAAGATCGAGGTCATCCATTCGCCAAAAATCCAAGCTTACGATCTGAACACGGACAGACTACTCTTGGACTTCCCCTTACCAAAAGACGTCTACAAAGATGAGAGTTTCTTCGCCAACATTATCGTGGATGTTGAAAAAAGCGACTGCAACAACGCTTACGTGTACTTAGCTGACATTATGACTTACGCCTTGGTCGTCTATCATTTACCTAGCAACGAAGCTTGGAGAATCAACCACATGTACTTCCATTTCGATCCGTTGGCTACGAATTACAATATTGGTAAGTACGAGGTCATTCTCATTGGTATTGCAGAGAAGGTCGAGCTACTGTATTAAGTGCGTACAATGACGACTAATTCGTTCCTCTTGTATTACGTTCCATTTAGGTGGCATTAACTTCCAATGGCACGATGGCATCTTCGGTCTGGCATTGTCCGCTCCCAAACCAGACGGATCCAAGACATTGTACTTCCATCCGATGGCATCGACCAAAGAGTTCGCCGTGTCCACTCGCGTCATCCAAAACAAAACCGCATCCGGCGAATATCACGCGTACAAGGTGCTCGGATGTCGTGGCAGGAAAGGCGAAGCGTCCGCCGAATCTTTCGACCCAAAGACCGGCGTCCTGTTCTACAACTTAGTCCAGAAGGACGCTGTCGGATGTTGGAACACGAAGAAGAACTACTCGGACAGCAACGCCATCGTAGCCAGCGACCCTGTCACAATGTCGTTCCCTAACGACTTGAAGGTCGACAAAGAGGGCACGTTGTGGGTACTGACGGATCGTTTGCCCAATTTCATGTACTCCAAGTTGAACTACGACGACGTTAATTTTAGAATATTTAGCGCATCCACCGAACAGGCGATCAAGGGAACCGTCTGTGATAATTCTTCGTAAGATCACTTGTCTCGTATTTATATTTTACAAACGCTGCTTCGAACGTAGATTATTACTTAAGTTGATTAGTCCGGTTTGCTTGTAGAGTACTCAAAAAACGTAGAATAGGTAGTTTTCATAACAATATGTATATCCGCACGTAGTTAATACTTCAGTATTTATTTTTTATTAGATTAATACCGTGTGTAGAATCCACTTCCGCGATATTGTTCCACGATATACGATGCGTGTCCGCACGTTTTGCGTGGAAGGGGCAGCAGCATGCAATTCCAATGCCTGCCTCGACTACTCGCAATCAGTACTAACGTATTTGTATATTTGTGCAACGATATCCCCCTGTGGATCGTGCTAAATGCAGATGGCTTCAGCAACATGATGTCATCTTACTAAATGAAGGACTTGGAATAATTTTCTACAAAAATGAAAGCGATGTGATTCCAAGGAAAGGGAGGGGCCCAATTGAAAAATGTTTGAAACAAAAGTTGTAGATTGGAATCTGAAGAATAATTTTGGTCATTATAAAAATTTTGATTAGACCCCTCCCTCTCGTCTAATTTTGTATAATACTACATAAATACTTATATTATTCGAAATTGGGAGAGAGGCAGAGAGTCAATTGAAAATTTTTTCAAACAAAAGTTGTAGATTAAGACTCTGACAAGGGAACCTCACCTGCTCGCCACCTCCGATTAAGCTGCAATTTGGCTCACTGAAAGAGCATGCCACCCAGACCTTACAACCAAATTTTTAGCTGCCGAAGTCGACTTTTCGATTTTTGGCGAATTTTTGAAATAGCTAAAATTGCTTCCAAAAAAACATTTTTTGAAAAAAAAATTTGTAAATTCCAAGATTTGTCACCTCCGATTGAGCTGAAATTGGCTCACTGAAAGAGCATGCCATCCAAACCTCACGATAAAACTCTTAGCTGCCGAAGCTGATTTTTCGATTTTTCGCGAATTTTTGAAATAGCTAAAATTGCCTCCAAAAAAACATTTTTTGAAAAAAAAAATTGTAAATTCCAAGATTCGTCACCTCCGATTGAGCTGAAATTGGCTCACTGAAAGAGCATGTCATCCAAACCTCACGATAAAATTTTTAGCTGCCGAAGCTGATTTTTCGATTTTTCGCGAATTTTTGAAAATTTGCTAAAATTGTCCCCAAAAAAACATTTTTTGAAAAAAAAAATTGCAAATTCCAAGATAGAATCCTGAAAATTGGTTTATACACTAAAGTCGACCTTCCGAGTCGATTGGCACCATTTTCGAAGCGATGTGGAGCCTCCAGGAAAAGTTGACTTTTCTCCAGCGCACTGGAACCTCTCCAGACGGGTGCTGTAATTAACTTCGGCAGCTGAAAATTTAATCCTAGCGTTAGTATGATGTCATCCATCGATTGACGTAATTGAATCCAAAATCCGAGGAGACGAGTTCGCAGTTCGCAAGTGTTTTTTTTTGATAACTTGAAAATTCTGCATTTTAAAAAAATTTCAAAAAAATCAATTTCTCCAGCATATCACCCGAAACTTCGTCTACACCCTAAAGTCTACCCCCCGAGTCGATTCACACCATTTTCGAAGCGATCTGGAGCCTCCAGAAAATTTTGACTTTTGCCGTCTGGAGCTATTCCAGTGCGCTGGAGAAAAGTCAACTTTTTCTGGAGGCTCCAGATCGCTTCGAAAATGGTGCCAATCGACTCGGAAGGTCGACTTTAGTGTACAAATCAATTTTCAGGATTCTATCTTAAAATTTACAATTTTTTTCAAAAAATGTTTTTTTGCAGGCGGTTTTAACCATTTTCAAAAATTTGCCAAAAATCGAAAAATCAACTTCGGCAGCTAAAAATTTGGTTGTGAGGTCTGGGTGGCATGCTCTTTCAGTATGCCAAATTTCAGCTCAATCGGAGGTGACGAGTTGGCGAGGTTCCCTTGCTGTGAGAATAATTTGATTGCACCCCTCACACCCCTCCAATTTCGAATAACAAGTATCACCTAATGTAGTATTGTGATTGTGAAAAATAAAAGTTAGAAGAAAGAGGGGTCCAATCGAAATTTTTAAAATGACCAAAATTATTTCCAAAGATCTCCTTCTACAACTTTTGTTTGAAAAAAATTCCAATTGACTCTCTCCCTCTTCTCCAATTTTGAATAATATAAGTACTTATGTAGTATTATTCAAAATAAGACGAGGAGGGGTCCAATCAAAATTTTTATTATAACCAAAATTATTCTTCAGATCTCAATCTATAACTTTTGTTTCAAACATTTTTCAATTGGGCCCCTCCCTTTCCTTTAAATCACATCTCTTTCATTTTTGTAGAAAATTGCAGTAAGATGACATCATGTTGCTGAAACCATCTGCACTCAGCACGATCCTCCTTCTGTGTCCTGAGCTTTAATTTTTTTACCAACTAACCTACATGCTCTCAAGTTCTCTAATTTAGCTTTACGAACGTTCGAATTCGAATTAACCGCACAGTGCAAATTAACGAGAGAGGTGATTCGTTGCGGCTGATGAGACCACGTCGACAATATACCCGATTGTCCACAAGCGCAGCGGAAACCTACTACATCTAACTCCCAAGGTTTAGGTTATTAGCAAAGTAAAGTGTCACGGTTGTTTTATATGTATTATGTAGGTAAAAAAAAAAAAAAAAAAAAAACTAAACTCCACTTTCCGATCGCTGCACCGGCTTCCTTACAAAATCTACTAACGTCACGAGCTTTTTACTCGAGTCAAATCAAATGTTTGTACACGAAATTTAAATTAAACCTGGTTTTATAAATAAAGTTCCAGACTCGCAGCTGTCAGTTTGCTGATGTTCGTTGTAGCTGGATTCGTTCATACTTTCGTCATCTAATAAACCTATCGAGTCTCGTGTGTGTGTCAGTATGTATGCCAAATAAATTTCCATCTCTTTTGACGTTTTGACCAGCAGGAAGCTGTCACTAGGCGTCAGGTCACGTGCAAAAACAGGATGTTACCTCAGGCAATCAGGCATCGTCCAAGTGCTCGCCACCTCGCGATCGATTCGCCAATCAAAAACCCCGCCACGCTTCTACCTATATTACGCTTGAGTTGACAAATTAGTCGTCAACTCGTATTACATTTTTTGTATTGTTTCTGTACGTCCGTCGTATACTATTATTTTGTATATGTATTTGTATTTTTACCTACTATTACTTTTATTTTTCCTCTTCTCATTATCGTGATTTGATTGAAAATTATTGCGTTCGTTCCGCGCGTACGCAGCACCGCGTTGCTATTATTAGAGAATTTAGTTTGTAGACTTTTTCTGTGATGTTACAGCCTATATATTATTTTTATTTATTTAAGGTGTTAATTTTGGATAACGCGTTTACTTTTTTCTCTTGAATTTTTAATGAAGCATTTAAGTTGTTATTTATAATTATCATGTATTTTCCCCTTTTTTTTTATATTAATAAAGTTATGCGTTTAAGTGACACGATAGTTGATTTTAAAGATGACAAGGTATGCCAAACGTGTAATTTCTTCTATCAACACTTTTAAGCTCCCCCTTTCTCTCGAAAAAAGGTGCTGAATGTTATAAATAAGTATGTAAACAAAAATAAATTTTAAAAAAATGAAATGCAAAAAAATGGAGAAAAAAATGTGACAAAACACATTACAAAATTTTGACAAATAATTTTTTTTTAAATAAATACCAATTGAAATTGAAAATACAAGAAATTGAACGTTATGGCTGAATTTTTGAAAAAAAATTTATATAAAAATTTACAACTAAAAAAAAAAAAATTAAAATTGGAATCTATTGAAAATGTGGAAAAATCAAAAATTGGCAAAATTTCAAAACCAAAACAAATTATGAGACGTAACAAAATATGTGAAAAATTCACAATTTGAAACAATTGAAAATTCATAAAAAAAACTTAGAAAGGTATAAACAAATCTGCAATTAGAAAAAGTACAAAAAATTGTGAATAAAAAAAAATGGAAGAAAATTGGAAAAAAGTGATAATTACAACAAAATCGCAACATTTTTAAAATCGTAGAAAATTTAAAATTTGAAAAAAACCGCTGTGTGAGTAAGTAGGTAATTCAAGTAAAAAAAAAAATGAAAAGTTTGGAAAAGTCTGAAAAACAAATTGAAAATTTAAATTAAAAAAACGTAAAAAATTACCAATAATTGAAAACAATTGAGAGAAAATAAAAAAAATCAAGTAAAAAATAATAAAAATTCCGAGAGACGAAATCAACAAACTTGAAATTCTGAAAAAAAATGTAAAAAATTACCAATTAAAAAAAATTGTGAAAAAGTGAAAAAAAATAACATTAAAAAATTGGGAAAAATTGAGAACAACAAAAAATCATAAAATAATGAAAAGTTTGAAAAAGTCTGAAAAAAAAATTGAAAATTTAAAAAAAAAATGTAAAAAATTACCAATCGAAAACAATTGAGAGAATAAAAAAAAAAATTCAGTAAAAAATAATGAAAATTTGAAGAGACGAAATCAACAAACTTCAAATTTGAAAAAAAAAATGAAAAAAATTACCTATCCAAAACAATTGAGATAAAGTGAAAAAAATAACATTAAAAAGTTGGGAACAACAAAAAATCATAGAATAATAAAACGTTTCGGAAAAGTCTGAAAAACAAATTGAAAATTTTAAAAAAATGTAAAAAATTACCAATCGAAAACAATAGAGAGAAAATAAAAAAAATTAAGTAAAAATAATAAAAATTCGGAGAGACGAAATCAACAAACTTGAAATTTTGAAGAAAAAAAAAATGTAAAAAATTACCAATCGAAAAAAATTGTAAAAAAGTGAAAAAAATTAACATTTCAAAACTCGTAGATAAAAATGAAGAAATAAAAGACTGCAACAAAATATTTTTTTAAAATGAAAAAATTGACAATTGAAAGAAACAAAACTTGAGAAAAATTTTAAAAAATGTAAATTTTCAAAATTGGAAAAAACATCACATTCGGATAGTAATAAGGTTAATTGAAAATTCGATTTTACAAACTGAAAATTTAAAAAAAAATCAAATATCTCAAAAAAGTGCGAAATGAAAATTTAAAAGGAAAATTGTGAATTTATAAAAAATTGAAAGAATTAACTAGGTGCATCAAAAATAGGTACCTAATTGAAATTCAATATTGAATTGTACTTACAGAGGCTTACATAAATGACTGAAAATAAAAAATAAAAAGAACTGGGAAAAAATAAAAAAATAAAAATCATTTTTTAATCACGACAAAATAAACAATTTAAAAATTAATAAAGAATAAAAACTAAAAAAAATATGAAGAGTCATAGGAGAAAAGATTTACAGTAAAGTTTTCAAATTTAATATGAAATTCAATTCAAAATAATTAATCTAAAAATTCGAAAAATCCAAGATTTCAACTGAACATTTTTTTTTTAACCTGAAAAGTAAAAAATTGACGATTTTAAAAAGCTAAAAATTTATAGAAATAATCTACAACCGGAAAATGATAAGAATTTGGGAAGTTGAAAACCTATTTAAATTAATTTTTTTTATTCGAAAATTTACAATAAAAAAAAATTGACAATCAGAAAAATTAATAAATAAAATCAAATCAAAAATCGATAAAATTGAAAAAATTAAAATATTTATTTCAAGAGGAGGTAGGTATACTGAAAACTGGAGATGAAAAAAATTCCAATTTAAAAAAAAATTAAAAATGTCTATTGCAACAGAATGATTGAAAATTTGAAAAGGTGCAAAGATTTTTTTTGAATTTCGCTGTTCATTTTTCCAAAAAAAAAAAAAAAAACTTGAGATTTTTAAAGATTTTTTTTTTCAATGCAAATAATTAGTAACTGAAAAGAAAACAAATCACTAAAATTTATAAATTGGAAATTTCAAAAATTAAATAAATTTACAATAATTAAGAAAAATAAAAATGAAATAACATTTGAAAAAAATTGAATAATCATTAATAATAAAAATTTTAAATTTTAAATTAATACAGAGCAGATGAATAAAAACTTGAAAATGGAACAAAACTAAAAATGTACAAATGAGAAAAAATTAAGTTTGAAAAATTGAGAAAAATTTACAATTAAGAAAATTATAATCGAAAATAAATTTACTTTAAAAAAAATGTGAATTTAGCATTAAATTACGACCAATCAGAAAAAAATACAAAAAAAAAATCACAATTAGGAAAAAAAAACATTCAATTTAAATCGAATTTAAAATGTAGATATGTAAATTGAGAAAAAATCTATTGACAAATATTACAATTTATTTTGAAAATGAAGAACCACATTTAAAAAAAATCATAAATTAAAATCCAATTAGAAGAATAATATAAATTGAAAGAAAAAAGGGAAAATATGTATTAAAACAGGAATCTCAGGTTGGAAATTGACCATCTTTTCCGCCCGAACCTATCTAACATACGAAATTTTTCCCTCAATTATTTCGATCATATTCAGATGATTTCAAATTCAAAATTATCGACAAAATAATGCGGCAACTCAAATACCAAAATTATTTGGAAGATCACACAAGCATGAAAAATAACGATCACTTCGAACATATTGATATTATTGAAGCAAACACGATTGAGGACGACCTTGCTCTAGTAGATATCTATTCCCCAACTTCTACCAAAAAAAAAAAAAAAAAAAAAAATCATCACAAAAACACTACACCTACTGGCGTCCATTTAATCAAAATCTACTGCAACGCCCATATGAGTAGGCAAAACTTCGACTTCGACATAACTAACTTCTACAGCATCATGTTACTACTCGTACTTTGAAAATCAAGATTATCTGCGAGTATTTCGCAACAGAATAGGCAACACATTACATCGTGTGAAAAAAATCAATGTACTCGACACAGCCAATCGTCCTTCAACTTCTTTCCATTTTCGGAAGGAGATGGAGATGTTTACCTCATCGGCCTATACTGGCTTTCTGCGGCCAAATCGTAGAGAAAGTGGAAGTTGCATAAATGATTAGCTATAGACGATTCCGCACTTGTTCGCATTTTCCCATCATGCATTGATAGCGTTAATTAGCACTCGTGCGCGGGTTCTTAATTAGTGGTACGATATAAATGTTAAAAAGCTTAAAGTTCTATGTGTTATTAACTTATTATACAACTTCATTCGAAAACTTACGATGAAGAATGTATCAAAAGTTCTAGTGCTGTGTTTAATAGCTTTTGCCTATTCTGCGGAGCAGCAAATACCAGAAGAAAGATACAGACCGTCTAGACCAGAGCCCAAATTATCAGAGAGATTTAAATGGAGCCGGATCGACTTCAGTTTTGAAAATGATACAGATAGGCAGAGTGCTTTGGAGAATCGTTCGTATATTCCTAATAATACGGTACCCTTTGGGGTGGGAATATGGAAAGACAAGGTTTTCATTACCATTCCAAGAAGGAATCCTGGAGTGCCATCCACTTTAAATTACATCAATCTGAGTGAGTAATCATTAGTCAAGTTGAATAAGAAATTACCCATAAATAGAAAGATAGAATTTTCCTCGACGAGATTCGTATTTTTTTCAGTCAATAATGTTGCCACAAAACACTTTACCGCCCCCCCCCCCAAATAGTAGGTAATTATCGAATTTGGAGAATTTTCAGAAATAAAATGCTTCATTCTGAAGCGTAATCAAGGCAAAAATTCACTAGTAAAAAAATAATATCCAAGTTCCATTGATCGCACGAATCCCCAACTCTTCACCTACAAAGATAGCAGATTGCTCCAAGGTGTTAATTAAATTGCATACTTGACCGCCTTAAAAACAACTCTTATCAGCACAGTCGTGAATCAATCTCCAATGCAATCAACTTCATTTTGTGGTAAATAGTTTTTTTTAAAATTATGGAGGGAGGGGACGAATGCCCCTTAAACCTTTAAGTTATACCTATGCCCTTCGAGACCCCTTTTTTTGTAATCAAAAAAATCTAAAATTTCAAAAAAAAGTTGATGAATACTTGGAATTTTTGAGGATGTTATTCAATTTCTTCCCTAAAAGATGGAGGCTTGAAATTGTTTTCATGATGTATAATGTGAGAATGTTTTTTTTCTTCTTGGAAACTATGTAACAACTTTTTCTACAGAAAAACATTTTTTCTGTGTTTTTATTTTGTCCCAAACTTCAAAAAATATTTCATTAATTTATTCTACCATCAAAGAAAAAAAAATTGGTCCCTAAAAATTGAGTTTTTTTTTCAGAAGAATTTTTAAAATTATTGTTCGAAAAAAAAATCCATTTTTTTCGAAAATGAAACAAATTTTTTTCTTTACAAAGAAAAAATAAGGAAACTTTCCAAAGAAATTGAAAAAATACATACCTTCACATAAGAAAATTTTGTAACAATTTTTCTCAAAAAAAAAAAAAAAAACATTTTTGAATATTTTTTATTCCAAAAAAATTTTAAAAATTTCTTCCTCCGAAAAAATTTCTACTCCAGAAGAATTGAGATTTCTCTATTTCAAAAAAAATTGAGTATCTTTTTTTTCATCCATTTTTGAACCAAAAAATTCGTATTTAATTTTTTTAAATTCTAAAGCGAATTTTTCTCCAAAAAACAGAGACCCTCCAACCAAAAAAATATAAATATCTTTATTTTTCAGAAAATTGAAGAAAAAATTCAAAAAAATTGAGATTATATACTGTGGAGATTAAACAGTATTTTTACTTCAAGACAATTCAGTTCCAAAATGATAAAATTCAGATTTTTAATTTTAAAGGAATTTTTTTCCAATGTGTAAAAATGTACTTATCGAATCTAGAGAATTTTTCATCAAAAAAATTAAATCCAAGCTCCTTCAAACTCATGTACCTACTCGATTATTCGCAGCTGTTAATTAAATTGCATAAGTAACCGCCCTAAAAACAGATCAAGCACCCAACTTCTGACTCTGATTTCTTTTTTACACATTTCTGCCTTCAGATTCGACCGAGAATTCACCACTACTCAACCCATACCCGAACTGGGCCTCGAACCAGCCCACACCAGGAAACATCATCTCTGTCTACAGAATTAACGTGGACTCCTGCGACAGACTGTGGACAATGGACACAGGTTCGGTAATAGATTTCGAAAGGAACGGCCAACGTATCCAGCCAGCTCGTCTCATCATCATCGACCTAAAAACTGACACCATTTTGAAGACTCATCAAACCAACTCGACGATCTGCAACGCCGTATACACCAATGTCTTCCCAGACGTCAGAGACTCCTGCGACGACACCTATGCCTACGCTGTCGACCCCTCTTCCAACGGCTTGCTCGTGTACTCGTTGCAGAGAGACGAATCGTGGCGAAAAACGAATCCTTATTTCAGTCCAGATCCTTTCCAAATGGACTACCGAGTGAATGGGCTGAGTTTCTCGTGGGATGACGGCATATTCGGGTTCGGATTGACCGAACTTAGCAAGCAGGGTGACAAGTGGGCTTATTTCCATCCGATGAGTAGCTTGAACGAGTTCAAAGTCGATACGAAATTGCTCCAGGATTCCAATTCCACACTATCCACCAACCAAGTCTCTCTTGTAGCGACAAGAAACGCCACCTTCCAAGCAGCTTCTCAAGTTTACGACGAAAAATCCGGAATACTCTTCTATTCGCTCGTAAACAAAAATGGTATCGGGTGCTGGAATACAAGGAAGCAGGGCAGCTTCGCCGCTAATAGCGATATCGTCGCGTCCAACAATCGCACCATGGTCTATTTCACCGATATGAAAATCGATAAAAATAATAATCTGTGGGCTTTGGCTAATCGCCTTCCAGAGATTTTGTACGGAGCAGGATTACTTTCAGATCAAGCCAACTTCCGCGTTTTCACCGGATCGGTTAGGCAACTGATTAGGAACACTAATTGCGACGTGAATAGATCGTTTTGGTCCAGAAAGGTGTAAAATCGTACAGGGAGAGATTTTTAATCCTTAAAAAATTTATGTAGTCAATTTTATATTCGCTAGTAGCGTTTTTACAACTTTAGAAATAATGTGTGTAAAATTGTGATCTTATTATAGCTCGATTTTACTGATAGTTATTTATGCTTTTTGTTTGAAATAGAGTCAAGGTTGAATATACGTGGTGTCCGGTGAGCACCGTACGAGATTTTTTCAACCCTACAGTCTACAACTGTAGGGTTTCTCGAGTTATTTCAAATCGTCCTTAAATTGAGTTTCTGAAAAAAATTATCAAAACATTTTTTCTTCATCATTCAAGTCCATCCTTAGTCGTTCTGATGAAAATTTTTTAAATTGTTCGATTACTCCTATTTTTGAAAAAAATTCATTTGAGAAGGTGAATTTCAGATTTTTTTTAAATTGAATTTTGAGGAAAAAATTGCTCGAAAAAATTATGTTCTGGTCATTCTTGTCCATTCTGAGAAGTTCAGACCAAAAAAAATGGAATTTTTGAATAATTCTCATTTCTAAAAAAAATGCAATTGACAAGGTGAGTTTCACATCTTCCTTAAATTGAATTTCTTGGAGAAAATTGCTCGAAATTTTTTTTTCTCATTATTTGGGTCAATTCTGAGAGGTTCTGACTGAAAAATTTTGAATTTTTCTCATTTTTGAAAAAAAATTATTTTTGCCAATATATTGTGACTTGGCCAATTTCAAATCGTCCTCGAATTGATTTCTAAAAAATATTTTATCAAAACATTTTTTCCTCATCATTTAAGTCCATCCTTAGTTGTTATGATGAAAAATTTAAAATTTTTCATTTACTCCTAAATTAAAAAAAAATTCATTTCACAATGTAACGAGCACCAGTGGTGCTCATAACATGGGGACATTCACATCTTCCTTAAATTGAATTTCTTGGAGAAAATTGCTCGAAATTTTTTTTTATTATTATTTGGGTCAATTCTGAGAGGTTCTGACTGAAAAATTTTGAATTTGTCAATTTTTCTCATTTTTGAAAAAAATTCATTTTTGCCATATGTGACTAAGTGATCAATTTCAAATCGTCCTTGAATTGAGTTTCTAAAAAATATTTATCAAAACATTTTTTCCTCATCATTCAAGTCCATCCTTAGTTGTTATGATGAAAAAATTTAAAATTTTTCGAAAACTCCTATTTTTGAAAAAAAAATTCATTTGAGAAGGTGAATTCCAGATTTTTCTTAAATTGAATTTTAAGGAAAAAATTGCTCGAAGAAATTATGTTCTGATCATTCTGGTCCATACTGAGAAGTTAATTTTTTGAATTTTTCAATAATTCTCATTTTTGAAAAAAATTCATTTCACAATGTAATGAAATGACAATGAGCACCAGTGGTGATCATAACTGGGGGACTTTCACATCTTCCGAATTTCTTGGAGGAAATTGCTCGAAATTTTTTTTTCTCATTATTCGGGTCAATTCTGAGAGGTTCTGACTAAAAAAAATTCAAAATTTTTCAATTTTTCTCATTTTTGCCATATGTGACTTGGTCGACTTCAAATCGGCCTTCGTCCTTAAATTGAGTTTCTAAAACAAATTTATCAAAACATTTTTTCCTCATCATTCAAGTCTCAAGTCCATCCTTAGTCGTTCTGATGAAAATTTTTTTAATTTTTCGATTACTCCTACTTAAAAAAAAAAAAAAAATCACTATGTAACGAGCACCAGTGGTGCTCATAACATGGGGACTTTCACATCTTCCTTAAATTGAATTTCTTCGAGAAAATTGCTCGAAATTTTTTTTTTATCATTCGTGTCAATTTTGAGAGGTTCTGACTGAAAAATTCTGAATTTTTCTTTTTTTCTCATTTTTGCCATACCTAAGTGACTTGGTCAATAATTATTTCGAAATAAAATTATCAATTCTGTGAAAATTTGAATTTTCTGGTCGAAATAAATTTTTTAAAATAATTTTTAATTCAACTCTACCAAATTTGGGCAATTTTTTCCAATTCCAGACGTTTTAGCAATTTTTTCATTTTTTTAAACCCTACAACTGTAGGATTTCTCGTGTAATTATTGCGAAAAAAATTATCAATTTTGTAAAAATTTGAATTTTCTGGTCAAAATAAATTTTTTTCAATCATTTTTTATTCAATTCTACCAAATTTGGGAAATTTTTTCAATTCCAGAAGTTTTGGCAATTTTTTAATTTTTTTGCAACCCTACAACTGTAGGGTTTTTCGAGGTTTTTGACTTTTGAGACCCAAATTTGAGGTGAGCGACCAGGAGGAGGTCCTTAGGATTATTTCTGTAAAATTTGCATCAGCCATGAAGATGTTTATTATTCGTAACAATATCCAAATTTCAGCTTCCTAGGTCATCCTCACCACTGGTATATCTCGCTTTCTTCAGTGAAATTGCAGAAAAAGTGAAAGTTGATATTCCGCGCTTATTCGAATTTTGGTAATCACAATAATGCTTTAAGAGGTGTTATGGTGTATTGATAGGTAGTTAATTAGGGCGCTTGCGCGGGTTCCTAATTACTAATCAGTGATAAAACTTGACGTTCTGTGTTGTTCCACGTCTTCATTCGAAAACTTAAAATGAAAAATATATCGCAAGTTCTAGTGTTGTGCTTAATTTTTGCCTATCCAGCGGAGCAGCAAATACTGGAGAAAAAGCTCGGCCCGTCCCGATCGGAGCCGAAATTATCCGAGAGATTTAAATGGAATCGGATTGACTTTAATTTTAAAAGTGATGCAGATAGGAAAAAGGCTTTGGAAAATGGGTCGTATAATCCGAATAATACGATACCCTATGGAGTGGGAATATGGGAAGACAAGGTGTTCATTACCATTCCAAGAAGGAAACCTGGAGTGCCATCGACTTTAAATTTCATCAATTTGAGTAAGCGAGTCATTTAATTAATAATATGAAAAGTCATGTAAACAGGGAAATATCACCTTGAAAAATTCACAAAAATGTAAAAAATCAACCTCATCTATAGTAGGTGCTAGGTACACGACGACATCCCTAAATTTCTTATTTTTTATTTTCCTCTTGACTGAGTGACACGGTGACACCAAACAACTCTGTTGACTTCATGAAATTGAAAGAAATACATTTTTTGAATTTATGCGAACTATACAGCATTATTTTAATCTTTGTTCGTCATGTTTGTGTACCTACGATTATTTTTTTAGGGATCGTAAAATTCTTCTGGTAATATAAAAGATGAGCTTTGATCTTTTAAGATTAACATTTATTTACGATTTACGACTCGTCCGAAAGATTAATTTTAATAATGAACAACAAAAATTTCTAGATTATAATTTACTTGACCACCGAAAATTTCTATAAATATTACCGTTTCACGACCCCCCCCCCTTCCCCAAATTTGATGTAAAAATGTTACATAATCGATTCGTCATTGTCACTTGATAGGATTTCCTCACTGTGAACAATTTTCCCAACTAATATGTAATTTTCACCTTTTTTTTTGTTGCAATTTTCGGAAGATAAGAACAAGATAAGACATAAGAATTAAGTGATTACTCGTTCGCGATATCTGGATCAACCATTGATAGGTTCATTACATAATATTAGAGAAAATCCTAATTCAGTTTTTTCTAAAAAGTAATAAAATCACAAAAATTGTCTCGAGAATCGTCCCGCCAAAGTTAAATTAGCAGATTTCTGGAAGGTTTTTCAAAAAGGCTAATTATTAAAAAAATACGATAAATTTTGCATTTTTTTTTTTTTTTTTTTTTTGTAAATTTACGACTTTTTTATAAAAAATATTTTTTCAACTTTTTCAGGGGTCCCCTTCCAGCATAAGTGTAACTCGGAATAAATATGGGAGGAGGAAAAAAAAATCCCTTTTTTCTCTATATTTTGTGGTAAATAGTTTTTAAAAAAATTATTGAGGGAGGGGGCGAATGCCCCTTGAACCTTCAAGTTATACCTATGCCCTTCGAGGCCCCTTTTTCTGTAATCAAAAAAATCTAAAATTTCAAAAAAAAGTAGACGAATACTTGGAATTTTTGAGGATGTAATTCAATTTCTTCCCTAAAAGGTGGAGGCTTGAAATTGTTTTCATGATGTAATGTGAGAATGTTTTTTTTCTCCTGGAAACTATATAACAACTTTTTCTACAGAAAACCATTTTTTCTGTGTTTTTATTTTGTACCAAACTTCAAAAAATATTGTATTCATTTATTCTACCATCAAAGAAAAAAAAATTGGTCCCTAAAAATTGAGTTTTTTTTTAGAAGAATTTTTAAAATTATTGTTCGAAAAAAATTAATTTTTTTTCTTTACAAAGAAAAAATAAGGAAACTTTCCAAAGAACTTTAATAAATACATACCTTGACATAAGAAAATTTTGTAACAATTTTTCTCTCTCTCAAAAAAAAACATTTTTGAATATTTTTTATTCCAAAAAAATCTTAAAAATTTCTTCCTCCGAAAAAATTTCTACTCCAGAAGAATTGAGATTTCTCTATTTCAAAAAAAATTGAGTATCTTTTTTTTCATCCATTTTTGAACCAAAAAATTCGTATTTAATTTTTTTAAATTCTAAAGCGAATTTTTCTCCAAAAAACAGAGACCCTCCAACCAAAAAAATATAAATATCTTTATTTTTCAGAAAATTGAAGAAAAAAATCCAAAAAATTGAGATGTACTGTGGAGATTAAACAGTATTTTTACTTCAAGACAATTCAGTTCCAAAACGATAAAATTCAGATTTTTGATTTTAAAGGAATTTTTTTCCAATGTGTAAAAATGTACTTATCGAATCTAGAGAATTTTTCATCAAAAAAATTAAATCCAAGCTCCTTCAAACTCATGTACCTACTCGATTATTCGCAGCTGTTAATTAAATTGCATAAGTAACCGCCCTAAAAACAGTTCAAGCACCCAATTCGTAGGTGTTAATTAAATTGCATAAGCAACCGCCTTAAAAACAGATCAAGCACCCAACTTCTGACTCTGATTTCTTTTTTACACATTTCTGCCCTCAGATTCGACCGAGAATTCACCACTACTCAACCCATACCCGAACTGGCCCTCTAACCAGCTTACTCCAGGAAACATCATCTCCGTCTACCGAATCAACGTGGACTCCTGCGATAGACTCTGGGCCATGGACACAGGTGCGGAAATGGATTTCGATGGAAATGGCCAGCGTATCCAGCCAGCTCGTCTTATCGTCATCGACCTGAAAACCAACACCATGTTGAGATCGCATCAAATCGGCTCGACGATTTGCAACGCCATGTACACCAATGTCTTTCCAGACGTCAGAGACTCCTGCGACGCCGCTTATGCTTATGCTGTCGATCCAGCTTCCAATGGGTTACTCGTGTACTCGTTTCAGAGAGACGAATCGTGGCGTAAAACGCATCCTTATTTCAGCCCAGATCCTTTCCAAATGGACTACAGAGTGAACAGTGTGAGTTTCACATGGAAGGACGGTATATTCGGGTTCGGATTGACCGAACTTAGCAAGCAGGGTGACAAGTGGGCTTATTTCCATCCGATGAGTAGCTTGAATGAGTTCAAAGTCGATACGAAATTGCTCCAGGATTCCAGTTCTAGACTATCCACCGATCAAGTCTCCGTTGCAGCGACAAGAAAATCCACTTTCCAAGCTGGTTCTCAAGTTTACGATGAGAAATCCGGAATACTCTTCTATTCGCTCGTAAACAAAAATGGTATTGGGTGCTGGAATACCAGGAAGCAGGGTAGCTTCACAGCTAATAGCGATATCGCCGTGTCCAACGATTACGACATGATCTACTTCACCGATATGAAGATCGATAAAAATAATAATCTCTGGGCTTTGGTTAATCGGCTTCCAGAGATTTTGTACGGAGGAGGATTGCTTTCAGATCAAGTCAATTTTCGCGTTTTCACCAGATCGGTTAAGGAACTGATTAAGAACACTAATTGCGACGTGAATAGATCCTTTGGTTAGAGAAAGAAGTAAAATCGTAAAGAGGATATTTATAATCCTTGGAAAAATAATGTAGGTAGTCAAATTTTATATTCGCTGGTAGCATTTTTAATACTTTAGAAACGAACATACCTAATTTTAATTCGTAAGTTTTTGTAAGAGGGTAAAATTGTGATGTTTTTATACCTATTTTGGTGAATGGGCATTCGCTAAAAAACTTTCAACTAATTTTTTATTCGAGAATAATAATTTGATTTTCTAAAAACATTCAATTTTTTTCTAAAAAAATCATGTGCCTATTTTTAAAAAAAATGAAATTACTTTCCTCCGAAGGATTTTTTTTCAAATTCAGTCGATTTGATCTCTTTCCCCACAAAAAATCCCCTAATTTTTTTTAAAAGTTTATTGATTTTTTTTTTCAAAAGACAAATTTAAGCGATTGAGAAAAATTCCCTGGGATTTTTTCAAAAAAATTAATAAGTGATTTAGAAGAAAAAATTAACCAAAGTGAATTTTTTCAAAAAAAAAAATATAAGTGAATTTGTTTCTAAAAAATTTTACTGACTTTTTCCAAGTAACGTAGGTACTTGAGTGTGAAAAATTATAAATTCAGAAAATTTTTAAGAAATTAAAATTTTTGTCAAGTTGTATTTGAATAGTAAAAAAAAAAACTACTGTAGATACTTCCAAACCTTATTCTGAAAGAACTTTTAATGATTTTTCATATCATACGTAAACTTTGTAAATTCAAAAAAATTTTGATGAAATTGAAAAATTTACAATTTTAACCAAATTGCATTTAATTAATAAAAAAAACTACTGTACTTCCAAGGCAAAATCCCACTTCGATGGAATTTTTAAAGATTTTTAAAATCATCAATTTTTCCAAAATTTTAAATTTTAATAATTTTTAAAAAATGAGAATTTCCGCCAAAATTGCATTTGACTAATGAAAAAAGTTACTGCACTTTCAAGTCAAAATCTTACTGTGATGGAATTTTTGTAGATTTTCCAAATAATGAATTTTGTAAAAATTAAAAATGTCAGTAATTTCGAAACAATGATAACTTTAGAAAAATTGCATTTAAATAATGAAAAAAGCTACCGTACTTTCAAGGCAAAATCCTACTCTGGGGAATTTTTATAGATTTTTCAAATCATTAATTTTTTTTTAATTTAAAATTTTGATGGGTTTTCAGAAATAAAAATTTCAGCCCAATTGTATTTAAATAATAAAAAAGTCACTGTACTTTCAAGGCAAAATCCTACTCAGATGAGATTTTTGTAGATTTTTCAGATCATAAATAATTTTGTAAATATTAAAAATTTTAACAATTTTTCAAAAACGAGAAAAGGTATCTGGTATTTCATAATTAAAAATATATATATTTGTCGTTAACTACATATTTATTTAGTTTTATCCATTTTTTAATTTGCAATCATCTCCCAATTTTCATTTTTACAATAATTTTTAAAATTGGAACAATTTGTACATTTTTGCAATTTTTTTTAAATTTTACAGTTCCCTAAAGTTTGACTAATTGTTAAAAAGTAAATTTTTAAATTTCTTTAATTTTTTGTGAATTCAATCTTTAACCTTAAAATTGAAAAATTACTCAACTTTCAATTTTCATAATCTTTTAAAGATACCTATAGATATAAAATGTTGAAAATTTACATAATTCCTAAAATCTTTAAAATGTATCAGGCTTTAAAAATTGATGCATTCTCAAAACCTCATTAAAATATAAAAATTACTACACTTCGAATTTTTGCCAAATTTTAAAAGTTGTAAGTACAAACTTATCAAACTTGATAAATTGACTTTTTAAAATTTTTCTGGATGTGAAACTTAATCCAACTTTTAGAATTCAAGAGAATTTGAAAATTACCTAATTCGAAATTTTCACCCAATTTTTGGGGTTTACCTAATACTAAATTTATATAAATGATGAAAATTGATACCTAAGAAGTTGATAATGAAAATCAGCAATCTACTCTAACTGAAAATTCAAACACTCACCTGAAACAAAGAAACAAAAAGAATGGTTCATTAGTGAAATGACTTTGAATATTTCATCTGAAAATAGGCCTATTATTGAATTTATTGAGCAGTTAGTGCATTCTACGAGAAATTGAAAACGTCGAACAATCTTCCAAAAACTGTTTTTTTTTGTACAAGATGATACAAATCATGCTCGACGTCTTCAATAAAAAAATTATCAACAATAAGTGAAACACGATTTATTTTCCATAAAACACACTTAAAATATTTATTATTTAACCGGCTTCTTTTTGACCTCTTCAATTACGCTCAAAGCATGATCGAGATCTTGAATGAGATGATATTCGGTTCAATTTCTTCAAAAAAAAAATTACTAAACAATTTTTCAAACTTTAACAAAAAAAAAAAATAGGTACAATATTAATTTTATTTTGCTAAAAAAATTGAAAAAAAAAAATTATGCCACCAAAATTTTTTTTTACGAAAATGATGCAAAAACAATACAATTTATAAAGGTTTTAAAGTTCATATTGACCCAAACATTTAAAAAACAAACAGAATTTTGAAAATATAAAAACTTGACCAATTGTGTAGTTTACAAGATTTTGGCTCCTTCAGTTTTCTGCTTAGATAAGATGTACTTGTACAATAAAATTGTACAATCAACAATGTTAATAAAAAAATATGTTAGGACGAGATGGTCAAGAGTTTACTGACCCCCTTCCCCCAACAAAAATGAATATTCGCATCAGTTAAAAAAACTGTCGATAAGTATTTTAAAATTGTCTAAAAAATTGATAAAAAATTAAAAATAGGAAAAATAAAGCATTTTCTTTGCGAAATTATTTCAACCAGAAAAAAAATGCTCAAACTGTTAAAAATGCTTCTACCAGAAAAAAATGCTCTGAATTTTAAATAAAGCTTCAATAAAAAAATATTTCAGCTTGTAAAATTATTTCAACAAAAAAAAAAAAAAAAAAAAGCTTCGACTGTAAAAAGGCTTTAATTAGAAAACCATTTCAAAAGTTATAAAATTATTTCAAAAAAAAAAAATGCGTGGACTGCAAAAATGATTCAACTCATACAATAGATTCGACAAGAAAAATATTTTGTTTCTTTGAGGGCAAAGTTTTACCTATCAATTTTCCTTGATAGAGAAAATCTGAATTGATTCAACTAAAAAAAAAAAAAAAAATAAAAATAATAGGAAAAAATGCTTCGACTGCAAAAATGCTTCACAGTGAAAAAAATATGCAACTGGCAAAAAATACTTCAATTGGAGAAAATTATTAAAAAGTAAAAAAAAAATCAATAAGTATGAAAAAAAAAATGCTTCGAATGCAAACTGATTGAACTCATACAAATAAATTCGACTGCCAAAAAAAAATCAATTGAAAAAAGTGAAAGATTTTTTGGGGTTGGAAAAGTTCGAAGTAGAAAATATCTCATTTTTTGGTTTGACTGAGAAAATATTTCAATCCGAAAAAATTCAATAATGAGAATTTTCTCATTTTTTAAAACAAAATAAGTGTTTCATTTTTTTTAAAAACAAAAATAGAAAATATCTCATTTTTTTGAAATTATTGAAAAAATTATGTTTCGGGGGGGGGGGGGGGGGCAGAAAAAACACTTCACAGTTTCGATATCGATAGTAGGATCGATATTGATTACTGTTTTCCAAATTCAATACCTTGTTGAAGTGGTCTTGAATTGATTTTGATTGTAAGCTTTAAGAATGTGCTAAGATCACGTAAACATGATCTTGGAGATTTAGATCATCACCAAGGGCGCATAGATCATGATCTATCTCTATCTTACTTCTCAAGTTCTCAATGTTATAGAATTATTTACAAATTAGGTAACTACAACGATATGAAATCTTCAAAATCAGAGAAGGAATTCGAATAAGTTGCTGAGCAATCAATAAAATTAGTAGGCCTATTTTGATAATTTGATTCTGTTTCTGTCTGATAGTTTTTTTTGTAAAAAAAAAAAAAAAAAAAAAAAAATCACCAACGCACAGCTTTGAATATTCCAAGTTGCAACACTGACGAACGATTCGACGCAGCTGCGGCTAAAGTCCAATCTCACACAAAACTGTCATACATTTGTAAACATAACAAAAAACTTTTCTAGATAAAATTTCGACTAATTCAAAATTTTGCAGTGTATCAATTGGTATCAATTTATCGTTAAATTAGCAGTAATTCGTTTACGTTGACTTTCGTTTATGACATTAACCAAATCTGCGATCAAATTTATGTCAAAAAATGGAACAAAATTGTCAAACTGGTAAGTACAGAGTGGGCGTATAAGACCAAAGCTTCAATAATTCACACCGCATTCGCTTCGAATCCAATCGACATTCAAATATGTTAATTTACTCCGTAATTAGTTTATTTAAAATGCTAATAAACTGCACCATTTAACGATGATTCTTCTCTTACTGTAAAACCTTGTACGAATTTTCAGTTCGTCTATTTTATTCCAATGTATTTTGTACTATTGCGTCACTCGGATGCAAAGAGTATTTTATTAAATTAACCTAATCTACCGAGTAAACATCGTCTTCGCTATGTATACAAGACTGCATTTTAAATTTACAGGTGTCAGTGATAAGAGATCTGTCGAGTCGTCCGAAGCAAACGGTGAACAAAGTAAGTACTCGTACTCGAATACAGGCTCTCTCTAATCACGAGCTTACGCTATGGGAACTTTTGTTCGTTTTACAGATGGCAGTAAAGACAAACAAGTCAATATAGGCGTCTCTCCGGTACCGAAAAACATTTCCGCAGGTAAATTTACAACCTCTAGTTCGATACGATGCCTACGTACTCTTCCATCTAATTGAAAATGTTTTCAGACGGCGAGAAAGGCGACGAAGAGCCCGGCGAAATTCTAATCAACGATGTGGATGCCGAAGTACGTAGAATGACGAGTAATATCATCATCATCACTCACCGAAATAACTCTACGAATCGATGATTTTTCAGGAACTGAATTTCAACCATTGCAAGATCACGAAACTGGAAAATCTTCACGAGCTGAAAAACATACAGAGATTATATTTTAGATGGAATTTAATCAAGAAGATAGAAAATCTAGAATGTTTGACCAATTTAGTCGAGCTCGAGTTGTACGATAATCAGATCACGACGATTGAAAATCTAGATCAGCTGGTTAACTTGGAGTGAGTAGAGTGATTCGTAAATTATAAGCTAAAAAACCGAATACTTTTCGTTATTTATTAATGAAATCGTCATTTCAGAATCCTCGATTTAGCATTCAACAGAATCACCGAAATAAAAGGTTTAGATAAATTGGTCAATTTGAAGAAACTATTCCTCAGTGCTAATAAAATATCAAAAATTGAGAACTTGAGCAGTTTGACTAACTTGGAAATGCTCGAATTGGGTGATAATAAAATTAGAGTCAGTATTATTGATTTTCTTCGATAACTAATTTCACTACCTAATTTAATAAAACGATCGATATTTTGTTTCGAATAGAAAATTGAGAATTTCGATATGCTGACCAACCTTACGAAACTGTATTTCGGAAAAAATAAGATCACCAAAATTGAAAACCTGGACACCTTGACCAATCTGACCATTCTCAGTGTTCAAGTACGTAAAAACATGCACATTTTGAGCTAGACTAAGTAAAATTCGATTCGAATAATCAACGTTTGAAATTTCAGGCAAATCGAATCACAAAAATCGAAAATCTCTCAGCTTTGAAGAACTTGGAAGAGCTTTACTTATCAGAGAATGGTATCAGCGTCATAGAAGGAATCGAAAGTAACACTCGACTAACAACGCTCGATTTGGCATACAATAAAATTACCACCATTCCTAGCCTGGGCTACCTACCGGAATTGCAAGATTTATGGGTAAATTAAATCACTCTTTTCGAAACTAACAACTTCACTTTCGAACGAATAAAATTACCAATCCTCGTGTGAATTATTTTGCAGTTGAATAATAACGAAATCACATCGTGGAAAGACGTCGATAACCTGAACTCGAACAAGAAATTGGAAACGTTGTATTTGGAGCATAATCCTCTGGCTAGTACGGCGGATTATCGAAGAAAAGTAAAGCTAGCTTTACCTCAATTAACTCAACTGGACGCGACTTTATTGAGGTTCTTTTAAATCACCTGTTTTTCTTTCTTCACCTTTAGCAAATGGTATGTTAACGGTGTTTGTGTGTATATTGCAGATGAATTCAAAGTCAAAGCTGAAGATGCCGGATCTAATTCATCACGATCGTCGCCTATCATTTTATGTAACTTATCACCTATTTATATCTTTGTAGAAAACTTTTTAAAACGAATTGCGTATGTTAAGTGAGCATTTACTGTTTATTTCGGTTCGTCGACGTTGTGTTTGTTGTGATGAAAAATATATCGAATAAAGTTTTTTCCCCTTCAGATTCTGTTTTGTTCATTGTTTAGTAATAAATTATTTCTATCGAATGAATTTTACGTTGAAAAAGGAAATAAATTGTAATTTTTACGTTACTAGGGAGATAAAGTGCTACTTTATCTACCTCTCGCTGATCTTTCGGTAGTATAAAGAAGCCTTTTTTACCCTCGTAATGTAAAATAATTTATTCAACTAGGGAGATAAAGTGATGTTCGGCGATTTTGAGGGTTTATTGCCCGAGCGAAGCGAGGGAAATAAATTTCGCTCGGGCAATAAATCAAAACAAAGTCTAAAATAGGTTCTATGGGCCGGATCCGGCTCATTTTTGGTATGAAAGTGTGTTGGGTCGTTGTGAATGCACATGCCAAAAATGACCCGGATCCGGCCCATAGAACCTATTTTAGATCAAAAAGACGAAAAGAGTTAGTTGAATTTTCCTTTTTCCAAGTAAAAAATTGAAAAAAATCGCTATAGAACGACTTTTTTTCATCCGATTCGGCTGAAATTTGGTATGTGGATAAAGTACGCCCCCCCCCCCCCGAATAAATTTTCGCGAAAATTGAATTTTTTTGAGAAAAAAACAAAATTTATAGGGAAATGGCAGCGTTGGAAAAACTGAAATATTTCAGTTTCAGTTTTCAGTTTTTACATTTCAGTTTCAGTTTTAAGTTTTCGGTTTTTAATTTCAGCTGATTTCAGTTTCGGTTTTCGGTTTCAGTTTGAGACCTTCGAGTTTCACTTTTTTCAAAATTGATCATGGTAAACGGGTTGTTATGAGTAAAAACAACCAAAAAATTGAAATTATTTGACATTTTGGTCTTTTTTCCCAAGGTGGCATTAGGTAAAAAAAAACTTGTAAACTGGTTAACTGAAACTGAAATAATTTCGGTTTCAGTTTTCAGTTTTGTCATTTCAGTTTCGGTTTTTTTCGGTTTCAGTTTCAGTTCAAGTTTCGGTTTTTCCATCACTGGGAAATGGTAGGGCTGTTCGGATACCCGGTCCGAATCGGGGATTCGGAATCGGATTCGGCGTTTAAATGGAACCGGGTACTCGATTCCTACCCGGTTCTTGAAAGTAATGAAACAGAATGTTTTTTTACCTGTCTCGCTGCAGTAGTTTAAATATTTATCCAATTTAGCAACTGTTTTACTTAAAATATCACTAGTACTCAAACGCAATGCACGTACTGAACTGAAACCTTTGATGTTATGATTAATACGTTGAGGTTCGTTCACAGACATTTCCGAAAGAGGTAAAGAGCAAGCTTTTTCGTGCAGAACAAAACGTTGAAATTTCACATAATCCATCAAAACTCCGATTTTAATTTTCTGTCATTCGCAAAGAAAACAAATTATCAGAACTCCAAATTTTAGAAAACCGACCTGGTGTTTGAGTATTGAGATTCACTTGGTTAATTCATTTTTCTCAAGTCTTGGAGCGCTAATGCTCCAAAAGTCAGTGTTACCACTTTTCCTAATAATTTTTAAAATAAACTCCAGGAAGGTTGTTTTTCATATTTTTTTTCATGCAAAAGCAAAATAATAAAATAATAATTTATTTGGGTGGAATTATTAATCATTAATTTAAATCTATTCACTCAATAACTAATCACAGTTTATTAATACCAATACAAAGTTGCGTACGCACCACGAAAAAAACCCTCGAGATTTAGACTTTTAGAAACTACCTCGAGTACGAAACGAATGTAGAAAAATATAGAATAGGCCCTAATGACGTGATTTTAATCTATACTTGTAAACTTTGATTGCGATTCGTTCGTTTCGATTGAAATGAAAATATCACTCGGAAACCATCAAGCTTCTTTGTAATCTTCTCTGCGGAGCAATTCGCCTTCATCCATCGGATTGATAACAGTTCCTAATTTCGTAACTACCGGAGGAGCGATCAACTTCTGATGAGCAGTTTCTGGTAACCATGTTCGACCAACTGGTGCTCTGACTGTAGTTTCGAAATCTTTCACACTGTTGAAAGGAAATGGCAGGTCACTCACCTATAAAAGAAACAGTCAAGAGTAAAAGAGATAGTCAAATTTTTTTTCATTCAATATACGACGTATTTTTAATTTGGAATAAAATTAAATATTACCATATGTTCCTTGATTTTATCATTTTTCATTTCATTAATTACGACATGGCCTTTGTTAGCGTCTTTACGAGGGGGAGCTTTAGGAACTCGGAACAGTAATCTTTTATCAATTCTTTTACGTCTCGGTCTTTTAGCTTCTTTCTCTTGAATAGTGCTACTGGTCCACGAACCCCAACCAGGCAACGTTAAATCTACCGGTTTTGGAAGCGATTCTTCAATCGTTTGCTGTTTCTCTTCCCTGAAATAATATCACGCAAATAAATACCTCCAAGAGAAAATATTTTCATTAGATAGTAACCACTTACTCGAAATCAGCTACTACATCGTCATCGGCGAAAGCTTCTGCGATGGTCATACGCTGCTGGAATTCTCCATCTTCGTCGTCGATGCCTTCGTCACCACCGGAAATAATTTCCGGTAATTCAGAGACCAAACGTTGAGCATTAACCTTTAGGTATTTATTAGGATCGATGTTCTCATCGGAGCTGGGTTTTTTGGGCTTCTCGACTTTACTTTGGTTAGCTCGTAGATCAGCACCAAGATCAACGAAATCTTGATCGGTGATTAAAGGACGTTTCTCGGTATCTTTACTTTCGACTTGAGATACTTTCTTGGTAGATTTTTTAGACGATGTATCAACTCGAGTTTCAGGTTCGGGCTCTCCGTCTTGCTCAGATTCGGAATCGTTTTCGGTTACAGTCCAAGAACCACTACGGTTTATTATTTGAGCAACTGATTTCACTTTTTTACTAGATTTTTTGTTTTTCGTAGATCCATTTCGTTTTTTAGTCTTTTTTTCAACATTAGTAGATTGGTCGATTTCTTCATCGACATTAGCAGATTCGTCGATTTCAGGTTCGATATTTACAATATTTTCTTCGGGATTATTGCTCGTGAAATTATCCTCGAATTCGTCTCCTTTTTCCGACTCCTTGGATGACTTTTCTTCCCAAAATTTTTTGTAATTTGTAACAAATTGTCCGTATTCGCTGGTATCTGCGATCCAAGGATTGTTGGCATCTTTTTTCGAATTTTCTACAACGACTTCGTTTTCGTTATCGGATTCCGAACTACTTTCTTCGATGTGTTTCTTTTGGGTGAGTTCGCGATTTTTTTGTAGCTGTTCAGATAGTGCTACTCGACTCTGGAAAATAATTACGAAGTTACGTAAGCATCCTACCATGTTGAGTGTTGTTATTTCCACCAGCCTGGGTGAGTAGTTCATAGAAATGAATCAACTGAATCTATCATTATAATCTGGACTTACAATATGAATTAGAGCATTTCTTTCAAGTTTCGATTGACATTTATTTTATTCAAAATTGGAGGGGAAGGAGGGGCCCAATCGAAATTTTTGTAATATCCAAAATTATTCCTAGGTCTTCAAGCTATAACTTTTGTTTGAAGTTTTTTTTAATTGAACCCCCCTTTCCACTGATTTTGCACAACACTTCGAAGATATTAATTAAAAATCCTAGATGAGTGAGCGAGGAAGGTACCGATTAAAAAAATTTTCAAATAAAAGTTGTAGAGCAAGATCCTAAAAATAATTTTGGTCATTATAAAAATTTCGATTGGATCTCTCCCTTTCCTCAAATTTCACATAATATTAGGTAGATACTTTTTAAAAATTTGGCAAAGGGCTCCAATCGAAAATTTTTTCAAACAAAAGCTATAGATTGAGGTCCGAGAAATAATTTTTGTTATTATAAAATTTTCGATTAGACCCTTCCCTCCCCTCCAATTTCGCATAATGGCTTGGACACTTATATTATTAAAAAATTGTGAAGATAGAGGTCTAATTGAAAAATTTTTCAAACAAAACTTGTAGCTTGAAGTCTTGGAAATAATTTTAGTTATTACAAAAATTTCGATTGGAGCCATCCCTTCTTTTCAATTTCGAATAAATTACATGTAAATTGAAAAAAACATTTCAAGTCAAGAATTTGAACTGATGGAAGTAGGAAGTGTGAGCAATTTCGTTCATGTTCACTACAAATCCGAGCAACTACTCACCCAGGCTAGTGGAAATAACAACACCCTATGAAGTTAATTTGACTACAGATAAATGGAAAAATACCTCTTTGTTATAGGTGGCTTTGATCATTTGATTTTTAGCCCATTTTCCAGTATTTCTATGCCTTAAAGTAACCCTTTCTTCTGCTCTAGATTTTTCAAGCTGCTCTAATTGTTTCAAAGCGGCTTCAGGATCAGTTTTCTGTAGCTGCTCGAAATCTTTCATTTGTTGCTTGGTTTTTTCTCGTCTTAAAATTCGATGATACCTGAAACAAAAATATATTTGTGAAGGAAACCGTAATGGAACATTATAGAAGTTCAAGTCGATCGTAACTTACTTTTTACTTTTAATTTTATTTTGACGCCACGCTTTAGCAATTTTATAAGATGCTTGGACTTTAACTTTGGCGAACATTTTACGCTTTTCGATCATTTCTTTAAGCGTTAGACGAAATTTACTTTTTTCCAACTGAAAAGTAATCAATAGTTACTAAATCTGTAGCATAATTAAACCCAAAAACACGTCGTAATTACTTTTTCTTCGTGTTGCTTCGCAATTTTGCTAGAATTTAATACTTCGGCTAATTCTTTCTCTAAAGGCGTGGGATTCTGAAATGACACATCATCATTAAAAATACAAGTCGAGACTTCGAGTAACTCGCATATTGAGATGATTTACCGGCAACGAAGAAAATAAATCCTCCGCAGTGTGATCGTATACGTGAATTTTGCCTTGATTCAAAGGAAATTCCAGTTGATCAGCTAATCGATTAGTTTTCACAACATCGTCCCATCTATTCAGCTGCTTCTTAACGTTTTCAAATCCCAATTCTCGTTGAGCCTGAAAAATCATACCGTCGTATTTGATTTGTTTCTATAGTTCGAACAGAATAAATTGGACAATAAGCTTACTCTTTTCTCGTGGACGCTTTCCACTGGTTTAGGTAAAGTTTGAGGTGTCTTAACAGATTCCAATTCGCGAGCAACTTTACGATCTTTCTTTTTTATAGCTCGGAGAAGATCTTTCTCGAGACTTCTCTGATTATCGCCCGATTCGGATTTCTTGGAACTGAAATGGAATTCTGAAACTTCCTGCGCCGGTTCGCTTCTCGTAGCTGCTGAAATTCTGCATAATAAAATGATATTAAAAGAGATGATGATAAAAGGAGGTTACGGTGAATTGAAGATATTACTTTGGTTTGCCGTGAGCCTGTTTGATGCTTTCCAATAGCTGGTCGTGAGCTTGCTCCGATACTTCTTCATCTTCCGAGCTTTCGTGGTCCGAGAGCATTTTGACTTTGTCTTCATTCTTCCTTTGTTTCTTCTTATTACGACCCATTTTGAAAAGTTGTCGAACTTTTCGGGAATATAATACTACGTGAAAATATCCGATGGGTTTTTAAAATCGACACAATTTACACGAAAACCATTTCGAATTAGAGAAACGAGAAAGTTTCAAACAAATTTCATGCCTTTATCACTTCTTCAAAAACTCAGCTGCTGCTGCCGCAAGGATGAAAATTCCAAGATTCGAAGAAGAGGTCGAAGGTAGAACGTTTGTCTTGTTGGGTTTATCCGCTGGGAGCGCTAAGATGGTAACGAAATTTTTTTTTTTTTAATTTTAATTTTCTATTCACTCCAGTCTGGGGACAGCTCCGCTCCTCGTTCATTTTGAATCATTTGCTCATACTATCAACTCTGTTCGTTCACTTACAATTACAATTTGCAAATGATTGCATTGGGTTAGGTATTTTATTAATTTTGATTGATTATACCTACTATTTATTTTTATAAGACCACTTTTTCTGCTTTTTCAGAATAAAAAATAAAATTTTTTAAAATACAGTAAAATGAACAAACGGATTATTTTTAATAAAAATTATAACATGTAAGACATACGTAGTTTTTCTCAATAGACTTCACAACGTAAAATAACATGGAAAAACATTAATAATTTGAAGTATTCAAAGAAAAAATGATTTCAAAAATCATAAATGACATAGGATAATGAATGGGTGTTTTAGATAGCAAAGGTGATGATGACTTGATGACTACTTTAATGAGATAAATGAAGAATAAATAATTATTAAAAACCTCGATGAAATCGCCGATCTCTTATACGAAAAAGAAAAGACCCATTTTTGCTTTCAGTAGGTAATGTTGAATCTGGCCGAATTCGAAAAAATACCCCCTTCCAAAGCAATATCGACTGAAGTTCAACTGAAACTAGAACAGCTTCAAATTTTACTATTCCCACTGAAGCTGAAAAGGAAAATTTGAAACGTAATGTGGGTATCAAATGAAAACGTAGTCAATGTACATAACTATATTTTTTGATCAATCCTGTCCAATGTAATTGTGTTATTTTATTTTTGCGAAGTCTGTTGGAAAAAATTACGTAGGTATGTCTTGCATGTTCTAATGTTCGTCTTGTTCTACTTTCCCAAAGAAAACTAATTTTTAGTAAAAATACCTAATCGGTTTGCCCATTTTACTGTATTTTAAAATTTTTATTCTGAAAAAGCAGAAAAAGTGGTCTTATGTCTTATAAAAATAAATAGTATACTTATTCAATAAAAATTAAAATACCTAACGCAATGCAATCATTGCAAATTGTGAACGAACAGAATTGACGATATGAGCAAGTGATTCAAAATGAACGAGGAGCGGAGCTGTCTCTAGACTCAAGTTTCTAACCAAACTCAAAGTAGCGGGAGTAAGTTCATGGTTCAAAAAGATACAAAATTGAATAAACGATCGGCTATTTTTACGGAGAGCTCTTGCTGTTTAATTTGCTCACCTTGAATTTTTTACCAAGTTCAGTGCTACATAAATACTTTATTCAAAATTATTGGAAGGAACGAAGGAAGGAAGGGAGGGAGGGGTCCAATCGAAATTTTTGTAATAACTAAAAGTATTTATAAAACTTCAAGCTACAATTTTTGATTGAAATTTTTTTCAATTGGGCCCCTTACCTCCACACAGTTTTTAATAATGTATTTTGAATAAGTCTGAATAACTTATATTACTCAAAATTGGTGGGGAAGGAGAGGTCCGATTGAAATGTTTGTTATAACCAAAATTATTACTAGTACTTCAAGCTACAACTTTTGTTGGAAAATTTTTTCAATCGGGCCCCTTACCTCCCCCCTGTTTTCAATAATGTATTTGAAAGAGCTGGCTTATCAAAAATTGGAAGGGAGGGAGGGGTCCAATCGAAATTTTTGTCATAACCAAAAGTATTAGTAGAATTTCAAGCAACAACTTTTGTTTGAAACTTTTTTCAATTGAACCCCTCTCTCCACTTATTTTGCATAACACTCCCAAAATACTAATTAAAAATTGAAGGGGGAAGGGGAAAGGGTCCAATTGAAAAATTTGTGCAACAAAGTTGTAGCTCAAAATTTTAGGAAAAATTTTGGCCGTGACAAAAATTTCGATTGGACCCCCTCCTCCCCTCAAATTTTGGATAATCCAACTCATTCAAATATCTACATCATTAAAAACAGTGGGTGAGGGGCCCGATTGAAAAAATTTTCGAACAAAAGTTGTAGCTTGAAGTACTAGGAATAATTTTGGTTATAACAAAAATTTCAATCGGACCCCTCCTTCCCCACCAATTTTGAGTGATATAACTTATTCAAAGTACATTATTAAAAACTGTGGGGAGGTAAGGGGCCCAATTAAAAAATATTTCAAACATTAGTTTCCCTTCCTCCCAATTTTGAATATAAAGTATTTATGTAGCACTGGACTTGGTAAAAAATTCAAGGTGAGCAAATGAAACAGCAAGGGGTCTCCGTAAAAATAGCCGATCGTTATTCTACGATTTGAAACCACAGTGTTGAGAATAAAATGATTATTTATTTCCTATAGAACCAACTATGAAGTATGAACTAACAGAAGTAGGAAAATTAGAATAAACATAAAGATATATATTTGGCAATACACCAGACCATAAAAAATATAATTTTTAGCGTATAAAAAATATGGAACTAACGTAAAAAAAACTCAGGTGAAGGTGATTTTCACAAATCGTTAATTGACTCGTGTAACTTTCGTAAAAAATAAAATACCTTTATAATAATGAGGGGTACAAAAAACTAAAGGCGAATACCTATCACAAAATAACACAGTCTTCTTTCTTCTTTTCAGGTCTTACATATGTAGGAGGCCGAGGAGGAGACCTACGAACTGATCCTCTAGAGGAAGATGGAGCAGTGTTTTGTTCGGCAGGTTGAGGATGAGCTGTCTTCGTTTCAAACGATGGATACAAATTTGGCCGAACGTTAGCGTAATCTGAAAACAATATTATAAATTTTAATAAAACTTAGAACAGCACGATAATGTTGAATTAGCATTCCATACACTCACCATTGTTGTACGATCCGGGCTGAGGATTAATGGTTCGTGTTTCGAGAGACGGATACGAAGGTTGCTGATGACTGGCATTAAAATCTGCAACCGGAGGTAAATAATTTGAAGTACTGTAGCAAAATGAAATCACAACGAAATAATATTTTATGATACACTTACAAGGATTGTAGGGAGCTTGATTAAGCTCTTCCGCAGGGAAAAGTGGAGCACTTGGCACCGGTGCAGAAACCATTCCTACAGCTTTCAAGTTCCCAGCCTTGCGAGCTGAATTTCCAGCAGAAGTATCCTGCATTTCAGCGAGACCGTCTTCCAAGCATTTTGTAACTCTAACGGTACATCCGTTGATGGTATGCTTTGTAGAAATATCAGCCACTAAATAATAAAAAATAAAAAAATATTCATTCGAAGTTTGATACGTGAATTATCACGAATTGGGTACATCCGTAATTCGATGTACACGACTGGATCCCCGCAGTACTGATTTTTTGGCACCACTGAAAATTTACCAAGTCCAATACTTCGCAGATACGTAAAATTCAAAATTGGAGGGCGGGGAGGCGTCCGGCCAAAATTTTTATAATAACCAAAATTATTCCTAGGAATTCAAGCTACAACTTTCGTCTGAAATTTTTTTCAATTGACCCCCCCCCCCCCCCCACCGATTTTGCATAACATTCCGAAAATACTAATTAAGAAATGAAATAGTGAGAGAGGAAGAGGCTATTTTGAAAAACTTTTCAAATAAAAGTTATAGCTTGAAATCCTAGGAATAATTTCTCTTATTACAAAAATTTTGATTGGATCTCTCCCTCTCCTCCGAATTCACATAATGTCAGGCAGATGCTTTTTCAAAGCTAGGAAAGGCGTCCAATTGAAAAAATTTTCAGACAAAAGTTGTAGATTGAGGTCCTACAAGTAATTTCAGTTATTATAAAATTTTCAATTAGACCCTCCCCTCCCCTCAAATTTAGCATAATAGGACTTAGATCACTTTAGATACTTACATTATTAAAAACTGGTGAAGGTAGGGGTCCAATTGAAAAAAATTTCAAACAAAAGTTGTAGTTTGAAGTCTTAAAAATGATTTTTATTATGACAAAAATTGTGATTGGGCCCCTCCCTGTCCTCCAATTTTGAATTTACGCATCTAAACAGTATATTGAATTTGACGAATTTTCGATGGTGCCAAAAAATCAGTACTGCGGGGATCCAATCGTCGATTTACTCACAACATATCTTATCGACGGCATCATAATCGTCGAAATGTAATTCCAGATATTTAATATCTTCCACAGTATCCGGACGTTTTTTCTTATGAGAGGATACCGAAGTGATATTTCCAAATTCGCCGAAATACTCCTCAATGTCGTCCTCTCCAACTCTCTCGTTGTAGTTTAAAACAAACAACACAGTCGTGGGTTTCTTCCGATGTATAGGGACCTTTTGAGACAAACGTGTAATGTGAGTATCTGTTCGATTTAGGCTATTTCTTCTCTCAATTGAAAATCAATTTTACATACATCTTTAGGGTACGTTCGAACGGTCTGGACTTCTTTATTACTAATTACATGTGGTCTTTTATCTTGTACCTCGTCTACCAATGACGAGTTCTGGTATTCCACGAAACCGAAACCTTTAGACCTGCGAAGTGCATTAGATTTAAAATTAGGCATTCGGTGATGAAGCTGAAATAGAAGAAAAAAGTACTTGGCGTACCTTTTATTATCGTCTAATGAGATATAAGCATTTAGAATGAAACCAAATTTTTGGAAATATTCTCTCAACTGTTGACTCGTGGTACTCACGTTTAAATTACTAACGTGTATTTCCCTTAAATATTTCGGTTCTATTTTCTGAAAGTAAAACGGAAGTATAATTACCTTGCAATAGAAAGTACGAGTAAATCTAATGTACTCGTAGACGATAAAAAGTAATCTTACATGTCTATTGAATGCAACAGGTTTCCTTTTTCTATTTTGAATCTTGCAAATGACTTTTCTACCGTCGATAACGTGATTTTTCTTCGCAACTACTCTATTGGCACTAAAAGCATCGACGAAGTTGACGAAACCGTATTTTTTAGAGCTGAATAAACAAAATACAAATGTCAAACTCAAAATCAAACGTGGTTTGTTTCGAGCACGAATTAACGTAAAACATACTGTACCGGCCATTATCATCTTTTACGATTTTTCCGCCTTCCGATCCTGGCCTTACACCGGCACATTCTCTGCGAAAATAAGCTAGAAATCTATCATCGGTGGTGCTCGGATCGAGATTTCCCACAAATACACTGCATTTTCTCGAGTCCTGAAATGAAACATTTTGATAGAAATGGAAGCCATTGAAAGTGGCCTAATGAAAATACTCTAATGGTAGAAAGTATACTAATTAAGTAATTACCATTATCGAAGAAGTGGAAAGTTTTCAGAACATTGGTAGCACTATTTGATGACGTGATTGTTGATAACCAGATGAATTACGTTATTTTTAGAACACTTTTACAGAATAATCAAACCAAAATGATATTTACAAAGTACATACAATGATACAAACGACCTCCACATACACTGTAGCCGTGCAATGAGAGAAATTATGTATAAAAGAATGTACTTGACTTATTAGCAGGTGCGACCACAAAGATTGATATGAACTGCGTTGTTTACAATCAAATCAACTCCATTACCCCTCTACCCCACAGTTCTTACATAAGTCACCTTTCTTCGCTTGCTTTGCGGGTTGCCATTGCCAATTTAACCGGTTTGGTTTGATTTGAAATTTTGAATCAGCTGTTTGATGAATGATGATGAACAACAATAATGAATAATTGCATTTTATATTAATTTTATTGAGTCACCTATATAATACAATATTATAGGTAATAAAATAATTTTACTGACTCGCAAATTGAAAAAAAAAAAATAATACAAAAAAATACAAAAAAATAAGAGTAATGAAGAGTACGTAGGTGGTTCACACCAAACCATTATCACATGTACTTGAAAATTGAAAAATAAAATAAAAATTAAAGAAAGTACATATTTTGTTTTACAGTTTCACGTTGAATCGTGTCCTTTATTGTGAAGTTGGCGATTATTCGAACCAATTCGAACCTTCAAGGTGTAGGAGTCACAATGAGGGCTGCACAGCCCATCATGCATATTCCTTGTGCAGCCGAACATGCCACTGCCGCGGCTGGAGCACCTGCCCCCAAAGTTACTAAAAAAAAATTGGTCAAGTATAAGTTAAAATCGCAATCAAAATTGATAGGTGAATGAATAAAATGGAAAATTGCATTTCTGACTTACCGGCGCCTATGGTGAGGCCAGCAGCCCCATAACAAGCCGCAGCCACTATGTTGCAGCCAGTCTGGCATGCAGCATAGGTAAATATGCCTCCATCGGCCCCATTAATTTGGCATAAAATTATGCTGAGTAAAATGAAAAAAAGTAAAGAAAATTTTAAGTTAATCATTTTACAAGAGTTCGAACGAAGAGAAACAACTGGATTTAATCAGCGGTCGCGAAAATTATTAAACGTACGACAGTATATTGCTGCAAATCGGACAGAGCAATGAACACAACACCAACACCAATGTGTAATTATTCTGTATTCTAATAATAGACTGCTTTAGACGTTTAGATTATCAAAGTCTACAATGAGTTTATCTGTACTAGGTTGTGTATCGAAGTGCAAACGACAGAGGGTCACCTCACCGCGCAGCGCAGTTGCAGACGTGTTGCAGTACGTGAGCATAGAAAATTATCATGAATAACCTATGGACTATGAAGAATGAACAGGTAGGGGTAGAGGTACTAGCACTCCAAGTACAAACCGACTCCGAATAAAAATAAAACTGAACAGAATCGTCGACCACGATCACCTTGAATTTCCAAGCTCAATTTTATTTTATTTACGTTATTTCCATTAAGTCGCATATTTGATCGGAAATTATAAACGATCTACATCGGAAATGATGAAAAAAAATCTATTTTTAACCGAAAAAAAGTCTCATTCAGCATTATCGATGGTCCATTCTCGAACTCAAGCAGCAACAATCTCTCAGGAAGGCTGTTTTTGCAAGATCTTCAAGGCAACTTCGTAGCTTAATTAAAAAATTTGCACTACTGCAAAAATTGATTAACTACCTACTGACATCTCTGTTTTTAGAGCATAATATCCCATTCATTGAAAAATCTCGACCTACCTACTATTTTGGAGAGGAATTTTTTTAAGCTATTTTTACACAAAATATTCCTCAAATTTTTGAGAATTAGGTCATCATAAAAGCATTTACTTAGGTACACTATCCAAGGCTAAAAAATTTCATGTTTTTAATAAAAAAAAATTTCATCATTTTTTTTTTTTTTTTTTTTTTTAGAATAAAGAAGTTTAGATTTTTTCTGAAAAAAATATTCCTCAAATTTTCGAGAGTGGCTAAATCCACAACAAGTAATCACCAAAATGAACGAACGAGAATAATTCATCTCATATTTTTGTTTGAAAACTAATTATTGTTGTCGTGGTTGTGTTTGTCATTGCAAAGTGGACTTTGTCGAAATTGATTTTAATCCAATTTTAATTTTTCATAAACGATTTTCTCAAATTTTTCATCGAGATTTTTCCACCAAGTTCAATAAAATTTAATAAAATATTAAACAATTTTCCAAGTTTTCTATTCTTCAAATTTTTCATTTTTTTAGTTTAAAATTTTAATTCTATTTTTGAAAAAAATTTCTTGAAGAAATTATTCATCAGCATCATCACTCATCAAATAATTTATTCTTATTTTTTCCTCAAATTAAATTTTTCATTAAATTTTTTCTGTTTGTCGTTTTAAAATTAAAACTCATTATTTAAAAAAAATATATATATTATGTATTTTTCAACTTTTTCATTCAAACTTGTCAATAATTTTTTCATCAAAATGCAACTAATCTTCATCATATTTTTTCAAATTTATTTTTTGAAATTTTTTAATCAATATTGTTAATTAAATTTAAATTAAATTTCCATTTAGATTTTTAAACATTTTTCATAAAACTTTCTCATCAAAAAATGCTTCTAAATCTCTACCATACTTTTTCAAATTTTTATTTTGAAATTTCTTTCAAGTAAATTTTTTATCAAGTTTATTTTTCCGATTTTTTTAAATTTTATTTTTTCAAGAAAATTGTTCATAATCCCCCCCCCCCCCCCCATTTTCCAATAAAATTGTCAATTGATTTCATTCTCCCATTGGTCATCAAAATGTTTCTATATTTTCATCTCCCAACTGGCAACCTGACTTCTCATTCGAATTTTTCCAATAATTTTCATCGCCATTTGTCTTGTCATCTAGTTCTAATTGAGGAATTTCTAAATTTTTTCAAGTAAATTCCAATTTTTCTTCAAATTTACTAAAATTTTAATATTCAAAAATGAGTAAGTAGCTAAGTACCTACTCAACTACTTACTGACTTGTTCAAAAAAAATTGAAAAATTAAAACATACAAAATACCTAGAATGAAAAATATTTTGAGTATTTTGTGAAAGAATAAATTTGTTTTAAATAAACATCAAAGTTTTCAGAGAAAAACTTTGAAAAAATTTGTTTGAAAAAAAAACTTGGACGAAAAAAAAACTCGTACAAAAATAAAGAAGATGAATAAAAAAAGAACGACATCGCCCTTACAATGTGATTACTTATTGTGGATTTAGCCACTCCCCAAATTTTCGGAGCAGTTTCTGCGTGTCAAACTACCCCGATTTAGACTATTTGCGCGAAAATTTTGCCAAAAATTTAAAAAATTGCATTTTTAGTTAAAAATATTTTTTTTTCTCTTCATGTTCGATTTTTTAAAAATGCAAGTTTTTCAACTTTGGGCAAAATTTTCGTGCAAGGGGTCTAAATCGGGGTAGTTTGACACGCAGAAACCGAATTCGCGATTAGTTTTTTGATTTCATCATTTCTTGTGATTATTGCAATTTCATGCACGCAAAAGAAGTGAAAAAACCGAATTCGCGAAAAATGAACGAATTGAGCTGAAATTCGGGCTAAAGGTGTACGAGGGAGTGCTTAGTGATGTACTATGAGGAAAACTTTTTGTGACCAAATTTCACCCTGCGTACACGCAAAAAAGTTGAAAAAACATGGTTTTTTGCCATTTTAGACAATTTCCACCACTTGGAAAAATCTGAAAAAATTCATGGTGATTCAGAATACACCTAAAAACATATGGTAATTTTTTCGAGATGTACGTGTATCTTAGTTTTTTTTTAAACGGCTGTCAAAGTTTTCAAACCACGTTTTGAGGTCATTTTCAAGGTCAAAAAAATCTGAAAAAATTTGGGGTTGTTTCCACTCAGAACCCTCCCCTGTACACCAAATTTCACTTCAATCGGTTGAAAAGTATTCGAAAACGATGAAAATCGTGGTTTTTGAGGCACCACCTCCCTAAAAAGGGGCGAAATTTCAAAATACGTCTTGAAATGGTTGTTAATACATTAATTGTACTGCATAATGCGAGCGTACAACCAAAACTCAATTTCACCCTGCGTACATGCGTAAAATGTTGAAAAAACGCGGTTTTTCGCCATTTTAGGCAATTTTCACCACTCGGAAAAATCCAAAAAAATTCACAGAGGTTCAAAATACACCTAAAAACATATGGTAATTTTATCGCGGTATGCGTGTATTTTTTTTTTTTTTTTAAACGGCTGTCAAAGTTTTCAAAACGCATTTCAAGGTCAGAAAAATCTGAATTTTTTTTTGCATATTGGTACTCGTAAGTCGTAACCCTCTACCATCCACCAAGTTTCACTTCAATCGGCCGAAAAACGGCTGAGATAACGCCGAAAAAGTGAAAACCATGTTTTTCGAGGTACCAGCCCCCTCGAGGGGGATGAGAATTTCACGATATGTTCTAAAATCATCTTTTACCACTACAAAAAGATTTTTTGAAAAAAATTCGAAAATGGCGTCTGAGGCCGATTCACCTATGCTTATCCTGCTATAGCCTTTTTAGAGAAAAATCACTCATTTTTAATTTTATACGACAAAGCATTTTTTGGGATACATTAGGTAGGTATACATACATTTTTTTTTTTTTTTTGAATTTTTGAATTTTTGGAGAAAAAAAAATCTGATGATTTACTTTTGGAATAAAAAATAATTTCTGTTTTATTTTTGGAATAAAAAATTTCTCAACTCTTTTGAAACAAAATATTTTTTAAATTGTTAGAGAACAGGTGGGTAGGTATAGTAGGTATCTCTTATTTTTATAGGATTTTTTTTTTCAAAAAAGTTCTTATTTTTTTCGGAACACAATTTTCGAAGAAAAAAGTTTGATTCTTTTTTTGGAATATTTTTAGAAATTAAAAAGTTCTCGAATTTATAGATAGGGGAAAATCTTGTTTTTTGTATCCATTAGAGAACTTGAAAATATTTCTCAAGCTATTGGAAAAAAAATCATCTCAAAAAAAAAAAGATAAAAAATAAAACATTTGAGGAAAATAAAGCTAAGTATACTACCTATTTATAACCATAGAGATAAAAAATCTCTTTTTTTTTTTGAAGTAGGTCCAACAGATTTTTCGAATTTTTAGAGCAAATAATGTTGGATTTGATTCGAAAAATAATTTATCAGTTTTTTGACAGAAAATATTTTACAAATTTTTGAAAAAAATTTACCTTCATCTCTTATTTTTTTTAGAAAAAAAAAATATTAAAAAAAAATATTTTTCAATGTGTAAAGAAAATAATTTCTATTTCTTTAGGGAGAAAAATATTTTAATTAATTAATTTTTTTTTTAAATAAAAAGTTTCTATTTTATTTTAAAAGAAAAAATTTCTCAAATTTTCGAAAAGAAACCTCATAATTCTTATAAAAGAAAAAATCCCTTTTCTCTAGAAGGAAATCAGCATTTTTTTCATTTTTTAGACTTCGAATTTTTGGAGAAAAAAATTTCCGATATTTCCTGTAACAAAAAATTTCTAAAATTAATAGAGGAAAAAACTCATTTTTATGCAAAAAATATTTTAGTTTTAAAGGAAAAAAGAATTTCATTTTCTTTTTAGGGGGAGAAAAAATATACCTACCTACTTAATAAAAATCAAAACAAAAGTTGAAACCTGCCTCATTTTTTGGGAGGGGTCAGAGGGAGGAGGGATAAATTATACACAATTCATTTTTCAGAAAAATATGTTAGGTAGGTATTTACTGTCTCTGATTTTTATATTTTTCCAGGGAAATATTATTTTTCAATTTTTTTTTGTAGTAAAGAAATCACTTCATTTTTTGAAGTAAATTTTGAAAAAAAAATCATTATCATATTCAACACTGAAAAATTCTCAATATACTACCCCTTTCGTTCTTCGAAAAAAATCAAATCACACCCAGAAATTTGCAAGCTCTCGGTGCATTCTGTTTTAGCAAATTTTGTAGGAAAATTATTTACTCAAGTAAGTAGGTATAACGTATAGGAATCAAAAGAATTCTGCTCAGTAGCAATCCAAAAAACGATAATCGTCATTTTTTAAATGATAACACGGCACGGATCATATCACAATAGTAATAATTCAAAATAATTTTAAAAAATAGTATCACGTATAAAAATATAAAAATAAAAACAAATTCTTGGCATTAGCTAGGTCGTTTACAATAATTACTCACACCTAACAATAGGTACAACCGCATTACCAACTCGTAGATAGAAATACCTACTAAAGAAAACATTTCTTTTGCTAACAAGAACTTTGTAGTATGACCTATTGTTGCAATCTTCAAGTAGGTACAAAAATCTCCACAGTTTTACGGTGTAGGCGTCACGAGCAAAACGGCGCAACCCGCCATACAGATTCCTTGAGCAGCAGAACATGCTAAAGCCGTCACAGGAGTACCATACCCAAAGGTTACTGAAAAAGAAAATTGTTTATAATCAAAATACGAATCAAAAAACATTGATAGGTAATATTAAAAGCACATTATCGACTTACTCGTCCCAATAATAAGGCCATTCGTGGTATAACAAGCTCTTGCTACGACATTACAGCCAGACTGACAAGCGCCGTATGTCATGGGACCTGCACTGGCACCATTATGGCATAAAATAATGTTGAGGAAAATGAATAATACCAAATATAATTTCATGTTGATCAGTTCACAGTAAAATTTCATCGACGACAAAAAAAAACCAAGCGATTGCGAAAAATGAAAATTCAACGTAGATACGATGGATACTTAATATGACAACGTCGCAAGACTGTCACAAGCTTCGAAATGACACAATGACAATCCACATTCAGCTATGAACAATGACACGAGTTGAAATTATTGAAGAATAGAATATTCCCCCCGAAGTATAAGTACGAAGTCGAGAATTATTTGCGCAGCGCATTTCATAGTTAATGACTACAGGTCTGGCCTAATTGAGGGCAGGTACTTTAACTATATACGATAATGGACTGGTAAAGCCCCATAAGAGCAATGTTAAATTTTTGATCCGATATGCCGGCGTTCCGATTATGCAATTTCATAGACAGAGTGGGAAAAAATCTTCTGCACATGCGCCAAAACAATGAAACATCACAGACTAACGTCTAGTTTGATTGTTTTGTTTACATTCATGGGGTGCAACTTCGATAAATTTTTACCCAGTTCAGTGCTACATAATACTTTATAGTCAAAATTGGAAGGGAGGAAGGGGTCTAATCGAAATTTTTGTAATAACTAAAAGTATTTGTACAACTTCAAGCTACAACTTTTGTTTGAAATTTTTTTCAATCGGGCTCCTTACCTCCTCCTGTTTTTAAAAATGTATTTGAAGGAGTTGGATTATCCAAAATTAGTGGGGAGGGAGGGATCCGATTGAAATTTTTGTTATCACCAAAATTATTCCTAGTACTTCAAGCTACAACTTTTGTTTGAAAATTTTTTCAATCGGGCCCCTTACCCTCCCACTGCTTTCAATAATGTATTTGAATGAGTTGGATTATCCAAAATTGGAGGGAAGGGAGGGGTCCAATCGCAATTTTTGTCATGGCCAAAATTTTTCCTAAAACTTTGAGCTACAAGTTTGTTGCAAAAAATTTTCAATTGGACCCATTTCCCCTTCCCCCTTCAATTTTTAATTAGTATTTTGGGAGTGTTATGCAAAATAAGTGGAGAGAGAGGGGCTCAATTGAAAAAGTTTTCAAAAAAAAGTTGTAGCTTGAAGTTTCGCTAATACTTTTGGTTATCACAAAAATTGCGATTGGACCCCTCCCTTCCCTCCAATTTTGGATAATCCAATTCATTCAAATACATTATTGAAAACAGGGGGAGGGTAAGGGGCCCGATTGAAAAAATTTTCAAACAAAAGTTGTAGCTTGAAGTACTAGGAATAATTTTGGTGATAACAAAAATTTCAATCGGATCCCTCCCTCCCCACCAATTTTGGATAATCCAACTCCTTCAAATACATTTTTAAAAACAGGGGGGAGGTAAGGAGCCCGATTGAAAAAATTTTCAAACAAAAGTTGTAGCTTGAAGTTGTACAAATACTTTTAGTTATTACAAAAATTTCGATTAGACCCCTTCCTCCCTTCCAATTTTGACTATAAAGTATTATGTAGCACTGGACTTGGTAAAAATTTATCGAAGTTGCACCCCATGAATGTAAACAAAACAATCAAACTAGACGTTAGTAACATACTAGTAGAGAACCGCTGGGCCACCATATTGTGCCATGATATTTTTTCAAAAATTTCAAACTCAAACTAAATTCAATTTTTTTATTGCAATCGAAAGGTTTTTCAATTTTATACAAAAAATATCTCTTGACATTTTTTTGCTAAACTCGTATTTTTAGAGTTATGAGCAAATATAAAATTCAATACTACGCAAAATGGCGGACCAGCATACCCGTACTGAAAATTTTTTCCACTCGAGATTTTTTGGGTTTCTGCTTAGGAATTCCAGCTGTTCTACCAGTCCATTATTGTATATAGTCAAAGGGCAGGTAGCAGATTTCTTGGGTAGGACGTAGGAAGGGGGGAGTACCAATAAGAATCCAAGTACTATTATTTGAAATTAGAAGTGGAGGAGAGGACCAATTAAATTTTTCATACTCGTAATTTGCAACAAAAAAAAAATTAAACCCAATCCACAACTTTTGTTTGAAAAAGTTTTCATTTGGATGAGTTAGACACTCCCTTCCTTCTGTCTTCCAATTTCGAATTTTTGAAGAAGTACCTACGAATTACGAAGTGTTATGCAAAATTGGATGGAAAAGGGCTTTGAATCCTTTGATCCAATAATTATTGAAAAAATTAAAAATTTTCAGAGAAATGTTTTAATCTATAGATAGGTAGGGATCTTGATAATTTATTAATTTTGATTATAACGAAAATTTCAAATTTCGATTGGACCACTCCCTCCACTCCAATTTTAAAATTTTTAAGTACATATCTATGTATTGTAATTAATAATTATCTACTTGATGAAATTTATATTCGACGAATCAGGAATCACCTCCATTAAATTACATGTAAAAATTGAAAAATATCTATTACGTGTAGCAAACCAGACAACTAGGCACCAGGGAATATCAGATTACTAAAATAAAATTTAATAATTTTAAATTTTCAAAGCACCACCTAATTTTAAAGTTGAAAATTGAAAAAATCTGATCATCACATATTATTTAGACGTGATCTTAAATATCGAAACTTCAACAGAACGACGATCGCTCTAAAACCCTATGCGCGCGCATGGGAGCCGTTCTAAGGGAAGACACAAGTCGGCGATGTACGTGAACCAGATAATATAGTAACCAGAAGCTCGTTTACAAACTAACGAAATGAAACGATACGCCATAAGTTCGGAAAATAATGAACAATAAAAATACCTTTGTTTAGAAATGTTTGCAGGAAAAATTACAATATTTTACTATTTTATCGTTTTATTGAATTTCTCGAGTACAAAACTAAACATAATTTTTTTTATAATTAGATGAATTGAGCTTGAAAAGAAATAATCAAAAAAATGAATAACACGAACCATACTATAATGATAATAATAATAGATAATTCAGTACCTACTACCTACCTATAATGTTATATTTTTAATGTTATAAACATAGGCCTAAGCATAATAGGTAAACTTACAAAGAGTCAAAGATAAAGATAGGTAATTAGATGTAGGTAGTTCGTTTCAAATTTAACCTAAAAAAAAAAGTAACCATAATATACCACTTACAATATATAGAAGATATTTATTTTACGCTGATTCGTGTATTCCGTATACTAACGTAGGAAGAACTACGGCATAGGTGTCACAAGTAAAGGAGTGCATCCAGCCATGCAAACCCCCTGGGCAGAGGAACACGCGAGGGCTACGGCAGGGACACCCAAACCAAACGTAACTGAAAAAAAAAAATTATTTATAATTAAAATCGGAATCAAAATTGGTAAAAAAAAATGCAACAAATAATAATTCAACTTACGAGTTCCTATGGTCAACCCACTGGTGGTGTAGCATGTGGCTGCGACCACATTGCACCCGGTCTGGCAGGCCCCATAAGTCATTGGACCGGCATTAGCCCCATTATTTTGGATTAGAAATACGATGGTGGTTATCATGAAGAATACAGATTTGAAGCTCATTTTAAAAAATCGAATTGAAAAATTCAAAAAGAAAAAAAAATCGGACGCGAAAATTCAACGTAGATAGGTACACGAACGACGATCAACCGCAGAGCAAGACAAATTTGCAATATACGATACCGATACGATACACGCAGGCAGACAGTTCAGACAAAGTAACAGTTATACAATAATCAACACCCAAATTTCAAGGAGAAATAATATTTCCCAGTGCATTTCATTTCATTGTACTCCTCTTCCGCTCTCTGCCGCCAAAAATGATGTTTATGACTTACAGACCTATGGTAGGGTGTAGGGCACCAGAAGGACACATCAGACAGATGGCAAAAACTACATTTCCACAACCAGAAATTGCGTCGCAAATATCAAAATATCGAATAAACAAGAGTGCATTTCACGTGACCAAAAAAACTCTTATTTACCAAATTTAAAATTTAGATTAGATAAGTACTTAATTTAAAAAATAAACGCAGTACGGTGTAAGTTAGGACGTCACATAATTTCATTTTTTTTTCAAAACGCCAATCAAAATTCTAAAATTACAAAAAAACAAAATACCATCTGCTTGGCACCAAAATTGTGCTTAAATGGCTCCTATTAATGTAAAAAACTATTTCGATAGAAAAACTTGACAATTTTTCATTTCTGAGTAGCCAACTTTTGATTTCCCTAAAAAATCAAGATTTCCCAAATTTTTGAGGTAAAAATTGATTTTTTTTGGAAATTGCAAGTTGGCAACCCTGAAATGAAAAATTGTGAAGTTTTTCTTAATTTTTTACATTAATAGGAGCCATTTAAGCACAATTTTGGTGCCAAGCAGGTGGTATTTTGTTTTTTTGTAATTTTAGAATTTCGATTTTCAACGAACTGTAATTTTTCAACCACCCTGTTGAGGACCAAAAATCGTTCAAATTTTGGAAATCAGAGGTCCAGGGAGGTGTAGAAATTCAAACTGCACCTTTTCAGAGGGGTGCGCTGTGGTATCACACAAGTGTCACTGCCCAAGAATAGCGAAAACCCAACTTTTTTTTACAAAAATTACCCTACTTCGAGGGCTTATAGCTCCGCTCCCCTGAAAAGTAGGGGGCTCAAATTTTTTTGGAGAGGTTCTCAACTCAAAGTAAACCACCTCTGCGAGTTTGGTCGAAATCCAAGACATGTTTTTCTTTTCACTCCACCCTGGTATACATGGCTTATATTTACATATATTTTGATTATTTTTAAATGTTTGGATTCCAGTTTGGGGCTCAATGCGTAAGAGGGGAGGAGCGGGGAATAAGAGTAGTAAGAAATTTTTTATTTGGTGACTTCAAGTTATTACAACTTGAAAAATGTTGATAAATTGATGAAATTATGTAAAATTTCTCAAAAAAGTCGTTTTTTGACATTTGGGCCCCAAGGCCCATAAATGGGAAATTTGGAATTTTCAATACGATATTCGTATTTAGCATTAAATTTTAAACATATTCGACACCCAACTTGCCATTTTTACATGAACTCATTTTGGGGGGTCAGAGCCCCACAAAATGCTTCAAAAAAGGGGTTCGGGGACGGGCGGATTTCGGATATGTTTTTTAGGATGCCTTACTCGATACAATGAGCCAAAAAACCCTTTGCTATCAATTTTTTCCGGGTTACATGCTAAATCTACTGCACTAAAAATAATATTTTATTGGTGTATAAAATCAACTCTCTAAAAAAATTTTCTTCAAAAAAATTACAATTTTGAGTGATGGCATAGAGCCTGTTCTTTTTTTTCTGAGAAAAAAAAAATTAAAAATTGAAATTAAATCTTTTTCTAAAATATTCAAACAAAATGGTCACTACGAGCTAGGGGACCTACCTCAAAGTAGGCTCAATCTATAGTTTGAGTGCCCCTAGCTCCACTCCCCTGAGAGATAAAAGGCTCAACTTTTTTTTTAGGAGGTTCTCAACTCAAAGTAAACCACCTCTGCGAGTTTGGTCGAAATCCAAGATATTTTTTTTCTCACTCTATTCTACTGTGTATACAGCGGAAGACCGTTTTTGCGCCACCCGTTAACTTATGGAAAAAATAAAAAAAGGGTTTTTATAGGAAATTTTACGCTCTTCAATGTTTGTTTGAACATTTTTTTGATTTTCGAAACGCTAGAAAAGTTATTGGCATTTCTTCAAAAGGGGGGCTCAAGGGTGTCCTCATTTTTGACGCTTGGGGGAGGGGGATAGATTTTTTTTTTTGGAGTCTATGGTATGTCCTCATATTAACATATGTAAGGTCCCGTCCAAAATTGTACTCCATTCCCGGAAATTGGGGGGCGATTTTTGTTTTTTCCACCCTGTATATTTTGATCCGCATTTTTTGCGCCACCCGTTCACTTTTTCCAAAAATTTTATATAATCTTTTTTGTTGCAAATTTTACGTAGTTCAATTTCAATTATGATCATTTTTTCATTTAAACGCATATTTGCAGAGTTATAACCAAAAAACAACGAGGGGGTCACTTTGGGACCACATTAGGGGGAGTTGCCGAGGGGTGAGGTTAGGGGACTTTTTGGTAGTTACTCAGGACACCAAAAGGAACATTTTAAAATCAAAAAATCTTTGATGACCCAAAATGCAATTTAAACCTTTTTTTTGGTCTAATTGCACTAGGCTAAGAATGATTTTTTTTTTTTTTTGATCAAAGTTGTCTCAACATACAAAACCCATTTATGGCGATTTTTCAACTTGAACTCAATTTTCAGGAACTGCATGAACTGCGTCATTTTTTTCCAGAAAGATGCAGTTTCTGAAAACTAAAGTAAAGTTGAAAAATCGCCATAAATGATCGCTTCGAAAATGTTCGTCGTAATCGATTCGGGAAGTCGAATTTAGTTAGATAACGTCGCCCTATTTCCAAAACTGTCAACTTCATATGTGACCTAGTTTCAACTTCAAACGTTTTTTTTGACGAAGTATGTTTTTTCCGCGTACCCAATTTTCCAAGGATCAGGCCACATGGAGTTAGACAGTTTTGAAAATAGGGCGACGATAAACCAATTTTCAGGATTCTATTTCGAAATTTACGAAATTCGCCAAAAATCGAAAAATCAACTTCGTCAGCTCAAAATTTGGTTCTGAGGTCTGAGTAGCATGCATTTTCAGTGAGCCAAATTTCACTTCAGTGGGAGTTGACGAGTTGGCAAAGTTCGCTTGTAAGTAAAAAAGTTTTTCAATTTTTTTCGTTTTTTTTTTATTGAAAAATTGAGGTAGCTCCAAAGTATCACTACAAATTATAAATTATGTGGAAGATAAAAAAATTGGGAATTCATTCCCATGAAAAAAAAATAACTCTGACGAGTTATAACCAAAAATATGTACAATGTTTTGGAAATCGATTAATTTTTTTTTTTTTTTTTTTAAAGGGTGACTAGGGTCACTTAAAATTCAGTTTAGGAGAAAAATCATTTTTATCAAAAAGTTGACTGGTGGCACAAAAACAAGCATCGAAATAATATACAAGATGGAAAAATGAAAGTTTTCCTTATTTTGTTATCGATGGTTCTTTCTTTCCAAATTTATTTCTTATTTAAAAAAAAAAAAATCAAGAACAAAATATTCTTAACTTCAGGGTCGAAGATTCTTAATAAAAAAAAAATTATTCAACCCTCCCCCAATAATTTTTATCATGATTTTTCCAAAGCAATTTATTAATTTTTTTTCAAATTTTTCATTTCAATTTTTTTCCAAAATAGAGTAGGAATAATGAATTATTATTAATGGTGATATTGATAACAATTCAAAAATTTTAAATATCACCAATAATTCACCTTCTTTCACAATAAAGTTGTCAACTCTAATACAAATTTTCTCCGAATTTTTCAATAATTTGTCGAAATTTCGAGACTGTCCACCGTATTTATACGAGGACCACTTCGTTTCGAAGAGATTTGATCATTTAAATCATAAACAGTCAAACAGAGTCAACAGAGATCTCCTCTACTCGCCTCATCACCTGTCGCCTCAACAGCTGTATTTCAACTTTCAATAGTTCAAAAATTCCTCCCACTCAACCCTTCCATTAATTGATCGTAGCACTCCAAACGGATGCCGAGCAAAGCTTAACATGCTCGGTCTCGGTGACCACCTTGTAATATTTTTCAACCAACCTTGGTATTGTTCCGAAATAAATTTTCAAGCCCAAAATTTCATTTTACCGCATTAAAATGATACGAAAATAATATATTTTTATATAAATATTTAACGTAATTTCATCGCTAAATGTTACATCAAATACGTGGCGTATTGTTGAACTGACCGTTGAGAATTTCAGACTAATCGAATGTGTACATAATTCCATCGAACTCGTTTTTTTCTCACTGTACAAAATCCAATTTCGCGTCAAATTTCCGGTCGACAGAAGTAGCAATGGATACGATCTGCACTGTATTAATAGCCCTCATTGGTATGGTATTATTTACCAACCTCGGCATCCATAAAATAGAAGAAGGACACGTCGGTGTTTATTACCGGGTACGTACAACATATTGCATAATTCATCGCTTCTGCTATCGCATTATTATAGTATTATTTTTCATTTTAGGGTGGTGCACTTTTGTCAGAAATCAGCCTACCGGGGTTCCACATGATGATACCGTTGATTACTTCTTTCAAACCCGTTCAGGTAAATAGGTAAACAATACGATCATGTCAGACTCGGATCATCGATCCTAAGTACCGGCTTTTCTATGTTTAGGTTACTCTACAGACAGATGAGGTGAAAAATGTACCCTGTGGCACGAGTGGCGGTGTTATGATATATTTCGATCGGATTGAAGTTGTAAATATTCTCAGTACTGATAGCGGTACGTGAGTTCGTGCTCAAATTACGCCAAGTATCGGATTTATAGTACCCAATTATAACTTTACACTCGAATTTGTACATTTTCAGTGCACGATATCGTACGCAATTACACCGCAGATTACGATAAAACTTTGATATTTAACAAAGTCCATCACGAGTTGAATCAATTTTGCAGCGTTCATAATTTACAAGAGGTAATCACGATTTTCGTGTACTAACGTCTAGTCAGATAGTTTTGTTTACATTCATGAGGGGGACCTTCGATGAATTTTTTACCAAGTCCAGTGCTACATAATACTTTATATTCAAAATTGGAAGGGAGGAAGGGGTCTAATCGAAATTTTTGTAATAACTAAAAGTATTTGTAAAACTTTAAGCTACAACTTTTGTTTGAAATTTTTTTTAATTGGGCCCCTTACCTCCCCACAGTTTTTGATAATGTATTTTGAATGAGTGTGAATAAGTTATATTACTCAAAATTCCGGGGGAAGGAGGGGTCCGATTGAAATTTTTGTTATAACCAAAATTATTCTTAGTACTTCAAGCTACAACTTTTGTTTGAAATTTTTTTCAATCGGGCCCCTTACCTCCCCCCTGTTTTCAATAATGTATTTGAATGAGTTGGGTTATCCAAAACTGGAGGGGAGGGAGGGGTCCAATCGCAATTTTCGTCACAACCAAAAGTATTAGTGAAACTTCAAGCTACAACTTTTGTTTGAAAACTTTTTCAATTGAGCCCCTCTCTCTTCACTTATTTTGCATAACACTCCCAAAATACTAATTAAAAATTGAAGGGGGAAGGGGAAAGGGTCCAATTGAAAAAATTTTCAAACAAAAGTTGTAGATTGAGATCCTATAAATAATTTTAGTTATTATGAAAATTTCGCCTGGACCTCTCCTCTTCATACTATATTACATTTGTAACCAAAAAGAGTGATTTTCTTACATATTATGCAAAATTGGAGCAGGAGAGGTCCAGGCGAAATTTTCATAATAACTAAAATTATTTATAGGATCTCAATCTACAACTTTTGTTTGAAAATTTGTTCAATTGGATCCTTTCCCCTTCCCCCTTCAATTTTTAATTAGTATTTTGGGAGTGTTATGCAGTAATATAACTTATTCACACTCATTCAAAATACATTATCAAAAACTGTGGGGAGGTAAGGGGCCCAATTAAAAAAAATTTCAAACAAAAGTTGTAGCTTGAAGTTTTACAAATACTTTTAGTTATTACAAAAATTTCGATTAGACCCCTTCCTCCCTTCCAATTTTGAATATAAAGTATTATGTAGCACTGGACTTGGTAAAAAATTCATCGAAGGTCCCCCTCATGAATGTAAACAAAACTTTTTAACGTGTGATCATTGAGTCAATTTTTGATCCGAACTTAATCACATTTCGATGGTTTTCTTCTTCAGGTATATATCGATTTATTCGATCAAATCGACGAGAATTTGAAGAACTCTTTGCAGAGAGACTTGAACGAAATGGCACCAGGGTTGAAAATTCAAGCGGTTCGAGTCACGAAACCTAAAATACCAGAGACCATTCGAAAGAATTACGAATTAATGTACGTCTACCTACGTTGCTCGTAGGTACTTCTTTTGTCATCGTTCCACTACTAAAATTCGTCTTTATTACAGGGAAGGCGAAAAAACTAAACTATTGATCGCCACTCAACGTCAAAAAGTCGTCGAAAAAGATGCCGAAACCGAACGCAAAAGAGCCATCATCGAAGCCGAAAAAGAAGCCCAGATTGCTACGATACAATACGAACAAAAACAACGAATCGCTCAAATCGAAGGTAGGTATCTCTCACTCGTTCAACTTCGATTTCTTACGAATTTGCTCTCTAACCGGTGGTTTTTTTCAGATACTATCCATCTTGCTGCCGAAAAGAGTAAAGCTGACGCCGAATTCTATCACATTCAAAAGCAATCCGAATCGAACGATTTGCTCTTCACACCGAAGTACTTGGAATTCAAAAAATACGAATCAGTATCGAACAACGCGAAAATCTACTACGGTCCCGATATTCCCAAAATGTTCACATATGGAGGATGTAACGATAACGCAATTCACGACCAGACCGTCGATAGACGCGATAAACCTAAATAAAAATGTTCCTCATTCCTAGTCCGATGGTTTTAAAATCAATATTGTGATTTTTTTTATACCTTCATTAGTTCCCTTATCCTTTATATTATATAAAATGGTCTTTTGTATTGTGATGTACATTTTAAGATAGGTAATAAGTAATTTTGTTTAATAGTATTATTTTTGTAAAACTAGCTTTTCTTTTTTTAAATAAAAAATTTAAAAAAAATTGAGAAATTTGTTCTCTCTTTATACGAAAAATTCACAAATGTAATCGATACTTATAAAACAAACAAAAAAAATTCGAGAAATTTGTTCTCTCTTTATACGAAAAATTCACAAATGTAATCGATACTTAAAAAACAAAAAAAAAACTTAGGAACGTAATGAGTATTAAAAATATCACAAGTAGGCCTGCCAACCCTGGAATAGTTTACTGAGATTGTTCGGATCTTTAGCCTGCTGAATCAGTCTATTAACTTGGCCCTCAATGGTCGTATATGTGCCTTCGTTTAATCCCTGAAGTTTCGATATGACACCAGCCAAAGCTCTCGGAGCTGTCACATTTACTTCGGTAACTGAATCATAATATCAAGTCAGAGTATGCCCAATTGCCCATGCTGACTTTGGCAGCGTATAAAAATACATTGAATCACTCACCAGTAACTGGAGCATCGACGCAGTCGCGAGAAGTACTCTGAACGGAGGCTTTTTTCTCCGGAGTGACGGTCCATTGGTACAGAGGATCGTATAGGAAAACTTCTAACGTGGTTTGGATTATGTTCTTGTTTTGTCTCATCACTGCTAGGGTTTGTTCGCAGCATCTGTGGAAAGATGGGTCATTAAAGGCTAGTGTCTTTCGAAAATGTTGAAGCAGGTTCGGCAACTAGGAGCTTTCTAAGGTGTACCTCGATTTCTTCTACGATGTTTTTTTCACCAAGAAATTGAAGATTTATTTACTCCAAGGAAACAGGGAAATAACTCAGAAATTTTAAAGTTCTTGTATAATAATTTTTTTTTTCAAAAAAAAGTTGAGAAAAACAGTTTTTTTTCTTAGAAAAAAGATACCTACCTATTAAAGATACTTACGTATTTTTTTATTTTGAAAAAATCGATTTTTTTTTCAATTCAAAAAATTGAAAAAAACTGAACTATTGATGGGTATTATTTATTGCAAAAAAATTAGAAATTCAGATTTTTTTTTCTCCAAAAATTAATTAAGAATTTGTTTTTTTCGAAAAAATTCAAAGTTATTTACAGTTGCCCCCCCCCCAAAAAAAAAGTTGAAAAAACATTTTACTTCAATGTAGATGATACTTAATTGAGGAATTTTTTTTCTCCAGAGGATAAGATTTTTTTTCTTCAAAATAATTGGACCAAAAACCTCAATTTTATCTCCAAAGAGTTGATATTATTTTTAATTTGAAAAATTAAAAAATATATTCCTATTCAATAGGATTGAGGAAAAATAAGGGGATTTACTCCAAAAAAAAGAGATATTTTTGCTTTGGAAATTATAAAAAATTCTTTACTTTACAACATTTACGTAGTTTTTACACTAACAATTGATATTATTTATTTCAAAAAATTAATACATTTTTTTTCCAAAAACATATTTTTCCCTTCAAAAAAATTAACTGAACTTTTTACTACAAAAAAAAAAGTTTCATGTTTTTTTTTAGCACCAAAAATGAAGATTTTTTTTCTCAAAAAATCTAATCATTTTTACTTACTCTAAAAATTTGAAAAATATTTGTTCTCCAAAAAATTTAGGCAAAAATTGGATTTTTTACCCCCAAAAAATGAGAAAATTTAATCCAAAAATAAAATTGCGATTTTTTTTCCTCTAATAATAAGATTTCTCTTGAGAAGTAAAAATGACTTCTTTATCAAGAAATTGAAACGGTTTTCACAACAAAATTGAGAAGTTTTTACCCGATTTTTTTTCAAAAGAAATGAGAGAAAATACAAAAAAAATCAGCCAAAATCATTGAATTTTTTTTCTCTAATAACACGAGATTTTTTTCTCCAAAAGAAGTAAAAAATAATTTTCTTCAAAAAAAATTGAATATTTTCTACAACAATAAAATTGAAAAAATTTTCCATACAGATAAAAAAAAAAAAAAAAAAAAAATAGGACAAAAAGTTTCTGTTAAAGAAATTGAGGATTTCGTTTCACGCCAAGAAATTTTTCCCCAAAAAATTAAAAAGAATTACCTAATCCAAAAAAATTCGAGATTCTTCGTAAAATGAACTTTTCCTCTCCAAAAATTCAAACGTTTTCTACAATAATAAAAATAGTATCTAGTATCTAATCTACCAAGATTTTTTCCCTGAAAAAATTATGTTCTTTTCAAAAATAAAAAAAAGGCAAAAAATTGAAATTTTCATCTATTAGAAAATTTAGAATTTTTTAACTGCAAATAATAGCGAGAGAAGTTGAAATTTTTACCCCCAAAAAATTAGGAAAAATTTGAATGCAAAAAAATTAAAACTTTCCTCTTTCTATAAAAAACGACTTTTTTTCTCAGAAAAAAAGTGATCGAGTAGGTAAAAGGGAGTGCAAAAAAAAAAAGATGAGTATTTTTTACACCAGAAATTTTGAACTTTTTTTCACCTTAATTCAGAATTTTTTATTCTGAAAAAATTGAAGAAATTTTTTACTCTAAAAAATTTAAAAATATTAATCCGAAAATATAGAAAATTTTCACGTCAAAAGAATGAGGGGGGGGGGGTGTTCTCGGTAAAATCAAGGAAACTTTTTTCCTAAAAAATATCTAGAAAAATTGAGAAATTTTTCACTTCAAAAAATCAGAAATTGGAAAAGAAATGTCTATTTTACCCCCCCCCCCATCCCCCCCGCAAAAAAATCAAGAGATTTTTCAGAGATTTTAATGATAATGTAATTCATTCTTTGCATTTTTGGGAGTTTTTTTTAGGAATAATTTGAGCACCAGAGCTACTGCTGAGTTGCCGGCCATGAGTCGAAGTGTATAGTGGAATAATGATTTTACCTTCGAAAGATACCGTCAATTGAAAACGCACCCATTCCGTCTTCGATATCGCGAGTTAATCGAAAAGGTATAAGTTCCGGGAACGTTAATAGAGCCCCTTGATCGAATGCAATTCCTGTCGAATAGTGGTAAAAATTATCATCAAATAGAACTCGTGATTCGAATACCCTTGGCAATGATTTATTTACGAACCGAAATCAATATGGATAACTTCGGCGGTTTTCTCATCGATTAAAATATTCTGCGGGTGTCTATCGCCGAGTCCGATAATGTAACCGACAATCGAGGTGACTGCCACGCTGTAATCAATTTGAAAAACGATTACATTATTAGTTTCGAGTTATTATTCGCCACGAAACTGCATAAATTAATTTACCTGTGAGTATAGGCGAGTTTCCTCTCAAACCACATCGTAGGCGAGGGGAATTTCTCCAAAAAGAAGTACCTAAATACTGGTTTCAATCTTTGGCAAATTGCAATGAATGTTTTCAATCTTTCTCGGTCGCCTCTTCCAACGTTCTGTGGGGAAAAAAGAAGAAATCCGTAAGAGGATGGACTTGGTCGTGGAAAAATTATAATATTATTATATTATATTTTCGCACTGACCGCCATTCGCATTCGAGCCGAATGAGGAGGCATGTCATTAGGACGGTATCTCTTATGAGCTCCGGTATCATCAGCTGATTTGGCCAAGTAATCGCCTAATGCCATAGTATTCGAGCACCATTCCAAAATACCGCTACGTTGAGATAAAGGAACCACCTGTAAAATTCATCAAATCGTTAATACGCTTAGAAAAATATAATCTTGGCTCAATACCGAATTCTCGATCGGAGCTCACCTTATAAGTACGTAAAAGAAGTTTGCGTTTTGACGTGTGTTTATTTTCGCTGAGTAGTTTGTTCATAATTGTGAATACTTGTTGCATGACGGCGTCTTGTCGAATATCGTCGCGTCCCTTGAGAAAAGAAAAAATTAAAACGATGAGATTTTACGTGGAAACCATTCAAGGCTCGTTTTCCAAATACATACTTTAACCAACTGATGGATAACTTCACCTCCGGTACCGTGACATGTTATCTTTTTGGGAGCGTTTATTCCTCCGACTGATGTGAACTCTAAATCTATTTTTCTGGTACCTATAAAATAATACAAAATTGCCATCGAAAGGCAATTATTATTCATTTTCACAGAGGAGCAAAAATATACTTAAACGAAATTAATAAAATACTTACCAATGATTTCTCTATAATCAGCAGTTTTACTAACGGGTAAATTAATAGTAGGGCATAATGCCTTCTCCACATTGGGTAGTTTTCTAATAAGGAGCCCGCGTTCTATACTCATTGCTGAGGGGAAAAAATTCAAAAGATTTTAAAAGGGTTATATGATACGAAAAACGTGTTCAAATAGTCGTATCGCTTACAAACGCCAGGTTTAATTGGTTTTCCATCGTTTACTCTGAAATAGGCGAGTTCGATATAAGCGTCAGATAAGATTTCCATTTGACGAGCTATTTCTCCGATTCTAGCATCTTGGCAGAATTTTTTCATGAAATCGCAAGCTGCCAATACTCTTTCCTGAAACGTGAAAAAATTTAGTACTTCGTCTAATTAGAAATAAAATAAGTACGAAAATCAATTGATTCGTTGGAAATAATCAGATAAATCTTACGAAGACATTTTTAAAATATTGAATGAGAATGATTTTTCTTGTCCAAAAAATTAGAGAGGTTTCTTTATTCCAAAATTTTTTTTAAATGTTTTGATTCAAAAATTATTGAAAAAAATTTTATACTAAAAAAGTGAGACAGTAAATTAGAATTTTTTCACTCAAAAACTAAAAAAAAATCTCCAAAAAAATTTGAAATTTTTTTTTCTCCAAAAATATTTAAAGTTGTTTGTACAACAGAACATTGAAAAAAAAAATGAAAAATTGAAACACTTTTAACCTAATTTTTTTTTTGATCTCCAAAATAATTGAGGTTTTAGGAAATTTTGTAATTATTTTAAAAGAAATAAGAAATTTTTAATTTTTCATGCCATAAAAATTGAAAGATAAATTTTTTCTAAGAAAATTCAGAAATTTCGAAATATCTACAATTTCTCATGATTTTTAAAGAAAAAAATTGGATTTCTTCATTTTTTTTTTAGTATTTGCCTTGGTAGAATTATTTTTTGTAATAATTTTTTTTTCGAAAGATTCTTTCAAAATAATTTTTTATCATATTTTTTATGGGTACCTACGAGATTTTCCCATAATTTTTATTATTATTATTTTTTTTAAAAAAGTTTGAAAGATAGTTTCAATTTTTAAATCATTTTTATCATTTTTTTACTCCAAAATCGAAATGACAATTTTTTAAAGAGTCAAATAATGAGATCTTTTGCCATTTTTTTTACCTACATGTATTTCTTCAATACATTTTCAAAACGAATTTTTCTTAATTTCTTTGTTCACATTTATTTCTTAAAAAAAAAAAAAAAAAAAAAAAACTTAGGTATTTTCAACATTTTTTTTTCTTTAAAAAAAAAGACGATGCAAAGGGAACTTGGAATTTTTTCTTTTGGATTTTTTCAACATTTTTGGTTTAAGGTATTTTTTGACGAATATTTTTTTCTCTAAAAAAACTAAAAAAACAAAAAACGATAATTTATTCAACATTTTTCATTAAAGTGCACGAGAAATTATTTTCCAAAAAGAAAAAGTTTTGGGGATTATTTTTTAACCAAATTTTTCTTCTTGATCAACCTTCAATAATTTACATTAAAAGTAAACCAACAACAATTGTGTTTTTTTAAATGCTCCTTCATACATTTTTTTAAAATTATTTTTAGAGGAATTTTACTGAAAATATTTTTCAATATTACGTATTTTTTTTTTTTTTTTTTTAAGAGAAATTAGTCTATTGATACTTGACTACATTTTCCAATTTTCCTCTAAATTATTTTTTCTTAATAATTAATTTTAAAAAATGTTTCAGATTATTTTTCTGTAAATTTTTTCTGAGTAAGTAGGTAATAATTATTTTTCAATATTTTTCTTCAACAGTTTTTTTTAAATGATTTTATCACGAATTTATTTTTTCAAAACATTTTTTAGAATTTTTCTCCAATTTTAGAACAACTGTTGAGTATGTTATGAATTTTTTTAAACACAATGAACTGGAAACTTTCTTGAGAAAATGAAATACTCCAACGGAGATTTTTTTTAAAACATCACAAAAATTAATTTTTTAGGAAAAATGTTCTCAATTATTTCTTAATAATAATTATATAAGGGTTTTTTTAGGACTTTTTTGAGATTTTTTATTTGAGCAGGTAGGTACTATTTTAAAATATTTTTTTAGACACTATGTTTTCTTCATGATAATTTTTCATATTTTTTTATAAATTAAAATTTTCATTTATTTATTTATTTTTATTGATCATATTAAAAAAATTGGCATCGAATGATTTAGAGCCAACTTGAAAATTCTTCCACCAAAAATCGGACACTTTCGAAAAATTGAAAAAAATTGGACAAATGAACATGATACCGTGAAAACCAACTGCCTACCTCTTTAACAACTACTTTTCCTTTCGACGAAGATTTCTTCTCTTTATTTTTATAATCGTCATCTTTCACGTACTTGGCCAAAGCCAGTATTAGAGGCAACGTATGATGAGGATGATCTCTGACACACGTCTCTGTTGAAAAACAAACACCAAGATGAGAACGGATAATCCACTAAACAAGAAAATATCAAATTCACCTAAAAACCGAGTAAAAATACCAACCTATGACATTTTTAATGGAATGCCCGAATGCTTGAGCCGAATTACGAGTAATATGCGCGCTCAATTGAGGCATCGCGACAATAAACTTATACGAGGGCACATTCATAAGCAACTTCTTGATCAGTAAATTCAATTTAGGGCTATCTTTGTTATCCACAAACAAAGAAATCACTCTGAACATTCTCAGATCGTCTTCACTTTCGATTAACCACTGCAAATAATACCTGTCGAGCAGAAATCTCGATTACTAAGGGCATTCCGGCAGAACCAACTCGCCACAGATATTACTTACTCCATCGCCAGCAACAAATATCGTTCTCGTTTCTCTTCCGTCTCGTCCAACAGACATTGGTCGATTTTACTTTGGTTGGCGAGCTGTTGCTTGGTTTTCATTATATCCTTGCGAGCTTCATCGTCCATATTTAATGGCGCGTCTAAAGCGTTCGATTGCTGCTTCGCTTGCTCGACGTTTTTTTGCTGACGTTTAAAGTCGTCCGATTCTATATATTTGCATATCTGCTGATACTGCGAATCGGCGAATTCACCGACGCATTTGAACGTTTTCAAACGACTTTTACGTTCTTTGGCCGTTCCATCGGTGAGATTTTTGAGTTTTTCGGTCGCCTACGAATTACAAAAATAATTAGTCGAGATTAAAGTTATTTATAATTAATTAGGCCCGAGCAATCGTAATGATTTGTTGTTATATTATATCACATTTGTAAACAATGTAGAAGTACAAGATAAGGTAATACATTCATTAAAATTGCATCTTTATCGTTTTCTGATAAGACAAACGAACGGTTCAATGATTTTATTCACTACGAATGTACTACATCTGATTATTATTTCTTGGAAATGAGAATTTAACAATTTATCAGGTACGCCAAGATCGTAATCAAAAAATAATAATTCGTTTAAAAATGCCAAGTTTCAGATTTTACGAGTGAAATGAAAATCAACATAACAAATGGGCTTTTTATCTCGATCCTGACTTAATTGCAAGCTATTTTTGGCTGCCAAAAAAAAAAAAAAAAAAAAAAAAAATACAAAGTGTTTCAATACGAATGCACTTCGAACACTACGTTGAAAAATCGTAGCTATTTCGTAAGAAAGAATTTGTTTTCCAAAGAAATATGATTTTTCAAAGAAAAACGTAAAAAGAAGGCTCAAGTATTTTTTTTTTCTGAGAAAAAAACGATTACTTACTGGTTTAAAATAATTAAGGTAAATACTATCAGCGTTTTCTAAATTGATCTCCGACAGCCAATTACCATAAATCCTCAATAATTTCGAATGAAAAGATTTGCACTCCTCTAAATCATGATTTTTCAGCAAATTCTGCACAATATACCTGCAACAGAGAAAACCCAACAGTAAAAACACATCCACCACTTTTCGCCTCGGAAAATTTGTCCTCGTCCACTTACCTCGCAATATCCGTCTCTTGCCTACTCCACAGTCCTTTGGCTTCTTCTAGGACGCGTCTCATATGAAAAATACTCGTCGATTCGACCGTCGGTTTTATCGAAGCTAGACAATAATCGGCGAAAATGGCGTTATTCTTTTTACGTGCCAGTTTCGCTATGTCCAAGACGAAGTCGCAGGCTGGCTGGTTATTTTGAGGCAGCATGCGGATACGTTGGTGTAAAATGGTCTCCTTGTTTTTGAAATTCACTCCGATGTTAAATTCGTCTTGAAATTTCCACGTATTTATAACGTACTCGATGTCGTCGGAATATTTTAAATAGTCTTCGATATCCTTTGGAATAGAAAAAATAATATTACATGTAAATAAATTTGATAATAAACCTCCCCTCCCCTCCAAAAAATGCTGAATTGAATAGGTTAGTACCTACCTGCAGACATTGCAGTTTTGATAATACGTTGTAGATATTTTTAGTCGATTCGAGACAGGTTCGAGACAAAACTGGGGTGATTATTTTCCGAGCATTTTCTATATTCATTTTAGCACCCAGAGGGTTGCCTTGTTTGATATCCATCAAAGTGGCAAATTGATAATATGCGAAAGTCTTCTCATCGTCCGATGGCTCTGGTAAATCCCATTTTTCCAGCTTCCAACATCCTTCGTATAATAAATCTTTCAAAACTGGGTTCAAATTTTGTACCGAGGAGAGGTACTGGTTTTGTAGATAGTTCAGGCCCGATAATCCCATCGCCGTTGATAGATCTGAAATGAAATTGCTAATTGGGTAGCTGGACTTGATAGATGATATTCAATTTATAATAAATTCAAATTAAACAATTAAGCACCCGCCCCCTTCCCAGAAATAGATGTTAATTTTTATGAGATCCTGAATCGCAGGTTTTTTACAATTTTCATTTTTTCACAATTCAATTTGATTTGTTAAAAAAATAAAAATAACTCATCTGGGTAATTTCAAAATTTTGCAAAAAATTATTCAAAAATTTTTAAAATTTTTCTACAGATAAAAATTCTTTAACACCATGTTCAAAACCCCATTATTTCAAATTTTTCCAAATTCCAATTTTTTCGATACAAACATATTATATTAATTGTAACAAAAAAATCTTTAAAAAATTTTCCATTTAGGTAGAAAAAAATACTCTTGACAAAACAAAATTTTCAAAAAAATTTTCAAACTTTTTTTTGATTTTTTTCCAAGTATTTTATTTAAATGAACCAAATTTTAAAAAATTCCAATATGTAACAATTTTCTTTAAATACCTATTTTATTCAAAGTCAATTTCTTTCAAACTTTGTAAGAAAACAAATTTTTCAAAATACGTATCTAGGTATTTGTAATTTGTAATTTTTTTTTATCTGGTATTTTTTTATTTTCTAAAAAACATTTTTTTTTTAAATTTTTAGTCAAAGTTGAATATTTTAAAATTTTGTTTCACATCCAATTTTTCAACATTTTCCATTCTAGTTTTTTTTTTTTTTTTTTTTTTTTTTTTTTACAAATTTTATTCAAAGTCATCAATATTTCAAAATTTTATACAAATCAATTTTTTAACTTCCTTGAATCGTGCCACTCTACGAAAGGTTTGTGATATTACGTAGCGTCACCAATGTCACCATTTTCTAATTTTTACAAATTTTTTTCGTACACAAAATTACATATTATTTTTATTTTATTCAAGAATTTCAATTTTTATTCAAATGAAAATTCTTTACATTTTTAAAACCAAAGTTTTTAAAGAAGGAATTTCTTTTTTAATTTTATTTTGTAGTCAGTTGATTTTAAATTTTATTCAAGCCAATTCTCTTCGAAATTTTTATTTAAAAAAATTTTTGTAATTTTTTTCAAACACATCTTTCTTTATAAATTTTTTTGAAAACGAGTTTTCAAAACTTTTCAACAACTATTGCATTTTAATTTCATTCAAAATCAATTTTTTCTCTAATTTTCCCAAAATCAAATTTTTTAAATTTCCTGTGCATTTTTTGAAAATTTTTCACTTCTTTCATACATAATTTCTCACGTCTCACATTTTTCAAAATTTCAAAAATAATTTTTTAAATTGTTATTTAAAGTCAATTCACTTTAAATATTTTTATTTCAACTATTTTTTTTTCAAACATATCCTTTTTACAATTTGCTAAAAACTATTTTTCAAAATTTCTCAAAAACAATCTTTAAAAAAATTTATTCGAAATATTTTCCCCTCGTTTTCAAAATAATTTTTTTTCAAAATTTCTTTTGAGCTCATTAAAAAAACTGTTTCAAAGAATTTATTTAATTTTTTCTAAAGATTTTTTTTACATTTTTCAAAAATCCAAGTTGAAATAAAATTAAACAATTTTTTTCAAATTTCCCAAATAGGTACCTATACATTTTATTTTGACTCCTTTTTCAATTTTGATTTTTTTTAATAAACAATTTTTTGAAATTCAAAATCAATTTCTTTTTTATTCATAATTTGCAAAATTTTATTCGAACTCATTTTTAAATTTTTTTTGTTTTTTAAATTCAAAGTTTTAAAAATTATAGCTAAGTAAGTATTCAAAATCGAATATTTCACCTTCTTTAAAACTCAACTTTTTAAAAATCTCATTCAAACCTAATTTATTTCGAATTTTTTAGGAAATAATTTTTTCTAAAATTTTCCTCAACTTGAAACAAATTTTTCAAAATTTCTCAAAAACAATTTTTAAAAAAATTTAATCAAAATATTTTCCCCTCGTTTTCAAAATAAAAATGTTCAAAATTTGTTTTGAGCTCATTAAAAAAACTGTTAATTTAAATTTAATTTTTTTTTACATTTTTCAAAAATCCAAGTTTAAAATAAATTAAACAATTTTTTTCAAATTTCCGAGTTAATATAAATTTTATTTCGACTCCATTTTCAATTTTGATTTTTTTTTTTTTTTTTTTTAATAAACAACTTTTTGAAATTCAAAGTCAATTTGTATTTATTCAAAATTTGCAAAATTTTATTCGAACTCATTTTTAAATTTTTTTTGTTTTTTAAATTCAAAGTTTTAAAAATTATAAGTATCCAAAGTCGAATATTTCTCTTTCTTTAAACTCAACTTTTTAAAAATCTCATTCAAAATCAAACCTAACTTATTTCGAATTTTTTAGGAAATAATTTTTTCTAAAATTTTCTTCAACTTGAGACGAATTTTTCAAAATTTTGTTCCGAGTCCCATATCTTTTGAATTTATTTCTAACCAGTTTTCCAAAACTAAATTCATGTTTTCAATTTTTTCAAATACAATTTCTAAAAATTGCCCAATTTTAAAAAAATTTTTTTTTTTGAGAATACAGATTTTTCGAAAATTATTCAAACTCATTAAAAATTGAAATCGTACGATTACTTTCAAATGTTCTTGCAAGTTGCATTTCGAAATTTAAATTTTTGAAAAAATTTGAATTCTCAAAATTTACAGACACGTGGGGTTCAATTATTTTTAATATTTGATTAATTGGGTAGTTTTTGATGTCGGTAGAATAAAACGTAACAGAGTCAAACGACTATTTCAAAAGCACAGAATAACTTACCATTGATTTCTGAAAACGTAGGCAGAGTCGAACTCATCAAAACGTCGGACGATTGCACGACTCTGGACCAATTTTCCGTTTGAGCATAATGTGTAATTCTCGAACGTGTTGTCAACAGCACCGAAGAGCTGCATCCGGATAAGGCGTCCGAGTCGCCAATTTTTGAAAACGCCTGCAATAATTTCAACATTAGAAGTCTATTCGAGCCAATGTAGGGTACATTAACAAGGTCGTACTTCTCTCAAGATGTTCAAAAGTTCTTCTTCTGTGTTTTCTGTCGAATTATTGCCTATTTCTTCCAACACTGTCAACACGTTGCCGTTGTTATTGATATTGAAATCTCTGTCAAATTATACGATGATGATGAGAAATCAGTTCAAAAAGGGTGCAGAGGGGTTCAGAGGGTGTACTAACTTGATTTGAAAATTAATCCAAAGTTCGGCGTAGAGAACTGAGGTAAAATATAAGGTACAAAATTGAGCAGCTTTGGCTACGTACAAATAGTTCAAATTCAATTCATTCCTGCGAACGAGATAACAAATGAGATGCATTTTAATAGGCAATAAGTGTAGGTAGTAGGTATAGGTACCAGATAGAGGTAAACAAACACTTACAAATCTGGTTCTTTTTGTTTCAGTCGAATAAAATGTACCACGTCAAGAAGACACTGGACCGCTTGTTTATTAAGGTGAATATCTAACGCCGGATCTGCCAAACAATACAAACATGATAAGTTGATAACGTTATCAAATTATCGCTAGGACAATAAAGATGGGTTAAAAGAGCATAAATTGATTAATTAAGCGTACAAAGAATTAATTACGATAAGATAATTCAATAGAAACACTTACGTGAGGATCTGGTAGAAGACAAACTATCGCTGGGAAGGTCGTTTAAATTCGAATTGAAGTGATTTTTGAAAAATTCGTTCATTCTCGAGCTTAATACGGCTTTGGCCGGTTGAAACTGTTTCAAGTCGCATTTTAAGATCAGGTTGATTAAATATTTGAATAATTCTTCTGCGAAAGATGTCTACGAAAAGTATTAGGTAAATCGGATGAAAAAAAAAAAAAAAAAATAGATCCAAGCTTGGAGTTTTTTTCTCCCAATTTCATTTTCAACTCGGACTCACCTTGATCCTGCAAATTTTACGTAGCACTTTTAAATAACAAGGGCTTTTGAACGATTCCAAAATAGCACAGGTTAAATTCTCGATCCACGAATCGAACGTCGTAATTGCCTCCGGCGACCATAAATTCGAGTCGTCTACATTTTGCCGGAATAAAGGCAAATCGAAGTAACTCCAAAGTGGATTATTCCTCGGATCGTCGGGGTGAGGGATGAAAGGATACAACAAAAGATAATCTCCGTTCTTTCTCAGCTCATTTTCTGTAAAAAAATAAACGAATACAAAATTAGGGTATTGACCAATGATTACTGTCTAGCCTAAGTATTATTTTTTTGTTCATTACTTATTTCGAATCCTTCTGGTGACTTGAAAACAGCATACGCCGCCTCCGAAGCAGCCATAATCACGTCAACGTTTTTCTCGATCAGACATTTCGTCAACATGCGACATACCTGAATGGTAATTATGGCATCTGCTTTTGAGCTCGTGTCGTATTTGTCGCAATTTGGTTTCAATACCAATGTGTGTAAATCGACCAGACCGATTTCGCCGAGGCAGCAGGCAGCTTCGTATTTTATCTGCAACAAAAGAAATAATTTTTATTATGAGAGAATATCTGAGCGTCGAAGTTGAGAGAATTTTTCTTCGTTTATTATTATCGTAGGTGATCCACAAATAAATACGTAGATTATTTTGGTAATTTACTCGTAGTTAGGTTATTTTTTAAATCCGCAGAAGAAATTATCGATCAATTTTTTTTTTGTTTTTTGCGAGCGATCGATAATTTTTATCAAGTTTGCTAGTTTATAATGTTCAAAAAATTAAAAAAATTAATTCACCCCCCCCCCCTTCCTCCCAACAATGTAGGCTGGGAAGTATGAAAGCATTTTTAAAGCACTTTTTTTAAATAAGTACCAAAACGTTATCAAAATTTTTTTTTCGCAACATTCAGAATTTTTTCCCGTACACAAATCACTAATTCTGAAATGAAAGGGGGAGGGGGGGGGGGTCAATTTTCATCAGATGAACGTTCACTGAAGTTGTTTCAACACATTTCAGGAACCATTTCGACAAGTACAAGATTTTAAAATTCTTTGAAATAAGCAATTTTATAAAACATCAGCTGAATTTGTCTCGTCGAGAAAAAATGAAATTCAGTTCGAAATACAAAATTTTTAAAGGAATATCAATTCAAACTTTTCGAAGTGACTTTTTTCTCATTTTGTATTTCGAATAAGCTTAATGAATTTTTTTTTGTTGTAGTTTTGTTCAAAATCTAATTTTTCTGAATTATTTTTCAAATTTTTATTTAGCAATCAAAGTCTTACTAAAAAATAAATAGGTACTTACTTACTATTTTTTTTTGAATTTTGTTATTTTTATAATTTTTTTTAAAACAAAATATGCAAACGTATTTATTTTGTAGACATAAAAAGAACACTGATTTTTTCCCCTCTTCAAATAATTTCCATAAAATTAATCTTGATTTTTTTTTAAATTTTCTCTGCCTAATCAAATATTTCCAGTAAGTTTTATTACAAATATTTATTTTTAAAGCATTTTTTTAAAAATTCTCTTTCAAAATGTTTTCCAGAAAGTTTCATTTAAAAAAAAAAAAAAAAAAATCATGATCAAGTGATCATGAATCAGTTTTTCGAGTTTTATAAACCACGAAATTTCGATTACGGCTTAAAAATATCTTATATCATTTTTGAACAAAATTATGTAGTTACTTCTTCGGGAATCTCGAACAAAGTTTTGATAAAAAGAAATTATTATTTGTGTATATTTTTAAGAGGTACTTTTTAGCCAGGGTTCGGTAGATTTCAAATCACTTCTGATTTTGAATTCACATAATCTTCAAAATCCGGTTTTGAATTTTGGATTTAATTTTTTTTTAATGTTAGGTTTGGTTGTTGCATTGGTTATTGTGAGTGCGACTTGCTCTATGAGATTTTTAAAAATTATACTTCAAATTGTAACCTTTTACAAACAGTGATCTTTCTTTTGACCACTTCATACTCGACGTTACATCGAGTATGTGAAATATACTTGCTTTACCATATGTCATGGTAACTTAGGTACATAAAATAAATCCCTTCATCCCAACCATTCTATGGCTCTAGCCTACCAAACCTGTGTATAGCTTAATTAGCCATAAGTTTATAAATACACTACGAATTGAACCAATCATCATAATTAAACCGATATAGAAATAACTCAGACACACGGGCACGCGACACGATCATCCATCCATCTACACCACAATCAAACTGCCAGACCTTTATCTCTTAGTACATCGAGCTGGTCCTACTTCTTATCAGCTCGGTGCATTTCCTCTTAAATCGCTCTCATTGTAACATACAATGTTACAAAAAACCACGTAGCGATTTTTTCCCAAATTACGATTTTATCGCGACATGTAATAATTGATGGATTCATAGACGAAACTATCGAGTAGTGTGAGTAGGTAGTTGGCTCCCCTCAAAGTCAGCAAATTTCAGAAAATTTGGCAATTTTGTGGAAAATTTAGCATATTATTTTGTTTGAAATCAACAAATGTGACCCGGCATGACAAAAGGGACCTAGCAGTGGGTAAAAAATCGATTTTCATTTTTTTTGTGTTCTGAGCTGTACTTACCGAGGTCTATCATCTGAGCCACTAAAAATTTCGAAAAAAACAATATTTCCAATCGGCACGACAAAAGGGACCTAGTAGGCAATGTTAGCTGCTTTTCAAGAATTTGAATAAAATGTGTAAAAATATATCCCTAATTTGTTTTAAAATAGCTCACCACGAGGCTGATGCTTGAAATACTTGATTTTAAGCTAAAAAATGCCACTTCTGAGAGTTTTCGATCAATTTTTGGAATCATCACTGGTCACAATAATTTTACTTGAAATCAATGAAATCTAATTATTTTCGTTTTTTCAATGTTTTTTTTCTTTTTCGTTTTTTGACCACTTATGACGCAAAATGCTAATAATTTAGCCAAAAACCGATCTGGTATTTGTTATCAGTAAGCTTTAAAAATTTTCCTATCACACAATTTTTTTCCCTTTTTGGCAACACTGAGTTTGGTCAAATTTCCCTTACCCATTATAAAAAAAAATTTCGCACAAAATTTAAAAAAATATATTGGAAAATAGTTCACTCATATCCAGTAACTATTCCCCAAAATTAAAAAAAAAATCGGTTCATTTGTTCCAAAGATATTCATTCCCAAAGTTTATCTATTTTTGCTCTCCTGAAAAATTTGTAAAATACCTACTAGGTCCCTTTTGTCATGCCGGGTCACAAATGGTGAAATTTTGCCACAAATTCGGTAAGTTTACCGAATTTTTCCAAGAAATTAGAAAATTTTTATGAGCAATAGACAATTTTTTAGTTTTTTGACCCCCTGGACCTAGACACAAAATTTGTGCGCTAAAAAAAGTCGAATAGAAAATTTTTTTGTCGGAAAATTCACCATTAAAAAAAAAGTTAGTCGACTAATTCAGCTATTTCTTATTTTACTCCCAAGATTTTTGATCAAGTTTCGTCTCTGGATAGATTTGTCTTCAAAAACATCTATATAAAATAATATGTTGATTATGTTCAGCTAATATGCCACTCATTCCTGACACTGAAGTTTGAAATCACGCTTAAATAATAAACAGTGTTTTTTTTTTTAGAAAAATCCAAAATTTTAAGGTTTTTCAACTATTTACCTTAAGACCTTAAGAAAATCAGAAATTTATTACACTGGTTTTAAAGAAATTAAAAAAAGAATTATTTTTTAATCCTAGAAAATTCTAAATTTCATTTTCCAAATTTTGAGAAATTTTTTTATAAAAGAATCAAGAATTTTGTCTCATGATTTTTGGAAAAAAACATCAATTTTTTCAGATAAAAATATTTCTTCAATTTTAGAAGGAAAAAAAAATTCTCAACTTCTCTGGTATGGAATAAATTTTTAAAAAGTTTTGAAAGAAAATTTTGCGTTTTTGTCACAATTTTTTAGAAAAAAATAAAATTTTTCCAAGAAACTGAAAACTTCTGAAAAGAAAAATCTTAATTTTTCGGGTGTAAAAATATATTTCTTGAATTTTTCAAGCAAAATTTTGTCCTTTTTTTGGGGAAAACAACCTGGATTTTTTCCTCCATTTATTCAAAAAAATTTGAAATTTTTTTGGAAAGAAATTTTTCAATTTTTTGACGAGAAAAAACATCCAATTTTACTGAAGTACCTAAATAGTTATTTTTTTCATTTTCTGCATGCATAAGTGTATAATTGAACTTAATGTGCCAGTTTCAGTTGTAACTTGATTTTTTCTGAAATGGTATCTCGTTGAAATTTTTTATGTTGGATACCTATGTGACTAATTTTCATTTCCAAAAATATTGAGATGTTCTTATTTAAAAAAAAGTAGTCATGAGTCAAAAAAAAATTGAGATTTTTTTCTCAAAAAAAATGAGAGATGTGTTTCCTCTAAAAATAAGAAAATTCTATCTCTAAAAAATTCAAGTTTTTTTTTTCTCAAAGACTTATCAATTTTTTTGTTTAGTTATACTTACCAAAAAATCAAGATGAGCATTATTTTGTACCTCGAGAAAATTCAGAAATTTTTCTTTCTGAAAAAATTAAAAATAAGTAGGTAGATATTTTACTCCCTCCTCTCTCGAATAAAAAAATTGTTTCAAAAATAGGGAAAACAATTGAACAAAAAATTAGGCTAATTGGAGCAGAGTTGATGGAAGAGCTAGCTCTTTTTGAAAAAAGCTGGGCTTCCAAAATTTTAAGGGTGAAGTTTCACAGCATATTCTCCCTCTAAAAAATTCATATTTTTTCTCAAAAAAATTCATGTTTTTTTTTCAAAAAAAATTAGGATATTTTTTCCGTTTTATTACCTTAGAAATTTTTATAAAATTTGAAAGCATACAATTTTTAGTATTTATTTTATGTTTTTTTTCTAATTAATCATTTTACCTACTTATTACCAAAAAATGAAATAAAACTGCACGAAACATACGACACTGATTTATTTTTAAAAATGTCATTTATTAACCTTTTTTAAGACTTTCTAATTTTTTATACCTATTTTATTTAATTCGCTAAGTTTTTTTCAATTTTTTCAATTCAAAGCAATTTTCCAATTTTTTGGAATTTGCAATTTAAAAAAATTCACTGCATGAAAATTTGTCTTTTTTATAGAATTTTACAATTTTTAGGTAATAATTTTTCCTTTTTTGTGTGCTTCAGTTTTTTGAAATCTGATATTTAAAAAAAATCAATGTTTAAATTTTTTTTTTTTTTTTTTATAAAATTTGAAAACTTTAACATTTTTTAGCAATTTGGAAGATTTTTTTAGTTCCAAAATTTGAAATGTCTTTCACGATCAGTAAATTTGAAGAAAAAAAATATACTTAGGTATTACAAAATAGGCCGGAAGATATCTATCCGTTTTTCTTTCATTTAAAAATTTTCAGCAATTTCCCTTTTTTTTTCAATTTTTAAATTAAAAATTTGATAGATAGTTTTTCAAAATTTGCCAGTTTTTTATTTTAAATTTTGTCATATCTTTTCTCTATGAAAATAAGAGAATTTTTTTTCCAAAAATTACTTTTTTTAAATTTAAAAGATATCCTGTACAGTGTACTTCAAAAAATTGCTTACTCCAAGAAAATATATAATTTCTTTTCGAAAAAAAATCTCAATCAGAGTCAGGCCCTACCATTACATTTCGGATTCAGCGGCATAAAAAAAAATTTAAAGGCCTTTACTTTTCGTGTTCAGCTATTAAAAACCAAAATTTGCTTTAATTTTTATTTTTCGATAAACCTGCAAATTCAGTTCAAGCAATAAATTGAAAAAAGTCATCAGAAAATTAAAAAAGAGTTCTGCTTATAAACAAATTTTTTGAAAAAAAATTAGACTTTTTTGCTCCAAGGAAATAACGTGTCTTGCAATTAAAAACAAAAAATCGCTCAATTTTCCACTTTTCCGGTTTTTGTTAAAACTTTTCTACATTATTTTCAAATTGCAATTTTTTTTTCATCGAAATAATTTCTCTTTTAAAAAATAAATGAATCCCAAATTTTAAATTTTTGCTAAAATTTTTCAACCTGTAAAAATTTTTTGAACCCTAAAAATCAATTTTTAAAATTATTAGAAATTGGCTGAATTCTAAAAATTAATTTAATTTCAAAAATTTATCAAAACTTAAAAACTCTTTATTTCTGAATTTTTATCAAATTTTTAATTTTCGACTAAAAAAGATCTGATAAATTTTGCGAAGAATTTTTTTTCTCGCCAAGTCCAAATTCGAAATTCCTAGCCAAGTGCTGATACACCATTTTTTATTTACCCTGCTACTCTCTCTTATTCGTCAACGCAAGGAGACGATAATTTCAAAAATTTTCGATCTTTTCGAAAATCTTCAAAAAAGTAGAAATATGAATATTATTTTCATTCAAAACCCGGATGAATTTGAACTCTTTATGGATTCTGAAATCATCTGCATTGGAATATGAACAATTCGTTTCAGGCAACTTATAACTGACAATGAGTCCTTCTCATTCCCCTACCTAATTTATTGAAAACTATGGGTGGAGTTGGCTTTTGGTAGCAAACAACAAGTAAATATTTGTATTAATGATTCGAAGTACACACGCACACGTTATTGAAACTAAGATCCTTCAGATATTGGATTTTGACACACATCTACGACGTGCAGTGTGGCGATCACGAGCAAGTGTGATAAGAATTAAGAAAATTAAATATCAACTATATCATATTCTTTAAATATTCACGTTTTCAACTTCTTCGTGTTCTATTTCCTTCTCTTCGAAAACGTCCGTTATCATCGTTTGTGTCGTGACTGTACTCGAAGCGTAGGAATTCTTCGGATTTCACCATTATTTCAGTTTGAACTCGGTTAGGTACGTATTATACTCAATTTTATCAATTTTGAATTTTTTTTTTCAAACAAAATGTTTAATTTTTTTCTAAAAAATATTATAGAATTTCGATTTTGGAAATTTTGATTAATTCTCACGGTGTGGTCTTGCATTAGAAAAAATTATCAATTTTATTCTTCAAAATGACGCTATTCTTCTTCATTTTGAAAAAAGCTTTCATTTCTTTATTTTTTGGCAAACTCAAACAATCGTTTTCAATAATCGATACTCGACTGATTTTAAATATCAATATTTTTGATTTTTTCCAGGCTCAATCGTCGACCAATTTTTGTACAGCTCATTCCAGATCGTCAAAGAAATGTCTAGCGTACGAGTACTTCCCAAAGAATTGCTAAATGGCTTCGCTGGTGTCTGCATAGTGGGCTCATTAGGAGATGATGTAGAACAGTGGCGCCAAAAATGCGCATGCGCCGCTTTCCCTCAGCAAGACGACTTAGACCATCTAGAGTTATCGGTGGCCAGAGCTCCAATACTGATGTGCCGCAACGATGTCCTAAAAACCATCTCCAACCCTCAATACGACAAAATTAAATCACTGAAGAAGCAAATGGCAGATGACCTGAGGGAAATCGACGATAACATAAAAGCAAACGGCATACACGCTTTTGATAAAGTCGAAGAAAATTACTATCTAGCTCAAACGTCGACAGGCTCAACATGGATATACAATTATAAGACTGAAAAAGACAGCGGGCTCAGCGATACCAAATACATCAAGTACTACTACCAAGTAGGCAAATATTCGTCCAATGCTCAAATCGCCGGAACTATCGAATTCGTTTTTGAATCGAGAAAACACATTGCAGGGTTAATGCTCGCTGCGTTCGTTGGCAAAATAATACAGATCATTTTGCAAAAAGGTACCAAGCTCGTTTTAGATACTCTCGTAGACGAATTGATGGATTTCGCGTCGGAAAATGGGATAGAAACGACTGTAGACATAGTGGAAAATGATGCATCTTATCTGATACAAGCGATCGTTTTCGTACTGGCTTTTATAGGATTGGACGAGAAATTCGATTGCGAAACGGGAAAATACATCGTCCAAGTATCCTTCTACAACTGGAATAGCAACAACCCACTGTACGTATCCGATTGTTACCTAGACAATGCTAAAATGATTTGCAACGAACAAGATATGATAAACTGTTGCGAAATCGAAATTCCACCAATGATATCGCAAGGCAGCGAAATTACACCGCCAGGATTCGTTCCTGCCAATAACGTTGAACTCGAAGTTATGTGTCACTACGTAACGTACTTTTTCGAAAACGACGCCACCTTCCTCAAAGGTCTAGGACTCGCTCTGAAAGTGGAAATCGGCCAAAAAGGCTCGAATAAAGGTTTCGTGTATGCTTTCAAATGCCCACGATTTAAAAACAATCGTCATAAAATTGATACAGAATTATGTAATTATAAAACTTCCACAGACTATTACGATAAGGGCGAATGGAATGCAAATCCGCTCCATTTTCAACGTGATGTCGAAGGTGGAAGCCTTCGTGTGACTCTGGATGCGTTGAATGGAAACGATAGTTACTACCGTCCGATTGTCAATTACCTATAAACGGCTGTGATCATTCTTTGATCTTGAACGATTAAAATGATTATACACTATAAGGGTGGCCCAAAATTTACCAACTTTTAAAAAGTACCGCTCCCAATCGCTTAATATATTCTATCTGATGAGAAAGCACATCACAATTTTTTTTTTTTGAAATCGGATAATATTTAGAGGTCCCTAAGGCGAGTCAAAGTAAAAAAATTGGAAAAAATTGAAAGAATAGACAATTTTGAAAATTTCAATTTTTTTTTGAAAAATGGTCATAAGGTGGGTAATACTTCATAAAAAGACCATTTTCGATGATTTTTCATCTTTAGCCCCATTTTCATGGGACATGGAAAAACGTCACTTTTTACGATTTTTAAAAAAAGTTGAAAAAAAATTATTAAAAATTGAAAAAAAGGTTTTACTTGATAAAATCGTTTTAACGTACACATTACCACCCAAAAAGACCATTTGCAGTGATTTTTCATCATTGACGTATCGGTGAGAATTTTTCAAAAACTATCAAAAAAGTGAAAAAATCACCTAAAGTGGCGGTTCCTGAACATGAAAGTAAAGTTGATAAATTGGCGTAAATGACCTTTTTGGGTGGTAATGTGTATGTTAAAACAATTTTATCAAGTAAAACCTTTTTTTCAATTTAAAAAAAAAAATTAAAAATCGTAAAAAGTGACGTTTTTCCATGTCCCATGAAAATGTGGCTAAAGATGAAAAATCATCGAAAATGGTCTTTTTATGAAGTATTACCCACCTTATGACCATTTTTCAAAAAAAAATTGAAATTTTCAAAATCGTCCATTTTTTCAAATTTTTTCAATTTTTTTACTTTGACTCGCCTTAAGGACCTCTAAATATTATCCGATTTCAAAAAAAATGTTTGTGGTGTGCTTTCTCATCAGATAGAACATATTAAGCGATTGGGAGCGGAACTTTTTAAAAGTTGGTAAATTTTGGGCCACCCTATTATACACGTAGAAAAATATTTTACTACCTATTCGAAATCATCAAAAATATTTCAGTTTGTTTGTTTGCTTGTGACTTATTTCAAACTAATTTATCGTATTTTACATTACTTGCTTCTAGATCATTAAAGGCCTAATTTATTTGAATTACATATTTTTACACCAATTCGTATTTTTCTGTCAAAGGAATAACAATTACATAGCAATTTTTGCTCATTCCGATACACGATGCATTATTTTGCAGTGCAAATTTTTCATTTAATTTGCTCGAGAAACTTTTAAAAATAGCAATTTGGCAAGTCAATGCCTATTTCAATGACTCGACATCAAAAATAGACTACAAACATAAAAAAAGGAAAATTGGAAATACTTTTTCTGTTTTATCGTACCTAATCTTTCGTGAATTGAGAACAAAAACAAAACACTAAAATCGGATATCACTACAAAAATTTGAAAAGATTGAAAATTGAAAAAAAAAACTCACAATTTTTTAAAATGATTGAAAACTTTGACAGTTTGGAAATGAATAAAAAATATAAATATCTTCTTAAAATATATTAAAAATAGAATTTTAAAGTTGATTTAAAAAAAAAGTGATATTTTTCTTCAAAAATTGAGATATTATACCTATCTCTTTAAAAAGTGAATAACTTTCTCTTTTCAAAAAAAATAGGAATTTTTTTCTACTAAAAAATTGTATATATTTTTTCTCTGGAAAAATTAGATCATTAATTTTCTTCTACAAAATTGAGATTTCGGAAAAAAATTGTAGAATTTTTTTTTCTCTGAAAAAAGTGAGATTGAGATTTTTTTGAAAAAAAAATTGAGAAAAAATTGTAGATTTTTTTTCTATGAAAAAATTGAAGATATTTTTTTTCCAAAAATTTAAAAAATTTTCTTTTTTAAAAAAATTATTCGGGTCCATTCTGAGAGATTCTGATGAAAAATTTTGGAATTTTTCAAGTATTCCCATTTTTGGAAAAAATAAATTTTCACCATTAAGTACATGATGAATTTCGCATTTCCTTTAAAATTGAATTTCTGTGGACAATTTACTTCGCCCCTGGGGGGGGGGGGCGCTTGAAGCTCAAAATTTTGGTGCTGTGAGTACTTTCTGGGGAGTATGGGAACATTGTATTTTTAGAATGGGCACATATCAATGATTAAAAAACACCAATGTTCACACCTCTCGGACCCCGGACTGAGCTACCACCCCCTTCCCTCAGACATTTCTGAAACTTGACCTTATATCGCATATTTCTGTAATTTCACTTTCAAAAACGTATCTGGGTATTGAACAACACCCATGTCTCCCCTTTCCCACCCCAAAGTAGCCCCCTTTTAAATTTAAAAATCGTATATTTCGGGCTGTAATGTAGCTATTTGGATGTAGTTTTCTCCATGAAGTATTAAATCAATTCTGAAATTGAAAAAAAAATCACCCTGCTCCCCCTCGCCCGGCATTGTGGTTTCACTCCCTTACTCCAGTTTTTAAAAATTCATATCTTGAGCTGTAATGCCACAATTTTCAAATAGTTTTCAATATTATACTGCATATTTCACATAGAGTTTGAAAATTTTTTCACTTGCACCCAACCCTTGCATCTCGGTGTCTCCCCTCCCCTAGTCTTAGTGATTAGCACAAAAAAACATGACGCAGGGACTTTTTTTGACTTGACATGCGGTTTTTTTTTCAGAATGAACCGTAAAAAAAAATTCAAGGAAGGCGAGACATCACAATAGTCCTTTTAAGGGGGCAGCCCAAGCAGAAGCACGAACCAGGAGTAACTTTTTAAAAGGAACAAAAATGGTTATGTCAAAAATTTGCCTATCTTTTAAAATGAAGGCGCTACAAAGCTTTGAAAATTAGTATTTTCGAAATTCAGGGCTCCGTAGCGCCTTAGTTTTCATAGATAGGCAAAATTTTCACATGACGTTTTTTGTTCATCTCAAAAAGTTACACCTGTTTTATGTATTTTTGGACTGAATTTCGTAATTTTCATATATCACCACGAGCACCACACTGTAATAAATTGAGGTAGGCAATATTTTTGACTGGGATTTTGCGTTGCTGTAACTCCTTCAATTTCAAAGATAGACAATCCAACATGAATACAACTTTAATTGCTTTTTCGAAGATCTATTCATTGCTGGTGTCGAAATTTTTTTTAAACTCAGTATTGCCAATCAAATTTGAATGGTAAAATACCGATTTTCAAAACTTTGTAACTCCTTCATTTTCAAACTTAAGGCAATATGTGTACATAAACTTTTTTGTTAGTCGCACTCGGTTATATCCAAATTTCAAGTTTGGCAGACCACTCACCGGACACCCTGTATATAAAAAATTATTCTAATTTTTTTTTCACATATTCGACCTCACTCTGTTAGTTCATATGATGAAAAAACTCGCGAAGTAAAAAAAATGCAATTTTAAATATTTTCAATTTTTCCATCAACGACGATCAAGTAAGCGATCCAATCACGAAATGAATTCTGCAGCGTACATTTAGCTTTACATACATCGTCATTCTATCAATAATCAAAATATTGATAATTTTTCGAAAAAATTGAAATACCAACGAAATAAGAATTTCGAAATGATTCAGACTCATCCTGTGTAGGTAGGTAGAGGTATACGCGCCCTTTGGAGATTAACCGTTCGAACAATTTACGAGGAGATAACGGGCAGAAACAACAAATACCTACTGAAAAACGTTAAATAACTTTAGATTTTAATTAAGGAACAAACAACGTATTGACCCGTAAGAAAAACCGCGCTGTCATCAACTCACCTTATCAATTTTTATATAGGTAGGTACCTATAAATCGTTAGGCTTTGTACTTTTGAACAAGATAATAGCACCTAAATGTATTTTTTATGTCTATAAATATATTCTGACTGCTCGATGCAGAAGAATCAGTTTTTTGTTCATTTTTTTTCAAACAGATTTGTGACCTAGTTGGTGGTTTTGTGTATTGCGTTCTAGCTAGGTAGATAGATACGCGGATGCTTGGAAACAGTTGGCTATTTCTACTAATATCATTTTTTTCATTTAAATTAAGGTATGTAATATTTTCCCATCTTATTTCAATTTCTTGGAGAAAAAATTGGATGTTTTTTCAAGAATATTTTTTTATATTAGATTAGCATATTTTGGAATTGATTGGGTTGGTGTAAATTAAAGTTGAAAGGAATCAAAGAAATTCGAAGTTTTGTGTCTATCTCTATACACAAAATTAAAAAAAAAAAAAAAAAAAAAAAAAAAAAAGTGTAGGTAACAATATTTTAAAATAATTTTCTGACTGAAACACTGTTCACAGCGTAGTTCAATAAAGTACTTAATTTCAAAAATTCTTTGCAATATAAATTTTAAAAAATAAAAATAAACTAAGTTCAAAAAATATTTTTTTTTAAATCTAAACATAAAAATTCACCAATAAATTGACAAAAATAAATTAATGATAAAAAGTTTATTCACAAACAATTTTGAAATCTTTTTAAAGCAAATTTACAAAAAAAAATAAAATAAATAAAAAGAAAAAGAAAAAAAACAATCGAATTGGAATGTTTAAAAATCCGATATTATAAACATTAAAAAAATTACTGACCAAATTGTTGCTCATGACATAATTTGATGAAATTTAAAAAAAAATGATTTGAAATTATGTATACTTTCGAAAATAAAAAACGTAGCAAAATTAAAAAAAATCGCTTCTATGATTTTTCAAACATGAAAAAAAAAATCAAAGGTACTTAATACTTAAAAGAGTATTATGGATGGAAATGAAGAATTGTTTTTTTTTAGGTTTTTTCCAAATCAAAGATTTTACTCCATTTTATTTTTTATTATTACCTACTAATTTTTTTTAATGAGAAATTGAAAAATGAGGAAAAAAATTTTCATTTAAAAACGTTATTAGGTATTTTAAACCTGAAAAATTTCCAATCCAAATTTTGAAATTTATGAAAAATTTAGAAGTACCTATATTTGGTGAAATTTCATGTTAATAATGAATTTTTTCTACATTAATTTTTTAAAGTGAAAAATTTTCATTAATTACCCATTTTTTAATTCACAAAATTGTTTTTTTTTCTTTCTGAAAATTCGAAAAATGAAGCAAACTTATTTTTCAATAAAAAGACTCATCTTTCAAAATTTTGAAACCGATTAAAACTTATATTTATACTAGGTATCGAATTGCATTTTCCAAAAAATTGGTGGACCTATTTAAGATTTTGCACATTAAAAAAAAATACTTCTACCTAAAATGTGGAAAAGGTCAACTTTATGTACAAAATTTTGAAAAAAAAACATTGGGAGAAGATTACAAGAAATTTGAGTTTCAGTAATATTTTCAAGAACTGCTCAACCAAGACTTCAAAAAATTTATGCTTCTGCAATTTTTTTTCCAAACTGAAATATATTGTAATTTGGTACCTACTTAAGTAACTATTTTGAGCAAGATTATAAAAAATTCAATATTCATCAAAAACTGAAAAAATGTCAACTAACGAAATAGAAAAATTGTATTCTGAACCAAACTCAAAAAATTTGTATATTGTGTATTGTAATTAAACAGATTTTTTTTAAAGTTTCGATTCTTGTACAAAATTTGATAGAAAGTTGCCAATTGACGAAAATCTGAAAAAATTTGTGTTTGATAAAAGTTTACAAAAATCAGAATTTCTGTATTTTTTTATTTTTTTTTACTCAAAACTAAAATGTTTTGAACAGGATTATAAAAAAATCAATATTAAGCATTTAAAAATTTAAAAAAAAAAATGAATTTTACTTTTTTCAACCATCAGTTCTGTTTTTCTAATTTTTACCGAAACATTACAGGTTGAAAAAATGTCGAATCATCCAAACACTCCGAGTAAAATGAGAGGTGGTTTTTCCATTCCCAGAGCGACCTCTAAACCGATAGATATACCAAAACAACCAGAAAAGCCAAAACCGAAAGAAGAAAGTAATTTTTTTTCTAGTCTAAGATTAACCGATACTCCTGCGACTTTTTCGTCATATCGGCAAACAGCTCGACGAAAAGAAGCTCTGCGAAGACTAACCGAATACGAGGAAAAACATTTGAAAAGAATTCACAAATGTGAGGAACTATATGGGAATAAATATCACGAAAAACTTGGGCTTCCGCACGCGTGTATAAATCCAGCCCGAGCAGGCCCACTCGCCAAATATGTTCCACGATACAATAACGGCGAAGGATCGTCAAAAGATACCACTGAAGAAAAAAAGCCACTCAGTATCAAGTGCTCGATTCAGCTTAAAGATACACCTGATCAATTCGTCAATACTTTTCTTAAAAAGTGAACAAATTCCGGCATAGAGTTAATTTTTATCCGTAGCTATGCGGTTTAGTTACGTATGTTGTTTTTTTTTATTATCAATTATGTATGAGTATGTACCTTATTTTTATTTATTAAATTTTTATAATGTAAGCTTGAAAAATAATTTATACTCAATTCATACCAACGACATTGAATTTTATCGAAATTGTATGTATTATGTCCTCGTAAAATTATTTGAAATTTTTTTAAAAATTTATCTTCGAATATTATCAAATAAATATTTTTTAAACTAAATTGAAGAAATTGTTTTTCGACAAAATTTACACAAAAAATTAATAAATTTCGACTTCCAACAGAAAATACGAGGGAAAAAAGTTTATTCAGATGAATCTTGAAAAATCGTTCGAAACTTAATCTTGGAAATTCTTCTTAGATAACGAAATTATGAACCTAAAATTTTGTTAAATAAATATTTAAAAAGTTGGCAATCAAAGGAATCATGAAAAATTTCCTTTCAACAAAATTTCAAAGTGTTTCAAAGGTAATGATTAATGATTTGCTCTAGTGGAGATTGTTTTCTTTTTTTAAGAAACAAAAAAATAGTAACAATAGTTAGTAACATACAATGCAGATTGTACGTTACATTGATGGAGGAAGGGTAAATATGTAGGTATAAGGTGTAGATATGATGTTCGAGTCCTACAGAGATAGCATATCAATATAAACACGAAAAAGAAACGAACAAGTACATTTCGACAATTTAAATTCGTGCTACTGCATATTACTCGTATACTTAATGAGAATCTTTTGTAATAAAATACGAGTAAATGATAAGATTTTAAATTTGACCGAGAATCAAAACCCATATTCATGGACAACTTCATTTATATCGGTGATTCAGCCCTGGCACATTTTTTTGAATTGACGTAGAATTAAAACTTCAAAAAAATTTTGAGGTGCATCAAAATCTTTAAAAAAAAAAAAAAATCATTCTGAAGAAAATAAAATTTACTTTTCTTAAAAAAAAAAAATTTTAATAAACTTTCACGATAAAAATTAAAAATTGTAATGGAAAAAGCCTTGGAGAATCAGGCGAAAATTCCTAAATTTTTTTTAAAAACACATTATTTTTTTCTACATTTTTTTGATTTTTTCAAAATTCTTTCATAAAAATAGGTACCCCAGATAAATTTTCAGGTGCATCAGAATCTTCAAAAAAAAAAAAATTATTAATTTATTTCAAGGTGTCTACTAAATTTTGAACGCTGAAATTCGCGATTTTTAGCGACTTTTCGCGACCTCTTTCGGGATTTTTTCGTGACTTTTTTCGTGATATTTTTCTCTTGTAATATAATTTGAATTCACGAATTCTACATTAACCTCTTAATTTTTCTTCAAAAAAAAAAAATCTTCATAAACTTCCACGATAAAAATAAACAATTTTAATGGAAAAGTCTTGGAAAATCAGTTGAGAATTCCTAAATTTAAAAAAAAAAATCATTTTTCCTACATTTTTTTGATTTCTAAAAAAAAACGATAAACCAGTTGACCACCGATTTGACGTCGATTTGCGGTTAGTAAAAAGTTTTTCCAATTTTCGACTCAATATTTACCAATTTCAAATTTTCTCAGTCTATTTTCAGTCTATTTTCCGGCATTCTAGACTTATTTTCGACATCGAATTTGGGTAAAAATTTGGTCGATTTTAATTGATCTTTTTAAAAAAAATATATAATTTTTTTATTGAGTGAAATTTTTTACATAATTATTGAGTTCAAATTTTTTGCGCAGTTCGGGATTTCTCACGTGGTTAAAAGTTTATCAAACTTACGAAATTGTACTTATCACCCCCCCCCCCCAATAGCTGAATTATAAGAGTCTACTTATCTCGTTTCAAGAATTGATCAACATCAAAAATTTGTTACCTAAAGTTGAAATTTAAAAATTCCAAAACTTTTGATGATCTGCAAATTATTTGGAAAATTTTCAAAATTTTATCAACTTGAAAACACGTAAGTAAAAATATGCCTCTGAAAAATTTCGATAAAAACTCAACTCTGAAAATTTTAAAACTAAAAAATTTTGAATTTTGAATTTTTTTGGAAAATAATTCAATAAATTTTAGAAATCTGTCAAATCTTTTAAACTGTAAAAATTTATCAAACTTTGAAAATGACCCCTTTTTCATTTTGAAAATTCACTTAAAAAAAAAAAAGATCTCACTTCAAAAATTTACTAAAATTTTGACGAACCACCAACTAAAATTTCAAAAATGTAATATATAAGTACAATAATTACCTAAACATAAAAAACTTGACAAATTTTTAAATAGTAAAAAGTTGAAAAACTATTTTTAAAAAATGGTCAAATGAATTTCAAATTGTGGTAGGTAAAAATTCAAATCACAAAATTTCAATTTTATGAAATTTTCAAAACTATAAAAAAATGTTCAAACTTCAAAAATTATACCTACTTTGATTTTTTTTTTTTTTTGTGAAAATTTAGGCGAATTTTGAAATCATATTTCAAAAGTTAACCTAACTTAAAAAAATTACATTTCAAAAATTTCAAAAATTCAACAATTTTTAAAAAAATTAAAAAATTTATCAAATTTTAAAATCGTAAAAAATTAATATCTAAACTCCAAAAACTGATCTTTCAAAATTTTCAAAAAAAAAGTTTTTAAAATTAAATGAAGATTACGAAACTTCAAATTCTTATCAAATCTTCAAAACTTTGAAAATTATAATAAAATTTGTTTTTTTTAATCAGCTAAAAATTAAAAATGATCTCATTTCAAAAAATGACCCAAAACTTGAAAAATTTACTACATTTCAAATTTTAAAAAATTCAAAATTTATCAAATTTTAAAATCGTAAAAAATTAATAAACTCCGAAAACTGATCTTTCAAAATTTTCAAAAAAAAAAGTTTTCAAAATTAAATGAAGATTACGAAACTTCAAATTCACTTTGAAAATTATAATACATATATATTTTTTTTAAAAATTAGCCAAGCATTAAAAATTATCTCATTTCAAAAATTGACCCAACTTGAAAAATTTACTACATTTCAAAAATTTGAAAAAATTCAAAATTTATCAAATTTTAAAATCGTAAAAAATTAATAAACTTCGAAAACTGATCTTTCAAATTTTTCAAAAAAAAGTTGTCGAAATTAAATTTAAAGATTACGAAACTTCGAATTTTTATCAAAACTTTGAAAATTATAATTTGAATTTTTTTCAATAGCTAAACATTAAAAATTAACTCATTTCAAAAATTGATCTAAATTTCAAAAATTCACTAAAATTTAAAATGATAACCTGAAAATCTGATAATAATTTTCAAAGATTTACTACATTTACATGGCAGACAAAAATTAGGAAGAAGCTACCTGAACTTTGAAAAATTATCAAAATTTCGAAATTAACCAATTTTGATTTTTTTTTTAGCTAAAAATGTTTCATTAAAAATTCCTTGATTACCTACTATCCTACTAAGTAGGTACACTCAATGGAGGTGCTAGGTAGATATTTAATAAATAACAAATTTTCAGTGTAAAATTGGTTCAATTTTTTCACGAAGCAAGACATGACCGTGACATTATTTAGCGATTCAAAATTTCTTCAATTACAATCTTACAGCAGGTGATTACAGAGATAAGAATTAAAAATAATACCAAATAAGTAGGTAAAATAAAAACTCTTTGTAAATGATCCGATGTTAAATTATCTCGCATTAATCGGTTATTTCTAGAATTTCGATTTTAAAACGACTGATATCAAGTTGGCAGAATTCTGTAACTATCACATTAGCAAAAATTCTGTAGTGTGTTGATTACGTATAACACTATAATATAGCTGCTCAGAAATAATATCAAATAAATTGGATTTTCGTTCATTTGAGAGGTATGTTTAAATGACTTTTTTTTTTCTTCATTTTTTTTTATATCGAAAGATAATTTTTTTAATTTAAAATACAGTTTTTGAAAATCATATCTCGAAAACAATTTTTTTTCATTTTGAAATGTTGATAGAAATGGTATCTAAAATATTTCTCTCAATTATTTTGAACACGTATGAATAAATCAAGGTGTTAATTTTTTCCCAAATGTAAGTATCACATTTTCGATTTATATTATTTATAAAATTAAATCAATCCCAGTGGAAAATTCATCAATTTGCTACTCACTCAATTTTCTATTTCAGCCACCCCCCCACCGGAATTTTCAATTCGAAAGATTTTTATCAATAAAATTAGGATTTTTTTTTTTTTTTACAAAATCAATTCGAATTTTTAATATTTTACAAACTGTGGAAAATTCATCAATTTGCTACTCACTCAATTTTCTATTTCAGCCACCCCCCCACCGGAATTTTCAATTCGAAAGATTTTTATCAATAAAATTAGGATTTTTTTTTTTTTTTTACAAAATCAATTCGAATTTTTAATATTTTACAAACTGGTTTATTTTACATTGTTTCCAAAAAATATCCAAGATTTTTACCCAAACATTAATTGTTTTGCAGGTCCTCTCTTACATCCAGTTCATAGTGAAAAATGTCAAAAAAAGACCCTAACAAGATAATTCCACCACGCGGTTTACCCGAAGCTCTCGTACACTCTAGCAAGACGTTAAATGGCGAAATAAAAAAATGGCGCAAAACCCACCCAGACTGGACATTGATCAAAAAAGACGCCGAACTTAAAATATCGGCCGATGCACCACCAATTATGATGTGTTCGACAGAGGTGAAAGAAATATTCCTGAATTCCGAGTACGACAAAATCAAACAATTGCAGAAAAAATTCAAAAAGGATTTCGAAACTATCGACAAAAGCATAAGAGACCAAGGTACCGAGATGTTTCGTGTAATAACCAATGCAGATCCAAAATACTACGTTGCTTACGATGCTGACGCCTCCGTATGGATATATTGTCACAAAACAGACCAAGAAGACTTCACCAACGATGTAGGTGAACTTGCCACAAAGGTCACTAGCGTTTGTCAACTGGGCAGATATTCAGTCACCACTGGAATAGTTGGAACGATAAATTATACGTTCAAATACACGACAACCAGCGCCATACTCGATTCTTGCATTTTAGCCGGAAAAGTCGTAGAAATGATGCTAGCTGCGTGGAAAAAATACCCAACTACCGATTTAGTTTTACAATGTTTCGTTGACAATATAATCGTCGACTCCGACGACAACAACAACACCCTAACAAGTATTGCAAAACAGATGTCCAATTGTTGGCAGTTGGGTTGCCTCACATCGTGTCTTCTATCCCTGAGTATGTCTGCATTAGCCTACCTATGGAAATGGACTTGGAAAAAATACTGCGTAAAGTTTTGCATCTTCAACTGGAGTCCAGAACACGATTTATTTATTTCGGATTCTTACAAAAAGAACGCCGATATCGAACGAATCGAGCTTAAAATAAACAATCCATCGGAAATAAGAATTCCTAAAGCAATCCCAGTATTACCACCAGCATTCCAACCACTGACCCCCGTAGACTCGGTTTGCCACTACGATATGATCTTCGTAACGAATAATGCCACATTTATCGAAGGCTGCGGATTTGCATTCAAAGTGGAACTCGATCAAAGGGGGTCGAAAAAAGGTTTCGTGTACGCCTTCGACTGCACACGTTTGAAGCTAAATCGTCAAAAAGCCAGTGAAAATTTGAACGATTACGAAAATCTTAAACAGTACTACAACAAGCTAGATAATTGGAACGAAAATCCATTGAAATTTTCCATTCAGACTGAAGGTATTCCTGTCTCAATTTCGGTTGATGCGTTGTGCTGCAGCAATAATTTTTTCCCCATTATTAATTTCAATTCGGTGAAAGACAAGAGTGAGCAAAGCCTTGTGCAAGATTCTCAAAAAAGTGAAACTGTTGAGAACGATAGTAAACCTCTTTTGGCAATTTCAAATAATAAGAAATATGGCACGGTATCTAACAGCACAGAAAATCTGATAGATAATAGTGAATCGGATAACAGCGAATCAAATTCATCTTCTTAATTTTAGTAAAAAAAAATATCATAATCGAAGTGAATCTGTATACAATACATTTTATTATGTTAGTAAATTGATAGTACCTACTTTATTTACTCAATTTCCTTTTTGTTGAATTTTACCAAGTCCAATACTACATAGATACTTGATATTCAAAATGGGCGGGGAGGGAGGGATTCTATCGAAATTTTTGTTATAACCAAAATTATTTCCAAGACTTCAAGCTAAAACTTTTAATCGATAAATTTTTTAATTGGACCCCTACCTCGACTATGCCAAATTGGAGGAGACGAGAGGGGAAAGTCTAATCAAAATTTCATGATAACAGAAATTATTTCAAAGATTTCAATTTACAACTTTTGTTTGAAAACTTTTTTAATTGGACCTCTACCCCCAACAATTTCTAATAGTATTAAAAGTAGGTATCTAAGTCATATTATGCAAAATTGGAGGGAGGGGGGGGGGTCTAATCGAAAATTTATAATAGCAGAAATTATTCATCTCACTTCTATCTACAACTTTTGTTCGAAAAATTTTTCACTTGGACCTTTCTCCCTACGTTGAAAAAGTATCTTATCAGTTATGGGGCTCAATCGAAAATTTTATAATAACGAAAATTATTCTTACAAGGGAACCTCGCCAACTCTTCACCTCCGATTGAGCTGAAATTTGGCTCACTGAAAGAGCATGCCACCCATACCTCACAACCAAATTTTTAGCTGCCGAAGTTAATTTTTCGACTTTTGGCGAATTATTGAAAATGGCTAAAACTGCCTACAAAAAACCATTTTTTGAAGAAAAAAATTATAAAATTTCAAGATAGAATCCTGAAAATCGGTTTGTACACTAAAGTTGACCGCCGAGTCGATTGGCACCATTTTCGAAGCGATCTGGAGCCTCCAGAAAAAGTTGACTTTTCTCCCGCGCACTGGAATCTTTCCAGACGGCAAAAGTCAACATTTTCTGGAGGCTTCAGATCGCTTCGAAAATGGTGCCAATCGACTCGTGGGGTCGACTTTGGGGGGTAGACGAAGTTTCGGGTGATATGGTGGAGAAATTGATTTTTTGGAAATTTTTAAGTAATTTGGAATTTTCAAGTTGTCAAAAAAAAACACGTGCGAACTCGTCAACTCGGATTTTGGATTCAACTGCGTCAATCGATAGATGGCATCATACTAACGATATAGGATTGAATTTTCAGCTGCCGAAGTTGATTACAGCGCTGTCTGGAGAGATTCCAGTGTGCTGGAGAAAAGTAAACTTTTTCTGGAGGCTCCAGATCGCTTCGAAAATGATGCCAATCGACTCGATGGGTCGACTTTAGTGTACAGACCGATCTTCAGGATTCTATCTTGAAATGTACAATTTTTATTTCAAAAAATGGCTTAATGAAGGCGGTTTTACCTATTTTCAAAAATTCGCCAAAAATCGAAAAATCAACTTCGGCAGCTAAAAATTTGGTTGTGACGTGTGGGTGGTATGCTCTTTCAGTGAGCTAAATTTCAGCTCAATTGGAGGTGACGAGTTGGCGAGGTTCCCTTGTTAGGATCTTGATCTGCAACTTTTATTAAAAAAATATGTCAATTAGCCCCTCCCTCTCTATGTAATTTTTAAATTAGTATTTTCGGAGTGTTATGCGAAATCGGGATTTTTCTTCAAATTCTGATCCAAGTAAAAATATTTAAAAAATAATGTAACTGAATTTTGATTTTTTTTTTTTTTTTTTTTTTTTTTGAAAATCTCACCTAAGAATTTAGTTTTTTCAATTTACTCGTATTACACAATGATTCCATAACAATTTTGTAATTTTTTCTTTAAATTCAGATCAACAATATTAATATTGTTTGAAAGGGTTTTCTAAAGGGTAAGCTTAGGTTTTGCAAATTCTTCGATCCAAAAATTTAATAAGGTAAGTTTACCAAAGATGGCCCACCTTATGTTTGAGGAGCTATAGCTCCACTCTGAGTTGAGATTGAGGGACAATTTTTGGTATGGACATACCTTGACCTTTCAACTATAAGATGCCTCGGTCAAAAGTTCAAAAAAGTTCACATAAAAAGTCTCATCCCCTCCCTTTTGAAAAGTGCAAAGTGGGCCACCTTTGGTACCCCAGTGTACCTAAGGTGGCCCACCCTTTTTTTTAGTCTAAAATGACATAATAAACGAATATTTTCGAATGCTTTTATCAAAATTAAATGTAAGAACGAGTAGTATGAGTCAAAAATTAGGTACTAAGAGTAAAAACGAGTAGAACAAGTCAAAAATTGGGTATGAAGTATAGGAATGAGCAGTACAAGTCAAAAATTAGATACAGGTAGTAGGAATAGCACATTTACGAGTAAGTTTAGCAGAGCCAGCATGGATCGAGTAATACAATATGCCTTGAACAATGCTAATAGTGGATGCAGCGCTGACAGAAGTGGATTGAGCAGTGCCAGGAGTGGATCTATTATGTTCAGAAGTGTCTGGGCCATCTTAGTAACCCTAATATATGTTACTTCTGTAGCGTTCATTCCCGAGAGGGAAAATTCTATTTCAAATGTCTATATGACCAACTTGTAGCTTCCACTCAGCTTCAAAATGATATAAAAATATTTAATTTTTTTTTCAAAATTTATATTTTTTATCATAGAAATACGTAAACTGATACATGCTAACTCAGTACTATCAAAACAAAGAGTTGCTCCCTGGGCCTGCCTTTAGACTCCGACCGGAAAAGTGAAGGTGGCCATGAACAAAGTCGGCCAACTAAGTAAACCAGTGTTGCCACATTTGGCCAACCTGACATAGTTATCGAGATAATAGGGGTGGGCCATGTTAGTAGCTATGGCCACCTTTGGTAAACATACCTTAAATGATTTTTCTCTCAACATTTTTTTTTTTTTAAATTACAAAAATTGATCCCAGAAAAATTTTTGGAATTTGAAAAATTGGTGAACTTCGAGTTTTTTTAAAAGAGGTGAATATTTTCTCCAACACACCACAATGTTTACCTAAATTTTGCAAGATTCAATATTGTGAAAAAAAATCCTAATTCACAGGAAATTGAAAAAATTCTTTGAAAACAAAAATTTAATAAATACCCCAATATTTCTCCAAGTTATTGGGCTCCCCTCAAGAATTTATAGAACTTGAAAACCTATAATTTTTGGGGTAAAAAAAAGGCAGATTCACATAAAATTGGAAAAAATTTGGCCCAGAAAACTTCTTCGATCCAAAAATTTGATAATCAATTGTTTTCCAAATTAATGGGATTTCCTGATAAATTTGTATCACTCGAGAATTCGAGATCTAGGTATGTTCATTTGTATGGTTAGATAATTCAAAGAAGGTGGAAAAAAAATTGAGCCCAGAAAAATTTCTGCGATTTGTAAAATTGATGAATGACAAATTCCTCAAAGTAGATGAGTATTCTCGTATTAAAAAAAAAAAAAAAATCCGATGAATCAAAAAAAAAAAAAGATAAAAGCTATCGCAGAAAAAATTTTATAATTTGAAAAATTGATGAACGTTAAATTTTCTTAAAATAAATTGGTAAGTATTTTCTCGAATTCAGGTATAATACTTGAAGACCTACATTTGTAGGATTAAATATTGCAAAAAAATTCCAATTCAAAGAAAATTGAAAAAATCAGCTAAAAAGATTAGTCCAGAAAAAATTACTCTAATTTAAAAATTCGATATTACATTATTTTTCTCCAAATCAATGGCATTTCTTTCCAAATTCATGCGGTTTCCTCACCAAAACATTTTTACTTTTGTGAAAAACAAACTTTAAACATTTTTTTTCAATTCTTTGATTGAAACATATAATCATTTCTTTTTTTTCAAAATTCCTTTCAAGAATCCAAACTTCCAAAATTTTTGAAATATGATTTTTAGATATTTAACTCTGAACACCAAAATATTTTTTCGTTTCAATTCGAATAAAATTTTTCTTTTTTTTTTCAATTTTTTGAAAAAACAAAATATTTAAATGTTATCTAGGTACTTAGTTGAAAAACTTAATTTTTTCATTTCATTTTTTTTTTTCAAATTTCATTACCTAGAACAATTTTGGAAAAATAAAAAATAAAAATTTTTGGGAAAAATTTGTTAAAGCACCTAATTTGAAGACAACTGTAAATTCAAAATATTTGTAAATCAAAATGAAAAAAAATTGAATTTAAAATTACTAAAAAAAAAATAAATAAAAATAATAGGAAAATTTCAAAATGAAATAAAAAATAACTAATAAAGATTGAAAAAGTATTTCCATGCTAAAATTTCCTTCAATACTCAAATATATTACGTAAGTCAATTTTTCGAGTTTCACATACCCAATTTTTTGAAAATTCTGTAAGCAAGAATATTATTAATTTTTTTAATCGTTTAAAAAAAATATTACTTACAAATCGTTAAATCTTTTTTTTAAATCAAGTAACACTCAAGTATGAAAATAATTTTAAAAGTGTACCAAAAACAAGATCAATTTGTTTTAAAAAATATATAAAAATTTCGTAACCAATTTTTGATGAAAATTTCTTCTAATTCTTCCTTGGCAATTTGAAATTTTTTCATGAAGAAGTTATAAAGTGCCTAATTCAATAGGTATTAAAATATGAATTTGTTGAAAAAAACTAATACTTACGTGGAAAATATTATCAATGTTTTTGATTACTCGTAAATTATCAAATTATTATGAAAGAGTTTTTCAAAACTGTAAAAATTTGTCAATATTACCCTTAGAAATTTTTAAGGTTTATTTTAAAAATTGATCACTTTTCGAAAAAATGATCTAATTTTAATAATGTACGAAACTTTGAAAATGGAAATTTTTTTATCAAAAAAAAAAAAAAAATAAAGAATTTCAAATTTTGATCAAAAATTGAAAATTTAACGAATTTTAATTTTTTATGCTTCATTACGCGTATATTTTCATTGATAGGTAAATTTTCAACATGATTGTTTTTGTTCCTTATAAATTGTTTTGAATTTAGTATATTTTTTTCAAACTTTTTTCAATTTTCAGTTTTTTTTTTTTTTTTTTTTTAAATTGTAAAAGTTAGTTGAAACCCGAATTGTTTTATTTAAATTTTACTTGTTTTTCTTTTTTTTTTGGAATGTGCTAATTTTAGGTCATTTTTGAAGAAAAAAAAATCCTTCAATTTATTAAATAATTATTGCTGATAATATCTTTTTCAGTTCTGTTCAGAAATCTTATTTGAAAATTATCCGCCAGCTCTTCAACAAGGGCACCAAAAGTTCATTACTTCATGATAGACTAGACAGTACTTATCTTCATTAAATGTTGCAAAACCTTGCATTCTGTTGTTGTTTTTTTTTTTTTTTTTTTTTGAAAAAAATGCACAGTGCTGTTCTACTAGGGGTGGTGAAAGGGCACGGGGAGAGCTCAGGGGGGCTGATGCATTCATATTCACGGTTTCGTATTGAGATTAGTAGCATGTACAATTGTACATACACTGAATGAATATGAAAAATCATCAACACCTCTCAATTCTAAAAAAAAAAACTGTTTTCCCCCTTCTACCCTAAATTTTTTCAAATTTTCACCATGACCCCAACCAAAAAAAAATTCTTATGCGGGTGAAAAAAATAAACAATGTTCAAAAGCGCGATTTGGAGGGGTGAATGTGAGGGGAGAGGGTTGCTGAATTTTCCTCGAATGTCCCTAGTACGTAAAATTAGGAAAATCGGTCAACTTGCACCGGAGAAAAAAAATGTTGTCATCTGTATTTTACAAAATAAAAAAGATGGTTTTTCAGGAACCACAGAAGCGGGGTTCTGAAAATTGAAATTTCATATCTTTACCAAATTTTGAAAGAATTTTTCAAAACTAAAAATTTATTAATATTACCCTTGGAAATTTTTTTGGTAAATTTTAGAAATTGATCACTTTTCGAAAATGAAAATTATCTAATAATTTATCAAAATATAAAAATTGAAAATTTTCGAATTTCGATCAAATTTTAAAAACTTAATGAATTTCAATTTTTAATGCTTTGTTATGTCAACGATAGGTAAATTTTCAACATAATTGTTTTTATTCCTCACAAATTGTTTTGAAAAAATTTGGAAATTTTCGAAAATCACGGCCCCTTCTAAATCAAGATAGGCACCATGTGTACTTCTTTTTTTGGACTCTGTTCAATCCAGATTTCGAAAACTGTCTACCCCTCCCAGGCCACCGTGTAGAGCATCGCACTGTACTGGACTATGCACTCAAACTTACTAAAATGGATTAGAGAAGTGATAAAGAAATGAATAACAATACCAAAAGTACCATATTAAACACTTTGTAAATGTATAATATGGTATTAAATTATCTCGCATCATTTGGTTTCCACTCGTGCTCGTAATTCGATTTTAAAACGACTTGATACAGAAAGTTGGTAGCATTCTGAATATTGTGATCAAGGTAAAACAATTTGTAGCTGCTTAGAAACACTAAGACTTGATCTGGAGAATTTTCATTTGAGAGGTATGCTTAATTTATCAGTATTTTTCTTTTTCATTCTTTTCATACGTAGGCTAAGTAAATTTTTTGAAAGTTTAAATAAGTATTTTGAAATTTAAAACATAATTTTTTGAAAATCATGAATAAAAAAGGTTTTTCTTCCATCGATAAGAATAGTATGAAATTTTTTGGTTCTACAGTTTTTATACAAAAATGAATCCAAGGTACCTATCAATTTTTGAAAAGATACAACATTTTCTTCTCAGAGAATTGAAATAAAAAATTCTTCTATTGGACACTTTTTAGTTATTTTTCGAACAGGTTTTTCGTCGGTAATATTGTTTTCAAATCATATCCACGATCGCCCAATGTATTTTTTTTATTATTTTTTTGTAACCAAATATAATATCTTTTGCAGGTTTCACCATTCACACTCGATAAAAATGCCAGTACCCAAACGTGCGACTGCGAATAAGAAACTTTCCCCACCTGGTTTCCTCTATGCCAAGGTACTCGTTTCGGTGACGTTGAAGAAAGACATAGAAATCTGGTGCAAAAACATGGAGAAAAAAAAATTACAGTGGAGATCCATCGATAAAGACGCAAAAATATCGGTCGATGGGCCGCCAACCATGATGTGTTCGGCAGAGGTGAAAGAAAAGTTCGTCAATTCAGAGTACGATGAAATCAAAAAAGTGCAGAAAGAATTTAAAGAGGTGTTCGAAAACATCGATGCAAAAATAGGGAATCGAGGTCAGGCGGCTTTTCGCGTTGTAAAAACTGAAAATAAGCAAAGATACTACGTGGCGCACGATAAGGACACTACTGTATGGATATATTGCCACGAAACAGACCAAACCGGCTGCAGCAACGATTCAAAGTTTACCAGCGTTTTTCAACTAGGCGTATATTCATATAAACAATGTATTCTTGGAAGGTTAAATTATACGGTCAAATATACGAAAATCTTTCCGAAAATGACTTGCTATTTAGCAGGATTGCTGATAAACAAGATACAAGAAGCTTGGAAAGAAAAATCCCCAACTGCGACTACCGATCTAGCTTTACAATGCTTCGTTGACAATTTAATCGTTGAGAAGCCGCCCGATGCAGTCAACAAAGCGATGGTTGAGCTGAACAAGAAGATAAGAAACCGTAGCCTTACAACAGAAATTAGCATTTTAGTCTTACAAGGATTGGCACACTTGTGGAACTGGTCTTGGAAAAAATATTCTGTTAAATTATGTATCTTCAATTGGAGTACCGAGCACGATTTATTTGTTTCCGATTGTTATCGAGATAACGCTGGCATGATGCAAGGCATAGGTGAACAAAAAAAAATAGATAATTCATCAGAAATACGTATTCCCAAAGGCTGCCTAGGTCTAGAAGTGCCGCCAGACTTCAAACCAGAAAATCCCATCGACTCGTTTTGTCACTACGTTACGATCTCCGTTACAAATGAATTGGAATTTATCAATGGCTGCGGATTTGCTTTAAAAGTGGAAATCGATCAACGAGGATCGAATAAAGGCTTCGTGTACGCGTTCGATTGCACACGTTTCAAGCCAAATCGTCAAAAAGCTTCCAATAATTTGACCCATTATGAGAATTCTAAACAGTACTACGAAGTGGCTGGTAATTGGTACAAAAACTCATGGAAACCTTCCTTCGATAGATGGAAAATTTGGAAAATTTCCATAGACAGGAATACTTTCAATCTGGAGACTGAAGGTATTCCTTTCTCAATTTCGGCTGACGCGTTGTGCTGCAGCAACAAGTTTTTCCCCATTATCAATTTCAATTCAGTGGCAGACAAGAGCGAACAAAGCCTTGTGCAAGATTCTCAAAAAAAGTGAAACAGATTACAGAACGATAGTCAACCTTTTTTTGTCAATTTCAAATAATAAGAAATATGGCACTGTAATCGAGCGGTACAGAAAATCTAAATGATAATAGCGAATCAACTTCATCTTCTTAATTTAAGTATTAAAAGATATATAAATGTATATTACGTATATTATCGAGGTGAATACATTAATTAGGTAAGTTTAAGTTTGAAAATAGCTGAGTTCCTTATCTTAGGCTTTGTAATTGTTTTTTCAAACGAGTGAGGTGATTTTTTTCACCTCTAATAAATGTCGAATTCAGGTAGGTACACATAAAAATTGGCTTTTGAAGAATTTGCGTTTGAAAATCCCAGCTTTTTTATCTGTAAATTTTCAAAGATTTATCAGGTTTATCTTTAAAAAAATTTCAAAATTGCAAAAATTTGTGAAAATGTGAAAGTTGTCGGCTGAAAATTTTAAGCAATTGAATTTGATAAATTTATTCAGTTTAAAAATAGATTTTTGAACTTTTATTAAATTTCAAATTCATATAGATTTAAATTTTAAAAAAAACAAAGTTCAAAAAAATTACCCCAGTTTTTTTTTTTTTTTTTTGAAATTCAGTTTTTTTTTTTAAATATTGATCTCATTTCAAAAATAGTGAAATCTTGACGAACTACCAACTAAATTTCAAAGATTTATTATGTATCTAAATTTAACAAACTTTTAAATCGCAAAAACTTGACAAAAAGTGAAAACTGAACTTTCACACTTGAAAAAATGAATAAATAAAAAATAATCAAAAGAATTTTGAAAAGTGATCAAAATTTAAATATTACCAAAATAATGTTGAATTATAATAAAACTTTCGAAATTGTAAAAATTATTGAATAAACTCCGAAAATCATGCTTTTTACTGTTATTTTTTTTCTTCCTGAAAATTTAGCTAAATTTTTAGAATTCATCTCATCTCAAGAATTGATCCAACTTTAAAAATTTATAAGAAAATTTTAAAATGGTGAAGATCTGTTGATTTTCCAAGATTTACTACTCTTGAAAAATTTCCAAAGCTTCCAAAATAGCAAAACATTTGGCAAAGATCCTCTTCAAAGAAGACCCAAGATCCTGATTATTTGAGATCATTTGACACGACGAAGATGATCTTAAATCTCAAACAGATCCTCAAGAACCTCTCTATAACGATCGTAGAAAAATCGTAGCCCCTACATTCTATAAAAGAGAATCAAATGTATTTTCAGAAGGGCTGGTTGGCGATTGCGTGTCTCGCAAGCCGCTTTCCCGTCATCAAACTCGTGAAAATTTACTACATTTTTTCCACGCGTAAAATTGTGTTTTGTCAAATCGATATTGGGGGGGGGGGGAGCTGGGAAATTTATTCAGCGGTCATTGAATAGCTGATGGAATAGGCGGGCCCAGACAGACTGCGTGCATTGTGCTGGGTTGCTTAACCACACCGGAGTTACTTTTAAACATGAATAAAAAACAATGTATGGGTGGCTCGAATAATTTGCTTGGGACTGTACATGAGTCTATACAAAGAAAACTACCCCTCCCCCCCTAAAGTCATGTTACACGCACGTAATAGAGCTATCGACGCCGTGATTTTTTCAGTCATGAAATGTTACAGCAAAATGCTGTAGTGTGTTGTTTAAATACTTATAACACCTTTTAGCTGTTCAGAAATAGTATCAACAAAATTGTATTTTCTTTCACTTGAGAGGTATGTTTAAATTTATACTTTTTCTATAAATAAAAAAAAAAGGTTTAAGTTACTTTCAACTTCGCTGATTACGATCAATATCACACTAATAACATTGAAAATTAAAAAACAGTTACTTTATTGAGTAGTACAAATTAAATTAGCTAAAAATTCAGATGTGATGTGTGATAAAGATTAAAGAAACATGACTATAAGCATGTAAAAATCAATTTTTGATCTTTTGATGGTTTTTGGTGTATTTTGACCAACTCTTTCACCTGAGAATAGTTGATTATTCTCATCAGTCTCGATCAATTTTCTTATTTTCAAAGATTGTAGGGAGGGGGCACGTGGTTTTTTGGGAAGGGAGTACACTCACATATACTAGTTCATCACATCCCCTCATCAAAGAAATATAAAATAAAATTCAGCAGTCGTGATTTTGCTCATCAGTCTTGTTCAGTTTTCTCACTTTCACAGCTTTTAAGGGGAGCACGTTGTTGGGGGGGGGGGGGGTACACTCACATATTTACTAGTTTATCGTATCCCCTCATTAAATAATAAAATAAAATTTCAGACATGAAATCCACTATTTTGATTTTTTTAGGTACCTACTTTAATAACCAAAAATTCTTCAAAAAGTGACCAAAAATCAAACATACGTATAGGCCTATACCAAGAGAAAATTTTAGAAGGTCAAATAATTATAATTTTCCGATTTTCTTTTAACGAACAAATTTTTTGTTTATGAAAAAAACTACAACTTTTAGTAAAAAATATTCTCAATTATTGGTCTTAATTTTTTCTTGAAAAAAAAAATCTGAACAAAAAAATCTTATAAAAATAATGTTTTTTGAAGACAAAACTCTCAATTTTTTAGAGTAAAAATGTTTTAAAATTTTTATATTAAACAATTATTTCTCATGTTTTTGAAGAAGAAAAAAATTGTCTTCGAATAAAATCTTTTAATTTTTTTTTTTGGGGGGGGGGGGGGTTCTAAATTTGTTGACGTAGCAAAAAAAGACATCACTAATTTTTTTGTAGATTTTTTTCCCATTTTTAAAGAAAAAATAAAAAGTTCAATTTCTGGTTGTAATTTTTTTGAAAAAAAAACACGAAAAAAATGAACTTGTTTGGAGTTGAAGAAACCTCTCAATTTTTTGGAGGTAAGAAACTGTTCAAATTTTTTACGGGAATTTTTTTTCGTCTTGGAAAAAACATCTTTCAATTTTGCCGGAAAACCTCTAAATTTTTTTACGAATAGAACAGAAAAAATCTCTGTTTATTAATGTTTTTTTTTTTTTTTTCATTTTTAGAAAAAACATTTCAATTTTTGGTCTTCATTATTTTTGAAGAAAAAAAAAAAAAAAAAATTTGGAGTGAAAAATCTCCCAATTTTTGAAAGCGAAATGTCTCACAATTTTTTTCAAGTAAAAAATTTGTCAACATCATGGAGTAAAAACCCTTATTGTTCTAAGAAGAAAAAAACATTTCATTTAAAACAAAAAAAAATCTTGAAAATTTTTTTAAGCAAATTTTTTTTCAATTTTTAGGAGAAGAAAAAATCTGATATTTTTTTTGACAAAAAAATTCTCATTAATTTTTTGTATTTTTTGAAGAGGAAAAACTCAAAATGTTTTTGGAGTAAAAAATTTTCCAAATAATTCTGAGTAAAATCAGATAAAAATCTGCCCGTTTCTTTTTTTAAGAAAGGAATGTTTCACTCAAAAAAAAAAAAAAAAAAATGTTTGTAGTGAGAGAATTATTTTTTCGAAAAAAAACTTTCAATTTTTCATTTCATTGTTGGTTTTCAAAAAAATATCGACGAATAATGCATAAAAAGTGACTTTAGCTACCAATTTTTGGGCAAATAGTAACAAAAAGTGACTAAAAATATGCAAAATAGTAACAAAATTACTTTAAAAGTGACTGAATTTCATGCATGTTTTTCTCATCAGTCTTGTTAATTCTTTCACAGTTTTCAGGGAGGGAGCACGTGGTTTTTTGGGAGGAGTGGTGCACTCACACACTTACTAGTTCATTGTATTTTGAACACGGTTCCTCCCCTCGCCTCATTAAAAAAAACACTTTTTTCTCATTTTTAGTCAATCTTACATGCTTAGCCATGTTTCTTGGTCACATTTCAAATTTTTAGTTTATGTGGGGGGGCGGGGGATATTTTGTGATGAAAGAGCTGGTCAAAATACACCAAAAAATGTAAAAACCCCAAAATCGATTTTTACATGCTTAGTCATGTGTTTTTTTTTTATCAAACATCACATTTTTTCATATTTCAAGAACCGATTTCCTTTACATTGTTTTCAAATTACAAAAAATATCCACGATTGACAATTGCTAAATTCTACATTAGGGTGGAATGATTTTGACTTTTTTTCGAAAATCGAAACAGCCTACGGCACAAAAGTTGTGTTTTGGTGTCAAAATAACATGGTAAAAATTTGAGCCCCCTCGGTCAATATTAATCCATGCTTCAGGGGGTCCAAAGTTTTCAAATTTCAGTAAAATTTCTCATATAATAAATTTTTTTTTTTTTTAAATTAAACAATTTTTCAGAGGTCTAGTCGATGGTAGGGATCCTCTTGGTGACCCAGAACCCGGTCATCCATCAAAAAATTGCATAAAAGTATAAACAGGGGTTTCCAAAACATCCACATTTTTGCATAATTACACCAAAATCAAGAAATGCGCGAATATTTTTATTTTTTGAGATATGTTGCATATTTTGAGGCTTAAATATTTGAAAATATCTTCAAAATGAAAGGGAAGTCCCATCACCACCACCCCTCCATAGAAAATGGGACATTTTGCTATGAAAACTTTGTCCTGTGTTTTTTAATGAAATTACTCATTTTACCTACTTTGTATTAGGGCAAAGTGAAAAAATTATCACTCTACTTACTATATGCATGAGAGCGGTTCATTTTGTGTTGAAAACATCCCATCAGAATATTAGACTCCTTCCTCAAAGGCGCAGGGCGTTAGGGATCCTCAAAGTGGGGTCAGTTTTGGAAAAACAAAGTTTTCATGGCAAAATGTCTCATGTTCTTTGGAGGGGTGGTGGTGATGGGACTTCCCTTTCATTTTGAAGATATTTTCAAATATGTAAACCTCAAAATATGCAACATATCTCGAAAAATAAAAATATTCGCGCATTTCTTGATTTTGGTGTAATTATGCAAAAATGTGGATATTTTGGAAACCCCTGTTTATACTTTTATGCAATTTTTTGATGGATGACCGAGTTCTGGGTCACCAAGAGGACCCCTACCATCGACTAGACCTCTGAAAAATTGTTAATTTAAAAAAAAAAAATTTATTATATGAGAAATTTTACTGAAATTTGAAAACTTTGGACCCCCTGAAGCATGGGTTAATATTGACCGAGGGGGCTCAAATTTTTACCACGTCATTTTGACACCAAAACACAACTTTTGTGCCGTAGGCTGTTTCGATTTTCGAAAAAAAGTCAAAATCATTCCACCCTATTCTACACCCAAATATTATTTATGTTTTACAGGTGGTAGAAATGTCAAAAAAAGACCCCATGAAGCCAATTCCACCACGCGGCTTCCCCGAAGCTCACGTACACACCGGCAAGACGTTGGATGATAAAATAAAAAAGTGGCGCAAAAACCACCCAGACTGGGGAATAATCAAAAAAGACGCGCAACTAGAAATATGGGCCGAGGCGCCGCCAATAATGATGTGTTCGGCACAGGTGAAAGAACTATTCGCCAATTCCGAGTACGACAAAATCAAACGATTGCAGAAAATATGTCGAAAGGATTTCGAAGGTATCGATAAAACCATACGCAAGGAAAAAAAAGAGGCGTTTCATATAATAAAGAATGCGACCCCGAAATTCTACGTGGCGTACGATGCTGACGCTTCCGTATGGATATATTGTCACAAAACAGAACAAGAAGAGATCACCAACGATGTAGGCGAACTTGCCACAAAGGTCACTAGCGTTTGTCAACTGGGCAGATATTCAGTCACCACTGGTATAGTTGGAACGATAGAGTATACATTCAAATACACGACACCCGGTCTGGTAATCGATTCTTGCGTTTTAGCTGGAAAAGTGGTCAAACTGATGCTAGCTGCGTGGAAAAAATACCCAACCACCGATCTAGTTTTGCAATGTTTCGTTGACCGTATGATCGTCACCGACTCCGATAGCAACTGCGTAAGAAATTTCGTCAGACAGATGGCTACGTTTAGCGAGTTGAATTGCCTGGTGTCTTCTATTTTTTCCCTGGCTTTCCTTGCATTAGCATACGTATGGAAATGGACTTGGAAAAAATATTCGGTAAAATTTTGCATCTTCAATTGGAGCACCGAACACAATTTATTTCTTACGGCTCCTCACAAAGATAACGCTGATCTCGAACGAATCGAGCTCAAAATAAACAATCCATCGGAAATATGGATTCCCAAAGTCAGCCCATTATTGCCACCAGCATTCCGACCTAGAAAACCCATCGACTCGTTTTGTCACTACGACACATTCTTCGTTACAAACGATGACACATTTATCGAAGGCTGCGGATTCGCGTTAAAAGTGGAACTCGATCAAAGGGGATCGAAAAGAGGTTTCGTGTACGCGTTCAACTGCTCACGTTTTAAGCGAAATCGTCAAAAAGCCAGCGAAAATTTGAACGATTGCGAAAGTCTCGAAGAGTACTACGAAGAGTCAGATAATTGGAACGAAACTCCATTAAAATTTTCCATCCAGACAGAAGGTATTCCTATCACAATTTCGTCGGATACGTTGTGCTGTAGTAGCAACTATTTCCCCATTATCAATTTCGATTCGTTGGATGACAAGAGTGAAGTGAATTTGGAGCTAGATTCTCAAAGAAGTGACACTAGTGGGGACGATTTACTCTCTGATGATAATTTCAAATAATAAGAAATGTGGCACTGTCTCTCCAGAAGCACAGAAAATACAAAATACGTAAGTATGAAAATTACTGAGTTTCATATCAAATCTTCAAGTAAAATCTGAAATATTGATGGTTTTCATACGTACGCTTTCTAATTGTTTTTAGACAAATGGTGTGACTTTTCCAACTTTAATAAGTTGAAAATCGTCGAAAATTGATTAAAATGCATTAAAGTGATTTTTAAAAAAGAAAAATTTTCGGTAAAAACATAAAGTCGTTAGGTCTGATAAGAATTTTTTTAAAAAGTGTAACTAATTTTCAAAAATTAATTTCCTTCAAATTCTGATCCATGTCAATGTCATGCTTGAAAAAAAATTAATAAATAAAAAAATTGAACCCCACTTTTTTAGAAAATGATTATTTATTTCATGATAATTTTGTAAATTTTTCATCTCCATTCAAACATCCAGGTTTTTTTTTTAGACAATGATTCTTGGCAATTTTGTAATTTTTTATCACAATTCAGATCAACAATATTGTTTGAAAGCTTTTCAGTTAGGTATTGCAAAAAAAAAATTGTCAATTCGAAAAAAAATGAAAAAATTGCCAAAACAAAAATGCCAATAATTTTTTTTAAATGTAAAAATTGATCCCAGAAAAATTTTCATTTCAAAAATTGATGATCCTCAAATTTTTTCAAAATAGTAAATGAGTATTCTCTCCATTTGTAGGATTCAATATTGCAAAAAACAGCCAATTCAGAGGAAATTGAAAAAATCTTCGAAAACAAAAATTTAATAATACTAATAGATAATTAATTAAATATTCAGTTTGTCCAACTTTTTTTTTTTTTTTTTGAAAATTCATGACATTGGGGAGGGCTGAATGCCCCCTTCAACCCCACAAGTTACGCCTATGTCCTTTGACACCCTTTTTTTTGTAACCAAAAAAAATCTACAATTTCAAAAAAAAGTTCATTTTTTTGGAATGAAAAAATTTCCATGTTATTATAAGTACCTAGTAAAAAATTCCTCAATTTTCTGGAATAAAACAAAAAAAAAAAATATGTGAGTTAACTCCTAATGAAATTTTTTTCAACTTTTTCGTTGAAATTTCCAACTTTTTTGGTAGAATTTCAATTTTTTTTGAGAAATTTTCAGATTTTGTTATTTTAAATAATTCTTTGTGGCTAAAAAAAATCATTTTTTTTGAGTTAGATTTATTTTATAATTTTTTGGAATAAAATAATTTTTAGTTTCTTGGGGGGAAAAAACCTCAAGTTTTTGGAGTTAAAATTTCACAATTTTACTGGAGTGAAAAATTTTTCAATTTATGAAAGTTGATAAAAAAATTTCTGAAATTTTCAGAGAAATTTTTTTTCATTAGGTTAAAGTGCCTCACTTTTTCTTTGGAAAATATTTTGCATTTCTTTGGGAGTAAAAAGATAATATCTTAATTTTCTTAGGGTAAAAATATTTCTTAAAAAATTCATGACTTTTTTTGACGTAATGATTTTTTTGAAAAATTCATGACTTTTCCATGACTTTCATGACTTGTAGACACCCTGGTATTTCTCCAAATTATTGGGTTTTTATTCCTAATTTATACCATTTTAAGACCTACATATAGAATTAAATATTGTAAAAAAATTGCAAATTCAGAGAAAATTGGAAAAATAAAAAAAATTTGATATAAAAATTTGATAATCAATTTTTTCAAATTGATAGGATTTCCTCACAAATTTATATCACTTGAAGATCTACATTTTTATGGTTCAATGTTCCAAAAAAAAAATCAATTCAATGGAAACAAAAAAACAAAAAAAAACAGGAAAAATTCTTTGAAAACAAAAATGTAATAATTATTATAATTCTCCACTTTGTAGGGGTTTTTACGTACTTGACCAGTTGTTGTTTATGAAAATTCTTTCAAATTCTTCGCTGGTAATTTGAAATTTTTCTATAATTTTTTTAAAATGATTTATTATTTTAAAAAATGAATTAATTGCTGAAAACATTTAAAAATTTAAATACGTGGTCAATATAATAATTATTATCAATTTATTTAAATTATCAAATTTTAAATCTTTGTAAAATTCTGAAGATTTAGTTGAAAATTATTATACAATTATTTTTAAGATTCACTAAATTTTTAAAACTGGCAAAATTTATCGAAATAGACAAATTAGAACTTTCAAAGTTTAATTTAATTTTGAAAATTTAATGAATTTCAATTTTTCAAAGCTGTTTTTCTCAAGAAGTTACACCTGTTCAATTAATAATTGTCTTGAAGGAATTTTGAAATTTTTGAAAATCACTACCCCTTCAAAATCGAGATAGGCACCATAAAGTTTCTTTTTCGAGAAGTGTCTGTCTACCCCTCCCAGGCCACCCTGAATAGCACCGCATTGTACTCGACTATGCACTCAGACTTTCAACAAGCGATTAGAGAAGTGATAAGAAATCAGGAATAATACCAAATGTACCATTAAATATGTACTATGCAAATGCTCCTGTATTATATTATCTAGCAATAATTTGCTTTTACTCGTACCTTCGTACCTAGTTTGATTTTAAAACGACTCACTAAAACAAGTTTGTGGTATTCCGAGTGGTTTTCATTTATGTACGTTTATATGTGTAGGTAAAAAAATTAAAAGCTACTCAGAAATTTTATAAATTTATCTGGATCTTCACTTGAGAGGTATGTTTAATAGGTTTAATTTATTAGTTTTTTCACTTCTTTTCTTTTCAAACGTCAATTTTTTTTTTTTTTTTTTTCAATTTAAAACTTTTTTTCCTTCAAATTATAAGTAGGTATAGATAAGAATAATATCAAATTTTTAAATGCTATTTTTATAAAAAAAAAAAATTAAAAAAAAAACCTAAATAAAAATAGGTAAACTACCTATCAATTTTTGATATTTGATTCATCTACGTATAAAATTAACTTGAATTTCAATTTTGAAATTTTTTCGTAAAAATACAATATTCTCTTCGCTGCTAATTGAAATAAAAAAATTCATCATGTGAGCCTAGTAACTCAGAATTGGATTACTATTGTCAATTTTTTATTTCAAAAGCCCAATGAATTCTCATTTCGAAAAATTTCTTCAATTTGGATTTTTTCTTCCAAAATCGATTCGAAAATGGAAAATACTTTCGACATTTTTTCAATATTTTTCGAACAGGCTTTTCGTACATTGTTTTCAAAACATCCAAAATAAGCCAATGTATTTTTCCTGTACTTAAATATTACGTGTTTTGCAGGGTTCACAATATTCACACTAGGTCCATTTTAAAAATGCCAAAAACACGTGCGAAGCCAACTCCTCCACCTGGTTTTTCCGAAGTTCGGGTACTCATTTCGACGACGTTGTATACAGACATAGAAAACTGGCAGAAAACCCGACCAGACGGGGAAGACATTAAACTAAAAATATCGGCCGATGCGCCCCCAACTATGATGTGTTCGGCAGAGGTGAAAGAAATGTTCGTGAATGCCAAGTACGACGAAATCAACAAGTTGCAGGAAGATTTCAAACAGGATTTCAAAAACATCGATGCAGACATAAGGAAGCGAGTTAATAAGGCGTTTCGCGTTATAACGATGGCTAAAAATAAGCAAAGGTACTACGTGGCTTACGAGAAGGATCTCGGTTCTGTTTGGATATATTGTCTCAAAACTGAGCAAACAGACTGCAGCAACGATCTAGGCGATCCAGTTACAAAGCTCACCAGCGTTCTTCAACTGGGTAAATATTCAGTTCGCACTGGTGTAGTTGGAACGATAAATTATACATTCCAATGTGAGCACACGACAATCGATCCGAAGATAAATTGCTTTTTAGCAGGACAAGTGGTACAAATGATAATAGACGCTTGGAAAAAATACCCAACCACCGATCTAGTTTTACAATGTTTCGTTGACCATTTAATCGTTAACGAGTCCAGCAACCACATATCACAACCACCAATCAAATGGCTAATAGGGTGTGCGGATTTGTGCAACTTTAGTTGCCTTACAACTGGCATTAGCATTGCAGTCGTATTTGCATTGATACACCTGTGGAATTGGGCTTGGAAAAAATACTCGGTAAAATTTTGCATCTTCAATTGGAGTACCGAACATGATTTATTTATTTCGGATCTTTACGAGGATAACACTGCAATCAAACGAATCGAGCTCAAAATAAATAATCCTTCAGAAATAATGATTCCTAAAGGCAGCCTAGAACTGCCACCAGCATTCCGACCAATAAAACGCATCGACTCGTTTTGTCACTACGATATGATCCTCGTTACAAATAAGTTCACACTTGTCAAAGGCTGCGGATTCGCTTTAAAAGTGGAAATGGATCAACGAGGATCGAATAAGGGTTTCGTGTACGCATTTGATTGCGCACGTTTCAAGCTAAATCGTCAAAAAGCTTGCACAAATTTGACCCATTATGAGAATTGTAAACAGTACTACGATGTGCGAAAAAATTGGAATACAAATCCGCGAAAATTCTCCATCCACATTGAAGATATTTCTGTCTCGAGTTCGTTGGACGCGTTGTGCTCCAATAGCAATTATTTCAATCCCATTATTAATTTTAATCCGGGGCTAGAAAAGTGCGAACCAAGCCTGGGACAAGATCTCCAAAAAATTGGAACTATTTAAAAGCACATTGAACCTATTGGGGTAACTTCGAGTAACACGATCCCTAGCGTCACCGAAAATCTAATTGACAATCGCGAATAAGTATAAAAATTAAAGAAAATAGGATATATCGAGGTGGAAAAAATGTATGGAAATTACTGAGTTTCTCGTCTTCAAATGATCAAATTTAAATATTCATTTGTGAGTGTGGATGAGAGAAAAAAAAAGTTTAAATTTAAAAAAAATGATTTTTATTCATTTTGTGTAAGTCTTGTCCCCTGGGGGCTGAATATTGTTCCTAGGTCCATGAAACCAGTTTTAAATGAAAGTACAAGTCGAAATTGATCAAAAACAGGCAAAACCCTTGAATCGATTTTTTTCTAAGCACGTTTTCTCATCCACACTCACATTTTGAAAAAACATAGCTTTGTACTTCCATTTATTTATAAATTATTCCTTCCAGATATCTACGTATTTGTCATGGTCAATCACGTATAACTTATTCTATCCATATTATATGAATATAAATCTAGTAAAATATGTTTTTAAGATGTACATTTAAAAAAAAAATTTATATGAATAATGTGGATTTTTTCGTCTCAAATAAATGTCGCATTTAAGCGCATAAAAAATTATTACCTAAAATAAAAAGAAAAAAATTTCGGAGAAAATATAACAAAATCGTTAGACCTGAATTTTTTTTTGAACAAAATCAAATTCGCTTTCAAAAATGAATTTTCTTGAAACTCTGTTCAAACTTCAAAGTCACATTTTGAAAAAAAAAATGATGAAAACTGTATTCAAAATTCAAATTAAAAAAAAAAATTTTTCCCAAAAAATTATTCTATGAAAATGTTTTTTTTTTTTTTCAATTCCGATCAACCATACGGTTTGAAAAATTTGCCCAAAAAGCACATTTTTTGAATTTTCCAAAGTTTTTTATCAAGTTTGCGACCAGCAAAATTTTAAATTACTTTTTCACCGATATGAAAAAACAATGTTGGTTTAAAACCAGTTTTAAATGATGTCTGGAAAATTCTAAAACAGAAATAATTTTCCAATTCCAAGTTGAACATAAATTGTTGTTGACAAAAATTTTTAAAATTTCGACCAAAAACAAATTTTTCAAACTAATATGACAATAATAGTCATCCTAAAACTATGTGAAATAATAATTTCTATTATTTTCACAACTCATTAAAACGTTTTTAAATTTTTTTCGATTTTTTTTTTTTTACTTTTGTAAAAAGCATATTTTTAGTATATTTTTTTTCAAACTTTTTTTAATTTTCAGTTTTTTTTTTTTTGTTTTTTTTTAATTGTAAAAGTTAGTTGAAAACCGAATTGTTTTATTTAAATTTTACTTGTTTTTTTTTTTTTTTTTTTGGAATGTGCTAATTTTAGGTCATTTTTGAAGAAAAAAAAAATCCTTCAATTTTTTTAATAATTATAATTATTGCTGGTAATATCTTTTTCAGTTCTGTTCAGAAATCTTATTTGAAAATTATCCGCCAGCTCTTCAACAAGGGCACCAAAAGTTCATTACATCATGATAGACTAGACAGTTTCGAATTTCGATCAAATTTTAAAAACTTAATGAATTTCAATTTTTAATGCTTTGTTATGTCAACGATAGGTAAATTTTCAACATAATTGTTTTTATTCCTCACAAATTGTTGTGAAAAAATTTGGAAATTTTCGAAAATCAGGGCCCCTTTCAAATCAAGATAGGCACCATGTGTACTTCTTTTTTTGGACTCTGTTCAATCCAGATTTCGAAAATTATTTCATTTTACTTTTAATTTCTACAATTTTATTATTAGGTCCTATTATTATTATATTATTATTTTTATGTAAAAAATAAATTTCATTTTCATTACCTATTTATTATAATTAGGTAGATATTATTTTGGTGGGGGGGGGGGGTTGATGGAGGTTTGATAACCTAAGGCCATTTAAAAAAAAATCCTTTCAACTTTTAAAATATAATTTGGTGAAAATTCTGTAAACGATAATATGTATCTTTTTCAAATATTTTTTTTCAATCCCGTTCAAAAATATGTATTATTAGAAAAGAAAATCATTTTTCAAACAATATACGAATAAAAAAGTTGAAAAATTATTCGCTGTCTATACCTAATTTAAAAATAAAAAAAAATAAAATTAAAAAAAATAGTTAAAAAAATTTTTAAGTTTTTTTTTTGAAAATTCAAGTAGATAACTTTCGAAAATTGTACCTACTCACTAAATTTTAGAAATTTACCAAACCTTGAAATAAATCTTAATGATTTACTGTACTCGAAAAATTTATCAAGTTTTCAATTAAAATCGAACATTTCAATGAAAATAAAATTTTTTAAAAAAGTAAAAAATTTAAAAATCGGTTAAAATTTAAAAGTTTACAAAATTTTCAAAATTTATTCAATTTCAAAAACATTACAATTTTAAAAATAATAAAATTCAGAATTTCACAAAAATTAGCCTCAATTTATAAATTGAGAAAATTTTGAAAATAGATCACATCCGAATTTTAAAAATTAATTCAATTTCAAAAATTACCTAATTATTGACATAGTATGAAAACTATTAATTTTTGAATTTTCATCGAATTTTTAATTTTATCCACTTTAAAGACTTCCAAAATTTTCAAGATCTACCTACTTTAAAAAAAGGTTTAAATCCTAAAAAATAAACTATTAGTTCGTGTTTTTCTTTTGTTTTCTAAATTCGGTTAATTTTTTAAAAAATGGTAAAAAATTTTGATCAAATTGAAAATTTACATTTTTACATTTCTTCTAAAATTTAGTTGCAGGTATTTTACAAAATTATTAAATTAGGTATCATGAAATTTCGAATTTTAGTTAAATTTATAGATTCATTACCTATTATAGGTACTTTTAAAAACCCATCATTTTTTAAAGTTGTGGAAATAAATTGATTTCTTATTCTTCTTTAAAAGCTATTTACAAATAATTTCATGAATTTATTGAAATTCAAATTTTTAAAATATTGTTTGTGTTAAATCTTAATTCAAAAACCAAGTTTTTAAAATTTTTCTTGAAAAAAAAATTAAATTGCGTTTCAAACACGAATATTACAAAAATTTGTTTTAAAATTGTTTTCGAAAAAAAAATTACAAATTCACTTAGTTAGTGCCTAACAATTTTTTCAATGCGCTTTGAAGATACATACGAACGAAAACTATGATGAATGGCCTAAAAGACCGAGGGGAAGGGAGGGACGCTATCGTCAAATCGTCAAAATTGAAATTCGATTAGAAAATATGTATAAAAAATTATGCAATAAATAATACTTATTCTGACGCTAAACGGAAAATTCTACGATGAATAGTAAGTAATTTATAATTTTTTTTCTTGATATTTGAAAAAAAAGGTAGCTTACCTTTTCATCTTTGGAGCTGGTTAATTGCAGAAGAGCGCAGACCAATCGATGAGGCAAACTGATAGCACATTCTTCAGAAAATATTCTCTTCGAACTCAGCCGCTTGAACAATTTTTTCAGGTCGTCTCGATTATCCGATAACTAAATAAAAGAAAAAACGTTAGATTTAATCACCTATGTGATTTCAAATTAAATTAAAGACTTTACCTGATTCCTTAAGCACTTTAGGCTTTCGATACGACATTTATTTGATTTCTCGACAATACTCAAGAATTTTTTTATATCGATATCCAAATCTGTACTTTTGGTCTGCGTATAAGTACAAGTCGCCTCTCTAACTTGGGTATCTTGCATTTCAACAAAGCATAAATTCAAATTCTCAAACTGAGGCAACTCTGGAAATGGTTCGAGATAGGCGCATTGCTCATCGAATAACAATTGTAAAGCTGCTACGTGTTTTAGCAGCAATTCTAAAGTCTTGATTGCTTCTAATCCTGTAAAAAACAAATTAAAAAAAAAAAAGTAAACTAAATTGTTTTCAACGAGTTTGTTAGAATTATAAAAATTTCTTCGAAAACAAACATACCCAGGGTATCGTTCCACAACCCAAATTGCACCAAGCTATCTACGATTCCGCCGAGGAGGTCTCGCATCACAGAAAGCATTGGTTTTTTGTTCACGTTTTCAGATAACCACGCCGATGCGAACTTTTGTACGAATTTCAACGAAGTCATCGACACGAGTAAGTCTTTTTGGTCATTCGACACAAAGTGTAACAAATTCGAGAGTATTGTTCGGCACACAAACACCGCCATTTTGTTATTGTTCAATTGATCGTAATGTGACATTAGAAGATTACACAGGAAGAGGTACTTTTGTAGCGACTCCAACCTACAGAGGAAGAAAAAAGTATAGATTAGTATAATTAACATGTAATATTATTCTGCGCTAATATTTCCCAAGTAATTACTTCAGTTCAGGCGTCGATGCGTTTATAACATCGATATACAATTGCTGGAAAATTTCTGGCATATTATCCTTGAATGAGCATGCAATCGATAGGATTAAAGGCACCTGAGGCTTTTCAGTTCTCGTCTGTAATGCAACAAATAATTTACAAATTTGTCCCATCGTTGTTTAGTTTCACGCAGAGTGCAAATTACAAAAAGAAATTATACTTGTAAATATTGAATCTCATCCAAGAGACGTTTCTCATTAGAACGAAAGGGTGTAGGCGAAGGTAATATACTGTTCTGCGGTATTTCGTATTTCGCATCGTACAGGTTTCGAAATAATTCGATTAGTACGGAGCCCAGTTTATCGTACCAAATATCAAGTATTTTTACAGGCTTGAGTGATTCTAGGAAATTATTGTGCATATCGTCAGCGGAGACTCCGTCTATTTCCGAATTATAGACCGCTTTATAAAAATATAACGCCATAATTTCGGCAAGACATTTCTGCGAAAAATAAAATAGGTCATTTTATTCGAGTTGATGGTTTTCTATCAAATAAATGCAGTACCTGAGCAATTTCTGACGGTGAAATTTCCAGTTTGGTGGCAATTTCGTTTATTTTGCCCATTTCTCCATAAAATGACAAAATCGGTACGATATTTCGTAAAAATTCTTCGTAGAAATTCACCTCGTGTGGTAATTGCAAAATTTGGAATGGAAAATTCTATTTAAGAAATAAAACGAAATAAATAAATGAATAAATAAATAACATTTTTATGAATTAAAACTCGTACCTCGAAACATTTATACTTTTGGAACCAAGCCCAAAGCAAATACAGGGAATTATCTCGAATTAGATGCATCACAGAATCCACATTTAATATTTTTTTGACCAAAAGTAAAATTTTATACACCAAAGCTGCAAAAAAAAAAAAAAAAAAAAAAGGATAAAAAATAAAATGACTAATTTTTAAATAAGACGAGAAAGGTTCTTACCTTTATTAATATTTTTATCGTGTGCAATCTGGAAAAGCAATAACAATAATTCTCTTCTGGCAGAGCGACTATGACAAATACCGTTGGCGATAGAATACAACACAACGATGGGCCTGGTGCTGGTCTCATCTCTTTCGTCGTCTTGCATTTCCTAAAATTTAATCATTATTTGGCGATCCGAAATTCCCAATAAAATTGACAACTTCGAAAAACGAACTTCTACAACATATAGGTCTCGTAAGACATCGCGGAACTTCGATATCCTCTCAACTTTATACGTCGTCTCTCCGGTACTCTCGTAAATCTCGTCGAGCATTTTGAAAACTTCTGGTACATAAATAGCGGCGGTTATTCGGACCTGAAATCACATAGTTTAGGATTTTCTGTCGACACGATCGATGGTCGGATTTAAAGTAGGTATACGAACTTCGTGAAAATCGTGTTTCAAATAATTTAACAATTTATCGCATATTTCGAGCAATTTTTCTCTTATTTCTGGTTCGGTTTGTAGACTGCGGCGAAGGACCTGAGGAAAACCCAAGTAGAATATATTATTTCCTCGACTAAATTACGGACTCTACTTCTAGTTAATCTGTAACTCACTTTCAATAACAATCCTAAACATCGAACCACTTCCGCAACTGTAGCCGAACCGTAGGTTTCTGTTCCTATCCTCAAGCCTTCGTACAAAACCGTTATTTTTTCCCAATCAACTGTATCGGTTATACTTTGAGTTGCACTGATCGTTTCTACGAGCAAAACATTCAGAGTGACAAAAAATCTTCCAATAGAATTGACCAATTTTCAACGAATACTTTCCACTTACTCCGAGTTAATTTTATAATCATTAAGGCTGGTTCTTCGACCGAATACCACGCGAAGGGATCGCATAGAACCAATAAAAGGATTATTGCTTTGTCTACGATATTCGAGTCAATTTTTTTTATTTTTAACGCAGTTTCAACCGTCAGATTTGCCTGTAAAAATTTATACCATTAGGAAATCCGTTTTAGAAGTTTCTTTTTAGTAAATTTAAAACAAGCGTACCATTTGAAGAAGACATAATGGCGTGAAGTTGTCTTGATAATCATCTAATGCCTCGAGCAAGCCATTTAATAGCTTATATTGTTTATCATTTGTGAATTCTGTAATAAAAATCTTCGTCAGAGATGGAAAAACAGCAATCAAATGACATAAAAAATATTACCATAATTATAACAATAATAAAGCAGCACTTTGCACGCTTCAATGTTCAGTTTATCTTCGTACAAGAGTAATTCGGGATCAAACAACGAAATTGGCACGTCTACAACAGAATACACGATTTATAGAGATAAAATTTTCATCAAATAAAAAAAAAGAAATCATGTACGATTGAACAGTTACCAGCGTTAGAAACTATCATCTCCATGTCACCATCTTCTTGAACTACTGCAAAAAAAAAAAAAAAAAAAAAAATGACAAACCAACGCTAATTTCAAACTATAAATCATGTGCAATTTACCACTTCTGCGGTCACTATTTCTGATAATGCCGAAGATGGCACTCAACGATTCGTAAAAATTTTCCAAAACTGAATCAACGACGACTCTCGGTAACAACCCCAACTGCTTGAAGAATTGCGACAGCGAAGTGAGAAATTCCAATTTATCACAGGTCGGATTCGTTGCAAGTATTACGTTCATTTTCATCACTAATAGTCCAGTCAAGGTTTGAGAATAATTTTCCAAGCTGTAAAACTCGCTAAATTACTATACGAGGCGATTTACCACAAATAAAATCATATTTCAGAAAAATTACCTAGAATCAAAAGCGATTCCGTAGTAAACGTGGAACTTTTGAATATGTAGCAGCAAAGAACTGAATTTGTTCAAGAGTTTGAACGCTTCCATTTCATCACCGCAGTTGGAATATTTTTCATATAACGAGGTATACTCAATTCCCACCAAATGGGCGAGTCGGTTTGAAGCTTCTTCATTTAAAATACAGTTCGACTGATTATTGGTATCTGTAGAAAATATATAGTTCGATATAATTAAACAAAATCAAGAGGATAATAAAATTACAAAAATTACAATTTACTTTCGATTGGTTTCTCCTCAAGCACATCACACTGCATAATAACTTCCGATTCGAACGACATCAAAGTAAAAATATCAGACGCAGACAGAGCACATTCACTCTGCCTCGAATCAATATCCAAAGGATCCACGGTAACGTAATTTTTCTTGACGTTATTTTTCAAGCAGATTAAAACCAAGGTATGAGCGTACAGTTCTAAATCGGCATTAGGAACGAAATCATTTGCCATATCTTTGGGCAGCATCCAATTCATCAGAGACGACCAAACCTGTACAAATATTTAATTAATATTTTTATCGTTTCGTTAAGGATCTTTTTAGTCTCTATACCGTACCTTAATCTCGAGTAAAGAATCAGGAAACGAAATACGTCTTCTCAAAAAATATAAAGTAGACAGACTATAGTTGGAAAGTCGAATCACGCCAGATAAATACAATTTCAGCACAGTTTCGCCCCTCGATGGTTTCCACAAATGATCCAACATGCGTTGTAATAACATATGACTCCATTCTATACTCTGATTCAAACCTATCGTACTGAAAATATAAAAAAAAAAATTGATAAAGCTGGAGTTTTAATAAAGGTTTTCTTCGTTTGAAGTACCCTACCTAAGGACAGTTTGCCAAATCGATTCGAACACAGTTTCTTCGTTAGAAATATTACTTTCGTCAATTTTTAAAGTTTTTCGAATATTGGTCAACTCGATACAGCACCTAGAAAATAATCCAATAGTAAAATTTTCACACAAACACGTTTCGATAATGGAATGTTACCCAATAACTTACTTGCATAAGTAATCAGTGACTAGAGAATCTTTGGAAGTTGATAAATATTTGGAAATTTTTTCCAATAACTTCATATATTCGTTTTCTTTGACCACATCCGGATACACAGAGAGCAATTTGTGAAGAATACATAGCCTGGAACGATTCAATTCGAATAATCCATTTTATAAAAATTACGCAATAATCGTCTGGAAATCTTACCATGGCCACATATCGCTGAACCGATTCAACGCAGCGTCACTCAATTGATCGTATAACCCTGGAAATCCGACAGCCATACGCTTCTTTTTGTTCGCATGCCCATCTTGCATAGTTTCATTCAACAGGTTACTAGGCATGGTTACATTCATCGCGATAGAGTCAGAATTCATACTCTGAAATAATTGTATTTTTCCTATTAGATACGATGTTCTCGTTTTGTTTTTTCTAAAGCTAGATCTCAAAATACGAACGTGTTTGAAAACGTGAACGGTTAGATTTAAAAAACTAGGACACAAGATGCCTGATTTTTCTATTTTCAGTACGCTTCTAATCTCGGTTTCGACAACCATGTGCATCTTTTGTAACTGCCTCTTCCACAAGACCCAGTTATTGGCGTAGGCAGCGGCAGAATCTTCACCAGCACCTTTGGGATGATGAGCTTCGACGACAATCAGTAAAAAATCAAATATGAGTCTCTGCGTGAAAAAAAATATAAATAAAAATAGTAGGCAGGTAATCGAATCATTGGAAACAATTATGATACTTATATAAATAAATAAATAAATAAAAAAATAAAATAAATTTTCTTCAAGACGAACCTTTTTCTCACTCATGCCTGTTTTCTCAGCAGGATACATTGGTGTAATATAATCAAAGACTTCTTCACCAAATTTACAAATAGCCAATCGACATTCCTTTTGCAACTGAAAAAATAACATTTTGAGTACCCATTCGAAGAGAGGAGTATTAATTACACGATAGCTACGTACTTTCTGGCAAACTGTAACAAGCAATGAGAGTACTCTCAATTGATATTTATCGGTTTTTTTCTCGTTAACTGTTCCCATTACGAGTTTCATAAAAGTGAAAATACTGCAAACAAAATCAACAACCGCGTTACTCCAGAAGATTCACCAATGATAACATAAATTCTCAAGAACTCACTTTTTTTTAACATGCAACATCAACTGCGAATGTGCGCAGCCATATTTAATAATTGTATCGAGTATTGCAATCACGTCGGAACTTTCACAATCATTCAACGGGTTTTGATAGAGTTTCAACGCGAGGAAATACAACTCTGAAAAAATAATAAAATTAAACCACACGACGAAAATAAAACGACCGTACGAGAAAAATTAACAAATTACCAATCCACTTGTTCTTAATTTCGCTCCAATATTTTCTATGCGGTAAAATGAACTCGTTTAATATTCTAACGTATCTTGCCCCGATAAAACGTCGTTGCTCTGCTGATCCTAAAACTTCCAACGATGCTTCCATCACTTTCGAACACTTGAGATACGGTTCATCTGAAACACCTTATGAAGTTACTAGTAGTACTGTTTGATATCACTGTATAATGTAAAGTTACGTACTCGAGTTGGCTTTAGTAACAACCGATATTATCAAAGAAGCGAACACATTTATGGTCAATTGATTAGCTGCACGTGCTTTCGTTGGACCATCCTTGATGATCTTCTCTATCGCCTAAAATAAGAACAATCGTAACAATCGATATACCTAATTTGATGGTTCATAAATGATTGATCGAGAGTAGTACCTGCTTTAATGCGTTGTGACAGCAGCAAAAAATCGAATCCCAAGATATGTCTGTTGCATTATCTGCTCGCTCGGATCGTAAGTTGATCAATTTAATAGCGTCATCTGTCTGAAGCAAACGTTTCAGGTTTTCGGCTCCTTTCTGCGAATATGAATCGGTGTAAGTTTGAAATTGAGTGTACACTTTTACGCATTATGGTTAACATACCTTTTTATCGGTTATTTTGTTAGAATTAATGTTCGATATGCAATCCTTCACATCCGTCTCTAATGTGGCCATATTTACAACTTGAATTACCGGCGTCAATCGACGAACGAATTGAGTACGTTACGATCTGAATACGCCGACCATGAAATAGTTCATTTGATTATCTAAACTAAATAAAACGCTTTTATAATATCTTATTTGAAGTACAGACGGAGTTTGGTACAAAATATTTTCTTACCTCAAGAGAGATATAAAATCGCCGATAGATTTCAGTTGTTCACTTGTTCACCTACGTGAATGTGAAACAATGGAACGTTAGTACTTAATCATAGATGGAGTATTAGTACACGAAACAATAAAACGTTTAATTTTATTATAATTTATCATAAATAGAACATCAACGAAATATTATGCACAGAATTAAGTGATTTGTTATCGAAGAAAATGGAATTCGAGGATATTTTCCCGCTTATTACGTCCCAAATAGTTTTTTTGCGCATGCGTTAGCGTCAGAAAACACATGTTTAATCAGTGTCGCCAATTGCAGGAAATCTAGTTGTTCTACTAGCTCCTAGTAACGTTTTCACTGCGGCGTTAGTGATTGAGCTGAATTTTTCCAAGTCCAAAACTATATAAACGCCTTATACGAAATTACAACTAATTTTTGTTTGAAAATTTTTTTAATTGAACCCCTCCTTCCCCCATTTTTCAATATTGAGTGTCTTCGTACTAATATGCATAATTCGAGGGGAGGGGAGGGTCCAATCGAAATTTTTATAATAACCAAACTTATTTTTAGGATCCTAATCTACAACTTTTGTTTGAAATTTTTTTTAATTAAACCCCTCTCTCCCTCCCGATTTTCAATACTGGGTGTCTTCGTACTAATATGCAAAATTAGAGGGGAGGGGAATGTCCAATTGAAATTTTTATAATAACCAAAACTATTCTCAAGATCCTAATTCCTAATCTAGAACTTTTGTTTGAAAATTTTTTCAATTCGAACCCTCCCTCTTCCTCAATTTTTTATATTAATACATAGATACTCATTATTGAAAATTGGTGAGAGGTAAGGGTTGATTTGAAAAAATTTTCAAACAAAAGTTTTAGATTAGGATCTTAGAAATAATTTTGGTGATTATAAAAATTTTGTCTCCTCCTCCCCAGTTTTACATATTAGTATTAAGACACTTGTTATTGAAAATTGGGAGAGTGAGAGGGGTTGAATTGAAAAAATTTTCAAACAAAAGTTGTAGATTAAGATCTTAAAAATAATTTTGGTTATTATAAAAATTTTGATTGGACCCTTTTCTCCTCCCTAATTTTACATATTAGTACTAAGACACTTGTTATTGAAAATTCGGAGAGTGAGAGTAGTGAGAGGGGTTGAATTAAAAAAATTTTCAAACAAAAGTTGTGGATTAAGATCTTAAAAATAATTTTGGTTATTATAAAAATTTCGATTGGATCCCTCTCTTCTCTCTAATTTCGTATATTAGGCGTTTATATAGTTTTGGACTTGAAAAAAATCCGCTCAATCACTAACGCCACAGTGAAAACTATAGGAGCTAGTAAAAGAACTATGAATTTAAACGATTTTTTTTATTAATTTTTATTATATTATTATACTTATTTTATTTTTAATTTTTAACTTGATTTTTTGAACGTCACTTGAATTTTCGTGTTTTTTTTTTTTGGTTTTTTGCAAACTTCAATTTATTGAATTTTGAAGGATTTTTATTTTTTTCTCTGTATAAAAATTTAAGATTTTTCCACATTTTCAGTTTATTGAATTTTTAATTATTTTTTATAGCTATACTATTTTTTATTTTTATTTTTTTTACAAATTTTCGATTTAATAAATTTCTGCAAAACAATCGCGTATTGGCAATTTTGCATTTTGAAAATAAAAATAGGTATCTATATTTTTATTGATAATCTTATTTTTATACTATGTAATTACCTATAAATAGAATATTTGAATACATTTTTGAAAATGTAGGTATAGGTAACTATAATTATTATCAATTTTCAATTCCCTATTTAATTACGAATTTTTTCATAGAAGCAGCCAAAAAGCAGGTACCTATCTACGTACATACTGCCTACCTATTCTACGTATGTACTATTTATTCGATAATGATTTCCACGAGTTTCTTATCTAAATTATTTTTCAATAATTTGAGACAAGTGGAAAAGTACACGAGATAATAATTACTTCAACTTCGTATTTACATTTTTTTTTTTTTTCAAGGAAAGCTTTTATTAGTTTTGAATTCACGTCGTTGCACGTGACAAGAGCTATTTTCTTACACTCGCAAGAAAATTTTTACAAAATATTTGAGATTTTTTAAAGTACCTATGCACTTTTTTTTTTTAATTTATACAATTTTTAAAATAATCTAGGTTTTTTTTTTTTTTTTTTTTTTGAAAAACTTTTAATTAGGTATTAAAATACTCTTGAGCCTGTACCTTTGAGAATTTGGTCAATTTCATTTCAATATAGCTTCCGAGAATAGAGAATTTTCAAAAATTTTAAACGAAAGCAATAAAAAATACACAGATCTTCGTCGTTTTTTGTATCTAGTCAATTTCTACCTATATTGTTTTTGTTGCAAAAAATTTTCAAAAAATTTGAAAATAAATTTTTTTATGAAATTAAAATTTATTGTTGAAATAAAACTCGAAAGGAGTAACTTTGCATTTGATTGATATGAATGAATCCTCAAATTCACAATTTTTATGGTACTATTCTCATTGCAGGACATGATACTTCTTCGTGGTATTACATTAGCAAATTAGCAGATAAACTACTGAGAATTTGTTTCGACTTCAAACAATCAACGATTAGCAATTATAAAATATAAATGCACATTTAAGTTAGTATTAATTTAATAAACCAATAATAACGTGACGTTAATCAAAGTCAAACGAGAAGGTAGGGTACATCGATGCACATTGTACCTTTGTATATAAAAAGAAAATTTAGATAAAAAATATAGTGCAGTTTTCAAAGGGTGTTGGATAAATTGTAAAAATGAATTTCATATTTTTCGTATTTTTATCGAGTTTGCTTAGTGTGAATTGTGTTGTGGTAAAATTAAAGGACGGACCTATCGATGGAACCACAGCAAGAAGCAAAAGTGGACGTTTATTTCATAAATTTTTGGGTGTACCTTACGCAAAACCTCCTGTAGCAGAATTACGATTCAAGGTAAAAACGTCATAAAATTTAATTTTTTCAATTTATTAAAAATATCTACCTATCACTTTTGAAGTACAAAAATACTGGATTTAAAAAAAATGAAGTTCGGTTTTTTGAGAACGATCGTGTTTTTTCGAAAAATGTGGTTTAGATTATTCAATTTTGAGTTTAATTTTTTTTCCCGAATTATTCGTAAGTATAATATTTATTTGGAACGTAGATATTTTTTAAAAACTGGGTGCTTTTTATTCACATTTTTTAAAACTTTTTTTTTCGAGAATTTATAACGAAATAATTATTTGCAAGAAAAAATCAAGGCAGAGGTACTAGGTATTTTTTTTTTAATTTCTAAAATTTTGAAGAAAAAAAAAGAATGGTAAGGAATTTTTTTCAATACCCTTGTATTGGAAATTTAATGTTGATTTTGACAATGAATTGAAAAAAAAATAAACAAAATAAAAAAAAAATTGAAATAGAAAAAAAAGACTAAAAATTAAGAGAAATAGTAAAGAATTCGAAATTGAATGAAACTGAAATTTTGAGGCTGTTGCTCGACTCCAAACAAGCTGGTTACTTGATTATCTGACATTACAGTTCAATTTCTTTAAATTTATAATTGTAATATATTTTTTTCAAAATAGTGGAAGTAGAAGCATCTTTGTCGTTCTTTTTATTTTTTAAATTTTAGTCACTTTAATTAGAATTAATATTTTTCAATTTTTTTTTTCAAATTGTTATTTTTTTAAGTCGTGAATTTTATTAAAAATTTCATTTTTTGAGCGGTGTTTTTTTCAATTTTTAATTTATGTTTTTCCAATATTTTAAAATCTTATTATTATTTTTGATTCAAATTGAACTTCCTTAAATTTTCAATTTTTCTTTGATTGGATTTTTTTTCTCAAAATTGTAGATGCATCTTTTCCACTTTCTTTATTATTATTTTTTTTTCAAATTTTGAATTTTATTTCAATTTTCACTCGTTTTATTTCCTTCGAGTTTTTTAAAATTTTTATTAGTAATATTTTCTGTCATATTTATCTTTTTCAAGGCCATACAGGACTTTTTCAATTTTTTAATTTTTCGTCGGTTTCATACCTATACCTATTATTTTTTTGAATTTTGAATACAATGATACATCTTTTTCTTATAAGTTTACTTTCTTCAAATTTTTAATCGATTTTGATCCATATTTTTCATTTTCTTCCATCTTCAATTTCTTTTCTTTCTTTTTACTCTTTATTGTAATATGAAGCATTTGCTTCCTTTAATTTTTCTTCAATCCCGATTTTTTTTACTTTTTTTCAAGGTACCTACAATTTTGTCAATTTTTAATAATTCAATTTCGATTTTCCTTCATTTTTTTCAATTAAGTATTACAAATAAATCATTCTTGTATTTTTTTTGTATTGTAATTTTTTGATTTTATTTCAATTTCTAGCCATTTTTTAATTTTTTGATTCAATTTTTATTCCAAAAATTTCCAGAATTTCCGACTTCTGCTTTTTCATTTTTTTTTTAATCTATCAAGTTTTTCCCTCATTCTCAATTTCTATACTTAAATTGTGGAAAAAAATCATTTTATCAATTTTTCCTATTTTTATTATACGTACATCTTTTTTCAGTTTTTCAAAATTTTTAGATCATTTAAAATCATTCTTCCAATTTTTTCGTGGTTGCTTAATTTTCTCAATTTTTTAACACATTTAAATTTCACGTTTTTTAATTTTTTGATACATATTTTACCTAATTAATCGCCAATTTTTTCAATTAGTAGGTGCGAATTTTTTTTTCAATTTTTTATTCGCACGTTTTCTTTTTTATTGAATTTCAAATACTTGCAAAATTGTTCAGTTTTTTTTTTGTTGTTTTTTTTGTAATTTTTCTGAGTCTTTAAATTTTTTAATAAGTACGATTAGAATTTCTGTCTTCTTTATGATGTTCAATTTTTTGATTTTTTAAAATTTCAAATTGGTTACCAGTTTTTCCTAATTTTCTAAATACGTATTTAAATTATTCAAAAATTTTAATTTTCATAACCTTTTAATTTTTCTGGTTTTTCTGATTTTTTCCATTTCAGAAAATTTTCTAATTTTTCACGATTTTCAAATTTTATTAAATTTTTTTATACTTTGTACTGATGATGTATAAAAAAAACTATAAGTTTATTCGAATAATACCTATTTTATTTACTATTTAAATAATCTGAGACCTATTTTTCCCATCCCTTTTACCAATCAAATTTTAATTTTAAAAAAGCATACGATAAGTCTTTCTTACCTATTTTTTTGATATTTTCACAAGCCTCCTGTACCTCCTGTTCCCTGGAACGAAACCAGAGATGCATCCATTCTACCACCAAGATGTATTCAAGCACTTCCCAAGGCAGACGGATCAATCATTGGACAAGAAGACTGTCTCTACTTGAACGTATATGTTCCAGATGTAAGCTAACGAAGCCATCCATCATTTATTCTGAAAAATTGAAAAAAAGAAACAATTTTTAATAATCCAATGCTCGTATGACAGGAGTTATTCAATGCGTCGCAGAAAAATCCGGTAATAGTAGGCATTCACGGAGGTGCGTTCATTTCGGGCAGTGGAAACGATTATCAACCCGATTATATCATGGAGAGAGATGTGGTTATGGTGACGATTAATTATAGACTGGGAACTTTCGGTGAGAGTTTATTTTTACTGTGAACATTGCATAATCAAGAATGAGGAAAATATTCTTCGTGTGCTTAAATTTAGGCTTCCTTGGCTTCAACGACAAAAAAATTAGTGGTAATTTTGGACTGAAAGATCAATCGTTGGCGTTAAAGTGGGTAAATGCGAACATCCATCAATTTGGCGGAGATCCTGGCAATGTCACTTTATTAGGAGGAAGCGCCGGAGCCGCCTCTGTGCATTATCATATGTTTTCTCCACTCAGCAAAGGTACGTTCGCCTAAGCCTAAAGCATCATGAATAAAATACAACTCGATATCGAAATTACCTATTTACATAATATTAAAAGAATAAATATATATAAACTTTTCTTCGCAGGACTATTTCAGAAGGCTATCATGGAAAGTGGTGGCGCTTATGCTCAATGGGCCAGCCTTCCTGCCGACTTACAACACAAAATGAGGAATTTGTTCTTACTCCTGACGGGATGTCTGTCCAATACACTTGTATGCTTGCAATCGAAACCAGCCGAAGATTTCGTCACTAAATACGGTTTAAGTAGAGTGAGTACACTAATTATTTTTCAACGTGCAAATTCGGAACCTCTTATACCCATTCACGTATTTCGAGTTGACTAAAATACACCACATTTTAGGCCATGCTATTCTTACCAATGGTCGAAGATAATGTAGAAGTGGAGCCATTTTTGCCAGAAAAACCCAACCTGACTAATTACGTTACTCGAGTACCACATATTACTGGTATAAACTCAGGCGAGGGGGCGCTGATAATGACAAGTAAGTGATAGTGTATTAGAAAAAATTAATTTAAAGATTAAAACAATCAAGTCAGAACATGAAAATTTGTAAAAGATTGAAAAAGCATATTCAAAGATCTTCTAAACAAAATTTCAAAATATTCAATTTTGAAGAATTTTTTTTAAATTTTATTTTTGAAACATATTTTGAAAAATTGTTATTTTAATAAAATTTGTTCACCAATAAAATTTCAAAATATTCAATTTTAAAGAAGGCTACATAAAAATTTGTATTTTAAAGAAATAATAAAAAAACTTTCTTCAACAATTGAATGTCTTTCAAACTTGAATTAGATGAAAATTGATTTTCAAACAAAATAATGAAAATTTTTGGACCTACCCTTTCTATTTTAAGAATTCGCTCAATTTTTTTAGGGTAAGAAATATTAAAATTTTTCTTTAAGTAAGAAACAAAGTTTGAAATATTTTTAATTTTTTGTCTTTCTAAATTTTTTGGAGGAAAAATCTTCCAAAACTTATTTGGAGAAAAGTACTTCCTTCAGAAGTAAAACAATTTCTCAATTTTTTGGAGCGAAAAAACTTTACAATAAAAAAATTTCTGTTCTACGACAATAGGCAAAACCACCTAGACACTACAAGCCATGAAGTTAAATTTGGCAACCTTGCCGAAGACGGCCGACTTGAGCAATTGAAAATACGTTTTCTGGGCAAACGAAGTGTTTTTCGAAAAAATTTATGGGGGACCAAAATTGTAGAGGGAAAAATTAACTTTCGTTTAGTGTATTCGGAATTTTGATTCGACTAATATTTCTCGAGTTACGGTCAAAAAACTGATTTGAAGATGGGCTGTCTACCAGATTTTCCCTATTTTCCTGGTCAAAGAAGCGATTTTCGTAAAAATTGATAAGAACAAAAATTGTAGAGCAAAAAATATCCTTTCATCCTAAAATCATTGAAGTTTTGATTCGACGAAAATACCTCGATTCATTAGCAAAAACTGTTTTCTCAGATATGCAAATTTTCATATTTTCCTATTTCGCGGATAAACAAAGCGTTTTTCATGAAAATTGATAAGAACTAAAATTGTAGAGCAGAAAAAATCCTTCAGTTTTAGTGCTTTTAAAATTTTTGATTCGACCAATTTTTTGAGTTATCGTCGAAAAACTATTTATTTTTTCATTTTCGAGGTCAACGACCCCTTTTTTGTGAAAAGTGATAAAAACCACATTGTAGATCAAAAAATTTACTTTTGTTTTGTGAAGCTGGAATTTCGATTTGACGAATATTTCTTGAGTTATCGTCGAAAAACTGATTTTGAAAGTTGGCCGTCTACCAAATTTTCCCATTTTCCCGGTCAACGAAGCGATTTTCGTGAAAATTGATTTGAACCAAAATTGTAGAGCAGAAAATTTCCTTTCGTTAGAGTGTTGTCAGAATTTCGATTCGATGAATATTTCCCGAGTTATCGTCAAAAAACGGATTGGAAAGTCGACCGTCTACTACTCGAAAATGCGACGTTGCCTTTCTACTTTCATGGCTTGTATCTCTAGGTGGTTTTGCAATAAGAATAGGGAAAGGACCTCCTAAAAAATGGCTGCCCATTTGTTTACATCCGCTGTTATCGCTTTGGTGTATTTTTTCCTTATCAATAGGGATCTTGACCAATCAGAATATGAGCGTTAAAAAAACAAGACTTATTGCAATAGCCACTAATATTTAATGAAAAGTGCCTCCAAAAAAATAATGGCTATTGCAATAAGTCTGTTTTTTAACGCTCATTGTTTATTCTGATTGGTCAAGATCTCAATTAAGGAAAAAATACCCCAAAGCGATAACAGCGGATGTAAACAAATGGGCAGCCATTTTTTAGGAGGTCCCTATAAAATTTCAATGAAAAATATCTCACTTTTTTTTGGAATGAACGTGAAAATGTTTACCAGCAGTTTTGAAATGAGGAAAAAAGGTGGAAAAAAAATTATGAAAAAATTTCTCAATTTTTGTTAAAAAAGCTCTTTAGTTTTTTCGAAGAAGAAAAAAGTCTCAAATTAATTTTGGGAAAATAAAAGACCGCTTTCTAGAAGTAAGATAATTTCACAATGTTCTGAAATAAAATAAAATCTCTATTATTTTGAAGATAAAAAATTTAAGCATTCCTTAAAAAATTTCAACTTTCCTCTGAATAAAAAATATTTCAATTTTTTGGAGCCGGCTTTAAAATTTTCATCAATTGATTTGTGATACATAAGAATTTTAAAAAGTAAAAAATTCAAATTTCTTAATTTTTTTAAGCTTTTCACTTCCCTGGAGCAGAAAATTTTTCATTTTACATTTTTAAATTGTAATTTTTTCGGAAAAAAAATTTCGTCAGGGTTTTTCAGAAACAATGTATTAAAAAAAAAAAAAAAAAACTCCTAATTTCGGAGAACGATTTTTTAAAAGAATTTCTTCGAATTTTTTTTCAAATTTTTTTAGGTGAAAAAAATTGATGCTCAATTTTTTGAAGAAACAAATCTCACAAATTGGAGAAAAAAAACTATTTTTCTGCAGAAATAAAATTTCGATTTTCTTGGGATAAAAAATACCTCAATTTTTTTAGAGTCACCTTTAAAGAAAACGATAAAAATCCTATATTCTTGTTTTCTTGAGGCATTTTTCATAATTTTGTAATTTTTCATTTTTTTTATCTAAAAAATATTTATAGACAAGTAAACAAAAAAAAAAACAAAAAAAAAAACGAAAACTTTGGAAAAATCTACCAAAAAAACACTAAAAAGGTCAAAATATCACCGCAGATGCTGTTTAAATTCCAAAAAATATGCAAAAATGCTTATTTTTTTGATTCAGTGCTTCTACAAAACGGAGAGGCAATGTGCACGAAGATTCTAAAAAACGACACAACGTGTATAAAGGCGATAAATGCGGGAAAAGATGAATTTTTACCTATTTTGAACCTAATATTGACCGCCAAAAAAGAAGATTTACCAAAAATCACCCAAGCAGTTAACAATTATTACTTCGGTTCCGAAGATATAGGACTGGAAACAGCATTACATGCAGTCGACGTAATATATTCTTACCTATCTAGCTTCCCACTTAATACCTACCTACCGATCAACGCGAATAATTTTGAGATCTTTTTGACAGATGATCACAGACTCTGCGTTCTTATATCCGCTGATGAAGAACATCGAATCAAATCTCGATCAACCATCGATCCAACAATACTTGTACTTGTACGACCACCGTGGATCGTTTTCTGGACAAGATGGCGCCAATCTGACGGTTTACCTGGGTAAAGTACTCGTAACTTTTTTATTCTAAAATTGAAAAATGGAATGAAATTTTATTCGTCACCGTCGTACGTCACTGTAGGAGTGAGTCACGGAGACGAAGGTCCTCTTATAAGTCGTGACCAAGAATTAGAAGCCAAATGGACAGTTCAAGATAGGCAAGTATCGGAGGCGTTGTTGAAATTCTGGATTAATTTCGCCATCTCTGGGTAAGTAAAACAAGATGATGCGAGCAAATCGTAAGAAAAATTTACAGTCGAGCTAATTTCTCCCCTTTTCTGATTTCAGCGATCCTAACAGACACTCGGTCGAAAAAATATGGACTCCTGTGAAAAAAGGCGGCGATATCGAATATTTGCACATTACGGGCGAAAAGGTGGCCATGGAGAAGAATTTGTATGCAGACAGATATAAACTATGGTGTTCCTTACCAACAGGCTGGCTGCCCTGTTCAAAATATTAAGCTACAATAAATAAATAATATTATACGTAGTAAAATATACTTTCATTCTTATTTTTGCAATGTATTATTTCCACGAATAGATGATATAATTATTATTTTATTATAAGGTGTTTCTTATCTGTAGAGTTTGTAATTTCGATGCCATTTGCATCTTATCGAAAATAGGTAATTAATCTCCTCGTGCTGGCAAGTGAATAATTATTGCAAGAAATAATTACTTCAACTTTCTGTTTACTAATATTGTTTCTTTTAAAAATTTTCAAATCGTAAACATAGGCTTTTTCTGCGTTTGATTTCGTAAAATTGAAAATTTATTCAAATCCAAAAATTCACTAATGAAATTTTCGTCTGAAAAAAGTTCCAATGAAATATTTAAAAGGAAGAGTTTGGAAAACTTCATAAAAAAAAAGATAAAAAAAAATCAAGAAAATTTCTACTTACATAAATACAATTTTGAACCATTAAATTATTCTTTCAAATTAAAGATTTTTAATTTGGAAAATCAGAATAAAAGAAATCATTGCCTATAATACAAAAAATCCAAATGAAAGAAAAATTCAAAAACTTCAAAATTTGTATTAAAAAGTAAGTAGGTATAAAAACATTTTTTGAAAAAATTCCACAAAAAGTTAATGAAAAAATTATGGATGAATAAAATATTTGAAAAATTGTTAAAATATCTATAAAAATGCAATAAAATTCTTAAGTATAATTTGAAAAATCCGAATAAAAGAAAAAAAAATCAAAAACAAACATTTGAAAACTTTTTTTTTTGAAAAAAAGAATTAAATAAAAATTATCAAGAAAGCTTTTGGACCGATAAATTAAAAAAAAAAAAAAATTAACAAAATAATTATTATAATTTTAAAAATGTTGGTAAAAGAAACATGTCGAAATAAAGGTTTTGAAGAATAAGCAAAATTAAAGAAGAAAGAAAATCTCACGGTGCGTCAATAAAATACCTATTTCAGAGAAAAATTGATGAAATATAGGTACCTATTATCTAAATGAGGAAAGTAAGGAAAGTTACAGAGGTCGCACTATTTTTATTAAAATGATTCCAGCTCAGATGAATACACTAAAAAAAAATTGAAGAATGCAGTGGGTACAATAAAATTCTTATCGTTAGTTTGAAAAATGCGGGTAAAAAAATATTTATTAAAAATTAAGAAAAAAAAAAAAAATTATTTATTTTTTATTTCCTTAGATTGAAAAAAAAAACAATTTTCAAAGGGTAGATAAAGAAATCAATTTTTGGAGTAAAAATTTTCCTTATTTTCTGATTTTTTTAAAATTTTACTGTATTGAAAAAAATTCTTAATTTCTCGAAATGAAAATTTTTTCATAAATTTGGAACATTTTTTGGAGACAAAGAAATTAAAATTTTCAAATTTTTCACGAAAAAAGAATCTCTGAATTTTTGAAGTACAGGTCATTATTTCTATGCAAAAATAATGGGAAATTGGATAACATAAAACTAACCTTAGGTAAATTAGGTATCGGATAATCGAAAAAAATGATTTGCAATTATTTGCTAGGGTAATCGAAAGTTAGGTAATCGAGGTTCTCTAGTTCTCATTCTACTGTAATTCAATCGGAAAACCTTCTCTTAGTACGCAATAAAATTTTTAATTAAAAAATATCTCGAATGAAAAAAGTTGAAACAATTTTTTGGATAAAATATGCTACAGATAAATGATGGAGAAAAAATTGTTGAATGATTTTCGAAATGAAAAAATTTGTATTGTCGATCTTTCATTTGGAAAAAAAATCAAGAACACAATTTGATTTCTTTTTTCAAAAAACAAAATTTTCCAGTTTTCAACAAAATCGTTGAAGAATTCAAACGAATAGAATTCTTACGAAAACGAATCCTTTTTCGAGTCCATTGCAAAATAACTTTCAAGAGCATAAAATCGGCAATAGTTTTTCCATTGGTACTTAATCAATTTCCTGAAAAAAATTTATTTGCAAAAAAAAAACAAAAACAAACGAGGATAACTTTTTGAATTGAGTTGGTTTTAATTTCTTCTAAGTATTATAGGTAAGTACGTAAGTTTGGTAAGCATAAAATATTTAAAAATTGTATAATTTTTTTAAAAATTTCAATTTTTATATATTATTTTAAAGGAAAGTATAAAATTTCCAATTGAAAAAAAAAAATGATTCAATTGTTAAAATTAATTCCAATTTCTCAATCTCAAACCAACAATACATCAGGACACGAGGAAACTGTTTTTCACGAGAAACCGATAAAGAAGTTATTCTAATCCATTTACCTATACTCGGAATTGATTCGCGATCAAATGATCCCTGAATAACGATTAATGCACTTCTAATTAATCACTCTGTAATTAATTGAACTTAATCAACGTCCAACCACAAGATACGTCGATGCACATTTATAAAAAGAAAATTTCAATAAAAATTTAGTGTTATTTCCAAAAGGTGGTGGATAAGTTGCGAAAATGAACGTTTTATTTTTCGTATTTTTATCGAGTTTGATCGGTGTGAATTGCCGTGTAGTCAAATTAAAAGACGGACCTATCGATGGAACTACGGCAAAAACCGGAAGCGGACGCTTGTTCCATAAATTTATGAGTGTGCCTTACGCAAGTCCACCAGTAGAAACATTACGATTCCAGGTAAAATCCTAATGAAATTAAATTTTTTCGATTTTTAAAAGTCACTCCCAACAGGACTTTCTTTTTGAAATTATATTCGGGTTTTCGAAGATGATCGTATAATTAAGTTTTCGTAGGATAGGATTTACCTATGGCTACTCAAGATTTAAATTGGTGCTTAAAATTTTTTCTTTAAATTAATCGAAAACACATGGAACGTATTTTTAACAATTTGATAAATTTTGTTTGAAGATGAAAAAAATGATTAATTAATTTTTTTAATTTAAAAAAATCAAAAAATTAAAAGAACTTTTTCAAAAAAAAAAAAGTTATTCCTCTTTAAAAAATACCAATCCATTTGGAAAAAAAAATAAAGCATATAAAATTAGGTTAGAAAAAAAAAATGAAAGGTACACATTATTTACTTGAAAAATAAATTTTAATAAAACTAGGTTAATATAAGTAAAAACAATAGAAACGTGGGTTAAGAAGGTACTTACCTAAGCATTTTTCAAAAATCATGAAAATTAATTTTTTTTTTTTTTGAATTAAAAATTTGAATAAGTAAGTAAGGAGGTCTAGGTACTTTTTACCACGCTTTTATTAGCTTGGTATGTATGTTTGTATGTATGTCTCATGGAACCAAGAGTATGTTTTCAACCAATCCTCTCTCATTTAATATTTTACTGGAATTGAAAGAACATAGTGCTCACATTAGGGGGTTTCGAGGTCGCTGAATTCGATTTTCGAACTCAAATTTACCCCCGACCCCAAATTGAGCCCCTATGAGGGGGTTCAATTTTGAAAATTTCAGAAAATCACAACATTGGTATCGAAATGTAGGTTTTCGAGGTCGCTGAATTCGATTTTCGGACTTAAATTTACCCTTGACCCCAAATTGAGCCCCTATGAGGGGGTTCCATTTTGAAAATTTCAAAATTCACAACATTGATATCAAAATGTTGGTTTTCGAGGTAGCTGAATTCGATTTTCGAACTCAAATTTACCCCCGACCCCAAATTGAGCCCCTATGAGGGGGTTCAATTTTGAAAATTTCAGAAAATCACAACATTGGTATCGAAATGTAGGTTTTTGAGGTCGCTGAATTAGATTTTCGGACTTAAATTTACCCTTGACCCCAAATTGAGCCCCTATGAGGGGGTTCCATTTTGAAAATTTCAAAACTACGAAATTAAAATATTTTCAACGACAAAAAGAGTTAAATAAAAATGTAAAAAAATTTTAAAAAACCACGCTTTTATTTAAAGTTGGTCACTTTGTAAAATGTTATTCATAGGGAAAGAGTAATGCCTTAAAAAACAAAAAATAAAATTTACTTGAATACAAAAATGTGTCATGAAAATTTTTGAAAAAAAAATTTTCATGACACATTTTTGTATTCAAGTAAATTTTATTTTTTGTTTTTTAAGGCATTACTCTTTCCCTATGAATAACATTTTACAAAGTGACCAACTTTAAATAAAAGCGTGGTTTTTTAAAAAATTTTTACATTTTTTTAAAATTGAAAAAACTATTTTAAATAAATTTTGAAAACATGAAAAAAATCAAACTTATTGCTGAGTAAAAATTTGGCATTTTTCCAAAAACAAAAACGAGGCTAAGTATTTTTAAAAGATGATGTAAAAAATTATTTTTAAAAAGTGAGCACTAGAAAAATCTATTTTTAAAACATCCATTAATAAAAATAATGTAGTAAATACATAGTACGTGCGCACTCGCATTAGGATGATTCTAGTTTTTCTGAAAAGTAATTGCAATTTTTTTCGCCTTCAATTTTGTAAATTTTGTCATTTGAATATATTTTTTTTTTCCAAATTTTTTCCGTCTCACTCCTCAAGCAGCTTCTTATTTTCAAGAGAGAATAATCTCATTTTTATTTTTTATTTTTCCTCTAACTGAATTTTAAGTGGCACCTAATCACACCTCTTTTTCTTAAAAAAATTAAATAATTAACACTGATTTTCAGAATATTTTTGAATTTGTTATCTTTCTAAAAATTTTCAATAAAATTGAAAACTTTTCGAAGTCTATCATCATTTTCCCCCTCCCCACTCCACAAACATAAAAATTTAATTTTTTTAAAAAATTCCAATAATCAATTTTCAGAAATATCATAACTTTAAAGCAGAAGGAATTTCTAGACATAGACATAAGAAAAAAAAATTATGGACAAAATTTCTGTCTCAACATTTCAAATTATTGCTTTTAATTGAAAATTAATTTCATACTTTTTATTTCCCCCTTACTGAGGCCTCGTTACAATTTTTCATTTTTTTTTCCTAAATGGGGGCTAGTCCTAGTAGTACTACTAAAGTTCTGTTGGGGGGGGGGGGATTCTCCAAAAAAATGCAACAATTAAATGCTGGGTCAACAATTTTTGTCCATTTCTTTCGTGTTTTTTTTTTATCGGGAGCGCCACAAAATATCACTTAAAATAATTATGTTGGGGAAAATAAATCATTGGGAATGGGAAAAATTAGGGGAGTTTTAAGGTAACGCTCGAAGTAAAGTTAGGGAGAAAATGAAGAATTTTGAATTAATTGGCATTAAAAAGAAATTCTTTTGATGGGTTACAACAAAAAAAGCAATATTTTGAAATTCAGTAATTTTTTCATTAAAAAAAAGGGGGTGACCACTGACCAGTGGCCACTTCCCAAATTTCTTCACTTCATTCAGTTTAAAAACCAATTAAAAAATACATCTTATTACCTTTTATTTTTGATATCATCAGCCTCCTGTACCTCCTGTACCTTGGACAGAAGTCAAAGATGCCACCAACCCACCACCAATGTGTATTCAGTCTCAAACTGCAGCAAATGGATCGGTCATAGGACAAGAAGATTGTCTTTACTTGAACGTTTATGTTCCAGATGTAAGCTAACCACAATGCCGACAATCATATCCTGCAAAAATGAAAAAAAATTAATAATTTTTTTAAATTAATGGTCGAATTACAGGAGTTATTCAATAGTACGCAGAGAAATCCAGTAGTAGTAGGTATTCACGGAGGTGCGTTTATTGCAGGCAGTTCAAACGATTATCAACCAGATTATTTTATGGAAAGAGACGTGATTCTTGTAACAGTCAATTACAGACTGGGAACTTTCGGTGAGCTTTGAATACCTACAGTTCTTATAGGTACCATAATTACGAACGAGACCTTACTAAAAAATATTCTCTGTATTGTTAAACAGGCTTCTTCGGCTTGAACAAAAATACCATCAGTGGAAATTTCGGATTGAAAGATCAGTCGATGGCCTTAAAATGGGTTAACGCGAATATCGCCCTATTCGGCGGAGATCCTCAAAACGTCACAATATTTGGCGAAAGTGCTGGGGCCGTTTCCGTGCACTACCATATGTTTTCTCCACTCAGCAAAGGTAGGTTGGCCTAAGGATAGCGAACATGATCACGTGGTATCGGAATTATTCTCATATTAAAGGAATGTTAAATATTTTTTCACAGGACTATTTCAGAAAGCTATCATGGATAGTGGCAGCGCTTATGCTCAATGGGCCAGCATTCCTGCCCACTTACAAATCAAAATGAGGAATTTGTTCTTAATCCTGACGGGATGTATGCTCAATACACTTGTATGCTTGCAATCGAAACCAGCCGAAAATTTCGTCACTAAATACGGTTTAAGTAGAGTGAGTAGTACTAGGGTGGCCCTTATTTTACCTTTTTCGACTTTTTAAATGTCTTACCCCCCAAAGTGTGTTCATTTTATGAGAAAATAATTCCCTATTTTTTATTTTTCCCTTAACTGAATTTTAATCCGTGCCGGGTCACCCCCCCTTTTTGGAAAAATGAAAAAAATTCACTGATTTTTAAAATCTTGCACTTTCTTGGAGAAAACCCATCAAAGTTGTTCCTTCTCATGAGAATGAACTCCCAATTTTTTATTTTCCCTCCAACTTGATTTTAAGTGGTACCTGGGGGCTCCCCTAATTTTTCAAAAAAATCAAAAACAAGAAAATTGAGCAAAATCGTTCCTTTTAGCGTTTCAAGTTGTTGCATTTTGTAAAGAAAAATTCTCTATTTTTCATTTTTCCCCTAACTCAGTTCTAAGTGGACCCACAAGCCCCCCAAACTAAAAAAAATATGAAAAAATACCAATTTGTTAAATTTTTTCATTTTTTTGGTTCTAACCAATGAAAGTTGTTCCATTTGGTGCATAATGATTCCCAATTTTTTTAATTCCTCCCAGCGTTATTGTAAGTGGCACCCCGGTGTCCCCTTTTAAAAAAAAATTGAAAAAATTCACCAATTTTCAAAATCTTGCAGTTTTTTAGAGATTACCCATCAAAGTTGTTCCTTGTCATGAGAATGAACTCCCAATTTTTTATTTTCCCTCCAACTTGATTTTAAGTGGTACTTGGGGGCACCGGGGCTTGTGGGTCCACTTAGAATTGAGTTAGGGGAAAAATGAAAAATAGAGAATTTTTCACTTACGAAATGCAACAACTTGAAATGCTAAAAGGAACGATTTTGCTCAATTTTCTTGTTTATGATTTTTTTGAAAAATTAGGGGAGCCCCCAGGTACCACTTAAAGTCAATTTGGAAGGAAAATAAAAAATTAGGAGTTCATTCTCATGACAAGGAACAACTTTGATGGGTTATCTCCAATCGGTGAATTTTTTTCATTTTTCCAAAAGGGGGGGGGGGTGACCCAGCACGGGTTAAAATTCAGTTAGGGGGAAAATAAAAAATAGGGAATTATTTTCTCATAAAATGAACACACTTTGGGGGGTAAGACATTTAAAAAAGTCGAAAAAGGTAAAATAAGGGCCACCCTATTGGGTATACTAATTATTTTTCAACGTGCAAATTCGGAACCTCTTATACCCATTCACGTATTTCGAGTTGACTAAAATACACCAAATTTTAGGCCATGCTATTCTTACCAATGGTCGAAGATAATGTAGAACATGAGCCATTTTTGACGGAAAAACCCAATCTAACGAATTACATTACTCAAGTACCGAAGCTTACTGGTATAAACTCGGGCGAGGGAACATTGATAATGATGAGTAAGTGAGGGTACATTTTTTCAGAAACTGGCAAACTTCTTAGGTCAAAAAATAATCGATATAATGCTCATCTTCTCATTGCAGTGTTACTACAAAACGGAGATGCTACATGTACGAAGATTTTAGGTAACAGCACAACGTGTATAAAACAGATAAATGAGCAGAAAAATATATATATACCGATTCTGAACCTTTACGCATTGACCGCCAGCTCTAAAAAGGGTGTTATATCAAACATCACCGAGACAGTAAATAATCATTACTTTGGTGTCGAATACATAAGCTTGGAAACAGCTCACCACGCGGTCGATGTGTGTACTTTTCAGTTTTACTGATGAATCTGTGCGATAATTTCAAACCAGATTGATTCGATTTTTTTTTTACAGATGATCACTGACTCAGCATTTTTCTATCCTTTTATGAAAAGCGTCGAATCCTACCTCAATCAATCATCACTACAACAATACGTGTATTTGTACGACCACCGTGGATCGTATTCGTTGCAAGATAAAATGAACCTGATCGTAGAACTAGGTAAACAGATTATTTCTTTGGAATTTATAAAATTAAGAAATTATTAATTTAATGAAATTTCATTGGTTTATAGGAGTATGCCATGCCGACGAACTCCCAATGTTGTTCCGTTACGAACAATTAGAAGGCAAACGAACACTGCAGGATAAAAGAGTGTCGGAGATGATGTTGAAATACTGGGTTAATTTTGCCATCTCTGGGTGAGTATACGACTTGAGCAAATCTTTATGAAAATCATTTCTTCTTAAACTAATTTCAAACAATGCTTTCTTACAGGGATCCTAACAGGCACTCGATAGAAAAAGTGTGGCAACCTGTGAGTAGTGGCGATGTCGAATATTTGCACATCACCAGTGAAAATGCGACAATGAAAAGTAAAATGTTCGAGGACAGATACAAGCTTTGGTGTTCCTTACCAACTGGCTGGCTGCCTTGTCCGCAAAATTAAATATCCTATCTACTTTTTGGAATGTGATCATTAGTAATTTTTAATGTACTAATTCAAGCATGCAGAAAATTCTACGAATATATTTTAAAACAACAGCTGTAAATATGATTATTTTTCATAATAGCCCTAAAGTCCTACAGTTTTAGGGTAGGAATTTACATAAAAGTTGCAAAATCTGCCACAATCGAAAAAAAAGATTCGAAGAACAACTCATAAATTCAAATTTCTACAAAATCGACGATATTTTCCTCGAAGTTATTATTGGAGAATCCCCGCAGTGTCCAGTAATACGAAAAAATTGCCAAATAACATGAAAATTGGAGAAAAAAAAGTTGGTTCAAAGAAATTGTTCAACTCGAAAATTCAAATTTCCACAAATCAATGAATTTTTTCTCGAAATCATCAATTACTTACTAGCGAAGCCCTGCAGTTGTAGGGTCAAATAATGCGAAAAAATTTCCAAATCTGGTGAAAGTTGAAAATTTGGTTTAAAAAAAGTGTGCAACCCGAATAATTGAAACTTTCATATAATCAATGAATTTTTTCTCAAAATTATCACTCAAGAAGCCATTACAGTTATTGGGTCGAATTATACGAAAAAATTGCAAAATCTGATAGAATTAAAAAAAGTATATTCAAAGAAAATCTTTCAACTCATAAATTCAAACTTCCACAAAATCAAAGAATTTTTCTCAGAAATTATTTCTCGAGAAGCCCTACAGTTGTAGCTGTAGGGTTGAATAATGCGAAAAAAATTGCCAAAAAAATATGTAACTTGAAAATTGAAAAAATTGATTCAACGAAATTGTTCAACTCAAAAATTCAAATTTCCACAAAAATCAATGATTTTTCTATAAGTTATTATTCGAGAAGCCCTAGAGGATCCAATAATACGAGAAAATTGCCAAATAACATGAAAATTGAAAAAAAAAAGTTGGTTATTATTGTTCAACTCGAAAATTCAAATTTTCACAAATTAATGAATTTTTTCTCGAAATTATTACTTGAGAAGCGCGTACAGTTGTAGGGTCGAATAATGCAAAAAATTTCCAAATCTGGTGAAAGTTGAAAAATTTGTTAAAAAATTGTTTAAATCATTGAAAATTTCACATAATCAATGAATTTTTTCTAAAAATTATCACTCAAGAATTCGTACAGTTGTTGGGTCGAATTATACGAAAAAATTACAAAATCTGTCAGAATTGAAACAAAATAGATTCAAAGAAAATCTTTCGACTCATAAATTCAAATTTTCACAAAATCAAAGAATTTTTATCGAAATTATTAGCTACTTGGGAAGCCCTAAAGTTGTAGGGTTAAAATAAATAATACGATAAAATTGCCAAATAACTTGAAAATTGAAAAAAATTGGTTCAAAGAAATTATTCGACTCAAACATTTAATTTTTCACATTATCAATGGATTTTTTCTAGAAATGTTACTCGAAAGGTCCTACAATAATTGTACTGTTGAATTGTAAGAAAAAATTGTCAAATCACATGAAAATTGAAAGAAATAGGTTCAGAGTAGTAGACGAATTTTTTCTCGAAATTCTTGCTCAAGAAGTCCTACAGTTGTAGGATTAAATGAAAATTGAAAAAAATTGAGTCAAAGAAATTGAGTTGGCCATTTTTTAAGTGTTCCACAGATAGAAATTAGTTTTAAAATTATAGGAGTGTAAAATTTCCAAGTGATTATTTGGTTAGGATTTGGGTTGGATGTAAACCAAATTGACTTTTGCAGCACATTTGGTAATGATTTCCACGAATTTCCTATCTGAAGTACATAATAATTAATGTATCTTCTATAATTGATGACAAGTGCAATGTGCTAAAGTGCAAGAGATAATTCCTGCTTCGTATTTTCACATTTTCTTCTAAATAAAGTACCTATCGATCAATTGTGCGTCAATCTCGTTGAACCTGACATGAGATATAATCAAAATAATGCATTCTGCATAGCTATGTATTTAATTAGGAAGTTAATTACATACATACGCTCAAAAAAAAATTTTTTTCGAAAATTGTTTGTATCTACTAATTGATGTTATATTCTTGAAAAATAAATTCAAATTCAAAAAATTTCCCAACCCAGAAGGCCCAACAGTCTCAAGACCAAAAGGCAGGACTTCTGCAGGACCTTCGACAGAATTCCCTAATAATGAAAAAAATTTATTTCAATAAATTTATTGAATTAAAAAAATATCCAAAATTTTAAAACCCTAAACATTAAACTTTGAAATTGATTTACTAAAGTTTAAAAATGATGAAATTTCAATTTTTTATCAAACGTTGATGATTTGCCAAATTTTGGATTTTTCTCAAATTTTACAAATTCACATTTTGAATTTTTTTCAAAAATTAAGCTGAATTTTTGACTGCAAAAAGTCGTATTAAAACTTGAAAATCATCAAATTTTGAGTTTCTACTAACTTTTCAAAACTCGTAAAAACTGCAAAAACTTATTAAAATTTAGAATTACCGAAATTCTCATTTTTATTGAATTTATAATCTAGAAATTTGAGTACCTAATTAAAAAATTATAAAAATTTATTCTACTTGAAAATTGATCATATTTTTAAAAGTTATAGAAATTGCAAAATTATCTGAATTTAATTTTTGAATTTTGAAATATTTTCAAAATTTTGAGTTTTTACAAAGTTGAAAATTGTAAAAATTATAAAAATTCATCCAACATTAAAAATTGTTTCGATTTTTAAAAATTACAAATAATTGCAATTTATAAATAAAATTACCAAATTTTCCCTTCTTAAATTATTTTTGGCAAATTTTTTCAGTTCAAAATTTCAACTAAAATTTTTAAAAATTATTTTTAAAAAATGAAAAAATTATCCAAAACATCACTAAAATTTATAAATCATCAACCAACATTTTTCTTTTTCTCTATCAATTTTTTTTTCTTCAAATTTTGAATCATTACCAAAATGTAAAAATTTATCAGGTTGAACGAGTTTCAAAAAATTCCAATTTTTTTATATAATATATTTCAAAGCGTACTTAAATATGTTAGTTTGTCCAAATTTCAAAAAAATATTAAAATCCAAAAATTCTCAAAATTTCAATCGATGTTGAATTTTGAAAATTTTTTCCAAATTTTGAATGTTTACTAAATTAAAAACTTGTAAAAATTTGTATTCATCAGAGTTCAAAAATTCACCCAGTACTCGAAAATTAATAAAAAATTTGAAAATTAGCTGGACTAAACTTAAAATTTTAATCTGATTTTTCAATGTTTCCACATTTTTAATTTTTGTCAAACTTTTATAATTATTCAAATTTGAATGATTTCCAAAATTTTAAATTTATAAAATTGTAAAAATTCATTCAATTTCAGAAATTTACTTATTAATGTTTAAAAAGAACATAGGTTCAAACTTGAAAATTTCGAATTTTCATCAAACTTTCAAAACTTTCCAAACTTTGAAGAAAAATTTCAAATAATAAAAAGTAGGTACCTAAATAGGTATTGAATTGACATTACGTAAGTACATTTTTAATGATTTAATTATTTGCAAAACATTAAATAAATTAAACTTTCCGTTTCATCTCATCTCTTTATAGTTACACGTGTATAAAATAAAACCATTTCAAAGAAGAACACAAAAATTATGAAAAATGGCGAAAAAAATAAAATTAATTGGTTACGTAAGTATAGTTGTGATGGATCGCGATCTAGTGCATTTTTAGATAATTTCCACAAAATCGCCTCACTACTAAGAATCAATTGTGGAAAGCGTAGCTACTTTATTTTGTAATTAAGATAAAAATCTTTCGTTACTTTTTCCCCCTGTTTCCTTTGTGTAGGTCTTATCACAACTTCACGTAGACATTTTATGCTTAGATATTTCGTAATTCAATTTTACACGATTTCAACATATTCTCCACGTGTAATGTGTATGAACTGTGACCTCTCTGCTGAAAGTGTAGGTTAGGCACCTACTTCCTAGCTAATAGCTACTAGTCCAGGAAAATTAGTGTAAACTAAAAATCGACGTTTAGTCTGACAAATTGATACAAGAATTTTTTTTTTGGAAATGGCCGAAATGGGTAGTACTCGATGCCCTCTTCAATAATGTGTTATGAAGCGATATCGTAGGATGCTTGCTTCGCGAGCTAGGGGGTAGAATACCATGTGGGTGTCTTGGTGAGAATTTTTTCAAAAAAATTGATCATCATTTTTCAAGGTTTTTCAAGTATTGAAAATGAACTTTTAATATGTTACATGCATAATACATACCTACTTAGGATACATCTAAGTTTCAATACTTGAAAAACCTTGAAAAATGATGATAAATTTTTTTGAAAAAATTCTCACCAAGACACCCACATGGTGCCCATAATTTTTGAAATTTTCAAAAATTTTGCATCGCCCCGCTTCATTGTTATTAAATATCAAATTTTCGGTATTTAATCCCTCATAATTCAGGAGTGGGGGTGGGTGTGGGGTTCAAAAAAATTTTGGGATCGTTTTACATCAGAAGTAACATTTTGGGCTATCTATCTGTAAAACTTGGAATTTATACAACGCTTGAAAATTGAATTACTCCCATAGGGGCGTTAGGGTACGTTTTACAAAAAAATTATAATAACGTTTTTCGTGGGAAATTGTATGTAGAATATTTTACGTTATTATCATTTTTTCAAAAAAGTACATATTTTTGGAAATAATCGTAAAAAACGCCGCGAGGGGGTGAATTCCACCCCTAGCTCGCGAAGCAAGCATCCTACGACATCGCTTCATAACACATTATTCAAGAGGGCATCGAGTACTACCCATTTCGGCCATTTTCAAAAAAAATTTCTTGTATCAATTATTTGTCAGAATAAAATTCGTAATTTTCCTGGACTATACCATATTTGATTGAACCGACAGAAAAATGTTGTTAAAGGCAAATTTTCTAATTTATAGAATTTCTTTATTTTTTCCCCACCCTTCCACATTAGTACAGGACAGCAATTTTTTTCTGATATTTTTCAGGTAGGTATACTGCGCCAGGAAGCTGATTTGTTTAGTCAAAAAGCCAAAATGCATAGGTCTGAATTAATTTTGATTCTCTGAACTGAACGATAAAAATTTGTGAAATATTACCTATCAAATTTTTTATAATACGATGCAAAGACGACGGAAATTGATTTTAAAATTTCACAAATAAACACAACCTTTTAGAATTTTTTTCTTCGATTTTAACATCATTTAATTAAATGATAATGGGGCTCACGTATAATAACCAAGATTATGGAATTTGGTTTTCATTAAAAATCATCAATTCCGCTCGATCTCGAATCTACATGCATATAGAAGCTCATCGACGCGACGTAAGACAATAATTAGGTATTAATAAGAGATTAATTGAACTATAAATTGCAACGAGTACATTGTACGACTAATCAGTCGTGATTGTGATACGTTGTGTTAGCAGGTATGTAACACGTCCATTTCACATAATTTTCTCGTATACGTTTTTTTTTTTCTTTAATCAAAAAACTTCTTTTAATTTTAGAAAACCGAAGACACCTCAGCACACTTCAATTTGGCAAAATGGCGTTACCAGTGGTGGGACTCATTTTGTTGGTGACTTATTCGTTGATGGTCGAAGCTGTCCCTCAAAGGGACGTAGCTCCAAAAACATGTTCCAATTTATACGGACCTGATGATAAAATTCAACTTTTATCGAGCAATAATTTCAACGAAAATATTTACAACTCGACTACAGCCTCCTTGGTTCAATTTTACACCTGCAACTGCACATCCTGCCATTCCGATTGCGAAAAAGCTGCCCAAATATTGAAGGAATTGGCTGTTTCGATTTACAGTAAGCGTGATTTCTTACATTTTAATATCATTTTTTTTTTGGAAAATTATAATCGACTAGTGCCTTGTGTTAAAAAAAATATAATTATTCTGAGAGAAATTTTCTCCAATTTTTTTTTATCGCAAAACTTCTTCATATAAAAATTGAAATTGCATTTTTTTAAAATTTTTCAAGAAAAAAATCTCAGAAAAACGCATTGAAAATGTTTTCAATTTTTTTTTTTTTTTTTTTGGAAAAAAATCTCCTAATGTTGAAATCTTGTGAAAAAAATTCAACCGGCCCTAACTAATTTAAAAAGTTTTTTTTTTTTTTTTGAAAAAATACTTTTTTATAAATTAAAAAAAAAATTTGATAGTAGACATTATTTGTTCAAATTATTTTTGAACAAAAATATCATAGTACATGGGGGAAAAATTGATAAAATATGTTCTTGCATAAACCTCTTCATTTTTTTTTACGAAATTTAATTTCAAAAGTTTCCCTTTTTTAAGATTCTTAGAAAATTTTTCAAAAATGTTGAAAAATTTTCTTCCTTGAATTCCTTTCCAATTTCTTCGGAAAGTTACGTTAAAAAATCATTTAACGTTAAAGGAGACGAATTTCTCATATTACGTACAAATAACATTTATCTATTTATTTATGAAAACTTTTTGACATTTTTTTTTTCAATTTCCATAGAAAAAATTTCATTTTTGAGAAAATTTAAAAAAATTAAATAGAAAACTTTTTTTTTAATCTCTTTGCTCAGAAAAATAGAAGAAATTTTAAAAAATAAAATAAAATTGTATAGGAAAGTTTTTATTAATTAATTTTTGAAATTTTGCTGTAGTTGCATTTTTTTTTTTTTTTTTTTGGTTAAAAATAAATCTAGCATTCTTTTTCATTTTTTTTTTTTTTTTTTTTTTTTTTTGAAATTCCTTTTTAAAATTTTTTAGGGAAATTCTCAAAAAATTCTTCAAATATTTTCAATAAAAAAAATTTACTTACTTTTTTCTTTCACAAAAGTTAGTTCATTCAAAATTTTTATGAATAATTATTGCGAATTGATTCAAACTCTAAATCCTTAAACTGAACCCTCATTTCTCGACTAATAATTCATCTTGTGATATTTTTTCAGACTGGCGAGACGTTGTACAAATCAAAGGAGTCAACTGCGGCGACAGTCGAAACACTCAACTCTGCCGAGAATACGGAATCACCGAATACCCCACCATCCGTTACTTCACTCCTTTAACGAAGACCTTCACAACTGGAAAACCCGTATCGAAAAATATTCAAGATTACGTCGAATTGAGAGCCGAAATTGTCAATCTCCTACAAAACACCGAAACTAAGCTTCTCAATTGGCCCGATTTTTCACCAGTTGATTCATCCAACATTAGCTCGATAAGACAATCGAACAACCATCGTTCGATGATCCTGGTCGTAGAAAGCCCTAACTCGTACCTAGGTCGTCAATTAATTTTGGATTTACACGCAGTTAAAAACGTAGCCGTTCGGTATACGTCTGATGAAAAATTATCCAACACCAAAGAACCACTTCCTCAGGTATTTGCGATGAAATCTGCTAATGCTCCGAAGCAATTAGCTTTGACCAATGGCAACCGATATGGAGTTTTGAAATCGGTACAAGCTCATTTGAGAAAAGAAGGACAGGAAATACCAGATATCGAAAATATTGCCGAAGAAGAGCCCGCTTACGAGGGAATTTCGGAAGACGATAAAGCTGTTTTGCAAGCCTATTTGTTAATTATTCAATCTCTCGCGAAGTCTGGTCAGCAAAATTAGAGAAAAAATGTGTAAAATAATTTATAATTACCTACCTATTTTGAATTACTTCAAATATTAGCGAAATTGTATTTTCAGAATTATATTTTTCATAATTTAATTATACTATCTTTCATTAATTTTGTGAAGTTAAGAAGTATAATATAAGGGAGGAGTTTCTTTTAAAACGATGGTTTCTTACTGCCTGAGATGAAATTTGCAAAAACATTAATTATGAAAAAATTCTCTTTTTTTTCTTTTTTTTTTGAAAAAAATTTGGAATAAGTTTCATTTTTATTTTTTTAAAGTAAATTTTTTTAAATGAAAAATTTTTATTTCGAAAAACAAAATTTAAAAATGGAATATTTTCGGTTTTTTTTGTGGTTTGGGAATTTTTTAAAAAAAGTTTTGGAATATGGTTCATTTTGATTTTTTTACGTAGGTAAATTTCAAAATCCGTATTTTTTTAATTTAAAATAATTCCAATTTTTTGGAATTTAATTTAAAAAAAATTTTCGGGAACTGATTTTTTTTTTTTGAAATAAGTAATTAAGTAGGTATGCAAATAATTTTTCATTTTTAAGAAAAAATAATTTTTCCCCATTTCTTCTTTATTTTTTCAAAATAAAGAAGTATATTTCTCGAATTTTTTCAGAAATTTTTTTTTTTTGAAATTTTTCAGTGTTAAAAATATGCAAAAATATCGGATAATGAAAAGAAATTGGCATCAATATTATTGGTTCGGATGATCGAGATTCTACTGTAATACATAGTACATTAAAAATAATGTTGAAAAAATGAAAAAAGTACATTTTTGAAATAGTTAAAATGAAAGCGAAAACAGTTTTTTGAGATTTTCAAAATTAGTAACTACGCAGATTTTTTTTTTATTCTAGAAATTTTCAAAACCGTAAAAAATTACTCAACTCTAAAAATAGATCTTATTTTTAAAATTTAGGCTACCAAATTTCGAATTTTTTCACCTATTAAAAATTGAATATTAGACACCTATCCAAATTTTCAATTTCTACAAAAAATTTAAAAATTCGTCAAACATTACAAATTGACCTCATTCGTGATTTTAAAAAAAAATCTTGACAGAATTTTGAAAATCGATTTAATTTTTAAAATTTTTATTAAAATGACTAAACTCCAATTTTTATAAAAATAAATCTTGAATTTTCAACAGAATTTTAATAATTTTCCAAATTTTAGACATTTCCTAAACCTTCTGCATTTTCAAAAATTTATCCTACTTCAGAAATTTATTAAAATTTAAAAATGACCAAATTTGGAATATTCATCAAATTTTGCAAACGAAGTAATCTAACGTTTTTCAAAATTTTTCAAAACGTAACAATATATCAAACTGTAAAAATTAATGGACCCATTTTCGAAAATACGAGTAAGTTGAACATTAGAAATCCTAAAAATTCCAACTTCTACCAAATTCTAAAATGTTTCCCAAATTTTAAATTTTACAATTAAAAAAAAAAAAAAAAAAAACTTGCCAATTGACTCCAATACTTTTTAAAGATTTAGCAGAATTTCAAAAATTGATTCAACTTTAAAAAATGGTTCAATGTTGGGAAAATAATAGTAAGTAGCTATTTAAAAAAAATTACCTGAATTTTAATTTTTATCAAAATTTTAAATCTATCAAACATAAAAGAGCAGAATTTTAAAAATGTAGTCAACTTCAAAAATTTCAAAATTTTGAAGAACCACTGAATTAAAATGTTGTTCAAAATTGATCAAACTTTGAAAATTGGTCCAATTTTATAAAATTATTAAAATTTCGATATTAGTAATTTAACAATTTATACCCAGTTCAAAAATTGACTCAATTTCGAAAAGGAAAAATCATATTAACATTTATAAATCACCAAATATTCAATTTTTATCAAATTTTGATTTTTTATTAGGTACCAAACTTGATTTACTAAATTTCAAAAATTTTAACTTTAGAAAACTATTATAGTACTTATTTAGAAAATTTTCAAAATTTTTTCATCTTCAAAACCAATTGATGCATACATAACTCAACGAATTTTTATTTTCAAACTGGAGAGAAACCTTACAGTTGTAAGGGTGAATTTTACGAAAAAATTTCCGAATTTCTATAAAAAATATTTTTTCATGGGAGATGCTTTTCGTTTCTAACGCGACGTTAGAAAACTCTTCCACATTTTTTTTAGTGGCTTGTACCTACTTACACTATGCGTACGAGTTGAATAAAATAGGAACCCTAATCCAAAATTGTTCACATTTTTTCTCTAGTATATCAGTCGATGAATCCACCGATGATATGTAGAATATGGTACCTAGTAATGTTCCTTCTTACGATTACTTTCAAACAACAACGTACCTGAAACGTGCCTGAAACAAACAGAAAAAAATACCAATTAATCACCCATAGGCCATAAACATAGGTGTATAATTAAATATTTTAAATGAAAAAGTCGTTCAACTTTCATTTCAACACCCTCGAAAGATACACTACGTTTTTTATTTGACGAATTACGAAATAGAAATAACAGATTCGGAAATCTGCGTTTTTTGTGCTTGTAACTAGCTGAAGAATAAAGCCTTGCACCGCAGGGAAGTGAAACTACGAGGATAAAAATGGTCATATGACAAGATAAGGGACTGAGCTAGTGAGCTGTTCCATTCTATTCATAGATTACTCAATACTCATCTTTTGCCTGAACCCCAAGAGGGCGATTTTTAAACTGACAAGCGGACTAAGATATAAATATCCAAAGAATTACATACTTAGGTGGGACTTCGTATTAGAATTTTTACACGATACACAAGCTTAGTGTTCGGTTTAGTTCGGATTCGTAGTCAAAACCCTTCACCGTTATTAAAAAAATTATTTTATGATTTAAAGATAAATAAAAGTTGAATGTAATTTTTTACGATGGCTTTATTCATCTTGTTCGCGATTCATCTTCTGTTGATAATCAAGATAAATTACATTGAAACTAATTATTTTGGGACTAACCCATCATATTATGATGATGACTACGATATACGTCCATACCCAAATTTGTTTATATTTCCGGGAGAAAGCAAAGATACTCCGGTTCACAATGCCAGTTTATACGGACCTGCTGATCAAGTTACAATTTTACAGGGCCATAAATTAGAATGGGACATTTATCGTTCAGGAGGGGCTTGGTTGGTTCAATTTTACGATTCTCGGGAAGATTCTCCTGTTACAGATTCCAAAACATTTTCTACATTTTGGAAACAATTTGCTGCTTCGATCTCCCGTAAGTATAATTTACTATTTTTTTTTTTTTCATTTTTTAGACCTCAAAAGGAAAGCTTGCGGTCAGTAATCAATTCAATAATTCATTTCAAAAGAAATGAGTAACAATTTTTGTACCCAAAAATGAATAACTTTTTTTCAGACTGGCAATCACTCATAAAGTTTGGTGTGTACGACTGCGTACATGATCGAATCAAAAACGATAAAATTTGTGACAAATACGAAGCATGGGGTTATTCAAACGTCCGTTACTATCCTCCATTTCTAGTATACTTCCGCGATATTGGAGAACAAGTATCAGCACCTCCCGAAGATGGTAGACCTTTAGCGCCAGCATGGAGAGCTGAGATCATCAAACACTTACAAAATACGAAAACTAAATGGGAGATCGAGATCGACTATTGGCCTGATTTCTCACCTTTGAATTCAGAAGAATCGATTGAATCTGTATGGAAAGCTCACAATGGCCGGTTATTAGTTCTGGTCGTAGAAAATGTCGAATCGTACGTCGGTCGTGAATTAATCATGGATCTAAACGAAGCTCCTGTAGTGGTTCGATATACAAATAACATAGAATTTGCCAATCCTAAGGAAAAATTACCGCAAGTGTTAGTAATCAGACCAGATAAAGGGAATAGCAGGACACAAGTACAGCTCACGAATACAACCCAGGCAGGCGTTTATCACTCAGTACGAAATTATTTACAAACACAGGGACTCACCATAGCTGATATACGATTTGATACGGAATTGGATAATGACCGGAGTCTTAGTCGGGAGACGTATCCCAAACCATTTGCACAATGTGAAAAGATACTCGGAAAATCTAGCGATCAAATTAACAAAAAGGAATGCGTGAAACTCAGAGAGTTCAGATTAGCTTTTCCAATTCTGAGTAGGTTAATATGGCCTGCATAGTGCCAGAGCTCTAGTTGGTCCTGCAACATGACGAAGACGTATCTAAGTACATACTTGTTCTCGAAATTCGAATTGTTTATTATGTTGAATCAAGAATGAAAGCTTGTATGTATTTGTAGGTACAAATTAATAAATGAAGCTGATGCTGACGAAGATTGTTTACCTTTTAATTTTCCAATCAATTCATCAAATTGTAAAAATCAACAGATTATCCAGTGGGGAATCTGATGGCGCGATGGCATAGATATTCTTCAAAAAGTCCAAGTTGGATAAATAGATCAAAGCCATGCATAGTATTAAGTAATATAATCAACTTTTAAGACAAAATTTAAAAATTAACACGAAAAATTCTCGCAAAATATGTAACAACAAAGAAAATGAACTGTTTTACCGGTAAAAATCTTCAAAATTAAAATCAAAACAATTATTTTGCAGTGTTACCAGATGCTAACAATTTATTTCCCAAAACAACCAAGTCCAGTGCTACATAATACTTTATATTCAAAATTGGAAGGGAGGAAGGGGTCTAATCGAAATTTTTGTAATAACAAAAAGTATTTGTAAAACTTCAAGCTACAACTTTTGTTTGAAATTTTTTTGAATTGGGCCCCTTACCTCCCCCAGTTTTTAATAATGTATTTTGAATGAGTGTGAATAATATATTACTCAAAATTGGTGGGGAAGGAGGGGTCCGATTGAAATTTTTGTTATAACCAAAATTATTCCTAGTACTTCAAGCTACAACTTTTGTTTGAAATTTTTTTCAATCGGGCCCCTTACCTCTCCCCTGTTTTTAATAATGTATTTGAATGAGTTGGATTATCCAAAATTGAAGGGGAAGGAGGGGTCCAATCGCAATTTTTGTCATAACCAAAAGTATTAGTGAAACTTCAAGCTACAACTTTTGTTTGAAAACTTTTTCAATTGAGCCCCTCTCTCTCCACTTATTTTGCATAACACTCCCAAAATACTAATTAAAAATTGAAGGGGAAGTGGAAAGGGTCGAATTGAAAAAATTTTCAAACAAGTTATAGATTGAGATCCTATAAATAATTTTAGTCATTATGAAAATTTCGTTTGGACCTCTCCTCTCTCTCCAATTTCACATAGTATTTCATATATACTTTCACTATAATACATTTGTATAACCAAAAAGAGTGATTTTCTTACATATTATGCAAAATCAGAGCAGAAGGAGAGGTCCAGGCGAAATTTTCATAATGACTAAAATTATTAATAGGATCTCAATCTACAATTTTTGTTTGAAAATTTTTCCAATTGGACTCCTTCCATCCCTCCAATTTTGCATAATATGACTTGGATACTTGTAAGTAATAAATTATTATTAAAATTTGGTGGAGTTAGGGGTCCAAGTGGGTCCAACTAAAAAAAATTTTCAAACAAAAATTGTAGCTTAAAGTACTAGGAATAGTTTTGGTTATAACAAAAATTTCAATCGGACCCCTCCTTCCCCACCAATTTTGAGTAATATAACTTATTCACATATTCAAAATACATTATTAAAAACTGCGGGAAGGTATAAGGGGCCCAATTAAAAAAAAATTCAAACAAAAGTTGTAGCTTGAAGTTTTACAATTACTTTTCGTTATTACAAAAATTTCGATTAGACCCCTTCCTCCCTTCCAATTTTGAATATAAAGTATTAGGTAGCACTGGACTTGATAAAAAATTCATCGAAGGTCCTCATGAATGTAAACAAAACGATTAAACTAGACGTTAGATTCACTATCTGAATTCAAACAATTTTAACGAAAACAATGAAAATGAACTAAAACGATACAACATTTATTCAACAATACAATACATCTTATGATAAATCTACAGGATCATCTTCGATTAGAAAATTACGAACAGCCGTATAATATTTCTGCACGAATTTATCCGGAAGTTCATTTCTGGTCGCCCAATTAAAATCGGAAATTTTATCGCCGACGTTACCGCTTAAATATTGAGCTTTCATAAAAAATACTTTAGCTCCGGAAACATCTTGCTTTTCTTTTAAATTCTTAGGATATCTGTACTTATAAAAACCACAAGGAGCATTACTCAAAAACCTCGCCTTGACATCATCGCCGCATTTCTCCCTTAGTATTCTTTCGGCAGCTGTTCTCAAATTTTCATCTTCTCTAACCACATCTTGAGGTAAAATCCATACAGGTTCTTTGCCCAATTTCACATTCACAATATACAGCAAGTGTTGTTCTAATTTTCGCTCAGTAGACTTCACGTCGTTTTTTTTATCAGCTTCCGTCACCCTAGGAGCTGGAGTAAACGTAGCGAATTCTTTACGACAGGCGTCTTCGAACTCTAACGCCGTTTGTCCGATAGTTTTTTCATCATCTTCATCTTCGATGGGAAGGTTACCTTTGGCTAATTCTTGCGCTCTTCGAACATCACTTTCGTGTCGTAATTCGTGTTCCGATTTCATGCTATTTTCCAATTCGATATCCTTCAACATGTTCGCAAACGATGTTTCTAGGTTGTTCAACTGTCTACTGATTACCGGTTTACGTTCTAAGCAGACGCCGCAGAATATTTCCCATTTTTCTTTCGCTTCTTGGGCAAGATTGGTGGAATTTCTTCGCAATGGGTTGATTTTGATGTTTCTCAGAACGATGTTTAGGACGGCGGTTTTACCGGAGAACATGATGGGCTGGTGATTGATGAAGTTCAAGTACTAATAAACATAGTTTAAATGAGGAATTGGAATTATCGATTTTATATACGAGTAAAAATTCATAAAATTTCGGAAAATTTGAAAAAATTGTGTTTTTTTGTTTTTGAAAAGATAACACCGGAGATTTTTTTGTCTTTCTTGAGTGGGAATCATGTGGGAATTCATTTTTCTACACTTTGTAATTACCACGTAATTACTCATTTACACGGATCAGCCCATCACCTAATTAATATTTTTTTTTTTTTAATTTTTAATTTTTTTAATTTTGATGAAAATTGAAATCTCAAATTGAAGTAACCGGGATTTGCTAGATGCACGGAATTCGGTCCGGCCAACTTCAAATACGAAGTATCTACGTAATATTGGACTTGATAAAATTCAACAAAAAAAAAATTAAAAATTTTATTATCATATCAATTTTTTCTCTTTAAAAATCTATAATTTTTTCGCTAAAAAATCATCAATTTTTTCGCTTGAAAAATCTTTAATATTTTACAAAAATTACAATAATGATAATCATCAATTTTTTCGCTTGAAAAAAAATCATCAATTTCTTTACTTCAAAAAAATTAATGATTTTTTTGAAGTAAAGAAAATTTAAAAATTTTCTTTTCAACAAAATTGGAAAAAAATCAAGAAAGAAATTGAATTTTGGCTAAACGTTTTTTCTTCAACAACCTTTCTTGTGTTAATTTTTATTTTTTTTTAATTTCTGCGAGAGTTTTTTCAAATTTTGTCAGAAAAAATTTTTTGAAGATTTTTTTTGCATCATCTTTTTATTCAAAAAATTTTCAAATTCCTTTGAGATTTTTTTTTTTGAAAATTCAGAAAAGAATTTTTTTGAAGAGTTTTCAAATTTCCCTTCAATTTTTTAAAATTTATTTTCTTCAAAAAATTTTCAATTTTTTTTAAATTTAGGCAATTTTTCTGCATTTAAAAATTTTTCATATTTTTTTGAGAACCATTTTTTTGAAATTCAGTGAAAATGTTTTTTGAATTTTAAATGAAAGATTTTTTCAGTTTTTTTTTTTTTTTAATTGAAAAATTTTCTAATTTCTTTTAATTTGGTCAAGTTTTGTACAGGAACAATTACCTAATTAAAGTTTTTTTTTAATTTTTTTATTTAGGTATTTATTTATTCAATTCCTTTGTTTAAAAAAAAATTTTCAATTCCTTTGAAAACGATTTTTTTTTTGGAAATTCAACAAAGAATTTTTTAAAGAGTTCTCAAATTTCCCTTCAATTTTTAAAATTTCTTTCCTTAAAATTTTTTTTAAAAAGTTTGAAAAGCTGTTGGTTGTTTTTTGAAATTTAGGCAATTCCTTTGCATTCAAAACTTTTTCAAATTTCTATGAGAACCATTTTTTTTTTGAAATTCAGTGAAAAACATTTTTTTTTAAATTTTGAATGAAAGATTTCTTCACTTTTTTTAAAAATTGAAAAAATTTTCAATTTCTTTTAATTTGTTCAAGTTTTGCATAGGAACAAATAGTTTTATTGATTTTTTTTTTTGTTAATTTATTCAATTCTTTTATATTAAAAAATTTTTGAATTCCTTTGAGAACGATTTTTTTTATTTCAGTAGTTAAAAAAAAAATCAATTTTGAAATTTGGGTAAAATTTTTTCAATTTTTTCAAGTTGGAAAGTTTGTCCAAAGAATAATATTCTTAAAAGTTTTGTTGTTGTTGTTTTTTTTGTTGAAATTTTTAGTCAATTCCTTTACATATATTTAATTTTTTTTTTTTTTTGAAATTATTCAAATGGAGAATTTTTTTGTTTGTTCAATAAAATAAAAAAATAGGTATTTTCGAGAAAAAAAAAATTGTCCAGGGGCCCGACCTGGCTCTCGCCGGCCCTGCCTCAACTCACTCTTGAAAGCCTTTCTTCTAATTCTCTGTCAGTTGCAGTGTGTGTTTTAATGCTGTTGTTCCATTAAAAATTTTAATTTGATACTTTGAATTTCAAATGCGTGCCGAATGCCGATTAAAATTTACTGATTCGTCAAAAATGATGAGTAATTAAAATTTAAAATGTATCCTTTTCTTTGTCCTTTGTAAGAGTGAATACTAAATTAGGTAGGTAACAAGACAACTCATCTAAATTAAGACAAAAGAACACTGTGATTGCAGCTGTAAAGAACTTCATTCTTCAATATGTTGATTTTTGTTCAAACGACACAATAAAATGATCATCGTCACAGAAATATCACAAATTCACAATGAAAGAATTTATGAACCATTTATTGGTAGGTACTGTCTTTATCGATGTTATTCCTATGAGGAGTAATCAATGTTTATTCAAAACATTAGAGATATCAAGGGAAATGACACATCCGTTGATAATTTAGAGATAAGTAAAAAAAGTTATTTGGAAAATTTGTCTATCTCTAAAATTGAAGGAACTATAAATCCTGGAATTTTAATAGTTTGCAAGGTCATTTTTTTTTAAATTTCGAAATGTTGTGCTAGACACTTGTACTCACAACCCCTATTAGGTGTTGGGGTCCACAATTGAACCCAAGGTCAACAGGACCCCCACTATACCTTATTTCTGAGAACTGAGAAAGAATTTTTTCCAAGAGTGATTTTTTTGAAATTTTTTTTCACGAATTTTTTTGCTCAGTTCATTTTTTTCATTTTAGATTTTCTAACTAAAAGAATTAATTTTTTGAAGAATACCTACCTCAGAATCACTTTCAAAACTATTCATGTTTTTTCAAAAAAAAAAAAATCTATAATTTTGTTGGCATTAAGTTCTTTTTTCGATGAAAAGAATCTTTCAAAAAAAATATTATTTTTTCTAAAAGGTTTTACTTTTTTTGAACTAAAAAAAAATACGAACTTTTTGCAATATTTTTTTACTGAGACAATTTAATTCTTCATTAAAAAGGAATTTTTTCGAGATTTTTTTTGCCAAGTTGATTTTTTCACTAAAAGATTTTCTTACAAGGAGAGTTCCCTCTCCTTTTTTTTTGGTAACATGTAAGAATGAGAGTTATTTTCATAAGTACTTTTTCAAGAGGATTTTTCGGTAAAAACTGATTTTTTTCAAGAAAATAGAAAGTAATGTTTCAAGAGTGTTATTTTTTATATTTATTTTATTATCTTATTAAAAAATCAAAGAAGATTTTTGCAGATTTTCAAAGAGGATTCTTCTACAAAAAGGGATTGTTCGAAAAATTTTCTTGACAAGTTGATTTTTTCATTAAATATTTTCTCATCAAGAGGATTCTTTTTTCTTGTTCTGGAAAATGTAGAATTACCTATTTCTTATTATTATTTTTTCACGAGGATTTATATATATAAAAATTGATTTTTTTTCTAGAAAGATTTGTTGGCTTTGAAAAAAAGTGTTCATCAAAAAAGGATTATTATTCAAGGAAATTTTTCTCATTCTCATGTGATTTTTTTTTTTTACTGAAAAAAAAAATACAATAAAGGCTTGCAGCATTTCTTTATCAACGAGATTTTTCAATTAAGGATTTTCTTACTTGGAATTTTTATTTTTATTTTTGAAGTTGTAAGAATGAGAATTTTTCTAAATTATTTTATCAGGAGGATTTTCCCGTAAAGATTTTTTCCCTCATGCGTGTTTCTTCTTTTTTTTCAATACTAAAATACAAAGAAGATTTTTGCAATTTTTTGAATCAATTTTTTTTTTGTATTAAAGGGATTCTTCTATAAAAAAGAGTTTTTTTCCAAGAATGATTTATTAGAGATTTTTTTCGAAATAAGAGAATTATTTTTTGTGCAAATTGTAAGAATGAGAATTATTTTCAAAATTATTTTTTAACAAGATTTTTCTACAAACGTTTTTTATTTATCTGTTGGCCTTAAAGTGTTTTTTTTTTCAAGTAACATTTTTTTACAAAGAAACTTTTTATTTTATAGAGAACTATTTTCAAAAAAAAAAATATATATATTTTTCAATTATTTTTTAAAATTTTCTCTATGATTAAATAATTGCTAAAAGTATTTTTTTTTCAAGTTTTACTTTTAGAAAAATTTATCATTTGAGGATTTTTTAATGTAATTCAAATAGAAAATGCAGTTCAGTTGTAATACATGATATTTATTGCGCTAAAATACAGAATACAGATCATTTCATAACGTACACTCGGCAACGTATAAAACAGAATTAAGATAACAGAATACTTATCAAGTTGCGGCGAACGAAGATAAAAAAAAGCACTTGAACGTTTTTCAAACATAACTCACACGTAAAAATAACTAGTTTTGAAATAAAACCTCATGATAATAATCTCAATGAACATAAACGTAAAATCAAACATCAGATGTTTCGAACTCTCGAGAAAAAAAAATTCTACTCTCGAATTTCAGTCTTGGACGACACATACACCCTCATAGGTATAAAAAACTAAAGAGAAAAAAAATCATCGAATACGCGTCGTTCTATCGAACGAAAATTTTTTCCTAATCAACAGGCAAATGAAAAATATTTGAAAGCCTCGTTACTCGAGCTGCGAATAGTTCAAGAAATACGTAACCATCGCCAGGCGAAATGATACGATGGAGTAGCATCGTGCAGTACGATATAGTGCAAGCAAAGAGACAAAGCGAACTTTTGAATGAATAACGTTAACAGTAAAGATACGAAATATGCTGAAGTAAATCGACTATCGTATAAAGGTGAAAAACTATTATTAAATAAACTAATTCTACGGCATGCGCTGCTATGGCGCAGGGTTCCCACCGCCGGGAAACCCCGGGCCTCCCATGACCCTCAGCTTGGGAATTTCGAGTAGAACGCCACAGTCATATCGTAGTCGTTGACGTCGCACAGTTCGCTGGTGATTTGACGCCATTCGTCGTCCACTTTGGACATATTTTTCAATTCTTTGGGTGTCTTCAAAGCTGCTGATTTCTAAACAAAGATGAGGCAAAAAATTACGAAATTTTTTACTCGGTATGAGAGGAAATAATACGTTGTTGGATCGACGACTTACTCTGTTGGCTAATAAAGTAACGATGAACTTTCCCGGTTGGAATGTTTTTACAACTCGCCTGATGAGTTCTTCGTACGAAGACAAAGGTACATTGGTTTCGAAGCTGACGTACGAGAATTCAGGCTCCGGCGTTATATGGATCGTCATATAGGACCCCTGTAATCAAAATATACGTTTAGTTGAACAAATTTTAGTGATAGAAAGTACATACGAGTGTAATCTTATACACTTACACGTATAAACCATTCAATTTCTTAAATAAAAAAATCTCAATTCTTTTGGGTGAAGAATTTTTCAATTTTTCAAGATAAATAATTTTTAGTCTTTCGATCAAAAAAGATTCTAATTTCCTATAGTTAAAAATTTTTCAATTTTTTCAATTTCCAATAAGAAAACAATATTTTTTATAAAAAAAATGTTTTTTTTTTTTTTTTTTTTTTTAAATAAAATAATGGGAAATTTTTTGAATAAAAACAGTTCTTCTAATTTTTTCAAGCAAAAAAATTTGGTTTTGATGTTTTAAGCAGAAAAATTTTTTTTTAATTGGAGTATTCTCAATTTTTTTTCCAACAAAGTCAAATTTTTTGAGTGAAAAAATTTACAATTTTCCGAGAGATTTTTAAAAAAATTTTCTGGGTTAGAAAAACCTCAATTTATCGAGTGGCAAAAATTTAAATTTTTGAGAGAAATGTTCAGGTTTTGAGTAAAAAAAATTAGTTCCCTATTTACTTGAAAAAAATCTCAATTTTTTTAGTTTTACAATTTACTTTTGAAATTGAATTTTTTGGAACAATTCATTTTCAAGTCTCTGAATTTTTTGGTTACAAAAAATTTTCAATTTCTTTCCAGTAAAAATATTTTAAAATTTTTTGAAAAGAATGTGTAAAATTATTCATTTTGTTAGTGAAAAATTCCCCATAGTTTTTCTTCAAAAATATTTGAATGTTTTGATTTTTATATTTTTGATAAAAATTTCTTAAATAAAAACCCTCAATTTTTTTATGTGAAGGATTTTTAAATTTTTCAAGAAAAATGATTTTTAGCCTTTCGGTCAAAAAAGATTTTAATTTCCTATACCTAGCAAAAATTGTTTTCAATTTTTCCAATTTTCAAATTAGAAAAATGCCATTTTTTGGTTGATTGAAAATTCCAATTTTTTTGAGTGAAATGTTTTTTATAAAAAAATTATGTTTAAAAAAAATAAATAATGGACAATTTTTTGAATAAAAACAGTTCTCCTAATTTTTTAAGCTAAAAAAATTGATTTTGATTTTTCAAGTGGAAGAATTTTTTTAATTGGCGTATTCTCAATTTTTTTTTCTAACAAAATCAAATTTTTTGAGTGAAAAAATTTACAATTTTTCGAGATTTTTTAAAAAAATTTCTGGGCTAGAAAAACCTTAATTTATCGAGTGGAAAAAATTTCAATTTGGGGGGGGGGGGGAAATGTTCAGTTTTTGAGTAAAAAAAAAATAGTTTCTTATTTACTTGAAAAAAAATTCAATTTTTTTAGTTTTACAATTTACCTTTGAATTTTAATTTTTTGGAACAATTCATTTTCAAGTCTCTAATTTTTTTTGGTTTCAAAAAATTTTCAATTTCTTTCCAGTAAAAATATTTTTAAAAATTTTTTGGGAAGAATGTGTAAAATCTTTCATTTTTTCGTGAAAAATTCCCCATTGTTTTTCTTCAAAAATATTTGAATTTAGTTGAATCAGCTCCAACCTAGAAAACCCTGAAAGTTGAAAAATTGAATACATTCCACCACTTTTATTATTTTTTTTTTAATTTCTCAATTTTTTCAAAAAAAAAATATTAAAATTGATTTTTTTTTTTTTAATTCATTTATTGTGCCATATACAAAGTACTATGCTTAGAGGCACATTCTTAAGATTAGGTTGATTTTTATCACAGGGAGATATCTTAATTTTTTGGAAAAAAAATGGAGCACTTTTAATTTTTTTTGGAAGAAAAAGAATCTCTATTTTTTTGGAAAAAATCATTTCAAAATTTTCTGCAGTAAAAACATTCACCAGATTTCCGGAATAAAAGAACTCATGGTTTTTTGGAATAAAAAATACAAATTTTTGATTTTTGTTTCAAAGCAAAAATATTTTTTGTCAATTACTTTTTGGAGAAAAATAATTCACTCCGGTTTTTATCAATAAAAAATACACAATTTTCTTAGAACTAATGGAAAAATGACTCAATTTTTAAAAAGTTGAATTTTTTCAAATTTTTCAACAAAAAAAAATTCAGTTTTTTTGAAGCAGGAAATTTCTTTATTTTTTGGAATAATAAACAAATTCCTCAATTTTTTTAAAATAAAAAAAAATCTGTGATAATTTTTTTAAAAATCTTGATTTCTTCGGAACAAAAAATTTCTTCCTTTTTTGGAACAAACAAAAAAAAATTTCAATTTTTGTTTGAAAATTTTATCAAGTAAAAATATTTTTTGTAAGTTTTGAAGAAAAAAATTTGAATCGCTGTTTTTTTTGGTTTAGGTAAAAGAATTTTTTTATTTAGACAAAACCTTCAATTTTTTGTTTTGACTGATGAATTTTTTCCCCGATTTTATAAGAACAAAACTTTTCAGTTTTATGGGAGAGAAAACTTATCTAAAATTTGAGAGTAAACATTGTTTTACTATTTTTTTTTTTTAAATAAACCTATCTAACATTTTGTAATTTTTTTGAGTAAAAAAGTTCCAATATTTTGGTTGAGAAAATGTTCCAATTTTTTTAAATAAAATATCTAATGAACAATTTTTTGAAAAAAAAGTTCTAATTTTTTCAAGTAAAAGAATTTAGTTCGAATTTATTAAGTATGAGAATTTTTTAATTCAATTATTCTCGAGTTTTTATTTTAACAAGGTCAAATTTTTCAAGTGTAAAACATTTATAATTTTTTGAGTGAAAAATTTTCCAATTTTTGAAGAGAAAATTTTTCTGGGGTTTTCTCAATTTGTCGAATGGAAAAAATTTCAATTTTTGGGGGGGAAAAGTTCAGTTTTTTGAGTAAAATAAATTGTAGATTTTTATTACATACCTACTTGAAAAAAAATTACTTTTGAATTTGAATTTTTTGGAATAATTCATTTTCAAGTTATTTTTAAAAATTTTGGGACAAATGTGTAAAATCTTTCGTTTTTTTTTGTGAAAAATTCTCCATTGTTTTTCTTCAAAAATATTTGAATTTTCTTTTCTGATTTTTATATTTTTGATAAAAAGATTTCTCTATTTTATTGTAAAGAAAAAATACATACCTACTGTTTTTGAGAAAAAAAAATCCAAAAATTTTGAACGTAAGCGAATCTCTGAATTTTTTCAAAATAGATAATTTTTCCCATTTTTTGGAGTCTTATTGTTCAACTTTTTGGAGAAAAATATCTCATTTTTTTGGAATGCAAAAGTCTTTGAATCAAGTAAGTACATATTATTTTGTAACTGACTTTTTTTCAAAATCTCTGAATTTTTCTAGGATGAAAAATGTTTTCCATTTCTTTAGAATTGAATAATTTTTCAAATTTTTGTACGTTAAAATCTTTCATTTTTTTTTTGGTGAAAAATTCCTTATTATTAAGTATTTTTTTTTACAATACCCTTGGAATTTGATTTTTTTTAATTACGTAAAAAAATTCCCCATTTTCTTGGAGAAGAAATTATCTACCTTTCTCTGGCAAATTCCATTTTTCTGGAATACTTCATTTTTATATTTTTTCGAAGTGGATTCTTAAAAACTTTTTGAAGAAAATCTCTCATATTTTTAAGTAAAACAATCCTCCAATTTTTTGGAATGCAGAAATCTTCCAATTTAAATTGTTTATAGCAAAAAATTTACCAATTTTTCGGCATAAAAAAATATCTGAACAACTTTTATTGAAATAAAAAAATTCTTCCAATTTTTTAAAGCAAATGTATGTATTTTTCAAATTTTTGAAGGGAAAATTTCTCAATTTTTCTGAATGAACAATTCTTCAATTTTTTTGAAATCATGTTTTCATTTGATTTTCAAAACAAAAAGCTTGCATTTTTTTTGGGGGGGGGGGGGGGGGAATTCTCAATTTTCTATGAAAATTTCTAAATATTGGAACAAAAACTGACACTTCTCACATTTTTGAAAATCTTATTTTTATTTTTTTTTTGAGTGAGAAATTTTTTTATTTCATTTTTTTTAAATAGGTAAATATTTTTGTTTTCTTCTTTTCAATTAGAAAACTACGACTCAACATCACATTATTAAGGTATCGGCGTAGTTCCATAGTAAACAAAAAATCTCACGCTCGTGTAGGTTTTCTCGAAGAAAACAAAATCGTTAATAGGATAACATATTAGTCACCTCATCCAAGGCGTAGTTTCTCAAGATACCTACAAATTCAACTTCCTGCAGAGTTTACGTTTTCATAAAAATAATTTCAGACAAACGTCATTTTACCAAGAACAAAGGTGCATACGATTTTACTCACATTTTGTAAAATTCCATTCATCGAGTATCCGCACGGATCAAATAGATAATCGTCTATTTCCATGAATGGTATCAACTTGTCGATTCCGCAATGCTGCAAAAAAAAAATAAAGAAAACAATGTCTCTAAATTACGCAATTTTAACAACAAACAAAAGCGACAATTAATCCTAACTCGGCAGATTTTTCAGCGATGTTAGATTTATAAATAGCAGGCAAGCCATCACCTTTGTATAAATATGACTAATGAGGAAGTCGAGTCGAGTTGAGTTCACCTACCTTGGTCGCTTCGGCAGCTGTGAAGAATTTGTCTTTTCTAAAATTATTCATCACTTTTTCGTCTAAATCGGACATTAATATTTCGATAGTCTGGTCGCCTTCTTCGACCGATGATGGATCATCGCCGAACTCGTTGCTGCAGATTCCATCGGCATGTAACGAATACAGGTACCAACGATCGTCTCCGTTATCGATACAGTATCCCATGCCCTCTGTATTGATCAAATGGTTTATTTTCTTTTCTTGGCGCGAAATTTGTAAACCACGATACTTACTACTTTTGAAACAACTGTCCAAAAAGGCGACTTCTTGTTTGAAATCTTTGTAGATGTTCTGCTGGAAGTCGGGCCTTTTGAAGTTCTTTCTCGAGTAGAATACTTTCTGTAAATCAAATTATACGAGTTTGTTATTAGTTTTATGAAATGCAAATATTTTTGTGCTTAATTAAGACCGAGGCCTACGTAAAAAGAGACGTTTTCAATTTCACATTGAAATCAATGTTGTCCATTTTAGGTACCTATTTTTTTAAAAGGCAGATGCTAGGTAGGGACTTGCAGCGTTTCAGATATAACCAGTTACCAGAAAAATAAGAAATCCCCAGGGCTGGCAACTTGAACTTTTTTAGGATGCAGAGTAGCTCGAGTTTTTCCGGAAGGTGGACGGATTGAAAATATTTCGATGTTATGTCAGAATGATTTTTTTCTCCAAAAAATTGAGGCTTTTGTATTTGTAGGTACACATAAAAATTCGAGAATTTAATAAAAAAAAAAAATAATAAAAAATTTTGAAGAAAAATATTATTTTTTTGAACAAACTCGATAGGTACCTTCTTTAAACCGATTCGAAAAAATTCAAATTCAAAAATTTTTGTTTCCAAAAAAATTCAAAAATTTTTGTTTCCAAAAAAATTCAAAAATTTTTGTTTCCAAAAAAATTCAAGAATTTTTTACTCAAAAAACTGAAAAATATCTTCATATTTTTACTGAAAAAAAACAAGGTCAAAAGCTTTACATATCAAAAAAACTAAAAAATTTCTCACTTAAAAAAATGAGATTTTTCTTAAAAAATTTGAGAAATATCAATTTTTATTCAAAAAAAAAATATATGAAATGAATTTTCAATTCTAATATTTATAGATTTTCATAGAAAACAGGATTTTTTCCCGAAAAAATTACAAAGATTTTTGTTCATAACATAAATTATTAAAAAATAGGTAAGTAATATTATTTCAAAAAAATTGAAGAATTGTTCATTCAAGAAAATTGAAAGCGTTTCACTTCAAAAATTTGAAAAATAAATACTGTTACCTACTCTAAAAAATAAAAAAGTTTTTTATTTCAGAAAAAATAATCCAGAGATTTTTTTATGCCAAAAAATAAGAAATTTTTTGTCCTAAACAATTTAAATTGAAAGATTTCTGCATTCCAAAAAATTGGAGGATATTTCACTTAAAAATATGAGAGATTTTCTCCAAAAAGTTTTCAAGAATACAGTTTTAAAAAATACAAAAATAAAGTATTCCATAAAAATCTGCTGTTTTCAGGAAAAAGTATCTAAGGAATTTCCGCTCCAAGAAAATGTTTTTTTTTTTAAATTTTTTTTTAAATTATAAAAAATCAGATTTTAAGGGTTTTGTAAAAAAATATAGAATTTTTCACAAAAAAAAAAAATGAAAGATTTCAACGTATAAAAATTTGAAAAATTATTTAATTCTAAAGTAATAGACGACGTTTTTCATCTTAGAAAATTTTTTGAAAAAAAATTTCAGTTACAAAATACCTGATTCAAAGATTTTTCTATTTTAAAAAAATGAGGCATTTTTCTCCAAAAAATTAAACAATAGGATTCCAAAAAATGAGAAAAATTATCTATTTCAAAAAAATTCAGAGATTCGCTTACGTTCAAAATTTTTGTATTTATTTTCTTCAAAAAATCAGGTATTTTTTCTTTACAATAAAATAGGGAAATCTTTTCATTAGAAATAAAAATCAAAAAATTCAAATATTTTTGAAGAAAAACAACGGAGAATTTTTCACAAAAAAAATGAAAGATTTTAACACATTTTTTCTAAAAATTAAAAAAAAAATGGAAAAATTTTTTAAACCCAAAAAATTTGGAGACTTGAAAAAGAATTGTTCTAAAAAAAAAATCAAAAAATTCAACGGTAAATTGTAAAACAAAAATTGAGATTTTTTTCAAGTACGTAATTAAAACCTACATACTCAAACCTGAACTTTTCCCCCCAAAAAATTGAAATTTTTTCCATTTGACAAATTGAGACATTTCTAACCAAGAAAATTTTTCCTAAAAAAATTGTAAATTTTTTACACTTGAAAAATTTGACTTTGTTAAAATAAAAACTTGAAAATAATTGAACTAAAAAAATTCTCATACCTACTTAATAAAATAACTTGGAACCAAATTCTTTTGCTTGAAAAAATTGGACTTTTTTTTCAACAAATTGTCCATTTTAGGTATTTTATTTTAAAAAATTGTCACATTTTTTTTTTTTAATATTTCACTCAAAAAAATTGGAACATTTTTTCAACCAGAATATTAAAACTATTCTACTAAAAAAAAAAAAAAAAAAAAAAAAAAAATACAAAAAAATGTTATTACGTAGGTTTATTTCAAAAAAAAATTAAATTAAAATTAAAAAATTAGTAAAACAATTTTTATGTTCTCAAATTTTAGATATTTTTTCTCTCCCATAAAACTGAAAAATTTTGCACTTTCAATAAAATCGGGGAAAAAATTCATCAATCAAAACAGAAAAATTGAAGTTTTCGTCTAAATAAAAGAATTATTTAGGTAAGTAGTAAGTACATACTACAAAAAAACAGAGATTCAAATTTTTTCTTTCAAAAATTTCGAAATATATTTTTACTTCATGAAATTTTCAAACAAATTTATTCCGAAAAATTGAAAATTTTGTTTGTTTCAAAAAAGGAAGAAATTTTCTGCTCCGAAGGAATCAAGATTTTTTTTCAATTTCAAAAAAATTGAGGAATTTGTTTATTCCAAAAAATAAAGAAATTTCCTGCTTCAAAAGAACTCAATTTTTTTTTTTTGAAAAAATTAAAACTATCTTATCTATCGAAAAATTAAAAAAAAAAATATTCAACTTTTTAAAAATTGAGATATTTTTCTATTAGTTCCAAGAAAATTGTGAATTTTTTAATCACATAAAAAAATGAAGAGATTATTTTTCTCCAAAAAGTGATTGATAAAAATATTTTTGCTTTAAAACAAAAATCAAGAATTTGTATTTTTTCATTCCAAAAAACCATGAGTTTTTTTATTCCGAAAATCTGGTACCATAAATTTTTTTACAGCAGAAAATTTTGAAATAATTTTTTTCCAAAAAACAGAGATTCTTTTTCACAGAAAAAATTGAAAGTGATAAAAAATTTTTCTCTGTGATAAAAATCAATTATTTCAATTTTTTTTGTTGAAAAAATTGAGAAATTAGAAAAAAAGAAATTTTAATAAAAAAAGGTGGTATGTATTCAATTTTTGCACTTTCAGAGTTTTCTAGCAAATTTTTTTGAAGTAGCTTGAGCACCCAAGTTTCTGCTAAATTGCCAACCATGGATATCCCTATCACTCTACCAAATAAATTTTAATAATCTGTAAATGTTTTTGGATTTTTTTCCCACATACTTCTCTCTCTAACAAACTAATTACCTCATTACTTACTTTCAAACTCTCCACTTAAAAAAAAAGGTCCCCTCTATGAATCATCCCAAATCACCCGTTCGAAGTAATGAAATTAATGATTCTTGGAACTCGAAAGTCAAACATTGCCTTCTGCCTTAGTAATTATACAAACACTCTCGATTTACTTAATTAGTATACGAACGATTACAATCGAGCGTTCATTTAAACGCATCCTCTTGCAATACTGAGAAATTTGCCATAACCAGTAAAAGACGCACTATCGAGGGTTATAATTTCGATCTGGTTATTTCCACTTTGTCGGTTCGCAGCACAATGTGCAAACATGCCTACAGAATGGGCAAAAAAAAACTGGTACTAATTACGACGATGTTGGCGTTGATTACAGCACCGAAAATTTCATCGACGAAATAACCAGTCGCAATATTATATACCCTTCAATTTACGAAAAATACGTTCCAGACTATTAAACGCAAGCGAATTTAAAAGCTAATATAAGGAAAAATGAAAAAAAATAAATAAATAATAAGTATGTAGGTAAATACATTCTTAATACTCAGTTTTCTATAACGCGTTGAACTTGCAATTTTTCTTTCTTATTTTCCAAACAGTAGATACACACGCTTTAGTAAATCTTGAAAGTAATTCGGAACCGTCGTACGAGAATATGGCCTAGTGCCGACGAATCAATACAATCAGTAATTAGGTATACAAGATTAGGTATTTTGCAGCAAAATTTGAAATAACTCGCACCACCAGCTCATTGCAACGTACACTGAGCAGTGTTCCAGAGTTAATTTCGTACAAAAAATAAAAAATAAAAAAAATATCAACTATTCTAACAAATTCTCTCTCTCTCTCTCGCCTAAAACGTGCACATAGGGAAAGAGAGTAGCAATTTTTTTTCTAAAGGGTACCGCACAATTACGGTGGCCCTTATTTTACCTTTTTCGACTTTTTAAATGTCTTACCCCCCAAAAAGTGTGTTCATTTTATGAGAAAATTATTCTCTATTTTTTATTTTTCCTCAAACTGAATTTCAACCCGTGCCGGATCACCGCCCCTTTTTTGGAAAAATGAAAAAAATTCACCGATTTTCAAAATCTTGCACTTTTTTAGAGATAACACATCAAAGTTTCCTTGTCATGAGAATGAACTTCAAATTTTTTATTTTCCCTCCAACTTAATTTTAAGTGGTACCATGAGGGCTCCCCTAATTTTTCAAAAAAATCAAAAACAAGAAAATTGAGCAAAATCGTTCCTTTTAGCATTTCAAGTTGTTGCATTTCGTAAGAGAAAAATTCTCTATTTTTCATTTTCCTCCTAACTCAGTTCTAAGTGGACCCATAAGCCCCCCAAACTAATAAAATTATGAAAAAATACAAATTTTTTAAATTTTTTCATTTTATTTGGTTCTAAACAAAAAGTCTTTCCATTTGGGGAAAAATGATTCTCAATTTTTTATTTTTCTCTCAGCGTTATTGTAAGTGGCAACCCATTGTCCCCTTAAAAAAAATGAAAAAATTCACAGAAATTGTTCAGTTTTTTTTTAAGGGGACACTGGGATGCCACTTACAATAACGCTGAAACAAAAATAAAAAAATTGAGAATCATTTTTCCCCAAATGGAACGACTTTTTGGTTAGAACCAGAAAAATGAAAACATTTAAAAAATTGGAATTTTTTCATAATTTTTTTAATTTGGGTGCTTGCGGGTCCACTTAGAACTGAGTTAGGGGAAAATGAAAAGTAGGGAATTTTTTTCTTACGAAATGCAACAACTTGAAATGCTAAAAGGAACGATTTTGCTCAATTTTCTTGTTTTCGATTTTTTTGAAAAAATAGGGGTGCCCCCAAGTACCATTTAAAATCAAGTTGGAAGGAAAATTAAAAATTTGGAGTTCATTCTCATACCAAGGAACAACTTTGATGGGTTATCTCTAAAAAACTACAAAATTTTGAAAATTGGTGAATTTTTTCAATTTTTTTTAAAAAACGGGACACAGGTGTGCCACTTACAATAACGCTGGGAGGAATCAAAAAAATTAGGAATCATTTTGCACCAAATGAAACGACTTTCATTAGTTAGAACCAAAAAAAATGAAAAAGTTTAAAAAATTGGTATTTTTTCATAATTTTTTTAGTTTGGGGGGCTTGTGGGTCCACTTAGAACTGAGTTAGGGGGAAAATGAAAAATAGAGAATTTTTCTCTTACGAAATGCAACAACTTGAAATGCTAAAAGGAACGATTTTGCTCAATTTTCTTGTTTTCGATTTTTTTGAAAAAATAGGGGTGCCCCCAAGTACCATTTAAAATCAAGTTGGAAGGAAAATTAAAAATTTGGAGTTCATTCTCATGCCAAGGAACAACTTTGATGGGTTATCTCTAAAAAACTACAAAATTTTGAAAATTGGTGAATTTTTTCAATTTTTTTTAAAAAAGGGGACACAGGCGTGCCACTTACAATAACGCTGGGAGGAATCAAAAAAATTAGGAATCATTTTGCACCAAATGGAACGACTTTCATTAGTTAGAACCAAAAAAAATGAAAAAGTTTAAAAAATTGGTATTTTTTCATAATTTTTTTAGTTTGGGGGGCTTGTGGGTCCACTTAGAACTGAGTTAGGGGGATAATGAAAAATAGAGAATTTTTCTCTTACGAAATGCAACAACTTGAAATGCTAAAAGGAACGATTTTGCTCAATTTTCTTGTTTTTGATTTTTTTTTTGAAAAATTAGGGGAGCCCCCAGCCCCCCAGGTACCACTTGAAATCAAGTTGGAGGGAAATTAAAAACTGGGAGTTCATTCTCATGACAAACAACTCTGATGGGTTATCTCCAAAAAAGTGCACGATTTTGAAAATCGGTGATTTTTTTCATTTTTCCAAAAGAAGGGAGGATGACCCGGCACGAGTTAAAATTCAGTTAGGGGAAAAATAAAAAATAGGGAATTATTTTCTCATAAAATGAACACACTTTGGGGATAAGACATTTAAAAAGTCGAAAAAGGTAAAATAAGGGCCACCCTACTGTATCATTACTATACAGCTCTAACAGAAAATATAGAATACACATAATATGCGAATAAAATGCCAACCTGTACTTCGTGAAAGCCCGAGTAATGCTGTACCAAAATCAATAGTAATTTAACGCATTGCAAGGGGGTCGTAGTGCCACAGGTTTTCAATATAAACCTTCTCTGCGTCACGAACATGCTACTTTCGCTGTAACAAACGAAAAGAAAGAAAAATATAAATTCAGCATTTTTCATTATAATTCATAAAACGTTGCTTAAATCGTCTATTTAGTATAATACGTGGGTAGGTAACTGTATTTTTTAAACGATGGCATTTTTTTTCTTTTTTTTAAATCAACAAATTACATAAAACAGTATGAATGGCATGGCGTACCGCAAGCATGACCTTACCAAATATTGATTTTCTTGCCTCAAGTCTCCGTACACGCTATTCGTACCTATTGCTATATTGCTTCAACCATATTACGTACCTACCTACGCCTTGCCTACAACGCCGATGAATACTTCAGCTATAAGGATGAATGTATCGATTAAATTTTCATCTCTCGTTTTCTATGCTTTTGTTATTTCTATTATCGCCGTGTGTGTGTACCTAGTATGCCCTTCAAATACTTACACCGGTGTTCGAAGTTGACAGTGGAAAAATTCCCAACACTGCCTAATACATTGCTGAACATAATTATTATCTTTTTTTATGCAGTGGTTCTGAAAATTCTGCAATTCTAAACGTACCAAATCCGATGAGAGCATTTCGTTTTTGAATTTAACTCTTTCGAACCCAAGGCACTTGCCAAGATTGAAGCATTAAAGTGTTCTAAGACCCCTTGATTTTTATTCACCCCCCCCCCAATCCCTCAATACCCATACCGAAAATCACTTTTCTTTAAAATTGATGAATATGCATTCTCGACTAAGATGGTTTTGAAAATTGAAAATTTAGTAGAAGTAGAAGTGTGATATTTATTTTTTATATGACGATAATTGAAAGAAAATTTGATTCTCAAGAGTACGAATGAGAAATATCCTATCAAAAACATGAAAAATGAAAAAAGGGCAAAATAGTGAACCGATTAAACAATCCAATCATTGCATGGCGGAAAATGTCTTTCAAGGTTTTTTGGAAAAACGAAAAAATGGTATCGAAAATCCGTTGAAAAATTGAAAGTTTTTGAAAAAGTAAAAAAAGTTATAAAAAAATTTTCTTAGGCCCAAATCGAAAAAATTTTCAAACAAAAGTTGTATATTTTGATCTCAGGAACAATTCATGTTATTACAAAAATTTCGATAAGACCACTCCTTCCCCTCCATTTTCGCATTATACGTATGGAAATCACATGGAAAATTACGTACCTAGCACCTAGCACCTACTACCTACGTATAATACAAAATTGGACTAAAATGAGAGGGCCAATCAAAATTTTTGTAATAACAAAAATTGTTCCTGAGATCAAAATACACAACTTTTGTTTGAAAATTTTTTCAATTGGGGCCTTAGGTACAGATATAGAGAGACCATTTTGTAAAAGAGGGCTTACTTCTCCTTAAATCTTTCTATTTGTGTACCTGAGCCCTCAATTATTGAAAAAATTTTCGAAAAAAAGTTTTACATCAAAGTCTCTAAAACAGTGTTGCTTAAAAAAAATTCACCATTGTCTAAAGTTTTTCACTTTTCAATTTCTCAAAATTTGACAATTTTTTCAACTACAACAGTAACACAAATCTCGTAATTTATAAAAAATGTAGGTACTAATTTTTTTTTTTAATTTCCAGTTTGTTAAAATTTAGGTAAGTAGGTATTTACTATTTTTAAAAGTTATTCAATAAAATCAGAACGATAAAATTAAAGAATAAAGGGGAAAAATGCTATTTTTTTTTGCAAAATTGTATTTTGAGTGAGGTTCCAATAATAATCACCGCACAAAACCCAGAATTTGGTAAATTTATTGAAAATTCTGTCAATTTTTCATAATTATTATTTTTTCAAATTTTTCACACATCAATGTTGTACTTAATTTAAAAAATTTCAGTTGGGAGTTTTTATTTTGAAAACTTTTTCTTATATTTTTATTTCTCTACTTTTTGGATATTTTGCTTTTTCAAAATTTGAAAATTTTTCAAATTAAATTTTCTTCAATTTTTCAATAATTTATCAAAATTTTCCTAAATTTTGTTATTACGTGAACTTTTGCCAATTTTTTGAATTTTATTATCATAATACGTAATCCAGCCAATTCTTTCAAAATTGGCGTTTTTCCTGAATAATCAAAATTTTCTAGTTTTTTAAGACTCAGAAATTTTTTTATTAGGTATTACAATTTTTCAATTTTTCAATACAAACTGGTTCGTTGAATTTATTGAAATTTTCATATTTTTCATAATTATATTGCAATTTCATCAAATTTTAATGGTTCAAAAATAATATTTCGTTCGTTTTTCAAAAAAAAAAATATATATATATATAAAATTTTAGATTTGACTATTTTTAATTTTTTTTTTCAAAACTTGACAATACTTACCATACCTATTTAAAATTCTTTGGAAGTTTTATTAGCTGATTAAATTATCAACTTTTTTACAGTTTACCAGTTCAACAAAAATAATTTTGCTAAAAACAATTTTTTTTTAATTTTAAAATTTGAAACATGTTTTTAATTTTATTAAAGTTTAGCTGATTTTTATCAATTTTTCTGTTAGTATAAATTTTACAAGCTTTATCTACGTACAGTTTGTCAATTTTTTTATAAATTTGTTGTTTTCTAAAATTTTCTAGTTTTTAAAGAGTTCTTTATTCTTTGAAATTTTCTAAATTTGTCAAGATCTAACGATTTTCCAAATTCATCAATTTTAAAATTCAAAATAAACATTATTTCAGGTATTACATATTTTTTTTTTCATTCTTTTGCTAATTCTTCAAAATTTATCTACCTAATCACCTTCTCCAAAATTACGGTATACAATTTTTAAAATTATTTTTTCTTTAATTTTTTGGTTCAAATTTTTATTAACTGCCAGGGGGCAAATTTCCATAATTTTCAATTTTTCTGAAATTTGTGTTATTGTAATTTTTTGTCAGTTTCCCAATTTCACAAGTTTCATGCTAGCTCATTAAATTTATTGAAATTTTTCAATTTTCTGTAATATCAAGTTTTTCAAAAATTTTCCAAAATTCACCAATTTCTTGGATTATTTTTTTGACATTTTTCAAATTTAGTCTGTTTTATGCAAGTTCGTTAGATTTAAGATTGAAAATGATCAATTCTCTAAAAATTTTCCAATTCTTCAAAATTCACAATTTTGGGAATTGTATTTTAAAATTTAAAGTTTTTCCAAAATTCGGCAAATTTTTAAAAAAAATTTAATTTTTTACTCAATCATTTTTTTTACGTTTTTTCTAGTTCATTAGTTGGCCAGTTTCTACAAGTTTTGTCAATTTTTAAATTTGTTGCTTTCCAAATAAATTTCATAATTTTCAATTTTTTTTTTGATTTTTCAAAATATTCTCAATGTACCTACCAAAATTTAGCTCCATTCAGTAACTATCAATTAAAAAAAATCAATTATTTTAAATTTTCATTTTTTGTTTTAGGTACTTTTAATTAGTAATTCATTTTTTTAAATTCGAGTAGGTAGTAGGTACCTTCTTTAAAAAATTCACAATTTTTCAAAATAATATTTTTCTCAATTTTTTAGTTAATCAAGTTTTACCAGATTATTTTTAAATGTATCTTATTTTAAAATTTTCTAGCGAACAATTTTTTTTTTATTTCCCAGATTTTATGTAATGTATTTTTGATTTTTCGAAAGTTTCTTCATTTTCTCATTTTTAAAAACGATTAGTCATTTTCCAATATTTTTTAAATTAATGAATTTTTCTCGATTTTTCTGAACGACTATAGACCATCATATCCCTCAGATTGCCTAATTCACTCGTAAAAAAAAAACAGGTTTTGCTGTTGAAGAGAAGAGAGGAAGGACAGACCGTGTTTCTCGGTCATCTTACACGACGGTAGTGCTCTGAACTGGGCATTCCTCTTTGAATAATATTAGTATGCCTAACCGAGTAAATTTTACTCGTTTTCGAATGTGAATCCTACGTGTAATCTAATGAGTAAAATCGTTCTTGAAAATTGAAAAATCGTAACACGGTAATAATAAAGTGAAAAAAAAATCGTATACGTGTGAAAATGGTGAAATTATGGAGAATGCTGACGATGAGTCTAATTTTCTTCGCTTCGATGGAACCATTGACAGCATGGCAATGTACTGAAAATCCATACCCAGACCCAGACACGGACAGGGACGCACGGGACTTAGACATAGACACAGAGTCACCAGAGGCAGAGATGACCGAAAAGTCAAACGCTCATCCAATGTGGATCCTAAAAATACACTTCACTTCGTGGACAACCAATGGCACATTTTTTGTGAATGTTAATAATATGTTTAACACAAGACCTGAGCTTATTAGTAATGGAACACTTTTGAATAGCGAAAATAATGTAACAGCCGTGTTCCGAATGAAAACTAATACGTTTATAGAGGGAACGTTAGAGGTTGGCCTTTCATTAGATGGTTTGCCTGTCCCTTTGAATGCTGCCGATATTGTCTTTTATCGTGTAAGGCAAAATAAAGACGATTATGCTGTTCTGCCAGTCATATTCTCCGCACACCCGAATGATCCTTTCGCGAATAATGTACGCGGCATTTGTTATGCCCACAAATGCGGATTACATCCGTTACTAGTGGAATATGAGATGATATATCATTTATACATACAGTGTGACAGAGTTCAACCATACTTGCAGGAAATTTTTTTTTGCATTTTTAAAAAATCAAACATGAAAGAGCTGAAACAATATTTTTAATTAAAAATGTAAATTTTTCAATTTTGGGCAAAATTACCGCGCAAAGGGTCTAAATCGGGGTAGTTTGACACGCAGAACCCGAATCCGCGATTAGTTTTTTGATTCGATGATTTCTTGTGATTATTGCAATTTCATGCACGCAAAAAAGTGAAAAAAACCGAATTCGTGAAAAATGAACGAATTGAGCTGAAATTCGGGTTAAGGGTGTACGAGGGAGTACTTAGTGATGTACTATGAGGAAAATTTTTTTTGACCAAATTTCACCCTACGTACACGCGGAAAACGTTGAAAAAACATGGTTTTTTGCCATTTTAGACAATTTCCACCACTTGGAAAAATCCGAAAAAATTCACAGTGGTTCAGAATACACCTAGAAACATATGGTAATTTTTTCGAGATGTACGTGTATCTTAGTTTTTTTTTAAACGGCTGTCAAAGTTTTCAAAACGCGTTTTGAGGTCATTTTCAAGGTCAAAAAGATCTGAAAAAATTTGGGGTTGTTTCCACTCAGAACCCTCCCCTGTACACCAAATTTCACTTTGATCGGTTGAAAAATACTCGAAAACGCTGAAAATGGTGGGTTTTGAGGCACCACCTCCCTAAAAAGGGGCGAAATTTCAAAATACGTCTTGAAATGGTTGTTAATGCGTGAATTGTACTGCATAATGCGAGCGTACAACCAAAACTCAATTTCACCCTGCGTAGGTGCGTAAAATGTTGAAAAAACGCGGTTTTTCGCCGTTTTAGGCAATTTCCACAACTAGGAAAAATCCGAAAAAATTCACAGTGATTCAGAATACACCTAGAAACATAATATGGTAATTTTTTCTCGGGATGCGTGTATTTTTTTTTTTTTTTTTAAACGGCTGTCAAAGTTTTCAAAACACATTTCAAGGTCATTTTCAAGGTCAGAAAAATCTGAAAAAATTTGTGCATGTTGGTACTCGAGACCCTCTACCATCCACCAAGTTTCACTTCAATCGGCCAAAAAATGGCCGAGATAGGGCCGAAAAAGTGAAAACCACGTTTTTCGAGGTACCAGCCCCCTCGAGGGGGATGGAAATTTCACGATACGTTCTAAAATCATCTTTTACCACTAAAAAAAGATTTTTTGAAAAAAATTCGAAAATGGCGTCAAGGGCAGATTCACCTATCTTATCCTGCTATAGCCTTTATAAATTTTTTCTTTTGGAAACCCGAGAGATATTTTTACCACTTTAATGTTTTGACCAAATCAATACAATTTTTTTCCAAATGAAAAAATTTAAAATTTAAAAAAATGTCACTCAATTTCTTCTCATAAAAGTTGAGCTTTCACTTGATATGAAAATTTACAAAGTTCATAAAATTTCTCTCCAGGAATTCTTTTAGATAATTTGTGATATTTCATTTGGGGCTCATAATTTTATCAAAAATATTTTCCAAGAAGTAAATGCCAAATTTTCTCGCAGAACCTTCAGAACAAAGTTCAACTTTCATTTGAAATAAGAATTTCCAAAGTTCATAAAATTTCTCTTTTGGTATTCTTTCGAGAATGATAATTAATTTTAAAGTTAGTCAAATTGGGACCTAATATGAACTTTTATTCGATTGTTCCTCAAATTCCAAAAATAAATTTTTTTCAAATGAAAATCTGAGGCTGTCGGGTTACTTATTCATCTTCAAATTTTACTGAGTTTTGAAAATTTTTGGACTTCGTTATTTAGTATTGTTCAAAAAATAGGAACGACTTTAGTAAAAAATATTCTCAATTATTGGTGTTAATTTTTTCTTGATTTTTATGGGAGCAAAAGAATGTGATAATTTTTTTTTTTGAAGATACATAGTAAATCTCTTAATTTTATTGGAGTAAAAATCTCTCGATTTTCTAGAGTAAATAATTTTTTGAAGAGGAAAAAAATTATTAGTCTTACAATAAAATCTTTCAATTTTGGGGGAGGGGAGGGGATATCTAAATTATTTGACTGCGCAGAAAAACATCTAAGAATTTTCAAAAAAATTCTCCTCACCATTTTTAAAGAAAAAATTTCAATTTATGATCTTATTTTTCATTTTATTTATTTATTTTTTAAAAAATAAAAAACAACTTTTTCGGAGTTGAAGAAACCGCTCATTTTTTTTGAAAGTTACATACCTTTCAAATTTTTGGAGTAGATGAAAAAAACTGATTTTTTGATAGGAAAAAATTTTTTACGTAATCACAGCTGCTTTTTTTTTCTTCATTTTATTTAATTTAATTTTTTTTTTCATTTTCAGAGAAAAAATTTCAATTTTTGGTCTTTATTATTTTTGAAATTGAAAAAAAAAACTTTGAATTTGTTTGGTGTAAATTTTTTAAAACATGTAGTGCTCGGTTTCCAATCGCGTCTATATATGTAGTACTTTGCTACTCGCATATAAACAGCCGAGGAAAACACTATATAACCTCGGGCCAGATCCTTATGTAATTGAAGACCATCCAACTTGTAATAAACACAACCTTTTTGTACATCTCTAAATCGTGTTTTTGTTGGTCTACAGTCATCCTCTGGAGCAGCTCGGTGGTGTCGCCTTGCTCCCAGAGTGTATAGGTAGGCTTATAGTAGCACCCGTCGACTAACCCTTCTCTCACCTACCCGTCTTTAGTAGGACCTACCACCTACAAACATTTTTAAAGAAAATGTCTCTCAGTTTTTTCAAAGTAAAAAATTTTTCAGTAAAAAACTTTAAATATCTACCTATTGTTTTAAGAAAAAAATGATTTCATTAAAAAAAATAAAATCTTAAGTAATTTTTTTAAAGCTAAAAAATCTTTTAATTTTTTGGAGAGAAAAAACTACTATTTTATTTCGATAGAAAAATCCCTCAATTTTTTAAAGGAGCAAAACTCGTAATGTTTTCGGGGAAAAAAATTTCTAAATTATTTTGAGTAAAATCATAAAAGAATCAGTTGTTGTTGTTGTTCTTTTTTTTTTTTGAGAAAGGAATCTTTCACCCAAAAAAAAATAAAATATTTTTTGTCCCAATATCATTGAAAAAAACAATTTTGGAGTAGATGAAAAAAAAACTAATTTTTTTGATGGAAAAAATTTTTTGTCTTCCTAAAATAAAAACTTTCAATTTTGCTGGAAAAATCTGCAAATTTATTACGTAATCGAGTAAAAAAATTTTCAGTAAAAAACTTCAAGTATTGTTTTAAGAAAAAAAAAAATCATTAAAAAAAATAAAATCTCAAGTAGCAATTTTTTTAAAGCAAAAAAATCTTTTAATTTTTTGGAGAGAAAAAACTACTATTTATATCGATAAAAAAAATCCCACAATTTTTTGAAGGAGCAAAACTCGTAATGTTTTTGGGCAAAAATTTTTCTGAATTATTCTGAGTAAAATAATAAAAAAATCAGTTGTTTTTTTTTTTTTTTGAGAAAAGAATTTTTATTCAAAAAAAAAAAATAAATAAATAAATATTTTTTGTCCCAATATCATTGAAAAAAACAATTTTTGGAGTAGGAGAATTATTTTTTTGGAAAAAATCATCTTTCAATTTTTAATTTCTTAATTGGTTTTCAAGAAGACATCGACGAAAAAACTGGAAAAAGACTTTAGTGACCATTTTGGGCAAAAAAAAGTGACCAACTGATAGTACGTTCAAAGTAATTCCAACGATTTTTAAAACTCGATTCTAATTGTATCCCATTTTAACAAGTAAAAATTAACCATCGTTGAACTAATCTGCTATGTTAATCAGGCAAACTATCACCTTATGCTTATAGTATTTTTTGATCAGCATCTTCACACTTCATTACCTCCAATGTATTACTTCGCGAGAGGTCAATTTGGTAATATAGTAAAATCGCACGTAATTAAGTAAAAATATCTCGCCTATTGGTCGGTAATAATTATACACACGGTGATAATTCCAAACCAATACCTCGTTCGCGTAATATTTTCGTCTCTCTTCTGATGATTAAATTTGATACGTTACATAATACGTACGTATATCGAGGAACATTAACATTATGTACAGTGAAGTGAGATAAAATGCTTATATGCTCGTATTTATAATTAGCCCAATTGTAATTTAAATGTTTCTTTAGATTATCGAGAATATGCTGGACCTTTTCAGAATTTTCTCTCAATCAGTATGAACTTCAAACATTTGTACCAAAGAACCAAACCTCGAGACCTTTTCGAGATTATGTATATTTCTCCGGCGTAATTTTTTCAAATCAACACGATACGTCGTAGGAACGAAAATATGGTTGATTGTTGTCGAAAACAAGCCTATAGACTTCCGTTCTGTACTTCTGTATGAGTAAACATCAGTCTGGTTATTTGTACAAAAATATTTGATACGTATTTGCGTACGAAAAAAACAAGACACTTCGAAGAACTTGGATAACACTTCGAGTAGGTACAAAATTTAAATAGGTACCTAGACTAAAATCGACTCATTATTTTCACATATTCCATACTCAAAAAACAATATTCGTAGGTATTGTAAACCCATCGAAATACATACTTTCGCCCCCGGTTATTCGAAGAAAAATCAATTCATCCCCACCGCGAAATATTTTCACTCACACAGCGAACTGAATTACACTTGGAACGCGTAACACGACGAACTTCGAACTTAATTAAGGTTTATTATAGAAACGTGTTCATCATCCTTGGGCAATAAATTTTACAGCTTAATTCATTAATCGAAAGAATTTCGCTCGCGGTTAACCCATAATCAATTTTTCTAGCGTTTTCTAACGATCGACTATTTTTACGGAGAGCCCTTGCTGATTCATTTGCTCGCCTTGAATTTTTTACCAAGTCTAGTGCTCGCCAGTGCTACATAAATACTTTATACTTACTTTATATTCAAAATTGGAAGGGAGGGAGGGGTCCAATCGAAATTTTTGTATCAACTAAAAAATTTTGTAAAACTTCAAGCTACAATTTTTGTTTGAAAATTTTTTCAATCGGACCCCTTACCTCCCCCCTGCTTTAAACAATGTACATATTTGAATGAGTTGGATTATCCAAAATTGGAGGGGAGGGAGGGGTCCAATCGAAATTTTTGTCATGGGCAAAATTAATCCTAAAATTTTGAGCTACAACTTTATTGCACAAATTTTTTATTTGGACCCTTTCCCCTTCCCCCTTCAATTTTTAATTAGTATTTTGGGAATGTTATGCTAAATAATTGGAGAGAGAGGGGCTAAATTGAAAAAGTTTTCAAATAAAAGTTGTAGCTTGAAGTTTCACTAATACTTTTGGTTATGACAAAAATTGCGATAGGACCCCTCCCTCCCCTCCAATTTTGGATAATCTAACTCATTCAAATTAAAAAATTATTTCGTTTTAAAAATATGAAAAAAAAATCATTCTAAAACATTAAAAATTTCATTCCAAAAAATTTAAAAAAAAAACATTGAAAAAATTTAAAAAATGGAAAAATTTTCATTCTAAAAAATTTTTAAAAAAAAATATTTCATTCAAGAGAAAAAAAATTAAGAAAAAATTTCATTCTGAAAAATTGAAACAAAATCATTCTAAAAAATTAAAAATTGAAAAAAATATTTCTAAAAAATGCAAAAAATTTTCATTCTTGAAAATTGAAAAAAAAATTCTAAAAAATTAAAAATTAGAAAAAATTTCCTTCTAAAAATGAAAAAAAAAAATTATTCTAAAGCATTGAAAAAAAATCATTTCATAGGAACAAAAAATAAAAAATTAGAAAAAATTTCATTCTAAAAAATAGGAAAAATCTTCATTCTGAAAAGTTGAAAAAACTCATTCTAAAAAATAAGAAAAAAAATTCATTCTAAAAAATTAAAAATTAGTAAAAAATTTCATTCTAAAAAAAATTATAAAAAATCTTTATTCTAAAAAATTTAAAAAGGTTCCAACTCTCAAAAAAATTATAAGTTTTTTTATTGAGTGAATTTTTTTACACATTGAGTTCGAATTTTTTGCGCAACTCGGGATTTTCAATCCGGCCTCTCAACTCCCCCCCCCCTCCTTGGATCATCCAAAATTGGAGGGGAGGGAGGGGTAAAATCGAAATTTTTGTCATGGCCAAAATTTTTCCTAAAATTTTGAGCTACAACTTTGTTGCAGAAAATTTTCAATTCGACCTTTTCACCTTCCCCCTAGAATTTTTTATTAGTATTTTGGGAGTGTTATGCAAAGTAAGTGGAGAGAGAGGGGCGCAATTGAAAAAGTTTTCAAGCAAAAGTTGTTGCTTGAAGTTACACTAATACTTTTGGTTAAGACTAAAATTGCGATTGGACCCCTCCCTCCCCTCCAATTTGGGATAATTCAACTCATTCGAATACATTATTAAAAACAGGGGGGAGGTAAGGGGCCCGATTGAAAAAATTTTCAAACAAAAGTTGTAGCTTATAGTCCTAGGAATAATTTTGATTATAATAAAAATTTCAATCGGACCCCTCCTTCGCCACCAATTTTAAGTAATATAACTTATTCACACTCATTCAAAATACATTTTAAAAAACTGTGGGGAGGTAAGGGGCCCAATCAAAAAAAATTTCGAACAAAAGTCGTAGTTTGAAGTTTTACAAATACTTTTAGTTATTACAAAAGTTTCGATTAGACCCCTACCTCCCTTCCAAATTTTGAATATAAAGTATTTATGTAGCACTGGACTTGGTAAAAAATTTAAGGTGAGCAAATGAATCAGCAAGAACTCTCTGTAAAAATACCCGATCGTCGTTTTCTACAGTACGATTCACTCGCCCATTTTGAGAACCACCCATAAGGTAAAAAGCTCAACAATAAAACGACCATCGAGGAAACAAAAGCGAGATAAAAAAAATGTATTATTTTAAACTAATGATAATTCGTCAAAAAATCGTGTAATAGATTAGTTACCTCGTTTTGTTTTCAAAATAAAATTTAAAAATTGAAAATTTTCCATATTGGTACGTTTAAGGTCATTGGCAATATTTTTCAAATGTCCGCGAATAATTTACGATTAAAAATGAGAAAGAATTTGTTGCCAAATTCGCCGAGACGTTCTCGTCACATAAAACAGTTGAAAAAAAAATCGAAAAATTTGCCAAACATTTTCTATACTCGGTCAACTTTGGCTTCGATAATGATCCCTATTCGGTTATTCGACGATTAAGGGGGCAAAGGGGTGAATATTTTTGGCAATTCTACGAACAGACTGTGAAAAATTTTGGAAAAAATTCATCCCAGGTAGATTCTCAAGTGTTTGAAAATTTCACCAGATTGCATTCCCAACATAAACACAACACAGTATGAAAAATTGGCTCGATTTCAATATTTAATATTCGAAACAATGTTTTTAATTTTTTTTAAAATGCACGTTAATCATCTTTGGAGCTCGCAAAATAGCGAAAAAAATACCTCGATCGATGGAAAATTCATAACGAACGCGCTGGCGCATTTATGAAGGCCGATGCCAAGATTTCACACGTGTGTTGTTTCGTTTTTTTTCTACAGAAAAATTATTCAACTCGATTCTAATGATATCATGAAAGTGCATTTTGTTCGTAGAAATTGATCTGTATCAGAAAAATCAGACTCGTTTCCGTTCGCAGGTGATCATAGGTTGCCTTCGCATCAAAAGCTCAAGTAAACTGAACCGTGATCAAGAGCAAAGTACCTAGAGACAGATTAATTAATTCTAACCTCGCGATTAGCTTGCATTATTCGAGACGGAATTGGGTTTAGAACCATCACCCGTATTGAGATAAGATAATACCAATTATTTACACAGGTACCGAAGACTATAATAGTGTTGACTCGAGTCAACCAGAACAGGAAAATAACTCAAGTAGAGTAAAATATCGATATAACTTCGACTATATCTTTACCTGAGTACATAAGCGTCAATGTGTTCATTACTGGAGAAACTTATCACCTCGCAATGCACCAACTTCAGCATACTTTCCAACTTTTGCCTAAAAAATCAAAAAAACACATTTTATTACCTCGAGTTCGAAATTAGGATATATTTTTTTACCTATTTTCAATTTTACGAGCTAATAATCACCTCGGTATCTTCCTGAGGTCACTGTCGTCATTTCCATCGCTGCCGGTGAACCATATCTCCAACAATTTCTCAGCACCTTCGAAAAATTGCTCCGGATTTTCTGTATTGGTCATTTTGTCAGTAATTAAAATTACCTTGGGTTTCACTTTGGTTATTCATTAAATAACAATGGTTTCTGTTTCGCCGATCGAATATTACGTTAATGTGCACGAATTTGTACGAAAATTTAATATTCAGTCAGCAACTTATCAATTAGTAAGTAGAGAGATCTAGAAGGAGATCAACATTCAACAATGAATAAAACATATTTTAAAACTTAAAACGTCTTCGACTTTAAAAAAAAATCAACACGACAAACATGCGCGCGCAACGAACGCTTGTGAAATTGTGAATGGCTTGTGATTGGTGCATTCTTAGTGACGACAATCCGTTGGATCCGCTCTTTCGTTCACAAGGTTCATCTGATTCATTCGAGAACGAGAGTGAAATTTTCGACACAATGCGACTTTGGGAGTGGCTAAATCCACAACAAGTAATCACGAAAATGAACGAACGAGAATTCATCTCATATTCTTGTTTGAAAACTCGTTGTCGTGGTCGCCGTCGTGTTTGTCATTGCGAAGTGGACTTTGTCAAAATTGATTTTTTATCCAATTTTTCACTAATTTTTTTTCTCATAAAAGATTTTCTCAATCGAGATTTTTCCACTAAGTTTAAACTTTAATTTAATAAAAAAAAATTGAAATTTTTTCCAGGTTTTCTACTCTTCAAATTTTTCATTTTTTTCATTTTCAATCATTTTTATTCCATTTTTGAAAAAAAAATCTTGGTGAAATTATTCATCATTCATCAAAAAATAATTTATTCCTATTTTTCTTCAAATTTTTCATTAATTTTTTTCTGTTCGTCATTTAAAAGTTGAAACTTATAATTTTTTTTTCTATTTTTAATTTTTTCATTCAAATATGCCATTCTTGCATCAAAATGCAACTAATCATCACCATAATTATTTTTTCAAATTAATTTTTTGAAATTTTTTAATGAATAATTATTCTTAATTAAATTTATTTTTAAATTTTCATCTAGATTTTTAAAGAAGTTCTAAATCTCTACTTATCATATTTTTTCAAATTTTCCCTTGAAATTTTTTTCAAGTAAATTTTTTTCGACCTTTCTTATTTTTATTATTTTTTTTTTTTCAAGAAAGTAATTGTTTATCACCCCCTCATTTTCCAATAAAATTGTCAATTGATTTCATTCTCATATTGTTCATCAAAATAACTAGACTTCTCATTCGAATTTTTCCAATAAATTTTCAAGTAAATTCGTTTCTCTAAATTCCAATTTTGGCAATTTTTCCTCAAAATTTTTTTTCAATTTTTTCCTCTTCAAATTTACTAAAATTTTAATTTTTTCAAGTAAGTGCCTAAATTCAAAATTGAGTAAGTACTTAATTACTCATTGACTTGTTGAAAAAAAAAATTAAATCATTAAAACATAAAAAATGATAAATACAGCATCCTACCTAAAATGAAAAACATTTCAAGTATTTTGTGAAAGAATAGATTTGTTTTAAATAAAACATCAAAGTTTTCAGAGGAAAACTTGCAAAAAAAAATTTTGAACTTTGAAAAAAAAACTTGAGCAAAAAAAATAAAGAAGATGATAAAAAAGAACGACATCGCCCTTACAATGTGATTACTTATTGTGGATTTAGCCACTCCCTGCGACTTTGCGCAACTAATTTTTGATGTTTACATGGTATGGTATATGGGTATATGGGTTTTTCCTTGGCGTGTTGAATCTTGTTCTTGTATTGTACGTAAAATTTGCAAATATCTTCCTCAGTAAAATGATAAAACTTGATGGTATGATCACCGAAGAAGTTGAATCTATCAACGTCAACAATCGTAATAATCGCTTATCATGTAAACTTTTTCGTTCCAATAGAAGATTAAAAACGAGTGACATTTTAAGTTGTGCTGTTGATAAATTAAATCGAATCATTACCATTAAAAATTATAGAGGTAAATAACTTAATTTAGATACGTGAATCAAACTTATAAATTACTTATTCGCGTGTTATGTGGTTTAAATTTAGACAAGATGGACGTTACTGCGCTGTATGATGGTTTAATTCAGCTAAAGCAAAACTCATCTCCGGCTAAACTTGACCCTCTTGTCAAGGTACACCATGTTCTGAAAGCCGTATTCGAATCCAGCATGGTTGTCCACGCACCAGCTGATTACCCTCCTAAAGCAATATGGCATATTGATACGGAATCCGAAGGACCGTTCGTGTTTGAAGCGGAATACAAACAGGATCCTGATGGAACTTATGAAATCAAAGTAACCGTGAGTAATTATATAATTCATTAAATACATTAACAGAAACCGTGGATATTGAGGCTTTGCGTTCGTTTTTAAAATTGGCTTGGTATTTTGAAAAATAAAAACGCCATTCAGCTTTGGATCGATAGTGTTAAAATTTCAAACTTTTTCCACCTGCATGTATTGTGCAAAATTATAATTTGTCTTTCTTTTTTACATAGAGACTGGAAAAAGGAAGAAAAGCGAAGAGGGCCCGAGTATGTTATTTATCCGAATTGATTACTTTGGAAATTCAAAATCGACAAGCTGATGAGAAATTACTCAGAGATCAAATAACTCATGTGCACATGGAAATTTCACCCCTGTGCGTAATTCACCCACGTCCCCTGTTTCATTGTATAATGGATAAAAATGTATAATTTCTTTAAACTTGTAAATGTTATCTGTTTCAGGTGGGATTATTTAAACAAGTCCCATACTCCTACGCCGTTGTATAACGAAAGTGATGTGGAAGATTTTGGTCGATTTTCTGAAAGTTGAAAATCCTAGCGATTCAAAGTGATGTTTATATTTCGCTACGTTTGCGTCGACGTGTTGTTTAATGATCGTGAACGTGATGTCGAAGAAAAATGATGCTATTTTTATTTCTTGTAGAAAAACAAAAATTATAAGCATATTACCTCACTTCACTCAATGTTCCTCATCGATATACGTATTATTATGTAACGTATCAAATTTAATCATCAGAAGAGAGACGAAAATATTATGCGAACGAGGTATTAGTTTGGAATTATCACCGTGTGTATAATTATTACCGACGAATAGGCGAGATATTTTTACTTAATTACGTGCGATTTTAGTATATTACCAAATTGACCTCTCGCAAAGTATTACATTGGAGGTAGTGAAGTGTGAAGATCGTTATCGAAAATTCCATAAGCACATAAGGTGATAGTTTGCCTGATTAACATAGCAGATTAGTTCAACAATGGTTAATTTTTACTTGTTGAAATGAGATAAAATTAGAATCGACTTTTAAAGAGTCGTTGGAATTATTTTTAAATTTTTAAAAGTGGCTTCAAAATTTTTCACAATGGTGTCGAAGTGATTCACACATAGATAATGCTTCTCATCAATTTTCCGGATTTCTGACTTTCTTTCATGGCAATTGAAAAAAGAAATGCAAAGAAAAGTTAAAATTGTTTGAAATTAATTAAATAATGAAAAGTTGTATATTCACGAAATTTCTAAAATTTGAAAAATATAAAAATTTACATTAAATCTAATGAAATTAAATAAATAACTTTGAAAACTAACGAACCAAGAACTATAATAATTTTGAAACCTTTTTTTTTGGTATTGCAAAACTCAGAAAATTGTAGAAAAAGACAAATTTTCAAAAATTGACGAAATAAGCGTTACATGATGATCTGGAAAATTATGAAAAGTCGACAAATTTTGATGAATTCAATAACGAGGTAAAACTTGGTAAACAAAAAATTTCAAAAAATTAAAAATAAATTTTTAAAAAAATTTCAAAAATAATAAAAAATAATCCAGTAGGTAAATTGAATTTTACGAACTTGCTATAATTGTCATTTCAAATAAAAGTTGAACTTTGTTCTGAAAGTTTTGCGAGAAAATTTGCCAAAATTTCCAATTTTCCCTTCTTGGAAAATATTTTCGATTTACGAGCTCCAAATGAAATGTCACTAATTTATCTCAAAGAATTCCTAGAGAGAGATGAACTTTGTAAATTTTCATATCAAGTGAAAGCTAAACTTTTATGAAAAGAACTCGAGTGACATTTTTTTAAGTTTTTCATTTCGTCATTTGGAAAAAAAAGTGCATCGATTTGGTCAAAAAATCAAAGTGGTGAAAATATCTCCAGTGTTGCTAAAAGAAAAACTTAATGAACATTGGAAATTTTAATGTCCAGTGCAAGCTGAACTTTTATGAGAAGGTCCTAGGAGAGAATTTTTCAAATTTTTTTGGTTCCACTTTTAGAAAAAAAATTTACTCAATTGGTCAAATCATCAAAATGGTGAAAATATCTGCAGTATTACCAAAAGAAAAACTTGATGAACTTTGGAAATTTTCAGTTTTTTAAAATTTGATCTTTGATGGGAAGAACCTGGGAAAAAATTTTCAATCTCACTTTTGAAAAAAAAAATTCATTGATTTGGTCAAAACATCAAAGCGCAAGCGATGAAAATATCTCTTGGGTTCCTAAAAAAAAAAAAAAAAAACTTTATAAAAAATTGCATTTTGAAAAATGTTCGCATACAATCTTTAGATAAAAGTTCAACCTCATTTCGTTTGAAGATTTCAAAAATTCCTAAAATACACTTTTTGGTATTTGTTTTACATATCTTATGGCATTTAATTTTTATACATAATACCTATGTAACTCAAACATTTGTAATTTTTTTCCAAAACTAAAAATGACAAGTTTTTAAAAATTTTCTCATCGTATCTTCAGACAAAAGTTCAACTTTCAATTGACATGAACATTCGCGAAGACCATAAAATTTCTCTGTGGCATATCTAGGATGAAATCACGGGATGGGTTCAAATTTTTTTTGAGACTGGTTATTATGATATAAAATAATTTTTATTTCATTGATACCTAACAAATCAAAAAATGTATTTTTCAAAACTTTTAGATTTTAATTTTTGAAAATCGAAAAATCTTTAAGTAATCAAAAAAAAAAGAAAAAAGACACTGTTTATTTTCGTGGGAATTCAAAGAAAGTATTCCTAAAAATTGAAAAAAATTCAATATGTTGAAGAATTTGACTGAAACTAATTTTTTTGAAAATTTATCATAGTTAAAAATTAATAAATAGAGTTTTGGAATAGTAAAATCAAAAAAATCTAGTTTTGCAAACTAGAAAAAAATCTCTTCAAAAAAATCGAAAAAATCCATCTTAAAATTTTTTAAAAAGTAGGTAAAAAATATAATTTTTTATGAAAATTCAAGAGAAAATGATTTCTAAAAATTGTAGAAAATTCATTGATAAAATAATAGGTAAAATACCTACCTATTAAAAAAAAATTACCCATTTCTTTTAAATTTATGAAAAATTATTTCAAAAATTGAAAAATTTTGAAAGTTTTGTTATGGAAAATTGAGAAAAGTTATCATTAAAAATAAGTATTGAAAAAAATCAATTTTGAAAAATTCAATTTTGAACATAAAAAAATGGAAAAATTTTACCTTGAAAAATTGAAATAAAATAGTCAAAAAAATTTACACATTTTCTCTTTGTGAGAATTCAAGGGAAATCTTTATAGAAATTGAAAAAAATTCAATATGTTAAAGAATTTGACCATACTATATATATATTTTTTTGAAAATTACTATAACCTGTCGCTTTGAATGCTGCCGATATTTTATTTCATCCTGTGCGTCGAAATAAAGACAATTATGCATCTTCGTGAATGCATAGATACTGCGATGATAATTTATACAGTCCAGCTAATACAGTAACCGGATCAGTGTAGTATTTAGTAGCAAGAGCAACAGTATGAGTACCACAAATTGCTCTCAGATTTCTCAGTATCACGTACCTGGTGAAATTTGAAATTGAAATTTGAAGAAAAAAATAAAATTTGAAAGAACATGACAACTAAACGAGGTATTTGGTTTGAATTTTCATCAAAACACTGTCTGATCTTCGTATTTTTTACGTATGAAATTTATCGAGTATTCAAATAATTCTAGTAATTTCCAGATAATAATCGAACTGGACTAACGCAAATAAACTTTCTATTTCTTTAAAATCACAATAAAGGTACAAAAAAATTACCCTAAACCAGTATAAAAAGTACCAAAACAAAATAATTAACCATATACTGATACTGATTTGCAATACCAAGCATTAAAATAAAAAAAATAAATAAAAAATAATAACCAACAAAAATAGACGATAATTTACCTATAACAACACTCTTTAGTGTCGAATAATTTCCGACGATAAAATTTTCATCACAATCTAAAATAAAATAATACTGACGATAAAAATAATCTAACTACTGAGAAGGAAACGGCGGTACCCAACCACCGGTTAAACTTTCAATGTATTCGGCAGCTGCGAAGCACAACTTGTCTTGATAAGGTGCTGCGACCACCTGAATACCCAACGGTAATCCATCCTTGCTTAAACCTATTGGAATTTGAGTGACTGGGAATTTTAATGCGTTAAAGATGGCCCACGTTGAAAAATTGAATGGCCGGAAAAATGGAACGTAGTGGTAAGGTGCAGTTGAGGCGTAAGATGGAAACAATAGAACGCCATTGTCGCCGAGTTTTTTCTGTCAAAATAAAACGTTATTAGAATTATTGAAAAATTATGCATTCTGATTCTGGTAATATAAATTCAACTCACGATGAGTTCATCGCGTAAGGCTGTTGTTTCTGGTTCTGCCCACGAAGCCTTGGGTGTAGGTAAATGCTGATCGATGAGTTTAAAGATGGCTGCCAATGTGTGATCACTTTGACCGACCAGTTTCTTCGGTAGTTCAATAAATGCACTTTTCGGTTCCTATATCAGTAATTTATTACGTATTATTGATTTCGAAAATGATTTTCTGACAGATGAGGAAATTTACCTCTCCATTGGCCAAATCTTTGGCGAAATTGTTGAGTTCTTTGGACATCCAATATTTCCACAATCTGAACGAATATTTGAACCCAGGGAAATATGCCTATTGAGACAGATAGGAATTGTTTACACGTATAAAATAAACGACTCGATATTGTACGTTTAAAATTTACTTTTTGTGGAGAAATATTATAACCGCTCTGTTCCTTGATAAGACGAACTACTTTTAAAAGAGCGTTATTACATTCTGAGCCAATCGGACTGCTAAGTCTGTCTCCTGGTTGTTCGACGTAAAAATAGTTAAATTTCTTAGCATCGACCTGAGAAAAAAAATTCACAAAATCAAAAAGTGAACAAACAATCGATATTAGTTCATAAAATGAGAGTCATTACTTCCTCGTCGAGTTTCAGCAATGGAAGTTTTTCTGGTAAAACCAAAGCTGCGTTGATGGTTTTCAAATCGGAAGCGTGCTTTGATAAAATACCAGCAGCTACGATGGTATGTTTTTCGGTGCCATCTCTGAATGACATGCCTTTCGTATTTACCAAACCTAGATCCAAAAATAACAATTTTATTCGTCTTTTACATAAATTATACTTCTTGAAGAATTTTTCAACCCACCTCCGGTCAATTTATGTCCGTAAACTCCGCAAAAATAGGCTGGTAACCGAGCAGAACCACCGATATCTGTACCTAATCCAATAGGAGATCCGCAACAAGACACGATACACGCCTATAACGAAGGAAATTAAAATTAACCACAAAGTTACACAATACGTACACCTTGAAAAATAAAATTCAGCTCACTTCTCCGCCAGAAGAACCACCGGTGATCCGATTCGTATCGTAAGGATTATTCGTTTGGCCATAAACGTAATTTCTGGACTCGATCCACATATTCAACTCGGGTATGTTTGTAACGGCAATTAGAATAGCGCCAGCGCTTTTCATTCTTTTTACGATGTCTGCATCTTCGACAGCTTTGGTACCTTTTCTGCTCAATATGCCGCAAGTCCAATTCATTCCTTCAGCGGCGACGCTCTCTTTAGATGTGAAAGGTACTCCGAGTAGAGGTTTTTTGTTGAAGTCATCGGATGAAACGGAACCGCTCGCAATCAAACGATCGACTGCTTTGGCGTCTTCGAGAGCTCTATCGAAACGATCTTGAACGACAGCATTGACTATGTCGTTGACTTCTTTAATACGTTGAATGAATGCTTCAACCACAGCTTCGGAGGTAATCTACAGAAAACCAGAAAGTATCTCGGTATAAGTGGGTATTGAAAGATTTGCAAACGAAGGTTCAAAGATAACCTAGAAGGTACCTCTTTATTGCGGATCTTTTTCGCTAATGACGTTGCACTTTGTGTCACCAGATCATTGCTAGGAGGAGGCACTTTTTTCACCTCTGTTGAACTGTAAATCAGACCGAAAATCAAGTCGATCGCTGTATCATAAAGGCGACGAATGAAGATCAATATAGTCATCAAGCATTGACAGTATACGTTCCTCTGGAGTCTGCGTTCGGATTTAGCTTTGCTCTGAAAGAAGAATTCATACAAAGAGAAATATTAGTATAGCTGAAGAAAAATAAAATCGATAATTCGATCAATTTTTTCCGTCAAGGTTGAAAAATTTACCAAAGAACTTACTGCCATTGTAAAGGTACGTAGATTTCACTGGTTTTTAACAAGAATTAAAGTAGTAAGGTCTTTCACAAAATCACTCATAGAGAATTATTATACACGATGATTTTCATAATAATTATGACGAAAGTCTTTGAATAATTACGACGTAGACTAATTAATTTTATTTTCCAAATTTCGCTTATCATGAATAAAATTTATGAATTTTATGGAAATTTAAAAAAAAAGTGAAAACATACATAATGATGTGAGAATTATACTGGATAGATGTTTTGATTTTTGTTTTTCAAAAAAAGTCGTGGCTTTGCCAAATAATTTAAGGAGAATTCGCAGCCTTGGAAGTCAAAAAAATCAAAAATCAAATCAAATTCTTTTATCTTGACGCGTGTTTTCTTCAAATTTTTCGTGCTAATTTGCCGATTTTCTCTACGATTTTCGTTCGAGAAATAATTTTTCATCATGGGTAAGTGCTAAATATTAATTCAAACGACAACGTGTAACGATATACTCTCATTTACTATATTATAATCCGTATTTTTGTAGGAAAACCGAAGGGAATCCGTACGGCCCGAAAGCACGTAAACCACCGTAGAGAACAACGCTGGGCCGATAAAGACTACAAAAAAGCTCACTTGGGAACTCGTTGGAAAGCTAATCCTTTCGGTGGAGCCTCCCACGCCAAAGGAATTGTCTTAGAAAAAGTGTAAGTTGCATTCTATCAAGTTCTACGGTACCTAAGTAAGGTTCCATGTTCGAAACACTGTTTCAATATAGATGTTATTTTCCAGCGGTGTCGAAGCTAAACAGCCTAATTCTGCCATCCGTAAATGCGTAAGAGTTCAATTGATTAAAAATGGTAAAAAAATCACCGCTTTCGTACCTCGTGACGGTTGCTTAAATTATATCGAAGAAAACGACGAAGTATTAGTCGCTGGTTTCGGTCGTAAAGGTCACGCTGTCGGAGATATTCCAGGTTAGTATTGAAATATCAATGTAGTATCGTTTCGTAAATGTTCTATATTAACGTCTCTTTCGTGTTTTCTGCCTAGGTGTACGTTTCAAAGTAGTTAAAGTAGCCAACGTATCTTTACTGGCTTTGTATAAAGAAAAGAAGGAAAGACCTAGATCGTAAGGCAATTGTAACGTTTTTTTATCAAATATAATGTTTTTATAAACGCATTGTTGACTCGGATTCCTTTAGTTTCAAAACTAACGTCTAGTTTGATAGTTTTGTTTTTTGTTTACATTCATGAAGAGGACCTTTGATGAATTTTTTACCAAGTCCGGTGCTATATAATACTTTATATTCAAAATTGGAAGGGAGGAAGGGGTCTAAACGTAATTTTTGTAAACTAAAAGTATTTGTAAAACTTCAAGCTACAACTTTTGTTTGAAAATTTTTTTAATTGCGACCCTTGCGTCCCCACAGTTTTTAATAATGTATTTTGAATGAGTGTGAATAAGTTTTATTACTCAAAATTGATGGGGAAGGAGGGGTCCGATTGAAATTTTTTTATGACCAAAATTATTCCTAGTACTTTGAGCTACAACTTTTGTTTGAAAATTTTTTCAATCAGTCTCCTTACCTCCCCACTGTTTTCAATAATGTATTTGAATGAGTTGGATTATCCAAAATTGGAGGGGAGGGAAAAGTCCAATCGAAATTTTTGTCATAACCAAAAGTATTAGTGAAACTTCAAGCTACAACTTTTGTTTGAAAACTTTTTCAATTGAGCCCCTCTTTCTCCACTTATTTTGCATAACACTCCCAAAATACTAATTAAAAATTGAAGGGGGACGGGGAAATGATCCAATTGAAAAAATTTTCAAACAAAAGTTATAGATTGAAGTACTAGGAATAATTTTGGTTATAACAAAACTTTCAATCGGACCCCTCCTTTTGGGAGCAGTGGGAGAAAAAATCTTTCGATTTAATTTCTTTAGAGCAGTGGTTCTCAACCCCCAAAAAATAAATTAGTGACGGAGTAATAAATTAGAATGGGTGCCCTCACTTTTTTATGAGGTACCTACACCCAGCAATTTTTTTTTCAAGAAATTATGTCATGGGTAATTTTTTTTTCAAATTCTACAAGAATAAAATTATTTTTAAAAAAAGTCTTGAAAAATTCTGCAAAAAATTTCTTTCTTACTAAAAATCACGATAATTTATAAAAAAATCTCTCAAAAAAAAATTGTCTGGTATTAAAAAATCATAATTATTTTTTGCATGAAATTCTTTTTAAAATCCTAAAAAATCCTCTTATGAGAAATACATTTTATAGGTTAAAAAATTGAGAAATGTTTTTCATAAAAAAAAATCGAAAAATAAAGAAAAATCTCAAGCAAAAAATTTCATTCTAGAAAAGCAAAAATCTAAAAAATTGAAAGATTTTTTATTTCAAGAAATCGAGAATTTTTTTACCTGAAAAAATGAAAAATATGTAGTTGTAGCTGTAGCTTTTACTTCAAAAAAATAGATTTTGTTTCACTTCAAAAAAAAAAAATTTTCCACAAAAATCAAAAATATTCTTCAATCTAGATTAAAAAGTTGAATAATAATTCTTATTTCAAAAAAAAAAATATCCAAGTGAATGAAAACTTACTATGTACTTCCAGTTTTTACTCCCGAAAAATTGAAAAAAATCACCTATAATTGAAAGACATTTTATTCAAAAAATTAGGGGTTCAAAAGATTTTTCAAAATATGAAAAATATCTACATGTACGTACTTACACTCCGAAAAAAATTTAGAAATATCCCTCGCCCCCACCCAAATAATTCTTCTTTTCTGCACCACGTGAAAAATCCGGACTTGCGCAAAAAATTTAAATTCAATGTGTAAAAAATTTCACTCAATAAAAAAATTATACTTTTTTTGAAATTTGGGACCCTTTTCGAATTTTTTACAATTTTTCAGAATGAAAATTTTTTACAATTGTTTTAGAACGATTTTCTTCTTTAATTTTTTAGAATGAGCATTTTTTGACAATTTTTTAGAATGATTTTTTTTTTCAGTTTTTTAGAATAAAATTTTTTCAATTTTTTAAAATGATTTTTTCTATTTATTTAGAATGATTTTTTTTCAATTTTTTAGAATGATATTTTTTCAATTTTTCATAATGACTTTTTCAATTAATTTAGAATGATTTTTTTTTCAATTTTTAAGAATGAAACTTTTTCAATTTTTTTAGAAAGATTTTTTTCCTTCAATTTTTTAAAATGATTTTTTTACAACTTTTTAGAATGAAATTTTTTTACAATTTTTTAGAATGAAATCTTTTTTCAATAATTATTTTAGAATGAAAATTTTTTACAATTTTTTTAGAAAGATTTTTTTTCTTCAATTTTTTAGAATGATTTTTTTTACAGCTCAGTAGTATGGGGGTCACTTTGGAACAGTATGTATCTTGGTGTCCATTTCCCACGGCGTATGGTGGGAATTCGCTACCTCTCGGGCAAACGGTGATCCAAGCTACAGACTGTTCCAAAGTGTCCCAGATAGGTACCTACCTACTTTTTTTTTCAAAAATTTTTTTTTTTTTTTTTTTTTTTTTCAAAACTTAGAAATATTTTTAAAACTTTTTTTTTTTTTTTTTTTTTTTTTTTTTTTTCAAAACTTAGAAATATTTTTAAAACTTTTTTTTTTTTTTTCAAAACTTAGAAATATTTTTTAAACTTTTTTTTTTTTTTTTTTTTTAAATTTTTTTTCAAAACTTAGAAATATTTTTAAAACTTTTTTTTTTTTTTTTTTTTTTTCAAAACTTAGAAATATTTTTAAAACTTTTTTTTTTTTTTTTTTTTAAATTTTTTTTCAAAACTTAGAAATATTTTTAAAACTTTTTTTTTTTTTTTTTTTTTTTTCAAAACTTAGAAATATTTTTTCAAATTTTTTTCTAACTTAGAAATATTTTTTTCAAATTTTTTTCAACTTAGAAATATTTTTTTCAAATTTTTTTTTAACTTAGAAATATTTTTTTTCAAATTTTTTTTTTCAACTTTGAAATATTTTTAAAATTTTTTTTTTCAAAACTTAAAAATATTTTTTTCAAATTTTTTTTTTCAACTTAGAAATATTTTTTTCAAAACTCAGAAATATTTTTTTCAAATTTTTTTTTTCAACTTAGAAATATTTTTTTTCAAAACTCAGAAATATTTTTTTCAAATTTTTTTTCAAAACTTAGAAATATAAAACTTTTTTTAAAACTTTTTTTTTTTTTTTCAAAACTTAGAAAAATTTTTTTCAAATATTTTTTTCAAAACTTAGAAATATTTTTTTTCAAATTTTTATTTATTTTTTTAATTTTTTTTAAGAATAAGAGACCTCTATTTCCCCTGCATCCACTCCCTACATTCCCTATCAAAATTTATACGTGCTTGCAAATAATCGGAATCATAATCGGAATCATAATCATCTTTAAGTAAACTAACTACTGATGATAGACGAGAAATGAGCTCAGCTTTCCTAAGCTTAGAGCAACCTTTTAGGTAAAGTTTTTTGGCTTCAGCTCTCAGCTCTTTCATCGTATAGTCCTTAAAACGATTACCATTACAAGTTGTACTCAAGGTGTCCATCTTGTACGAGAGTCAGGAATAGAATGAGCAGGAGAGTGAAGTGCACCTTAATTTATAGAAAAATTTTACCCCCACCACCGTATCATTTATTAAAGAGAAGTACACTAACAACAGTATTTTTTTTATTTTTAATTTTTAATTTTAAATTTTTTTTTAATTGATCTTAAAAGTTATGAAATGAATTTAATGATGATGCATCGTCCTCGAAGACCATAATATTCGATTTTAAGATCTTTGAGATTGTTCCACTTGTCGAAATCGGAATCACAAGTGAAAAAGGAATGATACCGTTTAGGTAAATTATAGCAAAACTCATCTGTTTCGACGACAACGGAAGTGCCGTGTTGAGTTTTGCACAGGAAGAATTTGCAAACATTAAAAATGGTGCCAGCAGTGAAATCCTTGAAAGATTTAAACTCTTTCTGATCAGCGATAGCATTGATATCACGAATTAAGGCGTCCATCTTGTACGAGAGTCAGGAATAGAATGAGGATGAGAGTGAAGTGCACCTATATTTATAGAAAAATTTTACCCCCACCACCACCGTATCATTTATTAAAGAGAAGTACACTAACAACACATCTCGCATTTTTGCAATGGAAGCACCAGAAGATGTTAAAAAAAATTTTGTGTTTTCAAAAAAATAACTGCCCACTACAGAATTATTAAACGTTTACCTCCAACTAACTGACTAAATAATTTTCATTAATTTTTTATTTTTAAATCAAAATTATTTGCAACCAAAAAATTTTACACATCAAGAAAAATGAAAGTTATGTTTTTTAAATTTTTGTAATAACCAATTGCTGTTGTAAAGTAACCAAACGCCGTCTACGCTCATAGTCTCGGTAGTAATCTACATTATCTATTGCATATTTTCCTAACCTAACATTCTCAAAATGTATTAGCCTTTTAAGATGTCTCTTATACCATTCAGGAAATGGTAAAAAGTCCACCTTCGTATTAACATAATAGTCAATGTTTTCAACTAATAAGATACCACGAATACGACCTTTATACCATTCGGGTAGTGGTAAGAAGTCTATCTTATCACTATCCAGTTTCACACTCTCTATAGTCTTCAAACACGCCAAGAATTCCAAAGTGAAACCTTTCATCATGACAGTTAAGCATGAAATACAAAGATTAGGTTTAGTACCTGCTTATTATATACCCTAAAATAAAAACAGAGTTGCGCACGCGTAGATCAGTGTGTTACCTTTATATTTAATCAGTCACTGAATTTTCCACAACCTTACCCGACAACACCAACAACGTAAGAGTTTTATATCTCTTAGTCATCTTGTAAATAACTGAACGAGAGAGTGTGACATACCAATATTTATATCAATCTTCCTCATCCGATGTGTAACACTCATTATACAAACAATGATCGCTGCAACACTCGAAACAATATCCACATGTGAATGGACAATCAATTGAAACTGTTACATACTTACAACCACAACACCTACACACATTACAAAAACAATAATTCATACATCTGCAATTCATTAACTTTTCCTCAAACACATCAAACAGTACAGATACAAGTGTTACAGGAACACCTAAGGACTCAACATCCTCTACTCCTATATTTTTTACCACTACCCTAGCAGACTGTAGTAACAAAGACTCAAGTGTCTTACCCATCGCCAAGTCAAATGATACTCATACAACTTTCTTACCTGTATTTATAAAAATACACCACTCTCAAACTTTGTTGTACGTGTCTTATAACAATTTCAATCGTTAAAATGTTATCAGATATGTCCATTTTACCTAAAAAAAGGGTGTTTAAACAAAAATTCAAAAATTTCCTATTTAAAATAGTGTGATGTAAAAAAACTTAGGTAACAAGAGCTGCAGACTCTCTTAATAGGAACTTGATACATTTTAAATATTCAATACATGTGATGTAAAGAAATTTTCACCAAACACAGTAAAACTATACAAAAATTTACATGTACTACACTATATACAGTAACTATACAAAAATTTACATGTACTACACTATATACAGTAACTATACAAAAATTTAACTGTACTACACTATATACAGTAAAACTATACAAAAATTTACATGTACTACACTATATACAGTAACTATACAAAAATTTACATGCTAAGTAAAATTTACACCAAACACAGTAACTATACAAAAATTTACCTGTTAAGTAAAATTTACACCAAACACGGTAACTATACAAAAATTTACACCAAACACGGTAACTATACAAAAATTTTCACCAAACACAGTAACTATACAAAAATTTACCTGTTAAGTAAAATTTACACCAAACACGGTAACTATACAAAAATTTTCACCAAACACAGTAACTATACAAAAATTTACATGTACTACACCAAACAAGGTAACTATACAAAAATTTTCACCAAACACAGTAACTATACAAAAATTTACATGTACTACACTATATACAGTAAAACTATACAAAAATTTTCACCAAACACAGTAACTATACAAAAATTTACATGTACTACACTATATACAGTAACTATACAAAAATATAGTGTTTCTCAACTTTTGTCCATTCATATTTACATCACCTACTATTTATACATTTTTCTATTTACGATATCCGTATGGAGAGGTGTCAAAATCTTTGCGAATTATTCGCTTGTCAAAACTGAAGCTAAACTTTTTCGTTTGTACCTTGTTTAACAAATTCTTTGTGGCCTTATCACGTACAATGTTGGTGTCAACAGTAACTACATTTGCAATATCACAATCGATCAACTGTTCCATGACAGCACCTGTGATCTTTTGAGCATTTGTATGATGCAGCGTGAAACCTTTTACTTTGATACACTCTTTACCTTGGTTGGTGATGTAATGATACGATTTGGGACCAGTGGCTAGGAACTTTGTGATGTGTACACCTTCACCCAGCTCATCAGTCCACTCGCCCAACAAATCACCTGTTTGAACGGTATTGAGGCCATTGTCCACATAGATAATAGAGTCGGTATCACAGTACAGCACAGCTTTGTCCAATTTTGACAACATATCATACAGTCTAAGACGTGCATTGGCTGTAGTGTAGGCTGCCACAAAAATATTTGTGTTGAAATTGTCCTCAACAAAGACATCCTTGTACTTGTAGTTCACTTGTACCATTTCTTCAGACAGATAAGTGACACGCATGTTTGTCAAACGATCATCAAGCAACAATTTGTAAAATTTACATGGGTCTGTGATGAAATCCACATTTCCTAGATTTGTTCGTTGACCAAATTTACCCCAAAGAGAGTTCAAGCACATCTTGGCAACAGCTCTCTTACCCGGGTTAGGAGCAATCTCAGCAACGTTCAAATCTATATTGTAGGACTGTTTCACAGCTGCCGCATATGCTTCGTTGGTGGGGTAAGTATGAGGGCTAGTTTCCAATTTTATCTTCAAAAAATCTTCCACATAACCTTTCCACAATGTATTGGTGGATTCAAAATTCCATACTTCATATGTTTCCAGCACCTTATATCCAAGTTCTACGGCTTTCTTTACTTCTACTGTAGACCATGTACCTACAAACTGTCTTTCAACATCGCTGTGCGTGCACTTTTGTTTATTTTCCACAGAACATTTCAAACACAGTGGGAAAAGCAGCTTTTCATTTTTCAACATTTTCACTTTGATTGGCAACACAGGTATATACAAATTGCGTGGGGCCAACACCTTACATTTGATGAATCCAAACCAACTAGAATCGTATTGAGGGGGGTTCCTGATGATCTCAGTAGGATGACCTTTTGGATACTGGTCATAGTACATTACAGTGGGATACAGGGAGCAAACATCAATGTACTTGATTTTCTCCTTGACTCCGTCAACACTTTTCTTCAACTTGAACACCTCTGTTCGTCCACCAAAGAAAGCATCGCGTGGTTTCAAACGATCTGTAATTTGCGAGTTTATTACATGTTTGCTTTCTCTGGTTTTTTTCCACTTACACTCCCACATTTCTACAACAGTATAACCAGCAAGTTCCAATTGTTCAGAGCGATCTTTAGTTTTCTGATACAAGTCACCCATGCATTCGTTGGTTCGGCTATTTACAGTATCTTCGTCGAAGCAGTCGGGGCAACCGTGCCTGTAACAACCATGAAATTGGTACACGGTATTGGTGGTGCTGTCGAATCCATCAACTTTTGCACCACATATTCTTACTTCACCACCATTCATGGCGTGGGCAATGTTGTCATTGTTCAGTGATTTGAGCCATGAAATCGAGATTTTGGAAAACTGATCTTGCATCAAGTTTTGCAACACAGCAATCGTGTCAACTGGCAAGTACTTGCTACGATATGTAGCCATGCAGACACTTGCAATTGTGATGTATGTGCAAAACGGATCTAGATTAGCAATTGCCAAAAACTCTTTTCTCAGCTGCAGACAACCTCGGCGAAGAATATCAACATCAGAACGGCAATACTCATAGAGCTCCTTTTTCAAATCAAACTGATAATTTTCAGCAACTCTCTGATCATGCCATTCGATGAAGGCCTTGCGTGCATCCGCATTCATGCGCTCTGGACCATAGTATTTCTTGTCAGGGATGGGACCAACGTAATCGGCATTTTCTAATGTATTAAAAAGATGAGGAAAATATCCTTTTTTCAGTTCAGTTAGTCCAAAAGTCTTGGGAAAGGCTGCAAGCGGCGATGACACAAAGTTGTGACTATCAATTATAGTCAAATTGATGTGTGAGATTTTCAATTCCATCAGCTTACTACCAGAGTATATTGTGGATGGTTTCACAGTGTTTTTCACACAATATTGCATTATGAAATGGCTGTCATAGCCTCGGGCATAATGTGCGATGGCTATATATCCTTTGTGACGTTTATGTATGAGCCATTCACAAAATTCATCGTTTGTATCAAATCGATGTTCTTTACCGTGAAAATCGTGTGCTACAATCAAGTTGGGCTCATGAACACCTGTCTCTTGACGACATTCATAATCAAAATATATATACTTTTCTGTGTATGTACATTTTTCATTTACCCTCGTTGATGTGGGCACACAATTTTTACAACCACGATCACACTTACCTCCCAAAGCTACCTTCCGTTTCATAAAACATTCATGTTTTGCAGTTTCTACTATCTGGCCGCAATTTTGACACTTGTTGAATCCACATCTGTGCTTAATAGGATCATCACGTTTAACCAGTTGGTTGCACCGCTTGCATTTGTACCACTTTTTACATATTGTCTCCTGGTGTTTTGTAAGACAAACATTGTTCATACAATACCGATTACAACGCTGACACAATACACGTTTCACAGTAGCAGGGTCATGCTCACGATCTGTGCATAAATAACATGGTTTTACATCTCGACAAATGTGTGCATTGGTTTTCTGATAACCTTTACAACATTTATGGCAAAAGTAAACACTGCCAAAGAAACCTTTCATGTTATTTATGGTATCATAGTGTTCACCTTGTTTGTAGAGGTAGATTTTTATATCTTTTTCTTGACTTCCTCGATACAGTACAGCGTTTGCCATATCTGCACTTATTATAGTAATTTGAATGTCAAGAAGTTCCTCTGTGTGTTTGAAATCTTCCAAAGTGAAACCATTTTCATTGTATGATCCCAAACGTGTACATAATTCTTGAGCCATTCCCTTCTGAATTGGACGGCCATTTCGAATCATCTTTACCTGAGAACGTGTGAGTTGGCGACCAAATATGGTTTTGGTGTAATGTGTCAGACCTACAATTACAGCTCGTGGACCACACAACTTGTCATTATTCTTGATAGTATTGAAACACTTTTTCGTATGCAGATCATTGGCCAAGTTTATAATTTTAGTCCTTTCACCACCCCGAGGCATAGATATCATATGTACATTAAATTTACATTTTAGCAGATCAACGTTTTCATCTGAAGTCACTATTTGCATTAGTTTCTCCTTCAGAGATTCTACGTGATCCTCATTGTCATAGCCGGTAGAAATGTAACGGCCATTAAAGTCGGGATTAGTTACACCTAAATCAATTTTGTCACCTGGTTGATAATCCGCTCGTGTCTTTGCATATTCAAACATCTCGTTCAATGCTTTGGTTACAATATCAACCATTGGTAACTTGTCAAGATTTTTCTTTAACAAGATTGTATAATCTCGCATCTGCAAACCAAACTTTTTCACATGGCGAACAGCTTCTTCAACTACGTGAATGTATTGCAACGATGTACCATTCAGTGGTGGTTCGTCGTCGTCTTGGTTCGTGGTTGATGAAGCACTAGTGCTGGCAACACTACCACCACCACCAATGTAAACCTTTTTGGGACTGTCAGATGAATCGTCACTGCTATCTGAAGTTGAATCATCGGAGGAGTCGTCACTGCCTTCCGAGTCATCACTACTTGTATCTGACAATGACAAATTGTCTGAAGAGTCGTCACTGCTATCAGACTCATCATCATTGTCAGAACTTGTAGTAGTAGAAGTTGAATCATCCAAGGAGTCGTCACTGCCATCGGAGTCATCATCATCTACAATACTGTCATCTGACATTTCCAAATCTTCACGAAGTTGTTGAAGGTTGGCCTCCTGCTCAAAGCGTTTAAAATTATATTTATTATATACAGCAACAGGCGCTTCATAAATTTGCTGTTTCTTTAAAGCTATATCTGTAATTACCTGAGATTCCTCCTGTATTCCCAACTCTTGAACTAATTGGGCTAGCTTATCATTTCGAGGTGGTCTGATGCAATCTTCTTCTTCTTCATTGCAAATAAGCTCCATTTCAGCTACAGCTTTTCTTGCCTTCACCATAAATTCTTCATGAGAGGACATTAAATTTTCAACCATCTTGCGTTTTTCCTTGGGATCCTCAGGTACTTGAAATAATTCTTCCACTTCAACTGGATGCTTACAGACATTGGTGGTCAGAGCATCATCAACCAGCTTCTGAATCCAATCATCATCTTCATTTTCACCATAATGTACATGATCAATGACATGTTCCAATTCTTGCATCAACAGTTGTACAGGATCCTGCTCCTCGGTAATAGAAGGTAAAACTACATCAACACCATCTTCACCAGTCATTGAGGTCTCTTCTTCACAAGTCAGAGGCTCCAGGAGTGGAGGTACTGTTGTCATCTCCTTCAAAATTTCTTCTACACCTGTAACATTTGCATCATTAGTACTACCTAACTTATAATTATCTAAACTAGCCATATAACTAGCAAGTCCTGGCTGTTGCCAACCATTCCTTGTTTTCTTATTAAATAATGTATAATTAAACGGGAAAATTTCCCTAAGAGACTTTTCTTTTTTTATACTTTTTTTGGTCCCTACTTCTTCTAAACTAGGTTTATTCTCTAAAGCTAAAATTAAGTCTTTCTTATTCAATTTATAGTAATAGCGTATACCTCTCTGTTTAGCCAAGCTTCTCAATTCTGTCACCTTATACTGTTGGTAATCAGAATGTGAACTATTTTCTAAACTAACCATATAACTAGCAAGTCCTGGCTGTTGCCAACCATTCCTTGTTTTCTTATTAAATAATGTATAATTAAATGGGAAAATTTCCCTAAGAGACTTTTCTTTTTTTTTAATACTTTTTTTGGTCCCTAACTCCACTAAACTAGACTTAAAATTATTATAAATTAATAAATTTACCAAGTTCAAGTCACACTCACTCAAGGCATGAAGATAGCGAACAGCGCTACATTCCGCATCTTCATGCAAAGCAGCAGCAGCATTAGAATTCATCGTATTAGAAAGTTGATCTTTCCAGTTCGACATCATTAGCGCTAATGAGTTCACAGAGGCAATACACCTGTATTTATAGTTTTTGACAGGTCACATGATGGAGGGGGAAAAGTGCCTATGCGCATACATGCGCAGTAGTAGATGTGCAGTAGACATGGGTATATAACCAATGTACTACATTACATTGCTTCATATCTCTCTTGTAAAGGCTTGTATCGACGCAGGTGTTTTGCAAACTGTCTAAACACCTTGTTGGCCAAAAGGTAGTCCACATTACCCAACAAGTGGTCCACATTACCCCACTGTTGGTCCACATTACCCAATAAATAGACCATATTACATGACTGTTGGTCCACATTACCCTTACTAGGTCCATATTACATGATGTATGGTTCATATTACCCACAGGTGGTCCATATTACCCTATGGGTGCTCCACTTTACCCAACATGGTTCCACTTTGGGTTCCACTTTGGGTTCAACTTTTCTGAAGGTGGTTCCACTTTGGGTTCCACTTGGGTTCCACTTTGGTTCTGCTTTTTTTGAAAGTGGAACCACCTCCGAAAATGCAGCAGAGCAGAACCAAAGTGGAACCCAAGTGGAACCCAAAGTGGAACCACCTTCAGAAAAGTTGAACCCAAAGTGGAACCCAAAGTGGAACCATGTTGGGTAAAGTGGAGCACCCATAGGGTAATATGGACCACCTGTGGGTAATATGAACCATACATCATGTAATATGGACCTAGTAAGGGTAATGTGGACCAACAGTCATGTAATATGGTCTATTTATTGGGTAATGTGGACCAACAGTGGGGTAATGTGGACCACTTGTTGGGTAATGTGGACTACCTTTTGGCCAACAAGGTGTTTAGACAGTTTGCAAAACACCTGCGTCGATACAAGCCTTTACAAGAGAGATATGAAGCAATGTAATGTAGTACATTGGTTATATACCCATGTCTACTGCACATCTACTACTGCGCATGTATGCGCATAGGCACTTTTCCCCCTCCATCATGTGACCTGTCAAAAACTATAAATACAGGTGTATTGCCTCTGTGAACTCATTAGCGCTAATGATGTCGAACTGGAAAGATCAACTTTCTAATACGATGAATTCTAATGCTGCTGCTGCTTTGCATGAAGATGCGGAATGTAGCGCTGTTCGCTATCTTCATGCCTTGAGTGAGTGTGACTTGAACTTGGTAAATTTATTAATTTATAATAATTTTAAGTCTAGTTTAGTGGAGTTAGGGACCAAAAAAAGTATTAAAAAAAAAGAAAAGTCTCTTAGGGAAATTTTCCCATTTAATTATACATTATTTAATAAGAAAACAAGGAATGGTTGGCAACAGCCAGGACTTGCTAGTTATATGGTTAGTTTAGAAAATAGTTCACATTCTGATTACCAACAGTATAAGGTGACAGAATTGAGAAGCTTGGCTAAACAGAGAGGTATACGCTATTACTATAAATTGAATAAGAAAGACTTAATTTTAGCTTTAGAGAATAAACCTAGTTTAGAAGAAGTAGGGACCAAAAAAAGTATAAAAAAAGAAAAGTCTCTTAGGGAAATTTTCCCGTTTAATTATACATTATTTAATAAGAAAACAAGGAATGGTTGGCAACAGCCAGGACTTGCTAGTTATATGGCTAGTTTAGATAATTATAAGTTAGGTAGTACTAATGATGCAAATGTTACAGGTGTAGAAGAAATTTTGAAGGAGATGACAACAGTACCTCCACTCCTGGAGCCTCTGACTTGTGAAGAAGAGACCTCAATGACTGGTGAAGATGGTGTTGATGTAGTTTTACCTTCTATTACCGAGGAGCAGGATCCTGTACAACTGTTGATGCAAGAATTGGAACATGTCATTGATCATGTACATTATGGTGAAAATGAAGATGATGATTGGATTCAGAAGCTGGTTGATGATGCTCTGACCACCAATGTCTGTAAGCATCCAGTTGAAGTGGAAGAATTATTTCAAGTACCTGAGGATCCCAAGGAAAAACGCAAGATGGTTGAAAATTTAATGTCCTCTCATGAAGAATTTATGGTGAAGGCAAGAAAAGCTGTAGCTGAAATGGAGCTTATTTGCAATGAAGAAGAAGAAGATTGCATCAGACCACCTCGAAATGATAAGCTAGCCCAATTAGTTCAAGAGTTGGGAATACAGGAGGAATCTCAGGTAATTACAGATATAGCTTTAAAGAAACAGCAAATTTATGAAGCGCCTGTTGCTGTATATAATAAATATAATTTTAAACGCTTTGAGCAGGAGGCCAACCTTCAACAACTTCGTGAAGATTTGGAAATGTCAGATGACAGTATTGTAGATGATGATGACTCCGATGGCAGTGACGACTCCTTGGATGATTCAACTTCTACTACTACAAGTTCTGACAATGATGATGAGTCTGATAGCAGTGACGACTCTTCAGACAATTTGTCATTGTCAGATACAAGTAGTGATGACTCGGAAGGCAGTGACGACTCCTCCGATGATTCAACTTCAGATAGCAGTGACGATTCATCTGACAGTCCCAAAAAGGTTTACATTGGTGGTGGTGGTAGTGTTGCCAGCACTAGTGCTTCATCAACCACGAACCAAGACGACGACGAACCACCACTGAATGGTACATCGTTGCAATACATTCACGTAGTTGAAGAAGCTGTTCGCCATGTGAAAAAGTTTGGTTTGCAGATGCGAGATTATACAATCTTGTTAAAGAAAAATCTTGACAAGTTACCAATGGTTGATATTGTAACCAAAGCATTGAACGAGATGTTTGAATATGCAAAGACACGAGCGGATTATCAACCAGGTGACAAAATTGATTTAGGTGTAACTAATCCCGACTTTAATGGCCGTTACATTTCTACCGGCTATGACAATGAGGATCACGTAGAATCTCTGAAGGAGAAACTAATGCAAATAGTGACTTCAGATGAAAACGTTGATCTGCTAAAATGTAAATTTAATGTACATATGATATCTATGCCTCGGGGTGGTGAAAGGACTAAAATTATAAACTTGGCCAATGATCTGCATACGAAAAAGTGTTTCAATACTATCAAGAATAATGACAAGTTGTGTGGTCCACGAGCTGTAATTGTAGGTCTGACACATTACACCAAAACCATATTTGGTCGCCAACTCACACGTTCTCAGGTAAAGATGATTCGAAATGGCCGTCCAATTCAGAAGGGAATGGCTCAAGAATTATGTACACGTTTGGGATCATACAATGAAAATGGTTTCACTTTGGAAGATTTCAAACACACAGAGGAACTTCTTGACATTCAAATTACTATAATAAGTGCAGATATGGCAAACGCTGTACTGTATCGAGGAAGTCAAGAAAAAGATATAAAAATCTACCTCTACAAACAAGGTGAACACTATGATACCATAAATAACATGAAAGGTTTCTTTGGCAGTGTTTACTTTTGCCATAAATGTTGTAAAGGTTATCAGAAAACCAATGCACACATTTGTCGAGATGTAAAACCATGTTATTTATGCACAGATCGTGAGCATGACCCTGCTACTGTGAAACGTGTATTGTGTCAGCGTTGTAATCGGTATTGTATGAACAATGTTTGTCTTACAAAACACCAGGAGACAATATGTAAAAAGTGGTACAAATGCAAGCGGTGCAACCAACTGGTTAAACGTGATGATCCTATTAAGCACAGATGTGGATTCAACAAGTGTCAAAATTGCGGCCAGATAGTAGAAACTGCAAAACATGAATGTTTTATGAAACGGAAGGTAGCTTTGGGAGGTAAGTGTGATCGTGGTTGTAAAAATTGTGTGCCCACATCAACGAGGGTAAATGAAAAATGTACATACACAGAAAAGTATATATATTTTGATTATGAATGTCGTCAAGAGACAGGTGTTCATGAGCCCAACTTGATTGTAGCACACGATTTTCACGGTAAAGAACATCGATTTGATACAAACGATGAATTTTGTGAATGGCTCATACATAAACGTCACAAAGGATATATAGCCATCGCACATTATGCCCGAGGCTATGACAGCCATTTCATAATGCAATATTGTGTGAAAAACACTGTGAAACCATCCACAATATACTCTGGTAGTAAGCTGATGGAATTGAAAATCTCACACATCAATTTGACTATAATTGATAGTCACAACTTTGTGTCATCGCCGCTTGCAGCCTTTCCCAAGACTTTTGGACTAACTGAACTGAAAAAAGGATATTTTCCTCATCTTTTTAATACATTAGAAAATGCCGATTACGTTGGTCCCATCCCTGACAAGAAATACTATGGTCCAGAGCGCATGAATGCGGATGCACGCAAGGCCTTCATCGAATGGCATGATCAGAGAGTTGCTGAAAATTATCAGTTTGATTTGAAAAAGGAGCTCTATGAGTATTGCCGTTCTGATGTTGATATTCTTCGCCGAGGTTGTCTGCAGCTGAGAAAAGAGTTTTTGGCAATTGCTAATCTAGATCCGTTTTGCACATACATCACAATTGCAAGTGTCTGCATGGCTACATATCGTAGCAAGTACTTGCCAGTTGACACGATTGCTGTGTTGCAAAACTTGATGCAAGATCAGTTTTCCAAAATCTCGATTTCATGGCTCAAATCACTGAACAATGACAACATTGCCCACGCCATGAATGGTGGTGAAGTAAGAATATGTGGTGCAAAAGTTGATGGATTCGACAGCACCACCAATACCGTGTACCAATTTCATGGTTGTTACAGGCACGGTTGCCCCGACTGCTTCGACGAAGATACTGTAAATAGCCGAACCAACGAATGCATGGGTGACTTGTATCAGAAAACTAAAGATCGCTCTGAACAATTGGAACTTGCTGGTTATACTGTTGTAGAAATGTGGGAGTGTAAGTGGAAAAAAACCAGAGAAAGCAAACATGTAATAAACTCGCAAATTACAGATCGTTTGAAACCACGCGATGCTTTCTTTGGTGGACGAACAGAGGTGTTCAAGTTGAAGAAAAGTGTTGACGGAGTCAAGGAGAAAATCAAGTACATTGATGTTTGCTCCCTGTATCCCACTGTAATGTACTATGACCAGTATCCAAAAGGTCATCCTACTGAGATCATCAGGAACCCCCCTCAATACGATTCTAGTTGGTTTGGATTCATCAAATGTAAGGTGTTGGCCCCACGCAATTTGTATATACCTGTGTTGCCAATCAAAGTGAAAATGTTGAAAAATGAAAAGCTGCTTTTCCCACTGTGTTTGAAATGTTCTGTGGAAAATAAACAAAAGTGCACGCACAGCGATGTTGAAAGACAGTTTGTAGGTACATGGTCTACAGTAGAAGTAAAGAAAGCCGTAGAACTTGGATATAAGGTGCTGGAAACATATGAAGTATGGAATTTTGAATCCACCAATACATTGTGGAAAGGTTATGTGGAAGATTTTTTGAAGATAAAATTGGAAACTAGCCCTCATACTTACCCCACCAACGAAGCATATGCGGCAGCTGTGAAACAGTCCTACAATATAGATTTGAACGTTGCTGAGATTGCTCCTAACCCGGGTAAGAGAGCTGTTGCCAAGATGTGCTTGAACTCTCTTTGGGGTAAATTTGGTCAACGAACAAATCTAGGAAATGTGGATTTCATCACAGACCCATGTAAATTTTACAAATTGTTGCTTGATGATCGTTTGACAAACATGCGTGTCACTTATCTGTCTGAAGAAATGGTACAAGTGAACTACAAGTACAAGGATGTCTTTGTTGAGGACAATTTCAACACAAATATTTTTGTGGCAGCCTACACTACAGCCAATGCACGTCTTAGACTGTATGATATGTTGTCAAAATTGGACAAAGCTGTGCTGTACTGTGATACCGACTCTATTATCTATGTGGACAACGGTCTCAATACCGTTCAAACAGGTGATTTGTTGGGCGAGTGGACTGATGAGCTGGGTGAAGGTGTACACATCACAAAGTTCCTAGCCACTGGTCCCAAATCGTATCATTACATCACCAACCAAGGTAAAGAGTGTATCAAAGTAAAAGGTTTCACGCTGCATCATACAAATGCTCAAAAGATCACAGGTGCTGTCATGGAACAGTTGATCGATTGTGATATTGCAAATGTAGTTACTGTTGACACCAACATTGTACGTGATAAGGCCACAAAGAATTTGTTAAACAAGGTACAAACGAAAAAGTTTAGCTTCAGTTTTGACAAGCGAATAATTCGCAAAGATTTTGACACCTCTCCATACGGATATCGTAAATAGAAAAATGTATAAATAGTAGGTGATGTAAATATGAATGGACAAAAGTTGAGAAACACTATATTTTTGTATAGTTACTGTATATAGTGTAGTACATGTAAATTTTTGTATAGTTTTACTGTATATAGTGTAGTACATGTAAATTTTTGTATAGTTTTACTGTATATAGTGTAGTACATGTAAATTTTTGTATAGTTACTGTGTTTGGTGAAAATTTTTGTATAGTTACCGTGTTTGGTGTAGTACATGTAAATTTTTGTATAGTTACTGTGTTTGGTGAAAATTTTTGTATAGTTACCGTGTTTGGTGTAAATTTTACTTAACAGGTAAATTTTTGTATAGTTACTGTATATAGTGTAGTTTGGTGTAAATTTTACTTAGCATGTAAATTTTTGTATAGTTACTGTATATAGTGTAGTACATGTAAATTTTTGTATAGTTTTACTGTATATAGTGTAGTACATGTAAATTTTTGTATAGTTACTGTGTTTGGTGAAAATTTTTGTATAGTTTTACTGTATATAGTGTAGTACATGTAAATTTTTGTATAGTTACTGTGTTTGGTGAAAATTTTTGTATAGTTACCGTGTTTGGTGTAAATTTTACTTAACAGGTAAATTTTTGTATAGTTACTGTGTTTGGTGAAAATTTTACTTAGCATGTAAATTTTTGTATAGTTACTGTGTTTGGTGAAAATTTTTGTATAGTTACCGTGTTTGGTGTAGTACATGTAAATTTTTGTATAGTTACTGTGTTTGGTGAAAATTTTTGTATAGTTACCGTGTTTGGTGTAAATTTTACTTAACAGGTAAATTTTTGTATAGTTACTGTATATAGTGTAGTTTGGTGTAAATTTTACTTAACAGGTAAATTTTTGTATAGTTACGGTGTTTGGTGAAAATTTTTGTATAGTTTTACTGTATATAGTGTAGTACATGTAAATTTTTGTATAGTTACTGTGTTTGGTGTAAATTTTACTTAGCATGTAAATTTTTGTATAGTTACTGTATATAGTGTAGTACATGTAAATTTTTGTATAGTTTTACTGTATATAGTGTAGTACAGTTAAATTTTTGTATAGTTACTGTATATAGTGTAGTTTGGTGTAAATTTTACTTAGCATGTAAATTTTTGTATAGTTACTGTGTTTCTTTACATCACATGTATTGAATATTTAAAATGTATCAAGTTCCTATTAAGAGAGTCTGCAGCTCTTGTTACCTAAGTTTTTTTACATCACACTATTTTAAATAGGAAATTTTTGAATTTTTGTGTAAACAACCTTTTTTTAAGGTAAAATGGACATATCTGATAACATTTTAACGATTGAAATTGTTATAAGACACGTACAACAAAGTTTGAGAGTGGTGTATTTTTATAAATACAGGTAAGAAAGTTGTATGAGTATCATTTGACTTGGCGATGGGTAAGACACTTGAGTCTTTGTTACTACAGTCTGCTAGGGTAGTGGTAAAAAATATAGGAGTAGAGGATGTTGAGTCCTTAGGTGTTCCTGTAACACTTGTATCTGTACTGTTTGATGTGTTTGAGGAAAAGTTAATGAATTGCAGATGTATGAATTATTGTTTTTGTAATGTGTGTAGGTGTTGTGGTTGTAAGTATGTAACAGTTTCAATTGATTGTCCATTTACATGTGGATATTGTTTCGAGTGTTGCAGCGATCATTGTTTGTATAATGAGTGTTACACATCGGATGAGGAAGATTGATATAAATATTGGTATGTCACACTCTCTCGTTCAGTTATTTACAAGATGACTAAGAGATATAAAACTCTTACGTTGTTGGTGTTGTCGGGTAAGGTTGTGGAAAATTCAGTGACTGATTAAATATGAAGGTAACACTCTGATCTATGCGTGCGCAACTCGGTTTTTATTTTAGGGTATATAATAAGCAGGTACTAAACCTAATCTTTGTATTTCATGCTTAACTGCCATGATGAAAGGTTTCACTTTGGAATTCTTGGCGTGTTTGAAGACTATAGAGAGTGTGAAACTGGATAGTGATAAGATAGACTTCTTACCACTACCCGAATGGTATAAAGGTCGTTTTCGTGGTATCTTATTAGTTGAAAACATTGACTATTATGTTAATACGAAGGTGGACTTTTTACCATTTCCTGAATGGTATAAGAGACATCTTAAAAGGCTAATACATTTTGAGAATGTTAGGTTAGGAAAATATGCAATAGATAATGTAGATTACTACCGAGACTATGAGCGTAGACGGCGTTTGGTTACTTTACAACAGCAATTGGTTATTACAAAAATTTAAAAAACATAACTTTCATTTTTCTTGATGTGTAAAATTTTTTGGTTGCAAATAATTTTGATTTAAAAATAAAAAATTAATGAAAATTATTTAGTCAGTTAGTTGGAGGTAAACGTTTAATAATTCTGTAGTGGGCAGTTATTTTTTTGAAAACACAAAATTTTTTTTAACATCTTCTGGTGCTTCCATTGCAAAAATGCGAGATGTGTTGTTAGTGTACTTCTCTTTAATAAATGATACGGTGGTGGTGGGGGTAAAATTTTTCTATAAATATAGGTGCACTTCACTCTCATCCTCATTCTATTCCTGACTCTCGTACAAGATGGACGCCTTAATTCGTGATATCAATGCTATCGCTGATCAGAAAGAGTTTAAATCTTTCAAGGATTTCACTGCTGGCACCATTTTTAATGTTTGCAAATTCTTCCTGTGCAAAACTCAACACGGCACTTCCGTTGTCGTCGAAACAGATGAGTTTTGCTATAATTTACCTAAACGGTATCATTCCTTTTTCACTTGTGATTCCGATTTCGACAAGTGGAACAATCTCAAAGATCTTAAAATCGAATATTATGGTCTTCGAGGACGATGCATCATCATTAAATTCATTTCATAACTTTTAAGATCAATTAAAAAAAAATTTAAAATTAAAAATTAAAAATAAAAAAAATACTGTTGTTAGTGTACTTCTCTTTAATAAATGATACGGTGGTGGGGGTAAAATTTTTCTATAAATTAAGGTGCACTTCACTCTCCTGCTCATTCTATTCCTGACTCTCGTACAAGATGGACACCTTGAGTACAACTTGTAATGGTAATCGTTTTAAGGACTATACGATGAAAGAGCTGAGAGCTGAAGCCAAAAAACTTTACCTAAAAGGTTGCTCTAAGCTTAGGAAAGCTGAGCTCATTTCTCGTCTATCATCAGTAGTTAGTTTACTTAAAGATGATTATGATTCCGATTATGATTCCGATTATTTGCAAGCACGTATAAATTTTGATAGGGAATGTAGGGAGTGGATGCAGGGGAAATAGAGGTCTCTTATTCTTAAAAAAAATTAAAAAAATAAATAAAAATTTGAAAAAAAATATTTCTAAGTTTTGAAAAAAATATTTGAAAAAAATTTTTCTAAGTTTTGAAAAAAAAAAAAAAAGTTTTAAAAAAAGTTTTATATTTCTAAGTTTTGAAAAAAAATTTGAAAAAAATATTTCTGAGTTTTGAAAAAAAATATTTCTAAGTTGAAAAAAAAAATTTGAAAAAAATATTTTTAAGTTTTGAAAAAAAAAATTTTAAAAATATTTCAAAGTTGAAAAAAAAAATTTGAAAAAAAATATTTCTAAGTTAAAAAAAAATTTGAAAAAAATATTTCTAAGTTGAAAAAAATTTGAAAAAAATATTTCTAAGTTAGAAAAAAATTTGAAAAAATATTTCTAAGTTTTGAAAAAAAAAAAAAAAAAAAAAAAAGTTTTAAAAATATTTCTAAGTTTTGAAAAAAAATTTAAAAAAAAAAAAAAAAAAAAGTTTTAAAAATATTTCTAAGTTTTGAAAAAAAAAAAAAAAAAAAAAAAGTTTTAAAAATATTTCTAAGTTTTGAAAAAAAATTTAAAAAAAAAAAAAAAAAAAAAGTTTAAAAAATATTTCTAAGTTTTGAAAAAAAAAAAAAAAGTTTTAAAAATATTTCTAAGTTTTGAAAAAAAAAAAAAAAAAAAAAAAAAAAAAAAGTTTTAAAAATATTTCTAAGTTTTGAAAAAAAAAAAAAAAAAAAAAAAAATTTTTGAAAAAAAAAGTAGGTAGGTACCTATCTGGGACACTTTGGAACAGTCTGTAGCTTGGATCACCGTTTGCCCGAGAGGTAGCGAATTCCCACCATACGCCGTGGGAAATGGACACCAAGATACATACTGTTCCAAAGTGACCCCCATACTACTCAGCTCTTTAGAATAAAATCATTTTACAATTTTTTAGAATGAAATCTTTTTTCAATATTTTAGAATGAAAATTTTTTACCGTTTTTCAAAATGAAAATTTTTACAATTTTATAAAATGTAATGAGATTTTTCAATTTTTCAGGATGAAAAAGGACAAGTTCCAATTTTTTTGAATAATATTTTTCAAGTTCCTAACTTTTTTTAAATAAATAATTTCTCATTTAAAAAAAAAAAAAAATTTCCACATTTTTTAAATTATTGGGTATCATTTTTTTGAAAGGAAAAAATGATTTCTCAAATTTTTACAGAAAATTTGAAACATCAATATGAGGTCTGTCGTAGGGCAAAATTGAACAGAAATCGGTTAATAAAAAATTAACCAATTTTTGGGCATCGGATAATCGAGGTCCTGTATTATGAAGTATTTTTTTACATTTTCACTACTCCCCCCGGGCCAACATAACTTGAGCACCGCTTGAGGAAATAACTATCCGTCGGCTATGAGACAGAGAAATTCCAAGTCTACGCCTATGGAGAAGAAATCTTGAATTATTAGAAGGAAAATATCTCAATTTTTTGAAAAACTACGTGAAAATTTTCTCAATTACAAAAAATTGCAAAAGACTTTGGTAATGAAGCTGCGCTTGTGCAGTTCCAAATTTTTCTTACAATAGGCACTGCCACCAATTTTGAGTAATATAACTTATTCACTCTCATTCAAAATACATTATTAAAAACTGTGGGGAGGTAAGGGGAAGGGGCCCAATCGAAAAAAATTTCAAACAAAAGTTGTAGCTTGAAGTTTTACAAATACTTTTAGTTATTACAAAAATTTCGATTAGACCCCTTCCTCCCTTCCAATTTTGAATATAAAGTATTATGTAGCACTGGACTTGGTAAAAAATGCATCGAAGTTCAAACTAGACGTTGATAATTTCAAATTTGAGTGACAAAATTACAAACAGTAAATCTCCTTTATTGTTAAAAACCGTGTTATGAACACATACAATCGTCTTAGAAAAAATTAAAGTACATATGTATAACATACAATAGAATTTCGAATGCATTACTTTCGTAATGCTGAACTAATATAACATCGCGGCATCGTTCGACGAGCCTGTCGAATTTACAAATTCAAATAAAGATTTATCACAATATTAGGTAAACAAATAAAAACAACAAAATCAAGAATGTTTCAACTATCGCCAAATCACTGGACAAGTCGACAAGCACCAATATCTTTGTAACAACCTCGGTAATCGCACCGAAACAAAACTTTTTCTAGGTAACAACAACGAACCGGATCTGGAGTAAGACCATTCGAACGGATTGCCTTTTACTAAACTAAATAAAATCAGTCTATAAACCACAGCGTGTAAAATTTTCGCAACTTGTCATGGCTTCGATGAAAACATTGATAAAATAGCGGCGCATATTTTCTGAGGGTTCGTTTCATTAGGATAATACCTCATGGCAGCGTCCACCTGCTCTTCGGGGAATATGGACGCTAAATGGTAATGCAACTTGCGTCTACTTTCTTCGATATTCGAAGACATGGCCGGGCCCGAATAATTAATCGAAGGCTGGCCCGGAGCCGGCCATACTGAGGGATTTAGTCCAGCCAGGGGCGACGGAATAGACAGATTGAGCTGCGGATCGGAACTGCTACCGTGAGCGCAATCGTTGTTCACGGTATAAGGCGGATTGGCCGGCGGCGCTGAAGATATCCTGGTAACGTTCGAATGTGCGCTCAAATAGTTAGCGTCTTGATAGCTGTAGTGTCGAGAGACCGGCGAATGGTGGCTTTCCGGTGACGTCAGGTGTCGACGCAAATGATATATTCTCGGATCGCACGTAGGATTAATGGAAAGTTCGCGTTGTAATTTACGGTGCAAGTTGACCGAGGCGTCGTTCTCCACCGCAGATCGATTATTCGAAGCCATGAACGACTGGCCAATCTCTGGCTGACTCATTTGCGACGGCATCGGATACATGAGTCTGTAATTGTAAGGCTGCTGCTGAGCGTGCGAGCCGATCACGTGAGCTGTCGAAGAAGACAGTTGACAACTTCTAGGCAACGTATCCGGATCGATTTTACAATTGAAAGTGGTCGATTTCGTTCGTATGAGCGGTTGCTTACGAGTCGATGCCATTTGACCGAGGTGAGGTTGCGGTTCGTCCGAAATCGACGACTGCAATGGCAGACTCAACGATTTGCCTTTTAGCTTCTTACCTATAGCAAAATAAACAAATGAATCGTTAGCGATGTGAATTACATAGAATGGAATTTCATTTCCGGTCAAATCCAACGTACCGGAATTAGCATCTAGGTTTCTGGCGAGTAATTGTTTTTGAGCATTTTCCACCAGTCTTTCGGTGATGGACTTTTGCGGCCCGAGGCCACGTTCCGGATGGTTATATTTGCATTTGTTACCGTACGTGCATTTTTTACCATAAGGGCAAGTTTCACCTTTACGAAAAGGTGGCACTTTTAAGAAATTATCTAAAGTTGGACCAGATCTTCCCAACGGATCGTCAGGTGGCATAAATCTGCACAAAAAATAACGCAAATTAATAAGATTTCGTAAAAAAATCTTTCGCAAGGGGGAATAAAAATTGACGAGTGGAATTTTGACGTACCTATCATTAACGAACGAATACATGAGTATTCTTTCTTCGATAACTTTCCTAAATTCGGGACATTCTTGAATTAAATCGCGATAGTTATCGTTCGAGACGACGATTCCGTCGTTATCGGCAGCCAATTTTAGAATATATCTGTCGTCGTAACAGACCATCCTCTTGCCACGTATTTCTCGGGACGGAGTAAACACCAGTAACCTTTCTCTCTCCAGTTCGTATAGAATTTCTTGATCTAGAAAAAATAAAAAAATAAACGAAACATTAGAAATGGGGAAAAAATCTAGCTTGAGGATGCTGGCTCGTACGTGATCAATGATATACTCACCGATGACGAGATTATCGGCTCGAGGAGCTTCTTTTCTCCATTTTGGAACGAAAACGGTGATTTCGTTGTGCCCTCTGGAGCGGAACCAGTCGACGCAGATTTTAATACCTCTACATGAGAACACTTCTTTATTTCCATGACTGTAAGAAGAGAAAGAAGATGAAATAAATTAGTTTTTTGTCACAAAATATATTTTTTAAATATTTTCTATTTTATCCTTTCTAAAACTTATTGAAGAAAAGATAGGTATTTTACAATGATTTCAAAATTTTGTCATAATATTTTCCAAATTACATAATAAAATTAGGAACATGCATTTTTTTATATTTTTTTCTCAAGTATTCTTTTGAAATTATTTATTTTTAAGAAGTTTTCCAATTTACTTGTTCATTTTTTTTCGTAACTTTACGAAAAATCTAAATGAGAATTTTTTCACATAAAACATTTTTATTTCAATAATTGATTATATTTCTCCACTTTTTATAAAATTTTTACAACAAAATCATTTTTGATTTTTTTTCAAAAAATTTTCCTCTGTTTTTTTTCCTTCAAATTTTCAATTAGGAACATTATTATTTCCTTTTTCCCAATAAATTTTTCATCTCAAGTTTCCCCCTGCCCAAAATTTTTAAATCAAAATTATTTTAGTTTTTTTCCCAATCATTATACCTACTTATCATTATTAATTCATTAATTATTTTTATTATCTTCTTGAATTTTATTTTAAATTTTTTTTCTGAACATTTTTTCAAAGCATCCTCCTCAGTTTTTTGTCCTGAGCAACGGGTTCACTTTCACTTGAAATTTTCATTTTTTTTTCTTTTTAAATTTTTTTTACCATGAATTTTTTCTCAAGAATTCACATCAAAACGACTTTTAATTTAGTGTATAAAATTTTTTTTAAATTTTTTTTCCAGATCATTTTTTAGGAGGGGCATAAAGTTCTCAATCCATCAAATTTTATTTTATCTAAAAAATTTTCCGATGTTTTAATTCAAATTTTTTGTCATCATTTATTTTTAATTTTTTCAAAAAAAAATTATGTGAAGCATTTTTTTTTCAATTTTATGTTTGACCTTTTCGTTTTTACACACCCCGCCCCCCCCCCCCCATTTATTGTCCTGAGCAATGTTTCATTTTAATTTAAAATTTTCATATCTTTTTTTTAAATGAAAATTTTCATATCAAAAGTGATTTTGTGATTCAATAACTTATTTTAAAATTTTGATTTTTTCCAAAGTATCACATTAATGTGAAAGAGAGGATAGGTGGGGGGGGGGAGTAAGGGGTTTCTTTCCAAGCTATAAAATATTTCATATAAAAATTTTTCCAATATTTTGTAATAAAAAAAGAAAAAAATGTTACGTGAACGTGAAGCATTTTCAAAAATTTGATTTTTGATTTTTTTCTAAGTAGGTCCCCCCCCCCCATCAATTTTTTATTTCAAACAATGTTTTATTTATTTATTTATTTTTCAATTTTTATTACTTTTTTTATAAAAATATTTCCCAAAATTTTCACATGAATGAGTTTTTTTGATTTTATGGTTCAATAAGTAATTTTTAAATTTCGATTTTTTCCAAAATTATCACATTTTTGGGAGGAAAGAAAATAGAGTGAGATGGAAGGGTGGTTTCTTTTTCAAACGATCAAATATTTAAAAAAATTTCCAATTTTTTATAATAATTTTTCAGTTTTTTTGATTAAATTTTTTTTTGTTAAGTATTTTTTTAAATTTTATTTTTGATTATTTTCCATTTTTTTTTCAACTTCCTCTTCTGTTTTTTATCCTTTGTAATGTTTCATTTTTATAAAAAGTGACTCGATTTTTAAAAAAATGAAAATATTTAAAAAAATTATTCACGACAGTAAATTTTAAAAGAAACAGAGAAAATGTTTCAGAACAAAAAAAGGGATAAAAAAATCAGCTAAAATTTGAGAAGAACATCAAAAATAATTTTGATAAATTTTATTTGAGAAAAAAAGGTTGAACCAAAAATTGAAAAAAAAATCAGATCAAGAATTTCTATACTTAAATAATTAAAGGAAAAAATCAGAAATCGTGTTAGGTACTGTGAAAATTCAGAAAAGTTTTTAAAGTAAAAAAATAAATGATTACACTTAGAAAAAGAGATCAAAATTGAATATTTGAAATGAAAATATAAAAATTATATATAGTACAAAACCCCCGGGGCGGGGGGCGGGGGGTGGGTGGGTGAAACACACGGAAAAATCATCATCTACTTACTATTGATTCAAAAATTTGAAAAAAAAGTTATTAGAACTAAAATTTTGATTAAAAAAAAAAAAAAAAAAAAAAAAACAGGGGAAGTTGGGAAATTTACATAAACGTACTTTATATAAAAAAAATCGAATCAAGAAGTGAAAAAAATGATGACAACAATTGGAAAAAAAAACATTTTAAAAATTTAAAAAAAATTTCAGATCAAAAAATTTGAGAAGAAAATTTTAAAAATATACCTGATATCCAAAAATTTAGCAAAAAAAAACAAAATTAATTTCGATATAAAAATAAAGAGAAAAATTGATCAGAATTTCTTTTCAAGTTTTTTCAGAACGAGTTTCATTTCAAATTTCTAATCACTTCTTTTCTACGAAAATTTTTGCACCCCTTTTTCCAAATTTTCATGTAACTTCAACTTCTTCCCCTCAAATTTATCCAAATATTTTTTCAATTTTTTGGTCAACTTATTTTTATTTTTTCGACAAAATTTTTTTTCAACAAAATTCATTTTTTAATTTAAAAAAAAATTTCAGAACAAGCCATTGAGATTTTAGTCTTTACTTTTTTCTCAAAATTTTAAACAATTTTTCATTTTGACGAAAACAATTTTGAGAAAACATATGAGAAATAAATTTTCAGAAATGAACAATTCTGAGATAGGTGAAAGGCTCAACAAATATTTAGGTAATCAATAATATCAAAATATTTTGAAAAAAAAATGAAATGAAAATTTAGACGATTTTTTTTTCAATTTTCAAATATCACGACCGAAAAATTCTTCAAATTCAACGAAAATTTACCTCATGGCTACGTTACTGCCATCGATGACAATCGGTCTCAATTTATTGCCGTCGCCGCACTGTTGCTCGCTGGCAGCGAATTCTTCGACACTGTCGAAACTATCTCCATCACTTTTCAGTTTCGAGCTGGACTGTTGATGGGCTCCTAATCTTATTAATTCCTGCACAAAACAACACAGAAGGGTTAAAAAAAATCCAACTCAGCACGAGACAGAGTATAACCGAAGTACAGAAGAGGTGGTCAACTTACAGCTAATAATTCATTTTGTTCGGGATTCGGGCCTAACTTTTGCAAAGCTACTTGGACTAATTTTTCGGTATATCCTAATTTGAGGGCGAACTCCACCTTGGACTGGTAAGTGGAGTCGGGCTGGGAAGACGTGACGTATTCGGAGAACTCCTGGCCCAATGTATCGGAGACGGTTCGACTGACATCGTCGTGACCGTGAGTCTGTTCTTCGCTACCGTCGTAGTCCGAATCGTAACTGGAGTCTTCTCCGGTGGCCGAAGACGAGTAACTGGTGCCAGCTGCTCCAAATTTCGACTTCTCTTCTGATTCGAATTCGTCGCATAGTGAATTCACGTAATTCTGCAAAAAAAATAAATAAATAAAAATAAAAATACAAATCAATAAATCGTACTCGAGATTGGGGGAAAAGTCATCGTAAAGTTCAACTTTACCATAATTATCTAAAGTACATACATTAAAAAATTGGGTGTTCTTATTTCCACCAGCCTGGGTGAGTAGTTGCACGGATTTGTAGTGAACATGAAGAAATTGCTCACACTTCTTACTTCCATCAGTTCAGATTCTGAACTTGAAAAATTTCTTTCAATTAACATGTAATTTATTCGAAAGTGAAGGGGAAGGATGGCTCCAATCGAAATTTTTGTAATAACTAAAATTATTTCCAAGACTTCAAGCTACAAGTTTTGTTTGAAAATGTTTTCAATTGGACCTCTCCCTTCACAATTTTTTAATAATTTAAGTGTCCAAGCCATTATGCAAAATTGGAGGGGAGGGAAGGGTATAATCGAAAATTTTATAATAACAAAAATTATTTCTTGGACCTCGATCTACAACTTTTGTTTCAAAAAATTTTCAATCGGACCCCTTCGCCAAATTTTGAAAAAGTATCTACCTGATATTATGTGAAATTTGAGAGAAGGGAGAGATCCAATCGAAATTTTTATAATGACCAAAATTATTTTTAGGATCTTGCTCTACAACTTTTATTTGAAAATTTTTTTAATCGGTTCCTTTTTCGCTCATTCATCTGGGATTTTAATTAATATCTTCGAAGTTTTGTGCAAAATCAGTGGAGAAGGGGGTCAAATTAAAAAAAACTTCAAACAAAAGTTATACCTAGGAATAATTTTGCATATCACAAAAATTTTGATTGGACCCCTCCTTCCCCTCCAATTTTGAATAAAATAATTGGCAATCGAAATTTGAAACTTGAAAGAAATATATTTTCAAGTCCAGAGATTCAGTTGATTCATTTCTATGAACTACTCACCCAGGCTGGTGGAAATAACAACACCCTAAAAAATTGGGGGAAATATTCGACGATGATAAAACTCTCTATTACGGCTTCGCATCCGTTTCGTACGGCCCAACTGAGCCCACCCATCATTTAAATTCGAACAATAAGCGCCAAGGTAACTTTCGAAAATATGGTAGAGAAATCCAAAGCGCGTACATCCGTCTCCGTCTCGAAAGCCAGAGCAACCAATGCCGTTCGACGTGCTCCCAAAACCGCCGCTGCACCTTATGGTGGACTACACGTGGTGGAGGTTCCAGGATATAACGTCGTCGACGACGGCCACCGTGGCTTTCTCCGGGCTCCGGAGACGGACGCGAAGCGCGCTTTACCGTTCTCCAGAGTCGAGCTAACGCGAGAAAACGAAAGTGAAATGAACGAGCGGCGACTCGACGACGAAAATTTCGAACTCTTTAATCCTCTTGGTCGGCTACCTTTAGTTTAGTACGATGAGTAAGTTTCACGGTCGAGATGAACAGAAAAAAAAAAATGAAAAAACCTAGGGAAGGGGGCACAAGCGCTCGGTAATACGCTCTCCTCCCGTCGTACATATTTGAACGTATTAGTCGTAATATTATTTATACGAGTACATAATAAGCCGAGTAATTTGAATAAATACTCTGGACGACGAAAATCGAATACTTATAAATTAATAAAATATCGGCTTTCACCGTCGTCGTTTATATAAATTTCATTTATATGCCTCTCTGTTCTCTCTTTCTCTCGTTCTGCGTATTCGTCTCTAATAAATTTATACTTTTAAACACGCGAGTCGACTAAAAGCGTTTAATTATTTTAATCGAGCGTTAATCAGCATGCCAGATTTCAAAAGAAAGCGAAAAGGGCAACTTTTACAATATTCCAAGTTGAAGAGCACTTTTCTTCACTTCAAGTAGTGAACGTAGATTTTGCAAAAATTGAAAATTGAAAATCCGGGAATTTTTTATAAATATATATATATATATATATTTTAAAATCTTTGTGCAATACTATAATATTGAGAAAAAAAATTATAATGAACTTGGTGGGTTTTCTTTCATTTTTTTTTTTTTTTGAAAAAAAAAATTGTCACTTCAACTAATTATTCTCCACAAAATAATTTGTCTTAAAGTTTCATTTCAATATTTTCTTCTTTTTTCATTTTTGCATTGAAACTATATTTTTCAATTTTTTGAAAATTAAAAAAAAAATGTTTTGTCATAATTTTTTCAATATTACTTTTTGATATCTTTCAAAATTTTCAAGAAATTTTTCACATCAAAGCATGTCTCTATAATGTTGAAAAGTCTTCAGTACCTACCTAATTCATTAATAATTTTTTTTGAAAAAAAAAAATGAAAAATCATTCCACATAATTCTTACTTTGAAAAGTCTAATATTTTTTAAATATTAAATCGGAAGAACTCTTGAAAATCGAAATAAAATTTCTAAGGAAATGTTGGCAGATATTATAGAGTTGCAGACTAATCAATTTTTTCAATTTTTATACTATTTAAAAAAATGCTCGCTTTGAAAAAAAATTGATTTTTAAAAAAAATTTATTGGTTGTTTTTTTTATAAGCTTTTTTTCAAAAGTTGAAATAATCATCAAAACTTTTTATTTTGAATTATTTTTAAAAATCAGTTTATATATTTTTTGAATTGATTTTCAACTTTTTTTCAAGGCCTAAATTCATTTTTTTTTAAATTTTTAGTAGTAACTTACTTAACTAACTGAAAAAAATTATTAGGTAGATCAATATTTAAAAATAATGAATTTTTGAAAAAATTATCAAGGAATAAATTTTGTAAAATTCATAATTTAAAAAAAATCTTTGAACTTTTGATCGTCAATTTCTCAGAAAAATTTTGATAATCAAATTTCCTAAATCATTGCACATATAATAACTTGAATATATTTTTTCATTTTGAAAATTTCGATATCTACCAAATTTATGAGTAGTTTGTTTATGATATCAATTTTTTTTTGATAACTTTTGATGATTTTTTTTTTGTAAAATTAAGTATGACATTCGAAATATTTTCAAAATTTCCAATAACCAATTTATTTTGAAAAGCTTGACAATTGCCAAGGCTTTAAAGAATTCAAGGACTGAAATTTACGAAGTGGTTGGGGGGGGGGGGGGGGTAGATTGCATAGTGACATGATCGTCAATAGTATCGTTCAGAATATTTTTTGATTTTGCACATTTTTCTTGAAATTATTCATTTTTACTTTTTTCATCAAAATTCTTAGTCTAAAATTTCACTCTTGATTTTTTCCTGGTTTTTTTTTCCAGAACTTTTTTCCGAATTTTTTTTTTTTTTTTTTTTTTTTTTTTTTTAATTCATTTATTGTGCCATATACACAGTGCTATGCTTAGAGGCACATTCTTGTCACAAATTATTTTTTAAAATATATATACAATTATATATTTATCAACTTTTTCAACTTTTTTTTTTAAATCCCTCATGTTTCCTTTATTTGCCTTACTTTTTAGTTCTGTTACCTATCCGTGATATAGTGTACGTTCACTGAACCGGTTAAATAAAATTGATTGATTGATTGATTATTTCCTTTCATGTCTAAAGACCGTTTCTCCCAATTTTCTTCACAAAATTACTTGTTTTAAATTTTTTAACTCTGTGTTTTTGAAATTTTTTTCTCAAATTTTTTTATCAACTGATTTTTAAAAATACCTACGTATTTCATTTAGGTTTGTTTTTTAAAATTTTTCATCGATCAAAAAGTTATTGATGCTTTTTTTTTTTTTGTAAATATTTACTTACTTGAAAATTGTTTGAAACTTCAATATTTACCTACCTTGATTTTTTTTCAATTTTTTGTTACATTTTTTCAATTTTTTTTTCATTATTTAACAAAATTTTTGTTCCAAAAATTATTCGTCTGTACTTTAATTACCAAAATAATTTTTTTCTTCGATGATTAATTTCTTTTATACAACATTTTTTGTATTAATTATCATCAAAATTTTTGGTATACATTTTTTTGCGATCTTTACGTCAAAATTAATCAAAGTTCAATTTATAATTTCAAAACTTTTTTCCAATTTTTGGTCATCATTTTTTTTCATTTTTTCAATTTTTCATCAGAAGTTTTAGATTTCAAAACTTTTCCCCAATTTTTTGTTATAATTTTTTTTTTTTCATTTTTCATGAGAAATTTCAGATTAAATAAAAATTGTTTCTTCCGATTTCTACCTTCAACAAAATTATATAGATATTTTCCTCTTTGTATTTTTTTTCAAAACATTTTCCAATTTATCCCAAATTAATTAAAAACTTCAATACTATTAAATTTTTTTTCAAATTTTTGCCACATTTCATTTTTTTAAAACATTTCATGTTAATTCTTTCAATTTTACCATGAAAACAATTTTTGTAAAATTTTACTTCAAAATCAATTTCAAAACTTGAATGTTTATTTTTTAAATTTTGTCACAGATTTTTTATCTTTTTTTCATATTTATTAAATTTTTGCCCATTTCATTTTTTTAAATATTTCATGTCAATTCTTTCAGTTTATAAATTGTACCAATAAAAAAATTTTACCATGAAAACAATTTTTGTAAAATTTTACTTCAAAATCAATAATTTCAAAACTTGAATCTTTATTTTTTAAATTTTGTCGCAGATTTTTCATCTTTTTTTTCATTTTTTACAAAAAATGAAATTTTTTGGTGATTTTTAACATTTTTTCCAACATTTTCTCCATTATTTTTCCAATTTGAAAATTTCAATGTTCATGTTCTAAAACATTTTGTTTCACATGTTTTGTCTTACTCACATTTCATTTTATTTCCTCAATTTATACCTACCTAATATTTTTCAAGTCAAAGTTCTTGAGTGAAAAACTTTTTTTTGTAAATGTTTGCTTCAAAATCAATTTAAAAACTTTTATAATTAATTTTCACGTAAAAGTTATTTGAAAATTCTTAATTCAATTTTTCGAAATTGTTTTTAAAATTGTATGTCTCATTTCAAGTAGGTATTTAAAAAAATATTTCATTTATTTTTAAAATTTTTCATTTTTTATTAAAATTTTTGGTGTAATTTTTTTTTGTAAATTTTCATGTCAAAAGTATTTTAAAAGTTCAACGTTTGGTTTTCTAAATTTAAGTAAGAAGTTCCGACAAAATATTTTCAAAAATTATTCAAAATTTTTCTAAAGAAATTAAAAAATAAATTTCCATTATAAACGTTTGAAAATTGCTAAAAAAATATTTCAGAACTTTATGATGGAAAAAGTATATGATTGTATATGTGTTACGGAATAAGAAAAGGGGACTAGTGGCCAAAATTTCGATTTTCATTTTTTCATCGATTTTCGTGTAAAAAAGTGTTTTTTATATGAAAATCGATGAAAAAATTTTGATAAAAATTTTGGTCACTAGCCCCTTTTCTCATTCCGTGACACATATGGGGTTTGATTGATTTTTGATAGTCAAACTAGTAAATTCTCGTCATAAATCAAATTCATCACTACCTAAAACTCGAACATTATTATGAAAATCACTACTTTTCCAAAACATTCAAAAATTTCAATTTTTATGGTAACTTTTGACGATTCAAAATGGTGATTTTTCACACATTTGAATCAAAAATGCGAAATTGTGAATTTTCATAATTTGTGTCAGAATGACTTCAGTGATAAAAGTAGCTCCTTCGTGTGATTCTAGAAATTCATAATCTTCTCATGATTCTCAGCTTGCAAAAAAAGAAGAAGAAAGAAGCTGTAAAAGAGATTCAAAATGAATGCAAAAAAAGTTTGAAATTCCAAGTCGGCTATCTCTTTTTGAGAACGTAACAAATCTATTGAAATCTACTGTTTCAATCCTCAGTTGATTAAAAAAAAAATTGAAAATTAATTTTCAAAGCTCGAACGATTTCAAAAGTGATTCGTGTCAATCTCTGACAACATATCTCGAGTAAATACTCCAGTTTGTTGTGTCAAAATGTACGTGACATAACAACAACTATGTAAGTTTTAATCCAAGTTCAGCTTCAAGAATTCATTTCCAAGTCCCTCTTTGAACTTCATTTCATCTAAATTATCTCAAAAATAGGAGAAACAATCGAGGAAGTTTCAATTCTGATGTTGATTTGAAAATAATCATTCCTTCGATACTTTTCATCACATTTCCAAATGCCAAAGTAAATGAAGTCGAAGATGACAAATTTGCTGTGTTCTTGTTGGAATAATATTTTCCCCACACGACTCATTTCGGAGAATCATTATCATTACTCAGTTCTATTTTTCAAATGTGTTCATTCCGCGAACTCAAATCCGATCAATTCTCGAGCACATAATCAAAATCAAAACTCGAGTTCGGTTTCGCGACCATCCACTAGAATCAGCCAAACACCTCAGGTCAATTACACACCTGGGCAAGACCACTCGACAAAATTGGAAATTACGTTGCAATTGCACCGAAGACAATCTCGATGTTCGATCTCCGGGTCGATAAGTAAAATGATCATTATCAAACTTACCAAATTCATACAGCTGGTCATATCGCAGCGGGTTGAAAAAAAAAATCACCTTGGCAAAACAAAGCTCACCGTCTCACACGCGCAAATAAGTGTATATCGGCGTATATGCGGAACTATGACGAGTAACATCCGGGTCCCGAATTGTACGTAGCGTTGTACCGACACACACACGAGCACAGCGAGTCACATGCTATCGGAACACGAGACGAGGACGAGGCTTCTTGTCTGACGATACGAACGCGACTACAAGATGCAAGATCAGCTTAGCTTAGTTCGTCTTCAGCACAATAGACTGGCGGATGACGGGGAGGAGAAGGCACGACACTGAAGCGGTCTCAGTCTGCAGTATACAACAGGTTTGTTGACCATCGATACAGGGCGATGTGCGCGCGCACTGTATCCGGCTCCGGGTTCCAGTCAGTTACCTCGATAATATGTCATATTAAAATGGGAAACCGTTTCGGATTTCTCTTTCGCTATTCAAAGATAGAGGCGGCGTTCGCCATTTGCGCGGTGGCGCAGGCGGCTCGACGTCTTCGGCGTCGTGTCTACCAGTATAATGTCCGAGCGACAAAGGTCGAGCTAACGGCTTTTTTCTGAAAATCAGAACACAAGCTCCGGTTTACGCACATGGTAAGCGTAGTGTTGAGTCAGCTAGAGAGTGGAGAAATGTGCACGTGCGACTTCCACGGTTCCAACGGGGCTGACTTCACTCTGAACTGACATCACGGTGGAAATCTCCAAGAGGTGAAGATATGTACTGTGCAAATCTCTTTGCCCAAAAAATCTGGAGCAACTGTGGTGTCGGAAGCATGAGTTCTGTGGGTGCTTGAGCATCCAAGGTTTTTGGACTGTGGGTACTGAGTGTCTGAGCACCCACAGTTTTTGAGATTTCTCTGTATGAATCTAAGGGAGAGAGAATTTGAGCACTCATAGTTTGAAAAACAAGGAGACACCACTGATCTGGAGGTTTCCACAGTTGTGTCAGTCTTCTTCTTGGGAACTAACAGTTCATTTATGGTCTTCCTTGGCTCGAGAGCTCTTCTTGGACACGAGTATTTGGGCATAAATCTCCAATGCATCACACAGAGATCAAGATCCACCCCAGGCTCAAAAACTCTGGTCCCAAAAAATCTGGAGCTTTGGTGTTGGAAGCATAAGTTCTGCGAGTGCTTGAGCATCCACAGTTTTTGAACCATGGGTACTGAGTGTCTGAGCAACCATAGTTTTCGAGATTTCTCTGTATGAATCCAAGGGTGGGAAAATTTGAGCACCCACAGTTAAAAAATCAAGAAGACGCCACTGATCTGGAGGTTTCCACAGTTGTGTCAGTCTTCTTCGTGGGAACTGACGGTTCATATGGTCATTCTTGGCTCGAGAGGTCTTCTTGGGGCACGAGTACTTGGGCATACATCTTCAATACATCACACAGTGATCAAGATCCACCCCTGGGGTCAAATAATCTGAAAGCAGGCTGTCTAACACTCCTGCAAATCCTGCCAAAGACTTGCTTTTTACTTCAATCTCCTAACATCCTGCAAAATTACAAATGTCCTGCTTTTTGGTCAAATTAGGACTGAACATCCATGGTTTTCAAGATTTTTCTATATAAATCCAAGGGGTGGGAAATTTGAGCACCCACAGTTAGAAAATCGAAGAGACACCACTACTGATCTGGAGGTTTCCACAGTTGTGTCAGCCTTCTTCTTGGGAACTGACGTTTCATATGGTCTTTTTTGCCTCGAGAGGTCTTCTTGGACATGAGAATTATTTGGACATACATCTCCAATAAATCACACAGAGATCAAGATCCACCCTCGGGCTCAAATGATCCGAAAGCAGGCTGTCTAACACTCCTGCAAATCCTGCCAAAGTCTCGCTTTTTACTTTAATCTCCTAACATCCTGCAAAATTACAAATGTCCGCTTTTTGGTAAAATTAGGTAAGATCTCCTGCATTTTTCACAGCTGAAAGGAACCCCTGTCAATGCATTATGTCGTTGCTCTGTGCTTGCAATTGGAATTTTTTAATGACAATGAAGTAATGACTTCAACGCGATGAAGACATTTGAAATCTATCGATTTGATACATTTTTATTTGCATTCCCCTTGTTTGGGGTGAAAAATCTGAAAATAGCAAAAAGTTGCAACAAATTCAGGGAAGTTGAAATGTTTCAGTTGCTAATGTTGACAATTTCAGTGACCATTCGCTCTCCCATTCTTTTCATTTCATCTCTGCTGTTTTTGGATTATTTTGTATTTTTTATATTTTTTTGTGATTTCGTGAAAATAGTTATCTGGGGTTTTTGTTGGATTTGGGGTTGGAAGGTGGGCATTTTTCATTTCTAATGAGTCCTGCTGAAGATCCTGCATTTTCCCGAATGGTGTTTTCCTGAAGCATATTTCTCCCGAATCCCATTTTCCCGAAACACCATTATTTCGGATTTTTTTAAATTATTGAAAATAAGTAATCTACAAAATAAATTACAAAGTAATGTTATATGATAGAGTTCTAAGGTATTGTAGTTCATTTTCTCCTGTTAAATATTCTTCTTCAGTGATGGAATCCAATAAAAATATTGGTTTTGGTAATGGTTTTGGTTTTCAAAAATGTTTTGGTTTTGTTTTTTTTTTGTATTTTTTCCCACGAAAATTCATTACTCAGATACTGAAATGAGTGAATTTTTATATTTTTTTTTTCGGTATTTACAGTTTTTTCATTATTATTTTTTCAAGATGTGTGATGTTTGAGAATTATTTCATAGTTCAGGTGTTCAGCTTCAGTCAGATGGTCAAGGAAGGAGGGAATTTTATGATTTATGAAAGAGTTTAAACAATGCCTTCCCCTCATCAACCAAATACCATACCATGGAAATAATCATTCGGAAAAACTGCTCTTCGGGAAAAAAGTCATTCAGGAAAGTGGATTCGGGGAATGGGCTTTCGTGAAAAATGGATTCGGGAAAACGGATTTTCGGGGGAAAAATTATTCGGGAAATTTGCCCTTTGGGAAACCGAATTCGGGAAAATGTACCAGAATCGCTTTTTGGTTTCGAGATTTTGTTGTACAGCCTGCGGAGATTTCCACAGTTATGTCAGTTCTTTTGGGAATCGATGGTTCATATGGTTTCTTCCTTGGCTCAAGAGGTCTTCTCAAACACAATTATTGGGCATAAATCTCGAGTACACCACACAATGATTGAGATCCACTCCAAATGTCACGATCTTCGAGTCTTCTCCAATTGGCATCAGAGGATTCTCCTTGATATTGATACCTACTGACATCCTTACATGTGCCTGGTCACAATGCCAAGGTACTCTCACCACGACACGAAATTTCTCGTCCACATCGTACCTGGAACATTTCCGCATTCGAGTTCGACTCTATTTCCGGCACGATCGTGACTTGTCACCGATTGACGGACGAGCGATCCCCTCACGATCACGAATCGAGAAACCGCATATAAACTGCGCGTCTCATCTCATCTCGTCTCGTCGCAATCATCTTACCGAACACATAACGGGTTTCCAGACGTCACGGAGATCGCCCTTGACAATGCATACACGCGCACCGTCAGTTATAGAAATTCGCCAGGCCATACCACAAACTATGAGACGGCGAGGCGAGTGGCGAGTTATTGATTACATTCTCAGCTAGGTACGCATATACGATATATTGTTGCCTCGTACCTACTCGACGTATTCTTCGCTCCATTCAATACTAGAATCCGTAGCCCGTTCATTGGCATTCCTACGTTGACGCGTGAATTACGCCACTTTGCCAGATTCGCACCTTCGATAGCGATAAGAGTTCGCGGAAAAACCTCCGCTACGTCGAGTGTGCTCCGCATACAATTTTCTAGCTCACCCAGTGTTATTGTACCGTTCGTTTTACACCTCCAGGTGTGTCAAGCTGGCCTGCGTGAGTCAAGCTACATGCGGATGAGTAGTCGGTGGGTTGCAGAAAATATAAGTACCTAGTTGAGTATATCGAACTCGAATACGGATTTAGGTTGCAAGATTGAGTAAAGGTGATGAACTGGTGAGGTTGTAGCCATCGAGTTATTTTTGGTTGAGGTATGTTGTCTCGAAGTGGCAATTATGGAAGCTCAAACGTCACAGGAGCAAAATGCAACAAGAATATGGGTAAAAAATTGAACCAAATGTGTAAAATTTGATAAGAAGCGAGACTAGGCTTCGTGGAAGTCTTGGTTGTGCACTGCAACACAACTAAATCGAATTGTTTCGTTGTAAAAAGTGCATAAAGTTCGAGATGATATCACGAACGAGTATTTTCCACAGCATAGGTGATAGTCTATGGATGAATTTTGAGTGTAGAAGAATTAGAGGAAAGCTCACAGCGAAGCTTTTCCAAAGCAGACAACTGGTTCACAGGAATGAAATTTAAATTTCCATCGCAAATACCTCGAGAACCAGTTCAACGGGATTAAATCAGTGCACAACTTCTCTTGTAGATTTGTATTTTTCAAGTCATAAGTGTAAATGGACGTCTTTATTAAGTTTCATCAGTTTCAGGGGCGGAAACTTGGAATTTTCTAGGGCTTAGCTCAATTTTTCTCCGAAGAGGTGTCCAGTTAAATTTTTTTCTCATGTACAATGTAAGAATGATTTTTCTTCTCCAAAAAAAAAAAAGGATTCCTACAAAAAAAGTAAAGAAAAATCAAAAAATTATCTTAAAAAATTAAAGATTTCTATCTCCTAAAAAATTAAAATAAAAAAAATGTTGCTTCCAAAAATCAAAACATTCATTTAATTTAAAAAAAAAAAAAAAAAAAAAAATTATTATTTTTTTTATAAATACCTAAGAGATTTTTTTTTCTTTAAAAATATTTCAAAACAAATCCAAAGGTTGTTTTCTTACAAAAAATAAAATAAAATAAAATAAGCATTATTTTTTTATTACAAAAAATTGAAAAATTTTGCCTTATTTCCTAGAAATCGAAATTATACATTAAAAAAACTGGCAAAAATAATTAAGTACCTATTGTTTTCAAAAAAAAAAAAATTCTTAATAAATAAGAGATTTTTCCTAACGAAATTAGACATCATTCTTTTTCCAGCATGGTGATTTTTTTTGAAATCACAAAATTAAAAAGCTCTTTCCTATCAAAAAAATAAAATATTTTTTTACCAATTTTTTTTTGAGCTGAAATAAAGTTTCCAATTAAATGTTGAAAACAAAAAGCACGACATTTGCAGGACCTTCAAAAAGACATTTTTCAAAATAAAAAGTGTTCTAAATCTAAAAAGTTTGCTTATTTTAAAACCTTAAAGTTGAAAATGACAAAATTTCAAGTAAGTATCATCTATTAAAATTTTCCAAATTTTAAGAATTTTTCAAGTATGTATCACAGATTATTTTTTTTTTTTATAAATATTTATAATTTTGATTGAATTTTAAAAACATAATTCAAATTTAAAAAAAATTATTAACATTTAAAAAATACCTCCTAAAATTCCAATTTTTATTAAAAATTTTAAATATGTAGTTTACTAAATTGAAAAATTACCACATTTCCAAAATTATTTTAATTTGAAAATTGTGAAACTTTGAGGATAGGTAGGTAGACATCGGTAAAACTTAAAACTTTATCCAAAGCCGTTAAATTGTGAAAATTTATCAAACATCAAACTTCTAATTGATCAAATTTCGAAAATTTACTAAATTCAAAAATGACAAAAATTCTCAATTTTACAACTTTCCCAAAACTTGAATTTTTCTAAAATTTTAATCATTTTTCTAATTTTAAATTTACACCACATTTAAAAAAACTGTCAAATGTCACAAATTTACTTTCTAAGTAAAAAAATAATTGGATTTTATTCAACATCAAAAACTTATTAAAATTCAAATGCTGTCAAATTCATATTTTAATAAATTTTTTAATTCAATAAAAAATTAATTCAGATTCAAAAACTGAATAAAATTTTCAAAAATTGTTGAAATTTATCTATCAAATTTTAAAATTTATTCTGAATTGAAAATTTATTAAAATTTGAAAAATCACAAAATAGCAAAGATAATTATTAAATTTTTTAAAAAACAATTTCTCAAATTTCAAAGATTTACTAAAATATTAAAATTTTACATTAATAACATTTTATTAAACTTTAAAAATTTCAAAAATTTATTAGAATTAAAAACTACTAACATTTTAATTTTTTTCTTCAAAATGTAAGTAGTTCTTCAAATTTTAAAAATCCGCGAAATTTTTTGAATGAAACCAAACTTAAAAAATTTATTTAAAATTCTAAAATTACTCAATTTCGAATTTTCATCAAATTTCAAATTTTATATAATTTTCAGAATCTAATAAACTCTGAAAATAGTCCTTTAATTTTTCGACAATGCTGAATTCCATAAATTCATGCAGCTTCAAAAAAATTAACTCAGCATTTATTATCCATAAGTTTATATATCTACGAGTATATTTTATAAATTTTTAAAATAATTGATCTAATGCCAAAAATTAATTTGAATTTCAAAACCAAATTTTAAATTTGCTAAAGTTACACAAACTAGTTAATCATTAAATTTTACAAATTTTACGAATTATTGACTCAACTTGAAAAATGTATTCAAATTTTAAAATTCACAAATTTTGACTTTTCATCAAAAAATATTAAAAATACAGCGAATTTCAAAATTTTCAAAAAAAATTCCGTTGTAAAAATTTATTATTCTTTAAATTCAATCCAATTCCAAAAATTTATTAAAACTTATAAAAAATTCAATTTTTATCAAATCAATTTTTAAAAATGATCACAAAAAATTTCAAAAATTTTTAAATTGCAAGAATTTATAGGTACAAAGTTTGAAAATTGATTCAATTTAAAAAGTTTACCAAAATTTCAAAATGATCAAATTTTGAAGAGATAATACATTTAAATTTTTTTTTCAAAGTTTCAAAATTGCGAAATTTATCAACCTTGAAATTAACCCAATTTCAAAGTTTTATTAAAATTAAAAAACAGGTAAACAAAATTGCCTTGATCGTTTTTATTGAATTTTGACATTTCAAACTTTTACCTAGCAAATTTGAAATATTTTGGAGATTTTTTAAATTCTGAAAAATCTTCCAATTTTGTAAAACTGGAGATACTCATTAAATTTTAAAAATTGATTTTAATTTGAGAAATTTACAAAAATTTTAATTTTTATAGAATTTTCAGAACTGTTTATAAATTTAGCCCAAAAACAATACTTTTCCATTTCTGGGTAGAACTACTAATTTCTCATAGAAATTTCAATTAATTTAGCCAATTAGGTCGAGACCAGTTGTGTTGACAAAATTTGTGTGCAAATTAACTTTCACCAAGGGGCCAATTTTAATATCTAATTTTATAAAAACGAAAAAAAAAACAACAATCGACCTTGAAACACCTCGAATCAATTAAACTTGAGATAAATTTTCGGCGAAATTTTGCTCCGAGCAAGTCAGCTTTTCAAGATGAACAAACTAAGAGAGGAGAAAGGATAGTAAAACCTGAAGTCAGCCAGTCTTCGTCTCCCAACACTTTTCGTACTAATTTTTCGAACCACTTTGGTGAAAAATCTATGAATCACGAAACGCATCGATCGATATGGCCTGCTGCCAGAGGTTTTTTTTCTCACCCATTCAGACCCATCAAACGTTCGAGCTGCCAATTACAAATGGATTAAATTGATTTGCAAATTTTCCATCCCACGTATGTTTTTAGTAGGTACATACGAAGAATCAATCTTACGCGCGTAAGTAGAGTGAAAATATGTAAATTAAAAAACGACGTCGGACGTCGTTGGGCAAAAAAACACATTGGTTTGACGTCACAACTCGACAGATGCAAAGAAAATAGAAAACAGGGCCGAATAAATTAAAAAAAAATTGGTACATTTCAAAGGTGGAAAATCGATCGATGGGTATCGAGTTAGATTCGCGTCGCAGTGGCGCTGGCGTCCAGTTCGACAAAAAAAAAACAAATACCGATGCACACAAACCTATATATTTGCATCCGTAAGATAAAATGCACTGTTACCGCGACCACGACCTCGTTCCTATGAATCGGAGATGGCCCAATAAACGGCGCTTTGGTCGTGAAAAAAAATCATTCTCTATCTCTTGTTGACAAAACTATGATATTTCGTATACGACCAGATCATCGCAGAAGGTCCGAGCATTGTGATGGGGTGTTGTTATTTCCACCAGCCTGGGTGAGTAGTTCATAGAAATGAATCAACTGAATCTCTGGACTTGGAATATTTCTTTCAAGTTTCGATTGCCATTTATTTTATTCAAAATTGGAGAAGGAGGAGAGGTCCAATCAAAATTTTTGTAATATCCAAAATTATTTCTAAGTCTTCAAGCTATAACTTTTGTTTGAAGTTTTTTTTTAATTGGACCCCCTCCCCACTGATTTTGCACAAAACTTCGAAGATATTAATTAAAAATTCCAGATGAATGAGCGAGGAAAGAACCAATTAACAAAATTTTCAAATAAAAGTTGTAGAGCAAGTTCCTAAAAATAATTTTGGTCATTATAAAAATTTCGATTGGATCTCTCCCTTCTCTCAAATTTCACATAATATCAGGTAGATACTTTTTCAAAATTTGGCGAAGGGGTCCGATTGAAAATTTTTTCAAACAAAAGTTGTAGATCGAGGTCCAAGAAATAATTTTTGTTATTATAAAATTTTCGATTAGACCCTTCTCTCCCCTCTAATTTTGCATAATGGCTTGGACACTTATATTATTAAAAAATTTTGAAGGGAGAGGTCCAATTGAAAACATTTTCAAACAAAACTTGTAGCTTGAAGTCTTGGAAATAATTTTAGTTATTACAAAAATTTCGATTGGAGCCATCCTTCCCCTTCAATTTCGAATAAATTACATGTTAATTGAAAGAAATTTTTCAAGTCCAGAATCTGAACTGATGGAAGTAGGAAGTGTGAGCAATTTCTTCATGTTCACTACAAATCCGAGCAACTACTCACCCAGGCTGGTGGAAATAACAACACCAACACCCCATCGCAGAAGGTCCAAGCAGTGTGATGATTTCAAATTGATTACTTTGGTACAGCTACAGACATAGGTGCCATTATATAAGAGTTTTTTTTCTCATCTCTGCTTCGCAGGTACTGGTAGGTACTTTTCGATCAAACGAAAACCTGCCCGCAATGTTTTTACCAATATCTCGAGGTCAAGGAGTCAAACTGTCAATAGATATCCGAGTATCTATATTGTAGCTAACGTTACATAACGCATAATTGGCACTGGCACGTTATTTGGACTTGGACGACGCTTCGCTATCGGTACACGATTTTTTACAAACTGCTAACTCCGAATTAACGACATCCGGTCGTGATCTCCGAGATCTGTACATATCGAGTATGTGTGGGGCGAAATTTACACTAGTTTATTGGCCTACCCGGATTTAGTCGGTGCAGTTAGAGCAGATTTGGTGACCTCGGTGGCGTTTTGCAGTTCTTCCAATATCAGGGCCGTTGACGCGATTCACCACGGAAGCTGGCCCAGCGTCGGGCATGATACCCCAGTCAATATTTACCTCCTTGTTCATACATTGTATGTGTACAAACCTGGCCCGAGGTAAAGGACCAGCGCACAAATGATTAATTTTGACACAGTAGACGTGATTCCGCCTCGTTTTTTTATCTATTTCTCTACGTAATTAACTACGTGTGTTGTGAATTAGCTAACAACATAAATATACTCGTAGTATGGCTTTGGAATGTCTGCAGGGTTGGTCCGTACTCGAAATCGTAACAATGGCGAAAATAGTTAAGGTCAAAGTAGTTTCAATTTTCGGTAAGAGAAAGATAGGTTGTAGTTTTTCATTTCTAGAGTTGAAATACGTCAAATAGAAATGATACAAATGCTTTAAATTTCAGAGTATTGGGGACTGGAACAAAAAAAGTACAGTAGAAAAGCGAATGAGTTCATTCTCAGACCATTAAAACATTATTACAAAACACCCACCCACTAAATAGGTAAATTTTAGTCACGTGTTTCAAACTAACGTCTAGTTTGATAGTTTTTTTTACATTCATGAGGAGGACCTTCGATGAATTTTTTACGAAGTCCAGTGCTACATAATACTTTATATTCAAAATTGGAAGGGAGGAAAGGGTCTAATCGAAATTTTTGTAATAACTAAAAGTATTTGTAAAACTTCAGGCTACAACTTTTGTTTGAATTTTTTTTTAATTAGGCCCCTTACCTCCCCACAGTTTTCAATAATGTATTTTGAATGAGTGTGAATAAGTTATATTACTCAAAATTGGTGGGGAAGGAGGGGTCCGACTGAAATTTTTGTTATAACCAAAATGATTCCTAGTACTTCAAGCAACAACTTTTGTTTGAAAACTTTTTCAATTGAGCCCCTCTCTCTCCACTTATTTTGCATAACACTCCCAAAATACTAATTAAAAATTGAAGGGGGAAAGGGAAAGGGTCCAATTGAAAAAATTTTCAAACAAAAGTTATAGATTGAGATCTTATAAATAATTTTAGTTATTATGAAAATTTCGCTTGGACCTCTCCTCTCTCTTCAATTTCACATAGTATCTCATCATATACTTTCACTATTACATTTTGTAACCAAAAAGAGTGATTTTCTTACATATTATGCAAAATTAGAACAGAAGGAGAGGTCCAGGCGAAATTTTCATAATAAATAAAATTATTTATAAGGATCTCAATTTCAATTTTTAATTAGTATTTTGGGAGTGTTCACAAAATCAGTGGAGAGAGAGTGGCTCAATTGAAAAAGTTTTCAAACAAAAATTGTATATAGTTCATTTAATGGGAAGGAAACACTAAGGAAGGGATTTATAAATAAATCAAAGAAAACTCTTCTTCCTTAACTGCTTTATTCATTCATTTTTTCAGATAAAAGTTGTAGCTTGAAGTTTCACTAATACTTTTGGTTATGACAAAAATTGCGATTGGACCCCTCCCTCCCCTCCAATTTTGGATAATCCAACTCATTCAAATACATTATTGAAAAATAAAAACGGGGGAGGTAAGGGGCTCAATTAAAAAAAATTTCAAACAAAAGTTGTAGCTTGAAGTACTATGAATAATTTTGGTTATAACAAAAATTTCAATCGGACCCCTCCTTTCCCACCAATTTCGAGTAATATAACTTATTCACACTCATTCAAAATACATTATTAAAAACTGTGGGGAGGTAAGGGGCCCAATTAAAAAAGTTTTCAAACAAAAGTTGTAGCTTGAAGTTTTACAAATACTTTTGGTTATGACAAAAATTGCGATTGGACTCCTCCCTCCCCTCCAATTTTGGATAATCCAACTCATTCAAATACATTATTGAAAAATGAAAACGGGGGGAGGTAAGGGGCTCAATTAAAAAAAATTTCAAACAAAAGTTGTAGCTTGAAGTACTAGAAATAATTTTGGTTATAACAAAAATTTCAATCGGTCCCCTCCTTCCCCACCAATTTCGAGTAATATAACTTATTCACACTCATTCTAAATACATTATCAAAAACTGTGGGGAGGTAAGGGGCCCAATTAAAAAAAATTTCAAACAAAAGTTGTAGCTTGAAGTTTTACAAATACTTTTAGTTATTACAAAAATTTCGATTAGACCCCTTCCTCCATTCCAATTTTGAATATAAAGTATTATGTAGCACTGGACTTGGTAAAAAATTCATCGAAGGTCCTCCTCATGAATGTAAACAAAACTATCAAACTAGACGTTAGTAAAATTACGAATGAACTATCATTTTCAAGATTGTCTCAATTTTCTATCCATTAAAAAGAACACATGATACGATTATTTCAGATATTTGAGAGATTTTAGATGACAGAATACAGCAGCAACATCGACAGACAGACAGAAGGAACTCCCTATTCCTTTTCCACTGATAAATTGCATAAGCCACAAATGGGAGAAACAGATTCAACCTCGGGGAATATTCATAGCTACGATCTGCCACTGAATTACATCCAAATGAGTACTACTCAAGTCATGAAACAGCTGTTAGTGAAGTAAACTTCAACAACCAAGAGATTACTATAGAAAATCTCACTTGTAACTCAGCAACAGTGCAGCTGGAATTATCATCGTTGAACTTGATCCAGAAGCTAATCCAGTCGTCGTGAAGATCATCAATGACATGGAACTTGACAGTAGACAGAAGTTTATCCACGGCGACCAGTGCTTTGAACTGATTAGCATATTTACTTCTGATTCGAATAACATTACTCAAATTGCTTTCCATATTTTCGGAGGTTAACCTCCATAAAAATGTAAACTTTCACATAACTATTCGAACCTGGGAATCGAACAAATGACGAAAATCACCACCGAAATTTTTCACAACCGAAGACTTGTTTCGATTTTAGAATATTAGAAATACGAATAAATACATTACTTTCACTATCAATAAAACTGAAAAAGTGATATTGAATTCTACGTAGCACAATGAAAATTATTTTTCGATTGGTAAAAAATTAAACTCTGCTGGAATTCGAGGATTTGATTTGCTGATGGACGAATTTATGAAGAAATGCTACCAATAAAAGACATGAAAACACATGCGTCATAAATTTTTTGCGTGCTTTGAGGGTGTTTGAAGGGAAAAGAGGGTAAAGAAAAGTGAAAACAAATCAGTGCAACCAATAAATAAATTTGCAAAATCTTTTTCAAAAAACAAACAAAAAATTAATATTCGTTTTTTTTAGGTTTTATATTCCTTTAAAATTAAAACATAAAAATTAGTATTTAAAATTCAATTATTTACAATTATTAAAAATAAGAAATGGTATCTAGAATACTTAATCTCGTGAAATTAATTGATCATTGATTTCATCTCGAGAAAACAGAGTAGCAATGAGTGGCAATCTTGTTAGAACTTTTTGATAAACTGATAAGAAAACAAAATGATAAGGAATAAAAAATTGCAATTTGCAACCTATTCGACCTGTGAAAACTCAAAATTGCTCAAATTCAAAGCTCAAAATATAGAAAATATGTCATAAATTTAGCTTCGCTCCTTCTCTCACAAACACTCTCCATTCCTACTGGAGACAAAATGAGAACTCCTAGTTTATTCTGCTGTAAAACCGTAGCATTGATTCTCAAAGGACAAACCCAGACTCCAAATGTCATAACTCGCCGGTTCTACCCAGGTACCTTATTCTATTCTGCTCAGTTCACGAATATCAATAAAATTAAACTCATTTTATGCAGCTCCTCCGAAGAGATTTTATCGCAAAGCCAACGTGTTATGCAGTGAAGATAATCAATTCGAAATCACCTTAGATCAAAAGAAACTAAAGACACCGTCGGGCAATGTATTAAAAATAAACAACGAACCTTTAGCTTTAGCAATAGCAGCAGAATGGGATTCTCAAAAAGAAGTCATCAACAGGAATGCAATGCATTTGGTAAGAGTTTTAAAGTTATCATGAAAATTCTTCGTTCGATATTATGACCTGATTTTTATCTCGATTTTGAATATTTTACAGACAGCTTTATGCAATACAGTAATCGATAATCCGTGTCATATGACTAAAGAAGAACTGGTGTCTAAATTATTGAGTTTCCTCGATACCGATGCAATCTTATTCCATTCAGAAGTAGATTTCTATTATAATGCATGTTATTTTTTAAAATATCGAATATTTACCACATTTCTCTTTTTAGGAGGAAATTGAATTGCATAAACGTCAAATAAGCCAGTGGGAACCTGTTATTGATTGGTTCAATCAGCGATATAACGTGAATATTCAACCAGTTAGAGATACTTTCTGTAATTCTACCGATGATCAAATCAAAGAGACGTTGAGCCGTCATTTAGCTTCTTTTAATATACCATGTTTACAAGGTTCAGATTCTTTTATTATTTTTGTATTTATGGATCTGTTTTTAAATCAATAATTGTGTTATTGCAGGTCTTTTATATGCTGTCGAAAGTCTGAAATCCCTAATCTTGGCATTATGTTGCATCGATCGTAAAATCAGCGTTGAAACAGCAGTTCAGCTGTCTAGATTGGAAGAAGAGTTTCAAGTATGTTTTATTTCATTATTCGTTCGCTTGCGTAGATCATTTTACAATAAACTGATTTTTTTTTTTAAATCATCAATTTGTAGACCGAAAGATGGGGTAGATTAGAGTGGAGTCATGACTTGAATATGGTTGATTTACAATCAAGAGTAGCTGCTGCAGTAATATTCGTACATTTGAACTTGGAATCATCTGAAACGATATCTAAATAAATAAAACTGTTATTTCGTTATTTTTCAATAAAATTATATTGTTCGTCATGGCACAGTGATTAATACTGTTTACAATTAGCACATAAAATCAACATCACAGATCAATTTTTTTTTAAATCATCTTAAAACTAACGTTTAGGCCGTTTTAATCGATATGTACAATGAACACAAGTTATCAATTAAAATACGTAGTAATTTGGGTTAAAATCACAGCTTTTTTTTCGTTCATAAATGAAACATTGAGATTACAGCTCGTCTTTTTCATTAATGTGATGTCCTGGGAAAGACTCTTGTTCTGAGACGTGCTTCGCAGCTACCTCGACTAGTTTGAGAAATTCATCGACGTCGAATTTATAATTAGTAAATTTGGCGTGAGCTCCTCCTTCCCTTTGATTCTGTACAAATTTCAAATCATCAAGATATCAAATATGTATTCGAGGGAGTTGAAGCTTTTGGTTTTATCGCATCGACTTACTTGATCTTGTTGATACAATTTCAGTTGATCTTGCCAAGTAACATATTTTACCCCTCTTAATCTCGCTAAATCGTAATAGCAACTCGGATCTTCGCAGTTATACCTACAAAATTGATGAAGATAGGAAATTTTCAAATTACAGAAAAATAGAATTCCAATAAAACTTACAACTCAAACACAGCTGCCCAATCGGGTAAGAATAATAAATGTGTTAGTCCAGCTCCGTGAATGCTGATGAAGATATCTGTGTTATGAATTATTTTGAGCTGATCTTTGAACGGATAATTACGATCAAATACCACCTGAAAATTTAACGAAAAATTACTCATTACAAAATCTCAAGTTCTAAGTAGAAAATAATAATACGTACTCTATTAACATCGTAACTGGCGTTGGCGCTCAAAGCATGTAAAAGTTGTCTTTCATTCAATACTTTTCGATACATCGTGTCACGTGATAAAAATGTAACTTTGAATCTATTATTATGCCTTTTAAAAGTAGGAATGTCCAATCTATGTAGAATAAATTTAGAGAACGCGTGAAATAATCCACTTCGTTCGCATCCACCGATCTAAAAAAACATAAAAACCATATAAAATTTTACCATCTGTAAGTAAACGATGATCATTACATTTTCTGTCTGAGAAAACGTACCAAAGGAGTATTGTAATACAACCCGAAAATCATTCTCGGTAATAATGGAAATACTACATTTTTGAAGCATACGGTTTGTCCAGCAAACGTTTTCAAATCCCAAATAGGATATTTAGTAAACGTATCAAAGGTGACGCTGAACGCAGACTGATACGTATACGATTCCCAAATAAGAATACGTACGTTTCTAGAAAACGTATCCTCGTGCGACGAATTTACATGCAGAGAAGCGTATAAATTGAAAAAATCGCAAAAGTGATGGTACATGTTCACAGCTGGAATGCCATACTAAGGATTAGTATACAAAAATAAGCGAATACTACGACAATAAGATGAAAAACACCAACTAGCGTCAATTTTCATGATGAAAGTTGGCTCTTCAACGACAACGTCGCAGTTATCAGGGATTCGTTTCCGTAATGCGGTAAAATGTTGCAATTCGGGTCCCCATGATTGTAACGGGCTCAAGTGGTCGCATTCTTCTAATAATCTGGGTTTTTTAAAACTACCAACAAAAATACAAGCTGGATTAGTACAGAGAGCTTAAATCCGGACGAGTAATAACTTACTTGCAAAATCCTCCTATTTCGCCATCTTTCAGTACGTCTATTTTATATCGAATAGGTTCTTTACGAAGGGCTAAATTGGTGAAATTCATGAATATATTACGACCTCGACAGAAACGCAGATGATTTGAACATTCCAGCGATGAATCGTCCTAAAAAGAAAAAACATCCTACATTAGAGTGAAAAACATGACCAATTTTTGCAGATTACCTATAGAAATTACCTTAAATGATGGCTCACACATCACCATCATCTCATTACGTTGCTCTCGTACGAATCCAAAATCTGCTTGGTTGTAGAAAGTGCTAATTTGTTCCTTTCTTGATTGCACCCAACCATTATACGAACCAGGACACACCGGTCGATGATATGAATTTGATGAATCGCAATCCAATTCGTATCCCCAGCAAGCTTTTGATTGTTTATTACGCTAAAACAAGAATCGAGTGAGATTTCGGAGCGAAAAATTTGAAAAAATTACACACTTACACATAAGTCATGGTTAGGGGTCTCCTTGCAGAACTCTTGTAGGACGTTTTTATACGTGTTGAAGTAGTACGGCAGATGCTCCGGTGGTATGTCCAAGTCGTCCAATTTATCACATCTGGTATAAGTTATGAAATATACAAAAATTACAATTTTACAAAAATAATTCATCGTATTTTATACACTGTACAGAGATTTTTTATTAAAGAAAACACTACCGCAAGTACCCGGAAATCTATCACAAACACATGTTATTTGGACTATATTTTACGACATCGAAGTATTTACTTATTTACAGAAGAATTTAAATAAAAAATGAAATAATTACACCATCATTTTCATATTTTTAAAGAACGGGAGTTTAAAAGTTTAAAAATAATTCAAATTTTGGTTTTAATTACGAAGCGTGGGAAAAGCGTGGGAACATTCAAATTTCCCAAATTTGGTAAACAAACGGTAGCACATTTTGAATTCTAAAACAGACAACACTGATTTTTTTTTGACTTTTGACATTGAATTTTTCATTTATCTTGAATTTTTGAAACGTTGCACGAATTTTTTCAACTTGGCAACGTGGAAATTGGTGATAAACGATGAGATAGCTAAATTTTTCCAATTTCCAATAATTTTTACAATTTTTCTACTAACTTGAATAATTTAGAAAGGTTTAGATTGTTAAATATTTATTAATTAATCGCCAAAATGCCAGATTACCTCGGAGACGATATGAGGAAGACGAAGAAAGGCGAAGATCCGGAAAAAGAAGAGAAGGAAATTAAAAGTAAGTCCATTGTTTTTGTCTCTACCCTGCGAGAAAAAGGGAATGAAACACCTTTTGTAATGAATTGAAAATAATTTTTATTCTCGTTTCGTTACGTGTGATTTCAGCACTCGATGAAGCGGATATTGCTTTACTAAAAACCTACGTAAGTATACGACAGATTTGCAAAGTTGAATTTGGAGTAGAGCATAGATTTTATCATCCGCCGGAGAACTACATTTCTATGTTTTTTTACAGGGACAAGGCCAATATACGAAAATTATCAAGGTAGTTGAAGATGATATACAGTCGGTTATTAAACGAGTGAACGAATTGACCGGCATCAAAGAATCTGATACCGGATTAGCACCTCCGGCGTTATGGGATTTGACAGCTGATAAACAAACGCTTCAGAATGAGCAACCATTACAAGTACGTGAATTTTATTTTTCAGAGTACTATTTTCGGAATCGATTCATCTCTGAGTTGAATTTTTATAGGTTGCTCGTTGTACTAAAATTATAAACGCCGATTCCGATGATCCGAAGTATATAATTAATGTGAAGCAGTTCGCCAAATTCGTAGTTGATTTGGCTGATTCGGTCGCTCCCACCGATATCGAAGAAGGGATGCGAGTTGGGTATGCAAAATTTCTCTAAATTAATTTCATCTTTGATATTTCTTCTACACTAAGCTATTATTTATAGCGTTGACCGTAATAAATATCAAATCCATATACCATTGCCTCCGAAAATCGATCCAACTGTGACAATGATGCAAGTCGAAGAAAAACCCGATATTACCTACTCGGATGTAGGTGGTTGTAAAGAGCAAATTGAAAAATTACGAGAAGTAGTCGAAACTCCTTTGTTACACGTAAGAATTATTGCTAAATACTTGTCAAACTTTTTTACACTATCTCGACTCTAATTTGAGAGGTTGATTTCAGCCTGAAAAATTCGTCAACTTGGGTATCGAACCGCCCAAAGGTGTATTGCTTTTTGGACCACCTGGTACTGGTAAAACACTCTGCGCTAGAGCCGTCGCTAATAGAACTGATGCCTGTTTCATTCGAGTTATTGGATCAGAACTTGTACAGAAATATGTCGGAGAGGTTGGTATTGCTTACGAGACCCTTGAACTAGTATTTTCTGTACCTGAAATGTGTGGTATCATTTTCAGGGCGCACGTATGGTTCGAGAATTATTCGAAATGGCTCGTAGTAAAAAAGCATGCTTGATATTTTTCGATGAAATCGACGCTATCGGTGGCGCCAGATTCGACGACGGTGCCGGAGGTGATAACGAAGTACAAAGAACTATGTTAGAATTAATCAACCAGTTGGATGGTTTCGATCCTCGTGGAAATATTAAGGTATATATTCGTTTTTACCTGTTCGATTGACTCGATTTCTCGTTAATATTGTATTCGATTTAGGTCTTAATGGCTACAAATAGACCGGATACGTTAGATCCTGCTTTGATGCGTCCTGGACGTTTGGATCGTAAAGTAGAATTCGGCTTACCTGATTTAGAAGGAAGAACTCACATATTTAAAATTCACGCCAGAGCTATGAGTGCAGAAAGAGATATCCGATTCGAATTATTAGCCAGATTATGCCCTAATAGCACAGGTAACTTTTATTATTCATTCTGAAACGACATCTTGGACTCTTAGTCACGGGTGTTGTTATTTCTACCCGCCTGGGTGAGTAGTTGCTTGGATTTGTAGTGAACATGAACGAAATTGCTCACACCACCTACTTCCATCAGTTCAGATTCTGAACTTAGAAAATTTCTTTCAATTAACATGTAATTTATTCGAAAATGAAGGGGAGGGATGGCTCCAATCGAAATTTTTGTAATAACTAAAATTATTTCCAAGACTTCAAGCTACAAGTTTTGTTTGAAAATTTTTTCAATTGGACCTCTACCTTCGCAATTGTTTAATAATATAAGTGTCCGAGCCATTATGCAAAATTGGAGGGGAGGGAAGGGTCTAATCGAAAATTTTATAATAACAAAAATTATTTCTTAGACCTCAATCTACAACTTTTGTTTGAAAAAATTTTCAATTGGACCCCTACGACAAATTTTGAAAAAATATCTACCTGATATTAGGTGATATTTGAGGAAAGGGAGAGATCTAATCGAAATTTTTATAATGACCAAAATTATTTTTAGGATCTTGCTCTACAACTTTTATTTGAAAATTTTTTTAATCGGTACCTTCCTCGCTTATTTATCTGGGATTTTTAATTAATATCTTCGAAGTGTTATGCTAAATCAGTGGGGAGGGGGTCCAATTTAAAAAAACTTCAAATAAAAGTTATAGCTTGAAGACTTGGGAATAATTTTGGATATTACAAAAATTTTGATTTAACCCTTCCTTCCCCTCCAATTTTGAATAAAATAAATGGCAATCGAAACTTGAAAGAAATATCCCAAGTCCAGAGATTCAGTTGATTTATTTCTATGAACTACTCACCCAGTCGGGTGGAAATAACAACACCCCTTGGAGGTAAGTCACGTCTTACTATTATTGACTCATGTTTTATAGGTGCTGAAATCCGATCAGTATGCACGGAAGCTGGCATGTTCGCCATTCGAGCCAGAAGGAAGGTAGCAACCGAAAAAGACTTTTTAGAAGCTGTAAATAAAGTCATCAAGTCATACGCTAAATTTTCGGCTACTCCTCGTTACATGACTTACAATTAAGTTGTCCTCAAATCGTCATCTGCGGAAAATCTTCGAGAATGTGAAAAGCGTGATTTTTCTTTCTTTTTTAAAATATTAAATTATCATTTAAGTGATAGAAATCCTGCTGCTGTACGTGAATTATTGTTTTTTATTCAAATACATATAAATAACAAGTGTAAAAAATTAAGTACTGATACACTGCCTACAGTTTCTTGTGAAATATTTCCCTGTCATCTCCCGTCTCGTTCAAATTTCTCTTCATCCAACAAAAACGCTGGTCTAAAATAAACTGAACCATTCTGATCGATTAATTTTAATTCTGAATTCGGCGTCGTGTTGTTAATATTTCCCAAAGAAGTATATCTAAATTAAGAACGTGTATTAGAAAGAATTTTTAGTCTTTTGTCTTTTAAATAAGGAAATAGGTCATTACCCTTGATCGTAAAGCGAACAGTAAGGTATGTTGGCACATCGTATAAAATTCCATACGTCTTTGTAGCTCCAATTTAGAATAGGGAAAACTCTCATCATTTTAGGCCAATCTGCATCTGTTTCTTGCATCGGTTTGAGATTTCCACTTCTAGGATCGATACTTCTTAAGCCAAGAAAACACGCAGATTTTTTTGGTTCTCTGGATAAATACTTTTCTAATGAAGCTTTCATTGGTGTTGGCATTACTAGGAGCTCGGTTTTGAGATAACTAGAAAAAATTAAAGGTTATGAATAACTATGCTTTATTAACGAGGTCTTGATACAACGAAATAACTGATTTTACTTGTATTTAATAAAATCGATGAATTGATCCAGTTCTGGGAACGAGTGTTCGTCTTTAAAATAGACCAAAGTTAATGGCATCGGTTTGTTTTTGTGTAAGCAATAACAGTACAACAAGTTGAGCACTACAGTGCAGTCTTTACCACCATTAAATCCGATGAATGTCTCGGCGACAGAATATTTCGAGAAACAATTCTCTATCACCTGATCAAACAAAACATTTTTAATAACACTGCGATTAAATTTATTACACAAGAATAAAAATTACAATTTTAAACAATAAAAATATACAATACGAAATTAATATTCATTTAATATCACTCTTCTTTTGTTCATTAATTTTAAGCAATTGAGTTTTTAGAGAATCTAATTGATACAATTCGTCCATTCGAGCCTTGATTGAAACCATTTCTTTAAATCGTTTTTCCATATCGGTTAATGCTTCGGTAGAGGTCTTGTAATTTTTCAATACATCCAAGGTATCTATGAGCTGAGAATAGTTGGATGTGAATTCTTCTTCACTAGGTATCTTGTATAACTTGGCGATCGACTCGATTATTTCATTGAACTTTTCGACACGTTCATAGTCTAGAGTAGGTTGTAAAGATTGACGAGACACCGCCAGATAAGACGATTCTCTTTTAGACTTTTTTAAACGCGGTGGCTGCGGACTTTCCAATGATTTGGTCCCGGTAGCAGCAAGCGGAGATTTCGGGCTGGATTTTGACTTATCAGTATTCATCTGTTGAACAGTATTGACAGCTTCGTCCATCTTACCGGTCACTTCTACCATTTTCGTGTACAAGTCGACGAATCCACTTTGAAGCGATTCTTCTTCTTCCATGAGTTTTTCAGCCATTTCATCCTTGAAATTTAGCAATTGTATTTCATGCACTTGTTTCCTTACTTTACGACATTCTCGTAATAAATTGATGGTACGATATCGAGGGTCCGAATTGATGGATTCATCCACCGTGTCTGTACTGGTCGACATGTTGTATTATTCGTATGAGATGAAAGTTTACGACTTCTTTCAATGGAATAATATTTGAAAGTTCAAATTTAATAAACTAATTAGGATAATACAAACTTTTTTCAATTTCAATTTCAAAAAATGAATTCAAAATTTTGATAAAAAACTTTTGTTGTTGTTTTTTTGGCGGTTATCTTGTGCCTCCGCTATAAATAAATGCCTTTTAAAGAAGTAGTAGGTATAAAAGAATAACTTTTTTATTTTTAAAACTTTTTTTTCTTCTAATTTTTCACTTTTTTTATTTTATTTTTTCTAGTTCAAATTCAAAATTCAAATTCAAAACAAATATTGAAAATTTCAAGTTTTGAATCTTCTAAATTCTCATTTCTCATTATCATATCGCTCTCCTAACCCAACCTAACACTCTTGATTGATTAGATAGTCATATCATAGGTAGCCGGAAATAAAAAATTAAAATCACGTAAAATTAAAATAGAACATTCCTAATCTCACGTCCATAAATCGTGAAAAATAGGTCATTAAATAAGACACAATTTTAAAAATAAACGACAAAAATGAAACTAGAGAAAAAAAATCATCACATACCTGAAAAGAATCACGTATTCTTTCCGATAATTCGTCATTCATGGTAGATAACCGATACATGAATTCGAAATCAGGCAACTTTAAAGGAATGTGGATCAACAGCCGGGGTGAAATCTTCATCAGTAATTCTTTCTCCGCGTTTAAACAGTACTCAAGCGATGTCGACTCGACGGTAATTTTAGTCTCGAAATTGCATCGAGCATCAGTACAAGGATAAGAACCAATCATTACGTGTTCTTTATATCGATCGGATACTTCATTTAAAACACTAACAACGCAAATCTCATCAGCATTTAAATAAATAACTCGATAGAAAAATTGAATATCGTTATTTACGAAATGTTTATGCTGTAAACCGATAAAGGTTTTCTCCAAAAATTTCGGTACGCCCGGGAAATTGTACACGTTGAATGTTTTCACAATAGGAAAATTCTTAGTACCAGGTTCGTCTAATTCAACTATTAGTACTTCAGCAATGCGAGGTATTCTGACCAGTCTTAATCCTTCTTCATCGCCTTTGCATAAGTACCAATCGAAGCATTTTTTCATTTCTTCACTTAAGATTAAACTCGTATTGAATGCGGCTGCTACTGATTCGTAAGTTACGTCGTCGTGAGTAGGTCCAACTCCACCGCTGGTAATCACAACATCGTATAGTTTTGAAAATAAGGCGATTTCTTCGGATAATATTTTAACATCGTCGGGAACCGTACTGATTTTTCGGACCTTCACTCCTAGAGCTCGAAATCGCTTGCATAAGAAGGTGGAATTCGTATCTGCCACGGTACCATTCAGGATTTCATCGCCGATTATTATTATACCGGCGGTTTTGGGCATGGTTGATCTTAATCAACGTAAGATTTTACTAACGATAATACGTATTAGAGTTTAAATCACAATGAAAAACGGCATTTTTTGTAAAAGGCGAACGGAATTAAATGAAAAATTTAATTTTCTGAATTTTTTGAAGTTTTGAAGTACTGATAAGGTTTATCAAAAAAAAATTCGGAACAGTGGTGCCTTTAATAAAATAATTTTTTCCCAAGTTTTTCTCGCATAAAAAAGAAAAAAAAATGCATCACTGCGTAAAATACGTTACGAAAAAACAGTAAATTACGCGTATTACCGATTATGATCATATCGATTTTGAAAATGGCCAAAATTGTGTTCAGATGTTGGGGTTGGTAACATTGAATTTTTGTTTTGTTAAAATACCGCCATTTTCGTTTCTATTTTCATCTTTTTTCGTGAATGAAAAATGAATTGAATAGAAATGGAATAATTTTCGAATTAGTCAGTCTCTGAGTCACGTTATTTCGTAGCTTTTTAAAGTATTATTTAATGTCGGTGAAGTGCATTCATTTCGCGTTGAGAAGATGTCAATTTCAACCCAAACGAAGGGTTAATGGATGCAAGATGCAATGATTAAATCGTCTACGAACGAGTAAGCCGGCATAGCCGTTTCGGTGTTATTCAGTGTTATTTCAGTGTTTTAGAACTTTTTGTTTATGTGTTCCTTTAGTCGATCCTGCGGACTCGTGCTTCATCGAAAATTTTACCGCGTATCATTAATAAAACCTTTTTCATGTGATGAATTAGTGATTAATGCTCTCGATAGTCGATTCTCGATCGTCGCGTCGTAAACATTGATTTCATATTCAAAGTCTGATTTGGTTTCGGTCTCGACATCTCGTGAGAGGTGAAGCAAATTGTGCTTTTAAAATTCCGGTGTTTTTGGAGAACAATCGCAAAGATTCTAGTAATTCGTGTATTATCGCAACTTCCTCGTTCCGGATGAAAAAGTGAAGAGAAGTTCGTTTCCTCTACGTACACGAAGGTAGCTGGTCTCGAATTTTTCCATCGGTAAGTTTGAAACGATTCGATTACCTAGTTTTCTTTCATTGTTAATTTTTGTATAGAAGTATGATTATCTATCTACGAATGTATGAAGAGGTTTCATGCTTCTGATGTGTACAATTATGTAAATTTCTATTTTAAATGGACCAATATTGTTTACAAGTCGTTTTCACTTTGCATGAGTGTAGAATTCAACCAAGATGTGAATTGTGATTGACGATTTTTAAAACGAATGGTGTTTCAAATTCGATATTTTGTCCAGTACAAGTCGTTTCTATTGTATTCGTAAGTCCATTTAATGTTGGTAATTGATTGTCCAAATAATTTCTCTTCAAATAGTTAATTTGTTTGAGCATTCTTGATCCAATGTGAATCGAATTATCTAGAGTGGCCGGTGGTGATGGTTTAGTCCGACTTGAATAAAAATGGAATGTGGGAAAGTAGGTATTTTTTGGGAAAAAGTAACCAAGACCAGTGAACCTGGAATCAATTATTTAGAGAATATTCTGTTCGGTGAAAGGAGCTCTGTGAATGTTGAGAAAAATTTTGATTAGTAAGCAGAGCTATTTCAAGAACTACGATACTATTGGGGTGATTTCCACTGTTCTTTATTTCTCGTAGTTGAATAAGTATGATTTCTTCTCATAAGAAAGATTTACCTATTAATTAAATCGTAAAAAGATTTGATTCGAAATTGAAATTGATGAAAATTATCAACACTTACACTTGGATGATTTACATAATGAAATTTTCAATTCATTTTTTTTTTTTAAATCGTTTTCTCAATTTTGTGACTGAGTTTTAATTTTGCAGTTTGAAGAATCTATCCATCGTAAAATTTTCAAATCATATCTCATTATTTTCTTTAGTCGTCATCCTTTGATATTTTTTCAATTTTAATTGAGTTTCTTTTGATCGTTTGGACTTTGAAGTTGAATTTTATAACAAGTTCATCTTCAGCTTTAACAATTCTGGGGTAAGGTAAATTTTATTATGCTCAATGATAGCATAAAAACTCCTTAAACGTGATCAACACCTCTTACCTATTTGACTAATTTTCATGATGAAATTTTCAATTCGTTTTTTTGTTTTTTTTTTAATTACCCAATTTATTTTATTAACATTGTTAGTTTTAGTTTTTTAATTTATACATGGTGTCTACCAGAAGTGAAAGTAGTGAAAAAGTAGTGATTTGAAAAATGGGTCATGAAAGTAGTGAAAAAGTAGTGATTTTGGAGTAAAAGTAATGAAAAATCAAAATTGAAAATTTAAAAACCTATTTCGTCCATAATAAAATAGCCAATTTTCTTTATTCAAAAATTTCAATTTTCTCAAAACTTCGCTTTTTGTGAAATTAAATGAATTAGTTACTTTTAAAATAAAAAGAAAAAAGTGCCTAGGTTTATTTTTTATCATTTTAAACTTTTGATTCAAAATAAATCTTTTCTGCTATTTGAAATAATTTTCTCAATTTTTGGAGTAAAAAAAAATCTTCATAGAGAAGTGAGAAAAAATTCCAATTTTTGCCTCACTTTTAAACTTTGAAATTTTTGGAGGGAATTTTCTAATGTTTTAGGAACATGAAAAATACAATTTTTTTCCTTTTTTTGTAGAAAAAATTCTCAATTTCTTAGGTATAATAAAAAGATTTTTAATTTTTCTGAATTGAAATAATTTCTTATTTATTCATCTCAAATTTTTTTTGAGAATAATTTCTTTTTCTTTTTTTTTTCTTTTTTTTGAAAAAGAAAACACTGAATTTCTTCGGATTAAAAATGTTTAAATTTTTGTGTGTTAAAACATTTTAAAATAATTATTTTTAAAGATTTTTTTTTTTTTTAATTTTCTCAGAAAAAAGAAAACAGAATCTCTCAGGGTTTTTTTTTGAAGAGAATATAAAGTAACATGGTGTCTAACAACCTGCAAAACCTGCAAAAGTCCTGCTTTTTTCTCAAACATCCTGCAAAAGACAAAAGTCCTGCAAAAGTCCTGCTTTTTGGCAAAATTAGGTTAAATGTCCTGCTTTTTTTGATTTAAAAAAACGGTCATTCATTTCAATTCAAGTGAAAATATGCATTGTTTTTAAATTAAAAATTCAAATTTTCTCAAAATTTTCGCCCTCGCTTCGCTCGGGCTACATGTTGCTTTATTATCTTTTCTTAGCCAAAAATTATGGTTTGTTTTTAGAATTTTTACAAAAAAATGTACGTTTTTTCTTTTAAAAGTGCAATTTTTTCAAAAAATTTCGCCCTCGCTTCGTTCGCGGGCAACTCGTGTCTTTCTATTTCAAATCTTAATGCTATCAAGAGTTTTTCAATTTTTTTTATTCATGTGGATAGCGAAAAGTATTTCATTCAAAAACTCAATTTTTCAAAAAAATTTCGCCCTCGCTTCGCTCAGGCAACTTTGATGTTCTCCTGGTTTTTAATCCAATCAAAAATCAATTTTGTTTTAATTTGAAATAATTATTGAATTACTTATTTAATTTTTTATTCAAAATTACTTTTCCCCCAAATTTTCAATGAAGGGAATCTGAAATCTGTCAATTCTAAACTTCATATATTAAATAATTGAATAATTCCAGTGCTACATTATGTTAGTTATTATCTGATTTTTTTGATTTTTTCATGATTTTTAAAAAAATTTCCCCCGATTTTTTTATGTTTTATTCCTTTTTGGGGGGAGGGGGGTCACATTTTAAAAAGACACAGTTAAAAAACACCTGCAAAATTCAAACTGAATTCCTGCAAAAGTCCTGCAATTTTGTTTTGAGATTTTGTTAGACACCATGAGTAAAGTAAAGTAAAGTAAAGCATTTATTTGTAGTTCAAATTCCTTTTTTGGAACCAAAAAATCTCGTTGAAAAAACCAATGAATTTCTTTGGAGAAACATCATTTTTTTTAAATCATTGTTTTTTTTTAGCTAAATTTTTTGGCGTGAAAAAATTTTAAAATATTTTTCAGTTTTCTTGATGAAGAAATATAAAATCTCAATTTTTTGAAGAAAAAAAAATCTCAATTCCTTAGAATAAAATTATTTTCCATTTTTTTGAATTGAAAAAATTTCTCATTATTTTATTTACCCCAAATTTTCTTGTTCAAAAATATCATTTTTTTGAAGAAAAAAAGTTACTGAATTTCTTTGGATTAATAGTCTCAATTTTTTGAAAAAAATCATTGATTTTTTTGAATAAACAACTACAAATTTCTTTGTCGTGAAGAAATTTTTAAATATTTTTTCTATTTTTTCAATGAAAAATAAAATCTCAATTTTTCAGAGAAAAAAAATCTCAATTTCTCAGAGTAACATTGATTTTTTTTTTTTTTGAATTGAAAAAATTTCTCATTCATTTATCTCAAATTTTCTTTGCAGAAAAATATCACTATTTTGAAGAAAAAAAATCAGGCCTCTTTGGGGTCAATTTTTTAGGAATAGATCAATTTTTGTAGAAGTCCTTAATTTTCTGTTGGTGTGAAGGGGTTAAAATTTTGGAGATGGTAGTAAAAAGGTAGTGAAAAAGTTGTGATTTTAGAGAAAAAAAAGGTTGGAAAATCTATCGTAAAATTAATTTTCAATTCATTTTTTTTTTAAATTACTCAATTTATTTTATCAACATTGTCAGTTTCAATTTTTCAATTTAAAGAATCTATCGTAAAACTTTCAAATCATAACTCAATATTTTCTTTCGTCGTCGTCTCTTGATACTTTTTCAATTATTTTAATTGCATTTCTTTCGATCGTTTGAACTTTGAAGTTGAATTTCATGTCAAGTTCTTCTTCAGCTCTAACAATTCTAAGGTAAATCTTTACCTACCTTCGACTATTCCACAACGAATGACTTTTTTATCCTTTTGAGAATTTCATGGAATGAATATGATTATAAAATAAAATAATATATTCTCACAGCATAATCGAGTAATAATATAGGTATCACATATTTGTTAATATAATTACAACTTGAATACTTTATACTTTATGTCCTTCTACATTATCATGGTAACTTATTTCTGAACCACCTGTTGCTGGTTTGAGAAATTGCGAAGCAACGTCCAATGTGGGTAATGCAGTTTCGTTTTCGATTCCAATCGGTGGCAGTTTTGGAGACAGTTTGGCATATAGACCCGATGAGAATGGAGCTTTTGGTTCAGATGTTGAAGTTTCATTTTCGATTCCATTTGGTGGCAGTTTAGGAGTTACCTTGGCGATTAGATCCGATGAAAGTGGAGCTTTTGATTCTGTCGATGACGTTTGATTGATTTCTTCTGTTTTGGAAGTGTCGTGCTGTTGTAAAAGTTGAGGTATGGTTATCATCGAGGTATCTGGTTTGCTGTTTGCTTTCGTAATTTCTTGATATTTTTTCAATTTGAATAGAGCTTGTTTTAATCTCGTGTAGTTGAATTTAATTTTTAGTTCATCTTCCACCTGTAATAATATTATTCATTTTTTTGGTGTTCCTGTATAGGTATAAATTGTACATAGTGAACTGTCGACTTACTTCTTTGACTTGCTGTAGTAGTACGTTGGAGTCGATGGTACCATTGGAAGTTTCCATTTTCTGTAGAAGCCTCTTCCAGACGTTTTTATGCAATCCTTTGTCGTGGGAATTCTCCAAGATGGTCACGTCTTCGTTGTTCATCTTTTTCAATAAGCCTGAAATCCTGTTTGCGAAAAATTCATCGATTAGTTTGCCCTGGTTCTGGCTCGAATTCTTATTCTTCACACTTTCAGCTACTCACCTTTCGATTTGATTGGAACTGTTGGACTGTAATCCATCCACACTGACGTTGAAAGTATCTGTAATTAATCCCGAATCGAACTCGTCGGATTCTAGGTCTTCTTCGGTTGGCAGCCTTTGAGCAGATTGGTCTTTACACGATGCGCAGTTACAGTCGTGAATATATTCGACGTATTTGGTTAAATTTTGGTTCTTGAAGTTACCTTCGCTGCATTCCAAAGTCACCTATATGAACCCACGATTGATTTTATTTGCTGGATGAAATGGGGTGAAGATATTTCAACTATCGGTGCTTACTTTTTTCCACGTCGTGTGGCCAGGTTGGCAGGAATCGCAGTAAGGAAGTACATCTCCCGGGGTATCTGGCACAGTTCTTGGTACAATATAGCTGAAGCATGTTCCAACGCATACGTTGTTGTCCATTTTGACAGAGCTACATCCTGGATGTCCGACAACCTGAACTATAGCTGTGGTTTTACACCACGAGTGCTTATCCGGGTATAATACGATATTGTGAATCTGCACAAAATGGCAAGTTTAATTACACCAGGAAAATATCGCGAGTAATTTGTGCCATACCACTCGTAATGGCGGCAGAATTACAATTTAATATCATTGACAAATATGCTAATGAGTAAGAGGCTTCACCTTATGCTCTCTGTTCTGCTGCTGAGGCTTCGACGTAGAATTACCATAGCTAGTACGTGCCAGAATTCCAACCATAAATATCGTACAAACGATATAATTCATTTTGCAAAACTCCGACGGCGATGTTTACTCGACCTGTTCAATCATCTTGAAATTTATTCGTCTATTTAATTATACAATTGCCGTTTTCTTACTCTACACCGCAAACCAGACTGACGATTTGGGTTTGAAAATTTCATCCAACCCATTTGGACCCAATTCTGTGGCAATTTCGTTCTCGAAATTTTTTGTTTACCTATTTCTCTGCACTCGTATGGGCACGATGAGGCACTAGGTCATGCTTAATATGCGGTTGGCCTTCGTGTAAGCTCGGGATTAATACTCGTTCTATTAATCTATCGACTCAGAGTGTGTATATAATTTTCCTAGTTTTCCACTTATGTATGCTGAATTTTTTTTGAAATTTTTTCAGCTTTGGTTTTTAAGAAAATTTTGAATTCGGTGGAGGAGAATTTTTCATGACTGGATTAGGATTGATATTTGGCCACGAATTGGAAAAATTGATGATTTGATTTATTTCAATAAATTCGATCGTAATTTTAAAATTATTAATTAATAATGAATTAAAATCTTACCTGTATTATTTACGAATACAAAAAAGAAACCAACAACTTCCGAAACCGAACTAATAAATAAATTATTCTAATAATTTAAAGATGAAATATTTTTATTTTTATTTTCAATTTTTAATTCGCAAAAATATCATAAACAAAAATTAAAAAAAAAAAAAAAAAAAAAAAAAAACTCGATTCGCGAAAAATTATACAAACGGACGAATTTCACATCCTCGTAAACGTAAAAGCTGATCAATTAAGAAATCACGATCGCATTAAAATCGGCTACTTCCTTCTTTCGTGGTTCACACACACAGATGGCAAGCACTTCGCTCGACGGTTCCAAATAAAAACTTGGGATAAAAAAGTTTTTAGCGAATACTGACTGTAGCCAGGATGGTCGTAAGTGTACGCGTGGTAGTAGGGGCATCTGATTCAGAACTGGTCTTGGAGTTCGTGTTTCATTATTAACATTTTATCTGCGATAACATCTGTATACTTATATACGGTCGCACCCAATGCGACGTACCACCTCAACCCGTTGATTTGATTCACAAGCCAGATAAGAGCCTTAGACGCGTCTGAATTGAACGGTGCGCGCGGTGATCTTTGGCGCTTGAGGGGAAACCCGGCGAGGTTATTTGGTTGAAGAAAAAAAAAATGATAATTTATGCGATTTTCTTCGCATAAACGTTTAATGTTACGTTCTGCGAAAAAAAAAGTTATGTACCGCCTTTTAGGTGTTGAATTTTTCTCCGCGCCGGTGCCTCTTCTTCTCATTCGCGTTTCCAGTTCTTTGATAAATCTTTCGTGGCATTCTGGACGGATTTCACGGTGGAATTGCATCGGGCTGCAAAGCAACGTGTAAAGTGTCAGCGTGGGTGGATTTTGAACCGGTTCGATTTTCGTTGCCGGAGACGAAACTGTAGCAGGTGTTAGGTGTGGTCCAAATTTTATGCATTTTGGCAAATTTTTCGAAAATTTTATCTTGAAAATCGATTTAATTGCTAATATTTCTGATTTTTCCTGTTTTACTTCAATCCATTTATAAATTTGCCAATTTTTCGGTAATTTTCCAACAGTAGACATGTTTGACATTGAGAAAAAAATTGCTGATTTTTCGAAGAAAAAAGGTGTTTTGGCTCAGATATTTTTTAAAAACATGATGACTTAGACATGTTGTCAGCCATTCTGAAATTTGGAAATTAAAAAAAAAAATCGACGACTTCCTAATAATTTCCACCGTTTTTTCTATAACGAAATTTCGACATTATTGGGTTAGGTTTTGGTAAATGATGTTAGGTTGGGTTAGATTATATGTTGGACGAAAGACTTTGAGATATTTTGTCAGAGTCAGACGTTTCAAAACTTGGAAAATTTTTCAAAATTGTATGATTTTTAGACAATTTGTCAGACATTCTGAAACATATAGAAGAATTTCAAAAAATTTGTTCATTTTTGGATCGTGCTAATTGAAGATGGCTTCAGCAACATGACGTCAACATAGTGCATGAAGGACTTTGAATAATTTTCTACAAAAATTAAAGGGATGTGATTTAAAGGAAAGAGAAGGGCCCAATTGAAAAACTTTCCAAACGAAAGTTGTAGATTGAGATCTGAAGAATGATTCTGGTCATTATAAAAATTTCGATTGGACCCCTCCCTCTCTTCTAATTTTGTATAATACTACATAAATACTTATATCATTCAAAATTGGAGGAGAGGGAGAGGGTCAATTGAAATTTTTTTCAAACAAAACTTATGGAATGAGATCTTGAGAAATAATTTTGACCATTTTAAAAATTTCGATTGGACTCATCTCTTCTAATTTTTATTTTTAATAATCACAATACTACATAAATACTTATTTTTCGAAATTTGGGGGGAGGGGTGTGAGGGGTGCAATCAAAATTTTTGTAATGATGAAAATTATTCTCAGAATCTCAATCTACAACTTTTGTTTGGAAAAATTTTCAGCTGACCCCCTCTCTCTCTTCCAATTTCGAATAATGAGTATTAATGTAGTATTATACATACAAAATTAGAAGAGAGAGAGAGAGGGGTCCAATCGAAATTTTTATAATTACCAAAATTATTCTTCAGTTCTCAATCTACAACTTTCGTTTGAAAATTTTTTCAATTGGCCCCCTCTTTAAGTCACATTACTTTCATTTTTGTAAAAAATTATTCCAAGTCTTTATACAGTAAAATGACGTCATGTTGCTGAAGCCATCTGCATTTATATAGCAAGAATTTTATTTTATAGACATTATAAAACGAATTTTTTTCTTCAAAATTTGATGATTATTACACATTTTTTGGTTTGACATCCTGAAACTTATAAAACATATTTTTAAATTCAACTTTTCAATATTTGATTAGACTTTTTTAATTTCACATTTCCATGAAAATCAATTTTTAATGTATTTTTAGCCGAATTTTTGTCAGAATGTCATAGGTATTCGGGAAAGTCCTGATTTTATTCAAAACTAAGTAATGTTTTAGTCACATTTGGGCTGCTAGATTCAAATTTTGGAATAATTTTTTCAGTTAAAAATTTGAAAAAAAATTGTTGAGTGAATAAGATTTGGTAATCTCTTGGCCGAATTTTTTTTTATGAGAAACTTCGATCAAAATCACCTCCTTCCCCACGGTCAAAACTTTCCCCCTCATATCAATTTATTTGCGCCCAAAATGATTCTTTTTCAGCGTGTCTAACTGTCATGAAAAAGTCATGAATTTTTTTTTTAAATCACCAAGTCAAGAAATATTGCGATTTCTCTGAAAAATATATTAATTTTCATGGAAGAATTTTTTTTCGAGGGAGAAGGAAATCTCAATTTTTTTGGAAAAAATACCCATTTCTTGGAATTAAAAAAAAAAAAAAAAAAAAAATCTGGAATGAAAAAAAATATGAAATTCTTAATTTTTTTGAAATAAAAATGTGAGCGTGGATGAGTAAAGGGACCTAAGCGCAAAAAAATGTTTTTTTGGGTAATGAATGTTTTAAACTTTGCAAGTTTGTATCTCCGTAATGCAATAACTGATAACTTTGAAACTTTGTACAATCATTGAGAGGTCACACCGGAATATTAATTTCCTCACAATTTTTACCTCTCTTCTTTATGGCCAATTTCATAGAAAGAGGCGATTTTGAGCAAAATCAGGGTTGCCGAAACTAAAAAAAAAAAAATCCAAAAAATATTTTCAATCATGCTGATTACGAATATCATACTTATAATGTCAATTTGTCTGTGTTTCATGATGTTCTCGACCATTTGTAACAAAAAAAATAATAATGAAATTTTTTTGATTTTTATTGATTTTGGGTAAGTCTTGTCCTCTGGAAGGCTGAATATTGCTCCTAGGACCATAAAACCATTTTTAATGAAAGAACAGGTCGAAATTGACCAAAAATGGTCAAAACCCCAAAATCGATTTTTTTGCGCTTAGGTCCCTTTTCTCATCCACACTCACAAATATTTTTTAATCTGTATTTTATCGTATTGGAATTCAAAAAGTAGGTACTTTTCAAACTCTAGAGTATAAAATTTCAATTTTTTGGATTTTTTTTCAAATTTCTAACAAATCAATTTTTTTAGAGAAAATTTTTTCATTTTTTGGAATATAGGTAAAAGAAATTAAAAACGTATTTTTTGGTTCAAAATTTTTTTAAATTGTTTTGGAATAAAAAAAATCACTATTTTTTTTTGAAGTAGAGAAATCTTAACTTAAATTTTTGGGGGTAATTTTTTTTTTCATAATAAAATAAATATTTTTTTAACCTTGGAACAAAATAAAAAATGAAAAAAATATTTTTCTGTTGAAAAAGTTGTTAAGAAAATTGTAGGAGAATTTTTCGCGTGAAAATTTTTCGTTTTTTTTCCAGAAAAAAAATCAGTCTCACATTACAACATGAAAACAATTTCAAGCATCCACCTTTTAGGGAAGGAATTGAATTACACCCTTGAAAATTCTAAGTATTCATTTAACTTTTTTTTGAAATTGTGCAGATTTTTTTGGTTACCAAAAAAGAAGGGGGGTCTCAGAGGGCATGGCATAACTTGGGGGTTCAAGGGGCATTCGCTCCCTCCCTCAATAATTTTTTTAAATATAGGGAAAAAATTATGGAAAATTTTTGCTTCCCCATATTTCTTCCAAGTTACGTTCATGCCGAAGGGGGCCCCTGGAAATATAGAAATATTATTAATAAAAAAGGTCATTAAAAAGTCATGAATTTCCAAAAGAAAAAAGTTAGACACCCTGTTTTTTCAACCTTGAAAATATCGCAGTTGGTGCGAAAATAAAATTGCAAAAATTTTCCTTCATCGAAGAGACTCGATCGAATTCGAATTTATGTTTAAAAATAACCATTAAGACTGCGCAGTTGAATTTCTCAATGAAAAATTTCCAACTGGTTTTCTCAAATGTGCCGCGATTCTGCCACCTGGTCTTCTCCTATATAACTGGTTTCTCGTATAAACGTGTAGAGACGTACGTACTCGTAGTCGTATATATATGCATTCGGAATAAAGATATTTCACGATTAATGTTTTCATAAAATTAATAACTAAAAAGTCAACCCGGTCTGTTCGAATTTATAGCAATTAGCTCGACAGCCCGCAGGCTGGTGATGAGTCATTTCAAACTCGTTACTAGATAATTCGAATGGTTAAATTTCGCTACTCGTTTCTTCCTAACCGTTTTAAAAACTGAATGAAATGAAAGCAAGAATTACAGCTGCGAAAAGTGCATAGAGATTTACTTATTGAGGATGAGATTTTTTTTTAAACAGCCTATCTTAAAATAAATATCATTATCTCAGTTAAAAAGTGACTAGAAAATTGGTAAAGGGTTCGATCAAGTGGTCTGGTTATTTTTAAAGGGCAAATGGACCACATGATCGATGTTTTTTTAGGACACGAGTATACGTGATATTAAAAATATGTTCTCGTTTCTGTCCTTGGTTGATTTTTGCCAAAAAAAAAAAAAAAAAAAAAATGATGTTAAAATATGTAATCGACATTGTTGTTATCGGTCGGATCAATGGTGACTGGTTTCTCGACGATGATGTTGGTTAAAATTGAAGATACGTGTTCTTTTGGTAAATGCAGCGTTTGTTTGGCAGCTGGACCTAGGACAGTGTTGACGTAATTGTGTAAAGCTCGACATTTGGTTTCGGTATTCACGTCGTTCGAAGCTCCCCAGATTATTACCCCAGATGCTCCTTCTTTTTTCGGGATGAGCATCGAGTTGATTAGGTCGTTCTGTGGAAAGAATTCGAATAAATGATAACAGAGAACAAAGTTTGATAAATATTTTCGTTTTTGAAGTTATTTCCTTAGGTATGTGCGTTTGAGCACGAATGCGTGTGTTCGAATAATTCGAACGTGTTAATTAGCAAATTTTATAATGAAACATGTGTCAAGGTCCCGTTTAATTTACAAACTCGATAAAAGAGTGCAATGTACTGTGAAGATGAAAGTAGAAAATTGAAAAAAAGCGATTAAATCTCGATTTTTAATTTTTTTTTACAATTTGAACAATTCTTTATAACTTTTTTTTTTGGTTCATTTGTCAATTTTTAATTCTTCTGAATTTTTAAAATATTATTTAAATTAATAGTTTTTTGGTTTCCATATTTTTTCGATTTTTTCATATTAATTTCCAATTTTGGATTTTTCTCAAAATTATCAATTTTCATTTTTTCTCAATTGTTAATTTTTTTTAATTTTTACGGTTTTATTTAAACTGACTTTTTTTATTATTACGAAATTCAGCTATATTTTTTCACTGTTTCGTTATTCCAGTTGTTCCAAATTTTTATCAATTTTCAAATTTAAATTTTATTCAGACTGATTTTTTTTGTTATTGTTCTTTTTTAATGTTTTAATATTTTTATGTTAGGTCTTAGAATTTTTCCCAATTGTCAATTTTCATTTTCCTCATTTGCCCATTTTTATTATTTTATTTCAATGATTTTTTTCAATTTTTTCCACATTATGTAAACTTTCTAATTTTAAGTTTTTAACTTGTAAAATGAATTTTAATTGAACTGATTTTTTTGCTATCACATTTCTTATATTTTTCCAACTTTATTATCATTATTTTTTTCAATTTTGGATTCTTCTAGATTGCCATTTTTTCTGCATTTTGATAATTTCCAGTGTTTTCCAATATTTTCTTAATTAAAAATTTATTCAATTTTTTTTTTGTTGTGACGTTTTCCTATTTTTTTCAGATTGTTAAGTATTAATTTTTTGCATCGTTAATTTTTTTACAATTTTCACGAATTTTTATTTAATTTTTTCAACACATTTAAAAAAATTTTAATTTATTTTCTTTCAGTTATAATATTTTAAAATTCTGTTGGAATTGATTTGTTTTTGTGATTTTTATAATTTTTTTTTTGTCAATTTTATAGATTTTCTTTAAGTTAGTACCTAGTTATTATTTTTTCAATAGGGTATCATTTTTTTTTTCAAAAACTTGATTTGAAATTGTTTTTTTTTTCAATTTCCATTTTTTACCATATTTTTCACAAAATCATTTTTTTATTTAAAAAAAAATAAAATAGATTCGTCGATTTTCAGTTTTTAAAATTTTATTCATTTTTTTTGTTGGCACATTTCTTTTAATTTTAGATTTTTCTGGTTTCAATTTTTGTCAATTTTTATTACAACTTTCAATTTTTTTTAATTTAATTTTTTATTAGTTTTGTAGTTTAATTCAAAAAAACTTTAATGCCACGTTTTTCCAATATTTTCAATTTTTAAAATTTCGTTTGAGTTTTTTTATCAATTGTCTTGGAATTTTTTATGCATATTAATTATCAATTTTGAATTTTTCCCAGTTTTCAATTTGTCTTTGTTTTCAATCCACTTTTTTTTAAATTACAATTTTATTTTAATTATTCATCTGTCCAGTTTTTTCAATTTTTCCTACAAATTTTTAAAATTGTATTGAAATTGTTTCTCTAAAGCCAAATTTTTCCAATGTTCACAAATTTTTAAATATTATTTTCAATCGCATCTTCAAATTTTTCTTCATTCGTCAATTTCCAATTTTTGAAGATTTTATTTATTTATTTATTTTTAATTTCAGATTTTTTCATGTTTTCAATTTATAGGTGTTTTTTTCAGTAATTTCTCCCCTCATATTCGTAGAGTTTTAGTTTAATTTTTTTTTTCGTTTTCACATTGTTCTAATTAAGTATTATTTTTAGCTTATTTTTTATGCATATTTTTCAATCATCAACATTTTTTCCAATTCTATTTGATTTTTTTTTATTGTCATGTTCTTTCAATTTTTTTTACATTCTTTAATTTTCAATTTTTGAACATTTCATTTAAAAAAATTTTGTTATCAGATTTTTTCATTATTTACAATTTTATTCATAGATATTTTTTCAGTCCTGGATATTTTTGAGTGATTTTTTTTATACATTCGTCAATTTCTAATTTCAAAATTTAATTTAAATTGATTTTATTTCTGTTGTCACCCTTTTCCAATTTTCTCAAATTGTTGCACTTTTCTTCAATTCTTTTATTTTTCTCAGTTGTAATTTTATGAAAAACTTGTTTTTTTCGTTTTTTAAAATAGAATATTATTGTTAATGTGTTTGATGTCATTACTATAGAGATTATAAAATTTCGTACTTTATCCACAAAATCTTTGGAATCATAATATTTGAACCAAGTATAAGGGTACACGGGTGTTGCAGTATTGGACATCTTTGCCACCCTCATCGCCTCCTTTACTCTGCCTTCCATGAATTGGGCTCTGGAATGTTGAGTCATAGAATACTTTTTGTAATAGAGCGAAGGATAAATAGCCGAGCTCTCTTCAAACAGCCACTTTATTCTGCAATGAAGAAAAAAGCAAACGATTTACGTATTTATTGCAAATTATTTTCGAAGGTGTACGATATTTCAACTGATTTTCTTAAGGTCTCCTTACCTTTCGTTGTTTTCCATCACACTGTCGGAGCATTTGGCTCTGTTATTTTTTGGAGTGAAATTGAAACACAGTGGAAATCCATAGTAGCCCCAGAGTGCGTTCGGTCTCAGCTTACGAGCCAGTTTGAGAGTACGTCTCATGAAATGCCAAGCTGCTTTTTCGAATCTTTTCGATGCCTGGGAATCAGAGAAAAAAGTGTGAAAAGTTCTAACGAGGTGCTCAATTTTCAAATTATGGATTCGGATTTTTTTCAGGGTGTTTAATCTTTCTGCTTAAACTTTCCAATAATTTTTTTAATTCATTTTTTCAATTTTTTAAAATTTTGTTTTCATTTTGATTTTTTAAAAATTGTTTATTTTATTTAAATTTTTGATGAATTTTCATTTTTGTCATGAATAATATAAAAATATTCATCACCTCAATTCTTCAAAAGTGGGGGGGGGGAGTCAGATATTAAATTAAAATGTCGCCAGATACTCAGTTCTGTTTTCATGAATGAGAAAAAAGTTGAGAAAAACATCGAAGCTTGGAACCACTCGCCAACAGCTTCGTATTTACGGCGCACAGCTATGTGATTTCATCAACATACAGGTATGAGTGCAGTATAAGCAACCGTTGCAGGCACCAGTAATGTAAACCTATATCTGTATCAAATTACCTCTCTCTCCACTTCACCTCCTGACCAAAACGGATGCCTTTGTTGTTCTATCTGTCTAGAAATTTGCCTGTACTGCAACAGGGATCCGAAATTTTCACTCCACACAGGTCTCCAGTGTTCAAAATCGATAATTGCGATACCTGTGAAGCAATACATACGTCAATTCGTGTACATCTGAGCTTCCCCTCTTCACGTCCCATCCATACCTGCGAAGTTTTCGTCTGGGATTAATTTGTTTTTAATCTGGTCGCTGAATGTATCCAAATGCACGTCTACATCGCCTTCCTGGGGCACTCCTCCATTTCTTCTAACCGGATCGCTCTGGGCAGTGGTCTCTAGTAGGGCTGGGAAAAGGCCCGGATCGTATAACAAGGAGATTTTATCGCCTCGAAATGTATCTCCGTAATTTTGAGTAATGCCCCAGTCGGCCACGTGAGAGAAATTCAATCCGTATTTGTGGCATTGGAAGGTTGGCACATTCCAGATGATTTTAAAATTCTTTTGGAATGCCGGAGTACGTTTGATGGGGGTGGTACCAAAATTGATGGGCGTGTTGGCTAAACTGATGGGCGCTGATTTCGATTGTACCGCTTGTGGCTGAAATAAGCTTTGGAACCTGTAACATCGAAAATGGATTTTTGATATTTTTTTCCCTTTTAAGATTTCGTTTCAATATCGAAGTAATCTTGTAAATTGAAAAATTGAAGACGTTACCATAACTGTACTCGAAATAATTAATCACGACGATATTACTATTAGCATTTTGCACCTACGAGTTTTGGCAAAGCTCCATAATGGATTAGCTAGGGTTATTTTTCTTAATTTTTTTTTTCATTAATTTTATTCGCGCTCACTCATGTCATCACCGCTGAAGGTCGAACAATTTTCTTCAATGTAAATTTCATTTGAAAAATATTTACAAACAATGAAATTAATTAAATCGATTTAAATGTTGTTTCCTAGTTCTTAAAGAGTGGTTGGTGGAAGTTTTCTGCGTTCGTATTTTTTACGTCTTAGACGAATGCAATTGCGTTTCTGTTCGTTCGGTCCCATTTTCGCGTATTTTTTTCATCTTGCTCGTACGTCAAGTTTTTTTTTTTGCTCGCTCGAAAAGTGTTTTGAGAACCATTACTGCATGATTTACGTAAACATAGTGCATTGTGGGCAGTGGTGTTTTTAAGGATTTAAGTTGGGCAGTTAAGTATATTTGGAGCACTTCCGAAATTCTTTAGGAATAAAGTTTTGATTTTAGAAAATTGAACTCGTACTTTTAAAAATTGTCGAAATTGATTAAATTTGAGGGGGGAAATCTGCATACAATGTAAATATATTTTGACAAAATGAACATTTAATACGTTCAGAAACTGTAAATATGCATCGGATTCAAAAATTAAACTTTTTGTCTAATTTTAACGAAGTTGAATCCATTTTCAGACATTTTTCAAAAAATCATGCTCATCATTATCAAAATTAATCTATTTCAAAAGAAGACTCGTCTGTGTATTTTCGAAGGTGTTTCAAAAAATTTAGTAAGATTTATATGTACCTGACTACCTATATTGGTTAATTTCATAAATAACATTTTTAATATTATTCGTACATCTTGACAATCTGGAATTTTTTTCGAAGTTTTCGTACTCTTGAAATTTGTAAAAATTGATCAAATCTCAAAAATGACACTTTTGATGCATTTTTTTTTGGTTGAAATTTTCTACTTTTTAAAGTTCAATAATTTTTTTAAGTTTAAACTTTTTTTAAAAATTAAACAATTTTTTGAAAGTCGAAAAATTGGTAAAATTTTGTAAAAATTCAAAATTGGAAAAAAAAATATAAAAGTTGTAAGTAATTTTTGGTCGATTTTTGAATTTTTACGAATTTTTGAAATTGAATTACATAATTGATATTGTTTAAATTGCATCAACTTTTTACATGTGATTTAAAAAAAAAAAAAAAAAAAAAAAAACTTGATAGAAATTCAAAATTTGAAAAATTATTTAAACCATGTAGGTATGTAGATTCATTATTCTTCACCCCTAAGAAATTGAAAAAGTTTTTATTCTAAAAAAATTGAGAAATATTCTTAAGTATCGCAGAAAAATTGATTTTCTGTTGCAAAAAATTTTTTAACTGTTTTACTTCAAAAATAGAAAATATTTTTACCAAATTGAAAGATTTTCAATTTTTTACGTATTCATAAATGTAAAAATATACTTCGTCCAGAAAATTGGAGAAATTTAATCCTCGAAAAAAATTACTTGTTTTCTTTGAAAAATTTAAAGATTTTTATTGCAAGAAAATTGAGAATTTTTTTACTCCAAAAAATTTCCTGCTTCTATTACAAAAACATTGAAAAATTTTTATCTTAAGATAGGTACATATAAGAAAAATGAATTTCCTCAAATTTTCTTCAAAAAATTGAAAAATTTTCATACTATTCAAAAAAAAATTATTTAAAAATTTTTGCATAAAAAAATTAATTTTTCCTATGTACAAAAAATTTGAAAAATTTTCATCTTCAAAAATGAATGTAAAAAATTTATTTCCTGCAAAAAATTTTCGATTTTTTTTTTTACAAAAAATCGTGTTTTTCTTTAAAAAAAAAATAAATTTGAAAAAATTGAAACGTTTTCATCTTTCAAAACAATTGATTTTTTTTACTGCAGAATAATTGATTTTCCGGCTGCAAAAAAATTGAAAAAATTTTACGTCTTCAAAAATCTTAAAAGTATTATGGTAAATAACTATTCCCCTCAGCAAATTTAGGTATTTTTTTCTCCCCCCCCTCCAAAAAAAAAAAGAATCTCCAAAAGAATAAAAAAAATTGTACTCTGAAGTTTTACTCAAATTCGAAAAAACTGAAGGATATTTTTGTGAAAAAATAGAAATTTTCTCTCCGTAAAAATTATAGGTTTCCATCTGCCAAAAAATTGAAAGATTTTTTTAAAACCAATTTGAAAAAGTTTTTATTCCGGAAAAATTCAGATTTTTTTTTCATAGGAATAAGAAAAAAGTTTCACACTACCTATGATATTTTTTTAAACTTCAATCTAATAAAAATTATTACATCAATTTTCAAAATTTGATAAATTTTTATTATTTTGAAAGGAGATTTTTTGTAGTTGTGTTATCTCAAATTCAAAATTTGCAAAAATTTCCAACATTTTATAAAAATTTAATATTTAGTAATTTTTAAATTCGCTAAATTTTCAAAATTTTGTCATTCGGGTTAAGTTTCAAAAATGGACAATAATAAGCGTGCTCAAAATTTCCCTCAGAATAACCACCGCTGGCGAGAACCATGTCCTACTCAATATTCGTAAAAAGCTCAACTTCCTATACCTACGCCAAGTGTTAATTAAATTGGTCGCTTTATCGTAATTAAATTCGAAGTAACACCTCGCACGTAAGGTATTTCAGATACTAACTGATGTTTAATTCATACGCTGAATTTTCGACACAGCCGAATGAACTTTTACAATTATACACCGCTTCGTATTCGACGTATTAAAAATCATTCTCGGTTATGCTGATTGAATAAAGTACCTACATTGTTATGTAACAACACTAACAAGTGCACATGGTAACTGCACCAACCAAGCTTCTGAATAAGGCAGCGTTTACCTACTTAAGTAGAACGCTGCGTACTCAATGGACCACATCGAGTACATTGTTGCAATGAGTATTTTATTATTATTATATTCTTCATCTTTGATTACATAGTTCGTTCATATTTTTATGTACTCGTGCCCCCCCCCCCCCCCCAACTAAATCAACGTGGAAATTTTTTTGAGCTGTTCAATTTCTCGAGCTGAATGCTTCGTCATCAGTTTCTCATTTTTTTCATAGCAGTTAATTTTTATAAAAATCGAATTTTAAATTTTTTTATTCGTCGTAAGGTCCCTCAAGATGTAGCGAAAAAATCGCAAAAGAAATGAAATAAAAACCACGATATTTTTCGTAAAAAAATAAATAAATAAAAAAATAGAAAATGAAATGAAAAATTGATAAAATTCCAGAATGAAAAACACATGTGCAAAAAGTGTTCGTAATACGAATTGTAATAACGTAAAAAAACTAAGTGTACGATGTGATAACACAATAACGTTCTCTTAACTGTTACACGAAATAAATAAGTACGTACGTACGTACGTACGTATAATCACTTACCACTTATAAATCGGAAAATAATTCTGTTCAGAAGCTGGAACGACGGTGATTACGCAAGCAAAAATGGTGATTATGTGTACGAGTCGTTGGAACTGGAAACGAAGCATGGTTAAAAAGAAAGGCGAAAATTTCGAGTAAAAAAATCTCCACTCTGGCTGATTCGCGAGCGAAGTTTCGAAGTGCGGAGAGAATCTTGCGAATGCGTGCTTTTTTTATTATCGCTGGGTAAACGTGCGAGTGAGTGCTGGCCGACGACTTGAAAAAAACACCATGCGCTCGATCGCTTCCGTCCTGCTGCGGCTGGCACGTCGTGGGGATTCGGTTCGTAAGATTATTTGTTTATACGACGAATGTGTCGATCGTGCATTACACCTTTATTTACAATTAACAATCGACAATAAAACGAACAAACGCGTGTAATTAGTTTGCAACGGCCTTGATCGATGATTGAGTTGACACGATCGATGTGCTCATGGGTTTTGTGACTTCTGCGAGTGTCATGTCATAGACTGCTGCGTTTACAGTTCGTTGTACATCTACGTACATTATCAGCGGTGGTGTTTCCTCCATTTCCACCGGTGATTTTTGATTTTCTCCTCGCTTTGTTCCCGGGTAATTGGATGACATTTGAGATGCGACGATTGAGTTGTAGCTTGAAGTTTCACTAATACTTTTGGTTATGACAAAAATTGCGATTGGACCCCTCCCTCCCCTCCAATTTTGGATAATCCAACTCATTCAAATACATTATTAAAAACAGGGGGGAGGTAAGGGGCCCTATTGAAAAAAATTTCAAACAAAAGTTGTAGCTTGAATTACTAGGAATAATTTTGGTTATAACAAAAATTTCAATCGGACCCCTCCTTCCCCACCAATTTTGAGTAATATAACTTATTCACACTCATTCAAAATACATTATTAAAAACTGTGGGGAGGTAAGGGGCCCAATTAAAAAAGTTTTCAAACAAAAGTTGTAGCTTGAAGTTTTACAAATACTTTTGGTTATGACAAAAATTGCGATTGGACTCCTTCCTCCCCTCCAATTTTGGATAATCCAACTCATTCAAATACATTATTGAAAAATGAAAACGGGGGGAGGTAAGGGGCTCAATTAAAAAAAATTTCAAACAAAAGTTGTAGCTTGAAGTACTAGAAATAATTTTGGTTATAACAAAAATTTCAATCGGTCCCCTCCTTCCCCACCAATTTCGAGTAATATAACTTATTCACACTCATTCAAAATACATTATTAAAAACTGTGGGGAGGTAAGGAGCCCAATTTAAAAAAATTTCAAACAAAAGTTGTAGCTTGAAGTTTTACAAATACTTTTTGTTATTACAAAAATTTCGATTAGACCCCTTCCTCCTTTCCAATTTTGAATATAAAGTATTATGTAGCACTGGACTTGGTAAAAAATTCATCGAAGGTCCTCCTCATGAATGTAAACAAAACTATCAAACTAGACGTTAGTCCAGTACACTTCGAGGATGAATTTTCAGCTACCGCATATAAAAATGCTGAGAGCGTTTCGAGTTCAGTTAGGTATATAAGGCGAGAAGCGTGATGTTTGATTTTTTTTTTTTTTGCAATATCTCGAACCAAGATTGGCCAGAGGAGGAGTAAAAAATTAATAGAAATAATTACCAAGTTTCTCATTTATTTTAAGTACTGTAAAAAAATTCTAGTGTCGTGATGAGATCGTTTATACAGAAGTGGGAAGGAAAAGCCAGTAATTATACCCACATGTCTACCCTTTGGCTGTTCCCAAGATCGGAAATTACTAATACGAGAATAATTTTCACCTTGGCATTGCCCTTCGTAAATGAACCATCCTTGTCAGTAGCCAGCAATCAGCCTCTCATCGTTACATTGTCTCTCAATTTCTATACACGCGCTGTACCGCATATGTATTGTGGTATTTGTCGCGTTTGAATATTAATTAGTCATTTGAAAATGGCAAAAATTTAAAAAAAAATTAAAAATTGACCAAATGCATGCAATAGAGAGCGGTTGAGAGAAGAATGGAAAAGGAAATCGAGCGAAGGTAATTTTTCTTTCAATTATTCCCGAAAAATTTTCCATCGTTGGTAAAATCGTCGTGGCTTTAATTAGGTCAATGTTTTTTAATTGAGTTTTCAAAGTTGAAGAATCCTCCGATAGGTATTAATTTAACAGGATGAGAATAATTGCGAGTATTTTACAGCTCTCTTATCGCGTTTGTTTAAATTGATTTTTAGGTAATTTACCTACGAGTACTTTTTCGATAGGTTGTTGGAAGTGTGCAATTATTCTTGTAATTAATTGATTGAGGATTGAGGAAGTTTTCGGTGGATTTTTAAATTCAGAATATCTATTTATGTAAGTACCTATTTATGTTACTATTTTTAATTTCAAAATGAAAATTATCAAATTTATAAATATAGGAGATTTATAGTAGGTATTGAAAGTCGCCCTATTTATTCATGTAAAAATTCAAAAAATTAATTTTTCTGAAAAAAAATTGAAATGAATTTTTTAATTTTTTCGGAGCCTCTCCAAAAAAAAAAAATCTCTGCACCTATGGCCCCAATTGAAAAATATTTTAAACAAAACTTGTAGATAAAGATCCTTGGAACAATTTTGGCCATTTTGAAAATTTCAATTAAATCCATCCCTCGCCTCCAAATTCACATAATACGTCTCGTAGGTCATCATCCTTGAACTTGAACTATACAGCATGAATGCACTATGCATGCAGTCACCTTAATGCAACTTTAGCTTGCAGTAAAGCCAAGAAAGAAATAAGAGGTTCTGTAAAAAATTGATTCGATTATATTTTGACCAGACAATTTGACAAAGCAATGAGAGGGTATGCATTTTTTTTAAGATCTAATTTTGTTTGGAAGTCCCTTGTATCTATTCTCAACGCTGATTTTGAAAAAAAAAAATTCAAATAAAAATTGTTGATTGAGATTGTAGGAAGAACCTTGATTATTTATTACAAAAATTTCAATTAGATCCCTCTCTGCCCTTCCATTTCGCATGGTTCGTTTGAAAATGGCCCGGTAATTTTCGTACGTATTATGCAAAAATGGAGAGTAAGTTCAATCGAAATTTTTGTTTTAACCAAGATTATTTTCACGATATCAATGTACCTACATTTTAAAATAAAAATCGAAGGCTCCCTAATAAATGGAGGCAGGAAAATTCCAAAAAAAGGAGAAAAATCTCAACAAAAAAAAAGAGAACCTAAAGAAAAAGAGGCATCCAATTCTCCCCCCCCCCCCTTTATGGACTCCAGATTGAAATTCAGTCATGAACTGCTTTCTAACAATATAATAACAGAGAACTTATCGATGATTTCAAGGCAAAACTTGGTATATGTCCATATGTCCATTTTTTTATGCTGAAAAAAAAAAATGGACATACAACATTTTCCCATAGGAAATGATTGTTTGTTTAGACATTATACATTGTAAAAAATGGACATATTACGTTTTGCCTTGAAACCATCCTTATTTTTGCGACTGCAATGAGTATTAGTACCTATCAACTAATTTTTAAAATTTCCAAAAATTTTCTTCAAATGTTTGGGAAGTGCAGTTCAAAATTTGATAATAATTCAAAATTTTTTGGTACTTATGAAGTTTGATAAATTTTTCAAAGTTGAATAAGTTCTTGAAAAAAATTCAAAAACGTTCAAATTTTGTTGACTAAAATTTTTTTTTAAATTCAAAAACTTTTAAAATTTAGTACCTAAGTATACCCTAGGTATCTTCTAAATTTGGTAATTTTTTAAAATGAATTTTTGAATTTAGATCGATTGTCAAAATATAAAAAAATTTTAATTAAATTTCCCTAAAACTTGGGAAAAAATTAAATTTATTATAAGAAAATTAGATTTTTGGTAATTATTGTTAACTTATTGTTATATAAATTTTTGAAATCAGCTATTTTTTAAAGTTTGATTAATCTTTATCATTTGAAAATTTTTACAATTTTGGAAATTAAAATTTTTGAACTTTTAGATTAGTTTTTAAAAATTTTTGAAATTGGGATTTATTTTCAAAAATTTGTTAATTTTCAATTCTAATATTTTTTTAGCTGAATCATTTTTTTTTTCATCTTTATAAAAATTACAAAGTAATTTTGGTAATTTTATAAATTTTAATAAATTTTTGATTTTACCAATTTTTTTAAAATTCAGCTAAACATTGGGAAAATATTATTAAAGGCTTACTTTATAAAGTTCGACAGGTTTTTTAAACTTTTAACATTTTAAAAATATTTTGGAGGTTTTTAAATTTTAATATTTATAGGATTCTCAAGACAGGTAAACTCAAATTTTCCTCAACCCTGAGCTACATTTAATTAAAATTGATCAATTTTGAAAAGATCCAGCGAATTTTTGAAATTTGGATTTAACTGTTTTAAAATGTCAATTTTATACAATATTATTTCTAGTCTTAAATTTTTTTTTTCAATTTTCATGAATTTTTGAAGTTGCAAACTTTATTTTTCATGACATCATTGAAATTTGAAAAGTTATTGTAATTTAATAAAAAAAAATGTCGAAAAAACAAAAAGTTTCAGTTTGAAAATTGTTTGAAGGCCTCTGGTGTGATGGGGGTCAAATTGCCCCCGGGTCGAATTTCGTTTTTTTTTTTAGGTTTCCAATTTGTAATGGTAGAATTTTTTCGAACCATTTGAAAACGACTTACAAAATTTCTAATCGCCGAATTCTATGTAGTTCTTCAGGTAAAATTACACCAGTTTAGGCCCCTTCCGGGTTCTTTTTGCCCAAAATTGAAAAAATGAAAAAAACACATGTAAAAATGTGAATTTGGTTATTTTTAAACATTCTTCTAAATTTTCAAAACGAAAACAATTCAGTTTGTGAATTTTGATATATTTTTAGAATTTGGTAATTTTAAATTTTCAAATGGGATACTCTTTTCTTAAACTTTTTCGATTTAAATATTTGGCGAATCATTGAATTGAAATTGAGAACAATTATTATTCGGTCTTTTCAGAAATTTTAATTTTGAGATTTTGTTGAGCATCGCACTGAAAGTGATAAAATTTTGTCAAAGAAATACATATAAAAATAAATAAGTAATTATGCACATGCAGGGTACAAACTAAAAGAATAAAAAAATTATAAATTACCTTCGTGAAATTCACTACAATGAACAAATACCTACAATACATTAAATACATATTTTTTCAAATCAAAAAAATTATTTTTGAAAAATGAAATGAAATTGGGGATTTGATTTTTTTATTTCAATTTTCAGATAGGTAATTAATTAATTATTAAGTTGTTGTTTTTTTTTAATTAATTGAAAACAAAGAATATGTTCAAGATGTAAAAAAAATAGTAAAATAATAATGATAAATTTAATTTTATTGAAAATGAAAAATAATTTTTCAGTACGTACGTATAATATATATTTGGACCCCCCCCCCCCACAATAAATTCAAAAGAGGAAATTATGAACAAAAATTAAATTTAAAGATTTCAAAATTTAAAATTATGTTTAAAAATAATGAAAAATTTTGCCCATCAATAACTACGTAAACGTAATAACCATTTTTGCGGTAATTAACCAATCCCATACTTTCATACATCCGTCGTAATTTTCATCTGTGATTTTTGCGCGAATAGATAAGAAAAATTCACAATATGATAAAAAAACCTCTATAATTTTGAAATTTTTTAAAAGTTGAAATTCTATTTCATCGTTAATTTCATTACAGCTTCTAATGTTTAATATGAAAATCGAAACAGAATCGTGTACGTGTGTCTCGAAAGTGTAAAAGACGGTCAAGTGTGATCATATTGCAGATTCGTTCGCAAAGTGATGAAATATTACCAATGTCTAGTCATCTCGAACTTACCGTTGCTATAATAAAACCTCACGCTATCAAAGTTCCTCATATTCTTAAGGTAAGCGACACCTTTTGCACTTGCTCAGCCATATTATATCTACTCGTATCTGAATTGAAATTTATTTCACATCGCCAGGGCATACAAAATATCATAATCTCTAATGGATTCTACGTGATAAGATCCAAACAGGAGCGAATGACCAACCCTGTAGCCGAATTATTTTACGACGAGCATAAAAATAAATTCTTCTACGGACGATTGATAACTCTGATGACGAGGTACGATTTTACATTTTTAATCAAAGCCTCCGATTGGCGATGTAAAATTCTACTGTAAATTATTATTTACAGCGGACCATCTCAAATTTTGATATTAGCTAAACAAAACGCCATATCTTCGTGGCGTGAAATAATGGGCCCCACAAAAGTAGCCAAAGCTCAACTTACACATCCTGATACGATTAGGGGGAAATATGGCCTAACTGATACTCGAAACGCCACTCATGGATCAGGTATGTTTGTGAGAGACTGTTTCCCCATCACTAATATAATTATTGATTCTTATGAAGGGTGATTTTGTGTATTAGATTCGACGGAATCGAGTGAAAGAGAGATGTCCATATTGTTTCCTAAATTCGATTTTAAAGCTTGGTATCAAAATGAAGAGATTCATTTTCGTCGAGGTAATGTTTACCTGGATAGACATTGCTTTGGACATCGCATCAAGTCAGAGGTAGATTAATGATGGGTATTTTCGTTGAAAATTTAAATTGAGTACTAAGTATTCTACGTACGAATTATTGTGATAAATTGAACTGTGTTCAAGTTGCTAGATTTATATTGTGTCGAACTTCTAGATAAGATAGAAAGTAAAATATTTTCCAAATACAAAAATCGAGAAGCAATAATTACCTAATGTGATGTTATTATTTTATGGTTAAATAGATGATTGTAGATTTTCGACTTTGTAGATGAAGAAGTCAATTAACATTTAAATTTATTTATTATTTTTAATAACATTGAAAAAAAAAATGAACATAAACATAAGCAACTAATCTGAAATCTTGACAAAAACTTTGCCAGATTTGTAAAGCTCGAGTTTTTCTTCTAATTCTTTTAATGCTTTTTCGATTTGAATTTTACGTTGTTTTACTCGATACGAATCGCTGCTAACTGGCATCATATTCAATTGCCTGATTAAATCGTCAAATTCATCTTGCATTTTTTCTAATTGGTTTCGTAACTGATCCGGAGGCATTAGCATGTGCCCTGGAGGGCATTTTGGGTCATTTAATCCTCGTAATTCTGCCAATCTTTCTTGCTCAGCTTTTTCTTTTTGTTCGAGCTCGAGTTTGGCATTTTTCTCTTTCAAGTATCTACGAAAATTGGAGAATTAATGCGAGTGAAATTATTTAAATAATATCTGCCTTTTACAACGTACTTAGGAACGACGCCCATTTTATAATTGGACAAATCTAAGGGTTTTTTCACCGGGCATTCTTTTTTCTTGTGAGGTAATTCTTTGGTATTTGGTAATTTATTGATCTGAAATGTAATAGAGACATGTTATTTGTGTACTAGTTATAAATTTTACCCCATTTGCCCATTTCAACGTACTTTTTTATCCGAATTTGGATCTATGTCAGCTGATGTTTGTAGTGCTACGTTTCTTCGATCGATAATTTGCCCGCAGGATTGACAATTGATCGATATTTTGTCGAGATCGAGGCGATTGATGTCGGTTTGACAACCTTTGGGAGGAAAATGTACGTACAAATAATTTGAGAATAATTGTTTCAGTTTTAAAATTGTATTGTAAAATATGCTCGAGTTGTGTACTTTGATTTATCAAATTCATCTCGTTTTCGTTTAATGTGTTGGTGGCATCGTGGCTGGCTTTTTGAGGTGAGGGTTTTTTGATGATTTTTAAATTATATTTGATTGATGGTGCGTTTGAAGATGGTTTGGTTGGTTTAGATTCCTAAGTAAATAAATAAATAAATAAATAAATAAACAAGTAAAAGAGAATGACAGATTCTCAATTGATCGGTAAAAAGATCAAATACTAGGCTCAGGTAATAGTCGTACCTGATGCTTGTCTTGATGATTATTCATTTTGAGCATTTTTTTCTCCAACAAACACCCATTACATCCTTTCACCTTTTGGATATTTTCCTTGATAAAATTCTTTTGCGTTTTCTTCTTGTAATCTATAGCACAAATGCACGGAATAAAATCGGTGAATTTTAAAATAGGCCGAAAAAGGCAATACGTGAATAATTAACCGTCAAACTCTTACCATGTAAAGGAAACAACTCCCTCATAGAAGCCATCGATCGAGAGAGTGGTTTTTTCTTCAACATTAATACCTATTTCTATTTTAAATCGGTTCAATTTGAAAAACACTTTTTCTTTCGAAATGAAATCGAAAGTTGAATATCGATGGAAATCAAAATAAACAAACAACAATGCCAATTTTTTCGATTACCTTGCTCATTTCTGCGCACCTGTTTTCGTGTTGCGGTGTATTTTATTATTCGTTGGTTTGAAAAAGTGCTGCGATCTGGAAGCTTCCATCGTATTCGTGTAGATTGCACCATGGTTACGAGCTGGTTGAAATTTCGATGTTTTTTAAACTCGAGAATGTAAATTTGTTTGGACTACTCTCGGGGATAAATTTATTTTATTACATTTCATTTTTAATTTCCTTTCTGCGTGACCTTGTTCTTTTTTTTGTTTATTTTTTTTTATTCCTAAAGAAAAATTTATTACGGTTGGTATGCTTTGTTGATGACGTTGAAAAATTACATTACGTACTGTGGAATAAATTTTCTTCAATTTTGGCGGTTGTCAGCATCAGCGAATACAAATTATTTCGAATTCGAGGGTAAAAATATACCGTATTCGAAGAAATTGCAAATTGCGAAATTATTACGAGATGAAAGACATTGTAAATTTTATTTTTGATTGATTTATTCGATCGTGGCACCTGTTGGAAATTTTTCATTTCGATCGAGTCAGACGACAGATTTAAATGATCGTAAATACGAACAACAAGTTTGTTTAATCTAGAGTGTTTAAGGCGGCGCAGCTGATGCTGCTGATCGTGCGAAAGTATTGATTTTTTGAAAAAGTTGTGCAGAAGTCTTATTTTTTAGTCGAATGTCCTATTTTTTCGAATTCATTGGACCGAAATTTAAACTGTGGAAAAATTTTTTGACAACAAATGAAATTTTTGAAATTTAAAAGATTTTAAATATCTTCAAAAAATTTTAAATTTGGAAAAATTTTATGAGGAAAATTTTAAAAATTTGATGAAACTATAAACTTCGACGAAAATCAGAATTTTAATAATGAATTTTTGAATTTCTGCTAATTTCTAGAATTCAGGTAAATTTTCTCAAAAAAATTTAATATTCAACTTGTCAATTTTTATGAATTTTCAAAATTTGTAAAAATTAAAAACTCAATGAAAACTGGACTTATGGCTGATTTTAAAAATTTTCAAATTTGATGAACCAAGTTTTAGTTTTTAACAAATTTTTGAAGATGTGTTCATTTTTATAATTTAGCCAAGGTTTTTTCCAAAATTGTTAAAAGCCAACTGATTGATTTTCAAAATTTAGAAAAATTTGATGGAAATTTTAATTTGGATGAAGTTTGAATTCTAAAGCTGGGTCTACACTATCAAACAGTTTGATCACTGTTTGATCTGATTGTTTGATGGTGTAGAAGCTATGATTACTTCTTCAAACAGTTTGAAAGGTAATTAATTTTGTTTGAAGCTTGTTTGATGGAATTCAAGCGCTGCTTGAAATTTTCATCTGTTTGAAGCTGTTTGAAGGCGAATGCGCATGCGTCAATTAATATTATCAGTAGATGTAACCGATGTAGTGAGTTTTTGACTTAATTTATTCGGCGATATTTTTGAAACTTTTGATTGAAGTTCAAAGTTTTGTTTTATTTGAATAAAAACGAATAAATAGTGGAACATCCAGTGAGTGTTATCCACTTCATAGAATCAAATTAAGCTATCACAACTCGAACTCGTTCTTTTCTTTTTTTCAAACGACATAAAAGTATACCTACCTATTAACATTAAATTAAACTTTGTTCATCCATTTTAACTTTAAAAACTCAAAAAGAACAAAATTCACTACAAAAATACAACTTTTATCACCTCACATATCAGTTGTTTGACGAGTTTGATGCGTAGTGTGTAAGCATGACAGTTTGTTTGGTCAAACTATCAAGCCTGTTTGATCAAATGTTTGATAGTCTAGACCCAGCTTAATGAATTTTTGAAATTTGAGAAGTTTTGGAAATCAAGTGAAAATTCAAAATTTGGTGCAGGTATAAAATTCGATAAAAACTAGAATTAGGTCATTTTTATTTTTAATCAACTTTTTAAGTTGCATTAATTTTTAAAATTCCAACTTTTTCAAAAATTTTCAAAAGCTGTAAAGCTGATTTTCCAATGTTGACGGAGTTTTTGAAAATTATTCAGTTGATGTCTCTAAAGATGCCAAAATGTGGAAAAATTTTGAAATTTAAAAACATTGAAATTCGGTCATTACGCAGTGGCGTATTTAAGGGGGGGGGGGGTTAAAGGGGTGCAGACCTCCCTTGAGTAAGAAAAAGTTGACAGAATGACGAAATTTCAGCTTTTTAATACAAAAAATTTCACTTTTTTGGTCAAGACCCCCCCCCTCTTACATGGCTGTCTGGCTACGCTACTGGTGTTACGTATACCTAAATTAAAAAATATTTGTATTAATTTTTTAAATTTCAATATTTTTTTTTTAGTTTTTTGAATTAAGCAAGTGCATTTTCAAAATTTGGAAATTTTTGAATTTTATATAGGATTTTGAATTTGGATCAATGAAAATATTTTAAAATTTGTCATATCTCTGCAATTTGAAATTTTTCAAAATTTTTGATAGAAATAAGTATTTTCCTAAAATTGGCCTAATTTAAAAAAAATTGAAAATCGATTTTGTGTTTGTTTAAAATTTGACGAGAATTCTAAATTTTTATACCTATTTTAATAAATGTTTGACCTCCCATCAATTTTAAATTTTTTTTTGAATTTAGTAATTTTATGAAATTTTTGAAAATTATTATAAATTTGTAAAAATGTCTACATTTGACGAATGATAATTTTTAAATGTTAACAAATTTTCAAAGTTTGATGAATTTTTCTTCCTGGAATTTTTTCCAATCAAGAATAGGTTTTCCTCTTTCACAAATTTCTGGAATTCTACTAATTCGGAAAATTTTAATAAATTGACTAAGTAATTCCAATAATTTGTCAATTTTAATTTTTGAAATTTTGTCAGTCCTCCAGTATTGTAAGATCCCAGAGTTTTGACTTTTGACAGTCCTTGAATCTAGCAGGTAAATTCATGAAATTTTGGATATTTTTACATTTAAAGTTCTACAAATCTGTGGAATTTTTCAACTAGATGAATTTAGTACCTACTACCTATAAATATAGATCTGCATTCAACGAATTTCGCAAATACATATAAATTAGTACATTTTTTTAATTGACCCCAGTCCCCAGAAGTCCAAAAATATGATCAATACTTTTCCCACCTCTCTAATTTGTAAATCAGGATCGAACATAGTAGCCATCATCTAATGGCAAAAAATGTGCCAAAAAATCGTGATCTGTCTATAATTTCTTAACCCACTAAGTAGTTGTGTATTTGAGACCGTGTCTCCATTTACAGTTGATTTTTCCTTTCGTTTGGTAGGTAAAAAATAGATAAAAAGTAAATTGAAAAATTAATTCGCCTGAATCGAGCTCACATTTCTGTAAAGTCAGGGTAAAGATTGATTTTTAATATTAGATACCTAATTTACTAATTGGGCATATCGTTCTACTAGGAAAAGTTATCGATCATATCGATTTATTCTATTAGCAAATACCTACTTCTATCCTAGCATAACCTTCATCATTAGATACGAGTGTATTAATTATGCGATATAAAATTTAAAATTTTATAACTCGTCAATACGTTCGTTTCAATCGATTTCTCTTATAATATCACTAATGTAAGGATACCCACCCGTGTATCAAATAGGTAACAGCTATGAAGTGTTTCAAACATACAATTTTATTCCAACTTTATTTTTTAATGTACGTGAATATTTCAAGAACGAAAACAGTAAGTACAATATTCTAGACTTGAAAACTTTTGGTTACACTCGAAATCATGAATGTAGGTATTTACTTTATGATTGTTTAACCATTGGGCTCGAGACGAACCTGGTGGGCGGAATGAAAAAATTTTCACAACAAAAGATATACTGTACCTACCATGAAAATTCAGGTGGAATAATTCCTCATTTTGGAAATCAAAAAAATAATTTCGAAAATCTTCGAGTATGACCTCAAATTACAAAATGAGGAAATACTTCACCTCAATTTTATTTTTATTCAATTACCTTAGTGAGGTTGGTAGTGGTAGGTATAGTATACGTATCTTTTTTTTTGCGAAAATTGTTTCATTCTGTTCACAAGGTTGGTTTCGGGTCCCAAAGAATTAACTATAATATTGTTCTATTCATCGTATAATTTCTTTTTAGATTCGCGAAATTGGAGAAGAATTTCAGTCTTGGATCAAATCCATTGCAGACGTACAGAAACAGAACGTATTATGGAAAGGCTATTGGAAATGGTTCAGAGATGCAAAATCTAGAGAAACACAATTGTTGAGGGATGCGAAATCTAGAGAAAGACAATTGTTGAGGGATGCGAAATCTAGAGAAAGACAATTGTTGAGGGATGCGAAATTTAGAGAACCACAGTTGTTGAAGGAAGTGGACGATAAAAATAAAAAAATCGTAAGTAGCTGTTTAGAAAATATTTCCGTACTAAATAAAAGAATAGGTTAATCATTCAGTGGCGTAGCCAAACAGTCATTCAAGGGATCTTGACCAAAAAAGTGAAAATTTTCGTTTAAAAAAAGGGCATTAAAAAGCAGAAATTACGTCATTTTTGCAACTTTTTCTTCGTCAAGGGGTCTGGACCCCCTGGAAACCCTTAAATACGCCACTGAAATCATTTCGCTTTAGGTAAATAGTCCTTACATAGAACTTGACGAATATTCGTTTTACTAGATTTAAGATCTACATAGTAGCGAAAACTTTTGGCCAAAACATGAACAACATAGGAGATACAAGTGCTAAAATGAAAATTCCTAATGAATATTTTTGATTTAAAAAATATTTCAATGTTTACAGGATGATGCAAAGGTCTTGGAGTTCATGCTGAAACCACGAACACTTGTGGACGACGTTGAAGATGACTTCATTTACGATTACTATTCGTACATTAAAGGAGTTCAACAGCAGTTCAATCAGTGCACTGAATATTTGGAATTTTGGAATGGACAATTGACAATCGATGAAAATAAACTGAAAAATCCGCATTTATCCGAAGATGAAAAGAATAGTTTGAATGACCAAATGGTTAAAATTAAAGATAATCTCGAATCGAAACAACGAGAAAAAGACATGCTCGCCGATTTAATTCCGCCACAAGGAAGTGATATTACTGAACGAAAACGTTCGAGTTATTTACGTTTGAAGTGGGCATTAAATCATAAAACATGCAGCACGAGAATTTCAGATATACTAGAAAAAATAAAAGAAAAGTACAACGCGAAACCGACCGCTTACAAAAACGCAATAAGTTTGGAGAAGTATAAAGACAAGTTTTGTTTAAATATTGCAAATGCTCGCGAAGATGCCTTGATTCATGTAGCGTATGCCTTTCCAAAAATATCCCTTGAGGAGAATTTTGAATTCGATCACATAAATCTTTACGGTGGAGATATGGACGAATTTATAACCATACTCATCAACGCTGTGGGCATTCGTCACCCCCCACCCAAGGGTTCCAGATTTGTGTACCAAAAAATAAAGACCACTTCATTGTAGGTCTGATATTTCAACGAGCAGGAGCACCGATTGAAACGTTTTATAATTTATTTTATTAAGTATTCTGAAATTTCAATAAATTTTTGAGATTACCTAGTTGGATCAATTTTTATTCAATACCAATTTGAAATTTTTGGAAAATCAATTGAATCAATTTTCTAGAATTGACAAACTTTAAAAAAAAATCAATTTGAAAAAGTGTTGAAATTTAGTGAAAATCCAAAAAATTTCAAAGTTATAAAAGTTTGGTAAAAACTAAAAAATTTGTGATTTTAAAATTCTAGTAAATTTTCCAAATTTGTTAGAATTTTAAAATTTTGAACATTTTCAACATTTAATAAAAATTCAAAGATGACCAATTTTTGAATATTTTTGATTTTTCAGGATTTCGTCATTTTGTAATTTTATTTTAAAAATTGATTTGAAATTAGATGAATTTCCCAATCGAACCAAAAATGAAATTTTTGTTTAAAATGGTATTCAAAAAACTGAAATTCACTCAAATTTTGTCATTTTTTCAACTTTTTCGTCGCTCTGCCCCCCCCCCCTAAATATGCCGCTGAAAGTTTCTATACCAATATAATTTTGAAATGATTTTAATAAATTTTTGACATTAGTTGAATTAATTTTCAAAATATTCAAAATTAGGTAAAAAGTGAATTTTTCAAAATTAGATCGATTTTCCAAGTTTAGAGAATTCATTAATTTTAGAAAGTTATTCAAATTGATAAAAATGCAAAATTTTAAAAATTAAAAAAAAATTTGTAGACTGAAAATTTTTAATTTTAAAATTTGGAAAATTTTTACCGCATTGATTGATTAAAAAAATTGATAATTATTTCTTAATACTTTCAAATTTTTAAAATTTCGATTTTTTTGAAATTTAGTGAAAATTCAAAATTTATTAATTTTTTTAAAAACTCTGATCTGCGAAAAGAAGATCATATTTCAAAATTTTCTCAGATTTCCGATTTGTTTTCAGAGAGTATTAGAGATTTTTGACCTCACTCATGAGACTGGTGCCTCAAGGCTCGAAATATGTGACATAAACGCTTTAAAATTCACTCTCGCTGAGTTTTATTTCGATTTTTATTAACTTGACTCCACAGGGTAATGTTGGGAAATTTTCTCAGATTTTTCCTACTCCTGCATAAATGACTTGAAATTGACTTTGAGAATTTCAAATCGTCTCGAGAGACCCAGTTTTGGAGCTGACAAGTCGACAATTTTTTTAATCGTTTTTCAAACTATTCTATACTTACCTACTCAGATTTTGGAGGGGGGGGGGGGTCCTACTTATCTAAAACATCAGAAAACCAATATTATTTATTCATGTTTTCTTTCACCATTGAACGCTCATTTTTGGTCAAAAAATGTTCCCCCTCGAATTTCGTTTCAGTTCATTCAATTTTTAAGGTTTTGTTTTTTTCATGTCAAGTCGGATGTGATTAAAATTCCAGTGATCGCATAAAATGATTGAATAAAAAAACTAATTCCGGATTCGTGTTCTGCGGGCCAAACTACTCAGAATTTAAGACCTTTCCTGTGACTATTTTGCCCAAACTTGGAAAATTTGAGATTTTTAAGTGTCTTTTTTTCATTTTTCCAAGTATAATTTTAGTAGGTCTAAAAATTTCAACATTTTCTTAATTGAGTAGGGCCTAAATCTTTAAAATTTGGAGGAAATTTCGTAAAAATTCAAAAATTTTCGAAAGTTTGAATTTTTAAAATTATTTTTAAAAAATTTTAATGATCAATTTGTAAACGTAGGTATGTTTTCATAATTTTGTAAAAATTCTAAATTAGGAAAATTTTCAACATTTTCGATGAAAATTTGAAATTGGTTTGGTCATTTTTCACAAGTTTGGTTCAATTTTATTCAAAGTGATAAATCTTTAATATTTTTGATAAAAATTCAAAATTTCGTAATTTTCAGACTTTTAAAATTTTGAAAAATTGGATCGATTGTTTTATAAATTCTTTTGATTTTAAAAATTTAGAAATTTATTCAAGTTTTGTAAATCTTTGAAATTTAAAGCATTTTTAGTTTTGAAAAAATCATATTGAAGGCTCTGCCAATAATGTCATTTTGTTGGACACTTTGTCGAAATAATATCTGTTGAAAAGTGTGAAAAACTCATTATTACTGTAATGCGATAAAATGTGATTTCCACCTTCCTCCCCGATGTATCGTTGGGGAGTACAATAAATCGCATTTTTCATTATTGTCCTTTGCTCGTACGAATTGTTTGGGGTGTCCGAGGGTGCCTCAGTAAACGCTAAGTTAACGGAATATTAATGAAGTCATCTTACCAAAAGGGATCTAAATTTCGTGTAGAAAACACAGAAAAACACCTTTACTGCACAATACACACACATGTGGCAATTGATTAATAAAAGTGAAACAGAATGAGTAGTTTATGGAATGTCGACGAGTAGAATAAAGGGAACGGAAATTGCCTATCACCTTGTACCGAATAAATTTTGTACACTTGCGTTTGTTACGTACCTAGGCCTACGTCGTGGGTCGGTGAAATATAATAATTTTAATATCGTTAGGGGAAAATGAAAAAAAGCACATAGAATATAGATCAAAGATAAAAACTCGAGAGAGAGAATCGTGGTAGGTGTAAAGTGGAACGCCGCCGTAATAAACTTCATACGAGGTATCGAGTTTTGTTGTCGAAATATTCGGCCACCAATGGCCTGGCCATTATCTTGCAGCGTAAATTTGGAAATTCAGCCGCCTCGTCCGTAGTGTAAACAACGGTCCAATTATTTCGTTCGTGTTAAGAAAAAATTTTAGTAAATTAAAACCACTGTTCGCTATTTTATTAGCGTTTCGTATTTCAAAAAAGATAGCACCGTTACGAACCATGGACGACAAGGCGAACCGATTAGTCGCCAAATTGTGCGCTTTGTGCCAAGAATTGAAAAATATCGATTTCGCCGTCGAAGAGCCCATCAACGAGGATACATTATGCGAAATCATACTCAAGGAGATACAACGCGTCAAGTACAAGTACGACGAATGTAGAAACGAATTTCTAGAATCGAATTTATTCCATTCGGGTTTCAACGACGTTGATATCGACTTCAAAAGGATATTCTTCGAGGCTATGGGCAAACTGGTCAAGTACAGGGGAAAGGAATTGTAACCTGGTGTACATATTTCGCAGCTGGTTCGTCGTGTCATCGGCGGTTTCTTAATCATTCGTCTCTGTATTGTGAAATTCGTCGTAAATATTGATAATTTTTTCCCCCTATTTATCTTTGCTTTGATCCTGTTTTGTTTCTTAGATCGTTCGGCTGTGAGATAAATTACCATTTTCCTCTTGTATCGGCATAATAATAATAATTGTATTTATTGCGACTAGCTATCTGTCCTTAATTTTTTCATCTGCCAATAAATCGTTATTGCTGCCATTTTTATGTGATCTGTGGCTAATTGAGGTGCGAAATTAATTTGAAGTTGAGGTCTAAAGATACTCGTAGATGAAGAGTGTATTTTTGAATGAGGTAAAAGCACAAGATGGAATTGTGGTGAATGTTGATTCGGTTGAAAATGATTTCTTCGACTGTTGTAATATTTGAAAAAAAAATTAAAAATTGATTGTGCTTTGAATTGCATTTTTTGAAATATTCATGATAAATCTCTGAAAATTGTTACCAATTGGAAGAAGAAAAAAAGATAAATCGTAGAATGAAATAAATGCAACAACATTCTGAAAATGGTTTTGTTTGTTTGATTCGAAATACTTTGAGAAAAACGACTTCTGTAAGAATTTTCGAACACAAAACGTTTTAAGTAGATGAAAGAAACTTTTAATTTTTTAATTTTTTTTTTTTTAATTTTTGGAATTAGGTAGAACAAATTTGAAATAATTTTATTGATAAAAAAATATTTTTTATTAATTTCAGAATTGGTCTTGATTTTTTTTCAATTATTTTCATTTGTGAACTTTTCTCAATTATTTTCTTTTATTCTCTTTGAATGGTTCATAATAATAATTAAAAAAATTATTCCCTTAGGTATTTTTTCAAATTTACGAATTTCTCTTGAAAATTCTTCTCAATTGTTTTTTATTCAGTACAGTCTGGTCTGTAGTCTGACGAGAGGGTTTCGCGAAATTATAATTTGCCGACGACTTCTTTCGAGTTGAATGGAATACTAAGATGAAATTCATAAGAAAGTTAGATAAAATCAGGGGGAAACGTAGGAATTTCGCAAAACCCTCTCGTCAGACTACAGACCAGTCTGTACTGAATAAAAAACATTCTGAGGAAAAACCTCGTGGGTTGCATAGTTTTTCTGGAAACGGGGCATTAAGAAAAAGTCGTGTTTTTCTCCAATTTCAACGCTTAAAATTTTTGATTTTCCAAAAAATTTATCAATAATTTCTACAAAATGACATCATTAAAATGCAAAATGAATATAATTTTTTTTTTTTTTGAAAACTCCATGCATTTTATTTTTCAAAAATCAAAAAATAATTTTTTTTGTAAAAAAAAGCGAGATGAAATTAGTTTCCAATTTTTCTTCAAAACTTCATAGATGAAAAATCAAATTGACGTCATGCAAAGGTCTTAGAAAATTCCGCTTGTCAACTCTATGCATTCAACAAAAAAAAAAATGTTTATAGCCCCCCCCCCCTTAAACACTTCTAATTAAATCGAAGTTTAAATTAACCTCGCATTTTGGGAACCACTGCATTGGAGTACAGGAGCTACCCTAAATTCTAAGAACGTGCGCAAACGACCCACAATTTTGGAAAAAGTCATTAATCATATCCACTCCTTTGTATTTGAAAATGTGCGCAAACGGGTTGCCCAAAAAGGGGGAATAAACAATGAGTGTGCGCAAACGGCCCATGCTCATTTCATTTACCTATAATACCCTTTTTTTGTGACCTTTTCTAGAATTTTCTCAGTTTTTTCTCAACTCTTTGAATTAAAAAAAATATACCTATAATTATTATATCTAATTATTTATTCTGTGATTTTTTTTTAAAATTTGTCTTGGATTTTTAATAAATTTGTTTTGATTTTAATTTTTCATAATTAAAAAAAAAAAAAAATTTCATGTTTTCAGTAATTTTTTCAACATGTGAATTTGTCTAAAAATGTTATCTATTCGACTTCTTCAAATTTACATTTTCTGATTTTTTAAATTTGTGAATTTGTTTTGAATTTTTTTTTTCTTGGAAGATTAGAACTTTTCATAATTTTTTTCAAAATTTGTTATTCACTACCTTTTTGAAATTGTTTTAAAAATTAGTTAAATTTTTTAAAATGAATTTATTTTTTTTCTGATTTTGAATTTGTTTGAATTTTTTTCTTAGAACTTTTGATTTTTTTTCAAATTTTCTCATTCTTGGAATTTTTTTTTGTTGATTTTTTTAAAAATTCTGTATTCTTTGGTTTTTTAAATAATTCGTAAGTTTGTCTCGAAAGTTTTCATCTTCTTTTCTCAGAACTGTTCATTATTTTTTCTCATGTTTTTTTTTTTTTTTTTTGAAGTACCTGCAATTTAAAAAATAATTCGATGATTTGTCTTGAAATTTTTGGATTTTCAGGATTTTTTTTTAGTTGATGAATTTATTTTTTAAGTTTTTCCCCTCAGAACTTAATATCATATTTAAAAAAAATTATTTAAGCACTGAAATAATTTTTTTCTCATAATTTGTGGTTTCCGCGTGAAATTTGTACTCCTTTTCAAATTTATCTAAATTCTCTAATTTTCTCAATTTGTGAATTTTTTACCCATTGAATTTCCTTCTCAAAGTTTTTCATAATTTTTTTCAGTTTCATATATTCATCAATTTTATTTCAATTTGTGGGTTTGTATTTGTGGATTTGTCTTTGAAATTGTTCTGATTTTTTCTTCTTCAAATTACTTATTTATTCTTTGATTTTCTTTTTAATTTGTGAATTTGTTAGTTGAAATTTTCTCATTTTTCCTTCAAAATTTTCGTAATTTTTTTCTCGAGTTTATTTGTTTTATATTTTTTTTTCATTTTGAAGTTTTTTTAAAAAAATTTTCTCAATTTTTAATTTGTTTTTTGGTGCTGAATTGCATTTTTAGTTTGCGAATTTGTGTTGAATATTTTTTCCTTTGATATTATATTTTTTTTCCCTTCAAATATTGAATTTATTTTGAACTATTTTTGAACGTCATCGAATCTATTTTTTTGTCAAAACATTTCGTTTCGCAACGAATAAAAAATATCCGGCTACAATTTCGTCAGTAAATATTTTTCCAATTAAACGTAAACAATCAACCCCATATCAGCTTTATGCGTTTCTAATTCAGGCAGTCGTCTCCTCTTGCACATTAAATTCTCGTATCGAAGTGGAAAAAAAATACACGATGAAGCATTCACCCACGCTCAGCTACACCGGCTCAATATGCACCGTGGACACAGCTCGTGGCAAAATGAACGTCGCCTATCAAGCTTTGATCAACGCCAAAAACATGATTTTCAGCAAGCTTCGCGAAAGCGACTTCAAAACGTACTCAATCGGAACGGCCGATATTTACGACAAGGAATTAGACCGTATTCGAGAAGACTACTACCAATGTAAGTACGAAATGCTGCAATTCTGCAACAAACCAGATATCGAAAAGGATTGCTGCACCATGGAGAGGGAATTCCAATACCAGTATTTGGACGCCAAAGAGAAAATCGTCGAGTTGCGGAATCTAGAAGATAAGCCCAAGTTTTCCTCGAACAACGCTTCCGGCGGCGGCAGCGGTAGCTCGATACCTACCGGAGTGATGACCTCGGCCATGAATTACACATTGGCTGGTCCCGGAGTCGCCAATATACTCAAGTGCGAGTCGTGCTACTCGGCTACTCAAAGAGTCAACGTTAGCTTGAGATGTGAAATTTGTAAGAAAAATCTCGGAGCTTTGGTTTTCAATTCGAATTGAGTTGATAAAATGTGGGGTGTAAAATTTATCGTACTCATGATTTGGCAACAAAAAATCGTATGTACTTAATATGAAGTATATGTTGAGCGTGGGTGTGTATATGTGATGTTTATTTATTTATTTATTTATTTATTTATGCACAATATTTTTCAATTATTTTGTCGTACGTGGTCGAAAATCACTAATTACTCGTTTCGAGTATTCTACGTCAAAGTTCAAAATTTTACAAAAAGCATCTCCCCCCCCCCCACCTCCTTTGCCTGCAGCTCGTCAAAGCATCTCGAAACGAATCTGCAATGGTACCCTCGTAATAATTATGATGAATTTATTATTTTTATGAGAATGCATTGACGTCAACAGACCATTAACCATCGTCGAGTCGAGTTGTTTTTTTCAAATTTATTTTTTTTGAAAAATTTTTCACACGACATATGCTTGATTATCGGTGTTAATTAGACCAGCTGGTTTTTGAAAAAACAACTATCGACGTCGCGAAACTTTTGTACTCGAATGTACGACCAGACTCGTCTTCATATCTCGTTAGAACTATTGTACCAACGATTACATGGGTCTATTTGCCCCATTCTCAAGCGTTTGTTTCATATTTATCGAAGTTGCTCCTTGTTTTTTTTTTTTTTTTTTTTTTTTCATTTTCATAACCAATTTATTTGCATAATTTGAAAACTCATACACAGGCATTACAGTCGCCGATTTTTTAAAATAATTTTTTATAGATCAGGTTCCACTTGTTGGTCGTGGGAAGGTGAGAAAACATGTGCATGGGTTTTCCCTGCCAGAAAAACGTTTCCTTTTCGTCACTCGATATATTTTTCGTGACCGGAAAATTAACTGTAGCATGGTATACGATCGAGTAATTGACGTAATGTCGAATTTACTTAAATTGATACCGTTCGAAAAGCCTCGAGATGGGCGTCTCAAAATAAAGAGGTTGAAAATCGAAAACTTTATCGTAATTTCTTCTGCTGCATTAGGAGTCGCCTTGAACTTGACACGAGCTTCATTCGTGCCCATCAATTAAAGTCGATTGTTACTAGTAGCACAATTTACTCGTTTGTTGCTAGTAGCGTATTACTCCTACGCTGCTACTTCTTGCTCGTTCACGGTCATCTACAATTCGCCGTTGAATTTTAATATTTTTGTTCTTTACTTCAAGGAACATTTAACCTGATACAATTAACATAAGATGAATTTTAGATTATTCATGTCTTTGTGTGAGTGCAAATGCGTGGTACTAACATGAGCAAGGTGTGTTGTGTATACGAAGTAAACTATGCGAAAATTTGTTATACAAAGGAGTCGAGTTGCGAAAAGAACTCGTCGAGTGAGCCGAATCGAATTTGAATTTAATTCAAACATTAAAAAATTGACGTAATTGAAATTAATGGAATACTTACTAAATACAAAATTGAAATCATTTATTATTAGAGTAATAATTGAAAATGATACAAACGCGAACGGGTTGACGTTGATACTACTACACTTCCTATAATTTGACACGAATTAGCTGGAATCAACCCAAAATTTTTATCAAAAATCCGGAATCCTCTAGAGGCCGCGAAATCTTCGTTTCCGTCTTTTTGGCTCTCGAAATAGTTTGACGAAGGTTATATGTCATGTTTAGCATTCGATCAATTTAAAATACTTCGTTATTTTTGGCTCGCTGAGATTCTCGTGCGTGCGTACTCTGCTCGTAAATTTTGGCCGATGATTTTAGTAGTTCCGTGTTGAGATGCGAGTATCTCTTTGAGATGAAACATATGTTTTAAATTTGGCTTATTTCGCTTATTTATACTTATCGACAAAGTTGTCGAATTTTTGAGCGAGTTTTAAGGATTTGTTAGGGTCAGTTTTGTAAAAATAATGTGTCACGGAATAAGAAAAGGGGTCAAGTGACCAAAATTTTGATTTTCACTTTTTGACGGATTTTTGTGTAAAAATGTCTCAAAATTTCAAGAATTCCAACCCCAACTAGCTATCTTGCCTCAAAAAAAGTTACAGCGGTTTAAAATTGAAAAGATACATTTTCAAAATTTAAAAAAATGTCATAAATCTTAAAAGTTTGAAAAAACTGAGGATACCACGTTTTAACAGCTGTAACTTTTTTTTGGAGCAAGATTAGAGGGTTGTGGTTGGAATTTTTGAAATTTTGAGACATTTTTACCCATTTACCCCAATTTTTTCCCCTTCAAAAGATATTGACGATTTTTTTCTCCAAAAAATTTAAAACTCTTTTTACAAAAAAAAAAAAAAAAAAAAAAAAAACTTTGAACGCGTTTTTCTCGAAAAGTACTTTTTGGTCACTATAGACCCCTTTTCCTATTCCGTGACACATTTCATTTGTCAAAAAACAAGTTCATTTTTGTATAGAGAACAATTGCCCCCATATTATTAAGAGATTTCTCCCACCTCTTCTACATTAAAATCTAAAATTATCAAAAAATTTAGAAGGTGAGTTTTGGAAAATAAAATTTCACTCTGATAATTTTTCAATTTCTGTAATTTTTCAACAAAAAAAATGCTTAGCTTTGAAAATTGGATTTTCAAATTTCTATGCACCGTAGCTCCTTCATTTTCAAAGATAGACAAATATCTCACAAAACAGTTTTTGTTTCTCTCAAAGTTATACACACAACATGCATTGTCATGATGGAATTGTTTCGATTTTTATGTCTCGCTAGTTCCCCTTGATAATTTTGAGGAAGGCAATACCTTTGACGCGAGTTTCTTCTTGAAATAAAATAACTTCTTCAGTTTCAAAGATAGGCATCCTAATGTAATCAAAACTTTTTTTTTCTTTTTCGGAGTAATATTTCCTGACCATGTCGGAAAATTAAAAAAAAAAATTTGACCGAATTTCGCAATTTTCATGTTATTACCATTGTCTTTAGGTGGAAAGTAATGGAACTTCTAATCATCAGATTGCTTCGCCTTTTATGCCAGCTCATTCCACTACCATATCCTGTAATATGTACTATTTCAAGTCTGGAGAGCTGGGAAGGGCTTCGGGAGACCCCAATCACAAAAGTAAGTGAATATCCGGATTCAGCACCCTCGAAGACATAACAAACGATATGCCGCACCCCACCATCGCCCCTACCCCACATTTTTCAAAATTTGGGGGAGCGTGAGGGGGTTTTATCAAAAAATAAAGTCGAAATTCGAACTCAGCACTATCAAAAACATAAGAAACGATATGTCACACGATTTTTTTTCATTAGGGTCAATTTTTCTCCAAATTTGGGGAGTTGTGGAGGGCTTGGTAAGGGTCCTATCAAAAAATCTAAGTGATATTCGAATTCAGCGCTATCAAAAACGTAACAAACGATATGTCACTCATTTTTCAACAAAAAAATTGAATTTGGGTCAAAATTTTGGGGAGCCATGCCCCTCAGGGGTCTTGAGATCCCACGACGAAAATCATTTCAGTTAATGTAATATGAAAATACCCACTCACAGGAATTTTTTGAAATTTTTTATTTGTTATAGCTTCCGAATTTGATAAACTTTTAAAATTTGAGCTTTTCTTAAAAAAGCTCAACTTTTGATTTTTGCAATTTTCAATAGTGATTCTGAATCGCCTTTCAATGCTTTTCAAACCCTCGTTTACAGATTTTCGCTATCTATTATAGATCTTGACTTATGCTTCACCAAATTTGGGTATCATAACAACAAATCGACAAAGTTGAAAAACAAAGAGCCCCCCCCCCCAAAAAAAAACAAGCGGTTTAGGAGGGGGGGGGGACTTCCACTTTTGGGATTAGGAGAAGCCATAAAAATTTTTTGAACGAAATCCGAAGATCCAAGTGACAAAATGGGCTATCTTGGTATGGAATGACCCATCTGAAAATATTGCTAAAAATTATAAATCTTTTGGTGGAAAGTAATGGCACTTCTAATCATCAGCTCACTCCACTACCATATCAGTGTGTATTTGCTAAAAATTTCAAAAGAAAAAGCATTCCTGCATAAATGACTTTTTGACTATCACTGAGAAAATTGTTAAAAATTGTGAATCTTTAGGTGGAAAGTAATGGAACTTCTAATCATCAGATTGCTTCGCCTTTTTTGCCAGCTCATTCCACTATAACATCAGTGCATAATTGCTAAAAATTTCAATAGAAAAAGCATTGCTCCAAAAATGACTTTTTGACAATCAATGAGAAAATTGTTAAAAATTATGAATCTTTAGGTGGAAAGTAATGGAACTTTTAATCATCAGATTGCTTCACTTTTTTTGTCAGCTCATTCCACCTTCACATCAGTGTAGAATTGCTAACAATTTCAAAAGAAAAATCATTCCTGCAAAAATGACTTTTTGACAATCACTGAGAAAATTGTTAAAAATTGTGAATTTTTTTCACCATTGCACCATAATAAATTGAGGTAGACAGTATTTTGACTGGAATTTTGCGTTGCTTTAACTCCTTCAATTTCAAAGATGGACAATCCATTATGATTACAACTTTTATTGCTTTTTCAAAGATCTATCCACTGCCGGTGTCAAAATTTTTTAAAAGGCCGTGTTTCCAATCGATTTTGCTAGGTAAAATACCGATTATCAAACCTTTGAAGCTCCTTCATTTTCAAACTTGGGCAATTGTGTACATAAACTTTTTTGCTGGTCGTACCCGGTTATATAAAAATTCAAGTTTGGCAGGCCACTCACCGGACACCCTGTATAGTTGATGGTACCTAATCCTATTTGGTTGTGATAGATATCATAACTTCGTAAGTGAACGACGACAGTGCCAACATTTGACTCTTGTACTCGTAATTTTATATCGCTGATCGTTGAAAAATTTTCATGTCCTAAGGATTTTAGCCAAATAACTGAGAAAAGTAAAGCTGAAAATTATATAAAAATTGGACGGTTTGAAATTTCATTCTACGTCAGTTTCAAAACCTGTTAACAAGACATTCTGTTCGGTTCAGTTCATCCAAGGTGACCATTTACGAACATCATTTGTCATTTAGTGAACGATGTTCAGCTCCGGAAGCATTGTTGGTTGAATTGATTCGCAACCAGCTTTATTACCCGCAATACGTGGAATTCATTTTGGTTTTTTCAAATGCGAACCAGAATTTTCAATTAACTTGCCCATCTAATGGTTGGAATCAAGTTTATTGAGTTGGAATCGATCTGAAAAAATTCGATTTGATCGATCTATCCGAGGGAGGGGGGATTCCATTCAAATTTACCTAATTTCGGTACTAGTCAAAGACAACGGGATTTTTTTTCGCGCATCTTCATGGTTAGGAAATCTGATTTACGTTTTTTAATTTGCACGCTCATGTCTTCGATACGGTACAATACCATAGGATGTTATACTAGTGTTGTGCTCTGCTGCGATGACGTCAATCCCAGCAACGGATATTTACTCTGATATGAAGATTAAAGAGTACTTTTTAAAAATTTTTGATTTTTATAACAAATTAAAAAATCTTCATAACTCGTTACACTCTTCCAGATTGACGGACGCTCCCGCTCCCGCTCCGCGCAGCATGTATCGATCGTGCGAGTAATCAGCTGTGCTACGTTCGTGTTTTTCATACCTCTACTTACCTCATTGCCTTAAACACAGATCAGCTGACTTTGATGGATACACATCGCGTGTTGCATCCGTAACCATAAACCGGTTAGTAGGGGCTTTGATTTATAATCTTTTTTTTTTATCGTTCTACGAGTATTCCCCTTCTCTCCACCTTACTTACACCGTGCAAACTGCCGCTCCACTTACTTAGACTAGACGGCGATGTTGGTTGTTGGTTGTTGTTGTTGTATCGCAGAGTCGACCAAGACAAGTCTATGGTTTTATGGTTGGTAGTTGTAGTTGAATCGAACGAACTGAACTTCGATGTAGTTTAGAATACGTCTTCGAGCGATAGAAAGCTCGATGCTGTGATATAAATTCATTTTTTTTAAATTCAATATTCCAAATTTTTAACGGAGTTTACTTTTAGCATTATTTTAAATTGAAACCTGAAAAATAACTATTGGTAAACAAAATTCGCGAAATTTTCAATTTAAAATTCGTATATCTCGAAAATGATGTTATTATGTAAATCCAAAGTCGTGAAATTCCCCGAAAATTTATCACCCTTTGTGAAATAAAAATGCAACGGCCCAGAAATTCGACTATTTCCAAAACGGCATGCGGCAATTCAAACTAAATTATTAGCTTTGGCTACAGCTAAAGACATAGTTTGCATTTTAACGTGCATTTGGCCAGCATTCATCTGTCGTTTGACGTTCTTCCTTATGTGTTTGGCCTCTCGATAGTAAATAATACCGTTATGGTCGCCTCGCGCAGCGAACAAATGGCGAAATTCTACTATATTCGATCTGCGGCGCACGAAGAGGGGTATCTCTTTTCATCTGGCCCCGTAATGGGTAACCTTGATTAATTCGAGCAGTGTGCTTTTTTTTTATGGTAGCTACTCCGCTTCTCACTTCTTTATTTCTCGATTAATTGAATTGCTACGTCGAGTTACGTCGCCGCCGCTGCCGCTGCACCGCTCGCTACTGCTGCCGCTGTTGTTGATGTTACGAAATTAATTAACACCGTTGCCCGGCTGTGCCGCTGTGCTGTGCAAATGATCCGCGACCATGTTCTTTTTTATAAGAGTTCGTTTTTTTTTTAAGAGCTATGGCGTGTGGTTTTTTCTTCTCTTCGTTAATTTTTTCATTTTTTAAAGCAATCCAATTTTTAACGACGATGGGAGTGTTATTGATACGTTGGAGTCGCGGAGGTGGCTCTGATGTGACAGTCAATGAGGAAAGCAAAGTTATTGATATTCAAATGGGAGAAATTTCTAACCCAAATCGATCTTAATCAACTGGCCATTAAATTAAATCGTATGTAAATGAATGATTTTAAAATATATTCGAAGAAAATAATAATTTTTCGATATTTTATTAGTAGGTAAAGTCAAACCCCCAAGAGAGATTTCATGGTTTTTGAAGCACAATAATAACATTTCAGATATCTATGGTAAAAAAAAAAATTAGACCATCAAAAGAGAGAATAAAAATCTTTCTAGTGTTCTTTTTTTTTTTTTTTTTTTTTTTTTTTTTGAGATTAAGCCAGTTGGTTGGGCAAGGTAGAGAAGAACTTATTATAAGTTGCTTTCCAATGGGTTTCAGAGCCTGTTGTTAAGATCACCTCGTTGCTAACACTTATTATTCACCATGTAAACAAGTATATAAATTAGTTCTAAACCTCGTTCGAGCCTACGGCCATGAAACCGGTTCCTATATAGTTTGCCGTTTTCGTCTAATACTCTATTCCTTTTCCTTAGAAGTTTCGTACACATTCGTGTACCAGGTTCGTGACAATAAATATCGCTCGAAAACTGGTCAATAGTGGAGCTCGAGATGCGATATAAATGCAATTGGAAAAAGTGCAAAAAAAATATCAGAAATACATTTTTTTTAACGAGTTCGCCGCGTACATAGGTAGAGCCAAGTCCGAGTGTAAAATTTGTTAAAACGATCGACATGTTGGACGTAGCTTGAATTTGTTGACGAAGTGGTTTTGTGGTTATCCTCTTCTCTACGTCGTTGCTCACTCTGGCTCGTATGTAGTTTTTTTTTTCATGTACGATTGGCGAAGGGGTACCCCGCGACTCGTTTCAAACATGTTCGCCATGGGCTTGTCCTATTATTCCGAGTTCCATCTCCTCCGACGACCCATCCATTGTATTTTACGATAACTCGTATAATAGGTTACTTTGTGGTACTACTCTTCTCTTGCTGGTATCAGCGCTCCTCCCCCTCTCCGCGGGCCTTGGCTGGTCACTATGCATCGAGTACGTTTAAGTTTCATTTTCTTATATCGTCTTACATCACGGACTGAAGGAGTTAAAGGTCATTTCTAGATCACGGTGTAGTACCTAGTACCTACCTACGTAGAAGGAGTTGGGACTGTTCGGAGTTTGTCATCGGTCGAGATGCTGCGAGATCTGGGAGAGTAACTCGGACAAATGATGAAGTTGTCAAAAAATTATCCGGTCCAAAACAAGAAATTGACAGATTAACATTTTGACAAGAAGAAAAAAACGCTGACGAATGAAAATTTGGACCAAGAAAAATGAATGTGACAGCGAAATGTTGCTGATAAATCATACTAAACTGTTTGACTTGACAAAACAAACCAGAAACTCTGAAAAATAAAAACGTTGGCACAACAAATTAAGATGAAGATAATAAGCAACTGAAAAATGAGAATGTTCTGGAATAATTCTGACAAACGGCAAATTTGACTAGAAATTTCCAAAGTTGAAAAATTATTTTGACAGAAGACAGTGAACTTTGATAAAGAAAATTTTGACCAAAAAAATAAATAAATATGACCACAGATATAAATCTAAAAAAAAAAAAAAAAAAAAAACAAGATGAAAAATGACAACTTTACCATAAAAAATGAAATATACAATAAAAAGAAACTAAAAAACGTAGATAATTGAAACAAGTAAGTACATAATTGTGGCAAATTAGCAGCAAATATCATTCTACCAAATGACAAATTTGACAGAAAAAAATGTTACTCTTCCAATGAATAAAGCAAAAACTCTTTCCTCAAAACTAACTTTATTAATAAAGTTAGTTTTGAGGAAAGAGTTTCTTCTTTATTCATTGAATGAGCATTCCTCAGTTTAGGTTCTACCTCACCTTTATTTTTTACTCTTCCAAATGAAAAATCTGACAGAAAAAAATATTATTAATTTTATGAAGATGAAAAATTGGAGAAATAGTTCAACAAAAACAAGAATCTCTAACAATTGAAGATTTTGACAAAAGAATAAATATGACAAAAAAGTAACTGACAAGTCATAATGTTGACAAAAAGTACTTATCATTGACAAATGAAAAATTTGGCGACAACAACAAATTATTCCATCCAAAGCAAGGAACCCTGAAAAATGAAAAATTTCCAAAAAAGTGCGTATGAAAATATACAGTAGGTAACTAAACATGAAAATGTTAATAAAAAGTTACTTTGAAAAAAATTAAAACAAAGAAAAACTCTGACAAAAAAATGACAGATTTGGTTAAAAAATCGATAATATGACAAATTGAAAAAAAAAAACTGAAAATGATAATAATTTTCTTTTATAAACGGAAGTCATGAAAATAAAATGAGCAAATCTGACAATTGAAGATTTTGACAAAAAATGAATATGACAAAAATCAAAATGTTGACAAATCCCATCAAATGTAAGAAACCCTGAAAAATGAAAAATTTGACAAAAAAAAGTGAATATGAGAATAAAAATAGTAGGTAACTGAAACATGAAAATGTTGACTGAAAAAAAAAAATTAAAACGAGGCACTCTGACAATGAATTTGACAAAGACTAAAATATGTACTTAACTGTGAATTTCTGAAAAGTGAAAAACATTTTAAAAAAATAATAATTTGACAAAAAACAAAGAACTCTGACAAATGACAATTTGATATAATATATAAAAAAAAAATGATACCAATTTTCTCTGACAAACAAAAACCATGATAAAAAATCTACAACTTTGACAACTGAAGATTTTGACAAAAAAAAAATAATAATATGACAAATCATAATGTTGACAAAAAGTATCATTGACAAGTGAAAAATTTGACAATAAACCATTCCATTAAAAGTAAGGAACCCTGAAAAATTTAAAAAAAATGACAAAAAAAGTGAATATGATAATAAACGATAACTAAAAAATGAAAATTTTGTCGAAAATTTACTTTAAAAAAATAATAAAACAAAGCACTCTGACAATAATTGACAAATTTGACAAAAATATATAACTCTGAAAAATAAAAAAACATTTAAGAACAAATAAGTAATTTGACAAAAAACAAAGAACTCTAACAAAATAAGAATTGAAAAAAAAATTGATTACAATTTGCTCTGATAAATGAAAACCGTGATAAAAAATGAAAATGACAACGAAAAATTGCTGAAAAAATAAATGTTAACTGAGAAAAGCTCAACTTTCATGAATATTATCAAAAATCCAGAGATATGCCCAACCCCGCAAATTTTGAAAAAATTTATGAAAAAATCAAGTGGCATATCGTTTGTTATATTTTTGATAGCACTGAGTGCGAATATGTTCTCAAATTTTTGATTGGACCTCCCTCAACTCCTCCCTCTCTCATAAATTTTGAAAAAATCAACGAAATCAAAAAAATCGTGTGGCATATCGTTTGTTATGTTTTTGATCACATTGAGTTCGAATATGTTCTAAATTTTTTGATTAGACCTCCCCCCAGCCCCACGACCTATGCCATAAATTTTGAAAAAATTAACGAAACCAAAAAAATCGTGTGGCATATCGTTTGTTACGTTTTTGATAGCGCCGAGTTCGAATATGTTCTCAATTTTTTGATTAAACCTCCTCCAGCCCCTCCTTCACCCATAAATTTTGAAAAAATCAAAAAAATCGTGTGGCATATCGTTTATTATGTTTTTTATCGCATTGAGTTCGAATTTGTTCTCAATTTTTTTATAGGATCTCCCCCAAGCCCCTCACCACCCCTTAAATTTTGAATAAATTAACGATATCAAAAAAAAATTGTGTGACATATCGTTTGTTATGTTTTCGATAGTGCTGAGTTCGAATATGTTCTCAATTTTTTGATGAAACCTTCCCCAAGTCCCTCCATTGCCCCCTTGAATTTTGAAAAAAATTGACGTAGTAAACAGAATGGTGCTGCATATCGGTTATATGGTTTCGTAAGGCTAAATTCAAATTCTTTTTGTTAATTTGGAGCCTCCCAGCCTCCTCAAGCATCCTCTTCCTACCCACAAGTATTCAGTACACCTAATGACTCATTATACACCTAGAATACCCAAAATGAGAAAAATTTCTGTGAAACTTCTTTCATAATCACACTTGATAATTTCGAAATCTTAATAAAATGTCCTATTGTGCTTTGGTATTTCGCACGATATTAACTCGAGTTATTGTTCCATCGTGTTTCGGTGACGTTCTTAGGAGAAGGTGTACTTCTGTATAAATATTAGAACCTGCAAACTCAACGAATCGTAACGTCCTGGTTGGGATTCTTTGTCAAAGCATAAGTATCTGTTTGTAATCCCCTCAGCGCGACAAAAACACCCCAAACACATGATTCTTACTTACATTCTCGCGAAGGGAAAAAAATTACACTCCAACTAATATAAACCATTCGAAAATAGGCATGGCAAACGTGTCAAAACTCATCCCATTAATTATATCTACTTTTCAAAGGCTCTAATTACGTAACTGGAACGTATCACCATACATACGCAGGCGGTTGAAAATCACCCCTCCGCCCACCACTTCTCCTTTCATCTCGGCTTATGAAAAAAATTAAAATATACGCCGGCTTGTAACATTCTTACGACGATAATTAATCCTTCCTTTACGAATATATTATAAATTAAAATCAAAGAAAAAAAAATAGGTACCACTATAGCAGCTCGCGAAGTAAACACTAAACAGTCTTAATTATTCAACTTGTTGACAGAAATGTGTACAGAGTATTTCATTAATTAAACTCGCGTCGTCGACAAAGTTGAATTTTTCGTGTATTTTTTTTCCTCATCAGTTGCCGAGTCGAAAGAGGAGAATCGGATGATGACGAGTGAGAGTGTTTTTGCTTTTCTTTGTCTCGCGTACGTTGTATTTTACTACAATCTGGTAACAATAGTAGCCAGAGCCAGAGCATCGATGCCAGGGGGTCATCTACAAGTCGAGGCGAGATGCTGTTCGATGATTTAAGGGGGTTGGTAATCGATATGGTTTAGATCGTGGGAGGATTGATTCGAACATATGATAACTCCTTTCTTGCAGCCTCAAAGAGTGTTTGAAAAAGATGAGCTGGGGTAAAACTCGTCTATTGATTTTAATACTCCGGTAGTTTTTTTTTAATGATAGTTTGTCTGTGCTAGTTTTTTTTTCCTCTCTCTTCTTTTTCGTTCTCGTACGATACCTATAACTAGGAATAATATACTCACGAGACGGAGGAAAAAAATGAGTGTAATAAATACATAGGTACTCTCGCGGTAAATTGCTATTTCGTCGAAATTTGTCTCATCAATCAGCATATATATACGATACGAGTACGATCCTAAAACAGAACACACCGAACCGTATCGTATTTCAATACATACGAAATTACTATCTTGCATTTATCCGCGTATATTTCATTAATGGTAATCGTGCCGTGCCGATGTCGATGTCGGTCTTTTGGCGTTTGTTGGTGGTTTAATATTGAATAAAATTTCGACTGTTCTAGTTAATGTACGACCTACGACGAGTGGTTCTCGGTAATCATATAGGTACGTTGTCGCTCGAGTAATTACATGGCTGGAAAACTGCCTCATCGCTCGTTTCGTATGCGTAATGTCGAGGTGTTGGTTTTTTCCTTCTCTCTTTACTTCGATGTGCATAAAGAGAAGAAACCTAATTCACAGATCTAGCCCAGGGAATTGAGACCAAAAAAAGGTGCAAATTGTATTTTGGGCTACATGATTTTTTTTTTTTGTAAAGTGTTCCTTTCGTAGTCACAGTGGCATATTTAAGGGGAGGGTTCTGGGGTTCAAACCCCACCCATTATCAAAAAAAAAAAAAAAAAAACTTTAAAATACCTCAAAAACCGTTGCATAACAAAGATGCTCATTTTACATATTTTTAAAAATTTCTTAAAATTGTGAAAAGCCTTATAAATGCATCCCTAATTTTTCATAAGTTTTCAAAAATGAGATTTCTCAAAATTTTCTCAATTTTTAGTCGCGATGTATTTTCATAAAATAAGATTGGTCAAATTTTTCAATTTTTGGAATGATTTTTCATAAATCTTCAAAAATAAAAATTGGATAATTTTTTTTAATATTATATTTTTTAAGAATGAATTTTTCTAATTTTTTATAAGTAAGTACATGATTTATTTTCAATTTTTAAGGTTAATTTTCTCTTGAATTTTAAAAATGATATTTTAAAATAATTCAAGATGGATTTTTTTTTAAAATAGCAAAAATATCATTTTTAAAATTCAAGAGATAATAAACCTTAAAAATTGAATTTTTTTTTCAAATTTACTGAAAATAATTTTTTTTACAAATTCAGTAAGACGAGAATACCTTTTTCATTGAATAAATGCCATTTCTCATTTTTTGGAATTAACAGAAAACAATTTTTTTTACAAATTCAGCAAAAAGAGGATAGCTTTTTTCATTGATTAAATGCGAATTTTTCACTTTTTGAAATTTACAGAAAATAAATAAATTTTTACAAATTCACTTAGGGTAGGATGTTGAATTTGGATCAATGGTAGCCTTTGTCTTCGAAGTTCGAAAAATTAAAATTTCCATTTCTTCGAATTTACTGAAATTTTTTTTTTTTTAAATTCAGCCAGAGAAGGGTAACTTTTTTCATTGAATAAATGTCATTTCTCATTTTTTGGAATCAACAGAAAACAATTTTTTTTTACAAATTCAGCCAGAGGAGGGTAGCTTTTTTCATCGATTAAATTCAAATTTATCATTTTTTGAAATTTACAGAAAACGAAAATTTTCACAAATTCGCCGAGGGTAGAATTTCTTATTGGATCAAATGGTAGCCCTTGTCTTCGAATATATTAAAATTCTCATATTTTCAAATTTACTGAAAATAAAGTTTTTTACAAATTCAGTAAGACGAGAATACCTTTTTTCATTGAATAAATGCCATTTCTCATTTTTTGAAATTAACAGAAAACAAATTTTTTTACAAATTCAGCCAGAGGAGGGTAGCTTTTTTCATTGATTAAATGCAAATTTCTCACATTTTGAAATTTACAGAAAATAAATGAATTTTTACAAATTCGCCAAGGGTAGGATGTTGAATTGGATCAATGGTAGCGAAAAATTAAAATTTCCATTTCTTCGAATTTACTGAAATTTTTTTTTTCAAAAATTCAGTCAGGCGAGGGTAACTTTTTTCGTTGAATAAATGCCATTTCTCATTTTTTGGAATCAACTGAAAACAATTTTTTTTACAAATTCAGCCAGAGGAGTTTAGCTTTTTTCATTGATTAAATGCAAATTTCTCACTTTTTGAAATTTACAGAAAATAAATAAATTAGTGTAGGTAGTCAAATTCGTCTTCAATATACACATAGAATTTTTTTCAATTTTTGGGAAGATTTGCTTTGAATTTTAAAAAATTTAATTCTAAAAATTTTAAAGAATGCATTTTTAAAAATTTCAAGATTGAATTTTTTTCAAATAATTTGTAAGAATGACTTTTCTTAATTTTTAATTACACAATTTTTGCAATTTTTAAACTTCTGGTAAGACGCTTATAATAGCTGGGTTATTATGTTCATCGAAATGGGCTTTTTAAATGAAGTTCATTTTTCAAAATTTGAATTTTTTCTACTTCTTATAAATGATTTTTATTAAATTTTCAAAAGAATTTGTACCTTTGTTGTTTATTAAATCTTCTACAAATTATTTCCTATTGACTATTTTTTTTTTTTTTTTTTTTTTTGTTAGTGAAAATTAAAAATTTTATTTCATAATTACTGCTCTGGAAAACAAAATTTGAACCCATCCTAAATACGCCACTGCGTAGTCATGATTAACCAAAAAAAAAAATCCCCAAACCTCACCCCTCGGCTTGCCACCCAAATGTGGATCTGAAGTGACCCCCTCGCCATTTTCCGCTTATAACTTCTCAAATACCTGTTTAAATAGAAACATTGTTATCACCAAAATTAAAGTATATAAAACTTGCAACAAAAAAAGTTATATTCATTTTTTCAAAAAAGTAAACGGGTGGCGCAAAAACGAGCGTCAAAATATACAAGGGGGAAAAAATGAAGATTGGTCCCTCTTCCCACGAATAACGCGCAATTTCGGAAGGAGTGGAATATAATTTATTAGGGACACCCCATAGACTTTAAAAAATCTGCCACCCCTCCTCTCCCTCAACTTGTCTAAAATATGGATATGAGGCAACCGGCAACCCCCGTTTTAAAAATAGCCAATAACTCTGCAATCGCGTGCCCTAAATCGAAAAACGATTTAAATTAACATTGTAGAGCATAAAATTGCCTACAAAACCGCTACATTCGTTTCTTTTTACAGGTCGATGATGACCTTTTGTTTCCTACTCATGAAATGAGAGAATTCTTGATTTTTTTTTAACTCTGTATATTTTGACGCTCATTTTTGCGCCACCCGTTCACTTTTCCAAAAAAATTAATATCATCTTTTTTACTGCAAATTTGTTGACCTTTAATTTTGGTTATGATCATTTTTTTGTTTGGACTTTCATATGTAGGCCAAAATGCAATTTCCCTATTTCACTGGGCTATCGTAGACTTTTTTATTAAAATTTTCTTGTACTCGTAACACTCATACTGGTCGAAATTCTAAATATGCTGCCATATACGACGACGACGTCGACCATACTGCTGCGAGTGAAAATTTTCCAACGATCTGGTAAACCTAAACCTCAATAACCTGTTACGTGTTGTGAACGAGACGACGACATCTTTCGTTTCAGTGCTATACGTCGAATACGAGTACGTTATATGTCTCGTGCTGTCAATTGCGGTCGCGTATTATTATCTCGTCGAGTAAAATTACCTGATTTTCTCAATATTTAAAAATTATTTCTCACTGGCCATTGTATACTGGTGGCTGGTGTTATTAACGTATAATAATAATAATGATAAAAAAAGAAAAACGAAATGATATTATACAAAATACATAAAGCGCGAAATGAACAACACGTAGCTCGAGCAAAAAGAGAAAGAGAGGAGAGAAATAGTGAACGTTGTGTTATATTTGACTTCTCTTGACTTATTGTCATTGAGAGTTCGTTCAACTTGATGCTGAGCTGTGCTTTGAAGAAAAAAAAAGTGAATAAGAGAGTGGAGCTCTTCTCCGGCACTGCAGTCAGATGTTGTTAATGTCTTAGCCGCAGATAACTGTTTACGACACAACAATCACCGATCGCGAATAATTTATCATTGTCTTCGGTAGCCAGAGAGCCAGCCAGCTAGGCTCTACTGACTAGTTTTACCATTTCATCCGAGTCGAGCAACCATAAAGTTGCCAGGCATAAAATGAAATTACATATCTATCTCTCTTAAGTTTTTTTTTTTCTATAGGTACTTGCTTAATTATTGGTAACAGTAGGTAGAGTAATAAAAAAAAAGTTTTTTGAGGCATCTTGCTTGTAGGCATGAAATATTGAATTCACCTTAGAGAGTTTCTATTTGTGTTGGCGACTTCTTGTTACCTTCTATTTGCTGAAGGCCTGAAACTGATTACCTACTACCCCTTTTTACAAAAATTTTCGTTTAAAAAAAAACGTGGAAGATTTAAAAAAGATTATTTTTAATATATTTTAGTATGTGAAATTATTTATTTTGATCAAGAGTAAAACATCCAGAAGAGAAAATTTTTAAATTCTTGAAAATTCAGTAAGTAGGTAACTCTTAAAAAATTGAAAATTGAAAAAAAATCTGAAATTTAATGAAAATTAAAATTTTTGTAATATTTTTGAATTAATTTATTTTTTTAATTTCAATGTATGTATTTTTGAAGTTTTTGATCTATTTTCTAAAAATTTTTAATTCATTAGATAAATATTTAAAATTTGAAAAAAATTTGGAAAAATTTCAAAATTAGATCATCTTTTGAAGTTTATTAAATTTTATAATTTTTTTTAAAATTTCACAATTTTTAGACATTTTAAAAATTTATTAGGTAGTTCTTAAATTTTAATGAATTTCGTAAAAATTGGAAACATTTTTTTTAATTTTATGAAATCTTTAAAATTTGAATGTTTCATAATTTGTTAAAATTTAAAAACTGCACAAAAATTGTAATTTTTGTAATTTTTTGATTTTATAAATTTTCAAGATTGGATCAGATTTTCAGGTGTGACAACGAGTTAACGACTTTGTAATTTTTTACTTTATTTTATCAAAATTCTATAGTTTTTCAACGTTATTAGAAGTTCAAAATTTCAAATAAAATCGAAATTGTATTAATTTTTAAAGTTTTGTAAGTTTTCATGATAAGTATGGTAAAAATTTTAATGAAATTTTATGACTTGATGTTTTTTTGTAATTTTGAAAAATATAAAATTTTATAATTTTTGAATTTTAAAAGAAAAATTAAAAATTCGTACTTAGCTAAAAATTTTAATTTTGGCAATTTTGTAAGAATACCGTTAAATTTTTAAAGTTAAATAAATTTTTACAATTTTATAAATTTATAATTTTTTTTAAAATTTGGACATTTTCAAAATTGATTAGTTTTTATATTTTTATGAATTTTGTAAAAGTTAGAATTATTTTTTTTTAATTTACGAAATCCTTAAAATTTAGATGTTTTAAAATTTGTTAAAATTTTAAAATTTTACAAAAACTGGAATTTTGGTAATTTTTTGATTTTGAGAAATTTTCAAAATTGGAACATTCTTTCAAGTGTGACGATGAATAAAATTGTAATTTTTTACTTTATTTTATATGAATCTTCAAAATTTATATAATTTCATAATTTTCAAATTTTAACAGAATAATTTAAAATTCGCACTTATATAGCTAAAAATTTGAATTTTGGTCATTGTAAGAAACCGTCCAATTTTCAAAGTTTAACAAATTTTTAAAATATTATAAATTGATTATTTTTTTTAATTTTGTGCATCTTCAAAATTCGTTAGTTTTTAAGTTTTACAAAAAAATTGAAAATCTGGAAAAATTTTTGGATTTAGAAAATCATTTGAATTTGAATTTCATAATTTAAAATAATTGTAATTTTTGTAATTTTTGAGTTTTTTAAAAGTGAAATCATTTCTCAAGTGTAATAAATGAAAAATTATTCAACTGGTAAAAATTCTTCAACCAAAAAAAAAAAAAAAAAAAAAAAAATTCATATTTGTCATTTAATCAAGGTGAATTCAAACTTATACTTAAATTGAGTTTTTTTGAAAGAATTGCTCATTTTTTCACTATCATGGTCCAGTCTGAGAGGTACTAACGTAAAAATTCTGAATTTTTCAAATATTCCCAATTCTTGGAAAAAATTCATTTTTGTCATTTAACAAGGTAAATTCAAATTTATACTTGAATTGAGGGTTTTTTTTGAAAAAATTGCTCATTTTTTCACTATTTTGGTCCAGTCTGAGAGCTATTAACGTATAAATTCTGAATTTTTGAAATATTCTCATTTTTGGAGAAAAATCATTTTTGCCAAGAGACATGGTGAATTCCAAATTATCTTTAAAAAATTGCTCATTTTCCCGTCATTCGGGTCCATTCTGAGAGATTCGGACAAAAATTTTTTGAATTTTTCAATTACTCCAATTCATGTTTGTCATTTAACAAGGTGAATTCAAACTTATACTTGAATTGAGTTTTTTTTTAAAATTGGCTCATTTTCCCGTCATACGGGTCATTCTGAGAGATTCTGACGAAAATTTTTTGAATTTTTCAATCATTCCCATTTTTAGAAAAAAAAATCATTTTACAATGTAATAAGTACCATTTGGCACTTATTGCATGGTGAATTTCAAATTTTCCTTAAATTGAATTTCTTCGAAAAAATTGCGCACTAAAATTTTTTTCAAATTATTCGGGTCTAGTCTGAGGGGTACTGACGAAAAAATTTTGAATTTTTCAATTATAAAGCTTTAACTGGGGGAAAAACATTGAAGTTGTGAAAATGTTTCAACATGGAAAACATTATTCAACTAGGTAGTGAAAATGCTTCAACCAGAAAAAATGTTTCGATTGGTGAAATGCTTCAATAGAAAAAAATTACTCAAGTTGTGAAAATGCTTCATTCAATAAGTGGAAAAAAGATTCAACTTTTGAAAATACTTCAAAAAAAAAAAAAAAAATCGACTATCGAAAAAGCTTTAACTGAAAAAAAAAACATTTAGCTTTGTGAAAAAATTTCAACTTGAAAAAATTATTCAACTAGTGAAAATTCCACAGAAAAAACGTTTCGATTGGTGAAAATGCTTCGACAGTAAAAAATTATGCTTTCAGGCTGAGATTAAAAACCAACAAAGGAAGTATCACCCCTGAAGTGTTGACGTTTATAAAAATGTGATTAATTTTTGGTCATCTACTTTTTTTGACGTCCAGAAGTACCTATCCAAAGTGGCGCATTAAAAAAATTGGAAAAGTTTACATCGTAGCTGTGCTTGAAAGTTCAGATATTATTGTACTCTTTAATTTCACAACAAAAAAAAGACGCTCATTTCAACGATATGGACTCCCTCGTTCACCCTGTTTGCCAATAAAACTTCTTCTGCTAAAAAATAATAATAAAAATTGCTTCAAAAAGTTTTCTAAACCGCACCATCGATCTTTCAAATTACCAAAGCTTCGACTTGAGAATCATCTCGCATAAAATTATCTCTACGACCCTCCGGTTGTCTCGATAAAGGCCGCAGATACGACAAAAATGCTCATTTAACGACCTCGTCACCTCGACGAGGTGATTTTTTTCAGCTCAGCAGCCGACTTTGTCGATAATAAATTCTCGACTATAATTTCTCTAATGAGTTTAAAATTACCGATTTATCTTACGCCGTTGTCTCTTCTGCGTACGGCGGCGGCGGCAGCGGCGCGCCGATAAAAGAGAAGCCTGCCAAGGGAGGAAAAAAAATTAAACGCTTGCAGAAAATTCGACTTTAATAACGCGAAATTCTTCCAGCGCTCATTTTCGAAATGAATTCTGTCAACTTTATGACTGATAATCTGCCGCAGTGGATCCAACTTAGGCAGCTTCGAACCGTCTCATTTTTCACATTTGCGAAAAACTATACACGCTTTTGGAAATTTACTTCGCTATGGGAATCCACCCCTGCCTCCTCCCCAGCCCATTTGTTTCGAGTTTGTTGTGTCTTCGACGTTCGTTTCATTTGGTTAATTTTTTCGACGTGTTCGAGAGATACTCGTATCTCGAATTTACTTCTCTGGTGTCATTATTCTTCATCGATCACTTTTCTACGTACCTATATACGCGTACGAATAATATAATTATAATATACATACCTGCTTTTTTGCTCGACTTTTGTGCTCCGGCGATGGTGATGGATTAATGATCGAGGACGAAAAACATAAAAATCAAAAAATGTACATATGTGTTGAATATGGGTAAATTCAAAGTGGCATAAATGAGGATTCTAATAATAATTGTATTTTGATTTTTTTTTTTTTGAATTTTATGTACCTAGTACCTATATACCTACTTGGCTTTTTTTAAAAATTGTCTTCAATATTTTAATTTTTTTAATTTTCAGTTTGTTTTAAACTATTTTTGATTTCCAATTTTTGACAATTTTCTGTAATTTTAATTTCATTTTGAATTCAATTTTTTTAATAATTGGTAGTTTTTAAATAGTTTCTGTTTTATAGCAATTTTTTTTTAAATTTTCTGTTATTTATGAAATTATGATTTTTAATTTTCTCAATAATTAATTAATTATGCATTATATTTAATTGCTTAAAATTTTTAATATTTTTTTTTGGAAAATCTGAATTTTAAAAATTGTCTAATTCTACCAATTTTTCAAGTTGTAAAAATTCATGAAACTTCAAAAATTGATCAAATTATTAAATTTCAGGCATGAAATTCAGTCACTATTAAAGTAACAAATTGTTACTATTTCGCATGTTGGTCACTTTTTGCCCAAAATGGTCACTAAAGTCACTTTTTTCGTTTTTTTGTCGATAATATCTATTTGAAAACCAACAGAAATAAAAAATTAAAAGAAGATTTTTCCGAAAAAATAATTCTCAAATAATAATTTTTTTTTTTCAATGATATTGGGTCAAAAATATTATTTTTTTAAAGTAAAAGATTCCTTTCTCAAATAATAAAAAAAAAAAACTAACAGATTTATTTCTGATATTACATACTGAGAATAAAAATAATTTTTTTATTCCAAAAACATTATGAGGTTTTCTTCTTCACAAAATTGTGAGATTTTTTTAATCAAAAAAATGGCAGTTCTCTCTTCTTCAAACAATTGAAATATTTTTTGGCTTATATAAAAAAAATGTTACCTATACTTATTAAGATTTTTTTTAATGAAATGATTTTTTTTTTCTTGAAAAAATAAGGTTTTTTACTCCATAAAGTCGATTTTTTTTTTTTAAATTGAGAAATATTTGTTGTCAAAAAATCAAAAGATTTTTTCACACCAAAAAAATCTGAAGTAATGATTACCAAAAATTGAAATTTTTTCTCTAAAAATGAAAAAAAAGAAACTGAAATTTTTTCTGTTATCATACGTAAAGAAAGGGCCTTCCATGGTAAGATGGTGAAATCGGCCCTTGATCGAAATGGGGTCCAAAGTGGGTCAAAATGTTACTTATGATGTAAAAACACGCCACAAAAATTTTTGACCCCCTACCCCCTCCCCTTTCCGAAAAATCGCGTTATAACGGTCGAAAAATAAAAAAATTCTAACTTTGAAGGGGGTGTATGAAAATTTTTGATTTTTTCACAGATTATAGGTATCATGCAGGGGTATATGTGGTAAAATTTTTAAAAAGATCGGTTCACAATTTCTTTGTTTTTTGGGAGGTTGAAATTTTCAAAAAAAAAATTTAAAAATTTTTTGGGGTTGCCATGGCTGGAATTTTTTTTTAAATCTTCGTAATATGGATAAGTATCGCATATATTTTTTTGAGGGTGCCAAAGGGGGGTGCAACATAGTCAAAAAAAATAAAAACTTCGAAAAAACACGCATTTTCAGGGTTTTTTCGTATTTCTCGAGGGTGTTTGAGGCGGGGACTTGAAATGTAAGCAATTACAATCGTAATACATAATATCTGGATGGAGTGGGGTTGATGTGGGAGATTTGTGGTCACACAAGTATGGGACGAATGACAGGGTGTGATAAAAATAAGGAAAAACGAGTGATGTGAGCGCTAGGATGGCTCTTTTGGAATTCGGGTATTTTTAATGTCTTAGCCACCAAATTTTTTTATTTCATGAGAAAATAACTTTTTATTTATCATTTTTGCCCTAACTGAATTTTAAGTGGCAACTAGTCACCCCCCCCTCCCTTTTTTTCAGAAAAATAATAAAAATTGACTGATTTTCAAAATCTCACTTTTTGCTAAGAGTCGGCATTCTATAAAAAGGTATCAAAAAATATTTCCTCTAGCTAAAATTGAAATTTTTTCACCTTTTCTATGTACGCGGCACCACTTGAAATTCAGTTAGGGAACAATTTTAAAAATGAAATTATTTTCTAATAAAATACATGAAGCTTTTCATACCATAGGTGAATTTTTTTTACCAGTTTTCTTTATTTTTGCTTTTTTTGATGGTACCACTTGAAATGTGGTTGAGCGAGGAAATAAAAAATTGGAAATTCATTCTCATGACCAAAAAGGTGAGATTTTGAAAATCGATCAATTTTTTAAAATTTTTTGAAAAAAAGGAATGACTAGAGTCCACTTGAAATTCATACCTAAAAAGTTGTTAAATTTTAAAAGTTGGTCCAACTTCAAAAATTTATTATCTAAAATTTGAAAATTACAAAAATTCTGGTTTTCGTAAATTTTTAAAAATTTACAAAAAGTACCTTTAATCAAGACTGAAAAATTATTTTATCAAAACAAAAAATTATCAATATTTCAGTTTTCTTAAAAATTTTTAAAAATTTTCTAAAAATAAAATTTTATATATTTCTTGAATTTAAACAATGTTCTTGAAACATTTTAGAAGATGCACAAAATATAATTTTATTAAACTTTGAAAAGTACCAAAATTTCAATCTTAATCAAATTTTGATTTTTTTTTAGTACCTAAATTAAAATATTAAAAACCTACCGAATTGAAAATTTATCACAATTATAAAAATTTGTTGAAATTCAAAAAATTATTACCTATCTACAATTGAAAATACAAGGACTACCCTCCTATTTTGCAATTTTCTATAACTTTCGATTCAATGGATTACGTGACTATAATCAAATACCATTTTCAGGCCAGAGATATCATCAATTCAAATTTCCACCTCACATTTTTCGTAATGATGAAACTTCCTGAAGTTATTACTAAGATCAGATAATAATTCTGCGAATTAAAAAAAAAATTCATTTCACAGGAATTCGACGAACTGAACATTTGATGAAATTTTGATTAATATTTGTGATTAGAAAAATATCTTTACATACTTATACTCGAATGGCTCGTCAGCCTGCGATTTTTTTTTAATTAGAAAGAATATTTTTCATTTCTGGTCGATTAATCGATTGATAAGTCATTTCTAAGTTCTAATAATCGAATGTAAATGGGAAAAGTACCTCGTGAAACTACTTAAGATTAATATCTAGAATATCGGATAATTTGATGAATTGATAACTTCAATGCGCAGCTAATTCGCCGGCAGTTTCTTTGGTATTTATTTTATGAACTTTTCATTTCGAGTTTGCATTAGACGCGTTACTGTATCATTGAGCATCGACTGCTGCTGTTAATTCGGTCGAAAATATTTCGAGCACTTTTGAAGTTTTTGTATTACTGTATAAAACGCGATGTTGATCTCAAAAAACAGACTTTGTGTACTGATATTGTTCTATGCGACAGTTTCGTGTGTGCTTGATGACGCGATGGGATTGAATAATCGAAAGATCCGAAAATCGTGTACACTAGGAAGTCGTATTTCGAAAAAACCAAAAATAAGGCCAGCCGCAGCATACGAATCCCGCACAACGGAATCTGCATCGACATTCTCAGAAACAACGCCAGTATTCGTAATAACCTCCCCGAATGATTTAAAACTGGCATCTCAAACAGCGATGTCGACGTCACCATCCACACCCTCGGAAACAAAGCCAGCAATCGTCACAACCTCCTCGAATGAATTGAAATGTACGACTCCAACAATCAAGTTACAATCTGCAAGCCAAATAACGAAGTCAACATCTGCAACACGAACAGCAAATTCGGCATACAAAAAAGTAATCTTACCCACACAAAGTGATACATTTGAAAGAATCCGCCAAAATCGTGAAAAAATTTTCGTCGACAAGAGTCACTATTTGGAACACTTTTTGAGCAGTAGGCAACGATTCTATTTCCTCTTCCGTCCTCGACGTTTCGGCAAGTCGCTGTTTGCACAAATGGTTGCATCTTTCTTTGGAGGTCGAAAGCAACTCTTCGAAGGTTTGGCTATTTATAAGCGCGGAAATGGAGCTAAGGAGGGCAAATGGATCGACCATCCAGTGATATATCTCGACTTCAGCACAATTCTAACATTTGACACAGCCCAACAGTTCCGTGAACGATATCAACAGGACATTTCAGATACTCTAGATCTCTATGGTGTACCTCCTAAAGAACCATTCGATCTTTACACCATGATTAAACATCTGATGAGAAAATGTCAAAATAAATCCGTGGTGATTGTCATCGATGAATATGATGCGCCGGTTCGAACCGCATTGGCTAAAAACAAAACAGCCTTAGCAAAGGAAGTCTTGGAGGAGATGAAGGCATTGCTTACAGAAATCAAAGGTTGTAATGATTACCTGCGATTTGTGTACGTGACTGGAGTGGCGAAACTTGCTTTCGTGGGGATTGCAAGCGGTGCAAATAACTTTGAAGATATCAGCTACGATGAAAGATTCGCCGGTGCCATGGGATTTCTCCCAGACGAACTCAATAAATTTGAATCGTACTTTGGTAGCTATCTGAAGAAGAAAAACGACGATTTCGCAGTATTACGTAAAGAAATGATGGATTGGTATGACGGATATACCTTTTCCTTAAGATTAACCCCGAAAGTAATGAATCCGATTAGTGTTATTCAATGCTTCAAGAATCAAAAAGCCCAAAACTATTGGACAAAAACAGGTGAGATGAATACTTTGATTAATCGTTTCAAAGTGCAGAATCTTCCATGGGATTATTACGGTAACTATCGGATAAAACCCGATGAGTTGTTTGCTCCATTCGACATCATAAGGGATGTCATTCCCCTTCCCATAGAATTATTTACCTATGGGTACCTCACATTGAAGAAGTACGACAAAAATACCGGTGAATTTTTGTTAGATTATCCTAACAAAGAAATTCGAGATGCAATACAATGTGAGTTGAGAAGCAAAGCTGATCGTCACGACCATCCTAATTTAGAACGAAAATATCCTATCAATGAAGATTTCAGCCTACGAGATGCTTTTGTAAAGGCGGATATTACCAGCGTTGTAGATATCATAAATGACAACTTCTATTACAAAAAAGCCATGGACCAAAACATTACTGAAGACAGCCTAACGACATTTTTGTTATTTTATTTCGATAAGAACCACGTTTCCTGCCAGGGAACTGTCCAGATGTATAAGGGAAAACGAAATGAAGGAGATATTGACCTCCAAACTACCTCGTTCCGGCCAAATTTTATAATAGAAATAAAACGGACTGTAAATGGCACTTACAAAATTGTAGATAAGTTTATTCAATACTCAAAACTTGCCTCTTTTCGAACCGCATTCGGGAATCAAGACAAGGTAAACCTACTCGGGTTCAACTTTGATCATGACAAATCTAAACCGTACCAAATATTGGATTGGGTGATGATTCCTTATGTATACAATCCCAATGGTAGTTCATTGCGTTTGAATGAAACACAGTCGTCTATACCAAAACTGAAGAAGAATTTATCATCAGATTAATACTAGTGTTAAAAATGATTTACTTGGCGATATCCAGTATAGTGTATTTGTAAATAATGTAAATTTATGTGAATATTTTTATTTTTGTTACCTTATTGTATGTGCTTTTTTTGTAATTCATGACTTTATCTTTTAAAAAATTATTCGACAGTATTCAGTTTATGTTTTTGTTCGTTACCTACTTTTATTGCGACCGGATCTTTATTATTGAAGGTTATCTGGTAAATGGTACACAAGGATAAGACCATGAATACCATGATGTGATTGATATGAAAACATTTTGACGAAAATTTCAGACCAAAGCACAATATTATTTTGGAGCTGGGCCTCGAAAAGTGTTTCTGAGTCTCAGTTTTTTGGATTCTTACAAAATGATTTGTTGGGTAAAAAACAAATTTAAAGAACACTTTGGTCAAAGGGTTTATCAGGATCTATTTTTTGGGGAAATTTTTGATGTACCTACTTAAGAAGAAGTTTTCAGAAATATTTTTGGATTGGAACCTCTTAAAAATTTTTTTTAAAAAGTTTAGAATGAAATAAGATTTTTCAATTTTTTAGGATAAAAATTCTAATTGTTTGGAATAAAATTTTCATGTTCCTATTTTTTTTTAATAAATAATTTTTCCACATTTTTCGATATTTTTTTTTTGTAAATGAAAAAAATTATCTCTAAAATTTTTCTAGAAAATTTGAAACATTAATAAGTACGTACGTGGTCGATCGTAGAGCAAAAATAAAGAGAAATCGGGTAATAAAAAATTACTTAACCGATTTTTGGGCATGAGATGATTGAGGTTCTACTTTATAGTGTATTTATGTGAAATTTCCCATGTAAAAAGCTCCGCGAAAAATCCGGTTCTTTTTACATGGCAAAAATAAATGTTTTCCAAAAATGCGAATAATTGAAAAATTCACAATTTTTCAATCATCACCTCTCAGAATTGACCCGAATATGTGAAAAAAATTTTGGACAATTTTTTCAACGAAATTGAATAATGTGCAATTTCCCATTTAAAAAGCTGCTCGAAAAATTTTACATGGTAAAAATTAATTTTTTCCAAAAATGCGAATCATTGGAAAATTCAAAAAAAAATTATCATAACCTCTTAGAGTAAACCCGAATGATGAGAAAAATTTTTTTTGGAAATTTTTCTAAAAAATTGAATTTTGGGAAAATGTGAAATTGCCCATTGCCAAATGAACTTTTTTTGAAAATAAAATAATTGAAAAATCATGAATTTTTTCGTCATAAACCTCTCAGAATGGACCCGAATAATAAGAAAAAAAATTTTGAGCGATTTTCTCAGAGAAATTAAATATGTGAAATTTCCTATGCAAAAAGGTCCGAGAAAAGCCCCGCTCTTTTAACATGGCAAAAATGATTTTTTTCCGAAAACGCGAATAATTGAAAAATTTATAATTTTTTATAATTTTTTGGTCATAACCGTCAGAATGGACTCGAATAATTGGAAAACATTTATTTTTTGGCAATTTTTCTTATACTTAAAATTGAATTTTGGGAAAATGTAAATTGCCCATTGCAAAAATTGATTTTTATTTTCAAAAATAGGAATAATTGAAGAATCATGAATTTGTTCGTCCTAACCTCTCAGAAGTCAGAATGAACCCAAATGATGAGAAAAAAAAATTTGAGAAATTTTTTCAAAGGAATTAAATTTAAGGAAAATTTGAAATACAGTTTTTTTCAAAAATGCGAATAATGGAAAAATTCTAGAATTTTTCCATCATATCCTCTCAGAAGTGATCCGAATAGTGAGAAAAAAAATTTGGAGCAATTTTTTCAAAGAAATAGAATTTAAAGAAAATTTGAAATTCACCATGTAAGTTACATGGCGATATGATTTTTTTTTCAATAATGAGAATAATATTGAAAATTTAAAAAAATTTCATCAAAACCTCTAAGAAGTTGTCCGAATAGTGAAAAAAAAAATTTCGAGCAATTTTTTCAATGAATTCAATTTAAGGAAAATTTGAAATTCACAATGTAAAAAGGTCCGTTAAAAAAACGGACCTTTTCACATGGCAAAAATGATTTTTCACCAAAAATGCGAATGATTGAAAAATTCAAAATTTTTTCATCATGACCTCTCAGAATGAATTCGAATAATGGGGAAAAACATTTTTTGGACAATTTTTTCAAAGAAATTGACTTTGTGAAATTTTCCATGTGAAAGCACCGCGAAATCTTTATGCATGGCAAAAAATGAATTTTTTCCAAAAATGCAAATTATTGAAAAATTTAGAATTTTTCAGTCAGAACCTCTCAAAATTGATCCGAATAATGAGAAAATATTTTGTTCGAGCAATTTTCTCCAAGAAATTCAATTTAAGGAAAATGTGAAAATCCCCATGTTATGAGCACCACTGGTGCTTATTACAATATTGTGAAATTAATTTTTTTCAAAAATGAGATTATTGAAAAGTTAAAAAAAAAAAAATTTAGAACCTCTGAGAATGGACCCAAACAATGAGGATTTAATTTTTTCGAGCAATTTATTTCAAAAAATACAGTTTAAGGAAAATGTGAAATTCAGCTTGTCAAGTGATTTTTTTTAGAAATGAGAATTATTTAAAAATTCAAATTTTTTTCGTCTGAACTTCTCAGAATGGACCAGAATGACTTGAACATAATTTTTTCGAGCAAATTTTTCCTCAAAATTCAATTTAAGGAAAATCTGAAATTCACCTTCTCGAAATTATTAAGATTTTATGACGATATTCGTCAACGATACTACCGACAAAGAATATTAAATTTATCGATTCCGATTTTCCACCGATTTTGTGCAGATATTTGAAACTACATTATCGACAAAGAATATTAAATTTATCGAATTCGATTTTTTAACGATTTTGTAAAGATATTTAATACTATATTATCGACAGATTATATGAAATTTCTCGACTTCGATATTTTACCCTTTTTTTGACGACATTTGAAACTATATTATCGACAGATTATATTAAATTTATCGAATCCGATTTTTTACCGATTTTGTAAAGATATTTGAAACTATATTATCGACACATAATATGCAATTTCTCGAATTCGATTTTCTAACGATTGCGTGAAGATATTTGAAACTATATTATCGACACGTAATATGAAATTCCTCGAACTCGATTTTTCAACGATTTTGTGGCGATCTTCGAAACTATATTATCGACAAGTAATCTGAAATTTGTCGAACGATTTTTCAACGATTTTGTGACGATATTTGAAATTATTTCCATATTTTAAAAATTGTTGAACATTTTTCTAAGTCCAACACGTCTGGAAGTACTAAACTGTCTATTATAAGCGTTTTATTGCTAACTTCTCAACGATAAGGTATGGCATAGTGGCAAAGGTAGAGGAATACCATGCAGAAGGTAGATAGTTCAAGCCCCACGGGTGACAGATTTTTTATAATTTTTTTTGACTTTTTCTGAAATGATCCACTTACCGTAACATGAATAATGTGTTTAGGCATAGTTTAATGTATTAATTATGCTAATTAATGATTTTTAATTATAGAAAGAAGCTAGTAAAAGACAAAAAATCGGAATAAAAAAACGATAAAAAATCGACAGTATATCGAATTCTATAAAGTGTCGCGAAAGTTCCGCCTAAATCGTGAAATTATCTTTCGATATTATAGATAGATTATCGATAAAATATCTTACTATAATCTCGAAATTTTTACTAACTATAATTCGTCGATAATCTATCTATATATCGAAAGATAATTTCATGATTTAGGCGGAACTAACGCGACACTTTATCGAATTCGATATTCTGTCGATTTTTTATTTCGATAATTTGTCGATTGTGCTGCTCGGGTTGTTAATTTTTCAAATTTTTAAAAAATTCAAGAATTTGATGAAAATTGAAATTTTGACAATTTTCAAATTTTAATAAAATCTCAAAAGTGAATCAAATTTCCTATGTTTAATAAATTTTCACGACTTCAAAAATTTTGAATATTCAAAATTTGTCAGTTTTTGAAATTTAACTTTAAAATTTTGGAAGTTTTTTTTTGATTTCAGGAAATCTCCAAATAAAAATATAAAATGTAAGAAATTATTGAAATTTGAATTTTTAAAAATTTGGTAAAATTCGATTTAGATTTTTTGCCTATGAAATTGTACCGATAAATCTTTATAATATCGTGAGAACATCTATAGATTTTCAAACGATTTTTTATCGATACGTTACATCTTCCGATATTATCGATCGAGTGTGCCGCTCGGGAAATTTGATTCCGACCAAAATTTTGAAATTAAGTAAAAATTCAAAATTTTTAATATCACGTTTGAAAATCGGTCACAAAAAAATAACTCATAGCTACGTCTAAGTGACCCCTCCCCCCGCGGTCATTCCTGATGATCCATCTGAAATACAAGAATTCATTTCCCTAATGAAAAAGGTCAAACTCTTCAACTCTATCAAAAGTCCCTTTCCGATGGGTGTAATAATCTAAATATCAACCCCCCCCCCCCCCCGAAAATAAAAATAAAAAATAAATGAAAAATAAGACCATAAAAATTGATCTAATCAAAAAATTAAAATTTTTTAAATCTCATCAAGTTTTGAAATTTTTTTCCAAGTGTTGATATATTTACCTATTATAGTACCTAATAGGTAATCGTAAAAAAAAGAATTGGAAGATTTTTATATAGGTATTAAAATTTTCTAAATCCAAAAAATGTTCCTCATTTTTGAAAAAAAATGCATATGAAAATTTCAAAAATTTTAATTTTTTTCTTCTGCATTTTTCTTTAAATTTAAAAACTATCGAATCACACAAAATATCAAAATACTTATTTTCAAATTTACTAAACTTGGAACTTAATTCAGTCAATTAATTTAAAAATGACATTTTCATTAAAGTGCCTTCCATGGTAAGATGGTGAAATCGGGCCTTGATCGAAATTGGGTCCAAAGTGGGTCAAAATGTTACTTATGATGTAAAAACACGCCACAAAAATTTTTGACCCCCTACCCCCTCCCCTTTCAGAAAAATCGCGTTATAACGGTCGAAAAATCAAAAAATTCTAACTTTGAAGGGGGTGTATGAAAATTTTTGATTTTTTCACAGATTATAGGTATCATGTAGGGGTATATGTGGTAAAATTTTTAAAAAGATCGGTTCACAATTTCTTTGTTTTTTGGGGGGTTGAAATTTTCAAAAAAAAATTTAAAAAATTTTTTGGGGTTGCCATGGCTGGATTTTTTTTTTAATCTTCGTAATATGGATAAGTATCACATATATTTTTTTGAGGGTGCCAAAGGGGGGTGCAACATAGTCAAAAAAAATAAAAACTTCGAAAAAACACGCATTTTCAGGGTTTTTTCGTATTTCTCGAGGGTGTTTGAGGCGGGGACTTGAAATGTAAGCAATTACAATCGTAATACATAATATCTGGATGGAGTGGGGTTGATGTGGGAGATTTGTGGTCACACAAGTATGGGACGAATGACAGGGTGTGATAAAAATAAGGAAAAACGAGTGATGTGAGCGCTAGGATGGCTCTTTTGGAATTCGGGTATTTTTAATGTCTTAGCCACCAAATTTTTTTATTTCATGAGAAAATAACTTTTTATTTATCATTTTTGCCCTAACTGAATTTTAAGTGGCAACTAGTCACCCCCCCCCCTTTTTTTTCAGAAAAATAATAAAAATTGACTGATTTTCAAAATCTCACTTTTTGCTGGTTATAACCCATAAAAATTGTTCTTCTTCATGAGAATGAATTCCCAATGTTTCACTTTGCCCAACTCAATTTTAAGCGGTTCCTTGGGGCGCCCTCAATTTTTCAAAATTGAAAAAAATGAGCAAACTTTTTTTAGTCGGCATTCTATAAAATTGTTGTTGTACCTATTTCAGGTATCGGAAAATATTCCACCATTTTTCATTTTTTTCCCCAATAGAATTTGAAGTTATATCACCAGGCCCTCCATCCCGAAAAATAATAAAAAAATAACTAATTTTTGAATTTTCGTTTTTTTTTTGTTTTTTTTATTATTCATTTTGGTTAAGTTTTTTTTTTTTTTTTTTTAAATACGAAACTGATTCTCATTTCTTATTTTTACCCTAAATGAATTTTAAGTAGACTCTAGTCATTCCTTTTTTTCAAAAAAAATTAAAAAATTGACCGATTTTCAAAATCTTACCTTTTTTGGTCATGAGAATGAATTTCCAATTTTTTATTTCCACCCTCAACCACATTTCAAGTGGTACCATCAAAAAAAGCAAAAATAAAGAAAACTGGTAAAAAAAATTCACCTATGGTATGAAAAGCTTCATGTATTTTATTAGAAAATAATTTCATTTTTAAAATTGTTCCCTAACTGAATTTCAAGTGGTGCCGCGTACATAGAAAAGGTGAAAAAATTTCAATTTTAGCTAGAGGAAATATTTTTTGATACCTTTTTATAGAATGCCGACTCTTAGCAAAAAGTGAGATTTTGAAAATCAGTCAATTTTTATTATTTTTCTGAAAAAAAGGGGGGGGGGTGACTAGTTGCCACTTAAAATTCAGTTAGGGCAAAAATGATAAATAAAAAGTTATTTTCTCATGAAATAAAAAAATTTGGTGGCTAAGACATTAAAAATACCCGAATTCCAAAAGAGCCATCCTAGCGCTCACATCACTCGTTTTTCCTTATTTTTATCACACCCTGTCATTCGTCCCATACTTGTGTGACCACAAATCTCCCACATCAACCCCACTCCATCCAGATATTATGTATTACGATTGTAATTGCTTACATTTCAAGTCCCCGCCTCAAACACCCTCGAGAAATACGAAAAAACCCTGAAAATGCGTGTTTTTTCGAAGTTTTTATTTTTTTTGACTATGTTGCACCCCCCTTTGGCACCCTCAAAAAAATATATGTGATACTTATCCATATTACGAAGATTAAAAAAAAAATCCAGCCATGGCAACCCCAAAAAATTTTTTAATTTTTTTTTTGAAAATTTCAACCCCCCAAAAAACAAAGAAATTGTGAACCGATCTTTTTAAAAATTTTACCACATATACCCCTACATGATACCTATAATCTGTGAAAAAATCAAAAATTTTCGTACACCCCCTTCAAAGTTAGAATTTTTTTATTTTTCGACCGTTATAACGCGATTTTTCGGAAAGGGGAGGGGGTAGGGGGTCAAAAATTTTTGTGGCGTGTTTTTACATCATAAGTAACATTTTGACCCACTTTGGACCCAATTTCGATCAAGGGCCGATTTCACCATCTTACCATGGAAGGCCCTTTAGAGATTCCTCTGGCAAAATTGAAAGATTTTATTTCAAGGAAAGAAATCCTATCAATTTTTTTTTTTTTTTTTTTTACTCCAAAAATTTGAAAAGTTTTTCGCTTCCAAAAAAAATTAAGACCAGAAAATGAAATCATTTTCTTTAAAAATGGGGGGGGGGGGTCTGAAAATTCAGAAATGTTAAAAAATTTAGACCCCCCCCCCCCCCCCCCCCCGCAAAAAAAATAAAAAAAAATACGATTTTCTTTTTTTTTTCAAAAACATGAGAATTTTTTACTCTGAAAAGTTTAAAAAAATTTACTCTAAAAAATTTTTGAGAGATTATTGCTTAATCCAATAAAATTGAGAGATTTCAAAAAAATGTATAAGATATTTTTGCTCCAATTTTTTTTCAAGAAAAAATTAAGACCAATAGGTAATTGAGAATATTTTTTACTAAAAGTTGTAGTTTCTTTCCTAAAACACAACAAAACAAAACTCTGGGTAAAAATCAAGAGATTTTTTTAGTGTAGTTTTTCACAAATTAAAAAAATCAGAAATTTCTGCTTTCATTTTATTAAAATATATAATTTTTTTTAATGACTGACAAATTCAGCGTGACTACCCCTAACAAAAAATTTGCTCGTTAAAAAAATAGGAAAATTAACTATTCTAATTTTTGACCCTCTCAAATTTCCCCTTGGTGGATTTGATTTCTGGTCACTTTTTGAACAATTTTTGGTCATTGAAGTACTTGAAAAAAAATCAAAATGGTGGATTTCATGTCTGAAATTTTAAAAATTACTAATAAGTAGGTATTTCAAATTTCATCAAAAATATAAAAAAAAAACTTTTCCATTTTAAAATTTTGGAATTTTTTAAGACAAATCTTCAAACATTGAAAATTTGAAAATATTTTTATTTGAAAAAGCCTTGTTGAAAATCCAGGAAAAAAATACTTATAGTTTTTTTTTCAAGATCCTGTAGTAGTATATTCTGAACAGCTCTTTTTTGAATGTTTCCAATTTTCATTTAAAAACTGAAATATTTTTGAACACGGTTCAATTTCAAAAAATTTATAATTTAATTTTTTTCAAAATTTGAAAAAAAAAATAGTACTTTCAACCTAAAATCAGAACTTCAGCAAACCCCAGCCGCACTAACGAGACCATTATTGACTCTTTATTCTTACAGAGCATAAAAAAAATAGGCAAAATTGTAAAACCAGCTGATTGGTGTGATAGTCAAGATGAACCAAATCGACTATCGATTCGATGGTGAAAATAGTAGGTGACTTATAACTGTTGGCACTCTTGGCACGGCAACTTGATGAGATGAGGAATTGAGGAACGATACGATACGCCTGAATAAAGCGCAAATTGCACCTTGACAGTCGTTCGTACGTAACGGGGAAATGATAGGAAGGAGTTTTTCAGGACTAGGGTGGCGGGCGGGGGAGGCGCGACGCATCGCGCGGTGCGATGTACTGGTTGTCGTTGTAATGAAGGTTAAACCCGTTTTATTGTGGATACATTTTAAGCGTATTTATGCGCTATATACAAGTTTATAGGTTAGCAGGTCTTGTAGCTTGTTAACAACCACACTTAAACTGAAGCCTATTGGCTGAGGCATATCAACGATTAAATTGTCGTTCGTGTTTTTCAGCTTGAAATTTCCTGCAAGAGGAAGCATTAACTAAATAGTATTTCGATGTCGAGGATAAAATTGCCACAGCAAATTTACTCGCTCGGTGAATTTTTCAAAACAATCGATCACTCTAGAAATCGGATTTCTTTCAAACTTCCTTCGTACCAGCCTCGGTATACCTTGGTGACCCAGCGAGCTACACAGATGATGAGCTTTGTATAGATTCATCTTTTTCAAAACGTTTCACCACAGGGAAGATTTGAAACGAATAGTAAAATAAAATATTTATTGCAAAACGTCGAAGCTGCGTAAATTACGAAACACCTCACCTCTTTCTCGACTGCTTCAAATGCAGAGTTCATTCTCTAGCCAAGGGATTTATATACGAACCATTATGTCGAAATTACATCCCATATACGTATTCACGCGCACATGTAGCCGGGTATGGACAACACAGCCGCAGCAGAGAGCCTAGAGAACAAACACGCTGACCGATTGTTATGGCTATATGCTCGGACATAGTCGTACAGAGCTCCCAAGGCGATGCTGGAGACCAGAAGCCGAGTCTTTTATTTAGAAAACAAAAACGCAATCACGAAGAAGAAACAAAAAATTAAAACCGTGTCCGACAACATAGTCACTCTCAGTCTCCATCCTCCATCCTCCCTTCGCCAGGCCAGGCCAGGCACTCGCTAATTTACAATCCGAATCCGTACTCGTACAACCGATTGACGCTGACGTGTTGTTACATTAACAAAACGCGGACGTGACTTGGAAAACGTTTTAGCCAGTGGAAAAAAAAGGTTTGCTCCACGATTTCGTATACCTGCGACAGCCATTTCGAGCATTTTTTGTTTTTCAATTCGTACGTCGATGGCGCCTTTGCATTAGAAATCCAGGTTGTGGCTCTTCTTTTTTTTAGACGTCTGGGCTCCGCATATCTCGCTGCTTTATCGCGTTTACACGCACAAAATCGCTATTTTGCATACGAGCAGACTCTACGGTACCTGAACCTGCATAGAAAAGGTGACCAGATCGGTATCGTGGCGAACCAATCCGTATTTTCGAACGAGTTATCAAATTAACATAATGTCAGAGTCGAAATTACCATCTTTTTCTGGCTCGCTTGAACTAGGCATTTTGTTTTAAACGCCTCAAATTGAATGTATCTCTCTCTCTCTTATATACTCTGGATAGTGGCTAAATTATCTAACAGGAACGAGATATTACAAACCCCCTTAAGGTATCAGAAAAGTTCTCATCAAACAAGGTACATACAAAGGGCGTTCAATAAAATTGTACTCTTATCGTGAGTGAAATGCAGCACTTCTACAAAACTGCATGTTTTTTTGAGGTTTTTCGCCCCCCCCCCCCCCCACCATTGACGTCGAGAGCCGAGGCTAGAGGACCGCAGATTTTGCGAATCCTTTTTTTTTTTTTACTAAGCTTCGAACTTGCCTCTGGTGGGTGTCATTCGATTTTTTTGTGTCACCTCTGAAAAATTTTCATCTCGAATCTCTCATTCTGAATTTTATTTTCTTGAAATAAAACTAAGGTTTCGCAATGTTTCCAATAAAAAAATAGGTAAAAATTTTTAAAATTTTTGAAATTTTTTGAAATTTTTTGATATTTTTAAAAAATTTTGAAATTTTTTGTGAGAATAGCCCAAGGTAAATTTCTCACTTTTTTCAGAGAAAAAAAATCTCGTTCATACTCTTTTTATAAAAAAGTATCCAATTTCTTTGAAAACAGGATGTCCAACACTCCTGCTCGTCCTGCAAAACTACTGCTTATTGTAAAATTAGGTTAAATTTCTTGGTTTTTTTCTTTTGAAAAATTCAAATTTATAATAATTTTTTTCCTGATTATATTTTTTGTCCGGGGGGGGGGGGCATAAAAAGCCTGCAAAATTCATACAAATCTCCTGTTTTTTGTTATTGAGATTTCGTTAGACATCCTAGAGAAGAAATGTCAATTTTTAAAAGAAAAAGTTGCTTATCTGTTGAGAAAAAAAATCTTATACTTAATTTTTTTGAAAGATAAATTTCACATTTTTGTTTTGTAAAGGGACAATCTTTTTAAAAAAATTTGAGTATTTTTTTTTTCTAAAGAGTGTCAAATGTCAGTTATTCAAGAAAAATCTCAGTTTCTCACTCTATTAAAGAAAGAAAAAATCAACTTTTTAAAGCAAAAAACCTTATTTTTTGTAGAAGACAAATTTTGTCTTATATGTTATTCTTTTTTTTTTTTTTTTAAAGTGAAAAAATTTCTAATTTATTTTTCGAAAAAAACTCCCTGTTTTTGTTTTTACGAAGAGATCTTTCTTTCAGAGAAAAAGATGTAAATTATTTGGTTTGAATTTTTTTTGAAAAAAATAACTCAATGTTTTGAAGTATGCACCTATAAAAAAATTTCAAAACAACAACAATTTCTTGGAGTAAAAAATCTCTTCTTTTTGTAGAAAAGGAACCCGGCCACCCCTCTCGCTGTCGCTGCCCTCTCCACTTTGTAAGGAAAGAAACGAATATTTCAAATCACTGTAAAAAAAATGTGACAAGAAAAAATTTGAAAATTTGAGAGGAAAATGTGGATGAATGTAAGAACAATAAAAAAATTGTGGATTTAAAATTCAAAATGATTGAAAAAATAAAAATTTGAAAAAACAATGGAAATTGAAAAAAATTAATGAAAATTTAAATTGAAATTACTGGCTGAAAATAAAATTATACTAAATTTCAAAAAATTTGAATGTCAAAAATAACGTATTTTTTTAAATGGAAAAATTCTCAAATAAAACACTTACAAATCACTGAGAGAAAAAAAAACAAAATTTGAAATTAAATTAAAAATGTGCCAAAATGCATCATACTTATTCAAATTTTTTGAAATTTTTTGCAATTAATGAAAATTTGAAATTTGGTAGTTTTTCGATCTGTTAAAATATCTATTTAAAGTTCAGAAAAATTAGAAGTCTGATCGTTTTTAAATTTTTTTAAGTCGGATTAGTTTTGCAAGTTTGATGATTTTTCCAAAGTAAAATTTTGAATTTTTTAAAAAATTTCGGAAGTCTCTAAAATTTGGTAAAAAATTCAGATTTTGAAAAATGTCAAGTTTTATAAAAATTGGAATTTTTTAATTTCAATTAATTTTTGAAGTTGAATCAATTTTCAAAATTCAGCTTTTAAAAATGATAATATGGCCAATTAATTTCTAAAATTTGGCAAATTTTCAAAATTTAATAAAATTTCAAAATTTAGTAAAATTTCAAAATTTAGTAAAATTTCAAAATTTAGTAAAATTTCAAAATTTAGTAAAATTTCAAAATTTGGAAAATTTTCAACGTTGATGGAAATGCCACATTTCGTCATTTCTAAATTTATTCGAAAAATGCTCAATTCATTCGTTATAGTAGTAGTAGTTAAAATTTATTGAAATTCAGATTTAGGTGGGAAAATAATTTTCAAATTTTGAATGTACATTTTATACAAAATTTTTACAATTTAAATTTTTTGGAAATTTCTTTAAAATTTGGTAAAACTTTAGAATTTAGAACATTTTTAATTTTTGAAAAGTCCTATAGTTTTGGAATAGTGCTGCTTTTTTGATTTTAAGATTTCATCGAGTAGTTCTCCAAGTGTCTAACAGGTACTGAAAGTACTGAAAAAGTCTTCCAATTTAAAAAGCGGTGCTGAAAATTGAAAAAATGCTGATTTTTTTGCTCAAAGGTTCTTATTTTTTCGTTGAAATTCATTAGGAATTCAACCCTCCCATTTATAATTTTCTCTCAGTTTTTAAAGGGTTTTAAACTGAAAGCATTTTTTCTTCTTTATAATTTTCATTTTATTCGCTTTTTAAAAAATTTGTTTTCAAAATTTAGACATTTCCCCAATATTAAGTGAAATTTTTAACGGGGGGAGGGGGGGGGGGGGAGGGGGAGGACTCGGAAAACATCCTCTCAAAAGTGTTACAAAATTCTGAAAAAGTGTTGGAAAAGTGCTGATTTTTTGATTTGGATATTTTGTTAGACACCCTGTTCTCGATTCGGCAGAAATGGGAAATTTTACTCACAGTCAGCTCTAATCTTATCTCAGCACCCTGCCTCTCGTCCTGCAATGTAGCCTTGCTTGTTGCGAATCTGTATTAGATACTCTGCGCTGCGAGGAGCACGCGGTGCAATATTTACAGCAGCACGGAGAATGTAAATCATTGTATTTTACTTCGATAAAAGTTATTTATATTCTACGCCTTGGTAATTTTAAAACTATAACTTCCGTAGCTAAATTACTTATACTCGGCGTGTATTTGAAAAACTCTCTGCTATTGCTGGCGAGAGCTTGGGCTCATTATCAATTTTTAATTTCGTCGCCCATTCGCCGTTTCGCCATTACCCTATTTTCTTTGTTCGACTGTGGAAAGAAGGAAAAAAGGCGACGACTTGGATGCGGTAGCCGCCCATGTAAAGCTTACGGTAATGGCTTTTACCGTACCCGCGAGGAAATAGATAGTATTGTAATCTTCACTTTGTTGACGTTTCCTGGACATTGTCCGTATAGTGTACATTTTCACAAAATGCATTAACTCGCCGTATAGTCGTCAAATATACTCTCTACGTTGTTATCTCCCGATCCAGAGTATGGGTATACGTAACAGGACAACGACCCAAGTCCACGGTCAAACAGATCCATTGCAAAGTGGTGCTGATTCGACATCTCGCTGAGATAATATTCGCTCTTTTGGATCTTTCACTCCCCCATGATGAAGAGAAGGATGGTCGCCCACCTTCAGGCCACCTATAGGTGAATTGTGTTTGAAATTCTCCAAAGAAAAAAAAAATGCTGAATTCAATTATAGGGAGTAAACTAATTACTGTGGAGGTAAATTTATTCATCAAATTTTGGGACAACCAATTTTTTTCTGTGCTTAACTTTTTTAATTTTTTTTTTTTTTAATGAGAGTTTTTTGCAATATTTAATACCACAATTGTAGTTCTTTAAGTGATACAAATTCGAGAGAAACTCCCATTAATTTCATAATCAACTGATGATATAACACTAGCATGAAGTTAGCATAAAGTTTTTAGTTCCCAAACTTAGTACAGCGCTGTATTGGAGCGATTACAGTGCGTTGAGGAAAAGTGAACTTTTGCTGGAAGCCCAAGATCGCTTCGAAAATGGCTGAAATCGACTACACCTAGCTACCTAATCTTCAGAATTTTGACATTTTTAATTTTCATTAAATTTTTTCAAGTGAGTTCAGTATATTTATTAAATTTGGAAAAATTTTAAGATGTAATAAAAAATTGATTTTGGGTATGATATTGAAGAAAATTTCCAAATTAGATAAATTTTTATGATGTAAAAAAAATATTAGGTACCTATTCATCTTTAATTTATTAAAAATTCAAAATTAGGTCATTTTTGAGATTATTTTAATAAAAATTCAAAAATGTTCAAAAGGTCAATTTGTACCTAAGTTTAATTGATTTTTTGAATTTGGTAAAAATTGAAAATCTGGAAAAAATCTCAAAATTCGACAAACACTAAAATTTTGATCATTTGTAAATTTTAATAGATCTGTGAAATTGGATCAATTTTTAAAATTTTTGAAATTTAGCAAATCTTTAAAATTTGGAAAAATTTTGAAATTTGATGAGAATTGAATAATTTTACGATTTTAATGAATAAATTTTCAAAATTGGACGAATTTTTAAAGTATGATAATTTTTTCATTCAGTGTTTTAGTATTTTTGGACCCAGTTTTAAAATTTTAAAGTTTGATCAATTTTTAAGATTTTGCTGAAATTCAAAATTTTTCAAAAGTCAATTCGTAAAGTTTAATTGATTTTTAATTTAGCTAAAAATTGAAAATTTGTAAAAATCTCAAAATACAATAAAAATTCAGGGTGTCTGCACTGCGTCTGCACTCTGCAGGTCATGAAAATCATGAAAAAGTTATGAAATTTGAAAATGGGTCATGAAAAGTCACGAATTTTACTCTTCGAAGGCATGAATTTTTGATAATATTACACAGGCAAAATTACAAATGTGCTTAAAAGTGAAATTTTTTTCAAACTGTTGCATCTTTTCAAAAAAAAAAAAAAAAACTAAGATAGGTATTGTGATTTTTCTGAAGAATAAAATTAATTTTCTAGAAGAATTTTTTTATTTTTTTCGAGGGGATGGAAATCTATATTTTTGGGGGAAAATCCCCATTTTTCTTGGAATGAAAAAAAATTTGAAAAATTGTTTTGGAATAAAAAAAAACATTCTTAAAAAAATTCTCAATTCATTTTTTTTTTCAATTTTCTAAAAAAATAGATTTTTTTTTTTTTTGGAAGAGGGTCTCTGGTTTTTTGGAGAAAAGGTTCTCATTTTTTGGAATAGAACAAATTAAAAGTGAATTTTTTGGTTTAAAAATGTTTTGGAATAAAAAAAAATACTAATTTTTTTCAAAATAGAGAAATCTCAAATCTTCTGGAGTAGAAATTTTTTCGAAGGAAGAAATTTCATGATTTTTTTGGAATAAAAAATATCCAAAAATCTTTTTTCTCTTTTTTTTGAGGGGGGGGGGGGTGGGGGAATGTTATAAAAATTTTTGTATGTGGAGGTATTTTTTTTAAATTTCTGTGGAAAAGTTTCTTTTGTGAAGAAAAAAATTTGTTTCATTTTCGAAAAAAACAGATTTTTTTCAAACAATAATTTTAAAAATTCTTCTGAAATAAAAAAAATCTCAATTTTTTGGGGATCAATTTTTTTTTCTTTGATAATAAAGTAAATAAATAAAATAATTTTTCAAACTTTAGGCGAAAAATAGTATATTTCACAACAAGGGAGTAAAAAAAGATTTACGATAGAAAATGACAATTTTGGAATGGGAATAGGTTTCTGGAAATAATTTGTTGATCAAGTGTCAAATTTGTGTCTGCATCCTTCATTTTTTAAGGAAATGAATGATTTATTCTTTCATTTGTGAACGTTTCCTCAGCCTGATTAATAATAACTTTTAATTGGAACACACGAATTCAAAACACATTTATTAATTTTATATCCCTCTTTTGGATTCTGTCAATTCTCAGCAAATAAATTTCAATACTAAGAGTATCAAGTACCTCTCAAAAAATTAAAATTAGATAACCTTTATCTGAACACTTGAAAAAAATTATTTGCATGTATAATTTTATCACACTTTTCACTATACTCGATTTCAAGTTATCTCTGGCATGGTGACATTATCTGAGATGCTTGAATGCTCTCAAAGTTCTACCGATGGCGGATTAACTCAGATGCCATCTTACCTACTCGACAATTGAAAGAAAAATTCAAATACGTACGAATTGAAATGCGAATATAATTAAATTATAAAAATTCCAAGTTGAATTTAATATATAGGTCTCGTGCTCTTTTACGGGCCAACAATATCAAGAACGATTTTAGTTATAGTACGAGCGTCATAGTGGGTAATTTCGGCACCTATTGTGGCATGCGATAAAGGAGAAAAAAAATTGATAAAAATCTTCTCCGTGTGACGTAATTATAGATGTAGGTATGAAACACCTGACGCGAATTTGAATATCAGCTTTAATTACACGTTAGCGTCGAATTAATTACAACCAACGTGTATTCGGCTACGCGTTGGTGAAACAATAATGTATGTAAATGTTGATTTTTCAGATGCCCACATTTTGGCAAAAAAAATTCTAAAAAGCAATCGGACACGGTGAGAGGATCATTTTCATGATTAGTATCTCGACCGAGTGACCCTCAATTTGTACTTACAAGGTGTAAGAAAAAAGAAAAGAATTCGCGTAAAAATTAATTGATTATAATTTCAATTCGAATTTGAATTTTTTTTTCTTCAAAATTTTAAATTCTCTGAATATCGTAATTAATAAATTCTTTCTAGAAAACTAATCGATTAATTTCGAGTTTTCATCAGTTTCCCTCATGTACTCGACTCATTCATCCTCATTCCAATTTTGTAAAATTTAATATCGATTTTTAATATCCTTTGGATAGAATTTTTAATTAGGTACTTAAATTAATTTCAAAAATTGATTTACTCGATGGGTATCGTTTCCGTAATTAGCGAATCGCGATTTCAGGTACTCGATATACTCGATGTGTAGCTCGTGCTCGTGCTCGTGCACGTGTGTATCGTGTACTTGGAGAGTATGAAACGAGTACACCGCATACACCTACGTACGCGCTCTAATTTTAGAAAACGATGCGTTGGGCTATAAATTTTTCCCACACCTGGCACTGGACGATCGAAAATTTTTCGAATTATATTTTTACTACGCGTGTACCGTGTCAGGTAATCTGCGTACAGTTGACATGGCTTACGTAAGTCCAACGAACTGTGTTCCTTTCCTTTCCTACACGATGTCGTCAAATTAACTAGGGAAACTTATTTACTTTGGATCAAAGTGTTCTCGGACAGTTGGAATGGTTACACAAATTGAAAAAGATGGAAAGATTCACATGACGCACTGAAATGTAATCGAGCAGAATCGTACCCACGTTGGTACAGTGCTTATTATTTCTCGACTCGCGAACGTCTTTATGGGCGAATGTGTGAGTTTCTGTCGTTAGAAAATTCATCATTTTCTATTTAAAATTTGTAAAAAATTATGATAACGTCGATAAAACTTATTTTTGCAATTTTGAAAACAATAAAATTGCAGTTTGGAAATAGAGTAAGGAGTTTTGACCACAATCAAAACCACCTAGAGATACAAGCCATGAACGTAGAAAGGCAACGTCGCATTTTCGAGTAGTAGACGGCCGACTTTCCAATCCGTTTTTTGACGATAACTCAGGAAATATTCATCGAATCGAAATTCTGACAACACACTAACGAAAGGAAATTTTCTGCTCTACAATTTTGGTTCAGATCAATTTTCACGAAAAATGCTTCGTTCGCTCTGAAAATGAGAATATGTGATTATTTGCATATCCAAGAAAACATTTTACGCTGAGAAATCGAGGTATTTTCGTCAAATCGAAATTTCAATAATTTTAGGGTGAAAGGATTTTTTTCGCTCTACAATTTTGGTTCGTATCAATTTTCACGAAAATCGCTTCGTTGACCGGGAAAATGGGAAAATTTGGTAGACGGCCAACTTTCAAAATCAGTTTTTCGACGATAACTCAAGAAATATTCGTCAAATCGAAATTCAGACTACACCAAACAAAAGTAAATTTTTTGATCTACAATTGTGGTTTTTATCAATTTTCACAAAAAAGGGATCGTTGACCTCGAAAATGAAAAAATAAATAGTTTTTTGACGATAACTCAAAAAATTGGTCGAATCAAAAATTTTAAAACCACTAAAACTGAAGGATTTTTACTGCTCTACAATTTTATTTCTTATCAATTTTCATGAAAAACGCTTTGTTTATCCGCGAAATAGGAAAATATGAAAATTTGCATATCTGAGAAAACAGTTTTTGCTAATGAATCGAGGTATTTTCGTCGAATCAAAACTTCAATGATTTTAGGATGAAAGGATATGTTTTGCTCTACAATTTTTGTTCTTATCAATTTTTACGAAAATCGCTTCTTTGACCGGGAAAATAGGGAAAATCTGGTAGACGGTCCATCTTCAAATCAGTTTTTTGACCGTAACTCGAGAAATATTAGTCGAATCAAAATTCCCAATACACTAAACGAAAGTTAATTTTTCCCTCTACAATTTTGGTTCCCATCAATTTTTTCGAAAAACACTTCGTTTGCCCAGAAAACGTATTTTCAATAGCTCAAGTCGGCCGTCTTCGGCAAGGTTGTCAAATTTAACTTCATGACTTGTAGTGTCTAGGTGGTTTTGCCACAATTATATTTTTTCTGATGCGAGTTTGAACTTTTTTTTTCATATTTTTAATTCAAAATTTCTCATACTTATTCTGTTGAAATTCTATGCCTTGATTTACGATTAGCCCAGTAAAATCAGACCAGAAAATGGTGCAAAGGTTCCTTTCGGTGTCCTAACTAATCAAAAAAAGTCAGCGAACCTCACCCTTCGGGAAGGCACCAAATGTAGATCCAAAGTCAGGGTGTCTACAGGTCATGGATGTCATGGAAAAGTCATGAAATCTGAAAATGGATCATGAAAGTCATGGAAAAGTCATGAATTTTTCAAAAAAATCACTAGGTTATGGAAGGTCATGAATTTTCAAGAAATATTTTTACTCTAAAAAAATTACTTCCAAAGAAATGGAAAATATTTTTCAAAGAAAAATTGAGGCACATTCACCTAATGAAAAAAAAATTCTCTGAAAATTTGAGAAAAAATTTTAGTAACTTTCATAAATTGAAAAGTTTTTTACTCCAGTTATAAAATTGTGAAATGTTGACTCCAAAAAATTGAGATTTTTTTTCTCCCAAGAAACTAAAAATTATTTTATTCCAAAACATTAAAAATAAATCCAAAAATTTCGCAAGTCAGAAAAAATGAATTTTTTTTTACCCACAAAGAATTTTTTTAAATGACAAAATCTGAAAATTTCTCAAAGAAAAATTGGAAATTTCAACGAAAAAGATGAAAAAAAAATTTCATTAGGTAGCTCACATTTATTTTTTTTTTATTTTCAGAAAAATTGAGGAACTTTTTACAGGTACTACAATTAAAATAACATAGAAATTTTTTCATTCCAAAAAAATGAACTTTTTTTGAAATTGTAGATTTTTTTTTTTTGGTTACAAAAAAAAGTGTGTCGAAGGTCATAACTCATAGGCGTAACTTAGGGGATTCAAGGGGGAATTAGCCTTGTTCCCCAATATTTTTTTATAACTATTTACCCCAAAATATAGGGGAAAAATAACTTTTCATTTAGAAAATGAGGAAAAATTTATTTTACCTCCCCCCCCTCAATATTTTTTCCAATATTTTGAGACGCGTTTTTGCGCCACATGTTCACTTCTTTGAAAAAATGAATAGAAGCTTTTTTGTTGCAAATTTTGTCTACTTTAATTTTAGTGATGACCATTTTTCTGTTTGAACGCATATTTAAAGAGTTACAAGCTGAAAACGACGGAGAGGTCACTTAATTGGGTCGACATTTGAGGGCCTTCCCGAAGGGTGAGATTCGGGGTTTTTTTTTTTTTTTTTTTGGTTACTTAGGACACCGAAAAGAAGATTTTAAAGAAAAAATTTTATTTCCTTATTTTACTGAGCTAAATTGCTCATTCCATAAAATTAACGACTTCATCAGTGTTGCTGCTGCCTTGCTGGTCGTATTTTATCATTGTTCAGGCCTCCTATAAGTACTATACAATTGATTTTGTCAACTTGAGAAAACCATTAAGTACCTAGAACTTATGATTATTCTATCCAACGAACTACGAGTATATTATATCGTTTATGACGAAAAAAAAATTGTTTCTTCCAAGTAGCCAAAAGATATCATAAATAGATAGCCTTCCATTATAGCGTGTCTGCGTGCAATTGTAGAAAATTTAAGGGAGAATGAGGAGAAGTGCGGAGAGAGATCGCGCACATGACATGACAGCTGTACTGCAGACCTCGCTGGCAGCTAAATGTCAGTACGAGAGCATCCATAAATTCGTTTATTGACCTCGCTCGTACGAACGTCGAGTAAAAAAGACTAAGCAAACAAATTGATAAAATGCCAAATGTTAGCCTACATCCTACATTTATTACGTTCAATTACTCTATTTACTTTTTAAATGCTAGTTTCTTCCTACTTTCATTCGCGTATACTAGTATTTATGCGTGAAATTGCACCGTGTAAGCGTATTGTTTATAAGGTGTATCAGAATGCCATTTTTCAGGTCGGGTTTGATTTTGAAAAAGCAACTGTTGAAATTGACCCGACAGTGGAAAATATCGTGTAATTGCACTGGAGACCAATTTTGATGGTACGATTAATCTTGTGCTAATTGCTTAAATTAATTGAAATTTTTATCATGTACTTTGACTACTTAAAACAGAAAAAATGGAATTTAGGTCGTTTTTAAATTTTTAAATTTTTCAAAGTTTACTCAAGTAAAATACGAGTAATTAAAATAAGAATTTGGAAAGTTTTCAGAATTCAATTAAAACTGGAATTTTAGTTGAATTGAAAAATTTTCGAAACTAAATCAACTGTTAAAATTTGTAATTTAGAATTTTCAAACTTTAGGAAGTTTGTTAGAATACTTTGATGAAAGTGAAAATTTGAAAAAATTCAAGAATTGAATAAAAACTAAATCACCATAAGTATTAAATTTTCAAAGTTCTCAAAATTGAATCAATTTTAAAAATTTGATAAATTTTCACTTTTTGTTTTTGATTTATTAGTATTAGGTACCTCAGAACTCCAAAATTTGAAAGATTGTTAAAAGTAAAAATTAAAAATTGGGAAATTTTCAGAATTTAATAAGAACTGAAATTTTTGATAATATATTAAATTTTTACAATATTTTAAGTTTTATGAATTTCCAATTTTTAGAATTCAGTAAAATCTTTCAAACGTGAAAATTTTTAAAAATTTGGCAAAAATTCAAAAATGTCAAAATTCAATAAAAACCGATAGTTGATGAATTGATCATTATTAAATTTTCAGAATTTTCAAATTTTAATCGATTTTTTCAAGTTTGATAAATTTTTATTTATTTTTTTCCAATTTTTATAATTTAGGAAAAATTTTGAAAATTGAAAGATTTTTCAAATTTGGCAAAAATTCAAAATTTGAAAAATATTTTTAATTTTCAGAAGTAATGCTTTTGAAATTTGTAAGATTATTTGTTGAGGTTTGGTGAAAATGCAAAATTTAAGAAAATTTAAGAATCCAATGAATATGAGAATTTTGGTCGTTTTTAAAATTTTTTTAAAATAAAACCATTGAAATTTGGAAAAATTTTACCAAATTTTAATTTTCCATGATATTTTGTAATCATGATGATTGGATTTAAACTAGGATTCTGATTATTTTGAAATTTTCAAAATTTTTGATGTTGAATTAATTTTTTACCATTTCAAATCATATTTTCAAAATTTACTCGTTGTAATATTTTTTACCTGCTCATGTATTATAAAGTTAATTTTATGATTTTCAAATGTATGAATTAGAGTAACATAAAGTCTTTCATTAGGACACTAGTGTCATAATGAAATCATTATGCCACTGCTTTTTCATTATGACACTCAAATTTGAAAAAAGAGTTGCGTAATGGATTTCATTATGCAACTCTGTTCCATTATGCCACTCAAATCGCAGATAAAATTTTGTATGCAACTCGTTTATGATACTAGTTGCATAAATAACTATTATTTTAATTTTGAAGTTGAACTAAATTATCAAAAAAATATCATAAGTCAATTTGTAAAGTTCAACAGTTTTTTTTAAATTTAAAACTTTGAAAATTTAATTTTTATTTTAGCATCATGAATAAAATCCGAAATTTGATCTTTGAATCTCCAAAATTTAGTAGATTTTCGATAAAAATTCAAAATTTTATTAATTTTCAATATTTGATAAATTTTATAATTATTTTTAATTTAATATAATTATACTACCTACTTATTCATTTTCAAAATTTGTCGAAAACTCTAAATTTTGTAATTTCTAAATTTAAAAAAAAAAGGTAATTTGTAAAGTTTTCCAATATTCTTAAAATTTTGTGTATTTTTAAAATTTATTCCATTTTTTTTTTGTTAAATTACTAATTTCATCAATGTTTTAATTTTTTTTTAATTTTTTTTTTAAATTTTTCACGTGCTCGATTTGAATCAGAAAATGAAATTTAATAAACGTAAATATTCAAAATACGTATCTTTTTAAACAAACAAAGCGAGATAAAAATTCAAGTTTTCATTCGAACCATCGACCGTATAATTTAGCAAAATAACCGTGTACTGTACTCAGTGTACTCGTACATGCATACAATAAAAGCATAATCGCGAAGAGTAATAAAAACCACACAACCACAGCCTTATAGCAACAGCAGCAACAGTAGCAATTTTCAGGTACGAGCGTAGCTCGTATACCCGCATCTGGCTGCCTTCGTCCGGGCGTCCTTTTGTGGTAATATGCGTTGAAAAGAGAACTTAACATTTTTATTAATAATGACAGTTTTGAATTACACGGATCGAGTATTTTGTAAATGTTGATCGTTGTTGACGTACAAGATACGTACAAATAATACGCAACTACGTATGTATGTGTAAGTAGTGTACCTACCTACCTACCTACCTACCTACCTTAGTCGTACATTTACAAGTTCGAGACTATTACCAGTAAGTAGGTAGGTAATAGGTATATGAAATAAACGTCGAAATTATCACATTATTTTGCACGTGATCTTATGAATTTAAATTCTCCTTCGCGAGTAAATATTCCAAAACTGCCCATGTGCTTTCAACTTGTTTCAATTTTCAACCATTCAGTTTTTTAATTTATCGTACAAACTTGACAAAAAAAAGAAGAAAAAAATACTTACATCTATTGCACTCGAGAGTATCTCGAAATGAGCCCGATGTCAATTTAAATGAAATATTCTTCACGACGCCTCCGTAAATAGACGGGAACCGGTTTGGTTTTCTTAAATCTTTTTTAATACGACGAAATAATTATTCAAACGCGGATCGCTGCGCCATGAGCGAGAAAGATGGCTCGTTGAATTACCATTTTCTGTCTTCGTCTCGCTTTGCTCTTAAAACATCGTAACATAAACCAGACTGGAAGTAGTATATACTCGTATACGATGTAAATCCAGCTGATCACGTGAACACACGGTTCAAATCTATATTGACACGTGTGTATGTGCCGTGATGAAGCTACAGAATGAATAATAGATATTGTGAAAAAATAAATAAAAATAAATTTACGATCGACTATTTTTAAAAATTTAATATTATACGAATTAATTAAATACGAAATTTATTTAGATCTCGACTTTAATCCACCTACGGGACTCTGAAATTTCTTTATTTGACAACATTGTCGATCGATGATGTGGATTGAAAACATAAACATTAAAATACATAAATACGAGAAATACCATTCCTAACAAGGGAACCATGCCAACTCGTCACCTTCGATTCAGCTGAAATTTGGCTCACTGATAGAGCATGTCATCCAGACCTCAGGATGAAATTTTTAGTTGCGCAAGTTAATTTTTTGATTTTTGGAGAATTTTTGAAAATGAAAATAGCCCACTGATGAGTAATTCAATTTTTTACAAAAATTGTAAATTGTGAGATGAAATTATAAAAATTGGTTTATACACTAAATTCGATCCACTGAGTAGATTGCGACCACATTCGAAGCGATCTGGAGCCTCCAGCAAAAGTTGACTTTTTCTCAGCACACTGGAATTACTCCATATGGCGCTGTAATCAAATTTAGCAGCTAAAAATATAATCCTAAGATCATTACCGATATCATCAATCGATTAGCACAGTTGAACCCAAAATCAGAACTGATGAGTTGACACATGTATTTTTATTATAAGTTGAGAATTTTTTTTATATGCGAAATTTTTACGTTGTCAAGAAAATACACATACACGTGTCAATTCGTCACCTCGGATTTTGGATTCAACTATGCTAATGGATTGAGCGCTATCTGAAGCCATTCCAATGCGCTGGAGAAAAGCCAACTTCTGCTGGAGCCTCCAGATCGCTTCGAAAGTGGTCGCAATCGACTCAGGGGATCGACCTGACTATATAAACTGATTTTCAAAATATTAACCCGAAAATTTACAATTCTTGTAATTGTAAAAAATTACAATTTTTGTAATTGTAATAATTCACAATATTTTTGTAATCGTAAAAAAAATTACAATTTTTAAATTGTAAATTTATAATTTTACAATTTTTGTAAACGTAAAAAATTAGCAATTTTTTAAAAAATTTACAATTTTTGTAATTGTAAAATTTTACAATTTTAGTAAATATAAAAAATTAAAAAAATTGTAAAAAATTTACAATTTTTGTACCCAACTGTAAAAAATTTACAATTTCCGTAATTATGAAAATTACAATTTCTGTAATGTTAAAAAATTATTTGTGATTGTAAAAAATTTACAGTTTTTGTAATTGTAAAATTGTAAAAAATTTGCAATTTTGTAATTGTAGAAAATTCACAATATTATTCGTAAATTTAAAAAATTAACAATTTCCGTAATTATGAAAATTACAATTTCTGTAATGGTAAAAAATTTACAATTTTTGTAATTGTAAAAAATTTACAATTTTTGTGAATGTAAAAAAGTAGGCAACAGTTTTGTAAAAAATTTACAATTTTCGTGACATTATGAAAATGACAATTTTTGTAATGGTAAAAAATTACAATTTTTGTGATTGTAAAAAATTTACAATTCTTGCAATTTGTAAAAAAATTACAAATTCTTGTACAAAATTGATTTTCCTTCCAAGTATACTAATGAATTATTTTTGCCATTTTCAAAAATTCACCAAAAATCGAAAAATCAATTTCGGCAGCTAAAAATTTGGTTCTGAGGTCTGTGTGACATGCTCTTTCGGCGAGTCAAATTGCAGCTGAATCGAACTTGACGAGTTGGCAAGGTTCCCTTGTACGTAAATCGATCGTTCCAAAAGTGCACGATAATTAATCAAATGTCAGCTCAAATACGGTCAATTAGTTGGAAAATTTGTCTTGTAAGGAGTTATTTGTTTCCTATTTATAATACCTATATCGCTAATATCTCGTAACACACAAAGCACCGGTGTGCAGTATGTGTCGCGAACGCGTATTATCACGCCATGCCACACGCGATTATGCAATCGAGAAAAAAAAATATATCCATCGTCGTTTTCTATACGTGTTAAAACGGTTATTTAAAAAAATTCTCAAACAATCGTATATGGAAGAATATGCGCGCGAACAAATGAAAAATATTTCTATTATTTTTCAATACCACTCGTACGGTGGACGTTTTGTGCCTGCGTAGAATAATCAATATTCTCTTCTTAAATGCAATACACGCAGACGTACGGATGCTGCGAATGTAGCTGCATCGACGCGCACACCTGAGTCTTGGACAAATAATCGGTTTCGTGATATCGATAGACTCATCAGGTGTTGAAATATTATCGAGTATTGAAAAACTTGGTATAAGTTATGATTAATAAATAGCTATGTTTGCAATTTCATTATACGAGTAGTACAAATATGTATAATTTACCGATTTTTTTTAATGTTTCAGGATTACAGATTGGTGACAATGTTGGCAGCCAGTGAACGTGAAAATTTAAATTCCATATGATTTGTCCAGATGCTGTGACCCACTGTCAAGGTAGGATTGTAAAGTTCTTACTACAAACATATGTATTTAAATTCTGGATGCCTAGAAGAAAATCTTCCTCCGACTGTAGGTTCGCTCAAGCCACATACACTCCGAAGATACCTACCAATTCAAAATTAGAGGAGGGGGAGGAATGGACCAATTGAAATTTTCTTCAAATATGAGTTGTAAATTAAGGTCCTAAAAATGTTTAGTTATAAAAATTTCGATTGGATTCCTCCCTCCCCTTCAATTTCACATATCATCAGGTTGGTACTTTTCAAAATTGGGGGAGGGTCCAAATTGAAAAATTTTTCAAACAAAAGTTGTAGATTGAGGTCCAAGAAATCTTTTTTGTTATTATAAAATTTTCGATTAGACCCTTCCCTCCCCTCCAATTTCACATAATATGACTTAGATACGTATATTATTAAAAACTGGTGGAGGTAGGTGTCCAATTGAAAAAAATTTCAAACAAAAGTTGTAACTTGAAGTCTTGAAAATGATTTAGGTTATTACAAAAAATTCGATTGGATCCCTCCCTCCTCTCCAATTTCACATAACCTGAGGTAGATACTTTTCAAAGTTGGGGGAGGGTCCAAATTGAAAAAATTTTCAAACAAAAGTTGTAGATTGAGGCCCAAGAAATCTTTTTTATTATTATAAAATTTTCGATTAGACCCTTCCCTCCCCTCCAATTTCACATAATATGACTTATATACGTATATTAGTAAAAAACTGGTAGAGATAGGGGTCCAATTGAAAAAATTTTCAAACAAAAGTTGTAGCTTGAAGTCTTAGAAATGATTTAGGTCATTACAAAAATTTCGATTGGACCCCTCCCTCTCCTCCAATTTTGAATTTCGAGTATCTTTGTAATATTGGACTTTGTAAAATTCAACAACCGTTCACATCTATGTGAAAAATGTTAGCCCTATTAATTTTGTTCAAACCCTTACGTCTTAGATTACGAATCAATCATAAAATCACTTTTAACCTTTTGGTCACGCGAAAGTGCAGTTAGAGTCTAAACACTGAAAATTAAAAATCGACAACAAATCGCAAAATGAAACCTCCTCCCTTTGTCGAAACCTTCAATTACCAATTACAAAACCGTATTATTCTTTATACGACAGCGTTAAACCTTTCATACGAGTAAACCGTTGATAAATATTTTCCAAAAGGATGTGGCTAATGTGCGCCCGGAATTGGGCGATCCGCTGAATACGCGATTTCGACGCAGGAGACACGCATCCTTAAATCTGTTAATAATAATTCATTAAAATGCGATTTTTTCCTATTAGAACAATTGAAATTTATCTATATTTTTCGATCTTCGATTCATCTCGCTGGCGGTGCTGGATCACCTCGCCGCCCGCCGTTCTTTGCTCGCTCTCCGCGACCCAGGTATCCGAATTAATAAAACGTCGATGATGGAAAACAACACAAACTCTAGGTGTATATTTTATACACGGCCAAGCTCTTTTCAGTTTATTCTATTTTTTTTTTCTGTTGTTCGAACCGTTTTATACGCGTAATTTGGCCGAAAACAATTCTTTTCACGGGTACGGCTCTCTGTGTTTCATTTTATAATTTTGGTAATTAATACTCGAGCCGTGTAATTAAAGTAATTTGGGTTACTGAGTCAACCGAAACATATACAGATGTTGGAAAAAGTCAGCAGCGTTTTAGTAGATTTTTCTGACTGGCCTCCCACCGACTCCCATTAAATTAATGTGTTTTGCCGATGCTCGCTCTTGAATACGCGACACGACACGGTAAGGTACAGAGGAAGTCATATACAGATCACGCTGTAATCTCAGTTACCACCCTCTTTGTGCTTCTTTGTCAGATCAACCCAACCTTATATTGCGTGAAAAGAACCCCAGGCTGAGACAAAGGCACCTTTAACCTCTCCATCGGATTTACATTTCCTTTGTTTCGTAATTTGTTGGAAGGTACAGCGAAAGAAATTATACGTGTAAATTTTGAATCGAGGATTGAGGAACCAGTTTCTTGCATTAGTTGCATTCATTGCACAATGGTTAAAACTTATCAAGGAGTTGGAAAAATAAGGAAAACTGTGTCAAAAAATCTGTATCTCTAAATTTTCTACACCTGGATTCCATTTTTCAAATTTTTGAGTTTCCCCCCTGATTTTCCAAATTTGGTTGATTTATTGAATTTTCCAAAATTCTTCCAACTCGTACTAATTTTCATATTTTTGAAAATTTCTTACTTTTCAAAATTCAACTACCTATGTATTTTTCTAATAATTATTCCAATTTTTCAAAAAATATCAATTTTTCAGATTTTTTTGTTGTAAATTTTGCGAATTCTTTTAATATAATATAGATTTTTCAGTCCCTAAAATTTCCAGTTTTTCAAAATTTTACAATTTTCCAAAATTTTTAAAATTTGCATACCTATTCTTCGAATTTATATAATTTTTTCAATTTCTCAAAACTTTCCAATTTTCAAAAAAATTTCCCATTTTTCGATGATTTGCCATACTTTAAAAAATTACAGATTCTTTTAGCTTATAGAGATTTTTCCTAAAATTCCCACTGTTTGAAAATTCTTCAAGGTTGCAAATTCTTCTATTTTTTTTTCTTGAATAATTAACAATTTTTCAATATTTTCTTATTTTTGCAAAATCGGTCACTTCTTTGAATTTTACAAATTTTTACAGTTTATACAATTTACACAAATTTTTTATTTAGTACATAGGTAGCTAATATGAAAATGTAGATTATTTTTACTTGAAGAATGTCAAATTTTGAGGGCTTATTTAATTTTGAGGGCTTATTTAATTTTGAAAAGTGTGAAAATGCATTAAATATTGAAATTTGGCCCTATGGAATTTCAATTTTGACAAATTTTCAAAATTTAAAGTTTTTACCATTTTCCCCCTCTCTCTTCTAGTATCAAAATTGCAAATAACGAACTTTGATTCGATTTGATTATTATTTGCAATTTTGATACTTGAATGGGCGGGGGTCTAAGGGGGCATACAAATGGTCCAATCAAAATTTAATGTTCAATTTGTGTTCAGCACCTCCGAAAACATGTCATTTCATATGTCACAATATAATTATGGGGATTATTTGTTTGAATTTTGAACTCATGAGGGAGGGGTGCGGGGGCTTCGGTTGGGTCCAATCGACAAAATGAGATCATACTCATGTTGAGCACCTCAGAAAACGTATCATTTCATGTGTCGCTTTACTGAGATTATTTTTTTGAATTTTGGGCATATTAGGGGTGTGCTGGTGCCCTTGGGTGAGGTCTAATCGAAAAAATAAGGCCATATTTTTGTGTTCAGCACCTCAAAAAACATAACATTCGATATGTCACACACCTTGATCATTTTTTTGAACTTTCCGCCCAAATTTGGGGGAGTTACCCCTTTCCGTTGAGAGTGCTCATCTTAAAAATTATTTTGTTCAAAATACCATCAAAAGTTACGTCTATGGTAATTTTTTCATAATTTTTGATTATAGCTCCTATTTACAGCGCAATTTTGAAAATTGAGCTTTCAATTCGAAAGTACAACTTTTAACTTTTGAAAACTTTTATAACAGTTTCTGATTCCAAATTTAATGCACTTTCGAGCTGTGAAATCAGTTTTGAGCCAAGTATCATAGGTGCTGAGTTATATGCCACTGAAGTTGAGCACTACGAAATATTGCAGAAAACAAAGCCCTCCCACCCAGCACCCACCCACCCAAGGAGGCTAAGGGCAAACTAATAGCATTTGATATGCAATAACCCTAATATGTACATTTGGATTTAGGTATCTACATCAAATTTTTAAAGAGTAATAATTTTCAGCAACTTCAAAATTTAGACTTGTAATTTTTTTTATCCAGAAAAATTTTGAAAATTTTGAAAATTGAATTTCAAAATTTCATTTGGACAGTATTGAATTTTGAAAATTCAAAAAAAAAATTATTTTTACCAAATTTTGATAAGTTCAAGTTTCAAGTAAACTTTTAAGTGGTACCATATTAAAAAAAAAAAAAAGATTTTAAGTTTCCAACAAGTTTTAAAAAATTGTGGAAATTTTTTCACTTTTGAAATTTTTCGAAAATTTTGCATGATTTGAAAGATTGATCCCCCTCGAAATTTTTTTAAAATTTGAAACTCATCTCGAAGTTTAAAAATTACCAAATTTCAAATTTTCAACAAATTTTGAAGATGTCTTCCATTTTAAAAAATTTATTTGTAATTTAGAAAATTGATTGAAATTTTAAAATCATCAAATTTTCAAATTCTAGATACTTATTTATTGAATTTTTTAATTTTCGAAATTTTTGAATTTCGACAATTTTATTGTAGCAAATTTTTAACCTCGAAAATTCTTCAAATTTTAGATTTTTGCCAAACTTTGAAAATTATTGTAAAAACTTATACTTATCTAGGTAAAACTTGGAAACTTTACAATTTTTTCTGTAAATTTTGCCGAATTTCAAGATTTAATCCTATTTCAACATTTTGTTAAAATTTTTAAAATACCAAATAATTTTTAATTTTTATAAATTTCTAAAAATTTATCAAAATGTTCAATTTTCAAAAAACTTTAAAAATCAAAAATGTGCAACATTTTGAATTTTTATTACCTATGTTCTAAAAAAATTTCAAAATTTTCAATTTTCGCTAAATTTTGCAGATTAATAATTAAATTTTCAGATTTTCGAAAATTGTAAAAATGTTGCGATGCACCATAAATTTGATAATGAAAATCGCTCGATTCTAACTCTCTTCTTACTATAGAAAGGAGGTATGTTTCGACTGGAAAATCTCTCAAAATCGTAACAAAAGAATCGCAAAAAATTTCGTGAAAAATCATTGAAAAAGGTCATTCTTTGATGGAAATGATCTGGCAGGCTCTCATCGTATAGAATTTCGTACAAAACCAGCTCGACGATGATCGAAATTAGTCATTTGTGCGATGATTGGTGTGCCTGCGATGCTGTGTAGGTCACCTTGCGTGTACACAAAAACACTAGGTACATTTGCTGTTGTACGCTAGTGTTGGTATCGCTAAAACGTATACTTAATGATGTATATTTTAATATATAGCTCGATTCGAATAATTAGATTCGCTCGGTGTACGCGATTCATTTCGCCCATAAACATAACTTAATCAATATGCCTCGCTACTCGGCCGGGCCATTGTCATGTTGGCCGTATATACTCATATGTGTATACTGTATATATACGGGGTTCCACCTCTAAAAGTGAAAATTACATCGGTAATAGATAAGTACCTATATAAGCGTCGAAAAATTAGGTATTGTTTTTTGTTTCCTGTTTTACTCGTAGGCGAGGTACCTATCCTATAAGCCGGACCTATTATTCTTACCGATAATTGTATATCTGCGTCGATGAGCCTTACCTCTCCACCCTCCCCCTCCCCTCAGCCTCCTCAACCTCCTACTTTATGCGAGTACGAGTAGGATATATTTTGATTTGCTCGCAGAGTATTATCTAGGAGCATTCGTACGATACGAAGTGTTGTTTTTCAAACACCGTTATCTCAAGGCTCGAGGGTGAGTTATGTAAGAGAATGTGGCGAAATCAGAGGGAAAAAAAGGGAGATAATAGGTTGCTGGTTGGTGATTCTGCGGTGTGAGGACGCGTTCGTGGTGAAATCCGGCCCGGCACAGTGCTACCGTTATAATTAATCCGGACATGGAACACGCGATCAACATCGGTGAATATTTTCCACCTTCGTTTATACACTTTATACGAGTTCGATAAAAAGTCATCGATGCGGTAGCTGTGCAAAGCATCTTCGACCAGAGTGGTAGAATATTTTTTTCAACCGATCATTGCCTAAGAGGCAGAGGTTAATATGGGTGTGTGACTGTTCGTCGATTAAAAAAATTGTAAACTTCACGCTAGATAAAGTTTTCTATTAAAAATTATGGTAAATAACATCGCTGATGGGCGAGATTATGCCTTTTGATTTGATGAAGCACGTGATTGAGCCATTGACGTAGGTAATAGAGATGTGGGTTCGAAGGTTCGTAGATTTGAAGAACATTTTTTCAAGCATCTTATCAATCTTGAATTTTTTCCTGAATTCATTTGAATTTTTTAGAAAAAAATTCCAAGCATGGATTAGTTTTAATTTTTTCAAGCGAGCAAGCTTTTCAATTTTGACTTTTATTTTCGGTTATTTTGAACTGTATTTCAATTTTTCAATTTTGTTGGCATTTCTGAATTTCTATTCAATTTTTTCAACTATAAAAAATTTTCAAATTATTTAAATTTCATTTTTTTTTTAAATTTTAGTCATTTTGAATTTGATTTGATTTTTTTTCGATTGCTTAAATTCATCTATTTCCTATTTCTTTTATAATCGTCAATCACTCCAATAATTTTATTCTTAGTTATTTTTTCAATTTTTAAATCAATTTTTCCCATTTTTTAAAATTTTCATCAATTTTTAATATTTTTAACTGTGAATGCGCAAACGTTTATTTAAATGATTTTATCTCAACTTAGTTGAAAAATTGCCATTTCGAAAAAATCATCAAAACAAAAAAAAATTGAATAAATGTAAAATTTAGTTTAAATGATTCTGTTTGAGCAAAATTCAAAATAATTCATCAAAACGAACAATAAAATTAGTAAATGTTGCGAAGAAATTATGTTGAAATGTAGAACACGGTTTTGAAAAAATTACTAAAATTAAAATTATTAGAATATCCCAAGATTTTTTTTGGAAAAATTATGAATAGAATTTTTTAATAAAACTTGGAAAAAGTTTTGAATACCTACCTATTAGATTTGAAATAAATTTTGAAAAAATTTCTTTCAAAGTAGAAATTTTAAAAAGTTTTGTTTGAATAAAATTTCAAATACTTAGTTGCTTTAAAAATCGTGTTTTGAAAAATCAGTAAAATTACATCAAGTTATAAAAATTACTGTCCTGTTTTAACTCGAAAATTTGAAAAAATCGAATTCTTTAAAGCAAGGTTAGAAAAATTCTTGAAAACTGAAGCATTTTGCACCTTTAAGAAAAAAATAGGATCACATTTTTTTATTTACCTATTAAAAAAAAAAATTATTTCGAATTTAATTTTGAAAAATTTAAGTAGGTATTTGAACAAAATTTTAAAAAAATGCGTGCAATTGAATTAAAATTTCAAAAAAATCTTCAAAATTAATTTTACAATTTAATTTGAAAAAAAATACTCTAGTAACATAATTATCAAAAAAAGGGTAAAATTTTCAAAAAATTGGAAAAAACTGCAATTTTAAAAATATAATCAAATTTTTAAAAAAATGTGCTCAAATGAAATTTCAAAAAAATCTCCAGAACTGCAAAAATTTGAAGAGCGAAATGTTTTTGCAAGTTTTAAAAAGAAATTCAATTTTAAAATAAAATCCAATTTTTCAAAACTATTTTTTTTGTAATGCTTCAAAGTAAAATATTAAAAATATTGTAGGAGGGGGAGGGGGTGTAGTAATTTATTCAAGAGGTGATGGAAGAATTTAGGTTACTTTTTTTAGTAGGTACCTATACCTTTCCATTTATAATTTTTTAAATTTGAATTCAATTCCCCCCCCCCCCCCCTCTCCACAATTTTTTCTTTAATTATTAATTTTTTCCAGTTCCAAAATATGTATTTTTGGTAATGAACTTTGAATTAGAATTCATTTTTTTCAGTTGATAACTTTTATCAATTTTTAATTTCTTTTTTAATTTTTTAAAAGTTTTATTGACCTGTTTTTAATGTAAATTGTTTTCCTAGTTTCATCAATTTTATTCAATTTTCAATTTTTCATATTTCACGATTTGACCAATTCTTGAAATTTCCAGTTTCCTCTTGAATTATGCTGTTTTTCAACTTTCGATTCATTTTTTTTTCAATTTTTAAAATTTTTTGATCTCTCATTTTTAGTTGGAATTCAATTTTTTCCTTGTTTAAATTTTCAATTTTTAATTAGAAAATTTATGCATTTTGAATTTGAATTAAATTTTTTTCAGTCATGAATTCCTTAATTTTTCCAAGAAAAGAAAATAATAAGTACATGATAATAAAATAAAATAATCAAATTTCAATTGTACTTTCATTTTCAAAATTATCAATTTTCAATTTTTTCAACTTTCGAAATTTTTCATAACTATTCTTGAAATTTCCAGTTTATTTTAATTTTTAGTCGATTTGAATCTGCAATTTTTTAAATCAGTTTTTTAATTTTCTAGCTATGTCAATATTTTTTGAATTTCCAATTTTTGGAAAATTTTTGTTATTTTCAGTTTGATTCCGAAAATGATGAATAGGTACCAATTTTATTTTTCAATTATCAGGTTTTTTTTGTTCCATTTTTAATTTTTTTAAAAATTGTTTTGAATTATTTTTTTTCATTTTTTTTCATTTGTTCAATTTTTTCAATGTCAAATTTCTTTTTAATGAGGTATCATTTTTTTTTCTTCAAACATCGATCATTTTTTGAATTCTATCATCACTTTTCTATATTTATAATTTTTTTAATTTCCAATTTATTTTTCATTTTCCATTTTCCATTTTTTTTTTCAATCTACCTACTTGAAAATTTTTTCGATCCTTCGTCGTCTTCAACTCACGAAAGCTAATCGTATGTTATTCTATACAACGAAAATAGAGCACCAGCATTAGAATGAAATCGAGATAGGCAGAAAATCACAAATTCGCGAGAGAATTTTGATTAACTCGGCCCGTGAACGTGATTCGATACAGATTCTCCAAAGCATCTCGACTTCTACATAGATAAACTTTGGACCGTGGAAGTTTTCATTAATTGGACCACGTAAAAAAAAAGAAGAAGGGAAAAAAAGCTGGGCGACCTAGTATATGAGATATTCAAAGTGCAAAAAGTACACGTTGAAATTGGTGGTTGAGAGCTACGCGCGAGCAGAGTAAATCGAACCTTCCACATTCTGGTCACGATCGGTCAACCGAGCAGCTCGTTGCGAAATATTTTTCAATATTGATATCGCCTTGGTATATCGGAACTTTTCAAAAACACGTTTATCCACGAACGCTCTTCTCAATTTTCATCAGTTGCTCGTCGCCGCGTCTGCTCGACGACGGACGCCCCCGATCGCCCACGTTTATTCGTTCGAATAAATATTCAACGAGTAGCTTTAATGACATACGTCACCATACGTGGTTATATTTCTAATGCAAGCGGACTCTTCTTCCTTCTTATTCTGCGCTTTCGAATAAGTTTTTCGTCACTTTCTTGCTTCGAGTTTGTTTTAAAATCTTTCGGTAAATTAAATCCGTGTGCGGCGAATGAAAAATTCGAAAACCACGCGATAAAGTTGGGAATCATGATGGGAGGGGTATTGATGTTTTTACATTAGTTTTCGAGTGTGGAAGGCACTGTAGGCAGGAGAAAAGAGAGCAGGGAAATTTTGATTTTGTAATATAAATAGAATTATGGAAAGAACTTTCTGTTTGATCACGTAATTATATCGATCGAATCTATATAAATTTATGAAAAATTATCTAACTCGCGAATACACGAGCAATGGAAAATCAGCACCGATGAATTTAAACCCTGGCAAATAAAATGTTATACCCGACTGTAAAAAATAAAAAATAAACGAAAATTTTCCCTCGAGGTGGCTCTTTCATGGGTATAGCTTATATGTACGAATTTGAGCACCAATCCAGGTCAAAAGTTGCCCAATAACCAGCATTTCTCAATATAAACCATACTTATCCCATATACGATGGTAAAATTGACAATACGACGTCGTCGACTCTACGACAGGGTCGTAAAATACAATAATCAAATTTAAAAAGAGCACACGCAGCATGGACAATGCGATGGCAACGCAGGGAGATGAAACCTACGCATTTGATTGTTCGATATTACGAGATTATATTATACATATTCGTATACTTTACGCTGCGGGACGTCTCTGCCTGATTCGTCGAAGGCCTCGACTCGACGCAGCGAGCTTTATTTTTATTCGTCCAGATTGATTTGGAAAAATAATTCGATGTTTGTGAAAAAAATTTCGTTCGCGTAGATACCCTCGTGAGAGTATGGTCGTGTTTTGCAATTACTAACGAGGCATCTTTTTTATCTCTCTTTTAGTTTTTGGGGTAGGATTTTTCAAAGGGATGTCCTACGTTTGTATAATTTTTTTCAATATCATATAAAGCTCAAAAATTGAAAAATAGAGGAGCATAAATTCTGAGAAGGGATTTAATAAAAATATATGTACCAGTTTTGATGTTTTTTTAAAAATTGATAATTTGATCAATTTAAGAAAAAAATCAATTTTTGTCAATTAGGTACCTGAAAATGATCAATTTTTGTAAATTAGTAATTTTTTTCGAATCCATTATTAATTATTTTAGTGCAGAATTGATTGAATAAGTAAAATCATACCTAGTAAAATCATCAATTTTTAAATTTTTCGGAAAATCGTCGAATTCTTTACAAAAATTATATAAAGAGATCGATTTGGTAAAATCATCAATTTAATGAGTTTTGATCAAAATAATATTTTAACCAAATTTTGCAAAAGAATCAATTTTTCAATTTTTTGTAAAATCATCAGTTTTGATCAATTGCCACACAATTATCAATTTCTTCGATTTTTGAAAAATTAGTAGGTAATTTGATGACTTTGTGTTAAAAATAGTATTCTAAACTATTTTGTAAGATTATCATTTCTTGGATTTTTTGATCTATTGACAAAATTATTGGTTTCATCGAGTTTTGTAAAATTATTAATTTTATCATTTTCGTTTTATTTTGTAAAGTGCTAATTTATCAATTTCATAATTTTAATTGCAAAATCATCAATTCGATGAATTTTAGTCAATATAGTAATTTTTTGATGAATTTGGTGCACCTCAACGTTGAATTTCTTGTTAAATTAAAAATTTGGTGAATTTTTGTAAACATTATTGACAATCAATTTTGCAAAATTTTAAATTTTTGTGGAAAAGTAAATTGTATCAACTAAATTAAATTATGAATTTTTTGAATTTTTTTATGAAATCAGCACTTGTGAAATATTTAATTAGGTATCGATTTTTTTTTGTTGGTATCATTGATGAATTTTGGCCAAAGCAATATCTTAATAAATTTTGTGAATTCATAAATTTTTCCAATTTTTGTAAAAGCAATGTTTTAATCAGCTTTGTGAATTCATTCATTTTCCAGCTATTCTTCAAAGATAAATTTTGACCAGTTACCCCGAAGTAATAAAATTCTTCAATTATTGCAAAATTATTCATTTTATGAATTTTGTCAAAGGAGTTCAATTTTGTAAATTCATCAATTTCTTCAGTTTTTTATAATAGATCAATTTTGATAAATAACCTTGAAATGATCAATTTGTTAAATTTTTATAACATTTGTCATTTAATAAATTTTTGTCAAAGAAAAAAGCAATCAATTTTTTTAATTCATAAATTCTTTTAGTTTTTCATAAAAGATTAATTACCTATTCCAAAATTATTGGTTTCTTCAATTTTTGTAAAATTCGTCATTTATTTTAATGAATTTTGATCAACAAAATATTTTAATCAACTTTGTAAATTCTTCCATTTTTCAGATATTCTTCAAAGATAAATTTTGTTCAATTACCCCGAAATAATAAATTTCTTCAATTCCCGTGTAGCAATTGTCGACATCGACATTTATGTCGACAAAATTCAGACACATTTTTTTCTCGGTTAACGATGAATTAAAAATGATATTTGAGATTTAAAGTAATGTTCTATGTTAAACATAACTGTTCAATCAAAATTTTTGAATTTTTCTCAGTATTTTCCTATAATTTAGAAAACGTTGTTTTTCTACATAGACAAGTCGATGTAAAAATCGATACTCGATAAACGCATCGACATTTATGTCGACAATTTCTGCCAATTAAATTTACAAATTTTATATCTAAAAAGTACTAATAACAATTAATAAGAACATTTTAAGCTCAGGAATAAATAATTTTTGAAAGAATCACAAAATTTTCTTATTTTTCAAAGTTTTGAATAATACAACGACTTGTCGAGTTATTGTCGACATAATTGTCGATGGTCGAATAATGCATCGACTTCACTGTCGACAGTGTCGACCAGAGGAATTTTAAGTCGAGATAGTGTCGATGTGATTGTCGAGGGTCTAATAATGCATCGACTTAACTGTCGACAGTGTTGACCAGAGGAATTTTAAGTCGAGTTAATGTCGATCTAATTGTCGAGGGTCGAATAATGCATCGACTTGACTGTCGACGTCTTGAGGGTGATTGTGATACTCGCAGATAAAGTGTGTTGTGAATTAGTACATAAGGTCTAAGAATCATCTCTATGTTAGTTGGACACTCGCATGTGTCCAGCTACAAAGGTGGCCTCAATGCCGCATATTTGACAAAAAATGTCGAAATGTTGGCTTGAACACTATTTTTGGTGTAATTTTAATATATACTTATATTGAATATTTGAACTTAGCATATTTTTCAAAATCTCACCATTGCAAATGTCGATGTTGATGTCGACATTTATATCGAAATTAGCATCGACGTTGCTACACGGGTTATTGCAAAATTATCAATTTGATGAATTTTTGTCAAAAGAGGACGTATTTTAATCAGTTTTTTAAATTCATCAATTTTTAAATTATTCTTCAAAGATCAATTTTGATCAACTACCCCGAAATAGTAAATTTCTTTAATCATTGCAAAATTAGTAATTTATTTTGATGAATTTTGGTCAACGCAGTATTTTAATCAATTTTGTAAATTTTTAATTTCTTCAGTTTTTTGTAATAGATCAATTTTGATCAATTACCTCGAAATGATCAATTTTTTCAATTTTTTTATAATTAGTATTTTGACGAATTTTTGTCAAAATAATATTTTTTAATTAATTTTTTAATTAATTTTTTAATTCATCAATTTTTTCAGATTTTTGTAAACGATCAATTACCTCAGCATTATTAATATTTTCAATTTTTTGTAAAATTAGTCATTTGATGAATTTTGGTCCAAGAAATATTGTAACTAATTTTGTAAATTCATCAATTTTTAAGTTATTCTTCAAAGATCAACTTTGATCAATTACCCCGAAATAATAAATTTCTTCGATTATTGCAAAACTAGTAATTTGATCAATTTTGGTCAACGCAGTATTTTAATCAAATTTTGTAAATTTTTAATTTCTTCAGTTTTTCGTAATAGATCAATTTGGATCAATTACCCCGAACTATAATTAATTTTTTTATAATTAGTATTTTGACGAATTTTTTCCAAAGTAATATTTCAATCAATTTTTCAGTTTTTTGTAAAAGATCAATTACCTCAACTTTAATAATTTTTTCAATTTTTTGTAAAATTAGTCATTTTGATGAATTTTGGCCCAAGAAAATATATTTTAACCAATTTTCCAAATTCATCAATTTTTAAGTTATTTTTCAAAGATCAATTTTGATCAATTACCGCGAAATAATAAATTGCTTCAACTATTGCAAAATTAGTAATTTGATGAATTTTGGTCAACGCAGTATTCTAATCAATCTTGTAAATTTTTAATTTCTTCAGTTTTTCGTAATAGATCAATTTAGATCAATTTCCCCGAACTAAGTATAATCAATTTTTAATTTTTTTTTATAATTAGTAATTTTGACGAATTTTTGCCAAATCAATATTTCAATCCAATTTTTTCAGTTTTTTGTAAAAGATCAACTACCTCAACATTATTAATTTTTTCAATTTTTTGTAAAATTAGTCATTTTTGATAAATTTTGGCCCAAGAAATATTTTTACCAATTTTGTAAAATCATCAATTTTTGATGAACAATCTTTTTAATTTATTTGATAGGTATAACCTTATTTTATTTTATTTTTTATTTTTTCGTAAAATAACTTTCATAAGATCATCGATTTCATTTTTTTTTCTTTTTTTGTAAAATTGCTGATTTCTGATCAATTACATCGAAATCATCGTTTAATCAATTTGACGAAATTGTGAATTTTTAAATTTTTCGAGAAATCAACAGTAATGTTAAAAATTGGAAACTTTTTTGTCTCAGACTGCACTTCAGCCCCTTAAGTTGAAAAAAGGTATAGGTATATAAAGTTTTTTTTACAACGACGAAAGTTTTTTTTTCTTCTTTTCGTTCAGAAATTTTTGTAAGTCAAACGATGAATTCAAAGAACAATTTATTTTTTCATTCGACACGCTACACCGTTGTTAAGCCCTTCCCCTGTCCCCTTGCCACCACGAAACTAATATAAAACACGAAATATACTATGGTGCTGGGTATTGTGTTACATATCGAAAATATCGTACATACATTTTCAAGGTCCTCAAATTCGCAAATGCGATTATTTTTTGAAAAACAACAATTCTCAACCCATTCTTTCCACCGTCTTACTAAACGTGTATTTCCATTTGGTCGTGATTTGCAGAATTTTTATTTTTGTATATGAAAATGGCTCAAGGGTAGAAGGAACATCGTATAGGATCAAATTATCCGAAGAGGATTTTCTCCTCACTAGGTAAATTCGTCATTGAGATTTCATCGATGTTTTAGGCTTCTACCCTTCGTTTCGTATTCATCAATTGGCAGATATCGCGTTACCTATCGAAAATTAAATTTTAAAGGTTGTCGAACTGTGCTCGAGAATGGAATCGTTTTATACAATTCGAACCTTTTCGCGAGATGCGTTGTTGGTACGTGTAGGTGTTTTGCTGTAGCCTGGTTCAAGATAAACCGTTATTTCTCTCCACTATTTCTCGTTCTGAAATCTACAATTCGAACATAATTAGATGGATTAAGCGTATAAATATTCATATTATTAAGAATCAACTTTATATTATAGAAAATGGAATAAAAGTACGATGGAAAAATAACGAGCTTAGGTTTGTGATAAATGATACGAATGATTTTCACGCCCGAATGTAACGAGGTTTTTGGTTTAGGTCGAGGAGGGGTTCATTGTGTGGTTGTAGTCTCGATTAGAAGGGTTCCAAACTTCCAAAAAGAAGTATCGTTTTACCAAGACCGGATCGTGGTCTGTTCTGGAATATGCTACTATCAATCATTATTCATCGAGAGCTCCACCCTTCTAATACTACGTTGTTGTGTGCAGTGGATCCCGATGATGATGCTGCGATGGTTAGAAGGAATTTCGTGGTGTAAATACGACCTTGGACCTTCAACTCTGTAGGACGAATGAAATGATCGTACGATATTACGATGTGTTTTTTTCTTTCTTTTTTTTTCAAAATGGGTCTTCAGTTGGCACGTCGCATTGTTTCCAGTGATGCATATTCGATGAGCATCGAGCTAGAGGTTTTTTGTATGTGAGGCGAGGGTAAGCATAGGATGAGGCAAGGGGTCCATGAAATGAACAGATATGGGAAATTCAACCATAGCTATGCAGGCACATTTATAAAGATAGGCACAAATACGTATATACTACGAGTGCATACTGCATATACATATATTGGTACCTTCATGGTATTGTTCCACTATCTCGCGTCTTCTGTATAGCGACGTTAAAAAATTATTCAATGGAAAATTTCCCACTTTGCTTTCGAATGGTTTGCTTTTTCAAATAAAGGCTCGGTGCTGGAAATTACTGGTGCCTGCCACAAGCATCTTTCACGCGTACCTAGCGATTAATACACCGGCAAAATATTCGAGTTTATAATATCGAATGCACAGCAACAGCATAGGATATACGAAACTAGTTCAAATAGTCTTCAAGTTATACTATAATTAACAACGAGCGTGGAGCGAAAAAAAAAATTTACGTATAAGTACTCTAGAATTACTAATTTGAATGAATTTTAAAAACCGGCTCCGGTTCTCGATGCTAACACAAAGTCTTTGTGTGGAATATGCAGTATATAATTTTTTCGAGTTTCGTGCTCGAGTGAAAATTTTGATAGTCTTTTCAGAATTTCAAGTAGGGGAAAAAATTTACAGCTTGTCGGAGAGACTCGAATACATACAGTGGGGTGAGCTGACAAAAAAAGTGAAGCAATCTGATGATTAGAAAAGTCATTACTTTCCACCTAAAAATTCACCATTTCTAACACTTTTCTCAGTGATGATTGTCAAAAAGTCATTTTTGCAGGAATGCTTTTTCTTTTGAAATTTTTAGCAGTTACACTGATGTGATTAACGGTGTCCGGCGAGTGATCTGCCAAACTTGAAATTTGGATATAACCGAGTAAGACTAACAAAAAAAAATTATGTACACAATTTGCGTAAGTTTGAAAACGAAGGAGCTACAAAGATTTGAAAATCGGTATTTTATCTAGCAAAATCGATTGGCAACACTGTGTTTAAAAAAATTTCAACACTGGCAGTGGATAAATTTTCGAAAAAGCAATAAAAGTTGTAATTATATTTGATTGCCTATCTTTGAAATTGAAAGAGTTGTCACGCATTTTTTATTTCTCATTTTTTGAATTTTACAGAAAATAAAAATTTTCTCATTTTCAGTAAGGGTAGGATTTTGCATTGGACCAAATGGTAGCCTTTGTCGTCGATTCAATTCAAATTGACATTTTTTGAAATTTTTTAAAAATGAAAATTTTTACAAATTCAGCCAGAGTAGGATTTTGCATTGGATCTTAGGGTAGCTTTTTCATTGATTAAATGCAATTCTCATTTTTTGAATTTTACTGAAAATAACTTTTTTTTTAAATTTTCTGTAAGGGTAAGATTTTTTGCATTGGACCAAATGGTAGCCTTTGTCGACGGTTAAATTCAAATTGGCATTTTTTGAAATGGAAGTTTTTACAAATTCAGCCAAGGGAGGATTTTGCATTGTATTTTAGGGTAGCTTTTTTCATTGAATAAATGCAATTTCTCATTTATTGAATTTTCCTGAAATTGAAAATTTTCTCATTTTCAGTAAGGGTAGGATTTTGCTTTGGACCAAATGGTAGCCTTTGTCGTTAATTAAAATCAAATTGTAATTTTTTGAATTTTTTTTAAATGAAAATTTTCACGAATTCGGCCTATTTTCATTGATTAAATGCAATTTCTCATTTTTTGAATTTTTCTGAAAATAAAAATTTTCTCATTTTCGAAAAGGGCAGGATTTTGCATTGGATCAAATGGTAGCCGTTGTCGTCAATCAGATTCAAACTGGCATTTTTTGAAAAAATTTTAAAATGAAAGTTTTTATAAATTCAGGCAGAGGAGGAATTTGCATTGAATTTTATGGTAGATCTTTTCATCGATTAAATGCAATTTTGCAAAAATTCTCATTTTTTGAAAATTACCTACTATTTTTTTTTTTTTTTTTTCAATTCTACCAGAAAAGGATTTTGCATTGGATTTTATCGGAGCTTTTTTCATTGATTAAATGCAATTTTGCAAATACTCTCATTTTTAAAAAAATTACAGAAAAAAAAAATATTTTTTTAAATTTCACCATGTGGAGGATTTTGCATTGAATTTTATCGGAGCTTTTATTATTTTGCATCAGAAAAATTTATTCGTCTGACTTTTGCTTTGCCAGTCATTTTTGTCATTATTCGTCATTTGTTACGCGTTTTTGTCAGTTCTTTCGGTCAGATTGGTGATTTTTCAGTTTTTTCTTCGAGTTTTTATTTTTATTTTGTTATTATTATTTTTTTTTGTCAAAATAACTTGTCAATTGTTTTAACATCACAAACACCTAGTGCCATGCAGAGTTTTTAATGCCAAATTTGTTTTTCGTCTATTACTCTACGTCAGAGAGTTATTTTTCTTCAGTAAATTATTGTTTTTCTGGTCCATTAATTGCCAAGAGTTGTTTTTCCATGTAAGAGTTATACACAATGTTACACGTTGAAGTTATCATTTGTCAGTTATATTCACTGAAATCTATCGCTCGAACCGCCCATACGTATCTACCTAACTGTACCTATACGTACACGTGAAAAAAACCACACGAATTATACTTTCACATTTCACATGCTCGTCTAGATATACTCGTACATTAGGAAGGTGTAGCGGAAAACACAGAAAAAAGGGCCGATCCACGGTATCGAATGTACGTCAGATGACATTAAAAATTACTAGTTTCGAATTCACATTGTGAATTAATCAACATTTAATCACGCAAGGGCAACCAAGTTCATTATTCGAGGCTATTCGAAATCTTTGTCCCATTGTCGAAGTTTTCCGTTCGATAAACACTTTCGCTTTTGTTTTTCTTTCAGCGAAGTAACCACTAATTAGATACCTACTTATGGTATTATCTAACAAGGGAACCTCGTCACCTCCGATTGAGTTGAAATTTGGCTCACTGAAAGAGCATTCTACCCTAGGGTGGTCCTTATTTTACCTTTTTCGACTTTTTAACTGTCTTACCCCCCAAAGTGTGTTCATTTTATGAGAAAATAATTCCCTATTTTTTATTTTTCCCCTAACTGAATTTTAACCCGTGCCGGGTCACCCCTCTTTTTTGGAAAAATGAAAAAAATTCACCGATTTTCAAAATCTTGCACTTTTTTGGAGATAACCCATCAAAGTTGTTTCTTGTCATGAGAATGAACTCCCAATTTTTTATTTTCCCTCCAACTTGATTTTAAGTGGTACTTGGGGGCACCCCTAATATTTCAAAAAAATCAAAAACAAGAAAATTGAGCAAAATCGTCCCTTTTAGCATTTCAAGTTGTTGCATTTCGTAAGAGAAAAATTCCCTGTTTTTCATTTTTCCCCTAACTCAGTTCTAAGTGGACCCACAAGCCCCCCAAATTAAAAAAATTATGAAAAAATACCAATTTTACTGAGTTAGGGGAAAAATGAAAACTCGGGAATTTTTCTTTTACGAAATACAACAACTTAAAATGCTAAAAGGAACGATTTTGCTCAATTTTCTTGTTTTTGATTTTTTTGAAAAATTAGGGGAGCCCCCAGGTACCATTTAAAATCAAGTTGGAGGGAAAATAAAAAATTGGGAGTTCATTCTCATGACAAGGAACAACTTTGATGGTTTATCTCCAAAAAAGTGCAAGATTTTGAAAATCGGTGAATTTTTTTCATTTTTCCAAAAAAGGGGGTGACCCGGCACGGGTTAAAATTCATTTAGGGGAAAAATAAAAAATAGGGAATTATTTTCTCATAAAATGAACACACATTGGGGGGTAAGACATTTAAAAAGTCAAAAAATGTAAAATAAGGGCCACTCTATTGCCACCCTGACCTCACAACCAAATTTTTAGCTGCCGACGTTGATTTTTCGATTTTTGGCGAATTTTTGAAAATGGCTAAAACCGCCACCAAAAAAACACTTTTGAAAAAAATTGTTAATTTCAAGATAGAATCCTGAAAATTGGTTCGTACACTAAAGTCGACCTCTCGAGTCGATTACCACCATTTTCGAAGCGATCTGGAGCATCCAGAAAAAGTTGTTTTTTCTCCAGCACACTGGATACTCTCCAGATGGTAAAAATCAACATTTTCTGGAGGCTCCAGATCGCTTTGAAAATGGCGCCAATCGACTCGGGAGTCGTCTTTGAGGGGTAGACGAAGTTTCGGGTGATAATGCTGGAGAAATTGATTTTTTGGAAATTTTTTAAAAATGCAGAATTTTTAAGTTGTCAAAAAAAACACGTGCGAACTCGTCACCTCGGATTTTAGATTCAACCAGTGTTGAGCAAGCTCTTTCTTTTTTGGAGCTTAACTCTTAGCTCTTAGCTCCTGTAAATTTTGGAGCTTAGCTCCGAGGAGCTAGCTCTTTTCAAGCTCTTTACAAAAAAAGAGCTTAGCTCAAGAGCTTGAACTATTCATAAAATAGCTCAAAGCGCCTCAAAAAAAGCTCTTCTTCAATAAAGCTCTTCAAAATGTGAAATTTACGGGTACAAAAATAATGAAACTTGAAATGATTTTGTTGGAATTGAACAGGTTTCAACACAATTACATTTTTACAGCAAAAAAAATACCAAACTCTATAAAATGCTTTTGTATTTGATGTAATTACAGGTAATGGCAGTTTAAAAAATCGAATTTTATAAAAACCTCCATAAAAACCTAGAAACAGAAAAGAGCTAGAGCTTAATCAACAATTTTCATTTTAGGGCTTAGCTCTTAGTTTCGGAGCTTAGCTCTAAAGAGCTAGCTCTTTTTAAGCTCATCACAAAAAAAGAGCTAAGCTCAAGCTCTGAGCTAAGAGCTTAGAAGCTTCTCAACACTGGATTCAACTACGTCAATCGATAGATGGCATCATACTAACGCTAGGATTAAATTTTCAGCTGCGCTAAGTTAATTACAGCGTCGTCTGGAGAGATTCCAGTGCGCTGGAGAAAATTCAACTTTTCCTGGAGGCTCCAGATCGCTTTGAAAATGGTGCCAATCGACTTGGGAGGTCGACTTTAGTGTACGAACTAATTTTCAGGATTCTATCTTGAAATTTACAAATTTTTTTTTCAAAAATGGTTTTAGGGAGGCGGTTTTAGCCATTTTCAAAAATTCGCCAAAAATCGAAAAATCAACTTCGGCAGCTAAAAATTTGGTTGTGAGGTCTGGGTGACATGCTCTTTCGGTGAGTCAAATTTCAGCTCAATCGGAGGTGACGAGTTGGCGAGGTTCCCTTGTAGGTAAGTATTTTTTTTGAAGTCTGATAGTAATTTTTTTCTTTCGATACTTAAAAGAGACGAACAATTCGAATTGTACAGAGAGATAGAGAGAAATGTCTAGAATACGATGCGATGTAAACAGGTACTTATCAAAGTGAAGATTCATTGTTAACATTTCTAAATTGTGGCTATAAATGTGCTAGTACTCGACTTTGTAAATGATAAAGAATCGTATGACGCGAGGACGTATTCGACAATCATTGCGGCTACGTATGTGGGCGCTCGAGTATTAGCATCGTGAGCTCTGCTCTCTCGTCGTTACCATTATATTCGGTTAATTATACTGTCTTTACGAATATTTACAGAGTATTTAACTGACAACGAGCGACTAAAATTGGTGAAATTCGCACCAACTTTGCTCGAATCATTAACTATACGAGCGAGGCACTTCTTATACAACCCCATTTTTACTGCAGGTCAAAATTATTCGATATCGAATTTAGGAGAATTGCTCGCTGCTCGGCGAGATGATTTTATAAACTCGACTGTGGCTGTGGCGAATAAATCAGCTACAACTTCGTGATTCAGCCTGCGGCCACGTATTATCGTTCAATGTATCGTAATCGTTGCCATAATTCGTTCAAAATATACCTACGTACGTATATAGGCGTAAGATTCGGCCATGTATATAGGTAAGGTACCTATTTAATTCGAGCCTCGTCTGTCTTACGAGTATAGTCTATCTTTGGCGAATTTTTTCAAACCAAACCGTACAGCGAGCGAATAAGTATTAAGAAAACAAAAATTTTCCATCGCGTTTTCAAGTATGTAGGTATATTGAGCGAGAGACGAGAGCCCTTTTTATACCGCCAAAGCTTATCTTATAAATAGTGAAACTTCGAGCTTCGCCGAACGTAGTTTTATCATTAAGAAAATAGCGATTCGCGCTTCGTTAATCATTTAAGCCGGCTAACACGAAACATGGTGGAAACTTTACTCTATCAAAGTCTCGCCCTGCTCTTTTTGGCAAATGTACAGGTGCAGAACACCGCCGATCCCGATCTCTCGGTTCTCGGCGTGTCCTGGTAATCCCTAAATTAGTGGCCGAGCTCGGTCAAAAGTTTACATTGAGATTTGATAAATTGTACATGCTTTCGGTCTTGGTGAAATGGAAGTTAGGTTAGCACAGGAGGTACTCTTGCTCGCTGAACTTGTTTCGTTTCTCGTTCAAACAACTTTCAACCCTTACGACGAGAACCGCAAAATGTTCAAAGAGAGACCGAGTGAGATAAACAAGCCAAACTTGCCGATCTGATTTTTCATCGTAAATGCGATTACTTTGCTCTCTGTAACAATCCCATAAGAAAAAAAAGAAAGGAAAAATTAAATGCCAAAAAAGCTCTGGTGTGATGAGGAGGTCCAACCCCCCCCCCCTCCACTTAATTTTATTTTCTTTTTTTCTATAGTTTTCCATTTGGAATGGAAAAATATATAATTATGGCTAATCTGAGTTCTGACCAAAAATATCGAAGAATAGCGAAATTGATGGAATAAAATATTTCCACCCATCAAATTCTAATTCCTACAAAATTGATGAAATTTTTCTCGAAATTATTACACTAGAAACCATGGATATTTTTTTGTTTCAAAAAATTTGACATTTTTTCATTTCAAAAAAGATTTTTTAAATGTTTCTTTTAAAAAATTTCGAAAATTTGAAAAATAGATATTTTTGTTTTGAAGAAATTTTTGCATTCCAAAAAATCATTGAATTTCTTTATTCCAAAAAATTTAGAAATTTTTTTATTTGAAAAAAAAAATTACTCCGTGAGAATTTTTTTTTCTTTCTGTCGAGCTTCGGATAAGAGGGCTTCGCCCTAATAAGTTTAAAAAAAATTCACAGTATTAATTTTCATTTTGATAATTTGAATGTTTTTCCAAAATACTTAATAACCTCCCTCTAAAATACTAAATTTAATTGATACGTTTTTTCTCTTCTAACTCATCGCAACAATAATTATTCATTTCTATCCAGATACTTGTTCAATAGCTACTATGCCTGCCATGTTAACGAGACTTGATAAGAAATCAGCTGTTATATTCTAATTTCATTTAATGATGTTTTGGTACATAAAATACGTAATATATACTAATCAGGAAAAGTGTACAGACGCCAAACACGCATACATAACTATACTACTCTGTTAGCGTGATAATTTGATATTACGAAAAAAAAAAAAAAATGAAAAATTAAAGGGGCGACACCAAAACCACGCGTACAACACATCACACGGTCACGAGGTGGCTTATGGTGGTATAACTATGGCCACACATACCACTTGAAAATTGCGTTAACTCGAACGAATTTCCATTTTCTCGATTCAACCTAATTTTGAAACTGAAATACACCACCTTGCATGCTTGTAAAATATCATATAACATATATTATACATAATACGTTTATAGTATACCTTCATTCTCGTACAAAATTCATAAATCAAAAGTCACTGAACTCGTTCAACTGAAAATTTACTGCAATTACGTGGGTAGTTCGTAGTGGGGTGCACTCTAAAAATAGGCTGGGTTATTCCACAAAAATACTGAGAAAAAATCATTGGTTCAACACCATCGAATGTTATCACTTCACTGGCACTATGTGGAAATGAAAATATTTCAGGAAATATCGACTGGACGGAAGCATAATAATGTTTTTTATACTAGAAGTTATTTTTGTCAAAGTGTCTAACAAAATTTTAAAACCAAAGAGCTGAACTTTTATGGACCTTTAACACACATTTTTTTTTTAAATTTACAGTTTTCAAAATTGTAAAAATTTAATAAGCTCTAAAAAGTATCAAATTTTAAAAATCAATAAATGTTTGAAAATTACCAATTTTGAAAGTTAACGTTCAAAATTTTACAAATTACCAAATTCAGATGAAAATGTAGCTGAAAATTTCGATTTCAAATTTTATCTGAACTAAAAAAAATTATTTTACAATTTCAAAATTACCGAATTTTGAAGAAAATTATGTACACCTATACGATTTTATTACTTATTTTGATTTTCAAAATAATAAGTATATTAAAATTTAAAAATAACCAATTTGCAATTTTCATCGAATTTTGAAATTTTACCAAATTAGATTTTTTTCCCCTTAAATTTTAAAGATTTACTAAATTTTGAAAATTAAAAAAAAAATTAAAACCTGATTCGATTTCAAATTTTTTTTAGTAAAATTTAAAATGACTCATTTTGAAAATTCATTAAAAAATTAAAAAATCATCAAAAAATTTGAAATGTTCCAAAATTTCAACTTTAAAATTTACTAAATTAATTGTATTTTTTGTCAGATTTAATCATTTTTTTTTTTTCAATTTTAGCCAATTTTGTAATTTTTTTGTTTTTTAACCTTACAATTGTAGGGTTTCTTGAGCAATAATTTCTAGAAAAATGTCATTAATTTTGTGGAAATTTGAATTTTTGAGTGGAAGATTTTTATTTAATCAATTTTCGTTCAATTCTGGAGGTTTATGCAATTTTTTTTCAATTCTAGCAAATTTTGAAATTTTACGTTTTTTTCAACCCTAAAAGTGTAGGGTTTTTCAAGTAAACATTTCTAGAAAAATTTCACCATTTTGTTGAGATCAGAATTTTTTTCGGCGGAAAAATTTTATTCAATCAATTTTTGTGCAGTTCGAGCTAATTTTGTAATTTTTTTTCAATTCTGACGGATTTTGCATTTTTTTAACCCTACAACTGCAGGATTTTTCGAGTAATGATTTCGAGAAAAATTTCATCAATTTTGTCAAAATTTGAATTTATGAGTGGATATATTTTATTTATTAAATTTTGATTCAATTTTAGAGGTTTTTGATTTTTTTTTTCAATTCTAGCAAATATTGCAATTTTTTTGTTTTTTTCGACCCTACAACTGCATCAGTTCCTTTTTTTTTTTTCAAAAAACGAAGTTCTTACTTCTTGTAATCCAAAATTTTCAGTTTTTGGGTTTATTTTTATTTTTATGTTTTAGAACAAGGAATGTTTCAGATTGTGGAAAAAAATCTCCACCAGCTTATTCAAAGAAACAATTTCTCAACTGTTTTGCAGTTGGCAAAAAAAATCCTGAATTTTTTTGAACTTAGGTACTTAAGGGAAATTTTAAAAATATTTTTGGAATGAAAAATTCATTTATTAATTTTTTAGCAATTAAATTTTTTCACCCTCCGCCCCCCCCCCAAAAAAAAATCTTCTAAATTTTTTGGAAAAGAGAAATTACGATATTTTGGAATGAAATAATTTTCCATTTTTTTGAATAAAAAATCATCTAGGTATCAATCAGTTTTTTTTTCTTCAAAAAACAACCTTTTTATTTTCTGAAACAAAAAATTCTCAGTTTTATGGATCGAAAATTTTTTTCAATTTTTTGCAACAAGAAATATTTCAAATTTTTGGAGATAAAAATCTCCACTTTTTCGAACCAAAATTCTCAATTTTTGGGTTAATTTTTATTTTATTTTTTAGAATAAGGAATGTTTCAGATTGTGGGGAAAAAATCACTAGCTTATTCAAAGAAACAATTTCTAAACTTTTTTGCAGAATTTTTTATACTCACTTAAGGGAAATTTTTAAAATATTTTTGGAATGAAAAATTCATTTATTAATTTTCTAGCAATTAAATTTTTTCACCCTCCGCCAACCCAAAAAAAAAAAATCTTCTAAATTTTTTGGAAAAGAGAAATTACGATATTTTGAAATGAGAAAATTTCCAATTTTTTTGAATAAAAAAATCATCTAGGTATCAATCAGGTTTTTTTTCTTCAAAAAACAAACTTTTTATTTTCTGGAACAAAAAATTCTCAGTTTTATGGATCGAAAATTTTTTTCAATTTTTTGCAACAAGGAATGTTTCAAATTTTTGGAGATAAAAATCTCCACTTTTTCGAACCAAAATTCTCAATTTTTGGTTTAATTTTATTTTTATTTTTTAGAATAAGGAATGTTTCAGATTGTGGGGAAAAAATCCCCACTACCTTATTCAAAGAAACAATAATTTTTCAACTTTTTTGCAGAATTTTTCATACTTACTTAAGGGAAATTTTAAAAATATTTTTGGAATGAAAAATTCATTTATTAATTTTCTAGCAATCAATTTTTTTTTTTTTTCAAAAAACATACTTTTTATTTTCTGGAACAAAAAATTTTCAGTTTTATGGATTTTAAATTTTTTCAATTTTGTTTGGAGAAAAGAATCTCCACTTTTTCGAAGAAACAATTTCTCGACCTTTTTGGAGTTATTTTTGGAATGAAAAACTTGATAATTTTTTGGCAGTAAAGATGTTTCATTTTTTCCCCCTAGAAAATTGTTTTTTGTTTGTGTAGAGAAATTTACCCAATTTTTTCGAAACTTGACAAACTGAAAGTGAACTTGTCCAGCTTTCTCAATTCATCTCAAATCTACTGTTCTTACCTGCATCCCTCAGGCTCCACCCTAATTTTCTCAGGAGGGATTTACCAGGAACATTTCTAATTCTCTATGTATGAGGTGCTTACAAAGATATGTACGAGTTAGCATACGCGAATCAGTCCTTCCTTCTGGTGCGATCTATACCTATTAAGCCTAAGGAGTCATCGAACGTGCCTATTTTTCATTTCTCGTGCTCATTAATATAAACGCTAGATTTACATTTATAAGCGCGGAAAAACCTTGGCCACGGCTAATTCAGCCTATTCAACGTCGTGCACTTGTCATTTCATTTTACTAGTTACTAGTTAGTATTGGAAATGAGTTGCCAATTTTTGAAATGCAACGTACCTACTCGTATTCGTAATACGCGTTTTTCTGTCAATCATATCGCGCCGAGGGTGGATATGTGAAAAGTTTTCAATACTTTAATGACTATTCGAGCGCAGTCCGCGCCGCGGTTATACACTTCTTCTTCGTACTGACATTGATGACCAGTATTCAACCGTCACACCGCGAACCGCGATATATGGTATCGTGGTCATTAAAGGTGTACGTCATCGCAGATTTCTGTCGTGTAGTATACTTCCAAACTCGTCGTCTAATGTGTGTTTTTTTTTTTTTCATTTTTTCATTTTACTCTCCCGTATAAAAGGGATGGGCTTGTGGAGTTTTTGACAAGCTACACTTACCGTGCGAGTAAGCCTCAATCGCGTGTCTCGCACACTCTATCGTCGTATCGTTTATTCGAGAGTTGTCAAAATGATGCGATGACTGCCGCCACACAAGTGACAATTTCGACGTTTTGCCGTATATTATTATTGACAATTTGTCCTATCAGTCGGAATATTCTAAATAACCCAACCGAGGGTATTTAACGTTGATTATTGTTTATTTTTTGGTAATTTAAATTTACCTATGGTAATAATATTTCAAAGTGAAAGGTTCGTAAGTCATCACCATTCCTATGAGCATTCGATTTCACGAGTGGACTGAGGGCACATGGCGTAACTATAGGTTGTGCCAAGTATATTTTGGCACTATCTGCTTTTTTCAGAAAAAATTACAAATTTTCTTGGAATAAGAAATATTTTATTTTTTTCAAATAAAAAGAAAATTGATAAAGAATTTCTCAATTGTTTCGAGGTAAAATATAGAAAATAGAATAAAAGATAATTATTTGATGCACCTATCTAATTTTTTTTTTTTAGTCCGCATAAAAAATTTATCACTTTTTGAAGTTAGAAAAGTAAGTAGGTAAGAAAATCTTCCAATTTCCTGAGAGAAAAAACCTATCACCTTTTTTCAGGGAAAAATATCAATTTTTTAGAGGAAAAATCTTTGAATTTTTTTGGAGAGTATTTTTTTTTTCAAAGTACAAACAACGTATTTTTCTAATTTTTTGAGGAGAAAATCTCTAAATTTTCTTGAAATAAAACACAATGTCATTTTTTTTTAGTGAAAAAATATTTAGGTAAAGAAATTTTTTCATTTTTTCGAGAAAGTATCTGGTTTTGTTTTTTTATTTTAAATAAAGAAATCACGTAGAGAAAAGAAGTCCTTCAGTGTTTTTTTTTTTTTTTTTTTTTTTTTTTTTTTTTTTCAGAAAAATCTTTATTTTTAAATTTTTGTATTTTTTGAAAGCAAAAATCTTTCAATTTTTTTAAGTAAATGAATCTTTTAATTTCTAGAAGTAAGAAAATCCCATTTTTTCCAGAGTAAGTTTTTTTTTCAATAAAGAAATTGTCAACTGATTTATAGAGGAAAAAAGTCTTTTATTTTTTTTTTTCAGAAGAAAATCCTCATGTTTTCATGTTTTTACCTATTCCTGTTTGTTTTTTTTTGAAAACAAAAATATGTTAATTGAGTGAATCAATCTCTTAAATTTTAAAAGAAGAAAAACTTTCTTGGAGAAAAAATCTAATTTGCTGTCTATTTTTTTTTTTTTTTTTTGATTGAAGAAAATTTACTGAAACTGGCTCAATTTTTTGAAAGGATCCTGGTTACACAGACGACTAAGGGAGAAGATGGCACATAATTCTGTGTGCAATTTTTGCAACTCTCCATCCTGACTTATAAAGTGGTAGTATAAACTGGGTAAATTTTTGACATTTGATAAAAATTTGAAATTTTATACTTCATATATAAATTTTAAAAATTGAGTCAGTTTTCAAAGTTCAATAAATTTTTACACTTTTTGAGAGTTTTAAAATTTTTAAAATTTAATGAAATAGAATTTTGAAATTTTTTGATAAATTTTCAGCATTGAATGAGTTTTTAAAGTTTAATGAATCTTCGCTTTTTTAAAAATTCGGATCATTTCAAAAATTGAATAAACTTTAAATTATATCTAGTTTTTTTTTTTTTTTTTTTTAAATTGATCTAATTTTTTTAATTAAAATTAATTTTTATAATGCTGACTTTTGGTAAAAATTGTAAAATTGATAAAACTGAAATTTTTTGATAAACCAGTTTTTCAAGATTAAAAAATTTGAATTATTTTAAAATTGAATTGATGCATTTGAAATTTTGGAAAACTTCAAAAAATCAGTAGGAATTCAAAATTTAATAAAAATTGGTACTTAGAAATTCATTTTCAAATTTTAATAAATTTTTGAAATTTGGGCAAGTTTATTAAATTTTTACTTTGCTCTTTTAAAAATTTGAAACATTTTTAAAATTAGTAAAATAAACCTTTAAAATTTTGGAAAACAAATTTAAATAAATTTGGAAAATTGGATCAATGTTTAACCCGTGCCATGAATTTTAAGCTTTGAAATAAGTATTTTGGAATTTTTGAAATTCGATCAATTTTCTAAAATGCCGAAATCTTTTAAAAAAAAATTGAAATTTTGTACGACATGGTACCCGCGTGTGAACTTAATATTTTTTGAATTTCATCGAGTTTTTAAAATTTAATAAATTTTGAAAACTACAATTTTTTTTTTAGAAACTTTGGTCAATTATCATAATCTGATAAAAGCTCAAAATTAGGTAATTTTCAATTTTTAAAGTTGAAAAAATTCCCACATTTTGAAAAAGGGTATTTTTTCTTCTTCAAAATTTTGAAAAACTCCAAATTTTGTTTATTTTCAAATTTTAATGAGTTTTTGAAGTTGGGTTAGTTACTTTTTAAAATACACAGCTAAATTTTCAAACAATTTTAGTTGGTGAATTTTTAAAGTTTGATTTTCAATTATTTTAAAAATATGGTAAACATATTTTAAAATGCAGTAAAAATTTCTATTCTTAGGAAATATTTTTGAAAATTTGTTTTTTTTAAAAATCAAAATTTGATATTTTTAAAATCATTATTCAATTTTTAAAATGAAACTACATTCAAAGTTTAATAAATTTAAATTTTTGCAATTTTTAAAAATTTGGAATAAGTTTTCACGTTAGAAATGTCCTGTTGAAAGTCCTGCAAAAGTACTACTTTTTGGTTTTGAAATTTTGTTAGATATATCCAAAAGTTTTTCGTTTCTGAAAATTTTTTCATTTTCGAAAAATGATAAAGTTATCTGGAAATTGAACAATAATAATTTTTTTAAGAGCCACCGACCCATTTTGCACCAATTCGCAAAATTAACACACAAGTCATCATCGGAATCAAAATATTGGTACCGGAGTGTAACGAACCAACGAACCTGTAATTTTTCACCTCAGATGGTTTGAGATCGAAAATCACTGGCATTAAGCCAATCAAAATTTTCGTATTTGCCAAATGTATATAACTATAAAAGTGCTGCTTTTTTCGTTCTCTGAGGTCTCGAGGGCTTGGGGGTTTGATTATAAGCACTCGTTATCCTTCAAATAATTTTCTAGATGTAAATTTTATCTTGAAAAAAAAAATCGTTAAAACCAAAAACTTGTACGAGTATACCTACGTACGTATTTGCACAACACGAGGTTAAATTTCCTCGTCGAATTTACTCATTCGTATCCTATAATTACAAGCTCTCTATTATATGCGGCGACGTTATAAAGAAAGGAGAATAAAAAACTCATGTTAAACAGTTGATAATTGCAGATTTACACCCATAATACCGCATCATCTTCCTAATGCATATAAAATGGTTGAAAAAAGAAGAAAAAAAATTAGAAAAAAGTCGACGAATAAATTACCGTACGATGAAAGATTTTCACGCTGATCCGGCTCAAATTTCCAACATTAAAGAAGGGTTCAAATCTTCAGGTAGTCGTAACTGCGCGTATCCAATTATCATTATTAATAGCGATCGTTTAATGGTCGTCCAACGGAATTACAATAATAATAGAAATTCACCATAATATATAATGTTTTGGGACACGGACAGGTGTAGCTGATACAATAGATTACGTGAGTATGACTATTCTCGGTTAATCTTCGGGTACAGTGGTGGTGGTGGTGGCTTTTTTTTTCGCTGCCTCGAACCCGGGGATGATATTCTTATTAGGGTAAGCACCCTCGATAAGACACAAACCTTCTCAGACGGGTTTCTCCGCTCGGTGGAATTCCGCAGCAACAATAAAGCACCTTGCCATGGTGTTTTCTTTTCTTTTTGGTGCGCAAACAATGCAATATCGGTTACCACAGGTGCGCTGTTCTTCCAAGTCCATATATATAGGAACATGGAAGAGGTACAGGTACCTTTCTGTCTCTCTACCTACAGTACCTAGCTACCTACGTACAGGTTCAACAAAAGTCCCAGCAGCGGAGCGTTTTTTCTATAGATAAAGACGTCTAAGACCTTTTGGGGGATCCTTTTCAAAGTGCATCGAACTGTTGATATAGAAAAAGCGTACTGGTGCTGGCGACTCAATATTGACGGATACGAGTATATTTATGTGGAACACTCTATCGATAGGTTAAAAATAGAAATACGAGTACGCAACTGGCGAGCTGCGGAATGGTTAAAACTCGATACGCGGTTAAGATTGTTTGTAAACTTGGGGAAGATCTTTTTTCAAAATCAATACCAACATCGCCATTGCCCCAGAATCGTTTCTACGTACTAAATAAATGCCTCTCTACCAAGACCAAGACGTCGTATATTTCTGAATTCTGAGTCATTGCTCGCCTTTTGTTTCCTTTCTTTCTTTCTGTAAAATGACGACTGCACCGTGTTGCATACTGGTAATTTTATATGCTCGCATGTGCGGTGTGTACAGCCATAGCATAGCACCGTGATAACACCGCATATAGCGTATATTATATTTGTGAACGAGAACGATACAAGTACTAGGTATACTTATTTGTAGATAAAAATACATAGTTGATGTGTTTTTCAGCTTTTTCGTCGTTTTAAATGAGCTTATTGTCGTGACTTGACACGAGACTTGTGGTATTTACATTTCAACACCGTGCTTGAGGTTTAGAGATACGAGTTTTCCCCTTGAAGAGCATTATTATCGATGCATTAAAAATCATTTAAATTATAAATTGAACTTGTGGGAGGAATTATAGCAGGAGAGGTAGGAGGTAGTGGTGGGGGGTAAAGGAAAATGTACGAGTGAAAACTGAAAAAATATTCCTTGCTAGAATTATTGACGAAATAGAAAGTCGAATTTCGAAATTTGAAATTTAATCGATTTACTAAATTTAGAAAAAATCAATCGATTTAATAAAATCAAAAAAATTATCGATCTTGTAAAATCTAAAAAATTATCAGAATTGTTCAAGTCCAAAATTTAATTGATTAATACTCAAATCGAACACCCGAGCAGCACAATCGACAAATTATCGAAATAAAAAATCGACAGAATATCGAATTCGATAAAGTGTCGCGTTAGTTCCGCCTAAATCGTGAAATTATCTTTCGATATATAGATAGATTATCGACGAATTATAGTTAGCAAAAATTTCGAGATTATAGTAAGATATTTTATCGATAATATATCTATAATATCGAAAGATAATTTCACGATTTAGGCGGAACTAACGCGACACTTTATCGAATTCGATATTCTGTCAATTTTTTATCGATTTTTTATTCCGATTTTTCGTCTTTTACTAGCTTTTTTCTATAATTAAAAATCCTTAATTAGCATAATTAATACATTAAACTATGCCTAAACACATTATTCATGTTGCGGTAAGAGGATCATTTCAGAAAAAGTCAAAATTTTCACCAATTTTTAAAATTTGGAAATAATTTCAAATATCGTCACAAAATCGTTGAAAAATCGTTCGACAAATTTCAGATTATTTGTCGATAATGTAGTTTCAAATATCGCCACAAAATCGTTGAAAAATCGAATTCGAGGAATTTCATATTACGTGTCGATAATATAGTTTCAAATATCGTCATAAAATAGTTGAAAAATCGAATTCGAGAAATTTCAGATTACGTGTCGATAATAAAGTTTTAAATATCTTCACAAAATCGTTAAAAAATCGAATTCGAGAAATTTCAGATTATTTGTCGATAATATAGTTTCAAATATCTTCACGCAATCGTTAGAAAATCGAATTCGAGAAATTGCATATTATGTGCCGATAATATAGTTTCAAATATCTTTACAAAATCGGTGAAAAATCGGATTCGATAAATTTAATATAATGTGTCGATAATATAGTTTCAAATATTTTTACAAAATCGGTAAAAAATCGGATTCGATAAATTTAATATAATCTGTCGATAATATAGTTTCAAATATCGTCAAAAAATCGGTAAAATATCGGAGTCGAGAAATTTCATATAATCTGTCAATAATATAGTTTTAAATATCTTTACAAAATCGTTAAAAAATCGGAATCGATAAATTTAATATTCTTTGTCGATAGTATCGTTGACAAATTTCGTCATAAAATCTTAATAATATCGAATTCGATAGTTTTTAGATTTTTTGCCTATGAAATTGAACCGATAAATCTTTATAATATCGTGAGAACATCTATAGATTTTCAAACGATTTTTTATCGATACGTTACATCTTCCGATATTACCGATCGAGTGTGCCGCTCGGGCACATTGATTTAGCTGAATTTTTATAATAAATGCAAAATTGAATCATTTTTTTTTTTCAAAATCCTAAATTTCAATAATCTAAAATTTAATTCATTTAAAAATAGTAAATTAAAATAAAATAAATTAATTGAAATTGCCAAAATACAAAATGCATGAATTGATTTTTCGATGTGATAAAATTGAAAAAATAGTAGCACTGTCAAAATCCAAAATTTATTTGATTTGATAAAATCAAAAAATATATTCGGTTTGTCGAAAACAAAAATTTAATCAATTTGTTTGTATTAAAATAATGAAATGAAATAAAAAATATTGAAAGAAATATCGTTGTATATCAAAAGTTATTAATTTACCTACTAAAATCAAAAAAAATTTCAAAATCTAAAATTTAATCGATTAAGTACAATTATAAAAAAAAATCGAAATCTAACATTTATTCAATTGGGCATAATAAAAAATAATAATAACAATTTTGGTAAATCAGAAGAGTAATCAAAATCCAAAATTTAATCGATTCGGTGAAATCAATGAAATACGTTGTTGAAAACAAGATTTCTTTTGATTAATTAAAATTGAAAAAAAAAATACTCGAAATTCCAAATTCGATCGATTAATTCTAAAAATAGAAAAATATTCTCGAATTTTTCAAGTGCAAAATTCAATCATTTCAGTAAAATCAAAATGATCTCAAAGTCTAAAATTTAGTTGATTTTTAAAAATAATTTTAAAAAATCCAATTGTCGAAATTCACGATTTATTGATTTAATAAAATCCAGAGGTGTGACGACCAGTAGATGTGGGGTTACCCCCCCCCCCCCTTCTCCAACCTCCAAGCAGAAGATATTTTGGGGAAATTTTGAATAAAATATGTGACCCGGCACGTTTAAAGTGACCTAGTTGACAAAAAATCGATTTTCACTTTTTTGGTGTTCTGAGGTCCACTTACCAAGGTCTATCACCTGAATCACTAAAAACTTCGAAAAAGTCAATATTTTCAATCGGCATGACAAAAGGGACCTAGTAAATCTATAATCACTGTGCTTTTCGATGTATTTTTCATCTTATGATCACCTATGACACGAAATCTTCATAATTTAGCCTAAAATCAATGTTACATTTGTTATCAGTAAACTTAAAAAATTTACTTATCACAAAATTTTTTTCCCTTTTTGGCAACACTGAGTTTGGTCAAATTTCCCTTGCGCCATTATACAAAAATGTTCGCCCATAATTATTTTTTTAATATTGGAAAATATTTCACTTATACCCAGTAACAATTCCCCAAAGTTTTAGAAAAATCGGTCCATTCGTTCCAGAGATATTCATTTCCAAAGTTTGTTTTTACTCTCCTGAAAAATTTGTATAATGTCAACTAGGTCCCTTTTAACGTGCCGGGTCACATATATAGAATTTTGGGGAAACGTTGAGAAAATTGAAGAAAATTGGTTAAGAAAATTTGAGTTTCACCCCCCCCCCACCCCACTGCGTATCGCTTCTGAAATATACCTGGGAAAAGTTGAGAAAATTTGAGAAATTGAAGAAAATTGGTTGAGAAAATTTGAGTTTCAACCTCTTCTCCCCACTGCTTATCGCTTCTGAAATACATATATATTTTTTAAAAATCGAAACCCAAAATTTTATCAATTTGGTGAAATTGGAAAAAAAAATGACCGAATTTCAAAAATTTGTCGATTTGTTCGAATTCAACAAAAAAATACATAATCTTTAAATGGTCAAAAAATTATCGTAATTAAGAAGCTATTGATTTACTTTCTAAAATCAAAAAAATCTCAAAATCAAAAAAATAATCGATTTGGTGAAATCAAAAAATTCAAAATTTTAATTAATATCGTGTAATCAAAAAAAAAAAAAAAAAAAAAAAAGTAGGTATTCAGAATTCAAAATTTAATCAATTTGATGAAATTAGTAAAATTGATTGAATTGTTGAAACTAAGAATTTGATTTAGTAAAACCAAAAAAATATTCGAAATCTCTGATCGATTTCTTAATAGGTATTAAAAAAATTGTCGAATTGCCAATTTTCAAAATTTAATCAATTTAATAGAATCGAAAAAATTGGTTGATTTAATAAAATTTGAAAAATTATTGAATTTAGTGAACTCAAAAAATAATTCAAAATTCCAAATTTCTTTGATTTTGTAAAATTGAAAAAAAAAATAAATAAATAATTGAAGTGTCAATATAATGACTTGGTTAAATCGAGAAAAATATTCGAAGTCCCAAAATTTATTCAATGTGATAAAATCAAAAAAATATTCTATTTGTCTAAATCAAAATTATGATCGATATGGTAAAATTAAAAAAAAAGTCCAAAAAACTATTGTCATGTCGTCCATAATTTTCATTGTTTTCCGGCAATCGACGAATCCCCAAAATCCAAAATATAATTGATTTGGAAAAATTAGATGAAAATTAATCGAATTTATTTTTGAAATCAAAAATTTGATCACTTTAGTAAAATCAAAAAAAAAAAAAATTGATTAGGTAAGTGGAATCAAAAAAATTATTCAAAATTCCAAATTCCTTCGATTTGGTAAAATAGAAAATGAATAGATGGATTCTCAAAATTTCAGATCTGTTCAAATTAGTAAAATAATAGTAAAATAAAAAATAATCTCAAAATCTAATTGAATTCTAAAAATTACTTAATCGGTTTGGTAAAGTTATTAAAAAAATTAGAAATTTATCCGATTTACCTTCTAAAATAGAAAATAATAATTATTCAAACATCCAAAAATTTATCGTTTTGGTAAAATCAAAAAATAGGTATATAATTATTTGTACATTAGAATGGTTAAAATCATAATTTTAAAAACAAATAATTATTCGAATTCCAAAAATTGATCGATATTGTAAAATCTAAAAAAATATTCCAACTAGTAGGTATGCAAATCCGAAAATAAATCGATTTATCAAAATCAAAAAATTATTCGATTTCGTAATAACAAAGTGACATAGAAAAAATATACAAAAATCAAAATCAAAAATTTAATCGAATCGAATAATATCAAATAAATTAACAGATTTATCGAAACTGAAAAATAAAGTAATCAAAAATTGAGAAACAGAAAAAAAATCGTAAATTTTTTCGCGACTATACGATAGTGTACGAAGAATTCACCCCCTCCCTCCCCAAGCACCCCTCTCCAATCAGCGTAAATATCCGCAATATCGTTTTCGAAACCTTTCGAGGCGAATCCGCAATTCGAGCAATTTGAGGTAGGTACTCATCGATTCGGCATTATTTCGTCCATTCGTTACCTATTTATTATCAGCATCTACTCGACTCGTAACCGCGATAAACAATAACAATGCGAAATTAGGTGAGAAAATCGACGAATGGAATAAAGATAAAAGCGCGTCCGCGTGTAATTTCGGGTCTTTTCTATACACAAAACTACGCCCCGCAGTCTCCTCTCGGCCATGCCACAATAACCACAAAACGGCAGCTCGCTCGTGTAGCAATTATACGACGCGATCTGAAAACAAAAATAAAAAATACAGTATCATCGATACGCAGAGAAGAGAAGCGGCGGGAGAAAGGTGTATAGTGCTGTAGAGTATCCGAGAATGAACCGCAGCGCAGCGACCACACCATTTCTCCAACTGTCGCCGCCGAAATTAATTCGATAAATTTTCCATTGACCTACATATAGGCCTATATAAGTATATAAATATTATATACGTATATAGAAAATAAATATCTATACTAAGCCTGTCTGTATACGACTATGTGGCGAGATGGCATTCGAAATATTGTACTAGTATCTTCGCAACGAATCCTCATCATACGGGTTAAAAATATTTTTAATGGCAGAGCTGCTCAGTGCTCATCCATTATCGTAAACTTTTATCTACATTCTTCATTTTCCTAAAATACATATACTTACGTACGATGAAATACTTATAAGAAAGGACTTGGAAATCCACCTACACGTACGTCCGCACGTAAGTATAAAAAATTATACCGTCCGAATGCGAAAGGATTTACTCTAAAAAAAAGAAAAAGAAAAGAAGAGAGCATCTTTCAATACGAAGGCGATATTTTGCTTATAATAAAACCGTATAGCTTATATTTCTTCGGACATATCAATTGAGCGTATTTTTGGGTCTAGCTGCTCGGTATCCATTTATCACTATGGGCTCTTCGGTTCGGCTATTATTTTGGCGAATGCTGGGTTCGGCACGGTACAGTAATCCTCTCTGCCAATACCCTTTTTAAATCGCGTATCCTTTCAATGACACGTACTCTGTCAGCTGTGCAGCGTATATAGAGTCTTCGGTTTCTTTAAAAGAAATATTATTCGCCGGAGACACGGACGCACCGAGCGTCAATTTTTTTCCACATCCAATCTTGGAAAAGAGTTCTAATTGACCGAGGGGTTTAAATTGAGCCGAAAAATGGCACGAATGCTGGCCCAAGCGAACTTCGGCCATTATTTTGCCTGTAGCATTCTCTTCTCAGTTCTGACAATATCCAGGGTGGTCCCATATGGTGTCTACAGTCTACAGGTCATGAAAATCATGAAAAAGTCGTGAAATTTGAAAATGGGCCATGAAAGTCATGAAATAGTTATGAATTTTTCAAAAAATTTACTAGGTCATGAAAAGTCATCAATTTTTGATAATATTACCCTGGAAAAATTACAAATTCGCTTAAAAATTTTTTCAAACTGTTGCATCTTCTGAAAAAAATAACGTATAAAATATTGTGATTTCTCTGAAGAAGAAAATTAATTTTCTTGAAGATTTTTTTTTTCTTAAGGGGATAGAAATCTCTATTTTTTGGAGAAAATCCCCAGTTCTTGGAATGAAAAAAAAAAAAGATTTTTTTGGTACCTACAAAAAATTTTAAAAATTGTTTTGGAATAAAAACATTTTTACGCCACTAGCCTTAAGTAGTTGCTGTACAAGGCGTTGAAGTAAAAATATTTTTCAAACTTTCACGAAAAAATCTCAGTTTTTTTTTTTTCGAAAATGAAACGAATTTTTTTCTTCACAAAGAAAAAATTGAGAAACTTTTTCACAGAAATTTTAAAAAATATCTTCACATAAGAAAATTTTATAACATTTTTTTAACCAAAAAGAAAGAAAAAAGAAAAAAAAAGATTTTTGGATATTTTTTATTCCAAAAAATGAGAATTTTTTCCTCAAAAAACAGAGACCCTCTTCCCAAAAAATAAAAATATTTTATTTTTTTAAAAATTGAAAAAAATTGAAAAAATTGAGATTTTATACTCTAGAGTTCAGAAAGTATTTTTACTTCAAAACAATTCAGTTCCAAAACGATAGAATTTAAATTTTTGATTTTTTTTTAATAAAAATTTTTTCACAATAATTTTTAAAAAAATTTCTGAAATAAAGAAAATCTCAATTTTTTTTTCTTTGATAGTAAAGTAAGTGAATAAATATAAAAAATTTCAAACGTTGGGACAAAAAAAAAGAAAAAAGGGTTTTCTGATGCTTGAAGGAGCCTCCCTGAAAACGTTGAAATATTGTTCACGAAAAAGTCATGAAAAAGTCATGAATTTTCAAAAAAAAAAATTAATGTAGACAGTAGACACCCTGGGTCCTTACACCTTATATAAGTGAAAAAAATTTTTGCGATTTTACGCCCCCCCCCCCAAAGTTGTCTTCTCTGGTGAGAAAATAATTCCCTATTTTTTATTTTTCCCTTCCCTACGGTGGGCTCCCCATTTTTCAAAATACTTATGTAAAAGTACAAGTTTTCATCAAAATTTTCAAAATTTAATTTTTTTAGTGTCAGTGCCCCAGTGTGGCTCCCAATTGTATAAAAAAAAAATCTCAGAACGATTTTAGCCACCCCCCCCCCCCCCACTTCCTCCCATCAACTGAAAAAAGTTTTCTCAAAGTAACATAAATTGGCTAATTTTTTCATTTAAAATCATATATTTTGAGATACCTACATTCTTATGAATTTGCCTGAACAATGTGTTGTAATAACAGTAAAGTATGAACCCCCTCCCCCTCAATACAAATTTTTAAAGATGAAAATGTGCTACACCTTAGGAAAGTCCAAAAATGCAGAAACCAATCAAGCATTACATTACAAATCGAGATCTCTGATTCTTTCTATAGCTATTTATTGAAAAGAAATAAGTACATTTCTTAGTATTTTTGGAGAATTGTTTTTTTTTAAATACTTGAATGAAAAAATCTGAATTTTCTTTGACTCAAAAAATACTTATCAGTATATTTTTTGAGTCAGCTTAAAGAAGTTCTCAGTCTACAGTCTTAACTTATTGAAAGAAAAATATAATTTTTTCCAATTTAAAAAAAAAAAACAACAATTTTTTGGAGACAAAATCTGTTGTCAGATTTTTTTTGAAAAAAAAACAATTGTTTGAAAGAAAAAAATACTCAGTTTTTTTGGAGAAAAATTCGATTTTTTCAAGTCAAAATATTTTCAAAAATTTTTGAAAAAAAACTTGTTCTTTTGGAAAAAAAATCCAATTTTTTCAAAATTAATATTTTGATATTTTTAAAGTCAAAGTAAACAAATTCTCAATAGAAAATTCGGCTAAAAAAAATGATTGAAAATTTTGATGAAAACTTGTTTTTTTTTTCACATTTTGCAAAAAGGGAGCTCAAATTCCAACTTCGAAAAATAAGGACCACCGGTATCCATCACTATCCAGATCCGGCAAAGATGTTATTTTGTATCATTTAATTTAATATTCGTATAAAACCAGCCAAGTTATGGATTATCGATAAAGAAGTCGAGCGAAATTGAAATTTTAATCGAGCATCGCGTTAGGGCTCGTTTGAACCGCATGATTTCTTCTTTGCACGCCGTTTTCCTGCATTTAAGGGCAACGCTAATCAATCGATAATTATCGTGAATGGCTCGATCTGATATGCCGATCCGAATATGTATTCAGTACATAATGGCTTTCCTTCATCTCGAATCACTCGCTTCCTCGTATCACTGGCAGATCATCTTGGTTAATAAACTCGCCATCCGTTCGTGTACAGTTTAATGAAAAACTACACGTGATATTTTATAAGCGTTTGGCTCAAGCCATAAAGATAACAGGAATCGAGAGAAAAATATATTTCTATGCTCGACTAAAAATAAAAAATGTTAAAATTCTTATCTGTATTGTTTTGCTATGTGTAATGGTGTTTTTCAGTTCTTGGGCAATTCGACGATAGTATCGTAGCTAGTAGAAGGAAATGGAGATAAACGAGCCAAAAGTATCGCAGACGGTTGAATTTCAATTTGGAAAATTTTCCAAAGTTCAAGGATTGCTTTGAGGAAATAGTTTTGGAAGGGGGGAGGGGAGGCACCATGTATTTTTGTGCTCGCACTCGCAGTTATCTACAGTTTTACCAAAATTTTCATTTGCTGCTGAGTTGCAGTTTTTTTTTTTTAATTTTCATTTGTCTGTGCTTATCATAATATACTTTCACTTTTTACTTTTCCTTTGTCAAAGTTACTTTCCATTTCATTTTGTTGATTGGACAAGATTTTTATTTATCAGAATCTAAAGAATCTTCATTTTTATCAGTCACTCATTTTTTTCTTATTTTTTTCAAAAAAATAGTCTGTCTGCTTTTGATTGAAATTTTCAGTTATCAGAATTTCCATTGGTCAGAATTTTTGCCATAAAAATATATTTTTAAAAATGATTTCTTTCTTAGTCATTTTTTTTAGTCAGATTTTCATTATTTTGTATGAATATTTTTTTTCTTCAAATTACATTTTTGTCGACTTTTTCATTTTTGAGAGTTTTGTCAATTAGTTCTTTTTTTTTTTTTTTTTTTTTTTATTAATTATTTGTAGGCCTATGTCTTTTTTTGCCATGAAATTCACTTTTTATTAAGTTTTCAATTTGTCAGAATTTCTCTGTGTCAGATTTTTGTCAATTAATAATGAGTATATATTTTTTTTAAATAATTCATTTGTCAGTTTTTATTCTAGTTTTTTTTTTCATATTGTCAACATTTTCAATTGAATTGTCATTTGTCTGAAGTTTTGTCAATTTTTTTGTCATTTTTATTGTCATTTTTTTGGCCAGAATTTTCAAATGCATGAATTCTTTTATTGGTCAGTCACTTAGTTTTCTCTTTTTTTTCGAAAAAAAGGTGTTTGCTTTTGATTGAAATATTCAGTCATCAGAATTTCCATTGTTCAGAATTTTTTGCCACAAAAATACTTGAGTATATTTTATTTAAAAATGATTTCTTTCTTGGTCATTTTTTTAGTCAGAATTTTCATTTGTATGAATTTTTTTTTCTTCAAATTAAATTTTTGTCGACTTTTTTTTATTTTTGGGGTTTTTGCCGATTAGTTTTTTTAAAAAAATTATTTCTATTTCTTTTTTTGCTAAAATTTTATTTCTTTGTCATTTTTTTTAGTCAGAATTTTCATATGCATGAATTTTCATTCGTTGAAATTCCCATTCTATTCAGTTTTTAAATCATCACATCATCAGTGTCATTTCTTTCTGAAGTGATTTTTTTAATCAAAATTTTAATTTGTCAGAATTTCTGGTTTTCAGTTTTTCGTCAATTATTATTTTTTTAAGTAATTCATTTGGTGTTTTTTTTGGGGGGAAGGGGGGGGGGGGTCAACATTTTCAATTGAATTGTCATTGGTCAGAAGTGTTTGTCAATTTAAAAAAAAAAAAATCCTTTTTTTTATTTGTTGAAATTCTTGTTTAATTATATCATTTTTTTGTCATCTTTTCAGCCATAATTTTCAAGTGTATAAATTTTCATTCGTTGAAATTCACTCTTTATCAAGTTTTTCATTTTTCAGAATTTCCGTTTCTCAGATTTTTGTAAATTATTATTTTTTAATTATTTATTTGTCAGGTTTTTTTTTCTTTGTATTTGTAACATTTTTTCTGATACATATTTGAAATTTTTTCTCCAATAAATTTGAATCCTAATTTTTTGGAGGTCTTCAACTTCCAAGAATTTTTTGGGGGGAGGGACTAGGGGCCTGAAAATTTTGTGGGTGTAGTAAAAAAAAATTTAAATGAGCACTTGGTAGAAAATGATTTTTTCACTAGAAAAATAAATTTTAAAATCTGTTATCCAAAAAGTTAGTAATTTGGCAGAAATCTGTCAATAAATATAGGTAATTAATTTCCTAATTTTACTGATTTTTAATTTCTTTTGTTTTCTTTTCTGTTTCAGGTAAGAAGTGATAGTTTTTTTCAACTTGGCTCGTTAGTAAGTGAAATGTGAATAATAATTCGTAAGTTGATTTAAGTATTTACTTTTTCGATAATTTTTCAATTCTACTTGAAATTTCCTTCATTTCGAGCACCCCATATGACCATATTTCGTTTCGATGACCGAGAACAGGGGTGGGGGACCTCTCCTTCATTCCCTTCACTGAAATTCAAGTGAAAATTTCATCTACCAAAATGCCAAATTTGATGAAAGGCAAAAAATTCAAAAAAATTCAACCAACTAGGTACCTATTGAAATTTTTTCCTTCAGTTTTTCAAATTTTGGGAAAAATTGGGGATGTCATTTGATACCGCTAGAAATTCAGTTTAGAAGAAAATACAAAGTTGGGTATTAGTTTTCATATGAGAAAGAACAATTGTAGCAAAGGGGGAAAATGCAAACAATGTTGCCCCTTTTTTGAAATTGGGTGGACTGGTCGCTACTTGAATTCAGTGAGAGAAAAAATGGGAGTGATTTCCCACAAAAAAAGAACTATTTTGTTAAAATAGAACCAAAAAAATGCGAAAATTTTAAAATTTAGTATTTCTTCTGTTGTTTATTGGGGTGGGGGGGGGGGGGCTTGTGGCATAAGCTGAAATTCAGTTGGGGAAAATGAAAAATAGGAAATAACGTAGTTTCTAGGCCTGATAAAAAGGAACATCTTTGTAGGCTGGATCAATAAAATTTGATGATATTTTTCGTAGTTTTTTTTTCATAATTGAGGGTGCCTAAAGATAGAATTTGAAGTTAAGTTGGAGAAAAATAAAAATTTTGGAATTGATTCTTAAAATTATATTAAAGGAACAATCTTGATGGGCGAAAACCAAGAAATAACAAGATTATAGGAATCGATTTTCATTTTTTTAAGGAAGTGACCAAGGGGCAGTTGAAATTCTGTTAGGGGAAAATTATTTTTCTTAAATAGAAACACCTTGGGAGGTGAAACAAAATTAAATTTGGAAGTCCAAAATAGGGGCCATCCTGATAGATACTTGAACACTCAAAATTTTAATTTGCCAATATGATTTTTTTTTTTTTTTTTTTTTTTTTGAAGAAAGTTTATTAAAAATGACTCTTAGATTTTCTAAAATTAAAATTATTTTTTCAGATATGTCTGACATCGTTTTTTTTTCAAAGGAAAAGTACTTTTTCACTTTTAATTAATAGGAAACGAAATCTCTCATGGCGAGGAAAAAATACCATATTTAATACAAACGATGAATGACGAAGCATATAATACCGAGCTCGAATAAAAAGAATCTACGACGACGTGTGGTGACAGAATAAGAATTACAGAAGAAAAAAAAAACAAGCAAACCGTACGTTCGTGGAAAGGAAGCGAAATAATCGTCTAAGTTATATTTTAGTAATTTAGAAAATTACTCGGCTTCGCATTCGATTGCGAGCAGAAAGGCAAACGAGACAAAAAGTACGCCGGGAGGTTTCTTGTCTTTTTTCCCCCTTCAGCGGCGTAAACTTTTCTCAAATATTTAATGATTTTCATACTGTCGTACGTATACATTTTGTTGAAGTAAAAAGTAGAGAGAGGAAAGTTTGTACGAGGAAAAAAAGAAGCATAGAAATAGGCCCCGGTCGTTAGCTTAATGTTGAAATTTTTATCTAGAATTTAAAACTTTCACGGTATCATTTTTCTTTTCGAATGCTGCATGCAAAGACGTTATCTTGGCGAAAGAGGAAAGATGCGTTTGAGCTTTTGTATACGTCTCGTGTAGTCGTATATACGCCGAATAAAAGAGAGCAATATAAGAGAAAAAAGTTTAAATAATTCTCTGGGCGAGCATTTGGTTACGCACATAAAAAGTTCGCAGCAGCGTTAAACGATTTGCGTAAAATACCAGCAGGGGGTTTGAGTTTGACGACGAGGAGTTGGATGACGATTCAATGACAGCATCAGCGAACACAGGGGTGAGATTAAAAAGTGAAATACCAAGTCAGGTGTGTTAATTGTGTGTATATATAAAGGTAGCATATAAGTATTGGGAGTGGAGGTTTGTAACGACGATTTTGTTACCACGTAGAGGACTCGTTGTTGGCACCCTTTGCGATGTAGGACGTTGGGACGATATACGAGTCGTTGGCGAGTTGAATGGAAACATGTCAATAAATAACGAACAGAAAAATTAATATAAAAAATACAGTAACCGGGCCCTGTATCCAGTAAGCATTTCTCCAAGAGATTCGCTGGCGACCGGGGCGACTTGTCATGACTTGGATGAGTGTGCGTACGTGTTTGTATAGATTTTATAACTCAGATAAGGCGAGTAGTATTTCGGGGGTGGCTATTGATCGGCCGAGTACCCCCATAGGGAGATTGAATAGATAATCGTGGGTTTGGTGTGGTTTGGTTTGGTTTTTTTTTCTTCCTCTTCCTCTCTTTTTCATATTGTACTATCTTTCTTCGGTACTCTCTGGGAATTGTATATAGTATAAGCCTATACTATGGCGAGAGAGAAGGCGAAGTTTCTATGTTATTTAGATGCGACAACGCGAACAAATCGACGACGAACAGAAGGGGAGTCATTTGTGAAAGCAATTTGCTATAGTATAATGTTTGGTAATGTTCAACATTTACCCGATTGTCTGCGCTTTTGTTAAGTTTACCGCATCAAAGAGATTAAATTAAGCTTCCAAGATTGTTATACGCTTATACCTCGAGTAATTACGCTCTAGCGTTTCTCCTCATCCTCCTCCACCCCTGACCATCCTCTCGTGCTCTCTCTCTCTCTCTCTCTATCTCTCTCTGTCTTCTGCAATCACTTTTACTGAGCGTATGGGATGGTAATCGACCCGACAGCCTACTGTACGTCTCGCCTCTTGTTTGCATATCCATATTGGATATTTATAAGATTCACTTTACTTACTTACACGTTGCCTATAAGTGTTAATAATATGAGCTAGCGAGTCTCTATATCATCAACTTCTCCAATGAATAGCATATTTTACGCAATGTTAATTTGACCATTCCAAATGGATGGTAATTTATCGTCTTTTTAGACGGATTTTCTTTCAATTATAAAATACCTATGCAAGCAGAGATGAAAAATCAGGGAAATTTTGAAGAAAAAAATTAAGAGAACAATTTTTGGGGAAAAATAAAAAATAGTTTTTTCGAAATTAACGAGGGAACCTCGCCAACTCGTCACCTCCGATTGAGCTGAAATTTGGCTCACTGAAAGAACATTCCATCCAGATCTCACAACCAAATTTTTACCTGCCGAAGTTGATTTTTCGATTTTTGGCGAATTTTTGAAAATGACTAAAACCGCCTCCAAAAATACATTTTTTGAAGAAAAAAAATTGTAAATTTCAAGATAGAATCCTGAAAATCGGTATGTTCACTAAAGTCGATCTCCCGAGTCGATTGGCGCCATTTTCGAAGCGATCTGGAGTCTCCAGAAAAAGTTGACTTTTCTCCAGCACACTGGAATCTCTCCAGACAGCAAAAGTCAACATTTTCTGGAGGCTCCAGATCGTTTCGAAAATGGTGCAAATGGACTCGGGAGGTCGACTTTAGGGGGTAGACGAAGTTTCGGGTGATAATGCTGGAGAAATTGATTTTTTGGAAATTAAAAAAAAAACAGAATTTTCAAGTTGTTAAAAAAAACACGTGCGAACTCTTCACCTCGAATTTTGGACTCAACTACGTCAATCAATAGATGGCATCATACTAACGCTAGGATTGATAATTTTCAGCTGCCGAAGTTTATTACAGCGCCGGCTAGAGAGATTCCAGTGCGCTGGAGAAGAGTCGACTTTTTCTGGAGGCTCCAGATCGCTTCGAAAATGGTGCCAATCGATTCGGGAGATCGACTTTAGTGTCCAAACTAATTTTCAGGATTCTATCTTGATCTTTTTTTCAAAAAATGTATTTTTGGAGGCGGTTTTAGCCATTTTCAAAAATTCGCCAAAAATCGAAAAATCAACTTCGGCAGCTAAAATTTTGGTTGTGAGGTCTGGGTGGCATGCTCTTTCAGTGAGGCAAATTTCAGCTCATTCGGAGGTAACGAGTTGGCGAGGTTCCCTTGTAAGACAATTTTCTGTTTCAATTTCATAATTTTAAATGAAACTTGAATTGAAAAAAAAAAGTTTAGAACTCTAAACAGAAGTTGGCATTAATTACAAATTTTAAATATTTCTTTTCACTCTCAAGAGAAAATTTCTGAATAAAAATTTCGCAAAAATTATTCCCCTCCAAAAAAATTCTACAAAGTTGAAATTTTTCAAAAATTAGAAATTTTATAAATTTCCACTCCCAAAATGAAATAAAGTAAAAAAATCATGCAAAAATGATTCCCCACTCAAAAAATTCGACAAAGTTGAAATTTTTCAAAAATTAGAAAATGGAAAAATTATTTTTAAAAATTTCACTCACAAAATGAAATTTCCAAAAAAAAAATCAAGCAAAAATTATTCCTCATAAAAAAATAAAAACAATTGAAAATCTTTTAAAAAATTGTAAAAAAAAAATTTTAAAAAATGAAAAATTGGAAAAATTATCAATTGTTTTTCTAAATCGAAGAAAAATTTTCTAATTGAATCGCTCTTCTTATTTTAAAGAAAGTTTTCTTCATTTTTTTTCTAAACACGAGAGTAAACAGAATTTATGGAATTTTAGCAACAGTTTTTTATTAAATAAAAAAAAACTCATTTATAAATATTTCAAAATTTCATAGAAGATAAAATTTCTAAAACAATCGAGTTTTGACACCCCCCCCCCCCCCCCTAATAAAAGCAACCACTTGAATGTAAAGAAGGCCACCCATCATTTTTTAGTTTCAATAGGTATTAATTCTTCAAAAACATTCACGATTTTCAAAATTTTTGTAAATTTTAATTTTTGAAATTGGAAATTTTTTTGAAATTAGTCTAAATTTGCGAACTTCTTTTAAAAAACCATTTTTAAGTTTGATAAATTTTTACAGTTTGATAAATTTGATTAATTTTTGGAATCAGAACAATTTTTAAAATGTGACAAATTTTTTAAAATAAAGCAAAATTTTCTGTCATTTTAAGTGGTGAAAAAAGTTTTCAAAATTTTCGATTCCTAGACCTACTACATTTTCAATTTAGCCAATCTTTAAAATTGGGGAAAATTCAACTTTATTGATAAAAATCCAAAAATGTAAAATTTTTGTAATTTTCAAAGTTGAATAAATTTTTAAAAATGACCTATTTTTAAGGTTTGTTAGTTTTTTACTACCACATATTTGCGAGTTAAAATTTGTTTTAGGTCATAACTTTCTCCAAATTTGATAAATTTTATTTTTAAAATTAGTGAATTTTCAAAGTTGAACAATTCTTGAAATGATGGAAGATTTTTTCCAAGTTAAGTAAATTTTTGAAATTGGTCGATTTTCAATTCTTGAATTTTATATACCTACCACTTTTCAATTTATACAATTTTGGTCCATAAATTTTCGAAATTTGATGAATTTTTTGAAATTAAATTTTTGAAGTTTCACAATTTTTGAAATTTGACAGATAATATTCTAAATTGATTTTTTTTTTAAATCGTTTATTTTCATATCTTGAAAATTTTTATTTCAAATTTTTGATTTTAGGTAGGTATTAAACTTTTTGATAAATTTTTAAGATCGAGCAGAAATTCAAAGTTATTCTTGAGATTTTGATAATTTTTGGAGTTCACTAAATTTTTAAAAGTGATCGATTTTTAATGTTCAAATTTTCACAATTTTTAAAAATTCGTCCCAAAATTCAAAATTTTATATAAAATCTCAACATTTTCTGAAACAATTTCTGAAAATTTGGTGAACATTCAAAATGTTGTAAAATTTTGTCAAATTATTGATCAATTTTTCAAAGTTTTTGTTGGAATTAAATTATCAAAATTTGACGAAAATCTCAAATATGGTTGAAAATTTACAATCTTTAAAAATTAGAAAGTTTTCAAATTTTCATAAATTTTAAAAAAAATTACCAATTTATAAAACAATTGATTACATTTCTCAAAAATTCATATATTTTTCAATGTTCGAATTTGACAGTCAATATGAAGAATTTTCATCGGAAATATCTCTAAAACTGATTCACAAAAATTAAATTATTGGGATATAGGTAACCTTAATAATTTTTGGCGTATTTTCTCAATTACCTATAAGATGACCTGAAAATTTCATTATTTTTCTCGTCCAAAGTGTCCCAAATTGAAAAGTACTTATTTTTGACAAAAAAAATTTAAAAAGAAATATACCTACCAAAAATTAGCTAATTTTAGAAATTGGAAAATATTTTTACAGAAATTGTGTTTTCAATTTCAACTCACCAAAAAAAAAAAAAAAAAAAAACTCAAGATAATTTTTTTTTTAAATAAATAGATTGAATAATAAATAGGTATTTAATTTTTTTTAAATGATTAAAAATGCAGAAAAAAATAAATAAAGATTTTTTTTATTTCAATTTTGTTTTGAAAACATTGTTTGTAAAGGATATTGCATATTCATGTTTTCAAATTTCTGTTGTACAAGCCTCATGCAAATAAGATGGGCCACGATCAAAATTGACCAGAAAAAAATGAACACCCATAGCGAAAAATTACGTATTGTCCTAAATTCAATTAAAAATTTACTCCATTTCATCGAGTGGAAAATTCGGCTAAAAAAGTACACCATCTTGCACCGCTAATGTAGTTTTTTTTATTACCATTACCATTACTGAGGCGATAAGATATTCAACTATTTTCTTCAAATATTAAGATCGAAGTTTTTTTTCATCTATTTTTTCTTCTTCTACGAATCTATTAATAAATTCTGTTTACAATATCGGCGAATTTTATTGACTCGGCGTGTAATATACATATAAGTTTTTTTTTTATAGAAATCGAATCGTTCTTATAAAGACTACTCGAAGCTCGTAGGCTGTGCGTGATTTAATTATAACCTTGAGATAGACGGCGATTAATAGTTTGATAGCAGCTCGTTATAGATATTTTCCTAGATTGATATAACCTATTCTATGTATCGCCGATGCGAAGGTGTGTTTGTATAGAGTGTAGATTTTTTTCGCAATAAACCAATTAACGGTATCGGAGCAACTGATATGTGTGAGACAAGTCGATCATCTTATTAAGCTTAATGTGTGTAGTCTTTTTGCTAGGTACGAGTACGACAGAAAGAACACGAAACCGAAGCCGGAAAAGTGATGGAAAAGTTATTCCGGTAAATGGCATAAAATGCTTGCGTTTAAATATGCGCAAATAAACAAGTACCTTCAAGGATTCGCATGTCTCGATTGTAACGATTTACCAACGTTTTAACAAATTGAATCAGGGTGCTGGGGACTCGTGTTTAAGTATATTTTTCCATAATTCGAAGTTTAAAGACTTACCTACTCGTATGTTATGAACTTCATACTAATTTTAATACCGAACCCATACAGTTAAGGTATAGACATATCCAGACTAGGGAATTATTTCACCACGAGACACTCTCTTCAAAATCTCCAACATGTAGTCGAATTTTTAAAACGATATGGAATGGACAGAGTGTCTAACAAAATTTCAAAACCAAGAAGGAGGACACTTGATGGACCTTCAACAGGACTTGAAAAAAAAAATGAAAAATGTTTTAAATTGCAAAGATTTGTTGAATTTAAAAAAAAAATCCAAATTTTTGGTACAAATTTATTAAACTTTGTACTTAATGGATTCAACTTGGAAGACTCATGAAAATTTGAGAATTAGTTACCCAATTTCATTTCATCGAATTTTTAAATTTTGTATTTTGATCAAATTTTTTATTTTCAAGAAAACATTACAAAGGTTACAAATTAAATTTTAATTATTTTTTTAAAGAATTTAACTGAATTTCAGAAAATCCAACTTCAATAATTTTTGAAAATTTAAAAACTATCAACTTACAAATTTTTATCAAATTTTAAATATACCTAGGTACAAAAAATTTCAAAATTGTTATTGAAGTTTGAAATTTGCCAAAATTCTAATTTTCATTAATTTTGAAAATTTTCCAAATGTTAAATTTTACCAAATTTTGAAAATACCCAAAAAATTTTACAATTTCAAAATTTATAAAAACCTAAAAAGTTGTTAAATTTTAAAAGTTGGTCCAACTTCAAAAATTTATTATCTAAAATTTGAAAATTACAAAAATTCTGGTTTTCGTAAATTTTTAAAAATTTACAAAAAGTACCTTTAATCAAGACTGAAAAATTATTTTATCAAAACAAAAAATTATCAAAATTTCAGTTTTCTTAAAAAATTTTAAAAATTTTCTAAAAATAAAATTTTATATATTTCTTGAATTTAAACAATGTTCTTGAAACATTTTAGAAGATGCACAAAATATAATTTTATTAAACTTTGAAAAGTACCAAAATTTCAATCTTAATCAAATTTTGATTTTTTTTTAGTACCTAAATTAAAATATTAAAAACCTACCGAATTGAAAATTTATCACAATTATAAAAATTTGTTGAAATTCAAAAAATTATTACCTATCTACAATTGAAAATACAAGGCCCACCCTCCTATTTTGCAATTTTCTATAACTTTCGATTCAATGGATTACGTGACTATAATCAAATACCATTTTCAGGCCAGAGATATCATCAATTCAAATTTCCGCCTCACATTTTTCGTAATGATGAAACTTCCTGAAGTTATTACTAAGATCAGATAATAATTCTGCGAATTAAAAAAAAAATTCATTTCACAGGAATTCGACGAACTGAACATTTGATGAAATTTTGATTAATATTTGTGATTAGAAAAATATCTTTACATACTTATACTCGAATGGCTCGTCAGCCTGCGATTTTTTTTTAATTATAAAGAATATTTTTCATTTCTGGTCGATTAATCGATTGATAAGTCATTTCTAAGATCTAATAATCGAATGTAAATGGGAAAAGTACCTCGTGAAACTACTTAAGATTAATACCTAGAATATCGGATAATTTGATGAATTGATAACCTCAATGCGCAGCTAATTCGCCGGCAGTTTCTTTGGTATTTATTTTATGAACTTTTCATTTCGAGTTTGCATTAGACGCGTTACTGTATCATTGAGCATCGAGTGCTGCTGCGTTAATTCGGTCGAAAATATTTCGAGCACTTTTGAAGTTTTTGTATTACTGTATAAAACGCGATGTTGATCTCAAAAAACAGACTTTGTGTACTGATATTGTTCTATGCGACAGTTTCGTGTGTGCTTGATGACGCGATGGGATTGAATAATCGAAAGATCCAAAAATCGTGTACACTAGGAAGTCGTATTTCGAAAAAACCAAAAATAAGGCCAGCCGCAGCATACGAATCCCGCACAACGGAATCTGCATCGTGTACACTAGGAAGTCTTATTCCGAAAATTTTGAAAAAACCAAAAAAAACGCCAGCCGCATCATACGAACTCCGCACAACGGAATCTGCATCGACACCCTCGGAAACAAAGCCAGCAATCGTAACAACCTCCTCGAATGAATTGAAAAGTACGACTCCAACAATCAAGTTACAATCTGCAAGCCGAATAACGAAGTCAACATCTGCAACACGAACAGCAAATTCGGCATACAAAAAAGTAATCTTACCCACACAAAGTGATACATTTGAAAGAATCCGCCAAAATCGTGAAATAGTTTTCGTCGACAAGAGTCACTATTTGAAACAATTTTTGAGCAGTAGGCAAATATTCTATTTCATCTCTCGCCCTCGACGTTTCGGCAAGTCGCTGTTTGCACAAATGGTTGCAGCTTTCTTTGGAGGTCGAAAGCAACTCTTCGAAGGTTTGGCTATTTATACGCGCGGAAATGGAGCTAAGGAGGGCAAATGGATCGACCATCCAGTGATATATCTCGACTTCAGCACAATTCTAACATTTGACACAGCCCAACAGTTCCGTGAACGATATCAACAGGACATTTCAGATACTCTAGATCTCTATGGTGTACCTCCTAAAGAACCATTCGGTCTTTGCAACAGGATTAAACATCTGATGAGAAAATGTCAAAATCAATCCGTGGTGATTGTCATCGATGAATATGATGCGCCGGTTCGAACCGCATTGGAGGATAGCAAACCAGCCTTAGCAAAGGAAGTCTTGAATGAGATGAAGAAATTGCTCACAGAAATCAAAGGTTGTAATGATTACCTGCGATTTGTGTACGTGACTGGAGTGGCGAAACTTGCTTTGGTGGGGATTGCAAGCGGTGCAAATAACTTTGAAGATATCAGCTACGATGAAAGATTCGCCGGTGCCATGGGATTTCTCCCAGACGAACTCAATAAATTTGAATCGTACTTTGGTAGCTATCTGAAGAAGAAAAAAAACGATTTCACAGTATTAAGTCAAGAAATGATGGATTGGTATAACGGATATACCTTTTCCAAAAGATTAACCCCGAAAGTAATGAATCCGGTTAGTGTTATTGAATGCTTCAGGAATCAAGAAGCCCAAAACTATTGGACGAAAACAGGTGAGATGAATACTTTGATTAATCGTTTCAAAGTGGGGAATCTTCCATGGGATTATTACGGTAACTATCGGATAAAACCCAATAAGTTGTTTGCTCCACTCGACATCATAAGGGATGTCATTCCCCTTCCCATAGAATTATTTACCTATGGGTACCTCACATTGAAGAAGTACGACAAAAATACCGGTGAATTTTTGTTAGATTATCCTAACAAAGAAATTCGAGATGCAATACAATGTGAGTTGAGAAGCAAAGCTGATCGTCACGACCATCCTAATTTAGAACGAAAATATCCTATCAATGAAGATTTCAGCCTACGAGATGCTTTTGTAAAGGCGGATATTACCAAGGTTGTAGATATCATAAATGACAACATCAACGATATAAAAGCCACGGACCAAAACATTACTGAAGACAGCCTAACTTCATTTTTGATATTGTATTTTAAACACAACCACGTTTCATGCAACGGAACCACCCAGATGTATAAGGGAAAACGAAATGAAGGAGATATTGACCTCCAAACTACCTCGTTCCGGCCAAATTTTATAATAGAAATAAAACGGACTGTAAATGGCACTTACAAAATTGTAGATAAGTTTATTCAATACTCAAAACTTGCCTCTTTTCGAACCGCATTCGGGAATCAAGACAAGGTAAACCTACTCGGGTTCAACTTTGATCATGACAAATCTAAACCGTACCGAATATTGGATTGGGTGATGATTCCTTATGTATACAATCCCAATGGTAGTTCATTGCGTTTGAATGAAACACAGTCATCTATACCAGAACTGAAGGAGAAGTATTTATCATCAGATTAATACTAGTGTTAAAAATGATTTACTTGGCGATATCCAGTATAGTTTATTTGTAAATAATGTAAATTTATGTGAATATTTTTATTTTTGTTACCTTATTGTATGTGCTTTTTTTGTAATTCATGACTTTATCTTTTAAAAAATTATTCGACAGTATTCAGTTTTTGTTTTTGTTCGTTACCTACTTTTATTGCGACCGGATCTTTATTATTGAAGGTTATCTGGTAAATGGTACACAAGGATAAGACCATGAATACCATGATGTGATTGATATGAAAACATTTTGACGAAAATTTCAGACCAAAGCACAATATTATTTTGGAGCTGGGCCTCGAAAAGTGTTTCTGAGTCTCAGTTTTTTGGATTCTTACAAAATGATTTGTTGGGTAAAAAACAAATTTAAAGAACACTTTGGTCAAAGGGTTTATCAGGATCTATTTTTTGGGGAAATTTTTGATGTACCTACTTGAGAAGAAGTTTTCAGAAATATTTTTGGATTGGAACCTCTTAAAATTTTTTTTTAAAAAGTTTAGAATGAAATAAGATTTTTCAATTTTTTAGGATAAAAATTCTAATTGTTTGGAATAAAATTTTCATGTTCCTATTTTTTTTTAATAAATAATTTTTCCACATTTTTCCATATTTTTTTTTGTAAATGAAAAAAATTATCTCTAAAATTTTTCTAGAAAATTTGAAACATTAATAAGTACGTACGTGGTCGATCGTAGAGCAAAAATAAAGAGAAATCGGGTAATAAAAAATTACTTAACCGATTTTTGGGCATGAGATGATTGAGGTTCTACTTTATAGTGTATTTATGTGAAATTTCCCATGTAAAAAGCTCCGCGAAAAATCCGGTTCTTTTTACATGGCAAAAATAAATGTTTTCCAAAAATGCGAATAATTGAATCACCTCTCAGAATTGACCCGAATATGTGAAAAAAATTTTGGACAATTTTTTCAACGAAATTGAATAATGTGCAATTTCCTATTTAAAAAGCTGCTCGAAAAATTTTACATGTTAAAAATTAATTTTTTCCAAAAATGCGAATCATTGGAAAATTCAAAAAAAAATTATCATAACCTCTCAGAGTGAACCCGAATGATGAGAAAATTTTTTTTTGGAAATTTTTCTAAAAAATTGAATTTTGGGAAAATGTGAAATTGCCCATTGCCAAATGAACTTTTTTCGAAAATAAAATAATTGAAAAATCATGAATTTTTCGTCATAAACCTCTCAGAATGGACCCGAATAATAAGAAAAAAAATTTTGAGCGATTTTCTCAGAGAAATTAAATATGTGAAATTTCCTATGCAAAAAGGTCCGAGAAAAGCCCCGCTCTTTTAACATGGCAAAAATGATTTTTTTCCGAAAACGCGAATAATTGAAAAATTTATAATTTTTTATAATTTTTTGGTCATAACCGTCAGAATGGACTCGAATAATTGGAAAACATTTATTTTTTGGCAATTTTTCTTATACTTAAAATTGAATTTTGGAAAAATGTAAATTGCCCATTGCAAAAATTGATTTTTTTTTTCAAAAATAGGAATAATTGAAGAATCATGAATTTGTTCGTCCTAACCTCTCAGAAGTCAGAATGGACCCAAATGATGAGAAAAAAAATTTTGAGAAATTTTTTCAAAGGAATTAAATTTAAGGAAAATTTGAAATACAGTTTTTTTCAAAAATGCGAATAATGGAAAAATTCTAGAATTTTTCCATCATATCCTCTCAGAAGTGATCCGAATAGTGAGAAAAAAAATTTGGAGCAATTTTTTCAATGAAATTGAATTTAAAGAAAATTTGAAATTCACCATGTAAGTTACATGGCGATATGATTTTTTTTTTCCAATAATGAGAATAATATTGAGAATTTAAAAAAATTTCATCAAAACCTCTCAGAAGTTGTCCGAATAGTGAAAAAAAAAATTTCGAGCAATTTTTTCAATGAATTCAATTTAAGGAAAATTTGAAATTCACAATGTAAAAAGGTCCGTTAAAAAAACGGACCTTTTCACATGGCAAAAATGATTTTTCACCAAAAATGCGAATAATTCAAAAATTCAAAAATTTTTCATCATGACCTCTCAGAATGAATTCGAATAATGGGGAAAAACATTTTTTGGACAATTTTTTCAAAGAAATTGACTTTGTGAAATTTTCCATGTGAAAGCACCGCGAAATCTTTATGCATGGCAAAAAATGAATTTTTTCCAAAAATGCAAATTATTGAAAAATTTAGAATTTTTCAGTCAGAACCTCTCAAAATTGATCCGAATAATGAGAAAATATTTTGTTCGAACAATTTTCTCCAAGAAATTCAATTTAAGGAAGATGTGAAAATCCCCATGTTATGAGCAAAACTGGTGCTTATTACAATATTGTGAAATGAATTTTTTCCAAAAATGAGAATTATTGAAAAGTTAAAAAAAAATTTAGAACCTCTGAGAATGGACCCAAACAATGAGGATTTAATTTTTTCGAGCAATTTATTTCAAAAAATACAGTTTAAGGAAAATGTGAAATTCAGCTTGTCAAGTGATTTTTTTTAGAAATGAGAATTATTTAAAAATTCAAATTTTTTTCGTCTGAACTTCTCAGAATGGACCAGAATGACTTGAACATAATTTTTTCGAGCAAATTTTTCCTCAAAATTCAATTTAAGGAAAATCTGAAATTCACCTTCTCGATATTATTAAGATTTTATGACGATATTCGTCAACGATACTACCGACAAAGAATATTAAATTTATCGATTCCGATTTTCCACCGATTTTGTGCAGATATTTGAAACTACATTATCGACAAAGAATATTAAATTTATCGAATTCGATTTTTTAACGATTTTGTAAAGATATTTAATACTATATTATCGACAGATTATATGAAATTTCTCGACTTCGATATTTTACCGATTTTTTGACGACATTTGAAACTATATTATCGACAGATTATATTAAATTTATCGAATCCGATTTTTTACCGATTTTGTAAAGATATTTGAAACTATATTATCGACACATAATATGCAATTTCTCGAATTCGATTTTCTAACGATTGCGTGAAGATATTTGAAACTATATTATCGACACGTAATATGAAATTTCTCGATTTCGATTTTTCAACGATTTTGTGACGATATTTGAAACTATATTATCGACAAATTATCTGAAATTTCTCGAATTCAATTTTTTAACGATTTTGTGAAGATATTTAAAACTATATTACAGACACGTAATCTGAAATATTTGGTAAAATTCGATTTAGATTTTTTGCCTATGAAATTGTACCGATAAATCTTCATAATATCGTGAGAACATCTATAGATTTTCAAACGATTTTTTATCGATACGTTACATCTTCCGATATTATCGATCGAGTGTGCCGCTCGGGAAATTTGATTCCGACCAAAATTTTGAAATTAAGTAAAAATTCAAAATTTTTAATATCACGTTTGAAAATCGGTCACAAAAAAATAACTCATAGCTACGTCTAAGTGACCCCTCCCCCCGCGGTCATTCCTGATGATCCATCTGAAATACAAGAATTCATTTCCCTAATGAAAAAGGTCAAACTCTTCAACTCTATCAAAAGTCCCCTTCCGATGGGTGTAATAATCTAAATATCAACCCCCCCCCCCCCTCCCCGAAAATAAAAATAAAAAATAAATGAAAAATAAGACCATAAAAATTGATCTAATCAAAAAATTAAAAATTTTTAAATCTCATCAAGTTTTGAAATTTTTTTCCAAGTGTTGATATATGTACCTATTATAGTACCTAATAGGTAATCGTAAAAAAAAGAATTGGAAGATTTTTATATAGGTATTAAAATTTTCTAAATCCAAAAAATGTTCCTCATTTTTGAAAAAAAAATGCATATGAAAATTTAAAAAATTTGAAAATGACCAAAATTTTAATTTTTTTCTTCTGCATTTTTCTTTAAATTTAAAAACTATCGAATCACACAAAATATCTAAATACTTATTTTCAAATTTACAAAACTTGGAACTTAATTCAGTCAATTAATTTAAAAATGACATTTTCATTTGTGAATTTTTCAGAAATTGAAAAACCAATGAATTTTATATTTTCATCAAAATTAAAGAAAGAAGGCCACATACAAAGTTTTAAAAAATTTAAAAAATTACCGAATATTGAATTTTATTAAATTAAAAAATTTACGAAGTGGTAAAAATTTATCAAACTTGAAAAAGTTGATCCAATTTTTGAGCAATTACCCATTAAAATTTAAAAATTGACTAAATTCCTGTTATTATTTTATTTTGAAATTTTTCCAAATTTTTATTTTACAATGACTGAAATTTTGGTAATTTATACATTTTGATAAATTTTCAAAATGAGATCAATTTTTTCAAATTTAATAAAATTTTACGACTTTGTATTTAAAAATTTTCAAAATTGGGCCAATTTTTCAAGTTTGATAAAATTGTTATGATTCGGTAAATTTGGAAATTTTCAAAATTTGACAAAATTTCAAAAAGTTTTGATTGATTAAATTTTAAAAATTGATTCGAAAATGGGGTATAATCATAATAATTATCAAATTTGGAAATTCTCTCGACCAATAGTGCGAGCAGGTAGTAAATACTATCTTTTATGCAAAAATTAAAAAAAAATGTAAATAAATTATCACCGCAACAAAGGAACTACATATCCATCATAGCTGCCAGTGAAATTGCATAAATCAAACGAGTAAAAACAGGTCGTAAAAATATCCCAATTTAATTTTCGAAAAAAAGAAAGAAAAAAAACAAAACCCCGAGCCATACATTGATTTTACGATTTTCGCCAAAGTTGATAGCGAATTTCGAGGTTATTTCGGCCGTATACTATGACCTACTCTGGTGTTTTGACCTTGGCCCCGCGCTTAGGTATTTTCGGTGGCACTAAAATCCCAACTGGGGACTGTTGCAAATAACTGCGATTAGATTTTCCTATATACGCTGCGTATTCCATTCCGCTATATTGCGAGGAGTCAATTTAGAGTACCCGTTGTGTACGCGGAATGAGCTCCAGCTAATACTCTTTTAGTGCGATGCGATGGCGAAAAACCGGGGGCGAGCGAGGGTTGAATTTTTCATAACTATTCCGGAAACCCTTCTCTGTTTCTCCGTTTTACGAGTTTTAATAATAAATCAAAGCGAATATCTTTACTTTGGTGCGTTTTCGCTGTGTCGCCTGGCTCCTGGCTCGTTTCAAATATCGTGCAAGGATAGGATTATAATCGTGTACGATGCGATGGAACGATGGAACAATCGGCGCTGCTCTGCGGTGGGATCCGATTGTGAATAAAGTTTAAATATTAATCGAGCAATTTATAAAGCTCGCTTTGGTAATTAATGAGCTCAGATAATATATTTTGTCGTCTAGTACAGATTTTAAATAACTCATTTTGCCATTCGAGTTGTATACGTATTTTTTCAGATAGATATCCCGAGCGGCACACTCGATCGATAATATCGGAAGATGTAACGTATCGATAAAAAATCGTTTGAAAATCTATGGATGTTCTCACGATATTATAAAGATTTATCGGTACAATTTCATAGGCAAAAAATCTAAAAACTATCGAATTCGATATTATTAAGATTTTATGACGATATTTGTCAACGATACTATCGACAAAGAATATTAAATTTATCGATTCCGATTTTTTAACGATTTTGTAAAGATATTTAAAACTATATTATTGACAGATTATATGAAATTTCTCGACTCCGATATTTTACCGATTTTTTGACGATATTTGAAACTATATTATCGACAGATTATATTAAATTTATCGAATCCGATTTTTTTAGCGATTTTGTAAAGATATTTGAAACTATATTATCGGCGCATAATATGCAATTCCTCGAATTCAATTTTCTAACGATTGTGTGAAGATATTTGAAACTATATTATCGCCACATAATATGCAATTTCTCGAATTCGATTTTCTAACGATTGTGTGAAGATATTTGAAACTATATTATCGACACGTAATATAAAATTTTTCGATTTCGATTTTTTTCCGATTTTGTGACGATATTTGAAACTATATTATCGACAAATAATCTGAAATTTCTCGAATTCGATTTTCTAACGATTGCGTGAAGATATTTGAAACTATATTATCGACACGTAATATGAAATTTCTCGATTTCGATTTTTTCCGATTTTGTGACGATATTTGAAACGATATTATCGACAAATAATCTGAAATTTCTCGAATTCGATTTTTTAACGATTTTGTGAAGATATTTAAAACTTCTTTATCGACACGTAATCTGAAATTTCTCGAATTCGATTTTTCAACGATTTTATGACGATATTTGAAACTATATTATCGACACGTAATATGAAATTCCTCGAATTCGATTTTTCAACGATTTTGTGGCGATATTTGAAACTACATTATCGACAAATAATCTGAAATTTGTCGAACGATTTTTTTCCGATTTTGTGACGATATTTGAAACTATATTATCGACAAATAATCAGAAATTTCTCGAATTCGATTTTTTAACGATTTTGTGAAGATATTTAAAACTTTTTTATCGACACGTAATCTGAAATTTCTCGAATTCGATTTTTCAACGATTTTATGCCGATATTTGAAACTATATTATCGACACGTAATATGAAATTCCTCGAATTCGATTTTTTCCGATTTTATGACGATATTTGAAACTATATTATCGACAAATAATCTGAAATTTCTCGAATTCGATTTTTCAACGATTTTGTGACAATATTTAAAATTATTTCCAAATTTTAAAAATTGGTGAAAATTTTTCTAAGTCCAACACGTCTGGAACTACTAAACTGTCTATTATATGCGTTTTGTTGCTAATTCCTCAACTATAAGGTATGGCATAGTGGTTAAGGAAGAGGATTACCATGCAGGAGGTAGATGGTTCCAGCCCCACGGGTGGCAGATTTTTTATAATTTTTTTTGACTTTTTCTGAAATGATCCTCTTATCGCAACATGAATAATGTGTTTAGGCATAGTTTAATGTATTAATTATGCTAATTAATGATTTTTAATTATAGAAAAAAGCTAGTAAAAGACGAAAAATCGGAATAAAAAATCGATAAAAAATCGACAGAATATCGAATTCGATAAAGTGTCGCAAAAGTTCCGCCTAAATCGTGAAATTATCTTTCGATATTATAGATATATTATCGATAAAATATCTTACTATAATCTCGAAATTTTTGCTAACTATAATTCGTCGATAATCTATCTATATATAGAAAGATAATTTCACGATTTAGGCGGAACTAACGCAACACTTTATCGAATTCGATATTCTGTCGATTTTTTTATTTCGATAATTTGTCGATTGTGCTGCTCGGGTAAAAATTCATTTTATATATTGCTTATATGCGTATAAATCGCGAAACCTTTCATCGTTTGAACCCACATATGATATAATAAAACCGTCAGGGTGTTCTTTTGGGAAACCCTCACCTCACTTGTACGTACGAGTATATACCTAATACACCTATATAATAATTTCACATCTAACAGCGTTGCACACAATAGCAACAATTTCAGCTTCCTGAAACCGTTGGAATAGAAAATCACCCGATTGACGGTATTTATGCGGGAGCTCGGATTGCGTGGACAATACAACCGACGTTATCGAGCCTTCGTTATGCTTGTGCATTTTTTTCTTCTTCTTTTTTCATACTCTTTATGCGTTTTTTTTTACACGGTCAGTTTTCGAACAGCTGATCAGTGCTGAGAACCTGAACAGCTGATGGGCTCGAGTCGAGTTTGAATTTTTATTTGCCAAACGTCGCTGTTTAATAGCATTTTATAAAAATTAACGTACATTTCAAGGTGTACCGGTTTCTTTGTAACACACTTGTATACGAAGATGAAGTAGGAAAGAAACGAATCGCGGATCGAGCTCGAGCAGTCGGTGTGTGTTAGTGTGACTTAATGACACGCCAAACACTTGTTTCCAGCGAAATAATGTAAATATTGCGACATTTTTAAATTTTTTCGCTGGTTTTCTCGCCTACTACGTACTCTTTGTGCGTTTGTGGCTCGAGCAATTAGCTTCGTGTGTAAAGAATAACAGACCTTCGAACGTACATTATTCGAAGGTATTTTGACGAATAGCTTTGTGTTTTTTTATGATGTCGAATTTGGTCTCCTCTGAGAGTGCTTTTTATTCGATTAATTTGAAGTTAAACTCGATCGTCATTATCTATACTTACTTATCACTTTAATTAATTCCGAATAAAACGACATTGGCAGTTGAAAACTTTGGCAAAAAGTAACTCTGACAGATGAAAGCTGACGAAAATTCTGATGCAAGTGATGAATGTAAACATTGCTAAAATATAATTTTAACAAATTGAAATTCTAGCACTTGGAAATTTTGACCAAAAACTGACAGAGAAATATAATAAAAAAATTTAAAAGATTCTGGCACCTGAAAATTTTGACCTATGCAATTATGCAAAATTTTGAGAGTGGTCGAATCAGAATTTATGTAATTTAAGCAAAATTATTCTAAAAACTTTAATAAACAATTTCTGTTTAAAAATTTTTTCAATTAGGGCCCACCTCATTTCCAAAAAATTACCGTGTCTCTGTACCTAAGGCCTTGATTGAAAAATTTGTCAAACAAAAGTTGTATATTAAGGTGTTTGGAATAATTTTGTTCATGACAAAAATTACGATTGTACCACTCTCTCCCCTGCAATATTGCACTTTTCATTCAAGTACGTGAGCTTTATATAGGTAAAATGCGAAATTGGAGGCGAAAGAGTGGTGCAATCAAAACTTTTGTAATAACCAAACTTGTTCTAGAGACGTTGATATTCAACCTTTGTTTGAAAATTTTCTCAATTGAGGGCTTAGGTACAGAGATAGGGAGATCTTTGGAGAGGTCGATGAGTCATCTTTTCCGAGAAATCTCGCCATATCTGTACCTAACACCCCAATTGAAAAAATTTGCGAGCAGAAGTTGTACATCAAAGTCTTACAAAAATTATTCCTGAGATCTAAATACGCAACTTTTGTTGAAGAATTTGCCTAAACTATTTTTTTTTAATTTATCATAGGCCTAACTAAAAATAAATGAGTAAAATTTTGGAATTGTAAAATTTAAAAAATCTAGTTTTGAAAAGTAGAAAAAAATCTCATTTTAAAAAAAAATCGATAATTCATCTTAAATTTTTTTGTAAGTAACAAATATCATTTTTGAAAATTCAAGAGAAAATGATTTCTAAAAATTGAAGAAAATTAATTGATAAAATAATAAAATAGGTAATAAAAAAAATTGCTCAATTTTTATTTTTGCAAATTTATGAAAAACCATTTCAAAAATTGAAAAATTTTGTTATTGAAAATTAAGAAAAGTTATCATTAAAAATGATTGAAAAAATTCAATTTTGAAAAATTTTAAAACTCATTTTTCAAAATTTTTAGGATTTATATTTTTGAAAATCAAAGCAATTTCCAAGCTGAGGAAAAATTTAACCTTGAAAAATTGAAATAAAATAGTCAAAAAATTTTACACATTTTCTTTTTGTTAAAATTCAAGAGAACTTCTTAAAAATTGAAAAAAATTCAATATGTTGAAGAATTAGACTAAAGTAATTTATTTGAAAATTTATCATAATTAAATATTATGGTAAGTAAAATTTCGAAATTGTACAATTTTAAAAAATCTAGTTTTGAAAAGTTGAAAAAATTACCTACCTAAAAAAAATGGGAAAAAATCCATCTTGAATTTTTTTTATTTTTTTTTAAATAACAAAAATTTCATATGAATTCTAAAAAGTGAAAAAAATCATTCAAGAAAAAAACTAGAAAATCGTATTCTTTGAAAATTTAAGAAAAATCATGCATACATAAAAAATTAGAAAATTTCATTCTTGAAAAATAAAATATTAAAAAAAATATCCAATTTTTATTTTTGACAATAATTATTTCTGAAAAATAATTCCAAAAATTGAAAAATTTGACCAATCTTATTTTATAAAAATTCATCGCGACTAAAAATTGGAAAAATTTTGAAAAATCTCATTTTTGAAACTATAAGAAAAATTAGGGATGCATTTCGAGAACTTTTCACAATTTTAGGAAATTTTTGAAAAATATGTAAAATGAGCAATTTTGTTATGCAAGGTTTTTGAGGTAAGAAACTTTTTTTATATATATAATAGGAGGGGTTTGGACTCCAAAATCATCCTCTTGAATACGCCACTGCCCAGAGCAACCCTATAAAATGAGGTCATCTCAAATTTGGACCCAAGAGGACAAAAACCTCGAAAATCATATCTGTGATATCTGTCAACTCCACATGCCGAATTTCGACTTCCTAGGTCGTTTGGTTGAGGCTAAAGACTGATTAATTCACCAAAAAGATACCTAGTTCAAAACTTGATTTTTTGACCCTGAACAATGGTCAAAATGAGTCCAAAGATCGAACTCTGCAAAAGGCACATTAGGGACACAAACTGAATCTACAATGAAATTTTTGGTCGCCTGATCCAATTGGGGGGAGGGGGTCTGTAGTATGAAAAAATGAACCCAAAATCCACTTCATGAGGGCCTAAAATGGAGTGAAGATGACTTAGGAGGCTCAAATTTGGATGAGTTGATGTTAATAAGGGTCCTCATTGCTGGTAAAAGTTTCAATCAATTTAGTAGCTTTGTAGCCCCTTACAGAGCTACCCTCAAAAAAGAGCTCACCCAAAATTTGGAGCTCAAAGATCTAAACCCCAAAAGGTGCATTAGTGACTTCTGCCGACTCTACATACCGAATTTTGGTTTTCTTGCTCATTTGGTTAGGGCAGTAGACTAATCAACGTACTTGGAAACTAGAAAATAGGTGATAATTCTTGAGATTTTTGACGCTATACAAGGCTAAAATGGGTCGAAAAGGTCAAAACCTACAAAAGCTTATCAGGGACACAAACTGAATCCACGATGAATTTTCAGGCCTCCTGAAAGCAGTAACTTTTTCTCATAGGTCATAAATCCCTTGCCTAAAGAATTGAGTACATTTTCTTTCTTTTATTATCTCAAAATTACGAGTACCTACTACACTTTTCGAGTCACTTCAGAATTTTATCAACTTTTCTGTATATTTCAACGAATTTAAAAATTTTCTAAAAGTTAATTTTTGAAAAATAATGCTACACTCAAAATGAATAAAACTGTACAAATGAAAAAATTTGAAAATTCATTTTTGTGAAATTCCTGTAGGTACCTTTGTTTAAAAATCTACGAAATTTGATCAATATCTAAAATCTAGACATCTGCAAAAACGAGCTAATTAGGTATTCGACCCCAAAACCTCTTTATCTTTCATCAAGTTATCTGCTGCTCTGCTCTCAGACCATAAAATCGTATCGTTTGGCAGTTCGCAGAAAAACTATGAGATAAGGAAGTATACATTTTCATGGCGAGAACTTGGGCTGGCATTATGTACACATAATATAGGAAAAAGCGAAAGCCGGGAAAACGTAATTTACATGAGGAAAACCACGAGTAAACTCGTTTAGCAGTATACTTGAGAGTAAGTTGGAGTGGCAACCTAAGGCAAAAGCCCATTAAACGGTGGATGCTGCTCGCATCGCGAGTCGAGTACTCGTCTGATACTTGGGAATCACTCTAGAAAATGTTGTTTTGCAGGCTGCCAGTCTCGGGAAAAAGCACACAACTACGAGACGAGAGTACACTTGTACGTGGTCAGAGCTCGGTTCGAGCTTTTCAATATAATACCCACATTTGTATGCATCTTTTTAGATCAACGACCACTTAAGCTGTAGCAAAATGCTCTCTCGTGCTGGCTCCAAAAGTGGTAGTCGTCGTCGTCGTCTTGGTGCTTTGGGCGAGAGAGGCGAATTCGTCGTCTCTCGTACCCAGAGAATATTGCCTCGACATAATAATACTCGGGCTACGTACAAAGTACGAGTACAAACATCGTAGAGGGACTTTTGCGAGAGCTGCACTGTATTCGGCTAAAACCGCGATTACATTTATTTGCCATGAATTTTTATAGCTCTCTGCCATAGCGAATGTAATAATTGCAAAGTAAATGCACTCCGGATCGCGTACTTTCCCACACACAACGACGTACAATTTTCGCTATATTCCGGGCTCGCTCGGCAAAGACGTGGAAATACGACTACGACGGTACGACTGTTTCGTTCGTTCTCTCTCTCTCTCTCTCTTTCTCTGACAAAACATTAACCAAGGGATGTAATTTTGCAGCCGTCATAATGCCATGTAAAAGCTTTTCCCCATATTTCTTTGTAACTTTTCGCTGAGTTTGAAAGAAAATCGTTTAACATTGTGGTTTTTTCCTCTCTTTCTCTCTCAGCTGTGTGTTTCTCTTGTAACTTATTCCTTCTTTCGTTTTGGTCGTCCTCTCGTGTCCTTTCCTCCTATTCCTACTGCTGGGTAATTCTCAGAAAATCGGTAAATTTGAGTAACCAACTGATTTCTCAACTCCTGTACTATGCACAACTTTCATTTTTTGGTTATTTGTACATTATAACGTCCTTAATCCACCATGCCCAATTTAATAAATACCACGTTTCATTTCAATTTTTGTATAATTTTATATTTTTGAGTGTTCCTTTTTTTCGTTTGATGCTCTGTTTTTTTTTTTTTAATTCATTAAATTGTTTTTAGGTCAATTTCATAATTTTCCAAAAAAAAAAAAAAATTAATTCATGTTTTGCTTATTCCATTTTTTTCTTATCATTTTGGTGACTTTTTGATGAATTTTCACTCTTTTTTCAATTTACGAACTTTTTAAAAATGTTGGTCCCTTTTTAAAACTTTCAGCTCCATTTACCGAATTTTGAAAAAAAATTTAAATTTCCTATTCATTCCTTTGTCATTTTTTTTTATTTATTTCAAAATTTTGCCAAACTTTTCAAATTTACAACTCCCAAGTTGGCAATTTTTTAATTTTTTAATGAATTTAAATGTTTCCTCATTTTGTTTGCTTTTTATTTTTCATTTAGAAAAAAATGAGAATAGTTGTTTTTTTGTTTTGCTAATTTTCTAATAATTTGTAAATTTTGAATTACTTTTAAACTTTTAGCTCAATTATTGATAAAAATTCATTCCTTTTTTCCCTCAATTTGTCCATTTCTCTCAATTTTTAAATTTAAGGACCAACTTCCACTAGTTGGTTTAAAAATTCCCTCTGGGGGCCAAATCACCCTATTTTACACGGCTATACCCCTTTTTGAATCGTCCTCCACCCTCCCTTTTGGGAAATGAATTGACCCCAACACCATAAAAGTACTCGGGGGCATATATATTTTCAATTACCTTAAGAAAATTTTTTTAAAAACCTGTCAAATTTCTGAACTTTTACAGTAGTGAAATTTGCCGATTTTCTGAGAATTACCCTGCTATCATAAACATGTGTGTCGTGTACACCACACGTACACATAGAAAAACCTAAGTAAATTTTCATATTACATTATTATACAGATACACGATCAAGTAGCTCTCTCGTCCATCTAACAAAAGTCACGATCGAGGTAATACGTTAGATGATTCTGAACCAGCGAACTGGCTATGAGGTGAGTGGGGTGGAGGAGGATCGAGATGGGATACAGATAACCAAAAGGAACATAATCTCGAACCAGTTTAAAAAGATACCGTTTCGATAGCAGCGTCTATAAGCATCTTTTTGCTACCGAATGCACTCTGGTGGAGAGAAAAAAACTCGAAAGCGTACTACCCTGGTGATTCACTTGGAGAAAAAAATAAAAACAAATTGGTCAGATGAACTCTTTTTTGAAAAAAAAAAAGTAAAATAAATAAAAATAAAGATGAAGTTGAGTTGATAAATTCGAACTACTGTTTCGAAATTAATTCATACGAGTACATCGAACTTTTCTGATTAAATTGAAAAAATTCATTTCGATTGATGAAAATCGAAATTGAAAATTTAATTCATTCATCAACGCTGAAAAAATTAAACACCAAATTTTTAACGTATATTTTCATATCATCTTCATCGTTAGAGAAAAATTCTTCAAAAAAAAAAATTGTTCCCCACTAAATTGTCTATGAAAATGCTTCTACACTTTTTTTTTTTTTTTGGTAACTTGAACCTGCTAAGTCTCTAAAACTTCGACAGGGTGTCTACAGGTCATGAAAGTCATGAAAAAGTCATGAAATTTGAAAAAGGGTCATGAAAGTCATGAAAAAGTCATGAATTTTACTCTTCGAAGTCATGAATTTTTGATAATATTACTCGGGCAAAATTACAAATTTGCTAGAAAGTAAATTTTTTTAAAACTGTTGTATCGTCTCAAAAAAAAAAAATAGGTATCTGAGATAGGTATTGTGATTTCTCTGAAGAAGAAATTTCATTTCCTTGTAGATTTTTTTTCGAGGGGATGGAAATTTCTATTTTTTGGGAAAAATCCCCATTTCTTGGAATGAAAAAAATTGATGAATTTTTTTGTACCTACAAAAAATTTTAATAATTGCTGTACAAGACGTTAAAAAAATTCTCATTTTTTTTAAAGTAAAAATATTTTTTAAACTTTCGCGAAAAAATGCCTATTTTTTTAAAATCAAAAATCTGAATTTTATTATAGTTTTGGGATTTTTTTTCAATTTTCTAAGAAAATATATTTGTATTTTTTGGAGAATAAGCGTCTCTCTTTTTTGGAGAAAAAATTCTCATTTTAAAAAAAAAAAAATTAAAAAAAATTTTTTGGTTTCAAATTTTTAAAAATTGTTTTGGAATAAAAGAAATTAACTCAATTTTTTTGAAAGTGAGAGGTAGGGGGCTCAATTTTTTTTGGGAGGTTCTCAACTCAAAGTAAACCGCACCTCTGTGAGTTTGGTCGAAATCCGAGGTATGTTTTTTTTCAATCCACCCTACTGTACCTACATGCCAAGTTTGATGAAAATCGTTTCTACACTCGCGGAGATGGAATTTTCAAGCTAAAAATCGCACTTTCGAGGCCCCAGCCCCCAGGGGGTGAGCTAAGTGATCGCTGATTCGCTCTAAAATCGCGGAATTCTATCTTGAAATTTACATTTTTTTTTCTTCAAAAAATGTTTTTTTGGAGACGGTTTTAGCCATTTTCAAAAATTCGCCAAAAATCGAAAAATCAACTTCGGCATCTAAAAATTTGGTTGTGAGGTCTGGGTGGCATGTTCTTTCAATGAGCCAAATTTCAGCTCAATCGGAGGTGACGAGTTGGCGAGGTTCCCTTCTAAGGGATGGTATGGTACTATCTACCATAATTTTTTGTGAAATTGTGAAATTTCCAACAAGAATTCATGACTGAAATTTGCAAACAACTCATTTTTAGATCAACTTCACCCCATTTTACGGGACCTATGTATAATTATTTTCGATTCAAATTTTACTTTATAAAAAATCAAAATTTATTTGATTATTAGATAGGTAATTTTTTTCTGTCTCATTTTTCAACACTTTTTATATCCTTCAAAAAGGTTGTCATTTTTAAGGAAAATCCCCTTTGCCACAATATTGGAAATGACGAATACCTATTACCTAACCAGTCCGCCACACCTCTCAACCCTCCTTCTACCATCGTTTGAAAATGTCTAAATCCTTCATCAAGAAAGATGTTTTCTTCCATCTTCAGTTAGAATTTACTCGGATAGGTATATTTTTCGTAAGAAGCAATTTACCTTATAGTCATCCATTCATTCGAGTTGAAAGGAAATGTAAACTCGATTAAAATGTATGTACTATCCTTCTGTATGCGGTAAAGTAATGACGATAATACTTATTAATGAATTAATGAATATTAAAAAATCCAACGAATCGTCGGCGGCGGCCGATTTCTTTTCAATGATATACTAATTAATTGTCGATAATACCGAAGTAATTGGCAAATTAATACGAGATGACTCATATTGAAAATTTTCTCCAACGATGCGATGCGTTGAAAAAAATTAATTTTTATTGGAAATTTTTTTGTCGGAGCAGATGATTCTGAAGCCGATTATTATCTGTGTATGAAAATCATCGCATGATAAAGTGTATAATATGTAGGACGATCGGCTATTTTTACGGAGAGCCCTTGCTGTTTCATTTGCTCACCTTGAATTTTTTACCAAGTCCAGTGCTACATAAATACTTTATATTCAAAATTGGAAGGGAGGGAGGGGTCCAATCGAATTTTTTGTAATAACTAAAAGTATTTGTAAAACTTCAAGCTACAACTTTTGTTTGAAATTTTTTTCAATTGGGCTTGTTACCTCCCCACAGTTTTTAATAATGTATTTTAAATAAGTGTGAATAAGTTATATTACTCAAAATTGGTGGGAAAGGAAGGGTCCGATTGAAATTTTTGTCATTACCAAAATTATTCCTAGTACTTAAAGCTATAACTTTTGTTTGAAAATTTTTTCAATTGGGCCCCTTACCTCCCCCTGTTTTTTATAACGTGTTTGAATGAGTTGGATTATCCAAAATTGGAGGGGAGGGAGGGGTCCAATCGCAGTTTTTGTAATAATCAAAAGTATTAGTGGGACTTCAAGCAACAACTTTTGTTTGAAAACTTTTTCAATTGAGCCCCTCTCTCTCAACTTATTTTGCATAACACTCCCAAAATACTAATTAAAAATTGAAGGGGGAAGGGAAAAGGGTCCAATTGAAAAATTTGTGCAACAAAGTTGTAGCTCAAAATTTTAGAAAAAATTTTGGCCATGACAAAAATATGATTGCACCCCTCCCTCCCCTCCAATTTTGGATAATCCAACTCATTCAAATACATTATTAAAAACAGGGGGGAAGTGAGGGGCCAGATTGAAAAAATTTGCAAACAAAAGTTATAGCTTAAAGAACTAGGAATAATTTTGGTAATGACAAAAATTTCAATCGTACCCCTTCTTCCCGACCAATTTTGAGTAATATAACTTATTCACAATTGTTCAAAATGCATTATTAAAAACTGTGGGGAGGTATCGGGCCCAATTGAAAAACTTGTCAAACAAAAGTTGTAACTTGAAGTTTTACAAATACTTTTAGTTATTACAAAAATTTCGATTGGACCCCTCCCCCCTTCCAATTTTGTATATAAAGTATTTATATAGCACTGGACTTGGTAAAAAATTCAAGGTGAGCAAATGAAACAGCAAGGGCTCTCCGTAAAAATAGCCGATTGTGAATAAGAATAAGAGATACGTACTTATCTTATTATTTTTTTTCTTTTATTGGCGCACGTAATAATAATTCTCTTATAGGTCTTGGTACGTAAATAGATAGGCATCAACTATCAAGTGTGTAGGTATATTATAGAGGTACATTTAATACATTATTATAATATATTATCATCTCGAGAGAGGAGAAACCTATCAAAGTGGCGATGATAAATCTGTGTATAAATTTCGCAGCAGAGAAAACTCTCGTAGTCGTGGCGTCGACGACATTTTCTTCTATACAAAGTTGGTAAAATTTTTAAACAAAGTTTCAACCTTATAACGTAGAATTTTATAGAAAATCGGTGCTGGCGAGAGAGAGGCGCGCAGACGTCGCTCGTACACCTTTAAAGTTAAACTTGGCTTCCACTTCATCCCGAGTACATTATTTATTACACCGTTAAACGAAAAGGAAATAATTTTATTCGAAAATTCATCTGTGCGAGAGTTTGCGAGCAAAATACACATACCCGCGCTTCACCCCCTGTTGCCAAGTTTTCTCATCGTAAATCAGTCAAGGCTAATTGAAACAACAACGATAATAAAATATTTTGCTCGAACGAGCCTCCTCAGCTCCGCTGCGATGCTGTTGCTAATCGAATAAAAAGGGCCAAGATTTTAAATTGAAATTTACAAAGTGCTGCTTCGAGAGAGTCGAGAGTGTACGGTAAACACGCTCTCGGTTCTGTATTATTTTCCATCTTTTTGAAAAATTCAACTACCACTACCAGCCCTCCCTCGCTCTCGCATCTCGCTGTATCGCTGGTATCAAAACATTTCAAGTTTTTTTGCTTCTCGCTTTCTGGCTTCTTCTTGTACGAGTAAACGTACAGCTAGGTAAGTAAACTTGTTAAACGTAAATAAAAACCGAACTCTGGACTTCACCCTACCTTCCCTTTTGGGTATCTACTGGAATTAGTAGCTCTCCAGTACCTTTCGCCGCCACTATAGCCTAGAACCGAATACGACGAGTATGCTCTTCTTCGTCCTCTCATCCTAGATATTTTTTTATTTCTTTTTCACTCTCGCACCCTGCCCATGCCCTCGCTCGCCCTTCGTCAGATAGGAATAGAGAGCCGCGTTGCATATTCCCATACCCGTTTTTAGTGCTCTTTTCCATTTAGTTTGAAACGGGTCCGACAATTTATGGCATGTTTTATCCTGTAATAAACGCGTCCGCTGTGCGATGGACAAGGTGCGCGGGATATATATATTTTTTAAACGACTACCGGATTTAATGCCGCTCTCGGTGTTTACTTACCCCTTCGCTGGCAACTTTTTATCACTTTTTATACTTTACGCACTTCACAAAATTCATCTCTCGCACCCGATGCGATGCTGCCAAACGGTTTTAATAATTTCACGCCGGGGTGTATCGTATAAATTTTCCAAGGCTTAGGTTAGAAATGACGGATTTTCGAGAGCTTCTCGTGAGTTGAGATGGGTAGCCGCGTAGGAGGTGGATCACTGGACGAGGTACAGGTTTATGAAAAGCAGTGTTTAGTGGGTTGCAACCAGTTCTCAGCTGAGAAAAAATTAGTACCTATTATGGAAGAAAAAGATGGAATTCTATGCTTTTGAAAGCAAGTTTTGAATTCTGTGCAGTAACTTTGTCACTATTCCGATGAAAGGTTACTAAAAGTCCCTTCTTATTTAATTCTTTGAAAAAAAAACGAACAATATTGAAAAAGTTGGGACATGAATACTAAAAAGTTGAAATAGAATTCAAAATAAAAAAAAAACTGAAATTAGGAAATAATAAAAAATAAAATAAGTAACTTGAAAAAAACAACTGAAAGATATATAAAAAATTTAAAGCTTGAGAAAAATCTAAAAAAGTTTGACAGAAAACATCACAAAAATAATTGTCGATCATTAAACAAAAAAGGCAGAAACTGACTCAAATCGGAAATTTAAATTGAACAATTGCAGAAATATTAGGCAAAATTTACAATTTAAGAATGCTAATGTAAAAAAAATTGGCCATCGTAAAAAATTGTTTATGTCATAATAATGTACAAAAATTGAAAAAATGCAATTAGAAAAATAGAATTTTGATAGAAATAAATAACTCAAACGAATTGGAAAACTTTTGCCATCATTAAACAAGAACAAGAAAAAAAATGGAATACAAATTTGAAAAATTCAAGCTTGAAAAAAATGACGGTCATGAAATTTCGGATTTTCGAAAAAATTGCAATTAATAAACTCAAAAACTGAAAAAATTTAAAATGATTAAAAACTGGAATAAAGTCTGAATCTATACGACTTTTTTCTTTCAATTTTCACTAAAAATTGCTCCCAAAAATTTTCCAGATACGAAAATATTTGAAAAAAAAATTGCTGAAAAAATTGTCAACCCTGTAAAAATATTTTTAATAGGTAATAATTTCACACTTTAAAAATATCCCCCCAAAAAAATCTGAAAGTCCTGTATGAAATATTATATTCTTTCAAATTTCAGTTGGATTGGAATTCTCCGAGTATTCTTTTCAAAGAATAGTTTTTAGGAGATTTTTTGGTAATTTGCATTTTTTTTTCAAGAAAATTTAAAAATATTTTCTCTGAAAAAATTCACATTTTTGAGAGGGAGAGACGAGACTAACTTCCAATTTGGTCTGTCAGCTTCTTTTTCTTGAAAATTTGGCTTCATACAATATATTTTGTCACTTTTTTCACTAAAAAAGGCTATTAAAGCCAGTAAAAAAAATAGAACTTGAAATTATTATTGAAGTATAATTTTTTCCATTTGTTCAAAACAATAATTTTTCCTATGTCATTGAAAATGAAATTTTTATCAAATTTTGTTAAGTAAGAATTTTTTAATTTTTTTTGACACCAGTTTTCAATTTTTTTTCTGAAAACTCATTTTTTCAATGTCATAGATTTTGTATGTTTTTTTTTCTTCTTTAAAAAAAAAAAAAAAAAAAAAATTGTTCAAAACCTATTTTTACACTTCCCTTTAAAATTATTTTTCAGAATTTTGTTTCAGACCAATTTTTTCATTTTGCTTGAAATTATTTATTCAATTTCATCAATGACAATTTTCCAAAATTTAATTCGTGGGTAATTAGTTATCTTTTCTTTCTTTTTTTGATTCCTTGAAATTTTGTCAACAGTCATTCTTTTCAAGTATCTAATTTACCTCGAATTTATTAAAAAATTGAACAGTTTATTTGCCATTTTTTTCAATTTCCATAAAAATTGTTTTCAATTTATTTTCCCTCAAATTTTCAAAAAATCTAAAAAATATATAATAATTTGGGTGAGTAATATTTGATTTTGTAAAAAAAAAAAAACTATTTTTTACATTCTCTAAAAATAGATTTTTCAGTAGGTAGGTGGTCAATTTTTTCATTTTTTTGAAACCTTTTTTTTTTTTCAAAATATTGTTCGAAATCCATTATTTATTTTATTTGTTAATTTTTTTCACAATTTTGTCCAGAGTTCATTTCTATGTAGGTAAGGTACTTAATTTGTTTATTTAAAAAAAAAGATAATTCAATTTTTTTCTCGTAATTTTTTTTTCAATTTTGTTCAAAAACTATGTTTTTACTTCCTTTGAAAATATAAATATGTAAGTACTTATTTAAGTACTTTTTTTCACAATTGTATTCGAAATAATTTGTTTTTTAAATTAAATCAATTTTTCATATTTGTTTATAAAAATATTTTTCCAAAATTTTGTTCAAGCTTAGTTTTTATTTTATTTTAAATTTTATTAGGTAAGTATACCTATTCAAAAACATTTTTTGAAGTTTTGTTCTAAATCAACTTTTTAGAAATTCTGTCAAAAAACTATTTTAATTTTTTTTAATTTTAGTTTTTTAAAAACAACTTTTCCCAGCTTTGTTTGAAATCAATTTTTTGATTTATCAAACATTATTAGCGGTTTAATTTTTCCAATTTTTAATTTTTTTTTTAAATTTTGTTTCAAACAGTTTTATTTTCAATTTTGTTTGATCAAAACGTTTTAATCCATTGTGAACACTCCTCCTCCCCCCCCCCCCCTCAAAACTGTGTTCCGAAACAAATTTTCTGTAAATTTCGTTTTCTCACTTATTTTATAAATTTTTCAATCTGAATTTTTCAAACGAAGCTCTCCTTTGTTTTTTTTTCTTCTCGAAACTACTTAGTACAGTTTCAAAAAAATCTTAAAATAATGTCTATCTCTTTCCAACTCAACTTCCCATCTGCCACCGTTCGATGGAATCACACCATCGTCGAACGACTTATAAAAGAAATTCTATTTTTAAATTATCGACGAGGAGTGAAAAAAAGAGAGAGTAAAAATAATGAAACGAGTAGCCTTTATTACCTTTGTTTGCATTGTTAAAGTGCGTTACACGTTTATACGGTAAACAAACACCATCACCACCCGTATGTTTATATTACTGGCGTATGAAAAATAATAATAATGAAAAAAAAAATTGGTAACTTCATAATTAAATGAGAAATTCTCATTGTGAAGGTAATTATTCTCAGCTTTAGAAAAGTTGTAAAATTTAATAATAGTACGTGATGTTTACGGCGTAATGTGGAATGAATTTTTCTCTGCCGTAATATTTTTTTTATCGATTAACACTCGTAATGGTGGCGTTATAAATTCGCGATTATGATTTCGATCACGTATGTGCGACTATTGGGAGTGAAAATTTTCTCAATTTTAATTAGATTTGGTGATGTCGATCGACGTGAGGATAAAAATAAACGCGAACGTGGGTGAAGAGAGGTCGATATTAGAATGTTTGATATTCGATAAGTAGGTACCTAATTCATCTGTTGCACTTGCCTAAGTTTGTGTGTACCTATGATTCAATTTTTTTTTTTTTTTTTTTTGAGAGAGAGAGAGAGAGAGAGAGAGAGAGAGAGGGAGTTATTGATCGTAATTCGCATAAAATAAAACAAAAAGTTTATGTGGACTATAATCGTGTAAAATCATGTAAAATGTAGGTACCTATTATTTTTTCATGTATGTAAGTGTTCGTAAAAATTATGATGTCAACGTCGAAAAGAAGTTGAAAATACTCAATTGTTTGACGTTCAAAATATTTTTCTAATTTTTTCAAGAAAAGAGAAAAAAATTGTGGTGAAAAAATCTCATTTTTTAAAAGATTTTCTTAATTTTTTTCAATTTTTCTTTGCCAGTTAATTTTTATAGGAAAAATCAACAATTTTTACCTCATTTTTTTTTTGAAGTAGATACATAAATCAATTTTTTGGAATAAAAAAATTCTCAATTTTCTGAGGTTAAAATAATTTTTTTGAAATGAAGAAATGCTTGAATAATTTTTTTAAACATTTTTTTCAGAGAATTTTGAAAGCTTTTTGATTTTTTGGAAATCAATAAAAAAATTCTCAACTTAACTAAAGTACATAGGTATAGAGAAACCATTTCTCAATTAAAAATTCTTTGATTTTTTGAAGGAAAAAAATTATCACTTTTGTGGAATAAAAAAAATGTTTTATTATTTTGAATTTGAAAATTTTTTCATTTTAAAAAACAAAAAAAAAAACTATTTTTTTGAAGAGTGAAAAATTTCTCATCATTTTGGAAGATTTGAAATTTCTACTAAATTTTAGCGATTTAGGTATTAAAAACTTTTAAAATCTTTTAAAAGTTGCCAAATTTTGAAAATTCATTTTATTTGAAAGATTCAAAAATGTTAAGATTTTTTTTATCCTATTTCGAAAACGACTTTTAGAAATTCAACGTTAAAAGTTGATCCAATTTAGAAAAATTCAAAAATTACCACTTTTATCATTTAAAAAAATTGTTGTATTTTATTTTTGCCAGATTTTAGTGATTTACTAAATTGCGAAAATTTTAGAAAACGACGAAGCTCTAAAAATTGCTCTAATTAAAAAAATTTAATAAAATGTAAAAATTATTGGATTTCAATTGTTTATCAAATTTTGAAAAATTGAAAATTATCGAATTTCAAATTTTAACAATCTTTGAAAAAACAAGTTTGAAACTGATTAAAAAAAAATAATCAAAATCTAAATTTTTCTCAGGTTTTAAATTTTTACCAAAAAATGTTTTAAGTATAAAAATTGATCTGAAATTTCAAGAATTGATTTATTGAAATGAATTAATTATTGAATTTAAAATGATCGTATTTCAAGAATTAAAAATTGTAAAAATATAAAGTCTGTTTTTTTTTTTTTTTAAATAAATTTTCAAAAATCTAGCTGAATTTTTGAAATGGGTCCAATTTCCATGATTTATTATAAATTATAACTACCTATATAATTAAAATGTAACCAAATTTCTCTGATTTATTAAATTTGAAAAAATTGTCACATTCAAGAGTTATTAAAGTTGATTAAACTTCAAAAATTCGAATTTTTAGTCATTTAAAAAAAATTAAATTTAGTTGAATTTTAAAAAATTATCTGATTTCAATAACTTTATTTTTTAAAAATGATCAAAATTAATGTTTTTATCGCGAAATCGCGTAAAAATTTATCATACTTTTTTTTTATATTCTTCAATAATTTATTCAAATGTAAAAATTATAGAACTTTGAATTTTTTCCAAATTTTGAAAATTTACAAAATTTTAAAAACTTGCATTTTGAGAATTATTAAAAAATTTTGAACTTTTTTAGACATCAATAATGAGGGTAATCCGGGTGTCCTAGATTTGCACTCATACTACTACAAAATTTAGTGAAAGAATCGAATTTCAAATAAAATAAATAGTCATTATCGAATGAAACAATAGACCATGCCGAAAGATGTAAAAAGTCCCTTATCAACACGTGACGTGGGTTGTACGAGGTTGAAAAATTGATAAATTTTATCGATCCGTGAAATTGTGTACTCTTTATCAGCGAGATTCGTTTGAAGTACGTAGACGTACAGTTATTAAACAATGATATTAATATTGTTTTTATTTCTTTCTTCTTTCAGATTCCATTTCGGGGAAAATATCGAATCGTAATCTGCTCGGTGATTGATCTCGTTGGCTGATGAAATAATGTATCGAAAATTGGTAAGAAGAAAATATGTTTTTCCCCCAGTTTTTCCACGATTGGATCCCCGGAGTACTGATTTTTTGGCACCATCGAAAATTTGCCAAGTCCAAATACTTCGTAGATACGTAAATTCAAAATTGGAGGTCAGAGAGGGGTCCAACCAAACTTTTTATAATAACCAAAATTATTCCTAGGACTTCAAGCTACAACTTTTGTTTGAATTTTTTTTTAATTGAACCTCGCCCTCTCCAAGGATTTTGCATAACATGATAACACTCCGAATATACCAATTAAAAAATGAAATAGTGTGGGAGGAAGGGACTAGTTTGAAAATTTTTTCAGATAAAAGTTGTAGCTTGAAGTCCTAGGAATAATTTTGCTTATTACAAAAATTTGGATTGGATCTCTCCCTCCCCTCCGGTTTCACATAACATCACGTAGATACCTTTTCAAAGTCAAAAGAGGGGTCTAATTGAAAAAATTTTCAGACAAAAGTTGTAGATTGAGGTCTTAAAAGTAATTTCAGTTATTATAAAATTTTCAGTTAGACTCTCCCCTCCCCTCAAATTTAGCGTGATATGACAAAAATACTCATATTATTGAAAGCTGGTGGAGGTAGGGGTCCGATTGAAAAATATTTCAAACAGAAGTTGTAGTTTGAAGTCTTGAAAACAATTTTGATTATTACAAAATTTGTGATTGGACCCTTCCCTGCACTTCAATTTTGAATTTACGTATCTACAAAGTATTGGACTTGTCAGATTTTCGATGGTGCCAAAAAATCAGTACTGCGGCGATCCAATCGTATTTTTCCGAGTCTGATGCGAGATTTTTGTAGTATTCAATCCAAACGTGAGCAGGATGTCGTGAACGAAGGCTCTCGTTTGCGCTGAAAAGACGCGTAGGCGTTTTGTAAAAGGATTTCTATAGAATATAGGAAGGCAAAAGGGAATTGTGGACAGCGAACAATACACAATCTAATCCCATTATCCTGAACAAAAAGGTGATTCCATATTAGTCAACTCAACCCAGAAGTGCATGAGTATACAGTGTAGTAGAAGGTGAACTTTATATTAAGTTCATCGCGGTATATACGAGCGATATATTGCCAGAAGCTGACTCCGATACTCTCGTACTCGTAGCGTATGTGGTTAGATTATTATAGAAAGGTGAGCCTCGGCTATTATACACAATGGCCTTTGTATTGCCTGCATAAACCGGTTTCTCACACACGTGTTCGGAGCAGCACCGACTCTGACTCGGCCAGACCAGCATAGACATGAATTACGCGTTCTGTACGTACGGTACGGTCGGCCGTACGCAGAGATAGGAAACGAACCTCTCAAGTAGATCATTGGTACTTGTAGTTGGTATCGTCTCGCGGTTATCTATTATACGAATGCGAAAACCTACACTTAATGTAAGATTCGCGGTCGTGAGATGAGAGATCAGATGCTCAGATGTAGGTACTGCATCTATCTTTTATATGTATATACGTGTAAAAAGTAAATCAGCAAAATGTCTAATGCTCCAGAGAAAGGTATCACGGTGAAAAGCGGTAGCAAAGCTGGCGGTTTTTGAGGTTTAATACACGCTGTGATGCAATCTAACCCCCCCCCCCCGCCCTCAACCCATACCCATTCTCGTTTCATATTTTACTCGTTGAATTTGTAATCAAGATATAGATACGCTGTCATTTTGCCCAATTTCCGAGTAACCTGCGATGATAAAATATGTAAAGGTAGAGAGATCTTTCTCGAAATTCAACTTCGACAGAAACCGTTACGTTATCTTATTCATTAACCATATAAATCGACTTTTGGGTTATTAGGGTTTTGAAATTCAACGGTACCTATTGATTTCGGCGAACTCGTATCTACCGAGAAGTATAATTTATCGAAAAAATGACCCCAGATTCGAATCAGCCAACAGGGAAATCCTTGAAATCGATACACAGGTCGATATTTTATCATTTTTTTTCATTTTCAAATTTACTCCCTTCCCAGCCTCACTTTCCTTCCAAAAAATGTTCGAATTAATTTAGATTTTTTTTTTTGGAAATTGAATGATCGGTGCTGAGTAAACGTATATATTAATCTATGGTTTGTCATTTACTGAGGGTGAGAGACCATTTTTGTGATTGTTTTGGAAGAGGTGGGGGTAGGGAGGATGAGAAGGAACTCAAATTATCGAAATTTCGTCATCTGTAGAGTTGGTTTTGAAAAAATGCATAACCAGAAGAGCAGACTTAAACGTGCACTTTTTTTTCAATTATAGTTTGAAAACGGACAAAATTCATAATTTTTTCAAAAATTTTCTCCTATTCAAATTTAAATTTTCTGTTAGGTCCGTAAGTATTTTTAGGAAAAAAATTTCCTAAGGATTTTAAAATTCAAAAAAAAAAAATTTCGAATAAGTAACATTTTTTTCAAAATGACATTTCTTTGGAAAACTGATTATTAGGTAATTAAAAAGAATTGAGGAAAAATCAATTTGTTTTCAAAAATCGTGCTGTAAAAAAATATTTGTTCATCCCCTCAGAATGAGATCCTCTAAAATAAAAATAAAATCCAAAAAATATTTGAAAAATAGTTTTGTGGGAGAGTAGGTAAATTGCCTTAAAAATAAATTTTCTGAATTTTTTGAATATTCCTGGAAAATTTCAGAAATATTTTCAAAAAACGCTCGTGGAATGAAAAAATTGATTAAAAAAATCAAAAATATTATCAACCCCATCTTCCCTCCCCCCCACCCCCCTAAAATGGCAAATAATTGAGAAAAATTTTCATGAAAAAAAATCTTAATGAAGCATTTTTATTTTACAAAGAATTCAATTGGAGAAATGATTTCAGAAAAGTTCAAGAAAAATTTTTTTTTTTGGATAAATCTGAAAAAATATTTTAAAATTTTTCATGTGAATATTTCAGGATTCTTATCAAAAAATATTTTTTTGCAGACAGGTCAGGTAACAAAATAAAAAAATCGAAAAATGATTGAAAAAGTACCTATGAGTATGTTTTAATACAAAAATTGTATTGAAAAGACATTTTGCAGAAAAGAAAATTAACGTCTTAAAAATTTTCCCAAAAAAGTCCAAAAATTCTTCCATGAAATTCACATAGAATTTTTTTTTTAAAAATGTAACGAAAATTTTTCGTGAAAAAAAATCAAAAATTCTATCAAGAATCAGAAAAGAAAAATAATCACACTTTTAGTAAAGAAATTCAAAAATCTTATCGAAATGTTTTTTAAAAAAAATGTTGGAAACCTCAAATGAAAAGATAATTTAAAAATTCAAAAAAATTATAAAATCCTATTCAAAATAGGCTATATTTTCTACTTAAAAAAAACTCAGTTGAAAAAATTGAAGAAAATTGAAAACTACAAAACTGTTTTCTTGAGAAGTTGCAAAAAAATATTCAATTTTAAAAAGACAAAAAAATTGAGGAAACTACAAAAATTCTTTTGAAAAGTATGAAAAAATGTTTATAAAGTAGGTAATTATTTTCAAAAAAAAATATGATGTATTTTGAAAAATTTTCGTAAAAAAAAGAAAAATTCCACCATGAAGCAAATTAGGAAACACTTTATATTCTCTTGAAAATATTTTTTTTAAAAAGTGAAAAATTTAAAAATCCTATCAAAAAGAAAAATTCAAATAAAAAGACAGTCAATTTTTAGAAATTCCAAAAAAATCATTTGAAAATAATCCTATCAAAAATATATTTTTTGCCAAAAAAAAAATAATAAATTGAAAAAAATCAAAAATAATTCAAAATATCAAAAATTGAAAAAAATATAGAAACACAAAAAATTTATTTGAAAATAGCGAAGAAAATCAAAAAAATCGTTCGAAAAGTAAAATTACTGAAAAATATTTTAAAATTCTTTTGGAGAAAAATTATCAAAAATGAAGCAAATGTGTTTTGGATTTTCGTGAAAAATTTAAACAATTCACAATTTTACACAAACCAAAAAAAAAAAAAAAAAGTTTCAATTAAAAAATAAATTTGAGAAAATTTTCTTTAAAATTAATTTTTTTTTGATAAATTTTTGTTTAAAAAACTTAGTAGAAAAAATTTAGAAAAATTCGAAAGTTTTCTTGAAACAGATAAATTTTCGTTTAAAAAATTAGTAGAAAATTTTTTAAATAATTCGAATGTTCTCTTGAAACAAAAAATGAAAATTTCTGAAAAATTTTCAAAAATTTTCATCGAAAAATTTCCAAATTGTATCAAAAACATCGATAAAAAATATTTTTTAAAATTTCAAATAAAATAATAATTTTGACAAAAATTCAAAAATACTGTTTAAAAAAAGTTAAAAATGAAAATAACACAAGGAACACAAAAAAATGGCCGAAAAAATGAGAAAAAAATTGAATTTTCACTCAATAATGAGCAGAAGATACTTATTTTTAAAATACTTTTGCATGCAAAAATTTGAAATTTTTAAAAAAAATAATGCATTTTTGTTAAGAATAAAATTGATATTTTGAAACATTTTCGTGAGAAAATTTAAACCTCTCTTCACACTCCTTCCTCTTCAAAGAAAAATATTCAACAAAAAATACGTCTATAAATAAATTAAAAAATGATTTTGTGATAAATTCGACAAATTACTCATTTCAAGAAATTATTTTAAAAATCAAAAATATTTTGATAAATTTTTGTAAAAATAAAAAAAAATAAAAAATTCTATAAGTATTACAAGAAAAAGAATTTAGAAAAATTTAAAGTTCTCATGAAACAAAATTTGCAAAAAAAAATATTTTTGAAAAATCAATTAATAAATACTTTTACAAAAATTCAAGTAAAAAGATAAGTGTAATCTTGAGAAAAATTGAAAATTCTTTCCAAAAATTCTCTTGAAAAATGTTGCCGAAATTTTTTATCTCATCAAAAATTTGAAAAAGGCAAAAGAAAATAAGTATCCAAAATAAAAAAATGAAAATATTCGAGGTAAGTATATATAAAAACTAACTTGAAAATAAATTTAAAAAGGAAATATTCTGAAAACGTTTTGTTTCTAGTAAAAAGAAAATCTTATAAAAAAAATTAAAAAAATTCTCTCAACATAATTGAACAAATTTTGGTATCTGTAAAAAATTGTTTTCGAAAATAATTTACAGAAAAGTAGGTATTAGGCAATATTTTGAAAAATCCTGAAAAATATTCAATCATCCCATGGCCAAAAATAGAAAAATAAAAATACGAAAAATTCTATTTTAAGAAGAAAATGTCATCAAAAGTTGAATATATTTGCTTATCTTTTGGAAATGTGTTTACATAATTAGCGCATTTATTGTTAAATATTCAAAAATACGCTGTAAAAAGCTGGAATATGGAAGGCGATAAAGTGAAAAATGACAAAACCACGTCACCAGTATATATTATGGAAATGTGCGGATCTCGAAGAAGGGGAGATTTTGAAAATCCGTCGTCTGATTTAATTGCCCAAGTCGCGAATAAACCGTATAAAAGAAGTTTGCGCATTAAAAACTTTTTGTTTTTCTTTTTATACGTAAACATAATGGGAATTTTAATTTCGCAGCAAACGAACGAACGCGAACGTCAAGTTTGTTGAAATTTGCGACATGAGCGATGAAAAAGTAAAAAACGTAAAAATTAAACAATTTGCGGCGAAACTTTTTTCACGCAGAGCCGAGTTATACATTTATAGTGTTTTTTTGTTCGCTTCGTGCTTTATAGTTTTGAGAGAAAGAAAACAACGAAAAGCGAAAAATAAAGCTAATATTCGTTTGGAAATTGAAGCACTAAAACGTTTTATGTTAACGAGTTGGCGTATAATGCGGCGGCTGCGGCTGCGGCAGCCGCGGATGGCAAAATTAAATATTTCATCATCGAGTATGAAACAAAAATCGCTCCGAGTGATAAATGTGTAGAAGTGGATGTTCGAGTTTTCGAAACAATTAAATTAAATCGAGTTGATTTGCGATTCGTAAGCTCGCGGTGAATTCGCCGGTGCACGAAGCTCGGCCAGCAGCTGGCGGGGCGAGGGGAGGGGGGGGGGAATGTTGATGAATGGAAAATTTTTTCAAAGCTTTTATCACGCCGTGGTACACGTTGTCGCGTGTATATGGGCAATTATCCGCCAGCAGCAGACGTTTAACTTTTCGAGTAATTTTTGATATTAACGCGAGCATTAGAACTGTGTCAGGTCGCTGCAGTCGCAGTCGCGGTCGCGCTGAAATGAAAATTCCGCCTTTTTTCAGCTTTAAATTGGTCTCGCAATGAAGTAAAAACTAAAATCTAGATGGAAGGCTCGAGAAAGGCGCTCACAGTAGCATGGAACCGAGGGAGAGGGGGCGAAGTGGGAGTAAAAAAAAGCGAATGTAATTTCATCGTATTATACGACAAAAGAAAAAAAAGGTGCAGGGTTTTTCATTTGCCAGCTACGAGCTTTTTTTTTATATTATACCTAGACCTACGTACGCGAGTATACATATAAAACGACGTAAAGCACACAGAGACTGCTGGAGGTGTTTTTTTTTTCCTCGACTTAACGAGCAATCAAATTAAAACCAAAAGTTCAAGTGGAGTTGGAGCGAAATAAATTACGGTGACAAATTTAAAGGGGTTAAAAGGATCAACGCGTTACGCTGAAACAGAGGCGCGCACACACACACACACACCCAAAGAGCGAAAGATTTGACGAAAATATACGCCTCTGTCGTCACTATACTCGCGAAAGAATGAGCGAATCTGAAAAAGCAGCCTCGCTGCGCTGCTTTCGAGAACGAGTAAAAATTTTCCATCGCGTGAAAGTGCTTATTTTTGCATAAGAAGCAACGACGACGACGACGTAGGCTCGCTCGAGTGTTCCACATTTTACCATTTGTGTGTGCAAAATATACCACTACTCGTACGAGATATTACCAGTTCAGCTTCAGTTCAGTTCAGTTCATAAGTTGTGTTTTTATCGGCGAAATGCAAAAGCAAGAGTGTAGGGTTGAAAAGGAAATCTGAAGATGGTAATTTGGCAAAGTGCCAACAAAATGAGCAAATTGAGGAAGCAGCTACAAGAGTATTTTGTAGGAACGAGTGGACTGAATAGTTGTTGTAACCCCTTGTAAAAATAATATATCTACATATTTATAACTTTATCAACTAATTCAGTGATGTGTTTTGAAAATTTCAGACACAATATGGGTATTGTGGGGGCAGCGCAGTTCTCTGGAGTAACTGGCGTGTGCTGGATTTTCGAGGATTTATTATCGTATTATACTCTCCATTTCTTTGAGAGGGAACTGGAGAGGTAAGAATATGTCCAATAGTCTAAGAGTATACTTCGTGTTCATCAAAATGCCCAACGAAAGGCAGAGTCAGATGACCGATGAACAGGGTGGTAAGATGTTGAGTAAGGATAAGGTTGTTCATATTCGTACAATAATAAAATAATGCCCATCTGAGTTTGGCTTAGATTGCCTCCCTTCCCCCTTTGAAGTAACCTGTTTGGAGTTGAGAAAGGTAGTTTTTTCCAAAAAGTTTTTAATATTTTCATGTTGTGGAGATGGTGTGAAGATTTCGTGTTTTTTTTTTTACAATTTTTCATTATTTTTCTCAATTTTTTAATCGTTCTGGTTTTTCAAGTTTTACTTAATTTTTATTTCATTTTTTTTTTTTTTTTTGGAATTTAAAGCCTCAGTTTTTATTGTTGAAATTTTATATTTCATTTTAATTCCTCGTTTAATTTTTTTTTTTTAAAGAAGTTCAAATATGCAATCATACACTTTTTTAAACGGCTGCGGCTATCATAAAAAATCCTTTAAAATTGTTTTTTTGAATCGAAATAAAATTCCTACCTTAAATGAAGTAGGATAGACGTACCAGTTTGCAACGTGTTAAGCAAATTCTCAACTTCTAAGCACCATAAAATGTTCATCGATTGGTATAAATGTAATAAAATATACATTTTTGGATTCCTTATTCTCTCCACTTTTTGAAAATCGCATAAAAATGATCTTTTGTTTTGAAGATTTTAATCTATTTCAATTAAAAGTGAAAATTTCGCGATGCACCGGTTTGCAACGCCCGTACCAGTTTGCAACTGCGATTTGCACCGGTTTGCAACGTCGCAGTTTTCGCTACCTTAAATATTTTTTTTTCTCAAATTTTTTAAAATGTTCGCAAAGAAGGGTCCTTTAGTGACTTAACTCTGCCAAAAGTGAAAAAAATAGCGACCTTGAAAATTTATAAGAGTGAAAACAAAAAAAAGGATAGGCGTTGCAAACTGGGTCCCAAATTTTTGCTCCACTACACCAGTTTGCAACCATTTTGCAACTTTAATAAACCAAATGACTGAGTAAATCGCTGAAATTTTTTTACAGAGGTGGTTCATTTTGAGGGAAAGCTCGATCTACAACGTTTAAAAATGTCAATTCAACAGTATCAAGCTTTAATAACTTTATTTTCGAACTTTTGTCAACTTTGGTTGCATACTGGGTCCGCGTTGCAAACTGGTACGTCTACCCTATTTCAAAAAAAAAAAAGTAAAAAATTGAAGAACTTGCTAATTTTTTTCAATTCCTTAAAAATCGTCCAAAAAGTTATTTTTTAAGAGGAAATATTTCAAAAATTTTCTGAAAGTATGTAGGTCAAAAATCTTATTAAAACTGATGAAAAATTGTCAATTTAAAAAAAAAAAAATTTTTAAGAAAAATAGTAACTTGAGTAATTTTTCCCAAAAAATCTAAAAAAAAAATATTTTAAAAATGTTTCTTAAAAAAAATAAAAACATACCATGTATAAACATTCACAAAAAAATCTTCTAGACATTTTTTTTTGGTGAAAATATTCAAATATTTTATAAAAATTCATAAAAAAGTGTCTGAAAATTTTATTGAAAGAAAATAGTTTAATTCTCATTAAAAATATTGTTAGAAACGAAAAGAAGCATTTCAAATTTTCGTAGAAAAATCAAATATTTTATCAAAAAGACTTTAGAAATAGAACTATTTCTAAATTTTTCTGAGAAAATTCAAAATCCTATCAAAAGGTTTTCAATTCTCACAATAAATCCTATAGTTTTTTTTTTAAATTTTTATTCTGCAAAATAGAATTTTTTTTTGGGGGGGGGGGGTTGAAAAACATTCAAATGTCTCATTAAAATACCTAGGTGCACGATTATTTTTTTGAAAAATTCAGAAAAGTATTGAAATATCTCGTTTTAAAGGAAAATCTTTCAAAAATTTCTTGATGAAACTTTTGAATTTTTTCAATTCCATTTCAAAAAAAAAGAAAGCTTTTTAGACAATTATTTTTTTTAAATTTTGAATTTAGTTTTAAGAAAATGTTCAATTACCTGTTAATTTCTCTCTCAAAAATTTTTAATGATTTTTTTGATGTTTAGTGGGGTGAGAGGATACTACCTTGTGTATTTAAAGTTCTATATGTTCTTTTTTTTTGCGATTTGCATTTTTTTTAAATTTACTGCAATTGTTTAATTTTTAACCTAGCTTTAATTTTAATTTTTTTCATTTTCAATTTTTCAATCCCCTTTGAAATTTTATTTCATTTTGATTTTATTCTAAAATTTTCATGTTTACATTAAACTTTTTACTAAAGTTTGAGGTGACAATTTGTTCACTTTTGCGATTTCAAGCTTTATTAATTTTTTTTTTAAATTTACCTTACTTTTTTGTTTTAACTCAATAGTTTCAATTTCATTTCTTTAAATTTTCAATTTTTTGTTAAAAATTCTATTTTTCTTAAATTTTTTAAGTTTTAAGTATTATTTTAATTTTTTTTTACATAAATTCATTTTTACGTTTAATTTTTTTATTTGAGAGTTTTTAAAATTTTTAACCTAAGTAGTTTCATTATTTTTTTATTTACATTTCCAATTCAGATTTTTCATTCAATTTTTTTAATTCTGGCTTTTTTATTAAATTTTTTTCATTTTTTTTTTTCAATTTTAATTTTCTCTTGAATTTTTCATTCCAGTTCGAAGCTCATGTTTTTTTTTCAAATTTTCAATTGCATTCGATTTTTAAATTTCACTTTAACCTAGTTTTTTAATTTTTAACCTACTCGTAGTTTAGGTAAATGATCATTTTTTTTTAGATATTTCCTTCAATTTTCATTTCTAAATCGGTTAATTTTGTGAAAGTTTCAAGTTTTTTTTTTTTTTTTTTTTTTTGTGTGTGTGATTTTTAACAGTATTTCAGTTTATTCAATTTGACCTTACTTTGTGTTCAAATAGTTTCGATTTCTGTTGTTTTTAATTTTCAACTTTCCTGGGGATTCTATATTTGTTTCAGTTTATAATTTTTTAAATTTTATTAAAATTTTTTCACTATTCTTAAATTTTTATTTTTGCATAAATTTTTTTATATTCATTCATTTTTTTTGTGAAAATAATTGTCAATTATTTTTTCATAATTCAATTTTTTTTTTTTAATCATAATTATTTCATGATCGCCAAAAACTTTTATTTCATTTTACTTATTTTAGTTTAAATTTTTTCGACTTTTTTAATTTCTTTGGTTTTTACTATTTTTTATTTGTTTTAATTTTTAGTTTTTTTCCTTACTGGAATTGAAAATCTTTCATTTCAATTTTTTTTTAGAGATAGGTAGATAGTTCAAATTTGGACGATTTCTTGAATATTTATGTATTTTTATAGTTACATAATTTAGGTTTTATAGGTTATTTTTGTTCTTCAAATTTTTTCAAATTTTGTTCTAAATTTTTAATTTTTGTACTTTGAAATTTTAAATTTTTGTTTCAATTTTCAATGTTGAACACCTGTTTAAAAATGTTATCAATTCATTTTTTTTTTCAAAATTTTCGTTTTAATTTTTTAAATTTCTAATTTCTTTGGTTTGCAATTGATATTTTTCAATTTTGTTGAAAAAACTACGAAAGCTCCAAAAACAATCAAAATGATCAAAAATTGAGTACCTACTTTCTTCCCGCACCTCTCAACCCCCTCTTATCAACCATCCTGGAACCAGAATCATCACGATCGATTACTCAGCTGTGGATCACATTCGCAATAAACCAAACCACAATGGCACAATACGTATCTGCAAATTATTATGCGAACCTCGAAGCTCGCGAACCATCCAACCGGGAAAGGATGTACTTATAATGGCGAAAAATTATCCATTTTCCATCTAATCGTAACTCGTACATCTTCGCTATATAATCATGAACATTATTTCGAAGAATTTTACCAGTACTTACGTCGATTCCATAGCGATGCTTGTTAGGTACCTTCCTCGGATCCATCCGTCCCTCCCCTCCCCCTCCCCCTCGTCTGCCCTGATCCGTCAACATATCTGTTATTAGCCAACTTCAAAGAAAGTACCGTTTTTGTGATTACCACGACTGATTCTTTAGGTGTTTGTGTGGTGGTGGGTACCTATACCTATGTTGTTGTTTTGCTCCTCTCTCCTTGTCTTTCTCTCCTTCTGAAGGTGATTTCAGTCATCTTTCATTCGTCCTTGATGTATGCGTATGTATAGCACTTCTTCTATGTTGTATATAAATTACGAGTTTTTTTTTTTTTTTTTGTGTGTGTGTGTACATGACTGGGTTGCTGGGTAAGATAGTGATAGTGGTGGTGGTGTTTCCGAATATATACGTATACGAGTGGAGAGATATTTTTTATCTGATTTGCCAGGTACAGATATCTTGAGAGTTGCCTAGGCCTGGGACTGAGCGAGATTTTTGGTACAGCTATTAAATACTAGCTCCTAGTTTGCACTGCGGCGTTAGTAATTGAGCTGAATTTTTTCAAGTCCAAAACTATATAAACGCCTAATATACGAAATTAGAGAGAAGAGAGGGGACCCTATCGAAATTTTTATAATAACCAAACTTATTTTTAAGATCTTAATCTACAACTTTTGTTTGAAAACTTTTTAAATTGAACCCCTTCTTCCCCCATTTTTCAATATTGAGTGTCTTCGTACTAATAAAATGCGAAATTCGAGAGGAAAGAAGGGTCTAATCGAAATTTTTATAATGACCAAACTTATTTTTAAGATCTTAATCTACAACTTTTGTTTGAAAACTTTTTAAATTGAACCCCTTCTTCCCCCATTTTTCAATATTGAGTGTCTTCGTACTAATAAAATGCGAAATTCGAGAGGAAAGAAGGGTCTAATCGAAATTTTTATAATGACCAAACTTATTTTTAGGATCCTAATCTACAACTTTTGTTTGAAAATTTTTTCAATTCAACCCCTCCTTCCCCCATTTTTCAATATTGTGTGTCTTCGTACTAAAATGCGAAATTCGAGAGGAGGGGAGGGAGGGTCCAATCGAAATTTTTATAATAACCAAACTTATTTTTAAGATCTTAATCTACAACTTTTGTTTGAAAACTTTTTAAATTGAACCCCTTCTTCCCCCATTTTTCAATATTGAGTGTCTTCGTACTAATAAAATGTGAAATTCGAGAGGAGGGGAGGGTCCAACCGAGATTTTTATAATAACCAAACTTATTTTTAGGATCCTAATCTACAACTTTTGTTTGAAAATTTTTTCAATTCAACCCCTCTCTCCCTCCCAATTTTCAATAATGAGTGTCTTCGTACTAATATGCAAAATTAGAGGGGAGGGGAGGGTCCAATCGAAATTTTTATAATAACAAAAATTATTTCTAAGATCTTAACCTACATCTTCTGTTTGAAAATTTTTTCAATTCAACCCTTACCTCTCCCCAAATTTTCAATAATTATTATAGTATCCGTGTATATTAATATGAAAAATTGGGGAGGAGGGAGGGTTCGAATTGAAAAATTTTTCAAACAAAAGTTCTAGATTAGGATCTTGGAAATAATTTTGGTTATGATAAAAATTTCGATTGGACCCTCCTCTCCCCTCTAATTCTGCATATTAGTACGAAGACATTCATTATTGAAAATTGGGAGGGAGAGAGGGGTTGAATTGAAAAAATTTTCAAACAAAAGTTGTAGATTAGGATCCTAAAAATAAGTTTGGTTATTATAAAAATTTCGATTGGACCCTTCTCTCCTCTCTGATTTCGTATATTAGGCGTTTATATAGTTTTGGACGTGGAAAAATTAAGCTCAGCAATCACTAACGCCGCAGTGCAAACTAGGAGCTAGTCTATTGAATAGAATTGGTAGAAGAGAGTAGTAAATGGACGTAAATACGTCGACCTTGAGTGTACGAAGACGAAGAGTAATTTTCAATTTGGTCGATGTGGTTTAGCTGCGAGCCCGCGAGCTCTAGATATACTATAAAACCCTTTAAATGATAATACTGCTTTAGGCTATGACTCGCCATCGGCGTACGTAATAAATCTGCCGAAATGATTGTCTCTTCTTTCGACCGAGCTGCCATACCCAGCGTCACAATATATCCAGCCATTAAAAAACCAAACGCAATAAAACGCTCGTAAAAAAATAAATAACCCGGCTGCTCGTACGTATAGTACTCGGTATATTTGTACATATATAGATAATACATACTGCCTACCTTTACTCGTAGTGTAAGTATAATCTGTGTCTGTACGTTTACTTGTGAAATGTAGGTACTCAACCAGCAAAGTAGCCCGGTCCCACAGCTACAGCTACAGCCAGAGCCAGAGAGCTAACTGGGTTACTACAATTAAATCGCGAGTACGCTCGCGATCGAATTTTTCTTCTCTTTTTTTATTTGCATCGCTCGCAACCGGCGAATTGCAGATAATAAGAGATTGCACGTTCGTTCGGCTTCGGCATAAATTCGATGCAGTTTTTCCACTTTTCGTCACCAGCAGTGCCAAAGATTGGCATGATAGAGGGCGCAGAGAAAGGGGTCAATTGGATCTGGATGCAGAAAAGAAAATACGTACGTACGTACGTAGTATGTATAGCTCGCATAACGCGCGATGGTGCCGATTTTACATTGCCCTAGTTGCAGGTTTTTAACCTTTTCTCGAGCGGCCGGCGTACGCGAAGGCTGCCGGTTATGTATTAAACGTATACTTATATATTGTACGTACTATGTACGTATCTTTCTCTCTGTCTTTGTCTCTCTCTCTATACCAATGTACTAACTATGCAACAGGTCACCGGCGAAATTTTTTTCAACCCTTTGGCCGGCTTAACTGCTGCGAATACGGCCAAGAGTTCATTAGTCTGTGGCTAGTCCATGTATAGTGAAGTCACAAACTGAATACTTACTGCAATAAATGATAAGATAGAAGCCAGAAAATTGGTACGATGAACGTTGAGAACTTGACAAAATTTTAGAGACCGAGAGCACTCTTCGATTTCCCATAGGGGTCGCAGGGGGGATTTTTGACGCACCAGCCCCCCTTGTGTAACAAGGTTGAACAATTTTGAAATTTTCATGGTCGATTTGTATATGTTTCGACTTTCCTAAACACGAGTATGCAAGTGAAGTGCTCCAAATTTCAAGTCAAAAACCACCTCAATTCAGTGAAAATTGAAAAAAAAAAATTAGTAAAAATTGAGATTTTTTGCCACTACATTGAAGGGAACGGTCAGAATAGAGTTTTCAATACGATATTCGTGTAGTACTCGTGCATTCGGTGCATTTGAGGTCATCTCCGTCCATCGTGGTGAGGAGGGGGTGCCTCAATATCCTCAATTTTGACCAATTTTTGATTTTTGTGAACTTACAGTAAAAATACCCACGAATTCGTACCCAGGGTTTTCGAATTATGATACTCGTAAAACGACACCTTAAACTTGTTTTTGAAGAAATAAATAATGTGGACCCCCATTTACCCCTAAAATTCCCAAAAACCTTCAAAAATACCTATTTACAATAATTCGAACACCCTGAGTACGAATCTGTGGGTATTTTTTCTGTAAGTTCAAAAAAAATATAAAAAATAAAAAATACTTACTGTATTTTTTTTTCTGGACGTTTTGAGCCTAGCGTGAGTCAATTTTTGGGGTATTCCTAAGAACTAGCACATGAACATGGCCAGTGTTAGTCCAGTTGCTCTCGTGCTCAAGCACCACATGAAATTTCTCACGAGAGAAATGCCGAACTGTGTAAAAATTTTAACTCAATGTAAAAAATTTCACTCAATCACTACCTACAAAATTTTTTTTAAAAAAACGAAAAAGTGCACAGTGGATCGCTTCACTTCGGATTAATCTGAAATTAATAAAAAGTAAGTGATGAAAATTTTTTGAATTTTTTGAGGTCTGATTCAAAAAAATAAATAGAAAAGGTACCTACTAGGTAGGTAAGTTTCACTGTACTTTTTTTAGAATAAAAAAATTATATTTTTTTGAGATTTGGGACCCTTTTTAATTTTTTAGAATAAAAATTTTTTTACAATTTTTTTAGAACGATTTTTTTCAATTTGTTAAAATGAAAATTTTAATTAATTTAAAAAAAAAAAATTAGAATGAAATAAGATTTACCAATTTTTTAGGATCAAAAAATTCTAATTTTTTAGAATGAAATTTTTTTTCAATTTTTTAGGTATAATGAAAATTTTTTCAATTTTTTAGGATAAACATTTTTTTATTTTTTTCGGAATGAAATTTTTCAAGTCCCTGATTTTTTTTGAAATAAATAAATTCTCAATAAAAAAAATAATTTTTCCACATTTTTTTCAATATATATATATTTTGTTTAAATAAAAAAATAATTTTTCAAATTAATCTAAAAAATTTGAAACATCAATATAAGGTCGGTCGTAGGACAAAATTGAAGAGGAAGCGGGTAATAAAAAATTAACAGATTTTTGGGCATTGGATAATCGTGTTTCTACTGTATAGTGTATGTAGATATATATAGTCTTTTTTTTTTTTTTTTTTTTTTTTTTGTGAAAAAATTCATAACATTTTTCACTCCCTCCCTCCGACCCCCACAATGTGAGCACTACTTGAGGAAATAATGATCCGCCGGCTATGCACATTTCGCGAGAAAATCAAAAATCTTTTGGGCATTTTTGAGTCCATTTGTGGGTATTTTCACGTAAATTTCTGACTTGACGTCAGGAAGAGAATCTAAAATTTCAAGAAAATGACGTATAAGCTCTCACTTCCAAAATGTACCATTTGGTACGTACTTCAAAATTCTTCTAAATTTTGAATATTTAATTTTTGTCCGGAAATTTTACATACTTACTTGATTTGGCTTCACAGCACTACAATATTAGTCAGCTTGCTAAAGAAAATGGAAAAAATCAAAAATTACTGAAAAAATTGATCGAGGCTCGAAGAAAAAATTTGATTGCAATTTTAAATTTTCTCGCGAAATTTCAGCCTATTTTGATAGGTTTGGTGAGAATTTTTCAGAATATCCAAAAATTGACTCATGTGTGGCTGTGTGGCTCAAAATGTTCGAAAAAGTGTTAGAAAAAAATTGATTGTGATTTTTGATTTTCTTGCAAAATTTTAACCCACTTTGATAAATCACGTGATATTTTTGTAAAAATAATTTTAAAAACTAGGCTCAAAATTCTAAAAAAATTTCAAAAAAAATTTCATTGTAATTTTTGATTTTATCACAAAATTTTAACCTGTTTTGAAAAGTCGCGGATTTAGTTATTAGTAAAAATATTCAAAATTCGACAAAATTTCAGGGTCAAAAATTCTCAACAAAAAAAAATTGTAATTTTTGATTTTTGCAAAATTTCAATCCACTTTGATAGATTGCTTGATGTTTTTGTAAAAATATTAAAAATTTGACTCAATTTCAGACTCAAAATTCGCAAAAAATACTCAAAAAAATTTTCATTATGATTTTTGCTTTTCTCGTGAAATTTTAATCTACTCTGGTAGGTTGTAACATGTGCAGCTCAACATGTTGAAAGAAGGGATAGTTTTTAAGAATGTCCAAAAACACATTCATGCAAGGCTCAGAATGTTCAAAAAATGCTCAAAAAAAATTTACTTTTTTTTTGATTTTCTCGCAAAATTTTAATTTTTAACCCTATTTTTATTTTGATAGGTCGTGTAACATTTTTGTGAAAATATTCAAAATTCAACTCAATTTCAGGCTCGAAATGCTCAAAAAAAAATTTATTGTAATTTTTGATTTTCTCACGAAATTTTTTGCACTTTGATAGGTCTTTGAATATTCTTGGGAAAATATTCTAAATTCAACTCAATTTCAGGCTCAAAATTCTCAAAAAAATTTAATTGTGATTTTTGATTTTATCGCGAAATTTTAACCCACTTTGACAGGTCAAGGGATAGTTTAAAAATATCCAAAATATTCAAAAAATGCTCAAAAAAATTTACTGCTGTCGTTTTTTGATAGACTGTTGGAAAATTTTTCAAAAATCGCCATTTTTCAGATTGAAAAAATTCCAATTACCTTTGTTTGATATTTTTTCAATCTGAAAAATGGCGATTTTTGAAAAATTTTCCAACAGTCTATCAAGCCCAAAGTTCAACTTTTCATTCATATGAAAAGTTCCAAAGCTCATTAAATTTTCCTTTTGGAATATCATCAAAAATTTCGAGCAATTGGAATTTTTTTCCAAAAAGAAAAATGGCGATTTTTGAATAGTTTTCCACCAGTCTATCAAACCCAAAGTTCAACTTTTCACTTATATGAAAAGTTCAAAAGCTCATTAAATTTTACTTTTGGAATGATGATATAAAAATTGTTTGCTAAAATTTCATTTGTCTTTCCCATTTTCCAAAATGAATTTTCCAAAAATGGGGAATATGACGTCGTACTGTTCTGGCTGTATACTTTCCCAAGGTATTTTATGGAAAGAATGTATTTTATTTCTCATAGACAAATAGGGTCATTTGGGCGCCCGCTTTTTCACACATTTCTCCCTTTTTGTCTCCTTCAATACAGGAGAATGGCAATAGAAAATTTTTTTTTCGGATTGTAGTGTATATCTAATGGCCTTATGTCATCTTATGTAAAATTGAACGAAGTTGAATCTTTTTTCCTTTTGGATTTCCGTGAAAACGGAAAACAGGTTTCTGTTGTTTCCAAAAAGGTTTTAAGGGGCAGGTAGGCAATCAATGGATCATTGTGATATTCATACTTGCCTACATTCAGATATATGAAAAAATTTGCGGTATCTCATCTGAATCTTCTTGGGGGTTTAAGGGTTAACCTACAAAAAACCAGCTGATTTTTCTTGTGTCGCAAAAATGCCACATAAACGAACACTTTTCGCCTCTTGGACTGTATAGACGAAATTTCACGCGACATAACGAAATTCTTAGAGCTAATTTTTAATTGAAAAAAGTTAACAATCTCGCGGGATACGTGCCAAAAGGTACGTTACCTGCGTACTTTCTAACATCAACGCACTCGGTGTCTATTCTACACGTAGGTTTTGGTATCAGTTCGATGAAAAGCGAAACAAAAAAAAAAAAAAAAAAAAAAAAATATCATTTTTACGGTGCCCAACTACGCCGGGTGTGGTTACACCACCACCACCGCAGAGCATATATTTCCATGAAAAACTCATCAACTCGCCATCAAATGGGCCGTAATTTTTACTGTAATCAGCTACCGTGTAAAGAGCGCACGACCAGCCGGTTAGTATTAAACGAGTAATTTATTCTTACCCCTCCCTCGTACCCATCCGGCCTCGTCCCGTCCGATTTAAAGGGGATTTTCACGTGTTTGTTTTATACGTGCTCTGTGATTTGGCCGCAGAGAAGAAAGCATTATTTTTGGTAATTTTTTTTTCCGTAGAATTAACACCTGTGGTTGGAAGAAGTCCCTGGTTCACGACGAAAGTCTAGTTTGTGTACTTTGGGAGGCTCTTTCATTCTATCTAATGGAGTAAAATTTTGCAAATTTTTTGGAAATGAGTGAATTTTGGCTGGTTTGGTAAATATAGGTATAGAAAAATTAATGTTTTCATCAAGTTTTCGATTTTTCCAGCTTCTGATTTGGTCTCGTTTTTATTGATTTTCATTTTTCAGTCTAATTAAGCAAGACGTTTGAAATAATATTACGATTTTTTGCCAATTTTCTTCAGGTTAGCAAAAAGTTTTCAATTGAATTTTTTCGTGAAAAATGAAGAAAAAATTAAAAAGTTCTTTTTAAAGAATATTTTGAAAAATAAGTAAATGAAAAATGACTTGAATAAATTTTTAAATTTTCAGTTTTTTTTGGAGAGTTTGGAAAAAACGTTGTGATGAATTTTGAATAAATTTTCTAGGTGTTTTTTTTTGCAATTGAAGACATTGTTTTACTTTACCTATGTTGAGTCTTATTTCAATTCTGTTTATTTTGAAAATTTTTGTTATAAATTTTGATCAAATCAGCTTTTTTCATTTGTTGAAAAAATTTCTACCCAAGATAGTTTTACTACGTTCTTTACAATTTTTTCTTCGATTTTTTTTTCGTTAAAAACAATCAAATAAAATTTCTTTCCCTTGGAAAAAAAATCTTTAAAAATTAGTAATTTTATAATAAATTTTGTGATGAGTTTTATTTTTTATTTATTTATTTTTTTTAAATTAGAAATTTTAAAGAAAAAATTGTAAAAAAAATTTTAAACTGAGTTTTCGAAAAAATTGGATAATTTTTGTTATAAATTTCGAACGAATTTTCGCTTCGTTTTTTTGAATTGCAAAAATTTCTTTAAAAATATTTTTGTAGGTTTTTCACAGTTTTTTTTTTTTTAAATTTCGTACGAAGAAATTTAAAAAATTTTCACATTCCGAAAAATTTAGAAAATATATATTTTTTTCCTGTGAAATGGACACAATTCTTATTCTAAAAAAATTAAGGAATCTCTCCAAATCGTGAAAAAAAATTTAATTTAAAAAAAAAATCAGAAAATTAAACGGATGTTTTTTTTATATCCAGAAAACTGAGAAATTTTTCTGCGAAAAACTGAGAAATTTTTATTCCAAAAAATTACTCATTTTTTTATTTAAAAAAAATTGTTACCCCAAAAAATGAGCAATTTCCCTTCAGAAAAATTTGTTTGGAGACTTTACTTGGAAAAAAATTGGAATCCCCATTCCAAAACAATTTTTAAAATATGCTATTTCAAAAAATTGAGAAATTTTTCCGTATGAAAAATAAACGTTTTTCTAATAGGTGCTCCAAAAAATTGAAAAAAATCATTCCATCAAAATAATTGAACAATGTGATAACTTCGAAAAAAATTTTATTTCAAAAATTTTTAAGATAAAAAAAATGGATAATTCTTCTCTAGAAAATTGAGAAATTTCTTTATTCTCAAAAAATTGGCCTTTTTTTATTCCGAAGAAATTAAAAAAAAAACTCATTACAAAAAGTTGAAAAAATATTCAATGGAAATGGAGAATTTTTTTCATTAAAAAAATTAATTTTCCTGCGGAACAATAATTGAGAAATTTTTCTCTCCAAAAACTAAGATATTGTTTCTATAAAAATGGAGAAACATAATTATTCAATATTTTTACTACCTATTAGATAGGTAGGTATTTTTTTCTCAAAAAAAAAAAAAAAAATAGTTGTTTTTTTAAACATTTTTTTTCGTTGGGAAATTTTTTGTCGAAAAATTTAGGAATTTTTTCAGAAAAGAAACTGAAAAAATCGAGTTTTTATGTTTTAGGTACTCCATTTAAATATAGAATCTTCCTAAGTGCACAAACTAGGCTCGTGTCTTCAATAGATGCGTGTAATGAACTAATGACTGTTCTAAGAATCAAGAAACTGGGCACGAATACGAATGATGCACGTGAAATGGCAAGTTTTTCGCTTATTTACATTCGCCTCTTCTACGACTGTGTTGTTTTGTTTAAATTTTGATCCAAGTATTTAATTAATTTAAAAAATAATAATAATTTCATCATTTCGTTGGCCAATTAGTTATTATTTTTTTTACAAACGCTTTATCTCTCCTGCACTTTCAAAATATACTCGATTCGTAATTGGGAACCTGCGGTTGAAATTCAAGTAGCCTGTACCTACTTTCGTTAGTTAATCGGTTTATTTTCGATTATTTATTTTTTTAAACGAGTTTACGACTTTGCTTTTTTCATTTATCGTTTAAGCACGAAAATAAAAAATAAAAACGAAACCTGATGAACAAGAAATAAGTAAAATAATAGATTTGAAGAAAAAAAAAAAACACAACAAAAACCGTACCGTTGTTTATTCAAAAATTTCGAAGCAAACAGAAAAACATCGATAAACTAAGTTGTCGAGGAAAATAATGGTAAAATTCATTTTTCGCGTACGAGAAGTAACACAATCTTTGGGCTGGGGGGGATATTTCCCAATTCGAGTTCCGACATATTTTCAAAATTTAATACCCACTTTCCATTTCATTATAATGGAACTGCCTCCGAATGCTGGGAAAAATTCGCTTTCACTCTCGGCCCACGTAAAAGGCACATTTGAAAAAAGGGAGGATAAAAAAGAAGCACAGGAAACCCTGTTTCTGTCTCTGTTCTCAGAATTGGGAAACCGTCAGCGTCATTTCGAAGTACAAAAATTAAATACCGGCCGCGTAGGACTCTACTCGGTTGGCCGTTTAAAAATATACTCGTTCGGCTGACATGACACCCCCTCGTACCCCGTCATGCTTAAATCCGGTCCTTGTCCATTGTTTATTTATTCGACAAGTACTTCTACTTAATACATCGTATTGCATCGCCGTACCGAATATTTCCAAGTACCCTCTTCCTTACTTAGATTATTATTGAAATATGTACTCGTTTCCCTCGCCTCCCTCACCCCTCCATTGCTCGGGCTGAGTACTTTCATCTGTTCACGCATTCGTATGTAGGTATATCTCGGTTCTACATCTTACATTTCGTATCCTTTTCCTTTCGTAAATGAAGCCTTTTTTCATAGCCGGATTTTCCCATCGTGAATGGAGAAAAAAGTTCAAATCCGGGATGTTGTGCGCGTCATTCACTCACCTGTGAACGGGAAGGGGGTGTAAAAATTAGGGTGCTTGAATAAACAATGGCTCGATGATTTTCGTATGAATGTGAAATGCCAGAAGAATTTCGTTGTGATTTGGAGGTCAGGTTTTTGTTATGTGGCTAGCCCAGTTGCAGATAATTTTATATTTTCTCTTTTTTGCTGTTTTTTTTACAATATTTTTTGAATTATTTTTTCAAAATAATTAATTTTTTTCAATTTTTTGATTTTTGAATTTATTACATTTTGGCTCAATTTCAAAAATTTTGAATATTTTTCAAGTTCATTGATTTTTTTGCCATTTTTGATTAATTTGGTAGTTTTTTATAAATTTTCTATTCCATTTGTTAATTTGCAAAGTACGATTATGTAGGTATTTTTTGAATAATTTACTCAGTTTTCAATTTTTTAGCTCAGTTCGATTTAAAGCTGTTTTAGGAAATTCTTCATCAATAATTTTTTTTACTATTTATTTATTTTTTTCATTAAAAAAAAAAAAAAATGCCCAAAAGTTTCCAATTTGACAGTACTTAATTTTTTTTTACTGAATACAAAATTTTTCTTCACTTTGTCCATACATCAACAATTTGTATAATTTTTTTTAAATTTTTAAAATTCTTGGTCCCGTTTATCAAATTATTAAGGAAGTAGGCATTTCAAATATTTTTCCTGTTTTCAAATTTTGAGTTTGACTTGATGATTTTTGGAAAATTTTTATATGAATTCAATTTTTTTAACTAAATTGGTAATTTCATTTTTTAACAATTTTTCAAGTTTTGTCAATGTTTTGTAATTTTCAGCTCGATTCCATTTTTATACAATTTGGACCATCTTGGATGAATTTTCATAATAATCTTAGTTGCATTTATCAATTTATCAAATATTTCAATTTTTTTTGCAATTTTCCAATTTTGAGTTTAATTCGAAGATTTTTGAAAAATTCTTCATATCAATTCATTTTTTCATAGATGTTTCATATTCAAACAGTATTTGATTTTTAGCCGAAGATATTGTAATTTTTAGCTCGATTTGGCATTTTTGTGTCCTACTTTCAATAAAATTAAAAATTTTCCTAATTTATTTTTGTTTGCATCAGTTTTTTGAAAAAATTCAATAAGAAGTCGTTTTTAGCGCAATTCGTTGATTTTTGATTAATTTTTCAAATTAATTAATTTTTCTCATTTCTCGATATCTGTTTGAAAAAAAAATTGGCTATTTTATTATTTTATTTTTAGTGTGCATTTTTAAAAATTTTTGAAGGCTTATTTTTCAATTCATAAACGTTTCCAATTTTTGACCTGTTTTCAAATTTTTGGAAAATTTTTCAAATTCGTTTTTAATTTTTTTAACTTTAATTTTTTAACAATTTTATATTTTTAACATTTTTTTTCAATTTCTCCCAAAATTTTCATTGTTTGGATTAGAATTTTTTTTGAATAATTTTTAGAGTCTAAATTTTTTATTTTTAACTAAATTTGAAGCTTTTTGAAAAAATTTTCAAATTCGTTTTTAATTTTTGGTTTTAATAAAAAATTTTACACTATTTTTTGAATTTTTTCAAAAATTTCATTGTTTGGATTATAATTTTTCAAGGCTAATTCTTGATCAATTCATGAATTATTTTTTAATTTTTGTCCAGTTTTCAAATTTTCAGTTGAATTTGTAGCTTATTGGAAAAAATTTTAAATTCGTTTTTAATTTTTTTTTAATTTTAATTTTTGATTTAAATTATATTTTCTACATTTTTTTAAAAAAATTTCTCAAAAATTTCATTGTTTGGATTATAATTTTTTTTATCAACTTTTAAAGGCTAATTTTGTCAATTCTTGAATTATTTTCAAGTTTTCAAATTTTCAGTTAAATTTGAAGCTTTTTGAAAAAATTTTCAAATTCGCTTTCAATTTGTTTCATTTTAATTTTTGTATAATTTTATATTTTTGAGTGTTCCTTTTTTTCGTTTGATGCTTGTTCTGTTGATTTTTTTTTAATTCAATAAATAGTTTTTAGGTCAATTTCATAATTTTCCAAAAAAAAAAAATTAATTCATGTTTTGCTTATTTTATTTTTTTTCTCATCATTTTGGTGATTTTTTGATGAATTTTCACTCTTTTTTCAGTTTACGAACTTTTTAAAAATGTTGGTCCCTTTTTAAAACTTTCAGCTCCATTTACCGAATTTTGAAAAAAATTTAAATTTCCTATTCATTCCTTTGTCATTTTTTTTTTATTTATTTCAAAATTTTGCCAAATTTTTCAAATTTACAACTCCTAAGTTGACAATTTTTTAATTTTTTAATGAATTTAAATGTTTCCTCATTTTGTTTGCTTTTTATTTTTCATTTAGAAAAAAAAATGAGAATAGTTGTTTTTTTGTCTTGTTAATTTTCAAATAATTTGTAAATTTTGAATTATTTTTAAACTTTCAGCTCAATATGATTATTATTGATAAAAATCCATTCTTTTTTCCCCTCAATTTGTCCATTTTTCTCAATTTTTAAATTTTCAATAAAATTTCTAATTTTTTTATCTTTTTATTAGATTTTTTTATTTCGCTCCATCGTAAAATGAAATTGGACAAAATTCCGATTTTCTCAGCCAAACACAATTTTCAACAGAGATAACTCGTCCAAAAAGCACATTGTCAAATTCACGACATTCCTGGGGATATAATATATTTTCACGACAGGTCGTACTTATTTTTAAATGGAAATTTTCCAAAGTGTCAAGTCCCGATAAGAAAAAAAGACAAAATACATGCTAAAAATGGAAAAAAAATTTCACCTTCGAGACATTTAAAGTCGTATTACAAATGGGCAAAAATTGATAAAAAAAATTCTCAAACTAGGTTACAAAAATTCACCTCGTTTCGCCAGCATATTTTCACCGGTTGAGTTTCAAATTTCGAAATTTGGGCAAATAAGTAAAAAACCTACATATTCGTTGTTCTACTCGAATGTGTACTACATAGACACGATCATTAGAGCAAAATTCGCTCGGAACACGTTTCCGTTCAATTGTACGGTACACAATACGCATACAGTACATACAGCCGGGTACACGGTGCACATAAACGCGTGCCAAGCTTTGTCCTATGCTGAAAAATTTTCAAGGTCAAGGCTAATAGAATTTCTTTTTTTTTCAACCTCGTTTCGGTCATATTCACTCCTCTGCGCTCCGCCTTCATTTAATAGTCGTGCTGCTGATTTTAATAGGTACATTTTTTTTGCGCTAAAATTGGTGCACTTTTTTTTGCCCTCTGACAAAGAGTACTAAAAAAAATCACCGAGCCAGATTAATTTGACACTTCAAAGGGTTCTCGAGCTCTCCCTGTCAATGTGTTTTTTTTTGGCATAAAAAATTTCCATTATATGGATCTTGCAAAAAAAAAAAAAAAAATCACGTCACGTACGCCTGCCTATGGCTGCGTGCTCGTGTAGGTTTTTTTCCATCGTGTGCCACAGCCTGCCAGGCTGTGACAGGAGGGAAAAAAGTGATCAGCCCCGTGCCCCAAGTGTGTGTACTTTTTCGTCTATTAAAACCAAACGTGTACCTGTCGACATTGTTGTATGACTCATCGTACTGTACACATTTATCGTACATGTGTCTGTATTTGTGTACTTTAAACGATAATGTGGGTATATAAATTTTAGCTCGATTTTTCAGCTCACCTCTCACCCCCCACAACCGACGATGCAATCTCCGCAAGGTCGTCGGTGAACTGTTAAATAATGCCGGTACCCGGCGTACCCAATATCCCTATTCTTATTCCGGTCTCTTTTTTCTATCCGTGTACACCTGATGACACCCTTCTTCGAGAATCTTTCTATGTATACCTACCTCGCGATAAGTTGTGCACCTATATTTTTCCATTCTACGAGAACATTTGTTTGGAATGTTGCAATAAGGAAAATCGTTTTTATATAGAATGAGTCATCGCAACAGGTGTGAGGTTGAGAATTGTAATGTTGTAATCTCCCTATAGAGATCGTCAGCTGTCAAAATGAAAACTCGACAAGATTTGTATTTTGAAAAAAAGTTTTATTATATCGTTAACACGTACATAACAAAACTTCGACAGAGATATTCATTGAAATTGATACATATAAAGCTCACAAATCAAATTTTTTTTTCAATTATGTTTTTTTTTTTTTTTCATTATTTTTCTTTTATATCGTAGTATAATATAAAACGTATGAAATCCTTACACGGTGTAATTATTTTATAGTATAGTATATAAGAGGAAATACATAATAATATGTATATTTATATTTTTGTGAAGGAAAAAAAAAAGAACAATTGTACAAAAAAATAAAATGTTACGTTTTACATGTAAGACATAATAAAGGAAAAAGGGGTAAAAAGGAGGAAAGGAGGAAAGGAGGACAGGAGGATAGGATAGGAGATGTTACAAAGAATGAGAAATAAAAAGAGGGTGGGAGGTAGGACAAAAAAGGAGATACTACCCCGATAAAATTTGGGGTGGTGGGTTGCTAAACAAAACAAAGAGAAAAAAAAATGAAAGAGACAAATACTGTTTACATACATAATAAAACGACGGTCTGAGATCGATATACACAACTATAAAAAAAAAAAAAAAGAAATAGAAGAAAACACACTGATCAAATCACTCTTTCGTGTACACTCGTTCGCAAATACTACAACCAGTGGCTCGTGTACTTAGAAAGTTTTATGGCTGGTTACGATCAAATTACACATACTCCTCTTTTTCTAAAATAGCTTATAGGTACTCGCGAACTTATCGAAATTTGAAATAATAATGTAGCCACTGCTGTATTATAATATGTAGGCAAAGATACCATTAGGAGGAGGAAACAATAATAAATCGTTAAACGAACAAATGAGATAAAAAGAAAAAAACGAAGACACCTTACAAAACTAACTTAGAGACAAAAATTTTGTACTTCTACACAAACAAATGTCGCGTCACAAGAATTCGACCAGCATCGCGGGTCTAACGACGTTTTTTAACCACATTACATAAGATTATTGCACGACTAATAAATTTGGTTTGTTATCGCGTAATATACAAGTATAGATATATATAAAAAAAAAATACGTCGACTTATAATTTAGCGAATTTTACGGTTTGAATTTTTTGGTAAACAGCAACGACGCCAAAATGATCACATAGTAGAGAGAAAAGGTGATGCGAAAAAATAAAATGTAGCGTTAGAGAAAATATTTTTGGTTATGCCACACGCTATCTCGCTTTAAAAGGTTACACCACCGTTTCTTTACGCTTAAAAAGAAAATTTTACAACCGACGAGAGACGTAGGTACGTTAACGTTTTAACGAGAGAAAAAAAATTATCGCAAGTTCTTAAATCGTTACATAGGAACACTTAAAACTAATAAAAACGTTAAAAATATAAATTAAAAAAAATAATAAGCTGAAAGACAAAGGCGACTAAACAATCTACACATAACACAAATTTCTCAAAGCCTTCATTATCACATCAAAAAAAAAAAAAAAAAATCAAGAAAAAATGTACGATTACATTCCGCATCATCGTTTTGAAAACGAATGTTAAACGTTTCTCGATATTTATATGTATATAAAAAAAAATCTACGTCGAATAAGCATTATTAAAATATGGACAAAGAAGTCAAAACGAAAAAGAAAAAAAAAAGTTTATAAACTTTTTGAGATTATATATCTACATCAAGGTATATGTTTTATCTTTATCCTTCGGTGTAACTTTTTTCTCGCACTTATGTACAATATTTTTTTTTGGTTTTGGTTGGTTTTTTTTGTGTCTTTTTCGGAACACTGAACTGTCGAGAATTTTTGGAGCACGTAGTCAATAATGTAGCTGAGATTTTACCAGATTTCACGTCGACTGGTCGTTGGTATTTGACTGACGATGAGATAGTTCAGTCTTTATAGGTCTGGTGCTCGACTGATTTTTTTTTTCGTTTGAAGAGAAACTCGTTTTCATCAATACGATCCGGTATGTTTTTTTTTTTTCTTGTTTCTCTCATTCGGGGAGATAGGATCTGTATAATTTTTTCTTCTCTAACGTAAATCCGCGGCTGATCATTATCGTGCCACCTTTGGTAAAATTTCTGTTGAAACAAACAAGAAGAAGATCGAGATTAGTTAATGATAAATTTTTGAAATTTGACGAGGCTGCTTTTTAGGGTAGCAGCGGAAAATAAACACTTACTTTATGAACTGAGGCAACATCGAATGCCATGAGTTTCGAGATCCTTGTTTAAGTGTAAGATAAAGTTCGAAGGTCGATACTGTGTTTGGGTCACATTTTACTGTGCCTATTCTACGGCACTCGGTCTCCGTTTCGAAATTTATGAAAAGCGTACAACCTCTGCACAAACAAAGAAAAAAAAATGTTGATATTAGAAATCAAATTTTTTGATAAATCGAGCCGGTGATTTGCAAAATGATGAAAACTAACCGTAATCCGCAGGGTTCGTATTCGGCCATACGTAAAACATCTGTGGCTATTCGAGGTAGGAGATCTGCCGGTAAAAGAACTTCGCCGCAAGCTAGCTGTGCTGACTTCGCTGCTCGAAGTTCTTCTTCTAGACGCCTGGTCAGTGCTTGGCATGCCGTGCTGTCCAGGTCAGCTGTATCTTCCCTCATTAAGTAACCTGAGAACACACAAAGAAAGAAAAAATACGTTAGTCATTTGTAAAAAATTCAAAAAAATTATATATTTTTCAACAAAAAATTCAAAAAAAAATATATATAAATTTTTCAACGAATATAAATAGCTAATTTGAAAGAGAGTCGAACTCGAAACTCGCGAGTAAAATCGTAGAATACTAATATCCTGATTAGTCGAGTGTAGGGGTTTGTTAAAGAACAAAGAAACGCCGCTGCGCCGGTTGTTACATAATGAAAAAGTTCCGAGGTCTAGGTATACATTAAAGATGCTAATCTGACGTTTGTGGGGAGTTTTGCAAAATAACAAAGATGATGCTCGAGTATTAGAAAAAAAGTCCACCGAAACAATAGAAATTATTTTTATTATGTTAGTCATCGACATGAAAAAGTTCCGAGATCTAGATTTTTCAGATGCAAATCAGTCAGTTGTGGGGAGTTTTGCAAAATAACAAAGATGATACACGAGTATTAGGAAAAAAGTCCACCGAAACAAAAGAAATTATTTATATTATGTTAGTCATTGAAATGAAAAAGTTCTGAGATCTAGATTTTTCAGATGCAAATTAGTCAGTTGTGGGGAGTTTCGCGAAATAACAAAGATGATATCCGAATGTTGGGTAAAAAATTCCATTAAACAATAGAAATTATCGGGTTGGTCAGTGAATGTGGGGAATATGAACAGATTTGAGTATCAGTTTTTCATATGAACAAAGACGATGCCAAATTAATTCGAGTGTTATAAGAGATCGTGACTTGGGTTTTTATTCAAATCAAAAGATGATTTTTTTTTCTTTTCTATTTTTTTTTTCAACTAATTTCTTTTATTTAGGTATCAAATCAAAATTCCATCAATTGCTATTTTTTTCTTCTATTTAAAATATTTTTCACTCAAAAAATTTTCACCGGTAAAGTTTAGACAAGATCATTTTACCAAAAAATTTCACCGGTAAAATTTAGACGAGATTATTTTACAGGTGGAAATATTTCCACCAATAGAGTTGAAACCGAAATTGGAACACTATTTAAATTTTTCTCATCGTTAATAAAAAACACTGTATAAACAAAGAAACTAAAACTATGCCGTGTTTAAAACTCATCGAAATATTTATAAACAAAATCAGATTTTTCATCATTGGATTATTCAACACACGAAAAAATGTTAAAACTAAAAAAACATCTGTTTCGACGAATAAAAACTTGAAAAAAAATTCCTAACAAAGGAAATTTTTCACATCGCGATACGTTCGATTTTTTTTACTCGAGAAAAAAAAACTACACTGGATAAAAATGCATAGATGTAAAAAAAAAACACACAAATACACTGGAACTGGTTGGGAAAAAAAAATCAACCAGAAATAACGCTCAACTTACTTTTTCTGTTATTCAGAGTGAAAGTTACGCTAACGGGACAAGGTAATATTTCCATAAGGACGACAAAAAATTAAAAATGGCACAATGCGCAAAGAAAAATATAAAAGTAGAAAACGAAAATAAAAAAATTGACGAAGCGAACAAAGTATAAAAAAAATCAACGAACTACTATAAATTAAATGGCGTTTGCGAATTATATTTTTTAAAGCCGGCCGGAATACAATATGTTTAAGCACAATTCACATACTACATACTCGATCGACTGTTAAACGCTGACTGAAACTTTCGAGAAGTTTGTTGCGAATGTAGAATAAGCCTTACTGTGTTCTCTGATGCAACAACTCAGCTGACTGAATAAAGATACCGGTTCTGTACACGTATCCCCACCACCACCTAGGTCCTCTGTTTCTCTCTCTGACTACGTGACTAACACAGTGCCAGCTATAGCAATAGCACCGCGCACGTCTCTATGTCCGCTATTTACCCACGGCTGTTGTTCACGCGGTGGGGAGCAAAGGGAGATGTAATCATTCGAATAGAAAAGGGTCACGCTATGGTGAAAAAAATATATTAAAGGGAGGGACTATAGCGAGCTCGCACAGCTGTGAGAAATTCAGCCGTAATAACTGATTTAAGCAATGTTTTTCCATATTTAAATTACAAAAAGGACCCGCTGCGATTGGCGCTTTGTTCGACCATGTTTACGATGAGTGTTTTTTACCCAACGTTCGATAAAATTGACACAAAGGATGTCCAAATCGGCGAATCGACGCGTTTAAGGGGTGCTCGCTATTGCTCGACTTTGCCCAATTATTTTTCGCCAAAAAAATTCGCCAGTTTCTTATTTTTCTATTTGGACGAAATAATCTTGTTTTGACTTGTCGCTCTGGTATACCGAATGGAGTGGACATTGTATTGCGAGAAGTGAATAGGCTGAAGAAATACACCTGAATAGTGAATAGCACTCGTCAATGGTGACGGTGAAATGTTAATTATAAACCATTTCAAAGGTTTCGCTGAAAAGATTTCTTTCTCGGAATTTTCTCGACGGAACAAGTGGCAAAAAAAATGATGCAATTTGTGTACGAAATTTAGCCATCTTTTGGACGTAGCGACATGACAGGGGTGACCTGCGATGCCGTGTTCGTGGTTTTCCTAATTTCGCGAATTATGCAAATTAACTCGTTAACGAGCCACTTGTCAAGGACGTTTATTTTTAGGGATAACAAATACCTTTCTAATTTCCAGCGGAGAAGAGATTCTTAAATTTTTTTTCGCTCTTTTTACTGACGCAAAGCGCCGGAGCTAACGCGTTGACGTAGAAAAAATAATTAAGAAAATGTTCCACGAGGGTGAATTTCTTTTTATATACATTTGCCATTTGCTTGACTGATTTTTAACCAAGTTGAAAACTGACTTTATATCTGAATCGAGGAGTCGAATGAAAAATTATACACTTTTGAAGAAACTGAAGGTAAAAAGAAATCAATTGTTTTTGAGCAAGAATGTTTTTTATTTAATTTTTTCGAATATCATTCAACGATATTTGGTATCGATTGTACATATATTAATCGATTGTGCTTTCCTCGCGTTAAAAAAAATGATATGCCTAATTATTTTAAAACATGGTCTCTACAGGATTTTTTTCTCCTAAAATCACCACCTTATTCACTTCTTTTTTTTTCTTTTTTTTTTTACTGCTACACACAAAATTTTCAGACAACCTCCGGATCCCCCAAAATCCTAAAAGTTGAGGACACTAAACAAATGAACACCTCTAAGTAAACAAACTGACCCGCTCAAGAACATTAGAATCCAAATTAACAATCGAAAATTTTTCAAATAGCAGGAAAAATCTCAATGTTACGGATACAAAGAAAAAATTAGCTAGTAATACCCGGTGATCGATTGAGGATTACTCTTACCCCCCTCCTCATAGCTTTTCATGTCACAAAGAAGCTCTGAGGGCGCCAAGATTAATCCATTATCCTGTAGGCAAAATTGATTTTTCAATTTTCAATTTTTTTTTTTTTTTTTTTTTTTTTTCACTACGTTTACTACAAAATCTCTACTTTTTCACTACTTTCACTACTTTCTAGATATCTAAAACAAAATTAATGAAAAAAAATACCCAAGTCAATAGAATTAACTTTTTTTTTTTTTTTTTTTTTTTTTTTGGAAAAAATAAATTTACATTATTTTTTTGGACAAAAATTTGTTTTTCTTTATTCTTATATTTTTTGGATTAAAATTCTTTTGGTGTGGAAATTTTTTTTTTTGTTTTTGAAGTAATTTTTTTTTGAAGTAGGTAGCAATTCCTAATTATTTTAGTAAATATTTCCACACTACATTTGAAAGTATGAAACATATTATATGCTTTTACTCCGTGACAAAATGTCTAAAAGTCATCAAAATTAATTTCCATGGAAATTTAAAAATCAAAAAATTCTAATAAAAATTTTAAAAAATTCAAGTTTAAGGATGTCTAATAAAAAGCCTAAAAGTCATAATTTTTTTTTTAAAATTCCAAGTTTCAGGATGTCTGACAAAATGTCTAAAAGTCATAAAATTTATAAAAAATAAAATTAAAAAAATTTCTAAAATGATTTCCAAGTTTCAAAATGTCCAAAAGTCTAAAAAAATAAAAGTCACGAATATTAATTTCCATGGAAATTTAAAAATCTAAAAAGTATAATAAATAAAAAAAAGTCGTAAAATATCAAAAAGTCATTAAATTTATAAAAAATTCATCTTTCTAAAAAACTTCTAAGTTTCAAAATGTCCAAAAGTCATCTTTCAAAAAAATTTTCAAGTTTCAGAATGTCTGACAAAATGTATAGAAAATGTCTAAAAACCATAAAATTTTTAAAAAATTTCAAGTTTCAAAATGTCTAAAAAATCGAATTTATTAAAAACTTTCTAAGTTTTTTTATGTCATCCAAACCTAACCTAATGTAACCTAACCCAACTTTCGGATTTTTAGGTCGGATTTTTGTGTCGTTTTTTTCCATTTTGGTCATCGTAAAAGCATACCTATACTATGCTAAAAAAAATTTAAAAAATAACAAAAACAATACTAAAATAAGTAGATTTTTAATAATCTTTTTTTGTTTTTGTAAAGTACAACAAGAACGTTTTCATTAGTGAAGAGCAAAACCCCGTTTTCATGTGTTTAAAAAATTCCTTAAAAACAAGTTTTAAAAAAATGTTTCTTTGAACTTTTTTGAAAAAAAAAATAAGATATTCATTTTTTTTAAATCTGATCCAAACAAGAAAATTTTTGTTAAAAACTCAAAAAAAAAAAAAAAAAATTGTAAAAAACATAATTTATTTTTGGAAAAAATTAAGGGAATGTATATCTAACAATTCTTTTAAGAAATGACATGAAAACTGATTTTTGAAAAGGGTAACGGAATTGAAAAAAATTAACTTAAAAAATAAATTTTCAAATTTTTTCATCTAATTTTTTTTTTCAAAAAAAAAATCTATGAAGAAAATTCTTTCTACACACAGGTCCATTTTTTAAAAAATATACAATAATTTTAAATTCTTAAAAAAAAAATATGATTGTGAATTTAAAAAAATTATCATTATTATGTAGGTAAATATACAGGGTGTCCCATCACCAGGTAGCACTCCTTCACCAGCGATATAGTCAACTCAATCTAAGCGCATGTATGCATGTTTGCCGACCCTGTGAATTGAAGGGGCAGAGATATGTCCAACTGAAGGAAAAAAATTTCAGTTTCGTTTCAGATTTTTAACCATGCGTTACTCGACAAACGAAATAGGTAGAAAGTTGCGATTTGCGGCGAAATTTTATGTAGAATTTTGTAGGGTGATTGGGGGGAAGGGGTGGGGGTTCTGTACTGCATTCATTATTATCTAAAAAAACGTGTTCAAAATTTAGACTTTTTTGCTATTTTTGAGGAAATTTCAAAAAAGTTTTATTATTTGGTATTATTGTTATGATTTTTTTTAGATGAAAAAGGTTCGACCTTTTGAATGCCGCAAACCGGGATAAAAAGTTATAGAAATTTCAATTTCAAAATCAAAACTGGAAAGAAATTTATTTTTTTTAATTAATTTTTTTTTACCGAAATGTTGTTTAAGTTCATGTTTAACATCGAGTTTCACTCATAATTATCAGTTATGTTAGGTATCAAGTTAGTTCCAAAAATTGAAATAATTAGAAATTTAAAAAATGATAAAAAATTAATTCTTTTTTCTAAAAAAAAAATCATACCTACCTCTGAGGTATCTATTTTTTTTTTAAATTTCAAAATGATTATTTCTTCTAATAAAAAATCAAGAGATCATATTTTTGAAAAAATTATTATTTTTTTCTTTTTGAAAAAAACTCAACATATCTACGGAAAAATTGTTTTTATACAAGAATTCAAATCTAATCATTTAAAAAAATTCAAATTTTCAAAGTTTTTAAATGAATAAACTTGAATTCTTGATTTAAAAGTAATTTTTCCTTATTTTGATTTTTTTTTCAAAAAAAACAAACACTTTAAAGTTTTAGAAAAAATAACCTAGATACAAATTATATTAGGAAATAGATGACGTGAATTTTCAAAAAATTTTATGTATTTTTTTGTAAAATTATTGGAATTTTGTTAAACAAACCATAAATTTCCTCTTCAAAAAATAAAATAAAATTATGATTTTTTTTTTGGAAAAGTTGAAAAAAATTCGTGAATAATGAAATTTTTTAATGAGATGTTGGCTTCTCATTTTTTTTTTTTTTTTTTTTTTTTTTTTCATTGATCACCCATAGGTATTTATCCATGTTCCATTTTTACTTCAGTATTTGATATACTATTTTGGGCAAACAATTGAAATTTTTCTCTAGAAAATACGTATCCCACTTTAGTGATGAAACTACTTGTCACTTCGTCTGACCTTCTTCAAAAACTGGAAATACTTTTATAAATATTTTCATTATTTCCCCCATATCCCATCACGCCAACAGTACAATTTTCGAGCTTCCTTAATTTCCTTCTCGTTCCTACAAATCTTGGATTTGAACTCGGATCATACATATAAATAACACGTGATATTATTCACTCCTTCATTAACACGGCCGAACCCTTTATACATGAACACAGCAGCTAAACTACATACACGGGAACTCGATTATTATGTCACCGGCTTATCTCCAGGGTAACGTTTCTTCGTTCGTTGATGAATATTTTAAATACTCTAAGAGCAGGGTCATTTGGTGGGGTAAATACAGCGTTGATTTGTGGCTCAATTTGTTCACCCCTTTCGCATGTAATTTGAATAACACCTTTGGTCGTCGCCATCGTCGTATTACCGAGCCTTATTTCGTATTCTATATGACTCGCGATATACGCCATATAATCGTTGGAGACCACTATTGGCATCGAGAGTCGATCGACAGGATGCTTTGTTGTATTGTACAAACGAAGACCTGTGTAAATTAGGTAATATTTTTCCAGCAGTGTTGGCGGGTCGTACTCTGGTGCGAATAGAGTCTGGTAAATTAGCTCCAATGTTTTTTGCAGGTTTTCTACGTACGAGGCGATCAGCTGTGCATTGTGTGCTTTGGTTAACATTTTGTACAAATATTCTCCAATTTTTTTCAGAGGCAGTTGCCACTCGGTGAGGTAGTGATAGGTCAGGGTGGTCTGTAATAGGTCTCTGATTTCCAAATTTGGTAAAACGTATTCGGTTGTCGAGGCATAAGACAGGAATCCTTGGTCGAATAGGAAAGTCAGCAGTACATAGGTGTTTATATTGGTGTCGTCTTTAAAATTGTGGAGATTCATCAGACGTACGTATCTGTCCAAATGCATCTTACTGAATCCGTCGATTAGATATTTGGTCGCGATATTGTTTATTAACTGAATCATCTCGTGACGAAATAAGGATACGTTCAAGTACCTTTGGATCAGGGGAGATATCTCGGTCGGTTGCGAATTCCCCCTCAGCATATTGTTCAACTTGGTGGCGCTGGCGGGTCTACGAGTGAAGTACTCTATTATCGAATGAGGATTATAAATGGGTATCGCCTTGAGCTGGGTCCTGTAAGCGGCGTAATAAGCTTCGACGTTATCTCGCTCTTCGGAGGTGCAATTAGATCGATAATAAACGGCAGTCAGGTCTTTTTCGGTGAATCCGAAATAAGGAGTGAAGTAGTGGTCGTCGAGGAACCTACAGCTGCGAATGTAATCGGACACCAAAGGGTTGACCATCTCGAATGGAAGGTTATTTACGCCACTTAATAAAGCTTTTGTGAATCTTAAATGTTTAATGGAATGGGCCAGCATCGCGTTTAGCATATTATAGGACGATATCATTTTGGCTACTGTGTTATTAAACTCGGATACCGAATTGAGTAGGGTTTTGGTGAAAGGATGGTCGTAGTCGTCCACCAAGATGACTACTTCTTCGTTGAAAATTCTGTACAAAATTTGACTCAGCTTTTCCAAAGACGAATGAACATCGTTGGCGGTTAATTTACGTTTCAGTACCTTTTTCAAAAATTCTATCGCGTCTAGTCCCAAATCGGCGGCGTATTTATCGTACCTATAGTTCAATTTCTCCTCCGGTAGGTTGAAAACCCACTCGTATCGTTGGACGGTGTCTCTCAAACGTTCGTTTAAAAATTCCAACATCGTCTCAGGGCTCAGCTCGTCGTAAGGGAAGTCTCCCAATTTAAGATGGATAACTGCATGCTTGGCCAGATGAGTACCCACAGTTTGAGGATAGTTGGATATTCGTAAATCTTTGAATACCTGGTGAGCGTACGTCTCCTCGGCTAAATCTTTAGCTTTGAAGTCGCTGTCCATTTCCACCTGGCTGAATAAATCGATCATGTCGAGAATCGAGGTTTTTCCAAATTTCGGAGGGCACGTGATGAAGTGATGGTGCTCCGAGGTGAAGAAGTCGTCTATGATTTCGGTCTTGTCGATGAAGTACAAGGTGCGTCGAAGTTGGTCGAATTTATTCGCTGGTTTGGGCTGTCCTGAGCCAGAAGATGCGACGAGGTGGAGGGTAATCAATGAATAGAAAATGAGTAGCATTACTTCGGTGAGATCGGGCTGAGGGAGGAAATTCGGATTATGAGATAGTCGCTGTTGAGTTGAAGTGTTTTTTTTTTTTTTCGTAGCATGAACAATGAACATTCGGAGAGCACAACATACGTAGAGTGAGAAATTGAATAACTGATATTTTATCTGATGTTTTTAATCGAGGACCTATTGATCGAATTAATTGAATTTTTTAGGTCGCTGATTAAATTCGACGAGGCCGGAAATACGGTTGAAGGAAAGATAAGGAATTTAATGGCGGAAAATTTCAAAAATTTGACCACTCTAGAGAATTTATTTGGAGGAATTTTTTTTAAGAGAGATGTTCTGAAAAAGATTAATTTTTTGGCATAATTTTTTTCACTTTCTGAAAAAAATTTCAAATTGCATCTTCTCAATTTTGTGTTGAAACAAATTTCTTGAATTTTTCTTGATAAAATATGATCAATTTTCTTTAAATTGTTTTGAAACACAATTTTTAAAATTTTGTTGAAATACCAATTTCTTTAATTTTTCAAAATTTTGTTCAAATTCAAGTTCATAACATCTTTGTTGAAACACGAATTTTTCAAAACTTTGTTGAAAGTGTAAAACTCCTTTGCTAAAAAAATTTTCTTAAATAATTTCTTAAAAATATTTTGAAAGACAATTCTTCAAAGTTTTGTTGAAATACCTACCAGTTTTTTTTGTTTTTTTTTTAAACATATTTTTTTCAATTTCCTTGAAATACACTTAAATTTTGCTGAAAACTAAAAATCTTCCTCTGGCTGAATTTGTAAAAATTTCAATTTTCAGTAATTTTCAAAAAATGAGAAATTGCATTCTTAATCAAAAGCAAAGGCTCCGAATAAATTCAATGCAAAATCTTACCCTGACTGAATTTGTAAAAATTTTAATTTTTAGAAAATTTCAAAAAATGACAGTTTCTGCAAAATTGCATGCAAGTTTCGGAAAAATATGTATTGCAATTTTTAAATTTTTTTGACACCCAATTTTTTCAAATTTACTTGAAACACCAATTTCTCCAATTTTTTTTGAAACATATTTTTAAATTTTTTTTAAAACTAAATCTTGTTGAAATACGAATTTTTTATTCTTGAAAATCTTTTTGAATAGGTAGTTTTGATTTTGAAGAAAAACATATTTTTTCCAATTTCTTTTTTTTATTATTTTTTTTTAAATGTTGATATAAAAACGATTTTTTTTAAACATAATTTTTCAAATTTTGTTGAAATATAAATTTCTTTAATAATTTTTTCTTGAAATGCAATTTTATAAAATAATGTTTAACTGCAAATTTTCCAAAAGTTTGTTATAAGAAAAATTCCAAAAAATATGGTTTTAAAATATCAATTTTTCAAAAAAAAATTTCAACAAAAATTCCTGTTGAAAAAATAACATATTTTTCATGTTTTTTTAAATATACTTAATATATATTTTTTTTAATTTTGTAAAAAGTTATTCATTTCAAATCTTTCTTCCAAAAAAAATTGGATTTTTTATGAAATTTGTTGAAATAGAAATTTTTTTTTTTATTCTTTTCCAAAAAATTTAGATTTCCGAAATTTTGTAATGTCTTGAGAAAAAAAAATTCTTTTCCAAAAGTTTGTTATAAGAAAAATTCTTAAAAATATGGTTAAAATACCTACCAATTTTTCAAAAAAAAAAAATCCAAAAAAATTCCTGTTGAAAAAATAACATTTTTTTTCAAACATATTATAGGTAATAATCTTTTTTTAAATTTTGTCAAAAGTTATTCATTTCAAATCTTTCTTTCAAAAAAATTTGGATTTTTTTATGAAAATACCTAATATTCTTTTTTTTTTTAATTCCTGAAGGGATTACCTTTCTGTATCTTCCAAGAATTTTTTTTTCTTTTCTTAAAAATTCGTCGTTTTTTTTTTTTTTTTTTGAAAATGTAAGAGGTACCTATTATGATTTTTTTTTTAAATTTCCACTTCTTTTTAGATCATTTTCTCAATATATTTTTTTGTTAAAAATTCTTATGAATTTCTGAAGAAATATATTTCCTGAAAGAAATTTAATTCTAAAAAAATCTTCTTTTTTTTTCTAATTGTAGTTAGAGATGTTTTTGGGGGGGGGGGATTTCCTTAGAAATTCATTTTCTAGAAAAATATATTTTTTTTCAAGAGAATTAATTTTTGGATGACATTTTTTCAATCATCCGGTATAATTTTTTCAATGTTAATTATTTTTGTTTGGAAATTTTTGTGAATTTCCGATGGGTTTTATTTTTCTTCCAATTTATTCCTTAAACTTTCTTAATTCAAAAAAAAATCTGTGGTATGTAATTACCCTGTTTTTTTTTGTATGAATTTTTTTCTTGGCCAAAAACTCATTTTTTCGAAATTTTTTAAAATTATTTTTCATGGCATATTTTCTAGGATTTTTTTTTTTTTAATTTGTGAAATTACACCTATATTTCTCCAGTAGAATTAATTTTTTGAAACCATTAGGCCTATATCCCACTTCGACTATTTTTTTTTTGGAAATTTTACGTGTTTTTTTCACGAGAAGATTTTGTTGATGTCTTAAAATTTCATTTTCTAATTAAAAAAATCCAAAAAATGTTATTTCCATGATTTTTATTTCAATAGAAAATTAATTGAGATGATTTTGTTCATCAAGAAAATTTATTTCTAAGAGAATTCTTATAATTTTTTGAAATGATTTTTTCTTCGAGTTCGAAAAAGTTATGCACAGTGTTCATTTAGCATCAAGAATTGAAAATTATCTTTGAAATACTGAAAATACTCGTAGAAAAAAAATTGTGCATTTTCCAAATTTTGCACTCGAGTTAAAAAACCCTAACTTCCTGTTCCTACTCACCTTCAAATTTAAATCACAATAAAAGTAGCATATTACAGAAGCTTCTGCAAGCGAAAATTACTCATTGCCATGCCAGCCAATTTTTATTACTCATTTTTACTCACGTCAATTTTTTTTATGGAAAAAATCCATGATGATACCTCGCTCGCCGTTTTGATGACGAATTCATTAGCAATGCCAATTCTTTCGCATCGAACAAAGCCTACTCGTAATGTAGGTACTTACTTATACTCATATGCGTAATTTGGAGGGGACAAGGGGGCATTCGCCCCTAATTATTTTTTTAATAGATATTTACAGCAAATATAGAAAAAAATTACTTTTTTAAAAAAAGAAATGAGAATTTTTTTTTGTTCCTGAACAAGAGTACGAGTAAGTAGCTTATTGGCAATGGCAATTCTCTCTCGTATGAAACAAAACCTACTCGTAATACCCTGATACTGAATAAGAGCACGAGTAAATATTAACTCGTGGTATTGGTATTAAAAATAGGAAATTTCGGCACTTTTGCGAAATTTGCCATCGGATTAACCCATCGAATGTAAAAATCACAATTTATTTCATCATACAAAAAAATTTCGCCGGGCGATAATTAGTCACTCGATGCTGGTCTCGGTATTGATTCCGTTATCAGTGATAAGGCACATTACACTGCACTGTGGGTGCGGATGAAACGTCTAATTACCGCATAATACTGCTTTATACTCCTACGCCAAGTAAAAATTTTAAAACTGTGGAATTGTTGGCAAAGAGAACCATAGTTATAGAGGCTTATCGTACCTATTCCAGTACCTACATTGCAAGTTGCACGCTACAATAAAGCTTTACCTTTTATTTGCGATAAGAATTGCGGCTTATCGTCGGTAACCCCTACAGGTTGAATGGGTACAATAGATCTACTTGTTAATTTGTATCTGTGTGTTTTTTTAAAAACTATAATCGCACCTCCTGTGGGTTGTGACATATTATTTTACGCTTCAGCTACTTTTTAACCAGTTTTTTTTTCTTCTAATAATCAAGGTCGTTTGGATTGTTGCAGGGTGTCTTACGAAGAAGTTACGATCCCTACAGAAGAATTTTACCTAAGAAAACACTTTCGAGCTGTGTAGATTGTGATTGACGATAAACCAAAAAAAAAAAAAAAAAGGTGAGTCGATACTTTGGTGTAAAAATGTGACCTGTCATAAGTAGGGCAAGTATTTATATAATTTTTTTTGGGCGAAATATGCGCATATATATGAATTTCAAAACGTTAAAATATGCAAAAAATATGCTCAAAAAACTCGAAATATGAAGAAATTTGCAAACATAATATGGGTATCAAAAGAAAGGATTTTTAAAATGGAGTTCAGCTGTTGTGTTGAAAAGATCTATTTTATGAATGCAAACCTGAAATTGAAGGAAAAATGATGAAAAAATAACAAAAACTTGTCGTTTTTTTAATTTTTGAAAATAGCATAAGAAAAACACATTTAATTTTTTTTGAAGAAAATTGAGAATTACCGAAAAATTAGGAAAGTCAAAATTGTTAAAACTAGCTCAAAACAGAAAAATCGTAAAATATGCTGAAAAAATTGGAAAATCGATGAAATATGCGCAAAATGTGCGAAATATGTGCTGATCATGCCCTATATATGAAAAAAACGTGTAATTTTGGTCGAAATATGAAAAATGTGCAAAACCATATTGGGCTCATTCGACTGGAAATTTTATGAATCGTAAAGATAACCTGGATATACGCTATTATATAGCATATAGAAAATATTAAAATATATATAAATACTTGCCCTAGTCATAAGGAAACCAGGTTAAGTATAGTCCGAAAGACAAATTTTACAGGATAGTTCAAAATTTAAAATTCTCACAATGCCCATTGCATTTCAAAATTTTGTTGAAAGACCTTGGTGTTTCTTCATTTTTTTTTTTTTTTTTTTTTTTTTTGAAACATAATTTTTTTAATTTCCTTTAAATACAATTTTTTTTTTAATTTTGCTGAAAACTAAAAATCCTACCGTGGCTGAAATTTTAATTTTCAGTCATTTTCAAAAAATGAGAAATTTCATTTTTAATCAAAGACAAAGACTCCGAAAAAATGCAATGCAAAATTCTACCCTGGCTGAATTTGTAAAAATTTCAATTTTCAGAAAATTTCAAAAAATGGGAGTTTTTTCCAAAATTGTATGTAAATTTTTGAAAATATTGCAATTTAAAAAAAAAATTTGACACCTAATTTTTTCAAATTTATTTGAAACACCAATTTCTTTAATTTTTTCTTGAAACATATTTTTTTTTAATTTTTTAAAAATAAACCTTGTTAAAATACCTACGAATTTTTCAAAAAAAAATTTTAACTAAAATTATTCTTGAAAATCTTTTTGAATAATTTTAATGAAAAACACATTTTTTCCAATTTCTTTTTTTTATTATTTTATCTTTTTTAAAGTAAAGTAAAGCATTTATTTGTAGTTCAAAGCATTCGCCTTATTTACATTGTCGCGTTTGAAAACAAAAAAAAATTAAAATAAAAAAAAATTAAAATAAAAAAATAAATAAATAATAAAATAATAAAAGAATTTTCAGTACAGCGAATAAATTATACATAGTGATTCGTAAAAAAAAAAAAAAAGTTATCGAGGTTAGCGGAATGTTCGGAATGTTATGTTGATAAAAACGATTTTTTTTTTTGAAACATAATTTTTTCAAATTTTGTTGAAATACAAATTTCTTCAATAATTTTTGCAATTTTATAAAATAATGTTCAACTGCAAATTTTCCAAAAAAAAAGTTGACAAAATTCCTGTTGGAAAAATAACATTATTTCCATTTTTTTTAAACAAACCTACCTAATAATTTTTTTTTAATTTTGTCAAAAGTTATTCATTTCAAATCTTTTTTCCAAAAAAAATGGATTTTTTTATGAAATTTGTTGAAATAGAAATTCTTTTTTTGTGATATTTTTTTATTCTTTTCCAAAAAATTTAGGGTTTGAGAAAAATTTTAAAATTTTATCATTTTTTAATATGAAAATACGTACCTAATATTCTTTTTTTTAATTCCTGAGGGAATTACCTACATTTTCCAAGATAATTTTTTTTAATTTTCTTGAAAATTCGTCGTTGTTGTTGTTGTTTTTTTTTTTTTTTTTTTTTGAAAATGTAATAGGTAGGTATAATGATTTTTTTAAAATTTCCACTTGTTTTTAGATCATTTTCTCAATACATATTCAGCCACTCCATGTGAACCCAAATTCACTGCTTAGGGTGCTTGAAAAAAATATTTCACAGGCAGTGTTGCCATTCTTAAAACAAAAAAATTCCAAATTGACTAAAATTTCAAATTTTCAAGTCACGATATAGGCTCAAAATTTGAGCGAATCAAAAAACCAAGACTAGTAATATGGTAGGAAATCAAATTTCCTACAAAAAAGGATCTCTTCATATTTTGTCTATCTTCAATATTTCAGGAGTTAACATCTATATTTTTTTTGATTTTCTCAAATAACCCCTGAAATATTGAAGATAGGCAAAATATGAAGAGATCCTTTTTTGTAGGAAATTTGATTTCCTATCATGTATTAGTCTTGGTTTTTTGATTTGCATAAAATTTGAGTCAATATACAAGATGAAAAGTAAGAAGAGTTGAATTTTCCACTTTTTTCTTCTAAAAAAATTCACAAAAATTGTCACAGATCGCTCAAAATTGCCCCGATCAGGCTGTAAGTTTGTACGTAGACACTATTTGAACTACCCTACAAGAAAAATTAAAAATAATTTTCTGAATAGAAGTATTGATTTTTCTCTGAATTTTTAACTTTGCTCTATGGTCGAACAGAATCGTCTGAGAACTTTTTCTCCATGACCACTAAAAGCACCGTCAAAAGTACCACTTATATTAACAAAAAAACAAAAAAAAAATTTTCGGACCACAACCTGGTTTTCTTATGACAGGTCACAAATGAAAATTACGATTATACGATTGTGAAATTTTTCTTTCGTTACAACTCGAAACCAAGTGTAACGTTTGGTCGTACATTTCTCTATTCTATCGGCGATAGAATCTTATTTTGTTAATGGTTTTCAAGTGCGGATGGATGAAATTGATAAACTTAATGTAAAATTACCAAAATGATAAAGCCAACCGAACAGGGTATTGTATAATTTTCGTGATCCGTGAACACGAAAAATTAAATCAAACCTATTGGATGAACAGTAAAAACAGTCTGTTTGGTCGTGAACCACAAAGAAATTGTTGATTGTATATCTACTCGTTGATATCGTATACCGATGCGATGCTATAGGTATATTTTCATTCTATGCATAAATGAAAGCTACGGTGAATAATTAAAAAAGTAGCGCGCGTTTCAATTTAAAAATTATTGAATTAAAAATTAATCAGCGTAACACGCGATCTCCTCCACTAACACACACGCAGAGCTTTCATTATATTTTAATACAAATATCTACCCAGTCCCACCGAGTACCGACAACTACATTATACCAATGTACTTATAGTATATTGCGTTTATACGTGAGATTTTTTTTTCCTACGTTTATTTAAATGGTTTTACCATTTTAATTTACCCCCTTTTTATTAATATTTTTTTGTACGCCAGAGAGATTTTCCTTCTTTCTTTTTTTCACGTGGAAAAAAACCTCGACTTCGGTAGTATCTATTGTGTGTCGTATATACGTATATTATACGAGTATAAACTAACGTAAAAATATTTTTAGTCTACGAGGGCTTTATTATGGAAAAAGGAAAAAGCCGATCGGCCATTGTTTGACTCTCTTTTGTCGTGTTTGTTGAATTTTCACTCGGATGTACGAGTATACTTACTATACGCGGAAGCTGAAGCTGAAGCTGAAACCTTTTGCACGATTCTGAACGTTGCTTTGAAAGAAAATTCAGTTTTGTGATCGAAATGGGAGCTACTTTGTGCATGGACGCGCCATTCAAACCATTCTGTTGAAAATATGCGGTATTTTAACGTATTTGTCACGTATTTCGAGAGGAAAAAAAGGTCGTGTAATTTGCTTGCCGGCGTTTCAAGTCAAAGACGAAGAGCAGCGTGAGTGCTGTGAAAGGGATGGGCGAATTTTTTTCATTATTTCCGATTAGATAGATTGAATTTTAACGAAGTGATGGGGAAAAGTTAATGAGGTTGTTAAATTTCTTATTTTTTTGGTGATTTGTTTTTTTAAATCGTAGAAATTTTTTTGGTCAGAATTCATCGTCATTGTTTCATGTTTTGGTCAGAATGTTTTTTTCGGTGACTTTTTTTTTTACAGAGTTTTTATTTTATTTTATTTTTATTTTTTAGTCGGAATAACGTCTTTTTATAGGTAGGTACAACGTACCAATAAAAAAAAATTATCAAAAAAAATTGAATTTTCGGATTAAAAATATTTCTTAAATTTTAGATTTAAAAAAATCTCAATTTTTTGTTGGAGTGAAAATATTTTCAAAATTTTTTGAGAAAAAAAACTGAGCTTTTTTTGGAAAAAAGTCTTCAAGTTTTCGGCGATTTTTTTAATTTTTTGGAAGATTTTTTAAAATTTTTAAAATAATATTTTTTGCAAAAAATTCTGAATTTTCTTAGAATAAGAAGCTAGCATAAAAATAAATCTCAATTTTTAGTAAAAAAATGAGTAATAAGGCTAAATTAATTTGGGAAAAAAAGGTTCGCAATTTTTTCTCCAAAAAAAATCATTCTCACTTTCAACGTGGAAAAATTTTCAACAAGCCACTTCCTAAAATCGAGTAACAATCTAGAAAATTGCAATGTTTTTCAATTTTTTTATTTATTTTTTTGGTTAGAATATTCGATTGTCACAATCATTGTCTTAGTCAGCGTATTTTTTTCGTGTCACGATTTATCAGGTTTTTTTTTGTTTTTTTTTTGGTTTGTTTGTTTTCTGGCCAAAATTATTACTTTTTTAATACAGTTTTTTGATCAGAATTTTCATTTGCTAGAGTTATTGTGGTGGTCAGAGTATTTTTTTTAAAGTAACAATTCGTCCCAAGTTGTTTTTTTTTTTTTTTTTTTTTTTTGCAGTACATGGCAGTACTTAATTCATTTTGGTTTTGCCAGAATTGTTATTTGCAACTGATCAGTTGATTTGTGTTTTTTTAGTATTTTTGACAGTTTTTTGGTCACATTTTAGTTTCCATTTGTACTTGTCAGTATTTTCTGAGTTCAATTTATTTTCTTCACTGACTTATTTTTTTGTCAATTTTTTGGTCAAAATTCCAATTTTTCCGTCAATTTTTTTCAGAGTGACCATTTCTCAAAATTATGTTTGTTTTCAAATTCACCACATGCCAAAGATATTTTTGTCCAATTTTTTCTGGTCAAAATTTTCACTTGTCAGTCATTTTTTGATCAGAGTAGTTTATTCATTTTTTTAATCATTTTCTGGTCACAATTTTCATTTCTTTGTCACTTTTTGGTGTTTTTGACAGTTTTTGGGTCATATTTTCCCATTTTGTACTTGTCAGTATTTTTTGAGTTCAATTTATTTTCTTCACTGACTTATTTTTTCGTCAATTTTTTGGCCACAATTTCCATTTTCTAGTAATTTTTTTCAGAGTGAACGTTTTTCAAAATTATTTTTGTTGTCAAATTCACCACTTAATGTCAAAGAAATTTTTGTTCAATTTTTTCTGGTCAAAATGTTTACTTGTTAGTCATTTTTTGGTCAGAGTAGTTTTTTTTTAGTTATTATTTTGTCAAAGATGGTTCTTGATCAGAATTCTCATTTGTCAGTCATTTTATTGTCAGAGTATTTTTTTTTCTAAATTGGCCATTTGTCAAAATCATTTTCCAAGTTTTATTTCGGTTTTCACTCCTTACCTATTAATTTTTTGGTCAAGGTTTTTACTTGTCAGTCATTTTTTGGTCTATTTTTCCAATGAAATTTTGATTTTTGTGCAGGTTTCTTGGTCACAATTTTTGTTTTTTTTCATACATTTTTTGTTCAATGTATTCTGATACAATTTTTTTTCAGTGACCATCAAAATAATTTTTTTCCAATTTTTTGGTCAATATTTTCATGGATCAAGTCATGTTTTTGGTCAAAAAATTTTTTGATATTTTTTTTCCAGCGACTATTGTTGATATCATTAACCTCAAAATTTTTCTTTTTCAATTTTTTGGTCACAATTGTCATTATTCTGTCAATATTTTTGATATTTTGTCATTTTTTGTGACAATTTCCATTCGTCATGGTACTCAGTTTTTGGTCAACGTTTTTTTTGGTTCATTTTTTGTGATTTTGTCGAAATAATTTTTGTACAATTTTTATATCAGAATGGTACAATTATTTTTTCAGGGACCATTCGTTAAAATTATTTTTGCTCAATTTTTTTGGTCATAATTTTCATTTTTCGGGTCATTTTTTTGGTCAAGATTTTTTTTTGGTTGAATTTTTAGTGATCATTTGTTAAAAGGAATTATTCTTGCCCAATTTTGCGGGTCACAATTCCCTTAATCATTATTGGTAATTTTTTTTTTGGTGTACATTTTTTCCAGCGACTATATCAATAATGTCAACATTTTCTTTTTCAATTTTTTGGTCACAGTAATTGTCATTATTCTGACATTATTTTTGGTATTTTGTCATTTTTTGTCAGAATTTCTATTTGTCATGGTATTCATGTTTTTGGTTAAAGTTTTTTTTTGGTTCATTTTTTGTGACTGTTTGTCAAAATAATTTTTGTACAATTTTTAAATCAGAATGGTACAATTATTTTTGAAGAGACCATTCGTCAAAATTATTTTTGTTCAATTTTTTTTGGTCATAATTTTCATGTTTTGAGTCATTTTTTGGTCAAAGTTTTTTTTGGTGGATTTTTTCAGTGACCATTTGTTGAAAGGAATTATTCTTGCCCAATTTTTTGGGTGGTCACAATTCCTCTAATCATTTTTGGTCAAAGCTTTTTTTTTCATTTTTTTTGTGACCGCACTTGTCGAATTTATTTCTGTCCAATTTTCTGACCAGAATTTCCATTTGTTCGTCATTTTTGGTTAAAGTAATGATTTTTCCGAAGTGATCATTCGTCAAAGTTTTTTTTGACTAGAATTTTATTTTCATTAGTCAGTCATTTTTTGGTCAGAGTATATTTTGCCCATTTTTTTGGTCACAATTACATATAATCAGCCAATTTTTGGTAATTTATTTTTCTCTGAATTATTTCTTCGATAAGAATTAGCATGTGTGTAATTCTTCTTTTTTAGCTTCATTATAATTTTTTTTTTTTTTTTTTTTTTTTTTTTTTTTTTGTCAAAGTTTTTACTTTTGTTAATTTTTATTTGTCGTAATTTTTGGTCAGAGTTTTCAAATCATCAAATGCACACGATTTCTTTGAATTACGACCAAGTATTACATTAAGTATTCAAAGCGTGCAGTGTTGTGTGAGACAGAAGGGTCAAGAGGGAAGGGAAGTTGACGTTGATGACCAAACAAAAAAATAAGGATTACTCTGTATAATAATTCAATTGCATTCGCCGCAAAGTTATGCAGAAATTTTGCATTCGCGTGTATGATACATTATATTCTTCGGGTATATATACTATATTATGTTGGAAATATGTACTCGAGAGCGATTAAAATTTCATGCTTAAAGGGTTTTCGAAAGACACTGCATTATTCTTGGCGAATGTCATTCCATATCCATATAAATACGAGTAGTCGAGTACATTCGACTTGTAATATAGCAATTTATAACGCGACCATTACACGGTTAATAATTCGAGTGAATTTTTTTCATTTTTAGCGAAAATTTTTCATCGTTTGTATACGACTCGAATGGCGACTTGTCTTCGACTTCGTCGTCAGATGGGGGCAAGGTTTTGGAAAAAAATTGAGAAAAAAAAGAAATAATCGTAAATTTCGGTTAAAATTGCCGTTCTTAAAATAACTCGCTCGTCGAATTCATAAAAAAGCAATAAAAAAAACTCGCTCGGCTCGACGACGATGTGGCGATGGCGGCGGTGAAAACATTGTAATGTACGTATAACTTGCGGAGAGAAGACCGAGAGGCAAGAGTGGAGTACGTTGTACGAGCGACAAAGACAGCAGACCGGATCATTTTATTATTTAACATAATGATATTTTTATCAATGTTAATTCGCGTTCGTGCAATTTCTACATCTCGGCATGAGGTATCGCCTTCATTATCCCTCATCATCAATTCAACTAAACGAACGGGGAAGGAAAAAAGAGTATACGAGGCGACGTGACATATGACAAATTCTACGACTACGACGACGTTTTATAAATAAGAAAAAAATATGCGACAATACTGCCATCAAAAACAGCTGGCTATTATCACCTTTTCTATTCTCTCTGTCTATCTCATCTTTGCTGCTGTCTCTTTGGTGATCTGCTGATCTGGTGGTACCTATACCTTCCTATATAGGAGATGCGGAGGAAAAATAAAGAAGGTAATAAAAGATGATACCGCGAGCGGGTTCTCTCTTTTTCTTTTATATTGTACAGTACACGCTGCAAATGAACTTGCGAATAAAATTCGCATCATTTGTCACGAGCAGCTTCGATACGCGATGATATTTTCCTTTCAGTTTTGACTCGTTTGTAAAAATTGGTCTTGGTCGTGAGCTCGACTCGAATACGCGACTGCGAGGTGCGCTGGAAATATGATATATGATAAATGATCTCACAACAAGTTTTGTTTTTCTTTCGACGGTTTATTTGGACATTCGTTCGAGTGTAAATAGAAGCGTCGAAAAAGATTATATTTTCTTAGTATAGGTTCCTCATCTTCGTTTCATTTTTCTCTCTGCGATGTGCGATGCGATGTGCTCGCAAAAAATACAAATACGTTTATCGTGCGGTAGTTTATTACCACATTACGACACCGAACTGATGATAAAATCGACTCGAAACGTTCGTTTATGTATTTGCAGAATGGAGATGTTTTTATACTACCGTATAGGTACCTGTACCTATACCTATCTAACTTTTGGGAAATCTTGCTGTAAAATAGGATTGGTGTCTAGTTTCAGTTTCGTCAATTTTTTTGCGTGGATATTCAAAATTGGAGAGGAGGGAGGGGTCCAATCGAAATTTTTGTAATAACCAAAATTATTCCTGGGACTTCAAGCTACAACTTTTGTTCGAAATTTTTTTCAATTGGACCCCTCGCTCTCACTCTGATTTCGCTCAACACTTTGTGGATACTTATTCAAAATTAGAGGAGGGGGGAGGGACGGTTCAATTGAGAAATTTTTCCAGCAGAAGTTGTAGATTGAGGTCCTAGGAATAATTTTGGTTATTATAAAAATTTTCATTGCGCCCCTCCCTCTACTCTGATTTCACATACCATTATGTAGACACTTTTTCAAAATTGGGGGAGGGGCCCAATCGAAAAAATTTTCAAACAAAAATTGTAGATTATGGTCTTAGAAATAATTTTGGCTATTATGAAAATTTTCATTGCACCCCTCCCTGTTCTCTGATTTCACATAACATAATGCAGACACTTTTTCAAAATTGGGGGAGGGGCCCAATCGAAAACATTTTCAAACAAAAATTGTAGATTGCGATCCTAGAAATAATTTTAGTTATTATAAAATTTTCGATTAGACCCTTTCCTCCCTTCCAATTTCACATAATACGACTTAAATTCTTATATCATTAAAAACTGGGGAAGGTGGGGAATTGAATATTTAGATATTATTTTTATAAGAATATTAACATTAATTTTATTTTTAAATTTAAAATTTAATTTTTTTTTTTTTTTTAATATTAATTATAATAGTTATTATATTATTATTTCGAGGTTCAATTGAAAAAAATTTCAAACAAAAGTTGTAGCTCAAAGTCCTAGGGTTCTGTAAAATAGGATTGTGTCTAGTTTCCTCAATTTTTTTGCGTGGATATTCAAAATTGGAGAAGAGGGAGGGTCCAATCGAAATTTTTTGTAATAACCAAAATTATTCCTTGGACTTCAAGCTGCAACTTTTGTTTGAAATTTTTTTAAATTGAACCCCTCCCTCCCCACCGATTTTGCATAACACTCCGAACATAGTATTTAAAAATTAAAGGAGTGAGGGAGGAAGGGGCCGATTGAAAAAATTTTCAAACAAAAGTTGTAGTTTGAAGTCTTAGACATACTTTTGATTATTACAAAAATTTCGATTGGACCCCTCTCTCCCCTCCAATTTTGAATATCAAGTATCTATGTAGTATTGGACTTGGTACGTAAAATTCAACAAAAATGATCCACTTTCATCATTCCATTATTTCCATGAAAGCAAATTGAGTAGACTATACATTAGCTAAAATAGGCAGGATTGTGAAACGAAACTATTTTTTTCGTTACGTTATTTCGTTCCACAATACTAGATTTTTTTCGTTTTTGTTTCGTTTCGTTAGGTATTTTGTCCATCTAAAAGGTAACTTTTTTCATTGATTAAATAAATGCAATTTTGCAAGAACTCCAATAGGTACCCTGAAAATTTCTGAAAATAATTTTTTTTACAAATTCAGACACAGGAGGATTTTGCACTATCTCATATAATTAAATTCAAATTGGTATTTTTTGAAATTTACTGAAAATAAAAATTTTCTCATTTTCAGTAAGGGTAGGATTTTGCATTCGACCAAATGGTAGCCTTTGAAAATTATTCAAATTTAAATTGGCATTTTTTGAAATTTACTGCAAATAAAAAGTTTCTCATTTTCAGTAAGGGTAGGATTTTGCATTGGAACAAATGGTAGCCTTTGAAAATTAATTAAATTCAATTTTGCATTTTTTGAAATTTACTGCAAATAAAAATTTTCTCATTTTAAGTAAGGGTAGGATTTTGCATAGAAGCAAATGGTAGCCTTTGAAAATTATTCAAATTTAAATTGGCATTTTTTGAAATTTACTGAAAATAAAAATTTTCTCATTTTCATTGAGGGTAGGATTGTGCATAGAAGCAATTGGTAGCATTTGAAAATTTATTAAATTCAAATTGGAATTTTTTTGAAATTTACTAAAAATAAAAATTTTCTCAAATTCGGTCAGAGGAGGGTTTTGCATTGGAGCAAATCTATCTGTGTATTCAAGCCCTCAATTAAATAATTTTTTGAACAAAAATTTTATATTAAAGTCTCAAGAACTATTTTGGTTATTACAAAAATTTCGATCGGACCACTCATTCCCCTCCAATTTTGCATTATACGCATGCGATTTTCATTCGTAGCGAAATGGGAGGGGAAGGAGGGGGTCCGATCAAAATTTTTATAATAACAAAAATGGTAACCTTTGAAAATTATTTAAATTAAAATTTTTTTGCATTTTTTGAAATTTACTGAAAATAAAAATTTTCTCAAATTCTCTCAAAAAGAGGATTTTTTTATTGGATCTTGGGTAGCTTTTTTCATTGATTAAATGAAATTTTGCAAAAACTCCCATTTTTTGAAATTTTCTGAAAATTAATTTTTTTTTTTTACAAATTCAGCCAGAGGAGAATTTTGCATTGGATCCAGAGTAGCATTGCAATTCCTCATTTTTTGAAAATTACTGAAAATAAAAATTACATAGTTTCAGCCAAAGGAGGATTTTGCATTGGATTTTAGGGTAGCTTTTTTCATTGAATAAATGCAATTTTGCATAAACTCCCATTTTTTGAAATTTTTGGGAAATTAAAATTTTTTACAAATTTAGCCAGAAGAGGATTTTGTAATGTACTTATTGGATTTAGATAAAAGGAAATTAAATTATTTTTACAAAATATTTTTTCGAATTTCCAACGAAAAATTTCGAAGAAATTCTCCACAATTTTTTTTTACTCCAAGTCATTTCTTTGATTTTTTTTTTAAAACCTGAAACGAAACTCATTTTGTTACGTTATTTTCAAAATTTGAAGTTTCATTTCGTTGTTCGTTTTTTTTTAAATTAAATTTTTTCGTTTTCAGTTTTCTTTTCGTTTTTTCGATTTTTTTTTTTAAATTGTACTTTTTCTTTTTCAGTTTCGTGTTCGTTTTATTTTTTTTTCTCATTTCAGACTTCTCCATTTCTTTTCGTTTTTTCGATTTTTTTTCGTTTCGTTACATTTCACAACGCTGATAACAGGTATTACTTTTCGATTAATCAATCACGTGACGCGTGCTTTTTTTTCAAAACGCTCCATCAGCATAGTCAGCACGCAGTCGAACATTACTGAATATTAATTACAGTAATTGAAGGGGAAAAAAGGCAGCCAAGTTTCATAACCGGCGATCTTGTCCGATTGCAATTGCCTTCCCAAGAGCAAGAGGTAGGAGGTAGGTAAAGTACCTATCAAGACGATCGGTTCACCGTAATGTAAGAAATCTGCAATCTGCAACCGTCTCGGGACACAGCAGCAGCGAACCTCTCTCACACTCGCACGCAGTTCATTCAACTACGAGTATTAATTGCGTGTTTCTTTCTCTCTTACGAGTATAAATACAATGTGATGTGGAGTTGATACTGTTGCTGGTAATTAAATAATAGCGCTAATTTCAAACAGTATCGTCGAGTTTGCCGCAGCTCAGTAATTAGAGTTGATAATGTTTGAAATTCACAAAAGCCAATATTACCAACTAATTTACAATCGAGTTTCAGCCCGAGTTTTAACTGACCTTAATTACTACTTTGGTGGACGCCCCGGCCCCCGCATTACGCTTTGCTAGAGTTTTGCAACCGACCCCGACTCCGCTCCTATCGCAGTTGAACGCTTAATAGCGAAAGTTTCCCCTATTTTACTAGAATAACAGATGAAATCGGCCGTGTAATGGCTTATAATTTGCTTTCGCCCGGAATTAGGTACGAATACGCGCTATGCTTGTGCGGGTTTTCCTCGATTCCGTAGAAATACTAATCTAGATTGTTTTTCAAATTGAAGAAATATCCAGGGGTTTTGGGTTAACATTTTTTTTTCTTTCGCGAGATATTGGCATGTGAGATCTCTGAAAAAGTCAATAGTTTGAGAATTTTACCAAAAATGGCAAAAGAAAAGTCTAAAAAAAAAATAGGTAAAACAAAATTTGTGAGAATACCTAATTATTGTTTTTAATCAAAAACAAAAATTCAAGAATTTTTGCAAAAATAAAATTTCGAGAATTCGATTTTGCAATTCTATATAAAATATTATTTTGTTGTAAGAAAATTCTTCTATCATCAAAAATAAAAAAAAATAAAAAAAATTGAAAGAATTTTTTGGAAAAAACTTACTTGACATTTTTGTGGAATTTTCCAACACAAGAAAATTTTTTGCAAATTGAGGTAGTTATACTAAAAAGTGTCAACAATTTTTTTTAATAAAATTAATTTTATTCTGAAAAAATCTTTCAGTGTAAGAGAAAATTTTCGTGTTTTTTTGGAATTTCCTATAAGAATTTTATGAAATAAAAAATATATAATATGAATTGTTTGTAAAGTTTCTATTTAATCTGATTTTTCACTAATTTTTCATACAGGATTCTCGAGAAAAATTTATTTGAAAATGATTTTTTTTCATGATTTCAAAAGAAAATTTTTAGAAAACAATTGAATTTTTTAAATATACCTACCTAATTTTTTTTTTTTTTTTTTTGAAAGTCCTTTCAAACAATTTTTCATTTTTTTCAATTTCTGAAAAAATAACAATTTTAGAAATTTAAAAAAATAAGAAAACAGGTATGTGTGAGATTTGGAAAAAACATAAGAACTGTTTCAAAGAAAAAGCAAGTACCTACCTAGATATTTTTGTGAAAAAGAATTTATAAAATTTTATCTTGTTCCAAAAAAAGTTCTATTCATTACATAAAGTTTTTTTTTTAATTTTTTTTTTTTCTGAAACTTTTTAAAATGATTTTTTGTAGAAAATTTTTCTCATGAATGATATTCTTTCTACAGGAAACGTTTTTCAAGATAATTTTTTCACCCTTTTTTGAAGGATTCGAAAAAAATTAAAGGATCTTTTGAAAATGATGAATATTAATTCAAGATTTTAAAGAAATTTTCCAAAAATGTTAAAGAGAAAATTCTCAAAAAGAAATCTAAAGAAAAATGAAAATTCGGGTGAAAAATTATTTAAATAAACTTTTAATAAAATTCGTCTGTTATTTTGTTTCTAAGAAATTAGTAATTTAAATAAATTTTGAGTATGAACGTATAAGTAGGTAAGAACTTTTTTATAAAAAAATTTCCCTCGAATTTTCCTTTCAAAATAATTTTATTCTTCAAACAGGTTCTTTTCAGGGGATTTTTTTCAATGAGAAATTTTAAATCTCAATCAGAAATGTTTTTGGGTAAATTTTTTGGAAATTTAAAAAAAAAACTTATGAAATAATTTTTTTGAAGAAAGTTTTATAAGTAACTTATGAGTAAAATTGAAAAAAAAAAAAAAAAAAAACTGAAGAAAAATGTGAGATTTTAAGAGATTTTTAAAATTATTGTGAAAAAAAAATGAACTAAAATTTATAAATTAAAATGGCAAAATTGTACAATTTTTTGAATTTTGAAAATTATTGATCAAAATTTTAAAAATGTTTTTTTTTACATTTTTTGAAAATTCAATGGTATTGAAAAATTTGATGTGACATCAAGAACCCATTGAAATTTGAAAATGACTAAATTTTGAACTCTTATCAAATTTTGAAGATAAGCTACACAAAATTTAAAAAAAAAAAAAAAAAACGTCAGTTCCAAAAATTGCCAATTAATAAAGTTTTTTGAAAATTTTGGAAAAGAAAAAAGAGCTTGATTTTTTTTTAATTAAGTTGAATTTGGTGGATTTAGATTGGAAGTGTGGTCGTTTCTAAATTTTAATTTTTGAAATGGATCATTTTTGAAGTTCAATGAAGGTGTAAAATAATTGGAAAAATTTCAGAGAATTTTATGAAAATTGGAATTTTAGTAATAAATAAATTTTTAAAGGTGGATCAATTTTTAAAATTTTGGAAAATTTCAAAAATTTGGTAAATATTGGAATTAAGTGATTTTCAAATTTTAATAAATCTTCGAAGGATCATAATTTTTGAAATTTGGTAAATTTTCACAATTTTTAAAATTCAAATGTTACACGATGAAAATTCAAAATTATGAAATTTTTAAATATTGATGAATTTTCGAGGTTAGATCAATTCTCAAAATTTAATAAATCTTCAAAATTGGTATAGTTTCAAAATTTTTGAATATTTTCAAAATTTGGGGGAGGGGAGGGGAAAATGTGATTCGAAAATGCCATCAGAAGGAATAGTCGATTGGGGTATCGTTTTCTAAATACTCGCGCACGTAGATCACGAATCCGAGGTTATTTTTCGGCCAAAATATACCATATCGCGATTGATACCATCAATAGGGTAAATACGAAGATTTCCATACGAAAAACGATCACGATCGCGTTATAAATTCAAACGAGGAATTGATAAATTGAACAAAAGCAACCTATAAACGGGTTTCCTTGAACTTTTACCATATCTAAATTGTCCTCGTAAACCTTGGAATCGACAATTTTCATTTTCGCGCATCGCTTATTATCGTACGACATCGACATCGAAGTCGACGTCGACTTGCATTAACGACGAGTTGCACTATCATTTCACTCATCAGCTGATTAACGTGTCCGCGCCTAGCGAAACGGAAGGTAAAAGGTATTATCATCGTTGATCTTTCACACGTCGTAAATTCGCGATCGTTAATTGGGCAGACTTTGTGTTGGCGAATTTAATTTTTTTTTCTCGCGAAATCAACAAAAATACGTGAAGATGTTACGGTTTTCGTGATTAGAAGCGTATTACGTCAAAGAAGCGTTATAAATATACATTTTATACTTATTTATACGAAGTGCGAAATTTATATTAAAAATTGCATCAGATTCCGAAGCACGAAGGCTAAAATCCGCCAATCGCATGGTTTTTTATTGGTCGCGAGAGGGAGAGAGGGAGCAAGAGTAACAAGCAATATTCGTCATTGTGCTCGTATTAATTGACCACGATGATCGAGCGTGATGGCTTTTTCGCATTTGCTTTGAAATATGAAGCAATAGCCGGCGTTTATCATTGTATTCGTATTATTAAATAGATTTATATGTAATTAATAACAACAAAAAAACCGTGTTACCGGTGACCGGTTGCCGGTTGATTGGAATTGTTTCGCGATATCTCGTCAGTGGATTGTTTCATTTTACTTATTCTAATATACGAAGTAACGACCATGTTGCGAATTCCGGCTCGAAGTACGAAACTTGTATGTACATGGTTGGATGTGTGTGTATCTGTAATATTCTGTATCCTCATGTAGTGCATATACGAGTACTTGGATATACACTACAATGTCGTATGAAGGACGGGAAACCGTTTAAATTTGTGTTGAAAAATTCCTCCTCCATTGGCAGACAGTAATTAAAAGTTCACCGTACAGCTGTTTAAGTGTCGCTATATCGCAGAGCGAGAGCGTTCGTTACCGCCAGCATGTGGCAGAGTGAAGCGAAACATCGCCAAATTTGCAACTACGATGGCATAATACACATAAATTATTATATCGTGCAGAGTAAACCTCGTCAATTGATTTGGTACTTGATATGATATCCCTTTTTGATCGGTCGATTCTAAGTTGAAATTTGAAGTTCGCATTGTCATAGGAGACTACGAGTATTTGCTAACGAAGTGATCGAACTTCGTATCAAATTCCATAATTATTTGGATTTCAAGATTGAAAATGTAGATTTTGATGCTCCTCGTGATGGGAGTAAAATCGTAGAATTTGTAATTTTTGAACAAAATTGAGAGAAAAAAGGAACATTCAACATTATGAAATGATTTCAACAAAATTTTGGAAACATTTATTAATTTATTGAAGAAAAAAATCAAAAAATTTATTTAAAAAAAAAAAATGAATCAATGTTTATAACAATTCTAAAAAATTCATCTTTGGACTACCTCTCTAAAAAGCTTTCGAACAACATTTTTTAATGAAACAATTTGGAAAAATCTATTTTTGAAAAAAAATCCACGTGTACAAATTGAAATTGAAAAAAAGATCAAATTCTGTAAAAAAAAAATGCGAGAAATTCATTTTTGAAGAAAATTGAAAAATTCATCGAATTCGTTCAGAAATAAAACTTTGAAAAATAATTTTTGAACCCAAATAATGGGAGTTGTTGAACAAAATTAAAATATGCGAATATACCTACTTAGATGAAATCCAATAAAATCAGTAAAAACACTTTTTTCGAAGTTTAAAAAAATTGAAGATTCGGACAAAATTTTAGAAATTTGAAATTTTTTTGAAAAGTCACAATTTTTAAAAATTGCACAGTTTTTGAAGATTTCTTAATTTTGATTCTTAAAATAATTTGACTTTTAACTCTTTTCAAAAGTTCAAAAGATTTCATGAAATCTAACAATTTAAAAAAATTGGCAGTTGATGAAAATTTTAATTTATGAAAAAAAATCTGGAAATCTACAATTTCAAAAATTTGGCAGTCGAAGGAAATTCCGCCATTTTTAAAACTTCACAATTATTTTTTGAAATTCCCCAGCCTTTCAAAAATTTGTCGATTTATAAAAATTTTGCATTTTTCGAAAACATTACAATTCATGGAAAATTGACAATTTTCCAAAAATGAGTTTATTTAAAAAAATTGTCAATTTAAAAAAAAACATCATTTTTAAAAATTTTACGATTTTGAAAAAATTATTAGATAACTTTTTATTTCAATGTAGACCTAAATTCTTTGAATAAAATTGGAATATGAATATTTTTAAATTAAATCATAAAAAAAATCAACCTTCATTAAAATTTGAAAAAAATTGAACAAGATTCTGATAAAATTATTTAAAATCTATTCCGAACAAAAATTTAATATACCTAAAATACCTTATTTTCTCGAGAAAAAAAATGAAAAAAAAATTGACAAAAGTTTAAAATAAATAGCTAGTTTGTCTCAAAATCTTTTAAGAAATTAGTTTTTTGGACAAAATTTGAGAAATTCATTTTTTATTTTCGAAAAATTTCACAAAATATCCATTTTGAAAAAATGATAAAAATTAATTTTTTTGATAAAATTATATAAAGTAAATTTTCATCAAAATTTTGATTGAATTAGTTTTGATCAAAATTTTATTAGATTTTCAAAAATTTGATTTTTGAACAAAAATTTAGAAATTCATTTTTTAAAAAAAGAACCATATTTTTGGCCAAAACTCAAATGTTTTCGATAAAATTACAAATGAAATGAGAGTTCTTAAAAAAAAATTATGAAACAAATTTTCATTTTGAAAATGGAGTTGGCAGAACGATTAATAAAAAAAATTATTTCTTAAAATGGGACTAGGTAATTTTAAAAAAAATGTATTTCTTCAAATTTTCAAAAATCTATTTCAATTAGTCAAAGTTGATTCCATAATTATGATCTTGCCCAAAAATATTTCCATTGAAAAATTATTTCAAGAGATATGTACTTCCTATACTAATATACTTATTAGAAAAAATGTAAAAAGAAATCCCAAATTTTATTCAAATTGCATTTTTTTCAATTTTGAAAAAAGTAATTTTACTGAATTTAATTTATTCATACAAGTGATTCCCAATTTTGTTTCAAAAATGCATTTTTAATTTTTTTTTTTTAAATAGGTTCTTCACATAAAATTTAAAGCTTGTTCTCAAAAAAATTGCCTTTTTAAACATAATTTTTTTGAATAATTTTATTTTGATGAAAATTTTGTTTTAAAAATCAGTTTTTGAAAAAAAAATGAAATATATATTTTTTTAAATTTTAAAACAAAAAGTTTAATTTTTTTGGACGAAATTTAAAAAAAAATGGTTTGTTTGTACTTGTCATCTATCAAATTTGTTAGAATTTTACAACTTGAATAAATTTTGAAATTCAATTAAAAATTTTATGATTTTTTTCAACCTTTGAAGAGCTCTTACAAACCCCTCCCTCCCTTCGGACATGATAGTTTGAATCATTTTTGTGATTTCGTAATTTTTTTTCGAAAATACGTTTTTCTAGAAACGTGACCTTCTGGGTATCGATTTCTTCACACCCGAGGGCGTACAATTCGAATCTACGTGCATTTTCATGGTATAAAAAATATCGGTGTTTTTACGTTTAGTAGGTATACTCGCCTACTCGGCCATAAACGATGTTTTTAAAGCTTTCTTTAACGGAACAACCAGCATTAGTGTATGTACACTTTACACCTACGTGGGTGTAACTCGTTTTTTTGGAAACACTGCGACTGCGAGCTCGTACTGCGATGAAAACTCCATCGAATACGAAAAGCATGCAATAGGTTAACGAGTGAGTCGCGTTGTTGTTGTTGTTGTTGTTGCTGTTGTTGTAGGTATCCAAACACATACAGTATTACAGCAACAACAGCATAGTACAATCGATAAGCCAAAAACAATAACTGTTAACATAAAATTGAAAATAACGGGGAGGGGAAAAAATTCTCTAGACAATTTGGTTTTAAAAAATTTAAGCTTTGAATTTTTTATACGACCGGGCCGCGCTGCTGTAAAGTCGTCGCAGAGAAAAACGATACCCGATGACGTACTTGTACTTGTACGAAATTACGAATGTAATAGGTATTAGGTAGGTACTAGGTACGTGCGATTTGCAAAGTACCTACCTAGTACCTAACCATACAATGTAACGCGAATGCGGCCAAAACTGGCGAATTTTCGCCATTTAAAAAGGAACCGGAACTCGATTAAAAAAATTGTCTGATTGGCCGGATCGGGTTAATTTAGAATGGGACTCGGGCAGCGGACAATTACATACGCAGGAAACAATCAACGGCAATTTTTTTCACTCTGCCCTTCTCTGCGACTCGTTGAATCGAAATCAATGAACTTTGAGCTCGAGTCGACGCGAGACGATTTATATTCGTATAAATGTGTATAACTTTACAATGTACATACGATATACTTATTACATATAACGAGTACTTGTTTGTATCGTATGTCTATGTACCTAGACCTATAATTCGCATTCGCCTGTGCTGTCTGCACTCTGCAGTGCCTCTGTAATACAACGAATCCGTTATTATATCGTTATCGTGTATAAATATTATACAGACGTCCTCGACTAATTTAAAAAATTCATCGATCCGGCGATAAGTGGATAAATATTAATTAACGCTGGTCGGGTCGAGTGCCTCGTCATTCATTCGACTAATTTCGAGCAATATAAAAAGCTCTTTCATATTGTCGAGCAAAATTTTAAAAACAAAAAATTTTTTTGATAAATTTTAAAAATTTACCAAACTCGACAAAATTGAACTTAATTTTTAAAATAATTCGATTTCAAAAATTTATTAAAATTTAAAAATTTATAAACTTTCAATTTTTATCAAATTCTAAAAATTACCTGAATTTTTACCAAACTTTTAAAATTTATTAAAACTTGAAAATTCCATTTTTCAAACAATTTTTCTGAATTTTGAATTTTTACCAAACTAAAAGAAATTTATCAGACTTCAAAAGTTGATCCCACTTCAAAAAAAAGTAATTGAAATTTAAAAATTGTTGAAATTTCAATTGTGATAAGATTCTAGAAATTCTCTAAATTTTGAATTTTTGCTTCATTTTTTAAAATTTAGTAAAACTTGAAAATTCCAATTTTTAACGGTTTTTGAGAGTTTTATGCATTTTGAAATTTTTCTACATTTGAATAATATCAAACTTCAAAAATGAAACCATTTCAAAAAAAAATTAAAAATTCACGGTCATCATCTACTCAAATTCTTGTTTTCATTGAATTTTAAAAGGTACTTTTCTATGTTTTCATTCTTTTACCAAATTCTTACATAGTAAAATTTGAAAAATACTGAAATTCTTATATTTAAAAAAAAAATCAAAATTACCCGTGTAGCAATTGTCGACATCGACATTTATGTCGACAAAATTCAGACACATTTTTTTCTCGGTTAACGATGAATTAAAAATGATATTTGAGATTTAAAGTAATGTTCTATGTTAAACATAACTGTTCAATCAAAATTTTTGAATTTTTCTCAGTATTTTCCTATAATTTAGAAAACATTGTTTTTCTACATAGACAAGTCGATGTAAAAATCGATACTCGATAAACGCATCGACATTTATGTCGACAATTTCTGCCAATTAAATTTACAAATTTTATATCTAAAAAGAACTAAAAACAATTAATAAGAACATTTTAAGCTCAGGAATAAATAATTTTTGAAAGAATCACAAAATTTTCTTATTTTTCAAAGTTTTGAATAATACAACGACTTGTCGAGTTATTGTCGACATAATTGTCGATGGTCGAATAATGCATCGACTTCACTGTCGACAGTGTCGACCAGAGGAATTTTAAGTCGAGATAGTGTCGATGTGATTGTCGAGGGTCGAATAATGCAACGACTTAACTGTCGACAGTGTTGACCAGAGGAATTTTAAGTCGAGTTAATGTCGATCTAATTGTCGAGGGTCGAATAATGCATCGACTTGACTGTCGACGTCTTGAGGGTGATTGTGATACTCGCAGATAAAGTGTGTTGTGAATTAGTACATAAGGTCTAAGAATCATCTCTATGTTAGTTGGACACTCGCATGTGTCCAACTACAAAGGTGGCCTCAATGCCGCATATTTGACAAAAAATGTCAAAATGTTGGCTCGAACACTATTTTTGGTGTAATTTTAATATATACTTATATTGAATATTTGAACTTAGCATATTTTTCAAAATCTCACCATTGCAAATGTCGATGTGGGTGTCGATATAAATGTCGACACATCGAAATCGGTCACTTTTCGATCGTACATGTCGACACGATTGTGGATGGTTTGTCGAGCTTATTATCGACATGTTTGTCGACCGTCCAAATATGTCGATAATAAGCTCGACAAACCATCCACAATCGTGTCGACATGTACGATCGAAAAGTGACCGATTTCGATGTGTCGACATTTATATCGAAATTAGCATCGACGTTGCTACACGGGTATGAATGATGATTTTAAAATTTTTTAAAACTTTAAAATTTCAATTTTCAACAAAATTTTTTATATATTTCTGGATTTTGAATTTTTACGAAATTAGAAAAATTTATCAAACTACAAAACTTTATACTATTTCAAAAAAATTGAAATTAATTTTTTTTTGAAATTTTAGTTTTAATCAAATTCTAGAAATTTTCTAAATTTTGAATTTTTGCCTAATTTTTTGAAATTAATTGAAATCTAAAAATTCCATTTTTAACGACTTTTCAAAACTTTATGAATTTTGATTTTTTTTTTAAATTCAAAATATACTCAAATTCTAGGTAGTTTTTGTTGAATTTTGATGCTATTCCATGTTTTAATTTTTTGCCGAATCCTAAAGAATGTAAAAAATATAAAAATTTAAAAATTACTGAAATTCTTATTTTTGTTATCAAATTATGAATGTTGAATTCTTACCAAATTTCTTTCAATTTTTTCAAACTAAAATTTAAATTTGCATCTTCTATGTAAATTCTGAATTTTTATCAAAATTAATTAGAAAAATTTATCAAACTTCAAAAATTGACCTCATTTAAAAAAACATGTAATTTAAAAACTGTTGAAATTTCAATTTTGATAAAATTCTAGAAATTCTCTAAATTTTGAATTTTTGCTTCATTTTTTAAAATTTAGTAAAACTTGAAAATTCCAATTTTTAACGATTTTTGAGAATTTTATGCATTTTGAATTTTTTCTACATACTTATTTGAATAATATCAAACTTCAAAAATGAAACCATTTCAAAAAAAATTTAAAAATTCAAAGTCATCTGCTCAAATTCTTTTTTTTATTAAATTTTAATAGGTAGGTACTTTTCTATGTTTTCATTTTTTTACCAAATTTTTAGATAGGTAGTAAAATTTGAAAAATACTGGAATTCTTATAATTATATTTTTTTTAAATCATGATTATGAATGATGGTTTTAAAATTTTCTAAAACTTTAAAATTTCAATTTTTAACAATTTTTTAAAAAATATTTCTGGATTTTGAATTTTTACGAAATTATAAAAATTTATCAAACTTCAAAACTTGATCCTATTTCAAAAAAATTGAAATTTTAATTTTAATCAAATTCTAGAAATTTTCTAAATATTGAATTTTTGCCTAATTTTTTAAAATTTATTGAAATATAAAAATTCCATTTTCAATGACTTTTCAAAACTTTATGAATTTTGATTTTTTTTTAAATTCAAAATCTACTGGAATTCTAGTTTTTGTTGAATTTTTATTTTTATGCTGTTCCATGTTTTAATTTTTTGCCGAATCCTAAAGAATGTAAAAAAAAGATTAAAATTTAAAATTACTGAAATTCTTATTTTTTTTATCAAATTATGAACGTTAATTTTTTTTTCAATTTTTAAAACTAAAATTTCAGTTCGTAACAATTTTTAAAATATTTCTGAATTCTGAATTTTTATTAAAATTAATTAGAAAAATTTATCAAACTTCAGAAATTGACCCATTTAAAAAAAAAATTATTGAAATTTAAAAATTATAAAATTTCAATTTAGATCAAATTCTAGAAATTCTCTAAATTTTGTATATTGGCTTAATTTTTTAAAATTTAGTAAAACTCGAAAATTCCAGTTTTTATTGGTTTTTCGAATTTTCTGAATTTTGTATTTTTATCACGTTTGAAAAATATCAAACTTTAAAAATTAATCCCATTTCAAAAATTGAAAAAAAAAAAATCAAAATCTAGTCAAATTCCAGTTTTTGTTCAATTTTGATATTTTTTCATGTTTAAAATTTTTAACAAATTCTTACGGTTGTATGAACTTATTAAAATTTGAAAATTTCTAAAATTCTAATTTTTTTTTGAATTTTGAATTCTCACCAAATTTTTAAAATCTACCTATTAAAACTTTAGCAATTCTAATTTTTAACGAATTTTGAAATTTTTCTAAATTTTGAGTGTTTGCCAAATTTTAAAAGTTTATTAGCATCGTAGAAACTCTGTCCTTCAGAATTAATTTTAAATATGGGGAATGGGGATACCCCACCAAAAAATTCTCTAGTCTCTCTCCATTTCGTACATAATATACAAATCATCATAATTATTGTACGTTGTAATTAAAAAACTTGAGCTTAGCTTAATTCTCTGGTCTGCTCAACTGCGTGTCCCTCGAGTCGTTGAACTCTACCTCGCTGCGCCTTTTTAAATAACACGATAATAATTTTAATCAGCCCTAGCGCGAATATAAACTTTCTTCTCCTCTCGTTTTGCGTTGTATTTTTTTTCGGCGAAAAAAAAATCTTTAATTTTTTCCATTAGACAGGCGAATGAATTCGTTAATTAAATTTTCAAACCCCCTCGAGCTCGCGTCGTATTTGTGTAATTTGAAAAGTAAACGAAGCTGTAATCGGGTTTAATGGCGAGGGAATACTTGCCCCGCTCCGTCCCGCCAAGCTAAGGAGGCGAGGAGTGGAGACCATGAATATGAAAATTTTAAAACTTTAATCGGCCCATTGCCTGCGAGTACGATACTTCACCTCATGTCGTATTTTACGAATCCCTGGCTGACTATTTCTCTGCCGCTGCTGTTTAATAAACAGCTCGTTGAAAAAAATAGATATTTAAATTATTGCTCGAAAATTTATTACACGTTGGCGCGCAACGTGCAATGCGCAAAGAAGGTAGCAATGACGAGTTTTTTCACGGTTAAATTTCATTAAATGAGTCATCTCGAGAATATTGTTTTTTTTTTCCTACCTATTATTTGCCAAATGCAGAATACCGCATATAAGGATGACAGAAAGGGTGCAGGGAGTACGGCGGTGCTGCCGCGGCATGGTCTCGTAATCGTAAAAAATTTCAAGGGGTAATGTATGTGACGTTTTATTGCATGCTCTTTTTTAAGAAGTAATGTTTTTTTCGCTTCGGTTTCAAATCAACTGATAACCTGCCGATTGACGTCCGGATAATTTACGATCGAGGATGAGAAGCGAGACGTGCGAGTGTAATTTACGGTTAGAATTTTTTACCAGACCATTTTTTTTTCAAACATCGCTGTCGTTCGAAAACAACAGTTTATGAAAATTTTGCAGAAAAATCATTTTTTTTTTTTCAAATTTTGTTCTTAAGAGAATTTTTTTCAAATCGAAGTAAGTTTTGGTCATTTTTTATAATTTTGTGAAGAACATTTTATTTTTCACTCAAAAAGAAATACTTTTTCCCATTTTTTGTCAAAACATACTTAATTCAATAAAAATTCATCAAAAAATAATGTGAACATATTTTTTAAAAATTTTTTTTAAATAGTTGAAAATGAATTTTTTTCGATTATAGGTTGGCAATTTCTTCAGATTTTGTTAGAGAAATTTTCAATTTTTTTAGACAACTTTTTATTATGATTTTTTTTTTATTCAGTACCTACCAAAAGATTTTTTGTCACTATTTAAAAATCACTTTTGTTTGAAAATAAAATTGTCGATAAATAAAAGTTCATTGCTAAAAACATTTTTTTAATTTTAAGCAAAGTTCCCTCAATTTATTTTGAAATTTTTTGATTGGACACATTTAATTTTTTTTTTGAATTTCAAAATGTATTAATAACTTTTTTTCGAAAATGTTTAGACGGATTTTTCTAAAATACATAGATAGATATTTGTGAAAATGGTGTTTTTTTTTTCAAATAAATATGCTCTGCATTTATGAAATTTTTTTTTTATTTTTTCAATGCTTTTGATTTTACCTACACAAATGTTTCAAATTTTTATTTTATTTCAAATTTATCGATTTTCTAAATTCAAAAATTAGATTTTTGAATATTTTCTTTAATACGACATTTTTTCATTTTTTTTTTTTTTTTTAAATAAAAAAAACAGTCTGGAAAATTTAGTGAAAAATCAAATGTTCATGAAAAACTTTTTCTTTTAATGTGGTTAAAATACGTTTTCGAAAAATAAATTTAAAAAATACAATTTCCGATTTTTTTTTTGTAAAAAAAGTTTTTTAAAATTCTTGATTGAACCTAATTGTTCAATAATTTAATTTTTTTTTCATTTTCCTCAACACATTTTTATAGAAAAAAATTGTCCAAAAATGAATTTTTATTACTAAAAACATTTGAAATTTTTTTTTTTAAATATTGTTTTCTAAATTTTTTCAACAACCAATTTCTTGAAATTTTTGCTAAAAATGATTAACACATTTTTTCGTGTCTTTTCTAAAAACAATTTTGAGGTGATTAGATTTTTTATTATTCTTTTTTCAAAAATTGAATTTTTGAAAATAAATTTCAATTCAATTTTTTTTCAATTTTACTCTAATCAAATTTTGTGCAAATTTTTAATACAAAAATATTTGCAAGTTCAGCTCAACACTTTTTTTCAATAAAAAAAATTGTACTTAGTTTCTGATGAACTCAAAATTTTTATTCTTTTGACGTTTTTAAAATTTATGAAATTAAAAAAAAAACAATTTTGAGAAAATTTTGCAAAAAATTTACAATTTTTTTTTTCGATTTAAGAAATATTGATTTTTTCAAAAATTGAAATTTTGAAAAAAAAATTAATCATAATCTCTTTTTCTTAAGTTTACTTTCATCAAATTTTGTCCGTATAGCAGTGTTTTTTAACGAAAAACATTCTAACAAAAATTTTGAAGGTCCAAAAAGAATTTTTAATTTAGTTAAAAAACTTGTTTTCTTAAATTAATTTCAAAGAATGAAAGAAATTTTAAACTTTTTTTTGAAAAACAATTGTTTTTTCAATTTTCTCCCTTTTTTCATTTTCAAATTCATTGAATTTTATTCGATTTTTTTTCGAAATCAAATATTACTTCCAGAAACAAGGTTTCAAAATGTTTCTTCAAAAATATTTTTCAACATTTTGTAAACATTTTTTCTCAAATGTTTCTGACGAATTAAAGAATCAAAATATTTTTTACGGATATTAAAAAGTTTTCTTCAATTTCTTTATCTAGGTACCTACTTGATGTTTTCGTAAATGGGAATTTTATTAAAATTTAAAAAATCAAATTTTGGATGGAACAAGTTTTTATATTAAATTAACTACAATTTAATTATTCTATTTGAATTTTTTTCAATTTCTTTTTCAAAAAACTTCGATTAGAAACATGTTTTTGAAAAGTTCAGTTCTTTAAAAACTAAAAAAGTATTCTTTTCGATTTTTTTTTCTTCAAAAACGACCTGGTAAATTTCCAATATTTTTTTTCAAAATTGTAACTTTTCTTCAATGTTAAATCATTTTTTTAAATTCGGTTCGGAGGGACTTTCAAAAATTTACTCAAAATAATTTTTGGTAAATTTTTTCAAATTTTTGTGTTAATTGACAATTTTTTTGTTTAATTAAAAAAAATCATGAATTTGTTCATTTATTATTATTCATTTAAAAAACTGTTTTATTTAAAATCTGTTTTTTTCCTTCAAAGTCCTGATTGAATACTTGCAAATGCTATCAATTTTAATTTTATAAAATTCAATTTTCTCAGAAAATGAATTGAAAATCGAAAACAAAAATTGCCATATAATTTTTTAAAAACGAATTTGTTGAAAAACTAATTTCAAACTTTTTTCCCGATTTCAAATTCATGGATTTTTTAAAAAAATTGGATTCTTCAAATTTTGTTTCAAAATTAAATATATTTTTTATGAAACTTTATTGAGATAAAGATCGAGGTCTTGATATTTTCGTAATGAAAAAAAAAAAAAAATGAAGAGCCTGCGAGGATAAATTTGCACTTTAAATGACTACATTTTGCGAGCACATCGGAGAAGGTTATCTTCGTCCATTCGTATTCAAGAAGAATAAATATAATTTTTTTTTTTAAAATACGAAAACAAAATCAACTTTGGTGATACGAGCTTGCGGTATCGAGTTACGTGACTAATGTACACGAGTAATTGTTTTTTTTATTCTTATTTTTTTTATCGCTACCCATCGACCGTGGTCGGTACGCGGACCTAAGGAGGAGCGGAAGAAGGCAAAAAAAAAAAATTCAAATCCACGTTCCCTATTTGTATTTTATTTTTCCATTTAATATTTACCGCACTGTGGAGTCATTTTATCGCGAAAATAAATATAATATTTTGTAGATCGAATTTCGAGCCTATATATATTTAAAATTACCTATGAAAATACAGGGAAAAAATGAAAAAAAGATGAAAGAGAGTTCGCGATAACAAAGACCTGTGAGCAGAGGCTCCGAGTGGGAGGAGGAGGAAAAAGAATGGTCTAAACAACGTTATCGTGCAGAGCAAAGGCCTTTTCTGGTTGAAATGAAAATTTCTACGAAGTATTTAAAATTCGTGTCACGCGTCGATCAGGCGTACTTTTGTAAGCCTCTGCCTGTTGCGAATCTTTCTATTCTACGTTATATTTTCCTCTTTCCCTCTCGGGTGTTGTTATTTCCACCAGCCTGGGTGAGTAGTTGCTCGGATTTGTAGTGAACATGAACGAAATTGCTCACACCACCTACTTCCATCAGTTCAGATTCTGAACTTGAAAAATTTCTTTCAATTAACATGTAATTTGATCGAAATTGAAGGGGAGGGATGGCTCCAATCGAAATTTTTGTAATAACTAAAATTATTTCCAAGACTTCAAGGTACAAGTTTTGTTTGAAATTTTTTTCAATTGGACCTCTACCTTCGCAATTTTTTAATAATATAAATGTCCAAGTCATTATGAAAAATTGGAGGGGAGGGAAGGGTCTAATCGAAAATTTTATAATAACAAAAATTATTTCTTGGACTTCAATCTACAACTTTTGTTTGAAAAAATTTTCAATTGGACCCCTTCGACAAATTTTGAAAAAGTATTTACCTGATATTATGTTAAATTTTGAGGAAAGGAAGAGATCCAATCGAAATTTTTATAATGACCAAAATTATTTTTAGGATCTTGCTCTACAACTCTTATTTGAAAATTTTTTTAATCGGTACCTTCCTCGCTTATTTATCTGGGATTTTTAATTAATATCTTCGAAATGTTGTGCAAAATCAGTGGGGAGAGGGGTCCAATTTAAAAAAACTTCAAACAAAAGTTATAGCTTGAAGACTTGGGAATAATTTTGGATATTACAAAAATTTTGATTTAACCCTTCCTTCCCCTCCAATTTTGAATAAAATAAATGTCAATCGAAACTTGAAAGAAATATTCCAAGTCAAGAGATTCAGTTGATTCATTTCAATGAACTACTCACCCAGGCGGGTGGAAATAACAACACCCTTCTCTCTCTTTCGATCAAGGATAGAAAAGCTCTGTGTAGCTCGTGGTCGTGGATTTTTGCTTGTGCTGCAGAAGATGGCCGTGATGGTGATGTTTGAATAGGTAGAGGAGCTGATCCTGAGCATGAGCAACATGTAAGGCGATTTGGAATTAGAATTGTTATCGCGCATGGTGAATTTTATTGCGTGCAGCGTGTTATTTGAACTTGGCTTGGTGCTCGCATGAACGAGGAAGTACGTCTTATAAATGTTTAATGTTGGTCACTTTTGAGCATATTAATTAGCCGGGCTCTCGCGCCATATACCTGCAGTACAAATAGCTCTTCGCGTTCGTGGTAAACAGGAAAAAAAATACCGAATACGTAAATTCGCCTGCGCCTGGGCATAGCTACGTAGGTAGCAGATGTCGCCGTTTTTTTCTCCATTTATATTTTTTTATTTAGTTTTTCGTATTTATTTTGCTTTTACGAGTTTCTTACGACGACCAGTTAGTTGTACGTCGAATTTGTTGCATAAATGATTTATTAATGCAATAAGCTTACAGCCCGCTGTACTGTACGAGTACGTCGTGTACTGTATATCAACTCGTTTCTTTGTTCGAGCCCGCTTCCGCTCTTCTTCTCTCTCTTCGCCGACCACCTGAGCAGCGCTGCGCTCGAAAACCTTGAATATATTTGAACGGATCAAGTTCAAATTTGAAATATAGGTTAATCGTATGATTTATCAAAGTGTTGTTTGTTTGCTTTTTTTTTTCTACCAACCAACCAACGTTCGTAATTAAATTTTCGTATATTTTTTCGACCGAGGTAGCGCTAGGAGGGACCGATTTATCGCAAAAACGACAGCGAGGGCCCTGCGAGGTACGAGGGGATCGACATGTGGAGAAAAACAACTTGGAAAATGTTCAATTTTCGAGCACTTACTGACGTAGAATTTTTGGCAACTGACGATCTCTTCGTGTTCGAAACGTCAACGTGGGTAAATTTTTTGCTCGTTCGTCAACCTCGAATTCGCTAATTGAGGGTATTTAATCGATCAAAGAAGAAGAAAAAAATCAGTCAAAATGTAACCCACTCGAATGCTCTTCCTCGATCCTCGATTAGTTTGCTTTCTTCTCGTGAAATACGTACATTCGCGTCGTATCGACATGATTTCTCTCTCAATCTCGTAAATTTGATAGAAAATTTAATTCTGGCATCGGACCAAATTACGCAATGGGCCAACACACCGAGCATATTGAGTGCTATAGAAGTCGCAATTTTAGCTAGTTTTTACATTTGAATAAATAAAATGTTGTGATTTTTATAACTTTGACGTATTAAAAAAATTGTTTTCCCGAGAAAAACAAAAATCCAATTAATTTTTTTTAAAACAACTTTCACAAAAAGTGCTAAAAAAAAATTGGAAATAAAATACGAACCTGCTCATTTTGAAATTGTTTGGAAAAAGTTGAAAATCGTTTCTGTTGATTTCTTTTCAACATTTATTTTACAAAAAATTGTCTGTTTTTTTTTTTTTTTTTTTTTTTTTTGAGAGAGAGAGAGAGAGTAAATAAATATATCAGAATTTTTCTCCAGCAAAAAGAATCGAAAATCCAATCATTTTTTTGGGGTTTGCAATCCATTCTCTTATGATATTTTTCTGAAAAAATTCAAAAATTCGTTTTGTTTTTTTGAACAACATTCACAAAAAATCCACAATTTAATTTTTTTTTTTTTGAAAGAAAATGAAATTTTATTTTTGTTTGAAAAAATTAAAAATCTTAACAATTAGTGGTACATAAGTATTTTCAAATTCACCAAAAACTGCCTAAAAGTTGAATTTTTTTGGAAAAAATCATACTTACTATCATTTTTTTTATAAATACAAAAAAATTTGAAAAAATAAAGTATTTTGAAATTTTCTTTGAAAAAAAAATCAAAAATCTAATCAAAATCATTTTTTTTTATATAATACAGGTACTTTACTTACTATAATTTCAAAAATTTGAAAAAATAAATAAAAATCTTGTTTTACAAAAAAATGTGCAAAGAAAATTAATTTTTAGAAAAAAAATTTCAAAATTTTTCCTAAAAAATTCAAAAATCCAATCAAAATTTTTTGAAATCAGCAACTTTCACAAAATATTCTCCTATACGTATATTTTAAAATTTAATAATTTCATCCCTTTTTGAAAATTGACAAAAAAACGCCATGAATGAATTTTTTTGTCAAAGAAATATTTCAAATTAATTTTCCTCGAAAATAAAATCAAAAATCTTATCTGTTTTTTTATTTTTTTTTAAATTTATTTATTTCGCGCGTACGGTATATTTTTTTTTAAAAAAATTATAAGGATTTCAAAAATTTTCTGAAAGAATTCAAAAATTCAAGACAAAAATTCAACATTTACCTACAAAAAATTTCCCATTCTTTTTTTTTGAATGAAAATAAGAACATAAAAGGAAAACTTTAAAATTTTAAAATACCCTTTTAAGTAGGTAAGTATTTCTCAAAAATTTTTGAAAAAAAATTAAATTTACCATTTTTTTAAATTGACAAAATATTCTTTAAAAAAATCATTTTTTGAAAGAAATAATTTATTTCAAAATTTTTCTGAAAAAAATCCATTCTTTCTATCATTTTTTTTCAATTCACAAAAAACGAAAATCGTCTCAAACTTTGTTTTGAAAGGAAATATTTCAAAACTTTTCTGAAAAAAATTCACACAATAGAATATTTAAATTGAAAAAAAAATGAAACATTTTTATTAAAATAATTTTTAGACAGTTTCTTGTGATTAAAAAAAAATAAGATTTTTTGAATTTCTTCTAAAGAAAATTCCAAAAGATTTCCTCTCAAAAAAATTGAAAGGAAATATTTCAAAACTTTACTGAAAAAAATTCACAGCAGAAAATTTTTTATTGAAAAAAATGAAATATTTTAAAAATAATTCTTACACGATTTCTTGTGATTTAAAAAAAATGATAGAATGTTTGAATTTCTTCCAAGGAAACTTCAAATATTTCCTCTCAACAAATTTTTTGTTTTTTTTTCTCTTTTTTTGAGGGAACCGGGGGGGGGGGCAACATTTTTGGGAAAAAATTTGATTAAAAATGTTTGAAAATCCGAAATTACCTTTTTTTTTAACTTGATACTTGGATAAAGATTTCTTAGATTTAAAAAAAATAATTTCCTTTTTTTTAATTTTTTTTCTTCTTATATTTCTTAAATTTTGTGTCATTTTTTCCAAAAATTTGAACACTTACTCGTTCCCATTTTCACCGACTTTCAAGATAAAAATTCAATACCAACCTGAAACAAAAAAAATCAAATTAGTCGATTATTAATTAAGTACATCATTTTTTAAAAATTTGTTGTGAATTATTTTTCTATTTTGATACTTGCATCAATTTAAACTAATTTCATTTTAGGATACTAAATTTTTTGGAAAAAAAATTTCAGAAATATGTTTTGAAAAACTTTCTCAAAAATTGGTCTTCATTTTAAAAAAAGAAATCAAAATAGATCAATTTTTTAGAAATTGTTTCTCAATTATTAACATAGGTGGTGTATGTTTTTTTTTCTTCAAAATTTAACTTCATTTACGAGTCGATTACAAATTTGTACAAAAATTAAGGCCGGGTCTGCGAATCCCTAAAAGTGTCTAAATTAATTATCCAACCACAAAAAAAAATTCTAGAATAATTCCTTCAACGAATAGCACTCCGTCCATCCCTCCTTAGCCTCGCGTATTCCAAACTATACACTCTTCGAGAAAACAATTGATAATTTATCGAGAAAATTCGGCCGAAAAACCACAACACGGTAGCTCGTTGCGATATTTTCCTGTAATAATTTTATTTACCTCCTAGTTCCTTCCTCGTCGACCCTATCTGTCTGTCATTCGATATACGAGTATGTATGTGTACAAAATAAATACTTAACTCTCGTATCAGATCCTATGCGTGTATATTTTTTTAATTCTTTCTTTCGCACACATAGATATAGTCGAAAATAACAAAAAAACAACACTCGATACACGAAAATATATTATTGGTCGAGTACCAAGGCGTAATTTTGTTATCGCCGTTCGCTCGTTTAAATTATCTTGTTTTTTATTTATTCGAAAATTCGCCTAGTACGATATCAACGAGATATAGGAATACACTCATTCGTACAGCACTCACCTGTACAGAGTAAGTGGTAACCTATGTAATATTACGTATGTACGCACCGCACACTTCTTGTATACAGATTCAGATTGTAATTAGACGAGACATTTCGCAGACGTCGCGCATATTACGAGCTTAGAAATTTTATTTTTTTTGTTGCAAAGCGCGTGAAAATTTCCAACATGTGTACTTACTTTACGACGCGCGTAAATACAAAGAACGATGAAAAATATTGTACGATGTTTTTGCCAGCAACAAAGACGACAGCGATCATTATCCTATGTACGTTCGCGAAATTTTTACTCTATCGTGCCAGCTCGCCTGAGTGTGTTTGTCGAATGACGCGAGCCATTAACAAGATCACTTGCGTCAGAATCAGGTGATTTTTTTTCGACAGTCGAATGGTTTTTTAAATTTTTTGGCTGCCCAAGATAGTACAACAGCCGCAGGGAATTTCGACCGGAATTTAAAAGAAAAAATTCACCGCAGATTCGCGACTGAAAAATGAGTTTCGTTTCCCAAAAAACCATAAGTATAAAACGAAGGATATCTCGAGAACCGGTTCGATGAGATGAAATTGGCAAATGAGCTTTTTTATAGGTCTTTTCAAGTGCTACTAAAAAGGTTATGTTCGAATTTCACGTATTTGTTATAATCGACGTGTTATAGGAGTTTGAAATTTTTCATTGCGAGTATCTCGAGAACCGGTTCACCAAGATGAAATCATCGAATAAATTCTCTTGTAGGTCTTTTCGAGTGCTATAAAAAAGATCATTTGTAAATTTTACATATCTGTTAAATTTAAGATGTTAACAAGGGTTTGAAAATTTTCATCTTGATAACTCAAGAAGAGATGATGGATTTTACTCAAAATCAATGGGTGTAAGTATTTTGGGTAGCCGTCAATGCCTTATGCATATTTTTGAGTTTAATATGGTCAATACCTGAAAAAAAAAAGAAAATACTAGGAAAAAATAACTTAGTTTATTTTTTTTAATTAAAAAAATATGTCAAAAAAATTCAAAAAATGTCAAAAATTAAAAAAAAATTGAAATTGAAATTGAATAAATTTTAAGCGATAAATTATTATTATTTTAATAACGTGTCAACCAAAAACAAAAAAAAAAAAAAAATGAATTTCAAAAATTGTAAAAATTGATCTTTAGATTTTTTTTTTTTTTTGAAAATTCAACAAACCCTACAGATTGATATAATTTCAAAAATTAACTAAAATTCAAAATTTACCTAATTTTAATTCAATTTTAATAAGTTTAAAATTTCAAAAATACTTAGGTAAGTCAAAATTTAAAAATCGACACATTTCTAGGTTCTATTAATTTAAAAAAAATAATGTAATTTTTTTTTTTTTTTTTTTATGAATAAAGTCATTCAATTTTTTTAGTAGTCAGAAAATTTCTTAATTTTGAGTTTACGTTTGAGAAGGGGGGTGGGAGTTCGCAATTTTTTTTTCTAAAAAGGTTTTTTGGCGTAGAGTTGGGTGGGGGGGGGGGTAAATAATTTCTAATTTTTTTAGAGTAAAAATGTTATTCAAGTTTTTGTAGGACATAAGCAAAAAATCTCAATGTTTTGAAATGAAGACGTTCTCGTTTTTGGGAAGGAGGGAGGGAGAAAGGGAAGTGGATGAAAATTCAATTTTTTTGGAGGATAAAAAAAGTTCTTACATTTATTGGAGTGAAAATATTTTTCAAAAAAATTCTAAATTTTTTGGAATGAATTTTTTTTGTAATTTTCTGCCGTAAAAATTTCCTTGCTTTTTTTGGAGAAGGGAAGTTAGAATTCTTTTAGAATATTTTTTTTTCAAACTTTTAACGAAAAATATCTCAATTTTTTAGGAGTAAATTTTTTTCCAACATTGAAAGGTGAACTTGAATTTTAAAATTGACCAAATCACAAAAATGCAACAATTGATCTTTTAATGTTTTTTTTGTAAAATTTCATTGATCTCATTTTATAATTTTCACGAATTTTTTCAAAAACTTTTCATTTTCCTCACCTATGATTTTTTTTCTGTTAAAAATTTCCCATTTTAAAATCTTGGAGAAAATTCTTCAAATATAAAAAAAATCAAATTTGACAAAAAATTGTGATTTTTAAAAAATATTTTAAAAATTAATTTAAGAAAATTTTAAAAACCTACACATTTGATACCTATCAGTCACCAATTTTCAAATTAAATTTTTAAAAAGTTACCTATTTCTGATCAAAATGAAAAAAAAATATCTGTGAATTTAAGAAAATTAAACTAACGAGTATTTTTTTTATAGAAAATCTAAAAAAATTCAATTTTTTACAAACACACAAGTGTTTTTCTATCTAGTTCATATAAAATCAATTTGAAAAAAAAAAAAAAAAAAATTCGAAAAAATTTAAGAAAAGTGACGAAAATTTTTTAAAATTATTTTTTGAAAAACAATAAAAATCTCAATCCAAAAAAGATCATTTTCCAATAAAAATTGAAAAAAATAATTTTAAAGTAAAATAAAAATTTATTTGTAACTATACAAAAAATTGCAAAATAAAACTATTTTCAATCACGAACAATTTGAAGTAATATTTTTTTCAATTTTCAACAAATGAAATGAAATTAAAATTTTTTTTGAGATTGAAACTTTAAAAGAAATAATGCCATTTTTTGAAATCTGTACAATCCTGCTCGTTAAAAATAAACCCTGATTCTCATAAGAATAGAAAAGGGAATCACTCATTATCGTGGTTTCTCTTAATGAAATGAAATTCCCTCTAAGAAAATTCACTTATCGAGTTACAATCTTTTACAAGGGTGTTTTTCGTGTTTTTTTTCCACCCTCGACGAAGAAAACCATCTCTGAATTCTCATCAGTTAATATACCTACGAGAAAAGAAAAACTACCATACACATTTTGGAAACACTCAGCGACGTTCATCATGCTCCCCGCAGCTTGACACGTATACTCTTGGGGAAGCTCGAGCTTTATCTTTTTTCTCGTTAGAAAATTAATATTCCGCGAGAGATGATCCGGTGGGCGGAGGAGCGTGCGAGGGGTTGGATATGATACGTAGACAAAAGTGGCAACGAAAAAAAAAAAATGTCGAAAGAATTTCATATTTTCCAGGCTCGCGAACAAAAAGAAATACACCTAAGTATAATAATAATGCTGGTATAGCGAAAAGAAAACAACTGCGAGCAAAAGAGCCTTATTTTTGGCTCGGCTTTTGTTATTCGTACGATAGCGAGCGCGACAAATGAAAAGCTGATTTTTTTTATACAACTTTTCGAGCCTGTCGTGCTTTTCCGGGTTCGTTTACAAACACGCGATAAAATTAGTATAGCGAAAAGTTGTGACTTTTGAACCGTCCAACTGTGTATGGCGTTGCAAAGCGAGCGGTTGTTGAACTTGAAGTTTTTATGACGAATTTTTTTCTGATTTTTTTTCAGGTGCCCGTTATCTATCGATATGGGTATGCAAGAATAGTACGTGATTTATGGCGGACTGGCGGTGTTTCTGAGAATATCGGCGCGCAAAAGATGATTCAGTGTATTTCGAAATACATAAAAATAGCTCAGTAAAATTAGAGCAAAAAAATAAATAAAACACAAAACAAACTGCATTTCAGGTAAATTATGAATTTTTTTGATTTTAAAAGTGTTCATTTTGGTGTCCTTATTAACCATCAGAAAGTCTCAGAACCTCACCTCTTGGGAAGTTTCCCAAATGTGGACTTGAAGTTGCTTCTTCGTTATTTTTCGTTTATAACTTTTCGAATATTCGTTCAAACAGAAAAGTAGTCATAACTAAAATTGAAGAAGATGAAATTTGCAACAAAAAAGGTTATATTCATTTTTTTCAAAAAATGAACGGGTGGCGCAAAACCACGCGTCAAAATATACAGGGTGGAAAAAATTAAGATTGCCCTCATTTCCGCATGTGAAATCTGAGGACATACCAAGACTTTAAAAAATTTTTTTTTGATTTCGTCAATTTTTTCAAAATTTGAGGGGTCGGGGGCTAGGAGGGGGTATCAAAAAACTAAGGCAATATTCGAGCTAAGGGCTGCCAAAAATATAAAAAACGATATGCTACATGCTTTTTTTAGGATTTTTGGATTTGTACCAAAATTTTGGGGCACTGTGCCCTCAAGGGTCTTGAGATCCCACGAAGAAAAATGATTCCAGTGAATGTTAAACAAAAATATCTACTCATTAAAATTTTTTCATATTTTTTATTATAGTCCTGGAGTTTGGTATATTCATCAGTTTTGAGTTTTCCCAAAAAAGTTCAACTTTAAACTTTTGAAACTTTCATTGGTGATTCTGAATTTTTTTATCAGTGCTCTTTAAAACCTCGTTTATCAATTTTCACTACATATTATTAATCATAAAAACAACAATGCTCCCCCTCCCCCAAAAATAGCTCGAGAATTAGGGGCAAACAACGATAGTTTTCCTAATTTTGAAATGGGAGAAGCTCGAAAAAATTTTCAGAGAAATATTGGAAAACCTGAGGGCAAAACTTGGCCGAATTGGCATGGAATGATATTAGGGGGGAGGCATTTTTTTTACATTACATTACTTATTTCTTTATTTTGAACTTTGGATTTTTTTTGTCGTTTCTTTTCACGAGAAAATGATTCCCTATTTTTTATTTTTCCGTTCAAGTGAACTTCAGGTGGCTCCTGGTCACTTCCTTCTTTTAGAAAAAATATGATAAAAATTGATCAATTTTCAAAATTTTGATTCTTTCATCTTATCCAATCATAATGTTATTTCTTTTCACGAGAGAGAATTTTTATTTTCCTAATTTTAATTTTCAAGTGGTATCTTGAGGTATTACAATTTTTCAAAAAAATAAAAAATAAAAAAAATAAAAAAGTTTTTTCATCCATTATTTTGAAGTTGTTGCATTTTATGAAAAAATTATTCCCTATTTTTTATTTTTCCGTTTAAGTGAACTTTAAGTGGCTCCTGGTCACTTCCTTCTTTTAGAAAAAATATGATAAAAATTGATCAATTTTCAAAATTTTGATTCTTTCATCTTATCCAATCATAATGTTATTTTTTTTCAAGAGAGAAAATTTTTGTTTTCCTAATTTTAATTTTCAAGTGGTACCTTGAGGTATCACAATTTTTCAAAAAAAAAAAAATTAACAAATTTTTTTCATCCAGTATTTTGAATTTGTTGGATTTTATCAAAAAATTATTTCCAATTTTTTATTTTTCCCTTGACTGAATTTTAAGTAATGCCTCTTACCCCCTCCCCCCCATTTGAAGAATGGAAAATTACCCAATTTTCGAACTTTCGTATTTTTTTTCTGTCTTACCCCCTTTTAAAATTAGTTCTTTTGTAGGGAAATAATTCTTCATTTTTTATTTTCCCTTTCAAAAATTGACCAATTTTCAAAATCCTTATTTTTTCATTATAACACATCACAATATTATTCCTTCACGAGAGAGAATGCATTACCAATTTTTCATTTTCGCCATTTTAATTTTTAAAGTGGTACCTTGGAATAGCACAATTTAAAAAAAAAAAAAAACGAAAAATTAAGAAAAAATTTTCACCAATTTTTTTTGAAGTTGTTGTAATTTATCAGAAAATGATTCTATATTTTCTATTTTTTCCCTGAATGGATTTCAAGTGATGCCTCTAGCCCCCCCCCCCTCGCCCTCCATTTTGAAGAATGAAAAATTACCAAATTTCCGAACTTTCAGATTTTTTTCTCTCTTATCTCCTCCGAGTTGTTTCTTTTTATGAGGGAATAATTCCTCATATTTATATTTTTTCCTCTGACTGAATTTTGAGAGGCTTATGATCACCCCTCCCTTATTTGCAGAAAAATGAAAAGAATTAACCGATTTTCAAAATTTTGCTGTGTTTGGTTATAACTGATCAAATTATTTGGAATTCGTTTTCATGAAGAGAAACAACTTTCATGGGTTATACAACCAAAAATGAGCAATATTTAGAAAATCGATCAATTTTTTTCATTTTTTGATAAGAGAGGGTGACCAAAGGCCACATAAAATTAAATTTAGGGAAAAATGAAACAACTTTGGGAGGTTAGAAAAAAAAAGTGCGAAAGTTCAGAATAAGGGTCACGAGGGGGAGGGGGCAAGGAGCAGTATTCATTTTTTTACCCTGTATATTTTGAGGTTTGTTTTTGCGCTACCTGTTCACTTCTCGAAAAAAATGAATACCAACTGTTTTGTTGAAAATTTTATCTACTTTAATTTTTGTTAAGACCATTTCCTTGTTTAAACGTATATTTGAAGAGTGATGAGTGATTAGCGAAGAACAACGAATGGGACTTAATTTTGAGTAATTGTAATCAGGACACCAAAAAAAAAAAAAAAAAAAAAAAAAATGCATGTTATTCAAAATGCAATTCCATTTCCTTATTTCACAGGGCCAATAGATCGCTGACTAAAATTGTACTGTACGTTTCTTTTTGGGAAACTCAAAAGGACTGACCACGATTACATGGAAACGTGACAAATTGCATTCGGTGAGTGACAATTTTTTCGTACGTTTTACTCATATTTCGTTATTTAAGCGCGATACGGCACACCGACACCGCGACAGGGGACACCTGACCTGTAATCGACGACCTTGGAAATTACTTGGTCAGCAGTGGCGCGATTGCAAGCGAACCGCGGATGATGCGGTCATGTTTTACCATTCGAAGCGATTTTATTTATTTTTCCTTTTTGTAATGTCGAATCGAAACAATGGTTGATGACGAGTACGAGAGGCACTGCATGGTTTATATTGTGGCTATTTTTAACGCCGAGAAGTAATTTATTTATTAGTACTCGAGTGTGAGTGTGTAATCGGCAGTATAAGCTCTCGGAGTATAGTATTTACACGGTAGTAAGAGAGTGCAACGTAGAGAGAAAGAGGAAATCGAGATAAAAAGCGATTAAGGCGACAATACTCTCTTTGAGTCGATCAAACTGTACTCGTATGTACCGTATAGGCTTATTATTTATTGTGTATTGTACTCTACGAGTTTGTTTATTCGCTGATAAGGTATTCGTATAACGTTTTACTAATGATAACAATGTAGAATACTGTATCTCGATTCACGACGTTGAAGTAATAATAACCGCTAGCGTTGTACTATTTTTCGTGTACGAGTACGCGATGTGTTTGCTCTTGAACAAGACGCGACCGACCAGTTGGACGATAACAAATTACCATATTAATATCTGCACGCTACACAAATACGAAAATTACCAAGATAAAGATACCGAGATCTGTACTAATCGTGTTTTTAGTCCCATAAACGAAGACGACCTCCAACGCTACAAGGTGTCATTATTGGTTCCAATTTACTATATGTGTATGCTAAGAAAGTTCCTCCAAATGTACAAATACACGAACCATTGAATAGGCTCGTGGTGTCGTAATGGTCCTACAGTGTGCTAAATCTATAAACCATCGTGTGGATCTTAAGAGAAAGTGTCAGTCAGTGTCACTAGAAAAGTACATCGACCTCGTGCAATATACTAGAAAATATTATGTTTTCAAGTTGGGATTCGCTTGAAAAAATGACACAGGATCGACTTTGTCGTATATTATTTTTTTCAATTTGTACATTATACAGGGTGTCCGGTGAGTGGTGTGCCAAATTTGAAATTTGGGTATAACCGAGTACGACTAACAAAAAAGTTCATGTACACATATTGCTTAAGTTTGAAAATGAAGGAGCTACAAAGGTTTGAAAATCGGTATTTTACCTAGCAAAATCGATTGGCAACACTGCGTCCAAAAAAAATTTCGACACCGGCAGTGGAGATCTTCGAAAAAGCAATAAAATTTGTAATCCTATTGCAGGGCCTATTCTAAAGTGCAGTTCCGCCCATTTTGTAGAGCTTCAAAACAAAAGGTGTGCAGTTTGAAATTACTTTGTGCAGCTAAAAATTAATTTTTGACAAAAACATCTTCAAAAAATATCGTTCAAACAAAAAAATCTCCAAAAAAATTTTTTTTTCGACAAAACGTCTTGAAGGTTTTGACCAAAAAAAAATCTTAAAAAAATCGTCAAGAAAGATTTTTTTGACAAAAAAACGTAGAAAATTTTTTGACAAAAAAACGTAGAAAATTTTTTGACAAAAAATAATTGAAAAAAAAAAATTGACCAAAAAAAATTTCTGATGAAAAAATCTTCAAAAAATATTTTTTTTGACAATAACAAATCATCAAAAAAAAATTTTTGACAAAAAACATCAAAAAATTTTTTGACAAGAGAAATTGAAGAAAAAATTTTGACAAAAAAAAATTCTGATGAAAAAATTTTTGAAAAATATTTTTTTGACAAAAAATCTTTGAAAAATCTTCAAAAAATATTTTTTCGACAAAAAAATATTTTTTTGACATAAAATCGTCAAAAAAATTTTTTGACAAGAAATTAAAAAAAAAATTGACCAAAAAAAATTTCTGATGAAAAAATCTTCAAAAAATATATTTTTGAAAAATCTTCAAAAAATATTTTTTTGACAAAGAAATATTTTTTTGACAAAGAAATATTTTTTTGACATAAAATCTTTGAAAAATCTTCAAAAAATATTTTTTTTGACAATAAATCATCAAAAAAAAATTTTTGACAAAAAACCATCAAAAAATTTTTTGACAAGAGAAATTGAAGAAAAAATTTTGACAAAAAAAATTCTGATGAAAAAATTTTTGAAAAATATTTTTTTGACAAAAAATCTTTGAAAAATCTTCAAATAATATTTTTTCGACAAAGAAATATTTTTTTGACATAAAATCGTCAAAAAAATTTTTTTTGACAAGAAATTAAAAAAAAATTGACCAAAAAAAATTTCTGATGAAAAAATCTTCAAAAAATCTTTGAAAAATCTTCAAAAAAATTTTTTTGACATAAAATCTTCAAAGAAAATTTTGACAAGAAATTAAAAAAAAAATTGACAAAAAAAATTTCTGATGAAAAAATCGTTGAAAAATATTTTTTTGGACAAAAAATCGTCAATGAAATTTTTTTTGACAATAACAAATCAAAAAAAAATTGACAAAAAAACATCAAAAAATTTTTTGACAAGAGAAATTGAAGAAAAAATTTTGACAAAAAAAATTTCTGATGAAAAATTTTTTGAAAAATATTTTTTTGACAAAAAATCTTTGAAAAATCTTCAAAAAATATTTTTTCGACAGAAATTCGTCAAAGAAAATTTTTTTGACAAAAAATCATCAAAAAAAATTTTGAAGAGAAATTGAAAAAAAAAATTTGAGCAAAAAAAATTTCTGATGAAAAAATCTTCAAAAAATCTTCCAAAAAATTTTCTTGACAAAAAATCATATCATAAATTTATTTTAATTCCAATGAAATCTCAATTTTTTTTTTAAATTACCTTTATCTGATGATCAGTACATCTTTTAGAAAAAATTCTCTTGTCAAAAAATGTAATAAGAGAATCTATTGGCAAACATTTTTTCATGAAAATTTATTCTTACAAAAAACGAAAAAAGCAAGATTTTTTTTGTTGAAATTTTGTAAAAACTATTCAAGTATGTACCATGTACCTAAACTAAACACACGAAAAAGTTTCATTTTGAAAAATAATTTTTACTTTTTTCCCTCGAGGAATTTTTTCGCGATGATTTTAACGTGTTTGTCAGAATTTTCTAAAAATCCATCAAAATTTCACAAGTGATGGTTTCACGCCCCCCCCCCTCCCCCCTCTAACAACACACCCATACTACCTATATGGAATATGACTCTGGTAATGGAGCTAAACGTGCAGCTCCAAAGTTTCCTTAGAATAGGCCCTGTCATATTGGATTGCCTATCTTTGCAATTAAAGGAGTTACAGCAACGCAAAATCCCAGTCAAAAATATTGCCTACCTCAATTTCTTACGGTGCAGTAGTGATTCGTGAAAATTGCGAAATTCGTTCAAAAAATTCACGAAACAGTTGTAACTTTTTGAAAGGAACAAAAAAATTCATGTGAAAATGTTGCCTATCTTTGAAAATTAAGGCGCCACGGAGCCTTGAATTTCGAAAATACCAATTTCCAAAGCTTCGTAGCGCCTTTATTTTCAAAGATAGGCAAATTTTTGACATAACTATTTTTGTTCCTTTTAAAAAATTACACCTGGTTTGTGCATTATTTTCACAAAATTTTGAAATTTTTGTACACCATTGCCCCTTCAAAATCGAGATAGGCACCGTGTGTTCGTACATGAAGAATTTTGTTAGTGGTACTCGGTTATATCCAAATTTCAAGTTTGGCACACCACTCATCAGACACCCTGTTGTATAATCATGCCCAAAATATCACCGAGGTGAGGTGTTCGAATAAAATGACTCATTTGATTAGAACGTCAACTTATCGTATTATGACGTTTATCGAACTAGTTTGCTGGAGTCTTTTGTAATTGTATCAGGAAGGGTTGGTATAGGTGAGGCATCAACCTGATGGAAATTTTATTGTGTTCTTCGATACCTTTGTTGTCCAAGTGTTGAGTTAATTTTAGTCGATTCGATTTTTATTTTTTCTTCAAATAATTTTTTCTTTTAACGTACGTAGTTGTACGTAAAACACGAATTCGTAAGTACTCGTAAAATCGAAACTTACTAGCGCGGTGATAGTGTTAATTGTTCTAGTACGATAATGATAATGATAATGAATCAACATTGTGTTTGTCACGATGCCACGTGTTTATATCGGGTGGTACAGATTTGTAGTATATTCTGTGACACGATGTCGTTTACTTATATTTGTATATCGGGTGATTCATCCGTTGAAATTATTTGCTGATCTGCAGGTACTAGTTCATGTTTATTTAATATTCATTTTATTTAGAATGAGTAATGGTTTAACCAACTTGATGGAGGTGCATATACTAGTATTTTACTCGTAAAGTATTCGAGCATGTTGGGAAATTTTTTCGTATTTTTTAATGTTACGAAAATTAACGAAAAAGTCCCCAAAATATTCAGCGAAGTTTTGAAGAAAAAGAAATTGAAAACAGTAATTCATCATTTCTTTTTATTTTTTTTCAACTAAAAGTCGAGGGAAATTCAAATTTCAAAAAATTCTAGTAAAGTTTTGAATAAAATTTCGATTACAAAAATTACATAAAAAATAATATTGAAAAAGAAACGATTTTTCCTATTGAAAAAAAAAATTAATAAGTTGTCTTCCAAAAAGTGATAATTTGTTTTGAATGAAAATAATAATATCTACCTACGCATTTTTCTGAAAAATGTAATTTTTTGAAAAATTCAAAATTCTAAAATTAGAAAATTGTATTTTTTGAAAAAGCAAAAATTCAATTCTTTAAATAAGTTGGAATCAGGAAATTAATTTTTTTTAGAAATTGGAGAAATATTAAAAATTCTATCTTTCAAAAAAACTTGAAAGTTTTATTTTAATTCCCAGAAAAATGTAAAAAAATTGAAATTTGATTTTTTGTAAAAAAAAATAATAAATTGAATTCTTTGAAATTACGGAAATGTTGAAAATTGATTTTAGAAAAGAATAGAAATTTGAAGAAATAATGTAGGTATAAAAATTGAAAATTTGAAAAACTTGAATTTTTTAGAAAAAACGTAAAATTTATTAATTTTTAAAATTACCTATGGAGAATAATTTGATTTTTTGAATTGAAACAAAAAATCTAGTCAAACTTTTTGAAAAGAAAGTGAAAAATTGAAAAAAATTAGATTATAAACAAAAGTTTGATTTTTTATAAAAATTCGAAAAGGAAATTTCAATCCAAAAAATAATTAGGTATTAAAAGAGAGAATTGAAATTCAATGTTGAAAATCGAGTTTTAAAATGTATAGAATAATCAAAATTGTAAAAACTTGTTAAAATTTAAATTTTTAAAAAACTTTGATTTTTCAGAAAAACTAAAAACGTAAAAAAACGTAATTTAGGTATAACAAAAAAAAAAAAAATTAGGAACAACTATTTTGTTTTGATTTTTTTTTTAAATTAAAAGTTCAATGTTTTGAAAGAAAAATTTGAAAAAAATGAAAGAAATGCAATTGAATTTTATGAAGAAACGAAAAAGTTGAAAATTACGTTCAAAAATTAATAGAAAAAGAAATGAAAAATAATTTATGAAAAATGAAATTCATTCATTTTTGAAAATTAAAAAAGAAAAAAAAACTTCTACTAGAAATCAGAAAATTGTAGTTTGAAAAAAAGAAATGAAATTTTACTATTTTATAATAATTGAAAAAAAATCAAAAAAGAGTGATTTGAAAAAAAAAATTAGAATGATTGAAATTTGTGTTTTTTAAAAAGTTGAAAGAGATGAATTTCTGAAGTGAGGGGGCCGGAGAGGGTTTTCAAAGTGATTACTATTTTTAATTGAAAAAAATAAGAATTTTTATAATGAAAATAAGGTTTGTTTTGAAAAAAAATTAATGTTCAGTTTCTTAGAAAAATCAAAACAAATATGATTATTTTTTTAAAATTTGAAATTGAATTTTTTGAGTGAATAAAGTTTTTTAAGAACTGGAAATATACACTTTTTGGAATAAAATAAAAAAGTTGCAATTATTTATAAAAGATTTTTTTTAAATTGGAAAAAATTGAAGAAAAATTTCTAAAAAAAATGAAAATATTAATTATTGAGGAAAAAATAATATGTACTTATTAGTTCAAAATATTTTGTTTTTAAATTGAAAAAAATTGAAATTTTTAGAATAAATGAAAAAATTTTCTTCAACTTAAAGTAGGGGATTATTGAATTTTTGAAAAAAAAAAAAAATTCAAATTAAATTTTTCAAATAAGTTGAATTTATGTAGAATCGAATACTTGTTTTTTTAATGACTCAATTGAAAAATTTATTTTTAAAAAAAGGTTAAAATTTGACTTACCAGAAAAAAATGTAATATTTACCTAAATTATTTTTTTTGAAAAAATTGAAGAAGTGTTGTTGTTGTTGCTGTTCTTTAAAACTGAAACGTATATTTGAATCTTTGAAAAAATATTTTAAAAACTGAATTTTTTGATGAAGCAAAAAAGTAAATTAAAAAAAAAAAAAATAGATAAAAAGGTAATTTTTTGAAACAATGAAAAAATTAAAAATTTGAAATTTCCAGAAATTGTTGAATTTCCAATAGAAGCTGACTTTTGAACAATTTTACCTATTTATTTTTTTTTGAAAAATTCAAAAAATTTAATTTTTTTGAAAAACTCAGAAATTTAAAAAAAACAAAAACATAATTTTGGACGAATTGGATTAAATTAGGTAACAGAATTGGTTTTTTGTAGGTTAAAGAAATTTTTTTTTTTTTTGGAGAAAATTTAATATTCCAAAAAATAAAAAACTTTTTTTTTCAAATCTAAAAAAAAATGGTAGGTAATTTAAATGAAAATTCAAACAATTTAAAATGAGAAAAGTTAAATAGGTAGGTATTAAAAAAAAAAAAAAAAAAAAAAAAAAAATAGAACATCAAAACAGTGAAATGAAACTGAAAATTAAAAAAAAATGATTAAAGAATTTAAAGAACGAAAAAAATTGAAAATTGAAGAAAATAATTAAAAGATACACTTAGTTAGTCATATGGCATATTATTTTACTCGATTCTTCGACTCGGCCGGTATTAAATAATTAAAAGTAACACGAGACATAGGGCACTATACATTGTGTGCAATTCACGTTTAAATTCTCGTAATTACACGAAATAGACGATGCGGCGAATAGACGAAAAGGGGGGCGAGCTGTGTGATATTATACTTGTATTTGAGATTACACGCTTCTCGCATTGCAATGGATAAGTAAAGTAATTTAAAATGTAATATAACGAATATAATCAGCCGCTGACCGAGCGTATTGACGTAAATTTTAATTACAGCAAAAAAAAGAAAACACCTCTTTGAAATGTGAACGAGTCTGCTTGTAAGTATTTTATTTGGATTTGCTCGATTAATATTACATACATTACGAGGTATAGTTATCGAGATGCGATAACGTTAGGTTATTATTGGCATCGCCTTCGCCATTCTTTTTTCTTTTTTAATAACATTACAAAGATTTTGACCGGAATTAGTTATTCGTGGCTTTTGGCCTTTGCCTTTATTAGCCTACGTGTACTGTACGTGTACAGTGTATAGAGTTATACAGATTGAATGGCAAACAGAGTAATATATAGAAGGCCTATCTTTCTATCTTTGGTGTATGCCTTGTTCCTACCTATTTATCTGGTTTACCTACCAAATATGTGTAAATATTGCGGTAGTATTGTAGAGATAAGGCAATCGAGGTATAAATTAAATTATTATTTATACTAGTTCCTAGTTTGTTCTGTCAAAATTGGGGGCCATTCAACATTTCGACTGTTTTTTACTATGTCAGGTACTATGTGGATACTTAATATTCAAAATTGGAGGGGAGGGAGGAGTCCAATCTAAATTTTTGTAATAATTAAAATTATTTCTAGGACCATAATCTACAATTTTTGTTTGAAATTTTTTTCAATTGAACCCCCACCTCCCCCAGTTTTTAATGATATAAGAATTTAAGTCATATTATGCGAAATTGGAAGGGAGGAAAGGGTCTAATCGAAAACTTTATTATAACTAAAATTATTTCTAGGACCATAATCTACAATATTTGTTTGAAATTTTTTTCGATTGAGCCCCTCCCTCAATTTTGAAAAAAAATCTACATAATGTTATGTGAAATCAGAGGAGAGGGAAGGGTGCAATGGAAATTTCTATAATAACCAAAATTATTTCTAAGATCATAATCTACAACTTTTGCTTGAATTTTTTTTCAATTTTACCCCCCCCCCCCCTTCCCCCTCCTTCCTCATTTCCTCCAATTTTGAATAAATCGTCTTCAGAATGTTGAAAGCGAAATCAGAGTGGGAGGGAGGGGTCAAATTGAAAAAATTTTCAAACAAAAGTTGTAGCCTAATGTGCTAGGAATAATTTCAGTAATTAGAAAAATTTCGATTGGACCCCTCCCTCCCCTCTAATTTTGAAAATTAGGTATTTATGCAGTAACATGGCTCAGCAAAAACAAGTCGAAATGTTGGTCAGCCCCTGATTTTGGCAGAATAAACTAAGTAAGAGCTAGTATAATTTTATACCATCGTGTATATATCGATAGAATATATAGATAGGTAAGGTTGATAGGTACAACACTATTTGTATTCTGATGCGCTGTTTTTCTCTTTTATGCGGTATTTCTTTTTTTTTATTTCATATTGTCACGTATTATTCGCATGATGTACATACAATGTAGGATATATACTCAGTTTAATATGTTGTGTAGGTAGTATAGAAGTTCTCAACTGGTACACACTACACAGACACACATAAACAAAGGCAACGATACAATATTGTATGGCGGTCGTCGTTAAAACGTCGCTGCCTGCCGGTGTATTCGTATATCGGATTTAATTAAAATTAACGCCTGTTTTGTGTGCACTACGAGAGACGACGACGACGACGACGAAGGTAATTAACATTTTATCCGTCTCGTATTATTGGAGGAGCTTTCAGAGGTGTTGATCGGAGTATTAAACGAGTGGTAAATACGGTAAACTTAGGCTGACGTACGTGTACGTATTACACATTTCGTAACTCCATCCAATCCATAGAGGTAATCTAATCCAAGGGTACCTCGTACCTCGAGCTCCACCTCGCACGTCTACAATAAGTAAATAGGTATCAAACATAGTCGCAGAACTAACTGTACGTTTTCTTTTTCAAATAAAAAATATGTCAAATGTACCTATACCGCGATCGCGATGACCGTTTGGCCTGTCGCACTCGCAGCTTTCAGGCCGAAGCTGCCTTCGTGTAGTCGATGCTGCTGCTGTGCTGCTGCTGCTGCAGCCGACGTAGATATAGTTGTTCTCCCACGCGCACTACCACCGTTATCTTTATTATGCACAATGTCGAGTTATAGTATGTAGATGGTCAACGCAACGGTGTAATTACCTCGATATCTTGATACATGGGCAATGGGCATTGGCCACCGCACCGGCCTCCCCCTCTTATCAGATCGATCGAGCGGTATAAATCAACGGGCAGGCGAAGGAGATACCATACCTTGAGGATGCTCTGGGCATCCGATTCGTGTATTTTGGCGATTTTTCTTCCTTCCTTGGTCGAAAATGTGATTTCCTGCTCTTTTAGATGTCTCATTAGTTGGGGGGAATGTTTGAGATAGAGGTAGAATGATAAAAATGAGGGGTCGTGTCGTTTTAGAATTTTATAATTTGTGAATTTCGTGTACCTGACTTTAATCCAAATTGAGAAAATTTCAAAAAGTTTTCATAGACGATCGAAACATCCCTGAATTTCAAGGTATGAATGTTAAAAAATTAATGAAACAATCAAATTCAATTTCGTTCGAAAATTTTTCATTTAGTGGTGTTTTTTCGAAATTTTATTTAAAAACTATTTTAAAGAGTATTTATTAATTGTTCGGGAACAATTTTTTTAAATTCCATTCGATGGCACTATTTCTTGTAATTCCGTGTAGAATATTTTTTCGCATTTTGCTTGGAAATCAATTTTTCAAATTTTGATCAAATTTTCAATTTTTTTAATAATTTTTGATCAAGAAGATAGATTTTTCAATTTTTTTATACGTACGATTTTTTTTAAAATTTTGTTTGAGGACGAGAATTTTGTACAGATTTTTTTTTATAGGTATTTTATTCGATGATAATTAATAATATGATTTTTTTAAATAATTGTGTTTTCAAATTTTATTCAAAGGAATTTTCCATTTTTTTATTTTGGAAAAATTTTTTAAAACTTTGTTCAGAGCACTTTTTTGCATTTCTCTCTAAGAGCATTTTAAAAAAAATTATTTTATTAAAATTGCTAAATTTTTGTTTCTACTTTTTTTTTTTTTTTTTTTTTTTAGAAGGGAAGTGTTTAATGTTTTTTTTGAATATTTTATTCAATGATGATTTTTTTAAAATTTTGTTCTAGATATTTTTTTCATACTTGGACCTAAAAAAAGGTTATTTTTTCTTTCAAATTTTGTTTGAAAATTTTTCTTGAATTTTTTTTTTCAAACTTTATTCTATGATGTATTTTTTAAAAATTGTGTTGAGATTTTTTTTGTATTTTGCTCGAAATACCTAACCTACCTACTTAATTTTCTTCAAAAATTTTTTTTTTTGTGTTTTGCCAAAAAATATTTTTCATTTTCTTTCTAGTTTGAATGATACTGATAAGTAATTTCATCAAATTTTGTACAAAAGCAGGTGGTTAACTTTGAAAAAAATTATTTTTCAACATTTTGTTTGGAAACTTTTCTCAAGAATATTCTGTTTGAATTTGGTTTTTTTTTCAAATTTTATTCACTGACGTAAGTTCTTAAAATTTTGTTTAGAATACATTATTTTGTTATTCATATTTTGATTAAAAACAGTTTTTTCAAAATTTGTTCAAAAAAATTTTTTTTTTGAAAGCTTATTCATAAAAATACTTTTTTTCTGTTTGTTTCGCTGAAAATCAATTTTTTTCCATGCATTTTTTCAAAATTTTGTTTGAAAGTTTTCTGTATTACATTTTGTTTGGAAATTGTTTTAAAAACATATTTTCCTACGACATAATTTTTTGAAAAATCTGTTTAATTTTTTTTTTGTCATGTTTTGCTTTTTGTTGAAACTTCTTTCAAATTGGATTTTTTTTTTAATTTTTTTTTTTTCAAGTACATTGTTCAAAGCGATAAAAATAATTTTTTTGATGTTTTGCTGACTTTTTTTTCTTCAAATTTTGTTCAAAAACAGATTTTTTTCAAATAGGTAGGTACATTAGAGAATTCTGTTTAAAGACAATTTTAAAGATTATTATTTATTCGTTTTTTCCCCCAAATTTTATGCAATGGCGCAATTTTATTCATATTTTGTTCGACAAACAATTTTTTTTCAAATTTTGTACGATGACAAATTTTTTCATTTTTCAAAATTTAGTTTGAATTTTTTTTTTAAAACCACGCTTTTATTTAAAGTGGGTCATATGTTATTCAGGTATAGGGGTTAAAAAACGAAAAATAAAATTTACTTGAATAATGATGTGTTGAAAAGAAACAATTTTTTCAAAATTATGACGATGAAACGCATGGTGGGGCATTATTCGACAAGGTACATAATGTTATCTCCATGCACACCCCACCACGCTTTTCATCGTCATAATTTTTGAAAAAATAGTTTCTTTTCAACACATCATTATTCAAGTAAATTTTATTTTTCGTTTTTTAAACCCTATACCTAAATAACATATGACCCACTTTAAATGAAAGCGCGGTTTTTAAAAAAAATGTTACCTTTTTATTTAACTCTTTTTGCCGTTGACAAATTCAAGTTTTAAAATCGAATTCAGCGACCTCGAAAACCTACATTTTGACACCAATGATGTAATTTTTGAAATTTTCAAAATCGACCCCCTTCTAGAAGCCCAATTTGGGGTCGGAGGTAAATTTCAGTTCGAAAATCGAATTCAGCGACCTCGAAAACCTACATTTTGAAACCAATGTAAATTTGGAAATTTTCAAAATTGACCCCCTCTCAGAGGCTCATTTGGGGGTCGGAGGTAAATTTCAGTTTGAAAATAGAATTCAGCGATCTCGAAAACCTACATTTTGATACCGATGTTGTAATTTTTGAAATTTTCAAAATTCACACCCCCCCTTTTAGAAGCCCAATTTTGGGTCGGAGGTAAATTTCAGTTCAAAAATCGAATTCAGCAACCTCGAAAACCTACATTTTGATACCAATGTTGTGAATTTCGAAATTTTCAAATCTGAACCCCCTCATAGGGGCCCAATTTGGAGTCAAGGGTGAATTTAAGTTCGAAAATCGAATTCAGCGACCTCGAAAACCCTTAATGTGATCTTACAAACATACATACCAAGCTAATAAAAGCGTGGTAAAAACTATTTATGATAACAGGGATTTCAGGGATTTGGTAGGCATTTTTTTATTACTTTTTTTTGGAAACAATTTTCTCCAAATTTTACTCACTGATGTAATTTTAAAAAAATTTATTCTGAATATTTTTTTCCTATATTTTTTTTTTTTTTTTTTGTCAAGGACAATGATAGAACAACGTGTTTTTAAATTTTTTTTTCTTTAAAATGTAGGTACTATTGAATTCTACTCTAAATACCTACTTTTTTTAAATAATTTCTTTTGTCAAGATCAATTTGTTTTAAAAACTTCTGCAAATTTCGTTTTTTTTTTGTTTTAATTTTTTCAAAAGCATTTTGACTAAAAAATTCAACAAAATTTAATTTATTCCAAATCTCGATTAAAAAATCACCTTTAAAAAAATTAAATTTTTCCAATCGAAGAAAATTTTTACTAATTTTATTTGAAATTTTGCTCAGAGCCCATTTTTACAAGAATTTTATCAACGAACTTTTTATTTTTCACATTGCGTCCGTTCTCCGTTTTAAAAATTTTGTTCAGAATTCTTTTTTTTGTATTTTGTTTGAAAACCATTTCATTTCAGAATTTTATCCAAACAATTTTCCTCAAATTTTTTCAATTTTTTTCTTGAAATTTTATTGAACACAAATTTTAAGAATCAAATATTTTTTTTCCATTTTCACGTAAGTTTATTCCACCCACCCCCCCCCCAAAAAAAAACATTTCTAAATTCGCAATATTTTCTCATTTTGCCATTGCTGTAGGCCTTGCATGACGAATTTAAGCTTCTCGGGTTTACTCTCAATTGACAGATTGTTTCCTTTTAATCCTCGCTCCACCTCTCATTTTTGCCTACAAATAGCTTTATCTACTTACTTACTTATTGGAAGTAAATTCACTTTACCATATTTATCATCGACCTATGTACATTGCGTATGCGTATATCTACATTGTGTATATAGGCAAACGAGGATATACGAATAAAAATACAAGTACGTTTACGTCGAAAATTGATAAGTTACTCCATCCATCCATCATTCAACGATTAAATTGGATTTCTACGATAAGACTACAAGAGTTTCGTATCGTTTATCTCGCATATTGCGTAAGGTACCTACTTTAATATAGGTACCTAAAATTAATATAACACAAACACAGTCAGATACAGAGACGATTCAAAAGATGTATACGAGGTGTGATCACAATGATGTGGAACTTTGCTTATAACTCGCGTTCTAAGCAAGTTACAATGCTCAAATTTGTCTCATTTTATAGCTGGAACCCTTATCTATTGAATGACACCTAGCTGATTTCTCTATGTGTAGTGGTTCTCAATCTGTGACCTAAAAAGCAGTGGCACCTAAAGCGTGTGCGGCGATTTTTTTTCATTTTAAGAACAAAAAAATGCATAAAAATTCGTAAAAAAATATTTTAATCGTGAAGAGCACCTGGAACATTCGATTTCTGTACATCGTATTCAAAATAATACCCTTGGCTCTTCACACACTTCTGCCAGCGAGTTTTTCACCTCTGAAAGCGTGCTATGAAATCCGCTTTTGGGATGAATGATTTTTTTAATCAGCTTCAAGAACCTTAGAAATGTTTTTTTTTAAATTTTGAATGAACTTTATCCCCTCTTCAAACAATTTTTCGTCTCACACACAGAATTTGATGTTCGCGCGCTTTTCAAATGTAGCCACGTTAGTGAAAAAGATACAAAAATCGCCGACGTCACTCAACATAGGTGCACATAAACGCGAATAGCTGCTAAACTAACATAGCTATTGGTCTTTGCAACCTCTCATTCGAAAGAGGAGACATTGTGTGATTCTAAAGCCACCAAAATGAGCCGTGTACGTGGATTAGAACGCGAGTTATAAGCAAAGTTCCACATCATTCTGATCTCACCTCGTAGCTTTCCTTATAACACTACACTCGTATTTGAGCCACTCGCGAGAAGAATATTGGAGAAAGTATCGATATCGAATCTCTCCTCGCCATGCTCGTCTCGTAGATACAATATCAAAGACTACGAATCAAGATCGAGCCACCTTTGAGCTAAATTAGATGGTCCGGCGTGACCTTTTTATACAGCCTTCCTTTGTCTTCGTCTGATACAGATTATTATTGCATTTTGCCAAAGAGCGAAGGAAACTCGGCTGTAGAATGGTAATTTATTGCAAGAGAAATATCGTCGGCGATGCGACAATATGCGAATTAATTTAATTTACTTTTTTTTTTTTGCTGACACGAAGAAATGATACAGGTCACCAACCTCCCTTTACCTATATGTTTCATTCTCAATGGTATGAGAAAATTGCGAATGAATTTTTTGATTATTCGTCAAATTGGAATTTATATCAAATGACTGAATTATGCTGAGATTATTTTTTCCCTCTCTCTCTTTTTTCAAGGAATTTCTCGTCTTTACGAAGACAATTATTATTTGTTTTTCTTAGAATAGTTGTGCTATGGTTTCGATTAATGGTAAATTCGAATTATGAATTTGAGTAACATGATTTTTTGAATTTTTAAATTCAACTCTCGGGGGTCCAGATCCGAATCCATCCGAAATCCGAATCTATATTTTTGGCACCTAAGTCCATCGTCGTTCAAATGTAAACCTAAAGCTACTTCCTCCTTGTATTTCGCTTATAACTCTTGAAATATACGTTTAAACGGAAAAATGATAATAACTAAAATTAAAGTAGATAAAATTTGGAATAAAAAAGGTTATATTCATTTTTTTCGAAAAGTGAACGGGTAGGGCAAAACCACGCGTCAAAATATATAGCGTGGAAAAAGTGAAGATTACTCCGGAGTCATTTTAAGTCAATTCGACCACATTTTGACCTTAGGTCATCTGATTTTTTTTTTTTTTTTTAATTCACGAGCTTCACTCGTTTCAAAAGTAAAAAAACCAACTTGTTTTATCGGGGGGGGGGGGGTGCTTTGTTGTTTTCTCGTTACAGTAGTCAACTTTGACGAAGTTTACGTCAAGATTTTTTTTTTTTATTCTGGAAAAATAATTTTGATTTAAAAAATGTACAAAAGATTATAGTATTTCAATTTTTTTGTAGAAAGAAATAGATGTTTCATTTTTTTTTTTTTTTTTTTTTTTTTTTTGTTAAAAAAATGATTAGTCTTTTTTTTCAAAAAGTTATTTTTCAACTCCTTTGGAAAAAAATCAAACATTTCATATTTTTAAAGTGATCATTCATTTTTCATATCTTTGGAGAGAAAAAAAATCTCTGAATTTTTTTTGATAATGCTCATCCCATTTGGGGGGGGGGGCACAGAGTGAAAAAAATAGGAGTAGAGAAATACTTAGTGCCAGGATATTGTTTTTTAAATTCTCCGGGGAGTGATAGCTTTAAATTGATTTAAGAAAAAAAACCTTCTTCTCTCAAGTTAAACAGTTCAATTCTTTAAATAAAAATTGTTTTGACAAAATTATAACTCAAGTTATTTCATTTTTTATTTTTAGTACGTGAATTTTTTTCTAATGGAAGTTTTTAAATTTTTTTTCAATTATTTTTTTGGTGATTTTTTTTTTTTGAAGAATTTGTCAATAATTTTTTTATTTATAATATTTTTAATTCTTGAGTAAAAATCAAAATTTGATCAATTTTTTAAGGAAGAAACCATTCTATTTTTCGTAGAAAAAAATCTTTCAGTTTTTTGGTAGATAGTAAAATATCTTTCAATTTCAGGAGTAAAAATGCCCGTTTTAATTTTTTAAAATAATGAATTTTCTGTCCAGTTTGGTGAAAAGAAAAATCCTCAATTTTGTTGGGTAAAAAAATATCCTCACACTCGTAGAGAAAAATGAGTAGAGTGGTTTTTGTAGGAAAATTGGAGGACAATCTTCATTTTTTTTCTCCTGTATATTTTGACGCGTGTTTTTGCGGCACCCGTTTACTTTTCGAAAAAAATGAATATGACCTTTTTTGTTGCAAATTTTATCTATTTCAATTTTAGTTATTATCATTTTACGGTTTGAACGAATATTTGAAGAGTTATTAACGAAAAACAACTAGGATCCGTTTTTGGTCCACATTTGGAGAACTTTCCGAGAGGTGAGGTCCGGGCACTTTTGGGTGGTGTGGGGGTAATTAGGACATCGAAAGAAGAATTTTAAAATCAAGAAGTTTCATTTAATGCAAAATGCAATTTTCTCATTTTTTGGTCTTATTGTGCTTGATTGGGAGCTGATTGAAATCCGAATTTTGGAATCTGCCTGAAGCTGGGAGTGCTGCTTTGTTCAAATTCGACCTGATCGTAAGTTACTTTCGAACTCGTATGTAATCCATCACCAACCAACGAGCAACGTCGATGATGGGAAAAGAACGCTGGGTTGATGTCGGCGGCGGACTCAGCTCCGGCCCCAGCCACCGTAGCCGCAGCGGCAGCAACGATGGCAGCGTAAATTCGAATGAATAAAAATCAATGAAGAGACCTTGACAAAAGAAAAAACATGAAACGCGGTCAGGGTAGCGCGCGAGCGGAGCGAAAGCGCCTCTCAAACGCGAGGGAGAGCGAGAGTGAGTGCGCGAGAGAGCGACAGAGCGAGGAGGTGACCGGAGCGGAGCTGGAGAGCATATCAAGCAGCAGATAAGAAAACAGCTGATATATATCACCATATAATCTAAACGTACGACGAACGAATATATTCTCGTACCGGGCAAGACGTACGGCTGGAACGATCTCCAGCGCAAGCGAAACTCTTCAAGTCGGAAGTACGCACGTGGGGTAGGCCCCCTTTTTTTTTGCGCTGTGTGCTTATTTCTTCTTCTTTTTCTTTTTTTTTGCAATAACACAAAACGCAGAGCGAATGCTGGAAAGAAGATAACGACTTGGGGTAGAAGCACCCGCAGGGGAGGGTCGCTCTTTGCTAAAAATAGGCTCAAATGACGGGGTAGTGGGGTGCAATGGTGTCGAACGACAGAGCACCGAGCGATAGGGAAAAAAGGCGAGTAGAAGAGGAAACTGTTCCGCTGATTCTGAAATACCCGTCCATTCTACTCAATGGAAGTACCATCCTGGTTGTCGAGGTGGAAGCGCAGAGCGCAGGCAGCTCGACGAGCGAGGGAAGGAGGAAGAGGGGGAAAGGGCGAATTTGGCAAAATCACAGCTGGCACGGTACCCCTTTTCGGTGCACGCGGAAAGCTCTGGACGGCGCGGAAGTGGTCGGAAATGGTTGCTGGGAAAAGGACGCGAGAAGGCAGGCGGCGCACGCGCTCTCCGAAAATCCTTTATTTCCTTTCTTTGTCGCTGTGTGCGCCGCTCTGCCTCTGCCTCTGCCTCTGCCTCTGCCTTTGATGTTTATAGATTTCGCACACGAGCCGTGTTTACTAAATAAAAGGTCGACTCAAGGACAATGTGATATTTGATTTAGCCCGTTTAGCGAGCTGCCGATGCCGAGGCCGCTTCTTCGCCACCCCTTTGCCTCGACGATGGCAAGCTGCCGCGTCCCCCCCGCCCCTGGCCCCTGACCAGGCCCCACTCGATACCGTTAATTAGCTTCAACTATGCAAACCATTCGGCCTCGGTGCAGAATACAGATGTACATATTTACTCTGTGGCTGCTGCTGCCATCGTCGTTTAGAATGTCGGTGAAAAATTTTCTCCAAGTGTGCTTGTGTGAGTGTCGAACTGAGAGAGAGACCATTGTTCCAGCAGCCTGCTTCACTGTGTATACACGAATGGGTTATATATAGTTCTCTAAAGCTAGATATACCAATACCAACAATCATCGTACGTATTGTCTGTGCGAGTGTACATATTGTACACAATGTACACTGCACGTAGCTCCCTAAGCCCCTTGCCCTGCCGCTATGACGTTAAAATCATCCAAGGTCAGTAAAGACGGCTCAATTAAATGTTTCGCCGGTCTCTCTCTCGCACTCGAGCTATCCACTCTGTGCCACTCTCGCCAGTTCTCAAATCATTCCTACTTCTTCTCGTACACGAAAGTTGAAAGGTTCGTTCAAAATGATGACAAGCACCGAGCAATGAGCAACGAGCAGTCGTTCAAAGTTGCCGAAAAGCTGCTCTGCGCCTCTTACCCTCTGCCTACTTCGCTGGCTCAGGCTCGTGTTGCAATACAAAAGGCTGGAAGCTGCGAACTGGAAGAGGAAATGGAAGCTGCACAACTTTCGTAATGGGGTATCTTATACTGCGTAGTTTGCACGACTCGTGTGTGCTGCAAAAAGGGGAGTATTTTACCATTACCGGTGAAGAGGTGATAAGGTTTTTTACGTTGTTGGTATCTAAGCTGGAGTTCTCGATCCCTTCGTCGTTGGGGTATTGGGAAATTCACGTTCACGTGTACGATGGATTTTCGTGAAAGAGATTCGGATTAGAGGGTTAGTTTTATGTCAGTATTCGATGATGCTGGCTGGCAGTGTCTTACGACTGACTGTGACTGCGAGAACGAGGCGAAGTGAGACGAATGTGAAGAAATATAGCCTGGTAAAATTGGACCATAAAAATAAACCAATCCCTTTGTCGTTTTACGTTTATAACTCTTCAGAAACGCGTTTAAACGAGAAAATTATCTCAGCTAAAATTAAAGCACATAAAATTTGCAACAAAAAAGCTGATATTCCTTTTTTTCGACGAGTGAATGGATGGAGCAAAAATAAATGTCGAAAATATACGTACAAGATGAAGAAATAATGATAGGATGCGGCTTTGTAAAATATGTATGCCACACAGAGACAGTTTGAGCAAATTTTTTTTGGGGTGTAGATCGAAAATGCCGAATGAAAATTTTCAAAATGCCGAATGATAATTAATAGGTACAACAGTGGGAAGTAGACCCCTGCGCTGAATTTTTTGAAAAAAGTGAGTTTTCGAAAGAAGAACTTCTCACTATCCTCATAGAAAAAATTTCAAGAACTTATGTTAGCATTAGGATTTGAATCAAAATGACTCTTGCTGCCCGAGCGAAGCGAGGGCGAAAATTTTTGAAAAAATTGCACTTCTAAAAGAAAAGATGGACTTTTTTTGCAGAAATTTTGAAAACGTACAATAATTTCTGGTTTTTTAAAAGATGAAAAAGTGATACGTTGCCCGAGCGAAGCGAGGGCGAAAATTTTGAAAAAATTGGAATTTTTAATTAAAAATAATGCACTTTAAGCATAATTTTTAATATTTTCAAAAAGATCATGTTCATTTTTTTACATTATAGGTAAGTTATAACAATTCAAATGCGTTGATTTTTGATTCCTATTCTGATTCTGAGAGAAAGATGAAGTAGCAGAAGTACATTGCCCGAGCGAAGCGAAGGCGAAATTTTTTTTCAGAAATTTACCGAATTTGCGATTCGGAATTTCTCTAAAATTTATCGAATTTATGATTCGGAATTTCTCAAAAATTTGCCGAATTTGTGATTTAGAATTTCTAAAAAATTTACATATTTGAAATTCAAAACTTTACCAAATTTTGTAAACATACCTAATTTAATTTGTCGAAAGTTTGCCGAATTTGTCGAAATTTTTTCGAAAATTTGCCGAATGGAAAATCACTGGAGGGGTGTTCCACCCCCCAAACCCCCTCTCGCACCGGCTCTGATGCCACAAAAGTATAGAGCAGCCTCTTAGTTGTTTTTGGCTTGTAACTCTTCAAATTCGCGAATAAACGAGAAAATGATCATAAGTAAAATTAAAGTTCGTGAAATTTTCTATAAAAAAGCATATATTGAGTTTTTTTGAGAAATGAACGGGTGGCGCAAAAACAAGCGTCAAAAGATACAGGATGGGAAAAAAATTGGCTTAGTAAAAAATTCAACACAAAAAATATGGAACAACCCATTCCTTGTTTTTCGGCTGTAACTCCTCGAATTCGCGTAAAAACGAAAAAATTATCAGAAGTAAAATTAAAGTTCGTGAAATTTTCTATAAAAAAGTATATACTCATTTTTTCGAGAAATGAACGGGTGGCGCAAAAAACAAGCGTCAAAATGTTAACTACAGGGTGGAAAAATATTTAGCTCTGTAAAATTATACCAAAGAAATGAAACTACCCATTCTTTGCTTTTCGGTTGTAACTCCTCAAATTTGCTTAAAAAACGATAAAATTACCATATCTAGAATTATTGTAGGACTTATCGAGTAACAATTTCGAGAAAAAATTCGTTAATTTTGTTGAAATTAAAATTTTCGAGTTGAAGGTTTTTTTTGAATCTATTTTTTCAAATCTAACAAAAAATTTATGTCGAATAATTTTTTTGAACCAATTTTTCTCAATTTGCATGTGATTTGGAAATGTTTTCTTATAATTATTCAACCCTACAACTGTAGGACTTCTAGAATTAAAATTTCGAGAAAAAATTCATTGATTTTATGGGAATTTGAATTTTCGAGTTGAACAATTTTTTTCGAACAATTTTTTTTCGATTTTCCAGTCATTTGGCTGGGTTTTTTTTTGTATAATTCAATCCTACAACGTAGGGTTTCTCAAGTAACAATTTAAAAAAAAAATCATTGATTATGTGAATTGTGGAAATTTAAATTTTTTATTTACTTATTTGAACAACTTTTTCAATTTTCGAGTGATTTGATTTTTTTTTTTTTTTGTTTTATTCAACCTTACACTGTAGGGCTTCTCGAGTAACGATTTAAAAAAATAAATCATTGATTATTTTTGGATTGTGGAAATATTAATTTTTTATTTATTTGAACAATTTTTTTGAATCAATTTTTTCAATTTTCACCAAATTTGGAAATTTTTTGTATTCGACCATACAATATTAAAGTTCATAAAATTTGCAACAAAAAAGTACATAATTTTTTTTTCTCGAAAAATGAGTATCCTATCAAATTATACAGTGTGAAAATAATATTATTAGTTTGCTAGAAAACCTTGCCAACTCGTCAGCTCCGATTGAGCTGAAATTTAGCTTACTGAGGGAGCATGTCATCAAGACCTCAGAACCAAATTTTCAGCTTCCGAAGTTGATTTTTCGCTTTTTGGCTAATTTTTGAAAATGGTGAAAATAGTCCAATTTGTAAATCTTTTTTTTTTTTGAACTGTAAACTTTGAAATGAAATTCTAAAAAATGGTTTGTACACGAGTCGATTGCGACCATTTTCGAAGCGATCTGGAACCTCCAACAAAAATTGATTTTTTTCCAGCATTCACGTAAACTGATTCAGATAGCTTCGAAAAATTATCACGAAATTGTAGGAAGTTTTTCACAGACCGTCAGATAATTTTAACGAAATTTTTCAAGAATTTTTCACAAAATTTTGGCGAATTTTAACGAAGTCTCAAAAAAAATTTTCTACAAAATTCCAGAAAATCTTTCCTAAAACATTTGATTTTGTTTTTACAGTATTTCATAAAATCATAGATTAACAATCTATGATAAAATCTAAAAAAAAAAAAAAAAAAAAAAACTTCGAAAAATTGCCCCAAAAATTTTAGAAAAACCACAAAATTTTTATAGAATTTTCCACGAAATCAAAAAATTTTTTAAAGTTTTATAACATCGTCTGAAAACTTTTTGCAGGACTTTTTAAAAAAATTTCAAAATTTCCGAAATTTGTTCTCAACATTTTAGAAAACTTACCACACTTTTATTGAATTTTTCAGAAAATCAAAAAAAAAATTCTATCACAATTTCACAATTTTTTTCTAAATAAAATTTTTAGAAGTTCATCAAAAATATTTTTTACATACTTAATTACAAAAAAAAACAGGCAGTTTTCACAAAGTCTCAGAAAATTCTGAAAACTTCTTACAGGACTTCGGAAAATTTAAAAAAAAATTAAAATTTTAGAAAAATCGGCAGGTACCTACCTAAAATTTTAGAAAAGTCCCAAAATTTTCATTTTTTCTGTAAAATTTCAGAAAATTATGCATTCGCAAAACTTTTTAATCTGTATATCTATATTTTGACTCGTGTTTTTGTACCACCCGTTTATTTAAAAATGAAAATGAATGCAATCTTTTTTGTCGCAAATTGTATGAGCTTCAGTTTTAGTGATAATAACATTTATTTTTTGTTTAAACGAATATTTAAGAAGGTATAAGTGAAAACAATGGAAGAGTTTTTTTTTAGGTTGAAATTTGAAGAACTTTCAGTTATGGCACTATAATGAAAGGAACATTTCAAAATGAAAAAAATTCTTGTTTACCTACGAGGCAATTTATTCCCCCATTTTCTACCCTGTGCTAAAAGGTACCTACGAGTCAAATATCGTATTCGGTCTGAAAATATAAAAGCTAATGACCGACGTTCGACGTAGGGTGCAAAAGAGTACCTATAAATAGTGAAATTTGATAATTTCTTGGAAATTTACCCTACCTCCTATCGTAATTTCTTCGTAAACTAATTTCGAAGGTTTTTCTCGACTCGTACGACCTGATCGCCTTCCCTGTACCCCCTTTAATCTGTAAATTCGTATTGTTCTTCAATTAACGATCGAATGCTGTTTCGAAGCGTGATATCGATGGCTCGGCAAGACGTCAACGGTAGCCCCGATATTACGATCTGTCACGCCATCCGAAAATAAATATCTGATAAAAACTTTCCCATCGTTATGAAACTTCGTCGATAGTTCAATTTCACGAACATTTTTCCAGCTTTCCTCACCTCGTGCAGACTTCCAAGTATCTACCTGTGTCATTTTTTACCTCACTCAGGTTTACCTAGTAGGTTGGTGCATGTTTGTTTTTCTTTCGATGTTATTATTTGTAAATTATGCACGTTGCAGGTGTATCTATCGTAAATATGGTGTGATTGGATAAAAAAAGCACAGACGAGCCTTACCCTGGCCCCCGCCTAGAATTTGTACTTTTGGTCTCGGACCGTACTGACGTAGATATACGTATTATGTACCTTTACCGCTCATGAAATATTCATTTTCGTGTTGGTTAAAAAGTTATAATCGATTCTTAAAATGCGATCGAGTTTGCTTGTTAGCTTAGCCCGGATTGTTTGTTTTGATTAATTTTTTGATTTTCATCTAACGCGAAAGAGGGGTGAGGGGTGCGATGGGTAATAGACTACTTTGTTTTCAATTTTATGACGTTTAAATTATGTAGATGATTCATAATTGAGTAGTTTAATTTTAAATTAGAAAACTTGAGGCTTAAAAGAGATAGTAGATAGTAGCGAATTTATCGCAGATGATGAAACGTTCGAATGAAAGAAGAAAGTGAGGGGGGAAAGAGGTACATAATTTACGATTCGGAAAATTTTTTTATTACGGAGGATAAGACCGAAGTTTATCATTTTTTATGCTTCATTTTTTCTCATTTTCCTTCAGTTTTTCCCATTTTTTCGAAGGTTGGAAATTTTTACCTATAATCACTTGGTTCGCAATTTTTTTGCATTCGATTTTTTCAACTTTTGGAAATTTTCAGGATTATCTCGATAAAAATTGTCTGTCTCGATTTTGAAGAACTTTGATTTTTTTTTTTAATTTTTAGTTGTTAAATTTTTTTAAATTCATGTTTAACTTTTTTCAATTTTTATAAATTTCATCATTTTGTTTTAAAAAAAAATTTGCCTGCAGTGGCCAGTTTTATTGTTTGATTTTTCAGCTGTTGGAAATTTTTCATATTTTAGTTTTTTTAGTTTTTTTTTAAAATGAATGTTTGAGAATTTTGAAAAATTTGTTTTTATTTTTATATTCCAGAAGTAAAAATTGAAATTTTTCAATTTTCCCCTTTTTTATTTTAATTTTTTTTATAATTTATAGGTGGGTATCATTTTGTTAAGAATTGTTTTTCTCAATTTTCGAAAAAAAAAATTCAAATATCATTTTATAAATTTTTTATTTTTTAATCCTGGTCAGTTTTTTTTTTTTTTTTAATGGTCAAACTATGGTCGAAGTCACTTTAATCCAAATAAACAAACAAATTTTTTCAAACGTTGGAAATTTTTACAAAATATCTCGCTTAGAATATCGAGTTTTGAAAAATTGTTGTCATTTTATGACTTTTTGGATGTTAATTTTTTTATTTTTTCCTATTTTTTTTTTCAGTCTTCGGAAATTTTTATTCGATTGTATACTCTCTCCTCAGTTTTTGTAAATTTCAATTTTTTTCAATTTTTCTGGCATTGAAATTTTTATTAAAAGTTTAAATTTCAACCACTCCCTATTAATTTTTCAAATTTTCATTTTTTCCAATTTTTTTTTTAAAAATGTTGAAATTTTTTTCAATAATTTTAATAAGAATATCAAGTTATTTCAAGTTGTGATTTTTTTTTTTTTTTTTTTTTTTTTTTATTCTTATTTTTCATTGCTTGTTCAGGTGATGAAATTTTTGGAATTATTTTTCAACTTTCTCTAATTTTCAATTTTAAATAAAATTATTAATTATTTCAAAAGTTGAATTTTTTTTATAATCATCTCGTTGAGAATATCAAACTTTTTTCAGTTTAAAAATTTTTTGCCATTAGGTATTTTACATTTTAAATTTTTTGTTGTGTTGAAAATTTTGAGATTATTAGCTGATTTTCTCAAAGAGAAAAGTCAGCTATTAAATTTGACCTGATGATGGAAGTTGGGGGTGAGGGGTATTTTTCTCGACGTTTTGGGTCAAAATAAGACGATTGGCATGATTTTCGCATTTTGGTATTTCTTTATATATATATATATATGTATATAGATTTATCTATGGATAAAGTGGCTTCATTTTTAGATGTCTAACGGTAATCATGCCTCGTTTTGGTAAAGTGGCTTCATTTTACTGAAGTCAGATTACCAACTTTTGCCAGTCAACTCAGCCAGGTGCCAGGATGCTAGAAATGTGGTTATTTTGGTGATGCCACTTTACCACTTATACAAGTGTAGAATAAAATTTCGGTCTAAGGTCGTACTGGCATCGTTTTTTAGATGTTTACGAATAAACTTGCATCGTTTTGTAGAATAGCTTTTTGATGTCTAAAATTGAATAATAAGCCATGGAAATCATAATACTTTCGATAATTTCAAGTTTGAAGCCATTTTACCGAACATACAAATTGAAGTCATTTTGACCTTAGATCGATATATATATCCCCAAAATTTGTCCAGACGATAACTTGAGTAAGAATTAACCGATTGAGCTGAAATTTTCACGAGAGGTTTGTTACTACTGGGAATAGAACCCTATTGTTTTTGAGAAAAATCGGTGAACCGGTTCTCGAGTTATTAGCGATTGAAATTTTCAAATGCTTCTAGCGCCTCGAATTAAGCAATTACGCGAAATTAGTAAATAACCTTTTTAATAGTACTTAAAAAGACGCACAAAAAAGGTTCTAAGCATTTTTAATTTTAATGAACCGGTTCTCGAGGAATTCGCCATGGAAAATTTCAAAACGAACAGCTGATCATCATTTCCCATTTTTAAAAAATAAATGGCTAGCAAAGTTGTAAAAATTCAAAACTTTTGAAATGCCTATCTAACTGCCTACTTTTCATGATAATGTCGTTTCTTATTGGTTTAAAACTTGTTAAAAGTTTTTATTTATCAGAAATAGCTGGCTGTAAATTGTATATTTTTTTTTAATCACTTTGAAATTTTCAATTTGATGTTGTTATCATTAAGTACATAAAAATAATTTAATTTACACATGAATTTACATAAATTTTGAAAAATAAAAATAATAGAAAATCAGCTTTTCTAGCGCATTAACTGCGTTGGTTTTTTTTTTTCTACTTCGATTAGTTTTTAATGTTTTAATTTTACTTCATTTTTTCAATTTTTTTAATCCTTGAAAATTTTAAAAATCATTTCGTTCTGAATTTCAAGCTTTTTCAGGGTTTTTGAAATTTTTGCCTTTTAGATACCTATTAATTTTTTAATTTCTCCCTATTTTTCCGTTTTTGAGAAATTTTTATGATTTTTCTAAAATGAAATTCAGATGTTGAAATTTTGAAATAATTTTTCAATTTACCTACATATTAATTTTTAATTTTTATTTATACGAACCGTCTCGTTATAAATATTGAGCTTATTCAAGTTTTAAATTTTTTTTCATAATTTTTATTGTCACTTTTTTTTTTTAAATTGTGGGTTAAATTTCTCCATGTTTCATGTTTTTATTTAGTTTTGAGTTTTGGGAAATACTTGATTTTTCCCTCATTTAAATTTTTTTATTTCATTTTTTTATTATTCTGGTGTTGAAATTTTTGAAATAATTTTCAAACTTTTATTAAATGTCAGTTTCTAAATTGTTGTTTATTGTTTCAAGTTTTTTTAATGTTGAAAATTTTCACTATCATAACTTCATCAATTTTGATGATTTATTTTTGATTTTTATTTATTTTTATTTTGGATCAGTTTTCTACCTGTTTTTCAATTTTTTGAAAATTTTAAACTGATTTCGTTCTTTTTCAAATTTTTAGTTTGTTTTAATTTTGATTCGATTTTTTCAAGTCAATAAGTAAGTAGGTATTATACAACTTTGGTACCTACAGAAAAATTTCGAAGTAATTTTTCAGTAATTTTTTTTAAATGAATTTTCAAGTTTTGAATTTTTGCTTAATTTTTCCTATTTTTTAAAATGGTTCTATACGTAATTTTCAATTTAAAAAAATTTACAAATTTATTTTAAAATTTGGTAGGTCTAGTTATTAAAAATTTTTGTTCGATTTTTTTTTTAATTCTAAATTTTTATGTTTTTCACAGTTTTCTAATTTTCTATTTTAAATGTTTTTCTAATTCATGTTTAAAATATTTTCTACATAAATTTTTCAAATTTTCCTCATTTTTAAAATTTTGTAATTTAAAAAAATGTTTTTTTTTTAAATTTTATTTTCATTAAAAATATTTCACAAATTTTCAATATACTTATTTCGAATTATTTTTCTCACCGATTTCTTTTATCGCTTTCAAATGATATTTTCCAAATTTTCCTGTTAAAAAAATTTTTGATCACGACGCGCGACGAGGATGGGATTCGAACCCACGCGTGCATAGCACATTGGATTAGCAGTCCAACGCCTTAACCACTCGGCCACCTCGTCATCTCAATTCTGGCGCGTTAAACGCGTACTTTAACGCAGCGAGACTACCAAAATGCGCAAACCGGTTTGAATTTTCCAGGTTACTGTAATCGGAAGAAAATTACGTTCCCTGCTTTTGTGCCGGAATAGTCGTCTAATCGGATGAACTAGGTGATCGATTTAATTGGGTTATGTCACGTTCTAACAAAAAGGACTATTTCTTTGCGCAATGATTGGACGATAGATCCCTTTAGATTTAGCATTAGCTTACCCTTCTTACATCGTTACGTAGATAGGCAGTAGGCACGTGTTCTTTAACAATTTTTCTTTATTTTTGACATTTTTTAAATTGGCAGAGTATCCATAAAAAACGTCCGGATAACATTTTTATTTGTAATTTATTCTTTAAAATATGCGAATAAAACAGGTACAAAAAATATGACGAAAATTACATTTGGTTCTAGTTCAACGTATTTCGAAAGATGGGGCGATAAATTACGTAAATGATAAATGTACCTATTTCGTTGTTATCTAGTAAATTAATGTAGGTAAATATTAAATACTGCTTAAAAAAAACCTTATCCCAACCTACTTATAAAATTTAACCCAGTCTATTTCGAACCTATTTCTTCTGAGCGTTATTTTCCTGCTCTTGAATGGGCTTAAGCTGTACTAAAATGGTGGTATCTATATTGTGATCGACATTAATCCCAATGTACTTAATTTCGGTGAGATGAGGATCAGAAACGACACTACTGAGGGCCAGCTCGAGGGCTTGTTCGGCGCTTTCGCCGTATTTAATTTCGACAACACCTTTGGTGGTACTGTTGTTGGTGCAGAATTGTATGTGCGATTTGCCAAAAGCGTCTAGTTGGTCTTCGCTGACACTCAGCTCCGGCGAAGAGACGATGGCCGCCAAGATAACGCTGTGGAATTGGTATTCGGGCACCTTGAGCTGTTCGAAGTGCTCGTCTTTGTTGAGAAGTTTGAAATAGGCGGTCAGTTTGCCTCGTAACTCTTCTTTTAAGAAATCGATTTGGGTGCTGTTATCGGAGAGCAGGATTTTCCTAAAATTGGATGCCATATCGAGCAAGGACTGTTTGCCCAAATCGCTGTAGTAGAGTTGGACCGCTGTCCATGTACCATTGAGGGCCGCCCTGTTGGGTAAATGGTATTTATTGGGCACGTTGGTCAAGCGAAGGTATCCTTGTTCGAAGGTGTAGGTGAAGAGTAAATCTAGGCTGAACTTTTCTTTGTCGTGGTAATTGTAAATGGAGAAATCGGCGAACCTGTCGAAGCAGCCAACGTCGTATTCGTTGACCAGATTGAATTCGACATCCAGACGATGCATTAGCTCGATGATTTTGTACCGGAAAGCTGGAACCATTAAGAAAGGCGTAGGGAAATACAGCTCTTCGTCTTCGGCTTGTTTCAAAGCTGTGGTGCCGTTGAAAACGTCGAAATCGTTTAGGTTACGTCTGCGTCTAAAATAGGCCATCACCAAATCAGAGTTGTACTTGGTGGTGTGCTCAGAGAGTGTTACGTATCCATTGGCCAAGACCTCCAGCTCGTGTTTGTCCTCGAGTGGGAAACCATATTTGTTGAATAATTGGTCGACTTCTTGGTTATCGAATCCTTGGAATGGGGTGAAAACGTGATCTTGTAAGAAGGTGTATTTATGCACGTAAGGAGCTAGGGAACAGTTGCCGAGGTACAAAGGTAGGCTTGTCTGGCCAGCCATGATCACCTTGTACACCTTATCGTTTGCCTGCAGTAATGGTAGCAGAGCTCGGTTGAAAAACGAGTAATAATAGTCGACTTCTTTGATACTATTCTGGATGGCGTAACGGAATATCCTATCGTATTCGTCCAGCAATATGATGACTTTTTTGCCCAAATACCTGTGCAATATTTCGACGAATTTTTCCAAACCTGACGCTATCTCGTTCAACCTGAACTTGGTCCTCATGACTTTCTGTAATAAGGAAAAATCACGCTGGCTGGTTTCGTTGTCATTGGTGAAATTCTTGGTATTGAAACCGATCCACCTCCATCTTCGGTTACTCCAGCCAATCATCATGTTCAAACTCCACGAGACGTGTTTCCCTAAGAATTCTTTTTGTTGGAACGATCGCGCTCTCAAGGGTACCACCAAGTATTGACCGAGGTGCTCATCGATTAGAGATTCGTGTTGGGATATTTTGTAATTTTCTTTGAATATGGAGTAAGCGTAGCTCTGTTTGGGCGGTACGAGGTGACGAGTTTGGTTGAATTCGACGTTTGCAAACATATCTATAACGGCGAGATTGACGGTGGTGCCAAAACCTGGGGCGGCGCTCAAGAATATGCAACGGGTGGAGGCGAGTTCGTTGAAGACCACGTTGATTATGTCGCTTTTGTCGACGAAATGGTCGCAGAGTCGAACCGAGTCGAATTTACAGCTTCTTCGGACGCCGAGTTCGTGACCGCGGCCTGTGGCTGGCTTAACCTTGACTTCGTCGGGTGCTGCTGAAGTGACCCCTATTTCGTCGACGGTTGATGGCGCAATCTCGGTTTCGTCGCATGTCGCTAGCGCAAACACGGCCAATAAGGTGACGATTTGAAAACCCATTTTTCAAGATCTGTGCGATGAGAAAATTAAAGAGTTAGGATGGCTTTTGAGCATGAGACAGAATAATTCGATTCTTAAATAATAAGGATTTGTAGTTTGATCTTCGAAAAGATTCAATTCAAAGTTCAATCAAAACATTTACGAACGATTTCGTTTAAAATTGTTGTTATAATCATCAGAAAAATTCAAGATTAAATTCATTCCATTGATGAATGATTTGTTCAAGACCGAACTTGGAAATATTTTTGGGTGATTCGTTAGTGAACGAATTTTTCAAAGGAGTCGGAAGAATTTGTACTTTATTCGTTGATTCAACCGATCCATTCTTAAATGATTCGTTCGCGAACGAATTTTTCTTCAAAATTTTTTTTCATCATTTCGTTCAAAAATTTGATCAATTCGTTCGCGAAAGAATTTTCAAGGAGTCATTTTTGTCATTTCTCGAACAAATCATTCCACATTTGGAAGAATTCGTTCTTGATTCATTGATTCAACCAATCTATTCTCAAATGATTCGTTCGCGAACGACGTTTTCATTCTTTGATTCAACCGATCTATTCTCAAATGATTCGTTCGCGAACGACTTTTTCTTCAAATATTTTTTTAACCAGGTCTTCCGAAAATTTGGTCAATTTGTTCGCGAACGAAATTTTCAAGGAGTCGGAAGAATTCATTCTCCATTCTTTGATTCAACCAATCTATTCACAAATGATTCGTTCGCGAATGAATTTTTCTTCAAATTTTTTTTTCACCATTTCGTTCAAAAATTAGATCAATTCGTTTGCCGAACAAATTTTTCAAAGGGGTCCTTTTTCTCGTTTTCGAGTCTCGAACGATTCATTCCAAAGTTGGAAGAATTCGTTCTTGACTCATTGATTTAAGTTCTGCCAATCTATTCTCAAATGATTCGTTCGCGAACGACTTTTCTTGAAATTTTTTTTCATCATTTATTTTCGTCCGAAAATTTGATTAATTCGTTCGCGAACGAATTTTTCAAGGAGTCATTTTTGTTACTTTTTGAACAGTTCATTCGAAACTTGGAAAAATTTGTTCTTGATTCATTGATTCAATCAATCTATTCTCAAATGATTCGTTCGCGAACGATTTTATTAAAAAAATTGTTCTTCATTTTTACATTTCGTCCAAAAATCAAAAAATGAGATCAATTCGTTTGCGAACGATTCATCTTGAGCCTGAACGAATTAGATTTTTGTTCATTCAATGAATTCACACATTTTCACTTTTCATGTGATTGGTTAACAAACAATTTTTTTTTTTAAAAGATTCGTTTTTATAATTTTGTTCGCAAATGATTCGTTTGTCAACGACGTTTCATGAGGTTGGACGAATTCGTTCGTCGTTCATTGATTCAATTTACCTATTTTCGATTGATTTGTTCGCAAACAATATTTTTCATTTTTTTTTTCAAAGAATTATGTATTCATTTTTTACCATTTCGTTTAAAAATCTCACTAAATCTGATGAATTCGTTCACAAACGATTCATCATAAGGCTGGTGGAATTCGTTCTTTGTTCATTAGTTCAATTAACCTACTTTCAAATGATTGTTTCGAGAATATCTTCTAGTGATCTTTTTTTGGTCAACTCGTTCGCGAACGATTCATGTTAAGGCGGGAAGAATCCGTTCTTTGTTCATTTATCCAATTGCCATGCCTATTTCTACAATCTACTCTCACCTTTCAGTCTTTTCAAGTGATTCATTCGTGAACGATTATTCAAAGTATTCGTTTTTGTCATTTCGTTTGCAAATGATTCATTCGAAATGAAGATTTTTTTTTAAAACCAAAAAAGTCATTTGTCATTTTATCGAACAGAATATTCCACTACGTCGAGTCGTCGATCCTGCTCATTTTTGAACTCGGGTAAAATATACGTAAATCTTTCGTAAACGATTTAAAAATGGAAAATCTGAACCTGTACTTACGAGTGCTTATACGAATTCCTATTTTTCAGTCGAAAATTACGAGAAACTGGAAAACCATACTTGCCGGTGGTCTAAGAAACGCATACGTGGACCAATACGAACGTATAAATGAATCGTAAAATAGGAAGTAACCCGATTCTAATCTGATATCGGGCAACTTATCGTCGAAAGATCGGATATTTCGATATTTCACCTCGTAAAATTAATCTCATCTTAACGACTGACCCGTGCTGCTCTTGGGGATGATGCGACGAATGTCCGGTAGTACACTGTTGTAAAATGATAAGAGTCGATTTTTTCTGGTCTCTGGCGTTGTGGCGGCAGCGGCAGCGGCAGCGCGTATGACCCGCTAAACCCGATACAAACGATACGTTTTGTATGACCCTCGCTCGATGAGAAAGGAGCCCCCATAAAGAGGCTGCAGACTCGACTGCGACGACGAGCCATCGCATCGCATCGCATCGCAAGCACAACCAGAAAATTACACAGCCAAGAAGAAAATCGATTTAGTCGACGATATATATCGGTAATGGTAATGTACGTACCTACGTGCGCTGCAGAGTGCAGAGCCAGAGATATGATACGGTTAACGTGTAATTACGTTTTAGGACGAGGTGCGGCGTGCAGGGTGCGGTCGTCGCGATCATCGTGACAAATACGATCTTCTTGCGCGATGATCGTCGTCTCGGTCTCCCCAAGAGGGGGCGAGAGATGTCGGTGCAACCATCGACGTATTATACCGGTCCGGTTTATCGATTTTCTACCGAATACGAGAATTTTTTTGCCCACAGACCGCATAACCAATACGACGAGTCGACGAGTACAATACGAGTATAATTTGGCAGCTCTGTTATCGTGCACTTACTCGTGTAATGTACTGATAAGAAAACCATCGTGTTTCAGAACACGGTTTTCTTATTATCATATTATTACGAGTAAGTAAGTACTTTCAATAATGAAGTTGATTTTTCGATAATATACCTACACTCGAGTGTACCTAAATGACGATGTGAGAAGAGCACGAAGGCAGAGCTGATGATGGAGTTGGAGTTGCTGCTGCGAAAGTATATACTGTTGTCAGATTTCTCTGGGCAAGTCTTCAAGAGGGCAGAATTTTCTCCTTCGAACGTGTAGAGTCGATCGCGATAGATGACAACAGCGTCAGCATCGTCTTCATCTGAGTCGTCGTCGTCGTTAGGGAAGACGATACAGCAGAAACAGAGAGAGAACCAGTTCCACCACATATCGAATCTCGACACGATGCGATGTTTTCAAATTAACGTTATTTATTATGATTTTTTTTCTTTCTTTTTCGACCCTCCTCCCTGTCGCGTCTTCAATAATGCATTAGCATTATTTTTTTTCAACTCGTCGAGCACATTATAATTCGATATTCGAACACGACGAATTATTTTTCCAATATACGTGCTCGCAAATCTGAATTTTTTTTACAAGTGCACCAGGAAGTATCGCCGCGTAGCTTCCTAATCTCATGCTGATTAAAATCGACTTCATTAATATACGATGGCGATGGTCGGGGAGACCGTAGCGCAGAGATCGCAGACGGTGCGTGCATAAGTGCAGATCAACTGGTCGCAGCGACGAGTAAGATGACGAGAGACGATGAATTTTAATCGGATATCGTGCTAGACGAGCTTATTCTCGTCTCGAAGCGAATCTCGATTCTCGACCCGAGAACTTGTTATAAAATAGTGTACAGCGAAACTGGTTTAATGCGAGTGAAAATCGAGTCTATAGAAAATCGCTGACGTTTTACTTGACACTTTGGCTGCGAGTAGTATCGGCGATGGTGATGCACGTCCTCTATCCGTGTTTGTGAGCCAGTAAAGAAAGCACATAAGAAAATAATAAGTAGGAGCTGTAGCATTAGAGCAAAACTCATGCAGATCATTTGAATTGATGGATCAATTTGAACGTGGTGTTTTAGAGTTTATATAGGGCAGATTTCAGAGTTCCAATTTAATGGGTTTCTAGGAAAATTATGAAACCGGCCAAAAAGTCAAGTTTTCATTGGATTCATTTTTAAATATTTAAAAAAAAAAATATTTTGCAAAAATTGAAATAATTTTTTTTAATTTTACTGAGAAACTTTTTTCCTTAAAAACGCAATTTTTTTAGAATTTGTTTAAACATTTTCTTGAAAATTTTTTTAAATAACTGAATTCTCTGAATTCTCCAAATAGGTATAAAAATTCAAAATTTAAGTTAAGTAGATTTTTAAAATTTGAATTGAATTTTCAAATTTTCCGTACATTATTTTAAACATTTTATTTGAAGGCAAAATTTGTTCAAACTCAATCAATTCAAAATTTCAAAACAAAATTTTCAAAAATTTATTTACCTACCTGTATTTACAAAATAAAAAAACAAACAAAAAAACATTATTTTTTATATTTTTCAAACGAATTTTCTTTCATTTGAAGAAAATTCCTCAAATTCTCTCCGGAAACAAGAATACGATTTCTATTTTTTCAAGAAATTTTTTTTTTTTGAAAATAATTTCTTACAAATGGAGATTAGTTTTTTGAATTTTGTTGAATTTTATAATTTCATTCATTTTTTAGGTGGAAATTCCTTTTTTTAAAGCAAAATTTGCAATTCATCTAAAGTATAGAAATTTAAAATTATATTTTTTCTTACGTTGAACCTTTTTAAATGTTGAGAAATTTGATTTTCATTTTTTTTGGAAAACTATGCCTTTATTTGAAGAAAAAGTTTTATTCGCGATTAAAACATTTCAAAATTTTGGTAAAAAACAATTTTTCGCTAAAACACGAATTTAAAAAAAAGTTATAATTAAAATTTTCAGATTTTCTTTTTTAAGCATAAACGTTTCAGATTTTCTAATCTTAAAAAAAAGTTTTAAAAAAAAATGGAATAAATTTTTCTCGATTTTAATGGAGGACATTTTTTTTTTTTGCAAAACAGAATTTTTAAAATGATAACTAGGAAATTAATTTTTTTTAAAAGAAATAGGCTACGCACAATTTTTAAATTTTTTTCCAACACAGAATTTCTGTGTCAAGATTTTTTTGAACTTTTATTTAAACTTGATGTCAAAAATCAATTTTTGAACTAAAGTCGTGAGTTTTGAAAGAATTTAGAAACACAATTTTTGATTTTTTTTATTCTGGGAAAGATCAAAGTTATTTTTTCAAATTTTTAAAAGAAAAATATTGAACATACCTACAACTGAAAATAAATTTTTCAAATTTTTTGAATATTTCAGTTTATTATTTATTATTATTTTTTAAAGACACAATTAAAAGAGAATCAAAATGGTTATTTTTTGTAGATTTTTTTTCTTTGATTTTCCATATAATAAAATTTTAGGAATCTCGTTTAAAAAAAATTTAAAAATCAAATTCTCTAATTTCTTAATTTTTTTCTAACGTCAAAAATTTTTGCAATTTTATTATTGATTTTTTTTTTTTAATTTCTTGTAGTAAAAACAATTTTTTTAGATTTTAGGGATAGTAAAATTTTAGAAACTTCCTTAAAAGTTTTTAAAAACCAAATTTTCGAATTTCTCAATTCTTTTCAAAGTCAAAGTTGGATTAAACACAAAAAATTTTCGAAACCAATTATTACCTAACAAATGTTTGTTGATTTTACTTGAAAATTAAATTTTTTAGTTAAATAAATTATTATTTACATTGATAATGAATTTTTAAATTTTTCTGTCTTTTTTTCAGTTTTATTCGAGCACAGATTTTTCTTCAACTTTCAAAAATAAAATTGTACATATTTCTTCTCTCTGGAAGCATGATACAATACTTTTTTTAAATCACAAAACCTCGAGAATTTTGATTAAAAAGCTTGATTTTTTCATTTAAAAAAAATCATCAATCTTAACATGATGTCTCCAAGGTAATCAAAGTAGCGATTTTGGAAGTAGTAAAAAATTCAAAACTGGAAATCAAAAAATGAATTTCGTCTACAAAAAAAATGAGATTTTTCTTGCTTTTTGAAAATTTTTATCTAGTAGATAAATTTGTAGGTATCTTAATTTTTTCTGAGTTTTGATTTTTTTGGAAGACCAATTTTCTGTAATTGTTCGAGGGGAGGGGTTCTGAAAATTGTGTAGATACTTAGTAGTAAGCAATTTTTTCAAATTTTATTCAGGGGTGCTTTTCTTAGTTAATTCGGTAAAAACACAATTTTTCAGTGTTTTTTCCGAAATTCAAATTCAGAAAATTTCATTACCAAATAATTTTTTTCCTGAAACTTTGGGTAGTGAAAAAATTTTTTTTGCTACAATTTGGTAACAAAATTGAAAAAAGTGATATATTTTTTGGTGAAAACACAATTTTTTGGTAACTATTTTTTGTTGTTTAGAAATTTTGTTGAAATCAGCGAGAGAATTTTTAAAACTTTTTGAATTTTTTTTTATTAGTATTTTTATTGTGAAAACACAATTTTTTATTATTTTTTTTTACCTACCACAAAATTTTAGAAAATCCGTTGAAATTTTTTGAGAGAATTTTTAAAATTTTTTGATTTTTTTTTTTTTAGGTACTTAGGTAGGTATCTATTAATATTCTTTTGGTGAAAACACAATTTTGTAATTTTGTTTTATATTATCACAAAATTTTAGAAATTTTGTTGAAACTTTTTGAGAGAAGTTTTAAAAAAAATGATTTTTTTCATTAGTATTAGTTTCTTTTGTGAAAACAAAATTTTCAAATTTTTAAAAACTTTTTGAATTCTTTTTATTACTTAATATTTTTATTGTGAAAACACAATTTTTCATTTTTTTGTGTGTCACAAAATTTTGGAAATTCCGTTGAAATTTTTTTATTAATATATATATTTTTTTTGTGAAAACACAATTTTTAAAATTTTTTTATATCCCAAAATTTTACAAGTTTTGTTGACATTTTTTGAGAGAATTTTTAAAACTTTTTGAATTTTTTTTATATTAATATTTTTTTGTGAAAACAAAATTTTTGATTTTTTTTTGTATCACAAAATTTTAGAGATAATTTTTAGAACTTTTTGGATTTGTTTTTATTGAAAGTAAATTTTCAAAGTTTTGTCGAACTAATCAATTTTTCTAAATTTATTTTGTTCCAATTTTATTTCAATTCAGTTTTGTTTAGTGGTAAATTTCAAATCCCCCCGGAAAAGAAAAAAAAATTATTTTGGGAAAAAATTTACCTGCACAGTAAAAATTTTCTGCCAAGATTACATAGCTCAAATGATTCATTCGAACCACCCATATTGCAAATATTTCCTTTTAGAAACACCCTGTAAACCACCGCAGCAACAAAGTTTGCATTCGGCGATGTTTTTTTTTTTTCTAAATAAATTTTATTACCATTTACATGGACGACGACGACGACTACAACAACAACAGCGTCGACGACGACGACGGCGACGCCAAAATTAATTAAAACGACGATTTAAAATTTAAATTGTCCGATTGGATGTGGTTACGCGACTGAGGTACCAACACAAAGCTGCAATGAGCCAGCGGGGGGTGGGGGTGGAACGTGCTACCGAAAACATGGTATCGCCGAACATTCCTCGCAAAATAAATTACCTACATCGTCGAGCGAACTGGTGCAGCGGCGACACTGTGGGGCGGTGCGACGCCGACCAACAACGTCTTGTGCGGGGTTTTTTATTTTTTGAAAAATTTCCCTAGCTCGAAATCGGCATGGCATCGGCGTCTGACTAATTGAAACGACGCTAACGGCGACATCCGGCGATTAATTACGCGTATAGTGTGTCGAAGTCGATACAGCGAGCGGCGTAAACAGAAACACATAAATATATATACATATAGAGAGAGCGTCGTCTCTATGTAGAAGAGCGTGTAGCAATCCCCCAGAGGCTGTATTGTTTCTTGAATATACAACATACTATATAGTATACTGTGGAGTGTAGAGTATAATATACTAGAGCTCGTATATAGGCGAGATATACTTACTACCCGTACCCATTAAATTGATATTTCGTATATAAAGAACCCACCCCATTTGCTTTAGTACGACGAAGCGTCAGGTTGTTATTATATAGTTTGCATGTGTTATGGTCGTTATTAAATTTTAATTTTCCAATTTAACCCCAACCAGGCTGGGCATGTAGCGAAATTAGTACCTTGAGTTTTCAACGTACACTCTGTGAATATATTTCCGGTATAATTTGGGGAAAATTTCACGGCCTCGGACCTTTTACAACGTCGAGCATTTACATTAGCCGGTTGAAAATTACATTACATGTTGCGAGAGTCGAGTCGAGTTCGCGAGCTCGGCCCAGCAATGCGGTATTTCGAGACTCGGGTCGTGCCACCTCATATACGAGTAAAGTTGCGTGCATGTTTTGTATACGTATAACAGGCCGAATATACGAGCAGAGCAGGCATAAAAGTAAATTTAAGCTTTATTTTGGATCGTTTTTAACGTTTATTTTGATCAAGCAGTAGCATACTATAGAAGCACCGTGTAATTCGGCGCGTTTAATGGCGGCTTTAAGCGAATTTCAAGCCTTCGGAGTATAAAACAGAGTCGATTTAAGCGAACAGTTTTATGGACTTGTTCTAAAGAAGGAATAATTCCGCTAGAAGTTTTTGAATTCTTCAACCATAGGCGCAGTGTCTGTTTATACGTATACCGAGCATTTTGCCAAGCTACACTAGAAACTCATTTGGTAATGGTTTCGTTTGGAAAATTGTCCCATTTCAACTTTTTACCAGGTCTTGGGTGTATTGAGGATTATTACTCGGGTAATTTCACTTGTAAATCGAGTTTATGCCTTGTTACCCCTTCAACGTTCAAGATAGGCAAAGTTTTTACATTATGTTTTCGATAGATTTTTTCGCAGTTCTATGTGAAATTTGCTTAGCTGTGAAATTGAAGGGGTTACGAAAGGTAGAAAGTTTGTTTTTTGTTAATCTAGTCTTTTTGGAACAGTGTTTCTTTAATAATCTCGTCTCTAGCGAAGAAACTCTTATATAGAGCCTTCAATTTTAGAGATAAGCAAAATTTTGCATAATCTGGCAGATAGATTATTTCACGATGTACGAAAAAGGTTCCAAGTAGAATTTGCCTAACTACAGTATTGAAGGGGTTACGTAAGGTGAAAGGTTTTTAAATTCGGTATAGATCCTTCAATTTTGGAGATAGGCAAAAAATTTCAAGGACCTTTTCGATAGACATTTTTACGGAGTATAAAAAACGTTCTTTGTAAAATTTGCATAGCTGCGATATTTAAGGAGTTAGAACGATTGAATGATGTTTTTACAAAAATTTCATCTATATGGTATAGAAAATTCTGTATAGATCCTTCGATTTTAGAGATAGGCAAAAATTTTGTAGAACCTTTTCGACAGACATTTTCACAAGTTATAAAAAAGGTTATGTGTAAAATTTGCCTAACTGTGATATTCAAGGAGTTACGAACGATTGAATAATGTTTTTTCAATAATTTTACCTTTGATATTGAAAATTTGGTATAGATCCTTCAATTTTAGAGATAGGCAAAAATTTTGAAGGACTTTTTCGATAGACATTGTTACGTATCACAAAAAAAGGTTCTGTGTGACATTTGCCTAGCTACGATATTTAAGGAGTTAAGAACGGTTGAATGGTGTTTTTTCAATAATTTCATCTTTGATATAGAAAATTCGATATAGGTCCTTCAATTTTAGAGATAGACAACAATTTTGAAGGACCTTTTTGATAGGCCTTTTGACGGATTTTAAAAAAGGTTCTGTGTAAAATTTGCCTAGCTGTGATATTCTAGGAGTTACAAATAATTGAAGGCTGTTTTTCAATAATTTTATTATTAACATAATAAATTCGGTATAGATCCTTCAATTTTAGAGGTAAGCAAAAATTTGATGCACCTTTTTGATGGACATTTTCACGGATTGTAAAAAAAAATATTCTGTGTAAAATATTTGCCTAGCTGCGATATTTCAGGAGTTACGAAAGTGGAATATTGATTTTTGGTAATTTCGTCTTTTGCAAAGAAGTCTCTATACAGATCCTTCAATTTTAGAGATAGGCAAAATTTTTATGGACCTTTTCGATAGGCATTTTCACGGATTGTAAAAAAGATTCTATGTAAAATTTGCCTAGATGTGATATTGTAGCCACTGGGCTTTTTTTTTTTTTTTTTTTTTTTTTTTTTTTTTTTTTTTTTGATAATTTCTCATTCGCTAAAGAAAATTCCGTATAGAACCTTCAATTTCAGGAATAGTCAAAATTTTTAGAAGACTTTTTCGATAGAAATTTTCACGGATTACAAAAAAGGTTCTTTGTAAGATTTGCCTACCTGCGATATTTTAGGCGCAGGGCGTAGTTTTTTCGATAATTTCTCATTTATCATAGAAAATTCCGTATAGAACCTTCAATTTTAGAGATAGGCGAAATCTTTGAAGGACCTTTTCGATAGGCATTTTCACGGATTGCAAAAAAGGTTCTGTGTAAAATTTGCTTATCAGTGATATTTCAGGCACTTGTCGTTGTTTTTTCGATAATTTCTTATTCACTGAAGAAAATTCCATCGTAGAACCTTCCATTTCAGGAATAGGCAAAATTTTAAAAGGGCCTTTTCGATAGACATTTTCATGAATGACAAAAAAGTGCAGTGTGAAAATTTGCCTATCCGCGGTATTTAAGGCGCTGCGAACTTGAAACATTGTTGGGAATAACCTCTAATTATAATTTTATATTTGAAAAATTTTCAACTGTAAAAACACACTTATCTTGCCATTTCAGTGGTGATTTTGTATTTTGACGAGGTACACTTGAATCTGAGGATTTTCCTGCCGCGAGAAAATGATACGATACCCAACACGTACGTGTGAAACTGTTTTCTTTCTCGCCTTCGAATCCGTCTGTCTCTGTACACATTGGCCTACTTTTACACGCAAGTTAGTAAGTACGTATTTCAAAAAAACCAAAATCAAAACCTACGTTAATCTCTGGTTTAAATTTTGTCGATTCCAAAATTTGGCCAACTCCTCCACCCTCACCCCTCATCTACTTCCGGTCTCGTTCACTTCCGATCAATTGGTACAATAATCCGATACATATGGTTATAATAATTATACGCAGATTTCATCAAACTCGTATAAGAAGACTTATAAAAGAGGAGGATGATATTTGGAAGAGGAAAAAAAACTCGTACAGACATTTTAATAATGATTTTCGTACACGACCACCTCATTCCCCTTCAGCTTCACCTCTACAGCAACTTCACGGTCAGCCTATGCCCAAGCCCATCGCCTCCCTCACGCTGATTACTCTACACGCGGCGCGGTGGTACCTCGATCATCATGGGCAGCATTTTCTCGTACGTGAAAAATTTAACCTTGATGAAAAATTCAAACGAATTAAAAACTGTGGTGCTGGGAGAGAGATAGAGAAAGATGTCGTCTTTCGTATTCTGTTGCCGAGCCAAAAAAAAAAAAAAAAAAAAAAATCATTGAAACCGGTTTACCGTGTACATAGACCACTGCAGTACATTATAAAACATCGTACTGGATCCCAAGTATCTGGACGATGGTGCCTTGGTGCCTTGGTGGGCTGCCCAAATGCAAATCTTGAGAATACGAGTATTTTGTTACAATGCGATGATTATACGAGCAATTGAGCAAAGGAAGGAAAGGGGATAAAGGGGTCTTGTGAGAGGGGGGAAGTGAAGAAATGGGTACGTCCCTTGGTTTATTGATTTGTTTTCTTTTAAAGGGAAACGACTTTAATGGGTTCTTTTGCGAAATGATCCAAGTTTGTATGAGAATTTTATAGGTTTTTTTAATACTTTTTTCGATTAAGTTAATAGAAGCGCTATTAAAATCATCGTATGGCCCATTTCGGAGACGTTAGCGATGTTATAGCTTGCGAGATGTCGACCCTCGTCTTCGGAAATGCATAGGCGAATTTGAACCGAGTAAGCATGCTGAGTCGAAACAAAGGAGTGACGTATTGTTTATGGTGTCAGGCCTGCCCCTAGAGCTAGGCCACTTTTCAGAAATTTTCCAAGCATAGGAGGAGGGGGGGAATTTTTCAAAACTGAAATTCAATCATTTTCGAATTATAATGTTGTAAAAGTATCAAATTCCAACTTTGAAAAATATCCTCTCCCCTCCCCCCCTCCTACACATAGAAAATTACTGAAAATTTGTCCTAGGGTACATTTTGGGGTACTCATCAAAATGATACTAACGGCAATGCGACACCTCTTCAGCATTATTCCGTAAAAAAAAAAAGAATTTTGAATAATCAAAGATTTTAAAATTTAAAGAATTCCCACTCCCCTTCTCTGAATGGAAATTTTCTAAGTAATTAATCAAGGTCTCTAACCGGTGCTGAGAATACTGAAAAGGTCCTCCAATTAACAAAGTGGTGCTGGAAATCAAAAAAGTACTGAAAAAGTGCAAATTTTTGCTCAAAGGTTCTTCTTTTTTTGTTGAATTTGTTTTTTCTAAATTTTTTGTTAAAATTCATTAGAAATTCATGTTTTCTCTAGTTTATCATTAGAAGTGAAAAATGACTTCTACATATTTCACATTTTTACACCCAAAAAACTATAAAAAGTTTTATTATACCATAGACACTTGGTTATTTTTTTTCAAAATTTTCTCCAAATATCTCAGCAATTCTGCACTTTCTTGTTTTATTTTTAAATTTTTTTTCCAAATTTTTCCTTTAATTTTCTTCAAAGTTGTTTAAATCTTCAACAAATTTTTTGACGAAATTTTATATATTTTTGCTCAAACATTTCAATACCACTTTTTCATTTTTCATTAAAAAATTTTCAAACAGCTAAATAAAAAGTTTACAAAATTTTCCATTAGGTATATTTTTTTTTCTAAAATGTTCTTCAAAGTTTTCTAAAATCATCCGTAAATATTGAAAAATATTATAATTAACAAAATTTCATTGAAAAATATTATCAGAAGAAATTGATGAAAATTTTGGAAACATTTTACTTGACAATTCGAAGAAATTTTTTAAAACGAATTATTTAGGTATTTTGAGAATTTTTTTTTGGAAAATTTTGCAAAAAATTTTATGGAAATACAAAAAAATTCTAAAGAAAATTAAAGGAAAATAAGGAAAATTCATTTTAAAAAATATTACTTGAATATTAAAAAATGAACTCAAAAGTACAAAAAGTTGAAAAAAAATTATTAAAAAATTTTGAAAAAATTTATCTGGAAAATTTGTAATAAACACTTGAAGAAAAATGGTTTAGTTTTTTTTCAATGAAAAAATTGTATTGAAAAGTCTTGAAAAAAAAATTCGAAAAATTAAGTAAAAATTTGTTGAAGGTGTACCTTCTTATTAGGAAAATTCCAAAGAAAATTATTGAAAAAATTGAGAACATTTTTTATCGGGTGGGGGGGGGGGGGGGGGTAGATCGTAAAACATCGGTCCTGATGATGTTACAAAATTCTAAAAAATGTGTTGAAAAGTGCTGAAATAGTTCTGATTTTTTTATTCGGAAATTTGTTTACACACTGTAAATTTTAACTTTGAAAATTTCCTTCTCATCTAAAAATTTTTCGAAAGTTGGCCTAGGGGTAAAATTTGATGAGATGTCCCATTCAATGTGACAGCATGAACAGTGAAGCACCCCTTTCGGTATGACCAACAAAAGTCAAAAAATGTGGAAAATGTAACAAATTTAAACTTTGAAAAATTCCCCCACCCCTCCTATGCGTAGAAAATTTCTGGAAAGTGATCTGGAAATGAGTGGATTGCCTCGGTACTGTTTTTTTGGCATTGTCGTAAAATTTACCTAGTCCAATTCTTATACATAGATAATTTGATATTCAAAATTGGTGGGGTGGGAGGGGTCCAATTGGAATTTTTGTAATAAACAAAATTATTTCTAGTATTTCTAGCTTCAACTTTTGTTTGAAAATTTTTTCAATTGGACCCCTAACTCTCAGTTTTTAATAAGTTAAGTTTGTAAGTCGTATTATGGAAAATTGAAGGGGAGGGAAGGGTCTAATCGAAAATTTTATAATAAGAAAAATTATTTCTAGGACCTCAATCTAAAACTTTTGTTTGAAAATTTTTTCAATTGGACCCCTTCCTTAATTTGGAAAAATATGTACCTACCTGATGTTATGTGAAATTGGAGGGGAGGGAGGGGTTCAATCGAAATTTTTGTAATAAACAAAATTATTCCTAGTATTTCAAGCTACAACTTTTGTTTGAAATTTTTTTTTCAATTATCGGACCTTTAACTCTCCTAGTTTTTAATTAATGTAAAAGTATCTAAGTCGTATAATGCAAAATTGAAGGGGAAGGAAGGCTCTAGTCGAAAATTTTATAATAAGAAAAATTATTTCTAGGACCTCAATCTACAACTTTTGTTTGAATTTTTTTTAATTGGACCCCTTCCTCAATTTGGATAACTATATGTACCTGATGTTATGTGAAATTGGAGGGGAGGGAGGGGTTCAATCGAAATTTTTGTGATGACCAAGATTATTTTTAGGATCTCAATCTACAACTTTTATCTTAAAAAATTTTCAATTGACCCCTCCCTCCGTCCCTCCCACCTTTATATATTTTGAAATTGATATCTTTGGAGTGTTATGCGAAATCGATGAAGAGGGAGGGGCCCAATCGAAAAAATTTTCAAACAAAAGTTGTAGCTTGAAGTCTTATGAATAATTTTGGTCATTACAAAAATTTCGATTGGACCCCTCCCTCTCCTCCAATTTTGAATACCAAGCATCTATGTGGCCGTGGTATCGGAGTTGGTTAATTTTAAAACGGTGCCAAAAAAGCAGTATTGCGGCGATCCACTCGTGTCTGGAGGTATGCTTTGAGGTCCTCTTCAAGATGGCACCTCTTCGTTTTGGCTCAGCATGCTTACTCAGAGTGCATTTGACTACTCATTTTGCCATTTCCAAAGACAAAGATCAGATCATTTTGCAAGCTACTTCGCTAACATATTTCTGAGTTTGTTTCATTTCAATACGAATCCTGTAAGGTCGGACAGCTGCCCTTTCTGTCATTGAGTGGAAATTACGAAATGTGCTGAGGAATACCTTGGACACTGGATGCGAGGCAGGAAAAGGGAAGGGTGACTTTGAACTGATATCACGTTACGATGAAGCAGAGTCTATTGGCGAGAATAATGAAGAGCGAAGAAAAAAAATTGCATGTACCATATTATACCGGCCGGCTTATGCAGATTAGATTAGGTAGACTGGCGGTTAATTAGCGTGAGTCGTAACTAGTATATGCGGTAGCGAACGAATTGTATGGCAAATTTGCGTGAATTTTTTACCTTTAGCTGCGGGATTTGATTCGGCGATCGATTCGAATATGTTGAAAGGTCCTTTATATCTCTGATTCTTGGGCGTATTTCCCAAAACGGACATGTCTTCGAGATTATTAAACACCTCGTTGAGATTGACATCCTTACGGGGTCGATTTTTATCGAAAAATTGTCCGACTTCCTTCATCATGTTGACGGGAATGATAGCGCCTAGCAGTATCAGCTGGCAAACGCGATAGAAAAAAGCGCCGAGCAGAGAGTACAAATTGCCCTTGGTAAATTTAGATTTACCGTCCAACTCCAGGTCCACTCTGGTATCGGTCTGGTAATTCGCACTATAAATACGAGTAAATTGCGGCCGAATCATTCATAACTGCATAGAACTACCGGTACGTGAATCGTGGTCTTCTCGAGTGAAAACGGCTACAACGGCGAAACTAGAGAGCGACGAGAAGCATCGCGGTTCCGAGATGAAGCTATTGACTCGCACAGCTGATCGCGAACGCTCGTCATTGGTCCGAGCTCCGCCAATGGTACAAGTTTCTTTCGTACCCGTCCAGTCTGGTCTGTAAGCCGGTATCGGAGACGGACGGACGCGGAGGCCGGGGGCCGCACGCCGGACGCGTGATCCGTCCGCCGCGCCAGTGCTACTGTAAGTCCGAGTGGCCAGTTCGTGCTCATCTCCATCTCGCTGTCTCTTTCTAGCTTAAGCAGGTCGCCCTCTGTTGTTGGGATATGTTTTGAAAATTCGCCTCTGTCTGTCTTTCTCTGGCACCAACCAATGCAACGCAAGGTAGCCGGCGCTAGTGCTCTTTGTTCCCTCATTATCACGTTGTTTTGCTCATCTGTAGCGTCTTGGGCGAGGCGGGGCGAGGTGGGCAGTGGGCACGCAGGTCGAGTCGTGCTCGTACTCTACAGGTTAGAACTTGCAAGCTACGAGCTTGCGAGTCGTCTTCGCTGTTTTGCCGTTCAATTATGGTATAGGCAGAAAAATCGGTGCTGTCTATCTCTCTCTTTCTTATCTGGGGGTTTTTAAATCAGCTATTAAATTTGACCGAGGCCGGGCTGGGGGTTATATTTCTCGGTGTTTCAGCCCAAAAGAAAACTTTTAGCAATGAGCTTTTAATTTCAGGTTTCTTTATGTTATATATGTATGGAACTAGGTATATAATGTATTTGCATTTATGCGAATTTTGAGGTCTTCGATGCTTCTTTTTACATAAATACTAGTGGACCCGTGGAAACAATACTGGATCCTTGAAAAAAGGAGAAAAAATAAATATCAAAAATAACATGAAAAAAATATGTGCATGAGAAAGTTTTGATATAATTTTATTATCTGGAAAAAAAATTTGTTGAAATTTTTTAAAGACGAAATTCAAATCGAAAGGTTCAAAAAAAAAATAATTAAAAAAAATGATGAAATATTTCGAAAACCGAAAACCCAGGGAAGAAAACCAATTGAGACCCAATTGGTTATGGTGAGGGTGGTTTTGAGAACATTTTTAAATTACTGGTGGTTCCAATTGGTTGCTGGTTTTTAAAAATTTTCAACAGGTTTTGGTGCTAAAGTGGATCCATTTAATTTTTTTTTTTTTTTTTTTTTATTGGTTCTGGTTCTGGGTTTTTGGTTTTGCTTGATTAATTGGTTGTGATGGTGGTTCTCAAATTAAAAACCATTTCAAATGGTTGTGGTGGTGGTGGTTCCGTTTTGGTTTTTCAATTGGTTTTCATCGAATTGCTTCCATTTCGTAGTATGAAAAATATTTCCCAACATTTAAACCATTTATCTATGGCATTAACCATCAGAACCAGATGGAACCATTTTCGTGCTTCCTATTATACCACAAAAGAACTAAAAAAAGATCAGATCTTTGAAATTTGAATAAAAAATTTAAAAAAAAAGTAAAAAAAAAACAAAAAAAAACTATAAAGAATAAAAAATAAAAAATGAATTTTGCCTACAAGTTACAAACACAATATTGCAATAAATTTAAATTAAATAATATACATTCAAATAAAAAACAAAAAATAATAATGTTTCCACTTTCCAGAGCGCTGAAAAATCAGAAAAATGAAGAAAACAGGCCACAGGGGGTAGGTAAGGGGCCCAATTAAAAAAAATTTCAAATCAAAGTTGTTGCTTGAAGTTCTAGGAATAAATTTGGTCATAACAAAAATTTTGATTGGACCCTTCCTTCCCTTTCAAATCCACTATTTCTCTTTTTAGAACCAAAAAGAACCAATTCCATTAATTGGTGGTGGTTCTGGTTTTCATTGTAAAAGAAATTGAAAATGGTGGTGGTGATGGTGGTTTTTTATTTTCAAACCACTTTCTTGTGGTTGTGGTTATTTCAACAAATGATTTTTCGTTGTGGTTCCAAACGGTTCTCTTCCCCGCCTTTTCGAAAGGAATTGGTTCTTTTTGGTGGTGGTTCTTGAATGAATTTTTGAAGTTCATTGTAATGGTTCCAAATGATTTTGAAAACCAATTGAAATATCTGGTGGTGGTGGTTTTACCCGGTTTTGGTTTCAATTGGTTTTCTTCCCTGCAAAAACCTCATTAAAAAAAAACTGATTTCTAAAAAAATTTCATAAATGTAAAAAAAAATGAATTTTGAAAAAAGAACGTTAAAATTTTTTAGTCACAAAATTCAACAGGTTTAAAAATAGAAAAAAAACGATGAAAAATCACGGAAAACTGATGGGAAAAACACGATTAGAAAATGTTCACTGAGCTTTATTTCCGAGTAGCTTGGATTTCAGCTAGAACCCACTGGACCAGTGGATGACCCGACGACCCATGGGGTACAAAATTATATTTTAAAAAAATCAAAGAAATTCGCATAAATCTAAACAAAAAAAAAAAAAAATGAAATTTGAAGGTTGAAATTATTGCAATGAATTAAACCAGTGAAGTACAAAAATAATTATCAAAATCAAAATGATTTCTTTAAAAAATTCTCATAAATCTAAAAAAAAGTAATGAAATTTGAAAAAAAAAAACAATGACATGTTAGAATTTTTTAATGACAAAATAAAAAAAATGAAAAATGAAAAAAACGATCAAAAATCACTGAAAACTCATGGAAGAAATCAAAAAAACCTGAGTAGAAAAACTTCACTGAGCTTCATTTCCAAATAGTTTGGATTTTAGCAATTTAGCTACGACCCTGTGGACCCGTCTCATAATCTAAAATTGAAAATACAAAAAAAAAAAAAAAAAAAAAAAACAACGTTGAAAACCCACGAAAAACTCATGAAAAAAATGAGTAGAAAAAGTTGGTTACCCTCCTTTTCTGACGATTTTCTGAGTATGTAGAGTTTTAGCTACAACCCAGTGGGCCCGTGGAAAAAGTACAAAAAATATTCCCCTTGCCCTGGAAAATTCATACTTGAAAAAATTCCAGCCCCGTCGCCCAATGTACTGTACTGGTATGTACGTATGTAAATGTATGTAGCATGCATGTACCTACTACGAAAAATTGAAGAAACCTTTTCTACTATTAAAAAAAATTTCCCTTCCCCGTGGAGTAGCCTATCACCCTCTGTCCAGCTTGAAATGAAATCGTGCAAGAATTTGAATGATGGATGATCCAGTCCCCCCCCCCCCCCCCGTCATGAAAAATGGGGAAAGCTGTGAGAAGTAACGGAAAACTCATGGGAAAAAACGAATGCAAAAACAATTTTCTAAAAAAATTTCATATAATGTGAAAAAAATTAATTTTGAAAAAAAGCATGTTAAAATTTTGTAATGACAAAATTCAACAAGTTTTTAAAAAATAAAAATAGAAAATGGGAAAAACACGATTAGAAAATCTTCACTGAGCTTAATTTCCGAGTAGCTTGGATTTTAGCTAGAACCCACTGGACCAGTGGATGACCCGACAACCCATGGGTACAAAATTATCAAAAAAAAAAAATTCAGAGAAATTCGCATAAAATAATCTAAACAAACAAAAAAAAACTAATGAAATTTGAAGGTTTTTTCTACTACATATTAAAAAAAAATTCCTTTCCCCGTGGAGTAGCCTATCACTACATGTCCAGCTTGAAATGAAAATGAAACCGTGCAAGAATTTGAATGATGAATGACCCAGCCCCCCCCCCCCTCCCCGTCGTGAAAAATGGGAAAAACTGTGAAAAAAAGTCGCGGAAAACTCATGGAAAAAACACGACGTCAAGAGAAAAAATTTGTCCTACTCTTTTGCCCCAAAAAAATGTTTTTCTTCCTATCGGCGACAACGAAAAGTCAAAAAAAATAAAACGGTTCCGTTCAAAACGGCGAAGATTAAAAGTAAAAAAAAAACCTATTTTTCATGGGGAAGAAATCCTTTGATATTCGCCGCGACTCTTTTCATATAATTAGATTGATACAGGGGTGTTTTTTTTTTAGAGAGGTCCTTTTCCTGGACCTTTCTATAAATCTTAATATTTAAAATCGTTTCCGGCGAAAAATACAGCCCAATGGTACATTCTTTGCTATTACTGTTTTCATATTGTTTTTATTTTAAAAATTTTGCCACTACCTATTTCTCACATTTTTTCTTACTTAATTTTGAAAAACATAAACTAATTTTTCATCAATAAAATTCTTTAACTTCGAAAAAATTATAACCTGTCTTTATGTCAATTTAGGTATAATTTTTATATTTTTCAAAATTTCTCATTTCGAGAAAAACTATTTCAAGCTCATCTTTTATCTTATTTTTACATGGTCTATTCTAAGGAAAATTTGGAGCTGCACGTTTAGCTCCATTACCAGAGTCATTGTGGCTGGTGGGTGGGGGGGGGGGGGGGGGGGCTTGTGAAATTTTGATGGTTCTGACTAACACGTTAAAATCATTATCGCAAAAAGAATTCCTCGAGTGAAAAAAATGAAAATTTTTCGTGTGTTTAGTTTGGGTAGATAGTTTTAACTGAATTTCAAAAAACAAATTCTTGCTATTTTCGTTTTTTTTTCGGCTATTTAGAATTTTTTCTTTGCGAGTTACAAATTCCTCGATCCCAAACTATCAAACACTGAACCACAGAAGTATTTCAGTGTACTTATGATTTTTATGTAAGAATAAATTTTCATTAAAAAAATGTTTGCCCATAGATTCTAATTAGATTTTTTAACAAGAAAATTTTTTTCACATAAAAGATGTACTGATCATCAGAAAAAGGTATTTTTTTTTTTAAATTGAGATTTCTTTGAAAAATGAATTTATGATAGAATTTTTTGTCAAGAAAATTTTTTTTGGAGATTTTTTGTCAAATAAGTATTTTTTTGTCGAAAAAATATTTTTTGAAGATTTTTTTACCTATCAGAAATTTTTTTGGTCAATTTTTTTTCAATTTCTTACCAAAAATTTTTTAGACGATTTTTCGTCAAAAAAATATTCTTTGAAGATTTTTTCATCAGAATTTTTTTTTCAATTTCTTGTCAAAAAATTTTTTTGCTGATTTTTTAGAGATTCTTTGTCAAAAAAATATTTTTTTGTCAAAAAAATATTTTTTGATGATTTTTCAAAGATTTTTTGACGATTTTTTTATCAGAAATTTTTTTTGAACAATTTCTTACCAAAATTTTTTTTAACGTTTCTTTGACGATTTCTTGTCAAAAAAATCATCTTTTACGATTTTTTGAAGATTTTTTTTTTGGATCCTTTAAAAATCAAGTTTTGAAAAAATAACCAATTTTTGATTAATTTTCAATTTTCGTGATTTTATTACTGCCAAAAAAAAAGTTTCAATTCATTTAAAAAAATTAATTTCCATTTTTTGTATCTCAAAAAAAATTCCCAACCAATTTTTTTTTTATAAATTTTCAAAATGTCTTTTTTTGTTTCGTAAAATAATACCTATTTCAAATCATTTCTTCAATACCTAATGTCAACTTTGAAAAAAAATTGATACAAGCAATTTGCAAAATTAAAGAGGGGGAGGTTTCCAATCAATTTTTTTTAATATCTACAACCTTTTTTTGAAAAAATTTTCAATTGGTCTTTTGGAACAGAGTTAGAAAATTTCTGAATAAAAGGGGGTGAGAGGCGCTTAAAAAGATTGCGCCTTTAAAGAATGGCATAATGGCTCATTCATGCTTTAAAGACTAGAAATTAATATTCCAATTATAGTTAGGTACCTACATACAGTGGCGCGGCGTCCATGGAAGCAAGGGAAGCGTTGCTTCTCTTACAACTTTCGAAAAAAAGAAGAATAATGATTAATAATGAGAGATAATAATGTAAAAAATATTTTAAAAGTGATAACAATAACTCTTTACTCAAAATCCATCGACCTGTGCTATTTCACTTGAGCCAAAAATATTTTTCACCTTTTGGAAGTTGCTTCCAGAGGCATCGTTTCAAACGCGAAAAGAATCGTGTTTGCCATACTTAACTCGCGTTGGAAAACGTAGTAATGCGGCGAACGAAGATTCGTTGGAACTTGGAAGCAATCAGGGAATAAAACCGATTGGAACAAAAGCCGGGTAAAACCACCACCACCGCATATTTCAATCGGTTCTCAAAACCATTTGGAACCATTACAATGAATTTCAAAAATTCATTCAAGAACCACCACCAAAAAGAACCAATTCCTTTCGAAAAGGCAGGGAAGAGAACCGTTTGGCGTTTGGAACCACAACGAAAAATCATTTGTTGAAAGTACCACAACCACAAGAAAGTGGTTAGAAAACAAAAAACCACCATCACCAGAACCATTTCCATTTTTAATCAAAACCAGAACCACCACCAAAACGGAATTGGTTCTTTTTGGTTCTAAAAAATAAAAATACTGGATTCGGAGGGGAAGGAAGGGTCCAATCGAAATTTTTGTTATGACCAAATTTATTCCTAGAACTTCAATCTACAACTTTGATTTGAAAATTTTTTCAATTGGGCCCCTTACCTACCCTCGCCATTACCCACGTAATTCAGAGTCAGACTAATGACGAACATGTGAGGGAGGGGTCCGATTGAAAAAACTTTCCTACAAAAGTTGTAGATGCGTTAGATTTTTTTTTTCAGTTCGCGTTATTTTTATTTATTATTTTTTTGTTTTAAAATTTATCGTACTCGATTACGTTATTATAACGTTTATGATACGTACGTACCATATTGCTCGGCTTTTATCTTCTGTTGATAAGGAAAATTAGATAAGAACACCGACTTCCTGGTTGTGATGATCATCCTTACTACGATCCTAATGAGTACTCGTGCGGCTCTTCGAAGCTTGTGTGCCGAATAGTAAATAAAATTTTATCGGTATGAGTGGGTTGAAATTTCGCGAAAAAAATCAAAACAAGACTAAAAATTGAGATAAAATTTTTTTGGAATATTTTTTGAGGATTTTGAGCCTGAAATCGAGTCGAATTTTTTAGTATTTTTACAAAAATATCTTTGCGAAGAAATCGAAAATCAAAATAATTTTTTTTGAGAATTTTTTGAGCAAGATGAGTCCATTTTTGGGTTATTCTTAAAAACAATCACATGAGTGATGTCAGATGTGACCTACCAAAATATTCCATTTAGTAGGTACTTCAAAATTCTTCTAAATTTTCAATATTATTATTATCAATTTTTATTCAGAAATTTTGCATAATTTGGCTTCAAAGCACTATACAATTCTAGCCTAGCCATGCTCAGTGCTCACTAGCAAAAAAAAAATCGAAAAAATCAAAAATACTAAAAAAAAAAGGCTCAAAAAATTTTTTATTGCAATTTTTAATTTTCTAGCGAAATTTCTACTCATTTTGATAGGTTATGAGGCAGATTTTCAAAAAATTTTATACAAATAAAATATTTTCTTCAAATTTTAATACCTAAAATTTTTCAAAAAGCCAAAAATAATTTTTTAAAATTTTTAAAGAAATATTTTTCGTGAAGAAATATTGTACCACTATTTTTTTTTGAAACAATTTTTCCTAATTTTCTCATGAACACAACAATTTTTAGCCGAATTTTTTTTTTTAAAATTTAGGCTATTGTGTCCGACCCTGATTTAGAAGGGGGGGGGGGGGGGTAGAAGAGTTTTGACCCCATTTGTCGACGTTTGGGACCAAAAGATGACGATCTGTCACATGTCACATATTTATATATATATATATATATATAATTTTACCGCTACTTTTGGAACTCTGGGGTCGAGCCTAACAGGTCAAATGAGGTCAAACTTGATAGGTAGGGTCCCCTCGGTGTAGGAATGATGCAAAAAAATTTTTGGAGCCCTAACTCAAAATAGGATATTTTACCCCTTTTTGAGGGGGTGCGGGGGAGCCCCAATATCATGAAATTTTTTGAAACTTGCCCCAGGGATGAGAACCCTAATTACCTACACCATAGTCAAATTTCAGCCCCTCAAGTCATCCCCACCCCATTTTAGGGCCCAAAAAGTGGATTTTGGGGTCATTTTTTTCACGTTGATCAGGCTACAGACTCCCCAAATGGGGCTGGGGGCCAAAATTTTCATCATGAATCAAGTTTGTGCCCCTGATGTGCCTTTTGTAGGTTTCAACTTTTGGGCCCCCTTTGACCCCTGTCAAGGGTCAAAAATCAAGATTTTTCACAATTTTTCATGTTTTTTCTCGCTTCCCGGTACGTTGATCAGCCTGCAGCCCAAACCAAATGACCTTGGATGCTAAAATTTGGTATTTAGGATAGGTAAGGGTCACTGAGGTGCCTTTTGGGGTTTTTGACCCTCGAGCCCCTAAATTGGGGCTCGCCCTTTTTTGAGCGGGGCTCTAAAGAGGCCCCAATTTGACAAAATGATTTGAAATTTTTACCAACAACAGTGACTCTGATTGTCTCCACTTTATCCAAATTTCAGATTCCCAAGTCATCCCCACCCCATTTTAGGGCCCAAAAAGTGGATTTTGAGGTCATTTTTTCACGTTGATCAGGCTACAGACCCCCCAAATGGAGCTGGGGGGCCTAAATTTTTATCATAGATCGAGTTCATGCCCCTGATGTGCCTTTTGTAGGTTTTGATCTTTAAACCCCTTTTGACCTCGATACAGGGTCAAAAATCAATATTTTTCAAGTTTTAACCTGTCTTTTCTGACGCGTTGAACAGCCTACAGCCCAAACTAAAAGACCTAAACAATCGAAATTTGGGATGTAGGGTCAGTAGAGGTCACTGATGTGCCTTTTGGGGGTTTCGACTTTTGAGCACCATTTGACCCCCGTACAGGGTCAAAAATCAGAAATTTTCACGTTTTAACCTCTTTTTTGGTGTGTTGGCCCTCGTCTGAAGAGCTGAAAGTGTGAAGGGGATTGAGAGCGAAGCCCTCAATCCTCTCCTGCCATGTCCCTATTGAGGGTAAAGACCCCCAATAGGGGCATGGGGGCGGAGCCCCCATCTGAAGAGTTGGAAGTGACGAGGTGGTTGGGGGCAAAGCTCCCAACGCGGGGGCATGGGGGCGGAGCCCCATCCTAAGAGCTGAAAGTGATAAGGAGGTTGGGGGGCGAAGCCCCCAACGCGGGGGTATGGGGGCGGAGCCCCCATCCTAAGAGCTGAAAGTGATAAGGAGGTTGGGTAGGAGCCTCAACGGGGGTATGGGGGCGGAGCCCCCATCTGAAGTTGAAATCTTCAATGCAGAGAGGAACTAAAACTGAAGACAAAAACCTGACATTTTTAAACTGAATTTGAAGTTAAAACTAATATTGAAACTGAAATACCATGGATGAAAACGTTTTCAAAGTGGTACACTAACTTGAAAAAAAAAATTCGGCTGTCGCGGAGCATCTTGACTGCTACGCGTTTTTTTTCAGTTCTGTTCAATTTTTACCACTATTATTATCGTTTACTTGATTCAAAAACAAATTTTTTAGAATCTTGTTCTAAAACAACTTTTTCAATTTTGTTTAAAAACTTAATTTTCATCTTGCTTGAGATTCAAACATTTTGTTCAAAAAAAAATTTTCAACATTTTGTACGGAAACAAAATTTTAAAGTTTTGCTTATATTAAATCATTTTTTTGATTTTGTTCAAAACTTTTTTTTTTAAATTTTGTTTAAACCCAAATTTTTCAAAATCTCGTTCAAAAATAATTAATTTTGGTTCAAAATGAATTTGTTTAAGAACATTTTTTTTAGAAACTAAGTAGGTATTGTTCAAAAACAATTTATTTGAATTTTATTCAATTAATTAATCTACCTAATTTTGTTTAATAACAAATCTTTTAAAATCTTGTTCTGAAATAATTTTTTTTTTCGTTTTTTACAAATATTATTCAAACACACTTTTTTTTGTTCTAAAACAGATTTTTAAAAAGTTGTTCATCCCCCCCTCCCCTCCAAAAAAATCATCTTCGAAAATGAAATTTTAAATTTTTTCAAAATCAAAATTTTAAAAATCTTAATCTTTTTATTAGGTATTTTTTATTTTTCCAATACTTGAAATTTTTTTGTTGAAAAAATTATATTTTAAAAATGAGGTATGTTCAAAACAATTTTTTAAAAATTTTATTCTTAAATAATTTTTTTAAATATTTTTTTGGGGTTTCTACAAGTTGATGAAAGTACTGAAAAGGTAGTCGTTTTGGAGTAAAAGCAATGAAAAAAGGAAAATCGAAAAATCAACGAACAAAATAATTTTTTCTTGGTTTTCTTGCTGTTCAAAAATTTTTCTATAGAAAATTTTTTGTTTATTAGAGGTCTAAAGTTATCTGTATTCTTTTGAGGAGGGGGGGGGGATGAAAATTTCGGTAGAAGTAAAACAAGTAGTGATTTTTTGGGAAAAACTCATGTTGACACCACGTTTTGAACAATTTTATCAAATTTTATTCATAAGCAATTTTTTAATTTCAGCCTTGTTTTTTCGATTTTGAATCTTGTATAGGTCTGTATACTTTGCCACGAAATTCATAAGTTAGGAAGATAATTTCTGCATTTTTACACCTTCTTGAATTGTTGAAGCTTTGTAATGATTTTTATTATCAACTAGGGGGCTTCGCCCGATGGGCCGCTTCGCGGCCCCAAACCACTTGCTCGTTCCTTGGGCTTCGCCCTCGGAACGTCGCCTTGCAGTTAGCCTATACCATCTACAAGAAATGAAAAAAAGGTTGGAAGGTCAGAATCCCCAAAACACACATCTAGGACTTCTAACGAACCTACATGCCAAAGAACAGCCTCTTAGATCAATTGAGGTGGCCTGTAGCCGCGACACAAAATTAAACAAGGCAAAAAATAGCAAAAAATGACCTCAAAATTGCGTTTTTGGGGGTGGAAGGGGGTGAGAAATGGTTGGAAGGTCGAAACCTCCAAAAGGCACATCTAGGACCCCTACCAAACCTACATGCCAAAGGACGACCTCCTAGGTCAATTTGGGTGACCTGTAGCCGTGACACAAAATTGAAAACAGCGTAAAATGACCTTAAAATTGTGTTTTTTGGGGGTGAGTGAAATTCATTTTATTAATTTATTCAGTGGTAATCTTTGTTTCTATATTATCTATTTTTTCTGATTTTTTTTTTCATCATAGTGCGGCGTTATTTATTTATTTTTTTCAATATTGTTTCTCGCGGTGTTTTTTGTTTACAGTTTTGGATTTTCAATTACATTTATCGGTTAGTGCTTTTTTGTGTTTTTTTTTTTTTTTTTATTCTTTTCTCCTTCGCATTTCTTTCATGGTGTTTTTGTTTGAAGTTTCACATTTCTGATTTTTTTTTCTTTATTTCTTTTTGAAATGAAATTTTTTTTTTAAATTTAGTGGTAACTTTTGTTTTTTGTTTCCTTCCTTCTTCCCAAAATTTTTTGTTTTTGTTTTTTGTTTTTTTGGTGTTTCGCGTTTTTTTTTATTCATTTAATTTCGAAAAAAATGAGTAACTTATTTCTTAAAATTCGAACAAATGGGAAATTTTGACCCGAAAAATTTAAAGAAGGAATTTGGAAAAATCACGAATAAAAACAAAAATACGTAAGTAAGTATAGGTACTCAAGTTTTTCAAAATTGAAAAAATTGAAAAATTTGTAGACGAATTTTCAAAAAATTGATGTTTTTAAATAAATGATGTAGTTTTTAAATAAACAAAAAATGTTCAAAAAATTTTGAATTTTCACAAAGTTTTTGATAATTTTCAAAAAATTATAAATTTTGTCTTTTTGACAATTTATAATGGATTTTCAAAAATTTACAAATTTAAAAAATTTCAAATTTTCAAAAATTGTAAAAATTGATAAATTTTCAAGTTGTTAAATTTTTAAAAATTGTCAAATTTTCAAAAATTGCCAAATTTTCAAAAATTGCCAAATTTTCAAAAATTGCCAAATTTTCAAAAATTGCCAAATTTTCAAAAATTGCCAAATTTTCAAAAATTGCCAAATTTTCAAAAATTGCCAAATTTTCAAAAATTGTCAAATTTTCAAAAAAAAATAATTTTTAGGAAATGATTGATTAAATAAGTAAATTTTCATAAAAATAGTTGAATTTTCAAAAAATTGATGAATAAAAATTCAATTGATAAATTTTTCAAAAAATAGTAAATTTTCTCTTTCAATGAAACTTTTACAATGAAACTTGAAAATTCGGCAATGCCCGCAACCTTGTGGTGCGGGCAACTTATTAAATCTGTCCTAGGCACCAGAGATGTACAGAAGATGTTATTGTTAAGAAGTAAAAGAGCTGTATAGGTAAAGCCATGCCCTCGAGTGTTGAGAAACGAAACCGATGCAACTTTGTGAAGTCCAGGACGATGGTGAGTGGGCGACTGAAGGGAACGTGATTATAAGAACTGATGAATAAGCTCTTCATTTGTACGTATCGATTTTACAGTTGTATAAAGGTCGGGTCGTCGAGTATAAAGTTGTACGAATTCGTACTTATATAGATATATTTCTTCGTTCGGAATAAGCTTCTTTGGGGTGGTAAATGACGCGTAGTCGAGTCGTCGGTGTGCGTTATGTGTTATTCGTGAAAATACTCGGTAATCGCGTATTGGGTACGGGTAGGTAGGTATAGGTACCTACTTACCTAGGCCTACTACATCTCTACAGCTATCATGCTATATAAATGTACTTATAGAATATGCGGCAGCTATTTGGCCCTCTTGTCTGCATACATATCTGCTCTCGGAGATGGTGGAATAATAATCTTCGGTTATAATTTACCTCTAACAAATGCGACTCATATATTTCTTCTTATTGCCGAGCAATTGTGAGAAGAACACCCAAGTACCACGTAGCGCGTACTACTCGGCGTCTTTTTACTATTCTGGTAATATTCCAAAAGCAATGTGGCTGTGGCTGTGGCGGTACAACGACCAACGTAGCGTTACCGTAAAATTATACGAGTCGACTCGAGGATACATACACGTACGCTGCTGTATAAATTGAGTCGTCCAAAATGCTCGATAAATCGGAAATCTAAAGACAAGCCGGGGTTTTCGGGTACCGAAAAACCCACCTTGACTGGATTTTTAAACAAAACCATGCCAAGAATTTGGCTTCGGAGTTCAGATGCTCGACACCGCGAGTACGAGTATCTATAGCACGTCGAAAGCGACGATGCCGATGGTTTGTGGCAGTGTGCACTATACACTGTGCACTGTACTGAGCACTGTGACCATTCAACCGAAAGCTATACATTCGTTCGGTGTTCGGTGACAATTATTAATTAAACGACAGCTTATACAGTGTGTTTGAGAGATGAATAAGGGTCCTGTAACCGTAGATAAAGAGATACGTTTCGTTTCATTTCGTTTCGTTTAGGGTCGTTCATGGCTGGCATGGCGTTCTTTTTGAGAGAAAAAAAGGGGATAAATTGTGTAAATGAATCATCTGCTGAGTGCTGTTTTATACCATAACATTTAATCCCAAGATCGCAAATGTCACTGAGGACTTGAAGTACCATAACAATCGAATCGATTTGCTGGTCAGTGACAATAGTCATGTAGCACAGTTGAATGAGGAAATGAAATTGCATTTTGGCCCAACAAAGATTTTTGATTTTGAAATTGAAATAATTCTTTTCTGGAGAATTTTTTTTTTCAATATTTTTGCATAGAAGAATTTTTCAATTTTTTAGCTAATAAAAAATCGTTTAGATTTTAGAGGGGAAAAATTTCTAATTATTTTTGACAATGGAAAAGTTTTCATTATATTTTTGGAATGAAAAAATTCTAAATTTTTTTGGGATAAAGAAATTTCTCGTTTTTTTTTGTTTGAATAGAAAAATTTCTACATTTTTTATTTTGGGGGGGGGGGGGGGGGTACTTGAAAATTTTCTCAATTTTTAGAGTAGGTAATGAAATTTCCCATTTTTTTGAATTAATTTTTTTTTTAGTTTTTTGGGAATTTTTCCCTTTTTTGGGATAAAAAAGTTTTCAATTTTTTGTGGGCTAAACAATTTTTAATTTTTTTGGGGACAGGAGTACGTGAAAATTTTCTTAATTTTTTGAGTAGAAAAATTGCCAAATGTTTTTGGGTTGAAATTTTTTTTTAGTTTTTTGGAACAAAAAAATGTCTTGATATTTCTGTGATAAAAAAGAAAAAAGGTTAACAGAAAAGGAGTTCACTTTCTTAGGATAAAAAAGTTATTAATTTTTTGTAAAGTAAAAATTTTTTTGAGAAGAAAATCTTTTAACTTTTTGCATTAAAAAATTTCTCAATTTTTTTGGACTAAGAGTGGAATTTTTAATTTTTTCGGAGGGCTAGTTAAAGTTTTTCTTAATTTTGGTAAGGAGGGGGGGGGGTTAATTTTTTTCATTTTTTTGGAGCCAAAAACGTTTTTAATTCTTTTGGATGAAATAATAAAAAAGTTTTTTTGGGGGGGGGGGTGGAAATTACCAAATTACCAACCTTATTAGAGAAAAGCTGAAAAATATTTTGTTAAGAGTGAAAAAATTTCTCGTTTTTTTTTTTTTTTTTTTTTTTTTTTTGAAGAATGAAGTAATTGAATTTTTTCAATATTATTTGAATATAAAAATTTTCGATTTTATGTAAAGAAATTTTTTTTTTTTCAGGAGTAAAACAATTAAAAAATTTTCGGGGTTACTCTCTCAATGTTTCAGGGTTCAATTTTTTTTCATTTTTTTGGGAAAAATTTTTTTATTTCTTTTTGATTTAAATTTTTTTTTTTTCGGGGGAAAGGGGATGAAAAATGTTACTTATTGTAAAAAAAAAACATCAGGTATTTTAATTTTTTTTTTAAATATGCTCAATTGAAAAGTGACCGAGAATTGAAACAAAAAGAATATCTAAAGAATTGACAATTGGAAAAAAGAATTAAAATTATAGAACATTAATATAAAAATTAATAATCAAACAAATTTGAAAAAAATACATTAAAAATTTTGAAAAAAAAACAATTTTGTCAATCAGCATAATTCTAAATTTAAAAAAATAGATTTATTCAAAAATATAATTATGAAAAATGAAAATTGAATTTTTGTCACAAGTGGAACTAAAGCTTTTAATTAAACTGTGTCAGTTTCTGGAGCACTTGTAAATTTTTTTTCTCTAATCGAGAAAATGGAGATAATTTTTTACACCAAAAAATGCAAAAAAAAATTGTCTCAAAAAATTGAGAAAATTTTTTAATCTTAAAAAATACAATAATAAGTTCCTCATTGAAGTGAGTGGTTGAAAACAAATCCTCAAATAATTAAAGTTTTTCCCACCCCGAAATTTGAGATTTTTTTACCTTTAAATGTGAAACTGTTGAAGCACTATTTTTTTATTTTTTTATTTTTTCATAAGTATTACAATGAAAACTTGAAATTTTTCTTTTCAGAGCAAATCAAACGTTTTTTCACTCCAAAAATTCGAAACACTCATTTTTTTACTTATAAAATAAGAAATTTTTATACGCTGAACCCCCCTTCCCTCCAAATAGAATAAGTTTCATTTTTATTCCAAGAGAATTCAGACATTTTTTCACCAAAAATTTGAAAAATATTCAAGTTTTTTTCCGAAAATAATGGAGCCAAAAAGTTGGGATTTTTTCTCTATAGAAAAAAAAACCATTTCATTTCTCCAATAAAATTTTCTGCAAAAATTTAAAAAATATTAATTGGAATTTTTTTTCAATAAAATTGATGTTTTCTACTGAAAAACTGAAAAAATTACCTATGTACGTAAATATTTGTTTTTTGAAAAAGGTGTGAAAATTTTCAGCCACTCTTTAAAAATATTTTTTAAAAATTGAAACATTTTTTAAAATTTTTTTTATTCCATAGGAAAATTTAGATTTTTTTTTTCTGGAAAAAGAAGCTTGCACAAATTACCTAGAAATTGGCATTTTAAGCAATTAAAAGGGATCAAAAATGGAGAAAATTGAAAACAGAAAAAAAAATCCAAGTTTAACGAGAAACATTATTTTAATTCGAAAGAAAAATTAATTTTTGAGCTAAGAACAAGAATTTTACGGGATTTACAGGATTCAAAAAACAGTTGAACCCTTTTTGATAGGATTTGAATTTCTTCAACGTGTAGATATATTATCATTTCTAGAATTTTTACCCAACATCGTCCTTTTTTTTTTTTTTTTTTTTTTTTTTTACTATAGAACGACAAAAATGCAAATTTCTACTCAATTAAAATGGTTCGAGTCTTTGTTCGACAGCATGTTGATTGAGTAGCAGATACCTATACTGATTTTGCACTTAGCACGTGCACCTACGTAAATTATTTTCGTTCGAGCTTGTCATTCAAACTCGTTTGAAAAATTCTGTTACAATAAGAAAAAAAATACGATAATAAAAATTACCGGTGAAAAACAATAATTATTATTATAGCTGTGCTCGTTGCAGTTTAAGTAGGTATTGGTATACGACGTTGCTGTTGTGTGAGCTTGTACGAGTATATTGTACTTTATCGCATAATTACCTCATTTCAGTGGGCGCGCGTTCAACTTTCAGCACATGGACGTATATTTGAGAAAAAATAGACTCGTATTATGGTATCGGTTTTTCTTTCTTTTGACGCTCGCCCCTTAGGTCATTAACGAGGACAGAAAGGCTATTCGAAGTGATTAATCGTTAGTAGCTGCTGCCACAATACGCGAAAGGTGTGTCGATTTTTCAATATGATTTCTTTCTGTGAGCGCTGGACACTGGACAGAAGACCGAAGGGCATACAGATACATGGACATTGGACACGAGCAACGAGCAGATCCATTTGAACGCCACGCCGCTGAATAAAATGATGGGGAAAAAAAAGAAATCTACGAGTAGAATTAAAAATGACTAAATGATGAATAATCATTGCTAACGATCTCGTTCGGTGACTCGCTCGGCTCGTTAACGCCGGTCAAAAAAATTTATGTAAAATTTCATAACGTTAAAAAAATTATAACGATGACGATACGATCGCGAGGTAGAGATAAAACCTTCCATCGGTTCGACATTGTCGCTAATAAAATGCATATCATGGATGCGAAGAGATAACCTTTTTTTTAAATCAAGGTTTTTGGCACATTAACTCGGTTAAAATTGAACCAAAAAAATTGAACAAGTTGCAATTTGGGTCAAGAAAGATTTTTTGATTTTAAAATGTTACTTTTGGTGTCATGACTAACCACCAAAACGTTACCAAAAATCATCGTCTAAGTTCTTTAATGTGGATCCCCTTGTTTTTCGCGTTTTAAAAAATGAATTTCAGCGAAGAGAATTTTTTTTTTTTTTTTGCTTAGGTAATCTTGATATTTAAAAAAAATTTAATTAATTTTTTTAAATATTGGTCAATTATTAATTTTTATTTTAATATTCTATAATTATTTAAATTCTTTTTTTTAATTTTCAATTCTTAGAAATATAAAAATATTCTATTTTTTTTTTCAATTTTCAGTCAATTTTTAATTAAGGAGATTAAAAAAAATAAAAATAATTTTTTTACATTAACTTGTAATTTATTTCAATTCAATATCAACTTTTTTAAACCTTGATTTTTTGATTTTTATTGGTTAATTTTTTTTAACTGTCTAAAAATTGAAATTTTTCAATTTTGATTTTTTTGAAATTTTAATCCAATCAATTTTTCAATTTTTTTTTGATTGACGAAAATCTCGATTTTTTTCAAAAATTTTAATCAATTTCTTTCAAACGTATTTAATTATTTGTCTTATTAATTTTTATTTTAATGGTCTATAGTTTCAATAATTTTATCCAATTTTCAATAAATTCTTTGATATTCATTTCTTTCAGAGTTCGATCACAATTTTCAATTATTTTAATTTGAATTGTCCATTTTTCCCCAATTTGTTATCGTACTTTTTCTCAACTACAAAAATTAAAACTTTCGAATTTTAAGTTGTTTTTTTTCCCTTAGGTAATCCTGATCTTTAAAAAAAATTTAATTAATTTTTTTCAATATTGATAATTATTAATTTCTATTTTAATATTCTATAAATATTTAAATTCTTTTTTTTAATTTTCAATTCTTAGAAATATAAAAATATTCTATTTTTTTTTCAACTTTCGGTCAATTTTCAATTAAAGAGATTAAAAAAAATAAAAATAATTTTTTTACATTAACTTGTAATTTATTTCAATTCAATATCAACTTTTTTAAACCTTAATTTTTTGATTTTTATTGGTTAATTTTTTTTAACTGTCTAAAAATTGAAATTTTTCAATTTTGATTTTTTTGAAATTTTAATCCAATCAATTTTTCAATTTTTTTTTGATTGGCGAGAATCTCGATTTTTTTCAAAAATTTTAATCAATTTTTTTCAAACGTATTTAATTATTTGTCTTATTAATTTTTATTTTAATGGTCTGTAGTTTCAATACTTTTATCCAATTTTCAATAAATTCTTTGATATTCATTTCTTTCAGATTTCGATCACAATTTTCAATTATTTTAATTTGAATTGTCCATTTTCCCCCAATTTGTTATCGTACTTTTTCTCAACTACAAAAATTAAAACTTTCGAATTTTAAGTGTTTTTTTTTTGTTTTTTTTTTAAAATTTTAATTCAGTTAATTTTTCAACTTTTTTTAAAATCAATTTTTTTTATCATTTTTTTTAAATTGACAAAAAATTGAATTGTTCAATGTTTGATGTTTTCTTTGTTTAAAAATGTTTGAAGTTTAATTCCAATGTTTTTGTAATAATTTTTTCGTGGGATCAGGGAGAAGGGAAAAAGGCGTCAGTATGGTTCTCTCTTCCCTCGTGCCATGCCATACATTTCGCTCGTTTATTACCTAATTTTCGAATCTCGACGAAGATTAAAAAGTATACATTTTTTCTTCGCTCTTTAATTTATTTCAAAATAAAAGTAGATATTGTTAACTTTACGTCGTCGTAAAAACTTCAATTTTAAAATTAAGATTTTTTTAAACGGTCTCCGCTCAGGTTTATCGGAGGAATTTTTAGCCTTGTTTTTTTTCTTTTTTTATCCATATCGAGCAGTAAAATAGTGGATCGATTAAGGTACCGGTATCGGTATCGGTTATACCGCTATAAAAATATACGATATATACTTATTTGTGTGTAACAAGGCGATAAATGGGCTCGCGTACAAGAACCTAACACGCTTTAAGAAAATGTAAAAAAAATGATAAAAAAGGAGAAAAAAAACCTACATTATAAAAGGCGATTAATATTTAATTACCGCGCTACCAGTTTAGAATTATCTCGTTATTACGGTAATAGAACGAACGTACTTTTCCAAATTGCAAGTTTTCGTGGTGTGGTGACTTTTTTATTATTAGATACCTACATTTTTTTCTCAATTTATTATTTATGTATTTCACAACTCATACTGTCAATTGTATGAGAATGAAAAATATAGTGAAATTAAAACAAAGAATGTTTGATAGAAGCACGAGTACGAATATACGAGTACACGCTGCAGCTATTGAGCCACGTTGATGAAATTTGCAATGGACCGATGCCAGTGTTTAAAAGTTCTTTGTACTAATTGTCCGGTGGGTCCACGTTCCGCGGAAAGAAATTATACACGTAGAAATATTTTGGAAGTGCATGTACGAGAACTCGTACTCGTGGAGATCGCGTGGAGCACTGGCCTTAAGCCAGTAGTTTTGAACTTGACTGCTGCGAGATCGTAATGATGTTTACTTCTTTGTGAATATGGGGTCTCTGTTGACATAGTTTATCATATCTTTAGTCTCTATATTGATTTGATGGTCGAAAAGGGTTGAAAAATCGAATACGATGAGCGAATTAAAAAATAGGAGTTTTTGAATTTTTTAAGAAAATTTTTTTAAATATTTTCTTTTGATAAAATTTCTGCACGATTTTTTGTAAGCATTTTTGTTTAAAATTGTTTTTTTTTAATTTTTGATTTTTTTTTCAAGAATATTTCGAAACATTTTTTTTCCGAAAAAAAAAAATAGGAAAGATAATTTTTTGTAAATAAAAAAAAATTACATGATTTTTGAATTTTTTGTTCAAAAATTTTCAAAAATGTTTTCTTTAAAAAATTTCATAGAATTTTCGAGTTTTTGTCAGACGAATTTTGAAACATTCCTTTTGGAAAAATTTCTCGTGGATTTTTTGTAAACTTAAATTTTTGATAAAATTTTCGAGTTTTTCGCGAAAAATTTTGAAATTTTTCCAGATTAAAAAAATTTTTGAAACATTTTTTTTCAATTGAAAAAAAAGATGGGATTTTCAAATTTTTGTCAACAAATATTTTAATAATGTTTCCTTTTACAAATTTTCTAGAGTTTTTTTTCTATTTTTTTTAAATTTTATTTTTATGATAAAATTTTTGAATTTTTATCTTAATATTTTGAAATATTTCCTTTCAAAAAAAATGTTGAACGATTATTCGTTCATTAGTTATTACAAAGAAGCTGAAAGGATTTTTGAATTTTTGTCTAAATATTTTAAAGATTTCCCTTTTAGAAAATGTCTTTGAGGATTTCATGACAACTTTTTAAAAAATTTAATGAGATATTTATTTTTATTTTTTTAAACCTTTCCTTCAAAAAATGTTTTTAGACAATATTGAGAGGCTTTTATTTCAATTTTTGTTGGCATTTTTGTGTTTTTTGAGAAAAATTTATAAGTTTCCTTTTAAGAAAATATTTTTCTTTTTGCGAATGAGAAAAGAACATATACCTACTTCTTTTGAATTTTTGTATGAATATTGTTGAAATATTTTCTAAACATTTTTTTTTTTTTTGAAAATTCTTTGTGTAAGTAAACTTGAAATTTTTTGACTAAGTAGATTTTTGAATTTTTCCAAGAATTGAAACATTATTTCCTTTGATTTTTATTTTACAATAAATATTCCTTTTGGAAAAATATGTCTTTAGGATTTTTGTAAATTTTATTTTAATTTCTGAATCTATTTTTTTAATTTTTAATTTTTGAAAAAAATTTGAAAGGTTTTCTTCCAAAAGATATTTTTAGACGATTTTGGGTATTTTACCTACTTTTGATACGATTTATTTAGTTTTTCAAGAAAATTTTTGAAGAAAGTATCATTTTTAATAAGTAAATTTTTTTGTGAATTAAAAAAAATGATAGATTATGTAAAAAGTTCCGCGAAAAATTCATGGCAAAAATGAATTTTTTCCAAAAATGCGAAAAACTGAAAAATTCAGATTTTTTTCATCATTATTTCTCAGAATGGACCCGAGCATTGAGAAAAAAAAATTTTGTGCAATTTTTTCAAAGAAATTCAATTTGTGAAGTTTCCCATGTAAAAAGCTCCGCGAAAAAACCGGATCTTTTTACATGGCAAAAAGAAATTTTTTCCAAAAATGCGAATAATTGAAAAATTCAGAATTTTTTCGTTAGAACCACTCAGAATGAACCCGAATAATGAAAAATAATTTTTGAACAATTGTTTCAAAGAAATTCAATTTGTGAAATTTCCTATGCAAAAAGCTCTGCAAATCTTTTTACATTGCAAAAATGAATTTTTTCCGAAAATGCGAATAATTGAAAAATTTAGAATTTTTTCATCATTATCTCTCAGAATGGACCCGAATAATAAAAAAAATTTAATTGAGCAATGTTTTCAAAGGAATTCAATTTTAAAAAAATTTGAAATTCACCTTGGCAAAAATGTTTTTTTTTTTCAAAAATGCAAATGATTGAAAAATTCAGAATTTTTCCATGATAACCTCTCAGAATGTTCCCCGAATAAGGAGAAAAAAAAATTTTTGGGTAATTTTTTCGAAGAAATCCAATTTGTGAAATTCTCCATGCAAAAATGATTTTTTTCAATAAATGCGAATAATTGAAAAATTCAGAATTTTTTCATCATTATCTCTCAAAATGGACCCGAGTATTGAGAAGAAAAAAAATTTTGGGTAATTTTTTCAAAAAAGTTCAATTTTAGAAAAATTTGAAATTCACCATGGAAAAAATTTATTTTTTTTTCAAAAATGCGAATAATACCTGAAAAACTTGGAATTTTTCCATGATTTCTCAGAATGGACCCGAATTATGAGAAAAAAATTTTTGGACAATTTTTTCAAAGAAATTCAATTTGTGACATTTTGTTATTTTAATAGAATAATTTTGAAATATTTTCTTCTATCAAAATTTTCGAAGAATTTTTTGTTAAAAATTTTTTGAAATGTTTTTGATAATATACCTTTGTTTTTTATTTTTTCAAAAATATTTTTTAAATTTTTGATAATTTTTTGTAAATTAAAAAAAAGTTGATTGTAGTTTTGAATTTTTTCCCACAGCCCGTGTAGCAACGTCGATGCTAATTTCGATATAAATGTCGACACATCGAAATCGGTCACTTTTCGATCGTACATGTCGACACGATTTTGGATGGTTTGTCGAGGTTATTATCGACACATTTGTCGACCGTCGACATGTCGAGCCATATTTGGACGGTCGACAAACATGTCGATAATAAGCTCGACAAACCATCCAAAATCGTGTCGACATGTACGATCGAAAAGTGACCGATTTCGATGTGTCGACATTTATATCGACATCCACATCGACATTTGCAATGGTGAGATTTTGAAAAATATACTAAGTTCAAATATTCAATATAAGTATATATTAAAATTAAACCAAAAATAGTGTTCAAGCCAACATTTCGACATTTTTTGTCAAATATGTGGCATTGAGGTCACCTTTGTAGCTGGACACATGCGTGTGTCCAACTAACATAGAGATGATTCTTAGAGCCTTATGTACTAATTCACAACACACTTTATCTGCGAGTATCACAAACACCCTCAAGACGTCGACAGTCAAGTCGATGCATTATTCGACCCTCGACAATTAGATCGACATTAACTCGACTTAAAATTCCTCTGGTCGACACTGCCGACAGTGAAGTCGATGCATTATTCGACCATCGACAATTATGTCGACAATAACTCGACAAGTGGTTGTATTATTCAAAACTTTTTAAAAATGAGAAAATTTTATGATTCTTTCAAAAATTATTTATTCCTGAGCTTAAAATGTTCCTATTAATTGTTTTTAGTTCTTTTTAGATATAAAATTTGTAAATTCAATTGGCAGAAATTGTCGACATAAATGTCGATGCGTTTATTGAGTATCGATTTTTACATCGACTTGTCTATGTAGAAAAATTCAAAAATTTTGATTGAACAGTTATGTTTAACATAGAACATCACTTTAAATCTCAAATATCATTTTTAATTCATCGTTAACCGAGAAAAAAATGGTGTCTTAATTTTGTCGACATAAATGTCGATGTCGACAAATGCTACACGGGAGTGTATTGAAAATTTTTCTTAGAAAAAATCCTTTTTTTTTTGTAAAATTTGAAAAAAGGAATGTTTCTTTGCAAAAAAATTCAAGTTTTGGAAAAATTTGTAAGATACGTATATCTAAGTATTTTAGTTTTTTTCAAAAAATGATTTTTTTACCTTGTTTAAATTGAATTTTTCAATTTTTTTTGGTCATCGATTTCAAATGTTTCAAAATTTATTTAAAAACAATCTCTTTTTTGTTGAAACTTGAAAGCCTTTGAATTCTGCTCAACTGAAAATTTAAAAGCAAAAAAAATCTGTTAATAAACAATAATTTGTTCAATTTTTATTAAAATTGTTTTTTTTTTTTTTTTTTTAATTTTTAGAGAAAAATTCTGTGCAATTATAAGCACAAATTTTTCAATTTTTAAACAGACTGTTTAAACATTTTTTTAAAACAATGGATGTTAATTTTTTTTTCAAAAAAATTTCAAGTGAAAAATCTATCTACATTTGAATTTTCTTCAAGAATGTATAATCTTCATCAAGCCTTTTCAGAAAATAAATTTTAATATTCTGCCAAAAGACAAATTTTAAAATTTAATTTCAATTTTCTCTCTAAATTTTTTCCCCAAAATTAATTCTTTAAAATTTCTATCGCACTCGAACAAAAAAATACACGCATGTGCAAGTTTTCCACTTGCATGTTCTATTGGTCGAGTCGAATGCATCGGGAATTGCGCTCAGATGCGGAACCACTCAACCTCTCGTACAGGTGCATAAAGGAGTGTTGTCTGTAAACACCTAACGTAAGATTTGATATCAGCAGGATGAAAAGCACGTCGATTCGAATCATATGCCGATATAGGCGTAAATATACGTACAATATTTCCTAGGTATACGCATTCGTGTTGCTCCATTCCGTTATTTACATATCTAATTCGATAATTTAAAAAACCTACACGGCAATTGAAGTTCCGCAGGAACTGCGCTTCGAAAAGCCTGACACATAAATCCTCGAGAGAGCGAAAAAAAATTTCCATCGTATAGAAATTCGGCTAACATATAATGCCAAAATTGGAAATTTAAATTAAAATTATGAATAAATCATGAGAAAATAAGTTGTTTACCGATATCGCGGCAGTCGTTACGTTCTAGTGTGGGTATGCAATGCACCTATATACCTATCTCTGTACATAGTATGGGTATGTACTCATCGCGTATTATAGATCGGGTGAGAGATGAGGTGGTGTAGCGAAGAAATGTGCAAGAGAAGGGCGACACTATGTACTATAGTGTACAATGTACTACACTTTACAAGTACGTACTTGTAATATACTCGTAGGCACTGATACTGTACCTTTGAACGACGATGAGAGTATAGAACGAGTGCTGAGAGAGAGTATGAGGAACGGAAACACCGCCCGAATTTGATTGAAATTCGTCGAGTAATAAAAATTATGTCATAAGTGGTGAGCAGTGGCAGCAGTCACGTAGCGAAGTAATGTTGTACACAGAAATGATATCAGAGCCCATTGCCCAATAAAATTATATCAAAAATTGAAGAAAATTGTCTTTTGAGTCAACTTAGGACCAAAAAATTGGACAAAAATAATTTAGACGAAAATTCGTTGAGAATTGAGGAAAGTTAGTCAGACCAAAAATTTCCGACAATTGAACTCTGACTTAAAAAACGACTCGAGAATGAAAATTTTTGTCAAAAACCAACTCTGACAAATTATTCCTTCGACAAAAAAATTACTCTGACCAAAAATGACAGAAAAATGAAAATTCTGATCAAAAAACTGTCACTGAAAAATGTATTAATGGAAAATGGAACTAGAAAAAATGGCAAAAAATGACTCAAAAATAAAAATAATTGTAACCAAAAAACTTCTTAAAAAATAAATTTGTCAAATGATCCTTGGAAAAAATTGGACAAAATAATGACTGACAAGTAATAAAATTGACCAAAAAAAAAATTTTTTTTAATTTTTGACGAACTGAGCGAAAAAAATATTTGAAAAAAAAAACGTGTTAAAAATAATGATGTTGAAAAAAAACAATTAGAAAAAATATTCTTACCATAAAAATATCTCTGACGGAAAATTCTGATTAAAAAAAAAATATCTTTAGAAAGTCACATTGAAAAAAATTATTCTGACAAAGAAATTACTGACTAATGAAAATTTTGACCAAAAAAAAATGAACAAAAATAACTTTGACAAGTGGTGAATTACACACCAAATCTAAAATAACTCTGACCAAAAATTGAATGGAAAATAAGACAGAAACAGCGTTGATTAATAGTCACCAGAAAAAAATTAGCCAAAACACTTTGACCAAAAATAGAAGGAGAAATGAAAACTGCAAAAAAATTATAGACAAATGAAAATGGTGACAAAAAATTTACAAAAAAAAATTAAAATGGTCAATTAAAAATTATACCAAAAAAATTAACAGTCAGAAGAAAATTGAGTGACAAATGAAATTGTGACCAAAAAAATTGAGAAAAAAAAACTTTGACAAAACAAGTGGTCGCTGAAAAAAATTAATTGGATCACGAGATATTGATTAAAAAAATTACTGACAAATGAAATCTGTGACGAAAAATTGACAAAAATTTCCAAGAATTGACGTAAACATTAAAACTGACCCAAAAATTGGATACAAATAATTTTGAAAAAAATTAGTAACAAATTGGATCCAAAAAATGACTAAAAATGAAAATTTTAAAAAATTTTGACCAAAAAAATGAAGAAAACAATTTTGACGTAAGGTTAATACTTGAAAAGAAGTGAAGACCAAAAAAATTTGGACAAGAATCATGTTGACAAATAGTCGAATTTAAAAATGGGGGGAAGGGGGGGGGGGGACATGACTACCAAAAAATGATTGGAATATGAAAATTCTGACTAAAAATTTTTGTTAAACGACCAAGACTTGAGGGGAAAAAATACATTAAGATTAACTAAAAAAAAATAACTGGCAAATAACAAATGACAATATTTTTATTTTTAAAAACTTGGATAACAATGGCTTTGACAAGCGATAAATTTTACAATAAAATAATGTTTAAAAAACTTTGACCAAACAAAAAAAGACTAAGAATTGAAGAATGTGACCAAAAAAATGGACAAAAATGTCAGTAAATCGTCATCTAAAAAAATAGATTGGATTGTCATTAAAAAAAAAAAAAAAAAAAAAACACTGGACAAAATTCAATACAAATGGTGACTGGAAAAATGAATTGGACCAAAAAACGTTGACAAATTGTCATTAAAAAAAAAAAAAAAAAGAACACTCGACCAAATTTAATGACTGTGACAAAAAAAAATTTTGACCAAAAAATTGGGCAAAAAGCAAAAATGATTTTTACAAATGGTCACTGGAAAAAATGGACAGAAACACTCTGACAAAAAGTCACCTTGAAATACTCTGACCAAAAAAGCTGGTCAGGTTAGATTTGGATAATTTTTGATTGGCCCAGAGTAACTGCTCTGGATTCTGTCATATTTTAGAATGTTTTGGAGTGGGCTATTTGAGTTTGAATAATTTTATCGATTGATTCAGATTAGTCCCTCCGGGATCTGTCATATTTCAGATTGTTTGGTCCAGAGGGAGGTTAGGTTTGGGGAAATTTTGATTGACGCAGAGTAATTCCTTGGATTTTTTATTTCTTAGAACGGTCTGGGTTGTGCTGGGCTGGGCTGGACTAGGTTAGGTTTGGCTAATTTTCGATTGACCCAATAATGGCTTTCTGGGTTCTGTTATTATTTCAAGCATTCCATACCAAGACAGCCACTTTTGTCACTTGGGTCTTCCGATTTCGTTCAACATTTTTCATGGGTTCTCCTAATCCCAAAAGTGAAAGAGCCGCCATTTTTTTCTCCTCAACCCCCTTGGTTTTTTTTCGAGGGGCTCTTATTTTTCAACTTTGGCGATTTGTTGTTATGATACCCAACTTTGGTGAAGCATAGGTCAAGATTGAAAATAAATAACGAAAATCTGTAAACGGTGTTTTAAAGAACATTGAAAGGCGATTCAGAATCACTGATGAAAGTTGCAAAAATCAAAAGTTGAGCTTTTTTGAGAAAAGCTCAAATTTCAAAAGTTTACCAAATTCGGAAGCTATAATTTAAAAATTTCAAAAAATTCCTGCGAGTGGGTATTTTCATATTACATTAACTAAAATAATTTTCGTCGTGGGATCTCAAGGCCCCTGGGGGGGCATGTCTCCCCAAAATTTTGACCCGAATTCAATTTTTTTTTTTTGAAAAATGAGTGACATATCGTTTGTTAGTTTTTGATAGCGCTGAATTCGAATATCACCTTGATTTTTAGATAGGGCCCTTACCAAGCCCTCTACAACCCCCCCCCCCCCCCAATTTGGAGAAGAATTGACCTAAATGAAAAAAATCGTGTGGCATATCGTTTCTATGTTTTCGATAGTGCCGAGTTCGAATTTCAACTCTATTTTTTGATGAAACCTCTTCTCGCTCCCCCACGACCCCTCAAATTTTGAAAAATGTGGGCTAGGGCGATGGCGAGGTGCGGCATATCGTTTGTTATGTTTTCGAGGGTGCTGAATTCGAATATTCACTTACTTTTGTGATTGGGGTCTCCCAAAGCCCTTCCCACCCCTCCGCACTGAAAATAGTACGAGTTATAGGTACATCGAAAGGAAGACCCGGGAAAAAATGGTTTGATCAAAATTGATCAGTTTGGATTAAAATCATGATATAGATTTATCAAATTTTAACGAAATCGATCAAATCAGATCACCTTAGATGAACTGGCACAGATAGTGTTGGATCAATTTAGATCAAATGTTTTGTGGTTACATCAATTTTGATCAAGTATTGCTTGATATGTTTTGATCCAACTGATTGAATCCAATCAATTTTGATCAAATGTTTTGTGTTTAGATTAAGTTTGATCTAAATTTTGTTTGATGTGCCTTGATCTAACTGATGGAATTCGATCAACTTTGATCAAACGATTTATGTTTACACTAAATTTGATCGAAATATTGTTTGATGTGCCTTAATCTAACTGATGAATTCAATCAACTTAGATCAGGTTTATTGCAGATTCGTCAAATTTGATCAGAGCAATGTTCATGATGTCTTAAATCTTATGGCATAATTGTTATTAGATTGATAGGCTTGATGATTTCCAACATTCCAACAATCTTGAGCAAGATTGCAATAATTTTTATAACTTTCAACTTTCTTTTTTTTTATACCCAGGTTAAAATAAACTTAAGAAGCGATATTCTCGAGAAAATCAAATTTAGGAAATGTTCTTCAAAAATTAATAGTTTTGATTCAAGATTTTGAGAAAGTACACATCAACAAATCCTAAAAATTCAATAAAACATCAAAATTTCCACACTTTGAAAAAATCAAAAAGATTAAATAATCAACTTCCTTTTTATTTTTTTCTTGAAAAGTTGTTCAAACATGAATTCATTTTTGAAAATTTGTATTTCAAAGAATTTTCCAAACCGTTCCACCAATTTTTTGATTCTTCAGATATGGAAATCATTTTTTTTCAAGTCCCAAAAAATAAAATAAAATCGATCGAAAAACCAGTTAATTTTTTTTTTGGTAAATTGTGGTTTATTGAAAAAAATTTAGGGAAAAAGGCGTGTTAAAAAAATTTAAAAATTCAAATTCAAACAAAATAATTTTTTTTCAAAATTACTCACTAAATTTCAATAATTCGTCACAATTGCCAGGTAAAACTCACAATATCTATCTCCACTAATTTTTGGAAACGTACTTATGAGAGACAATTTTTGGAGGGGGATTTTAGGTAATTTTTGAAGTTATTACTGAAGAATAAAATATTAAAAACATCTGAAATCTGAAAAATAAATTTTTGCACCTTAGATGCCTTTCCAAAAACCAGGTCAGATGGAGTTGGTGAGTTTTACCTGGCAGGTGACAAATTGTTCATTCTTTTTTTCAGTTTTTCACTATGAAGCCCCCTTTTCTTTCATAATAGGTATGTCGCTCCAGGGTGTCTAGAATTGTTAATCTGACTTGATTTGATCCATTTTGATCAAGTTCGGATCTATTTTGATCAAATTCGAGGTTGTCTTAATACTCGCACACAAAGTGTGGAGCAAAAAGTACATAAGATCTTCGGGAATCCACATTACATTAGATCAACTTTTACGTTGATCCAAACAGGAGATGCGATCATCCCGCAAAGCGCGAGGATGATTAGCTCTCCATTTTTTGATGGATTGTGATAGGAGTAGCGCTAGCATACTCATGAAAAAAGTATAAAACTTTATTAGGAATTCATTACATCCTTTGAACAAAACTGATCAGAAAAACGGCGATCTTAATTAGATCAAAAAAATGTCTCTATCATCTGTTTTAATCAAGATAAGTCAATTTTGATATATTTTGATCAAAATATGTCAATTCAGATACATTTTGATAGGTACATTTTTTTGATCTAATTAGATCACCGTATTTTGATCAATTTTGATCAAACCATTTTTTCCCGGAGATTAAAGTTAAAAAATCTTTGTCGACTCGATGTGCAATTTCATCTCCTTATTTCACTCGGCTATAATGAGCTTATCTATTTTAATATGAATAGGTACATATGAAATACGTTTAGTAAAAAATGCAAAATATTTTAAGCAACGCGTGCATACGACTTGGTGGAATCAAAAGACCGTCATTTATCAAAGAAACGCATACACACTGTCCCTGTTTTGTTTCTATACTCCCCTGCTTGGATTTCTCGTAGCAAGCGTCGCAGCTTTATACTAGAAAAGCCCAATATTTCAGCTATGCCATTCATTCATTCGCTGCTGCTTTATATCCGATGAAATTAAATTATTTTCTAAACGTTTTCCTAACGTATACCTTCCTACTTTTGTTATGTTACAGGCTTTGGTATGGGGATGGGCTTACGAGCATACGAGAGGACGTACCAAGGTGACACGAGGAAGCTCGAGATGCTATATTTTGCTGAAATTTCAGCTAAACGCCGCCGCCAAAGTCGAAACACAGGGTCATTATTTCGTTAATTACCTTCATGACGAAGTGTTTTCGAAGCTGCTTTCGTGTGTGTCGTTGTCGTTCCTCCTTCCTCGTTTCTAGCGAGAAGAGGTGAAAATTATTTTCGTATTTGTTTGCCATATATACTCGTATCCTGCCTGCATGTTTCATTAGTTTTTCCCTCTTAATAGGTACCTACCCACGTACCTACTTATATTTCGTCAATTGTACTTGAAAACTTATTATTTTCAGCGATGAAAAAGAAATCCAATTATGATCGAGCTCGAGTATGGCAGGAGCAGCATACTGGCATGGCACACAGTCACCGTATCGATGTTATAAGAGCCGAGAGACGAGAGCTTTTTCTTTAGCCGCGCGCCCAAGGTAAACATTCTTAATAAAACAGATAACACCACAATGAATATCAGCGAGCCGGGGCGATAAAGCCTATTTTTGTACTTGTTATCTTAAGTATAGCGGTATTTGCGTGCACTTGAAATTAATTTCTCGTTAATTTATTATACCATCGGTCGCGTCCGTCTCCCCGACCGCGACCTCATGTGCGCTGCACTTTTCCACGCTCTACTCCCTGACTGTCTGTCTGCCACTGTCAGCTTGGCTGTGTGTGTGGCTGCTGCAAATCGTATGTATTTTTCGCAGATGCGAGAAAGATGATGAGGTTTTTTTTTAGTCGTAGTCGCGAATTTTCAACGATTATAGTTACTTTATGCCGACTCGAATGACTAAAAAATATGGTACGTAGACCTACCACGCTTCATCTGGGATGAGCAAACTCCGACATAACTTTATTTCGGCGAATAAATTCAAATTTTCATAAAATTGAAAAAAAAAATTCGAAATAATTACTGGAGAAACCCTACATTTGTATAGGGTTGAAAAAATTGTAAAAATTGCGAAAATTTCTGGAATTGAAAAAAATCGCTCAAATTTGGTTGAATTGAATAAAAACTGATTGGGAAAAATTTATTTCGATCAATAAATTCAAATTTTTACAAAATTGATGATTTCATTTCGAAATAGTTACTCGAGAGTCCCCACTAGGGTGGCCCTTATTTTTCGAATTTTGGAAATGTTGTCGGGACGGGGGGTCAATTGGTGACATATTGGTAGAAAATAATTCCCTATTTTTTATTTTTCCTCTAACTGAATTTTAAGCCGTTTCTCAAGGGGCCCCCAAATTTGAAAAAATCAAAAAAAAAAGAAAAAATAGAACATTTTGAAATTTTTTGAAAATTTTTAGCAAAATGGTCATATAGGGATGGTATTTCTAAAAGACAAGACCATTTTCGATGATTTCTTGTCTTTACCCCCTTTTCATGGGACATAAAAAAAACGTAATTTTTTACGTTTTTTAAAAAATTTGAAAAAAATGACGAAAAATTAAAGAAACATTTTTTTTTTGAATAAAATGTTTTTAGCATACATGTTATCACCCAAAAAGGTCATTTACGGCGATTTTTCATCCTTACCTTCATTTTTGGGAACCTCATTTTTTTCAATTTTTGATAGTTTTTGAAAAATTCTCACTGATATGGCAGTGGTGAAAAATCACCGTAAATGACCTTTTTGGGTGATAACATTTATGTTGAAACCATTTTATTAAATTTTTTTTTTTTTTAATTTGTAGCCATTTTTTTCAAATTTTTTAAAAAACGTAAAAAATGACGTTTTTTCATGTCCCATGAAAAGGGGGGGGGGTAAAGATAAGAAATCATCGAAAATGGGCTTGTCTTATAGAAATACCATCCCTATGACCATTTTGCTAAAAATTTTCAAAAATTTTCAAAATGTTCTATTTTTTCAATTTTTTTGATTTTTTCAAATTTGGGGCCCCTGAGAAACGGATTAAAATTCAGTTCGAGGAAAAATAAAAAATAGGGAATTATTTTCTACCAATATGTCACCTATTGACCCCCCCCCCCACAACATTTCCAAAATTCGAAAAATAAGGGCCACCCTAGTCCCCACAGTTGTAGGGTTGAAAAATTGTAAAAATTGTCAAACCTTCTGAAATTGAAAAAAATTGCCAAAATTTGGAAGAATTGAATGAAGATTGATTGAAAAAAATTACTTTGACCAACTTTTCACAAAGGCTCCGGTGGGATAAGGGGGTCAATTGGCCCCCGGTCGAACTTCGAATTTTTTTCACAGATTCCGATTTTGTATCGTAAAAGATGATTTTAGAGCGAATCAGCGATCACTTACCTCACTCCCCGGGGGCTGGGGTCTCAAAAATGCGATTTTTAGCTTGAAAATTCCATCTCCGCGAGTTTTCAACCGATTTACACCAAACTTGGCATGTAGGTACAGGTACGCAAGGGGGATGTTGTGAAATTTTTTCAGATTTTTTCGACTCCTCTAACGACCTTGAAACCAACTTTTGAGTAATCACACGAAATGATCAAATGAAAAAACTAATCGCGGATTCGAGTTCAGCACCCCGATTTAGACCTTTTCAGTGATCATTTTGCCCAAAATTGAAAAAGTTCAACTTTTATCTATATCTTTTTCATTTTACCAAAATTGAATTTTTTGGTAAAAATGTAAACTTTTTCAAAATCGGAATCTGTGAAAAAAATTTCGAAGTTCGACCGTGGGCCGATTGACCCCCTTATCCCACCGGAGCCTTTTATATTTTTTTCGAAATAATTACTCGAGAAACCCTACGCGGCGGTAGGGTTGAAAAAAAAAATGAAAAAATTGCCACAGCTTCTGAAATTGGAAAAAATTGCTCAAATTTGGAAGAATTGAATGAAGATTGATTGAAAAAAATTACTTTGACCAACTTTTCACAAAATTGATATATTTTTTTCGAAATAATTACTCGAGAAACCCTACAGTTGTAGGGTTGAAAAAAATGAAAAAATTGCTACAGCTTCTGAAATTGGAAAAAATTGCTCAAATTTGGAAGAATTGAATGAAGATTGATTGAAAAAAATTACTTTGACCAACTTTTCACAAAATTGATATATTTTTTTCGAAATAATTACTCGAGAAACCCTACAGTTGTAGGGTTGAAAAAAATGAAAAAATTGCTACAGCTTCTGAAATTGGAAAAATTGCCCAAATTTGGTAGATCCGAATGAAGATTGATTGGAAAAAATTTATTTCGGCCAATAAATTCAAATTTTCACAAAGTTGATAATTTTTTCAAAATAATTAATGATAGGTAAGAAAAAAATTTTTTGCCAATTTTTCCAATAAAATTGAATTTTGGGAAAATGTAAAGTTGCCAATATTGCAAAACGATTTTTTTCAATGATCGGAATGTTTGAAAAATTTCAAATTTTTACGTCAGAATCTCTCAGAATGGACCCGGATAATGAGAAAAAATTTTATTTGAGCAATTTTTTCAAATACATCCAATTTTAGGAAAATTTGAATTTCACCACATGGCCAGTTTTTTCAAAAATGGGAATAATTGAAAAATTCAAAATTTTTTCATCATAACCTCTCAGAGTGAACCCAAATTATGAGAAAAACATTTTTTTGACAGTTTTTCCAATAAAATTGAATTTTGGGAAAATGTGAAGTTGCCCATTGCAAAACAATTTTTTTTAAAAATTGGAATAAGTGATAACTTTAAAATTTTACGTCAGAACCTCCCAGAATTGACCCGAATAATAAGAAAAAAAATTTCAAACAAATTTTTCAAAGAAATTAAACATGTGAAATTTCTCATGTAAAAAGCTCCGATAAAAAGCCGGATCTTTTTACATGGCAAAAATGAATTTTTTCCAAAAATGCGATTAATTGAAAAATTCAAAAATTTCTCATCATTACCGCTCAGAGTGAACCTGAATTATGTGAAAATAAATTTTTTTGACAATTTTTCTAATAAAATTGAATTTTGGGGACAATGTGGAATTGCCCATTGCAAAACAATTTTTTTCAAAAAATTGGAATAAGTAAAAAATTTTAAATTTTTACGTCAGAACCTCTCAGAATGGATCCGAATAATAAGAAAAAAAAATTTCAAACAATTTTTTCAAATAAATTAAACATGTGAAATTTCCCATGTAAAAAGATCCGGTAAAAAAACGGATCTTTTTACTTGGCAAAAATGAATTTTTCCCAAAAATGCGATTGATTGAAAAATTCAGAATTTTTTCATCCTAACCTCTCAGAGTGAACCCGAATGAAAAGAAAAGATGTTTTGACAATTTTTCCAATAAAATTAAAGTTTGAGAAAATTTGAAATTGCCCATTGCAAAACGATTTTTTTCAAAAATGCGAATAATCGAAAAATTCAGAATTTTTTCATCATAACCTCTCAGAGTGAACCCTGATGATGAGAAAAAAAAATTGTAATTTTTTCCAATAAAATTGAATTTTGGGAAAATGTAAAGTTGCCCATTGCAAAACGATTTTTTTTTAAATCGGAATATTTGAAAAATTTCAAATATTTTCATTTTAACCTCTCAGAGTGAACCCGAATGACAAGAAAAAAAATTTTGTTGACAATTTTTCCAAAAAAATTGAATTTTGAGAAAATTTGAAATTGTCCATTGCAAAATGAATTTTTTTCAAAAATGCGAATAATCGAAAAATTTAGAATTTTTTCATCATAACCTCTCAGAGTGAACCCTAATACCCGAGAAACCCTACAGTTGATGGGTTGAAAATTTTTTAAAAATTGCCAAAACTTCTGGCATTGAAAAAATTGCTCAAATTTGATTGAATTGAATGAAGATTGATTAGAAAAAAATTAATTCGATCAATAAATTCAAATTTTTACAAAATTGATAATTTCTTTTCGAAATAATTACTCGAGAACCCCTACAGTTGTAGGGTTGAAAAATTGTAAAAATTGCCCCAGTTTCTGAAATTGGAAAAAAGTGCCCAAATTTGGTAGCATTGAATGAATATTGATTGAAAAAAATTACTTTGACCAAATTTTCACAAAATTGATATTTTTTTTCCGAAATAATTACTCGAGAAACCGTACAGCGGCGGTAGGGTTGAAAAAAAATGAAAAAATTGCCACAACTTCTGAAATTGGAAAAAATTGCCCAAATTTGGTAGAATTGAATGAAGATTGATTGGAAAAAATTTATTTCAGCCAATAAATTCAAACTTTCATAAAATTGATCATTTTTCTTCGAAATAATTACTCGAGAAATCCTACAGTTGTAGGGTTGAAAACACTAAAAATTTCCAAAACTTCTGGAATTGAAAAAAATTGCCCAAATTTGGTTGAATTGAATAAAGATTGATTGGAAAAGATTTATTTCGGTCAATAAATTCAAATTTTCATAAAATTAAAAAAAAAAATCAAAATAATTACTGCTGATAAGAATTTTTAAAATTTTTATTTCCAATTCTATTTATTATAATTTTTTTCAAAAGTGTATAGGCCTAAGTGCCTATATAAAATTTTTCACATTTTTTTAGATCCATTTTTTTTTAAAAAATTAAAGTTGACCAGTCCATTTTTTCAAAATTTATTGTAATTAGTAATTACCTATCCTCAAAATTTTCGAAAATTTATTCAAAAAAAATTTTTTTTTTTTGAAATTTTGCTGAGGTGACTTTTTAAAATTTTGTTTGAAATGTTTTTTTTTTGTTTTTTTTTTTAAATATTGTTCAGAATTGAATTTTGTCCAAATTCCTCACAGGAATTTAATTTAAATTTTAAAAACATTTTTTTTTTTTTGGCCAAAACTTACCTAGTTGTTTTTGACGTTGCGGAATATTCAGGGAAATATTCGATTAAAGAATAAACCTCCCGATACCCAAATTTTCGAAATACCTACTGATTATTTTGAGATAAAATAATGCATAGAATTTAATTTCTCGATTGAGGAATTTTTCGAATATCTCTAGTCGGTGCAATTTGCGTCAATCGCGTATAACTGCATAACATATGATATAATATCCTGCGAATACGGAGGAGAAAGGATGACTGAACGGAAGGTCAACGCTCGATGATGGATCATCGTCGATTAGAGCAGCAAGGTCGAAAATTTTATCTCGGTTGATTTTTTTCTAGGTCATTAGTTTCCCAATTTTCCTACGAAGTATTTCTTTTCGACACAATAAATAATTATGGTCTTTATTTTAAAAATAAAGTAATTTTTTTTCTTTTTTTTGATTTTCAGGTTTCGAAGCAGATTTTTACGAGCCAGATTTGAACCAATTGGTAAGTAATTGGCAAGTTTCAATATGCATGTTTAGAATCTCAATCTATACGAAAATGGAACACGTATGGAAAAAAAGAACGTACGAGTTTCGCAACAATTCCCCCATCTCTATCTATAAACGTCCAAAGAAAGGATTACGTTTTGTGTATTTTGAACGTGAACATAAATTCGAGTCCCATTTTCAAATCATCTGCTATTTATTACTCGGCCAGATACAAGTACGTAACTTAACGTAAACACTCCTTGCCTCTGCTTCGACTCACCATCGACCATTTGTACATTTTAAAAGAAATCCTAAAAAAAGAAACCCCCCTTTTGCGCAACGACTTACCAGCCGTCGTTTTTAGTTCTTGTAAACTAACATATGGTTATGGAAAGAAAGAAATAGAAAGAAAAAAAACGATGCAATAATTTATTTATGAAACCGCTAATAAAAACATCTTAATAAGTAATATATGTATATACAAGAGCGTACCATACACATACACATAATGTAACAATCGTTTACAAACATCTATCGCAAAATCGGGCCAAAGCGTATTGCGTCACTCGAAGGGTATCCGATCGCCATCGCATCGGTTCCGATGACTGCGAATTCAAATACGCGACTATTAGAGTTGAATCATCAAAAAATGATCTAATTTTAATTGGAATCAGCTTTAAGTTTTTATCTTTTTTTTGTCGCGTAATTCGGTATTTTCCACGAAATAATTTCAGGTGTACTTTTCCGATTGTTTTTTTTTATACGTCTGGAATAGCCGGAAGTACTACGTGATTATGGGGTTGTATTTCGGTGGGAACTGCGGCAGTTTCGTCTTCGTCGTCGTCGTCGACCTAGAATCGAAAATGAATGATCAGCATTTTTAAAAAAATATGGCAAAGGACGAGTCCGAGAAAGGGTTGTGGTTACCTGTTGTCCGAGTTGTTTTAATTGACTTTTATATTTTTCGATTTTCGTTTCTTGGTCGCTCAATAAAATTAACAAGTCTTCTTGATCTTTTTTCAATTGCGATACAGTCTCGCGTAATTCAGCCACTTCGGATTCGGCAGATTTCAATTTTTCTTCGGTAGCTGTAGATTTCTGGTTCGAAAAAAAATTCCATTTGTGAGATTATTTCCATTGGAATAATATTTAAAAAATTAATTCGCCTACTTGAGAGTTTTCTGTCGTCTCCGACGAGGTATTTTTCATAAAACTTAGTTGATTTTTCAAACTGGCTTCCTAAAAATGAAATTAAAATTCGCGTTATTAATTTTCATATTGCTTTGAAAGATGAAATCAGCACCTATAAGGAGGGGTAAAGGAGTTTCTTACGTACTTGTAATTTGAGCTGAGCGTTTTGTTGTTGCATATCGTACATGTATTTTCTTAATTCTTCCAAATCGATGGTATAGTTTCGTAGTTGCTCTTTGAGTTTTTCGTTTTCTTCGACGAGTCGATTACATCTTTTGTCTTGTTCTCGTATTAGGTCTTTGTATTGTTGGAGGTTTTGATCCTGGTCGTCGTCTAAGCCGCCGTTAAGGGTGTTTTCTTTTTTAGATGTGACCGCTTTCAATATCATACCTATTAAAAAATTGGAGAATAATATTGTTGAATTTTTCGAGATAAAGAAAGAAAAAAAAATGCTGTTTTTCAACAGTTTAAATAATTTAACGTCAATTTTGCGGTGACCAATATACGTACTTTCCAGAATTTTGAAAAGTTTACAAAATTCGTAGTCCAATAAAAGATCTTTCGATGATTTACAATGCAGCTGCGGATGTTTACTGGCTCTGCTGTACATTTCGTGACGCGATACTTGATTCAGTTTATCGATAAAGGTCTCGATACCGATTCGTTTGACGATCAGTTGATATAGACTTTCCTGCGAAACAAGAATAATCATTATTTTATGAAAGTCAAGGCAATGTTTTCGTATGACAATCAAATTTCTCATTTTTTGGCGCAAAAAACTTCTATTACCTACTTTTTTAAAAGAAAAAATCTCGAAACAAATTTTTGAGAAAAAAATTTCGTATTTTTTTAAAGCATAAAATATTTTTTGAAAAGAAAAAAAACATTCACTTCGCATTTAGTTTAATTTTTTTGATCAAAAATACTTCTCATTATGAAAAGAGTTATAAACTTAAAAAACTCCGGAAATATAAAAATTAAAATATACAAAATGTTTGTCTTTTTGAAGATGAAAATTCCCCAATTTTTTGAAGTTGTAATGTTTCAGAATTTACTTTTGCGAGAAAAAAAAATCATTCAAGTTGTTTAGAATTCTCGATTTTTTTTTCAGAAAACATCCTATCTTTGTTTCGATTTTTTTAGAGCAAAAATTTTTCTCAATTATTTTTTCAAGAAAAAAAAACTGAATTTTATTCTGGTGATAAAAAATATGTTTCTTTGGGAGCGGAGGGGAGCGGACAGTAATCAATTTTTCAATTTTTTAGAAGAAACAAAAATCTTGCAATTTTTTGGAGGATAATTTTTTTTAACATTTTTGGAGCACAAAATATTTTTTAAATATTTGGTGTAAAAATTATTAGGTATATTCAACTTTTATGGAATTAAAAAAAAACTCAATTTTGTGAAGAAAAATTTCTGTAAATTTTTTCGAATTACGAAATATTTCTCAAATTTTTGGAGAAGAGGTAATTTATTAATTGAGGCGCTTGGTGGAAGAAGGGCGTTAGGTGACTTTGAAAAGAGCTTTGAAATTTATACAACAAAATATGGTCAATCTAGATAAATTCTTTCATAATAGGTGAATAGTGTGTTCTTTAAGGTATACTTTGAAAAAAAATTTTTTTTGAAAATGTTTCGTTATAACGCCAAAATAACCGTTTTTGTAACAGTCCGTTAACGTCCTTTTTCCGTATTACAATTTTCAAAAAAAAAGTTTATGATTTTTTTTGCATTTTTTCACTCCTAGGAGACTCATAATTGAGAAATACCAACATTTCAGCAAAAATATGTCAATATTTTACTTATTAAATAGGGACAAAATTTTAACATAAAAAATGTTTTAAAAAAAACTGTAATCAAAATCGGGACACGGATGCAAGTGTTGAGGCTTCTAGCATCTCCTAAGGAAATTTTACAGATCTAAGACTTGGTACATTGTTGTTGAAGACCTGAAGATATCAAATTTCACGAGATATTTAAAAAGGGCGTTATGTAGCAGAACGCCTTTCTTCCACCAAGCGCTTCAATTTTAATTTCTTTAAAATAAAAACATTCGAATTCTAAATTTTTATTCTTATTACCGAGGTATAAAAATTCCCAAGTTTTCCTTGAGACAGCAATAATTAATTTTTTTTGAGAAAAAATCACTCAATTCTTTTGAAGGAAACAAAATTTCAATATTTTTGAAGAAAATTTTTTTTCTTCAGTAATGTGGAAAAAAAATCATTCCTACCATTCAATGTACCTATCTATGAAAATAAATCATTTTTTTTTTAATATCTAGGTTTCTAGGTAGGCCTTATTTTTTTGTTGAGAATTTTTTTTCAATAATTTTTAGGGAGCACAATATTTCTCAAGTTTTTGGAGAAAAAAACCATTCCTAATTCGATTTCTTCAGATTAAAAAAATGTATTTTTCAAAAATTTGGAAAAAGCCTTTTGTTTTTATGAAAAATCCCAATTTTTAAAAATAGGTAATGTAAAAATTTTAAAACTTTCTTTGAGACAAAAATAATTTTTTTCCAATTTTTTACGAAAAGAAGCTTTTATTTCTTCTGGAAAAAAACAAATAGATGATTTTTTTTTTTAATTTTCTGAGATTTTTTTTGGAGAACAAAACAATGTTTTCATTTTTTTTTTTTTTTTTTTTTTTTTGAATTAAAGCGTTTGTTAATTATTTTTTTTGGAGGAAAAAAATTATTATTTTCGGAGCACAAAAAAATATTTGGAGAAAATAGCTTCCAATTTAATTTCTTTGGAATAAAAATATTGTTTTCCTTTTTGGGAAGAAAAAAAAATCTTCTTTTTTTAAATGCAGGGTATAATAATATCTTAATTTTTTTAAGAAAATTTTTTATAAATTTTTTCAAAATGCAAAGTATTTTTTCAAATTTTAGTTCAATTTTAATTTTAATTTTTTTTTTATTGAGTTGAAATATTTCTTTATTTTTTCAGAATAAATATCAGTTATATTTTTGAAAAAACTCATTTTTTAAAGAAAAAAAAATCTTTTAAAGGAAAATGGAATTTTTTGATATTTTCAAAATTTTTGGACGAGCTTTTTTTTTTCTTTTTGTAATAAAAAAATTAATTTTTTCTGATATAAAAATTCATTAATAATTCTTGGAAACAAAAACACCAGCTTTTTAGGAACAAACGTTTACTTCTTTCACAAAATAAAATTCTAATGATCTTAATTTTTGTCTATATTTTTTGTCTATTTCAAATTTTTCAATTGTTTTTGGAGAAAACAGTTATTCAGTTCAATTTTTAATATTTTTCAGTTTTGTTGAAAGATTTTTTTTCTGTTCAAGGAAAATAAGTCTCAATTTTTTGAGAAGAAAAAGATCTTAATTTTTATTTCAATTTTATTGGGAAAACATACTGAATTTTTTTTTTTTTTGAATTAAAAAAATATAATTATTTTTAATTTTTTGGAGTCGATCTAAAAAAATTTCTCAATTTTTTTTTCAAAGTAAAAAAAAATTGGAAAAAATAATTTACAATTTTTAAGAGGAAAAAATTTTTTTTGGAGAAAAAATCTCTCTAAAAAATCTAAATTTATTTCTATCAATTTTTTAGAAAAAAAATTTCTCAATTTGTTTCATTTTTTTTTCTTTCTTAAATTCAACATTAAAAATTTTTCAACCCGTCGCGTCGCCTTTTCAAGAAGAAATCAAACACCCTAGAACATTCAAAGTTTACCAGCCAATATGCAAACAGCTCAATTTTTTACCTTGGAAAATACGGTCGATTTGCCATCATTGAATACCAAGCAAATACCCATTAGAAAGGCGCAAAGACCTTGGACGAGTTCGTCGTTTTCGTCGTGTTCCATAGCAGCAGCCTAAAAATTACACAGAACAACTGTAATCGTGACCAATGATTGTAATACCATCCGCCGATCAGTCTTATACCGCTCACCTGGTTAGTTAGATAAGGTATTCCGGCGGATATTTCGAGGAAACTGTTCACCGCGAGAGGGCAATGCGATAGCCAAGTCGAAAGTAGTATTAATAATCCCAGTTTACTCTGGATTTTGGCGTTCTAAAAGAGTAAAAAAATGATTAACGTGGAGTAATAAAATTATAGAAATGGAACAACCGAAGAGGAAAAATCACTTACAGATTGTAATAAATCGGTAACCAAATGAAGCAACGATGCCGGCGGACTTTGCGGCGAAGGAGTCAGCATTACTCTAAGCATTAGTTCACGCTGAACTGGATTATCAACTAAGGAATGTGACAAAGCTACTGCAGCAAACCAATTGCTCATCGGATCAGGGCTAAATAATCCGGCACAGAGGAGTTGTCCGGTGGATATGTTGTCCTCTGAAATAATACACACAAGATGAGAACTTGATTTTACGAAAAAAAAAAACGAATTCTAGATCGAATCAAACTCACGTTCGACGGTAGAAGGCAGAAGTGTTTGAATCAGTCTGGACTGGCCAAGTTCATTCTTAAATAGGAAGCATTGAAAACAGTAGAGAACCGCGCAGCGTAACGTGACAGGTTGCTTTTCGTTCACCATTGACATGAGTAACAGGACCAGAGCTTCTCTGGAATCCGCGCAAGGAGCTTGTAAAGTGGAAAAGTACTCCTGGTTGGTGTAATTACCCCTGATTATGTCGGCTGTAGCGTTAATAGACTCGGTTAGGATGTTAACCGGGACACCGTTGGCCATCAGAATGTTACAGAGGGCGTGCAGAATGCCACTCGTGTTCATGGTTTTTTGACAAGACGACGTCACCTGGGTAGGATTCGTCGGAGCTACTAATGAACGAATCACCTGTATAAAAGTGTAGAAAATTCTCGAGTAAATAACGACGAATTAAATGGAAAAAAATTAATTAATCGTGCTGAGGAAGTTTACTTGTAAAACGCAGTAAATATTGGAAACTTTTTGCGGCGACCAAACATTAACGCTGTTATTTTCGTCCGGTAATTCGAACATCGGAGCTAGTCTTTGTATGTAACTACCTGCAATATGTAGTTGTTCGTAAATAGGCACAAAAAAGATTTCAATATTTATTTTCAATCTAGATAATTATACGAACCTTCTTTGAAGAAATTTTGATTCGAAGCGTTATTGCGTAATAAATTCAGCATAAATAGTAAACAATCTTCGACGACGATGCCACCATCGGCGTATCCTTCTTCGTGAATTACTTCGAATAGTCTATCGAAAGCGTTCTCGAAAGCGACAATTTTCTGAATGTTTGAATTCCCTTTGGTTAATTGTATCAATAATAGAAGAGCCTGGAACACGAGATTAGTTCGAGTATGGTTCGTAAAAGGGGAAAAAATACAGAGATTATTTCACATACGTCGTTTCTAATCACTTCGCGATTATCACTTAGTAAATCCATCAGTTTGGATACGCCCATCGGACTAATTAGAACAATTTCTTGTATTTCTTTCGTTCTGCGAAGAAACCGAGTTAGTTGCATTAATAACGAAGAACAATTCGACATGGTATCAGTAATAAGAAGCTTACTTATTCATTACTAAATTCGATAACAATTTAACAGCCGGCCATCGTACTTTGAAGCTGTACTCGTCCAAGAATCCAAGAACCACCGTAACATTATCCGGAAACTTGATAAATATTTCAGTAAATTGTTCACCAACGGTCTCCCAACGTTTCTCTTCTCCGGCTGGTCGTTCTGTCAAATATAGCGCATCATTTAGAAGGATTTAGCTTCGTAATTCAAACACATTCCAACAGATTACCTTCTTCTTCGAGAGGTTGAGGAGATGTGATGTTGAAAAGTGTTTCTAAAGCGTAGCTCAGTATTTCGGTATCGTTCGAATCCCTCTGTAACACTTCGCATAAGGCGTTCATGCCTTGGGCGCCGACTTCCACTCGGTATTTACGAGATAGAGCTTTAAGTGCTCGGCAAGCATCGCGTCTGTCTTCCAGTAAAGAAGATGTATGCAACCGGTCGACTAATCTTTCCACCTGCGATGGATATTTGGCTAATTAGACGAGTGGTAATCGAAGGTGCTTCGGTGAAATGGAACCGATACTTACGGTGTCTGCGTAAGATGTCTGTTCTTCGGTGGGCTGAGCTCCGAGAACGGATTTGAAACTGCTTCTGAAGTACTCCATTGGGATAGTTTGGTCAATGAAGCTTTTTCACTTTGATTTGTGCAAGGTTTTTCATTTTTCTTCGATTTTATTTCATTGCGAATCAGAATTGATTACGATTGCAAAGCTACGTTATCAGGATGATGATGATTGAGCAGATGACGTCACGATCGGCTATTTTTACGGAGACCCGTTGCTGTTTCATTTGCTCACCTTGAATTTTTTTACCAAGTCCAGTGCTACATAAATACTTTATATTCAAAATTTGGAAGGGAGGGAGGGGTCCAATCGCAATTTTTGTCATAACCAAAAGTATTAGTGAAACTTCAAGCTACAACTTTTGTTTGAAAACTTTTTCAATTGAGCCCCTCTCTTTCCACTTATTTTGCATAACACTCCCAAAATACTAATTAAAAATTGAAGGGGAAAGGGGAAAGGGTCCAATTGAAAAATTTGTGCCACAAAGTTGTAGCTCAAAATTTTAGAAATAATTTTGGCCATGACAAAAATTTCGATTGGACCCCTCCCTTTCCTCCAATTTTGAATATCAAGTATCTATGTATGTAGAATTGGACTTGGTAAATTCTATACGACAATGCCAAAAAAAAACAGTACCGAGGCAATCCACTCATTTCCAGACCACTTTCCAGAAATTTTCTACGAATATAGGAGGGGAAGGGGAATTTTTCAAAGCTTAAATTTGGTACATTTTCCACATTTTTTGACTTTTGTTGGTCATATCGAAAGGGGTGCTTCATTTTTCGTGTTGTCACATTGAATGGGACATCACATCGGACGATGAGAAGGAAATTTACAAAGTTAAAATTTACAGTAGATATCTAACAAAATTTCCAAATGAAAATTCAGCACTATTTCACCACTTTTCAACACACTTCTAGAATTTTGTAACAGCATCAGGACCGATGTTTTACCCCCCCCCCCAAACATTTTTACTCAACTTTTTTCAATAGGTAATTTTATTTGGAAAGTTTTTGCCTAGTTTTTCTAATTTTTTTTCAAGACTTCTCAATATAATTTTTTCATTGAAAAAAAAACTAAAGAATTTTTCTTCAAGTGTTGATCAAAAATTTTCCAGATAAATTTTTCCAAAATATTTAAAAACTTTTTCAACTTTTTGTACTTTATTTGAGTTTATTTTTTAATAATTATATTTCTAAGTAATATTTTTTAAAATTAATTTTTTCTTTAATTTTCTTCAAATTTTTTTGAATTTCCATAAAATTATTTGCCAAATTTTCCAAAAAATTTTCTCAAAATATAATACCTACCTAAATAACTTGTTTTAAAAAATTTCGTCAAATTGTCAAGTAAAATGTTTCCAAAATTTTTCATCAAAATTTTTTTCAATTCTTCTGTAATATTTTTCAATGAAATTTTTTTCCAAAATTTTGTTAAGTATAATATTTTATTTTGAAGAACATTCGAGAAATTTAAAAAAAAAAATTAATGAAAGATACCTGATAACCTGGGTAAGAGTACCAAATATCGACCACCTAGTTTATAATTGGAATAACCTCGGCTGTAATCGAGATAGAAATGCGTACGATGGCTTAAAATTTTCTCAAAAAAAATTACTTACCCCCACCACAAATAATTTTTTTTTTTCAAAAAATTGTTATCAAAAATTTTAATTTTTTTCTCTAAAAATAAAATACCTACCTACCTATTTCTTTCAAAAAAAAAAAAAAAAAAACTGCATAAAAATCGAGAAATTTTTATTGAATTTCACAAGTGGTCGATATTAGGCACACCTGTGACTTGGAGATATATTTAATAATTTGACATACTCACTTCAAACAAATCTAGGAACAAATTATCCACCGATAATCCAACTCATTCAAATACATTATTAAAAACAGGGCGAGGTAAGGGGCCCAATTGAAAAAATTTTCAAACAAAAGTTGTAGCTTGAAGTAATAGGAATAATTTTGGTTATAACAAAAATTTCAATCGGACCCCTCCTTCCCCGCCAATTTTGAGTAATATAACTTATTCACACTTATTCAAAATACATTATTAAAAACTGCGGGGAGGTAAAGGGCCCAATTGAAAAAATTTTCAAACAAAAGTTGTAGCTTGAAGTTTTACAAATACTTTTAGTTATCACAAAAATTTCGATTGGACCCCTCCCTCCATTCCAAATTTTGAATATAAAGTATTTATGTAGCACTGGACTTGGTAAAAAATTCAAGGTGAGCAAATGAAACAGCAACGGCTCTCCGTAAAAATAGCCGATCGTGATGACGTCTGCGTAAACAACAAGTGTTTCACGAACTTAAAAACGCCGAATCTCGTTTTGGTTGAATTTCAGTTTGGACTATTGGGTTGATGAAATGTATGAAAAAATGTCGATTTACACTCGATGAGGATTAATTAATAATAAGCATAGTTAACGTAGGCTTTTTAGCGAGTAAATTTGAGATTTTTTGATTCGAGAATCAGCAAGTTACATTTTTTATCTTGTAAGAGGTAACACTGGGTTTATTCGCGCTTCGCGAATTTTTTTTTTAAATTTGAAGCTTTTTTTTCGAAAAAATTGCTTTACTTTAGTTATTTTTCTTTAGTTACTAAAAATAAAAGAAATGAAACATCGATAAAAAATTTATTTCTAAAATAAAATCAGTCGTATAAAAATAGAAAAGTCAAAACAAAAAGTACCTAGCTGTACCAGCAGCTAAATAAAAGAAGAAAAACATAATCCAATGAACAAAAATCACCTAATGTACTCGAAAGTCTACTCGTCAAACACCTTGCGAAGTTTCTTTCTTCACAAGCCCATCTCAAAACGAAGAGCAATTTGCAAATTGAAGAGACCTATCTCCTCATCCTAGACCCATCTACTGCTGAAGCTCGACTAAAATCCTACGAAAATCGGTCACATCTTTGGCAAAGTGAAGTTTAATAAGTCCGTTATTTTCGACGACCGCCGTAGTAGAATCGTCGACTGCAGGTTCGCTTTTATCATCATCGACGAGAGGACCTTCTACTTGAATGGCTCTCGTAGGCAGACTAGGAACAGCGATGGGTTTCACAGAAACGCCCGAAGTGGCAGTCTCATTAATCATGTGTCTTTTTTTATGCCGACGCATGTCCCCAATCTGGGTGTAGCGATTTCCGCAAATTTCACACCGGAAGGGACGTTCACCGGTGTGGACTCGCATATGAGTGGTAACGAACGCTTTGCGAGCAAAGGCTTTATCACAGACCGAACATTTGTACCTAGAAAAACATACGATATGGGTTAGATTATATTACGATGAGGTAGAGTTTCCACATTTCATATTTATACCTTTTGATTCCGGTGTGGACTGGTTGATGCTGAATGAGATTCGCTTTCGATTTGAAACTCCGGCCGCAGCATTCGCATACGTAGGGTCGTACTCCGGTGTGGATTCGTTCGTGTATCGATAGACTCAGCTTGGTACCTATCTCTTTACCGCAGTATTTACAAATCCATTTTTGATGAACTGCCTCGTCTTTGTTGTCTTTGATTCGGTGGACGTCTTTGGAATGTTGGGCCATCTCGGTATGAGATAAAAATACGGTGAAGCAGATTGGGCATGTGTTGTTTTTACTCGTTCGTTTGACGTGAGTTTCGCGATGCTTTTTCTAAAATAAAAATAAAAAAAGATGCATTAATTATTATAGGTGGAAATACGGATTTTTTTTTTCAAAAAAAATTTCAAACATATTCTAGATCGAGTTCATAAGAATGATTTTGGTCATTACAAGAATTCCAATTGTTCCTCTCCCTCCCCACGTACTATGCTAATAATTCTGATTCGGTACTTAATATTCAAAATTGGAGGGGTGGAAGGAGTCAAATTGAAAAAAGTTTCAAACAAAAGTTGTAGATTGAGATCCTATAAATAATTTTAGTTATTATGAAAATTTCGCCTGGACCTCTCCTTCTGCTCTAATTTTGCATAATATGTAAGAAAATCGCTCTTTTTGGTTACAAATGTAATAGTGAAAGTATATGAGATACCATGTGAAATTGGAGAGAGAGGAGAGGTCCAAGCGAAATTTTTATAATAACTAAAATTATTTATAGGATCTCAATCTACAACTTTTGTTTGAAAATTTTTTCAATTGGACCCTTTCCCCTTCCCCCTTCAATTTTTAATTAGTAGTTTGGGAGTGTTATGCAAAATAAGTGGAGAGAGAGGGGCTCAATTGAAAAAGTTTTCAAACAAAAGTTGTAGCTTGAAGTTTCAGCAATACTTTTGGTTATGACAAAAATTGCGGTAGGACCCCTCCCTCCCCTCCAATTTTGGATAATCCAACTCATTCAAATACATTATTGAAAACAGGGAGAGGTAAGGGCCAGATTGAAAAAATTTTCAAACAAAAGTTGTAGCTTGAGGTACTAAAAATAATTTTGATTATAACAAAAATTTCAATCGGACCCCTCCTTCCCCACCAATTTTGAGTAATATAACTTATTCACACTCATTCAAAATACATTATTAAAAACTGTGGGGAGGTAAGGGGCCCAATTAAAAAAAAATTCAAACAAAAGTTGTAGCTTGAAGTTTTACAAATACTTTTAGTTATTACAAAAATTTCGATTAGACCCCTTCCTCCCTTCCAATTTTGAATATACAGTATTATGTAGCACTGGACTTGGTAAAAAATTCATCGATAGTCCTTCTCATGAATGTAAACAAAACTATCAAACTATAGACGTTAGTCGTGAAAAGTACCAATTTTTCGGAATCTTGACACAAGCAACCGCAAACGTCGCAGGCTAAAGATTCGATATGAGTCTCGAGATGCTCGTTGAGTTCGTCGACGGTGCAAAAGACCTGCATACAGAATTGGCACACGAGATATTGAGCATCGTCTCCTGCATTTTGATCAACGTCGTCTTCGATTTCTTCTTCCAACTTGGCATATTCCCTAGATGTCGATTTAGTTGAGCGTTCCTCAGGTTTATGGAAGTTCTACGTCAAATGTATTTGATTGAGAATCGAAACAGCTCGCAAGCAGTACTAATTTCAATTCTATTCGATAATTTACCTCCGTATGGAAATCTAGTATATCTTTAGATGTGAAAGACATCGCACAAATGCTACATGCCCATTTTATTTTGACGAGCGAAGTGGTAACTTGATCTTGGTCTAATTTGCTTTCGACTTCCATCGATTCATCTTCGAATTCCAATTCGATTATTGAACCATCTTTGATATCGTTTTCGATAATTTTTTCATCGGCAAAGGTCATCATGTCCATGCCGTCGTTGAATTTATCTAAAAAAGTAATAAATTTTAAATTATTTTTTCTCGTAAAAAAAAATTATGCAAGATGACTCGAAAAAATAACCTACCACATTCAGTTTGCTCAATTTGCTCGGTGGGTTTTTCGATAACATCTTGATCGACGAAATCTAATTCGTCGACGTGTTTTTCTTGAAAATGATTACTAAGGTCGTCGATGTTATCGAAATGCACGTTACAAATTACACAATCGGAAGCAGTCGTTTTTTCAATTTCGATTCTGAAATCAATTTTTAAAATTAAACGTATCGTTACAAAAAAATTTTTAAGTTCCGGCGCGATGCTTACGCTTTTTCAATGACGTCTTTGTTGTTTTGAGGAGATTTAGGTGGTAATTTATTGATCAAATTATTGAAAAGTTTTTCCGATTCGATGGCTCGGACCAGCATTCGATAACTTATGTTTAAATCAGTCAAACATAAACGACATATGTGTTTGGGAAGTGCGTCTGCTGATTTAACCTGTAAAATCACATAATGAAAATTAGATTCTACATCAATATTTCATGAGAGTCGTCATTTTCGTACACTTACGAGAATAGGAATACAGGCCATCATTTTTTCCATAACATTGTCATCTTCAGAGGATATATCAATTGCATTTGACGCAGTGAGAAAATTTGCACATATTCTGCATCTTATATCTGCGAAGAAAATTTTACATAAATAATCGATCGATTACTAATAAGCTCGATGAAACGAAACAATACCGTTTGAAAGTTCTTCATCATCTTCGATATCATTTTCATCGAACGTCTATAAAATTGCATCAGTTACAAATTAATAAACTTCTAGTCAAGTTCAAACACGACGAGTAGTACGTAGGTAAGCTACGTACATCAAAAACAGCGTCATCATTAGTGATTATTCGACGCCAATCATCTGTCATGCTCGGTACAGCTTCCGATTTGAGGATACGTTTATTATCTACAATTTCGAACGATTCCAGGGAAAAGTGCTCTTCGCAAATGACATTTTCCGGTCCTGGATTCCATTTTTCTAAATTCAATTTCTTCAACCATTTGGCGAGCAAATCAGGTTGACTCAGAGGGAAGCTGTTGGAAAATAAGAAACGCAGGGTTTATTAAAGCGACTGTGAATTATGCTTTGAATATCGTATTTGTACGCCAAAATATTAAAATTTCATAGAACTCGAATTTAAAAAATTCTGCAAAGAGAAACGTGAATTTCTCTTACTTGAAAAAGTTACAATCATTCTTCTTTGTTTGGAATATGACGGAGGAATTCCGGCAGCCGAAAACTACGCAATTTTGATCCATAGCGAAGAACGGAGACGATTTTTTGGAATTATTTATCATCTACGAGCACTCTTGAACTGAAAATTCGTGAAAATTTCACACAATTTGTTAGCTAAGCTGTAAAATTTCGTAACATTTTTGAGCGTTTTTGATAAAAATTTTTGATTTCTCTGTTTTGTGTCAGAGTTGCACTTGTGAATGTTTTCAAAAATGGCTGGGCCATTTTGTAATTTTTATTAATTTCTTGGTGAATCATTCTAATAGGTAATTAAAATCGACGATAATTGTGGTTATGAATGAATTAGATTGAAGTCGATTTATAAATTTTTCTACAAAGTAGAAATATTATAGAAAAACAAAACAATGAACGTATAGGTTTTTTGAAAAAAAAATTCTGAATAAATTTTTTCGTAATTTTTTGTTTTGTTGATGGACTTAACCTGGAGTGTTGTTGGACGAGCTTGCTTGCTATAAATTTCGTTTTTTTCAAAGTTTGTATGATTTCAGAAAAGACTACGAATTTATTTCGATTAAAAAAACAATAGAACAATATTTTTTGTACTTAATTTAAAGTAATATTCGCGTAATTAGCTAAAAATCTCAAATTACTACGAAAATGTTGTTGTAATGTTTTTCAGTGTTGCCGACATTGCAGTTTTATGTTTTGAACTTTTGATCAACCGCTCAACACTGTTTTTGAAAATTTGAATTTTTATCAACAACAAGAAGTAGAAATGCGCAAAAATTGTTCAAAAAATGAAAATAATTCGTCAATGAAGTGTTGAAAATCGAATCCTAATCGAAAAATACAATCAAACTGAAGTATATTTGACCCCAAGCTGCCTGAAGGAGATATTAATTTATAAGATGTTCCAGTTTCCCGACGATGACGATCCGGACGTAGAGGTTAGATGAATCATCTCGAACACTTTCGGTCTCGTTTTTACTCTCAAATTTTTCATTTTCCAGGGTCTCTTAGATTTACCTCTAGATGAATTGGATAAATTGACCGAAAAATGTGAACTCAACTTGCCAAAATGTTCAGAAACAGATAACCTCAAAGATATGCTCGACGATTGCGACGACAACGAGCTAATTCTTTCCATGGCAGATAACGTCGACTGTTCTGCGAACGATCAATCGTTGACCAAGAAAAGCTCGAATAATTTTGGTTTTAAAATCTTAGATAGTATTGCTGCAGCCTGTGGCTTCCCCTTAGAGAATAATTGCCAGAGTAAGCGTTTATTTATCATTTTTACACGGTTTCGTGGTCTGTATTCTAATGAATTCTAATCTGATATGTTCAAAGGTTCTCCTGAAAAGTACATTACGACGAATAATGTAAAGCAAAAGCATAAATTATCTTCGGCTGAGCCTTGTACGTCGAAAGCTCCTAGAGTAGAGTATGAAAGAAAGTTTCCAGGTCCTGCTGGACTGATTCCTAAACAAGTTCCAGGTCCTGATGGACTGATTCCTAAAAAAGTAAGCTATCGTTTGCATACGTGATTAAGTTGAGAATATACACTTCATTGAATTATCAATACGTTCTGTTTCAGAGGACATTCACGACACCTGTTAAATATCAAGTCCTACCCGATCGTTCACCTAAACAGGTATAATTTTGGAAATTAGTCGTAGTGGCAATTTTAATAATTTTACATGGTATGCTTTATTTTTATAATCATAGGCCGACGTCCCACCTGAGAAAAAAGACTCCGTTTTCGAAAATGGTTGCTGGGATCAGCTGATCAAGGATTGTGAAACGATATCACCTCGATTGTCAGCGATCATCGAAGAAAATACCGTAGCTTCGGTCCGAAGAATGAATATAGGTCGAAGTAAACCAAGAAAATTACAATTTTTCGCTGCCGTAATCGTGAACATAAGTTATTTCGATAGTGACGATCCTTGTGTCATATTGAGAGATTCTACAGGTACGTTACTCGAGTATAATACTTACTAATCTATTTGCATGGTACTCAAGTATGCACTTTTATCAACTCAGGAGAAATTAGCGGTGCATTACACGCAGAATTGTGGGAAAAATATGGCCATTTAATTACCATTGGAACAGCCTTGCTACTGAAACAAGTCGGCGTTAGTAATATGGCAAATTCGAGGAAATTATACGTCAACGTTACCAGTTACAATATAGTCAAACTTTACACTCCGAGATCAGGTAATTACTCGTCACGAATTAATATTACGAGGATCGTTTCATCGTAGTTATAACTCATTCGTGTTTATTTTCAAAAAGGAGCTCCAATTTTAGTTACCGCAGTAGCTAAACTTTCTCCGCCAGACTTCAATCCGCAGATCAAGAAAAACGAACGAATGGTGTTCGAGGAAACTCACCCGAATATACCGATACCTGTTAAAGAAGTTCCTACACGTAAGGCATCCATACATTCTGTTTCGAAGACTGATAATATTAAACCGATTCGTAACAAAAACGAGGCGAAGAAAGTTGAACTCAAGGCACAGACCGTTACACCTGCTCATTTTGTGAAACCGAATAACATTCAAACCCAAAACGAAGTGTTTTTCGAAGATTTACAGGGAATAGACGTAGATAGTTTCTTTGGGGAGTTTTAATTCGTGGTTAGTTTTCTTTTTTAGTTTTTTACAGCAGATTTATTTCGTTCATTTTATCATTATTATTGTCGATTATTTTCAGAGTTTTAGAAGTCTAATTCGATTATTTGGAAATTGTTTTACGCATTAAAACGTGTGACGATAATTCATAAGACTAATAAACGTTAAAAATAAAATTTATTACGCAAAATTAGTTGATTACAAGTCGTGAATTTCTCTTAGACGTCTAATAGCTGATCTTACGGACGTAGCGGCTGTGGTGGAATAAATGTAGGCGCCTCCGGCGACGGTTCTTTTACATCTCTTGCACGACCAAATGCCAACGCACGATCTTTTCATCGAGTCCTGCACGATTCACAATCATTAGTATAATCGATATAAAGATTTGCAAAAAGAATAACTAGAAGTACGTACTTTTCCACAAAATGAGCAGGTGTACTTTGAGTGCTGCGTGATTTCTATCTTTTTCACCATTTTTCTGAGGGAAGCTCCATATCGGGTTCCGTATTTTCCCACAATTCCTACCTTTTTGGTTCTTTTAGCCTGAAATAAAAAACAAGTGATAATTAAGAAGGATGTTTGTATAGATTACGTATCGTTATGAAAGTGGTTAGAGAAAATTGTACATGGTGAAAACTGGAATGAAGTAGAGCAACTTGATAACGTAATATTTAGCAATAGGAGGACATTGAGGAGGTATTAGAGAAGTGAGGAATGTACTAGTAATCTTTTAAATACTTACCATTTTTAATTTATTTGATTAATTTAGAATTAACAAACGAATTAACGTTGAAAAGTTCCGAAACTGAAATTCTAAACATTCGAGAGATACCACGCGGACGAATGGCTGAAACCGAAAAGTACACTTTAGATGGCACGATTGCTAGTCGTCGTATTATGAAAGTGCCTTGTTTCTGTGGAAATTTTTGTTCGGTCAACTTTCAACAAAGTTGCATTCAACTGATTCAACAAAGTGGAGTGTTGAATCAAATCTTAACCACTGTTGATGCTTTTCATTGGCTGTTGACTTGTTAATGTAGGTAGAAAATAGTAGAAAATGAACGGCTTTGTTGATTTTTCAATTTTAAGGAAAATTGTATGAACGACACCTTTCCAAAAATAGTTGGCTGGCTTCTATTTTGTTCTACTTCGTGTTTTATTTTCATTATTTTTCCAAATTGAGAAAATTTTGATAAAATTACACACTCGTCTTATCAATTTTCAATAATTTTTGAATTCTCTTAACGTGTTAATTACCTATTTTTGAAAATTTCTTGACAGAAGCAACAAAAAAAAATCTGATAGGAGAGAAAACGAAAAAATTGTTAATTCTTTGTTTCTATTTTTTTCAAACGAATTTCTTTAAAAATTTTCAACTTCCAAAAAATTATGAAATTAAAAAATTGAAAAAATATTAGGGATAAATAATGAAAAAACTTCGAAAACTTTTTGAAAGATGCAAGTTAAATTTTCAACGAAAATGTGAACGATGATGTGCTCAAGAAATATGTCGAGGTATGTGCTACTACATAGGTACATTTTGAATGAAAAAATAATTACTAAACCTTTCATTCTGAATTTCTGCTCACTTATATAAAAATTCCTCATTGAAACTTGAAAGTTGAGATCATCAATATGAAGGATACTTTTTAAAGTTGAGAAATCTGGTTAAATGTGTGTGTGACCAAATTAATTTTTTTTAAAATTGATCAAAATTTTCTCAAAAAAGATTTCAATAAATGCTGAGAAAATTATAAAATTATGAAATGGAAAATGTTTTCTTTTGTATGAAGAAGATTATAAAATTAATTTTAAAATCATCTTGAACAAAAATAGTTCATCTATACCCAGCTGTGATTAGACAATTGCAAATATTCGAAAAATTGAAAATTAATGAACAAAGCTTATGAGAAAAATCAAATTCATTCGTTATTCTTCCAATTTGTCAACAGTTCGACGTACTCGAGAGCACGTCGAACTGTTGACAACGGAAACCTTATTTTGAGTGATTTTGAGCACCAAAAAAACGTCGTTGAAGCAAAAAATTCATGGTGATGTCGGAAAAAACGTATTCGAACGCAACAACAGATCAACAATGCATTTCTGAACGAACTTTTTTCTTCAAAATTTGTCAACAACGTCAACACGGTGATCTGTTAATGACTGTTGATCATATCTGAACGCACCCCAGGTGTAGTTGTACTAAACACTTTTTGTGATCATCATTCACACTAGCCTATACCCTGAACTTCCTAATGACGTGTACTTACTTTTTTTTTCAGAAAAACATGGTGATTTCCATAATTTTTGAAATCTGTTTTCAAAAACATGTTGTGCTACAGGCCACGACGATGGACATTTTGAAGTTTAGACTAACTTGTACTCAAGGGGAGGGGGGTGGTATTCATCAAATTGGGCATGATGGATTAAGGACGTTATAATGTACAAATAACCAAAAAATGAAAGTTGGGCATAGTACAGGAGTTGAGAAATCAGCCTGTTACTCAAATTTGCCGATTTTCGGAGAATTACCCTTTTATTTCACGATCTTCGAAATAAACCCAAAATCTAACATGTCAGCATGAAGCGTGGTTACGAAGAAATAATAATATCAACAGATGAGTAAAATAATGTGTTTTCTGTTTTAGTTACAAAAGTGTAGGTACCTATCCAAATATCGAAGTATCAGAGATGTACTTAAAACGTTAAGTATGACTGAAGTCAAGGTAATACCAAAGTATTTATTTGTAATAAATTGCTAGATGCATGTGTGTTAAAATAATACAGCATTAAATGCTTGCTAATAAAACATATTATATATTACGCAGTAGGTATCAAGCATGTTAAAATGCTGCTGCGGATATTGGTTATCGATAGTGATTATAATTCCTAGAATTATATTGTTTCCTGGAAAAACCTTCATCAGCATGTAACTTTGGACCTTTTCGAAGCGTTTACGGTCGTTCTTGTTGAATTGCTGTTGCAGGTGGTTACTTTTCATTTTTGAAATGCTAAATTATGTGTTTAGAATATGCTAATCTTACATTTTTGTTTTATAGTGAAGAAAACGATTATTTTGAATGTTCGAAATACTTATGATGTGTTTTAGTTTGTTTGATCGTTGATTTCTAAATGAAGAGAATTAGTTTGAATGGTGACGATTCTATCTCCGGCCACGAAGTATTGTTTCCTGGAAAAACCTTCAGCATATATAACTTTGCACCTTTTCGAAGCGTTTACGTGTCGTTCTTGTTAAATAATTGCTCTTGCAAGGTTGTTATTTTTCATTTTTTACGCTAAATTAGGTATTTTAGAATGTGCTAATCTTACTTTTTTGTTTTATAGTGAAGAAAACGATTAGGACACGGAAGTCTACATAAACAATACTTCACCGAATCAGCATTTGAGGCATAATCGGTGTGTTATATTTTCATTTTATCTAAATTTTCAGCTAGATTGCTATAGGTATTGATTGTATGTAGCAAGTCGTTCCTTGATGACATTGTTTTCGTCGATATTTTTTATTTTTTTTTGTTATAATTGAGTTGTTAATTTGTTGATTCGCAGATGTACGCAGCCCTGGTACAGTTTTTCCGTTCGATAGAAGAATAGTATAGTAATATTGTTTCTGAGAGGAATCTGTAATCGAGCAGTAAAAAACAATACCATTTATTTTTTTCTAATCAGAGCACCGAATGAATTCACTTACGTTAACCTAAGAATACGAGTAATTGAGTAGGTAGGTAGAGGTACTATTCCACAGTACAAGTTCTTCATCGATGCAAATTTTAAACTGTTATTGTTTAATTTTCATTTTTATTTATTTTCAGAGTGAAGAAAACGTGCTGATCACGTCCCCTGTCGCGTCTGCACCTCGCCAAACCAACTCTAAGTCAGTCCAGCGAGGCCCCAGCTCCCATGACGAGGACGTAAGACCAAAGTCCTAATTAATTTCCTTTTTGATTACTTTGATTACTTGCTTCTGCTCGAAATAGATTAATTTCTATTTGAATCGAAATTTTTGACTTTTTTTTATTCATTCAAAAAAGAGATGTTATTTTCTGAGTTTAATTATTTTGGTTTAAATTTAAATGTTTAACGTGAAAATTTGCTGGTGCTTTTTAATGATACCTAAAAATTCATTTATTTTCTCTGGTGTACTAATTAATTTCGTTTATTTTACAGTGATGGCAGTTACGTAATTCAATGATTGTTACGAAGTTCCATTGAAGGTGAAATGTTTTTATTCTTGGTGAGTAGTTGCTTTTTTCTAATTTGTTTTTTAAATCATTTTTCCTCATCTGTATGTACCTAGATGTACTTATTTGTTTTTTTCGAATGATTTTTCTTATAATTCAATTTTTTGTTCAAATTTTTTTTTAATCCAAACCTTCGTGTTTTTATTTTCAGTTTTTTTTATTCAAACCTGAATCTTCGTCTCATTTTTATTAATTACAATTTTTTGGATTTTTTCCTAATTATTCGAGATGAAGTAGATTCATTTTCGATATTTTTTTAAATCCTTGTGATATTTTCATTTCATTTTTCAAATCTGAACCTTTGTGTTTAATTATTTTTACATTTTTTTAAAAATAACACTTTATTTAAAAAAAATCGTCTTCTTGGTATTTTTTTCATGAGTAGGTAATTCTAGTAATTTTTTCAGTATTTTTTTTAATCTAACATCTCATTAAAAAAAAAAAAAAAAAAAAAAAAACTTAAGTATAGGTACTGAATATTCGAGCTGAAGTAAATTTTAATTTTTTTTTTTTGAATTATAAAACTTGATTTAAAAAAAAAATAGTTTTCTTGGATTATTTTTTTTCAAAAATACGTTTTCTTGGAATTTTTTTCTATGAGTAATTCGAGTGATTTTTCAGTATTTTTTTTTAAATTCAACATCTCATTTAAAAAAAATAGGTATTGAATATTCGAGCTGAAGTAAATTTTTTCCCCTGAATATTCGAGTTGGTAGTGAATCTGTGCGTATTCAGAGTAAAAAAATCTGAACCCTCGTTTTTTTATGCATTTTTTTGAATGTTTTACCTACTTGAATACTGTAGAAGTAAATTTTTTCAGCGCTTCTTTTAAACGTACCTACATTTTTTGGAATTTTTTCTTAATATTTGAGTTTAAAAGTTAAATAAATATTTTCTTCAACCTTTTCATCTTTTTAGGTTTTTTCATATAATTTATTTAAAAATAATAAATTCGAGTTTCGATTATATTTAATTGTGTATTTTTGTTTGTTTCGTAGGAGTGGTTATTTTCGTGTATCTTGAGATGACGACGAAGCAGATGAATCAGTCGAGATCGACAAGTTGGACTGGGCTGCACAGAATGGAGACTACACTTTCTTCGAGGACTGGATTTATTCAAGTATATTGGTGCTCTTTGCTTTTTATAATTTCGTAGTTCTTTGTTTATAAATCTAGATTTTATAGTTTTTTAGTTCAATTGAAGTTCGTGTGTAATTAATGAAATATTTTGTTTATTTCGCAGAGATGCCTGTTTTCGTATATTTTACGGCGAAGCAGATGAATTGATCGAAATCGACTCTGAGGACTGGCAACTTCATATTTCGGTGAGCGATTCTACATGATTTTTAAAATCGTGGTAGCTGTTCAAATTTAAAATCGACGTGTAAGATTTTATTTTACTTGTGCTCGTCTAAATCGTCACCTGACGGGTAAAACCAACTACAGAGGTTATTTGCTTTTCATATTTTAGAGAAAAAACACCTAAAAAAATGTTGGTAAATTCGGAAAATAACTTTTGGCCCCCTTTTAAGTACCTTTCTGTCAGATTAGATGCGACTTGGTTGGTTTTACCTGGCAGGTGACGATATGTAGGTATTTTTTCATTTAATTATTTTATGCGATATCGTTGTTTGCTTGATTTTTGTCTGTTCGTGGATTTTTAAAATTTTCATTGTCGTGTTAAATCGTTTGGAAAATTTTTACATACCTATTGCATATTTTCGGTCATTTAAAAATCAGTTTTCGTCGATTAATTTTTTTTTTTTTAGGTAATTTGTAAACGTGTGAGATCGATAGTGTTGTTTTTAAATTGTACCAAAACTCTTCGTAATTATTATCATAAAAGGTAAGGAGATTTCTTTAATTTTTAAATACTGTTTTCGATTTAAAAATTTCATTCGCTGTGACTTAATGGCTTCTTTTTTTCAGATTTGTTCGAAAGTATGAACCGTGGACTTGTCCAAATGGCATCCGGAATGACTTCCTGATTTCCATATTGCCCTTCGTGTATCTGTGTTCTACTTTAGCACTGTATACTTTGGCTGTTGGTTAGTTTCCTTCTTCTAGACAGATGTTTTGTCTGAGACGATAGTTTTTTCTTTTTTGAATTTTGCTGTAGGATAATTTTACGATTATTCACTTATTCAATTACTATGTTGTAGGAAAACTTGTAGGGGTGGATTACGTTGCTGAAAATTGTAGCTGTCTTATAAAGTTATGATTCTACTGCTCGGAAGCGTTATGGCCAGTGATTCGAATTCGTGTTTAGCAAATTGAATAAATCTGGAAAGCATTATGGTTCCTTTGGTCGCTCTTACTCAGGGTTAGTAAAAAACTTCAGTATGAACGAATGTACTCATTTTTCGATGTGCATAGGGGTACCATAACATTATTTGACTGGCATGATGATATTTTGCAAAATGTTTCAGGTGATCGAAGTATGATCGAAATTTAACAGCTCGTCGACCGAAAGCAACATAATTATATAAAATCAGATTCGTTACGCTGAAGGATGATTTATATTTACGTGGTGTAATCTCTGCCAAGTATGTAATCGTAAGTATTTGACTCAGATTGGCTTGGTATGTACTCTGAAATTCGTATATTTTTTGTAAGAATTGGCAAAAAAAATTTAAATTCCAGAAGTCTGATTTTTTTTTTTGCTGGAATAGATTTGGACTTTTTTTTTCCTAATTTCTGAAGAGTACTATCGAATTTTCGTGATTTTTTTACCATAACCAAATTTTTGGAACATTTTTTTTTTTTTTTTTTAGGAATTTTGAATCGTTGTGCAATATTTTTATGCAAGACTAAAATTAGGATTTTTTTCGAATTTTTTGGTTTGAATTTTCTATTTTTTCTGAAATGTTTGATTGATTTTTTTCTCAGATGTTTTGGAAGAACAGAATTGATTTTTTTTTTCAAATTCCAAAAATATGAATTTTTGCACTTTTGGGCCAGAATTAGATAGGTAACATATTTTTCTTTTTAATATATAAATTTTGATTTTTTTTTTTGTTTGCAAAATTAGGTCCAGTAAAAAAAAAACAAAAAAAAAATTAGGTACCATTAATAATTGAAATCTATTCAAAAAGGATTGTTTGAATCTTCAAGTAATAGATTTTCATTTTTTCTTCGATTGATGACTTACATAATTTTCTTCTTGATTACTTCAATTACTTCCTATTGCTCGAAGTTTGAATCGAAATTTTTCTATATTTTTCCATTCAAAAAAGAGGTACTATTTCTGAGTTTAATTGTTTGTTTTAATGTGAAAATCTGCTGGTGTTTTTTAATGATACCTAAAAATTAATTGATTTTCTCTGGTGTACTAATAAATTTCGTTTATTTTACAGTGATGGCAGTTAATTCAATGATTGTTAACGAAGTTGCATTGAAGGTGAAATTTTTTATTCTTAGTGAGTAGTTGGTTTTTTTCAATTCGTTTTTTAAACTATTTTTTCTCATCTGTGTGTACCTAGATGTACTGATTTGTTTTTTTCGAATGATTTTTTTTTATTCAATTTTGGCTTAGTAGAAATTTCTGTTATTTTTTTTACTGCGTTTTTTTGTTGAACTTCAATTTTTTATTTCAAATCAAACCTTCATGTTTTGTTTTCAATTTTTTTTCCAAACCTGAATCTTCGTCTCATTTTCATAAATGACAATTTTTTGGATTTTTTCCCCTTAATATTCGAGTCGAAGTAGATTTATTTTTGATATTTTTTAAAATCGTAACGTTCATGTTATTTTCATTTTACTTTTCAAATCTGAACCTTTGTGTTTAATTCTTTTTGCATTTTTTTTTAAATACTTGATTTAAAAAAAAAAATAGTTTTCTTGGAATTTTTCTTTATGAGTAATTCGAATAATTTTTTCAGTATTTTTTTAGCGTTTTATTTAAAAAAAAAAAAAAAATTATTGAATATTCGAGCTGAAGTAAATTCTTTTTCCTAAATATTCGAGTTAGTATTTGAATTCATGTTCGATATTTTTTAAAATACCTTCGTGTTTTTTACATTTTTTTGAAAATCTTTTTGCATTTTTTTAAAAATATTGAATCTTTTTTTATTGACTTTTTTTTGTACGTATTCGAGTTGATTGTTATCGGAATTTTCGTGATTTTTTTTACCAGAACGAAATTTTTGGAACATTTTTTTTTTAGGAATTTTGAATCGTTGTACAATATTTTTATGTAAGACTAAGATTAAGAATTTTTTCGAATTCTCTGGTTTGAATTTTCAATTTTTTCTGAAATTTTTGATTGATTTTTTCTCAGGTGTTTTGGAAGAACAGAATTAATTTTTTTTAAATTCCAAAAATATGAATTTTTTGCACTTTTGAGCCAGAATTAGATTGGTAACCTATTTTTCTTTTTAATTTATGAATTTTGAATTTTTTTGTTTGCAAAAGTAAAATTAAGAATTTTTTCGAATTCTTTGGTTTGAATTTTCAATTTTTTCTGAAATTTCGTTAATTAGTCTTCGGAATTTGCAGGATCTGCTTCAGCACCGTATACTTCTTCCAGAGACGTTTCTATAAGTTTTATGTTTCGTCTAATACGATAGTTTTTTTTTTTAGATTTTTCTGTAGGATAATTTTACAATAATTCACTTATTCGATCACTATAATACGATTTTTAATTATTTTTTTCACAGTGTTAAAAAATTGATCTTTATTGCTTGATTCTATTAAGATAGGTAACCTATTTTTCTTTTTAATTTATGAATTTTGAAATTTTTTTTGTTTGCAAAAGTAGATCCAGTAAAAAAAACATTAGGTACCATTTATTTTTTTTAATGAGCCTAACATCGTATATTCGAATTTATTTACTTACGTTGGCCAACGAATACGACAATTGAGTAGGTCTAGGTAGTAGGTGTACTACTCAACAGTATGTGTACTCTATTTCGTAGCTAATTTTAAATAGTCCTTTATTTTTCCATTCATTTTTTTTCTAATCAGCATATCAAATTTATTTACTTACTTTAACCAAAGAATACGACAATTGAGTAGGTAGAGGTACTACTCAATAATATGTGTTCTTCCTTAATCGAAGCTAATTTGAAATAATTGTAGTTTAATTTTTATATTTTATATTTTCATGTTTATATGTTATATTTTCCAGAGCCAAGAAAACGTGCTATTCACGCCCCCTGTCGCGTCTGCACCTCGCCAAACCAACCCGAAGTCGGTCCAGCGAGGCCCCAGCCCCCACGGCGAGGACGTGCGACCAGGAGTTGAAGCAGGACCGAAGTCTTGCTCCCATTCGGGGGCCAAAATGGTGATCGGACCAACCGGCCAAGTTGGCGGGTCGTCTCACCGGACAACAGCCGCAAGTGCTTGGCCACACGCACCGCTGACAACCGACGACAAACTTCCTACTTGGAACTCTAACCACGACCAGCGCTTTACCGGCCCAAGCGATCAACGGATCGTGACGGAAGTCGAAGCAGTCACCAGACAGTCCGTGGGACCGTTATGCAGGGGTTGCGTCCTCCTTGGCCCTACCAGAACGGTGGTGCGCTGGGCTAAGGCCTTACACCTTCGTGCTCCTCCCGATCCGTATTACCACCGTAAAGGCAACGCAGGGCACCTCCCGCAGGGTGACGGAGCGTCCAGTGGTCCGGACGATCTCCCCTCGCATCACCGAACGTTCGAGACCAAGGTTTCCGTAGACCGGGACAGCTCGAAATGAGCTCTGCACTTCCTTATATAGTTTTTGAATTACCCCTACTACAGACAAATTTCTTCCCCTACCACGGGGAAATTTCAACAAACTGGTTCCTAAATTTTACGGCGCTCCTTCCTTCTGTTTGATTTATTACCCTCCTTTGTATAAAATTGGAATTTGATAAAATGACGCAGCACTTTATCGTGTTCTTTTCCCATTATTAGTTTTATTACCCTCTGAAAATTTTTTATCTTTCAATAGTGTCGGTGGTTGGAGATAAGAAATGATTTATTGCCTTCTTTGTAGAAAATTCCAATTTGATAAAATAAGATAAGATAACACTCTATTGTGCTTCTTTTCCCTTTGTTAATTTTATTACAGTCTGAATTTTAAAATTGTGAATTTTGAAAGTATTAAAATTGTAAATTTTGAACCGTGTGATTTTTATCTAATCTAAGTTTTATTGCTTTATTGTGTAGAAATTTTGTAGTAGTGTAAAAATTTTACCACCTTCTCAGCGGGGTATATTTTTGCTATTCACACCAGGGGGTAATATTTTTATATTGAACACGCAGTTTTATTGCTTTATTGTGAAGAAATTTTATCTTTTATTGTATGTTATCTTATCTTATCTCTAGGGTGGAGTAAGATGGTAGAAAAGATATCGAAGTACAGTCAGACCGTCAGAGGTGAGTCATCATATTTAGTAGGCGTTGGCCAGTCGGTGTACAACCATGTAGATAGATGAAACTAAACTGTCTGGTGCTATTTTTATGTACTTAATCATTGTTATTCTGTTTTGTTTTTTTAGTGATTTGTATATTGCAATATTGATTCGATTTTATGCGATTGAAGTGTAACGTGTGATGTGATCGTTGGTCAGAATATTGCTGTCTATCTTCCAGTCAACATTGCATAGCAGCGTCGTGTGATTCACCTACGTACATGAATATCTCCGATGGATTCGAGTAATTAGTAAGGTAATTTCAATTTTTTTCTGTGTAATGCTCGCATTTTAGTTATGTGTAGATAATTTTTTCTGATCACTTTTTAACTACCTACTGGATTTTAACGTACGTTTGTACTTTTTTTTGCAGTTTTTCCATAAATTTGTTTTGATTTTTCTAGTTCCTGATGAATTTCTTGCATCGTGCTGTCCTTTCATTTTCGCTGAATTGTGACGATTTTATTTGCAAGGGGTTTTCAAGTGAGTAATTTTTATTTTCTTGAACTGTACTGTGTTTTTACTGGTTTCCAATGTGTGTGTGTGTGTTTTTTTAAAGAGTTAATTTTTTCGTAAATTTTTATTTCATTTTCTAGGTGAAATAGTTATAATTTTTTTAGTAAATTTTATTTTACTTTCTAGGTGAAATAGTCATTAGCTACGTAATTCTGCGTTGGATTTGGAAGGTGAATAGGAACTTCGGTTTGATTTTTCCTTGCTGTACCATCTTGGAAGCATTTTCGATGAATCGTAGTGAATGGTGAGTGTTTTCAGCCTCAATTTAATTTAGTTCAGTTTCGAATTTTGGATTATTTTGTTTGAAGTGTTTTTTCTTTGCTGTTACGTTTTCATTTTTTTTCTTATTTGTTCATATAAAACATTTGTAATTTTTTTGTAATTGTATTGTAATTTTTTTGTAATTGTAATGTTCAAATTCTTAATTTTGTATTTTTTTAATTTTCAGGTCGGATCATCTCCATCAACCGTTAGCTAGCAGACGACGTATTATATTGTATTTTTGTTTTGATGTACCCAGTTACCTACTTGGCCTACCATGAATTTGGATATTTTCAAAATGACTCGAGTAAGTTGATAGCATTTTTTTTTTGAGTTTGAATTATTCTAATGATTGTTTTTATTTTAATTTCAAATTAGGTGCATCGTTTTATTTTAATTTCAAATTAGGTGCATCATTTTTTTTGAGTTTGAATTTTTCTAATGATTGTTTTATTTTAATTTCAAATTAGGTGCATATTTTGTGTTTTATTTTAATTTCAAATTAGGTGCATATTTTGGACTTTTTTCATTTTTTTTTCAACTGAAACATTTTGTAATTTTTTTGTTGTAATTGTTATGTTCAATTCTTAATTTTGTATTTTTAAAATTTTCAGGTCGTTCATAATCCATCAACCGTTAGCTTGCAGACGACGTATACATTGTATTTGTTTTGATGTAGTACCCTGAAATTTTTCTAATTGTTTTATTTTAATTTCAAATTAGTTTTTTGAAAATTTTAATTTGATTTCCTAATTTGAATTTTTCTGTATTTTAGGTATGTGACATTTATCGATCACCTACCACGAATGGGACTTTCTGTTGAACCTTCAATTGACATGATTAGATGGAAAATCTATTTAGTGAGTAGATAATTCGTTTTTTACATCTTTATGCTTTTTTAATTACTTTGATTGAAGTTTGTTACAATTAATATATATTTTTATTGTTCAGTATTGCGATATGATCCACTGTCTTGTGTGTGTACCGATATGGGTGTTGCATTTTACCAGAGAAACGAGTCATTTCGTCGTCCGTCATCCATACATCGAGATCATGAAGTACCTACCGGAGTCAATTCAGAGAAACAGTCAATTAACTCACCGTCATAATTGAAGGTAAATTTCATTTTTCAGTAGTATTTTTTGTAACCTGTGATTTTTTCCTGGTTTAGAAATAATTTTCCTAATTGTGTATGATTTTATTTTATTACAGGTGTAAAAAACCCACAGTGACATGGAGCTGGACGCTTGAACGTTGAGTCATCCGTACATCGAGATCATGGAAGTACCTACCATAGTCAGTTCATTGTTATTTCGAGTGAGTAATTCATTTTCGTAACTTCGCTTTGTTTTCGTGAGTATGAAAGTAATTTTGCCTAATAAGTGCTTTTTTTTTTCTTCCAAATAATAGTTTCGAAGAGATCATGAGTTAGTGGCAGAGAAGCTGAAGTCGAGACGGTGGGCGTGGCTGCGTTTTTACAGCATTTTTTGAAATGGTCGAAGTGTTTCCCAGGTGATTTATTTTTTAGATTGTAAAATTTACGTACCTATTCGTTGCTTTTATGATTTTTTTCACGTTTAAAAATTACCTAATTTTTGCATAATTGTGTTGTTTACAGTCAAGAAGTGGCCAACGAGTTGACGCTGGAGCTGGAATCGAGAAGAAAGGTGAAGAGTGCCATCCAATTTTCAACGATGTTTGTATGTACATTTGTCATCTTCGTAGATTATCCAAGTATGTAAATTTGTTCTAGTTCACTCTCTCTAGTTATTCAAATTTTTAATTGCTTTTTCTTGTTTTTTTTCTCACTTGTGAAAGTGAAATAATTAATTTTCGAGAATAATTTTCAAATACTGTTCACTTTTTCATTATTTTCTTTATTTCCATTAATTTTTCTTTTTTTTTTACTTGAGTGAAATTTATCTTTGAGAATTTTTTACTGTTTAGTTTCTCATTATTTGGTTTTTTTTCTTTGTTAGTTTGATTTTTTTTCTTTGTTGTTTCCATTGATGTTTTTTTGTTCCAGGTTCGCAATATTATCACCAGCTGATTCCTAACGCATACGTTGAAAAATTGGACGATACCATGGACACCGAAATCTTAGAATACGTGCCCTTGGGCGTGGTTGCTGAGTGAAGGTAAATTAACAGATCTACATAATTATTATGATTTTAAAATTTTCAATAACTAAAATTATATTTAAATTGCTTGCAGGTAATTTTGGAAGCCTACAGTAGCCAAGATTTTGGTTTCGTGTATTTCTAATCGCCAGAAAAATTGGTAACCAAGGAAGATGGAGATACTGGAGGAGTTAGCTTATCTCCATGTTTCAGTCAACAGGTACCTATCAAGATTTACTTTAGGCAAACATTTGTTCTCATTAATTGGACTTCAACTTGTAATTTTTTTTTCTCATTTCAGAGTTTGAGTACTTACGTTGGTGATGAACAATGCTGTTGAATTTATAATTATTCTCTCCCAAGGCAAAGGAATAAGAATCGATCCAAATTCCAATGGGAAGAAGCTTCCAAGAAGATACAGGTATATTATTTATTTGTATCGAGGTACCTAGTTAATTCATTCAAATTTTAATTTCCTTGCATTTTTTAATTTTTAGATACGAATACCTGGACTGGAGATGTGGCGTTGGTAGATCTGTCAAATGAATACTTACGATGCTTGGTGATTGAAGGAGGAGGTTCGATGGCAGTTTTACATTCTATTCAGATATAATGTAAGTTACCTGTATTGTACTTGACCTATGAGTTTGTTTTTATGATTACTTTGCTTGTAAAAAATTAATCTGCGTAGGTCCTTGACCTATTCTTATGTAGGTATTGTACACTTACCTAGATTAATTACCATGTTTTTTTTTCTTTGTTTCAGAGTGCCAGTGCCATGTCATAAGGAATGTTATCGAATCGAATTTCCAACGAGTCGTCGTGCTGTACAGTGTACACATGTGTACTTTGGCAGAAATGAATTTATGAAACATCGAGGTAATTTTGTAATTTGTACGGTATATTTTGTACCTTCTTTGTTTTGCATGTTAAAAATCAATTATACTCTTCTTATGTTTATTAAAGTTGTTTTTTTCCTTCAGATTTCAATAGACTACCGTGGTGAACGTTTAGATTTCGTCATAGGAACTAGGAAGAAACGATCCAAGAAGGATGTTGGTACCTACTCTAGTTCGAAATGTTCCATTTGTTCTAATTATGTGCTGTGTTTTTTTAATGTTTAAATTGCTGTTTTTTATTTTTTATTTTTTAAATACCTATGAATCTTTACCATAGGATCGACGGTTGTTCGAAGTGCTTATTCGGAAAGAAACGAGAAAGAATGGCAAATGTACTTCAGTCAGCGATGCTCCAGCTTCCAGATAATTCGGTATGTTTATTTCAGTAAAAGGAAATATTTATTCATTCGTATTAAGGTACTTCCCTAATTTTTATACGTTTTAATTACTTGAAATCAATTGTTTTTCATTAGTTAATTTTTTTTTGTTTCAGGTTCTCAGTATTACGTTCGTTTCGTAGCTGGAAGAAATGATGGAAGAATCTTCGTACAAGTCGAGTTAGCAATGCTGTGTAGCCTTCAGGTATTTTGGGCAATATTTGTATTGAGGTACTTAATGTTTTAATTACTGTAGCAATGCTGTGTAGCCTTCAGGTATTTTGGGCAATATTTGTATTGAGGTACTTAATGTTTTAATTACTGTAATTTTTTTACTTACAATCACTGTATTTTTTTCAGAGTGACATATTTCAAGATGAAAGATGCTGTCCTTTATTTCATTGTATGAAGGAGCAATCGCAGGTACCTTTGGAGTTAATGTGAGCAATTGGTATGTAATATTACGTTTATTTGCAATTTTTTTTCAGTGTTTTAATTACTGTATTTTTTTCAGATTCAGAGTGAAATATTTCAAGATGAAAGATGCTGTCATTTATTTCGTAGTATGAAGGAACAATCACAGGTACCTTTTTGGAGTTCCATGTGAGCAATTGGTATGTAATCTTAACGTTTGTTTTCAATTTTTCATTCATTAATTTTTTTACTTCCTATTAATGAAGTTTTTAATTTATAATGTTTTATTCTTAAACGGTGGTTTTAAAATGCGTCTTGATGGCCTTGAGATTTTTTTTTTCAATGTTATAATTTTTTCTAATCATTATTGTAATTTATTCTTTCTTTTTTTTTTAGAGAGAGAAGATGAGGGATGCTGTCATTCATTTCGTAGTGACAGAAATTGCTGCGGTTCACATAGGTACATGTGAAGGAAGAAATGGAGCAATCGAATGAAACCTTTGGAGTATTCATATGAGTACTTTGGTATGTAACCTTGTTTACTTTGCAATTTTTTTCAATCTTTCTCAAGAGTTTTCATTCCTTTTCTACTATTTTAGTTTCGTCTTGTGATTTTTCAAAAAATTTTGTTCTAAATTGGTGGTTTTAAAAAAATTATCATTTTCTGTGTTGAATTTTTTCTTCGTCAAAGAGATACAACTTCAAATTAATTAATGTTTTTTTTTTTTTTTGTTTCAGAGTGAAATATTTCTTTCGTGTTTTTTCAAATTCGTTGATTTTATACAACTTCAAATTAATTAATGGTTTTTTTTTTTTTTGTTTCAGAGTGAAATATTTCTTTCGTGTTTTTTCAAATTCGTTGATTTTTAAAATTATTCTAAAACCTTTTTCGATGTAGTAAGAGTACATTTTTTATCACTCTTTTTTCGAACTTCTGTTTAAAAAAAATTGGATTATTTCTTCTTTCAATTCTTTATTATGGAATTTTTAATACAGGTACTCTGTTAATTAAATAGGTAAATTCAATTAATGAATTTTAATTTTTTTATTGCTCGATTTAATAAGTTTTTTTTACTCTTGCAGATTCGTGAGCAAAATCAGCTTCCTGTATGCGGCGGAGAAAATCGACGTAGACGATCAATAACATGGTGAAAAAACGGATCAGCAACGCAGAGTACACAATAAAAGTAAACAGTTCAATTTATTTTTCAAGTGGCCCTCAAAGGAGTGGAATCTTCGGATTCTACTCAACTCCTAGTCGCACGTCCACGTCGTGGGGGCTGGGACCTCCTCGCCAGATCAATACTCATTGAAATGGCGAGGTGCTAACACGACAGGGGGGCGTGATTGGCACGCTTCTTTGGTGTTTTAAAATTTGTTAATTGAAATTTTTTAATGAATGGTGAACTTGGAATTTTGGGTTGGAAAATTTTTTAATTAAGGGTGATCTTGGAATTTTTTTCAAAATTTGGGTCAAAAATTTTGGGTGGGGTTAGAAAATTTTTAATTAAGGGTGATCTTAAGAATTTTTTCAAAATTTTGGGTGGCTAAGGTAAGGTAAACAGGTAACAGGTAAGTATGGTTAGGTTCTGTGCCTGCAGCGTCACCCTATACTTGGTAACGGGTTACGCTGCATGAGTTGCATCTTCTTGACAATGGCGTTTGTGCCATTGGCCTCCGATGCAGCTGGGGATTTGGACATTCGTGCCTACCTCGGTTGTATCGGAGTCTCTTAGCACTCTCGACCATTGCCAGAAGAAGGGATGTTTGTCTGTTGGCTAGTCCTGTAGGCGTCTTTATGCCTCGTTACGGGCCAACGGCAATCATCGCTGAGGATTTGAGCCCCATGTCTGCCTCAGCGGTGGTTCGTCGCTGGTCAGAACGCGCCCCTGCCTCAAGGTGTCTTTGGTCTTTGAATTTTTCAGCCTGGATTGAAGATGATCGGACCCGGACGCTCTTTTTAGTATGTATATATAAAAAAGTTCAAATTTAGGATGACCTTGAAATGAAATTTCATTTTCTTCGTTTTTAAGTTACCAAAAAGAGCGTCCGGGTCCGAGCATCTTCAATCCAGGCTGAAAAATTCAAAGACCAAACACCTTGAAACGGGGGCGCGTTCTGACCAGCGACGAACCACCGCTGAGGCAGACATGGGGCTCAAATCCTCAGCGATGATTGCCGTTGGCCCGTAACGAGGCATAAAGACGCCTACGACTAGCCAACAGACAAACATCCCTTCTTCTGGCAATGGTCGAGAGTGCTAAGAGACTCCGATACAACTGAGGTAGGCACGAATGTCCAAATCCCCAGCTGCATCGGAGGCCCATGGCACAAACGCCATTGCCTAGAAGATGCAACTCATGCAGCGTAACCCGTTACCAAGTATAGGGTGACGCTGCATGCACAGAACCTAACCATACTTACCTGTGTACACACTACACAACCTACCACCAGAGCGCCCAGAACACAAATTTCAATTTTGGCCCAAAATCTAAATTCAGATAAATTTTCTTCAGAAAAACCAATAATTTATTCAAATTTAACTGACAATTTTTTAGAATCAAAATTCAAATTTGACATTTTTTAAAATCAAAATTAACCATTTTCAAATTTTTTGACAATTATACCAAATAAACGTGCCAATCACGCCCCCTGTCGCGTTAGCACCTCGCCATTTCAATGAGTAATTGATCTGGGCGAGGAGGTCCCAGCTCCCACGACGTGGACGTGCGACTCGGGAGTTGAAGTAGGAACGAAGCCTACTCCCTTTTAGGAGCCTTGTATAAAACATACATTACCTACCCATAATATACATTAAAAAATAAATCATTTTAAAATATTTGCGTATACAAAACTTATTTACAAAATAATGTATACATCACACGATCTGCTGATGGGTCAATCTTCAAGCAACTGTATCAATTGGGCAGCAAGCGCCGAGTAAATGTCTTCCAAGTCCACCGTCCAACGTCCTCCATCCTCCATCCTGGAATCCGTGTAATGCGATATCGACGTGGACGTGTCAAAACCACGTATGTTGGAATATCACGAGGTGATAAAATTAGATTTCTCTGTTTTTTTCCTATAAGAAACCCCAAAAAAGTGGTTTTGCTGAAAAACCCGACATACGTGGTTTTGACACGTCCACGTCGATATGATATCTGTACAATTCCAGCCACTTGAAATTGAACCAACACGACAGGCTTCTTGACAAGTAGGTTTACAGCTGTTCAGTCATCACAAATCACTGCAAAAGTAAAAAAGAGAAATATGATTAATCATTGGGTAACGCGAAAAACAAAAAACATAAATGCAAGGTCAATTAATTAAAAAACAATAGAAACAAGGTCATCAACAAAGAATCGCGAATAAACGAACAACGAGCAATATTAGAACCATATTACTTACATTCTACTAAATTTCAGAGGTACAGTTCAAAGTGTCGCTGACCATCGATGTGCTCCCATCAGTTCATCTTGATTGAGGAATAGAAATTCAGACCTGCAAAAAAAAAAAACGCCAAGATTAATTAATAATTAGAAATTATTGAAAAAAAAAAAAAGTTGATAAATCAAGTTTAAAATATTATACAAACAAAAATATTGCCAAAAATTAAAATACAAATTATCGTCGTCGATGCTCTTATCCAAGGTAATACTGAACACGTTGGAATGACAGCATTATGAAAAACTGCGAACCTAAAATTCAAGAAAAGAGAAATGTATCACATAACACGAAACTTTTAATTAATTTCCTCCCATTATAATGAACAAAAATGCATTAAAAAAAAAAGGGTAAAATTTAAAACAAGCGAACGAAATGTTAAGTGGACTTATATGCAATTGAAAATAACTTACCAATTACATCAATGATGAAATACATATGTGAGTAGGTGTGACACGAACCAAAATCACGAGCAAACTCCGTAGGATTCGTCTCGATTCCAGCTCCAGTAATACTTCGTCATTTCTGAAAACTAAAATAATAATAAAAACAATTAATACATTATTTCTAAACACGAAAACGAGAAAAAAAAATACCAAGTTACAAATACGTACTTTTACTCTGTCAAATTAAACATCTGACTCGAAAAAAAACGAACTGAAAGTGAAACTGACTGGCGAAAGTGCACTGACGTTTGTTTTTTACTAGGTAGGTAGTCTGGACGTAGTTGAAGAGCCAAACCAATCTCTGTACATCCGCAGGCAGTGGGCAGTGAATCAAGATTCGTAGCAATACTGAAATAAAAAAACAATGAAATATATAACTAAGTGACAAACAAATGCATCGAAATGTAGAAAAAAAATTACAAGCAATGAATTTTTGTTCTATTAAAGTAAAAAATCCCACTGAAATTATATTTATTAATAAAATAATTAATATTTTTATTAATATTTATTTATTTAATAATAAATTAAATTAAATTCTAAATTTAATTAACAAAATATTTAAAAAATTAAATTAATCCTTTCGTACTAAATTTAAATTATTTTTTAAAGATGAATCATCTACTTACCTAAAAATATTCTGCAATAGAACACGAATCCCAGCAAGCGACTCGATACTATCTCTGTAGCGACTTGATCAATCTCCACACTGAAACAGAAATGGGGAATTAATAATTTAAAAAGCAAAAATTAAGTGTAAACTAAATCAATCAAGAAACAGTTAGAAAGGAAGGAAATTTCGAAATGAATTTATTTACCTACACAATAGGAACGACTCAACAGGACCGTCCAAATTCATGACGAGTACATAGAAATGAACACACGATATCCGCAAGCAATGGCTAATGAATTATCACAGACCTGAAATGCAAAAAATTAAAAACACGAAATTAAAATCGAACTGAAACATAAAAATAGCAACAGTGTTATTTAATTAAAATTATATAATTAATTTGCATACCATCTAGAAACAATCACGATATCCATAACTTTCGAGTTGAGGAATGATACGAATCCAAGGTACTTCATCATTGCACTGCAACCTGAAAAAAAGTAAAAGATCATTAATTATAGTGAGAAAAAAAAACCATAACAATGTACCTAAAAATTTCTAAAAAAAAAACACATCAGTACAAGTACAAGCAGTAAAAAATTAATTGGAAATGTTTTACAAAGTAGATTTATTTCAGTCAGTATTTATTTGTACAGAGGTATGTTTTTCTCAATTTACTGGTACTTTTTTCGTTTCAGATTCGAATAGGTACCTGAAGATGAAAACGACCGTCGAAAGAGTTGTCAAATGAAATATAAAATGAGAAGTACAACAATTAATTCTATGAAATGAATTACTTAATCCAAACCTGTCAAATGAAATATAAAATGAGAAGTACAACAATTAATTCTATGAAATGAATTACTTAATCCAAACCATTAAAAAAAACACATGGAAATCAAAAGTTAATAAATCGAAAAACTGAACAAAAATTACGATGACATCCAGTAAAGAATTGACACAATTGACACACTTAAGGAGATGACGACTTGTCCAGGTCAAAGGAATAATTTGTAAAAGGAAACTGTGAAAAAAAATGAAACTAATTAAGCATTGGAAAATATTTCAAGTAAAATACTTGACAAAAAAAACTAATTTAAATCATTTTTAAAAATTTCGACAATCTTGACGAAAAAATTTTTTAAAAGAAATTTCAATTTCAACAATTCTATAATTTTTGATAATTCAAAGTATTGATTTTTAAACTAATTTAAAAAAATTTTGATAAAAAAACTAATTAATCAACTTAATTGAAAAAATTTCAACAATCTGACGAAAAAAACTAATTAAAAAAGTATGATTTTTAAAAACTAATTTAAAAAATTATTTTTGATAAAAAAATTTTAAAAATTTTCTTTGCTAATTTTATTTATAATTTTTGATCATTCAATGTATGATTTTTTTAAACTAATTAAAAAAATTTTTTTTCATGAAATTTTTTTTTTAACAACATTTTACCAAAAAAATAACTGACCAAGACAAAAAAGAAATACAAAAGATTTAGGTTTTTTAAAAAAAATGTCAAACAAGAATAAATTAGAAATTTAGCAAAAATTTTATCGAATGTCAATAAAAAGAATTTCAAGAAATAATGGAAAATTAAATCAAGTAAAATAATTGACTAAAAAGCTTAATTAAAAAATTCAACGATGTAATTTTGAAAATCTATTCGTAACTTTTGATCATCTTCCAGATCAACAACTGTACGTACAAATTGAAATTAGTACCTATAAATTAAATGAACCAATTCAATTAAACACCCACTTACAAAAAAAGGGGTAATTTCAAAAAAAAAAAAAAAAAAAAAAAAAAAAAAATACCTACAAAAAAAGGGGTAAGTACGAGAAAAATTTCAAAAAAAAAATAAAAAAATCAAAATGAACAGATGAAAAAATTCAACGAAAAACTGAATACAAAATAAAGGGTAAGTACCTAGAAAGGAAATTTTCTACAAAAATTTTACATTAAGTATCGAGAAAAAAAAACTGAACACACCTAATGCAAATAGATGAAAAAATTCAACGAAAAACACCAAAATAGTGAATATCGAATATCCCCTTTTTTAAAAATTTAGTTGAAAAAAAATAAGAAAAAAATAAGAAATAAATTTGAAGAAAAATACACAACACCTAATGCAAATAGATTAAAATATTCAACGAAAAACAAAATAGTGAATATCGAATGGTACCTAAATAATTTTTTTTAATTTAGTTGAAAAATAAGTAAACTTAGTACCTGGGTAAAATAATTTTTTTAAATTTAGTTTGAAAATTTTTTAAAAATTAAGCCGATTAAAATCAAATATTTCAAAAAAATTAAGCTGATTAAAATCAATCCTTAAAAAAATATTAGTCTGAAAAAAATTCAAATATTTAAAATAGGTATAAATAAAAAAATCAATCGTCTCAAACATTTAAAAAAAATCAAGCTGATTAAAATCAATCATTTCGAAAAAAAATCGCCAGAGAAGTCAAATATTCGTCTGAAAATCATTTTACTATCATTCATTAAAATCGAAAAACAGTCTTTGGTTTTTTCTAAATTAAACTCAAAATTGATGCATTTACGAAACAAAGGCAGACATACTTATTTCTATAAAAATTATAAATTAGTATCTAGTGCAATTTTGAATTTTGAAAAATTACTCCAAGGAAATATTTATCTCCAAATCGATTTTTTAAACAGATTTTGAAAATGAATTAAAAAATATTGAAAATGTAGAAATAGAACTTAATTCCCTGTTCATCTAAAAAATCAAAAGTTTCAAATATTAATTCGAAAACAAAAGTGAATTTTTGAAAATATAAATTCTCATCTGAACCGAAGTATTAATTTTAATAAATAGAGGGATTTTCATGCATTAAAAATAATCGTAGAAAAAAATTATTATACTTAAGATTCATGTATGTATTTTTTTAAAAAGTAAAAAATAATTCTACGTATAAAAAATATTTGTTTCTCAAAAAGTAGGGGAAAAAGGGGAAAAAAGTAAAAAAACGCGTAGCAGTCAAGATGCTCCGCGACAGCCGAATTTTTTTTTTTAAGTTAGTGTACCACTTTGAAAACGTTTTCATCCATGGTATTTCAGTTTCAATATCAGTTTTAACTTCAAATTCAGTTTAAAAATGTCAGGTTTTTGTCTTCAGTTTTAGTTCCTGTCTGCATTGAAGATTTCAGGCTCCGACCCAACCCCCTCATCACTTTCGGCTCTTAGAATGGGGGCTCCGCCCCCATACCCCCGCGTTGAGGGCTTCGCCCCCAACCACCTCGTCACTTCCAACTCTTCAGATGGGGGCTCCGCCCCCATGCCCCTATTGGGATGCTTTACCTTCAATAGGGACATGGCAGGAGAGGATTGAGGGCTTCGCTCTCAATCCCCTTCACACTTTCAGCTCTTCAGACGAGGGCCAACACACCAAAAAAGAGGTTAAAACGTGAAAATTTATGATTTTTGACCCTGTACGGGGGTCAAATGGTGCTCAAAAGTCGAAACCCCCAAAAGGCACATCAGTGACCTCTACTGACCCTACATCCCAAATTTCGATTGTTTAGGTCTTTTAGTTTGGGCTGTAGGCTGTTCAACGCGTCAGAAAAGACTGGTTAAAACTTGAAAAATATTGATTTTTGACCTTGTATCGAGTTTAAAAGGGGTTTAAAGGTCAAAACCTACAAAAGGCACATCAGGGGCATGAACTCGATCTATGATAAAAATTTAGGCCCCCCAGCTCCATTTGGGGGGTCTGTAGCCTGATCAACGTGAAAAAATGACCTCAAAATCCACTTTTTGGGCCCTAAAATGGGGTGGGGATGACTTGGGAAGCTGAAATTTGGATACAGTGGAGACAATCAGAGTCACTGTTGTTGGTAAAAATTTCAAATCATTTTGTCAAATTGGGGCCTCTTTAGAGCCCCCCTCAAAAAGGGGCCACCCTCAATTTTGGGGCCCAAGGGTCAAAAACCCCAAAAGGCATTTCAGTGATCCTTACCGATCCTAAATACCAAATTTTAGCATCCAAGGTCATTTGGTTTGGGCTGCAGGCTGATCAACGTACCGGGAAGCGAGAAAAAACATGAAAAATTGTGAAAAATCTTGATTTTTGACCCTTGACAGGGGTCAAAGGGGGCCCAAAAGTTGAAACCTACAAAAGGCACATCAGGGGCACAAACTTGATCCATGATGAAAATTTTGGCCCTCCAGCCCCATTAGGGGGGTCTGTAGCCTGATCAACGTGAAAAAAATGACCCCAAAATCCACTTTTTATGCCCTAAAATGGGGTGGGGATGACTTAGGGGGCTGAAATTTGACTATGGTGTAGGTAATTAAGGCTCTCATCCCTGGGGCAAGTTTTAAAAAATTTCATGATATTGGGGCTCCCCCGCACCCCCCTCAAAAAGGGGTCATATCCTCAATTTTGAGTTAGGGCCCCAAAAATTTTTTTGCATCATTCCTACACCGAGGGGACCCTACATATCAAGTTTGACCTCATTTGACTTGTTAGGCTCGGCCCCAGAGTTCCAAAAGTGAGTGTAAAATTATAAATATATATATATATATATATAAATATGTGACATGTGACAGATCGTCATCTTTTGGTCCCAAACGTCGAGAAATGAGGTCAGAACTCTTCTACCCCCCCTCTTTCTAAATTAGGGTCGGACACAATAGCCTAAATTTTTAAAAAAAAATTCGGCTAAAAATTTAATAAAAACGCAAATTGAAGAAATTTAAACATTGTTTCAGTAGTACTTCAATTGAAAAATTACTCCCAAGGAAATATTTATCTACAAATCGATTTCTTAGACAGCTTTTGAAAATGAATTGAAAAATTTTGAAAACGTAGAAACAGAACTGAATTCCATGTTCATTTGAAAAATCAAAGTTTCAAATAGATATATTAATTCGAAAACAAAAGTGAATTTTTGAAAAAAATTCTCATCTGAACCGAAGTATTAATTTTAATGAAATGAATAGAGGAATTTTTATGCACCTGTTTCTTATATTGGAAAAATTAATGAATAAAAAATGTACTAAAGCATAAATTCTCATCTGAATCGAAGTATCAATTTTAATGAAATGAATAGAGGAATTTTTATGCACCTAACTGTTTCTTATATTGGAAAAATTAAAAAAATAATGAATAAAAAATGTACTAAATATTTGAAAGCAATACTCTACACAATTTTGATTTTTAGCAAAATTTCGATTCAGTGGTAATTTTTTTTTAGCAGCAGTATAATTTGAAAAATATTACTCCCGAGAACAACGGTGATAAAAAATGCTCATTAAACAAACAAAGCAAAAGAATTGGAAAAAATTTTAAAAATTAAAATCAAAAAGAAAAACCGCGACATAATAGAAAAAAAAAAAAAAAAAATCAAAAATAGTAAAAATAAAATCACTCACCGAAATACTCCACAATGGTCCATTGTTCATTCACACATACACAACTGCAATCGCGATCACTACAAAAAATAAAATCACCGAAAAATTACGAAAATGAAATACTAATTAAAATCAACTTTACTTTACGTTAACACTAATTAAAAGAGTATGCACTCTCAAAACTATGTGTACACGAAAAAACAAAGGAAACCGCATGAAAAAATAGCCAAGACCACGACACGAACACCTCGGCATCCAAAACCATACTGAGGTTATTTACAGGGAGGTTAACCACTCCCTAACTACATGGTGTGGTGCGCAACCTGTGGTAACCTAGCCGCACTACCCGGATCTATTCTTCTATTTATCTTTTGTAGATAAGAGCCACAGCAGGTGGTCAAAAGAACAGACGCAGTGGAAAACCCCCAAATAATCAATTTCATCCAATATTTTTATTGCCCTAATAAAACACATTAGAGGTAAAATTTTGAAGGCACTTTCACAGCAGGTGGTATAAAACCAGATAAATAAATTTCCATACAGTTTTACAACAGTGTTATAAAACCTAACATTTTTATTGCCCCAATAAAACACATTTGACATTGGAGATAAAATTTTGAAGGCACTTTCGCAGCAGGAGGTATAAAACCAGATAAATAAATTTAGATAGAGTTTTACGACCGTGTTATAAAACCTAACATTTTTATTGCCTCAACAGAACACAATGAAGATAAAATTTTGAAGGCACGTTCGCAGCAGGTAGTCTACGGACCACAGGCCAAAAAGTGTTCATCCATCGAGCTTTTTTGGTAGCCTAAAAATTTATCGGGCTTATGTTAGACACCAGTTCAGCATTTGCGAAAATGCCCATTTGGAAGTTTCAAACATGCACAAGGGGGGCTGAGGCCACAAAAACCCGCATTTTCCAAACTTGGGGGTAGCCAAAAAAACAAAACGGGGTCCAAAGGGGCACTGTCTCCTGACCTCAAATATGCCTTTTTTTCATTTGGCTTTGTGCACAACTGCACTTTATGGCACTTTAAGTGCCGTTTTTAGCGAATTTTGGGTTTTTTTCAGATAAATACACCTCCCCTATTCACAATTACATAGGTAGCCAAAAATGAATCCCATAATTCAAAACTACACGTCGATATGTACCCAAGGACGCTTCGTTCATCGAAATCGCGCTGCACAACTTGCTTCAGTGCAGTCATAAAGTTGCGCAAAAGCTGCATTTCCTCCAATTTTGAGTCACATGATTCCACGCATTTTTCATCTAAAGTGGCCGTGTAACATATCAAAATAAGATAAAATTTTTCGCTGAATCCAATGGTCATGTTGGTTTTTTTGACCGCCCCCTCCGGTGGACTCCAGCCCCCTCTTCACACTTTTAAACATGAAATTTTAAAATTGGAAGGGAGGGAGAGGTCCCATTGGAATTTTTATAATGACCAAAATTATTCCTTAAACATCAAGCTACAACTTTTGTTTGGAAAGTTTTTGGATTGGACCCCTCCCTCCCCCCGTTTTTAGGTAATTTAGGTATCCACGGTCATATAATGCAAAATGGGAGGGGAGGGAGAGGTCCAATTGGAATTTTTATGATGACCAAAATTATTACTTAGGCTGCAAGCTACAACTTTTATCTGGAAAGTTTTTCGATTGAACCCCTTCCTCTCCCCCATTTTTAGGTAATACAGGTTTCTACGGTTATATTATGCAAAATTGGTGGGGGAGAGGGGGGAGCGTGGTCCAATCGATAATTATATAGACCAAAATTATTTCTAAAACCTCAATACACAACTTTTTTGGAAAAATTTTTCGGTTGGACCCCTCTCTACCCTCTAATTTTGCATAATATGACCGTAAATACTTATATTACCAAAGGACGGGGGAGAAAGGGGTGCAATAGAAAAAAATTTTCCACAAAAGTTGTATCTTAAACTCCAAGGAATAATTTTGGCTCTTACAAAAATTTCAATTGGACCTCTCCCTCCCCTCCTATTTTGCATTATATGACCGTAGATACATAAATTACCTAAAAACGGAGGAGGAAGGGGTCCAATCGAAAAACTTCCCAGACAAAAGTTGTAGCTTGCAGCCTACGGAATAATTTTGGTCATTATGAAAATTCCAATTGGACCTCTCCCTCCCCTCCCATTTTGCATTATATGACCGTGTATACCTAAATTACATAAAAACGGGGGGAGGGAGGAGTCCAATCGAAAAACTTTCCAGATAAAAGTTGTAGCTTGCAGCCTAAGTAATAATTTTGGTCATCATAAAAATTCCAATTGGACCTCTCCCTCCCCTCCCATTTTGCATTATATGACCGTGGATACCTAAATTACCTAAAAACGGGGGGAGGGAGGGGTCCAATCCAAAAACTTTCCAAACAAAAGTTGTAGCTTGATGTTTAAGGAATAATTTTGGTCATTATAAAAATTCCAATGAGACCTCTCCCTCCCTTCCAATTTTAAAATTTCATGTTTAAAAGTGTGAAGAGGGGGCTGGAGTCCACCGGAGGGGGCGGTCAAAAAAACCAACATGACCATTGGATTCAGCGAAAAATTTTATCTTATTTTGATATGTTACACGGCCACTTTAGATGAAAAATGCGTGGAATCATGTGACTCAAAATTGGAGGAAATGCAGCTTTTGCGCAACTTTATGACTGCACTGAAGCAAGTTGTGCAGCGCGATTTCGATGAACGAAGCGTCCTTGGGTACATATCGACGTGTAGTTTTGAATTATGGGATTCATTTTTGGCTACCTATGTAATTGTGAATAGGGGAGGTGTATTTATCTGAAAAAAACCCAAAATTCGCTAAAAACGGCACTTAAAGTGCCATAAAGTGCAGTTGTGCACAAAGCCAAATGAAAAAAAGGCATATTTGAGGTCAGGAGACAGTGCCCCTTCGGACCCCGTTTTGTTTTTTTGGCTACCCCCAAGTTTGGAAAATGCGGGTTTTTGTGGCCTCAGCCCCCCTTGTGCATGTTTGAAACTTCCAAATGGGCATTTTCGCAAATGCTGAACTGGTGTCTAACATAAGCCCGATAAATTTTTAGGCTACCAAAAAAGCTCGATGAAATCGATTTCTAGAGCACTTTTCGACCTATGGTCCGTAGACTAAGGTGGTAAAAAACCAGTCAAGAGTAAAAAAAAATTTCGACTCAAATCTAGTTTGATAAAATTTGTTTACATGGAAGTGGACCATTGTTGTTTGATTTTACGAATAATTATTCATTAATGAATCTATACTACTGAAGATACTGAAAATGCAAAATTGAAGGGGAGGGAGGGCCCCAATTGAAATTTTTGTAATAACTAAAATTATTTCTAACATCTCAATCTACAACTTTTGTTTGAAAACTTTTTTGATTGGGCCCCTACCCCCTCCACAATTCTGAATATCAACTATCTACAGAGTATTATGCAAAATTAATGGAGAGGGAGGGGTCCAATCGAAATTTTTGTAATAACCAAAATTATTTCTAACACCTCAATCTACAACTTTTGTTTGAACATTTTTTTTGATTGGGCCCCTACCCCCTCCACAATTCTGAATATCAACTATCTACAGAGTATTATGCAAAATTAATGGAGAGGGAGAGGCAGTGGCGTATCTATGATGAAATCATGGGCTGGGTATAAATTTTGTTTTCGAGAGTGGTCATTATGAAAAAAATTTGAAAATTTAATAAAAATCATTTTTTATGAAAAAAAGAAAAATTCAAATTTCGAAAAATAAACTCCATCTAAAGCCCGTTTCCGATGAACGTAATAATAACCTAGCTATTATAAACTTCCTACCAAAAGTTTGAAAATTGCGAAAATTTTGTAATTGGAAATTGAGAAAAGTCATCCTTGAAAATTATTGGAAAAAAATTCAATCTTGAAAAATTTTTAAAATGCATTTTTCAAAATTTTTAGAATTTAATCAAAAAAAAGTCTCTAAATAGTCAAAAAATGACACTGTTGCATTCCTGAGAATTCAACGAATAATAGTACGAGTATCTTTCCAAAAATTGAAAAAAATTCAAAATGTTGAAGAATTGGACTGAACTAATTTTTTTTTTAAATTTATCATAATTAAAAATTATTAAGTAAAATTTTGGAATTGTAAAATTAAAAGACTCTAGTTTTGAAAAGTAGAATAAATCTCCTTTTAAAAAAATTCGAAAAAATTCATCTTAATTTTTTTTTTCGAAGTAGGTAACAAATATCATTTTTGAAATTTCAAGAGGAAATGATCTCTAAAAAGTAGAAATTGAAGAAAATTCTTGATCAAATAAAAAAATATTAAAAAATTGCCCAATTTTTATCTTTGAAAATTTATGAAAAATCATTTCAAAAATTGAAAAATTTCGGAAATTTTGTAATTGAAAATTAAGAAAAGTTATCGTTAAAAATTACTGAAAAAATTCAATTTTGAAAAATTTTTAGAATGCATTTTTCAGAATATTTAGGACTGAATTTTTGAAAATCAAAAAGAATTCTAAGAAAAGGAAAAATGTAACCTTGATGAAATTGAAATATAATATCAAAAAAATTGAAACGGTTTCTCTTTGCGAAAATTCAAGGAAAATCTTCCTAAAAATTGAAAAAAAAAAATAATATGTTGAACAATTTGACCAAACCAATTTTTTCGAAAATTTATCATAGTTAAAAATTAGTAGGTAAGTAAAATTTCGGAATTGTAAAATGTAAAAAAAAAATAAGTTTTGAAAAGTAGAAAAAATCAAACTTTGGAAAAATTCGTTCTTAAAAATAAAACACCCCTTTAAAAAAATTATCATCATTCCAAAAATTGTGAAATTCAACCAATCTTATTTTATGAAAGTTCATTGTGACTAAAAATTAGGAGAATTTTGAAAAATCTCATTTTTGAAAATTTAAGAAAAATTAGGCATGCATTTCGAGATTTTTTCACAATTTTAGGAAATTTTTGAAAAATATTTAAAACAAGCATGTTTGTTAGGCAAGATTTTTGAGGTATTTTAAAGTTTTTTTTTTTCATGTTGAATGGGAGGGGTTTGGACCCCAAAACCCTCCCCTTGAATACGCCACTAGGGAGAGGTCCAATAAAAATTTTTGTAATAACCAAAATTATTTCTAACATCTCAATGTACAACTTTTGTTTGAACATTTTTTTGATTGACTCCTACCCCCTCCACAATTATTCTGAATATCAAATCAACTATCTACAGTGTATTATGCCAAATTAATGGGGAGAGAGGGGTCCAATCGAAATTTTTGTAATAACTAAAGTTATTTCTAACATCTCAATGTACAACTTTTGTTTGAAAATTTTTTCAATTGGACCCTTCCTCTCCCATATTTTAAAGTATCTAGCCATCATGTTGCGAGTTTGAAGGGGAGGGAGGGATCTAATTGAAAAATTTTTCAAACAAAAGTTGTAGCTCGAAGTCCTAGAAGTAATTTTGGTAATTAAAAAAATTTCGATTGAACCCCTCCTTCCCCTCCAGTTTTGTATAATCAGTACCTCTACCTACGTAAGGTATTTTAATTGAACAACGATCCGCTTCCAATTTTCGTGTACATAAATAAATTTATGAAACCAGACTCGATTGCTAGGGCCAATGGCGTATCTAGGATGAAATCATGGGATGGGTTTAAATTTTTTTTCGAGAGTGGTTATTATGAAATAAAATTTTTAATTTTCACTAATAACATGTATTTTTCAAAATTTTTATATTTCAATTTTTGAAAATCAAAAAGTCTCTAATAATAGTCAAAAAATTACACTATTTCTATTCATGAGAATTCAAAGAAAATCTCCCCCAAAATTGAAAAAAATTCAATATGTTGAAGAATTTGACTGAAACTAATTTCTTTGAAAATTTATCACACCTGATTGAAAATTAATAAGCACAATTTTGGAATTGTAAAATCAAAAAAATCTAGTTTTGAAAACTAGAAAAAATCTCCTTTTAAAAAAATCGAAAAAATCTATCTTAATTTTTTTAAAGTAGGTAACAAATATCATTTTTGAAAATTCAAGAGAAAATTATCTCTAAAAATTGAAGAAAAATCATTGATAAAATAATAAGTACTTATTTAAAAAAAAAAACAACAATTTTTATTTTTGAAAATTTATAAAAAATCATTTGAAAGTTTTGTTATTGAAAATTAAGAAAAGTTATCATTAAAAATTATTGAAAAAAAATTTCTAAACATAAAGGAAAAATTAATTAACCTTGAAAAATTGAAATAAATTAGTCAAAATTTACAGTTTCTCTTTGCGAAAATTCAAGGAAAATCTTCCTAAAAATTGAAAAAAATCAGTATGTTGAAGAATTTTACTAGACTATTTTTTTTTTGAAAATTCATCATACCTAATATGGAAATTAATACCTAAGTAAAATTTCGGAATTTTAAAATTTAAAAAATCTAGTTTTGAAAAGTAGAAAAAAATCACCTCTAAAAGAAATTGGAAAAAATCGTTTTTCAATTTTTTTTTTTAAATAACAAAAATGTCATTTTTGAAAATTCAAGAGAAAATGAACTCTAGAAATTGAAAAAAAATATCTAGAAAAAATTAAAAATCTTAATATTTGCAAATTTAGGAAAAATCACGTGGACCTGAAAAATTGGAAAAAATCATTCTTGAAAAATAGAATACCTGTTTAGAAAAATTATCCAATTTTTATTTTTGAAAATTTATGAAAAATCATTTCAAAAATTGTAAAAGTTGACATATCTCTTTTTATGAAGATTCATTTTGACTAAAAATTGGATTTTTTTTTTAAATTTTAGAAAAATTAGGAATGCATTTCGAGAACTTTTCACAATTTTAGGAAATGTTAGAAAATGATGTGAAATGAGCATCTTTGTTATGCAAGGCTTTTGAGGTATTTTAAAGCTTTTTTTATGCATAATAAGAGGGGTTTGAACCCCAAAACACTCCCCTTAAATACGCCACTGGCTGGGGCGACTCATTGAACATAAATATGACGTAAATAAAGTCTCAAATCAACGTACCAATTTTTTCTTGGCGTTGTAATTACTCAAAAGCTGCTTCAGTTCTCTATTCTGGAATTCCAAGCTTTCCACTTCTTTCTGCAACGAATTTTGATCTGAAAAAATAAATAATTAATTGCAAAGTCACTAGATTAATTAATAAAATTATTTTTTACGATCTAGATATAATTTACCTTTGACGAGATCCAAATACTCTCGCATGCATTGTTGAGTAACACTCCACGTAAATTCATTTTGTTTGAAAATATCTCCGTTGAATTTCTGCCAATACAGCTCCATATCTTCATGAGTTAAACATCGAGACACGAGAAGTTTATCCAAACTAGCAGATTTTCGTTCGCTGTAATTAAAAAAAAAAAAAAAAAAAAAAAAAAAACACGATTACATTATTTCCACACTTGAGAAAAAAGATTTCGCCTTTACAAAGGAAACCTTACTCTTTATCCTGTTTTTTAACTTCGATTATGGAATTGGAAATACTTTTCACCATATCTTGTAAAACAACCTTCGTCGAGTGAGCATCAGGAGATGAAATTTCAGGCAAGACGAGCTTTTCTGAAGACTGCTTCGAATCAATTTCAGTATCATCTGCAAAATGAACAAAAAAAAAAAAAAAAAACATTCTTCGATTCGTATAATCGTTTCTCAAAATATAAAAATATGAATATCTCTATTCTCACCATTCTTACTGGAATCGGTCATTTTGAAATTTTTCAGAGCCAGCTGGATGGAAGGAAGTTCGTTCAAATGCATCAATTTAAACTGCGGCTCTTTCCACTCAGTTCGTAGAACTTCTTCGTGTATTTGTTTATCGATCTGAATAATCTAGAAAAAAATAATTGATTCGTTTTACTTAGATACGCAAGTATAAATTTACATAAAATATTAAATCGTACGAGCGGATTTTGCACCTTTTTAACGAGTGTCATGGCTCTTTTCACATTCAGCTGCCAAACTTTCTTGAAGGTGTTCTCGTTTACATCGCTGAGACGTTTCATTTTGTCAGCATTTCGTTCGAAATCAGATCTCAAGTCTGCGATCTCCTGCGATAACTTTTTCGACTGCGTGTCGTGATTTTTTTCCAGTGCTTCGATTTTATCTTTTAAACGTAACTCTGTGTCTCGTAATCTAAAAAAAAAAAAAATCAACATTATTTAAAGCACAGTACCCGGGAAGGGTTTAGAAGGGATAAGAGGGGTAGGAATCACCCCAAGACCGCAAAAATTAGGCAAATTTGAAGCAATTTGTTTCGTGTTTTTGAATGAATACATATATTTTGCTAAAATCACCGAGATGAGAAAAGTAATCAAAAATTGATTTTTTTTTTTTTTAAATAGCTTCTAAAATAATTGTCAATTTTTCTAGTAATTACGTACATATTTTAATAAAATTCTAAGTTGAAAAATTTTCTATACCTTAAGTAGGAAATTAAATTTTTTTTAAATTTTTGATAGAATTTGATAATTTGTTAAATTTTAAAACAGGTAGGTATTTTAAATAATTTTGAAACAAGATTATTTTTTTTTCAGATTTTTTATCATTTTCAAAATTTGATGAAATTTTGAAATTCTTACCCGAAAATGCATGTTTACAATTTTTTAGATTTTATTAAATTTAATTTTTATTATTGAAAGGGTTTTTAAAATTATTCGAAATTCAAAATTTATATGTTTTAATAAATTTCAAAAATGATGAGATATCTTTTGAAATTCCACTAAATTTTTAACAAAAAAAGAGATCTTTTTTGCAATTTAAAAGATTAATTTGGGTCAATTTTTCTAGGTAAATCTTGAAAGTTAGAATCATTTTTCATTTTTTTTTCAAATTCCAAAAAAATGTAATTTTAAAAAAAATTGATAATACCTAAAAATTTGTTATTTTTTGAGAAAAAAAAAAAAGAAAAAATATTGATAAGTATTTCATTTTCAAAATTTTGCTTTTTGCAACAATTTTAAAAGATTGATTTTTACAACTTTTAAACTGTAGCTGTGGGTTTTTTTTTTAATCAAGTGCCTAAAGCATCAAAGTTCAAATTAAAAATTAAAAATGATAAAAATTAAACTCAGCGCTTCGCGCCTCGCCAGGGGGGCTTCGCCCCCTGGACCCCCTCTGGTTGGCTCTACTTCCACACTACGTTTGAAAGTATTGAACATAGTATATGCTTTTACTCCGTGACAAAATGTCTAAAAGTCATCAAAATTAATTTCCATGGAAATTTGAAAATCAAAAAATTTTAATAAAAAATGTTTACGTCATAAAATTTATAAAACATAAAATGAAAATCTATGAAGTCTAATAAAAATGAAAAAATTTTCTAGTTTCAGAATGCCTGACATATATAATGTCAAAAAGTCATAAAATTTATTTTAAAAGAATGTCTGGACAAAATGTCTAAAATTCATTAAAAAATGATAGGTATAAAATTCATTCAAAAATTCTAATAAGAAAAGTCATAAAATTAAAAAAAAAATTTCAAGTTTCAAAATGTTCAAAAGTCATAAAATTTATTTTAAAAATTTATTTAGAAAGAATTTCTAAAAAAATGTCCAAAAGACATAAAAAAAGTTTCAAAATGTCAGAAAGACATCCTTCTAAAAAAATTTCAAAGTTTCAAAATGTCTGAAAGTCATCTTCCTTTCTAAAAAAATTTCCAAGTTTCAAAATGTCTGACATAATGTTTGAAAAATCAAATTTATTAAAAATTTTCAAAGTTTTTTATGTCATCCAACCCTAACCTAATCTAACCTAACCTAACCCAACTGTCGGATTTTGGGTCGGATTTTCCTGTCAGATTGTGGGGTCTTTTTTTTACATTTTGGTCATCGTAAAAGCATATACTATGCTAAAATCAAAAGGTTAAAAAATTGTCAACTTCTCCAAGTTTTGACTAATTTCAAAATTCATGTTTATCTCTAAAGTTAAAAAATTAAAAAATTTTAATGTATCATAAAATTTGATAGAACCTATAAATTTTGATACATTTTTTAAATTGGATCAATTTTCAAAATTCCGACAAATTTTCAAAAAGTTTAGAAAGATCGATTTCTGCTATTTTCAAAATTTCACCAATTTTACATAAAAATTTAAGAAATTCTTCGTTGTTCAAAATTTTTTAAAAATTGGTCAATATTCAAAATTAAAAAATTTTTATAGAACTTACAAGCGTTGCTATTTAAAAAAAAAAAAAATCATTTTTGTGATTTGTTTAAAATTTTGAAATTTTTATAATTTTCAAATTTCAATTTGATTTTTTGAAATTCTATCAAATTTTCAAAAAAATGTAAATGATCAATTTTTAAATTTTTTTAAATTTCACCCATTCTTTGAATTTCAGTAAATTTTTAAAAAGAAAAATTATTTTTTAAAAATTGTTAAAAGGTAAAATTCTTATTTATTTGAATTAATCATTTTTCAAAAATTGAAGACATTATACTGATTCAGGCAAATTTGGGAACTGTAAAAATTTAAAAAAATTTAAAAATGATCAAAATTCTAATTCTTATCAAATTTTGCTAATTTCAATACCAAATTTCAAAAATCGATCCAACTTCAAAATTGAATTAATATACTCGTATATTTAATGCAACTGCTAAGTTTAGATTTTTCACCACACTTCAAACATAAAGAAAAAGTTCCCCAAATTTTATTAAAAAAATTGTAAAAGTGTATCAAAATTACAAATTTAAAAAATGTAACTAACTCATGAAATTCGTTTAAATTTCAAAATTTTTAAACTGTGTGTTTTTTTTGTTTTTTTTTTCATTAATATTATCAAAATTCTAATTTGGTTGAATTTTAAAATTTATAATTTTTATCAAAACTTAATGTTAAAAATTAATCCAACTTCAATAATTCAAGAGAAGATCAAAATTAGCAAGGTTTTGAATTTTCACCAGCGTTTGTAGGAAATCCAAATTAAAAGTGTTTTCAAAATTGGTCAAATTATTATTTTGTCAACCTTGAAAATTATTCAATTAAAAAAATTAAAAAAATTAAGGTACCAAAATTTTTCATTTTTATCAGATTTGGAAATTTTTAAAAATTTTAATAATTATTTAAACTCACGAAATGGACTCAACTCAACCAACTTTCAAATGAATTCATTTCAAGTTAAAAATGATCAAGTTTTGAATTTGTGAAACATTGTAATTTAAAAAAAAAAAAATTCATTATTTTCTAATGCATTAATTTTTTTTTTTTTTTTTAGAGTACTTTTGCTCAAACTTCACTTGCCTATTGATTTTTTGCTTTTGATCGGATTTCATCTGCACCAATTCCTTTTGCCTTTTGGTCAGCACTAGATAATTATATTCCAGCTTTTTCTCATCCAATGAACACGATGCTTTAATTTCTTCCACGTTTATTTGTAAATCCTGCAACGAATCGTAATAAAAATGGAATAAAAATACAGCAAATTTCCCTCATAGCAGAGGAAGACCGAAGACCGTTTCACCAACTTGTAATTCTCTTTCCAGGTTTTCCTTTGCTTCGGTGTATTTTTCGAAATGCTCCGAATACATGATATCCATTTGTTTCTCGTACTCTTCGACCATTTTATTTCGGTCTTCGATATCTTGTACTTCTTCTACTTCGTATTTATCGTTCAGTACGTCCCATTTGGCTTGGCACTCGTCGATTAGTTTATTTTGTTCTTCGATCACGAAATCCTACAAAAAAATCGAGAAAAAAATATTATCTATTCTTCACGTTCCTGAGACTTTGCCAAGAGAATAGATTAATACGAATAAAATTCACCTCGATTAGCTTTAAATGTTTTCGGTACGCGTCTCGAAGAATCTCGATTTGTTTGTCGATTCTGTACGACAGTACGTTGATATCGTTCCTCTGGATGATTTGATCGTTGACAAATTTATCGTCAGCTTTGGCTAAATCTGATTTCAGTTTTTCGATAACGTTGCTCTTGCAGGTCAATAATTCTTCGCATTTTTCTACACAAAAAAAAAAAAATCAACGTAAATATAATTATTAAAGCGACCGTCGATTTTGCATAAAAACATCATCTCACTTCTTTGCTCTTCGCAAGCGTTATAAATATCGATAGAATCGTTGTATTTAGATATAGGATCCCATTTCGACGTGATCTCCTCGAATTTTTGCTGCGCCTTGGCGGCCTCTTCTTCCAAAAACGACGTTCGAGCCTGCTCCAAAGATTTCTCCTCTTTTCTGCGATTTATTTCACGCAGATTGTTGGCGATTTTTATATTGGTGACCATTTCGTTGCATTCGTCGATCAGCTCGGCTATAATGTTATGACTGGTTTCGATTTGCTTCATCGTAGCAGCGTACTCGGGATCGTTGATACGGTTTAAAATATCGCCAGCCATCCTAGAAGGAAAAAAAATAAGTTTTTATTTATCTATTCGGTATAATTTAAATTAATCGACCACGTTTGATATTTACCCAGGTATTTTGGCACCCTTTGTTACGTCCATTAGGAATTAAAAATAATCGAGAATATTTCGTTTACAAAAATAAAATTGAATATTATTCTCATTAAAATTTAAGGGCAAATAATGCGAAGAATCAACTGAATAAGGTTGTCAAGGTAACGTCTTTCACTTGAATGCCTGATTCTCCCCTGCTATTGTACGGCTGTCTTTTTGAGGAGGGGTAGTTCCATTGACGGCGACGTAAAGTGCTGATCTTGACTCTTCCTTTGGGGTGTTGTTATTTCCACCAGCCTGAGTGAGTACGTGAGTAGTTGCTCGGATTTGTAGTGAATATGAATGAAATTGCTCACACTTCCTACTTCCATCAGTTCAGAGAGAAAGGACTTTTTAAAATTTTTTTCTCAAAAATATATTTTGCGTAGAAGGATTTTTATGATTACCTACATATTTTGTTTCCAGAAAATTTTGTCTATATTGAAGAAAGGAAATTTCCCCAGTAATTTTTTTTGAAGAAGATTATTGATTTTTTTTTTTTTTTGTTTTATTGATGTTTGACTGAGGTAGGCTCACCATCACTTTATATAATAATTTTTATTTTTTTTTAGTCCTTTTTTTCCTATTTTTCTCGAAGATGATTTTTTGCAAATGGAAGAACCTTTTTCCTTGCAGTTTTTGGAAAACATTCTTGTAAAAAATTTCCATGCAATCATTAGGGAAAAATTATTCTTTCAAAATATTTGATGAAACTATCCAATCTACTTCGTACATTTTCCCAAGTAACTACATACATATTTTAAAAAATTTTGAAAATGAATTTTTGAAGATTTGCGAACACATTTTTTTTTTAATTTCGTAAAAATTTAATTTTTTCAAAACGTTGTTCAACAGTAAATTTTTTCAACATACTTTGATTTATTTTTCGTCAAACCCCATTCGTAAAGAAATTAGCGTTTATGCATTGCATCGAATGAATTAAATTGACTTGTTATTGGAATAAAAAATTGATTTTTATCGTGCTAGCATAATGCTACTGATGCTAGTAATATGCTAGCATGCCGATGCAATGCTAGCAAAATACTAACATAATGCTTTATGAATTGTCGATTGGGATTACGTCACATGTAATGTGTAAAAAAAGTATTCACCAATCAGATTTCAGGGAGGAATTGTTCTGATTGGTGAATACTCACACATACATGTGACATAATCGTGTGTATGTTTACTCAGAAGGATATATAAACGCATATTATAGAAGTAAAGCCTAAAATCATTGTGCCCTGTGAAGTCATTCTGATAACAAGTTGCTCGGTTTACGCTTTCTAAGTACATTTTAAAAATAATAATGTCGGAATATATCCTGCAATTAGTGATTACAGTGGTTGCGGTCGCGTAGTTTTTATGGTATGTTCAAAAAAATAATTTAAAAAAAGCACTTGATCATCAGCAATAATACAGTCAACTTAGGCCAAAAAAAAGGGCTTTGCTCAAACAAATTGAAGGAAGAAATTTTTAAGCTGTCCTTATTAACTTATAAAAAGTCCCCTAAACTCCGAGTGTAGCTTCACCCCAAATAGTCACATTCTTTTGCCCTGGGTGTATTTCATTTTATGCAAGTGGTTACAGTGGTTGGGTGGTTTTCTTTCTATGATATGTTCAAAATAAGAATAAAAAAACCTTTTGTTAATTATCAAAACCCTTTGTTCAAAAACAAATTTTAAAATAAATACAGCAATAACATATCCAGACATGAAATCCACTATTTGATTTTTTTTTTAGGGACTTTAATAACCAAAATTTTTTCAAAAAGTGACCTAAAATCAAACTCGCCAAGAGGAAATTTGAGAAGATCAAATAAAAAAAAAATGTTCGATTTTTTTAACGAACAAGTTTTCTGTTAGGAACAGGCACGCTGAATTTGTCACGTCATTAAAAAAACTTATTTAACAAAATGACGACAGAAATTTTTGGTTTTTTAATTTTTGAAAAAAAAAACTACACTAAAAAAATATCTTGATTTTTACCCAGAATTTTATATAGGCATTGTTGTGTTGTAGGAAAGAAAACTACAACTTTCAGTAGAAAATATTTTCATTTGCTTATTTGAAGAAAAAAATTTTTTTTGGAGTAAAAAACTAAAAAGCCCATTTTTTTTTGACAGGAAAATTTGTTTTAGCCCTAAAATAAAATCTTTCAATTTTGCCGGGAAAATCTATAATTTCTTTATGTAGGAGTAAAAGACCCCTTCAGAAATCTCTGTTTCTTTTTCCTTTTTTCATTTTATTCTATTTTCTTTTTTCTTTTTCATTTTTGGGGAAAAATTTTAATTTTAGGTCTTCATTATTTATTTATTTATTTAAAAAAAAAAAAACTTGATTTTTTTAAATGTAAAAAAATCTCTTTTACGTCACTAGGGAGATAAAGTGCTATTTTATCTCCCTCTTGCTAATCTTTCGGTAGTATAAAGAAGCCCTTTTCTCCTTCGTAACGTAAAATATTTTATCCAACTACTGAATTTTTTGAAGACAATATCTCTCAATTTTTTCAAAATAAAAAATATGTTTTTAACTCTAAGGAGTAAAAAACCTTATTATTAAAAAAAAAAATCACTTCATTTTTAAAGAAATAAAATCATTAAAATCTGAAGTGAAAATTTTTATTAAGCAATAAAATATTAGGCCTACAATTTTTTGCAAAAGAAAAACTCAACTATTTTTTTGATAAAAAAAATAAAAATCACACAATTTTTTGAAGAAGAAAAACCCGTAATGTTTTTGGTAATAAAAATTTTTCTAAATTATTCAGGGTAAAATCAGAAAAAAAAAGTTGGGAATTTTTCACTCAAAAAAAAAAGAATAAATATTATTATTTGTCCCAATATCATTGAAAAAAAAAACAATTTGTGGAGTAGGAGAATTAGTTTTTCTGAAAAAATCTTTTCAATTTATTTTCCAATTCTTTGTTGGTTTTTAAAAAGACATCGACGGAAAAACTGGAAAAAGTGACAATTAATGAATGAGTGTCAAAAAGTGATCCACAAAGTTACTTTAAAAGTGACTAAATTTTATGCCTGCATAACTAGCCAACAATATCTTGGAATTGTTTCACTGGTCGAATTCTTTTCTTTCCCCCTCTCACCCATCTGCTTGATGTGTTTTTTTAAATTCTTACTTTGTGCAAATTATACTAACAAAATGTTGCAGTTCTCAGTCAGTTACCTGCGTACGTCGTCAGCTTCAAAACCATCAGTTTCAGAATCCTCCATATGATGATCCACCTATAGTTGAAGTAAAGCAGTACGACGGATATGAGTATACAGACAGATTTACAAATCGCACCGTTCCCGTTCCTGGGTAATTTATTTATTTTTTGTCACGTGGTTTATGGCTTTATTCATGGGGGGGGGGGGGGGGGGGGGCTACCTTTATAAAAAATTTTGTTGAATGCATAGCGTTGACAAGTGGAATTTTCTAAGACGTTTTTATATGATGCATTTTTGATTTTTTTTTATCTGAAGTGTTGAGGAAAAATTGGAAACAAAAATCATATTGCTTTTTTTTTTTTTTTTTTTACAAAAAAAGTTAATTTTTGATTTTCGAAAAATAAAATGCATGGAGCTTTCAAAAAAGAAAAGTTATATCATATTGCATTTTGATGATGTCGTTTTGCAAAAAATATTGTGATAGATTTTTTGGAAAATGAAAAATTTTAAGCGTCAAAATTGAAAAAAAAACGCAACTTTTTTTAATGCCCCGTTTCCAGAGAAACTATGCCACCCACGAGGTTTTTCTTCAGAATGTTTTTTATTCAGTACAGTTTGGTCTGTAATTTAACGAGAGGATTTTGCAAAATTCCTACTTTCTACCCGATTTTATCAAACCCTCTCGTAGTTTCTCATCGAAGTATTCCAGTCAACTCGAAAGAAATCGTCTACAAATTAAAATTTTGCAAAATTCTCTCGTTAAAGTATGGGGGAGACCTTCTTCTACAACCCCAAAAAAAGATGAGCTCGATACCTCCATTAGTTATTGAGATAATGGGGCATTCGTGAGAAATGGGTAGGACAGAAAAAGGGTAGGTAATTAGAATTTTTTGATTTTCCAATAATACATTCATATGTTTTTGTTACTTTATTCACCAAAGTATAATGAAACAGAATTATTTTGACGTCTCAAAAACTCTATGCCTTTTCTAACTACGAAATCTAGGAAATCACAATTTCAAAAATATTCAACTGGAATTTTTTTTTTTTTTTTTTTGAGCTAGTGGAGCCGGAGAATGGTTCGGTCTTGGCGTATTCAACTATACCGTCAATACATTTGTACTCTATGTAATAAAAAAAAAGTAGATTCAAAGGTAGCCCCCCACCCCTTCCCACCTTAATGCATGATGTGTATGAATTTATGAGATTGGAAGATTATGGCAAGTTTTTGCAATTCTCAATAGTAAAGATTCTATATGAGTTAAATTTTTTGCTTTGCAAAAATGGTGTTATAATTTTAAAAATTATTTTCATAATGTTTCAATTGGAATTGTTGAACAGAAAATCATACCAGGCTACTTTTACCTAAGTGTTTAGTTGTATTAATTTTTCCAGACTTGCCATTTGCAAATCAGCAAATGACAATAGGAAGGCGCTAGATGCATGTAATAACTTTGACAGCGCATACACGGGGAAATGTGAACAATTGCAAATGAAGTTATCCGGCGATGCCGCTTATGAGTATTCTAACCAAATGGACAGCTGTATGCTATTTTGGAGCAAAAACGGTCGGTTGTTTATCGCGGGGATTTAGGGAAACGAATCATCCTCTACTGAATTATAGTACGAATACAAATGATATGTTCTATTGGGATGTTGTATATGGACCAATATTTCACCCGTATACCAGGGCTAAAATAAAGACGGATTACTTCTGTGAAGTGAATCGTTACGTTGGGTGGAGGTATTAATAATTTCAGGCAGATATTCAATTTTCGGCGATTTTCAATGTTTTCCTCGTTCGTATAATTAGTTCAATTAATTTTAACCATAAGTATTTTTCAAGTTTTACCATAGTCGGTATTTTATTTTGTTCATGATCCCTATCTTTGATTTTTTAGTTTTTATTCCTTTCGCCGATTTAGAGATGTAAAATTACCGGTAATTTTCCTCAAGGTAAGTTACCGGTAATATTACCGGTAATTTTGGTAATTTTGAAATTTGATTCAGGGATGTATAAAAACAGTTTTGGGCTGATTCCGAGGTCATTTGGATGAAAAATGGCCAAAATAAAAATTACCGAAATTTCAATTATCATTGTTCTATCTTTCTATTTTTTAATAAAAAAAGAATTGGTACATACATAATTATTTTGGTCTCTGTTCTAATAACATTCTATCCTATCCATCTGATGAAGAAAATAAAAAATGGGTCTACATATCTTCAAATAGGTAATGTATGACAACGTTTTTGAAAAATTATTTAATTTTGAGAAATTGGAAAATTTTGAGAAATTATCAATTTTATAAAAATTATAACATTTTTAAAAATTGTCAAGTTTTAAAATTTAGAAATTTTTGAAAAATTAAAAAATTTGAAGGAATTGCCAATTTTGGAGAAATTATTAATCGTTGAAAAAATAATAAAAATTGTCAAGTTTAAAAAATTTTCAAACTGTTTAAAAATGACCAATTCTTATGTAGGTAGGTTTTCATTTAAAAAAAGAACAACAACAAAGAACTTTAAAATGACATTCTGTAATAAATGAGCCTTCAAAAAGAAGCATGCATATGAATATGAACTCGAATGGATTGGGATTTAGTATTTTGCCTACTGAATTCTTTCACTTGGTGGTATAATGTACTAAAGAAGGATGTGTATTCTACATAAGAAAAAAAATGAAAATTACCGCGGTAATTTTCATTTTTAAATTACCGGTAATATTACCAGGTAGTATTACCGGTAAATTACCTTCACATCTCTACGCCGATTAATACTATTTTTTAAATTATAATTTTTCTCATTTAAATTTTTTATTTTTTATTTTACTTCCATTTTCTGTCATTTTAAATTAATTATTTGAATTTTTTTCCGAGCATATATTAGGCTTTGATTTGCCCATGTTCGAGTACATCAGCCATGGTTTTTCCCTATCATGTGGTAGGTTTTTAGTCCAGGCTGATGCATCTACCTTAGTATTAGTTTCAACTATAGTTACATCCTCTTAACTTGAATAAGCCATTGTGGCGCCGAGTTGAAGGGAGAAAGTTGTACAACTAACATTAGGTATTTAAATTTGTTCTATTTTATTAAATAAAATCTCCTCACCCGTTTTGTTTTGGGATTGGGGTACCGCAAACCAAAAAGTACATATAATGTTTTTACAATGACTCAACGTGGCTGAAAATGACACGAAATGAAATACTTTTGGGTATTTTGTCAGACATTAAAAAACTCGACTTCATTCAAAATCGAATGATTGTTTTTTAGCAAAGTATGTACAATTGTACATTGCATTGCATACATAATTATTAGGGTGGAGTGAAAAAAAAAACATACTTCGGATTTCGACCAAACTCGTAGAGGTGGTTTACTTTGAGTTGAGTACCTCCCAAAAAAATTTTGAGCCACCTACCTCTCAGGGGAGTGGAGCTAGGGGCCCTCAAAGTAGGGTCACTTTTGAAAAAAAACACTTGGGTAGTGCCACTTACCAGGTACCTCGGTCACAGAACTAGAAAAGTGCAATTTGAGTTTCTACACCTCCCTATGCTGTTGAAGTTGAAAATTGATATCGATTTTCCTACCCTACCAGGGGGTTGAAAAGTTGCAGATCCCTAAAAAATCGAGAATTTCGAATTACAAAAAATAGAAATAACATCTGCTTGGTACCAAAACTGGATCCAAATGGCTGCTATTGATGCAAAAAAATTATTTCGATAGAAAAAGTTGAAAAAATTTCATAGCAGTATTGCCAACTTTGAATTTTTATAAAACATCAATTTTTACAAAAAAAAAAGAAATTTTTTTGATATTTTATAAAAATTCAAAGTTGCCAATACTGCTATGAAATTTTTTCAACTTTTTCTATCGAAATAATTTTTAATCCGAACTATGTTTTTTTTTCACTCCACCCTAATAATTATAATATAGGAACTTTTACGATGGCCAAAAGGCGAAAAACGTGACGAAGTTACGACATTCCAACACATCATTTCAAGACGAAATCAAGATTGACGACTTTTTTTCATTTTTTTTTCTTCTTCAATTTTAGACGTTTTTTGGTTTTTCAGACTTTGGTGATTCATTTATTTTTCCAAAATATTACGACATTTAAAACGAAATTGGTACAGTTGTAACAAAATTACTAAACGAAATTGGTAATAAAATTTTTGGACGAGAGGCCTTCGGATACATATTGTCAAACACTCCAAGACTTGAAAGATTTTTTAGACATTTTTTTTAGCATAGTAAGTACATGCTTTTACGATGACCAAACTTGCAAAAAATGTGAACAAATCTCGTCACTAAAGACTTTTCAACATTTTGCCAGACATTTTGAAACTCGGCATTTTTTTCTTCAAATTGATGTTTTTTTTAGACATTTTGTCAAATATTCTGGAACTTGGAAATTTTTTAGAAAAATTGATGCGTTTTGATTGAATAATTCTAGGCACATTTAGGCATTTTCAGTAAATTTCAAAAAATGTCAATCTCATTTTAATTAATTTTCAAAGGCTACCATTTGCTCCTATGCGAAATACTACCCTTATTGAAAATGAGAAAAATTCTATTTTCAGTGAATTTCAAAAAATGCCAATTTTGATTTATTCAATTTTCAAAGGGTACTATCTGTTCCTATGCAAAATCCTACCCTTACAGAAAATGAGAAAATTTTTATTTTCAGTGAATTTCAAAAAATGCCTATTTTTAATTTAATTACTTATTTTTAAAAGGCTACCATTTGCTCCTATGCAAAATCCTACCCTTACTGAGAACGAGAAAATTTTTATTTTCAGTAAATTTCAAAAAATGCCAATTTGAATTTATTCAATTTTCAAAGGCTACTATCTGCTCCTATGCAAAATCCTATCCTTACAAAAAATGAGAAAATTATTATTTTCAGTAAGCTTCTAAAAATGTCAATTTTGATATAATCAATTTTCAAAGGCTACCATCTGCTTCAATGCAAAATCCTACTCTCACTGAAAATGAGAACATTTTTATTTTCAGTAAATTTCAAAAAATGCCAATTTTTAATTTAATTATTTTCAAAGGCTAAATTTGCCCCTATGAAAAATCCTACCCTTACTGAAAATGAGAAAATTTTTATCTTCAGTAAATTTCTAAAAAAGCCAAATTTAATTTAATCAATTTTCAAAGGCTACCATTTGGTCCAATGCAAAATCCTACCCTTACTGAAAATGAGAAAATTTTCATCTTCAGTAAATTTTAAGAAATGACAATTTCAATTTAATCAATTTTCAAAGGCTACCATTTGCTCCAATGCAAAATCCTACCCTTACGGAAAGTGAGAAAATTTTTTCGCAGATTTCAAAAAAAAAAAAAATTACTTATTGTTTGAAAAAATTACAGTTTTTCACGAAAATGAAACAAAGTTTTTTCTTCTCAAAGAAAAAATTAAGAAACTTTTCCACAGAAATTTTAAAAAATATCTTCACATAAGAAAATTTTATAACATTTTTTCTCCAAAAAAAAAGAAAAGATTTTTGTTCCAAAAAATCCGGAAATTTTTAGTCTATTAGATTTGAGATTTCTCTATTTCAAAAAAAAGAGTAGGTAATTTTCATTATTCCAAAACAATTTTCAAAAATGTTTGAAGAAAAAAATTCGTTTTATTCCAAAATGAAATGAGAATTTTTTCTCCGGACAAAAAACTTTCAGGTTGCGTTCAGTTTGGAAATTTTTCCTTCCCTCATACGTCACTATCAAGTACCAAACAAATTGAAAAATTCATGATGAAATTTTTGATGTGACGTCAAAATGACGTATGAGGGAACATGAGGGAAGGAAAAATTTCCAAACTGAACGCAACCCCAATTTTTTTCCATTTGTCAGAAAATTGAAAAAAGCCCAAATATTGAAATTTTACTCTTGAATTTGAAAAGAATTTTTACTTTGAAACAATTCAATTCCAAAACGATAAAATTCAGATTTTTGATTTTTTTTAATGAGAATTTTTTCACGAAAGTTTAAAAAATATTTTTACTTCAAAAAAATTGAGAATTTTTTTCAACGCCTTGTACAGCAATTTATCTAAGCCTAGAGGCGTAAAAATGTTTTTTAACCTAAAACAATTTTTAAAAAAAAATTTTACCAAAAAATTCATTTTTATTCCATTAAAAAAAAAATTAGATACTCCCATTACGTCCATAAATTCCATAATAAATTTAAAAAGACCAAAAATATTCTATTTACAAAAAAAAAAAAATAATAAAATATATACAAAATTGAAAAAAAAGTTTTCGTAAAAATTAAAGGAGTTCTGTAAAGAATATGAATCAACTGAACCAGGTAGCCAAGGTAATGTATTCGACTCGAATGCCAACTCACGCCAGTCTGGCTTTCTTTTCGGGAGGTGGTTTCATCGAGGGAGACGTAACAGGGGGTTCTGATCTAGGCTCCTCTTTGACTTCGGGTCTAGCCTCGGCTTTAATACCGCCACTGCCTGATGGTTCTTGCTTAGCAGGTGGATTTTCTACCACATTATTCTCAGGGACTATCGAAAAATCAACCATTAATACGTTCATCTAATTCCAAACTCAACATTTCAATTCGAATACTCACCCTCCATAGTCGGAGGTCTAACGATAGGGGGAGGAAACCGACGAACCAACTCTTGTAACAATATGTCCACTCTAAACCGTTGGAAATTAGAGCCAGGCTCTTCTTTGACGTCTTTTTTCAGGGCAGCTCCCGGGGCGGTAGATGGCACTTTTACATCCCAAGAATACCCCTTAGACGGTTGATATTTCGTAATAGCGAATAAATCGTCGAAAGCCGATTGTAAATGAGAAACGGTGGTGAGCTGGGTAGAAAATCACCTTTCACTAATCGTAAATGAAATAAAAAATAATACGAATCGAAAAATAACTCACCAATCTGGAATTAATCACCGATATGAGATCAGGAGCTTGGTAAACGATTCCGGCGATGATATAGTAATCTGCTACCGGTACAACTTGCGTCGGAGATGTTCGATGTTGTTTACGTATCACGTATAATATCGGCTCTTGGACATGCAACAACGTATACTCCAATCCGGTCATGTTCCTAATTAATAACGAAAACGTTACACAATAGTACTAGTTCTACTACGGATAGTTTTAAAAACAAATGATAAAATAAACAAACTACTTACACCAGCTGATCCGGGCTCAGACGTTGCATTTTTAGGGTCTCATTATTACAAGTCCGATCGTAGAACGGATTACTTCTTTCGGAGAAATATTCCAAGACGTTGGTGGAATTCACCATCGGTACCCAAGCGCTGTCGTGCCATGACAGACTCAAAGGATTTTCAGCTGAAATAATGGAAAAATTTAATCAATCGAAAATTGGGTTCCGGTGTACTCGAAAATATAACATTATTACATTACAACGACTAGTAAACTTACGAGGTAGACAAGGAACTCTTCCTGGCATCATACTACATTAACATGGACGATTTAATTCGAGAAATTATTCCAAATACATTAGTAATTAGTTAAAACTTTCGAAAATTGAAGAGAAATTTTCTGAAATTTTCCATTTTTCTTTTTTTGCAAAAAATTCCGTTAAATTTTGTTTGTGGGATTGTTGACTTTTTGACTTCGGGGTTAGAATTCATGTGCAGCATTGTTACTGCGATGCCTCAACTTTTCTGGAAAAGACTGAAAAAATGTTGAAATTGTTTTTCGGCTGAAAGTCGTGTTTTAACTTTTTTCAATTTTTTTTTCGTGAAATCGATTATTTAAAAACCTAATTAATGATGAAAATAATTAATTGAACAAATATTCGATTCGAATTAACCTCAATCTTCATTCGAAAACGAATAAACTCCAAAAAAAGCGAAAAAATATAAAATTGTATCACGTCAGTCACAGGTCAACCATCTTGCCCTCCCCTTTTGCCCGCCCAACGTCATTTTATCGATTTTTATCAACAAAAGCTTTCATCAGAAAATTAAATTACCGAAAAATAATCACGTTACAAAGTGAAATTAATTAAATTATAACCTGAAAACCCTTCGCAGATAATCAATTAATCATCGGTGTTTGTCAATCTGTTTCGAATGCAGTTCTAGTTTCAATCCGATCGTCACGTTGAACATGCTCATACGAAGTCTACTGTTACCGCATACGCAGAAGATTCGCTGTTACACATTGTATCCTCAAATACGGTATATATCCTTTTAGTACACTTAGTAAGACTACACATTACGTAAACCATAATCATGTACGCTTTACTGTTACTCTTATCGGCGAGCCACTGCTTCGCGTTCCATTTCGAAAGTAAAATGTACCGCACGTTAGACCAAACATCGCCTTGCGTCTTACGTATGAACGGTACCCACACCTTCGGCTGTACTTCACCACGACAGGGAAACGTCGGCGTTCTGCACATCGTCCAAAACACCACCGATCTAAACTGGGTACTTCATTCATCTCCTATGGACTCGTACGTGGTTGCCCTAAATAACGACATGTTCACTCGCGAAAATCTCAAAAAGATGAACTCCAGCAGCAAAGTGAGCGGCATTTTACTCGCTCAGGATCAACCACGCTCCCTAATCAAGCCCGTATCGCCCGAAGACACGTGCCCCAATCGATATTCCGGCCTGGCGATCGCTCCGAAGCCAGTAAACGCCTGCGACGTGCCTTGGAATCCGATCGGTAGCGGTATATTACAAGACAGATGGAATTTACCAATGTTTTTCACCAGAGATAACGATACCATAGCTCAGCTGCACAATTGTTTCCAACGTAACGCTCCTTACGACGAATCGCAGACGAAACGATCGCTATGTGCGTTGCAACTCTCCTCTCATATGTTCGGTTCGGTCGATTCGAAAACCTGTCTACGTCGTAGCGCCGGAACATTTAATATAAATCCGATCAAATATTGCGACGTGATGGGAGCCGAGAATATCTACTTGCCTATCGTACCACTGGATAAATTCAAACCGTCTTCTCGTAAATCGTACATTATTGTCGCCGCCAGATTGGACGCTACGTCGTTCTTCTATCAAAACAATCCGGCTTCTATGTCGGTGACTACGTCGTTGGTTACACTCATACTCGCAGCTAAGTTACTCTTCGATATGACCAAAGCTGAAGATATGAGTAAGTACGACAGAAACGTGCTTTTTATGTTTTTCAATGGAGAAGCTTACGATTATATCGGATCCAGCAGAGTCGTATACGATTTACAAAGGGATCAGTATCCTTCGGCAGAGCAAGTCATCTCCAAGGACGATATCGATCTTTATATCGAGCTGTCTCAGTTATTCAACGCTTCCGACGTATACTACCATAATAATTCCACTTCGAACACAAACCCTACATTTACATCGTTTATTGACGATTTCAAAAAACAATTCGCTAATCTAAAGCCCAGTACGAGAAAAACCATTCCTCCATCATCGATGCAGAACTTCATGATACTAAACAAAGACCTCGCCAGCGTACTGTTTAGCTCCTACAACACCGAATTCAACAACCAGTACTATCACAGCTTATTCGACGATGACTACAATATAAAATACGAATACGCCGCCGGTCGTAACCAAACCGTACCAGATAATGGTGTTCAATCGTTCGTAGCCAGCTTCGCGACCGCCCTAGCTGCCACATTATACCACCAAATCACCAACTCTTCGGCCAACGTATCGGCCAAAATCACCCCAGAAGAAGCTGACGAGCTTCTGCACTGCTACGTAGACACGCTGTCGTGCGACCTAGCCAAAGAAACCGGTATCAGTAGCTTCTTCCCAGACGACACGTATTCCAAGAATCTACAGCTCGACTACTACGTGGGCGTAATCAGAGGCCAAACACATTGGATAACCATGACCACCAAACTATTCCTGCTCTATTTCACCAACTATAACAACGTATCTGTGGCCGGATCCGATGAATGTACAGCCATGTACGGTCAGTGGCTCCCGAGCAAAAATCGATGCCTGAAATCGTTGTTCAATTTCACCGACGCCGTTAGTCCGGCCTTCGTTATGGATAATTACGACATGGCTTCCGGCCAATACGCCACTTGGACCGAGTCCGTCTGGACCACGATCAAGGTGCAAATGTTCATGCAGCCGTCCAGAAGCTACGAGTGGCTGGTTTTCATCATCGGAATATTGATATTTTCAGGCTCGTTCGCCTTCACTTATTCGGTCAAGAAAAATGCCAAAGAACTCTTCGCCTATCCTAACCTGATCAGCGCTTCGAATATATAGGAACGAAGGGCCGCAAATCGAATATTAGAAGTGGTACAAGATCCTGCCGAAATATTACCTCTTTTACTCGTCGATGGAGAAGATTAAAAAAAGAGCTGTTTTGCTTCGTCACTTGGGCAGGAAAATTCTGATGAAATGTGGGGTGTTTTTTACATCGTGGATTTGATTCATTTGTGGCGATGGACGAATCGTTGGTTGAAAAGCCATTGATTTTTTCCCCATTATTTTTGATCACGAACTTTATTAGGTACCTATAAAATCGTCGATAGTTATTTTTTTTACTATTTTTTACTTTTTTTTTTTTTTTTTTTTTTTTCAATACTAATCACTTGGTAATATTTGATTTGCGACCAGTTTTGGAATATTTTTATAACCCTTTCCTCGTCTTTCGCTAGGTTTGCTGACTTTGAAAGAAAAATCCCAACCTAGTTTTCAAGCTGTGATGTTGATTAATTTGTAATTGGCAACTTTCGCAACCCCCTCCTCATCTCTCTTACTTTTTTTATATTTTATTCAATTAGTATAATTCGTTTTAAACAATTTTACCATGAATTGTGGAATTTTTCCGCCATCGTAATTCGGTAATATTATCGTAATTTACTAGAAAATGCATTACCTAATTAACTAATTCGAACGTTGTAATTTACAAAGAAAGTTAGTTTATATTTTTTGGTATTTTTTTTTTTTTGATATTCGGTGTATTTTTTTATATGTTTTGATACTGCTAATTATGATTTTAAAGTATTCTAGTCTTAAGTAGTGCGCTCGCCGATGTTAGAATATCGTAATTTTCGTTATTATTTTTTTTCTTCAATTTTTTATTTCTCATTCCTATTTAATATTATACCGTAACAAATTTAATTTCATTGTAATATCGATTCAATTGTAATTTGGAAACGAATAAATAATTTTTTACGTTGATTTTTTTCATTTTTTTTCGAAAAGAAAAATTCAAAATTCAAAATGAAATTAAATTTGTTGCCCTAAAAATAAGTTTTTTTTTTTTTTTTTTTTTTTTTTCCTAATAATTCATCTTTTTATAAATTTTTTTCTCTCTAAATTCTTCGCAGATATGGCAGCAATTTGGCGAACAATAATCCCAACAAAAATTCCCCACTACCGGGACCACCGAAAGTATTACAACCAGTACTTGACAAACTGAGTAAAACGTTTCCACGTTTGTCGGCTGTATACAGCTTGGTTTACGGAGGACTGCGGGTAAAAGACCAAATATGAAGACTTCATTTCCGAAATCGGAATTTTCTTTACAAGATTTTTTTTTCGATAGGGTATTCTCGAGGATGTAAAAAGTTACCTCGCGATAATGAAAAAAATAACAGATAGCGAAGAAGGTCTGAAAGTATTGAGCTTAGAAGAACTGGAATTCTACCATAGTTTCAAACTGAGTACCAGGAAATTAATACCGATTGGGGCGCTGGCTGTGTTACCGTTCGGAAATGCATTTATTATACCTCTTGTGTAAGATATCGAGATCATTGATCACTTTTTTTTTTCTAGTCAAGAGTTGTTCGAAATCCGGATTCAATTTTTTATAGGATTTGTTATTTTTGATTCATATCAATTCCAAAAAAAAATTGATAATAATTGATAAAAAAAAAATCTTGGAACCTTTAGGTACACAAATTTCGAATGTAAGAATTTTAAAATTGTTCAAAAAAATGATTTTATTAATTTCTCAAACATTAAAAACACACAATCAATTTTCAAAAGTTCTCCTTTAATATTTTCAAAAATAATTTATATTTAAAAAAAAAAATCATTAAAACGAGAAAAAATGGAAACATTGACAATATTGACATTTTTCGATTGATTTTTTTTTTCGAGTAATAAAGTTCAAAGTTCAAAAAATAATCAAATTCATTTTTCAAAAAAAAACTTTAAAAAAATACTTCACTATCAATAATTTTTGATATTTTTTTTAAAAACAACAATTCAAGTTGGAAAAAATATTGCATACAAACTTGAAAATTCAATTTTCATTAAAAATTAAAAAATACCCGAGTAAGTATTCAAATTAAAAAATGAGCATGAGAAAAATTTGGAAAGGCTGAAAGTTTTTTATTTAAATTCATTTTAAAATTTCCATCAAGAAATTTATTTTAAAAAAAATTCATCGTCAGTTTTTGATGACCTGAAAAAATCTTCGTTAATGAATAATTATTGTTGAAAAAGTATGATTCATTTTAAGAAATGATTTTTAAAATATTCACATTGAAAATAAGTTGAAATCACTATAGGTAAAGAATTTTAATTTTTTTTTGGGATTTCATAAGCAATTGAAAAAATTAAGAAACACTAAAAAAAAATGTTGAAATTTGGTAATTTCAGAAAATAAAATGATCATCAACTAAAAAAAAAAAACTTTCTTTGATAATTGAAATCTTTCAGCTTTTTTTTTTTTTTTTTTTTGAATGTATTTCATTTCGAAACATCAATCTAAAAAAAAAGGTAAATAATAATTTTAAAAAAAATGAAAAAAAACAAACACTAGAAATTTTTTATTGAAATTTCTCAAAAATGTCCATCTTGAAGAAATTAATGAATTTAATCACACGAGAAAATTAGGGAAAACATGCTCAAAAAAAGTAGTTCATTTTTTAAAAATTAATCTAATCGATGAATAAATTTTTTCATCTCAATTGAAAATGAAAGATTGATTTTAAAAAATTGATTTAAAAATGAAAAAATATTCAAATTAAAAAATAGAACCATTTTGAAAAAATTAATGAATTTATTGACGAAAAAAAATTAACGAAATGTTCAAAAATTATTCAATGCCTATGCCTAATCAATTTCAAAGAAGTTGAAAAAATTTCTTAATGAGTTTTTGATTTTTTCATCCAAACTGTTCTCTCATAACTAAAATAAATTGAAAATTTCTCATTCACTAATAAAAAAATTAAAAAAATTGAAAAAACTTGGAACCACCAAAAGTTTTGAATAAATTAAAAAAATCATATATCTTGAAGAAATTAATGAATTCATTCACGTGAGAAAACTAAAAAAATGATCAAAAAAAGTTATTCAATTTAATTTTTTTTAAAAATAATAATGAAAAATAAAAAATCGTATACGTACCTAACCGATGAATTTTCCAGAAAATTCTTCTCACATCAATTGGAAATAAATAAATGATTAATTTTGAAAAAAGGTTTTTTTTTAATTGACATTTTGAAGAAATATTAAAAAAATCAACTCAAAATGAAAATTTTTCATTGAAAAAAATAAAAATTAATAAAATTAGCAGTAGTAAAGATTTTTAATTGATTTTTAAAAAAATTCAAACTGTCATTTTAGATAAATTAGTGAATTCATTCTTATGAAAAAATTTAATAAAAATGCTCAAAAAATTATTCAATATTCAATTTCAGAAAATTTGAAGAAATTTCAGAATCAATTTTCGATTATTTTCAAATTCTTCTTCAATAAATCGAAAATTTTTCATTAAAAAAAAAAAAAAAAAATGGAAGCACAAAAAACTTTTGATTGAATTTAAAAAAAATTCACCTATCTTCAAGAAGTTATTAAATTCGTTCGTAAGAAAAAATTGAAAAATGCTGAACAAAATTAATTCAATTCAATTTTTTTTTTTTTTTTTTTTTTAAATTCCAATCGATGAATTTTTCAGAAAGAAGTGATCCATTACTAATGGAGCATTAGTACCTAGGTAATTCAATATTCAATTATTGATTTTTTTTTTTAGATTTCTGAATTAAGTTTGGACGATTTAAAAGAAAAATCTGCTTCAGCGCACTAAAACTTTTCAATTAAAAAAAAAAAATTTAAAAAAATAATGGAGCACTGAATTTTTTAAAATTATCATCTTAAAAAAATTGATGGATTCATTTATACGAGAAAATTGAAACTTACTCAAAAAATTATTTCAATTCATTTTAAAAATTCAGTATCAAGTTTTAATGACTTTCTCTTCCACTTCATTTTTAATTTAATTTTTGAAAGTGAATAATTTTGAAAAATTTTCTATCAAAGAAATATTCACATTCAGATCAAAAAAATAAATAAAAATGCTGAACATTTTTTTTTTCGAAATTTTCATTCTGATGAAATGATTTTCATTATTATTTATTACCTATCAAGTTTTGATGAAAATTTTCAAAAAAAAAAGTTTTAAAAACTACATTTCTTTAAAAGGAAAAAAAGTACTCGATTTAAGTAATCTTAAAAAATGATTAAGTACCTATTCAAAAAAAAAAAATTCAAATCTAAAAAAATGAAAACACTTTTGAAATGTTTTTTTTTTTCATTGAATTTTGAAGGAACCAACGTAAAACCCGAATCCATCTATTTCTGAATCATTTCAATAATTTGAAACAGGGTTCTGATTTCATGATTTTAATTCTCTTCATAAATAACAATTTTAGTGGATTCGAACAACTCTGACTAGGTAATAGGTACAGCGGGTAGATTGATCTTCGAACTTTTAATCAACAATTTGGTCAAAAGATTCATTGGCTACTTTCTCAACTCAAATTGAGCACTCGAAATATAAAAAAACAATTAAAAGATTATTATAATCAGATCTACTCACTTGCCTACACGTACTGCCACTAAAGAATCCGACTTGATCCATTTTTCTATAATTTTTTTTTCAACTGGCAGGTATTTCAGACCTCGAACTACCGTAACGCATCACTTCTGGACTGAGAAACAAAAAGCAACGTTTCCTTTTGAAGATTACGAAGTCAGACTGAGATTTCGTAACGTGGTTTTAAAGTAAGTAAAATTTTTACCTTTTCTGTCGTCTAGTGTTCTTCTTCCTTCGATGAAATTCAAACCAAAAGCGGATTTTCTTCATTTTTTTTTCATAGGTACTTGAAGGAATGCCCGAGTGGTCGAATGTCAGACGACGTACTCGAAGATTGGCGTAAATTGTTGGATAAGTTGGACCGTGATGGAAGGCCCAAAGTGTCAGATGTGTTGGAAGTTTCCTCGCTGTTCGAACGCGGCGGCCCATTCTACCTGCAATCATTACCAAAATTACACGTGGTGAGTAAATGGAAGATAGGTACACGTCTACACGAATTAGCCACGATTATAATTTTGAATTCGGTTTTAGTTTCATTTAGGTGCCATGTATGGTATTACCTCGTTTTTCTCTCCGTTAAGAAAAATTGTTCGATTCGCAGAGTATAACTTAATCGTCGATAAGAAAATAGTACAAAAAGGCGGTCCTAAAGCACTTTCTCCTGAACTAAGATCCAAAGTAAGTACATTTTAATCCATTTCTTTGGACCAAAATTTACCTATACGCATTTTATAATTTACATCTCTTTTTTGCTCGCAGATATGTTACATAAGAGGAGTAGATTCGATGAGTATGAGTCCGGAAGAGCAGATCGCGTATTTACAAAAATGGATCGAGTTAAATTCTAAAATAAATATAAGTAATTATTCGTTAATGTTACATACGCCCGTATTATTGGGATATAATAAGTCTCATGTTAAATCTGATTCATCGCAGACGAGTTGATTGTCGAATAAATCATTTTTGTAGTTTCTATTTCAGTTTCTGTTTTCAACTTTCTTATTTTTCAAAATACCTATACATTTTCGTAAGAAATGAATTCTGACTCTTTTTTTAAAAAGTATATTACAGCCATAAAAATAATTGAGAAATTGGAAGAACTAAATTTTTGAACTAGAAAATTTCAATTTATTTACAAAAAATAATGAGTAATAAAAATAAATTCCCAAAAATAGAGAAATTTCCTCCCTAGAAAAAGAATTGAAAAAGATCTAAAAAATTGAAAGATTTCTCTATTTCAAAAAAATCGAGACACTTCTTTTCTAAAAAAATTAGAAATACTCTCTCACTTCAGAAAAAAGATTGAATTTTTTCGCTTGAAAAAAAAACAAGAATTTTTAACAAAAAATCAAAAATTGAGACTTTTTTCTGTACCATTTTATTTTTCGGGGTTAGAAGGGAGGAGAAGGCGGAGGATCTAAATTACTATGGGAAATCTTTAGGGAAACTTTTTTTTATACAAATTTTCCAGTTTTGTGAAAATTTTCGAGTTTTATAATTTTATTATTGGTCCAATTTTATTATACAATAAGAAAATCCTCTAACAATACTGAAATTTATTAACAAATTAAAATTTTAAAATTCGATAGTGGTGAAATTTTTAAAAATAAATTAAGAAGCCATTTAAAATGAAATATTAATTTTTTTAAATTGAGAGAAAACATTAGCAAGAGACAATGAATTTTTAAGAATTCAAAAAATGAGGAAAAAAGAAGAAAGTGAAAAACTGAGAAAAATTTTAAATTTTAAATGAAGAAAAAATTCAAAAGAATTGAAAAAAAAGTAATATGAAATAAACAATTTTCAAAATCGAAAAAAAAAATGGAAAATTTAGACAAATCAAAAATTTTAAAATACTTATAACAATGAAAAAGTAAAAGAATATTAAAAAAATGTAATAGTCACGTAAAACGAAGAATACTTTAAATTAGTCAATTTTGGACGAATTGAAAATTTAAAAAATAAATATTGAGAGAAATAATAAATTAAAAATTTTGAAAGAAGAAAACAATTGTTAAAAAATGAGAAAATCATGAAACATTTTTAAAAAATACATACTTACTTAATTGGCAAAAATTTTTAATTAATAAAATATTCAAAAAAAATAAAATAAATGAAGAATACCTATGTTAAATATTTAAAAAAATTTAAAACGAAAAAATCATAAGAAACTGAAAACCTTGAATGAAGTTGTTAATTTAAAAAATGAAAACAGTATTTCAAATTTTCCTTCAATTTATTAATTCCTTTGAAAAAATTGATCAAAATTTTTTTTTCACTATTCGGGTCACTTCTGAGAGGTTATGATGAAAAAATTCTAAATTTTTCGATTTTATTCAGTTTTGGAAAAAATGGTACTTTTTCCACGGTGAATTACACATTTTCTTTCAAATTTAATTTCTTGGAAAAATTGCTCGAAATTTTTTTTCTCATTATTCGGGTTCATTCTAAGAGATTCTGAAGAAATTTTTTTGAATTTTTCAATTAGGTATTCTCATTTTTGAAAAAAAAAACAAAAAACAAAACGGATATTTCAAATTTTCCTCAAATTTAATTTTTTTGAAAAAATTGGTCGATTTTTTTCTTTTTCATTATTCGGGTCCATTCTGAGATGTTCTGAAGAAAAAACTTGGAATTTTTCAATTATTCCCATTTTTTTTTAAAAATTGATATTTTTTCAAATTTTCCCTAAATTTAATTTGTTTTGAAAAATTACTCGAAATTTTTTTCCTCACTATTCCGGTCTATTCTGAGAGATTCTGATGAAATTTTTTTGAATTTTTCAATTATTCCCATTTTTGAAAAAACGGATATTTCAAATTTTCCTTAAATTTAATTCCTTTGAAAAAATTGCTAAAAATTTTTTTCTCTCATTATTCGGGTCACTTCTGAGAGGTTATGATGAAAAAATTCTAAATTTTTCAATTTTATTCAGTTTTGGAAAACAAAGTCCAATACTACATAGATACTTGATATTCAAAATTGGATGGAAGGGAGGAGTCCAATAAAATTTTTTATAATAACAAAAATCATTTTCAACACTTCAAACTACAATTTTTGTTTGAAAATTTTTTAAATTGGATCTCTACCTCCGTCAGTTTTTAATAACTAAGTCATATAATGGGTAATTGGAGGGGAGGGAACGGTCGAATCTGAAATTCTATGATAATAAAAATGATTCTAGTATCTCAATCTACAACTTTTGTGTGAAAAAATTTCTAATTGTACCCCTCACCTAATTTTGAAAAAGTATCTCCCTGATGTTTTGTAAAATCATAGGAGAGGGAGGGGATCCAATTGAAATTTTTATAATAACCAAAATCATTTTTAATCTCATAATAATATACAACTTTTGTTTGAAAATTTTTTCAATTGGCTCCTTCCTACCTCGTTGCTCGTGTCACTTTCGCATCGTTTCGAATTGAAAATCCGAATAAAAATCATACCAAAGGAGAGCAACGACGCCGATAAATGTACGTAATTATAGTCAACGTTTAAGTGTGTAATTACCAATTACCTACCTACATCGAAGCCGAACGTTTAATTTGCTATAATTCAAACGTCACCCTGCCCTGCATTCCCAGCCACCTTCGTCGATAGTAGGTAATTTTGTTTCGAACACCTCGCCACACCTTATCGTGCCTCACGATGAATTGGTCCAAGAGGCTGCGTTATTTCTGCAGCAAATGCGATCATTTTCTCCCAACACATTGTACCTAGACCTACGTATATATATTTTTCGATTGATAACAGCATGTTTAACATTTCAACTCGAGTCTAGCTCGATAAATTTGTTTACGTGGAAGTGGATCCATGATGTTGAATTTTACCAAGTCCAATATATTACACTACACAGATACTTAATATTCAAAATTGGAGGGGAGGAAGGGGTCTAATCGAAATTTTGGTAATGACCAAAATTATTCCTAGGACTTCAAGCTACAGCATTTGTTTGAAAATTTTTTCAATTGAACCCCTCCCTCTCCTTCAATTTTCAATAATATAAGTGTCTAAGTCGCATTTTGTAAAATTGTAAGGAAGGAGGAGGGAGAGAAGGAAAGGTCTAATCGAAAATTTTATAATAATCAAAATTATTTCTAGAACCTAAATCTACAACTTTTGTTTGAAAGTTTTCTACTGGACCCCACGCCTAATTTTGAAGGAGAGGGAGGGGTTCAATCGAAATTTTCATAATGACCAAAATTATTTCTATGATCTCAATCTACAACTTTTGTTTGGAAACTTTTTCAATTGAACCCTTCCTCCCTATCTCACTCCTCTAATTTTGAATAAGTATATATCTCCGAAGAGGGGAAGGAAAGATCCAATTGAAAAAATTTTCAAACAAAAATTGTAGCTTGAAGTCCGAGGAATAATTTTAGTTATTACAAAAATTTTGATTTCACCCCTCCCTTCCCTCCAATTTTGAATATCAAGTATCTAAATAGTGTTGGGCAAACTAGATTCGAGTAACATACCTATCATATGGTGCAATAGCAAAATACGTCTTAATCAAGTGATATGAGAGAGTAAAAATTCAATTATCAGATTTTTACAGATTACCAGGACTGACATTAAGATAAATCGAGCTGATTTCAGGAATACTTTTCTCGAGCTATTCGGTTAATCATACAGGAATTCTCCGATTTTTGAAGGAAACACACAGAATAATTTTTTTTCTGCAATCAAACTAAAAACTAAAGTCCAAATTGGTGGTATGTAATGTGCGAATACATCGTTATATTTTATCAAAGAATTTGATGTATGATTAACAGAACCGAATACGTCGAGAAAAATATTCTTAAAATCAGCTTGATGTCAGCATTTCTGTGAAGATAACTATATTGTAAAAATAATTTTTTCTGTTCTAGGAATCGAACATTTCCTTCAGAAGAAGGATGCCTATACGAGCATGAGCAGATTGAGCACATAGAATTATTTAAAAGTAAGTTGAGTCACATTTGATTATGATAAACAATGTACCAACCAAACACTTGACTTCTTATAAAATTTTCTAGAAAATGAAATAATCTAACAATGTGTTTTTTTAGATATTGGTATAAAACTCCCATTTTGTACGGTATTACAACAACTACTAGATGCGAGATTCGAGGCAAAAAAAAAATCAACCTGGGGACAAAGAAGATATATCTAGTCCGAGTATTCCGGATTAGTTGAGTAAACGTGATCGTTTGCTCCATATTAATCGGGAATACTTCGATTTGATATAATCTTCTTCGTCTTGGTCCTATATGAACAGATAGCTATACCCCAGAAGTACGATATGTATACGTAATTAATTTAAGGAAATTAGATCTCAGTCGAACTACTTGGTAATTAGCGTATCTTAATGGAAATTATAATTAGTATTACATTCTCTCTCACCTTGGCACATTTTTTTTTCAATATACTTACAATATTGAACTTTTAGCTTTCTCAATCTTTTCTCTTTTGTCGAATGTCGAGATTTTGTTTCATCAAGTAATACTTTCATATCACGTGGCACTACTACAGATTTTTTTTAAATTCCTGAAGATCCCTACTAATAATACACACCTACGACAACGTAAGTATGAAATTTGGAAAACTTGCTTTATGAGCCAAATACATACGTGAGGGGAGGGGACTTGATAAAAAAAACTTTAAAATTTTTTCATAGAAGAAATAATTACTTATACCTATTTTGATTTAAACATTCAATTGTTTTGAAGAAAAAATATTCTGAATTTTCTTAAGGAAAAATCCTTTTTTGGGGGGTTTGGGTAAGAAAATGATATATTTTTTAAAATAAAAAAATAAAAATCGAAATGTTTTTTTTTTTTTTAGGAGAAAATCCTATACTTTTATCAGAGAAAAAATTTCTTTTTTTTTGGAGAAAAAAATCTTTCATTTTTAAAAGAAAAAAAAACTCGAATTTTTTGTTTCAATATTCCTGAAAATAACTTTTTCAATTTTTTCTACTATTTGTACAGAAAAAATCTTTTTTTTTTTGGTCTAACTTGAAAAAATCAATTTTTATCTCACTTTTTTTGAGAAACACAATATTCTGAATCTTTTAAGAAGCAATCAAAAATAAATAATTTTAGTTAGTATCTATTTCGAGAAAAAAATCATTAAATTTTATCAGAGAAAAACTCCAAATTTCTTAGTAGAAAATCTTTTCCCCAATTTTTTGAAAAGAAATCGTTGTTTCAATTTTTTTAATTTTTGAAATCTTGATATTTTATAGGTATCAATTTTATTTAAAAAAGATAATCTTGATTTTTAATTTTTTTGGAGAAAAAATTTCTGTAAAAAAAAATATTTATCTATTTTTTGGCTTAATGTTCTTCATATTTCCTACTGGAATTATTTCCCAAAAATAGCTAATTTTTTAATTACCATTTTTTTTTTCACTATAGGTAGCACCCAAAAAATTTTTAGATCTTCAAAAAAATTACAGAAAGTTGATGACCCACAAAAAAATTAACTCCCTCAAAAAATTAGGATGCAAATTTATTATAGAAAAAATACGAAAAAAAACATAGACAAATTTGATTTTTCCATTTCCATTTTAATTTCTGATTTTTTCCCTACTTTTACGCCAAAATCACGTTTTTTTTTTACTACTTTCACGACCCATTTTTCAAATCACTACTTTTTCACAACATAATTTCACAACCTTGCAGACACTTTTTTTTTGGAGAAAAAATCTCACATTGTTATAGAATTTTTTTTGGAATCAGCGTAAAAAACTTGTCAATTATTTTTTTCTTCTCTTTGTGAGGAAGGGAAATTTTCTTATAATATTATAAAGTGGGGAGATTAAAATCTCTCAATTTTTCAAGAAAAAAAAGAACCTTCAATTTTTTAATTTTTTTAGGGAAAATTTTTTTTTTTTTTGTAGTAAGTATTCAAAGTATTTTTTTTAAAGTTTTGAAGAAAATTATGATTTCAATTTGACTACCTATTTTAGAGTACCTATAAATTTTTCTCCAATTTTCGAAGAAAAACATCTGCCAAAAATTTACTCACAGTAGAACCTAGATTATTCGATTCTATTACCTACCTACTTTATTTTCCCTCATTTTTTCCTTAAAAATTTGTAAAATATAATTTTTTTATTATTTAAAAAATAAATAAAAAATGCTGTAAGTTTATTTCAAAAAATTGAAAAATTATCTACTTACTGATCAAAACAAAACATTGAAAAAAAATTTATATAAAAAAAATGTTAGAATTTTTCACTTCAAAAATAGGTAGATAGGTAATGAGAAAATTTTAGTTCTAAAAAAAATTTTGCATAGGTCTAACTTTATTTTTGGAATGTTGAGAATTTTTTTAGCTCATTTTTTTTCAAATTTTATTACAAAAAAATTAGGAATTTTTTGATACAAAAAAATGAAAATAAGATTCATTTCAAAAGTTTTCTTAAAAATGATCCTAAAATTAAAAAAAAAAAATTTATTCCAAAAAAATTGAAAAATTCTTCCATTTTTTATTTTTTTGTTTCGGTTTCAGATTAATCCGAAGTGATTTAATTTTTTTATTTTGACTTGTGCGTAGGTATAGCTACGTACCTTCAGTGTATTTTTTCTCATTTTTTTCTGCTATTTGTTCTGTTGAAAAAAAAATTGAAAAAAAATTCTACCATTCAAAAAATAAACCTCTTTAAGTAATTTAAACGTATTTTTAAACCGTTGTCAAAAACTCTCATTTTCAACTTCCAGCGAAAATTTTCGGAATTTCATATTTTTCCATAACGTGGTGTCCACCGGAATCCCCCCCCCCCAAATCACTACTTTTTCTCTTATTTTTTTTTACAGAAACAAAAAAATTTATGAGATGGATTTGCCTACCTTCGAAAATGAGGGACCTACAGAGTTTTGATAATCGAAAAATATGTTTTTTCTAAAATCTGAAGCTCTTCTGCGCTTGCATTTTCAAAGAAAGGCAAAAAATGTCAAGAACAAAAAAAAGTTAATTTTTTTAGTACCATCCAAGTACTCAATGAAAATTACTTTTTCAATTAAATTTTTCGTTGCCCCCTCAATTTTCAAGATAGGCAACACGTCCTCATAACATTTTTTATTCCTTATGGACTGCCTATTCAGCTGGTGGAAGGAACTACATCAGCTACGAAATACTACCCTTTATATGTATACCATAGATCAAAACTCCTGACACCGTAAATCATGCGCTTCTGTCAGCCTGGCCCCCTTGTCACTATCTTGGAAAAAAGCTCCACAACTCCTACCACAGCCAGACCGCGAGTAGTAATTTCCACCGTGCCAACGTTGCGTTGAAAAGCGCGATAGCGAAGCTCGAAAAACAAACGGAAATAAAATATACCGTTTGGCTGAATAAATAAAACGCAGCTCTTTCGCCCCGAATTATTATAAATTTTACCCAAATTCTACACGATAGTATAACGTTACCTCTGCCCCCGCGCCCTCGCTCGTCCATTCCTCACACACCGTCATCGCGGCTCTTTTTCGCGTGTTCTGCTCCTGCTCCTACTCCCCCTCACCCTGGCTCACTACACCACCGCACACGTACGACAAAACTTGTTGAAGCGTCTTTTTACAAAAGCTCGTGCAGCAAAAAAAAAAAAAAAAAAAAAAAATACATAATGCGAAAAAACTCCAAAGCGAGATAAAAATTCCGAATACGACCGCCTCCCCCTCCATCCCACGCGATTCAGAGAAAGCCAACGAGCGAATACGACGCCGGAGCGGTAGCAGGGAGTAAAACAAAAGACAAATCGACGACTACGAGGCGCCAACTCATCGAACAATAACAACTATAGAATAAAACAAAAGTTTTAAATCATATTTTAAAGTTTTCACAAATCATACCGATTTTCGAAACAATACATAATGTAAAAGAGAGACCGGACCTCTCTTCGGCAAACCCTTTTATAATATTCCAAATTGAACTACACGCTTCGCAGCAAAGTGCGCGACCCCACGATTACCCTGCGTTGCTTTTATTCCACAATATCTCGTCGCTATCCTATCGTTTTCTCGACCGGTAATAATTACCCGCTGTTGTCTTTTTTACATGCCTGCGATCCTATGCTCTTTTCGACGAAAAATTTATATTTTCTGTCATCGTCGCGTACGCGTCGTACCCGCCCAATGTAAAATCCTATTAAAATGAAACACATCGAGCAGAGACAGGACTATTTTCGGTATCAGTGTCTCGTAATTGCATCCCTCGTAAGAGCCTCCCCCCGGTTCGCCCCTCAGCACTCGAGCTTTTTAATAACTTTCTCTTATTCTATTCGCTCGCAGCAAAACGAAGATGGCCTGCGAACGAGTCTAACACAACCCAACCAATCGTGGATAATAGGGTGATTTGGAAATTCTTAAATATTACGTACATCCCTTTCGTTTAATACAAAATATACTTTTAAAATTTTTCAAAAAAGTAAATTTCATTTTTCATCATTTATCGAGCCTCCCGAGCGGCACAATCGATCGATAATATCGGAAGATGTAACGTATCGATAAAAAATCGTTTGAAAATCTATAGATGTTCTCACGATATTATAAAAATTTATCGGTACAATTTCATAGGCAAAAAATCTAAAAACTATCGAATTCGATATTATTAAGATTTTATGACGATATTTGTCAACGATACTATCGACAAAGAATATTAAATTTATCGATTCCGATTTTCCACCGATTTTGTGCAGATATTTGAAACTACATTATCGACAAAGAAGATTAAATTTATCGAATTCGATTTTTTAACGATTTTGTGAAGATATTTAAAACTTTATTATCGACACATAATATGAAATTCCTCGAAATCGATTTTTCAACGATTTTGTGGCGATATTTGAAATTATTTCCAAATTGGTGAAAATTTTTCCAAGTCCAACTCGTCTGGAAGTACTAAACTGCCTATTATAAGCGTTTTATTGCTAATTCCTTAACGATAAGGTATGGCATAGTGGTTAAGGAAGAGGATTACCATGCAGGATGTAGATGGTTCAAGCCCCACGGGTGGCAGATTTTTTATAATTTTTTTTGACTTTTTCTGAAATGATCCTCTTACCGCAACATGAATAATGTGTTTAGGCATAGTTTAATGTATTAATTATGCTAATTAAGGATTTTTAATTATAGAAAAAAGCTAGTAAAAGACGAAAAATCGGAATAAAAAATCGATAAAAAATCGACAGAATATCGAATTCGATAAAGTGTCGCAAAAGTTTCGCCTAAATCGTGAAATTATCTTTCGATATTATAGATATATCATCGATAAAATATCTTACTATAATTTCGAAATTTTTGCTAACTATAATTCGTCGATAATCTATCTATATATCGAAAGATAATTTCACGATTTAGGCGGAACTAACGCGACACTTTATCGAATTCGATATTCTGTCGATTTTTTATTTCGATAATTTGTCGATTGTGCTGCTCGGGCTGTTTACGAAACCACTGTGATGGTCGAAAGCTTTAAAATAGATCCAAACGAAAATCTAGCCTCGGATTCGTAAATGGCGATCGAGAGAACCATGAGATTGATATTCGACATGGCCGCGGGTTGCAGACAGATTCAAACGTGGCTCCCGCCCCCTCGAAAAATTTCGAATCTCTGTTAATGAGGACGTATAATAGAAGAACCATAAAGTCGTAAATTCAGCTCAACAAAATTGAACCACGAAAAGCTCTGAAGCTTATTCTCATCATCAACTACGATTTTCAAAAGATTTTTAGAGTGTATCTAAAATATAATAAATTTTTGAAATTTGAGGGGAGAAATTCTACATTATTGGTGTAAAAAATTACAATTTGATAATTTTTTCAAGACTCGAAAATTTTTTAATTTTTGAGAGATCAGAAAGTAGGTTTTAAGAAGTAGAAAACTTTTCACGACCTCGAATTTGGGCAATTTCATAATCATTTTTAAAATTTTTGACATTTTAGATCAATATTTCAAATTTTTACAAATTTTCAAATGTAAGTAGTAAAATTTGCTATTCAATGAAAGTTTAAAATTTATTCATTTCAAAATTTTGATAACATCTTGAAAATTGATCAATGATCATTTTTTAAAATTAAAGTTGAATTTTTGAAAAAATCGGATTAATTTTTTAAGGAGTCAATTTTTTAAATTTTCAATTTTTCAAAAATTTTAGAATGCAACAAACCTTTGAAATTTACAAAATATAATTTAATAACATAACGTTGCAATTTATTGCTTTTAGGATTTTAATCAATTTTCTAGTTGAGTTGCGAATTTTTGAAAAAATTGAAGGAAAAATTAGAAGGATTAATTCTAAAAATTAGACTTTACGATGATAAAAATTAGTTTAAAAAAATTAAAATTGGTTTATATTCATATAATTTCAATAAAATTCTAAAATTGGATCACTTTTTTAAAAAGTCAATTTTAAAAATTTCCAAATGTAGGTATGTGCTATTAATAGTAAATTCTCAAAATTTGCTTAATAAGTACCTATACTTACTTGATAAAAGTTTGAGATTTATAGAAGTTAAAATTTGAATAAATTTTTCAAAATTTATAAATTTTTAATCAATTTTGAGTGGTCAATTTCAAAAATTCAAAAACTTTTCCATTTTACGAATTTGGAAAAAATTCAAGATGCTATTTCAATGAAATTTTGAAATCAGATCCACTTTCAAAAAGTCAATTTTTCAAATTTTTATAATTTTTGAATGCATACCTAGAAATCTTCTAAATTAGCAAAATTTAAAGAAACTATGCAATTTATTCATCTCAAAATTCTAATCAATTTTTGAAATGCGATCAATTTTTAAAGAGTCAATTATAATTTTTTTTCAAGTGTACACGGAGAAAAATGCCCTGTAAAATTTCCAGTACAGTTTAGCAATATTTCTCAAATGTACGGTACATTCAACTGGAAATTCAGTAGAAATTACCAAAATTAGGGGTATAATACACCAGATAGTCGCTGTAAATAAAATTCTTACAATTTCTAATGAAATAAACAGCAACTTCTATTAAATTTTGTAGAAAATTTCCATATTTTCCACTACAAAAAATGACAGACTACCCACTAATAAAATTTATCATATTTTGGTAAACTTCTTTTACTAATACAGTTATGGAGAAATTACTTGTAAGCTGTGTGATAAATTACAAGACGGTTCAGTAAATATTCCACAAATGAGAAGTGATAATTTTGTGCATCTTCGGTGTAGAAAAAATTATGGGTGAAATCTAACAGAAATCACCAGACAGTACAACACATTTTAATAACAGTCATATAAAAGTTATCTGTTTGTAGGACAAATAACTTTTGTGCATCTTCGGTGTAGAAAAAATTAGGGGTGAAATCTAATAGAAATCACCAGACTGTACAACACATTTTGATAACAGTCATATAAAAGTTATCTGTTTGTTTGACAGATAGTGTTTAGAAAGAAGGCACTATTTGAGAATTTTTCTTATGGTGAAATTGTAATGTCTCTTTGAAATTTGAATATTTCAGTATGTTAAATGTTTGGTTGAATATTGGTTTTCTCGACTGTTTTGTTTTCCATTGTACTGTGTGAATATTAAGTTCGTAATCGCGTAATTGAATTTATTACACTAAATGAGACAGCCAAAGGTATTAATCATCATTGTATCATACATGATCGAAATGTTTTCCAGACTTTCAAATGGGTTGAAATATGTCCTTTTTTTTTCATCTGATGTTCTCTTCAATATTGTAACCACATTATTTTGATTAGGTTTTGATAAATTCGGTTTGAGCAAAATTGAAAAAATGATTTTGTGAAAATTTTCAAAAATTTGTGTTTTTAGTAAACTTTTATAAAATTTAAAAATATGTATATAAATTTTGGAATCGAATTTAGAAATATGTATCTAGTGTTTTAAATGAAGATTTGACTACTTTTTTATTGCAAAATTTTAATCCCGTTTTGAAATTTTCTACAAGTATGATACTGATTATGATTTTCCTGAATTGGCTTTCTCATCGATTTGTTTGTTTTTAGTTTTACTATTTTATGTTTGAAATAATAAATTTGTTTGTGTTTAGAAATAAAAATTTCGATTTTAAACAACCTCATCAGTGCAGTTAGTTTTTGTATGTCCAAGTTTTTTTTTTTTTTTTGGTGTGTGTGTGCGTTTATAATTACAAGATGATCACATCCGTTGGAATGGGTTTCAGATAGATAGTGCAAAGGAGGTTTTGAAGTTTTTTGATAGAGAGAGGTAGCTGTGGGTGATCGTAATTTTATCTTGTCTATTTAGGTGTAAGAGATTTTTCCAAAAGTATTATGATTTTTTTTTATGTTGAAAGAGTTTATTGGGTGTTTGTTGAGACCAGAGGTGTTGCCAGCTTGTGTATATTTTTTGGGTAAGAAAGGGTGATAAAAGTTGCATTTTACTGAATGTACAAATTTCATAGATTCAGAAAATGTGAAGAGTTCAAAATGAAAAAAACTGCATTATATTTTATTTCAAAATTCTTGTGACAAATACAGCATTTGCAAGCACACAAATTCGTCACCTGTCAGGTAAAACCCACCAAGTCTATCTAACCTGGTTTTTGGAAATGTGTCTAGGGGTGAAAAGCCATTTTTCGGATTTTAGATGTTGTTCTTTTTTTTGTAAAAGACATCGAAAACATCTAAAATCTGAAAAATAACTTTTCATCCCTTACGATACATTTCCAAAAACCAGGTTAGATAGACTTGGCGGGTTTTACCTAACAGGTGACGAATTTGTGTGCTTGCAAATGCTGTATTTCTCACAAGAATTTTGAAATAAAATGTAATGCAGCAGTTGGCAATTTTTACCAGACTTTAGTAGTTTATTGGTAATTAATTACATGATAAAATGCTATCGAATTGAATGACGAAATGTTCTTCATTATTCCACCAATAATTACTAGACATAGTCTGGTAAATATTGGTGGAATAATAAAGAACATTTTGCCGTTCAATTCGATAGCATTTTATCATGTGACAAATTACCTATAATTACTAAACAGTCTGGTAAAAAATGCTATACTTTCGAGTTAGAAGTTGCAAATCTGTACTATTATATATTAATTACAAAATCCTTGTAATTTCTGCTCGATTTCCAATCTTGCTAATGTTTTACACAGAATAATCTATGTAGTTTTTACAGAACTTTTCTCTCCGTGTACCTACTACTTCGTAAAAAAAATTCTCAAAATTTGGAAAATTCAATTAATTTTTAAATTGATTAAATTTACAATGTAGGCATAAGCGAGTATTTTTTTAAATGGTCAATTTATCAAATTTTTTATGAATTTTTGAATGCTTATGGAAAACTACCTACCAAAATTTGCAAACTTTGATAAAACGATATAATTTATTCAATTTTAAAATTCTTATTAACCTTCAAAACTTAATAAATTTGTGAGTGCGGTTGAGAAAAGAGGCCTAAGCGTCAAAATCGTTTCTTTTTTTTGGTAATGAATGTTTTAAACTATGCAAGTCTGTATCTCTGTAATGCAATAAGTGATAACTTTAAGACTATCTACATATAATCATTAAGAGGGTCCTAATGAAATATTAATTTCCTCATGATTTTTACCTCTCTTCTTTATGGTATATTTCACAAAAAGAGGCGATTTTGAGCGAAATCAGGGTTGCCGAAACTAAAAAAAAAAAAAAAAAAAATGCCAAAAATATTTTCAACCATGCTGATTACGAATATCATACTCATAATGTAATTTTTTTTTGAGTTTCATGACGTTCTCGACCATTTTTAACAAAAAAAAAAAACCTAATAAAAAAATAAAACATGAAATTTTTTTAATTTTTTTTTTAATTTAAGAAATTGATTTTTTTTTTAAATTTTGATTTAGTCTTACCCTCTTGGAGGCTGAATATTTTTCCATAAAACCATTTTAAATCGACTTTTTCTTTAAATTAAAAAAAAATTGATTTTTGATTTTTATTGATTTTGGGTAAGTCTTGTCCTCTGGAAGGCTGAATATTGCTCCTAGGACCATGAAACCATTTTTAATGAAAGTACAGGTCGAAATTGACCAAAAATGGTCAAAACCCCAAAATCGATTTTTTGGAGCTTATAATAGGTCCCTTTTCTCATCTACACACACATTTTTAAAATTAATGTTTTATGAAAAATTGTGAAAGCAAAATTTTTTATGATTTCAAAAATTTGGTTACAATTTAGAATTTGGTTCATTTTTAGATTTAAAAAAAAAATCAAATTTTTAAACCGAATAAATAATTTTTTTTTTCAAAGTTTGTAATTTAAATTGTTTGCGAAAAGTTTTAATAAATAAATTTGAACAATTCGGAAAATTTTTAAATACTTTCCAATTTTTAAAATCAAGTAAAAATTTCTACCAGATACTTATTACCTATTACCTACCTAGTAATTTCAAAATTATGAAATTTGGCCTTTGGTGACGGTTGAATTTTCTAAAAATTTTAAAGCATTAGGTATTTTTTTTAAATTGAAATAATATTAAAAATTCAGAAATTTGAAATTGAAATTTGGGGAAAATTCAAAATTTGGAGGTTTTTAAAATTTTAAATAAATTTTTGAAAAATTCTCAAAAGTTAACAAGAATAGCATTAGTGAGTACACTTCATTTCCTTTTGGTAGAAAAACAATTTTTTTCAAATAAAAGAGTATTACTTCTTTAGAACATATGTTATGTAAAATTTCACGCTCTTTTAAAAAATGCTTTTACCAAATTTGTATGAGCAATAACTCCGGAGATATTTATGAAAATGGAAATTTCTCCATTTGTAAAGTAAAAATCGAAGAGAATATTTTTGATTGGTAATTAAATTTCCTACAAAATGGCGGTCTTGAAATTTGTTTAAAATTATTTATGAAAAAATTGTGAAAATTCTTGACTTTTTTTTTTAGATAAAATTTTAAAAAGATGGTACCTAGTACCTACACAAAATTCCAAAAGTGAAAATTGATTATAATTTTGACCGAAAACACTTTTTTTTATTTTATTAAAAAATTACTTTTCTAAAAAATTGTAATGAAATTGGTTTGACAAAGAAATTTGTAAAATAAGAAGTTCAGTTTAGAAAAATATACATGTAGGTAATAAGAAAAGAAATATTTTGTTCAATCAAAATTCAAAATTTAAAAAAAAAGCTAACTATTCTGTAGAGAAAATCAGCTAAAAGGTTTAGAACATATAATCCACCTTCTCACCCTTTTTCCTTGTTGGAGGAAAATTTTGCATGTGCGATAAAAATTTTAGGATATGCATATTTTGCAAGAAACGTTGAAAAATCATCACAAAGTAACCCCACTCTATACGGTATCTCATGATAAAATGTGATTAGGAATCAGCTCTTCTATCTTATTACTTCATCAACGTTTGAGAAAAAATTTTATTACACTTCAGTATATCTCGTCCATTTAAATGAAGCAATATTCGCATTTGAAACTAATGTAATTTTTCCATTTCCGAACTGTGCTAAATCTGTACCGCAATTTATAACTTGTATTTCTTATTTTCCTAGATCTTCGCGTGAAATCGTTTGAAAATTACGTCGATAAAGGATTCGGTCGTACTCACGTTTCGAGATTCGGAATACCTAAGTGACTTTCAAAGGAAATTCTTTTGACCCGTCATACCATTGATTCAATTTTTTTCTGGTAAGCTGAACTTACACAATTTTTTATTATTCTGTTAAAAATAAATTTGTATAGGTAACAAAAACAACAAAAAAACAGAACTTTTAGAGAGTGTTTTTTCTCTACAAGTATTTTTATCCAAAAATATGAGAAAATACCTATTAGTCCTATAAAATTATTTTCAATTTTTTTCAAGTGTAAAAACCCGATTTTTCATAAAATGTATGTATCTAGATAAAATTGACTTTGGCCAAAATTTTAAAAACATTATTTCCAACCAATAACAAAATGCAAAGTAAACCGGTTTTTGAACAAAGTGTTTAAAAAATGGCCTACGAAATTTCAAAAAAATAAATAAAACAACATTTTGTTACAAGATTTCAAAAAGTTCTTGTAAAAAAATTTTAAAAAGTAGTTTAAGGTGATTTTGAAATTTTTTTTTTTTTTTTTTTTTTTTTTTTTTAAATCGCTCTCTTACAAAAATTAGAAGAAAAAAAATGATTTCAAAGTTCTGATGAAGTTATTTTCCGAAAAAAAATTGTCCAACAAAATGTTGAGAAAAACTTATTTTGAACAAAACGATTCTGTGCAAATTTTTATTATTTTTTTTTTGAAAAATTCGATTTCGCCCAAAATTTTGAAAACAAATACCAAAGATGAAAAAAGGTGGGGAAAAAAAATTTAAAATTCCTGTTCAGGTTTCCAAATGAAGACATTATTTAATTTATGAATCATTCAGGAGTAACTAGATCATATCATTCGCAAGCCATAAAATGTGATGATTTTTTTTCTGATGAGGAATCAACTTTTAAAGTTTAGGTACAAACTACCAACCTAATAATTATCGTATTACCGTGCTTGTGCGTGTGTGTTTGTAAACCATACATTGTTCTGACATTTCCTTGAAATTTCACATACTATTATGTACTTCGAGCGGACCCAAAACGTTGGTCGGATATTTGATAGGTCCAAACAACGTTTACACCTAAAAAGTTTATGACAAATGACAACCAGTGGCGTATTTAAGGTGAGGGTTCTGGGGTCCAAACCCTACCATTATCAAGAAAAAGAAAAAAAACTTGAAAATACCTCGAAGACATGTTCATTTTACATATTTTTTAAAAATTTCCTAAAATTGTGAAAAACTTTCAAAATGCATCCCTAATTTTTCATAAATTTTCAAAAATAAGATTTTCATAATTTTCCAAATTTTTTGTCGTGATGTACTTTCATAGATAAAATAAAATTTATCAAATTTTTCAATTTTTGGAATGATTTTTCATAAAATTTCAAAAATAAACATTGGATAAGTATTTAAAAAAAATAAGTATTACATTTTTCAAGAATGATTTTTTCTAATTTTTTCTAATTAAGTACATGATTTTTCTTAAATCAAAGAATATGATTTTTCTTAAATCAAAGAATATGATTTTTCAATTTTTTCAAGAATGATTTTTTTTCTAATTTTAGAGTTCATTTTCTCTTGAATTTTCAAAAATGATATTTTTGTTAGGTAATTTAAAAAAAAAAAATTAAGATGGATTTTTTCCACTTTTTTAGAAGTGATTTTTTTATAATTCCAAAATTGTACTTTTTAATTGTTATATAAATTTCCAAAAAAATTAGTTCAGTCAAATTCTTCAACATACACATTGACTTTTTTTTTTTAATTTTTGGGAAGATTTTCTATGAATTTTTAAAATAGAAACTGTGTAAATCTTTTCAAGAGAAAATAATCTCTAAAAATCGAAGAAAATTCGTTAAAAAAATAAAATATTAAAATATTTTCCAATTTTTATTCTAGAAAATTTATGAAAAATCATTTTAAAAATTGAAAAATTGCAAAAAATTTTTAATTGAAAATTAAGAAAAATTTTAATTAAAAATTATTGTGAAAAATTCAATTTTGAACAATTTTTAAAATGCATTTTTCAACATTTTAGAAATTAATTTTTGAAAACTAAAAAAAAATCTAAGCAAGGGAAAAATTTATCCTTGAAAAAATGAAACAATAGTGAATTTTCAAAAAAGCTAATTTGTTGATTTTTTTCTTCTTTTCAAACTACAAATAGTTTTTAATTTTACAATTTCGAAATTTTACTTAATAATTTTTAATTATGATAAATTTTCAAAAAAATTGTATTTTTTTTACTACTTATTTTATTTCTATATTCCAAGGTTAAATTTTTCCTTTGCTTGGAGATTTTTTTGATTTTCGAAAACTGAATTCTAAAAATTTTGAAGAATGCACTTTTAAAAATTTTCAAGATTGAATTTTTTTCTAATAATTTTAAAGGATGACTTTTCTCATTTTCAATTAAGTACAAAATTTTTGCAATTTTTAAACTTTTGGTAAGACGCTTACCTACCTATAAATTATAATATTATCTAGATTATTACGTCCATCGGAAGGGCTTTAGATGGAGTTTATTTTTTAAAATTTGAATATTTTCTAAAGAATTTGTACCTCTAACCTCTGTGGTTCATTACATCTGATAGAGCGAGCGCAATAAATCTAATATCTCAGGGTCAAATGTTGTAATAATCAACTCTCAAATCTAAATATTTATCTACAGAATCGGCAATAAAAAAAAGAATTTCATTAAATGAAACTTACCACTGCTTATCTGATAATCTTTGCGCAAAGCAATTTTAATTCACACACATATCAACGAATTGGAATTTGAAATTAGGAATGTCAATTGCATCATATTGAAAAGCAGTTCTTCGAATATACTTGACGAATATTAATTTACGTTATTGATTTCTCATTATAAAAAATTTACTTAGACAAGTACTGTATCTACAAGTAGCTAACTTGGAACACTTGAAATTTCAATTTTTTGTAAATTTTCAACCAATCAGTCAAAAAATTTCATTCTGGGCTTAAAATACTGAGCACGGTTTCGTCTTTCGATTACACTGAAGCAATATCCTTTCAAGAAATTTTGAATTCTTATTATCATTTTTTTTTTAAATGGACGTTCCAGGTTTTAATCCGAAATTATTTACTTGGAACAAGTTCATTTACATCAGTTTCACTAATTACTTGTAACTTCTAAACCATTCAGTTCAAAAAAATTGTTTAGGATTCAAAACATTGAGAATAGTTCCATGCATCTTTCAGTTCAGAGGAAGACTGACCTCCCACAAGTTACAACTCATTTTAAGTTCTTTTTTTTTTCTTTTTTACTTGGTGTTCCAAGTGTTTGACTATTTTTAAAAAACGTGAATCAAATTATTTCATATAAATTTCAATTTCTTGTAATTTTTGATACAATCAGTCGAAAAAGTTCAATCCAGGCTTAAAATATTGGCAATGTTTCGTCTTTCAATTCAGCGGAGGAATATTCCCTCAATCAATTTTGAGTCCTTCAAAAAAAAAATAAATAAATAAATAGGTAACTAAAATAAATGGGTGTTCCAAATTTTAGTCCAAAAATTTCAAGGTGTCTACCAAATTTTGAAAGCTGAAATTTGCGACTTTTAGCGACTTTTCGCGACCTCTTTCGGGATTTTTTCGCGACTTTATTTGTGATATTTTTCTCTTGTAATGTAATTTGAATTCACGAATTCTACATTAACCTCTTTAGGGGAGGGGGGGGGGGTGGCAACATTTAAAATTTTTTTTGGATGCATAGCGTTGACAAGCAGAATTTTTCAAGACTTTTGCAAGACGTCATTTTGATTTTTCACCTGAGAAGTTTTGAAGAAAAATTGGAAACTAATTTTATCTTGCTTTTTTTTTACAAAAAATATTAATTTTTGATCTTTTGTAAAAAAAAGTAAGATGAAATTCTAATTTTTCTTCAAAACTCCATAGATGAGAACTGAAAATGACATCATGCAAAGGTCATAGAAAATTCCGCTTGTCAGCATTAGGATCTAAATTAGAATGACACGTGCTGCCCGAGCGAAGCGAGGGTGAAATTTTTTGAAAAAATTGCAATTTTTAAAAAAAAAAACAGGCATTTCTTTGCAAAAATTTTGAAAACATGATAATTTTTGGATTATAAAAAAATAGAGAAGTAGCATGTTGCCCGAGCGAAGCGAGGGCGAAAATTTTGAAAAAATTGGATCATTGAAATGAAGAATAATGCATTTTTAGCATAAATTTGAGAATTTTCAAAAACATGAAGTTTTGGAGAAATTAGGAAAAAATTCGCGACTTCAATGATTTTTTTGGCGAATTTCGCGACTTTTTCGCGACTTTTGCGACCAACTTTTGAATTCGCGACTTTTTCGCGACGGTAGACACCTTGAATTTTTACTCGGAGTTGGAATAAATTCCTTCTCATCATTCTGTAGGCTACATTGAAATATTGAAAATCCGATAATATAGTTACTCGTATTTCTTAATCGGTATCTATACAACTAGATAAGGAAATGAAAAGAGGGGACCGATGTACGAAAAAGATAAAGGCAGGTAAAGACAGGAGACGTGGGGATAGATATGGATTGCAATGTATGCACGAGGTAAACCGCAAGGTTCTGTTTGAAAACACTTATAGTTTGAACTAAACAAATTTTTGATTTTTCCAACAGTTTTGGAAAGTAATGTGACCATGAGTTATTGCAGCGATGGATGTACGTAGTGATGTTGATATTGGTATAAACAAGAAACGGTCTTCAAACAACCCTGTCAATCATTAAGAGTATCATTTCTTATTGCCTCAGTGTGGTGAGTATTTTACATCTTATATTTTAATTTTTACTAATTATTTTTCACGAATTTCCGCATTGCAACTGTTCGTATTTTTTTTCCACAGCAAACCAATCTTTTAAATTCAATTGGCAACAATCACAGTTGACTACGGAAGATCAACCATTTCACATAAATATCTGTAAGTGCCACAACACTCTTATTCATTGTATTGTACATAATAATATTGACGTTCATTGAATGGTGTAACATCCAAGAGAGTAGTTCAATTTAATTTGAAATATGCAAAAAAAAATTTGGTAGAACTTTAGCTCAAAGAGGGACGTATAGCTATGGGTTCTTAATGTGGGGACACTTTAAAATAACTCGGGGTTTTGGCGCTTTTGGGTGAAATGTGAAATGTCAAATGTCACCTGTGTGGTACCTCAATCACCACGTTTAAAAAGTGGAATATGGGTTTCTATACTGCTCAAACCATTAAACTTGAAATTGGATACAAGTTTTACCACTAAGCGGCTGGGAAGGAGGTTGAAATGTTGCAAATCACACGGGTCTGTTTTATGGAGAAAAATAAAAATTTCAAAACAGTTCACCAAGATTGCAAAATTAGCCAAAGTAAAATTGCAATTGAATGCTAATTGTTCCTGGTTTAAAGTAATTTAATCAAAAATTCAATATAACACTTGATGAATTCGAGTTTTAAATTGTTTTGATTTTGGAAATCACTTGTTTATTTAATAACCAATCGAGAGAAAAAAATGAATCCAAAATTGATAAACAATATTAATTACTATTAACTACCTAGTTATTATTAATCACTATTCAAACTTCAATATAAGCTAAAAGATAAACTTGTGATGTTGCCCGCATTTGGGCTCTCGAGTCACCACAGAGATTAACAGTGGATACTATTAATCGCTATCGCGATTTAGTCATTAATAATACACTAATAGTGATTAATAGTGTCGAAAGTACTATTAATCACTATTAGTTTTTTTTTACTCGTAATTATTAATTTTTGGGGAAATATATTTACCAAGGCAGAATAGGTCGTTTGCACGACAGACATTTGAGCTGTGTAATTGGTGCTAATTCACGGCAGTAATTGGACCCGACAGAATAATACTTTTTTAACGACAAAATAAGGCCATTAACGGCATAATACTACATATCAACGACAAATAAAATGATTCACGATAAATAAATTAATTCACGACAAATTTAATTAATGCACGATAAATAAATGCTTTTAGGATTTTAATCAATTTTCTAGTTGAGTTGAATTTAAGAAAAAATTGAAGGAAAAATTAGAAAGATTAATTCTAAAAATTAGACTTTACGATGCTAAAAATTAGTTTTAAAAAATTAAAATTTGTTTATATTCATATAATTTCAATACAATTCTAAAATTGGATCAATTTTTTAAAAAGTCAATTTTAAAAATTTCCAAATGTAGGTATGTGCTATTAATAGTAAATTCTCAAAATTTGCTAAATAAGTACCTGTACTTACTTGAAAAAATTTTGAGATTTATAAAAGTTGAAATTTGAATAAGTTTTTCAAAATTTATAAATTTTTAATCAATTTTGAGTGGTCAATTTCAAAAATTCAAAAACTTTTCCATTTTACGAATTTGGAAAAAATTCAAGATGCTATTTCAATGAAATTTTGAAATCAGATCCACTTTCAAAAAGTCAATTTTTCAAATTTTTATAATCTTTGAATGCATACCTAGAAATCTCCTAAATTAGCAAAATTTAAAGAAACTATGCAATTTATTCGTCTCAAAATTCTAATCAATTTTTGAAATGCGATCAATTTTTAAAGAGTCAATTCTAATTTTTTTTTCAAGTGTACCTACTACTTCGTAAAAAAAATTCTCAAAATTTGGAAAATCCAATTAATTTTTAAATTGATTAAAGTTACAATGTGGGCATAAGCGAGTATTTTTTAAAATGGTCAATTTATCAAATTTTTTATGAATTTTTGAATGCTTATGGAAAACTACCTACCAAAATATGCAAACTTTGATAAAACGATACAATTTATTAAATTTTAAAATTCTAATTAACCTTCAAAACTTAATAAATTTGTGAGTGCGGTTGAGAAAAGGGGCCTAAGCGTCAAAATCGTTTCTTTTTTTTGGTAATGAATGTTTTAAACTATGCAAGTCTGTATCTCTGTAATGTAATAACTGATAACTTTGAGACTATCTACATATAATCATTGAGAGGGTCCTAATGAAATATTAATTTCCTCATGATTTTTACCTCTCTTCTTTATGGTATATTTCACAAAAAGAGGCGATTTTGAGCGAAATCAGGGTTGCCGAAACAAAAAAAAAAAAAAAAAAAAAAAGCCAAAAATATTTGAGTTTCATGACGTTCTCGACCATTTTTAACAAAAAAAAAAAAATAATAAAAAAAATAATAATAAAAAAATAAAACATGAAATTTTTTTAATTTTTTTTTTTTTTTTTTTTTTTTTAAATTTTGGGTTAGTCCTACCCTCTTGGAGGCTGAATATTTTTCCATAAAACCATTTTAAATCGACTTTTTTTTTTTAAATTTAAAAAAAATTGATTTTTGATTTTTATTGATTTTGGGTAAGTCTTGTCCTCTGGAAGGCTGAATATTGCTCCTAGGACCATGAAACCATTTTTAATGAAAGTACAGGTCGAAATTGACCAAAAATAGTCAAAACCCCAAAATCGATTTTTTGGAGCTTATAATAGGTCCCTTTTCTCATCTACACACACATTTTTAAAATTAATGTTTTATGAAAAATTGTGAAAGCAAAATTTTTTATGATTTCAAAAATTTGGTTCATTTTTAGATTTCAAAAAAAAAATCAAATTTTTAAACCGAATAAATATTTTTTTTTTTCAAAGTTTGTAATTTAAATTGTTTGCGAAAAGTTTTAATAAATAAATTTGAACAATTCGGAAAATTTTTAAATACTTTCCAATTTTTAAAATCAAATAAAAATTTCTAAAAGATACTTATTACCTATTACCTACCTAGTAATTTCAAAATTATGAAATTTGGCCTTTGGTGACAGTTGAATTTTCTAAAAATTTTAAAGCATTAGGTATTTTTTTTAAATTGAAATAATATTATAAATTCAGAAATTTGAAATTGAAATTTGGGGAAAATTCAAAATTTGGAGGTTTTTAAAATTTTAAATAAATTTTTGAAAAATTCTCAAAAGTTAACAAGAATAGCAGTAGGGAGTACACTTCATTTCCTTTTGGTAGAAAAACAATTTTTTTCAAATAAAAGAGTATTACTTCTTTAGAACATATGTTATGTAAAATTTCACGCTCTTTTAAAAAATGCTTTTACCAAATTTGTATGAGCAATAACTCCGGAGATATTTATGAAAATGGAAATTTCTCCATTTGTAAAGTAAAAATCGAAGAGAATATTTTTGATTGGTAATTAAATTTCCTACAAAATGGCGGTCTTGAAATTTGTTTAAAATTATTTATGAAAAAATTGTGAAAATTCTTGACTTTTTTTTTTAGATAAAATTTTAAAAAGATGGTACCTAGTACCTACACAAAATTCAAAAAGTGAAAATTGATTATAATTTTGACCGAAAACACTTTTTTTTATTTTATTAAATTACTTTTCTAAAAAATTGTAATGAAATTGGTTTGCCAAAGAAATTTGTAAAATAAGAAGTTCAGTTTAGAAAAATATACATGTAGGTAATAAGAAAAGAAATATTTTGTTCAATCAAAATTAAAAATTAAAAAAAAAAGCTAACTATTCTGTAGAGAAAATCAGCTAAAAGGTTTAGAACATATAATCCACCTTCTCACCCTTTTTCCTTGTTGGAGGAAAATTTTGCATGTGCGATAAAATTTTCAGGATATGCATATTTTGCAAGAAACGTTGAAAAATCATCAAAAAGTAACCCCACTCTATACGGTATCTCAAGATAAAATGTGATTAGGAATCAGCTCTTCTATCTTATTACTTCAACGTTTAAGAAAATTTTTTATTACACTTCAGTATATCTCGTCCATTTTAATTGAGCAATATTCGCATTTGAAACTGTAATGTAATTTTTCCATTTCCGAACTGTGCTAAATCTGTACCCCAATTTATAACTTGTATTTCTTATTTTCCTAGATCTTCGCGTGAAATCGTTTAAAAATTACGTCGATAAAGGATTCGGCCGTACTCACGTTTCGAGATTCAGAATACCTAAGTGACTTTCAAAGGAAATTCTTTTGACCCGTCATACCAATGATTCAATTTTTTTCTGGTAAGCTGAACTTACACAATTTTTTATTATTCTGTTAAAAACAGATTTGTAAAGGTAACAAAAACAACAAAAAAACAGAACTTTTGGAGAGTGTTTTTTCTCTACAAGTATTTGTATCCAAAAATATGAGAAAATACCTATTAGTCTTATAAAATTATTTTCAATTTTTTTTCAAGTGTAAAAACCCGATTTTTCACAAAATGTAGGTAGATAAAATTGACCTTGGCCAAAATTTTAAAAACACGATTTCCAACCAATAACAAAATGCAAAGTAAACCGGTTTTTGAACAAAGTGTTTAAAAAATGGCGTACGAAATTTCAAAAAAATAAATAAAACAACATTTTGTTACCAGATTTCAAAAAGTTCTTGTAAAAAAAATTTAAAAAGTACTTTAAGGTGATTTTGAAAAATTATTTATTTATTATTTTTTAAATCGCTCTCTCACAAAAATTAGAATGATTTCAAAGTTCTGATGAAGTTATTTTCCGAAAAAAAATTGTCCAACAAAATGTTGAGAAAAACTGATTTTGAACAAAACGGTTCTTTGCAATTTTTTTTTTTTTTTTTTTTTTTTGAAAAATTCGATTTCGCCCAAAATTTTGAAAACAAATACCAAAGATGAAAAAAGGTGGGGGAAAAAAATTTAAAATTCCTGTTCAGGTTTCCAAATGAAGACATTATTTCATTTATGAATTATTTCCATTGTTCTAACATTTCCTTGAAATTTCACATATTATTATCTACTTCGAGCGGACCCAAAACGTTAGTCGGATATTTGATAGGTCCAAACAACGTTTACACCTAAAAAGTTTATGATAAATGACAACCAGTGGCGTATTTAAGGTGAGGGTTCTGGGGTCCAAACCCTCCCATTATCAAGAAAAAGAAAAAAAACTTGAAAATACCTCGAAAACCTTGCATAACAAAGATGTTCATTTCACATATTTTTTAAAAATTTCCTAAAATTGTGAAAAACTTTCAAAATGCATCCCTAATTTTTCATAAATTTTCAAAAATAAACATTGGATAAGTATTTTTTTTAAATAAGTATTACATTTTTCAAGAATGATTTTTTCTAATTTTTTCTAATTAACTATAGGATTTTTCTTAAATCAAAGAATATGATTTTTCAATTTTTTCAAGAATGATTTTTTTTTCAAATTTTAGAGTTCATTTTCTCTTGAATTTTCAAAAATGATATTTTTGTTAGGTAATTAAAAAAAAAAATTAAGATGGATTTTTTCCACTTTTTTAGAAGTGATTTTTTTATAATTCCAAAATTGTACTTTTTAATTATTATATAAATTTCCAAAAAAATTAATTCAGTCAAATTCTTCAACATACACATTGACTTTTTTTTTTTAATTTTTGGGAAGATTTTCTATGAATTTTTAAAATAGAAACTGTGTAAATTTTTTCAAGAGAAAATAACCTCTAAAAATCGAAGAAAATTCGTTAAAAAAATAAAATATTAAAAAAATTTCCAATTTTTTTTTTATAAAATTAATGAAAAATCATTTTAAAAATTGAAAAATTGCAAAAATTTTGTAATTCAAAATTAAGAAAAATTTTAATTAAAAATTATTGTGAAAAATTCAATTTTGAACAATTTTTAAAATACATTTTTCAACATTTTAGAAATTAATTTTTGAAAACTAAAAAAAAATCTAAGCAAGGGAAAAATTTATCCTTAAAAAAATGAAAAAATAGTGAATTTTCAAAAAAGCTAATTTGTTGATTTTTTTCTTCTTTTCAAACTACAAATAGTTTTTAATTTCACAATTCCGAAATTTTACTTAATAATTTTTAATTATGATAAATTTTCAAAAAAATGGTTTATTTTTTTACTACTTTTTTTATTTCTATATTCCAAGGTTAAATTTTTCCTTTGCTTGGAGATTTTTTTGATTTTCAAAAACTGAATTCTAAAAATTTTGAAGAATGCACTTTTAAAAATTTCAAGATTGAATTTTTTTCTAATAATTTTAAAGGATGACTTTTCTCATTTTCAATTAAGTACAAAATTTTTGCAATTTTTAAACTTTTGGCAAGACGCTTACCTACCTATAAATTATAATATTATCTAGGTTATTACGTCCATCGGAATGGCTTTAGATGGAGTTTATTTTTTAAAATTTGGATATTTTCAAAAGAATTTGTACCTCTAACCTCTGTTGTTCATTACATCTGATAGAGCGAGCGAGAGGAGATTATTATGTTTTCCCCCATCAACCGATTAGGTACATCGCTGTTTCCTTTTCTTATGTTCCTTTTTTTGCATTTCAACCGAATCGAAGGTAACGAGTTAGCAAAGGTTCCCTTGTGAGAATCCAAATTCACTTGAAGAAAGACTTTTCATTCAAGAATTAATCCTACATATGTACAAAACAAACTTGATTAAATGATTAATTAAAATCTACAATAAATCTAATATCTCAGGGTCAAATGTTGTAATAATCAACTCTCCAATCTTAATATTTATCTACAGAATCGGCAATAAAAAAAAAATAAAAAAAATAGAATTTCATTAAATGAAACTTTCCACTGCTTATCTGATAACCTTTGCGCAAAGCAATTTTAATTCACACACATATCAACGAATTGGAATTTGAAATTAGGAATGTCAATTGCATCATATTGAAAAGCAGTTCTTCGAATATACTTGACGAATATTAATTTACGTTATTGATTTCTCATTATAAAAAATTTACTTAGATAAGTACTGTATCTACAAGTAGCTAACTTGGAACACTTGAAATTTCAATTTCTTGTAAATTTTCAACCAATCAGTCAAAAAATTTCATTCAGGGCTTAAAATACTGAGCACGGTTTCGTCTTTCGATTACACTGAACCAATATCCTTTCAAGAAATTTTGAATTCTTATTATCATTTTTTTTTTTAAATGGACGTGTTCCAGGTTTTAATCCGAAATTATTTACTTGGAACAAGTTCATTTACATCAGTTTCAATAATTACTTGTAACTTCTAAACCATTCAGTTCAAAAAAATTGTTTAGGATTCAAAACATTGAGAATAGTTCCATGCATCTTTCAGTTCAGAGGAAGACTGACCTCCCAAAAGTTACAACTCATTTTAAGTTCTTTTTTTTTTCTTTTTTACTTGGTGTTCCAAGTTTTTGACTATTTTTAAAAAACGTGAATCAAATTATTTCATATAAATTTCAATTTATTGTAATTTTTGATACAATCAGTCGAAAAAGTTCAATCCAGGCTTAAAATATTGGCAATGTTTCGTCTTTCAATTCAGCGGAGGAATATTCCCTCAATCAATTTTGAGTCCTTCAAAAAAAAAAAAAAAAAAAAAATAGGTAACTAAAATAAATGGGTGTTCCAAATTTTAGTCCAAAAATTTCAAGGTGTCTACCAAATTTTGAAAGCTGAAATTTGCGACTTTTAGCGACTTTTCGCGACCTCTTTCGGGATTTTTTCGCGACTTTTTTTGTGATATTTTTCTTTTGTAATGTAATTTGAATTTACTAGTTCTACATTAACCTCTTTAGAGGGGGGGGGGGGGGGGGGGGCGGCTACATTAAAAAAAAAAAATTGGATGCATAGCGTTGACAAGCAGAATTTTTCAAGACCTTTGCAAGACGTCATTTTGATTTTTCATCTGAGAAGTTTTGAAAAAAAATTGGAAACTAATTTAGTCTTGTTTTTTTTTTTTTTTACAAAAAATATTAATTTTTGATCTTTGGTAAAAAAAGTAAGATGAAATTCTAATTTTTCTTCAAAACTCCATAGATGAGAACTCAAAATGACATCATGCAAAGGTCATAGAAAATTCCGCTTGTCAGCATTAGGATCTAAAGCAGAATGACACGTGCTGCCCGAGCGAAGCGAGGGCGAAAATTTTGAAAAAATTGGATCTTTGAAATAAAGAATAATGCATTTTTAGCATAAATTTGAGAATTTTCAAAAACATGAAGTTTTGGAGAAATTAGGAAAAAATTCGCGACTTCAACGATTTTTTTGGCGAATTTCGCGACTTTTTCGCGACTTTTGCGACCAACTTTTGAATTCGCGACTTTTTCGCGACGGTAGACACCTTGAATTTTTACTCGGAGTTGGAATAAATTCCTTCTCATAATTCTGTAGGCTACATTGAAATATTGAAAATCCGATAATATAGTTACTCGTATTTCTTAATCGGTATACAACTAGATAAGGAAATGAAAAGAGGGGACCGATGTACGAAAAAGATAAAGGCAGGTAAAGACAGGAGACGTGGGGATAGATATGGATTGCAATGTATGCACGAGGTAAACCACAAGGTTCTGTTTGAAAACACTTATAGTTTGAACTAAACAAATTTTTGATTTTTCCCACAGTTTTGGAAAGTAATGTGACCATGAGTTATTGCAGCGGTGGATGTACGTAGTGATGTTGATATCGGTATATTACAAGAAACGTTTTTCAAACAACCCTGTCAATCATTAAGAGTATCATTTCTTATTGCCTCAGTGTGGTGAGTATTTTACATCTTATATTTTAATTTTTACTAATTATTTTTCACGAATTTCCGCATTGCAACTGTTCGTATTCTTTTTCCACAGCAAACCAATCTTTTAAATTCAATTGGCAACAATCACAGTTGACCACGGAAGATCAACCATTTCACATAAATATCTGTAAGTGCCACAACACTCTTATTCATTGTATTGTACATAATAATATTGATGTTCATTGAATGGTATAACATCCAAGAGAGTAGTTCAATTTAATTTGAAATATGCAAAAACAATTTTGGTAGAACTTTAGCTCAAAGGGGGACGTATAGCTATGGGTTCTCAATGTGGGGACACTTTAAAATAACTCGGAGTTTTGGCGCTTTTGGGTGAAATGTCAAATGTCACCTGTGTGGTACCTCAATCACCACGTTTAAAAAGTGGAATATGGGTTTCTACACTGCTCAAACCATTAAACTTGAAATTGGATACAAGTTTTACCACTAAGCGGGTGGGAAGGGGGTTGAAATGTTGCAAATCACACGGGTCTGTTTTAGGGAGAAAAATAATAATTTCAAAACAGTTCACCAAGATTGCAAAATTAGCCAAAGTAAAATTGCAATTGAATGCTAATTGTTCCTGGTTTAAAGAAATTTAATCAAAAATTCAATATAATACTTGATGAATTCGAGTTTTAAATTGTTTTGATTTTGGAAATCACTTGTTTATTTAATAACCAATCGAGAGAAAAAAAATGAATCCAAAATTGATAATCAATATTAATTACTATTAACTACCTAGTTATTATTAATCACTATTCAAACTTCAATATAAGCTAAAAGATAAACTTGTGATGTTGCCCGTATTTGGGCTCTCGAGTCACCACAGAGATTAACAGTGGATACTATTAATCGCTATCGCGATTTAGTCATTAATAATACACTAATAGTGATCAATAGTGTCGAAAATACTATTAATCACTATTATTTTTTTTTTTTACTCGTAATTATTAATTTTTGGGGAAATATATTTACCACGGCAGAATAGGTCGTTTGCACGACAGACATTTGAGCTGTGTAATAGTGCTAATTCACGGCAGTAATTGGACCCGACAGAATAATACTTTTTTAACGACAATCAGACAACGACAAAATAAGGCTATTAACGTCATAATGCTACATATATCAACTACAAATAAAATGATTCAAGATAAATAAATTAATTCACGACAAATTTAATTAATGCACGATAAATAAATTCATTCACGACAAATACTGAATTCGAAAGTCGAATTTTAGAAATATGTTATTTTGTCAAAATATGGAGAATTAAAAAAAAAAAAAAAAAAAAACTGAAGAAGAAATTATGTAAAAAATTACTTGAAATCAGTTGGGTACTTAAAAAAAATTCCAAAAAATTTTCTGATAAAAGATTCTTAGAAAAGAATAAATTATCCCAAAAAATAATCAAGCACCTATAAATTGAAAAAAAAATAGATACTCACTAATAAGTGATCAGTTCAAGAAAATCTTTTTACCCACAATAATTTTTTTAAAAAACAAATCTTCTAGGGGGAAAAATGTCAAAAAAATCACAAAAAATTATTTACGTACACAGAAAAAAATTCTTTCTGAAAAAGAACAAGAAATTTATTACTAATAACATTTTCTAGAAAAGTGCTCCAGATTTTAGCCCACTGGAGGCGAAATCGGTACCGATGAGGCAAAAAAGAAAAAGAGGACGACCAAAGAAGTCAAAATTGAAAATGTGCACTTTTGATTTGAAATTTGTCGTTGTACTTTTTTTTGTCGTTCACTAAACTGTCGGTTGCAAATATTTTTTTAGGCGTTCGGAGTTTGACGTGGACTGTATTTTAATGTCGTGTATAAAACACTTTGGTCGTTAAATTTTTGTTGTTGTCTGTAATCACTCTTTTTTGTCGTTGATATGAATATTTGTCGTTTGAACAATTTCCTTCCGCGATTAGCCCTATTCCTGTCGTGGATACGCCCTTTTTGGATGTGCCGATAAATCGCACCCTTAATTTTTTTTGTATGCATACTGGAATTACGTACCTAAATGAAAATAATATTTAAAAAATAATAGTTTGATTCAAAAATAAAATCTTTGAAACCTAAAAAAAAGTTAATCAAAGACGCAAAAGGTTGGTTCGTGTTTGAAAATACTCATAAATGTTTATCAAGTGCGGGAAACAAAATTGAAAATTATAAAATTTGCATCCGAAAAATATTTGTGGGTAGGAAATATAATGAGAGGTGAAAAATTATTTAAGAACCCCCGAGTTGGTACGTAGATGAAATCGTTGATTATTATTAATAATCAAGGGATGAGATAAAATTAAACATGAATGTACTATAGAGGTGTGGAAAATCAAGCTAGTTATAGGTACTAGGTAGGCACAGCGCATTTATGTTGTGATGATAAGTATTACTCGTATTAAGTGGGCTTAAAAAATCAAAACTACCCAATATAAAAGTTAGAAAAATTATTTTTAAGTCCACCTCATATACATGAAAGCGAAAGAAAAAGTAGGCAAATTCAAATTACCCGATTTAAGAGGACGCAAAATTATTTCTAGGTCCACCTGATATAATATTGTCTAGCAGATTGCTGGCGGGTTAAACCACCAGTTACGATGTCGTCACAAAATCGATTGAACGATTAAGAATTACTTGAATGTTTTGAAAATTAATTCAGCAATCTAATCAAATACGAGTAGGTAAAAAACTTTCCGTAAAAGGCACTTCATTTTCGTTGTAAATATTGAAATTTCGTATGAGGAGTTTTTGAGACATTTTGCTAGTTTTTCATTTTATTCTATAATATAATCTTTTTGTTTGGAATCAAAGCTACATGTATATAATGATGACGTCATTGACGTCTCAACGGAAATGCCATTATGCTACCTCATTCATACATAACAATAATTCCATTTCATAAATTTTGGGAACTTTTATTCATTTTCTATTTAAAATTTCTATAATTACAAAAAAACAAAATATTTTTTCAAGTCAGAAATTTATGTGTAATGTAAAATGTGAATCATTTTATAGAAAGAGTTATTAAACTTTTTTTAAGCTTTTTTTTTTACAATTTGAATTTCCACACAATTTTTACGTGTATTGATCATTTGTGGTACTATGTTTGTTTTACTAGGTACCCATCACCCAAGTCAAAATAAACCAATGGCAGTACTTTTGAGACGTGTTTTATTAGTAATAATGTATTCAATGGTACTGAGTACAGAAACTTCACCTGAAACATCAAACACTTTTTCTTCAACGTTACAATACACAAAAGATATGCGAGACGAGAATAGTATCTATGTCGAGAGTACAAAAATTTCACCTGAAACAACAAACACTTTTTCTTCAACGTTACAAAATACAAAATATCCACCCAAAGTATTACCATCCGATGATACAAAATGGAAAGTTATGCGAGACGAGAATATTACCTATGTCGATAAGACCAGGTTTCTACGAAAGTTATTGCTTGGTCAACACCGTAATTGGGTGATCCATAGACCGCGAAGATTTGGGAAATCAACATTCCTAGATATGGCCTATCATTTTTTTTCTGGCGATAAAAACTTGTTCCACGATTTGGAAATTGGTCAAGATGGAAATACAAAATTACTCGGAACAAATCACGAAAAAAAGTGGGTAAAATTTCCCACAATTAAAATAGATTTTGCTTCGATCCAATTTAAAACAGATGATGATTTCATAGCAAGATTCGACTTGAAAATGAAACGCATAGCGCGGGAACATGACATTGATGAAAAATTAGTTGATGGATTCGATAGTCTTGTTTTCGAAATGCATTTAAAATATGATCGATTACCAGTTATGATACTGATCGACGAGTATGATACTCCAGTTAATGATGCATTGAGACAAATGAATGTCGACACTGCAGAGGGTGTGCTACTTTTTATAAACCAGATTTTAAGAATCATCAAAGTCCATGAACAAATCAAGTTTGCATTCATCACTGGAATTTCAAAGCTGTCAATAGCAGAATTAGAAAGTGGAGCCAGCGTTTTTCGAGACATTACCTACGACAATATTCTATCTGAAGCTTTCGGAATCACCGAGAACGAAATAAACTATTACATGGAATATCAATTATATGAACTCGCTCAACACGTTTATGGAAGTAACGAGTACGGATTGAAAAAAGTGAAGAAAGATCTGAAAACTTGGTACGACGGGTACCGGTTCGACATAAAAAACGAATCAGCGGTAAACGTGTATAATCCTGTTTCAACGATACGATGTTTAAATGAAAAAAAATTTGACAACTACTGGTGCAGAACGAGCTCCAGTAATTACTTGAAAAATGAATTTAATGCTGACCGCCGCCAGTTGACCCTAGATACATTCAAGAAAGGCTTTCAAATTAGCGAAAACGCAATCCAAAACGTTAAAACTCAGCTAGATCACAAAGTGGACTTACCAATATGGATGTTAACTTATGGTTACTTAACGGTCAAACAATATAGCAAAAACAAAATGGAATTTACTTTGGTCTATCCTAATACAGAAATAGAAATGTTTGTCGCAGCGCAAGTCGCCGAATATGTACCACTGAAAACACAAATGAACAACGGCGATCAAACAGACCTTTATCGTGCAATGAATATGGGAAACATTGAAGAAGCAATTCGCCTGATGAAGCATGATTGGTTTTATAAGTTCTACCCTCGGGAAGAAAATGAAGTCAGACAAGGCGAGATAAACCAGAGAATTTCGACAATGTTGAAGAGGGAAAAAATTGAACACCAAACAGAGGTTGTATTCAAAAAGAATGAAAAAAAAACTGATGCTGGCGATATCGACTTTTTGACTCGGAATCTGAAAAATAATTACGTAATTTCAGTCAAGTGTGGCTTAGGAGCATCGGCCATAGCTGCCATTGATCAGTTGATCAAGTACACGTTAGAAAACGGAGCACCGTTTTGGGAAAAAATCGAAAATCTCACAAACAATTTGGAACTTATCTACTTTTTGGGATTATCCTTCTCGTACAACGAAACCGGAAAACTAGAAGAATGGGTTTTATTACCATGCAGAAAACAAAACTTGATGCCGGATGAAATAAAGGCAAGTTCTGAAGAAACTCAAAAACAAGTAAGGCAAAATATCATCACTTATAGAAAAAACGCGAAAATTACTTTGACCACCTTACAAAGAAGATCAATCGCAACAAGGTCAACCACCACAAGAAGTTTGACCAAGTTTCAAACAAGTTTAACCACACGATTCTGGAAAGGTTACGATGTCCTCGATGAAGACATTGTGGAACGAAATAATTGAATGCAGGAGAAATACGCATCTTGGCAATAATTTTTTTCGTTCTCATTTTAGATTAATTAGTAAGTAGAACCTATTAGAAAGTATTGTGCAAAGTCTCCGAGTATTCATGCAATCCCGCCCTCACTCACTCGCCATCCGTCCTCTATGAAAGCAATTGCTAGTTTGTAATACGTCATTTTTTTCTTGTCTTAATTTGAATATTTTCAGTAAGTTTGTATCACGTGTTAGCGTTATTTATTTTACAGCGTTATTTCTTTTACATTAGTTTTAGTATGTATATGGATATGTATATTTTGTAATATTTATTGTGAATGTGAAACATCTGATGGGTAAATCTAATCAAGACCTATTCGAAGAAGCTAACCAAATATAACTGGTCCACCATCTTTACCAATTCCACCACGTATACCCAGTCGAATCCACCCTGGTACTACTCCTATCGCGAAAGTATTTACCCATTCAACGACGTTTCAAGATACATCGTTTGTATCATCCACGATGACACCACGCTCACTGCCAAACGGTACTTCTGATCAATGTAATTAACAGCAGCAGCAGCAAGGTATTGTTCACCACAACATAAACCACCAACAGGCCCAGATGATAGAACCTGTAAGGTACTACCTCACAATAACGATGTTTTCACTGGTACCGCTAGCTACTACTCCTAATATGATTGTTACTACGACCACTGCTACTGTGGTTACCTATAGGACAACCAGTGCAACTACAACCGCTACTACTTCCGTCAGCTCCCGTTCAACGATATAATTCTATTCGCCACTACAAATCTGTACTACAGATCAACCAGTTATAGTACCGACGCTAATGGTATTAATATTCAATTAAAAATACCAGACAATCCCAATAAATGAAAATAAGCTATTGAGAACTGCGTTATCGATGATGACCAATCAGATGGATTATATTTTAGAAGAACGTGAAGAAAGCAAGAAACAATCAAAATGAACACATCACACATCAAATATCTTGTTAGATTGATCTGAGAACTATGTGCTGCTGCTATTCTACCACCAGTGCAGCCGCAAACTACTCAACCTATTTCCAGGTTTTCATGGTCCTAAGTCTCCATCTCGATCATCCACCGATCAAGTATCAGTTCAATAAGCTAATCCAAATCAATTCATTCCGTTGCAACCACCTACATCCAGTACTACTTGTGTATATAATCCTTCGATAAATTATCAAAAATCACCGAATATTCCAACAGTACCTATAGTCAAATTTCAAGATCGATTGTTTCGCCAGTTAATAATCATCCTACAATCCACAAGATACATCGATGCAGCAAAATCCGAATAATATCAAATACGATGATAATCCACGTCACCAACGTCGTAAACAATATCACATCGTCACGTTACAGTTGCCCAACACGAATCAAGGATGTCGAACAACGATTCTCTTTCGAGCTGGCTGATTTCTAATTTCTCATCGCGTTCGAGTCCTTTTGCTCTATTAGGTGAGCTGGATTTAGTGCGTATCTCTGGCATTAAACATCGTAAGCACTAAACTTGGTAAAGTCTCTTTTCGATGATGCTGGAATAGAAATACACGATTCTTCTGCGATTACACCAGCCAAGTTCGACATAATTAGTTAGTCGCACTTTGTTGCAACGAATCGCCTAGATTTTCGAAGTTACTGATTGATTAATCCGCTTCTTCACCCTTACGCCGATTGTGTATCGAAAAGTAATACATCTTTGAACATAAAATAATTATAAAATGATGAATTTTTCATTTTGATTAATTTTTTTTTTTCAGCGATGTTCTTTGAAACGAGCCCATACACACGTACAATAATAGAGACACGTCAGCGCCGCTTCCAGGTCAACCACCTACTATGAAGATTCAGATGATAACATATCGTCAGTTGTCCAGGCGATAGTAGTACAACCAAACATGGTATGTATTTTTTAGGCTTTTTTTTTCTAATTTCACATCGTATGTACTATATAAAATATTGTATCGATTTCAGAAAGTTGGACATTTTCAAGAAATATTTCAGACGACGATGGTGAACCAATAATTCTTGGACATTGGTTCAATAAAACGTTATCTTCGGTTGCAAATCTAGAAAACGTCAAGAATGGCAATGCTGACTGTAAATCATCGGATGCTCAAGGAGGAAATGAAAAAAGATAATCAGAATATCGATCCCGCTACATCGATTATTCCCGAAAAAGGGGATCCATCTGGAGTGAGTACCTATCTAAATATTTTCTTCATAATTATTCCAAATTGAACGCAGATATTAGCAGTGGTAATTTTCAGTACATGAAGGTGGCTAAAAATATTTTCCAATTTAATAATCACTTTGTCAAATTCTCTGTATACATGTTCAAAATTACGTGAATTCTTCATTAGACGAAATGGACGTCATCGTATCAGCCAAACCTACCTAGACTAGAGATTTTGATGGTGAATGGAAATGCGGTATGAAGCCTAGCATCAATTTTTATTTTTTGTTTCAGGTTTACTCAGTACGTACTACGTAGTTACTACAGTTCAAGCTTGAATTTCCTCTTTATGAATTCCTCCTCGAAGTTGATTTTACTCGCAACTTATTAGCCCGGAATATTTTAACCGAAGAATCGTAAAATACCTCCTTGCTGCTGTATTTAGAAGTTCATCTAAACGATACGAATAATGCTACAACTTGGCCCTAGCTGGTATACCTATCCAAGAACGTTATCAGTCCTAACACAAGTACGCGATATAATGCATGATTTATTATATCTTTTTTTCAATGAATTTATGGTCAAGTTTTAGCTTCATACTAAGGTTTGTAATATGTTTTATTCGGAGCTGTACTTTGATAAACAACGCCTAACATAAATTTTGATTGTAGGTATAATATGAACTTTAACACGTCCAGCTATTGTTGTTTTTATTCAATTTCCTAATATTCATGCAGAAAAAAGCTGTCCTATTGGTTTTCACGTCTCCAGGCTATTATCTTGCTTTGATCATATTTAAACATTTATTAGACCCACCATCGTTCCACTTGGAACAGGTAATTTTTATAATACTTAAGGAAACCTGACTTTCGCAAGCCAAACCATTTTTTGATCGTCATTTTTTCTTAAAGGTGCAATGGAACTTATTGAGAGGATGGTTTACACGAAGCACGTGCGATTAAAATGATGAAAATATACGACAGTAAATGCCCTTGGAAGACACTCGAAGATGATTACCTTAAGTACCGATTGAAAGTTCTATGAAACCATAATTTTATAACCCATCGTCGCCCGAATTAAATTGTCAAGAGATACCAAATTAGACGGCTTGATAAGTTTTGCAAATGATTTTTTTTCTTCTCCTCCGTAATTGCATTAAAACGCATTCTAATTTCTAATATGAATAATTTTAAATTCAGACTGCTAACTTTTTGATCGGTAATTCGGAACCGGATGAATCGAGCTATTACATTACCAGCTGAACGAAACTGAAGAGCTTGATAGCAAAACGCAATAAATCCATTTTTCACTTTTTTGGGAAATCGAAAAAAACTTGCAAGATTAGTTGAGTGGTCCAATCATATTGGGGAATGTCTCATTTGAAAGAGCTTAATCACACGAGATCACGTGCAAATTTTGACAACTTTTCGAGTGCCCATTCGGGCAGGGCAGGAGAAATTAATTTCTTTATTGCGTTTTGTCATCAAACAGGGAGGTATTTATGAGTATTTTATGAGGTATTTCTTCTCATTTCGGCAATTTTTTTTGTATTTACACTTCGATATCACTAGGATAGAATAGAGACCTAATTGTCAGGTTGCAGTCATATTGCGTAGAATTTTGTGTAGAATGCATCGAAAACATTTTTTTTTTCTTTTAAACAGTGTTACCTATAAGAAAAATACAAAAAAGGCAGAAAAGTATGTAGGACTTATTGCATTTTGTCACGAAATGGCATGGATTTATTGCGTTTTGACGCATTTCGCTTTTGTCTCTTTGCTTTTTCGAGTAGAAGACGGCACGATAGACTTCTGGTAATAGCAGAAATAGATTCCCCGTGAAATTCCATATAAGACTGTGTTATTAACTCAAAATGGCCTAAAATGGATTTATTGCGTTTTGCAATCAAGCTCTTCAACTCTGTTTACAGTGATCGAGTCGATTTTTATATCACCAACAAAAATGATAGTAAAGACGATAGAAATTCGTAAAGCACATTCTCGATGTTACCATGTAGGTAAATTGTTCATACGTGTCACCATGACAATATGAATGTGAAAAAATCAAAAAAAATAACTAGGCGTCCCTCCTGGGAAAAGTGAAGCCGAGCTTGAAGATTTGAGAGGAATTGAGCAAGTTATTTTCCAAGATTTTTAAATCACTAAAAAATATAGTTAATTTCAGTAAATTCAGAAAAATTTTCAAATTGTATTTAACCAATGAAAAAACCTACCCTAAAAATCAATGCAAAATCCTCGTCTGACAAATTTTTTAAATTTTTTGAAATCATCAATTTTACGAAAATTTTAATTTAGAAAAATTGTCAAATATCATTTAACCAATGAAAAAAGCTACCCTAAAAATCAATGCAAAATCCTCCTTTCGCGAATTTTCCAAGATTTTTAAAATCACTAATTTTGTAAAGAAAATTAAATTACGAACAAGTTGAGTTCTAAATTTTGAGCGTAATAATTTATAATCATTACAAATTTCAAAATAAGTGAAATTATTTAAAGAAAAGGTATTCTTTAAGGCAATCCCTTCCTTCGATAAAAATCGTAGACTTTTTTTTATTGTAGTAGGTAAATTCCGTGAAATTATTTAAATTGGAGAAGATAGATCTATTTTTAATTCTGTTTGTTGATGAGGATGAGTCGGATGGAGTGTAATACACAAAATATCAACGAAATTTTTGCAATCAAAACGTTTTTATAAAATAATCCTAAGGGATACCTTTATTAAATAGGTACCTACAATAGAGAGTTCTCTAATAAAACATGAAATAAGTGTTTTTTAAGCATTTAAATTTTCAACAGGTAGGTACCTATCTCATTTAATGAAGATATAATTTAGGATTATTTTATAAAAAAGTTTTGATACAATTTTGAAATATTTTTCAAATTTTTCATGACATTTTACATGGCAATAGTTGGTTAACAAAAAATGTTGAAAAAGTCTACAATTTGACATTAATCGCTTCCCAGCATTTTCGAATTGAATCATAATCCTGCCGACGATGAGATTATGCCAATGCATAAAAATTCTCAAGTGATTGAAATGATGTATACACCCTCGTATAATATGTTGTACATTTTGGAATAAAGGCGGGTTAATTGTTTCATTTCTTAATATTTTAGACCTGATACCTCATAAAATTAAAAAATATGATTGTTGAACTGCTACGAAAAATCGAATAGAAAAATTAATTTATTGATTTAAGAGAGTAATAATGATGGATCACAAAGCGGTCATTTTGTCACGGCTGGGGGGTGAGACATGAGGTTTGTTGGGGGGGGGGGTGGGAGGTACTTTCTCGCGCAGATTCTAAATCTTAGGTGTAATTTAACTCATCATTGCTCTAACTCCATATTTGTTTCCTTAAAACTGATTTCCACAATTTCAACTTAGTGTAATCGTTTGAAGAAATAGTTTTTTACTTCTCGATGACTCCCTTACCCCTCATTACTTTTTTTTTAGTATCCTTGCATACTCTCTTCTCATCCTTATGCCATAGTAGGTACATTATTCCACATTACCTATTATGAGTACTCGATGCACTCTGCATACGAGTACGTGATAATCACTCGGGGACACGAGAGGCAGGATACCATCGACAAGTAATTTTTACGATAGTCGTTATACGTAATGCGCTTTTAAATCGACATATCAAACCTAGTGTTTATAAAGTTCCGCCTTTTCGTAATCTCACGCTACAAAAATTACCTCCATTTTCAATTTTCAAACGCCATAAATTGCCGACTAAACGTATTTTATTACAACAAGTAGTAGGTCTAGGTATCTAGCTCTCGCACAACGGCAAATTCAAAGGGGCAAAGGGGCGGGGGCGCCTCCGCTTTGGGCCCAAGGAGGAACGTGAAACAGGAAAGAAAAAATACCCGACTAGAGGAAAAACAACCACCGAAAACTTCAAATCGTAACATCAGCAACATCTATCTCTCTGTAGTAACTATAAACCCAGAAAAAAAGCACACCGAGCCGCGTATCTTTTAAACCTCTTGTACTTTATTTTGAAATACAACCCATAAAAGTAATGTGTTTAAAAGTTATTATTAAATTGAAAAACCATAGTTTTTATCTGTACGTCAAGCACTTTCTTTTATTTTGCCGCCTCCGCTGAGGACGCTGCGCTACGCTACTGTGTAGTTCTGCTGCTCATCGCATCGTCGTTGTAGAATTAACGCAAAAAATATATATTTATTTTCAACTATCATACTCATAATGTCATTTTTTTTTGAGTTTCATGACGTTCTCGACCATTTTTAACAAAAAAAAAAAAAAAAAACTAATAAAAAAATAAAACATGAAATTAAATTTTTTTTTTTTTTTTAATTTAAGAAATTGATTTTTTTTTTTTTAAATTTTGATTTAGTCTTACCCTCTTGGAGGCTGAATATTTTTCCATAAAACCATTTTAAATCGACTTTTTTTTTAAATTTAAAAAAAATTGATTTTTGATTTTTATTGATTTTGGGTAAGTCTTGTCCTCTGGAAGGCTGAATATTGCTCCTAGGACCATGAAACCATTTTTAATGAAAGTACAGGTCGAAATTGACCAAAAATGGTCAAAACACCAAAATCGATTTTTTGGAGCTTATAATAGGTCCCTTTTCTCATATACAGACACATTTTTAAAATTAATGTTTTATGAAAAATTGTGAAAGCAAAATTTTTTATGATTTCAAAATTTTTAAAATCAAGTAAAAATTTCTACCAAATACTTATTACCTATTCCCTACCTAGTAATTTCAAAATTATGAAAGTTGATCAATTTTAAAAATTTGGCCTTTGGTGACAGTCGAATTTTCTAAAAATTTTAAAGCATTAGGTATATATGTTATGTAAAATTTCACGCTCTTTTCAAAAATGCTTTTACCAAATTTGTATGAGCAATAACTCCGGAGATATTTATGAAAATGGACATTTCTCCATTTGTAAAGTAAAAATCGAAGAGAATATTTTTGATTGGTAATTAAATTTCCTACAAAATGGTGGTCTTGAAATTTGTTTAAAATTATTTATGAAAAAATTGTGAAAATTCTTGACTTTTTTTTTTAGATAAAATTTTAAAAAGATGGTACCTAGTACCTACACAAAATTCCAAAAGTGAAAATTGATTATAATTTTGACCGAAAACACTTTTTTTTATTTTATTAAAAAATTACTTTTCTAAAAAATTGTAATGAAATTGGTTTGCCAAAGAAATTTGTAAAATAAGAAGTTCAGTTTAGAAAAATATACATGTAGGTAATAAGAAAAGAAATATTTTGTTCAATCAAAATTCAAAATTAAAAAAAAAAGCTAACTATTCTCTAGAGAAAATCGGCTAAAAGGTTCTAGAACATATAATCCACCTTCTCACCCTTTTTCCTTGTTGGAGGAAAATTTTTCATGTGCGATAAAATTTTCAGGATATGCATATTTTGCAAGAAACGTTGAAAAATCATCACAAATAACCCCACTCTATACGGTATCTCAAGATAAAATGTGATTAGGAATCAGCTCTTCTATCTTATTACTTCATCAACGTTTAAGAAAATTTTTTATTACACTTCAGTATATCTCGTCCATTTAAATGAAGCAATATTCGCATTTGAAACTAATGTAATTTTTCCATTTCCGAACTGTGCTAAATCTGTACCGCAATTTATAACTTGTATTTCTTATTTTCCTAGATCTTCGCGTGAAATCGTTTAAAAATTACGTCGATAAAGGATTCGGCCGTACTCACGTTTCGAGATTCAGAATACCTAAGCGACTTTCAAAGGAAATTCTTTTAACCCGTCATACCATTGATTCAATTTTTTTCTGGTAAGCTGAACTTACACAATTTTTTATTATTCTGTTAAAAATAGATTTGTATAGGTAACAAAAACAACAAAAAAACAGAACTTTTGGAGAGTGTTTTTTCTCTACAAGTATTTGTATCCAAAAATATGAGAAAATACCTATTAGTCCTATAAAATTATTTTCAATTTTCTTTCAAGTGTAAAAACCTGATTTTTCACAAAATGTAGGTAGATAAAATTGACCTTACTAAAAATTTTAAAAACATTATTTCCAACCAATAACAAAATGCAAAGTAAACCAGTTTTTGAACAAACTGTTTAAAAAATGGCCTACGAAATTTCAAAAAAATAAATAAAACAACATTTTGTTACCAGATTTCAAAAAGTTATTGTAAAAAAATTTTAACTGATTTTGAACAAAACGGTTCTGTGCAAATTTTTTTTTTTTTTTTTTTTGAAAAATTCGATTTCGCCCAAAATTTTGAAAACAAATACCAAAGATGAAAAAAGGTGGGGGAAAAAAATTTAAAATTCCTGTTCAGGTTTCCAAATGAAGACATTATTTCATTTATGAATCATTCAGGAGTAACTAGATCATATCATTCGCAAGCCATAAAATGTGATGATTTTTTTTCTGAAGTGGAATCAACTTTTAAAGTTTAGGTACAAACTACCAACCTAATAATTATCGTATTACCCAGCTTGTGCGTGTGTGTTTGTAAACCATACATTGTTCTGACATTTCCTTGAAATTTCACCTATATGATTATGTACTTCGAGCGGACCCAAAACGTTGGTCGGATATTTGATAGGTCCAAAAAACGTTTACACCTAAAAAGTTTATGACAAATGACAACCAGTGGCGTATTTAAGGTGAGGGTTCTGGTGTCCGAACCCTCCCATTATCAAGAAAAAGAAAAAAAACTTGAAAATACCTCGAAAACATGTTCAGTTTACATATTTTTTAAAAATTTCCTAAAATTGTGAAAAACTCTCAAAATGCATCCCTAATTTTTCATAAATTTTCAAAAATAAGATTTTTCATAATTTTCCAAATTTTTTGTCGTGATGTACTTTCATAGATAAAATAAAATTTATCAAATTTTTCAATTTTTGGAATGATTTTTCATAAAATTAATCTCTAAAAATCGAAAAAAAATTCGTTAAAAAAATAAAATATTAAAAAATTTTCCAATTTTTATTTTAGAAAATTTATGAAAAATCATTTTAAAAATTGAAAAATTACATAAATTTTGTAATTGAAAATTAATAAAAATTTTAATTAAAAATTATTGTGAAAAATTCAATTTTGAACAATTTTTAAAATTCATTTTTCAACATTTTAGAAATTAATTTTTGAAAACTAAAAAAAAATCTAAGCAAGGGAAAAATTTATCCTTGAAAAAATGAAACAATAGTGAATTTTCAAAAAAGCTAATTTGTTGATTTTTTTCTTCTTTTCAAACTACAAATAGTTTTTAATTTTACAATTCCGAAATTTTACTTAATAATTTTTAATTATGATAAATTTTCAAAAAAATGGTATTTTTTTTTACTACTTATTTTATTTCTATATTCCAAGGTTAAATTTTTCCTTTGCTTGGAGATTTTTTTGATTTTCAAAAACTGAATTCTAAAAATTTTGAAGAATGCACTTTTAAAAATTTTCAAGATTGAATTTTTTTCTAATAATTTTAAAGGATGACTTTTCTCATTTTCAATTAAGTACAAAATTTTTGCAATTTTTAAACTTTTGGCAAGACGCTTACCTACCTATAAATTATAATATTATCTAGGTTATTACGTCCATCGGAATGGCTTTAGATGGAGTTTATTTTTTAAAATTTGAATATTTTCTAAAGAATTTGTACCTCTAACCTCTGTGGTTCATTACATCTGATAGAGCGAGCGCAATAAATCTAATATCGCAGGGTCAAATGTTGTAATAATCAACTCTCCAATCTTAATATTTATCTACAGAATCGGCAATAAAAAAAAAAAATTAAAAAAAAAGAATTTCATTAAATGAAACTTAGCACTGCTTATCTGATAATCTTTGCGCAAAGCAATTTTAATTCACACACATATCAACGAATTGGAATTTGAAATTAGGAATGTCAATTGCATCATATTGAAAAGCAGTTCTTCGAATATACTTGACGAATATTAATTTACGTTATTGATTTCTCATTACAAAAAATTTACTTAGATAAGTATTAATTTACGTTATTGATTTCTCATTATAAAAAATTTACTTAGATAAGTACTGTATCTACAAGTAGCTAACTTGGAACACTTGAAATTTCAATTTCTTGTAAATTTTCAACCAATCAGTCAAAAAATTTCATTCAGGGCTTAAAATACTGAGCACGGTTTCGTCTTTCGATTACACTGAAGGAATATCCTTTCAAGAAATTTTGAATTCTTTTTATCATTTTTTTTTTAAATGGGCGTTCCAGGTTTTAATCCGAAATTATTTACTTGGAGGAACAAGTTCATTTACATCAGTTTCAATAATTACTTGTAACTTCTAAACCATTCAGTTCAAAAAAATTGTTTAGGATTCAAAACATTGAGAATAGTTCCATGCATCTTTCAGTTCAGAGGAAGACTGACCTCCCAAAAGTTACAACTCATTTTAAGTTCTTTTTTTTTTCTTTTTTACTTGGTGTTCCAAGTTTTTGACTATTTTTAAAAAACGTGAATCAAATTATTTCATATAAATTTCAATTTCTTGTAATTTTTGATACAATCAGTCGAAAAAGTTCAATTTAGGCTTAAAATATTGGCAAGGTTTCGTCTTTCAATTCAGCGGAGGAATATTCCCTCAATCAATTTTGAGTCCTTCAAAAAAAAAAAAAAAAAAAAATAGGTAACTAAAATAAATGGGTGTTCCAAATTTTAGTCCAAAAATTTCAAGGTGTCTACCAAATTTTGAAAGCTGAAATTTGCGACTTTTAGCGACTTTTCGCGACCTCTTTCGGGATTTTTTCGCGACTTTTTTTGTGATATTTTTCTCTTGTAATGTAATTTGAATTCACGAAATCTACATTAACCTCTTTAGGGGGGGGGGGAGGGGGGGGGGGGCTACCTTTAAAAAAAAATTTGAATGCATAGCGTTGACAAGCAGAATTTTTCAAGACCTTTGCAAGACGTCATTTTGATTTTTCATCTGAGAAGTTTTGAAGAAAAATTGGAAACTAATTTTATCTTGCTTTTTTTTTACAAAAAATATTAATTTTTGATTTTTTGTAAAAAAAAGTAAGATGAAATTCTAATTTTTCTTCAAAACTCCATAGATGAGAACTCAAAATGACATCATGCAAAGGTCTTAGAAAATTCCGCTTGTCAGCATTAGGATCTAAATTAGAATGACACGTGCTGCCCGAGCGAAGCGAGGGTGAAATTTTTTGAAAAAATTGCAATTTTTAAAAGAAAAAACAGGCATTTTTTTGCAAAAATTTTGAAAACATGATAATTTTTGGATTATAAAAAAATAGAGAAGCAGCATGTTGCCCGAGCGAAGCGAGGGCGAAAATTTTGAAAAAATTGGATCTTTGAAATAAAGAATAATGCATTTTTAGCATAAATTTGAGAATTTTCAAAAACATGAAGTTTTGGAGAAATTAGGAAAAATTCACTTCAATAATTTTTTTGGAGAATTTCGCGACTTTTTCGCGACATTTGCGACCAGCTTTTCGCGACTTTTTCGCGACGGTAGACGCCTTGAATTTTTACTCGGAGTTGGAATAAATTCCTTCTCATCATTCTGTAGGCTACATTGAAATATTGAAAATCCGATAATATAGTTACTCGTATTTCTTAATCGGTATACAACTAGATAAGGAAATGAAAAGAGGGGGCCGATGTACGAAAAAGATAAAGGCAGGTAAAGACAGGAGACGTGGGGATAGATATGGATTACAATGTATGCACGAGGTAAACCGCAAGGTTCTGTTTGAAAACACTTATAGTTTGAACTAAACTGTTTACGTTCATCGCGACTCAAAAATATACGGCTGATACACGCGTCCTCTTCTCTAATTTGTTGTTTTTGTTTCGTCGAAATCCCAACCTTTTTTGTACACGTAATTTACAATTCATTCCTTTTATATTCATAATGTACGCAGATTTTATACGATTAAAATAGAATATTACTTCGAATTATACCCTTAGAATCTATCTCAATTTCATTTCGAATTTATCTACGAATTATTACTAACATTTTTTGGTGACCCCGACGTGATAGTGCACTGCATTTGCTCGTTTGTACTTCCGTGTCGTATTTTCTCTCGCACTTCGAATTCGTACTCGTATTTTTACTTAGCATTTGTACTTCGCATTTTTACTTCGCATTCCTACTTCGAATTTTACTTTGTATTCGTACTCGTATTCGTGCTCGTATTCGTACTCGTATTTGTCCTCGTATCCCTACTCGCATTCGTACTTTAATTCATACATCGAATATGGCACCGCGAACCGCCGAATCTGTCAAACGACTCCGTAGTAACATTATCCACTCAATCAAAACTCAGCAGACCTGGTTAGAAGGTAGCTTACCGAAGTCGAGTCGTGAACTGAAGAAACGAATCACCTTCCTAGAAGGAAAGTATGCCGAATTTACAGCGCTCGACCAAGAATTGCAATCCTTGGATGATTCCGAAACGAACGAGTGTACCTTACAAGTAGAGAATTTATACCTTTCTTTAGTATCTCGTTTTGACACTTTATTAGACGAACTCGAACCTATCGCTAGAAAGAAAAGTGATGATGATGCTTCATCCTATCATAGCTGCGATGTCAAAAAACGCAACTTCGTAAAGTTACCTAAGTTAGCGATGCCAGAATTTAGCGGCAAGTCTGAAGACTGGGCCAGTTTTTTCCAACGCTTCGAATCCGTAGTAAAAGGTTTAACTCCGTTAACAAAGTTCGAGTACCTCGTACCCTGCCTCAAGAATAAATCGGACGAAGGCATCAAACATCTTGCTGTCCTAGAAGAGAATTTCGAAGAGGCTCTCAAGATCCTACGACGTCGCTACGACAACAAGACGCTGAATTTACGCCGTTACCTGCACGAATTATTTGAGCTACCAGCTGTCCTAGATAATAATCCCGAATCTCTCAGTCAGCTAATCGATTGTGCTACTTCAAATATCAGAGCTATTGAAAACCTAGGCCACAAGCGTGATAAGCTTTCGAACGAGTTACTTTCAATCCTGATCACAACTAAACTCAATCCCCGTTCCAAGGAGCTGTACGAAACTAATCTAACCAAGAAGCTTGATAAGAATGAAGAACCTTCCGAAAAGGATTCTGTCGATAGCCTTATAGAATCCCTAGAATCTCGCTTGCAAGTAGTGACCGCAGTTTTTCCCACGACAGCCAAGCCGACCATTCCGAATGCGCGATCTTCAAAGACAGTTCTAGTGACGTCATCCTCAGTTCGTTTATGTCCTCTTTGCACTCAGCCCCATCCACTGTATACGTGCTCGTCGTTCAAGAATTTATCGGTTCCAGAGAGATACGATCGAGTAAGAGAACTGAAAATTTGTGTGAATTGTTTTTCGCATGGGCATTGGGCAAAGGAGTGTCAATCGTCAAAATGTAAGCTATGCGATCGTCCTCATCATTCGCTACTGCATCCAGTGAATTCGACTTCCGTCAGCGGCGGCGGTACTCATTAAGAATTTTTGACAACCTGCGTTGTCAACGGCGGCGGGAAATGTTTACGTTCATCGCGACTCAAAAATATACGGCTGATACACGCGTCCTCTTCTCTAATTTGTTGTTTTTGTTTCGTCGAAATCCCAACCTTTTTTGTACACGTAATTTACAATTCATTCCTTTTATATTCGTAATGTACGCAGATTTTATACGATTAAAATAGAATATTACTTCGAATTATACCCTTAGAATCTATCTCAATTTCATTTCGAATTTATCTACGAATTATTACTAACATAAACAAATTTTTGATTTTTCCCACAGTTTTGGAAAGTAATGTGACCATGAGTTATTGCAGCGGTGGATGTACGTAGTGAAGTTGATATTGGTATATTACAAGAAACGGTTTTCAAACAACCCTGTCAATCATTAAGAGTATCATTTCTTATTGCCTCAGTGTGGTGAGTATTTTACATCTTATTTTAATTTTTACTAATTATTTTTCACGAATTTCCGCATTGCAACTGTTTGTATTTTTTTCCACAGCAAACCAATCTTTTAAATTCAATTGGCAACAATCACAGTTGACCACGGAAGATCAACCATTTCACATAAATATCTATAAGTGCCACAACACTCTTATTCATTGTATTGTACATAATAATATTGACGTTCATTGAATGGTATAACATCCAAGAGAGTAGTTCAATTTAATTTGAAATATGCAAAAAAAATTTTGGTAGAACTTTAGCTCAAAGGGGGACGTATAGCTATGGGTTCTCAATGTGGGGACACTTTAAAATAACTCGGGGTTTTGGCGCTTTTGGGTGAAATGTCACCAGTGTGGTATCTCAATCACCACGTTTAAAAAGTGGAATATGGGTTTCTATACTGCTCAAACCATTAAACTTGAAATTGGATACAAGTTTTACCTTAAAGCGGGTGGGAGGGGGGGGGGTTGAAATGTTGCAAATCACACGGGTCTGTTTTATGGAGAAAAATAATCATTTCAAAACAGTTCACCAAGATTGCAAAATTAGCCAAAGTAAAATTGCAATTGAATGCTAATTGTTCCTGGTTTAAAGTAATTTAATCAAAAATTCAATATAATACTTGATGAATTCGAGTTTTAAATTGTTTTGATTTTGGAAATCACTTGTTTATTTAATAACCAATCGAGAGAAAAAAATGAATCCAAAATTGATAATCAATATTAATTACTATTAACTACCTAGTTATTATTAATCACTATTCAAACTTCAATATAAGCTAAAAGATAAACTTGTGATGTTGCCCGTATTTGGGCTCTCGAGTCACCACAGAGATTAACAGTGGATACTATTAATCGCTATCGCGATTAATAGTGATTAATAGTGTAGAAAATACTATTAATCACTATTTAGTTTTTTTTTACTCGTAATTATTAATTTTTGGGGAAATATATTTACCACGGCAGAATAGGTCGTTTGCACGACAGACATTTGAGCTGTGTAATTGGTGCTAATTCACGGCAGTAATTGGACCCGACAGAATAATACTTTTTTAACGACAATCAGATAACGACAAAATAAGGCCATTAACGGCATAATACTACATATCAACGACAAATAAAATGATTCACGAGAAATAAATTAATTCACGACAAATTTAATTAATGCACGATAAATAAATTCATTCACGACCAAAACTGAATTCGAAAGTCGAATTTTAGAAATATGTTATTTTGTCAAAATATGGAGAATTTAAAAAAAAAAAAAAAAAAAATGAAGAAATTATGTAAAAAATTACTTGAAATCAGTTGGGTACTTGAAAAAAATTCCAAAAAATTTTCTGATAAAAGATTCTTAGAATAGAATAAATTATCCAAAAAAAAAATCAAGCACCTATAAATCGAAAAAAAATACCCACTAATTATGTACACATAATGTCATTTTTTTGTAGTTTCATGATGTTCTCGACCATTTTTAACAAAAAAAAAAAAAAAAAAAAAAAAAACCTAATAAAAAAATAAAACATTTTTTTTTTAATTTAAGAAATTGATTTTTTTAAATTTAGGGTTAGTCTTACCCTCTTGGAGGCTGAATATTTTTCCATAAAACCATTTTAAATCGACTTTTTTTTTTAAATTTAAAAAAAATTGATTTTTGATTTTTATTGATTTTGGGTAAGTCTTGTCCTCTGGAAGGCTGAATATAGCTCCTAGGACCATGAAACCATTTTTAATGAAAGTACAGGTCGAAATTGACCAAAAATGGTCAAAACCCCAAAATCGATTTTTTGGAGCATATAATAGGTCCCTTTTCTCATCTACACACACATTTATAAAATTAATGTTTTATGAAAAATTGTGAAAGCAAAATTTTTTATGATTTCAAAAATTTGGTCACAATTTAGAATTTGGTTCATTTTTAGATTTAAAAAAAAAAAAAAATTTTTAAACCGAATAAATAATTTTTTTTTTTTCAAAGTTTGTAATTTAAATTGTTTGCGAAAAGTTTTAATAAATAAATTTGAACAATTAGGAAAATTTTTAAATACTTTCCAATTTTTAAAATCAAGTAAAAATTTCTACCAAATACTTATTACCTATTACCTACCTAGTAATTTCAAAATTATGAAAGTTGGTCAATTTTAAAAATTTGGCCTTTGGTGACAGTTGAATTTTCTAAAAATTTTAAAGCATTAGGTATTTTTTTTAAATTGAAATAATATTAAAAATTCAGAAAATTGAAATTGAAATTTGGGGAAAATTCAAAATTTGGAGGTTTTTAAAATTTTAAATAAATTTTTGAAAAATTCTCAAATGTTAACAAGAATAGCAGTAGTGAGTACACTTCTTTTCCTTTTGGTAGAAAAACAACTTTTTTCAAATAAAAGAGTATTACTTCTTTTGAACATATGTTATGTAAAATTTCACGCTCTTTTAAAAAATGCTTTTACCAAATTTGTATGAGCAATAACTCCGGAGATATTTATGAAAATGGAAATTTCTCCATTTGTAAAGTAAAAATCGAAGAGAATATTTTTGATTGGTAATTAAATTTCCTCCAAAATGGTGGTCTTGAAATTTGTTTAAAATTATTTATGAAAAAATTGTGAAAATTCTTGACTTTTTTTTTAGATAAAATTTTAAAAAGATGGTACCTAGACCTACACAAAAATCCAAAAGTGAAAATTGATTATAATTTTGACCGAAAACACTTTTTTTTATTTTATTAAAAAATTACTTTTCTAAAAAATTGTAATTAAATTGGTTTGCCAAAGAAATTTGTAAAATAAGAAGTTCAGTTTAGAAAAATATACATGTAGGTAATAAGAAAAGAAATATTTTGTTCAATCAAAATTCAAAATTTAAAAAAAAAGCTAACTATTCTGTAGAGAAAATCAGCTAAAAGGTTTAGAACATATAATCCACCTTCTCACCCTTTTTCCTTGTTGGAGGAAAATTTTGCATGTGCGATAAAAATTTTAGGATATGCATATTTTGCAAGAAACGTTGAAAAATCATCACAAAGTAACCCCACTCTATACCGTATCTCAAGATAAAATGTGATTAGGAATCAGCTCTTCTATCTTATTACTTCAACGTTTAAGAAAATTTTTTATTACACTTCAGTATATCTCGTCCATTTTAATTGAGCAATATTCGCATTTGAAACTGTAATGTAATTTTTCCATTTCCGAACTGTGCTAAATCTGTACCCCAATTTATAACTTGTATTTCTTATTTTCCTAGATCTTCGCGTGAAATCGTTTAAAAATTACGTCGATAAAGGATTCGGTCGTAGTCACGTTTCGAGATTCAGAATTCCTAAGTGACTTTCAAAGGAAATTCTTTTAACCCGTCATACCATTGATTCAATTTTTTTCTGGTAAGCTGAACTTACACAATTTTTTATTATTCTGTTAAAAATAGATTTGTATAGGTAACAAAGACAACAAAAAAACAGAACTTTTAGAGAGTGTTTTTTCTCTACAAGTATTTTTATCCAAAAATATGAGAAAATACCTATTAGTCCTATAAAATTATTTTCAATTTTTTTTCAAGTGTAAAAACCTGATTTTTCACAAAATGTAGGTAGATAAAATTGACCTTACTAAAAACTTTAAAAACATTATTTCCAACCAATAACAAAATGCAAAGTAAACCGGTTTTTGAACGAAGTGTTTAAAAAATGGCCTACGAAATTTCAAAAAAATAAATATAACATTTTGTTACCAGATTTCAAAAAGTTCTTGTAAAAAAATTTTAAAAAGTAGTTTAAGGTGATTTTGAAAAATTATTTATTTATTATTTTTTAAATCGCTCTCTTACAAAAATTAGAAGAAAAAAAATGATTTCAAAGTTCTGATGAAGTTATTTTCCGAAAAAAAATTGTCCAACAAAATGTTGAGAAAAACTGATTTTGAACAAAACGGTTCTGTGCAATTTTTTTTTTTTTTTTTTTTTGTTGAAAAATTCGATTTTGCCCAAAATTTTGAAAACAAATACCAAAGATGAAAAAAGGTGGTGAAAAAAATTAAAATTCCTGTTCAGGTTTCCAAATGAAGACATTATTTCATTTATGAATCATTCAGGAGTAACTAGATCATATCATTCGCAAGCCATAAAATGTGATGATTTTTTTTTCTGAAGTGGAATCAACTTTTATAGTTTAGGTACAAACTACCAACCTAATAATTAATTATCGTATTACCAAGCTTGTGCGTGTGTGTTTGTAAACCATACATTGTTCTGACATTTCCTTGAAATTTCACTTATTATTATGTACTTCGAGCGGACCCAAAACGTTGGTCGGATATTTGATAGGTCCAAACAACGTTTACACCTAAAAAGTTTATGACAAATGACAACCAGTGGCGTATTTAAGGTGAGGGTTCTGGGGTCCAAACCCTCCCATTATCAAGAAAAAGAAAAAAAGCTTGAAAATACCTCGAAAACCTTGCATAACAAAGATGTTTATTTCACATATTTTTTTAAAATTTCCTAAAATTGTGAAAAACTCTCAAAATGCATCCCTAATTTTTCATAAATTTTCAAAAATAAGATTTTTCATAATTTTCCAAATTTTTTGTCGTGATGTACTTTCATAGATAAAATAAAATTTATCAAATTTTTCAATTTTTGGAATGATTTTTCATAAAATTTCAAAAATAAACATTGGATAAGTATTTTTTTTAAATAAGTATTACATTTTTCAAGAATGATTTTTTCTAATTTTTTCTAATTAAGTACATAATTTTTCTTAAATCAAAGAATATGATTTTTCAATTTTGTCAAGAATGATTTTTTTTCAAATTTTAGAGTTCATTTTCTCTTGAATTTTCAAAAATGATATTTTTGTTAGGTAATTAAAAAAAAAAAATTAAGATGGATTTTTTCCACTTTTTTAGAAGTGATTTTTTTATAATTCCAAAATTGTACTTTTTAATTATTATTTAAATTTCCAAAAAAATTAGTTCAGTCAAATTCTTCAAACATACACATTGACTTTTTTTTTTTAATTTTTGGGAAGATTTTCTATGAATTTTTAAAATAGAAACTGTGTAAATTTTTTCAAGAGAAAATAATATCTAAAAATCGAAGAAAATTCGTTAAAAAAATAAAATATTAAAATATTTTCCAATTTTTATTTTAGAAAATTTATGAAAAATCATTTTAAAAATTGAAAAATTGCAAAAATTTTGTAATTGAAAATTAATAAAAATTTTAATTAAAAATTATTGTGAAAAATTCAATTTTGAACAATTTTTAAAATGCATTTTTCAACATTTTAGAAATTAATTTTTGAAAACTAAAAAAAATCTAAGTAAGGGAAAAATTTATCTTTGAAAAAATGAAACAATGGTGAATTTTCAAAAAAGCTAATTTGTTGATTTTCTTCTTCTTTTCAAACTACAAATAGTTTTTAATCTTACAATTCCTAAATTTTACTTAATAATTTTTAATTATGATAAATTTTCAAAAAAATGGTATTTTTTTTACTACTTATTTTATTTCTATATTCCAAGGTTAAATTTTTCCTTTGCTTGGAGATTTTTTTGATTTTCAAAAACTGAATTCTAAAAATTTTGAAGAATGCACTTTTAAAAATTTTCAAGATTGAATTTTTTTCTAATAATTTTAAAGGATGACTTTTCTCATTTCCAATTAAGTACAACATTTTTGCAATTTTTAAACTTTTGGTAAGACGCTTACCTACCTATAAATTATAATATTATCTAGGTTATTACGTCCATCGGAATGGCTTTAGATGGAGTTTATTTTTTAAAATTTGAATATTTTCAAAAGAATTTGTACCTCTAACCTCTGTTGTTCATTAAATCTGATAGAGCGCGCGAGAGGAGATTTGAAAAAATTGGATCTTTGAAATAAAGAATAATGCATTTTTAGCATAAATTTGAAAATTTTCAAAAACATGAAGTTTTGGAGAAATTAGGAAAAAATTTACGACTTCAATGATTTTTTTGGCGAATTTCGCGACTTTTTCGCGACTTTTGCGACCAACTTTTGAATTCGCGACTTTTTCGCGACGGTAGACACCTATCACAAAAAATTATTTACGTACACAGAAGAAAATTCTTTCTGAAAAAGAACAAGAAATTTATTACTAATAACATTTTCTAGAAAAGTGCTCCAGATTTTAGCCCACTGGAGGCGAAATCGGTACCGATGAGGCAAAAAAGAAAAAGGAGGACGACCAAAGAAGTCAAAATTGAAAATGCGCACTTTCGATTTGAAATTTTGTCGTTCACTAAACTGTCGGTTGCAAATATTTTTTTAGGCGTTCGGAGTTTGACGTGGACTGTATTTTAATGTCGTGTATAAAACACTTTGGTCGTTAAATTTTTGTTGTTGTCTGTAATCACTCTTTTTTGTCGTTGATATGAATATTTGTCGTTTGAACAATTTCCTGGCGTGAATAGCCCTATTCCTGTCGTGGATACGCCCTTTTTGGATGTGCCGATAAATCGCACCCTTAATTTTTTTTGTATACTGGAATTACGTACCTAAATGAAAATAATATTTAAAAAATAATAGTTTGATTCAAAAATAAAATCTTTGAAACCTAAAAAAAAGTTAATCAAAGACGCAAAAGGTTGGTTCGTGTTTGAAAATACTCATAAATGTTTATCAAGTGCGGGAAACAAAATTGAAAATTATAAAATTTGCATCCGAAAAATATTTGTGGGTAGGAAATATAATGAGAGGTGAAAAATTATTTAAGAACCCCCGAGTTGGTACGTAGATGAAATCGTTGATTATTATTAATAATCAAGGGATGAGATAAAATTAAACATGAATGTACTATAGAGGTGTGGAAAATCAAGCTAGTTATAGGTACTAGGTAGGCACAGCGCGTTTATGTTGTGATGATAAGTATTACTCGTATTAGGTGGGCTTAAAAAATCAAAACTACCCAATACAAAAGTAAGAAAAATTAATTTTTAGTCCACCTCATATACATGAAAGCGAAAAAAAAAGTAGGCAAATTCAAACTACCCGATTTAAGAGGACGCAAAATTATTTCTAGGTCCACCTGATATAATATTGTCTAGCAGATTGCTGGCGGGTTAAACCACCAGTTACGATGTCGTCACAAAATCGATTTGATCGATTAAGAATTACTTGAATGTTTTGAAAATTAATTCAGCAATCTAATCAAATACGAGTAGGTAAAAAACTTTCCGTAAAAGTCAGCACTTCATTTTCGTTGTAAATTTTGAAATTTCGTATGAGGAGTTTTTGAGACATTTTGCTAGTTTTTCATTTTATTCTATAATATAATCTTTTTGTTTGGAATCAAAGCTACATGTATATAATGATGACGTCATTGACGTCTCAACGGAAATGCCATTATGCTACCTCATTCATACATAACAATAATTCCATTTCATAAATTTTGGGAACTTTTATTCATTTTCTATTTAAAATGTCTATAATTACAAAAAAACAGAATATTTTTTCAAGTCAGAAATTTATGTGTAATGTAAAATGTGAATCATTTTATAGAAAGAGTTATTAAACTTTTTTTAAACTTTTTTTTTTTACAATTTGAATTTCCACACAATTTTTACGTGTATTGATCATTTGTGGTACTATGTTTGTTTTACTAGGTACCCATCACCCAAGTCAAAATAAACCAATGGCAGTACTTTTGAGACGTGTTTTATTAGTAATAATGTATTCAATGGTACTGAGTACAGAAACTTCACCTGAAACATCAAACACTTTTTCTTCAACGTTACAATACACAAAAGATATGCGAGACGAGAATAGTATCTATGTCGAGAGTACAAAAATTTCACCTGAAACAACAAACACTTTTTCTTCAACGTTACAAAATACAAAATATCCACCCAAAGTATTACCATCCGATGATACAAAATGGAAAGTTATGCGAGACGAGAATATTACCTATGTCGATAAGACCAGGTTTCTACGAAAGTTATTGCTTGATCAACACCGTAATTGGGTGATCCATAGACCGCGAAGATTTGGGAAATCAACATTCCTAGATATGGCCTATCATTTTTTTTCTGGCGATGAAGACTTGTTCCGCGATTTGGAAATTTATCAAGATGGAAATAAAAAATTACTCGGAATAATTCACAAAAACAAGTGGGTAAAATTTCCCACAATTAAAATAGATTTTGGTTCGATCCAATTTGAAACAAAGGATGATTTCATAGCAGAATTCAAATTGATAATGAAACAAATAGCGAAGGAACATGGCATCGATGACAAATTAGTTACTGGAATCCGTAGTCTTGTTTTCGAAATGCATTTAAAATATGATCGATTACCAGTTATGATACTGATCGACGAGTATGATACTCCAGTTAATGATGCATTGAGACAAATGAATGTCGACACTGCAGAGGGTGTGCTACTTTTTATAAACCAGATTTTAAGAATCATCAAAGTCCATGAACAAATCAAGTTTGCATTCATCACTGGAATTTCAAAGCTGTCAATAGCAGAATTAGAAAGTGGAGCCAGCGTTTTTCGAGACATTACCTACGACAATATTCTATCTGAAGCTTTCGGAATCACCGAGAACGAAATAAACTATTACATGGAATCTCAATTATATGAACTCGCTCAACACGTTTATGGAAGTAACGAGTACGGATTGAAAAAAGTGAAGAAAGATCTGAAAACTTGGTACGACGGGTACCGGTTCGACATAAAAAACGAATCAGCGGTAAACGTGTATAATCCTGTTTCAACGATACGATGTTTAAATGAAAAAAAATTTGACAACTACTGGTGCAGAACGAGCTCCAGTAATTACTTGAAAAATGAATTTAATGCTGACCGCCGCCAGTTGACCCTAGATACATTCAAGAAAGGCTTTCAAATTAGCGAAAACGCAATCCAAAACGTTAAAACTCAGCTAGATCACAAAGTGGACTTACCAATATGGATGTTAACTTATGGTTACTTAACGGTCAAACAATATAGCAAAAACAAAATGGAATTTACTTTGGTCTATCCTAATACAGAAATAGAAATGTTTGTCGCAGCGCAAGTCGCCGAATATGTACCACTGAAAACACAAATGAACAACGGCGATCAAACAGACCTTTATCGTGCAATGAATATGGGAAACATTGAAGAAGCAATTCGCCTGATGAAGCATGATTGGTTTTATAAGTTCTACCCTCGGGAAGAAAATGAAGTCAGACAAGGCGAGATAAACCAGAGAATTTCGACAATGTTGAAGAGGGAAAAAATTGAACACCAAACAGAGGTTGTATTCAAAAAGAATGAAAAAAAAACTGATGCTGGCGATATCGACTTTTTGACTCGGAATCTGAAAAATAATTACGTAATTTCAGTCAAGTGTGGCTTAGGAGCATCGGCCATAGCTGCCATTGATCAGTTGATCAAGTACACGTTAGAAAACGGAGCACCGTTTTGGGAAAAAATCGAAAATCTCACAAACAATTTGGAACTTATCTACTTTTTGGGATTATCCTTCTCGTACAACGAAACCGGAAAACTAGAAGAATGGGTTTTATTACCATGCAGAAAACAAAACTTGATGCCGGATGAAATAAAGGCAAGTTCTGAAGAAACTCAAAAACAAGTAAGGCAAAATATCATCACTTATAGAAAAAACGCGAAAATTACTTTGACCACCTTACAAAGAAGATCAATCGCAACAAGGTCAACCACCACAAGAAGTTTGACCAAGTTTCAAACAAGTTTAACCACACGATTCTGGAAAGGTTACGATGTCCTCGATGAAGACATTGTGGAACGAAATAATTGAATGCAGGAGAAATACGCATCTTGGCAATAATTTTTTTCGTTCTCATTTTAGATTAATTAGTAAGTAGAACCTATTAGAAAGTATTGTGCAAAGTCTCCGAGTATTCATGCAATCCCGCCCTCACTCACTCGCCATCCGTCCTCTATGAAAGCAATTGCTAGTTTGTAATACGTCATTTTTTTCTTGTCTTAATTTGAATATTTTCAGTAAGTTTGTATCACGTGTTAGCGTTATTTATTTTACAGCGTTATTTCTTTTACATTAGTTTTAGTATGTATATGGATATGTATATTTTGTAATATTTATTGTGAATGTGAAACATCTGATGGGTAAATCTAATCAAGACCTATTCGAAGAAGCTAACCAAATATAACTGGTCCACCATCTTTACCAATTCCACCACGTATACCCAGTCGAATCCACCCTGGTACTACTCCTATCGCGAAAGTATTTACCCATTCAACGACGTTTCAAGATACATCGTTTGTATCATCCACGATGACACCACGCTCACTGCCAAACGGTACTTCCGATCAATGTAATTAACAGCAGCAGCAGCAAGGTATTGTTCACCACAACATAAACCACCAACAGGCCCAGATGATAGAACCTGTAAGGTACTACCTCACAATAACGATGTTTTCACTGGTACCGCTAGCCTCTACTCCTAATATGATTGTTACTACGACCACTGCTACTATGGTTACCTATAGGACAACCAGTGCAACTACAACCGCTACTACTTCCGTCAGCTCCCGTTCAACGATATAATTCTATTCGCCACTACAAATCTGTACTACAGATCAACCAGTTATAGTACCGACGCTAATGGTATTAATATTCAATTAAAAATACCAGACAATCCCAATAAATGAAAATAAGCTATTGAGAACTGCGTTATCGATGATGACCAATCAGATGGATTATATTTTAGAAGAACGTGAAGAAAGCAAGAAACAATCAAAATGAACACATCACACATCAAATATCTTGTTAGATTGATCGGAGAACTATGTGCTGCTGCTATTCTACCACCAGTGCAGCCGCAAACTACTCAACCTAATTCAGGTTTTCATGGTCCTAAGCCTCCATCTCGATCATCCACCGATCAAGTATCAGTTCAATAAGCTAATCCAAATCAATTCATTCCGTTGCAACCACCTACATCCAGTACTACTTGTGTATATAATCCTTCGATAAATTATCAAAAATCACCGAATATTCCAACAGTACCTATAGTCAAATTTCAAGATCGATTGTTTCGCCAGTTAATAATCATCCTACAATCCACAAGATACATCGATGCAGCAAAATCCGAATAATATCAAATACAATGATAATCCACGTCACCAACGTCGTAAACAATATCACATCGTCACGTTACAGTCGCCCAACACGAATCAAGGACGTCGAACAACGATTCTCTTTCGAGCTGGCTGATTTCTAATTTCTCATCGCGTTCGAGTCCTTTTGCTCTATTAGGTGAGCTGGATTTAGTGCGTATCTCTGGCATTAAACATCGTAAGCACTAAACTTGGTAAAGTCTCTTTTCGATGATGCTGGAATAGAAATACACGATTCTTCTGCGATCACACCAGCCAAGTTCGACATAATTAGTTAGTCGCACTTCGTCGCAACGAATCGCCAAGATTTTCGAAGTTACTGATTGATTAATCCGCTTCTTCACCCTTACGCCGATTGTGTATCGAAAAGTAATACATCTTTGAACATAAAATAATTATAAAATGAGGAATTTTTCATTTTGATTAAATTTTTTTTTTTCAGCGATGTTCTTTGAAACGAGCCCATACACACGTACAATTATAATAGAGACACGTACAGCGCCGCTTCCAGGTCAACCACCTACTATGAAGATTCAGACGATAACATATCGTCAGTTGTCCAGGCGATAGTAGTACAACCAAACATGGTATGTATTTTTTAGGCTTGTTTTTTTCTAATTTCACATCGTATGTACTATATAAAATATTGTATCGATTTCAGAAGAAATATTTCAGACGACGATGGTGAACCAATAATTCTTGGACATTGGTTCAATAAAACGTCATCTGCGGTTGCAAATCTAGAAAACGTCAAGAATGGCAATGCTGACCTATCAATCATCGGATGCTCAAGAAGGAAATGAAAAAAGATAATCCGATTATTCCCGAAAAAGTGGATCCATCTGGAGTGAGTACCTATCTAAATATTTTCTTCATAATTATTCCAAATTGAACGCAGATATTAGCAGTGGTAATTTTCAGTACATGAAGGTGGCTAAAAATATTTTCCAATTTAATAATCACTTTGTCAAATTCTCTGTATACATGTTCAAAATTACGTGAATTCTTCATTAGACGAAATGGACGTCATCGTATCGGTCAAACCTACCTAGACCTGAGATTTTGATGGTGAATGTAAATGCGGTATGAAGCCTAGCATCAATTTTTATTTTTTTGTTTCAGGTTTACTCAGTACATACTACGTAGTTACTACAGTTCAAGCTTGAATTTCCTCTTTATGAATTCCTCCTCGAAGTTGATTTTACTCGCAACTTATTAGCCCGGAATATTTTAACCGAAGAATCGTAAAATACCTCCTTGCTGCTGTATTTAGAAGTTCATCTAAACGATACGACCCTTGCTGGTATACCTATCCAAGAACGTTATCAGTCCTAACACAAGTATGCGATATAATGCATGATTTATTATATCTTTTTTTCAATGAATTTATGGTCAAGTTTTAGCTTCATACTAAGGTTTGTAATATGTTTTATTCGGAGCTGTACTTTGATAAACAACGCCTAACATAAATTTTGATTGTAGGTATAATATGAACTTTAACACGTCCAGCTATTGTTGTTTTTATTCAATTTCCTAATATTCATGCAGAAAAAAGCTGTCCTATTGGTTTTCACGTCTCCAGGCTATTATCTTGCTTTGATCATATTTAAACATTTATTAGACCCACCATCGTTCCACTTGGAACAGGTAATTTTTATAATACTTAAGGAAACCTGACTTTCGCAAGCCAAACCATTTTTTGATCGTCATTTTTTCTTAAAGGTGCAATGGAACTTATTGAGAGGATGGTTTACACGAAGCACGTGCGATTAAAATGATGAAAATATACGACAGTAAATGCCCTTGGAAGACACTCGAAGATGATTACCTTAAGTACCGATTGAAAGTTCTATGAAACCATAATTTTATAACCCATCGTCGCCCGAATTAAATTGTCAAGAGATACCAAATTAGACGGCTTGATAAGTTTTGCAAATGATTTTTTTTCTTCTCCTCCGTAATTGCATTAAAACGCATTCTAATTTCTAATATGAATAATTTTAAATTCAGACTGCTAACTTTTTGATCGGTAATTCGGAACCGGATGAATCGAGCTATTACATTACCAGCTGAACGAAACTGAAGAGCTTGATAGCAAAACGCAATAAATCCATTTTTCACTTTTTTGGGAAATCGAAAAAAACTTGCAAGATAAGTTGAGTGGTCCAATCATATTGGGGAATGTCTCATTTGAAAGAGCTTAATCACACGAGATCACGTGCAAATTTTGACAACTTTTCGAGTGCCCATTCGGGCAGGGCAGGAGAAATTAATTTCTTTATTGCGTTTTGTCATCAAACAGGGAGGTATTTATGAGTATTTTATGAGATATTTCTTCTCATTTCGGCAATTTTTTTGTATTCACACTTCGATATCACTAGGATAGAATAGAGACCTAATTGTCAGGTTGCAGTCATATTACGTAGAATTTTGTGTAGAATGCATCGAAAACATTTTTTTTTTCTTTTAAACAGTGTTACCCATAAGAAAAATGCAAAAAAGGCGGAAAAGTATAGGACTTATTGCGTTTTGACGCATTTCGCTTTTGTCTCTTTGCTTTTTCGAGTAGAAGACAACACGATAGACTTCTGGTAATAGCAGAAATAGATTCCCCGTGAAATTTCATATAAGACTGTGTTACTAACTCAAAATGGCCTAAAATGGATTTATTGCGTTTTGCAATCAAGCTCTTCAACTCTGTTTACAGTGATCGAGTCGATTTATATATCACCAACAAAAATGATAGTAAAGACGATAGAAATTCGTAAAGCACATTCTCGATGTTACCATGTAGGTAAATTGTTCATACGTGTCACCATGACAATATGAATGTGAAAAAATCAAAAAAAAATAACTAGGCGTCCCTCCTGGGAAAAGTAAAGCCGAGTTTGAAGGATGCAGGTGTGAACAAGTAGATTTGAGAGGAATTGAGCAAGTTATTTTCCAGGATTTTTAAATCACTAAAAAATATAGTTAATTTCAGTAAATTCAGAAAAATTTTCAAATTGTATTTAACCAATGAAAAAAGCTACCCTAAAAATCAATGCAAAATCCTCTTTTTTAAATTTTTTGAAATCATAAATTTTGTGAAAATTTTAATTTTCAGTGAATTTAAAAAAATAATGTCAAATTGCATTTACCCAATGAAAAAAGTTACCCTAAAAATCAATGTGAAATCCTCCTTTCGCGAATTTTCCAAGATTTTTAAAATCACTAATTTTGTAAAAAAATTAAATTACGAACAAGTTCAGTTCTAAATTTTGAGCGTAATAATTTATAATCATTACAAATTTCAAAATAAGTGAAATTATTTAAAGAAAAGGTATTCTTTAAGGCAATCCCTTCCTTCGATAAAAATCGTAGACTTTTTTTTATTGTAGTAGGTAAATTCCGTGAAATTATTTAAATTGGAGAAGATAGATCTATTTTTAATTCTGTTTGTTGATGAGGATGAGTCGGATGGAGTGTAATACACAAAATATCAACGAAATTTTTGCAATCAAAACGTTTTTATAAAATAATCCTAAGGGATACCTTTATGAAATAGGTACCTACAATAGAGAGTTCTCTAATAAAACATGAAATAAGTGTTTTTTAAGCATTTAAATTTTCAACAGGTAGGTACCTATCTCATTTAATGAAGATATAATTTAGGATTATTTTATAAAAAAGTTTTGATACAATTTTGAAATATTTTTCAAATTTTTCATGACATTTTACATGGCAATAGTTGGTTAACAAAAAATGTTGAAAAAGTCTACAATTTGACATTAATCGCTTCCCAGCATTTTCGAATTGAATCATAATCCTGCCGACGATGAGATTATGCCAATGCATAAAAATTCTCAAGTGATTGAAATGATGTATACACCCTCGTATAATATGTTGTACATTTTGGAATAAAGGCGGGTTAATTGTTTCATTTCTTAATGTGTTAGACCTGAGACCTCATAAAATTAAAAAATATGATTGTTGAACTGCTATGAAAAATCGAATAGAAAAATTAATTTATTGATTTAAGAGAGTAATAATGATGGATCACAAAGCGGTCATTTTGTCACGGCTGGGGGGTGAGACATGAGGTTTGATGGTAGGGGGGTGGTAACACCAAAATTGGTGTCGTCGTCGTCGTCGTCGTCGTTGTAGAATTAATGCAAAAAAAAAAAAAATTTTTAAAAAGACTTCGGCTATACCTTAGTCCCATATTTTTCGCCCTCTAGCCCTCTCACTCACTCTCCTTTCGCTTCTTATCTCTTTTTTAAGCTCGTTCGTTTTTTTATTTCAGTGTGTTTTTTTCCACATATGTATGTACACTTTTTTTTCATCATTTGATTTATCGTATAACGAAAGAGAACGTAATACGTATTTTTAAAACGATATTTTCAACGAGTAATATTTTTCATCTGATAGATTATAAGTTCAGTTATTTATGTGAAACTTCCCATGTAAAAAGCGCCGCGAAAAAACCGGTTCTTTTTACATGACGAAAATGGAACTTTTTCCAAAAATACTTCTCAGAAAGGACCCGAATAATGAGAAAAAATTTTATATGAGCAATTTTTTCAAAAAAATTGAATCTAGGGAAAATTTGAAATTCACCATTACCTACTTGGCAAAAATGATTTTTTCCCCAAAAATTCGAATAATTGAAAAATTCAGAATTTTTTCATCATAACCTCTCAGAGTGAACCCAAATGATGAGAAAAAAAAACTTTTTGTCAATTTTTCCAATAAAATTGAATTTTGTAGAATTGTGAAGTTGCCCATTGCAAAATGATTTTTTTTTTCAAAAATTGAAATAATCGAAAAATACAAAATTTTTTCGTCAGAACTTCTCAGAAAGGACCCGAATAATGAGAAAAATTTTATATGAGCAATTTTTTCAAAAAATTGAATTTAGGGAAAATTTGAAATTCACCATTACTTGGCAAAAATGATTTTTTTTCTTCAAAAATATGAATGATTGAAATATTTGAAATGTTTTCATCATAACCTCTCAGAGTGAACCCGAATGATGAGACAATTTTTTTTTGAAAATTTTTCCAATAAAATTGAATTTTTGGAAAATGTGAAATTGACCATTGCAAAATGATTTTTTTTTAAAATTGGAATAATCGAAAAATTCAAAAAAATTTCGTCAGAACCACTCAGAATGGACCCGAATAATGAGAAAAAATTTTAAATGAGCAATTTTTTCAAAGAAATTAAATTTGTGAAATTTCCCATGTAAAAATGAATTTTTTCCAAAAATGCGAACAATTGAAAAGTTCAGAATTTTTTCTTCATAACCTCTCAGAGTGAACCCGAATGATGAGAAAACATTTTTTTTTGGCAATTTTTCCAATAAAATTGAATTTTAGGAAAATGTGAAATTGCCCATTGTAAAATTTTTTTTTTTTCAAAAGTTGGAATAATTGAAAAATTCAAAATTTTTTCGTCACAACTTCTCAGAATGGGTCCGAATAATGAGAAAAAATTTTATTTGAGCAATTTTTTCAAAGAAATTGAATTTAGGGAAAATTTGAAATTCACGCATTACCTATACGTGGCAAAAATGATTTTTTTCCAAAAATGCGAATAATTGAAAAATTCAGAATTTTTTCATCATAACCTCTCAGAGTGAACCCGAATGATGAGAAAAAAAATTTTTTGGCAATTTTTCCTATAAAATTGAATTTTGGGAAAATGTGAAATATGCGCCCATTGCAAAATAATTTTTTTTCAAAAATTGGAATAATTGAAAAATTCAAAATTTTTTCGTCACAACTTCTCAGAATGGACCCAAGTAATGAGAAAAATTTTATTCCAGCAATTTTTTCAAAGATATTGAATTTAGGAAAATTAGAAATTCACCACTTTTTGGCAAAAATGATTTTTTTCAAAAATTGGAACAATTGATAAATTTGAAAATTTTTTGTCAGAACCTCTCAGAATGGACCCGAATAATGAGAAAAAATTTGTGGCATTATTTTGGAAAAGGTCCCACTTTGGTTTTTTCATAGTTTTGAGAAAATCACATTCTTAGGTAAAAATGTTCAATGTGGGACGTTTTGAGTTATTGATGGATTCAGGAAGTGGAAGGTGTATTATTTCATGTGGAATAAGAATTCACTAGCGCAACTCGCGGGAAGTCGTTTAACTAAGGCATTTAAGTTGACCATTCATGAAAATCCATATTACGACAGGTCCAATTTTGACTCAAGGAAAATTTTCAAGACCACCATGTTGTAGAACATTAAATTTCCTTTCAAATGAGTGGTCAATGCAATTTTTAGCTATAATAGGGGCAATTCTACAGTAATAAGAAAAATTAGGGGCAACATTTTAAAACTTTTTCCCCAAAATTTTCATTTCCTGAACTTTCAACTTTGAAGCGCTGTAAAACGCTCAAAAATTATCAAACAGACTTCGAAAACATCTCATTGGACAGAGAATTTTCTACCCTACAAAGACCCGGTCTTAACTCATTTTGGACCGACAAGTCAAAGTAGGACCTTTTCCAAAATAATGTCACATTTTATTTGAGCAATTTTTTCAAAGAAGTTAAATTTATGGAAAATTTGAAATTCACCATTATACTTATATGTACATGGCAAAAATAATTTTTTTCAAAAATTGAAATATTTGAAAAATTCAAAGTTTTTTCGTCAGAACCTCTCAGAATGGACCCGAATAATGAGAAAAAATTTTATTCGGAAATTTTTTAAAAGATATTGAATTTAGGAAAAATTAGAAATTTACCAGTATTTGGCAAAAATAATTTTTTTCAAAAATTGGAATAGTTGATCAATTTTTTTCCCTCGTCCAAAAGAGTAAAAAACGCCTCGCGAATCACCAGACCATTCAAATTAACAAATAAATTTCTCAAGAGTAGACTCGAGGTACCTGTAGGCGTAAAAAGTATAATATGGGACCGGAGAATGATTGGGGGGGGGGGGGAGGGAGAGAGGTTGTCAACAAGTTCGACAAATCTATACGAATTCTTCCGAACACGAGCAAGCACGAGCTCATCATAACGCTTCAACTATTCCCAAATTCAACTTAGGCAAGCAGGCTGATTCCAATGAGTTTGAAAAGTTTTCACCAGGCCTAGAATCGTGTAAACAATAAACAGATCATTTACTTGGCCGAAAGCGAACCTAATTTCACCACATTTACCAAAGTCGCAGACGTGTTGACGATAATTACGCCAGGTATATGCGATATATTTCGAGACCAATTTGGTGGAACAATCACGCGAACGTTCCGAAATCTTGGCTTTTTGCATAATAATTTCAGTTGATGAAATTTAATCTCGTTTTGTATTATAATGGCAGATTGAACTTCAAACTTGAGGGGGGGGGGAGGGGTCCCAGATTTTTATATGAATTTTCAACAGTTTTCAAGATATATTCTGATTTAACGTTTAAAACAATGATTTACCATGATTTTGGACCACTCCATTAGAACAAGTTTCGTCAATTTCAAATATTTTATAACCCAAATTAAAGAGATAATATCCTGCTCACATAAAAAGCCAAATTCTCTACCGAAAAAAAAAAAAAAAAAAAAATTGGAAAACACGGTACGACGATAATTTTATTAGGTACCTATAAAATCGTCGATAGTTAATTTTTTTACTATTTTTTACTATTTTTTTTTTTTTTTCAATACTAATCACTTGGTAATATTTCATTTGCGACCGGTTTTGGAATATTTTTATAACCCTTTCCTCCTCTTTCGCTAGGTTTGCTGACTTTGAAAGAAAAATCGCAACCTAATTTTCAAGCTGTGATGTTGATTAATTTATAATTGGCAACTTTCGCAACCACCTCCTCATCTCTCTTACTTTTTTTATATTTTATTCAATTAGTATAATTCGTTTTAAACAATTTTACCATCAATTGTGGAATTTTTCCACCATCGTAATTCGGTAATATTATCGTAATTTACTAGAAAATGCATTACCTAATTAACTAATTCGAACGTTGTAATTTACAAAGAAAGTTGTAAGTTTATATTTTTTGGTCTTTTTTTTTTTTGATATTCGGTGTATTTTTTTATATGTTTTGATACTGCTAATTATGATTTTAAAATATTCTAGTCTTAAGTAGTGCGCTCGCCGATGTTAGAATATCGTAATTTTCGTTATTATTTTTTTTCTTTAATTTTTTATTTCTCATTCCTATTTAAATATTATTCCGTAACAAATTTAATTTCATTGTAATATCGATTCGATTGTAATTTGGAAACGAATAAATAATTTTTTACATTGATTTTTTTAAATTTTTTTTTCGAAAAGAAAAATTCAAAATTCAAAATGAAATTAAATTTGTTGCCCTAAAAATAAGTTGTTGTTTTTTTTTTTTTTTTTTCCTAATAATTCATCTTCTTATAAATTCTTTTCTCTCTCTAAATTCTTCGCAGATATGGCAGCAATTTGGCGAACAATAATCCCAACAAAAATTCCCCACTACCGGGACCACCGAAAGTATTACAACCAGTACTTGACAAACTGAGTAAAACGTTTCCACGTTTGTCGGCTGTATACAGCTTGGTTTACGGAGGACTGCGGGTAAAAGACCAAATATGAAGACTTCATTTCCGAAATCGGAATTTTCTTTACAAGATTTTTTTTTCGATAGGGTATTCTCGAGGATGTAAAAAGTTACCTCGCGATAATGAAAAAAATAACAGATAGCGAAGAAGGTCTGAAAGTATTGAGCTTAGAAGAACTGGAATTCTACCATAGTTTCAAACTGAGTACCAGGAAATTAATACCGATTGGGGCGCTGGCTGTGTTACCGTTCGGAAATGCATTTATTATACCTCTTGTGTAAGATATCGAGATCATTGATCACTTTTTTTTTTTCTAGTCAAGAGTTGTTCGAAATCCGGATTCAATTTTTTATAGGATTTGTTATTTTTGATTCATATCAATTCCAAAAAAAAATTGATAATAATTGATAAAAAAAAAATCTTGGAACCTTTAGGTACACAAATTTCGAATGTAAGAATTTTAAAATTGTTCAAAAAAATGATTTTATTAATTTCTCAAACATTAAAAACACACAATCAATTTTCAAAAGTTCTCCTTTAATATTTTCAAAAATAATTTATATTTAAAAAAAAAATCATTAAAACGAGAAAAAATGGAAACATTGACAATATTGACATTTTTCGATTGATTTTTTTTTTCGAGTAATAAAGTTCAAAGTTCAAAAAATAATCAAATTCATTTTTCAAAAAAAAACTTTAAAAAAATACTTCACTATCAATAATTTTTGATATTTTTTTTAAAAACAACAATTCAAGTTGGAAAAAATATTGCATACAAACTTGAAAATTCAATTTTCATTAAAAATTAAAAAATACCCGAGTAAGTATTCAAATTAAAAAATGAGCATGAGAAAAATTTGGAAAGGCTGAAAGTTTTTTATTTAAATTCATTTTAAAATTTCCATCAAGAAATTTATTTTAAAAAAAATTCATCGTCAGTTTTTGATGACCTGAAAAAATCTTCGTTAATGAATAATTATTGTTGAAAAAGTATGATTCATTTTAAGAAATGATTTTTAAAATATTCACATTGAAAATAAGTTGAAATCACTATAGGTAAAGAATTTTAATTTTTTTTTTGGATTTCATAAGCAATTGAAAAAATTAAGAAACACTAAAAAAAAATGTTGAAATTTGGTAATTTCAGAAAATAAAATGATCATCAACATTTGATGAATTTAAAAAAAAAAAAACTTTCTTTGATAATTGAAATCTTTCAGCTTTTTTTTTTTTTTTTTTTTTTTGAATGTATTTCATTTCGAAACATCAATCTAAAAAAATAGGTAAATAATAATTTTTAAAAAAATGAAAAAAACAGAAACACTAGAAATTTTTTATTGAAATTTCTCAAAAATGTCCATCTTGAAGAAATTAATGAATTTAATCACACGAGAAAATTAGGGAAAACATGCTCAAAAAAAGTAGTTCATTTTTTAAAAATTAATCTAATCGATGAATAAATTTTTTCATCTCAATTGAAAATGAAAGATTGATTTAAAAAAATTGATTTAAAAATGAAAAAATATTCAAATTAAAAAATGGAACCATTTTGAAAAAATTAATGAATTTATTCACGAAAAAAAAATAAAGAAATGCTCAAAAATTATTCAATACCTATGCCTAATCAATTTCAAAGAAGTTGAAAAAATTTCTTAATGAGTTTTTGATTTTTTCATCCAAACTGTTCTCTCATAACTAAAATAAATTGAAAATTTCTCATTCAATAATAAAAAAATAAAAAAAATTGAAAAAACTTGGAACCACCAAAAGTTTTGAATAAATTAAAAAAATCATCTATCTTGAAGAAATTAATGAATTCATTCACGTGAGAAAACTAAAAAAATGTTCAAAAAAAGTTATTCAATTTAATTTTTTTTTTTAAATAATAATAATAAATAAAAAATCGTATACGTACCTAACCGATGAATTTTCCAGAAAATTCTTCTCACACCAATTGGAAATAAATAAATGATTAATTTTGAAAAAAGTTTTTTTTTTAAATTGACATTTTGAAGAAATATTAAAAAAATCAACTCAAAATGAAAATTTTTCATTGAAAAAAATAAAAATTAATAAAATTAGCAGTAGTAAAGATTTTTAATTGATTTTTAAAAAAATTCAAACTGTCATTTTAGATAATTAGTGAATTCATTCTTATGAAAAAATTTAATAAAAATGCTCAAAAAATTATTCATTTTCAGAAAATTTGAAGAAATTTCAGAATCAATTTTCGATTATTTTCAAATTCTTCAATAAATTGAAAATTTTTCATTAAAAAAAAAAAAAAAAAAAATGAAAGCACAAAAAACTTTTGATTGAATTTAAAAAAATTTCACCTATTTTCAAGAAGTTATTAAATTCGTTCGTAAGAAAAAATTGAAAAATGCTGAATAAAATTAATTCAATTCAATTCAATTTTTTATTTTTTTTTAATTCCAATCGATGAATTTTCCAGAAAGAAGTGATCCATTACTAATGGAGCATTAGTACCTAGGTAATTCAATATTCAATTATTGAATTTTTTTTTTAATTTCTGAATTAAGTTTGGACGATTTAAAAGAAAAATCTGCTTCAGCGCACTAAAACTATTCAATTAAAAAAAAAAAAAAATGGAGCACTGAATTTTTTAAAATTATCATCTTAAAAAAATTGATGGATTCATTTATACGAGAAAATTGAAACTTACTCAAAAAATTATTTCAATTCATTTTAAAAATTCAGTATCAAGTTTTAATGACTTTCTCTTCCACTTCATTTTTAATTTAATTTTTGAAAGTGAATAATTTTGAAAAATTTTCTATCAAAGAAATATTCACATTCAGATCAAAAAAATAAATAAAAATGCTGAACATTTTTTTTTCGAAATTGTCATTCTGATGAAATGATTTTCATTATTACCTATCAATTTTTGATGAAAATTTTCAACAAAAAAAAGTTTTAAAACCACATTTCTTTAAAAGGAAAAAAAGTACTCGATTTAAGTAATCTTAAAAATGATTAAGTACCTATTTAAAAAAAAAAAATTCAAATCTAAAAAAATGAAAACACTTTTGAAATGTTTTTTTTTTCCATTGAATTTTGAAAGAACCAACGTAAAACCCGAATCCATCTATTTCTGAATCATTTCAATAATTTGAAACAGGGTTCTGATTTCATGATTTTAATTCTCTTCATAAATAACAATTTTAGTGGATTCGAACAACTCTGACTAGGTAATAGGTACAGCGGGTAGATTGATCTTCGAACTTTTAATCAACAATTTGGTCAAAAGATTCATTGGCTACTTTCTCAACTCAAATTGAGCACTCGAAATATAAAAAAACAATTAAAAGATGATTATAATCAGATCTACTCACTTGCCTACACGTACTGCCACTAAAGAATCCGACTTGATCCATTTTTCTATAGTTTTTTTTTCAACTGGCAGGTATTTCAGACCTCGAACTACCGTAACGCATCACTTCTGGACTGAGAAACAAAAAGCAACGTTTCCTTTTGAAGATTACGAAGTCAGACTGAGAAAGTAAGTAAAATTTTTACCTTTTCTGTCGTCTAGTGTTCTTCTTCCTTCAATGAAATTCAAACCAAAAGCGGATTTTCTTCATTTTTTTTTCATAGGTACTTGAAGGAATGCCCGAGTGGTCGAATGTCAGACGACGTACTCGAAGATTGGCGTAAATTGTTGGATAAGTTGGACCGTGACGGAAGGTCCAACGTGTCAGATGTGTTGGAAGTTTCCTCGCTGTTCAAACGCGGCGGCCCATTCTACCTGCAATCATTACCAAAATTACACGTGGTGAGTAAATGGAAGATAGGTACACGTCTACACGAATTAGCCACGATTATAATTTTGAATTCGGTTTTAGTTTCATTTAGGTGCCATGTATGGTATTACCTCGTTTTTCTCTCCGTTAAGAAAAATTGTTCGATTCGCCGAGTATAACTTAATCGTCGATAAGAAAATAGTACAAAAAGGCGGTCCTAAAGCACTTTCTCCTGAACTAAGATCCAAAGTAAGTACATTTTAATCCATTTCTTTGGACCAAAATTTACCTATACGCATTTTATAATTTACATCTCTTTTTTGCTCGCAGATATGTTACATAAGAGGAGTAGATTCGATGAGTATGAGTCCGGAAGATCAGATCGCGTATTTACAAAAATGGATCGAGTTAAATTCTAAAATAAATATAAGTAATTATTCGTTAATGTTACATACGCCCGTATTATTGGGATATAATAAGTCTCATGTTAAATCTGATTCATCGCAGACGAGTTGATTGTCGAATAAATCATTTTTGTAGTTTCTATTTCAGTTTCTGTTTTCAACTTTCTTATTTTTCAAAATACCTATACATTTTCGTAAAAAATGAATTCTGACTCTTTTTTTAAAAAGTATATTACAGCCATAAAAATAATTGAGAAATAAAATTGGAAGAACTAAATTTTTGAACTAGAAAATTTCAATTTAGGTATTTACAAAAAATAATGAGTAATAAAAATAAATTCCCAAAAATAGAGAAATTTTCTCCCTAGAAAAAGAATTGAAAAAGATCTAAAAAATTGAAAGATTTCTCTATTTCAAAAAAATCGAGACACTTCTTTTCTAAAAAAATTAGAAATACTCTCACTTCAGAAAAAAGATTGAATTTTTTCGCTTGAAAAAAAAAACAAGAATTTTTTCCAAAAAATCAAATTTTTTTTCCAAAAAATCAAAAATTGAGACTTTTTCCTGTACCATTTTATTTTTCGGGGTTAGAAGGGAGGAGAAGGCGGAGGATCTAAATTACTATGGGAAATCTTTAGGGAAACTTTTTTTAATACAAATTTTCCAGTTTTGTGAAAATTTTCAAGTTTTATAATTTTATTATTGGTCCAATTTTATTATACAATAAGAAAATCCTCTAAAAATACTGAAATTTATTAACAAATTAAAATTTTAAAATTCGATAGTGGTGAAATTTTTAAAAATAAATTAAGAAGCCATTTAAAATGAAATATTTATTTTTTTAAATTGAGGAAAAAAGAAGAAAGTGAAAAACTGAGAAAAATTTTATATTTTAAATGAAGAAAAAATTCAAAAGAATTGAAAAAAGAAGTAATATAAAATAAACAATTTTCAAAATCGAAAAAAAAATGGAAAATTTAGACAAATCAAAAATTTTAAAATACTTATAACGATGAAAAAGTAAAAGAATAATAAAAAAATGTAATAGTCACGTAAAACGAAGAATACTATAAATTAGTCAATTTTGGACGAATTGAAAATTTGAAAAATAAATATTGAGAGAAATAATAAATTAAAAATGTTGAAAGAAGAAAAAAATTGTTAAAAAATGAGAAAATCATGAAACATTTTTAAAAAATACATACTTAATTGGCAAAAATTTTTAATTAATAAAATATTCAAAAAAAAAATAAAATAAATGAAGAATACCTATGTTAAATATTTAAAAAAATTTAAAACGAAAAAATCATAAGAAACTGAAAACCTTGAATGAAGTTGTTAATTTAAAAAATGAAAACAGTATTTCAAATTTCCCTTCAATTTATTAATTCCTTTGAAAAAATTGCTCAAAATTTTTTTTTCACTATTCGGGTCACTTCTGAGAAGTTATGATGAAAAAATTCTAAATTTTTCAATTTTATTCAGTTTTAGAAAAAATGGTATTTTTCCACGGTGAATTACACATTTTCTTTCAAATTTAATTTCTTGGAAAAATTGCTCGAAATTTTTTTTCTCATTATTCGGGTTCATTCTGAGAGATTCTGAAGAAAATTTTTTGAATTTTTCAATTAGGTATTCTCATTTTTGAAAAAAACCCAAAAAAAAACCGGATATTTCAAATTTTCCTCAAATTTAATTTTTTTGAAAAAATTGGTCGATTTTTTTTCTTTTTCATTATTCGGGTCCATTCTGAGATGTTCTGAAGAAAAAATTTGGAATTTTTCAATTATTCCCATTTTTTTTTTTTTAAATTGATATTTTTTCAAATTTTCCCTAAATTTAATTTGTTTTGAAAAATTACTCGAAATTTTTTTTCTCACTATTCGGGTCCATTCTGAGAGATTCTGATGAAATTTTTTTGAATTTTTCAATTATTCCCATTTTTGAAAAAACGGATATTTCAAATTTTCCTTAAATTTAATTCATTTGAAAAAATTGCTAAAAATTTTTTTTTCTCATTATTCGGGTCACTTCTGAGAGGTTATGATGAAAAAATTCTAAATTTGCCAATTTTATTCAGTTTTGGAAAACAAAGTCCAATACTACATATACTTGATATTCAAAATTGGAGGGAAGGGAGGAGTCCAATAAAAATTTTTATAATAACAAAAATCATTTTCAACACTTCAAACTACAATTTTTGTTTGAAAATTTTTTAAATTGGATCTCTACCTCCGTCAGTTTTTAATAACTAAGTCATATGGAACGGTCGAATCTGAAATTCTATGATAATAAAAATGATTAGTATCTCAATCTACAACTTTTGTGTGAAAAAATTTCTAATTGGACCCCTCACCTAATTTTGAAAAAGTATCTCCCTGATGTTTTGTGAAATCACAGGAGAGGGAGGGATCCAATTGAAATTTTTATAATAACCAAAATCATTTTTAATCTCATAATAATATACAACTTTTGTTTGAAAATTTTTTCAATTGGCTCCTTCCTCCCTCATCCCTCTAATTTTTAATTATAGTAACTTCGGAGTATTATGCAAAATTGGTGGGGAAGGAAGGGTCTAATAGAAAAAAATTTCAAACAAAAATTGTAGCTTGAAGTCCTAGGAATAATTTTAGTTATCACAAAAATTGCGATTGGACCCCTCCCTTCCCTCCAATTTTGAATATCAAGTATCTATGAAGTATTGAATTTACTAAAATGCAACAACAACGATCCACAAGCATTTAAAAAAATTGAGTAAACTAGACACTAATATATCTCTACCTACGACACGACGTAAGAATATCCTGAAACTCCATACACAGTTCACACGTATACACAAACTAGTTACAAAAATTGAGCAGCACCTTTGGTGGCTGCGGCAAAGGTAGGTTAGCATTACTAAAATTGTTCTCTCGTTTTTCGACGATAGGGTGCGGGCGACGAGAAGCAACACCACGAGGCACCAAAAATGAAGAAAAGCAACAAGACTAATGGCGGGTATTTGGGTTACGCTTACGCTCGCGTTTATGCCGAGCCAAGTACTACACCGTACACCGTATAACGTTCAACATGGCCCAAAATAATGGCGGCACGAGTCAAAAGTCGACTCGCAAAAGTAATAACCCAACCGGTGGCGGCGGCAAGAAATCAATTAGCCAGTGCTGGGGATTCCAGACCATTAACTCGCGGTTGAATGCGGTCTCATCGTAAATTACAGTCAACTCTACTCCCCTCCCCCTTCCCCCAACCCTACGCACAAGACGCACACATACAATACAGCGAAACACACCGCACAGAATGAGAGAAACAGACCAGAGACGAGCTACGCGATCGTGCCTCCTGGCGCACAACTCCACTCTCTCGCTATCTCCTTTTTTTTTTGCCTTGCCAGTCACCTTCCCCATCGCCAATGTCGCGTAATTTCCTCTTCTTCTTTAGGTTGGCTGTTGCTGCTGTAGCCATTATACTGCATCGTCATCTTCATCCATCGGGTCTTTTCAAACTGCGTGTATGTTCTTTCTTCTTCTTCTCGTTACCTCAACCACCCCCCACCTCGTCTTCCTCTTTGCTTTCTTTTTCTTCCATCTTCCTCCACCTGCATCAACCGACCACCGCTGATTTCGACGACTTCCCTAATAAAATAGGTATTTTGTGCGGTCGGCCGAATCGAACGTAACTTACAGGTTTTTATGTAGTGACACGGTTCGTTGGGTCACTATAGGAGACGGTTTTCAGCTAGAGCCGATGCGATGTGACCAGAATAATGCTCGATGCTGTGCCATGTTTTGAAAATCGTTTTAATAAAATATCTTCTTTTGCTTGGTCTGGTCTAGTTTAATCTAGGGTCACAATCAAAGACCACAGGATTCCCATTTTACATAATTTATATTACTTGAAACTTTATATTTTCAGTGTAAAAAATTTAATTAAAAGATGAATTAACTTCATTTTTTCAAAAATCTTATAAATAATTCAATTATTCAAGTAAACTAAATTTTAATGAAAAAAAATTTTAACATAAATAAATTATACCCAAAAATAAAATGAAAATGGAGCCAATACGTATTCCAAAAATTTTCAATGAGAAGATCATTTCTCGTCGATAATTACACAGAATTTGGCATAAATATGTCAGCAACAGGCTCCATGAGGCCAGAGTGATATGTTATGAATAGAAAAGTTTAAAAAAGAAGATAAAAACAAAGCTGGGATTTTTTCAACGAGAAAACAGGTAAGTAGGTAGCCTACATGGGTAGAGAGAGGTAAATACGTATTTCAAAAATTTTAAATGTTTGTAATTTTTCAAATTTATTTTCATAAAAAAAATCAATTTTTTGTCAAAAAACGCAGTTTTTCAATTTCTCAAAATTCCTGTCGAGAATAACTTTTCTTAAATTTTGTTAAAATATCAATCATCGCGTCATAGTTTTTAAAACTTTATCTAAAAAATTAGTTCGAAAAAAAATTGAAACATTTTTTTTTCAATTTAGGGTAAACAAATTTGACCCCCCTTTTTTTGTTTTATTTTTCCACAATTCTTTTTCAACATTTCATTCGATGATTAGTCTGTTATAATTTTTTTAATTCATAAAAATTATGTTAAAATTCGATTTTTATACATTTTTATTTTGTTTAAAAAATGAATAAATTTTTAAAAAAATTCAGGGCAAAAAATTTTGAATCTCCTATTTTTTTGTTTTATTTTTCCACATATCTTTTTAAAAATTTTATTCGGTCATTAATCTATTACATATAATTTTTTCAATTCATAAAACTTTAGTTAAAATTCGAATTTTTTATTTTGTTTTAAAAATTAATTTTTTCTTCAAATTTTACATTATGTACCTATAATTTTTTGAAAAAATTCTTTATACTTACCTAATGGATTATTAAAATTTCATTCTCTTAGTAGGTAATTAATTTTCCTTTCAAAAATTCCATTTGGAATCATCAAGTATATTAGTTTGGAAAAATTTCAACAGAATTTTTTAAAATTTTTCAAAGTAACTGAGCAATTTAATATACAGTCCATTTCGAGACGAACTGCAGTGTTTTTCAAAAATTTAGACAATTGAAAAAAGAACAATGGTGAAAGTTGAATTTTTTTCAAATTGAATTTCAAAATTTAGCCAAATTGAAAAAAAAAACAAGATGAGAAATCTGAATCATTGTTTTTCCTACTAAAATATAGAATAAAAACAAAATCAGCGTTTTTCTCGTTGAATTTCAAAATTTGTCAAAATCGAAAAAAATTTTGTTTTTTTTTTAACTGAAAAATTTGATTAAATAGGGGGTGCTATTTTTGGATTTTTTGAGGAAAATAATACAAAATTATACGTTCAAAGATCAAAGTATGCAAACATTTGCTCATTCGATACTAAATGTATGCGATTGGTTCATTTTTTTCCTTCAAATTATACCTGAATGGAATCGTAGGAATACTAATTAAATTTTTTACTTGACATTTCCTCTTGTTCGTAATAAAATTTTCGAATTTTTACTGGTTGGTGTTGGTGTGCTGATAAATGGAGTAATCGAATCAAGTTTTCCAAAAATCAATAATTTTTCAAAACCGATGAAATTTTCCTGTTGGTTTTTTCGAATTTATTTCAAAAATATGTAGGCAAGCATCAATATAATTTTTGCCCCAAATTTTTGTTTTTCAATTGCCGAGGCTTCTCAACACTTTTGAATTGTTCAATAAATTTTCATTTTTTGGTGTTCATAAATAGGTAAAATAGATAAAATATAAATAAACGAATAAAATCAATTAAAAATTTTTGATTTCCGTTGGAATTTTTCAAAAAAAGAAAAAAAAACAGTTTTCCAAAAATTGAAAACATTTTTAAATAATTTATTTTCCATTTTTCAAAAAAACAGAAAAAATTAATTTTTAATAAAATTTTCTCGAGTGAGTTTTCCACGCTTTTCAAATATCTCAAAAAAAGTAGGTACTTACTATTTAAAAATTATTTAATGTTTCTGGTTTGAATTTTTCAAAAAATTTAAAAGTTCTTTATGCTTATACATAAATAACTTATCACTTATCAATTATTAAAAAAAAAAAAAACAGAAATTGATAATTTTTCAAAATTAGTTAAAACTTATTCTTGTTAGAATTTCTTCAAATTAAAAAAAAAAAAAAAAAAAAGAAAAAAAAAGAAAACATTTTCCAATAAATCTGATGTTTTAAGAATTTGAAAAAAAAATTAGTTTGAAAATTTTCACGATTTTTTCTGAAAAAATGTGTATTCAAGTATTAAAAGAAATTTCGTAAAAAAAATACTAATGAAAATTTAAAAAAAATGTGAGTGTGAATGGGAAAAGGGACCCAAGCAGGAAAAACGTTTTTTTTTTTTTTTTTTTTTTTTGGTAATGAATGTTTTAAACTTTGCAAGTCTGTATCTCCGTAATGCAATAAAATAACTGATAACTTTGAAACTTTGTATAATCATTGAGGGGTCCTAGTGGAATATTAATTTCCTCATAATTTTTACCTCTCTTCTTTATGGTCCATTTCACAAAAAGAGGCGATTTTGAGCAAAATCTGGGTTGCCGAAACTAAAAAAAAAAATAACAAAAAAAGTTTTCAACCATGGTGAGTACGAATATTATACTCATAATGTCAATTTTTTTTTGTTTCATGACGTTCTCGACCATTTTTAACAAACAAAAAAAAAAAACATAAAATTTTTTAAACATTAAAAAAAATTTAAGAAATTGAATTTTTTAAATTTTTGGTTAGTCTTATCTTCTGGGAGGCTGAATATTGTTCCTAGGACCATAAAACCATTTTAAATCGATTAAAATTAAAAAAGACGGTTTTTTGATTTTTATTGATTTTGGGTAAGTCTTGTGCTCTGGAAGGCTGAATATTTGCTCCTAGGACCATGAAACCATTTTTCAATGTACGTAAGTACAGGTCGAAATGACCAAAAACAGTTAAAACCCCAAAATCAATTTTTCCCATCCACACTCACAAATATATCTATAGGAGTACAAAGAAACATTGTTGAAGTAACTGGTCCCAAAATTATAATTTTACGATCTACGAGCAGCAACTCGTTGAAAAAAAATTGAAAGAAAATGGAAAAAACAGCCTCATCTTTGCTTTTCTTCGAATATCTTTACTACACTGGATAGAGTGGTACACACGCTATACTGTACAATGTGTTTCGTATACGACGACGACGCGACGAGCTCCGTGCAAGAAGCAATGAGTAGGAGGCGATGGAGGAGGATAATGCAGCAGCGAAAATATAATGAAGTTGTTTACATTTCGCCGACGTTTTCTAGCCTAATATAGCTAACAAAATTCTCGCCATTTTTGTTTTGTAAACAGTTAACAAACGCCGGACGAAAATGGGTAAACAAAAAGAGCACACGGCGGAAAAGATTTTCACGCTTTTTTCCTCCGCCATTGCCACTCCGCCCCGCCGCCGGCCGTCTCGGTCTCGCGCTGTCTTTTCGACTTCGACGACGACCAAGACGACGTTTCTTGTTCGATATGACAAAGACGACGTTTAAATTACATCGCTAAGTACTTTCGTTCTCTGCTTTCAGGCCATTTTTAGTATTATATACACGTCATGGCGGCGCAATACGATCAATCAAAAAGATATCGATGAGGTGTACGAAGTAGGCGCAAGGCAAGGCGAGGCGAGGCGAGAGTAGATAATTTTTTTCTTCGTAGATGTGCTACGTGCCTGCTGCTGTGCCTGTGTAGTGAACGTGAGATAGATAAAAGAGAAAATGAGAGACAGAATGTGCCATCGAAATGACTGTAAAGTGTTTTTTTTTTTTTTTTTTTTTTTCTTCAAAAAATCGAGCCAGGTATCAAATGAAACTTTGAAAAATTCATTGTGAAATTTATTTGAAGAATTATTCCTATTGTATGTATTTAAAAAAGAAGAAGACAAATATTTGAAAAAAAAGTTGAACTGTTTTTGAAAAAATATAGCATTTCATGGGAAAGAAAATGAAAAATTTATTGAAAAAATGAAGTATTTTTGAAAAAAGAAAAATAGTTTACAGGAAAAAAGAAATGAAAAACGTTTTAAGAAAAAAATAAAATATGCAAAACGTAAAAAATCGTTTTTGAAAAAAAAGATTGGAAAAAGTTTTTGGAGGGGGGGGGGGTGGAAAGTAATTCTTGAGGGAAAAAATGCAAATTTGTATTGAAATAAAGAAAAAAAAACACAAAGAAAGGTTATCGTTAACAGGTAAAAATAAATTGAAAACGTTTCAAGAAAAAAATAAAATATGCACAGATCATTCGAAAAAAATATTGAAAAAATGGTTTCAAAAAAAGTGAAAATTGTTTTTGAAAAAAATGATTAGAAAATATTTTCGCTGAAAAAAAGAGAAAATACTTATTCTTGGAAAAAAATGCAAATTTGTTTTGAAAAAAAAATATTTGATTTTTTTTTTAAAGTAAAAATCATTTTGAAATAAATATTGCAAAATGGCATTGAAAAAAACAAAGAAAGTTTTTTGAAAAAAAAAAACGAAAAACTATTTTTGATTAAATATATTTTGCTATTGAATATGAGTAAAACAAAAAATAACAAAAATTTCCTTTGATAAAAGAATTTTTTTTTTTTAATCTGTGAAAAAATGGAAGATTAGGTACCTAATAGAAATTCTTAGGTTCTTAAAAAAATCAAAAATTTTCTTTGGAACAAAATTGAAAAAATATTTTTCAAAAGAAGTGAAAAATTGTTTTCAAAAAAATAGTAAAAAAGTTTGAATAAAATAATAAAAGAATTTTTTTGGAAAAATAATCAAAGATTTTCATTTGAAAAAAATGAAGTGTTTTTCAAAGGAAAAATTAAAATAAGTATGTACTTATTTTGAAAAAATATGAGAAAATTGCTTTAAAAAATAAAGTCAGGTTCTACCAAATGGAAAAACATGAAAAATCGTTTTTGAAAAAAGGAAATCAAAAAAATTCTCTTGAAAAAGAAATGAAATGAAAAAATAATATAAAAAAAGTCATTGGAAAACGAAATTGTTTCTGAAAAAAATTAATATATTTCTTTTATTAAGAAAACTATAATGAAATGTGATTTTTGAAAAAATGAGAATTTGTTTCTGAAAAAATGTAGTTTTTTTAATCATGAGATTTTTCACAACCGAAAAAAAAATCGAAAAGGTACTTAGGTGACTACTGAATCAAATTTTGAAAAATTGTTCGTGAATTTTTTTAAATTACGAGTAATTTTTGACAAAATTCTGGAAATTACGAGAATTGTGTTTTAAATAAATTTTCAAAAAATTGCTTTGACATTTTATTTATTTGATGAACAAAAAAAAAAATACTCGAATAGTTACATATTTGAAGATTTAAGAATAATAATAGGTAGGTATAAAAAAATTTTATTGAGCAATTTTTTCAAAGGAATTCAAGTTATGGAAAATTTTAAATTCACCATGTGATTGTCCAATGAATTTTTTCCAAAAATAAATAATTGAAAAATTCAAAAAAATTTTGTCAGAATCTTTCAAAATGGACCTGAATAATGAGAAAATTAGCAATTTTTACAAAGAAACTCAATTTATAGGTATAAATTGAAATTCACCATGTCTCATGGCAAAAGTGACCTTTGTCCAAAAATGGGAATAAATTGAAGAATTCAAAAATTTTTCGTCAGAATCTCTCAAAATGAACAAGAAAATGAAAAAATGAGCAATTTTTTCAAAGAAACTCAATTTTAGTATAAATTGAAATTCACCATGTTTCATGACAAAAATGATTTTTTTCCAAAAATGGGAATAATTGAAAAATTCAAAAAAAATTCTTCAGAATCTCTCAGAATGGATCCGGATAATGGGAGAATGGGCAATTTTTTCAAAAAAAAAAAAAACTCAATTTTTAGGGATAAATTGAAATTCACCATGTTTCATGACAAAAATGTTTTTTTTTTTTTTTTTTCAAAAATGGGAATATTTGAAAAATTCAAAAAATTTTCGTCAGTACCTCTCAGACTGAACACGAATAATGTGAAAAAAATTTTATTGAGCAATTTTTTCGAAGAAATTCAATTTATGGAAAATTTGAAATTCACCATGCAAATTGTAAAATGAATTTTTTCCAAAAATGGGAATAATTGAAAAATTCAAAAAATTTTCGTCAGAATCTCTCAGAATGGATCCGGATAATGGGAGAATGGGCAATTTTTTCAACAAAAAAAAAAAACTCAATTTAGGTATAAATTGAAATTTACCATGTTTCATGACAAAAATTATTTTTTTCCAAAAATGGGAATAATCGAAAAATTCAAAAAATTTTCATGAGGATCTCCCAGAACGGACCGGAATAATGAGAAAATGGGTATTTTTTCCAAAGAAATTCAATTTAACAATAATTTGAAATTCACTTTGTTTCATGGCAAAAGTGACCTTATTGTCCAAAAATGGGAATAATTGAAAAATTTAGAATTTTTTCACCAGTACCTCTCAGACTGGTCCCGAATAATGTGAAAAAAATTTATTGAGCGATTGCTTCAAAGAAATTCAATTTAATGATAATTTGAAATTCATCATGTTTCATGCTAAACATGAATTTTTTCCAAAAACAGGAATAATTCAAAAATTCAAAAAATTTTCGTCAGAATCTCTTAGAATGAACCCGGATAACGAGAAAAAAAATTTTGAGCAATTTTTTCAAAGAAATTCAATTAACGGGTAATTAGAAATTCACCATGTTTCATGGCAAAAGTGATTTTTGTCCAAAAATGGGAATAATTGAAAAATACAAAAAATTTTCGTCAGAAACTCTCAGAATGGACAAGAATAATTCTAGAATTATAAACCATGAACAAAACCCCATGATTAACTCTTCTCTAATTTTTTTTTAATTTTTTTTTTTTTCCATATCAAGTCCCCTTGCCTTTTTCTTTCTCACTCTACCCGAAATCATTTCACTGGCAACCACCCCAAGTATAAGCAAAGAAAATAAAAAAAGATCAATTCACACCGAAAATTACACTACATCGACGTCGTTTTACCAAAATGTAAGTACCTAGTATTTTACTAATCCCTCATTTACCCAATCTGGCATACTACAAATGACCTCGTTGCTCGTGTCACTTTCGCATCGTTTCGAATTGAAAATCCGAATAAAAATCATACCAAAGGAGAGCAACGACGCCGATAAATGTACGTAAATAGTCAACGTTTAAGTGTGTAATTAGAATTACCAATTACCTACCTACATCGAAGCCGAACGTTTAATTTGCTATAATTCAAACGTCACCCTGCCCTGCATTCCCAGCCACCTTCGTCGATAGTAGGTACTTTTGTTTCGAACACCTCGCCACACCTTATCGTGCCTCACGATGAATTGGTCCAGGAGGCTGCGTTATTTCTGCAGCAAATGCGATCATTTTCTCCCAACACATTGCACCTAGACCTACGTACATATATTTTTCGATTGATAACAGCATGTTTAACATTTCAATTCGAGTCTAGCTCGATAAATTTGTTTACGTGGAAGTGGATCCATGATGTTGAATTTTACCAAGTCCAATATATTACACTACACAGATACTTAATATTCAAAACGGAGGGGAGTGAGAGGTCTAATCGAAATTTTTGTAATGACCAAAATTATTCCTAGTACTTCAAGCTACAACATTTGTTTGAAAATTTTTTCAATTGAACCCTCCCTCCCTATCTCACTTCCCTAATTTTGAATAAGTATAGCTCCGAAGAGGGGAAGGAAAGGTCCAATTGAAAAAATTTTCAAACAAAAATTGTAGCTTGAAGTCCGAGGAATAATTTTAGTTATTACAAAAATTTTGATTTCACCCCTCCCTTCCCTCCAATTTTGAATATCAAGTATCTAAATAGTGTTGGGCAAACTAGATTCGAGTAACATACCTATCATATGGTGCAATAGCAAAATACGTCTTAATCAAGTGATATGAGAGAGTAAAAATTCAATTATCAGATTTTTACAGATTACCAGGGCTGACATTAAGATAAATCGACCTGATTTCAGGAATACTTTTCTCGAGCTATTCGGTTAATCATACAGGAATTCTTCGATTTTTGAAGGAAACACACAGAATCATTTTTTTTCTGCAATCAAACTAAAAACTAAAGTCCAAATTGGTGGTATGTGCGAATACATCGTTATATTTTATCAAAGAATTTGATGTATGATTAACAGAACCGAATACGTCGAGAAAAATATTCTTAAAATCAGCTTGATGTCAGCATTTCTGTGAAGATAACTATATTGTAGAAATAATTTTTTCTGTTCTAGGAATCGAACATTTCCTTCAGAAGAAGGATGCCTATACGAGCATGAGCAGATTGAGCACATAGAATTATTTAAAAGTATGTTGAGTCACATTTAATTACGGTAAACAATGTACCAATCAAACACTTGACTTCTTATAATATTTTCTAGAAAATGAAATAATCTAACAATGTGTTTTTTTAGATATTGGTATAAAAGTCCCATTTTGTACGGTATTACAACACCTACTAGATGCGAGATTCGAGGCAAAAAAAAAAAATCTACCTGGGGACAAAGAAGATATATCTAGACCGAGTATTCCGGATTAGTTGAGTAAACGTGATCGTTTGCTCCATATAAATCGGAATATTTCGATTTGATATAATCTTCTTCGTCTTGGTCCTATATGAACAGATAGCTATACCCCAGAAGTACGATATGTATACGTAATTAATTTAAGGAAATTAAATCTCAGTCGAACTACTTGGTAATTAGCGTATCTAAATGGAAATTATAATTAGTATTACATTGCCTCTCACCTTAGCACATTTTTTTTCAATATACTTACAACATTGAACTTTTAGCTTTCTCAATCTTTTCTCTTTTGTCGAATGTCGAGATTTTGTTTCATCAAATAATACTTTCATATCACGTGGCACTACTACAGATTTTTTTTAATTCCTGAAGATCCCACCTACGACAACGTAAGTATGAAATTTGGAAAACTTGCTTATGAGCCAAATACATACGTGAGGGGAGGGGACTTGAAAAAAAAAAACTTTAAAATTTTTTCATAGAAGAAATAATTACTTATACCTAATTCGATTTAAACATTCAATTGTTTTGAGGAAAAAATATTCTGAATTTTCTTAAGGAAAAATCCTTTTTTTGGGAGTTTGGGTAAGAAAATGGCATATTTTTTTAAATAAAAAAATGAAAATCGAAATGTTTGATTTTTTTTGGGAAAAAATCCTATACTTTTATCAGAGAAAAAATTTCTTTTTTTTTTGGAGAAAAACATCTTACATTTTTAAAAGAAAAAAAAACTCGAATTTTTTGTTTCAATATTCCTGAAAATAACTTTTTCAATTTTTTTGAAGATCTACCATTTGTACAGAAAAAAATCTTTTGTTTTTGTCTAACTTGAAAAAATCAATTTTTATCTCACTTTTTTTGAGAAACACAATATTCTGAATCTTTTAAGAGGCAATCAAAAATCAATAATTTTAGTTAGTATCTATTTCGAGAAAAAAATCATTAAATTTTATCAGAGAAAAACTCCAAATTTCCAATTTTTTGAAAAGAAATCGTTGTTTCAATTTTTTTAATTTTTGAAATCTTGATATTTTATAGGTATAAATTTTATTTAAAAAAGATAATCTTGATTTTTAATTTTTTTGGAGAAAAAATTTCTGTAAAAAAAAATATTTATCTATTTTTTGCCTTAATGTTCTTCATATTCCATACTGGAATTATTTCCCAAAAATAGCTAATTTTTCAATTACCATTTTTTTTTCACTATAGGTAGCACCCAAAAATTTTTTAGATATTCAAAAAAATTACAGAAAGTTGATGACCCTCAAAAAAATTAACTCCCTCAAAAAATTAGGATGCAAATTTATTATAGAAAAAAATACGAAAAAAAAAACATAGACAAATTTGATTTTTCCATTTCCATTTTAATTTCTGATTTTTTCCCTACTTTTACGCCAAAATCACGTTTTTTTTTTTTACTACTTTCACGACCCATTTTTCAAATCACTACTTTTTCACAACATAATTTCACAACCTTGCAGACACACTGTTTTTAAAAATAAATCCATTTCTTTTTTGGAGAAAAAAATCTCACATTGTTATAGAATTTTTTTTGGAATCAGCGTAAAAAACTTGTCTATTATTTAAAAAAAAAAAATCTTCAATTTTTTTCTTCTCTTTGTGAGGAAGGGAAATTTTCTTATAATATTATAAAGTGGGAAGATTAAAATCTCTCAATTTTTCAAGAAAAAAATGAACCTTCAATTTTTAAATTTTTTTAGGGAAAATTTTTTTTATTTTTGTAGTAAGTATTCAAAGTATTTTTTTAAAGTTTTGAAGAAAATTATGATTTCAATTTGACTACCTATTTTAGAGTACCTATAAATTTTTCACCAATTTTCGAAGAAAAACATCTGCCAAAATTTCACTCACAGTAGAACCTAGATTATTCGACTCTATTACCTACCTACTTTATTTTCCCTCATTTTTACTTTCCGAACAGCGCGTAGCGTTGTAAGGAAAGTATTGTTTTCGGTGCGAAATGCGTTTTCACGAATATTGCACTTAGACAAATTTCGACTTCGTACAAATTTGTTTTCAACAATTTCCAGATGATGTTCCGTATGTATGTGTGTGTGTGTGTGTGTGTGTGTGTGTGTGTGTGTGTGTGTATGTGTGTATGTGTGTGTGTGCAGAAAAATTTGTTAACACGATTCTAATCGCCCTAATTGAGATATCTCGTTGAAATTCGGCGATGAGAAGTGGTTTATATAAACGAAGGCTACGCAAGAATTTGGGGCCTTTACGTTGAATAGAAAAAATTTTACGAGCGTTTTTTGCGAAAAATTTGTTAACACGATTCCAACCGCCCTAATTGAGATATCTCGTTGAAATTCGGCGATGAGTAGTGGTTTATATAAACGAAGGCTACGCAAGAATTTGGGGCCTTTACGTTGAATAGAAAAAAATTTACGAACGATTTATGCGAAAGATCGTCGAGTTTCACATTTGTCGCGTTTTAGATGTCGATAAAGGGAACGGTTCAAGTGTTTATCTATATCCGGACATGTCCGCGGGTGTACCGGTTTGCTCTCCTTTCCCTAACATGCGCATTGAGCAATGCTTTGCATTTTTGTTATTCATGATAAGATGTACGGGTATTCGAATGGTTGTTTTGTTTACATCATCATGATATTTTTTCACGATTAATAATAATGGAGCAAGTGTGATTTTGCCGAATATTTTTGTGTCATGTTTAACGTTTTTCAGTGTAATTGCTGACGTTTTAAATATAAAAAATTTTTTATAGTCGATTTTTTCACAAATATTCGATAATCAATTTTTTTTACATAATATTCGATGACCGATTTTTTTACAAATATTTTTTTGTTAATATTTTTTAAAATACTTTTTGATTCGGAAAGTTCGTGATGCTTGCATCACTGTTTATTACTTTCCGAACAGCGCGTAGCGTTGTAAGGAAAGTATTGTTTTCGGTGCGAAATGCGTTTTCACGAATATTGCACTTAGACAAATTTTGACTTCGTACAAATTTGTTTTGAACAATTTCCAGATGATGTTCCGTATGTATGTGTGTGTGTATGTGTGTATGTGTGTGCAGAAAAATTTGTTAACACGATTCCAACCGCCCTAATTGAGATATCTCGTTGAAATTCGGCGATGAGTAGTGGTTTATATAAGCGAAGGCTACGCAAGAATTTGGGGCCTTTACGTTGAATAGAAAAAATTTTACGAGCGATTTATGCGAAAAATTTGTTAACACGATTCCAACCGCCCTAATTGAGATATCTCGTTGAAATTCGGCGATGAGTAGTGGTTTATATAAGCGAAGGCTACGCAAGAATTTGGGGCCTTTACGTTGAATAGAAAAAATTTTACGAGCGATTTATGCGAAAGATCGTCGAGTTTCACATTTGTCGTGTTTTAGATGTCGATAAAGGGAACGGTTCAAGTGTTTATCTATATCCGGACATGTCCGCGGGTGTACCGGTTTGCTCTCCTTTCCCTAACATGCGCATTGCGCAATGCTTTGCATTTTTGTCTTATTCATGATAAGATGTACGGGTATTCGAATGGTTGTTTTGTTTACATCATCATGATATTTTTTCACGATTAATAATAATGGAGCAAGTGTGATTTTGCCGAATATTTTTGTGTCATGTTTAACTTTTTTCAGTGTAATTGCTGACGTTTTAAATACAAAAAATATTTTATAGTCGATTTTTTCACAAATATTCGATAATCAATTTTTTTTACATAATATTCGATGATCGATTTTTACAAATATTTTTTTGTTAATATTTTTTAAAATACTTTTTGATTCGGAAAGTTCGTGATGCTTGCATCACTGTTTATTTCCTTAAAAATTTGTAAAATATAATTTTTTCATTATTTAAAAAAATAAATAAAAAATGCTGTAAGTTTATTTCAAAAAATTGAAAAATTATCTACTTACTGATCAAAACAAAACATTGAAAAAAAATGTATATAAGAAAAATGTTAGAATTTTTCACTTCAAAAATAGGTAGATAGGTGATGAGAAATTTTTAGTTCTAAAAAAAATTTTGCATAGGTCTAACTTTATTTTTGAAATGTTGAGAATTTTTTTAACTCATTTTTTTTTCAAATTTTATTACAAAAAAATTAGGAATTTTTTGATACAAAAAAAATGAAAATAAGATTCATTTCAAAATTTTTCATAAAAATGATCCTAAAATTAAAAAAAAAAAATTATTCCAAAAAAATTGAGAAATTCTTCCATTTTTTATTTTTTTGTTTCGGTTTCAGATTAATCCGAAGTGATTTAATTTTTTTATTTTGACTTGTGCGTAGGTATAGCTACGTACCTTCAGTGTATTTTTTCTCATTTTTTTCTGTTATTTGTTCTGTTGAAAAAAAAATTGAAAAAAAATTCTACCATTCAAAAAATAAACCTCTTTAAGTAATTTAAACGTATTTTTAAACCGTTGTCAAAAACTCTCATTTTCAACTTCCAGCGAAAATTTTCGGAATTTCATATTTTTCCATAACGTGGTGTCCACCGGAATCCCCCCCCCCAAATCACTACTTTTTCTCTTATTTTTTTTTACAGAAACAAAAAAATTTATGAGATGGATTTGCCTACCTTCGAAAATGAGGGACCTACAGAGTTTTGATAATCGAAAAATATGTTTTTTCTAAAATCTGAAGCTCTTCTGCGCTTGCATTTTCAAAGAAAGGCAAAAAATGTCAAGAACAAAAAAAAGTTAATTTTTTTAGTACCATCCAAGTACTCAATGAAAATTACTTTTTCAATTAAATTTTTCGTTGCCCCCTCAATTTTCAAGATAGGCAACACGTCCTCATAACATTTTTTATTCCTTATGGCCTGCCTATTCAGCTGGTGGAAGGAACTACATCAGCTACGAAATACTACCCTTTATATGTATACCATAGATCAAAACTCCTGACACCGTAAATCATGCGCTTCTGTCAGCCTGGCCCCCTTGTCACTATCTTGGAAAAAAGCTCCACAACTCCTACCACAGCCAGACCGCGAGTAGTAATTTCCACCGTGCCAACGTTGCGTTGAAAAGCGCGATAGCGAAGCTCGAAAAACAAACGGAAATAAAATATACCCCTTGGCTGAATAAATAAAACGCAGCTCTTTCGCCCCGAATTATTATAAATTTTACCCAAATTCTACACGATAGTATAACGTTACCTCTGCCTCCGCGCCCTCGCTCGACCATTCCTCACACACCGTCATCGCGGCTCTTTTTCGCGTGTTCTGCTCCTGCTCCTACTCCCCCTCTCCCTGGCTCACTACACCACCGCACACGTACGACAAAACTTGTTGAAGCGTCTTTTTACAAAAGCTCGTGCAGCAAAAAAAAAAAAGAAAAAAAAATACATAATGCGAAAAAACTCCAAAGCGAGATAAAAATTCCGAATACGACCGCCTCCCCCTCCATCCCACGCGATTCAGAGAAAGCCAACGAGCGAATACGACGCCGGAGCGGTAGCAGGGAGTAAAACAAAAGACAAATCGACGACTACGAGGCGCCAACTCATCGAACAATAACAACTATAGAATAAAACAAAAGTTTTAAATCATATTTTAAAGTTTTCACAAATCATACCGATTTTCGAAACAATACATAATGTAAAAGAGAGACCGGACCTCTCTTCGGCAAACCCTTTTATAATATTCCAAATTGAACTACACGCTTCGCAGCAAAGTGCGCGACCCCACGATTACCCTGCGTTGCTTTTATTCCACAATATCTCGTCGCTATCCTATCGTTTTCTCGACCGGTAATAATTACCCGCTGTTGTCTTTTTTACATGCCTGCGATCCTATGCTCTTTTCGACGAAAAATTTATATTTTCTGTCATCGTCGCGTACGCGTCGTACCCGCCCAATGTAAAATCCTATTAAAATGAAACACATCGAGCAGAGACAGGACTATTTTCGGTATCAGTGTCTCGTAATTGCATCCCTCGTAAGAGCCTCCCCCCGGTTCGCCCCTCAGCACTCGAGCTTTTTAATAACTTTCTCTTATTCTATTCGCTCGCAGCAAAACGAAGATGGCCTGCGAACGAGTCTAACACAACCCAACCAATCGTGGATAATAGGGTGATTTGGAAATTCTTAAATATTACGTACATCCCTTTCGTTTAATACAAAATATACTTTTAAAATTTTTCAAAAAAGTAAATTTCATTTTTCATCATTTATCGAGCCTCCCGAGCGGCACAATCGATCGATAATGTCGGAAGATGTAACGTATCGATAAAAAATCGTTTGAAAATCTATAGATGTTCTCACGATATTATAAAAATTTATCGGTACAATTTCATAGGCAAAAAATCTAAAAACTTATCGAATTCGATATTATTAAGATTTTATGACGATATTTGTCAACGATACTATCGACAAAGAATATTAAATTTATCGAATTCGATTTTTTAACGATTTTGTAAAGATATTTAAAACTATATTATCGACAGTTTATATGAAATTTCTCGACTTCAATATTTTACCGATTTTTTGACGACATTTGAAACTATATTATCGACAGATTATATTAAATTTATCGAATCCGATTTTTTACCGATTTTGTAAAGATATTTGAAACTATATTATCGGCACATAATATGCAATTTCTCGAATTCGATTTTTTTACGATTTTGTGACGATATTTGAAACTGTATTATCGACAAATAATCTGAAATTTCTCGAATTCGATTTTTTAACGATTTTGTGAAGATATTTAAAACTTTATTATCGACACGTAATCTGAAATTTCTCGAATTCGATTTTTTAACGATTTTATGACGATATTTGAAACTATATTATCGACACGTAATATGAAATTCCTCGAATTCGATTTTTCAACGATTATGTGGCGATATTTGAAACTACATTATCGACAAATAATCTGAAATTTGTCGGAACGATTTTTCAACGATTTTGTGACGATATTTGAAATTATTTCCAAATTGGTGAAAATTCTTCTAAGTCCAACACGTCTGGAAGTACTAAACTGCCTATTATAAGCGTTTTATTGCTAATTCCTCAACGATAAGGTATGGCATAGTGGTTAAGGAAGAGGATTACCATGCAGGAGGTAGATGGTTCAAGCCCCACGGGTGGCAGATTTTTTATAATTTTTTTTTACTTTTTCTGAAATGATCCTCTTACCGCAACATGAATAATGTGTTTAGGCATAGTTTAATGTATTAATTATGCTAATTAAGGATTTTTAATTATAGAAAAAAGCTAGTAAAAGACGAAAAATCGGAATAAAAAAATCGATAAAAAATCGACAGAATATCGAATTCTATAAAGTGTCGCGAAAGTTCCGCCTAAATCGTGAAATTATCTTTCGATATTATAGATATATTATCGATAAAATATCTTACTATAATCTCGAAATTTTTGCTAACTATAATTCGTCGATAATCTATCTATATATCGAAAGATAATTTCACGATTTAGGCGGAACTAACGCGACACTTTATCGAATTCGATATTCTGTCGATTTTTTATTTCGGTAATTTGTCGATTGTGCTGCTCGGGCTGTTTACGAAACCACTGTGATGGTCGAAAGCTTTAAAATAGATCCAAACGAAAATCTAGCCTCGGATTCGTAAATGGCGATCGAGAGAACCATGAGATTGATATTCGACATGGCCGCGGGTTGCAGACAGATTCAAAAGTGGCTCCCGCCCCCTCGAAAAATTTCGAATCTCTGTTAATGAGGACGTATAATAGAAGAACCATAAAGTCGCAAATTCAGCTCAACAAAATTGAACCACGAAAAGCTCTGAAGCTTATTCTCACCATCAACTACGATTTTCAAAACATTTTTAGAGTGTATCTAAAATATAATAAATTTTTGAAATTTGAGGGGAGAAATTCTAAATTATTGGTGTAAAAAATTACAATTTGATAATTTTTTCAAGACTCGAAAATTTTTTAATTTTTGAGAGATCAGAAAGTAGGTATTAAGAAGTAGAAAACTTTTCACGACCTCGAATTTGGGCAATTTCATAATCATTTTTAAAATTTTTGACATTTTAGGTAAATATTTCAAATTTTTACAAATTTTCAAATGTAAGTAGTAAAATTTGCAATTCAATGAAAGTTTAAAATTTAATCATTTCAAAATGTTGACAACATCTTGAAAATTGATCAATGATCATTTTTTAAAATTAAAGTTGAATTTTTGAAAAAATCGGATTAATTTTTTAAGGAGTCAATTTTTTAAATTTTCAATTTTTCATAAATTTTAGAATGCAGCAAACCTTTGAAATTTACAAAATATAATTTAACAACATAACGTTGCAATTTATTGCTTTTAGGATTTTAATCAATTTTCTAGATGAGTTGCGAATTTTTGAAAAAATTGAATGAAAAATTAGAAGGATTAATTCTAAAAATTAGACTTTACGATGCTAAAAATTAGTTTTAAAAAATTAAAATTTGTTTATATTCATATAATTTCAATAAAATTCTAAAATTGGATCAATTTTTTAAAAAGTCAATTTTAAAAATTTCCAAATGTAGGTATGTGCTATTAATAGTAAATTCTCAAAATTTGCTAAATAAGTACCTGTACTTACTTGATAAAATTTTGAGATTTATAGAAGTTAAAATTTGAATAAGTTTTTCAAAATTTATAAATTTTTAATCAATTTTGAGTGGTCAATTTCAAAAATTCAAAAACTTTTCCATTTTACGAATTTGGAAAAAATTCAAGATGCTATTTCAATGAAATTTTGAAATCAGATCCACTTTCAAAAAGTCAATTTTTCAAATTTTTATAATTTTTGAATGCATACCTAGAAATCTTCTAAATTAGCAAAATTTAAAGAAACTATGCAATTTATTCATCTCAAAATTCTAATCAATTTTTGAAATGCGATCAATTTTTAAAGAGTCAATTATAATTTTTTTTCAAGTGTACCTACTACTTCGTAAAAAAAATTCTCAAAATTTGGAAAATTCAATTAATTTTTAAATTGATTAAATTTACAATGTAGGCATAAGCGAGTATTTTTTAAAATGGTAAAATTATCAAAATTTTTATGAATTTTTGAATGCTTATGGAAAACTACCTACCAAAATTTGCAAACTTTGATAAAACGATACAATTTATTAAATTTTAAAATTCTAATTAACCTTCAAAACTTAATAAATTTGTGAGTGCGGTTGAGAAAAGGGGCCTAAGCGTCAAAATCGTTTCTTTTTTTTGGTAATGAATGTTTTAAACCATGCAAGTCTGTCTGTATCTCTGTAATGCAATAACTGATAACTTTGAGACTATCTACATATAATCATTGAGAGGGTCCTAATGAAATATTAATTTCCTCATGATTTTTACCTCTCTTCTTTATGGTACATTTTACAAAAAGAGGCGATTTTGAGCGAAATCAGGGTTGCTGAAACTGAAAAAAAAAATGCCAAAAATATTTTCAACCATGCTGATTACGAATATCATACTCATAATGTCATTTTTTTTGAGTTTCATGACGTTCTCGACCATTTTTAACAAAAAAAAAAAAAACCTAATAAAAAAATAAAACATGAAATTTTAAAAAAAAAAATTTTTTAATTTAAGAACTTGATTTTTTTTTTAAATTTTGATTTAGTCTTACCCTCTTGGAGGCTGAATATTTTTCCATAAAACCATTTTAAATCGACTTTTTCTTTAAATTAAAAAAAAAATTGATTTTTGATTTTTATTGATTTTTGGGTAAGTCTTGTCCTCTGGAAGGCTGAATATTGCTCCTAGGACCATGAAACCATTTTTAATGAAAGTACAGGTCGAAATTGACCAAAAATGGTCAAACCCCCAAAATCGATTTTTTGGAGCTTATAATAGGTCCCTTTTCTCATCTACACACACATTTTTAAAATTAATGTTTTATGAAAAATTGTGAAAGCAAAATTTTTTATGATTTCAAAAATTTGGTTCATTTTTAGATTTCGAAAAAAAAATCAAATTTTTAAACCGAATAAATAATTTTTTTTTTCAAAGTTTGTAATTTAAATTGTTTGCGAAAAGTTTTAATAAATAAATTTGAACAATTCGGAAAATTTTTAAATACTTTCCAATTTTTAAAATCAAGTAAAAATTTCTACCAGATACTTATTACCTATTACCTACCTAGTAATTTCAAAATTATGAAATTTGGCCTTTGGTGACAGTTGAATTTTCTAAAAATTTTAAAGCATTAGGTATTTTTTTTAAATTGAAATAATGTTAAAAATTCAGAAATTTGAAATTGAAATTTGGGGAAAATTCAAAATTTGGAGGTTTTTAAAATTTTAAATAAATTTTTGAAAAATTCTCAAAAGTTAACAAGAATAGCATTAGTGAGTACACTTCATTTCCTTTTGGTAGAAAAACAATTTTTTTCAAATAAAAGAGTATTACTTCTTAAGAACATATGTTATGTAAAATTTCACGCTCTTTTAAAAAATGCTTTTACCAAATTTGTATGAGCAATAACTCCGGAGATATTTATGAAAATGGAAATTTCTCCATTTGTAAAGTAAAAATCGAAGAGAATATTTTTGATTGGTAATTAAATTTCCTACAAAATGGCGGTCTTGAAATTTGTTTAAAATTATTTATGAAAAAATTGTGAAAATTCTTGAATTTTTTTTTTAGATAAAATTTTAAAAAGATGGTACCTAGTACCTACACAAAATTCAAAAAGTCAAAATTGATTATAATTTTGACCGAAAACACTTTTTTTTATTTTATTAAAAAATTACTTTTCTAAAAAATTGTAATGAAATTGGTTTGACAAAGAAATTTGTAAAATAAGAAGTTCAGTTTAGAAAAATATACATGTAGGTAATAAGAAAAGAAATATTTTGTTCAATCAAAATTCCAAATTTAAAAAAAAAGCCAACTATTCTGTAGAGAAAATCAGCTAAAAGGTTTAGAACATATAATCCACCTTCTCACCCTTTTTCCTTGTTGGAGGAAAATTTTGCATGTGCGATAAAAATTTTAGGATATGCATATTTTGCAAGAAACGTTGAAAAATCATCACAAAGTAACCCCACTCTATACGGTATCTCATGATAAAATGTGATTAGGAATCAGCTCTTCTATCTTATTACTTCATCAACGTTTGAGAAAAAATTTTATTACACTTCAGTATATCTCGTCCATTTAAATGAAGCAATATTCGCATTTGAAACTAATGTAATTTTTCCATTTCCGAACTGTGCTAAATCTGTACCGCAATTTATAACTTGTATTTCTTATTTTCCTAGATCTTCGCGTGAAATCGTTTGAAAATTACGTCGATAAAGGATTCGGTCGTACTCACGTTTCGAGATTCGGAATACCTAAGTGACTTTCAAAGGAAATTCTTTTGACCCGTCATACCATTGATTCAATTTTTTTCTGGTAAGCTGAACTTACACAATTTTTTATTATTCTGTTAAAAATAAATTTGTATAGGTAACAAAAACAACAAAAAAACAGAACTTTTGGAGAGTGTTTTTTCTCTACAAGTATTTGTATCCAAAAATATGAGAAAATACCTATTAGTCCTATAAAATTATTTTCAATTTTTTTTCAAGTGTAAAAACCCGATTTTTCACAAAATGTAGGTAGATAAAATTGACCTTGGCCAAAATTTTAAAAACATTATTTCCAACCAATAACAAAATGCAAAGTAAACCGGTTTTTGAACAAAGTGTTTAAAAAATGGTCCACAAAATTTCAAAAAAATAAATAAAACAACATTTTGTTACCAGATTTCAAAAAGTTCTTGTAAAAAAATTTTAAAAAGTAGTTTAAGGTGATTTTGAAAAATTGTTTTTTTTTTTTTTTTTTTTAAATCGCTCTCTTACAAAAATTAGAAGAAAAAAAATGATTTCAAAGTTCTGATGAAGTTATTTTCCGAAAAAAAATTGTCCAACAAAATGTTGAGAAAAACTTATTTTGAACAAAACGATTCTGTGCAATTTTTTTTTTTTTTTTTGAAAAATTCGATTTCGCCCAAAATTTTGAAAACAAATACCAAAGATGAAAAAAGGTGGGGGAAAAAAATTTAAAATTCCTGTTCAGGTTTCCAAATGAAGACATTATTTCATTTATGAATCATTCAGGAGTAACTAGATCATATCATTCGCAAGCCATAAAATGTGATGATTTTTTTTCTGATGAGGAATCAACTTTTAAAGTTTAGGTACAAACTACCAACCTAATAATTATCGTATTACCGAGCTTGTGCGTGTGTGTTTGTAAACCATACATTGTTCTGACATTTCCTTGAAATTTCACATACTATTATGTACTTCGAGCGGACCCAAAACGTTGGTCGGATATTTGATAGGTCCAAACAACGTTTACACCTAAAAAGTTTATGACAAATGACAACCAGTGGCGTATTTAGGGTGAGGGTTCTGGGGTCCAAACCCTACCATTATCAAGAAAAAGAAAAAAAACTTGAAAATACCTCGAAGACATGTTCATTTTACATATTTTTTAAAAATTTCCTAAAATTGTGAAAAACTTTCAAAATGCATCCCTAATTTTTCATAAATTTTCAAAAATAAGATTTTCATAATTTTCCAAATTTTTTGTCGTGATGTACTTTCATAGATAAAATAAAATTTATCAAATTTTTCAATTTTTGGAATGATTTTTCATAAAATTTCAAAAATAAACATTGGATAAGTATTTAAAAAAAATAAGTATTACATTTTTCAAGAATGATTTTTTCTAATTTTTTCTAATTAAGTACATGATTTTTCTTAAATCAAAGAATATGATTTTTCAATTTTTTCAAGAATGATTTTTTTTTCTAATTTTAGAGTTCATTTTCTCTTGAATTTTCAAAAATGATATTTTTGTTAGGTAATTTAAAAAAAAAAATTAAGATGGATTTTTTCCACTTTTTTAGAAGTGATTTTTTTATAATTCCAAAATTGTACTTTTTAATTGTTATATAAATTTCCAAAAAAATTAGTTCAGTCAAATTCTTCAACATACACATTGACTTTTTTTTTTTTAATTTTTGGGAAGATTTTCTATGAATTTTTAAAATAGAAACTGTGTAAATTTTTTCAAGAGAAAATAATCTCTAAAAATCGAAGAAAATTCGTTAAAAAAATAAAATATTAAAATATTTTCCAATTTTTATTTTAGAAAATTTATGAAAAATCATTTTAAAAATTGAAAAATTGCAAAAAATTTTCAATTGAAAATTAAGAAAAATTTTAATTAAAAATTATTGTGAAAAATTCAATTTTGAACAATTTTTAAAATGCATTTTTCAACATTTTAGAAATTAATTTTTGAAAACTAAAAAAAAATCTAAGCAAGGGAAAAATTTATCCTTGAAAAAATGAAACAATAGTGAATTTTCAAAAAAGCTAATTTGTTGATTTTTTTCTTCTTTTCAAACTACAAATAGTTTTTAATTTTACAATTCCGAAATTTTACTTAATAATTTTTAATTATGATAAATTTTCAAAAAAATTGCATTTTTTTTACTACTTATTTTATTTCTATATTCCAAGGTTAAATTTTTCCTTTGCTTGGAGATTTTTTTGATTTTCAAAAACTGAATTCTAAAAATTTTGAAGAATACACTTTTAAAAATTTTCAAGATTGAATTTTTTTCTAATAATTTTAAAGGATGACTTTTCTCATTTTCAATTAAGTACAAAATTTTTGCAATTTTTAAACTTTTGGTAAGACGCTTACCTACCTATAAATTATAATATTATCTAGGTTATTACGTCCATCGGAATGGCTTTAGATGGAGTTTATTTTTTAAAATTTGAATATTTTCTAAAGAATTTGTACCTCTAACCTCTGTGGTTCATTACATCTGATAGAGCGAGCGCAATAAATCTAATATATCAGGGTCAAATGTTGTAATAATCAACTCTCCAATCTTAATATTTATCTACAGAATCGGCAATAAAAAAAAGAATTTCATTAAATGAAACTTACCACTGCTTATCTGATAATCTTTGCGCAAAGCAATTTTAATTCACACACATATCAACGAATTGGAATTTGAAATTAGGAATGTCAATTGCATCATATTGAAAAGCAGTTCTTCGAATATACTTGACGAATACTAATTTACGTTATTGATTTCTCATTATAAAAAATTTACTTAGATAAGTACTGTATCTACAAGTAGCTAACTTGGAACACTTGAAATTTCAATTTTTTGTAAATTTTCAACCAATCAGTCAAAAAATTTCATTCAGGGCTTAAAATACTGAGCACGGTTTCGTCTTTCGATTAAACTGAAGGAATATCCTTTCAAGAAATTTTGAATTCTTATTATCATTTTTTTTTTTAAATGGACGTTCCAGGTTTTAATCCGAAATTATTTACTTGGAACAAGTTCATTTACATCAGTTTCAATAATTACTTGTAACTTCTAAACCATTCAGTTCAAAAAAAAATTATAGAAAGGTCAGAAAAGGTGAAGCAACGCCTAAAATAAAAGAGCTAGAGCTTAATTGAAATTTTTTGTTATAGAGCTTAGCTCTTAGCTCTTAGCTCATGCAAAATTGGGAGCTTAGCTCCGAGGAGCTAGCTCTTTTCAAGCTCTTTACAAACAAAAGAGCTAAGCTCAGAGCTTAGCTCTGAGCTAAGAGCTTATAGGAACTGCTCAACACTGGGTACAAATATTTTCGATCTCTAATTAATAAAATACGTAGAAATATTTAAAAAAATCAAAAAGTGATTAAATAAATAGAATTCTTATTTTTTTAATTCATAGATATTCTCGTTTGAAACGTTCAAAGAAATAGTGAACTTAATTTTTTGGCTTACTGAAAAGAGTTGTACCTACAGATTAAAAAAAAATTAATTTCAAGGCATTCAAATTAATTTTGATTTTTTTTTCGCTTCCAATACTTTTTCTCTCGACCTTTTTCTTATTGTTGGGTATTCCTCTCTTTCTTTTCGAGTGTTTCTCTTTTAATTTTCAAAGTCTCACTTCTCCATCACAAGTTTTGCCATTATTCGCCATCCCGTAAAATCTCAATAATTATCTTATTTCATCCCTCCAAGCGCTTCACATTCGCAAGAAGCTGTGTTATTTTTAAATAAATGACCTCACATCAGGCACCCGTAGCTGCGTTCTCGTTTGTGTGGGGTCTAAAATTTTTTTTGCATGGTGTAATTGCATGGTGTCTACCAAAAGTGAAAGTAGTGAAAAAGTATTGATTTAAAAAATGCGTCATGAAAGTAGTGAAAAGTAGGTGGTGATTTTGTAATAAAAGTAGTGAAAAAATCAAAATTGAAAATCGAAAAATCATTTTCGTCCATAGCAAAAAAAGCAAATTTTCTTCAATCTAAATTTAAATTTTCTAAAAACTTCGCCCTCGCTGCGCTCGGGCAGTGTTTGTCTTCGCTTTTTGTGAAATTAAATAAATTAGTTATACTTTCAAAATAATACGAAGAGGAAAATTTCAAAAAATTCCAATTATTCAGACCGTATCCACTCAACCTCTAACCTTTGTTATGAATGAAAATTTTAAAAATAACTCAAAATCAATGCAAAAATTATGGTGAGTTGGAAATTTTCAGTTAGGTAAATGAGTATTGAGTGGTAGGTATATTTTTTATAATTTTGAACTTTTGATTCAAAATATATTTTTTCCTTCTATTTGAAATATAGTTTTCTCAATTTTTGAAGTAAAAAAATCTTCATAGGGGAGTGGGAAAAATTCTTTGTCTCACTTTTTCAAACTTTGAAATTTTTGGAGGGAACCTTGATGAAACTTTTTCATGAATTGTTTCCTAAAATCTCTGGTCAGAATTTTCCATAAAATTTTCTGGGAATATTTTTAATGAAATTTTTGGTAAAATTTTTTTCATAAAATATTGTTTTATAAAATCATTTTTGGTCGTAATTTTCCATAGAATTTTTTGGGAGAATTTTCAATGAAATTTTTTATGATGATTTTCATTTTTTCATAACATTTTTTGTTGAAATATTTTTCATGGAGTTCTTGATGAAAATTTTGGTGACATTTTTTCATAAATTGTTCCATCAAATCATTTCCGGTCAGAATTTTTCATAAATTTTTTTGGGAAAAACAATGATTTAAAAAATTATGTTTCTTTAAAGAAATTCATTGGTTCTTTAACGAGATTTTTTTCCCAAAAAGAATATTCTTTTCAAAAGAAATTGAGAGATTCCGTTTTCATTTTCCTGAGAAAATTAAAAAAAATTCTTTGAAAATAAGTAATTATTTTAAAATGTTTTGACACACAAAAATTTAGACATATTTGTAATCCAAAGAAATTCAATGTTTTTTTTTTTTTTTTTTTTAATTCATTTATTGTGCCATATACAAAGTACTATGCTTAGAGGCACATTCTTAAGATTAGGATAGTATGTAAGTATTAAGTGTATATATTAGAAGTTAATTTAGTTACATGCTTAAAAATTAAGGTAAAAGTAATTATAAAAGTTTGTTTAGATGGGTGATTTTTATGAATTGGAGCAGTTTTTCGATGTTGTTTTGATTATCTGAGAGGATGTTTTGTAGATTTCCGTCGAGGTAGGTGTTTCGGGCTTGGTGATATTTAGGACAATCGATAAGAATATGGGGAATGTTAATAGGAACGTTGCAATTAGTACATATCGGAGGAGGTTGTTTTAGAAAAAGGTGTTGGTGAGTAAGGAGAGAATGACCCGTTCTTAGACGAGTGAGAATTGTTTCTGAGCGTCGGGAAGGTTGTTCGGAAGTATACCATGGGTCAACTGTGTTTTTTATAAATTTTAATTTGTTAGAAATGGGAATAGTTGACCAGAAATTTTGAAATTCATGTTTCATCATGTTTTTTACAAATAGTTTGAGGTCTGATAGAGGAATAGGAATGTTTGCTATGGGAAGGGTACGGTGAGCATGTTTAGCTGAAGAATCGGCTGCTTCGTTGCCTTCTATTTGAGTGTGTGAGGGGATCCAGCAAAGTATGATAGTGTTATTTTGATTAAGGAGAAGATTTATAATTTCTTGTGATATGGGGTGGGCGTATTTTGATCTAAAGTTATTTATAGATAAAAGAGCCGAAAGAGAGTCGGTAAAAATGATACTGTTTTGTAATGAGAAGTCTTTTATGTAAATAATAGCGGTTTTAATTGCATACAGTTCAGCTGATAATATAGAAAAAGTGTGAGGTAAAGCTACTGATATGGTAGTATTTTTAAAAAAATGAAATTAAGTATTTCCCATAAAAATTTGAGATGATGGAAAATATTCTCAATTTCTTATAATAAAAAGATTTTTAATTTTTCTGAATTGAAATACTTAATTTCTTATTCATTCATCTCAAATTCTTATGGGGAATAATTTCATTTTTTAAAAAACGCCGAATTTCTTTGGATTACAATAATATGTCTAAATTTTTGTGTGTCAAAACATTTTAAAATAATTATTTCCAAAGAATTTTCAAAAAAAAATTCTCAGCAAAAAGAAAACGGAATCTCTCAATTTTTTTTGAAAAGAATATTCTTTTTGAAAAAAAATCTCGTTAAAGAACCAATGATTTTTTTTTAGAGAAAGTTCACTTTTTTGAATCATTGTTTTTTTTTGGAGCTAAATTTTTTGGCGTGAAAAACTTTTAAAATATTTTTTAATTTTCTCAATGAAAAATTAAATATTAATTTTTTGAAGAAAAAAATCTCAATTTTTCGAAATAATTTTTTTATTGAGTTGAAAAAATTTCTCTTTTATTATCTCAAATTTTCTTGCCCAAAAATCTCATTTTTTTGAAAAAAAAAACTTCTGAATTTCTTTGGATAATGGTCTCAATTTTTTTTTTTTTTTGTATAAACAACTTCAAATTTTTTTGGCGTGAAGAAATTTCAATTTTTTCCATCTCTTTGTTATAAGAAATGAAATTTCAATTTTTCGGAGACATACAAAAATCTCAATTTCTCAGAGTAAGATGATCTTATTTTTATTTTTTTTTGAACTGAAAAAATTTATCATTTACTTTATCTCAAATTTTCTTTGCAGAAAAAAATCAGGCCCAAGTATTCGAAACGTAATTTTTTTTGGTAGATGTGGGGTCGAAAAAGATCAATTTTTGTGGAAGTCTTTAATTTTCTGTTATTTTTTGGCCCGGGGGAGGGGGGGGGGTTAAGTTTTGTAGATGGTTGTAAAAAGGTAGTGAAAAAGTAGTGATTTTAGAAAAAAAAAGTCAGGTTGAAACCTTGAATGCCGTATCTGGAACGCTATGTGAGCCTTCCCTTGAATTTGGTTAATACTTATTGCTGCATTTTTTTTTTTTTTTTTTTTTTTTTTTTGATCACACCTTATCACTTGTACAGTGCTGCTTTGTTGCTTTATGTCTTCGTATAGTATGGAAAGATAGTTAATTCTGATAATTCACTATAAAACTTGTCCTGTAAATCTGTGACCTGAAGTGATGTAACCTAGACCCCCTGTACGATAATTAGTGGAATTTGGTTCTATTCTACAATTATTACACAATGCATTGTTGTAAAAAGTTATATCAATTACAGCGAATGCTGTTATAATTTATTTGTATTTGTAGAACTAAAAACGACATTATCGACGAATTGTCTCCATAATCTGTACTTCGTCGGTACCTATACCCCAAAATTGATATAAAAAGCGTTTATTTGCTCCTTCTATTGGTATATTTACTTATACAGTACAAAGTATAGCCCATCGACCTACCTAGTACCTAACCTACCCTATAATCATTAAATAATTTCTCAACATTGGTAATTTTTTTTAGCGTGGTGATTATTGTGATAGTTGAAATCAACGTATCAATTTAAGGATATTCTACTGCCCCTACATCATGCGTTCGTGTGCCATAATTTGGCTTCACATCGCCATTTTTTCGAGTAAGCACTCACAACGTATACCTACTTAAGTATTTAACGAGGCGCTTGCGGTTATAATGATCGTGTACTTGATGATTAATTTCTATACCTACTTTTTCAGTGTGCCAGTTTCTAATTTTCTCACAAGACGATAAAGATAGTCCTATAACCACAACTAGTGTAAGTAACGATAACGAAGTATATACTGTACCTATTAGCATCAAACCTGAATCTATGTTAGATGCCTACCTTCGAAAATTTATGATAATGTTTGGTATCAAAAATGTTTTTCAAAGGTCGACTATGCCAAAACTTGGATAATGAATGCGTTACTGTCCAAAGAAAATATGAGTTTAGGAGACTTGGACAGAAATGCGCAGCGGATAATCAAAGTAGCTGCGCAAGACATGAAGTTGAGGGAAAAAGACGTGAAGTCGATGGAAAAAGACGTGATTTTGTTGAAGAAAGACGTGAATTTCTTGGAGAAAGAACGTGTAAGTGTAAGAATAATAATTATTATGGTTAATTACATGTGATATAGCTATTAGTAGCGTAGCATTTTATGATTTTTGACGACAGAAATAATTCTTGAGGATACACAAAAAGTACCTACTTAATTTCAAAATGATTTTTGTCAAGTGCGAAATTTTTTGAAATCTTCTGAAGTTTGAATGACAGATTTTAAAAAAAAATATTTCACAATCTCATCTTCAAAAATGAAAAATTTCTCTTACAAAATAATCGTTTTGTAATGTTGTAAATATTCACGATTTTCGAAATCTTCTTTTATTAAATATTTTCTGCATCTCTAAATCTTCCTAAATCTGAATTTTAACTTCAAAATGATCTTTTTTATTTTTTAAATTGGTAGTAATCTGAAGTTTGACTGTTTGACTTTCAAAAAAAAGTTGTTCCCCTGAATTCTCATTAATGAAAAATTGGTCTTACCTAGAAATTAAAAAATCGAACTCCAAAAATGATCTTTATCGCGTACGAGATTTTCCCCAATGTTTTCAACTTCAATTGTTCGATTAAAAAAAAAAAAATCTTGAATGGAAAAGTGAACTTCCAAAAATTTACGATTTTTAAAGGATCGATTTTTGAAATTTTTTTGAACTGAGGTGTGAATCTTTAGAAATGTAAAATTCAACTTGAAAATGGACCTTTTCACGTTTGAAATTTTTGTAATTTTCGGGAATTCACCTGTTGTATTTTGAAATAAAATTTCTTTTTTTAATTTAATCCTCAGAACTGAAAAATAATTACAATTCAAAGTAATCTTTGATGCGTTTAGAGCTTCATTGAAAACTTTGTGGATCTGCCTTTGAATCTTTAGGAATAAAGGATTCGACTCAATTCTAGAAAAATTGTCGAGAATATTTAGCATGATGCTCGAATTTTTAAAAATAGAAAATTTATCCATTTTTTTACTCGAATTACTCAATTTTTAAATTTGAAAAAAAAAAAACAGTTCCACCAAATTTTGAGGAATAGGTACCTACCTACCTAAGTAAAAAATTGAAAAATATTATGAAAATTTGACTATTTGAAAATTACTCTCCAAAACTACATACCCATATATATATATATATATATATATATATATATAAATTTTACAAATTAAAAATTTGTAAAAAATGTAAAAAAGTTAAATTTTGTAAAAAATTTCAAAAATTTAAATTTTGTAAAAGGTTTTAAAAATTTAAATTTTGTAAAAGTTTCAAAATTCAAATTTTGTAAAAAATTTCAAAAATACAAATTTTATAAATTATTGTAAAAAAATTTGAAAATTTAAATTTTGTAAGAAATTTTGAAATCAGAACTTTGTAAAAATTTGAAAATTATGAATTTTGTAGACATTGAACTCTGAACAAAAAACACCACACAAAATAATATTTAAAAAAAAAGCCGCACCATAATGAAAAAAAAATCAGGAAAAACAGATGAAGCAATAAAAATTACCACTGAATTAATTAAAAAATTAATTTCACTCGCCATATTATCTGAAGAAGTAAGAATAACATATTGCACAGAAGAATCACAAATTTTAAAAAAACAACGCGAACTCAAAACAAAAAACACCAAGAAAAAACAATAATAAAACACGATACAAGCACCACAAAAATATAAATAAAAACACGGAAATGCACTAACACAGTACCTATGTGATCACTTAAAAAACGCAAAATTTCAAACAAAAAACACGACTGAATGAACTGATAAAAACACAAAACCACACTACTTGTGTAATTAAAAAAGCGAGCTTCAAACAAAAAACACCAAGAAAAAAAAAACTAATAAAAACGCGAAACAAAAAAACACAAAAAAATAATCAAAACGCGGAAATGCACGAACACAGTTCCCACGTAATTAATTAAAAACGCGAAACATCAAACAAAAAACACCGCAAAAAAAATTGAAACGCGAAACCAGACTAGTTGTGTAATTAAAAACATCAAACTCCAAACAAAAAACACCAAGAAAAAAACTAATGAAAACGCAAAACAAAAAAAAACAAAAAAAAAATAATTATAAATAATAATAATCAAAATGCGGAAATTCACTAACACAATTCCCACGTAATTAATTAAAAAGAAAAAAAACTAATAAAAACGTGAAACAATTGAAAAACACCAAAAAAAAAAAAATCAAAACGCAGAAATGCACTAACACAATTCCCATGTATTTAATTAAAAACTTGTTAAAACGCGAAACTTCAAACAAAAAACAAACACCTAAAAAAAATTGAAATGCGAAACCACACTACTTGTGTGATTGAAAAAAAAAAAAAAAAAACGAAACTACAAACAGAAACAAACACAAAAAAAAACAATAACTAATAAAAACACAAAGCAGCACTAACGCGATAATATATGTAGAGTAGTGTTAATGAGAACTGGTCGCCTCAACAATCAAAATCATACTGAGACCAAAGTAAAACAACAATAAAAAACCCAGACATTTCCCTTAGGTACTTTTATTTCCTACAAACACTAGTTAAATTGATAAAGTTCATAAGAAATTAAAATTCTGAAGTATTATATTGTAATACGTATGTCAATCTTTGACAACAGGAGGACCTGAAGAAGGCATTCGATTCTGAACACGAAATGAAATTGGTGCTTCAGGGGTTTATCGACATAACTCAAACGATTAAGAAACTGTTTCTATATCATTGGCCAGAGTGGACTCCTCGACCTAAGGACAAAGATAGCCACTCTATAGATTCCTGGACCACTCTTCTGCTCAATATTGAGGATCCCATTATATTTAGAATACGAGTTTTGTTACAACAGCACAAGATGAGTATTCCAGATTTTGTGAAAAAAGTTATGGCTTTCGAGATTGCTCGGAACGATGAGGCCCACGGTGAATTAAAAAGAATGGATAAACCCGAAGCATATAAATATTTAGGACACTTTGCCGAGAACAATGCTGGTTTAGATAAAAAGGCTTTAAACGTTTTAATTGGTACTTTCAGTTTAGTAGGTGGAGCTGAAAATGTAGTACAAATCACTTCACACGAAAATAGCTCTGTGCATGAAAATGTTAATGGTAAGCATTTTATTCGCTTCATAATATACTACATCTATGTACTATATTGCGATTACCTATTAGTATAATACATAATATTACTTATCACAATTAGGCGAAAGAACCAATTATAATGTTTTGCATATCGCGGAAGTATCAAGTTATCGTGGTACTATGAAGGAAGCTCGTCTCAAAGAAGTGAGTATGGTCAAATTCATATGAGGGTTGAACGTAATGAAGCGATTGCTTACACGATAGTTTATTTTATGTGTTCAAATAGAATTTCGAATCAGCTATTACTTTTGAAGATGGGTCCCGCGCACCTCTTGCTTACCTAATTACCGAGCATGCGACTGGATGGTTTATATTATTCAAGTCCTTTGAAGACGCGTATTACGCGTGGTCTAACAGGGTAAACATTTTTTCTTCTTTAATACGGTAATAGTTTTTATCAATAAATGCGTACTAAGTAAGAAACTAAAATTACAGAATGAATTATTGTTTCTTTCGCTTTCTATTCGAAATACCATAACAATTCGAAATTTGAAAGATAACCCCCTTTGGTCTGGCGATATTTTTATTAAAGTTGAACTCAATGGAACTAGTATCGAAGAATTTAAACAGAAGGTATGTATATCTATATATGTACAGCAAACTCCTAAGGTTACAAAAATCAAAAATGTATATCAAAGCTTCGGCTTCAGCGCTTTCTAAGCAGTGACGATTTAGCCCGTGTATACCTACTGCATTACCTTTCGCTATGTTCAGTACTGAACTCCACTAGCTCCTTGTTCGCATTGCCAAAGTTGGTAGCCTTGTTGTAAATATGTACATTCTCAACATTTTACAGTTTCCTATTCATAACGCAGAGGAAATACGATGTGCGGGCTCATCATCGAAATATGTCCTGACTTTATGGTATATGAGTAATGAATTTGCGATGTTGGATTACAAAAAATTGGTAAGACTTTTTTTTTTTTTTTTTTTTTTTTTTTTTTATATGGCTACATTATTGAAAACATTTAATTATTTCATTGCAGAAGGATATTTTCCCTACTAAAAATGTCCAGTTCCTAAAAACTTTCGCAACCTACCCAAACTTACCAACAATTGCTCATATCAAGACCATTCATGGTAAGACGGTTTCTATTTGGTACATATTACTCAAGTATCGCAGGTTTCATTTGTTTTTTTTTTAAATCACAGTTATGTCATAAAAAACAATTATTCATTCCGATTAAATGGTTCGACTCGAAAAAATTTTTTTGCGGAATTTCAGTGAAAGGAATCCTAACTAATGTACCTCGTCAGTAGCTAAAAGTTTCACACAGTTATAGGTGTGTGCATCACACGTGTCACTTCGAGGTGTTTTTTTTCTCGCAAACTTTTTTGGAAAAATAGTTTTTTTTTTTTTGAAAAATGTCCCCTGAGAAATTCTCTATTAGAAAGATTATCTTATCTTTTTTTTTTTAGAAAAAGTCATTTAAACCCCAAAAACGCGTCATTTTATTAGGTGCCTGGTTCACACAATGTATACTGGCATTCGCTTTTTTATTCGTATGCCAGTTAGAACAATGTCCATTTTTTATTTATCCATTGTACGTAACGCACATTACAATTAGCTTGTTTCAATTTATAGTACGTTCGGCGAAAGATTAAACCTGGCAAAATAAAAAGTGGGGGACGCAGTGAAAAAACGAAGCAATTAGAAGCCGAGAATTGTTCGTTTCGGCGCGTTGATTGGTTCATTTTCGCTCCGCCTTTCTCGCGCCAAAATTTGCCAGGTCTAATCTTTCGCCGAACGTACTATAACAGAAAGAATTTCCCAATTCTTGAATGAAAAGCTGACAATTTCACAACCTTTATCAGTGACAACGAAGCACTCCACAACTCCAACAGCTTCGAAAGTCACTCCGAATGACCAAGCGAATATCCGGATTGAGAATAAAGATGAATTCATAACTCCTTCGAGGGTCCTGAGGAAGCGCCTGTCACCTGGGATAAGTGATGAAGGTGTGTGTTGGTACCATAACACTTTCGGAGACAAAGCCAAACGGTGCCGTAAAGGGTGCAAATTTTGGAACAATTCAATGGGAAGCAGGTAGTTACTAACAATTATTTTCATATGAATATAACTATAAACTGTATCGAAAAAGTATTATGATTCCTTCTTACTTGAAAAAATGCAAAAAGAACTGCAAAAAAATATAAAAGCAACACTTTCACTAAAATTGTTCTAAAAACTTCTGAAAAACATGAAAAAACTAAGAAAGTTTTTAGATTTTTTTTTTTTTAAAAGGAACTGTAGAAAAAAATAAGGAAAAGTTCTGATGATTTTTTTGAAAATTCTGCGGAAAACATTTTAAAAATGGAAATATGATTATATTAGAAATGAAGAAAACTTCTTTTTGAAACAATAATTGCAAAAAGTACGAAAAAATTTCGGAAAGTCGTGAAAATTTCACAACAATTTTTCCAAGTTGTAAAAAATTACAAAAATTTAAGGATTCTTTTGTAAAATTCGCAGTTTTTTTCCACAAAGAAGTATGTGAATTTTTTGAAAATTTGTGAAAATTCAGCATACAATTTCTAAAAAAAAAATTGAAATTTTTTGAGACAACTGCAAAAAGTACCTAGAAAAATTGCAAAAGGTTATAAAACTTTTGCTAAAGTTCTGTAAAAAAAAGCTTAAAAGGACGAAAAATTTGTAAAAGTTCACAAAATAATGCAAAAAACACCCAAAATTTTTATTGAAAAGAGAGAGAAATTTTTAGAAATTTTTCTAAGCAACCCTGAAAAACACAAAAATGAATACAAAGACTTGGGCGATTAATATTCAAAACAAATCTGAAAAAATGGAAAAGAATGATAACATTTTAAAATATTATGCAAAAACAATGAAGAACTTTTGAAAATGGCAAAAAAAAATAATAATGAAAATCATTTCTAAAAAAGATTACAAAAAATGTGGGTAAAATTTTGAGTTTTTTTAAGTAGCTGCAAAAAAAAAAACTAATAAAAATGAAAAAAGTAGTGCCAAATCGATTTTTTTTTTTTTTAAAAAACTGCACAAATAAATTAACAAAATAATAATTGAAACGTTGAAGAAAATTTTGCAAAAGTTCTGCATTAATTAAAAGGAGGGAAAATTCCTAAAAAGGGCAAAAAACATATTTTTTTTAGAAATTGCAAAAAATTGAAGATTTTTGACGCAACTGAAAAAATGACTAAAAAGTTTAGAAAATTTTACAAACACTGCATAAAATTTGAAAAAAAAAATCGCAAAAAAATTGTTGAAATGTTTCGTGTGCCTACAAAAAATTATAAAAATATTTGGCACGTATGAATTTTCTCAAGAATTCTTTAAGAAATTTCTTTAAAAATAGACAAAATAAGGAAATACTTTGAAAATCCTGCAAAAATTGAATTCTGTTTAGACAAAATTAAAAAGTATTTGGGCCTGTAGCAAAGAATTGTTGAAAGCTTTTCGTTATGTCTACAAAACATTATAAAAACAATGCATTTTCATAAAAGATTCTGTGAGAAATTTCTTTATAAATATCAAAAAGAAAAAAATGTTATCTTTTGCAAAAATTGAATTCCAACGGAAATTTGAAAAATAAATAAATAAATAAGTTTCTTACTTTGGAAAGAAATTCGGGATATTTGTAAAAATAAATATAAAATCTTTTTAGAAAATTCTGTTTTAGAAATTAGTGTTTCAACCAGATTTGAAAGTTTTAATTTTTATAAAAATCACACTTTCTTTCTGATAGTTTTCTTTTTCAAAATTGTCAATTTGAATAGCCCTGCGGGCCTGCGTATTACTTGAAATTATTCAAAAAAATTAATCGAATTGACAAAAGTTGAAACTTTACCTCAAGAATTTTATTTTTGTACTTAGTAGAGGATTGATTTTCTAAACTGTCTACTGCCAAATTTTAATGAATGCGTATAGATATAGATATCTATTACTTAGTTGCATTAAAAAATTATCAACTCCAAAATTTACCGCCTCAAAAATCTGTCAATCTATATCATGGCATTCTTGAATTGTAGTGAAAATTCTATACTCATACTTGTAACAAAGAAACAAAATACTTACTTGATTATTTCGTTGCTTAATCTCTGAATAAAGTATAAACGAAAAGTGTTGTTTTCTTAGAAAATAAATGAAAGGTTGAAAAATTTTTCGAAGGTAAAAGTAAACCCAAATAGAAAAAATTCTAGAATTATTACGAGATTTTCTAAAAAGCTAGAAAACTTTCATTTGTTCAAGTTCATCAATATGCGTCGCGTAGATAGGGCTTTTCAATGAGATAAAGTTTTAAACTTCATTTGTTTGTAAATCGCACCAACAACCGATTATTCCGACTCATCCAAACGTAACAACAACTTTCAAAAATGTTTACATTTTTTACCAGATTCGCTTTAGCCACATCCAAAACTTTCATTCTAACATCTCTGCAAATGTACATGATTTATAGATAAAATTTCGAAAATTAAGAGTAAAAAAGAGAAACAATACAAATGTAATATTATCGAGATAAAAAAGCCGGACTTGAATTTTACATAATGATGTCCTGCACACAATAAACATTGAATAAGGCGTAGCAAAAAAAAAAAAAACAAACAAACAAACTTTCTCGAGCTTAACAAACTTTTCACAGTAAAATTTGAAATTTTTCTGTCTATGCGAAATATGTAACGTGTGTCAATATTGGCACTAAATGTGTTAAATAAATTTCTACGGAGAAAGTCTCCCGCGTTCAAAATTAAAAAGAAAAAAATCTTGGTTGAAAAAAAAAAAAAAAAAAAAACATAAAACCGTATAGGAATTCTTTTTGTAATAATGGAAAATAAGACGTAGGTGCCTGATAGGTACCTTTTTTGCCATCTTTTCAAAAATAAACATGTTCTTTTTTATGTTTTTAGAGATGTTTGATGATAAATGACTCGTATCATGCGCCCTGAAAATCTTTTTCGAACATCTGTGGCAATAAAACAACTCGAACTCGAAACCTTTCTACATGATTCTGAGAATACTTCAAATGGAATATACGTTGATGGTTTCCATGTGCACAAACAGAACGAAATTTTTGGATTCTCATAGGAGACAGACGCTAATGAAAAATGCAGTCCAATTGGAAGCTCATATCCAGGATGCTGATTCGATGGAGAAAATTATTCAGCTATGCTTATCCAATCCTGCCGATTAAATCAGGTATAAAAGGTTGCTGGAAACGAAATCGAGCGATGTGTAATCGTTATTCCGAAAAAGCAATCGATGATCTTAGACGATGGATTTCGAGCGATACTGATTGATTCGCACTCAGCCTGCTGAAAATCCTTATATCCCTCCTCAGTTCCCTACTCAACCAGCTCAGAATCCAATTATCCCAATGTGCACTACTTAACCTACTTACGCTAGAATCAAATACGTTTATTAGTCTAGGCGCAAAAGGAAAAAAAAGGTCTTCCGTGCGATTATTTTGTAAAAAGCAATTTTATGATTGATTCGTAATCTAGGACATAATTATTTTGAAAAGAATGAGCTGGGGTTACATTTTTTTTAAGGCTTCCCCTTTCCCAGGGTCCACCCCCCCCCCCCCTTTCCCAAAATTTTTTTTATCTCTGAACCTATGGCCTCAATTAAAAAAAATTTCAAACAAAATTTGTAGATTCAGATACCAGGAATAATTTTAGTTATTATAAAAATTTCGATCGGACCTCTCCCTCCCCTCCAATTTTGCATAAAATGTATGAAAATCGCTGGATCATTTTCATAAGTTTTATTCAAAATTGGAGGGGAGGAAGGGGTCTAATCGAAATTTTTGACATAACCAAAATTATTTTATGGACCTCAATCTACAACTTTTGTTCGAAAATTTTTTTAATTGAAGCTTTAAGTACAGAGATAGTAAAATAAAATTGGTAGGGGGGTGGACCCTCAATTAAGGGAAAACAATGAAAATGTCAAACTCGTTCCCTATTTTACCTAATTGTTAGGTTGAGTTTTAATCGAAATGACTATTTACAGAACCCATTTTTCACCTTTTGGCTGTACCCAAAGCTGAAGTTACATAGGGGTGACTGCAAGCTGAACAAGTTAGATTAATTAAAAGTAATTTTCGCACATATTATGCAAAATTGAAGGGGAAGGAGGGGCCCAATCAAAATTTTTATAATAACTAAAATTATTCCTGAGATCAAAATCTACAACTTTTGTTTGAAAATTTTTTCAATCGGAGCCTTTAGTTTCAGAGATATTGAAATTTTTTGGAAAGGGAAGTGGACCCTGGGGAAAGAGGGACCTTAAAAAAATGTAACCCCAGCTCATTTTTTTCAAAATATGTCCTAGATTACGAATCAATCATAAAATTGTTTTTTAAAAAATAATCGCACGGAATTTCCCTTTGCGACTAGACTATATAGGATCCTCTTCCAATTTTTGGAAAAAATTCATTTTTGTCATTTAACTAGGTGAATTCAAATTTATAAGTAAATTGAGTTTCTTTGAAAAAATTGCTCATTTTTTCAGTTCACTATCCTAGTTCAGTGTGAGAGCTACTAACGTAAAAATTCTAAAATTTTCAAATATTGTCATTTTTGGAGAAAAATCATTTTTGCCAAAAGATATGGTGAATTCCAAATTATCCTTAAATTTAATTCTTTGAAAAAATTTTTCATTTTCCCGTTATCAAGGTTCATTCTGAAAGATTCAGAAATTTTTTTTTTGAATTTTTCAATTACTCTAATTTTTGTAAAAAATTCATGTTTGTCATTTAACAAGGTGAATTCTAACTTATACTTAAATTGAGTTTTTTTTTTCATTTTTAGCAATTTTTTCATTATCCTGGTCCTGTAAGTACGCGTGTTTTAACCAGTTGCATCGTTCTTCGCAATTAAGGGTATGCTCTCGTCGTCTGTTATCAGTAAATTTAGATCCGTCATTTCTCCGCGAATTCGTAACAAATCAGTGTGAAATTTTAATATATACTTCTCTATCACTTTGTTCGTACAGGACTTATTCGATATTTTGAAAAAATGTCTATTTATGGAGAAAAAAAGAAGTCTGGAAAGTGATGTAAACTTCACAAATGTCCAAGAATAATCTTAAAATTTAATTTTTTTCCATAAATAGACACTTTTTTCAAAATATCGAATAAGTTCTGTACGAACAAAGTGATAGAGAAGAATATATTAAAATTTCACACTGATTTGTTACGAATTCGCGGAGAATATATTAAAATTTCACACTGATTTGTTACGAATTCGCGGAGAAATGACGGATCTAAATTTTTGCAGCTGATAACAGACGAGAGCATACCCTTAATATTTAATAACGAGGCAAGAGTAAGAAGTATAAGAAAATTTAGCGGTACCTATTTTAACCTATTACGATTTGTATGTGTCAAGCATTTCAATATTTATGTACTCGTATTGATATTATTATATAGGTACAGTTTCTGAATGCACCTCCTCCATACCTTTACCGGCCCCTCGATTAAAATCTTCTCAAAATTATCCTTAGGCCTTTACAGGCCAGCAATGTTTTTTTTAAATTGTTTTTTCCTCTTTTTATTGAAGTGTACTTTTGTGCCTATTGTACCTATCTATATGGACATGATAAGTGAAATTTGTTATATTTTTATCTATTTTTATGTGTGTTTTTTTTTGCGATTTTTCATGTTTTTTCATTACTTAGGTAGACTTTTGTTTTTGCTTTTTTGTGTTGTTAAAAAAAAAGGACGCCATCTACCTGCTTGAATTATTTTTGTAATTTAGGCAAACACTTGAACGTACTCGTTGGTATATTTCTCAGAAATAAATGATTTATATTATTTTGAACATTTTTCAGTTGATCGAAGCGAAATTTTGGCCAATATTGATGAGTTTTCAGTACAAACAACTGCTGCAATTATTCAAGATTTTTATGATTTTGACGATGAGTTTAAAACCGAAACGTGTTTTGCAAAATTTAAAAGCACGTTTTTAAAAGAATAAACGCATTTCTCATCTTTTAACACTGCAAAAATAAGTATTTTTTGAAAAAAAAAAAAAAAAAAACTTGAAAAAGGAGCCATAGGCGAAATTACTTATCTTTATAGAGAATCTTTCGGTGAAAATTGAAGTTTCTGTTATGCTGAAAAAAATTTGAAAAAACCTGTTGTACAATTCTTACAAGAAATTATTTTCAAAAAAAAAAAAAAAAAAAAATTCCAAAAGGCATTGGCATTGAATTATAGTTTTGTCAAATATTTCTTCGATATACTAAGTGAAGTATCAATTTTACTTCTTTGGTTTACTCAAAATTAACTACACTTGATTCTCTGCTACTCTAAAAAATTGACTTTTTTATTTTAAAAAATTTTGTATTTCGCCTAAAAAATAGTCATTAAAGACAGGCAAAATACTAAGAGAAGCTTTTTGACCGGAAATTCAATTTGCTATAGATAAGTTGATACCTTAGTCTTACTTTTTTTTTATTCCATAAAAAAATCACAACCCGTCCTCATTCAACATGAGTATATTTAGCTAATAGGTACGAGTGCCTATGACTACTCCTACATTTATTACGTAATTTATGAAAATATACCCCTACAAAGTACATGCACTATCGTCGTTCAAAAATTCGTATACCCAGTTGGTTTAAACACAGCGCCATAAATGAGACACATTTTCGTCTTACTATCGTAAATAAAAAATAGGAAAGGTCTATCGGCTACAAATTGTACGGCTCGAGTGTCTATCAATTTATGCATCAGTGGTATTTTTCTTGCTTTTTTAAGCGGACAGCCCCCTATGCCTTCTTCGTTCACTTCGAGTAATATTTTTTGCTTAAAAATGGACAAAGTTAAATGATCTGCGACATTATCCAACGTCACATTGCGGACACCTGATTCTCGTAGGATATTCCACAGGTCTGTTTCGTCCGGGAAAGTCATTTTGGGCACGTGATATACGACTTGTTTCGGTTTAACGCCTTCGATGATTTTTTTAACGAAATTTTTATTCGGTCGCGAGATTATTTCGGATAAGCTTAGATTTTCTCGCGGTACCGCGTAGTACATGCGAATTTCAGGGTTGACTGATGGCAGAGCGATGGCTGTGATTGTTGAGTCGGAGTAGTAAGGGATTTCACCTTGGTTCATCATTATGCAGATGTCGACGTCGTCGCATTCTCCATCTCTGGTATGGAATGCAGTTCTACAAGAGGAAAGCAAAATTTGAAATCGATTAAAAATCTAAAAAAATACGATAAAGCCTAAAAAGGTCATTTGGATCATGGGTGACGAAAATGGAGACAGATTGTGCTAATTGGCTCCAATGCAGCACCACCTTGATAAATCAGTGAAAAACTAGAAAATTGTTAATGATATAAAAATATTATAGGAAAAATTGAACGAATTTAAACATAGCCGACGGAGGACGGATCATTATTTTCTCAAGTAGTGCTCACGTTGTTGTGGTGGGGGGGGGGGGGGGGGAGGAGTTGTAAATTTCTTCACAAAAAAAAAATACTTCATAATTTAATTTCGTTGAAAAAATTCCCCAATTTTTTTTTCTTATTATTTGGGTTCATTCTGAGAGGTAATGACGAAAAAATTCATGATTTTTCAATTTTTCCAATTTTTGAAAAAAGTTTATTTTGTAATAGGCAATTTCACATTTTCGCAAAATTCAATTTTATTGGAAAAATTGCCAAAAAAAATTTTCCTTATCATTCGTGATCTCTCTGAGAGGTTCTGACGAAAAAATTTTGAATTTTTTATTGTTCTCATTTTTGAAAAAAATTCATTTTTGGCATGGTGAATTTCAATTTCCGATTTTCTATAAAATTGAATTTATTTGAAAAAATTGTCCAAAAATTTTTTTCCGTAGTATTCGGGTCCATTCTGAGAGGTTATGATGAAAAAATTCTAAATTTTTCAATTATTCTCATTTTTGGAAAAATTTCATTTCTGCCAGGGTAAATTGATAGATCCGTAGTCTAGTATCGATTGAAGGTGGCTTGTGTATATACGCTCCAAAGATATTCTATCAGCTCCCCATTTCGTGTGACTTAGCTTTTTTAGTAAGTTTATAGCAGAGTTTGTTTTTTGTTTCAAATGGTTTAGGTGAATTTTCCAGTTCATTTTTCTATCCAAGTAAAGACCCAGGAATTTATGCGACTGTGTATTTGTGAGTTGAGTTCCATCGATTTGTAGGTTTACATCAGGTGAATTTCGCTTTCGATGGAAATTTAATACAACAGTTTTGCTTGGTGAAAATCGTAGTCCTTTATTTGAAATCCATGTTTGTAAGTGGTTTATCGTGCGCTGGAGAGTTTGTTGGATTTTTGCTATGGAACTGCCTCTCATATAGATAGCAAAATCGTCTGCGAATATCGAGTAGTCAACTGGTTTCTTAATTTGCGTGTGGACGTCGTTTATTCCTACGATAAATGCGGGTGGACTGATAACTGATCCTTGCGGAGTCCCAATTTCTTGAACATGTAGATTTGATAACGTTGCGCCTATTCGTATTTTGAAGCTTCGATAACTTAGAAAGGCAGAAATGAAACGTGGTAGATTGCCTTTGAGTCCCAGTTTGGCAAGTTCTTTTACAATAGTCAGTCTAGGTATCATGTCAAATGCACCTTCTACGTCGAAAAAGACGCATACAGTGTATTGGCCAGTAGTAAATCCATCAAGTATTTCCTGCTGAAGTTTAGCTAGCTGATCTATAGTTGATCTTCCTTTTCTGAAGCCGCATTGTTTGTTGTCAAGTAGGAAATTTTTTTCAAGGTGATCCATTAAACGCGTTACACCCAGCCTCTCCAGTATCTTACAAGGTACCGACGTTAGTGCAATTGGACGATAGCTATTTGGATCTGTGGAAGGTTTGCCAGGTTTCAAGATTGGAATGATGTGCGATTCTAGCCATGATTTGGGTATTTTGTGCGAATTCCATATTTTATTAAAGAATTTGAGTAGGACTTTCAGGTTTGCATCGTTCATATGTTTAATCATTTCAGCATGAATATTATCAGGACCAGGAGACGAGTTTTTGGTATTTTTTATTGCCTGTTCTAATTCTGCCATCGTGAAGTCTCGGTTATATTCGAATTTTACTCCATTTTCGTCGAAAATTCTGTCGTCAAATTCAGGAACAGAGTGATTTGTTTGAAACTGCGGTGGAAGATTTTGACTTGAGGTTTTATCAACAAAGGTCGAAGCTAATATTTCAGCTATTTCTTTTGTGGAGCATTCGAGTGTGCCATCAGGAGAATTTAATGCACTTATTTGAGTACTAGAGGTTTTTCCCGAGATGCTTTTAATTTTTTTCCAGAATTCTTTCGGAGGAGTGTTGTTGTTGATTGAGGATAGAAATTTTTGCCACGAATTTTGCTTGCTTGACCGTACAATTTTTCGAGTTTGTGCTCTTATGATTTTCAGCTGTAGCAAGAGTTCTGGTGTTCGATATAGCTTGTAAATTTCGAGTGCTTGTTTTTTCCGAGTTATGGCTTCTTTGCATTCTTCGTTCCACCATGGTACATATCTCTTGGGTGGAATCGACGAGGTTCTGGGAATGCTTTTCATCGATATCTCAATAATGTGGTTTGTGATTAGCTCACACATTTCATCGATGTCGTTTGTATTGCCTATGCTTTCGAGTTGTAGGCATTCTTCGTACATGGTCCAATTTGCTTTTTGCATTTTCCAACGCCTGTAGAATGTCTGCTGGGTGAAGTTTTGATCGGTGTAGGTAAGAATTTGAGGAAAGTGATCGCTTTGATATGAAGATTCGCTAACTGACCATTCGAATAGGTGGACGATGGTAGAACTGGTGATTGTAAGGTCTATAGCTGAAAATGTACCGTTGAACGTATTGAACCTAGTGTTGCTGCCATCGTTGAGTAGGCATTCAGTACCATGTGAAAAAAGTTGCTCGATTGCATATCCTCTATTGCAAAGATGATCGGAACCCCAAATGGGATTGTGGGCATTGAAGTCACCTGTGATTATATAAGGCGGGGGTAGCTGATTTATAATATTTTGGAGAGCTTGAGTCGTTATGTTGTCTTCATGATGTAGGTAAACTGAGCAAATAGTGACGATTAAATTTTGGATCTGCGTGTTGAGTGGAATATTTTGCGAGTGAATCGAATCGTGTACGGCTATTAGAACACCACCTTTTAAATTGATGATATTTGGGGCATCTTTTCTATTTATTCGATAGTTTTTTAGGTGAAATTTTGTCTGCGAGTTTAGTTTTGTTTCTTGTAGACTAATCTTGGATAAGAATTTGCATTTCAGGATACTTGGATTTGACGCTGTTTAAATTCCAAGATATATTATTTTTTGTCATTTTTAAGATTGGGCTGCTCTTTCGTTTTCTTCTTCTGAAGAGAAATCAGCTTCATCGACTTCATCTTCGCTCGTGCCCATTATTCCATTTGTCTCGTTGAACAGGGCTTTCTGGAAACAGGTGATCGTTCGTTTTGCATCTGAATTGACCTTCGATTTTATTTCTTCCATTAAAGAGTGGAGGCTATCAAGGTCTTCAGTATATTTTTTAGCATGTTCGATCTTTTTTGTTGGAAAATTTCGTATGTTGTTGATAAGATCTAGGCAATCGTCTTTGGTAATAAATGGATTTTCTTTGTTGATGTCGGGATGCACTTCGAGGTAATTTTTAATTTCAGTTTGCTCGTTTGGAGATAAGAAATATTTTTCTGAACCAGGATTTTTCTTTTTTTTCGATTTTCTGAGACGTTTTTTTGGGTTTTGGTTGGATGATTTTTCGGTGGAAATGATCGTTGATAAGCCTCGCTTGTTTCGATTTAAATCTTCCGTATTTCTTTGGTTGATAGCTTCTTGGATAGATTTCTGTTCCATTTCAATTTCTTTTTGATTCGGGCATTTTTTAGCAGGATATCCTTTTTTTTTTGCACAAGAAACATTTCATTGTTGACTCGGTGGCTAAGAAAATTCGATATTCTTCATCGTCGTATTTAATTACGATGGAATCGGGTATTTTTTCACTATCAGTGTTATCTGGATCGTATTGAATAGCACGCCGAAAGCTAAGTATGTGCTGTAGCGTAAGCTTAGTGTGCCCGGCTTTGATGAAACGCATCCGTAACTTTAACGCCATACCTGTTTTATCAGTTATTTCGTTCACGATTACGTTGTGAGGAATAATAGGGCATACGTTTGATATCGTAAGTTGTTTTAATGAATTCACGAGATGACGAGCTTCCAACGTTTGATTTTGTATTTGTATTTCACCATGTTCTTCCATAAATTTGTTAATGGCTGAGTCGAAATAAAAACACATACGCTCTTTAGACATTCGTGACTGAAATATGATTTTCGACGGTGGAACGATGGAGCTGATAGCTTCGGCATATTGCTCATTGGTAAAGTCCTCGATCAGGGGGAAGACGATTGCTTGGTTCTTTTTGGGGAATATTTCCGTTGATTGTACACATGCTGAATAACTCAACCCTCCTGGCCCGGCCATGGTGGGGAATTATACGGTAAAAAGTTTTTGAAAAAAAAGTGAAGTGCGAAAAAGCACTGCGTGCAATAGCACAATTACACTTTACACGAAGGTTCACTTATAGGCGCATAGATAAACACGCATAAAACACGACTTCTTTCTATCGATGCACTATCGGAACTCGAGAAAGTAATTTTTAAGGAAAATTTTTCAGGAATTTATTAATTTAAAAATAATTTCTTGAAAAAATTTTGGGACCTCTTTAAAAAAGATTTGGGGGCCCTTTATAAGTTTTGCAATAGTAATTTTCAAACCTCTAGGCCTCGTTGCTCACAACTCCCTTTTTTTTTAAATTAAAAAAAAAATGATTTTTGATTTTTATTGATTTTGGGTAAGTCTTGTCCTCTGGAAGGCGGAATATTGCTCCTAGGACCATGAAACCATTTTTAATGAAAGTACAGGTCGAAATTGACCAAAAATGGTCAAAACACCAAAATCGATTTTTTGGAGCTTATAATAGGTTCCTTTTCTCATCTACACACACATTTTTAAAATTAATGTTTTATGAAAAATTGTGAAAGCAAAATTTTTTATGATTTCAAAAATTTGGTTACTATTTAGAATTTGGTTCATTTTTAGATTTCGAAAAAAAAATCAAATTTTTAAACCGAATAAATAATTTTTTTTTTCAAAGTTTGTAATTTAAATTGTTTGCGAAAAGTTTTAATAAATAAATTTGAACAATTCGGAAAATTTTTAAATACTTTCCAATTTTTAAAATCAAGTAAAAATTTCTACCAAATACTTATTACCTATTACCTACCTAGTAATTTCAAAATTATGAAAGTTGGTCAATTTTAAAAATTTGGCCTTTGGTGACAGTTGAATTTTCTAAAAATTTTGAAGCATTAGATATTTTTTTTAAATTGAAATAATATTAGAAATTCAGAAATTTGAAATTGAAATTTGGGGAAAATTTAAAATTTGGAGGTTTTTAAAATTTTAAATAAATTTTTGAAAAATTCTCAAAAGGTAACAAGAATAGCAGTAGTGAGTAAACTTCATTCCCTTTTGGTAGTAAAACAATTTTTTTCAAATAAAAGAGGGGCAGATATTACTTTTTTAGAACATATGTTATGTAAAATTTCACGCTCTTTTCAAAAATGCTTTTACCAAATTTGTATGAGCAATAACTCCGGAGATATTTATGAAAATGGAAATTTCTCCATTTGTAAAGTAAAAATCGAAGAGAATATTTTTGATTGGTAGGTAATTAAATTTCCTACAAAATGGTGGTCTTGAAATTTGTTTAAAATTATTTATGAAAAAATTGTGAAAATTCTTGACTTTTTTTTTTAGATAAAATTTTAAAAAGATGGTACCTAGACCTACACAAAATTCCAAAAGTGAAAATTGATTATAATTTTGACCGAAAACACTTTTTTTTATTTTATTAAAAAATTACTTTTCTAAAAAATTGTAATGAAATTGGTTTGCCAAAGAAATTTGTAAAATAAGAAGTTCAGTTTAGAAAAATATACATGTAGGTAATAAGAAAAGAAATATTTTGTTTAATCAAAATTCAAAATTTAAAAAAAAAAGCTAACTATTCTCTAGAGAAAATCGGCTAAAAGGTTTAGAACATATAGTCCACCTTCTCACCCTTTTTCTTTGTTGGAGGAAAATTTTGCATGTGCGATAAAATTTTCAGGATATGCATATTTTGCAAGAAACGTTGAAAAATCATCACAAATAACCCCACTCTATACGGTATCTCAAGATAAAATGTGATTAGGAATCAGCTCTTCTATCTTATTACTTCATCAACGTTTAAGAAAATTTTTTATTACGCTTCAGTATATCTTGTCCATTTAAATGAAGCAATATTCGCATTTGAAAGTAATGTAATTTTTCCATTTCCGAACTGTGCTAAATCTGTACCCCAATTTATAACTTGTATTTCTTATTTTCCTAGATCTTCGCGTGAAATCGTTTGAAAATTACGTCGATAAAGGATTCGGTCGTACTCACGTTTCGAGATTCAGAATACCTAAGTGACTTTCAAAGGAAATTCTTTTGACCCGTCATACCATTGATTCAATTTTTTTTCTGGTAAGCTGAACTTACACAATTTTTTATTATTCTGTTAAAAATAGATTTGTATAGGTAACAAAAACAACAAAAAAACAGAACTTTTGGAGAGTGTTTTTTCTCTACAAGTATTTGTATCGAAAAATATGAGAAAATAAGAAAAAAAAGGATTTCAAAGTTCTGATGAAGTTATTTTCCGAAAAAAAATTGTCCAACAAAATGTTGAGAAAAACTGATTTTGAACAAAACGGTTCTGTGCAATTTTTTTTTTTTTTTTTTTTTTTTTGTTGAAAAATTCGATTTCGCCCAAAATTTTGAAAACAAATACCAAAGATGAAAAAAGGTGGGGAAAAAAATTTAAAATCCCTGTTCAGGTTTCCAAATGAAGACATTATTTCATTTATGAATCATTCAGGGGTAACTAGATCATATCATTCGCAAGCCATAAAATGTGATGATTTTTTTTCTGAAGTGGAATCAACTTTTAAAGTTTAGGTACAAACTACCAACCTAATAATTATCGTATTACCGAGCCTGTGCGTGTGTGTTTGTAAACCATACATTGTTCTGACATTTCCTTGAAATTTCACATATTATTATGTACTTCGAGCGGACCCAAAACGTTGGTCGGATATTTGATAGGTCCAAACAACGTTTACACCTAAAAAGTTTATGACAAATGACAACCAGTGGCGTATTTAAGGTGAAGGTTCTGGGGTCCAAACCCTACCATTATCAAGAAAAAGGAAAAAAACTTGAAAATACCTCGAAGACATGTTCATTTTACATATTTTTTAAAAATTTCCTAAAATTGTGAAAAACTTTCAAAATGCATCCCTAATTTTTCATAAATTTTCAAAAATAAGATTTTCATAATTTTCCAAATTTTTTGTCGTGATGTACTTTCATAGATAAAATAAAATTTATCAAATTTTTCAATTTTTGGAATGATTTTTATAAAATTTCAAAAATAAACATTGGATAAGTATTTTTTTAAAATAAGTATTACATTTTTCAAGAAGGATTTTTTCTAATTTTTTCTAATTAAGTACATGATTTTTCTTAAATCAGAGAATATGATTTTTCAATTTTTTCAAGAATGATTTTTTTTCAAATTTTAGAGTTCATTTTCTCTTGAATTTTCAAAAATGATATTTTTGTTAGGTATTTAAAAAAAAAAAATTAAGATGGATTTTTTCCAAATTTTTAGAAGTGATTTTTTTATAATTCCAAAATTGTACTTTTTAATTATTATATAAATTTCCAAAAAAATTAGTTCAGTCAAATTCTTCAACATACACATTGACTTTTTTTTTAAATTTTTGGGAAGATTTTCTATGAATTTTTAAAATAGAAACTGTGTAAATTTTTTCAAGAGAAAATAATCTCTAAAAATCGAAGAAAATTCGTTAAAAAAATTAAATATTAAAATATTTCCAATTTTTATTTTAGAAAATTTATGAAAAATCATTTTAAAAATTGAAAAATTGCAAAAATTTTGTAATTGAAAATTAAGAAAAATTTTAATTAAAAATTATTGTGAAAAATTCAATTTTGAACAAGTTTTAAAATGCATTTTTCAACATTTTAGAAATTAATTTTTGAAAACTAAAAAAAAATCTAAGCAAGGGAAAAATTTATCCTTGAAAAAATGAAACAATAGTGAATTTTCAAAAAAGCTAATTTGTTGATTTTTTTTCTTCTTTTCAAACTACAAATAGTTTTTAATTTTACAATTCCGAAATTTTACTTAATAATTTTTAATTATGATAAATTTTCAAAAAAATAGTATTTTTTTTACTACTTATTTTATTTTTATATTCCAAGGTTTTATTTTTCCTTTGCTTGGAGATTTTTTTGATTTTCAAAAACTGAATTCTAAAAATTTTGAAGAATGCACTTTTAAAAATATTCAAGATTGAATTTTTTTCTAATAATTTTAATGGATGACTTTTCTCATTTTCAATTAGGTACAAAATTTTTGCAATTTTTAAACTTTTGGTAAGACGCTTACCTACATTAATTCTACATATGTACAAAACAAACTTGATTAATTGATTAATTAAAATCTACAATAAATCTAATATCTCAGGGTCAAAGGTTGTAATAATCAACTCTCCAATCTTAATATTTATCTACAGAATCGGCAATAAAAAAAATAAAATAAAATAAAAATTTCATTAAATGAAACTTACCACTGCTTATCTGATAATCTTTGCGCAATGCAATTTTAATTCACACACATATCAACGAATTGGAATTTGAAATTAGGAATGTCAATTGCATCATATTGAAAAGCAGTTCTTCGAATATACTTGAATATTAATTTACGTTATTGATTTCTCATTATAAAAAAATTACTTGGATAAATATTAATTTACGTTATTGATTTCTCATTATAAAAAATTTACTTAGACAAGTACTGTATCTACAAGTAGCTAACTTGGAACACTTGAAATTTCAATTTCTTGTAAATTTTCAACCAATCAGTCAAAAATTTCATTCAGGGCTTAAAATACTGAGCACGGTTTCGTCGTTCGATTACACTGAAGCAATATCCTTTCAAGAAATTTTGAATTCTTATTATCATTTTTTTTTAAAATGGACGTTCCAGGTTTTAATCCGAAATTATTTACTTGGAACAAGTTCATTTACATCAGTTTCAATAATTACTTGTAACTTCTAAACCATTCAGTTCAAAAAAATTGTTTAGGATTCAAAACATTGAGAATAGTTCTATGCATCTTTCAGTTCAGAGGAAGACTGACCTCCCAAAAGTTACAACTCATTTTAAGTTCTTTTTTTTTCCTTTTTTACTTGTGAAAACACTTATAGTTTGAACTAAACAAATTTTTGATTTTTCCCACAGTTTTGGAAAGTAATGTGACCATGAGTTATTGCAGCGGTGGATGTACGTAGTGATGTTGATATTGGTATATTACAAGAAACGGTTTTCAAACAACCCTGTCAATCATTAAAAGTATCATTTCTTATTGCCTCAGTGTGGTGAGTATTTTACATCTTATATTTTAATTTTTACTAATTATTTTTCACGAATTTCCGCATTGCAACTGTTCGTATTTTTTTCCCACAGCAAACCAATCTTTTAAATTCAATTGGCAACGATCACAGTTGACTACGGAAGATCAACCATTTCACATAAATATCTGTAAGTGCCACAACACTCTTATTCATTGTATTGTACATAATAATATTGACGTTCATTGAATGGTGTAACATCCAAGAGAGTAGGTCAATTTAATTTGAAATATGCAAGAAAAAATTTTGGTAGAACTTTAGCTCAAAGGGGGACGTATAGCTATGGGTTCTCAATGTGGGGACACTTTAAAATAACTCGGGGTTTTGGAGCTTTTGGGTGAAATGTCACCAGTGTGGTACCTCAATCACCACGTTTAAAAAGTGGAATATGGTTCTACACTGCTCAAACCATTAAACTTGAAATTGGATACAAGTTTTACCACTAAGCGGGTGGGAAGGGGGTTGAAATGTTGCAAATCACACGAGTCTGTTTTATGGAGAAAAATAATAATTTCAAAACAGTTCACCAAGATTGCAAAATTAGCCAAAGTAAAATTGCAATTGAATGCTAATTGTTCCTGGTTTAAAGTAATTTAATCAAAAATTCAATATAACACTTGATGAATTCGAGTTTTAAATTGTTTTGATTTTGGAAATCACTTGTTTATTTAATAACCAATCGAGAGAAAAAAAATGAATCCAAAATTGATAATCAATATTAATTACTATTAACTACCTAGTTATTATTAATCACTATTCAAACTTCAATATAAGCTAAAAGATAAACTTGTGATGTTGCCCGTATTTGGGCTCTCGAGTCACCACAGAGATTAACAGTGGATACTATTAATCGCTATCGCGATTAGTGATTAATAGTGTCGAAAATACTATTAATCACTATTTAGTTTTTTTTTACTCGTAATTATTAATTTTTGGGGAAATATATTTACCACGGCCGAATAGGTCGTTTGCACGACAGACATTTGAGCTGTGTAATTGGTGCTAATTCACGGCTGTAATTGGACCCGACAGAATAATACTTTTTTAACGACAATCAGATAACGAAAAAATAAGTCCATTAACGGCATAATACTACATATCAACGACAAATAAAATGATTCACGATAAATTAATTAATTCACGACAAATTTAATTAATGCATGATAAATAAATTCATTCACGACAAATACTGAATTCGAAAGTCGAATTTTAGAAATAATTATGTTATTTTGTCAAAATATGGAGAATTTAAAAAAAAAAAAAAGAACTGAAGAAGAAATTATGTAAAAAATTACTTGAAATCAGTTGGGTCAAAACCACCTAGAGATACAAGCCATGAACGTAGAAAGGCAACGTCGCATTTTCGAGTAGTAGACGGCCGACTTTCCAATCCGTTTTTTGACGATAACTCGGGAAATATTCATAGAATCGAAATTCTGACAACATACTAACGAAAGGAAATTTTCTGCTCTACAATTTTGGTTCAGATCAATTTTCACGAAAAATGCTTCGTTCGCTCTGAAAATGAGAATATGTGAAAATTTGCATATTCAAGAAAATATTTTACGCTGAGAAATCGAGGTATTTTCGTCAAATCGAAATTTCAATAATTTTAGGGTGAAAGGATTTTTTTCGCTCTACAATTTTGGTTCGTATCAATTTTCACGAAAATCGCTTCGTTGACCGGGAAAATGGGAAAATTTGGTAGACGGCCAACTTTCAAAATCAGTTTTTCGACGATAACTCAAGAAATATTCGTCAAATCGGAATTCGGACTACACCAAACAAAAGTAAATTTTTTGATCTACAATTGTGGTTTTTATCAATTTTCACAAAAAAGGGGCCGTTGACCTCGAAAATGAAAAAATAAATAGTTTTTTGACGATAACTCAAAAAATTGGTCGAATCAAAAATTTTAAAAGCACTAAAACTGAAGGATTTTTTCTGCTCTACAATTTTAGTTCTTATCAATTTTCATGAAAAACGCTTTGTTTATCCGCGAAATAGGAAAATATGAAAATTTGCATATCTGAGAAAACAGTTTTTGCTAATGAATCGAGGTATTTTCGTCGAATCAAAACTTCAATGATTTTAGGATGAAAGGATATTTTTTGATCTACAATTTTTATTCTTATCAATTTTTACGAAAATCGCTTCTTTGACCGGGAAAATAGGGAAAATCTGGTAGACGGCCCATCTTCAAATCAGTTTTTTGACCGTAACTCGAGAAATATTAGTCGAATCAAAATTCCGAATACACTAAACGAAAGTTAATTTTTCCCTCTACAATTTTGGTTCGCATCAATTTTTTTTTTCGAAAACCACTTCGTTTGCCCAGAAAACGTATTTTCAATTGCTCAAGTCGGCCGTCTTCGGCAAGGTTGCCAAATTTAACTTCATGGCTTGTAGTATTTAGGTGGTTTTGGTTGGGTACTTGAAAAAAATTCCAAAAAATTTTCTGATAAAAGATTCTTAGAAAAGAATAAATTATCCCAAAAAATAATCAAGCACCTATAAATTGAAAAAAAATACTCACCAATAAGTGATCAGTTCAAGAAAATCTTTTTACCCACAATAATTTTTTTGAAAAACAAATCTTCCAGGGAAAAAAATGTCAAAAAAATCACAAAAAATTATTTACGTACACAGAAAAAAATTCTTTCTGAAAAAGAACAAGAAATTTATTACTAATAACATTTTCTAGAAAAGTGCTCCAGATTTTAGCCCACTGGAGGCGAAATCGGTACCGATGAGGCAAAAAAGAAAAAGAGGACGACCAAAGAAGTCAAAATTGAAAATGCGCACTTTTGATTTGAAATTTTGTCGTTGTACTTTTTTTTGTCGTTCACTAAACTGTCGGTTGCAAATATTTTTTTAGGCGTTCGGAGTTTGACGTGGACTGTATTTTAATGTCGTGTATAAAACACTTTGGTCGTTAAATTTTTGTTGTTGTCTGTAATCACTCTTTTTTGTCGTTGATATGAATATTTGTCGTTTGAACAATTTCCTGCCGTGATTAGCCCTATTCCTGTCGTGGATACGCCCTTTTTGGATGTGCCGATAAATCGCACCCTTAATTTTTTTTTGTATACTGGAATTACGTACCTAAATGAAAATAATATTTAAAAAATAATAGTTTGATTCAAAAATAAAATCTTTGAAACCTAAAAAAAAGTTAATCAAAGACGCAAAAGGTTGGTTCGTGTTTGAAAATACTCATAAATGTTTATCAAGTGCGGGAAACAAAATTGAAAATTATAAAATTTGCATCCGAAAAATATTTGTGGGTAGGAAATATAATGAGAGGTGAAAAATTATTTAAGAACCCCTGAGTTGGTACGTAGATGAAATCGTTGATTATTATTAATAATCAAGGGATGAGATAAAATTAAACATGAATGTACTATAGAGGTGTGGAAAATCAAGCTAGTTATAGGTACTAGGTAGGCACAGCGCGTTTATGTTGTGATGATAAGTATTACTCGTATTAAGTGGGCTTAAAAAATCAAAACTACCCAATATAAAAGTAAGAAAAATTATTTTTAAGTCCACCTCATATACATGAAAGCGAAAGAAAAAGTAGGCAAATTCAAATTACCCGATTTAAGAGGACGCAAAATTATTTCTAGGTCCACCTGATATAATATTGTCTAGCAGATTGCTGGCGGGTTAAACCACCAGTTACGATGTCGTCACAAAATCGATTGATCGATTAAGAATTACTTGAATGTTTTGAAAATTAATTCAGCAATCTAATCAAATACGAGTAGGTAAAAAACTTTCCGTAAAAGTCAGCACTTCATTTTCGTTGTAAATATTGAAATTTCGTATGAAGAGTTTTTGAGACATTTTGCTATAGTTTTTCATTTTATTCTATAATATAATCTTTTTGTTTGGAATCAAAGCTACATGTATATAATGATGACGTCATTGACGTCTCAACGGAAATGCCATTATGCTACCTCATTCATACATAACAATAATTCCATTTCATAAATTTTGGGAACTTTTATTCATTTTCTATTTAAAATGTCTATAATTACAAAAAAACAGAATATTTTTTCAAGTCAGAAATTTATGTGTAATGTAAAATGTGAATCATTTTATAGAAAGAGTTATTAAACTTTTTTTAAACTTTTTTTTTTTACAATTTGAATTTCCACACAATTTTTATGTGTAAGTATTGATCATTTGTGGTAATATGTTTGTTTTACTAGGTACCCATCACCCAAGTCAAAATAAACCAATGGCAGTACTTTTGAGACGTGTTTTATTAGTAATAATGTATTCAATGGTACTAAGTACAGAAATTTCACCTGAAACATCAAACACTTTTTCTTCAACGTTACAATATACAAAAGATATGCGAGACGAGAATAGTATCTATGTCGAGAGTACAAAAATTTCACCTGAAACAACAAACACTTTTTCTTCAACGTTACAAAATACAAAATATCCACCCAAAGTATTACCATCCGATGGTACAAAATGGAAAGATATGCGAGACAATAATTTAACCTATGTCGATAAGACCAGGTTTCTACGAAAGTTATTGCTTGGTGAAGTCCGTTACTGGGTGATCCATAGACCTCGAAGATTTGGGAAATCAACATTCCTAGATATGGCCTATCATTTTTTTTCTGGCGATGAAGACTTGTTCCGCGATTTGGAAATTTATCAAGATGGAAATAAAAAATTACTCGGAATAAATCACAAAGACAAGTGGGTAAAATTTCCCACAATTAAAATAGATTTTGGTTTGATCGAATTTAAAACAGATGATGATTTCATAGCAAGATTCGACTTGAAAATGAAACGCATAGCGCGGGAACATGACATTGATGAAAAATTAGTTGATGGATTCGATAGTCTTGTTTTCGAAATGCATTTAAAATATGATCGATTACCAGTTATGATACTGATCGACGAGTATGATACTCCAGTTATTCGTGCACTAAACAGAATGAAAGTCGACATTGCACAGGGTGTGTTAAATTTTATAAACGATATTTTACAAATCATCAAAAACCATAACCAAATCGGGTTTGCATTCATCATTGGAATTTCAAAGCTGTCAATAGCAGAATTAGATAGTGGAGCCAGCATTTTTCGAGACATTACCTATGACAATATTCTATCTGAAGCTTTCGGAATCACCGAGTACGAAATGAACTATTACATGGCATCTCAATTATATGAACTCGCTCAACACAAACACGCTGGAAGTAACAAGTACGCATTGGAAAAAGTGAAGAAAGAGCTGAAAACTTGGTACGACGGGTACCGGTTCGACATAAAAAACAAATCAGCGGTAAACGTGTATAATCCTGTTTCAACGATACGATGTTTAAAGGAAAAAAAATTTGACAACTACTGGTGCAGAACGAGCTCCAGTAATTACTTGAAAAATGAATTTAATGCTGACCGCCGCCAGTTGAGCCTAGATACATTCAAAAAAGGCTTTCAAATTAGCGAAAACGCAATCCAAAACGTTAAAACTCAGCTAGATCACAAAGTGGACTTACCAATATGGATGTTAATTTACGGTTACTTAACGGTCAAACAATATGACAAAACCAAAATGGAATTTACTTTGGTCTATCCTAATAAAGAAATAGAAATGTTTGTCGCAGCAGAAGTCGCCGAATATGTACCACCGAAAACACAAATGAACAACGGCGATCAAACAGGCCTTTATCGTGCAATGAATTTGGGAAACACTGTAGAAGCAATTCACCTGATGAGGCAGCGTGTGTTTTGTAATTTCCAACCTCGGAAAGATGCTAAAGTCAGACAAGGCGAGATAAACCAGAGAATTTCGACAATGTTGACGGATGCAAAAATTGAACACCGAACAGCAGGTGTATTCAAAAATATTAAAAAAACAAAAACTGATGCTGGCGATATAGACTTTTTGACTCTAAATCTGAAAAACAATTACGTAATTTCAGTCAAGTGTGGCGCTGGAGCATCGGCCATAGCTGCCATTGATCAGCTGATTAAGTACACGGAAGAGAACGAGGCCTCGTTTTGGGAAAAAGTCGAAAATTTCACGAACAATTTAGAACTAATCTACTTTTTGGGATTATCCTTCTCGTACAAGGATACCGGAAAACTAGAAGAATGGGTTGTATTACCTTGTAGAAAAAAAAATTTGATGCCGGATGAAATAGAGGCAAGTTCTGAAGAAACTCTAAAACGAGTGAGGCAAAATATCATCAATTTAAGAGAAAAGGCGAAAAGTACTTTAACCACATTACAAAGCAGTTCATACACAACAAGTTTGACCACAACATTCATGAAAGCAGGGATGTTAACCACAACTGGAACCAAACTGGAACCGAAAAAACCCCGCTTATAATCTAGCAATAATTTTTTTCGTTCTCATTTTAGCAATTGCTAGTTTGTAATACGTCATTTTTTTCTTGTCTTAATTTGAATATTTTCAGTAAGTTTGTATCACGTGTTAGCGTTATTTCTTTTACATTAGTTTTAGTATGTATATGGATATGTATATTTTGTAATATTTATTGTGAATGTGAAACATCTGATGGGTAAATCTAATCAAGACCTATTCGAAGAAGCTAACCAAATATAACTGGTCCACCATCTTTACCAATTCCACCACATATACCCAGTCGAATCCGCCCTGGTACTACCCCTATCGCGAAAGTATTTACCCATTCAACGACGTTTCAAGATACATCGTTTGTATCATCCACGATGACACCACGCTCACTGCCAAACGGTACTTCCGATCAATGTAATTAACAGCAGCAGCAGCAAGGTATTGTTCACCACAACATAAACCACCAACAGGCCCAGATGATAGAACCTGTAAGGTACTACCTCACAATAAGGATGATGTTTTCACTGGTACCGCTAGCTACTACTCCTAATATGATTGTTACTACGACCACTTCTACTATGGTTACCTATAGGACAACCAGTGCAACTACAACCGCTACTACTTCCGTCAGATCCCGTTCAACGATATAATTCGCCACTACAAATCTGTACTACAGATCAACCGGTTATAGTACCGACGCTAATGGTATTAATATTCAATTAAAAATACCAGACAATCCCAATAAATGAAAATAAGCTATTGAAAACTGCGTTATCGACGATGATGACCTATCAGATGGATTATATTTTAGAAGAACGTGAAGAAAGCAAGAAACAATCAAAATGAACACATCACACATCAAATATCTTGTTAAATTGATCGGAGAACTATGTGCTGCTATTCTACCACCAGTGCAGCCGCAAACTACTCAACCTAATTCAGGTTTTCATGGTCCTAAGCCTCCATCTCGATCATCCACCGATCAAGTATCAGTTCAATAAGCTAATCCAAATCAATTCATTCCGTTGCAACCACCTACATCCAGTACTACTTGTGTATATAATCCTTCGATAAATTATCAAAAATCACCGAATATTCCAACAGTACCTATAGTCAAATTTCAAGATCGATTGTTTCGCCAGTTAATAATCATCCTACAATCCACAAGATACATCGATGCAGCAAAATCCGAATAATATCAAATACAATGATAATCCACGTCACCAACGTCGTAAACAATATCACATCGTCACGTTACAGTCGCCCAACACGAATCAAGGACGTCGAACAACGATTCTCTTTCGAGCTGGCTGATTTCTAATTTCTCATCGCGTTCGAGTCCTTTTGCTCTATTAGGTGAGCTGGATTTAGTGCGTATCTCTGGCATTAAACATCGTAAGCACTAAACTTGGTAAAGTCTCTTTTCGATGATGCTGGAATAGAAATACACGATTCTTCTGCGATCACACCAGCCAAGTTCGACATAATTAGTTAGTCGCACTTCGTCGCAACGAATCGCCAAGATTATCGAAGTTACTGATTGATTAATCCGCTTCTTCACCCTTACGCCGATTGTGTATCGAAAAGTAATACATCTTTGAACATAAAATAATTATAAAATGAGGAATTTTTCATTTTGATTAAATTTTTTTTTTTCAGCGATGTTCTTTGAAACGAGCCCATACACACGTACAATTATAATAGAGACACGTACAGCGCCGCTTCCAGGTCAACCACCTACTATGAAGATTCAGACGATAACATATCGTCAGTTGTCCAGGCGATAGTAGTACAACCAAACATGGTATGTATTTTTTAGGCTTGTTTTTTTCTAATTTCACATCGTATGTACTATATAAAATATTGTATCGATTTCAGAAAGTTGGACATTTTCAAGAAATATTTCAGACGACGATGGTGAACCAATAATTCTTGGACATTGGTTCAATAAAACGTTATCTTCGGTTGCAAATCTAGAAAACGTCAAGAATGGCAATGCTGACTGTCAATCATCGGATGCTCAAGGAGAAATGAAAAAAGATAATCAGAATATCGATCCCGCTACATTGATTATTCCCGAAAAAGGGGATCCATCTGGAGTGAGTACCTATCTAAATATTTTCTTCATAATTATTCCAAATTGAACGCAGATATTAGCAGTGGTAATTTTCAGTACATGAAGGTGGAAGTTACTGATTGATTAATTCGCTTCTTCACCCTTACGCCGATTGTGTATCGAAAAGTAATACATCTTTGAACAAAATAATTATAAAATGATGAATTTTTCATTTTGATTAATTTTTTTTTTTTTTTCAGCGATGTTCTTTGAAACGAGCCCATACACACGTACAATTATAATAGAGACACGTCAGCGCCACTTCCAGGTCAAACCACCTACTATGAAGATTCAGATTATAACATATCGTCAGTTGTCCAGGCGATAGTAGTACAACCAAACATGGTATGTATTTGTTAGGCTTGTTTTTTTCTAATTTCACATCGTATGTACTATATAAAATATTGTATCGATTTCAGAAGAAATATTTCGGACGACGATGGTGAACCAATAATTCTTGGACATTGGTTCAATAAAACGTTATCTTCGGTTGCAAATCTAGAAAACGTTAAGAATGGCAATGCTGACCTGTCAATCATCGGATGCTCAAGGAGGAAATGAAAAAAGATAATCAGAATATCGATCCCGCTAACATCGATTATTCCCGAAAAAGGGGATCCATCTGGAGTGAGTACCTATCTAAATATTTTCTTCATAATTATTCCAACTTGAACGCATATATTAGCAGTGGTAATTTTCAGTACATGAAGGTGGCTAAAAATATTTTCCAATTTAATAATCACTTTGTCAAATTCTCTGTATACATGTTCAAAATTACGTGAATTCTTCATTAGACGAAATGGACGTCATCGTATCGGCCAAACCTACCTAGACTAGAGATTTTGATGGTGAATGGAAATGCGGTATGAAGCCTAGCATCAATTTTTATTTTTTGTTTCAGGTTTACTCAGTACATACTACGTAGTTACTACAGTTCAAGCTTGAATTTCCTCTTTATGAATTCCTCCTCGAAGTTGATTTTACTCGCAACTTATTAGCCCGGAATATTTTAACCGAAGAATCGTAAAATACCTCCTTGCTGCTGTATTTAGAAGTTCATCTAAACGATACGAATAATGCTACAACTTGGCCCTTGCTGGTATACCTATCCAAGAACGTTATCAGTCCTAACACAAGTACGCGATATAATGCATGATTTATTATATCTTTTTTTCAATGAATTTATGTTCAAGTTTTAGCTTCATACTAAGGTTTGTAATATGTTTTATTCGGAGCTGTACTTTGATAAACAACGCCTAAACATAAATTTTGATTGTAGGTATAATATGAACTTTAACACGTCCAGCTATTGTTGTTTTTATTCAAAGAAAAAAGCTGTCCTATTGGTTTTCACGTCTCCAGGCTATTATCTTGCTTTGATCATATTTAAACATTTATTAGACTTACCATCGTTCCACTTGGAACAGGTAATTTTTATAATACTTAAGGAAACCTGATTTTTGCAAGCCAAACCATTTTTTGATCGTCATTTTTTCTTAAAGGTGCAATGGAACTTATTGAGAGGATGGTTTACACGAAGCACGTGCGATTAAAATGATGAAAATATACGACAGTAAATGCCCATGGAAGACACTCAAAGATGATTATCTTAAGTACCGATTGAAAGTTCTATGAAACCATAATTTTATAACCCATCGTCGCCCGAATTAAATTGTCAAGAGATACCAAATTAGACGGCTTGGTAAGTTTTGCAAATTATTTTTTTTCTTCTCCTCCGTAATTGCATTAAAACGCATTCTAATTTCTAATATGAATAATTTTGAATTCAGACTGCTAACTTCTTGATCGGTAATTCGGAACCGGATGAATCGAGCTATTACATTACCAGCTGAACGAAACTGAAGAGCTTGATAGCAAAACGCAATAAATCCATTTTTCACTTTTTTGGGAAATCGAAAAAAACCAGCAAGATAACTTTGAGTGGTCCAATCATATTGGGGAATGTCTCATTTGAAAGAGCTTAAATCACACGAGATCACGTGCAAATTTTGACAACATTTCGAGTGTCCATTCGGGCAGGGCAGGAGAAATAAATTTCTTTATTGCGTTTTGTCATCAAACAGGGAGGTATTTATGAGTATTTTATAAGATATTTCTTCTCATTTCGGCAATTTTTTTGTATTCACACTTCGATATCACTAGGATAGAATAGAGACCTAATTGTCAGGTTGCAGTCATACCTATTACGTAGAATTTTGTGTAGAATGCATCGAAAACATTTTTTTTTCTTTTAAACAGCGTTACCCATAAGAAAAATGCAAAAAAGGCGGAAAAGTATATAGGACTTATTGCGTTTTGTCACGAAATAGCATGGATTTATTGCGTTTTGACGCATTTCGCTTTTATCTCTTTGCTTTTTCGAGTAGAAGACGACACGATAGACTTCTGGTAATAGCAAAAATAGATTCCCCGTGAAATTTAATATAAGACTGTGTTACTAACTCAAAATGGCCTAAAATGGATTTATTGCGTTTTGCAATCAAGCTCTTCAACTCTGTTTACAGTGATCGAGTCGATTTATATATCACCAACAAAAATGATAGTAAAGACGATAGAAATTCGTAAAGCACATTCTCGATGTTATCATGTAGGTAAATTGTTCATACGTGTCACCATGACAATATGAATGTGAAAAAATCAAAAAAAATAACTAGGCGTCCCTCCTGGGAAAAGTAAAGCCGAGCTTGAAGGATGCAGGTGTGAACAAGTAGATTTGAGAGGAATTGAGCAAGTTATTTTCCAGGATTTTTAAATCACTAAAAAATATAGTTAATTTCAGTAAATTCAGAAAAATTTTCAAATTGTATTTAACCAATGAAAAAAGCTACCCTAAAAATCAATGCAAAATCCTCTTTTTAAAATTTTTTGAAATCATAAATTTTGTGAAAATTTTAATTTTCAGTGAATTTAAAAAAATAATGTCAAATTGCATTTATCCAATGAAAAAAGTTACCCTAAAAATCAATGCGAAATCCTCCTTTCGCGAATTTTCCAAGATTTTTAAAATCACTAATTTTGTAAAAAAATTAAATTACGAACAAGTTCAGTTCTAAATTTTGAGCGTAATAATTTATAATCATTACAAATTTCAAAATAAGTGAAATTATTTAAAGAAAAGGTATTCTTTAAGGCAATCCCTTCCTTCGATAAAAATCGTAAACTTTTTCTATTGTAGTAAATTCCGTGAAATTATTTAAATTGGAGAAGATAGATCTATTTTTAATTCTGTTTGTTGATGAGGATGAGTCGGATGGAGTGTAATACACAAAATATCAACGAAATTTTTGCAATCAAAACGTTTTTATAAAATAATCCTAAGGGATACCTTTATTAAATAGGTACCTACAATAGAGAGTTCTCTAATAAAACATGAAATAAGTGTTTTTTAAGCATTTAAATTTTCAACAGGTAGGTAGGTACCTATCTCATTTAATGAAGATATAATTTAGGATTATTTTATAAAAAAGTTTTGATACAATTTTGAAATATTTTTCAAATTTTCATGACATTTTACATGGCAATAGTTGGTTAACAAAAAATGTTGAAAAAGTCTACAATTTGACATTAATTGCTTCCCAGCATTTTCGAATTAAATCATAATCCTGCCGACGATGAGATTATGCCAATGCATAAAAATTCTCAAGTGATTGAAATGATGTGTACACCCTCGTATAATATGTTGTACATTTTGGAATAAAGGCGGGTTAATTGTTTCATTTCTTAATGTTTTAGACCTGAGACCTCATAAAATTAAAAAATATGATTGTTGAACTGCTATGAAAAATCGAATAGAAAAATTAATTTATTGATTTAAGAGAGTAGTAATGATGGATCACAAAGCGGTCATTTTGTCACGGCTGGGGGGTGAGACATGAGGTTTGATGGTGGGTGGGGGGGGGGGGGGTGGTAACACCAAAAGTGGTGGTATATCGTCATGTATATCGATTTCGAGGTACTTTCTCGCGCAGATTCTAAATCTGAGGTGTAATTTAACTCATCATTACTCTAACTCCACATTTGTTTTCTTAAAACTGATTTTCACAATTTCAACTTAGTGTAATCGTTTGAAAAAATAGTTTTTTACTTCTCGATGACTCCCTTACCCCTCATTACTTTTTTTTAGTATCCTTGCATACTCTCTTCTCATCCTTATGCCATAGTAGGTACATTATTCCACATTACCTATTATGAGTACTCGATGCACTCTGCATACGAGTACGTGATAATCACTCGGGTACACGAGAGGCAGGATACCATCGACGAGTAATTTTTACGATAGTCGTTATAAGTAATGCGCTTTTAAATCGACATATCAAACCTAGTGTTTATAAAGTTCCGCCTTTTCGTAATCTCACGCTACAAAAATTACCTCCATTTTCAATTTTCAAACGCCATAAATTGCCGACTAAACGTATTTTATTACAACAAGTAGTAGGTCTAGGTATCTAGCTCTCGCACAACAGCAAATTCAAAGGGGCGCGGGCGCCTCCGCTTTGGGCCCAGGGAGAACGTGAAACAGGAAAGAAAAAATACCCGACTAGAGGAAAAACAACCACCGAAAACTTCAACTCGCAACACCAGCAACATCTATCTCTCTATAGTAACTATAAACCCAGAAAAAAAGCACACCGAGCCGCGTATCTTTTAAACCTCTTGTACTTTATTTTGAAATACAATCCATAAAAGTAATTTGTTTAAAAGTTATTATTAAATTGAAAAACCATAGTTTTTATCTGTACGTCAAGCACTTTCTTTTATTTTGCCGCCTCCGCTGCGGACGCTGCGCTACGCTACTGTGTAGTTCTGCTGCTCATCGCATCGTCGTTGTCCTCGTTTCGCATCGTAAGTATATAGTGTAGCGAAACTTTTTGTTCGAAATACTCTTCGTCGTCGTCGTCGTTGTATAATTAACGCAAAAAATATATATTTTTTTAAAAAGACTTCGGCTATACCTTAGTCCCATATTTTTTGCCCTCTAGCCCTCTCACCCACTCTCCTTTCGCTTCGTATCTCTTTTTTAAGCTCGTTCGTTTTTTTATTTCAGTGTGTTTTTTTCCACATATGTATGTACACTTTTTTTTCATCATTTGATTTATCGTATAAACGAGAGAGAACGTAATACGCATTTTTAAAACGATATTTTCAACGAGTAATATTTTTCATCTGATAGATTATAAGTTTAGTTATTTATGTGAAACTTCCCATGTAAAAAGCGCCGCGAAAAAACCGGTTCTTTTTACATGACGAAAATGAACTTTTTCCAAAAATTCGAATAAATGAAAAATTCAGAATTTTTTCATCATAACCTCTCAGAGTGAACCCAAATGATGAGAAAAAAAAACTTTTTGTCAATTTTTCCAATAAAATTGAATTTGTAGAATTGTGAAGTTGCCCATTGCAAAATGATTTTTTTTTCTTCAAAAATTGAAATAATCGAAAAATACAAAAAAATTTCGTCAGAACTTCTCAGAAAGGACCCGAATAATGAGAAAAATTTTATATGAGCAATTTTTTCAAAAAAATTGAATTTCCCGAGCAGCACAATCGACAAATTATCGAAATAAAAAATCGATAGAATATCGAATTCGATAAAGTGTCGCGTTAGTTCCGCATAAACCGTGAAATTATCTTTCGATATATAGATAGATTATCGACGAATTATAGTTAGCAAAAATTTCGAGATTATAGTAAGATATTTTATCGATAATATATCTATAATATCGAAAGATAATTTCACGATTTAGGCGGAACTTTTGCGACACTTTATCAAATTCGATATTCTGTCGATTTTTTATCGATTTTTTATTCCGATTTTTCGTCTTTCACTAGCTTTTTTCTATAATTAAAAATCATTAATTAGCATAATTATTACATTAAACTATGCCTAAACACATTATTCATGTTACGGTAAGAGGATCATTTCAGAAAAAGTCAAAAAAAATTATAAAAAATCTGCCACCCGTGGGGCTTGAACCATCTACACCCTGCATGGTAATCTTCTTCCTTAACCACTGTGCCATACCTTATCGTTGAGGAAATAGCAATAAAACGCTTATAATAGGCAGTTTAGTACTTCCAGACGTGTTGGACTTGGAAAAATTTTCACCAATTCGGAAATAATTTCAAATATCGTCACAAAATCGTTGAAAAATCGTTCGACAAATTTCAGATTATTTGTCGATAATGTAGTTTCAAATATCGCCACAAAATCGTTGAAAAATCGAAATCGAGGAATTTCATATTACGTGTCGATAATATAGTTTCAAATATCGTCATAAAATCGTTGAAAAATCGAATTCGAGAAATTTCAGATTACGTGTCGATAATAAAGTTTTAAATATCTTCACAAAATCATTAAAAAATCGAATTCGAGAAATTTCAGATTATTTGTCGATAATGTAGTTTCAAATATCGCCACAAAATCGTTGAAAAATCGAAATCGAGGAATTTCATATTACGTGTCGATAATATAGTTTCAAATATCGTCATAAAATCGTTGAAAAATCGAATTCGAGAAATTTCAGATTACGTGTCGATAATAAAGTTTTAAATATCTTCACAAAATCATTAAAAAATCGAATTCGAGAAATTTCAGATTATTTGTCGATAATATAGTTTCAAATATCGTCACAAAATCGTTAGAAAATCGAATTCGAGAAATTGCATATTATGTGTCGATAATATAGTTTCAAATATCTTTACAAAATCGGTAAAAAATCGGATTCGATAAATTTAATATAATCTGTCGATAATATAGTTTCAAATGTCGTCAAAAAATCGGTAAAATATCGAAGTCGAGAAATTTCATATAATCTGTCGATAATATAGTTTTAAATATCTTTACAAAATCGTTAAAAAATCGAATTCGATAAATTTAATATTCTTTGTCGATAATGTAGTTTCAAATATCTGCACAAAATCGGTGGAAAATCGGAATCGATAAATTTAATATTCTTTGTCGATAGTATCGTTGACGAATATCGTCATAAAATCTTAATAATATCGAATTCGATAGTTTTTAGATTTTTTGCCTATAAAGTTGTACCGATAAATTTTTATAATATCGTGAGAACATCTATAGATTTTCAAACGATTTTTTATCGATACGTTACATCTTCCGATATTATCGATCTAGTGTGCCGCTCGGGTTAGGGAAAATTTGAAATTCACCATTACTTGTCAAAAATTATTTTTTTTTTCAAAAATATGAATGATTGAAATATTTGAAATGTTTTCATCATAACCTCTCAGAGTGAACCCGAATGATGAGAGAATTTTTTTTTGAAAATTTTTCCAATAAAATTGAATTTTTGGAAAATGTGAAATTGACCATTGCAAAATGATTTTTTTTTTAAATTGGAATAATCGAAAAATTCAAAAAAATCAGAATGGACCCGAATAATGAGAAAATTTTTTAAATGAGCAATTTTTTCAAAGAAATTAAATTTGCGAAATTTCCCATGTAAAAATGATTTTTTTCCAAAAATGCGACAATTGAAAAATTCAGAATTTTTTCTTCATAACCTCTCAGAGTGAACCCGAATGATGAGAAATTTTTTTTTTTTTGGCAATTTTTCCAATAAAATTGAATTTTGGGAAAATGTGAAATTGCCCATTGCAAAATGATTTTTTTTTTCAAAAGTTGGAATAATTGAAAAATTCAAAATTTTTTCATCATAACCTCTCAGAGTGAACCCGAATGATGAGAAAAATTTTTTTTTGGCAATTTTTCCAATAAAATTGAATTTTGGGAAAATATGAAATATGCGCCCATTGCAAAATAATTTTTTTTTTCAAAAATTGGAATAATTGAAAAATTCAAAATTTTTTCGTCACAACTTCTCAGAATGGACCCAAAAAATGAGAAAAATTTTATTCCTGCAATTTTTTCAAAGATATTGAATTTAGGAAAATTCCCGAGCGGCACACTCGATCGATAATATCGGAAGATGTAACGTATCGATAAAAAATCGTTTGAAAATCTATAGATGTTCTTACGATATTATAATGATTCATCGGTACAATTTCATAGGCAAAAAATCTAAAAACTACAAAGAATATTAAATTTATCGATTCTGATTTTCCACCGATTTTGTGCAGATATTTGAAACTACATTATCGACAAAGAATATTAAATTTATCGAATTCGATTTTGTAAAGATATTTAAAACTATATTATCGACAGATTATATGAAATTTCTCGACTCCAATATTTTACCGATTTTTTGACGATATTTGAAACTATATTATCGACAGATTATATTAAATTTATCGAATCCGATTTTTTACCGATTTTGTAAAGATATTTAAAACTTTATTATCGACACGTACCTAATCTGAAATTTCTCGAATTCGATTTTTCAACGATTTTATGACGATATTTGAAACTATATTATCGACACGTAATATGAAATTTCTCGATTTCGATTTTTTTACGATTTTTTGACGATATTTGAAACTATATTATCGACAGATTATATTAAATTTATCGAATCCGATTTTTTTACCGATTTTGTAAAGATATTTGAAACTATATTATCGACACGTAATATGAAATTTCTCGATTTCGATTTTTTTACGATTTTTTGACGATATTTGAAACTATATTATCGACAGATTATATTAAATTTACCGAATCCGATTTTTTTACCGATTTTGTAAAGATATTTAAAACTTTATTATCGACACGTACCTAATCTGAAATTTCTCGAATTCGATTTTTCAACGATTTTATGACGATATTTGAAACTATATTATCGACACGTAATATGAAATTCCTCGAATTCGATTTTTCAACGATTTTGTGGCGATATTTGTAACTACATTATCGACAAATAATCTGAAATTTGTCGAACGATTTTTCAACGATTTTGTGACGATATTTGAAATTATTTCCAAATTTTAAAAATTGGTGAAAATTTTTCTAAGTCCAACTCGTCTGGAAAGACTAAACTGCCTATTATAAGCGTTTTATTGCTAATTCCTCAACGATAAGGTAGGAAGAGGATTACCATGCACGAGGTAGATGGTTCAAGCCCCACGGGTGGCGGATTTTTTATAATTTTTTTTGACTTTTCTGAAATGATCCTCTTACCGCAACATGAATAATGTTTTTAGGCATAGTTTAATGTATTAATTATGCTAATTAATGATTTTTAATTATAGAAAAAAGCTGACGAAAAATCGGAATAAAAAATCGACAGAATATCGAATTCGATAAAGTGTCGCAAAAGATCCGCCTAAATCGTGAAATTATCTTTCGATATTATAGATATATTATCGATAAAATATCTTACTATAATCTCGAAATTTTTGCTAACTATAATTCGTCGATAATCTATCTATATATCGAAAGATAATTTCACAATTTAGGCGGAACTAACGCGACACTTTATCGAATTCGATATTCTGTCGATTTTTTATTTCGATAATTTGTCGATTGTGCTGCTCGGGTTAGAAATTTACCAGTATTTGGCAAAAATGTTTTTTTTTTCAAAAATTGGAACAATTGATAAATTTAAAAAAAATTTGTCAGAACCTCTCAGAATGGACCCGAATAATGAGAAAAAATTTGTGGCATTATTTTGGAAAAGGTCTCACTTTGGTTTTTTCATAGTTTTGAGAAAATCACATTCTTAGGTAAAAATGTTCAAAGTGGGACGTTTTGAGTTATTGATGGATTCAGTAAGTGGAAGGTGTATTATTTCATGTGGAATAAGAATTCACTAGCGCAACTCGCGGGAAGTCGTTTAACTAAGGCATTTAAGTTGACCATTCATGAAAATCCATATTACGACAGGTCCAATTTTGACTCAAGGAAAATTTTCAAGACCACCATGTTGTAGAGCATTAAATTTCCTTTCAAATAAGTGGTCAATGCAATTTTTAGCTATAATAGGGACAATTCTACAGTAATAAGAAAAATTAGGGGCAACATTTTAAAACTTTTTCCCAAAAATTTTCATTTCCTGAACTTTCAACGTTGAAGCGCTGTAAAACGCTCAAAAATTATCAAACAGACTTCGAAAACATCTCATTGGACAGAGAATTTTCTACCCTACAAAGACCCGGTCTTAACTCATTTTGGACCGACAAGTCAAAGTAGGACCTTTTCCAAAATAATGTCACATTTTATTTGAGCAATTTTTTCAAAGAAGTTAAATTTATGGAAAATTTGAAATTCACCATTATACTTATATGTACATGGCAAAAATAATTTTTTTCAAAAATGAAATATTTGAAAAATTCAAAGTTTTTTCGTCAGAACCTCTCAGAATGGACCCGAATAATGAGAAAAAATTTTATTCGAGCAATTTTTTAAACGATATTTTATTTATCAAACGTGATCAGTACACTTAGTACTTAACACTAGCGAAAACAAATTAAATTATAATATCTTGAAGTAACTTAGGTCTTAGTCTAGGATTGCGCGTAGGCATAACAGTATTACATAAAAAAGGGATTTTTAACATTCTTAAATAACAATTAACACTATTGAGCAACATATGGTTGAATAACTTAGGGATGCCAAGTTCTCTTTGAATTTGAGAGTTACGGATGTACCATTCGCTGTTAGTAATGATTCTCAGGATTTTATTTTGAAAGACTTCAATTTTATTTAAATTGGATTGAGAGGTACCAAGCCAGACTAAGCATCCATAGGTGATAACAGGTCGTAATAAAGAAGTATAAACTAATTTAGCGTTATTAACGTTTAATTTTGACTTACGATTCAATAAAGGGTAGAGAAGTCTTAGACGCTGATAACCTAATTTTAGTTTGTTGTCAATATGTTCATTGAAATTAAGTTTTGTATCGAGGTAAATACCTAAGTATTTTACAGCATCGCTTTTCCAAGTCAAGGGGATGTTATCGATTTTTAGTTGAAGAGGTGGGTTTATTTTTCGTAAAGAAAAAATTTTTGACTCACATTTATTGGGATTTAGAACAAGTTTCCAGCGATTTAAACGATATTGAATTTATAAAAAATTAGAAATTCACCAGTATTTGGCAAAAATAATTTTTTTCAAAAATTGGAATAGTTGATCAATTTTTTCCGCTCGTCCAAAAGAGTAAAAAACGCCTCGCGAATCACCAGACCATTCAAATTAACAAATAAATTTCTCAAGAGTAGACTCGAGGTACCTGTAGGCGTAAAAAGTATAATATGGGACCGGAGAATGATGGGGGGGGGGGGAGGAGGGAGAGAGGTTGTCAACAAGTTCGACAAATCTATACGAATTCTTCCGAACACGAGCAAGCACGAGCTCATCATAACGCTTCAACTATTCCCAAATTCAACTTAGGCAAGCAGGCTGATTCCAATGAGTTTGAAAAGTTTTCACCAGGCCTAGAATCGTGTAAACAATAAACAGATCATTTACTTGGCCGAAAGCGAACCTAATTTCACCACATTTACCAAAGTCGCAGACGTGTTGACGATAATTACGCCAGGTATATGCGATATATTTCGAGACCAATTTGGTGGAACAATCGAAATCTTGGTATTTTTGCATAATAATTTCAGTTGATGAAATTTAATCTCGTTTTGTATTATAATGGCAGATTGAACTTCAAACTTGAGGGGGGGGGGGGGGGTCCCAGATTTTTATATGAATTTTCAACAGTTTTCAAGATATATTCTGATTTAACGTTTAAAACAATAATTTACCATGATTTTGGACCACTCCATTAGAACAAGTTTCGTCAATTTCAAATATTTTATAACCCAAATTAAAGAGATAATATCCTGCTCACATAAAAAGCCAAATTCTCTACCGAAAAAAAAAAAATTGGAAAACACGCTACGACGATAATGATATAATTTCCAACATCAAAGGCACCTCATAACTACACACACAGTCACACACACACAGTACACATAGAGTTCGATCTCTCTTTGTCGACAAATTTTCAAACACCTCACCCACTGTACCTCTTTTACAAAAAAGAGCACACATTGCTTAACATTTATCGCAAAATTTGCATAAATTTTCACCTTACAGACAGCCACTCAGCATATTCGAAAATCTTTGACTTATAATTCGTTTGAAATTTTGCACCGAACGATATAAACAATGTCATCCAAACCTAACCTAATGGTCTCCGTAAAAGCATGGGGGTCAAAATTGCCCCAGAACCGATTTCGACAAAAGTCACCCAAAATGTTAGTATTGATGTAAAACCACTACAAATTTTTTTTTGGCTTCGTAGGTCCACTCTACTCTGAGATATTGCCTCCTATTGGTCGAAAATTCAACATTTTTTATTTCAGGAAGGGGTACTTCAAAATTTTTGAAATTTTTACAGAAAATTGATATTATATAGGGGTATGCGTGAGAATTTTTCCAATTTTTTTCCTCCGTATTTTCTTGGTTTGCCAGGCGGTTGAAAACTTCAAAAATTCGCCAAAAATAGAAGGAAGGGTGAGCCAAAAAAAATTTTTTCCTCAAAAGTTTCGTAATACTTCAAAGTACAACAAACACTATTTTTTAGACCCCCTTAGGGGGGTGCAACATAGTCAAAAAAAAAAACAAAAAAAAAACCCACATTTTTTGCAGATTTTCAGCCATTTTAAGAGCGGTAAAATCGATATTTATTACAAATTCGCAATGTTGTACTGTTTACATCGACAAACACTCAGAAAACCATTTTCGAAGTTTATCAATGATTTGATCATGATTTTCAAATTATTCACGACGGCATGGTTCAATAATACGTACCTATACCTAGTAGGGTGGAGTGAAAAAAAAAACTTTCCTCGGATTTCGACCGAAATCAGAGAGGTGGTTCACCTTGATTTAAAAACCTCCCGAAAAAATTTGAGCCCCCTACCTCTCAGAGGAGTGGAGCTAGGGGCCCTCAACGTCGAAATCGGTTCTGGGGCAATTTTGACCCCCTTATCCGGAAAGGCCCTTTGTAAAAATTTTGAAATAAATATTTTACTTAATGCTTTTTTTTTTTTGAGGGGGATTTCCTCATGTTTAGGAGAGCAAAGAACTCACCTTTTTTTAGTTGGAGTGACTAGAGAATTAAAAAAAAATTAATGAAGATAATTTATCATTTTTCCTCCACAAAATGCGAGGGAAAAAATTAGCTAGGTATGTCCTATGAAATTTCAAGATCCCAGTCTCGACACTCCTGACTAAACATATGCGTACAGCCACGTGTCTATACTTATCGAGTAAAACCACAACAACAATGACGCAAATTTCATGAAACATTGTTGACAATCACAAAAAAAACATTTGCAAAACCTTAGGTAGGTAGGTGTTACAAAAATTTTGATTCCCATCTTGATGGAAATTTTCCATTATATGTTAGAAACAATAAAAAACCTACAGCGGCAGAACTAACCAAAAAAAAAAAAAAAAAAAGGTGCCAATGCTTGTATTTTGCAAAATAACATTCTGAATCTTTTCGAAATTTAATACCTACCTAAAATATCTCAATTTTTTGAGGTTAAAATATTAAAAGAGTATTTTTTTTTTTTAATTTTCATAAAAAAGCAATCTCTCAATTCTTTAGGAAAAAAGGTACCTACCTAGTACCTACCTACTTTTATCTGAGAAAAAAAAATCAACAATTTTTGAAGTAAAAAATAAAAATTTCTCAAGTTAAAAAATTACGCAATTTTGGTAAAATAATAAGTTGATTTTTTAATTTTTTAAATTTTTAAAAGAACATTTTTTACAACTCCTTGAAAATAATAAATATCTACCTAATAAAGATCAAATTGAAAATTTTTTCAATTTTTGATCGAAATTTTTTGAAGTGCATAATAGGTACCCAGGTAAGTAAAAAATCTCTCCGTTCTTTATGAGGAAAATAACATTTTAGGTAGGTACTTTTTTCAAGAAAAAAAAAATTATAATTTATATACATAATATTAATCGAAGAAATTTGCACTTTGAGAGTTTTGGAGAGATTTTCTATGAAAATTTTTAATGTTTGATCTGAATTTTTTTGAAAATCTACTTACATATTTAAAAAAAAAAAAAAAAAAAAAAAAAAAAAAGAATAAAAATATTTCTTATTAGGTAGCATGTTATTAAAGAATTGGTAAAACATACTTTTCAACTCATTTGAAAATGTTTATTCGAAGAAATTCCAAAAAACGATTCCCGTTCATTTTCCCGAATCCATCGTCCCGAAGGACGTTTTCCCGAATGAAAAAGTTCCTGAAAGTTGTTCTGCCGAAAATTTTTACCCCGAAATTTTTAAACCCGAATTTTTTTCCCCGAATCACTCTCTCTCGAACATCACTAATTCGAGGAATTGTCCTTCGGGACATTGAGTTCAGGGTTAATTTAGTGAAGGAAGGGATATGGTACATACCAAAAATTTTGTAATAACCAAAATTATTACTAGGACTTCAATCTATACCTTTTGTTTGAAAAATTTTTCAGTTGGACTCCTAGCCTCCCCTTTTAATAATTTTATAACTTTTCAAGTATCTAAGTCATTTATTATGCGAAATTAGAGGGGAGGAAAGGGTCTAATCGAAAATTTCATTATAACAAAAATTATTTTTAAGACCTCAGTCTACAACTTTTATTTGAAAATTTTTTCAATTGGACCCCTACTCACTCCGTTTTTGATTATTCAAGTCATCTTATGCGAAATTGGAGTGAAGGGAGGGGTTCAATCGAAAATTTTGTAGTACCCAAAATTATTCTCAAGACTTGAATCTACAACTTTTATTTGAAAATTTTTTCAATTGGACCCCTACCTCCCCCAGTTTTTGATAATATTAATTAAATAAGTCATATTATGCGAAATTGGAGGAGAGGGAAGGGTGTAATCGAAAATTTTATAATAACCAAAATTATTCCTAGGACCTCAATCTACAACATTTGTTTGAAAAAAAATCGCCATTTTCACTAGTAAAAAAATTCGGGAAAATTTTCGGGAAATCATTCGGGGTAACGGATTCGGGAAAAATAATTCGGGGGAAAAAAATTCGGGGAAAACACATTCAGGAAACTGACTTTCGGGAACTTTTTTATTCGGGAAAATGTCCATCGGGAAAAGGGATTCGGGGGAAGAGACGGAAACCCCAAAAAACAAATAGATTATTTCTGCCCCCTCCCTCAAAAGAAAGAAAAAATATTCAATGTACAATTTCTAATACTTTTTTGTTAACATTTTTCAACATTAGCAAATACATAGCATAGTAATTTAGCATGTAAATCAAGTCGAATTTTTTTTTATTGTAGATAATAAAAAAAACAACCATGTTTCACAATCACCCCACCTGCGACAATTCGCTGCATTTCGAAATTTATATTTATTACATTGCATAGGTATGGTTATGATAATTTTTGACGCAAGTTGAAAATAATACGTCAATTGAATTCACTTCGAGTATTTACGAAATCCTTGCCCTATAAAAAGTGAGAAAATGCCGCTACTAGTTCAGTACAGTTTACAAGGTGCCCATAACATTGTCTTCCGTCGTACGTATAAATAATTTCTCGGTATAAAATAATTCTAAAATGACAGTCGCTCGCGTTTTTGGTCTCACTGTATTGGCGCTATTCGTGTTCAATGTACAAGTAAGATCGGAAGGTCGGGGTGCTGGCAACGGCCCGCCAAAAATGGAGGAAGCCAGTACAAAAGAAGCTGAAAAGGGCACACAAGGTACTCGGAGAGAAAAGTTCTGTAAAAACTACATAGATTATTCTGTGTTTAAAACGTTAGCAAGATTGGAAATCGAGCAGAAATTACAAGGATTTTGTAATTAAAATATAATACTACAGATTTGCAACTTCTAACTCGAAAGTATAGCATTTTTTACCAGACTGTTTAGTAATTATAGGTAATTTGTCACATGATAAATTGCTATCGAATTGAACGGCAAAATGTTCTTTATTATTCCACCAATATTTACCAGACTATGTCTAGTAATTATTGGTGGAATAATGAAGAACATTTCGTCATTTAATTCGATAGCATTTTATCATGTAATTAAAACAGTCTGGTAAAAATTGCCAACTGCTGCATTACATTTTATTTCAAAATTCTTGTGAAAAATACAGCATTTGCAAGCACACAAATTCGTCACCTGTTAGGTAAAACCCGCCAAGTCTATCTAACCTGGTTTTTGGAAATGTATCGTAAGGGATGAAAAGTTATTTTTCAGATTTTAATTGTTTTCGATGTCTTTTACAAAAAAAAGAACAACATCTAAAATCCGAAAAATGGCTTTTCACCCCTAGACACATTTCTAAAAACCAGGTTAGATAGACTTGGTGGGTTTTACCTGGCAGGTGACGAATTTGTGTGCTTGCAAATGCTGTATTTGTCACAAGAATTTTGAAATAAAATATAATGCAGCTTTTTTCATTTTGAACTCTTTACATTTTCTGAATCTATGAAATTTGTACATTCAGTAAAATGCAACTTTTATCACCCTTTCTTACCCAAAAAATATACACAAGCTGGCAACACCTCTGGTCTCAACAAACACCCAATAAACTCTTTCAACATAAAAAAAAAATCATAATACTTTTGGAAAAATCTCTTACACCTAAATAGACAAGATAAAATTACGAGTAGTATAACAACACTGAGAATTGGTCACACAAAAATCACCCACAGCTACCTCTCTATCAAAAAACTTCAAAACCTCCTTTGCACTATCTATCTGAAACCCATTCCAACGGATGTGATCATCTTGTAATTATAAACGCACACACACCAAAAAAAAAAAAAAAAAACTCGGACATACAAAAACTAACTGCACTGATGAGGTTGTTTAAAATTTAAATTTTTATTTTTAAACACAAACAAATTTATTATTTCAAACATAAAATAGTAAAACTAAAAACAAACAAATCGATGAGAAAGCCAATTCAGGAAAATCATAATCAGTATCATACTTGTAGAAAATTTCAAAACGGGATTAAAATTTTGCAATAAAAAAGTAGTCAAATCTTCATTTAAAACACTAGATACATATTTCCAAATTCGATTCCAAAATTTATATACATATTTTTAAATTTTATAAAAGTTTACTAAAAACACAAATTTTTGAAAATTTTCACAAAATCATTTTTTCAATTTTGCTCAAACCGAATTTATCAAAACCTAATAAAAATAATGTGGTTACAATATAAAAAAAGGACATATTTCAACCCATTTGAAAGTCTGGAAAACATTTCGATCATGTATGATACAATGATGATTAATACCTTTGGCTGTCTCATTTAGTGTAATAAATTCAATTACGCGATTACGAACTTAATATTCACACAGTACAATGGAAAACAAAACAGTCGAGAAAACCAATATTCAACCAAACATTTAACGTACTGAAATATTCAAATTTCAAAGAGACATTAAAATTTCACCATAAGAAAAATTCTCAAATAGTGCCTTCTTTCTAAACACTATCTGTCATACAAACAGATAACTTTTATATGACTGTTATCAAAATGTGTTGTACAGTCTGGTGATTTCTATTAGATTTCACCCATAATTTTTTCTACACCGAAGATGCACAAAATTATCACTTCTCATTTGTGGAATATTTACTGAACCGTCTTGTAATTTATCACACAGCTTACAAGTAATTTCTCCATAACTGTATTAGTAAAAGGAGTTTACCAAAATATGATAAATTTTATTAGTGGGTAGTCTGTCATTTTTTGTAGTGGAAAATATGGAATTTTTCTACAAAATTTAATAGAAGTTGCTGTTTATTTCATTAGAAATTGTAAGAATTTTATTTACAGCGACTATCTGGTGTATTATACCCCTAATTTTGGTAATTTCTACTGAATTTCCAGTTGAATGTACCGTACATTTGAGAAATATTGCTAAACTGTACTGGAAATTTTACAGGACAATTTTCTACGTGTATGCAATATTTTACAAACGAGATCAAAAAAATTTTCATTTCTGGTAAAATCACCGAGGAAATGAAAAAGGCTTTACAAGAATTCATAGAAAACGTTAAAGTACGATTCGAAGAAACCAAGAAAAAATGGTCGCAAGAGGACAAGCAGGTGAACAAAGGTAGCAAATAAGCAACAATACCAACACCCCACCAATTTCATTATTAATCGAATGAAATACTTACCTATTTAATTATTAAATTTGAGCATTTCACTATTACAGTTTTCAGAATAAACAGAATTATTTCATTCATTTATTTATAGCATTAAAAATAAGTACAGTCTTGCTACTTAAAGTTATTTATTCAATTCCTTTGTGCGTATTAAGTATATACTTGAATTTTGAAAATTTTTGATTTTTGATTTTTTTTGGAAAAATAAAAATACAGCCTTATAAAGGCACACCTATCATTCTATATTTCCAAAAAAAAAATCCTTAGCTAATTTTTCAGCGGGAATTTTGAAAAAAAAAAATGTTTCAACGAAACTTGATTCAAACAATTTTGAAAGCAAAAATTACAAATATTTTAAGAAAAATTATATTCTTTTGCAAAAGGACTAATAAAACATGGTCAACATATACTTGAAATGCAAAAGAATCATTTTCATACGTAACTGTCTTCCCCCCTCATTTTTAAATACCTTTCTCAAAAATTAATTTTATGGCATTTTTTTTATGTGCATCTAAAGGTTTATAAATTTCTTCAAAAAAATGTTCAAAAACCAAAACAATTATTTTCTATATATGTATATTTTTCTAATGAGCAGACAAGTGCGATGCTTATTTTATACGTAATCAACGAAAATTACGACATATACGAACACAAGGTTCATAAACTGGTGTCCAACTTACACTCATATGTGTGTCAACTTCGTCGAGTAATTAAAAAAAAAATTTTATCAGTGTTATATGGTTCGTGATTAGTTTTTGAACGCGATTAAATTTTGATAAATCGAAATTCTCGGTAATAGATTAGCAAGGTACGAAGGAAAAAAATATTATTTCAAAAATAAGTATTTAAACTACAAAAAAATACCAATCTTGCTGGTGTTTCGACGTCTCTGTTTGCGTAAAAAATACACAGATATAGGTACCAATACCGGCAACAAACATAAAATCGAGCTGAGTCGAATAAAAATGAAATTCTCATATATTTTCGTTCTCGCCTTGTTGGCAATCTTAATTTTCGTGATATTGAATATTATCCAAGTCGAAGGAAACCCTATCCAGTGGACGAATTCTAAAGGAAACTGATTTTCAAAAAACATAAAATTTAAAAATACGAATTGATGCAATTTTTAAAAAGTAAGTGGGAAAGTGGATAAATACCTATTTTACTGAGTGAAACTTAAATTTTACGACTTGGAAATTTTTAAAATTAGGTATATTTTCAAATTTCAGAACAAGAGATGCCTCCGACGTTCATTTGCAAACCTTTCCGTTTGATTGATATTTTCACCACCTCCATCCAAGTTTTTTCCAACATACGAGTCAGCGAACAGTTTGTCGAGTTGAATTCATACATTAGCAAAATCATAAAAAATTTTGATGTCGATAATAAATGCTAATAGGATGAAGTTTCATTATTTCTCTCTCCTTAAAAAAAAAATACATAACTGTTTTTCTTTCAATTATTAGATAGTTAAAGAGCATTTAATTTTTATTATTTTTCATCATAAAAACACGAGAAAGATTTTTTTCTCAAAAACAAAGAAAGATAGGTATAAGTACCTATTTCCTATTTGAAAAAAAGTCGTCTTCAAAAAAATAAAAATTTTACGATTTCAAAGCAATGAGAAGAATTTTACTCAGAAAATAGAATTTATTTATTTTTTTCAATTGACTTATTCATTACTCGAAAAAACACACCAAAGACTTTTTTTTACGAATAATTTGAAAAAATTTTCATTCTAAAAAAATAATTGAACCCCCTCACCCCCTCGCATTGAAATATTTTTGCTCAAAAAATTGAGAAATTTTTCTCCCCAAAAAATGAAATTTTTTCTACGAAAATGAATTGAGATTTTTTTTGATCCACAAGTAATGGAAAAAAATTCTCTTAGAAAAAAACGTGAATTTTTTTCAATACCCGCATTTGAAAAATGTTTCCTCCTAATCTAGTTAAGTAAAATTGGAAATTTTTTTCAGAAAAATTGAGATTTTTTGGTTCCAAGAAAATTCATGAAATTTTCTCTATCAAAAAAATGATTCTTTCTCATCCAAAAAATGAGATATTTTCAATTCAAAAAATTCAGAATTTTTTTTCTTCAAAAATTGCGATTTTAAGAAATTTTACTCCTCCAAAAAATGTGATTTTTCCTCTAAAATAATTGAGAATTTTTTTGCTCCCCAAGTAAGAGGGAAAAGTTTTACTGCAAAAAAAAAAACATTTCAAAAAAACCTAGATTTTTTTTGCAATAAAATAATTTGAAAAATGTTTTCTCCTACTCCAGTGATTCAGAAATTTTTTCTCCGAAAAATTAAGATATTTTTTGTTAAAAAAATTAAGAATTAATTTATTTATTTGAAAAATTAAGCTTCCAAGAAATGGTTGTCCTCCAAAAAAAGATATTTGAGCGATTCCAAAGAAAAGGCAATTTTTTCGAGGGGCTTCAGGCGGCTTTGAAAATGACCGCAATTGATTCGGGTTAGCCAACTTTATTATATGAACCGATCTTCAGAATTTTATCTCAAAATTTTCTAGTTTTGTAAAAAAAATCTGATTTAGGTACCAATGGCTTAGGTATTTTTGTAATTTTCAAAAATTCACCAAAAAATCGAAAAACCAACATTGTGAGCTCAAAATTCGCTTCTGAGGTTTGGTGGGCCACATGCCCTTTCGGCTAAATTTCAGCTCATTTGAAGTTGACGACTTTCCAAGGTCCATAGTTAGGTCAGGTACATTACGAAATTAAAAATTAATAATAACCTATCATTTTTGATTCATTTTTCAAAGTGAATTTTCATACTTTGCTGTTTCAGTTTTTAGCAAATTAAAAAAATCTACGAGCATGTTAAAATTATATCATTTTTTTCTCGATTTTTTAAAAATAATAACTGAGAGAATAAATGAAAAAAAAACAATGTTTAAATTAAGGAGAAAAATTCTAAAACGAAAATAATTAGAATTTTTTGGTAAAAAAATACGTAAAACTAAAAAACTTGCCTGAAAATTGAATGACGACAAAAATCAAATAATTATTTTTGAATCGTATAAAATCAGCTAAAAATTACCCAATACTTTGATAACTTGGTTCATACTAAAGATAATACTGTAAATGCTCTTATTCTATTTCAATTTATCGCGGTTATACGAGTAACTCAAGTTGAAAAATAACTAGGTACTTAATTTAAAAATAAACTTTTTGAATTTCCTTCAGAATTAAAAAAAAAATTACCTACATGGGTAATTTTAAATTCTTTACGTATGTAATTTAAATAAATACCTACCTACTGCGAAACAAAAACCCGAGAATTTTTTTTAAGGCAATTTGATATTAAACTGGCAGTAATTTATATTAGGAAATTTTCGAATAAAAATTCAATAGACTTCGATATTTTACAAAATCTTAACTTCTCGAGAGTTGCAACTTTATATTTTTAATTTCAGAACAAAATCTTCAACGTTCAACATTCCTCGATCAAATTTTCAAAACTCGTTCACTCGGATTATGAAAAATACTCAGCCCAATCGAGCAATCGTGATTTCACGATGTTTCATAATCGTATATCAATTAATAATTCAGTCTTAATACGAAAGCTTAGTATTACTTACCCACTGGTTTGCAAACAGCATGGACAATTTATGTGAAATACAATTTCAAAATGGAAAAAAACCCTCGTATCTTCTTCTATCCAAATTTACAATCTGCGAAAAAAAATGAAAATTTTCCATGACACGAATAATCAACTAGCTGATTATGTTTACCTTAATTTAACCCTAAGTTATTACGTGTATTTGATAATAAATACATGCACTCAGTAGCCAATAACCACGTTATCATTAAAGCGAGTGCTCGAGTAATTCAATCATCACCTCGTACGACGTCTCAATTAACTAAAATAATACGCCTAAATGGACCTTTATCTCGAAAAAACCTTTTAAAATTAAAACATTAAGATATATTCTATTTTTAAAAACACCTACAGAGGATGAATCACCTCGTTGCGTTTGATGCCCTACCGCAACCGAAGCGTATAAAACGCAGGTGAATTGCACCTGTAGCGGTAGTTTTACAAGTTAGCACATTGTTACATCGTTGTGTTTCATTTAGTTACCTAGAAAAGTTTTTTTTTGAAAACAAAATCAAAAATGAAATTCGCTTACACGTTCGCTACCTGTTTGTTGGTCTTGGGCCTCTTCGTGTTCACCCAGAAGGCATCTGGAAACAGTATGGAAGGCCAACAAGAAGAAGAACGAAACCGCGACTGTGAACAAGGCCATGAAGGAGGCCAAGGCGAAGGAAATGAAATGTCGCAAGAAAATGGAGGACAGGAAGATCAGGAGGAGCCAGGATCACAAGGAGGATCACAAGGAGGATCACAAGGAGGATCACAAGGAGGATCATCCATGGGTGAATCTCAAGGTGGTTTGCCTATGGGTAGAAAATAAAACTTACATCCGTCAATAATTCCAGTATAAGGTGAAAATTTTCATTTTCCCCCACCAATTCAATTTTTTTTTCAACTGTGAAAATTTTAAATCACACTAAAAGCACTTCCGCAATGTTACGTAAATTTTAGATTCACGTATATTTAGAATAGTTTGACTGCTTTTTTTCTCTCTTTCCCTTTCAATGATAATTGTGAAAATATGTATCATAAATTTTATTCTAAGCATAAGTGTATAGCGGAAAAATTTTCTTAAATACATCGTAATTCCTTCGTAATTGATCGTACTTATTTTTTAAACCCTCTAGCTCCTTTTCCATGCTCCGTTTTAATTGCAAATATTTGAAACTGGGCAAATTTGGAGATCTCTGCTAAGAGAAGAATTCATTTTTTTAAAATTTTCAAAATGAAAAAATAATGAAAAATATTTTATTCAATATTGTAGAAAATTAAAAAACCTGTTAAACAAATTTTTAAAAAAGATAATTTTTTAATTTTTCTAAATTGAAAAAAAAAACAGTTTTTAATGAATTTCTAAATTTGAAAATTTTGATGATAAGCAAAAAAAAAAACAACAAACAAACAAAAGAAACTGAACATGAACAAAATTTTTGTGAGTTGAAAATCGAGTTACCTACTCCGAAACAAACTTTTAAAAATTATTCTAACAAAGTTGTGACTTGAAAAATTTGGAAATTTCAAAATCCAATCTTGAATAAACTGAAACGAAAAATTATTAAACTCATAATAAAGCCAAACTTGAATAAATTAATGAATTCAAAAAATACAGTTTTATCATGCATTTAAAAATATGGTGCTGAGCAAATTGAAAAAAAAAACTAATAATTTTAGACAAAATTTTCAATATCCAGTTGAAAAATCAAATTTCAAAAAATGTGTTCGGGACTAATTTTCAAAAATAAAACTTTTGAAAACTTTTAAAAATTGAAAAATGCAGCATTGAACGAAATTTCAAAACATTAAGTGTGGAATAAATTCTAAAAAAAGCCTAAACATTTTTTAATGAATTAAATGATTAACTGAAAAAATTATTCCTGAACAACGGAGAATAAAATATTTCAAATTAACCAAAAAATCCAATATTTGGGGATTTAGAAAACTTTATATTGAACAAATTGAAAAAAAAAGTTGAACAAAATTTTTTTACTTAAGTTGAAAAATCAAATTTCAAACAAAATTGAAAAATACTGCTGGAAACAAATTTTTGATTTTTTTTTTTACAAAAATGTAATGGATTACAAACTTTTTAAAATTATTGTTGAAAAAATTTTCAGAATGTAAATTTTGAGCAAAAAATCTCATACTTGAACAAATTATCAACTTAAAAAAATCCAGTTTTTGAATAAATTCAATTAAATTTGGTGTTAAACAATAAAAAAAATAAGTAAATAAAATAATAATAAAAAAATAAAAATGGAAAATATCAATTCTGAAACAAAATTTGAAAAATAGTACATTGGAATACATTTTTAACTAAGGTACCTAAACTGTATAATGGATTGAAAAATTTTCAAATTCAAAAATGCACTTTTGCACAAATTTAAAAAACATTATTGAAAAATCTTTTAAAAATTCAATTTCTTTCCGTTGCCTGGGAATAAATTTAAAAAAATTATATTTCAAACAAATTCACATGCATAATAATTTGAAAATTTTCAAATCTATTTTCGAGCGTTTTTTTTTTCAAATCTCGAACTGAAAAACATCCAATTTTGTACAAAATTTGGAAAATATCATTTTGAATAAAACTTCGATGAACTGACCAAGTTCAAAAAATCAAATTCTGAATTAATTTGGAAAAAAAATTTAGAGCCAGTTGAAAATAATTTTTAAACAAAATTTCAGAAAGCTCACCTTAGGGTACATTTTTGAAAACAAAACTTTCATAAATTTAAAAACTGAAAAAATACAGTCAACTGTTGAAAAAATTTCAAAAAATCCAATTTCAAAGCAGAGAAAAAAAATCTCCAATCGCATTCCATCTGTTGAATTCGTCAACTTCTCCCTCCCCTCACCTCACCTCACACTTCCCCAAATTTACTCTCAGCCATAATAAAACGAAACACCTACCCACGTATAGTATACGAGCACCGACGACATTATCGAAATAAAATTAACGACTCGTCGTCCATTTTGGCACACCTGTTCGAAATCGTGATCGTTCTTTATCGTCGCACCTTTCACGAGCTGCCTCTTTCCCTAATAAAAATAACCTGTCCGGACCAGGGCACCTCCGCAGCATCCTGCTTCCACGATAATTTGGTACAATACTCGACGACCATCTCGGACCAAGTGTTGAAGAAGAAGAAGAAGAAGAAGAAGAAGAAGAAAGGAAATACGAGGTAGGTATACGAGAAGGAAAACACCGGCCATAAGAAAAAGCTTCGAGAGAAAAAAATATATAAGAATAATATAAAAGCGACGACTACGACGATACGATGTGAGAGTAAGGGCGAGAGAAAACGTATTATGTGAGGGGGCGGGGGGGGGGAAATACTCGTACGAGGTGAGTGAAAAAAAGAAAAAGAAAAAGTTGGGCTAATATTTCGTCATGTCATCGCAATACTCGCGTCCTTTTACGATATAGCAGTGATATAAAAATGAAATGTGGATTTAAATTTAATGCATTAAACAAACAAAAAAAAAAAAAAACAAAGAAAGAAAAAAAACACGCGCCACTCTTTCAGCTTCACCTCTCCTTACAGCAGCATACGAATTCTAATGCATAAGGGCAATGGATTATCTTAACGAGGGAGAGAAGAGGGGCTAGTAAAGACACTGGGACTGTTTTGTTCGTCCATGTACCGAATATACAGGGTGTCCCGGTAATGAATAACGAGACTTGCAGGTAAGTATATTTCTCAAAATTTTCAACAAAAAAAATTAATTTTAGTATCTAGGATAAGCGAAGTAACCAAAATTGATCAAAAAAGTGACTTTTTCCTTTTACATCAAATTTCAGCATAGGTACATGGAACAAAAATTCCATTTTTCAATTATTTTTGATAGAATTTTCTTCCAAGATTTACTTGAGCTCAATTTTCAATTGAAATTTCTTTTCTGCTCAAAGAATTCTTCACCTACCAAAAAAGAGTTCAAAATTTCTCAAAATTTTTTTCGTTAAATTTTTTTGGTGTCACATTTAAAAATTAGGAAGTCATTATTTTAAAAATTGAGTAGATAAATAACATAGGTAGGTACTTGCGTTTTTTCAAAAAAAAAAAAAAAAAAAAAAAAAGTGTCGAGACTGAAAAAATATGAAAAAAGTTTATCATTCAGTAGGAATTAGGTACCTATTATAGAAAATGAAAAGCTGATAAAATATTGAATGCTGCAAAAAAAAATCTAGAAAAATAGCCATTCAGCATTGAATTTTTTTTACAATTCTCTTTTAATAAAAAATGAGTCTAAAATATTGGAAAATAATTAGATATTTAGAACAAAAACCAAAAAAAAAAAAATTACCAAATGAGCATAAATAAAACTTTGAAAATTATGTTAAAGAAATGAGTACTGTTAAAAAATATTTTTACTATCGCTCACAAAAGTACAGAGCCACCCTCCCCCCGGTTAAATTATAGAAAATTCAAGGCATTCTAAAAAAAATACGATCTGAATTTAAATTAAATTTTTCTTTCAATTTTCTGAAGGCAAAAAAAAAACACATTCTTAAATACAAAAAAAACTATTATATTTACTTTCATAGATTTTTTTTTTAAATTTCAACCTTTTAAAAAGCAATTCTTTAATCTTTTCGAGGAGAAAAATTTCAATTTTTCAGGGAAAAAATTCTCAACATTTTTTTGGTAAAACATTCTTAAGTTTAAATTGAAGAAAAATCTGAATTATTTTTAAATTGAAAAAAAAAACTAAATTTTTTTAAGTAAAAATATTTTTAGTAATTTTTGAATGCACAAGAAAATACATGTTATCTACAGGATCCCCCCCCAAAAAAAAAAAAAAAAATCACGACATTTTCACTACTTTTTTACTATTACTCATAAATTTTTCAGAATCCCTCCTCCAAAATTTACTGAAAATTGAGGACCCGCTAAAAAAAATAAGATATGAATTTACTAGTCACACAAAAATTTTCAAATGGCAGAAAAAGCTATAATGCATTTTAAAATACCCATGGAACCTTTTGTAAAATTCAGTTTTAGAATATAGGCCCACAAAGAATTATGAAAAGACACAAATATGTAATATGTAGACCTTACTCAATATAGTCTCCTTTGAAATTGTTATTTTTTCCAAAAAATTGAGAAAATTTTTACTTTAAAAAATTGAGAAAATTCTCACTTCAGGAAATTAAGAAAATTTCTAATTCAGAAAATTAAGAAAAAAAATTTATTTCAAAAATTGAGAAGATTACTTCAAAAAATTAAGAAAATTTTTATTTTAAAAAATTGAGAAAATTCTTACTTCAGAAAATTAAAAAAATTTTTACTTAAAAAAAAATTAAGAAAATTTTCATTTTAAAAAATTGAGGAAATTCTCACTTTAGAAAATTGAGAAAATTTTTACTTACCTACTTTAAAAATTAAGAAAATTGAGAAAATTTCTATTTCAGAAAATTAAAAAAAAAATTTTATTTCAAAAAAAATAATTGAGAAAATTTGTACTCATGTCTTCATGAAAAATTTTCATCTTCGAAATTTAAGAAAACTTACGTTTTTATTTTTAATCACTCCCCCCCCCCATGAAAATTATGTTAAGTTCACTTAATTTGACTGCATGGATGGGTGTGGACAATTGAGTTAGAGTTTTATAAAGTCTAGTACTACATAGATACTTGATATTCAAAATTGGAGGGGAGGCGGGGCCCAATCGAAATTTTTGTAATAACCAAAATTATTCCTATGACTTTAAGCTACAACTTTTATTTGATTTGTTTTCCAATTGGACCCCTCCCTCCTCATCGATTTTGCATAACACTCCGAAGGTACGAATTAAAATTGGAGGAGTGAGAGAGGAAGGAGCCGAGTGAAAAAATTTTTAAAATTTTTTTTAGATTAAGATCATAAAATAATTTGTTATTATAAAAATTTTGATTGAACCCCTCCATCCCCTCCGATTTCACATAACATCAGATAGATAGTTTTCCAAAATTGGGGGGGGGGGGAAGGAATTGAAATTTTTTCCACACAAAAGTTGTAGATTGAGGTCCCAGAAATAATTGTTGTCTTCATAAAATTTTCGATTAGACCCTTTCTTCCCCCTCCAATTTCGCATATTAAGACTCTTTATATTATTAAGAACTCGTGAAAGTAGGAGTCCAATTGGAAAAATCTACAAAAAAAGTTGTAACTTGAAGTCTTTCAAATAATTTTGCTTATCACAAAAATTTCGATTGGACCCCCCCCCTCACCGCCAATTTCGAATATCAAGCATATCTATTACTTGATACTTTAAACCGGGACACCCTGTATGCATTTATACGAAGAAATACCCAGGAAAATATTTGAGAATCCCTGCAAATCGTGTATACGATCTGTTTTGCCATCCAGCCCGTTAGTATAAATAATGAGGGGGACGTGGAGGGAGCTGGTAGGGGGAGATCACCATCACGCGTGTCGCGTCTCGTCGCATTTCGTTTAATATTTTTCCTCGTTCGTGTGTGCGCGAGATTGCCGCAACGAACGCCGCGTCGCGCCGCCGTCGCCCCAGAAATTTTATTAAACTCAGCTCGCTTTTCGCGACACAAATTGAACCGTCATACATATGTAAATTGCTTTTACATTTCGGCACGTTGCAAAAGTCAAAATGTCACATCCAATCCGAGGCTTACAGCATGACAAAAGTAAACGCATTAAAGGAAGTAAAATTTGATTTTTGCGCGCCTCGTACACATGTTCTTCATCCCTGCTCTCCTTGCCCCCTTTTTCACTCTATATTTCTCTTCGACTTCGTCGTCGTCGTCGTGTTTACCCACTTTCCAAGACGACGACGAGGCTTTCGCGATTCGCGCGTCGAAGTATCAGCAAAAATTTATACATAAACTTCGAATCCGCCTGTTGCCTCCTCCCTATAAAATATAAGTGAAAAACACACTCTTCTACAGGTTTCCCTGTTTTTTCCCAGCAGCATTTGGGGACTGGTCGTTATCGCATCGGTGAATACTGTGTCAACGACGATGACGACGTCGACAAAATAACCGTGGTCGTTGGCTGAGCGAATGGGGCATTGGGGTGGGGGTGGGTCGACAAGCAGCCGATGAAAAACGCGAATCGGGACAAAAGTAAAATAAAAACCGTACCGAAAAGATAAGAGAATAATAATAAAAATAAGAGCGAGAACAATTGGCCTTCGTCGACAATATTACCTGTGCCGGTTTAGAAGGCGTTGATGGCTGATAAAACGTGCTTCGTTTCTTAAAAATATAGTAAACTACGCTACGTATTCCGCTATTCGTTTCTTATCACCATCGCCGTCTGCATCAGCGAAGCTACTATAGGTAGGTAAAATAGGACAACGGGCATAGAATAAGGGCAGAACGAGTCAGGGACGACGACGGTCCAAAGCACCCGACAACTTTCATTTCGTCTCACCCTCCCTCGCTCGCTCGCTCCACTTCGCACATCTCGATTTAATTCAATTATTCAGCGCACGAAACCGAACCTCGACGCGGCGTTTTTAAATTTTCATACGAAATTCGCTAAATTCGCGGAATTTTCTAATGAATGAAAGCGTCGACAATGTCGACATATCCACCCACCCACACACCCATAAGGGGAGAAATCGAGCCAAAAATTACTCGCGGATCAAAGCTCAAAGCGAGAGATAAGAGGATGGCCGATATATGGGTGAAAGGAAGAAAAAAAAAGGTGAGTATAATCGAGATTTTAATTAATAACTCGTCGGGTTCGCTTTCATTTTCATTCCCAATCGTATCAACGAGGTCCGAGTTTTGACTACGTTCGTCGAAGCGTGTGCCATGCCATACACCGAACGCGAACGTAACCTGTGGAACGAGCAAATCATCATCTACTCGCCTCCTCCTGCCGATTTTGGCGCACCCTTCGCACGTATCAAATTACTCGGCCCTTTCTTTTCCTTCTTTCCACTGAAACTTTAAGTACGGAGCAGAGATATCCGTTCATCTTCGTCGATGTTGTTCGTTCGTTTAAAGTGGCATTATATCTTCGAATGTGTTGTTATTGTTGTTGTTTATTTTGCAATTTTCCACGTTAACATAATTCCTTGGAAAAAATTGCTCGAAATTCCCCCCCCCCCCCCTCATTATTCGGGTCCATTCCGAAAGATTCTGATACATTTTTTTTGAATTTTTCAATTATTCCCATTTTTGAAAAAACGGATATTTCAAATTTTTCTTCAATTTAATTCCTTTGCGAAAATTGCTCAAAAAATTTTTTTTCTCACTATTCGGGTCACTTCTGAGAGGTTATGATAAAAAAATTCTGAATTTTTCAATTTTTTTCAGTTTTGGAAAAAATTCATTTTTGCCATGCAAAAAGAACCGGTGCGGTGGTTTCGGCGGTACTTTTTCTTCAGTGAATTACATATTTTCTTTCAAATTTAATTTCTTGGAAAAAATTGCTCGAAAATTTTTTTCCTCATTATTCGGGTCCATACTGAGAGATTCTGATGAAAAAATTTGTAATTTTTCAATTATTCCCATTTTTGAAAAAATTGATTTTTCAAATTTTCCTTAAATTTAATTTCTCTGAAAAAATGTGCTCAAATTTTTTCTCTCTCTTTATTCGGGTCCATACTGAGAGGTTATGATGAAAAAATTTGGAATTTTTCAATTATTCCCATTTTTGAAAAAAAAAACGGATTTTTCAAATTATCCTTAAATTTAATTTCTTTGAAAAAATTCGTCAATTTTTTTTTCTCATTATTCGGGTCCATTCTGCGCGGTTGTGATAAAAAAATTTGGAATTTAAAAATTGGTCAAAATTTTTTTCTCTCTCTTTATTCGGGTCCATTCTGCGCGGTTGTGATGAAAAAAATTGGAATTTTTCAATTATTCCCATTTTTGAAAAAATTGATTTTTCAAATGTTCCTTAAATTTTCCCTTTATTCGGGTCCATTCTGAGACGTTATGATGAAAAAATTTGGAATTTTTCAATTATTCCCATTTTTGAAAAAAATTGATTTTTCAAATTTTCCTCAAATTTAATTTCTTTGAAAAAATTGGTCAAAAATTTTTTATCTCTTTATTCGGGTCCATTCTGCGAGGTTATGATGAAAAAATACGGAATTTTTCAATTATTCCCATTTTTGAAAAAAATAGATTTTTCAAATTTTCCTTAAATTTAATTTCTTTGAAAAAATTGATCAAAATTTTTTTTCCTCTTTATTCGGGTCCATTCTGCGAGGTTATGATGAAAAAATTCTGAATTTTTCAGTTCTTTCAGCTTTAGGAAAAATTCATTTTGGCCATGCAAAAAGAACCGGTGGTTTCGACGGTACTTTTCCACGATGAATTACACATTTTCTTTCAAATTTGCAATTTCCCACGAATTGCAGGAAATTCGTAAATTTTGAAAACGTAATTTTCATTTTTCAACCATTATTTTGAACTTTTGATTTTTATTTTTGCTACATTTCCTAAAATTGTTTCTTTTCAGGAGAAAATAATTAGGTACATATTTTTTTATTTTTAAGCCAATGGAATTTCAAGCGGGTCCACCCCCCCCCCCCACAATTGAAAAAAAAATCGTAAAATATTCACTTGTTAATTTCCATGAGAAATTACCTATTTTTGATTTTTCCTCTAAATGAATTTCAACAAGTTCCACTCGTACCTTCACATTCTGGGAAAAATAAAAAATCCACAAATTTCAAATTTTTGCATTTTTTGTTTCAAACTCATCATACCTAATTGTTTCTTTGGTTTCTTTTCAAGATATAATAACTATCTGTTTGTTATTTTTCAGTTAATTGAATTTCAAGAGGGTCCACCCCTCTCAATTACAAAAAAATAAATATCAAATTTTCAATTGTTCATTTTCAAGAGAAATTACCAATTTTTGATTTTTTCTCCAACTGAATTACAAGTGGTTCCAACTCCCACCCTTACATTCTGGAAAAACTGAAAAATGCACAAATTTCAATTTTGACATTTTTTTTGGTTCTAACCCATCATACCTAATTGTTTATTTTTGAGATAAATTATTTTTTTATTTTTTATTTCTCCACTAACTAAATTTCAGGTGTCCCCTGCCCTCTCCACTATGAAAAATAAACGATATGTTATCAAATTTTTAAACTTTTACATTTTTAAAAAATTCTATTTATAAGAAAATTATCTCTTTTTAAGAGAATTTCAAGACAAAGAGAAATTTGAAAATTTCAGAACTTGAGCATTTTTTTGGTTTTAACTCAAATTGTTTTTCATGAGATTCAATTCTCAGTTATTCAATTTTTTCCCAACTTAAGTTTAGAGAGGTACCCCAGGGCCCAGAGTTCCTCAATTTAAAAAAAGGAAAATTTTGTTGGCTTAGCATTCAAAAGTTTTTTCTTTTTATTGGAAAATAATTCAATATTATTAATTTTTTCCATAACTTCACTTTTGGAAAAAATGCATAAATTTAATTTTTTCAATTTTTTGAAATGTTGGGGTAAACATGCGACTTGAAATTCAACGAGAGGAAAACAGAAAATTGGAAATTTCTTTTCATACAAAAAATCAAATCTTTATAAATCCGAATGATTTTTTTTTTTGTTGAAAATATGATTGTTTTAGGGGGGGGGGGGGGTGTGCTATTAACACCACTAGAAATTCAGTTAGGAGGAAAATAAACAATAAGGAATTTTTTTCTAATGAAAAAGATCAGCTTTCATTATTGCTACTTCAAAAAAAATTGTTTAATAATTTTTTTTTTTCTTTTTTGAAAAATTGGTGGTTTCCTAAGGTACTACTCGAAACACTTGAAATTCAGTTCGGTGACAAATAAAAAAAAAAAAATAGGGAATTATTTTTTCATCAAATCGCATTTAAACAAAATTCAAAAAAAATAATGAAAAAATTATTCAAAACTCGAAAATGATTTTTTTTTTCAAAAAATATTCAACTCAGAATTTTAAAAAAAGTTTTAAAAATATTCTTCGTGCTTAAAATTGTTTGATTAAAATAATTTAAAATTTAAATCATTGAGAAAGTGAATTATTTTAATTTTTTAGGCAAAACAAAACATAAAAAATCAAAATTATTAAGAATAAAATAATGACTAATTTTTTGAGTGGAGATCGCTATCTAATATGTCAAGTACCAAAAAAGTAAAAAATTTAAGAATTTTGAAAATTTTTCACAAAATTTTACATCCTCCACTACCAAAATACACCCATCGTATTAAAAATCCATTCCCCAACACTCACGCTGTTCCCTCTTCCCCCTCTACCCCCTCAGCACAGAACAAACGATCGTCGAGTACACGAAATTAACTCTCCTCAGCGAAACAAAATGGAAGACAAACTCTAAGAGGTAGGTACAATGTAATGTACATAGGTGCCTAAAAACCTAAAACATGGCACTGGTGCGGCGCAGCGCGCGGATACAGTCAATCATGCAAAAGAAGAAAGTAAATAAGGGTGCTAGACGAGTAGAAAAATTAGTCGTTCTCTTGAAACCCAGTGAGAGAGCAGATCCGAGGTAGGTAATTGCACACCATACAAGTACATACAGCGAGAGAAAGAGCACGAGCACGGGCCACGAGCACCCAGCACCGCAGAGTGAGGGCGCACTTACTCTTTGTCATTGTCGAAAAAACGCGTGCGAAGATCTTTTACGAAACTCACGACCGAGCACTTGAAACGCGTAAAATATTTTCACGCAGGATATGCTCGAGTACCATACTTGGGGGCTTTTTCATCGTACTTGCCACGTACTTTTTAAGGTAGGTGCATACTGCTTACATGCTATGAATACCCGTTATGTACTCTAATTACCCGTACGTCTACGTTTCCCTCTCCTTAAATGTGAAAATTACCCTCCGGAGCGACCCAAAGTCGCGCCTTTAGATGAGGACCGAAAAAAAGAAAAGAAAAAAATGCTCCGTAGTCGTAAAAATGCTCGCTGCTCGATGGTAGATAAGTAGGTACACGATGCGGTGAAATCCCATAAAATCCTCTTATACTCGACTCGACGCTGATATCGCTGCCACTGCACATCTTTCCTTGCAGTGCTGAAATCAGAGCACAGCTTGTGGTTGAAGCAGACCAACGAATACGACACTCGGGCAGAAATTGTGATTTGGCCAAAAAAATTGTTAGGAGCGGGCAGTGGCGTCATAATTATCACGAGAATTTTTTATTGTTTCAAGACAACCTCACTGTGCACTTTGGTGATAGGGGACAAGTGGAGGAACAGGCAGGGATTGTGAAAAAACCAAAGAGCACTAGCATCTTTGTTATGCGAGCTAAATAAACTGCCACCTGAATTCTGGGAGCATCTAGAAATTTTAAAAAATTGAAAAAATTACCAAATTTCAAGGTTTCAATTTATTAAAAAAATCAAAAAATTACCTTTCAAATTTTTTTTTTTTCAAAACTTTTACAAAAATTTTGAAAAACTTTATCTGACAGTTCATGATGATTTTAAACCAAATTCATGATAACTGATAACTTTTCTCATATTTTATGATAAACATATCCAGAATTCTTGATATACCTACTTATTTCAATTCTTGATAATCTTATCCGATATTTTAATGATAACCTTATTCCCAAATCTTGATAATCTTACCCCCATTCATGATAACTACATTCCAATTTCTTGATAACCTTGTCCCATACTTCACGATAACCGCATCACAATTTTTTGAAAAATTCATTTCATATTTCATGACAACGTAGATACATACTTCATGATAATTGCATCCCAAAATCTTGATAAGCTTATCCCACATTTCATGATAATCACATCCCAGAATTTTGATAACCTCACTCGACATTACGTGATGATGTAATCTGAACTTGATGATAACGTTATTCAAAATTTATGATAACCTTATCCTATTTTTCATGATAACCTTTCACCAATTTTTTGACAACATTCATGATGACTATAATTTAAATTTTTTGATAGTCTCATCCAAAATTTATAATAACCTTATCCCATGTTTCATGATAACCTTATCCAAGGTTTTAAAAATTTTACCCCATACTGTACCATATTTCATGATAACCTTATGTCGAAATTTCGATAACCTAATTTTTTGATAACCTTAGTCGACATTTTTCATGATTACATTATCCCAAGTTGATGATACCACATCACAATTTCTTGATAATCTAATTGCTTTATGATGACCTTATCCCACATTTCCTGATAACCCTATCCAGAATTCTTGATAACCTTATCTCAACATTTTGATAACCTTGTTTCAAAATTTTGATAACCTTATTTCAATTTTTTGATAATCTTATGCCAAATTCATGATAACTTTATCTCATGTTTCATAATAACCTTATCCTAAAATCTTGACAACCTCATTCCAATTTTTTGATAACTTCACCCAACATTTCATGATGACTTTATCCCATATTTTCTGATAACCTTATCCCAATTTTTTGATATCCTTGTGCTATATGTCTTAATTACCTTATCCCAAAATCTTGACAACCTTATTCCAATTTTTTGATAACTTCACCCAACATTTCAGGATGACTTCATCCCATTCATGATAACCTTATCCTAATTGTTTGATACCTGATACATTTGTTCCATGTTTCACGATGACTTTATTTTGAAGTTTTGATAATCATGGCCCAATATTTTGATAACATTGTCCCAAAGGCTCTGGTGGGATAAGGGGGTCAATCAGCCCCCGGTCACACTTTGAAATTTTTTCACAGATTCCAATTTTCTATCGTAAAATATGATTTTAGAGCGAATCAGCGATCACTTACCTCACGCCCCGGGGGCTGCGGCCTCAAAAATGCGATTTTTAGCTTAAAAATTCCATCTCCGCGAGTTTTGAACTGATTTTCACCAAACTTGGTATGTAGGTAGAGGTACCCAAGGGATATGCTGTGAAATTTTTTCAGATTTTTTCGACTGCTCTAACGACCTTTAAAACGACTTTCAACACTTTGAATCACCCTGTAGATTAAAGTTTTAGAGTGCACACGGTGGAAATTTTTTTCCAGTTTTTCACACCCTCCTACACTATCCAGTCTTTTTCAAATTTTTATCGTTGGTGCAACTTCTCCAAAATATTCAAAAAGCCAATTGTCGTGCTTTTTTCCCCCCACTAAACGCTCATTTTTCATTAAAAAACTTTTTCCTCGAGGTACATCACTAGATACTCCTTTATACATCTTTTGCCCGAATTTCACCTCAATTCGTTAATTTTTCGTGAATTGAGGTTTTTTCATTAATTTTATGTGATTAAAAATTAAAATTGAGTAATCACATGAAATGCTCAAATGAAAAAACTAATCGCGGATTCGAGTTCAGCAGGTCAAACTACCCTCATTTAGACCTTTGCAGCGATCATTTTGCCCAAAATTGAAAAAGTTCAACTTTTATATGTATTTTTTTCATTTTTCCGAAATTGGATTTTTGGTAAAAATCTAAACCTAGCGTCTTAAAATTGACGCAGCTTCTAAACTTCATTAAAATTTAATAATTTCAGAGATTCACAAAATTTTAAAATTTGTTATAAATTTCGTGAAAAATTATTACATCGTGAAAAATGAAAACCAGCTTCTATGACGCAGCTTCTGCCTTGTGAAGTTTTTTATTGAAGTACAAAGTTAATAAATTTCGTCGGCGGCAGTTATTTGTTGATGGCTTAAGAGGCTTCGGTGGGCACAGGGGGGGGGGGCACTACAACGACAAACGACGACGACAGCGCGACAAAGAAAACACGCAAATAAATATTTTTCAAGATTTATGCGAAATGCAAATAAACTCGAACGCCTTTCTTATTTACATTACGGATTTCTAGGCACCAAAGGAGGACTACATGGCGGAGGCAGTCGAGGTACATGGTACAAGCAGAGAGAGGCAAATCGGACATAAGAAAGTTCTGGTCCCTGGTACTCCTCTTCGGAGCTCCTTCGACTCTCATACCTCTCATACAAGATAAGACGATACGACGCAAGGCGCATGCTTAACACGACGCCGAATATGACGTGAAAAAAAAATGTAAAAAAAAAAAAACGCACCAAAGCACAGCTCGGGCAATCTGCGTGCTCGTTTATAGAAAAATTTTTTTTCCACTTGGAAAATGTTTGTAGTTTGTATTTGAAGAGTTTTTGTATTGACCGAAGCACTTAGTAGCTGGAGCAAATATCAACAAACATTTTCTACGGCGAATTTAGCGACTGTATGTGAAAGTGTATGGACGAAGAGAGTATGCCAGCGTACACGTACGAGCAGAGGCAATACCGGATAGGCTGACGGACGGACAGGGGGCCCAGAAAGCGCAGCTTCCACTATAAAAGATGTAGAGAGAAATGCTCTCCCTTTTTTTTCATACCACCAGTCGGAATACAAATTGATGCCGGACGCCGCCTGGCGTCGTTATCTTTTCTTCGATGCTCCATTAACACCCATTTTGTCCGTACATCGTCCTCCGGTCCCCCCTTCGTCCTCGCTCCGCCGTCTTACGATTTAGTAACTCTTTCGGATGCCACCGCTGCAGCATCCTCTTCTGCCTGCGTTTTTGCGTTATTGCTATCTTTTCTCTTCTCTCTCTCTCGCTTTCTCCGCTCCTCTGTATTATAAGTTCTCGGTCTCTCTCTGTCTCTCGCTGTCTTACTTAGTATATTTTTTCGGCGATATTCTCTCTCTTTGTCGGTTCGCATCGAGTCTTCCCTCGGGGCGAATATTTTTGCAATATATACGAGATAACTGTTGAACATTTGTCAAGCTTTCCATTTCTCGAGCGTCTTTTTTCCTTTTTTTTTTTTTTTTGGACTCTCCCTTCTTCTTATTTTACGCGTACTTCTCTCGTCCTCGTCGAGTATTCTCGCACAAAAACTTGTATAGGCTCGGACGTCGTAATTTATTAGTATTTGAATGTTGTTGATGGTATAAAAATATCGTATATATATACGATATGGAAAAAGAAAAATCCTAACCAAAAGTAGGGAGCAGGAGAGCGGAAGGCATGCATCGATATTTGCCAAAGCCAGGGCCACGTCATCGCAGCGAAAACATGTGCGGGCTCGAGCTATTTTTTTCTCTCTCTCTTTTTCATCAAACCTTATAAATCATTCTGTGAAAAGCAAGCGTTCCTATGTTGCTGGTAAATTGATACGGGAACATTTGGACGAGTCTAATTGTTAGAGCTGTAGCGAAAAGAGCGAGCGTGCACGGCCTATAGTGAGTGAGTATCTAATATCGTGACCCAAATTACCGATGCGAGGCTATTTTCTACGTAAAATTCGTCCTGTAATGGACATGCAGGACACAAGACACACACACCAACCAACCAAATACACGACGACCATGTTCGCATATTGATGATGACGTAACTGATACGTATAGGTATAAATAGGTCTACTAATTTCATTCACTTTGCCATAGAGTGAGTGAGGTAGGCACTAGGCAAGCATTCCATTCCAAGAATCTTCCAAAAGCTCGAATCAACTCTGACAGGGCTCTGATTCGAGTGTAACTCGATGATGATTCGAAATTGGACGACCGTGTATAGAAAAGACAGTGAACAAATACCAGAGCGAGACAGGGAGGGGCAGAGGGGTATTCTCGCCAAAGAAAATCATATTAGCATAGAAAGTCAAAAACAAACGTTAAAGCTAATAGGCTTAAAACCCTCGGGTAATTTTTAAAACACCATCGTGCATCGTATCGTCATCCCCTACAACACCCTACGTACGTATTCGTATCTCTATCTACACATATACGTACGAGATGGAGAAGGGGGTGAAGGGAAGAAACCACCGCCAACCGATCGAGCGCACACGTACGCCGCATACTTTTCATTCCAATTTGCAATGAACATATCACTAGACACCCTAAACAGATTTAATCCCTTCGTCGATAATGACCGGCACCCTTTTTTGTATTAACGACAAACTACTTTAGCCATTTTAAGGTTGGTTCGTTGGTTCGTTCGTTCGTTGGTTCTATGCTGTTGCTGTTGCTGTTGTTGTCGTTGTCGTAATCGTAACGAGCCAGCAGCGTACCGCAGCGTTCAGCTTAAGTAGGCCCAAAAGTGCATGTCTACCCCACGTTCCCTATCTCTAGAGGAAAGATTAATTTTTTCGAACATCGAACCGTTCGCTAATGATTGCTCAGTGTTGGAATCTCCCCATTCGTTTTATTTTCTAATTCTTCTAGAAAAACGTTTCTTGAAAAAAAAGACTTCGATAAAAATCAGAGAAAATAATTTGCTCTGAAACAATTTTTTTTTTCAAAATTACTTCTAAAGAACGCATCTCTACTTTAAAAAAAAAATAGAACTTAAGAAACGGTCCAAAAATTAAAAAACAATAATTTCTAAAACAAAATAATTTAAAATAGGTAGTGAAAAAATGGAAAAAATCAAACAACAAAAATTTCACAATCAGAAAAAAAATAAAAAATTGGAATTGAAAAAAAAATTGAAAAAATTTGAAAATAAAAGAATTGAAATTTTTAGGGAGGAAAAAAACAGAAAAAAATGATTTGTGAAAATAATACCTAGGTATTCAAAAAAAAATTCACATTTTTTTTTAATTTCGTGAAAAACCATTTCGCATAAAATCATAAAAAAACTGAAAATACTCTTCAATAAAAAAATATTTACAAGAAATTCGCATCATTCCAGATTTGACAAAAAAAAATTTAAAAAACTGCTCAAAAATTAGAAAATATTGCATCAGTAAATTTTTTCAAAATTCTCACAACATGAAAGAATTCCCCAAAAAGTGCAAAAAAAAAACTCAAACAGTTGGTATCGGGAGGAGGGGAGGGGAGGGGGACAAAGTCGTACAAAAAATCAAAATTATTCATTATCAAAATCTTCAAAAATTGAAGAAATAAATTTCGTAAGAATTTTTCGATTCTAATATGAACCATAATAACTTCAGAAAATTGTTTACAAAACTTCCAAAACTGTAAAAAACCAATACAAAAATTAAATAGTTGAGAAAAAATTATTTTTAAGCTTCAGAAAAAAATTAATTCGCAGAAGAAGAACTATCGTCATAAAAAATTCAATTAAAAAAGTTTCAAGTAAGTAGGTAAAAAAAATTGATTTTTTTAAAGCAATTCCTGAAAAAAAAAATTAAACACGTGAACTCGCCCCCCCCCCCCCCAAAAAAAAAATCTTTAAAAAATGAAGAAAAAAAAAGACATTGGAAGAAATCCATCTTCAAAAAATTTCAGTAAGAAGTTAGGTAGGTACTTCAGAAAAAAAATCTGATGTATTCTTGATTTAAGTAGGTATTTTCATTTTTTACCCTTATAATTTCAATTTAAAAATTTAAAATAAGTATTAGGTTCAAAATTAATTAAGTAGGTACCTCCCTTATGAAAACCATTTCTTGGCATTTTTTTGACATTTTTCAGTTTCAATAAAAAATTTAAAAAAATTGACTGATATTTTATTAAATTCTTTTAAAATTAAAAATGGTAGGTATACTTATTTCGTTTTTTCTTTATAAAATTGAAAAAATCCTCTCGATTGAAAAAAAAACACAAAAATAAGAAGAAATTGAAAAAATAAGGTAAAAGTGCATAATATATCATCAAAGAAGTTCTCCATTGAAGTAACTAGTTTTGTATAAAAAATTCAAATAATAGACTTGAAAAAGCATTACTTAAAATTTTTTATTAAAAATATGTACCTCTACCTATTCTTACATTGAAAACAACAAAAACAATGCCTAAAAAAATTTTCAATTTTTTTTTCAAAAACTTTTGAGTAAAAAGTTGGAAAAAAATCTTACTTCGAACAGAAATTATTAAAAATATTTTCCATTTAAAAAAAATCACAAAAAAAATCTGTAGGTACAAAAATCATAAAAAAATTCAAAGTTTTTTTGAATTTCGAAATAGGTTATACGGCTGAGATTAAAAAAAAATCAATTTATTACCTATTATCAGTATTTTTTTTTTCAAAATACTCCCGAAAATATTAAAAGAGTTACAAAAATAATGTTGTTTTTTGTTGTAAAAATTTTTTTCAAAAAAATTCTATCTATACAGAAGGAAAAAGTTACAAAAAAATTACGTTCAATAAACAAGAAATTTATGGACAATATTCTTCATTATAAAAATTTTCGACATAAAAACTTGAACTCATTCACATACATATTTTTTTTTTAAATTTTAAAGGGAACATCTTTACGGAAAATTTGAAAAACAATTTGAATATAATAAGTAATATGTTCAAAAACTTTCAAAAATCTTCAAAACAAAAAATAAAAAAATAATTATCACAATTTTTCAATTAAAAATACTATTAAATTTGAAACATAAAAAAAAACACTTCTTAAAAAAAATTTTAATTGTATTTTTGAAAAAATACAAACAACTTCACACATAGAAAAATCAATTTAAAAAATTCGTGTCCAATTTTTTTTTTTTTTTTTTTTTTGAAATCTTCAATGTTTTTAAATTCTTTGAAAATGCTTTCGATTTATTCATTTTCCAAACATACTCCACAAAAATTGAAATTTTTTTTAAAAAAAACATGTTTTTTATACATATTAAAAAAAATTAGATTAAGTAATTTTTTGAATAAAATCATTTCTAAAAAATTCTTCGCGCAAATATATTTTTTGTTCCAGAAAAAAATACCTATAGTTACTTACCAAAAAAACGACAAGAATCTTACCATAATTGGTCAATGAAAAAATATAAAACTTTTTAGTGTATCTTGAAAAGTTGGAATTTTTTGTATAAATTGAGTTCTTATTACTCAGAAATTCATCTAAAAAATATATATAATTTCGAAAATGAAGAGTCTCAGTAGAAATGTATTAAAACGGGTTGAACATTTTGAATTTTTGACAAGAGCGTATCTCTGATGAAATTGGTTGACTTTGAAAAATTATACGTTTACTGGGTCTAGGTAAGTAGAAGTAACCTAAGGCAAGATTGAATTTTTTCGAAAAATTTCAAACTTGGAAATTGGGTTGTTGATTGAAATTTTGAAAACACATTTTGAGTGTTTTAGCGACGAATTGACGTTTTTCGAAAAATTTATCTGTTTAGAATTTATAAAAATTGATTAATTTTGGCGAATACCTACGTTTTCGTATACCTATTTTGGCGAGTTCAGATTCGAAAAAAAATAAACGTCTATAATTTCCTGTTGAAATTCTCCAAAAAAAACCAAACTCATTTGGAAAAAAATTAGTTCCATTGGTGACTGTGTGAGGGAATTGAGAATGTCCAAATGCTCGTTTCTTGTCTGGGGTGCGGTCCTCAATTCTCAAAAATACGATGCTCTTTTTCCACCCACTCATCTTCGTTTTGGAAATTAAGCAATAGCGTTGGTTTATTTAGCAGTATCACAGCGGGGCGCGAAATATTGGTCAAAAAATGGTAGCAGGTTTAGTATAGTATAGGTTTATAGGAAAAAATAGCGGTGTACGCGGTTCGATGTAAGTATATATGTGTGCGCGTTACACCGCACCTATAAATTTTTACGATCAATAAAAAATTTATAAAGATATAAGACTCGCGAGTGGTACACATACTATACGTACGTAAGCAGAGAAAGGAAGTGAGAAGGGGGGAGGGGCCTAAAGAAAAAAAAATCACAATTCCGTTTAACGAGCAACGCAACACACAACACACAATAATGTCTATAAAGAAAGAAGAGAAGAGAAGCGGAGGAGAGAAAAAAAAACCTATACACACGTAAGTGTTTTGCAAAACGACTATACTGCTCGTACATAGTACGACAGCAGGACCAGGACGAGGACGAAGTACACCTACGTACAAGTATAGGTACATACATAGAAAATGTGTGCGACTGCGACAAGAAAAGTACGAGTGGAAGCCAGTGAGAGAGAGCGAGAGCAAAAAAAATCAAAAGGAGAGAAGAAATGTTAATCTCGGCAGCGCGTATGGCGTTTATGTGATTCAATTAAGACCTTTGCAACGTCTCGCGTGTGCTGCATACGTAGCACGTTATTTTTTTGCGCCACTTCGGCTCGGCTCGGCTCCAGTCCAAAAGGCAGGCAGGGAGTGAGGAGGAGGAAGGTGCTCGATGATCGTGTTTTTTAGCCGTTCCCAACGTTGGTATATAGTTCGTACGTACACTCTCGTCAAAGCATATCGAGCTTTTTCATTACATTAATCTAGAAAAATGGCATAAAAAAGAACCATATTATTCGAGTGTTCAGCAGGTTTTTCTCTCGCAGTCTTTGTACTCGTACTTTACCCACCTACAACAGCTCTACGAGTACAAAACGAACGAACGTGCCAACGCGAGCTTTGCTTTTCACTTTTTCGCATTGATTTGATTTTTTGAAATGAAAGAGCCAATGTACCATATTTATACCAACCTGAAACTAGTACGTAGAAATCATTCGAATCATCAGTCCCCCGCATCCACCGACCCTGACTCGAGTTCAGTTTGATGAATTTGTTTACACAAAGGTGAATCGTTGTTGTTTGATTTTATCAAGTGCAACACGAGCTGATTGCAGTAAAAATTCGCACGTAAAGCGCATCTCACCCGTCGGAGTACTTAATGTCGAAATCGCTTATTTTGATTCATTTCGTTTATAAAAGCTGCACTTATCGTATAGTGTAGCTTTTCACACTCTAAATGGAATAATAGAATACTTTTCAGAATACGAATTAGGATAAATACTCGTGATGTGATGTACCTAAAGTTTATTCGTAAATTGAATTTTTCAGACATTTTTATACACAGTTGGTCGACAGTCAGTCTTAATTTTTTCTACGAATTTTGCCAAAGTGCAGTATCGCTAGCTTAATAAACCTTGACTACCTAAATCGTTATTTTTCCACGATTACGGATATGTCGCACTTGCAATTTAATAAGAAAAAGATTAGCTGATGAGTAGGAAATGCAGAAAGAAAATGTTCAAAAAAAAGTTCAAAGTACCTAGGTAACAAAAAAAAAAAAAAAAAAAAAAAAAAGAAATAGAGAAACAAATCGTAAGCACATTGCCCAATTGAAAAATATGAGAAACGAAAAAATCAAAAGTACAAAAAATTGGAAAAAAATAAAAATCGACTCTTGAAAAAAAAAAACGGTGTTTAGGAAAATTAAAAATAAAGATGGAAAATCTGGAAAATGTGAGGGAAAGTAGAAAAATATGACCATACCAAAAATTCTAAATAAATTACAAATTAACAAGTAAAAAAGAAGAAAAGAGTTGAAAATGCAAAAAAAATATATATATAAAGAAGCAAATTAAATTGTGGAAAAACGATAAAAATCTGAAAAAATTGAAAATTGTAAGAAATTGATAATTGAGAAAAATTTAAATTACCTAAATAAAAATAGTAGGTAATTCAAGAAAATACATAAATGGAAAATGAAATAAATTGAAAATTTGAAAAATAAAAAATAAATAAGAAAAGTTGAAAATAAAAATGGTATGAAGAAGTTGTGTCAAAATACAGAAGACGTGTATTTTTTCAAAATTGACCAAATAGGTATCATAAGATTTTATGCTTTTTTGTATTTTTTTTTTCTTTTTGTATTTTTTTTTTCCTGGGGAAATTTCTCAAGAATTTTTTGAGAAATTTTTTCCAAATGGCCCTTGAAGAATTTAGTTGAAAAAAATGTATTCGAAAAAATAATTTTAAAATAATATTTATGATTTAAAAAAATAATAATTATGTATTTCAAAATTTTTCTGCAAAAAAATCAAATTTATACCTATCAAAATATTTTCATCTATTGTGCGTGTATTCCGTGGTTGCTGTGCAGTGTGCACCTTCTCCCCTCCCCGCTCATACAACCCTACGTCAACCTGAATCGACTGAAAAAAAAATCTGAATCATGGTAGAATTTAGAGAGAGCAGCACTCTGAGTCTCTGAGTCAATAAAAATAAAAAATTCGAAATATAGTTAACACAAATCCAAGGTGAGGACATGAAATCTCAGAAAATGAATTTGAAAATATTTGAATGAAAAATCCTCTATAATATGTTTTTCAAAAGAAAAATTTTTGAAGGGAAAATTTTCTGAAAAAATTAAAAAGTGTTAGAATACCTAATTGTGATTACCTACCCATATCTTTCAAAAACACAAGACACTGTCAACAATTTTTTTATTTTTTTGGTAGAATTTTTAAATATTTTTACACAAATTTCAAAATATTTCTTTTTAGTAACATTTTTACACGGCTATTTGCAAATCCACTGTTGAATTGTGCATAGTTCATTTTAAAATTTTTTTACGCAAATTTTCAAATATTTTATTTTTTTTTTAAATTCAACGATTTCTTTGAGATTCGAACATCAATACTTGCATTACTTATACGTCATACTGCACCCTTGAAAATATCCCAAAAGCCATTATGGACTAGTAATTTCAATCAGTAAAAGCTTTCTTTTCTTGAAGATTTAGATCATCATTTTTCTTTTAAAAAAAAAAATTATCAGTCACTAAAAAAATTGAAAACAGAGATATTATGGCTGATTTTCAATTTGACTAAAGTATTAAAATTTTTATTCTTGAATGAGCTGTATGTTTTTTTCAATTTTTTAATTTCAGAAAATGGTCCATTTTTCTATCATTTTTAATCGTTTCGAGTATTTTGAATTTTTTCAATGTTATTTAAATTTTAAATTAAATTTTTTTTTGGAATTTTGCATATTATGTCTACCTAATTTAAATTTTTAGATTTTTCAATGGTAATTTAAATAAACCGTACTTTCAAAAAAAGTTTCTATTTGTTTAAAGAAAACATCTTCCAATTTTTTGATATAAAAAAATTCCTCAATTTTATGAAGCTGAAAAATAATTAGGTGAAAAATTTTCATTTCCTTATGAGCAAAAACATACCGAATTTTTTGAAGTACATATAATAGGTCAGTAAAAAATCTTCCAATTCTCCATCAGGAAAAAACATTCACTTTTTTTCAAAGAATTTTTTTTTTTCAATTTTCGTTGAACGAAAAGTTTCTTAAATTGAGGAATTTTTTTATTTTGATCAAATAAAAAATTTTATCAATTTTTTGGAATAGGTTAAGTAAGTACCTAAATAAAACAATGATGTATAATTTTTCAAAAAATGCTGAATTTTTTAAAGTAAAAAAAAATTATAATTTTTTTTTCAACTTTTTCAAAAAAAAAAAAAAAAAATGTCAACAAATTTTTTGAAGAAAATCATTCTTTAATCTATCTAAAATGAAAAAATATGTCAATTTTTCAGAATAAATTTTTTTCAAGTTCATTTTTAGAATATTTATTAGCATAGTAGGTATATGCTTTTACGGAGACCAAAATCCGACCCAAAAATCCGACAGTTGGGTTAGGTTAGGTTACATTAGGTTAGGTTTGGACGCCATAAAAAAACTTAAATTTTTTTTAATAAATTCGATTTTTTAGACATTATGTCAGACATTTTGAAACTTGTAAATTTTGTTGAAATTTTATGACTTTTAGACATTTTGTCAGACATTCTAAAACTTGGAATTTAATTTAGAAAGATGACTTTCAGACATTTTGTCAGGCATTTTGAAACTTGGATTTTTTTAAAAATAAATTTAATGACTTTTTGATATTATTTTAGATGACTTTTAGACTTTTCAATATTTTGTCAGACATTCTGAAACTTGGAAATTTTTTTAGAAAGATGACTTTCAGACATTTTGTCGGACATTTTCAAACTTAGAATTTTTTAAAAATGAATTCGATTTTTTAGACATTTTGAAACTTGAAATTTTTTTTAAATTTATTATACTTTTTAGATTTTTAAATTTCCATGGAAATTAATATTCGTGACTTTTAGACATTTTGTTACAGAGTAAAAGCATATACTATGTTTCATACTTCCAAACGTAGTGTGGAAATAGAGCCAATCAGGGGGTCCAGGGGGAGCGAAGCGCCGAGTTTTTATTTAAATTTTTCAATTTTTTTTTGCTTTTCATTTTTCATTTTTTCTACTTTTAATTTTCTTGACAATTTTTAAAATTTTATTTAAGTATTTTTCAATTTTTTCAATTTTCAATTTTTTCTATTAAAAAAACGAAGTGTCTAACAGGGTATAAAAGTCATAAAAGCAATGGAAAAGTCATGGATTTTGCAAAAAAAAAAAAAAAAAAAAGTTATGGAAAGTCATGGATTTTACACTTTTTATTGAGCAAAATTGGCATATTTTTTCATTCAAAATCGATTTTTTTTTTTTTAGAAATTCTTTTAAATAAAAAATAAATAAAAATCTGAGAAACATTTCAATTTTTTAAAATGTACCTAAGATTCATCTAAAAAAACTTGTTGCTTTTCCATCAAAATCAGCCATCTATTTGTCATTTCTTCGATCGATTTAATTATCATTTTCATTAAAATCAGAGCAAAATCATTTCCTAGTGTTGCTATCTTCTTCACTTTCGTTTATGCAAAGTTGTGGATAGAATTTCGCTACAATATAGGCTTGCGAGACTATCTCGAGATAGGAAATTAATCACGCGTTGGCAAAAACGACCAGGACACAATGGAAGATGGTGACGCGAAGAAAAAGCTTTACGGTTTTACATAATATCACTCTAGAAGGATCAACAAGATACGGAAAGCCAGCAGGCAGCAGGAGCAGGCTGCAGGATGGATGGAGTATGGAAAGCTATACACAGCTAGTTGGAAAAAATATTGAGCGAGAGATTGTCGAGTCGACTGCATGGTGGTATCGAGGTATTTAAAACAAAAAAGCCTGTGCCGTGTTTCGAAGAGCTCTGTAGCAAGCTGCGAGATTGCTATGCATATTTCTCGAATGCTCAAGAAAGAGAGAAAGAGTGAGTGAATGTGTGCGAGTGAGTGAGTGAGAAAAACCGACGTCGAACGAATGAGGCGAGGCCGCCGAGGAGACGCGACGAGACGAGAGAGTGAGAGACGATAAAGATAAAAAGTATATACTCGTAGTAGGGTACACAGAGTAGTATAGGTAAGGTATATATAGGACGAGCAGAATGGAAGGGCGCGTAGGTGTCAATCGGAAGAAGGAAACGTTTATTTTGAAGTTAAGTACGGATAAATGTAAAAAGGGAGGATAAAGAAGTGCTTTAACCTGAAAAAGCTGAAGGTGACGAGTAAAAAAGGGTGAAAGAGCTGCCATATTAGCAATTCAGATCGGCAAGGCTGGTGTCTGAGGCTGTGTGCGTGTGTGTTCGACACGTAGGTATATATATAGTAAGTATATACCTACGAGAAGAGCGAGAGAGGCAGCGACGAACGAACGATGAACTATCGAGTCAGAGAGAGAGAGAAAGAGAGAATAAAAGCTGTATAAAAAGCTCTGCAGCGAGGCCGGTGCGAAAGGGCGCCGGGGTGGAGCGGTGTCGGGGTGTTTTTCTTCAATTCGCTTTCCCTGCTTCTGTCAATGGCTGTGTGCTGTGTACAGTAAACTTTCTGCTATCTATCAGTAGTTAAACTTAAATCCGTTGGCAATTTACGTCTGAACGATCCGCAGACGTTTGCCGACTGTCTAATAAACGCTTTATTTTCAGTCAGTTCTCCATCTAATCAAAATGAAATTTTATTCTTCGGCGAGAACGGATATTTTAAACTCGTTTATTTACTTTTTTACTGTTGAATAACGACAAGGATCAAGTCGACGACGCGAAATAACCCAACGAACGCGCTAGATTCCGAGTAGATGAAAGCAGCTAGGCGAGAGGGGGCCCGGGGGGCTAGCCAGCATCTTCGGATGCAGAGCGAGCGGAGCGTCGAATAAAAATAAATTATTCGAGCTCGCCACCGATGCCGATGCCGATGACGACGATGCGGCCGCAGCAACAGTATAACGAGATTATTTCAGCGCGACAAGAAGTAAAGGGAGAGCGATGAACCTGTGGAAGGAGGCAGGGCAGGGATCGGCGAAGAAGTGCTCAATTCGGGCTCTCCTCGCGTGGAAGATTTGCCTCACTCGCCGCCGGTTGTGCAAATTGCCGATGCGGTTCGTTGACGAGAAATTTAAAGCTGCCAGATTAGTGCGAGAGTTTTTCGTCGATTGATGCCACATTGCCACCGTCTAGGTATAAATTACTGGAAACGAAGCGGGGCCAATTTCAGAATTTCACCCGTCTTTTTTTTGGTCGTTATTTTCCAAGGGAGAAGACATATTCCGAAGATTAGGATGTTCAATTGTTCTAACAAAGTCTGAAGTTTAGCTCAAAACAGTAGCGTAGCCAGACAGGCATGTAAGGGGGGGGGCTGGACCAAAAAATAGGAAACTTTTGTAAAAAAGACCATTAAAAAGCTGAAATTTCGTCATTTTTTAAAACCTTTTTCTTCGTCAAGGGGTGTCAGTACCCCCTTGACCATCCCCCCACCCCTTAAATACGCCACTGGCTCACAACACCCATCGCAGGAGGGAGGAATTTAAAATTGAAGTTTTTTCAAAATTAAATAACGTTTTCTTCAAACGGTGATTCTGCGCCAGGAGCCATCTTTACATGGCAAGAAAATAAATTTTTAAAAATTTGTCATTTTTTCAACTTTTTCTTCGTCAAGGGGGGTCTGGACCCCCTGGACCCCCCTTAAATACGCCACCGGCTCACAACACCCATCGCAGGAGGGAGGAATTTAAAATTTGTTTTTTTTTCAAAATTAAATAATGCTTTCTTCAAACTGTGATTCTGCGCCAGGAGCCATCTTTACATGACAAGAAAATGAATTAAGGTTCTTGAAATTTCGTCATTTTTTCAACTTTTTCTTCATCAAGGGGGTCTGTACCCCTTGACCCCCTTAAATACGCCACTGGCTCAAAACACCCATCGCAGCAGGGAGGAATTTAAAATTGAATCTTTTTAAAAATTAAATAATGTTTTCTTCAAAACGGTGATTCTGCGCCAGGAGCCATCTTTACATGGCAAGGAAATGAATTAACTACATGAGTCTGCACTCATTATGAAGACTAGTTGTCATTATTTAAGTATAAGTGGATCTTAAGAATTGTTTATTTAGGTTCCCCTCTTCCCTCAATACTTTTTCATGGGGTAATAAATTTTCATTTTAAATAGACTCGGTCACATTTGCAAAATTTTACACGAGGGACAAGAAACTGTGGCGAGTGTTAAAGGAAGTCACTTATTCACAAAGAGTTATTCGATCTGAAATGACAGGTTATGATGGAACTTCGACTTTAAAAGAAAAATAATTAAATAGTTCTGAAAAAGCAGTTCTCAAATTTTATTTCATTTTATCCACTTTTGTTGTCAATTTTCTCATTTTTTGTCATAATAAGTACATCGAGTATGTAAGCATTGTAATTTTCGGGCTTTTTGGCTTTTTTATTCAAAATTTGGGTTTTTACAGAGAAAAATTTAAATAAAGAAATGAAATAAGTCAAACTACCATGTGAAAAAAATAATTAGAAAAAAAAACTATTAAAAAAATATATATTTTTTATTCGAATGTATTTTTTTAATTGCAAAAAATTGTCTAATTACTTAATACTCCAAAAATAACGAAGGAAAAAAAATAAAGATGAAAAATTGTTTAAAATGGTCAAAAACGAAAACATAAAAAATTCGATATATCAAAAAATTCATCCCTTTCTTCTAAAATTTGTCATTATTCGTGATTTTTTTTTTTTTTGTTGCTGTTGCCAGAACTAGTAAAAATATTGTCATTTGTTTATTGATTGAATCATTATTCATTACATAAGTTTAGTATTGTCATCACTTTCAATTTCATATTTTAGTTATTTTAAAAATTTATTTCATAAAATTTGAATACCTTATTTTTAATTTCATTTTGATTTTCTCAGCACTGCTTAAAAATTTTTTACTCTCCAGCGTTAAAATTTGTAGATAGGTCGATTATTTTCGCTTTTTAATCTTTACTGATTAAGTACCTCCATTTGATTTTTCTACAACTTTTAAATTTTTTTAAAAATTTCCACCTTTCAATAATTAGGAATTTCTTATTTAATCAAGGTTTTTTCAAATTGCTATTATTATTTTTTCAAGTGAAAAAAAATAGAATTAAAAATTGAATCGATAGGTAATATAAAAAATTACAGCTTGAGAAATGAAATAAATTTGGAAAAATGGAGAATTGAGAAAATGTAAAAAAAAATTGAAAGCTCCATAAAATTTAAAATTGAATAATATTTACAATTTATAAAAACTTGAATGAGGTAGACACATTAAAAATTCCAAGAGATTTTAAAAAGTAAAAAATTAAAAAAAATACCAAAGAAAATTCTAAACTCTAAAATTAAAAAATTAAAAAAAAAACAACAATTCAAGAATAAAAATTTAAATACCCAAGTCAAGTTAAAAATTAGGTATAATATTTCAGTTTTCAATTTTTTTTAAGTGACTTCGGTAGATATTTTCAGAGAAAATGGTGATCCAAATTTTCAAGAAAAGAAACCTTTTATTTGACCGATTCAGGTTGATGACGTAAGGTTGTGTGAGACGGGGGGGGGGGGGGGAGGGGTGCATCTACACACTGCATAATCATCCGATGAATACAATAGTTGGAAATATTTTCGATATGAATTTATTTTTTTTGCAGAAATTTTTTGAAATACCTACTTATTTATTATAAATTTTTTTAGAGAATTTCTAAAAGGAAAATTAATGAAGAAATTTTAATATAACAATTGGAATATTTCATTATTATTTTGAACAATAATTTCCTTTCAAAAAAAAATTTTAAGATCATTTTTGTGAATTTAAAAAAAAAAAAAAAATGAATTGACTTTTGATTTTTTTTTAGGAAAATTTTGAAATAATTAACTTATTTCCTCCCAAAAAATATTCAATATTCAGATATAAAAAAAACAGAAATTTTTTTGACGGGTTTTGTATTGAAAAATGTTTTAATTTGTTTCCTTGGGAATTTTTTCTCAAAATTATTCTTAATAATAAATTTTTTTGATACAATTTCTTTTTTTCACAGAATTTCTTTGGGATATTGATATTACCTATTTTTCTATTGATGTGTTTCTTTACTCGAGAACTTTTGTGGAAAAAACAATTTTTAGGACAATCGTTTCATAGTACAAATTTTTCAATGATTTTTTTTTTTTTCAAATTCAGGAGCAAGAATTTTTGTATTTTTCCAAACTTTTCATTTTTTAAAAAGAAAATCCCTAAAAAACACCTAGGATCTCGAATAAACTTTCAATGTTTATTAATTTATTCTACGCCATCGTCATAAGACTTTAAGTTAAAGTGTAAGATACCTATACTATGTACTTTTCTTAAGCAACCTTTCTGGGCTTCGACACGCAGCGAACCAAGGAGCAAGCAAAGTCGAAAACGAAGCAGAAAAAACAACAACAACACAACCTACATCGAGATATAAATTATACACTCCCTTAAACGTGCTAACAATAGTTTTGTAAGAAGCAATTTTACAGATTTATCACCTCTCGCGCAACTTGCGTATCATTTTTCTTCTACAATAAGTAACGTCGCTGCCGAAGCCCAAGCCCAGCAACTCGCACTCGCACACAGACACAGACAACAGCTCGCCCCTTCTCAAGCCCAGTCTACCGACTCGTCCGTAAATCACTAATTTTTAACGGCATCTTTTCAAACCTTTGCTCTGCCTCGCAATCGAAAACCAAAAAGCAAAGGTCGGTCTTCGGTCGGTGAAAAGGAGAAAGGGCAAAGCGAGCGCGTGTTGCTTTATACCCGACGTGGACGTTATTCTCGGGTAATTTGAAACGCTTTTTCTTACGAGCTTACTCTCCGATTTCGCTAGATATTCCGACCGAAAAATACCAATGGCCAGAAAAAAGCGAGAAAAAGTCCGAGTAGGCGTTTGTGACGAATGAAAAAAATATAATCAAAAATTATCAACAGGTTTTCTATTCGCAGATGTTTGCTTTTTCCACGCTACGCTGTCATATTTTTCAACGCCATCGCGTAAAATGCCGAAAAATTGAATACGCCGAAAGGAGAAACGGAACATCGTGTTTTATGGCTCGAATGCCATTTCAAACGTAACACGAAACACAGATGGCGTCTCTAGTCTCACATTCGAAACTTACGGATACGTATACGAGTTTCGTCGAAAATTCCTTACAATGTCGAAGAATCGTTGAAAAACGATTGTAAAAAACCAATAAATCGTTCGAAATAAATGGCAGAATATCTTGAAAACTTTGTGAGAGAATTTTTAACAAATCGTAAAAATACCGGAGGAAATGATTTTAAAAAATTAAATCAAAAAGTACAACAAAAAAAAAGAAAAGAAAATGGCGATAGAAATTCTAAAATAATTTTTGAAAATGTGAAAATTACTGAATAGCAAAATTTCAACATTTTTGAGATATTATAAACGAGTTTTAGTGATTTTTCATTGTTTTGATTTTTTAGACGATTATAGAAGCTTTGCTCCGAAATTAAATTGTCCAAGGAAGAAAACTTGAGAACTTGATGCTTATTTCGAGGAGTTCACGAAGCAATGCGAATTCAAAATTTTTTACAACAAAATACCTATGAAATAAAAAATAAAATAAAAACCAAATTATTTTTTTTTCGAAAAAGTTGTTTCTAAACGAAATAAGATGGGCATTGGAGATATTAAAATTCTGAAATTTCCCCTAGATCCAAAAAAGGAACATTGACTCCTAAAATAAAAAAAAATAAATGAATAAAAAATTTGTTCATTAATATGTGTCAATTTTTTTGTTCCCTTTCTTTTTACAATTTTCTACTTTTTAAAATGTTTAGTTACCAACGTAATAAAATTTTCATATCTATCTAAATATTCTCAAGTTTCCTTCAATAACTCAATTTTCAAAAATTTACCAGTTTTTCCAAGTTTGAAAATTTTAGAAATATTAAAATTTAATAAAGTTTCTCCAAGTCTGCAAAATATTAAACAAAAAAAAAATAAATAAAAAAAAAAAATAACGTTTTACAAAAGTTTTTTAATGTTTTAAATGATGCTAATTTCTTCAATATTACACATGTTGACCAAACTTTTATAAGTTACCATTTTTTTTATTAGAAAAAAATTCAAAGTTTCTTCAAATTTTGTAATAATATCTTAAATGTTACCAAATTCAAATTTGATCAATTTTTCTGATTTAAATTTTTTTATCGATCCCATAATTTCCGTTTTCTAAAAATTGTCTAACTTTTGAATTGAAAAACGTTCGATATTTTTGTCCAAGTTGGCTAATAACAAAAAAATCCCCAAAAAAATTAGTTTGTTCAATAAATATGTCCATTTTTTAAATTTTGACAATTTAAAAAATATCAAATTTTCAGTTTATTTAAATTTTACAGTTCTTCAAAATTTACAAATTTTCGAAAAGTCACTTAGATTTTTATTTTATTTTTTTATTGTTGTTTTTTAATGGTTTTAAACTTTTAAAAGTGTTTCCTATCTTAATTTGATCAATTTTCAAAACTTCAAATTCCTCTTTTACCATTTTTTCAGTTTTGAAAAATTTTCAAGCTTCCCATTGCGGATACTTGAATTTACTTGCTTTTCTGAATAAATTATTTTTTATTGAATTAAAATTTTGCAAAAAAAAAATCCCAGCTTTTCCAAAATTTTCTAATTTGTTGGATTTACTCATAATATTTTATTAAATTTTTCCACATTTATGAAATATATTTCCAGTTCATTAAAATTGATCAGTTTTTTATTTCTTCCAAATTACAAAATTTTTCTAAACTAGTCTAGATTCCTCTTACATCCAATTCTCTATAATTTTTTAAATAACCCATCAAAGACAACTTTTGGATTTTTGACACATTTTCGAATTTTAAAATTTTTGAATTAGCCTAAGGCCCATCTGAAATTAGTGCAAATGTCAAAATTTTCCAATTTTTGATACAACCCAATATCCAATAGGTATTTACCTAATTTTTTCAATTATTTTGAAATTGACAAATTTTTGAACTGGTCAGTTTGTTTTTGGCAGATTTGAAATTTTCAAATTTTTTATAAAGCCAAACCCCTCCCTCTTGGGTTTAGGAAAATCTTAAAATTTTCTTATCTCCAATTTTTAGTATAACCCAAAGCCCATTTCTTGATCACAGACACATTTGGGAATTTTTGAACTTTTCAGTTTGCCAAGGTCCCTTCCTTAGATCTAGGGCAAAATTTCAGAATATTCATATCTCCAATGTTTACCTTATTCTGTTTACGAACAATTTACATAAATTTCGCCTTACATACCAATAATCGTCCTCCATCGCGTAAAAATACTCCACCGAAAGCGTCAAAATTACACCAAAAATATGGAGCGAAAACGAGCCTCTTTCTCTACTGCCTTCAATACGAACTTTTCATCGAACATTTGTTCACGCTGAGAGAAGTTTTTAGTATTAAATCAACGAAGAAAAACTTTTCTATCGGTTACGCTGTACACACAAAAACAACTTAATTCGTTTCAACCGCAAACTATTCCTATGCCAAGAGAGGCAGATCAAGAAACCGTCGACTTTGTTCGACTTGTTCGCGGCGCAGTTCGTTCATTCCGAGATATTTTAATTTCTATACTATAAAGTCGACCTCCAGCTCCGTGTCCCCTTTCGTTATCGTCGACTTATTAAAACGCCGAACGCGTATTTTTCTTTAATTACTTCACTCTCTCTGTCGTATACGAACATAGGGGTTTTAAAAAAAAATACGATACGAGACGAAACTGCACCATTTTCGAGACTCTCTGCTGATGCTTTTACATCGTTTTCAGTCTATATTTTATACAGGGTGTTTCAGGAAACGTGAGAATTACCTGAGAGTTGGATTAATTATAACCTAGTACGAATAACAAAAAACTTTTTCTACACATAGTGCTTAATTTTGAAAATGAAAGAGCTATAAAGCTTTGAAAAAATCGGTTGGCTACACAACGTTCAAAAAAATACGACCCCCCCCCCCCCCCTATTGAATAGCCCTTCCAAGAAGCAAAAAAATCATTAGGCAATTTTTTTATGAAGTAGGTAGCAACTCTCGAAACTTTTTTTGAAAAAAATCCTTTCATAAATATTATATATATATTTTTTTTAAATTCCCTCAAAAAAAGTCTGGAGAAAATTCAGAAAAAAAAACTTGAGTAACAATTAATTTAGAAAAAAAACATGCCATAAGAATTCAAACTTTTTTCAAGAAAAACAATATTTCTATGAAAAAAAAAACTCATTCAAAAGAAAAATTGTTGCAATGGTTTAAAAAATACCTACTTTCATTTCTAAAAAAGGCTTTCAGGGAAAATTCAAAAGAATATCAAAAAAAAAAGTTCTCTCAAAACATTATTATTGATTTTGTCAAAAAAAAATCTTAAAAAATTCTTTGAATAGAAAATCCTGGAAAAATAATGTTTACGAAAAACTAATTATTCTAAAAAGAGCTTAGATAGATATTCTAAAAAACAAAAATTGAAAATATAAAAAAAGGAAAATTATCTATCGTATTTTTTTACAAAACTACCATCTAAGAATTTCAATTCATTTTAAAAGAATGAAAAATTGAGGGTTTTTTTTTCATTTGAAAAATGAAATTTTATAATAGTTACAAAATAATCGAGAAATCAAAAACAAAAAAATTTACTCCCAAAAAACGGGAAATTTTATCAAGACGTATAGATAGAAAAGGAATTGAAAAAAAATCCAAAAAATTGAAAGATTCTTATTCCAAAAAAATTAAGATTTTCTTTTCTTGAAAAAAATATAAAAAGACAAGAAATTCATTCAAAAGAATTTTCATTCCAAAAAAAAAACTCGAAAAATCAAAAAAAAAAAAAATTACTTCTATATAAAAAACGAGAAATTTCACTATAGAAAAAATTGAAAAAAAATCCAAAAAATTGAAATATTCTTATTCCAAAAAAATGAAGAAATTTTTTTCTCAAAAAATAAAATATTCTTCAATCTAAAAAGTTTTTTCTTCAAAAAAAATCGTTTCAACTACTATTCCAAAAAAAAAAAAACTTAAAAATACATAATTAATAATTATACTTACTTTTACAAAATTAAAAAATACCATTCACCCCCCCCCCCCAACCCAAATGATTCTTTTTTGATGAAAAATATTTCTACTCCTAAAAGATGAGAAATTCCATCTTACAAAAAGTTTTAAAAAATATCCAAAAAATTGGTAGATTTTTTACCAAAAAAAAATCGAAACATTTTTCTCTACCTACTCCAGAAACTTTCGAGAAATTTTTTTCTAAAAAAAAAAGTAGTTTTAATCTAAATAATGAAAAATAAAATAAATCAATATGCTAAAAAATTAGAAAAAAAATTGAATGTAATCAAATTTCCTCCCCCACTTGGCCATCACTCAAATAATTTTGAATAAACATGAGTACGGGGTGTTATGCAAAATTGGAGGAGAGAGAGTGGTCCAACTGAAAAAATTTTCAAACAAAAATTATAGCTTGGTGTCTTGGGAATAATTTTGGTCATCATAAACATTTTGATTGGACCCCTCCCTCCCCTCCAATTTGAATATTAATAAGTAATTCAGTAGAATTGCACTTCAGGACTTGGCAAAAAATATTAATAACGCTATTTTGAGAGCCCCTAGCTCCTACGTCCAGAGAGATAGGAGGCTAATTTTTTTGAGGGGGAGGGGGGGTATTTCAACTCCAAATGAGCCATCTCCTTGAGTTTGGTCGAAATTGAAAATAAGTAATTTTTTTCAATTCACAATAAGTTTTTTTTGATTCACTCGAAAATGACCAAAATTGGACTTATCTGATTTAGCAAATGACTGGATCACCTGAAAAATATCAATTTTCAAAGCTTTATTATCAAAGATAGGCAAATTTTTCATATAACCATTTTTGCTCCTATTAAAAAATTACACCTGGTTCATGCATTATCTTGAATTTTTTTTGGCATTTTTGCAAACTATGCCCCTTCAAAATCTAAATAGGCACCTGATATACTTTTAGTTTTTTGTTAGCTCTGATGTATTTCACACGTTTCTCGATACATTTGTTTATGCGAAACCGAACCAAATATCGATGTGAGAATAGGAAAGAGCACGCAGAAAAAGCTAAATACAAAGAAGAGGAACGAGTCGAAGGGGGAAGATATTCGCTTATTTGTATATACGAGTACGAGAGTAAAATTCAAAGAGTACACGTTCCAAGAGCAGAGGCGGCAGCATCGTCGTCATCATCATCATCGCACCGCACACAACACTTGCGAGAAGAACTGCTCGAATCGTCGAGCTCGAGCAAAGGCTGTTCGGGAGGAGGGTGGTCGCGGAGGACGCCGGGGTGTACACGGTGGTAAAGGGCAATCGCGTCAAATACCGGGCGTCATTTTTATTATTCTCATCCCGTTTTGTTGGCGTTAATTCGCAGTGAAATTTGACGCGCAATCGGAAACAACCAATTTCGGGGGCTATACTCCGGAGACCGATAAATGAAGACGAGGAAACGCTGTTTAAAGTGGCTGGTATCGGTATATTGTCAGAATGAAGCTGATATTATATATCGAGTACTAAAGATGTATACATACTACAATGTCGGATGCGAACAGCATAGCAACAGAGTACCCTCACTTCGGTCTCTGTCTCGGTCTCGGTCCTTCTCACTCTATCGCGCTTTGGCTTCGCCGTTCGCCATCCGAGAGTATTACGAGAGTACGTCCCGGCCCACTTTATCGTTATGTAAGGCACGTTTCTCTTTTATTCTACGAAATCACCTCAAGGGTCTAGTTTTAAGTCGTCTTCTTCTTCGTTTAGGTTTTTCCATCTTTATGGGCTGTTATCAGTGGAAAATGTCTGTTTGTCCCTTTTTCTCTCACTCTGCTCTCCTCAGTCCTTGCCGAGTCTCTGGCCTCTCTGCGCCATGCCACTGGCCCCGGCCCCATCCACTCTCATTTCTCCCCGAACATTCGTCGCTCTGCCAACAACACGCGATATCGGACAGTGCTGCCAATTCCTGCTTCCATCCGACCCCTTCATCCTTCCTTCGTATACCTATACCTTACCTATATAGCTATTACAGTATATTATACTGCTGGCTCTGGCCCCGGTGCGACACCGGTGCGAATATTTTTCCAGAGGCTTTTCCCAGCGACGTTATCTTATTTACACTACACCCTAGCCCGGCGATACTTTCGTTAGCGTGATTTATTAGCGAAAAATTTACTCATAATTTTTACTTTATCGAACAAAATAGTATGATTTCGACGATGTCGGTTCGGTTGCCTTTTCTCCCTCTCACCTCGCTCTCATTTCCACTCAATGTCACGTGCGCGTGCGTTTTGCTCATTTATTTTCGACGTCTCTCTTCCTCTATTGTACGTATTGCTTTCCTATCTCTGTTGGGTGTTTTGGTTCGGGGAGGAGGGGGGATTTCGAGTTTATAGGTTTGGAAACGTGTTTTATTCGACAATTTTGGCAAGTTGAGCAAAATTTTCTCAGCACAAGGGAAAATTATTTCAACAACCTTCATGCAAAATTCAAAATTCGCAATTTCGTTCTCAATTTTTTTCGGTTAAAATAATTTTCTAATTTTATGGAAATATTTGAAAAAACTACCGATGAAAAAAATTTCAATATGGAAAAAGTCAAAATTTAACTAAAAATTGAAAAAAATAAAAATATAATAAAAATATTAATAAAGTTGATTTTAAAAAATTCAAAATGCATTAAAAAAATTTAAGAAACCAAAAAATCAACAAAAAAAAGATGAAAAGCTTGAAAAAGTTGAAATGACAATGAAAATGACTGAAAATGGAAAACATGAAAATTGAAGCGGATTAATTAAATTTGAATAGCTAGACAAGTAAATTGAAATGGTGTCTACAAGCCCCCCCCCCCCCCCCACCCAACGTCACTATTTTTTCACCACTCACAAAATTTTCAGTGAACCCCTCAATATGAAATAATCGATACATCTTTTCTCAACCTTCATATTATTCTGAAATATTAATTTTTGGCCTTCCCCTCCTTCACCTACCTACCTTCAAACTTTCGATAAGGAATTTTTTTACCCAAGATTTACGTTGAAGGAAACTTCAACGAAGTTGATATGAATTGTATTATAATAATTAGATGATGTTAAAAAAAAATATCAAAAAATGTTGAAAATATATCTGGTAACTCACCATGAGATCCAAGAATAAGTTTATAAAATCGATATTCCAAACGTAACTACGGTGCCTTTGATTTGCGGTCGGTTCCTGAAAAATGAAAAATACAAACAATTTAATTAAATGGTTCAATTCCAATCAAAAGTTGAGATACAGGTAAGTTTTATGTAACTAAATTAAATAAATGAAGAAAATTTTTAATCGGTTACAGAAATCTGTAGCTCTCTGACCACACTATTTTTCTTTTCTTCAAGAAAAATGTATTTCTTAATCAAAAAAATTCTGTTCTTTTATGTCATCGAAACCTAACCTAATGTAAACTAAGCTAACCCAATTCGGTGTCGGATTTTTGTGTCGTTTTTTTCCATTTTGGTCATCGTAAAAGCATACTATGCTAAAATTACAAAAAATTGAGGGTCCTTACAAAAAATTAGGAGTCAAATTTACTACGGAAAAATTCTCAAATGGCAGGAAAAATCAAAATATTATCATTACGATAAAATGGTGTCTACAGGAATTTTTCTCCCCAAAAGTCACTGTTTTTCACCACTTCAAAATTTTCAGTTCACCCCTCGAAAAATTATAGAAAATTAAGACAGGGCACTTTCAAAAAATTAAAGAGCAAAATTTACTACAGAAAATTTTTTAAATGGCAGGAAAAATCTCAATGCTAGCAATACGATGACATAGTAATTAGCTCCCTATTTTGTTTATTGTAGACAAAATTGACTTTTCGATTTTTTCATTACTTTTTCATTACTTTCATTATCTTGAAAAAACCCTGATTGAGGAAAAATTTAAATTTAAATTTAAAAAAAAAAAAATTGAAAAAAATTAAAACGAAGATAGAAAAAAAATGGAGAAAAATCATCACTCAAGAAAAATTAGAAGAAATCGAAAATTACTGAAAATAAACGAAAATCAAAATTGAGGAGCAATTTAAAAGTGTAACAAATTCAAAATTTTTAAAAAATTTGAAAAAATAAAACACAGTTGAAGAAATTAAAATTGAATTTAATTTCAAAAATTGAAAATTGAGGGGGAAAATAGGTACCTACGTAATGAAAATAAAATAATATTTTTTCAATTGGTCAATAATTTTTTTTTAAATAAATTTTTTCAAAGATTTTTTTTTTCGAGAATTGTTTCATTGTAGATAAGTAGGTATTATTGTTCTAGATTAAAAATCCAGAATTTTGACATCCATATCTAAATCTTTTTTTTTATTATTATTTATTTTATTTTAACGCCATTATACAGCTACAGAGACTAAAGGCGTTCTACATCTTTTAATATCTAAGAATTTTTTTGCATATTGTCAAATTTCGAAGAATTGACAATTTTCTGACTACAAAAAGCAAAAGTATGCGCACAAAACACTTTTGACTATCTATTCGGAAAATCTCTTCAAAAAAACTCTCGAGGTCTATAACAAAAAAAAAAAAAAAAAAAAAAAAAAAAAATCGAAAAATTACCAGTTAAGTAACATTAATAAAAATTATGGAAAAAATTTGAGTGAAAATAAAAAAATTAATAAACAGCATTATCTTTTCATTTTTTTTTTTTTTTTTTGAAAAAAAAAATATTTTAATAAAAGAAGAAATATTTAAGAAATTTATAAAAAATTTACATCTGTACGAAATTCTGAGAGATGAATCAAAAAATTAATTTCTTGAAAGAAAATATTCCAAGTAAGTTACCTCTTTCAAATTCAAATTTTTAAAAAAATGATCAAAAAGCATTTCTTAAAAAATCTTTTGGAAGTTTTATTTTTCTAAATTTCTAATTTGCTTCGATATCAATTGTGTAGAAATAAAAATTATCCCCCATTTTTTTTTTTTTTGAAAAAAAATCTGTCAAAAATTGTATAAAAATAAAAATTATCCCCAATTTTTTTTTGAAAAAAAATCTGTCAACTACCATAAAAAAATACCTATAACTTTTAACAATTTCCATTTTCTTGTTTGAAAAATTTATTAGGAGAATGATCCTACGGATTTTTAGAAAAGTATGAAGAAAATTTTTAAAGTTTTTCATATTTAAGTATTTTTACACAAACTTTTTCTGTATTTTTTTTTTTTCTAAAGAGTAGTCAAGAAAAATTTTTACTAGAACAAACTGGCAATTTTTTGAGCAAAATAAAAATTGTGTATTTCTTCGAAAAACATCGTTCATGGATGATTTTTTATTTTTCTCAAAAAATTGCAAGTTTGCTTTAGTAAAAATTTTCTTTAACGATTTTTTTGAAAAAAAGAACTACAATTAAAAAGTTGACTCTCAAAAGAAAAAAATCCTCTTAAAATGAAATTTGGAAAAAAATAATGAAATGATCAAAAAATAAACTAGTTAAAGTTCAAATAAATTTCTTCTCGCAAATGTTTGCAAAAAAAAAAAAAAAAAAAAAAAAAAACAACAACAACAGAAAAAAAGAAAAGAACGAAAAAAAAATATATTAGGCATGGAAAATATGTTTGCAACAGTAAAAAATATTGAATTAGTTACTTCAAAATTTTAGGTTTGAAAAGTCGATACAAGAGTAAAATTATCCCAAAAAAAATCCAATGAAAAAACGTTTCAAGGAAATATTAAAAAAAAAATTAACTTGCAGACTTCTTTACTCCTTCCAAAGGTTGTATCTCAACACCTTCAATAGTATGGTTAGGCAAACATATCTACACATCGATCAAACAAGTTGCAGACTCAGTAGATTGAAGGGGATTCTACACTCCTCCATAGGCTCCAAATCCCTTCAATAGTATGGCTAGGCAAACATATCTACGCATCGTTAGAACAAGTTGCAGACTCAGTAGGTTGAAGGGGGATTCATAACAGGACACCCTGTATGTATACAAAAAAATGCATCAATCGAATTCGTCCGGGTGTGTTCGTAGTACAATAATTTCTGAAATATGCACAGTTGTGATTTTACTGCCCAAGTGCGTATTTGGCAAAAAAGGGAGAACAGTACTTGTCGTGGACACGAGTAATTATGCGGGTTAATGGCGAATATGCATTAGCCTATGACCCTATAAGAGGATGAAGAACTGGGAGAAGAGATGATAGCAAATGTACCAGAGAGTTTTAAGAGTATACGATGACGAAGACATCCTAATTAAACATCTGTCACGGAAAGGAAAAGCTGACGTAGGAGTTGAAAAAATGTGCCTTGGGAGAGTTGCAGGAAGGAAGAGAAGGTAGGTTTAGGTACCTGAGAGGCTGAGAATGGATCTAGAGAACGGATACATGAAGATTTCAGAAGGAGTAGAGTAGGTAGGAGATATTGAAGAAATTTTTCATATAAAATTCAATGTAGGTAGGCACTGGCTTGAAAACAGAAACGAGATGGAGGTGGAACTCAGTAGGAGTACTTCGGGAGCGTTATGTTAGTTTTCCCCTTTTGATCGACACACCTTGCTCGTCTCGTCTCTTCGTCTCCTCTACATATTTGTATTTCACGTGTCAAAAAATTTATATAAACGAACCGTGCAAAAGGATTTCAGAATAGGGTAGGCAAAAGATGGAAGGAGAAAGGTGAAAAAAATTACTAAAAACTCGGGTCCGTGGGTAAGCATAGGCATATTATACCATACATAGTGTAACCAGCACCAGCTCGAGCTACCCAACTCTCTGTATAGCTTCAAGGCAGAACGCTTTGCGGAAGGGAGCCGAGAACGCCGCCGTCAGTTATTTGTCAAAAGACCGCAAAACATTCATCAACAGGAAAGTCGTCCTGTACACCCGGCCTTCTGGCGTGCTCATGCTCGTCGCGTCGCGACGCTCGCTCGCTCTGTAGGTACCAACGATGCGAAGTTGTTCGGTCTGTCGTACAAAACGCTACGCTGCGCCTCGCTCCTTACTCCGGCGTACCCGGAAAACTGCTCCTATTTAGCCGTGCATTTAATTAAAACTTGCCCAATCCATCAATCATTACCTATCCGGATCCATTTTCTGTAACCACTGTCCTCTTCGTCTAAGCCTCCGCCAACGCCATTGCCACCTTCTCGCTCTCTCACTCTCTGTACGTAATATATCTACGCTTTTCATGCTCTGCTCGCTGACAAGTGCTCCGTGATTAAACGACATTTTCCCCTTCGACGCCCCCTCCTCAGCGCCCTGTACCTGGCTACCTACTGCCTACCTTCAGCCTTCACACACCGATGCCCCCGGTATCGGTCGCCATCCTGCTCGTGTCGTCGTCCTAGGATTGCTTTTCACTCCTATTTTAATTATTTTCTTGACGCGAGGCGAGAGAACCTCCGCCAGTTTCCACCTCCTCGTGCAGCATGAATCGAGGCTCTTGTGTCGGACGACGACGATGCGATGGTGTTTTTATTTCGGTATCGATGAAATGATTTTTTTTTTTGCCCTTTGCTGACGTCTCCCCTTGTCATTGGCTCTTAGTTCTGGTGGCATTTAACTTTGAGGATAGCATGCGTGTTTGGATGACAAAAGGAACGAATCCTAATTAATTTACTCTTAAGGAAGGGAGTACCAAATTTTTAATTTATATCAAACTGAAATTTGTTCATTTTTTAACATCAAAAAATTGATACCATAAATTTCGACCCCCCCCCCCCCCAAAAAAAAAAAAAAAGATTGATAAATATTTTTACTTCAAAGAAATTCTTAGCATTTTTCAAAAAAAAGAGTGATATTTGTTCTCTAAAAATTAAGATGTTTCCATACGAAAAAGTTTAACGCCTTTTTGTCCCTAAAAATTGAAATATCATTTTCAAAAGAATTGAATAAGTATTTTTACAAATTTTTCTACACGCAGATTCCAAAAAAATTATAGTTCTTATCCAAAAAAAAAAAAAAAAATAGTCAGTGATTAAATTTTTTCACCAATTAGCTAACAGATTTTTTTCTCCCGAAATTTTTGAAATTTTCACTTCAAAAGAACTGATTCCAAAAATTGAGATTTTTTTATTCCTATGAAAAAAGTAAAGAAGCTTTTTAACGGAATATTTTTAGCTGTTTTTCCACTTTACGAAGAAATCAGAGATTTATTTTAAGTTGACCCCCAAAAATTGAGATACTTATTTTCTATTCCAAAAAAATTCAAAGACCCCTAACCTTGGAAAAATTGACCTAAAAATTAAGATTTTCTTCTCTATAAAATTAAGAAATTTTTCACACACACACACACACAAAAAGAAGATAAAAACACCCACCAAAATTTCCCCCCTAAAAATTGAAAAATATTTTCACACAATAGAAAAAATTTTAAATCCAAAAAATTATTCAATTATTTTTCCAAAAAAAGTTGAGTGATTTTTTTTATTCAAAAATTGAAAAGAAATGGATGTTTACATTAAAAAAATAAATAAAAAAAAAAATTCTAAGAAACCGAATGAAAAAATAGCAACATCTTGGAATTTTTTACAGAAAGTAGGTATAGCTCGATTCATTCTGAAGGGGGTGTTCGCTTGAAAATTTTACAAAGTTGAATTGGAAATTAAGATATTTTTTAGGTATTCCAAAAAATTAGATATTTTTAAGAAATGGGAAATTTTTTCCCCCGAATTGAGATTTTTTCCTCAAAAAATTAGAAGATTCATTTTCTTCAAAAAATTGAAAGATTTTTAAATTTTTTTTTCAAGTTACTCGAAAAGTAATCAAAAAATTTTCATTCCAAAAAATCGAAAACAAAGGTAGAAAAAAATTTGAATTCCTTTTCAAAGAAGTCTAGAGATTGTTTCTCCCTGCAAGTGAAGTAGAAATTTCATTTTTTTATATCACAAAAAAATTGAAAGATTTTTTTTTACCTGTTTTTTTACCACGAAAAAACGAGGAAGAAAAAATTTAAGATGACTCAGCAAAAAAATAAAAATAGGTAGGTAAACAGTACTTTTTATTCCAAGAAAATTCAGAAATTTTTTCTTTATTTTTTTTTATAATATTTTTAATCTAAAAAATGTTATAAGGGAACCTCCCCCCCCAAAAAAAAAAAAAAAAAATTGAGACACAAAGCTGATTTTGTTTTTCAAGAAAACTGCTACTTTTTCACTACAAATATAAATTTTTCAAATAAGTAAGTTCAAATTCTTCAAGTTTTAATTTTTGATTTTCTTTAATATCTTTGAATACCTAAATGTTTCTCCATTTTTACCTGTTCTTTTTTCGACACTATTGATTTTTTCCAATTTTAAATGATTTTTTTTTCCAATTTTTAAATTTTCATTTTTCAATTTCTTCCAGTTTTTGTATTTTTTCTTAATTCATTCAATTTTTGAAAAAATTGCTTTTACACAAATTCTTCTTCATTTTTTGATTTTTTTCCAATTTTTTATTTCATTAGATTTTCATTTTTTTTCATCACAATACAAACTGTCTCAATTTTTTCACGTTTTTAAATGAATTGTTTTTAAATGTGTCATTGTTTTCAATTTTTCGTAGTTGAAACCTTCCCATTTTTCCCTTTCATTTTTGGTTGTCAATTTCCCTGTTTTTTCTTTCACATTTGTTCAACTCCAATTTGCTCGATTCTGAAAGTTTTTATTTCTAAATGTTTTAATTTCAATTATTGATTTTTAATTTTATTTCGACTTCCACTATAAAGCCTTTCAAAAAGATTCGTTTCGTCTGGCTGAATTTTATTTTTCGTCATCAAATAGACGAAGTAAAAAGTTCAAAGCGAAAGTACGATATCGAGTTCACCGATGGCGAGAGGTGAAGGGAGGGGGGGGGAGTTCGAATGTTCGAAAACAACACCTACAAAATATTCGAAGACTACGACGTGGACGTGATTCACTCAACAGACGACTTGTTTTTTTCCTCCTCTTCCAAATAACCGAACGGACGCGATTGCTTTTCCACGCGGACCTAATGGAAAAAGCGGGCAAAAGGAATTGTTGCAGGGGGGTTAGACGGATTCGATGGCGCGGGGGCAAGTTTCGATTTATAAAAAGAAATCCATTAATGTAAAATCCGGTCACCACGCCTACGTCGGCGATAATATTCATTAAACAGAATACGAATATCGAATTGGAAATCGGCTTAAGTGTTTGGAGGTTTCAGGTTTCGAAGACGACGTCGCTGCCCCTGCCACTGCCCCCTGCTGCTGCTGGGGCTACAGTTATGTAGAGTCTCGCAATTATCCGCTCGCGTAAATACGTATATACGATTTTTCGATGCTTTTTTTCTGATGCTGGTGTTCAGATGACGAAAGGAATTTTTAGCATAGTAAGTATATATATGCATAGAAAAAAATGAGACCAAAATCCGACTCCGAAATCCGAAAGTTGGGTTAGGTTAGGTTACATTAAGTTAGGTTTGGATGACATAAAAAACGTAATTTAAAAAAAAAAAAAATCGATTTTAGACATTATGTCAGACATTATTTTTGAAATTTTATGAATTTTAGACATTTTCTAGACATTTTGTCAAACATTCTTTAATTTTCGATTTTTCTCAATTTATTGACTAATTTTTTCAGATTTTTGATTTTCGTAAAAATTTCTGCTTCTTTCATTTTAGCCAATTTTTAATAGGTAATTTCTTTATTATTATCAATTTTTTCAATCTTTACCAAAACTGGTTAAGTTTTCTTTCAATTTATTAATTTTTCATTTTGTCAATTGTGACCAATTTTTCAGATTTTTGATTTTCGTAAAAAATTTTGCTCTTTTTATTTTAGCCTATTTTCACATGCAATTTCTTCATTTATATCAATTTTCATCTCAATTTTTACCAAAACTGGTCTGTTTTTCTTTCGGTTTATTAATTTTTGTCAATTTTTTATCAATTTTTTATGTAGATTTTAGATTTTTGTAAACATTTTTGTTTTTTTATCATAGAAAATTTTAACAGTTTATTTCTCCATTTTTATTCAACAATTTTTTTTAAAATTTTTACAATCAACGATCAATTTTGCATTTTTTCAATTCATTAATTTTAGATTTTTGTCAAATTTATTGACGAATTTTTAAATTATCATCAATTTTGTGATTTTCGTCAATTTATTTTTCCTTTTTGATAATATTGATAGTAATTATCTTGATTTTTGACTTTCATGCAGATTTGTTTTGATTTTCGTCAGCTCCGATCAGTTTTTTTCATCTATTTTCGCAATAAATCAGCAAATTTTGTATCAATTTATTTCAATCAATCAACTTTTACTAGGTAAGTAGTACGGCCTATAGCTTTTTAATTTGTCAATTTTGACCATTCCTTTGACATTTTGATTTTCTTGATCTATTCTTTTCTTACATTTCGTGATTTTTATTGAATTTTCAATTTTGGCCAATTTTCACTCGTATCAATTTTTTCTCAGTTCACAATAAAAATCATTTGTGTCACTTTTGATCAATTTTTAAATTTCTATCAACTCCTTGATTTTCGATGATTTCTTGATTTTTATCAGTTTTCATTTTTTTTACTCTTATCAAATATATGGCTACCTAATTATTATTTTCTTTCTATTTTCAAAATCCCAACAAAGAGCCAATTCATTATTCTGGTCCGGCTGTGCTGTTCAGTTTTACAGAAATTCATACAATTTTATGAATTTGTTTTCTGGCAATCTTCAAACAAACTTTAAAAATTCAACAATTTAAAAAAAAATTAAAATCAGATTTTTTAAATTTAAAAAAATTTGTGTTTGAACGAAAATTACAAAATTCATTTTTCCACAAAATTTGGGGGCGGGGGAACAAAGTTCGTTTTTTTTCAAAATTTTTCATCAATTTTGAATTGACGAGTTTCAAAAGAGCAAAAAAAATTTTTTTAGAACTTCAGAAAGAAAGGAAATAACAATCGAAATAATAGCACGTTTGTAAGTCTTGTTATTGGCAAATATGTCCGATAAGGTCGTACCATTCGTCGTCTTTGGGAAGATACGAAAAAACAAACTCGACAAGCTCAGCTATAGGTTGGTCAGGACATAGGGTATATATCTTTTGGTTGTTTTTTTTTCTCGTGCCCTTCTATACTCGTCGATTCCTTCACGAACTACAGCATGGACGAATACGAAAAGAAAAACTCTCGTGTACCCGATATATAGTCAGTATATTCGTATATAGAATATCTCTCGCGCGTATTCCAATAAAAATAAATGACAATAAATCAACGATAAGCAAATATAATATATTTCCACAGAGTTGCGAGAGAGAAAGACAGACAGAGAGGCACAGCACAGTCCACATCCCTCCTTTGGTGATAGTTGCCTTCTCTGCATGGCTCCTTGGTACGTACATACGATGCTGCTGTGCACCGCAGTAAATACACTAAAGAATTGGGTGGAGGGTGGCGAGGAGGCCGAGACTTTAGTACGTACCATTTGGCAGGTCGGTCTGTGGCAAATAACATTAATTTTCGAAATAATAACGTTAAAGTCAAATATATTACGCGATAGCTGTCAAGTTCATTTAAATGTAATGCGAAGCTGTATTTCTTTTGAACCTCGGCGCTGACCGTAAGTAATTCCTACATTTAATCCCGCGCCACCTTTCTTTAAACGCCCGTCCGAATGCGGCACCGAGTGCGGCCCATCGCACTATATCGTGGCTCGCGAAATCCAATCCATTTGCGAAATGAGCAAAAACTAGATTAATCTTGTTTGCAGTGGTGAAAATCAATACAATCGAGTTTTCTGTTCGGCTACCCCCTACTAAGCCCCCTCGCCACAGTGAGTTTTTCCATTCCATTTTTCTCTGGAGATGCACCTACCTACCCGCGGCACGAACCTTTCCCACTGTCTGAGTGAGAGAGTCTACCTTTTTTTTTTTTCAACGTAAGGGTTTACACACACACAGCTTTTTGGACGTACCGCATACTGCAGCCATTGTCCGTCCATCTTTCGATTCTGCTGCGTTTTTGTATTCTATTCTATGCAGATGCGAATATATATACGTAGACGTATGAAGTAGACTGCGTCGTACACGTAGACGTAGCTGCTACGTATGCCATAATGCGGCAGCAGGCATTACTCCAAATTCATCGCTTCCGTTTTCACGATTGCGTTATCGTGTGCTTTTTCCAAAGAAATCCGGATCGCGTTAGTGTACTTGTTGTGTTTTGTGTACGCCGGTTTCGTGCTTCAGTTTCAGCCGCGTCTTCTTTGTAGAAATAAACTGCACAGATGCAGCAGCAGGGAAGCGAGTGTGCTCGAGCTTCGAGTCTCTTATTGCATGTGTTCCAACACATCCGGTCCATTTATACGAAACTCGTGCTGGCCGCCATTTAAAAAGCTCCCGACTAATGGAAAAGTAGCCATGGTTGCGTCGCCTTTATACGTACGAGTTGAGAGAGCGAAAGAACCTCTTACCACCTTCCCTCCCCTCAGTCCATCGAAGTAATTTATTTCATTTCAGCACGGACTGCTGAGGCCGTAGGATTCGATCTAGTCAAGGTGAACATTATAGGGTGGAGTGAAAAAAAAACATACCTCGGATTTCGACCAAACACAGAGAGGTGGTTTACTTTGAGTTGAGAACCTCCCAAAAAAAATTTGAGCCCCCTACATCTCAAAGGAGTGGAGCTAGGGGCCCTCAAAGTAGGGTCACTTTTGAAAAAACGCAGTTTTTTGCCACTTTTATGGTACATCGGTCACAGCACTAGAAAAGTGCAATTTGAGTTTCTAAACCTCCCCAGACTATTGACCTTCAAATTTGATATAGATTTTCTCACCCTACCAGGGGGTTTTGAAAAGTTGCAGATCGCTAAAAAATCGAGAATTTCGAATAACAAAAAATGGAAATAACATCTGCTTGGTACCAAAACTGGACTCAAATGGCTCCTATTGATGCAAAAAAATTATTTCGATAGAAAAAGTTGAAAAAATTTCATAGCAGGATTGCCAACTCTCAATTTTCATAAAATATCGAAATTTCCCCCAAAAAATTGATGTTTTATGAAAATTGAAAGTTGGCAACCCTGCTATGATATTTTTCAAACTTCTTCTATCGAAATAATTTTTTTGCATCAATAGCCATTACCCGTGAAGCATTTGCGACAATAAAAAACGACGGTAGAACAGTACGTCGAAAAAACGTCAAATGTGCGACCATAAAATGGACGTAATTTTGTCGTATATGCGATTTTTCAAACACGTCACAAATACGTCAATAAAACGATCGTGAAATGGACGTAATATTGTCGCATATACACTGTTTCAAAAACGTCAAAAATACGCCAGTAAAACGATCATGAATTGGACGTAATATTGTCGCATATACCATTTTTTATGAACGTCACATTCACGTCAGTAAAACGATCGAAAAATTTTTAAAAAATTTTCAAAGTTTAAAAGTTTGAAAAAATTTTGAAATTTTTTTTCTAGTCGAAAGCGATTTTTCATGAATGTTGCATATACGTCACAAATACGACAGTAAAGCGATCGAAAAATTAAAAAAAAAATTTCCAAGTCCAAAAGTCTGAAAATTTTTGAAAATTTTTTATAAGTCCAAAAAAATTGAAAAAGTGTAAAACAATTTTTAACAGTTGAACAAAAAATTGAAAAACTTGAAAAAATTTTTATAAGTCCAAAATCTGAAGATATTGAGTGGTCTATATGAGCGTTTTATGAGCATTCTTCCAACGTAAGGGGGTGGCTTAGGAGATAAATGGAGGACTCTCATGCGGGAGGTCGAGGGTTCGAGCCCCAGTGGTGGCAGATTTTTTTATTATTTTTTCGATTTCTTTTGGGATTATTAGGTACAATATGTGTTTAGGGATTGTTCCAAGCATTAATTTACATTGGTTAAATGATTTTTAAAATTAAAAATTAGGTCAGTACTATGTAAATATTGAGTGGTATTATTGACGTACATGCGACAAAGATACAGTCGCAAAACGGTGGTACAAAGGGGAAATTTACAGTGTTTTTACCACGCGTATTACTGTCGCAAAATTCACGTATTCCTATCGTTTTTTTAGCGTATTGTGGTCGCCAATGCTTCACGGGATTTGAGTCCAGTTTTGGTACCAAAAAGATGTTATTACCATTTTTTGTTATTCGAAATTCTCGATTTCTTAGCGATCTGCAACTTTTCAAAACCCCCGGTAGGGTGAGAAAATCGATATCAAATTTGAAGGTCAATAGTCTGGGAAGGTGTAGAAATTCAAATTGCACTTTTCTAGTGCTGTGACCGAGGTACCATGTAAGTGGCACTACCCAAAAGTGGCCAAAAACTGTGTGTTTCAAAAGTGACCCTACTTTGAGGGCCCCTTGCTCCACTCTTTTGAGAGGTGAGGGGCTCAAATTTTTTTGGGAGGTTCTCAACTCAAAGTAAACCACCTCTGTGAGTTTGGTCGAAATCCGAGATATGTTTTTTTTCACTCCACCCTAGTGAACATCCGATCTATGTTCTACATTTCGATTTCTTCCCTATAAGAAGTGAATGCTTAAAATTGTTTTCATGTTGTAATGTGAGAATGATTTTTTTCTTGGAAAGAAACAAAAAATTTTTACGCAAAAAAGTATCCTAAAATTGTTTTAACAACTTTTTCAACAGAAAGACATTTTTTTTTTTTTTTTTTTTTTGTTCGAATGTTTAGAAAATATCTCATTTACCTATTTATTTTACTATCGAAGAAAAAAAATTGATTCCCAAAAATTGAGATTTTTTTAAATATTATTGTTCGAAAAAAAATTCCAGTTTTTTTTTCTTTACAAAGAAAAAATTAAGAAACTTTTCTACAGAAATTTTAAAAAATATCTTCACATAAGTAAGAAAATTTTTATATCAGTTTTTCTCCAAAAAAAAAATAAAAGATTTTTAGATACCTATTTTTTATTCCAAAAAAAAAAAAACTTCTACTCCAGAATATTTGAGATTTCTCTATTTAATAAAAATTGAGTATTTTTAGCATAGTATATGCTTTTACGGAGACCAAAATGGAAAAAAACGACAGGAAAATCCGACCCAAAAATGCGACAGTTGGGTTAGTTTAGGTTACATTAGGTTAGGTTTGGATGGCATAAAAAACAGAAAATTTTTAATAAATTCAACATTATGTCAGACATTTTGAAACTTGTAAATTTTTTTTTAAATTTCATGACTTTTGGACATTTTCTAGACATTTTTTCAGACATTCTGAAACTTTTAAATTTTTTTTAGAAAGATGACTTTCTGACATTTTGTCAGACATTCTGAAACTTGGAAATTTTTTTAGAAAATGACTTTTTGACATTTTGTCAGACATTCTGAAACTTGGAAATTTTTTTAGAAAATGATTTTCTGACATTTTTTTATTTTCAAAACAATTTTTAAAAATTTTTGAACCAAAAAATTCGTTTCGAACTTTTTTTTATAGGTACGTGTATTCCGAAAAATGAGATCCCTCCCCCCCCCCCAAAAAAAAAAAACCAGAGACCTTTCTCCAAAAAAATAAATAAATAAAAATATTTTTATTTTTGAAAAAAAAATCCAAAAAATTGAGATTTTATACTCTTAGAGTTTGAAAAGTATTTTTACGTCAAAACAATTCAATTCCAAAACGATAAAGTTCAGATTTTTGATTTTTTTCAATTAGTTTTTTTTTTGGCGAAAGTTTAAAAAATATGTTCAACTTTAATTAAACTGGGAAATTTTTTAACACCTTGTACAGCAACTGCCTAAGACTAGTGGCGTGAAAATGTTTTTTTAACGCAAAACAATTTTTAAAATTTTTTGTACCAAAAGATTCATTTTCTTTCATTCCAAGAAATAGGGATTTCTCCAAAGCAATAGAGATTTCCTTCCACCTCAACAAAAAGAAAAAAACACATTATTTCATGCTTTTTTTTTTTGAGAACATGCAACAGTTTGAATTTGTAATTCTGCCCGGGTAATATTATCAAAAATTCATGAATTCAAAGAGTAAAATTCATGACTTCTCTTGACCTAGTGATTTTTTTGAAAAACTCATGACTTTTCCATGACTTTCATGGCCCATTTTCAAATTTCATGATTTTTCCATGACTTTCATGATTTTCATGACCGTTAGACACCCTATATAATTCGTAATAAAATATTTTTACATGTTGAAAATACCTAATTAATTTTAAAAAAAATTAAATTATCACATATCACTATAACAGAATTTTTTACCACAGCTTTTGAATTCAACATATCATATGGGGGCTGAGACTCGAAAGATAATACCACATAACAAAATATGAAGTAGATGGTACTCGAATTAAGCCGGAATGAGCTTCGTGAAAAATAAAAATTAACTACTTATGCCTTCCGGTTCATAAAAAATGAAAAAATCTTCGTTCCGGTTCGTGAAAAATCCAATTATGTTCCACATTACCAAAATTGAAAAAAAAAAAAAAATTTTTAAGTTCTTTTGAAGTAGGTTAACTTTTAACCATTAATTCAATTTTTGATTTCAATTTTTATCAATTTCTTAGAGAAATAAGTACCTACTTACTCATTTTAAAAATAAATAAAAACATTCGATAATTTCTTGGAGGAAAAAATATATCTACAATTTTCAAGATTGATTTATTTTTATTTTTGAAGTAAACAAGAAAAAAATCTAAATTATTTTGTCTAACTTTTTATTATGTTCCCATTCGAACAAAATAAAAATCACAATTTTTGAAAACTATCATTCAGTTGTGGAATTCGTCCACAGATATCACATACCTATTACATTCAGAAATCACGTGATAGAAAATGTTCATGAAATCCTCTGAATTATTGACACAGATGCATTCGCGAAGGAAAAAATATGGCTCGGTTTCTTACACAAATATTGTATTCCTTCACGATCGTAAATTTCGTGTTCATTTTTCACTTGTGTTGCGAAACTTCTACAATGAGTCACAATGTAGGTATACCTACCTGTACAGTTTTCGATTCTCGGATTGGTTTTTACATTACATATCGAATCGAAATTTTTTCTTCTAGGTTTTGAACGTCATGAAGAAGTTAAACTGTAATTTGGTATCGTTCCCTCTTTCAGGTCATTACTCATTGTGCTGAGTGGGTTTATCGTAATGTTGTCTACCACTGTCAATATTTTGAGTTTTGTTCTCCAAAATATTGGAAAATAATTATTTGTAGTAATAAACGCTAAAAAGTTAGGTTTCTCTTCCATACAGTTAGGTCTTCTTCCTAAATAGATTTCTTTATTTCTAAGAAATTAATCAATTTTTTAAAATTGTTTACTTCCAAAAAAAATTCAAAAATTTTGTTCTCCAATTTTTTTTTTTTTCAAAAGACAATTTATTTCACTTCCAAAAATTTTGATCCTTTCCCCAAAATATTAGAAATTCTTTTGTCCGAAAAAATTGAAAAAAAAAATTTCAAGTTATGTTGATGGTTCATTTTACTAAAAAAAATTGAGACCCCCGCCCCCAATAATGTGAAATTTTCTTAACCACATATTTAGATTTCTTCATTTCGAAATGACAAAAAAAATTGCTAAAAAAAGTTGAAAAAATGTTCGGTTCTAAATTAAAAGGTCTTTTTCCAAAAAAAAAAAAATGACCTTTAATTATTTTATTTTAAACTAACAGTTTATTTTTAACAATTTTTCATGCGAATATTTTAATTAACAAAACAAAAAAAATTGATGTAAAATCAAAAAAAATTTTGCCACCAATAAAAAATTGAAAATTTTTTAGAAATCGATGAAGACCGCTTAATACACATTTTAGTTTATTTTTTTTTGAAATTGTAAGAATCATTTTGAAAAAAAAACATACAGATATAAAAGCACCTAATGAAATTTCAAAAAAATTGAGGCCAATTTCAGAGGTACCTACCCTGAAAATTGAAAACAAATAATCGCAAAAATGTTTATTTTTGAGTTTTTTTGAAAAGTTTTCTGCTCCTAAGAATTAGATTATTTTTTTTTAACAAGACGTTGACAATTTTTTTCAACTTCAAAAAGCAGAGATTTTTCATCTCGAAAAATAACGTTTTTTTTGTTGTTTTTTTTTAAATTCTAAAAAGTGAAGAAATTTTTGTACATGATTTCAAAACTTTTTTAGGAGAAAAAAACTTTCAACTTTTCGGTGTTGTAAAAAAATTTCTTAAAAATTTAAATTTTTTCAAAGAAATAAATCTATTTTTTTTTGTAGAAAAAAATCACCCAATAATTTCCTCGAGGAAAATTAATATTTTTAGATTCTCGAGGGAAAAAATTGGTAAACTTTCAAGAGTAAAATTTTTCAATTTTTAGAGTGAAATTTTTTTCAACTTGATTAAATTGAGATAAACATATCAATTTTTGAAGCAGATTTCTTTTTCTATGAAAAATTCTAATTTTTTGGCTATTTTTTAAAAATCATTTCACGTTTGACTGAATTTTTCAAAATAGAAAAATTATTACCTACATGCAAAAATTTTCTATTTTTTGAGATAGGGAACCTCTTATTTGAAAATAATTCCAATTGGACAATTTTTCAGCTAAAAAACTTCCAACCTTCTATAGAAAGAAAAAAAAAATCAGAGCATTTTGGAGAATTATAGGTAGTCCATTTTTCTTATGTAGAGGATAATACTACCAATATTTTGTATAAATTTTTTGAAGAAACGTCCCACGAATTCTTTGGAGAGAAAAAAACAATAAATTTTATAACGAGTCTCCTTTGTATAAAATACGAGTAAACATCAGAATTTTTTTAAAAACTATTTTGCTTTATTTTGATGTCAAATTGCACCCCTTCATCCACTTTTTAGTTTTGACCGATTCAATTGTGGAAATCGTCCTCAGTTATCACGTATTATCACGTATGATTTCAAAAACAACGCGATGGAAAATTTTATGAAATCGTAGTAGGTGCCTTAGTACGAGTATTCTGTATTGACACAGATGCATTCACGAAGCATGAAATATGGTTCGGTTTCTTATGCAAATTGTATTCCCCGACGATCGTAAATTTCGTGTTTTTTTTTCACAGGTGTTGCGAAACTTCTACAATGAGTCACGAAGTAGGTATCCTACCATCTACCTACCTGTACGTGTACAGTTTTCAATTTTCGAATTTATTTTAACATTAGATATCCAATTGAAATTTTTTCTTCAAGGTTATGAACTCGTAAAGAATAACGATGTACAAATCGTCATGAAGAAGATATACTGTAGTTTGACATTGTTTCCTCTTCAAGGTCATCACGCTGGGTGGATTTATCGCATATTGTCTATCACTGTCAATATTCTGAGTTTTTTTCTCCAAAATATTGAAAAAAATGTTTATAATTATTACCTATGTAGTAATAATATTAATAAACGCTAAAAAGTTAGGGTTTTCTTCCATATAAAGTTAGGTCTTCTTCCTAATAAAAAACAGATCCCCTTCACCCTAAAAAGAGATTTCTTTATTTCAATCAACACAACCAATCAATTTTTTACCACCCTCCAAAAAAAAAATAAAAAAATTGTTTGATTTCAAAAACATTTCAAAAATTTTTTTCTCCAAAAATTGAAAGATTTCTTTTCAAAAGACAATTTAATAATTTTGCCCAAAATTGAAAAATTTCCATTTTTGCAAAGTTTTTTTTTTTTTTCTCTTCAATGTTGGATTTTTATTAAAAATGCAAATTTTTCAATTTTGGGCAAAATTTGGCCCGCAAAACTCGAATTCAAGATTAGTTTTTTGATTCCATCATTTCATGTGATTACTGGAATTTTATCTACTCATGCAAAACTGGTGAAAAAACCGAATTCGTGAGAAATGAATGAATTGAAGTGAAATTCAGGCAATGGGTGTAAGCGTGAGTACTTAGATGATGTATTGATGTACATTAGGGTGGAGCAAAAAAAAAAACATACCTCGGATTTCGACCAAACTCACAGAGGTTATTTACTTTGAGTTGAGAACCTTCCAAAAAAAGTTTGAGCCCCCTACCTCTCAGGGGCGTGGAGCTAGGGGCTCTCAAAGTAGGGTCACTTTTGAAAAAACCGCAGTTTTTCGCTATTTTCGGTCGGTGGCACTCGAGTTACCCCCCACCGCACCCCTCTGAAAAAGTGCAGTTTGAGTTTCTACACCTCCCTGGACCATCGATTTTGAAGTTGGATACCACTTATTGCCCTCTACCAGGCGTTGAAAACTTGCAGATTGCTGAAAAATCGAGATTTTTAAATTTCAAAAAAGGGAAATATCACCTTCTGGGCGCCAAAACTGGGATCAAACGACTCATATTGATGCAAGAAAAATAATTCGATAGAAAAAGTTGCAAATTTTTCAATGCAGGTGTGCCAACTTCTGATTTTCTTAAAGAAAGGATTTTTGCCATGGAAAATTGGGATATTTAGATTTTTTCAGAAAATCAGAAGTTGGCACACCTGCATATTTAGCTGTTTTTGAGTCCGTTTTAATATATGGTCTTGCACTGGGGGGGGGGGGGGGGTGCGCTGAATACGTCACCGAGCCAGTCAGAGTGTTGCAGAGGCGTGCTGTGAGGTGTGCTGTGCTGCTGGCTTGTCCTGGGATGCACACTCTGCTGATGCTTTTGCTAAGCTAGCTGTCATGACTCTGTGGAGCTTTGTTGTGGCTATCGGGTGAGGCAATGCCTTCTTGGCGGAAATATCACTCTCGTATTCAGTTCAAATTCAGTTCGATCTCACTTTATTCTACCTTGCCTGAGTATCTGAAATTGGCGCCTAAACGCAGATTCAGGAAGGCTCTTCAGTTGTGGATAATGGGTGGTTACATAGACCCCTCTTAATTCGTTTATTATTGTTGGCATTACTATTTTAGGTTAATATACTTTTTTTTCCTTGTTGTTTATTTGATAATGTCTTTCTTGTTACACTACTTTTTATTGTTATTCTGTTTTTATGCTGTTATTCTGTTATAGTTGTTTTTTTTGTCATCGATTAGTAGATGATTTCTGCATTTTGCCATTTGTTTGTTCGCTGGTCGATGATGGTGTTGATTTTTGTGCTAATTTAATTGTTTTTTACTGTCTTTATGATTTTCTCTCTACTGCATTTCAATTTGCTGGTTTATTGGACCTGTGCTGGTCTATATTTTTATTTACATTGTTACCTCTCTGTTTACCTCTTTGTTATTGTGATTTGTTGTTTATATCGATCTGTGCAAATTTTTTTTTTTTTTTTTTTTTTTTTTTACTGCTCGCTACATTTATCTTGTATATTTATCTCCTTCCATTGCCGCTTATTGACTCTTTATTTGATTTTTATTTGTAAATAATTATACCCATTTGTCGAAGTGCCATGTTACCTACTCAGCTCAACTCGCTTGTCACATCAACTGCCCACCTTACCCTGTTGCTACTTTTGATGTGTTTTCCTCCTTCTCCATCTGTTGATTTGTCAATTCTCTTTTTATATTTTTTCATCTTATTTATTTATTTTTTATTTTTTTTATATATTCGATGAAAGTTAATAGTAATCCGGGCCCCCGCTCGCCTCATAGGCATAGGGAGAACGTAATTCGCCATATTATTTTCTTGTTTTATGTTGTTATTAATCTCTTGCTGTATAATGGCAATTATATTTCATTTCATTATTTTTTTGGAAATTCATGACTTTTTCATGACCTTTTTCATGAAGAATATTTCTACGTGTAACATGAAAGAAATATGGGAGGGAAGCCAACAAATTTCCCTTATTTTTTTCGTATAATTATGTTGAGGTAAATAGCTATTGAAAAATTTTTGAGGGAAGGTGCGAATACCAGTTGAACCCCTCAGTTATGCCTATGCCCTCCAAGACCCCCTTTTGTTGTAACCAAAAAAGCTATACAATTTCAAAAAAAGTTAAATAAATATGTACATAGAATTTTCGAGGATGAGTAATTCGATTTCTTCCCTAAAAGATGGATGCTTGAAATTGTTTTCAATTTTTCATACCTATTGTAATGTGAGAATAATTTTTTAAATGAAACAAAAAACTTTCACGCAAAAAATTTCCCTAAAAAAATTTTAACAACTTTTTCAACGGAAAAACATTTGTTTTACCTTTTTTTTTCGTCCCTAAGTTTAAAAAATAGGTATTCGATTAATTTTTTTAATTATTTTGCTATCAAAGAAAAAAAATTATCCCAAAAAATTTAAGATTTTTTCACTTCAGAAAATTTTTTAAAATTATTGCTCAAAAAAAAACCCATTTTTTTTGAAAATTGAAAAAAAAAAATTGGAAATTTATTATTCCGAAAAATCATGAAATTTCTTCCTCTGAAAAAATTTATACTCAAGAAGATTTGAGATTTCTCTATTTTAAAAAAAATTGAGTAATTTTTTCTATTTCAAAACAATTTCAAAATTTTTTCCAACTAAAAAATTCTTTTTTAATTTTTTCCCCGAGCAGCACACTCGACAAATTATCGAAATAAAACATCGACAGAATATCGAATTCGATAAAGTGTCGCGTTAGTTCCGCCTAAATCGTGAAATTATCTTTCGATATATAGATAGATTATCGACGAATTATAGTTAGCAAAAATTTCGAGATTATAGTAAGATATTTTATCGATAATATATCTATAATATCGAAAGATAATTTCACGATTTAGGCGGAACTTTTGTGACACTTTATCGAATTCGATATTCTGTCGATTTTTTATCGATTTGTTATCGATTTTTTATTCCGATTTTTCGTCTTTTACTAGCTTTTTTCTATAATTAAAAATCATTAATTAGCATAATTAATACATTAAACTATGCCTAAACACATTATTCATGTTACGGTAAGAGGATCATTTCAGAAAAAGTCAAAAAAAATTATAAAAAATCTGCCACCCGTGGGGCTTGAACCATCTACCTCCTGCATGGTAATCCTCTTCCTTAACCACTATGCCATACCTTATTGTTGAGGAATTAGCAATAAAACGCTTATAATAGGCAGTTTAGTACTTCCAGAGGTGTTGGACTTAGAAAAATTTTCACCAATTTGGAAATAATTTCAAATATCGTCACAAAATCGTTGAAAAATCGTTCCACAAATTTCAGATTATTTGTCGATAATGTAGTTTCAAATATCGCCACAAAATCGTTGAAAAATCGAATTCGAGAAATTTCAGATTACGTGTCGATAATAAAGTTTTAAATATCTTCACAAAATCGTTAAAAAATCGAATTCGAGAAATTTCAGATTATTTGTCGATAATATAGTTTCAAATATCGTCAAAAAATCGTTAAAAAATCGAAATCGAGAAATTTCATATTACGTGTCGATAATATAGTTTTAAATATCTTTACAAAATCGTTAAAAAATCGAATTCGATAAATTTAATATTCTTTGTCGATAATGTAGTTTCAAATATCTGCACAAAATCGGTGGAAAATCGGAATCGATAAATTTAATATTCTTTGTCGATAGTATCGTTGACGAATATCGTCATAAAATCTTAATAATATCGAATTCGATAGTTTTTAGATTTTTTGCCTATGAAGTTGTACCGATAAATCTTTATAATATCGTGAGAACATCTATAGATTTTCAAACGATTTTTTATCGATACGTTACATCTTCCGATATTATCGATCGAGTGTGCCGCTCGGGTCTTTATTCATATTCCAAAAAACGGAGACCCTCCCCCCCAAAATTTTTTTATTTATTTTTCAGAAAATTGAAAAAAGTCCAAAAATTGAGATTTTATAGGTACTCTAGAGTTCAAAAAGTGTTTTTACTTCAAAATAATTTAATTCCAAAACGATAAAATTCAGATTTTTGATTTTTTTTAGATGAGAATTTTTTCGCGAATGTTTAAAAAATAGTTTTACCTACTTCAAAAAAATTGGGAATTTTTTTAACGCCTTGTACATGCTCGCAACTACCTATCGCTATAGTAGCATAAAAATGTTTTTATTCCAAAACAATTTTTAAAAATTTTTGTACCAAAAAATTCATTTTTTTTTCATTCCACAATTTTTTTTGTTTTTCATTCCAAAAAAATAAACGTGGATTTTTTCCAAAACAAAAAATAGAGATTTCCCTCCCCCTCGAAAAATAAAATTCTTCAAAAAAATTGATTTTCTCCTACAGATAATATTTTATGCATTCTTCCTTCTTTCTTTTCTTTTTAGTCCGGCATATGGTATAGATGCACCCTGGCCCCTGCGGATCCTCTGAAACATGATTTTTCTTGAAGAGGACAACCCAATGAACATTTTAAGCCATCCCCCCCCCCAATAATAAAAGTTGGCCCTACGAAATTGAATAACTTTTAAAATTTTTATTTGAATTGAAATTTTTATACATAATTTTTCTTGGCAAAATATTCTGAAATAAGTAGATATATAAAAAAATTTTACAAAGTACCTAGCTCACATTTAGAAAAATTCTGTTGATGAATTAATGATTATAACCCAGTGCAATTATAGAGCAATGAAAAAGGTGCAAATTGCATTTTGGGACACCAATGAATTTTTAAATTTTAAAACGTTCCCTTCAGTGTCAGCTGGTTAATCACGAAAAAACCCTTCAAAATGTGGCTCCAAAGTAATCCTCTCGTTGTTTTGTTGATACTCCTATCAGTAGGTATAGGTATGTCTTGAAGTTAGCTTTCATTTAAAAAAAATGTAGGTATCTATTTGAAAATTCTTCAAAAAATCTATCGATATTCGATACATTCCTACAGTCAAAAGTGGAATTATTTTTCCAGCAAGTTTTTAGTGAAAAAATTTTACGCCGTACGTGGGATTTTCGTATTTGTGAATCGTGTCTGTGTCATAAATTGTTCGAAAATTGTGTTGATTTTACCAAAGGTAAGATGGCGTCATTGTTAGTATCGTTTAAACAACATCTGTTTCATACATTGTCTTTGTTTGGTTGGTTACACAGCATTACGACTGCTGATGTGCCGCTATACTTGTCTTTTAAGGATATATAATCGCATAGAAGTGAAGCATACAATCATTGTGTCCTGTGAATATCCTTCCGACAACACGTTGTTCGACTAACGGTTTATCAATTTCAAATGATGAAGAAATGCATGCAAGCGTTTACGACGGTAGTTTTCTTTATAACGACAGTATATTGCCAACCCCCATGGGTAGCACCTGCAAATGTGGCTGTTCTGCCATTCCACATTTTAGGCGAAGCAGAAGGAGACGATCCTTTACCTATGGTCTTAGAAAGCGAACCCATTGAGTAAATTTTTATATTTTTTTTTCGCTTTTTCGCTTTTTTTGTTGATTGAGTCGTGATGTTAATGTGCGAATATTTATGAGATTGGAAGATTATTGGAAGCTTTTGCAATTCTCATGCAATACTAGAGATTCTATACGAGTCAGATAATCAGATTTTTGATTTGAAAATATGAATACTTGGAAAATATTGTCACGTAAAAATTTCACAGAAAATTGGATGAATGTGAGTGTGGATGAGAAAAGGGGCCTAAGCGCCAAAAACGTTTTTTTGGTAATGAAAGTTTCAAGCTGTATCTCCGTAATGCAATAACTGATAACTTTTAAACTTTGTACAATCATTGAGGGGTCCTAGTGGAATATTAATTTCCTCATAATTTTTATCTCTCTACTTAATAGCCTATTTCACAAAAAGAGGTAATTTTGAGCAAAATCAGGGTTGCAGAAACTAAAAAAAAAAAAAAAAAAAAAAAAAAAAATGCCAAAAAATATTTTCAACCATGCTGATTACGAAAATCATACTCATAATGTCAAATTTTTGACGTTCTCGACCATTTTTAACAAAAAAAAAAAATAAATAAAATAAAAAAATAAAAAAATTAAACATAAAATTTAAATTTTTTTTTTTTTTTAAATTTAAGAAATTGAATTTTTTTTAATTTTGGGTTAGTCTTACCCTCTGGGACGCTGAATATTGTTCCTAGGACCATAAAACCATTTTAAATCGAATTTTTAAAAAATGATTTTGAGTTAGTCTTGTCCTGTGGAAAACTGAATATTGCTCCTAGGACCATGAAACCATTTTTAAATGAAAGTACAGGTCGAAATTGGCCAAAAATGGTCCAAACCCCAATCGATTTTTTGGCGCTTAGCTCCCTTTTCTCATCCACACTCACAAATAAGTTTTCAACCAAAGTGATGAGAAAACAAAAGTATTTTTTTCTTTTATTTTTTTTTCTGATTTTTATTCTTTAATTTCATCTTTTTAATTGAAAATTGGTGCATTTTTTAAAGGATCAACTACCTATTTGAATTTTTCAAATAAAAAGTTGACCGAAAAATTTTAAAAAGTTTTTATTTGTAATTAAAAAATACTTTAAAAAATTGATTTTTTGAAAAATTTCAATTTTTTTCTTCGAAATATTTTAATTTTAAAAACCATGCTCATAATGCTCATAATATATAAATGTTTCAATTGGAATTGTTTAAAAAATTGTTTCAATTCGTTTCATTTTATTTGAAACTGATTACAATTTTTGGGCAAATACTTAAATGGAAAAGATTGTCACTAAATAAAAAAATATTTTCCTGAAAATGCTTGAGAAAATTTTTAAATGAGTTTTCTCTGGGTCTCTAATTTACTTACCTAATTGAACATTTTAAAAAAAATCCGGATTTTGTAGTGAATGAAGTTCGGTGAAAATCGTAAAAAAATATATTTATGGAAAAGTTTGTATCGGGAAAAATGTAGTAAAGCTCTAATTTTTATCCTAAAAATATTTTAAAAAATTGTCAAATGACTTTTTTGTAAGGTTTTCGAATTGAATCAATATGTAACTTTTTTGATTTTCCAGTTTTATGTTTGTTAGGTATATTACTTTATTTTTCATTTTTTGAGAAAGATTGAAATTATTAAAAGAATAAGCATATTTATACTTACTATGTTTCATACTTTCAAACGTATCAATTTTTTTTTCTTTAATTTTATGACTTTGAGACATTTTTATCAAAATTATTATTTTCAATAATTTTTTTTTTTAATTTGATGACTTTGAGACATTTTGTCAGATATTCTGATTTTTAATAATTTTTTACATTTCCATGTAAATACATTTTTACGACATTTAGACATTTCGTCACAGACTAAAACCATAACCATATATGTACTATGTTTTATACTTGAGGGTGTCACTGCAAAAAGGGGATATAGAACGAAGTGCGTTTTTTTTCTTCAAAAATGCGTTTGAAGTTTTTGAAGTTATTCATTGAATTATGGTGGAGGGATTTCGCTTTTTAACATCGAATGATGTTTATGAGGAGGTAAAATAGATGGTCGAATGTAACGAAAAAGTGACCGTGCGCACGCTGGTTTTAGGATTAGGGAAGAGAAAGGGGCAAATAGATTGGTTTGCTGCGTTGTGCTACGATTCGTCCTGCTTCTTTCTAACTGATTGAGAGATGTTTAGAGGTACGACCGCACTCTGTGTAGTGCAAAAGACGTGCTTTTTCTAATTCTAATCTATTATTTTCGGAAAAACAAATTGAATAAATCTCAATTTTTTGAAAAAAAAAATGAATAAATTTTTCTAAAAAAGATTTTTTTTGATATCTTCAAAGTAAAAGTACATAATAATTCTAAAATTTTTAGATTTTAAAAAAATCATCAATTTTTTTGAAAAAAATAAAAATACTTACCTTATGCCTAATCAAGAAATAAATTCCTATTTTTTCATCTTTATAAATCTTACATTTTTGAGAGAAAAAAGCTTATTTCTTGTTTAGAATAAAATCTATCATTTTTGGAAAAAAATTATATTTATCTCAATTTTTTGAAAAAATGAATAAATTTAATATGTGAAGAAATTTTTTTTGATTTTTTTCAAAATAAAAGACGTAACCTATCAAATTTTTGGATTTAAAAAAATTCATTCATTCTTTTTAAAGAAAAATAAAATAAGAAAAAAATTTCTAAAAATGAATAAATCATACATTTTAGGAGAGAAAAAATCTTATTTTTTGTTTAGAATGAAATCTATCGAAAACAATTCAAGTAAATTTCAATTTTTTTTCGGAAAAAATGAATAAATTTTCCAAAGAAAATAATTTCTTGGTTTTTCTAAAGTAAATGCAATTCTTAAATTATTGGAGAAAAAAAAATCTTCAATTTTTTGAAATAAATAATTCTTTTAAAATTATTTAGAATGAAATCTCTCATTTTTAAATAAAATATTCCTTATTCGTATCATTTGTAAATTCATCATTCGATGTTATGGGTAGCTTGCGCGTAGTGCAAGACCCGTGGAAGTTTTTTTTCTTGGGCGTTCGCGTAAGACGTATCCGTCCATGGGATTTCTTCATTTTACATAGTTTTTTTTTTTTTTTTTTTTTTTTTTTAATTTTACCAGAAGAACAATTGAACATTATTATTCTTAGGAAAAGCCCTATAAACATTTGGCCATATTTTGATTTTTCTTAAATTTGTATTTTTGTTTTTTATAGTATTTTTCATCATTTCGTTTTTTTTCTTCGTATCGGACTTGATAATGAATTTCGATGAAATTCGAAACGTCGCCCAATTTATTCGTATTCTGTATTTTTTTGTTTCGCTTAAAATTTGATCTTTATAATAAAATATTAATTATTATTATTATTAAAAAATTTTTCATTCCACAGACTTTTTTTACTTTCCAAAATTTTTCTAATCACGTAATTTTATGAAATTTTTTGGTTTCAAAAATTTTTCGGCATTGTTGATTTTTGAGTAGTGTCAATTTCACGTATTTTTTGTCGGTTTCCAATGTTTAAATCTCCATATCTTCGTCAGTTTTCAAGTTAGGAAGCTCAGAAACTCAGAAAGGTTTCATTTTATAGAGGAATGATGAGAGAATACGAATCTGTTGTCGTCTCAAAAAGAGGTTGTAGCCGGTATATCTCCTTTTTGCAGTGACACCCTCACTTTCAAACGCAGTGCGAAAATAGAACCAACTAGGGAGGTCCGAGGGGGTTTGCCCCCTGGCGAGGCGCCAGCCACCGAGTTTTTTTCATAATTTTTTGAATCGGAAATTTTCTCAAAGTTACTACAAATTTTTTTTTTTTTTTTTCAAGAAAAAAATTCAAGGATTAAGAATTTTTTTAATCTTTAAAAATTTTCATTTTATTATGTTGGAAAAAAATTAACGCTACATAAAATTTTTTTTAAATTTGAGATTGGTGTAAACAATTTTGAAATACCTATATATAATTTTACACGGGTGAATAAAAAACTGATTAATTTTTTTTTTAAATGTTTCATATAATCTACATTTGAAATTTCATGAATTTTTATTCAGTAGATCTCTAGATCTGAATATTTCAAGATAAACATCGCTCTTATGGAAGTTAAGAGTTTGTCAAAAAATACTCAAAAAGTATTGGTAAATCCAGCCAACCCCTCCCTCCCCCCCCCCAAAAAAAAACTGTGAACATTAGTTTTGAAAATGTTTGTAAAATTATCATTTTTGAATTTTCTATGAAGAAAATTTTTCTAAACTAAAATTAAAAAAACTCTAACGCAGTTTGCGTTAGAAAATCTGATTTTTTTTATTTTTATTTTATTTTTATTTTTCAAAATGTTTGTAAAGTAAATTGAAATTAAATTATTTTTGTGAACTTACCTTATGATAAAAACATCAATTGATAATTTTAAAAGGTTTTAAAAAATTATACAATTTATAGCCAGCAATTTTTGATAAATAACAACTTTTAATAAGTTTTAAACCAATAAGAAACGACATTATTATGAAAAGTAGGCAGTTAGATAGGCATTGAAAAAGTTTTGAATTTTTACAACTTTGCTAGCCATTTATTTTTAAAAAATGGGAAATGATGATCAGCTGTTTGTTTTGAAATTTTCCAACCGGTTCATTAAAATGAAAAATGCTTAGAACCTTTTTTGTGCGTCTTTTTAAGTACTATTAAAAATGTTATTTACTAATTTCGCGTAATTGCTTAATTCGAGGCGCTAGAAGCATTTGAAAATTTCAATCGCTAATAACTCGAGAACCGGTTCACCAATTTTTCTCAAAAACAATAGGGTTCTATTCCCAGTAGAAACAAACTTCTCATAAAAATTTCAGCTCAATCGGTTAATTCTTACTCGAGTTATCGTCTGGACAAATTTTCATGGATACATACATACATACAGGTATGATACGGTAAAAGTGGAGCCCGATTCTGGAAATTACACATACGTTGTGAAGCCCGACGCGACGTTCTTGAGCCCGTTTGCGGGCTCAAGAACGTTTTGCTAAAAAATCATATATTTCCATGATATACACATACTCAAGAGTCTAAAGGCGAATTTTTGTCCGGAACCCACTTGGCATGTATCATACCTACATTATATATACATTACCTCACACTACCCCACACAGAAACTTCAGCCTTACGCCATTTATATAGGAATCAAGCTTCAGACATGGCGCTAGCGTTGTGGGACCCAGCTCTCCTTCTACTATTAGCTAGCTATTAGTTTTGATTTTGGTATTTCTTGCGATGTGTATGTATGTATGTACTAAATTTTGTCCACACGATAACTTTCGTTCTAATGGACCGAATTTGTTAAAATTTTAATGGGAGATCAAAGACCATGTAGAATAGATCCGTATTGATTTTGGGCAATTTTGGACCATTACTACGCATTATTTGGGCAGAAATAAATTGGACCAATTAAAGAAATGCTTTGCCTAGCATTTTATTTCAGGCTGAAGAACATGAAATTTTTCTCCCCTCTTTTATTAGGGTCGACGTGCGCGTTAGAGAATTTTATCGACGTCGCTTCATTTATTGAAATTGCTAGGCATTATAAAAAATGCATCAAATTTCAAAAACTCGATTCACTCGACCTAAATGCTGATCAGTGTTGCCCATAAAGAAATAAATCACCTCTTTTATTTATAATAATTAATAATAAGGAAAATGAAGTGGGAAAATTATTGAAAGAGGTGACTTTAAAATGATTAAAATTTTAAATTAAATAAAAGTTGATGGATTGGAGAAAATTGAAAAAATAGCATATATTTAGAGAGACTAAATTATACAAAATATACATTTTTTTAAAAAAATGAAAATTTGAAAAAAACAACAAATTTTTAATAATTTCAAAATAATTATTGGAGTTCAAAGAAAAACGAAACTTCGTTATTTTTTGGTTTTTCAAATGAAAATAAATTGTATAAATTTTGGTAAAATAAAAAAAATTATTAAAAAAATTTGAAATATTTTTTTTTTTTAAATTATAATTGAATCGAAGTGAGTAAAATTGACAAAGAAGCCCAATCCATAGGTATAACAAAAAAAAATGATGGGTAAAAAAAATTGAAATTTATTTTTTTATTACTTTTTTTTTGGAAAATTTGAAAATTTTTAAATATTATATTAAAGTTATTAAGAAAAATAAAATTTTACTTAATTTTGATAAATGAGAATGTGAGTAAAAATATTTCGATATAAATTATTGATTTGAAATGAAAAAAAATATATATATATATTTGATAATAATAATATTGATAAAATAATAATAATTTAAAAAATCAGCTTTTCTGACGCATTAATGCGTCAGAGTTTTTTTTACAGTGATATAGGCCAACAGTATAACTGATTTTTTAATTTATATGAATTTTCAAAGTGCTGGGCTCCAGATCGTCTGTTTCATATACCGGGCTCCACAACGATAGCAAGACCAATATATATATATACTTTTACTAAATGTAGTTGTGGCACCATTTTACATACTTATTGTAAGTTCAGGCACCAAAATTTTCGTTGTGGCACCATTATCAGGTCAATGTTAATAGCAGACTTTTCTCTTTAGAGAAAATCAGCTAAAAGAACATTTCAAATAAATAAAATTAATCGTTATTGTCATTAAAATCAGAGAAAAATCATTTCTGAACATTATCATCGATAGCTTCGAGGACTTCACCGAAAGAACTTTTTGTCCTGATCCAGTGTAATTGTTATACCTAAGTGAAATTAAAAAATGAATGATGGTAAAAATCTTCATAAAAATGGATTGTTTGGCAGAAGTTGAATACGTGAAAAAATTTACCTAATTCGTTAGGATTTGGCAAAATTTTATTAGTTTACTAACTCGTTTTTATTTGCTTTCAACTTCAAATGATTAGCTCAAAAAATCATACCAGACTACTTTTATCTAACTAAGTGTTTGTTTGTACTTTCCAGAAATCTTGCCCTTTGCAGTGGCAATAATGAAGCTGAGAATGGAAGGGCGATGCGAGCTTGTCAGTTAATTTCTAGAAACTACAACGGGGCTTGTCGAGAGTATAAGATGATGGTTTGGAATGCAAACGGTGTGCGTGTATTTCCAACAAGATGGACAGTTATGTGCTTTGTGGCATACGAGAACATGAATGACATGATTGAATGTTGTTTAACTAATGCTGTACCCGCACAACCAGGATCTACTATGTTGAAGTGGCGAGTTCAGCACCCTGATGCACATGGCCGCATTTGTACGCCATTTAAAACAATACGGACAAGGTAATACTGAAATGTAATCTCATAATTTCAGGTATTCAATTTTCAGCGATTTTCAATTTTTTCCTGAATTAATAATTACCTATAATTATAATATATGTAGTTCAAGTTATATTTTATTTTTATCTCATTTTTCAAGTTTTACCATAGTATAACCTACGTATTTTATTTTGTTTTAATTTCTTATTTTACCTGTCTGATTTTGTGATGTTTTGTAGGCCTTTGCGCTAAAAGAGAATGGATGGTGTTTGTGTACTGCGAGAAGCTGTCAATACACGGAGATGTCATTATATTTTAATTTAATTTAAATTAAGTAAGTATATTTTAAGGACCGCTATGTTTAATTTTTTAGTTTTCATTCTTTTATAAGATAAAAAACTGCAGCGAATAGGAATTAATTAATTCCTATTCGCTGCAGTTTTTTATCTTATAAAATTTTCACTTCTCACTGTACTCTACCCTACGTGCGTGGTATTTTTCAAATTATCATTTTTTTTCTCCTATTCATATTTTTTTTCTTCGATTTTACATCAATTATCAGTCATTATTAATTCATTTAAATTCTTAATTTTTTTTTCTTCTAAATATATGGGCTTTGATTCGCCCATGTTAGATCATCAGCCATGGTTCTTCCCTCTCATGTGGGAGGTTTTTAGTCCAGGCTGATGTCGACCTTAGATTAGTAGGTATTATTTTTTTTTAACCACAGTTAAGAATTAAGATTATAGATCCCTTTCAACTTGAATAAGCCCTTGTGGCACCGAGTAGAAAGGAGTAAGTTGTACTATTGAGTAATTATTTAAGTTTGTTCTGTTTTCTGAAATAAATGCGCACCACTCGTCTATGTAGTTTTGAGATTGGAGTACAAAAAAAAAGTACGAGTATACTTAATGCTTTTACAATGGTCAAACTGGCTAAAAATGACATGAAATACTTTTAGTCATTTATACATTGAAAAACGTCTCTTTTTTCAAAATCAAATGATGAAATGACTAAATAGCAGTTTTAGAGGCGCAGCGCAGGCGGCAACTTGGAATTTTCTGGGCCTATAGCTCGATTTTTTTGAAAGAGTGTACAGTTGAACATTTTTAAAATGTTGAATATAATAAGTTGCCCGCACCACAAGGTTGCAGGCATTGCCGAATTTTCAAGTTTCATTGTGAAAGATTCATTGAAAGAGAAAATTGACTATTTTTTGAATTTTTATGAGTTTAAGGTACGAGTATATCATTTTTTTAAAAACTTGACAATTTTTTGAAAATTTATCATTTTATAAAAATTTACCAATTTTGACAATTTTTTGAAAATTCAACAATTTTTATAAAAATTTACGTATCTAATCCATCATTTCTTAAAATTCATCAATTTTTGAAAATTTGTCAGTTTTGAAAAATTTGTCAATTTTTAAAAATTTGAAAATGTTTAAAAATTTATCAATTTTTTGAAAATTTACCTACTTAATTCATCATTTCTTAAAAATTGTCAATGTTTAAAGAATTGTCATTTTTTTAAAATTTGACAACTTTTTAAAATATTTTGTCAATTTTTGAAAATTTTGAAAATTTGTAAATTTTTCAAAATCGATTATAAATTGTCAAAAAGACAAAGTTATGATTTTTTCAAAAATTTTCAAAAAAAAAGTTTGATTTTTCTTCCAAAAATTAATCAGTACTGTAGGTAGCCTAGGTACCTATGTGAAAATTTGAAAATTCCAACATTTTTTTAACATATTTTGTTTATTTGAAAACTTACCTATCAATTTTTGAAAGTGTATCATTTTTTTTTTTTTTTTTTTTTGAAAATTCGTTCATTTTTTTGACAATTTATGATTTTTTTCAATTATTATTTTTTTGAATCACTTCTTAAATCTATCAATTTTTTGAAAATTCGTACTAACTAAAAAAGTTATTGATTACAAAAAAATTACAAATGTTTCACTTTTTTTAATTTTGAAAAACTTTAGCAACTACCTATGTATTTTTGTTTTTATTCGTGATTTTTCCAAATTCCTTCTTTAAATTTTACGGGTCAAACTCCAAAAACAAAAAATTTGGGGAAGAAAGTAGGAAACAGAAAACGAAAGTTACCACTAAATTGAAAAAAAATCATTTCAAAAAGAAATAAAGAAAAAAAAATCAGAAGCGATAACTTTAATTAAAAATCCAAAGCTGTAAATAAAAAACACCACGAGAAACAATATTAAAAAAAAATACCGTCGCACTATGATGGAAAAAAATCAGAAAAAACAGATAATTATAGAAACAAAAATTACCACTGAATAAATTAACAGGTAAAATAAATTTCACTCACCATATTATCTGAAGAAGTAAACACCTCAAATGGAATATATCGATATCGCACAGAAAAATCACAAATTTAAAAAAAACGCGAAACTCCAAACGAAAAACACTAAATAAAAAGAATAAAAACGCGGAAATGCACTATGTAATTAATTAAAACTGTAAACTTCAAACAAAAAACACGATGAAAAAAATAATGAAAACGCGAAACCACGCTAGTTGTGTACTTAAAAAAGCGAACTCCAAACAAAAAATACCAAGAAAAAAAAACTAATGAAAACGCAAAACAAAAAGCACCACAAAAAAAAATAATAAAAACGCGGAAACGCACTAACACAATTCCCATGTAATTAATTAAAAACGCGAAACTTCAAACAAAAAACATCGCAAAAGAAAATTGAAATGCAAAACCACACTAGTTGTATGATTGAAAAAAAAAACACGAAAAAAGTTATAGAAACGCGGAACTGCACTAAAGAGATAAGCATGTAATTAAAAACACGAAACTACAAACAAAAAACAACACGAAAAAAAAAAGCAATAGTAACAAACACAAAGCAGCACAAACGCGATACCTATAAGAACTGGTCGCCTCGACCATCAAAATCATACTGATACCAAAGTAAACAACAACAAACCGGAAATTTCCCCTACTTTCTTCTCTCCATCCCCATTACCAACTTCGCATTCACTATACTTTTTTCCCCGCTTCCGCCAATCTCAATTATTAATTACTCCGTAATTATTGCATTTTTAGAAAAAATAATACTGACGTCCCTTGCTACATGAAAAATCAAGTCCACACCGAAAATTTCATTATTCTACATTCTACGGTTACAGAGAACATTCAAAATAATGTTTTCTAAAATCCCAAATCGAATTCATAAGTCCGAATTTTATAGAAAATTCGGCTAAAAATGATTTTTTCTCTCCAAAAAGTAAGAAATATATAATATTGTGATGGTTAGGATGTACGCAAACAAAGACTTGGACGGAACTTTTGCTCTATCAACTCTGTACCATATCCCTAATCACTAAGTACACATCTACGTATTCTGTCAAAATAACACTATTTCACTTTGGGGTAAACTATATTACCACAAGACAAAACATTTACATAGCTAAACCAAAAAACACGATTTTTTAAAAACAAAAATTCGCAAAAAAGTGACCTTAACGTGTAATAGTGAAAAAGTCACAATAACACAATGTCTCGAAGTATAAAAAAAAATCAAACGTTAGGGAAAAATGAAGCAATAATTTTAAAAAGTAAAAATTACTAAATAAATTGAAAAAAATTACATAATAATTCCAAAAAAAAAGGATTTCAAGTTAGGTATCTACATATTTTATAATAGTTCAGAATTGTACCCTTCAATACTCCCCCCCCCCCTTCTTCAGAAGGAATCGAAAAACTGGCAATTATTGAAAAAATTCAACTAAACTGAAATTTACTCAAAATTTAATAAAATCTCGACCTTTAAGAAATGGTCGAAACCTTCCCTTCCGAAAAAATTACGGAAATCCAACGTTATAAAAATTTAATGTGAAAAAAAATTGAAAATTGAGAAAAATTTTAAATTGAAAATGAAGTAAAAATTACAATTTTTTTGAACAATAAAACTGTAAAAAATTGGGAATATTTAAAAGATCGAAACAAATAGTTATTTAGAAAAAAAAAAAATTGAAAAATTAAAAAAATGAGAATCATAAAAAATTCCGAAAAATCATTTTTTTGATTAGAAAAAGTAATTAGAAATTCAAAATGAGTAAATATTGAAAAAGAAAAAATTTTAAATGCCAAATTTGAAAAAAATCATTATCTCTATTCTACATTTTAAAAAAAATGAAAAAATAAAAAAGCTCGATACTTACCTACTTAATAGTCATAACAGAAAGTATCGAATATCGAATAGATTCGATTCCTTGGCGGTAACTATCGAAAGGATTCGATACTTTTTTAAAAGAATCGAATACTTTCAATACCATGATAACAGTTTTGATAAAAGTGAAAAATCGAGAATGAAAATTCAAAAAATCTAAAAGATTTTTTTTTTACTGAGTTTACTTTGAATAATTAGAATGTTCATGTGAAAAATTCCAAAGTGAATTTTTCAATTTCAATGTTAGATTAATTCATTTAAGTAATTTGAGTGCTGAACTTAGTGAAGATAAATTTGAACTCTTACACAACGAAAACTCCTATTTTATCTATCTCTATCAGTGGTGTGACGAATGATACGCAGTGTGGGGGGGGGGGGTTGAAACTTGAGTTTTCTCAATTAATTTTCCCTCATTTCTCAACTTTTCTTCAAAAAATATATGTTTGAGGGGGGGGGGGGGGCTACTCCCACACACCTGATCTTAACGCCTTTGCTATCACTACTGAGTGATTGGGTGGTTACAATAAGTAAAAATTATCGAATTTTGCTGGTACATATATTCACCTTGAAATTATGATTTTAAAATTTGGTATCGAAGTATTCGATACTTCGATACTATTCAATTCTTTTTGGCGAACTATTCGATAGTATCGAATCCAACTTTTCTTCGATACTTGCCATGAGTGCCATGACTATCCAAACGTTAATCGTACTGCAACTAGAGTACGACCGGTAAACAGGGGTACCAACCACATAGGCACAGTACGTAATACCAGGTAGTCGGGCCAATAAGTCCCTCCCTATGACAATATTTCTATTACGAAAAGATTGATACTTACATTGAGGAAAAATTTTCTATTTTTTTACTCTTGATAAAATTTAAAGATTTTTTTTTCTTCCAAAAAGTTATAATTTTTCTCAAAACAAATGCAGTATTTTTTTCAAAAAATTAAAATTTGATTTTCCCCCAAAAAAACTTGAGACATTCATTTATTCGAAAAAAATTAGATTTTTTCTCCGAAGAAATTCAGTGATATTTTTTGAGAGATTTTTCAAGATTTTTTTTTCATTCCAAAAAAAAAAAAGAAAAATGTTTAAAATCCAAGAATGAAAAAAAAATTTAACCTAATCCAAGAAACTGATAATTTTTTCTTTTTCTTTTTCTTTTTCTTCTTCTTCTTCTTCTTCTTCTTCAAAAAAAAAAAAAAAACATCAAAAAAAACGAAAAAAGGGACCCCCACTTGAAATGAGTTGTTTTCTTCAAAAAAAAAAAAAAAAAAAAAAAGTGTTGTTGAATGTAGATCAAATTTAACAAATTACCATTAAAAATAGAAAAAAGTAATAATAAAAATAAAAATAGAATAATTTAATTGAAAGCAAAAAAACACAACTAAAATCCAATTAAAAGCTTAAGAAGTGAAGTAAAATTGTGGAAATATGAAAAATTAAAGAAATTAAATTGAAACAAAATTAAAAATCAGAAAAGCCCCAAAAAATAAAAAAAATAATGATTCATAAAAATTTAAACACGGTATGGTAAGACGTAGTTAAGTACATTGAAGATTGAAAAAAAGTATCTAGTAATTTTAAAAATTTCCCAATAATTAATTAGAATAGGAAACACTAATTTATTATAAGTTGAAAATCATTTTTAAAAAATCACACAAAATAATTTTTTTAATGAAAATCTGAGCGATTTTTCGAAAATTTGTAAATTTTGAAACTATAAAATTTAAATAAACTGAAAATATTTTATAAAATTGTCAAAATTTAAAAAATTTACATATTCAACGAACTGAATTTTTTTGAAAATGCGGATTTTTTTTGTAATTATCAAACATGAACAAAACTAACAAAAAAATTTCAACTCAAAAATTGGCTAATTTTAAAAAACTGAAATTATGGGATTGATAAAAAAAACGAACTGAATTTAATATATTTTAAGAAATTGAAAAATATAAATAAATTGGCCAATTTTAGAAACTTTGTGAAATATTTTCCTAACAAAAAAATTGAAATAGGCAAAATTTCAAACACTGAAAAACTTTTGTTAAACTGTTTTTAAAATGAAAAAAATTATTGAATTTGAAAACATTTCTAAAATTTGCAAACTTGAAAAAACTAGCAAATTAAAAAAAAATTGAGTTACTGTAGGAGAAGTTTTAAAAATCAATTTATAAAATTGAAATAGAAGTGAAAAATTTTCTACGTTAGTAAACATTTTAAAAAACAGCAAAACTTAAAAAGAAAGCAATTGAAGAAGAATTAACAAATTTTAAAAAATTGACAAATATCTATTAAAAACTGAACTTTTTAATTTTTTTTTTTATGGGCTTTTATAATTATCAGGATTATTGCGTCCATCGGATGAAACTTATTTTATAAAATTGGCAAAATTGAAAAATTTTAAAAAATGGAACTCTTCAACCTAGAAGGTTGTTCTTGGGCATGTACGTACATCATAAATCCATCAAGATGCTAATAAGTACGCCAGATGGTAATGAAATGATCGATTATATGATTTATGAACAAGGTAACTATTGCTATCACATTATAACAAACTAATAAGATCATTTTTAAGTCGCAGTTTAATTTTATCTTTCAATTTTTCGAAATTTTTATTGCTAGAAACAGAGATATGGAAATTACTTTTTTGAAGTACTTATTAGTTATTATCTATCGATAATTCTTTAGGCGTGTTATATGAATACCATATAAGGTAAAAAGTTCACGATTATTTTAGAAAAACTTTAGTCTTTATGATTTTATTAACCTTAATTTCTAATAATTATCGAAAAAGATACAAACAAGCTGTAGGAAAATTTTTTGATCCATCTAACTTTTAATTGGCATCGAACCACTTACCTACTTCAATTTTTTATTCACTTTCAAATAAATAAACAATATAAGTGGGTACAGAGATTTTATAACAAACAACAAGCTAAGCTCTATCCTTAGATAAATCGGATATCTTTCCCAATTTGATACCCTTCCCTGGTTCCTGATTAAATTTCGTTTTATAGACGAGAGGTATAATACTAAATTGCCCGCCTGCAATAAACACTCGACGAAGATCACATAGGTATTGTACTTATCAGCGAATTAACAACATAATTTCGTCACTCTTGGAGCCGAAAACCCACTCTTGAGATAATACCATTCTGCAGTTTACCTTATCGCAGGCTGGTAACTCCGCCATAGTTATAAAACAAAGGTAAGGTTGAAGTTTAGAAGCTTACCCAAAAAGTAACTGGGTGGCATATGTCTATTTGTGATTTCGTTATAAAATTTTCACATTTTTTTAAACATTTTTTTAGGTTAAAAATTTTAAAATGATTTGGGTACAGAAGTTATTGTTCTTCTTTGCCTTTTTACTATATTCGGAATGTGCACTACCAAAGAAAACATTGGAATGGTGGCAAACCTCGCTCATTTATCAAATCTACCCCAGATCATTCAAAGATAGCAATGGAGATGGAATCGGTGATCTCGAAGGTAAATATTGAAACCTCGAAAGGAAACCTACTCGTGCCAGTGGAACCATTCAGATCTACGAAAAACACTAACGACGATGCATTTTTTTTTAAACAGGAATTCGTGAAAAACTGCCATACATCAAACATATAGGTGCCGGAGCAATATGGCTCTCTCCCATATTCTCCTCTCCTATGGTCGACTTTGGCTACGATATTTCCAACTACAGAGACATAGAAGGTATTTTTGGGACTATGGATGATTTTCATAAACTACTACACAGCGCTCATCGAGCAGGTAGGCCAGGACGAGTATTTACACGTAGGTATAATCATTTTCCAGGAATTCAAGACCGATTTATAATTTTTCCATCTACTTTTCCAAGGTTTAAAAGTGATTCTCGATTACGTTCCCAATCACACGAGCGATAAACACGAATGGTTCCAAAAATCAATCAAACGTATTCGACCATATACCAATTACTACATTTGGAAGGATGCAAAATACGTGAATGGAAAACGACATCCTCCAAATAACTGGGTATGAATCGACTTGGTTCTGATTTAAACTGGCCTTGGCTAATGGAGAAACTGAACAAAAAACTTGTAGATTTCAGTGTTTGGAAAAAGTGCCTGGGAATGGAATGAGGAAAGAGGCCAATATTATTTACATCAGTTTGCAATTCAACAACCTGATCTGAACTATCGTAATCCTGTAGTCTATGAAGAAATGAAAGTAAGTTGACATTTTTTTTTCAACTAGGTTGGAACATCAACTTATAAAATGTAACAAGTAGATCCTTGCATTACTTTTTTTTTTTTTTTTTTTTGTCACCTCGGAAAATTCACCAAGTCTAATACTACATAGTTACTTAAGAATCAAAATCGTAGCGGAGGGAGGGGTTCAATCAAAATTTTTGTAATAACCAAAAGTATTCCTAGGACTCCAAGCTACAACTTTTGTATGGACATTTTTTCAATTGGACCCCTCCCTCCACAACCATTTCGCATAACACACTGAAGATACTAATTAAAAATCAGAGGAATGAGAACGGAAGGGGCCAATTGCAGGGTCTATTTTAAGGAAAATTTGGAGCTGCACGTTTAGCTCCATTACCATGAGTCATATTCCATATAGGTAGTATGGGTGTGTGGTTGGGGGGGGGGGAGGGGTGAAACCGTCACTTGTGAAATTTTGATGGATTTTCAGAAAATTATGACAAACACGTTAAAATCATCCACAAAAAAATTCCTCGAGGGAAAATAATAAAAATTATTTTTCAAAATGAAAATGTTACGTGTGTTTAGTTTAGGTAGATATATAGTTTTTACTAAATTTCAAAAAAAAAAAATATTGTTTTTTTTTCGTTTTTCTCCGGGTATTTAGAATTTTTTCTTTGCGAGTTACAAATTCCTCGATCTCAAACTATCAAACACAGAACCACAGAAGTATTTGAGTGTACTTATGATTTTTTTGTAAGAATAAATTTTCATGAAAAAATGTTTGCCAATAGATTTTTATTAGAGTTTCTGACAAGAGAATGTTTTCTAAAAGATATACTGATCATCAGACAAAGCTATTTTTTAGAAAAAAAAAAATTGAGATTTCTTTGGAATAGGATTTTTTGTCAAGAAATTTTTTTTGAAGATTTTTTGTCAAAAAGATATTTCTTTGTCGAAAAAATATTTTTCAAAGATTTTTTTCATCAGAAATTTTTTTTGGTAGGTACCTAAAATTTTTTTTTCAATTTCTTGTCAAAAAAATTTTCTTAGACGATTTTTTGTCAAAAAAATGTTTTTTGAAGATTTTCCAAAGATTTTTTCATCAGAAATTTTTGTTTTCAATTTCTTGTCAAAACAATTTTCTTTGACGATTTTTTGTCAAAAAAATATTTCTTTGTCGAAAAAATATTTTTTGAAGATTTTTCAAAGATTTTTTGTCAAAAAAATATTTTTCAACGATTTTTTCATCAGAAATTTTTTTTGTTAAATTTTTTTTTCAATCTCTTGGCAAAAAAATTTTTTGACGATTTTTTGAAGATTTTTTTTTGGCAAAAAAGAATTCCTACCTACAAGACTTTTTGTCGAAAAAAAAGAAAATTTTTGGAGATTTTTTGTTTAAAAGATATTTTTTGTAGATGTTTTTGTCAAAAATGAATTTTTAGCTGCATAAAGTAATTTTAAACTGCACACCTTTTGTTTTGAAACTCCACAAAATGGGCGGAACTGCACGTTATTAGAATAGGCTCTGGCCAATTGAAAAAATTCTCAGATAAAAGTTGTAGATTAAGATCCTAAAAATAATTTTGGTTATTATAAAAATTTCGATCGGATCCCTCCCTCGCCTCCAATTTCACATAACATCAGGTGCATACTTTTTCAAAATTGAAAGAGGGGTGCTGTTAAAAAATTTTTTACACAAAAGTTGTAGATTGAAGTTGTAGAAAAAATTTTTGTTATTATAAAATTTTCGATTAGACCCTTCCCTCCCCTCCAATTAAGCATAATATGACTTGGATACTTGAATTATTAAAAATTGGCGGAGATAATGGTCCAATATTGAAAAAATTTTCAAACAAAAGTTGTAGCTCGAAGTCTTGGAAATAATATTGGTCATGACAAAAATTTCGATTGGACCCCTCCTTCCACTGCAATTTTGAATATCAAATATCTATGTAGTGTTGGACTCAGTAAATTTTACGAAGGTGCCAAAAAACAGTAGTTAATTGGGTGATCCACTCGTAAAAAACACTCTTAATTTTTTCGAAAAAAATTCACGTTGTGGAACTTTTCACAGAATGTCTTGATCTACTGGTTAGACAAAGGAGTGGATGGATTCCGTATGGACGCTGTTAATCACATATACGAAGATAAAAACTACCCCGATGAGCCTTTATCAAACAAACCAAACGTCGGACCAGACCAATACCATTTTCTACTTCATCCCTTCAGCAAAAACCAAGAAGAAACCTACGTAGTGATCAAAGATTGGAGAGCTATTTTGGACGAATACTCAAAACATGGCAGGAAAAGGTAGGTAATTATCTCGAGATTTCATTTCGTTCGAGCAAGTGATTCGATATTTTCGCCCTGAAAAAGTAAAAGACCACTACGTGATCGCACTGTAGGTTCATGATGACGGAAGCCTATACTGATATCCACCAAACGATGAAATATTACGGAACGAATGACAGACCGGGGTCACATTTTCCATTCAACTTCGAATTCATCAAGGATATCAAACGATCGAGCAACGCTACTCATATAGTGAAAATAATTGAAAGATGGTATTCACATTTGCCATCACATGGTTGGTCCAATTGGGTGGTAAGTAAAAGCGTGCCAAGAGCACCAAGTACAGAAAATTTTGGCTCTTATGACGAAGCTAGGGCTCTCAAAGTGGGGTCTCTTCGAAATATACATTATACCTATTAAAAAATCTTTGGAAGAAATTCAAAAAATTACATTAAAAAATTCTCTATTTTTTTAAGGAAATATTTCATCAAATCTTGAACAATTTTTAAGAAATCTTTAAAAAATTAATTTTTAATTTTTTTTTCAAAAAAAATTTCTTTAAAAAAATTGAAATATTGTGTAAAAAAATTGAAATTATAGGTAACTAAGTTTTTTTTCAAAAAAAATTTTAGAGTTTTTTTTGTGGGCCAGAGGAGTTTTAAAAAAATTGTTTCACTGTAAAAAATTTTTTAGAAAATTTTCTTCTACCTACACAATTTTTTGTCAAGTTTTTCGAATTTTCTTTTTTCACTCCACCTTCGTACATATTCTACATAAGTATTGAGTAGATAAGATCAACCTAGACATTCGTTACACCTACGATTATTCAACTCCAGATGGGAAATCACGACCAATCACGACCGGCCACTAGATTCGGCCAAGACTTGATCGATGGATTGCACATGATTCAACTGCTACTTCCCGGCACGCCAATAGTTTACAACGGCGACGAGCTCGGAATGATAGACACATTCATACGATGGGACCAGACCGTAGATCCGCAAGCTATCAACGCGGGACCTGATCGGTATTTGCAATTTTCTCGAGATGTGTGTAGATCACCTTTTCACTGGGATGATTCCGAAAATGCAGGCAAGTACAATCGTAATAATTATATAAAAAAATACTCCTGTGGTTATTTTTGTACTTGTCTTATCGACAATCTACTCATCGTTCTCGAATCGCAGGATTCACCAACGGTTTGAAAACCTGGTTACCAGTAAATCCAGGTTATTGGAAAGTCAACGTCGAAGCACAATCTGCGATTTCAAAACGTATAACCCATTTGCAAGTATTCAGAGAACTTTCTCGTTTGAGGAAGAACGTCGTAATTCAAAAAGGCGATTTTCGAATCAATGTAATTGACGACTGGATTCTGGTATTTTTCAGGTAAAATTTATATTTCCCTACCTATTTTTCCCCACGAAAATATGTAATTTTTTTTTTTTTAATTTTGTTTCGTTCCCTATAGAACGTTTCCCGACCATTCCACGTTTATCGTAACCGTTAATTTCGGAAGTGAAATAATTATCACCGATTTACAAAAAATACGTCCATCTTTACCGCATGCTTTAAAAGTGGTTGTACCCAGTGTCAACTCTGACCATAAAATTGGGTAAGAAATCGAAAATCTTTTACAATTTTCAAATGCGAATTTCTCTCTAGTACATTTAATTTTTTTTTTTTTTTTTTTTGCATCAGTCAAGTAATATCTACGAATAAAATCAAACTCAGACCAAAAGCAGGATTGGTATTAACAACTAGTGAAGATGATGTAGAAACTGAAAATAACTTTTATCCTGGCCCAACGAGTTCTACTACTATACGACCTCCAACCACAACCTCGAGCATTGTAACGGAGTCAAATTAAAATGATAAAAATTAGAAAATTAAGTTGAACACGGAAAATAATAAAACGATGAAGAACAAAAAAAAGTCTCTTAACACTTCTTAAGTATTCTCTTACAAGCAGGACCGACAACTCGGAATTATCTATGTACAATGTAGCTCGATTTTCTCTCGAAGGGTTATACAATTTTGAAATATTGAATGTGAGAATGACCTCCTCCCAAAAAATTTAAAATCTATTCACCTCTTCTCCCCCCAAAAATTTGAAAATTTCTTCGATATTCTAAAAAATTTGTTTTCATCCCCAAAAATTGTGAACTTTTTTTCAAAAATAATTTATTCCAAAATAGAGATGACACTGAAGATTTTTTCAAAAAAGGCCTTTATCTTCCAAAAATTGAAAAGATTTTTTTCAAAAAAAAAATTAAGATTATTTTTCTTCCAAAAATTGAAAAATATTTTTAAATTAAAAAATTTGAACAATTTAAAAAAAAAATTTAACCCCTCCTAAATCAATTTTCCATCAAAAAAATTCTTTAAAAAAATTAAGATAGGTAATTGAACAATTTTACAAAAAAAAAAAATCATTCACCCACAAATCGATTCCCCCAAAAAAATTTCAAAACAATTAAGATATTTTTTCCAAAAAAAAAAAAAAAAAATTAAAAATTTCATCACTAAAAAAAATAAATTGAAATTTTTTCTTCAAAAAGTGAGATTTTGTCTTAACTCCAAAAAATTTAAAAATATTTTTACTGTAAAAAAAAGATTGATTTCCCCCTCCTCCTCCAAAGAAAATGAACAGATTTTATCCAAAAAAAGGTCAATCGATTTTCCTCCCTAAAAAATTGAGTGTTTCACCCCCCCCCCCCCAATGGAAATTTTTTTACTACAATTTACAAAATTCTATATATAAAAAATTGAAAAAAATTTTATACCTTCCTAGGTACTCCAAAAAAATTAATTGATTTTTCTTCAAAAGAATGAAGTGATTTTTTTCAAGAGAATTAAGCACTTATGAGCCACCTTTCACCAAAAAAATTAAAATATATTTTTTCTTCTTAAAAAAACTAAAAAAAATTGATACCAAAAATTTAGATATTTTTTTCTAAAAAATTGATAAACATTTTTACATCAAAGAAACTGATAGATTTTTCCTAAAAAAAAATTGAATATTTTTTAGCTGATTTTTTCTCTAAAAATTAAAAAATAATTTTACCAATTTTTTCTACACGCAGATTCCAAAAAAATTATATTTTTTTAATTCAAGAAAAAAACAAAATCAGTGATCATAAGTTTTAACCAATATACAGAATTTCTTCTCCAAAAAGATTAATAATTTTTTTTACTTCAATAGAATTGCTTCTTAAAATTGAGATTTTTTTTCTATGAAAAAATCATTTTAAAGAAACACAATTAAGTAGCTATTTTTCTACTTTAAGAAGAACTGAGAGATTTTTTACGCTGACACCAAAAAATTTATATTATTAATACGTATTTTCTATTCCAATAAAATTCAGATACCCTCCCTCCACCCTGAAAAATTGAGTTTTTTTTTCTCTAAAAAATTGACAATTATTTACTAGGTAAAAAAAAAGATACAAAACATCAAGATTTTTTCCCAAACATTTTAAAAAATATTTTCATTTAAAAAAATTAAATGAATTATTTTTTTCTCAGAAAAAAATTATCGATGAATTGAAAAATATAAAAAAATTTTGAAAAAAAATTAGAACTCCTCCCCCCCCCCCCAAAAAAAAAAGATTTTCTCTAAAAAATAAAGTGATTTTTTCAAGTATTCTCCATAAATTAAAGGATGTTTTTCTTCAAAATTTTTTAAATTTTTTTCACTTTAAAAAAATTGATTCAAAAAATTTCAATTAATAAACATTTTTACTTGAAAGAAATTAATTTATTTTTCAAAAAAAAATTCTCCAAAAATTTAAAAGAAATAAATTTTTACCTATACTCTAAAAAAAATATATAAAAAATTGAGAACTCAAAAAAAAAGAAAAAGAAAAAAATTAAGACCCTCCCCCAAAACAGATTTTTATTCAAAAAAGATATTCATCTCCCTTTTCATCAACAAAGAATTCTATGTGAGTTTAAAAAATGAAAATAAAAATAGGACTTTTCAACAGTTTCTTCAATGATTGGGCTAGACAAACACATCTGCAGATTGGTGAAACAAGTTGCCGACTTATTATGTTTGAAGGGGTGCATTCCTAACTGATACACACTGTATAATATAGTACGTAAATCTACTATACCTACGTATTGCAGTGACGTATGTACAATGTACATAAACTCGTATCAGCGACATCCAATAAAACCCAATTCATACGGAATTCGTCTTACGTTTAACATAGTCAATATACCGTATAGACGGAGCAATATCACCGGCAGCAACGCAAAATGGCATAAAACAAGCGAGTATCGCCCGGGCCTACGAGTAGGCACAATATCGTCGTATAATACGATCTTATGGCATTCTACTACGTATATTCGTCGTATATCTGGTTTTTAATCAGAAACCGTCCGCATCGCCTACGTATACAATATTATACAGCGAGCGGCGCAGAGTTGGGTATATAAAGCGTGCCCCTGCCCCTGCCAGTCTTCTTTCGTACTTGATTCGTGAGTTTATTTTTCAAAAATTACCTTCAATTTTTATTTATGACATTTGTAGGACGCGACTCGAAAGAATTATTACATAAAAAAAAAGATACAAAACTGTTTCACTTTTTACAACAACGTATACGAAAACGCAGTATACGTACGTGACTCGTACTTTAGAAATAATTTTACATTGTTATTTTTTTTCTCTCTCTCTTTTTCGCGAATCGTACGTCCGACACAAAGTGTAGGTCGCGAGAAGCCTTTTTCTCACCCCCTTCGACAACGACATCTCCAACCCAAAGGTCCCGATTTCCCATGCACTTGTATACATAATTTCAGTGCACTAACTTACGTAGGTGGGTAGTCTGGGTACGAGGTACCTAATTCGAATATACTATTTTCTCGCCATTTTCCTCTATTTTTTTTTTTTTTTCATTACTTCTCTTTCGCCAGAGTTATTTTAATACGAGTGCTTGCCTATTTACAGTACGTACCTACGAATATGATTGAATTATATCGCCCCTTACCCAACACAATTCCGTCTAATCAGCAGTGACGTTTGAGTCTTCATCTTCAATATTCTACGTTCAAGTCGCGTCGTCGTAATTTCGACGTAGAATTCTCATCGCTGTTTCATTCTGTGAACAAAAATCGAGGAGAGGATTTTAGCGCCAAGTAATTGATTTATATTCGTGAGACTTTTGAAATCATTATGATTGGGTGAGAAGAATTCCATAATCACAGGGTGTCTAAAAAATGAATGAAACTGAAAGTACATATTTGAAATAAAATCTAAAATTAAAAAAATAAAGCAAATTAAAGTTCCAAATGCCTCAAAATTCGAGACGTTAAATTTAAATACATAATTCCAAATAATGGCTGAAATTTGAAGAAAAAAAAATAGAAAATGGAACAGAGTAAAAAATTGGAAAGAAGTTGAAAGTTGATTGTCCGACTGAAGAATGAAAATTTTATTAAAATTGGAAATACACGTCGATAAAAAAATTACAGATGATCAAAATTACAGATTCAAACGAAATTCCAAAATTTAAAAAAAAAGTGGAAAAATTACAAAACTGAAAAAATTTAAATTGAAATAAAATTAAAAAACAGTTGAAAATTTAAAAAATTAAAAGAAATTAAAACTCATGAAAATTGGAAAAAATTGAAAAATAAAAAAATGTGGTAACTAATTAAATGTGAAAATGAGACAAGTTTCAAAAATTTAAAGCTGGAGTTACAATAAAATTGAAAAAGCAGTTGAAAATTTCAAAATTTCAAAAACTGGAAAAAACAAAAGTTGAAAATTTAAGAAAATTGAAAAAATCAACGAATACTCGTAGGATAAATTTTGAGTGATTTCATTTAAAATTAAAATTAATTCAAAAACTTGACCAAAATATATGATGATTTTTGAAATTTAAAAATATTGGCAGTTCCAAAAAATAAAAATTGACAAAAATAACAAAAAAAAATATTAAGAAAAATAATTAAACGATACTATACAATATTGAAAAAATTCGGAAGTGAAAATTTTTTAATTTGAATAGGTAGGTAGGTAAGTAATAAGTATAATCTTACCAAAAAAAAAAAAAAAAGAGGAAAATGAAGTGACAAATGATTGAAAATTTATAAGTATCTACCTATAGGTGTAAATAAAATTCAAAGAATACAAATTGAAAAAAAATTGAAATTGGAAAAGAATTCAATTAAATTACAAAACTGTACCTATAAAAAATTTTAAAACTTTTGAAAAATTAAAAATTTTAAGCTGGGATGAAAAATGTCAAAAAATGTAAATTGAGAAATCGAAATAAAATAATGTCAGCTGAAAATTTAAAAAGTGAAACCAAAAACTTGACGGAAAAATGAAAAGATTGAATAAAATTGAGAAAAATCTGAGGTAGGAAAATTTTAAAAATGTAGTTTGAATAATAAAACTAATAGAAAACGTAAGGAAATTTGACTGTTGCAAAATTGGTAAAAATTAAAATTTTAGAACATTGCAAAAAATTACAAGGAATAACTGACTCTGAAAAAATACCCAAAATACCTACTTAAAGACAATAAAATTTTGGAAATTTTAGTTTCACGGTTCAGTTTTCAATTTTATAATGACATTATGGGACTTGGAAAAAAAAATGTAATAAAATAGTGACCAAAATATTCAACAAAACTCACTAAAATGATAAATTAGAGCACCCCATCTCTGCCTTTTTACCCAGGAAAAAATTCAAAATCCTTTAAATTTTTTTTAATTTACAAAAAATTGTCAAGTTTTTTTTTAAAAACATGAACCTAATTTTAAAATTTTGTTGAAAATTTTTTAGAAATCCTATATCAAAAAATTCTATAAAATTTTTCAAAATATTTTCAGTCCAAAAAAAAAATCTTGGAAAATTTCTATTGACTTTTTCAATAGGTAACATAGTATATTTCAATAGAACTTTGAATTTTTTCAGAATAACTTTGAAACATCTCATATCAAATGTTTCCCAAATTTTTGTAAAAATTGAAGAAAAAACTGATAAATAATACCATAACTATTAATTTATTAATTTTTTTGGATATCCTTCCAAATTTTTTATAATCTCAAAAAACACTTTTTTTCAGTCAATTCTGAATTTAAAAAAAATAATAAAATAAATTTCTTTAAAAAAACACCTATGTAAGGATGAAAAAATTTTTGAATGGAGATTTGTTGTAAAATTACTTAAACGTTTGTATTTTGATAGGATCTATTTTTTTAACATTTCCTTTCGAAAAAAAATAGTAAGAAATGAAAATAAAAAAAATAAGAGAATTTAGTGTGAAAGCTGTTTGAAAAATTTTTCGACAAAGTTTTTGAATTTCTCAAGAGGAGTAAACTTTTTCTAGAAGAATTTCGATTTTTTTTTTAAATTAAAAAAAATGACTCATTGAAAAATTATTAAAAGTTTGTATTAAAATGACATTCATTTTTTTTAAGTATTTAAACAATTTTCTTTTAAAAAAAAGAATAGAAAATTTTCTGTAAAAATTGAAGAAAAAATGTTGACTTACAATTTCGAATTTTTTCAATAAAATTTTTTAGGTAATATTTCTTCCTAAAAAATGATTATTTTAGACAATTCTGAATTAAAAATTGTTTCTAGTAAAATTGAGTGAAGTAGGTACCAAGTATTTCTTTCCGAAAAAAAATTAAAAATTGAAATAACAGAATTTTTTGTGAAAGCTGTTCGAAATTTTTTTTGATCGAGTAAATTTTTGAATTTTTCGAGAAGATTTTTGAATTTTTTTTTTCAAAATTGTTTTAAAGATGAATCTTTATGAAATTATCTAACTAAATTGTTTTGAAAAGTTTCAAAAACATTGTACTTAAATATTCCCTTTCTAAAAAAAGACGAAATTTTGAATTTTTTCAACAAAAAAATTGAAATGTTTCCTCATCTCAATTTTTTTACAAATCTTTCTGAATTAAAAGCAATGATCTTATCTTTTTCAAAACAAAAAAATGAAATGAGTCTTTTCTTTTAAAAACAAATTTCAAGTTTTTTTTATCATTCTAAAATTTTTTTGATTAAATTTCTATACCATTGTTTCAGAAAAATTTTATTCAAAATTTTTTTTTGACGACATGTTATAGTGACAAAAGTCACTAAAAAAGTGACTCACAAATGTGCCTAGACGTGGAATTCAATTCACGATAGATAATCCAAATTGACTAGAACCAACACTTTGCTCGGTAATTCACCAAAAATTACCCCCCTATTCACCTCAAACGATGGTAAATCGACGTAATTATGGTAATTCACCTTTACGAGACCCCGGTAATTCCACCACATCTAATAATTATACGCGCTCATAAAAGCTCAACGATCATTACAGAACGCTTTGATACCCCACAACATTACCCAGCATTACCACCGCACCCTCAAATCCACGCGACATATAACGACTCACTATACAGCACGAGTACGAGCCAGCTTTACACCTCAGAGGCTCAGGCAAGCAAGGTGTGAAGCTCACGAGCAAGGGTGAAACGGTGTGAAAAATATTTCCACGCATAATACCTCGGCGGATTGTTGCTGGTTACATGATGACGACGACGACGACTATATACTCGTACTACCACTACGACGCCGTTGAAAGCTTTTTTTTTTTCTAATACGAAATATACGACGACGATCACTAAACTGTGGAATGGTTGGTAGGTGGGCGTAGGGGAGGGGGCAAACTGCGGGTATTTTCCTCTTTTCTTTTACCGCATGTTTGAAAGATTGCTTTTCGAACACTCGTCAATGTAAATATTTTTAAAACGTCTAAAATATGATGGATGATTTTTCTTCTAATATAACCTCTAACTACACTATATTTCCCGTAGCCGCAACTCCTTCCACCATACACCCCCCTCTTCATCATCATTCGAAACTCCTACACCGATCGGACTGCTCCATTCTGTGAGCAGCAGCTCGTGTATTTTTTTTTAAGGCGAGGTAGCACCTTTGGAGGGAAAAAATATGCGTTCACTTACTATATGTAGTGCTTTTTTTTCCTTTACAGCGAGATGATCGGTTAAACGTTGCCATATGAATCTTTGACGTTTATTGAACTAAATCAGTGACACGTAGATAGGTAGAGGTATATGTGAGCGAGAAAGATAGAGCGAGCTAAAGGTTCGTCGAACCGTGCCAATGTATACAGGGTGAGCCAACTTCGTTTCTCGACCTTAAACCAGTGGATACCTCACAAGGGAACCTTGCCAACTTGTCACCTCCGATTGAGCTGAAATTTGGCTCACTGAAAGAACATGTCACCCAGACCTCACAACCAAATTTTTAGCTGCTGAAGTTGATTTTTCGATTTTTGGCGAATTTTTGAAAATGACTAAAACCACCTACAACCTTTTTTTTGAAAAAAAAAAATTGTAAATTTCAAGATAGAATCCTGAAAGTCGGTTTGTACATCAAAGTCGACCCCCCCCCCCCGGTCAATTGGCACCATTTTTGAAGCTATCTGGAGCCTCCAGAAAAAGTTGGTTTTTCTCCAGCACACTGGAATCTCTCCAGACGGCAAAAGTCAACATTTTGTGGAGGTTCCAGATCACTTCGAAAATTATGCCAATCGACTCGGGGGTCGACATTAGGGGGTAGACGAAGTTTCGCATGATATGCTGGAGAAATTGATTTTTTGGAAATTTTTAAAAAATGCAGAATTTTCAAATTGTCAAAAAAAAAAAACATGCGCGAACTCTCGTCACCTCGGATTTTGGATTCAACTACATCAATCCATAGATGGCATCATACTAACGCTAGGATTGAATTTTCAGCTGCCGAAGTTAATTACAGCACCGTCTGGAGCTATTCCAGTGCGCTGGAGAAAAGTCAACTTTTCCTGGAGGCTCCAGATCGCTTCAAAAATGGTGCCAATTGACTCGGGGGGTCGACTTTAGTGTACAAACCGACTTTCAGGATTCTATTTTGAAATTTACAATTTTTTCTTTCAAAAAATGGTTCTTTGTAGGCGGTTTTAGCCATTTTAAAAAATTCGCCAAAAATCGAAAAATCAACTTCGGCAGCTATAAAAATTTGGTTATGGGGTCTGGGTGGCATGCTCTATCAGTGAGACAAATTTCAGCTCAATCGGAGGTGACGAGTTGGCGAGGTTCCCATGTCAGTATCCGTGTAAAGTTCATAAATATAAATCAGAGATGGGCAGATCCATTAGTGAAAGGATCTAGATCCAGATCCAGATCCTTTTTTGAGGGGGGGAGGGGGTGTTAGTTTTTGATTCTTTTCTTTTGTTGTCTGTGAAGTATAAAATGAATTGATAAAATCAACTTCAAGATTTTGGTTCAATTTGTTACCTATTGTTGGTTCGGGAGGGATCCAAGCAACATTTTTATAATAACCAGAATTATTTCTATGATGCCGATTTATAACCGTAATTCACTTGAAATTTTTAAAAATTTCACCTTCAACTTCTCTCAAATTTTTAATTAATTATCTTCTTAATAAATTAATTGACACAACTCCGAATTTTGAAATGTCATTCGAATTTAATTTTATTTCAGTCAATTTTGGTGTTGGTGATACACAATCCAGAAAATTTGAAATTTTTAGCCCTGAAAAAGACTAATCTGTGAAATCAATTATGAAAATAAACCAATAAGGAAGCCATTTGAGGTGTTTTTTTTGCTTCATTTTCTTTTATTTCATTGATTAAATATTGGAGAATTGATAACATCCAATGAAAAGTCCATTTCACAGAGAAAAAATGATGAATTGAAGGAAAATAGTTTTTTTGGATCTGGATCTAGGTTTTTTGAAAATTTGAGGATCTAAAGATCCAGATCAGATTCAAAATTTTGGATCTTTGGATCTTTAGATCCAGTTTCAAATTTTAGCATCCGGATCTGCCCAACTCTGATATAAATGCGCAAAACCATTCAAGGCGGAAGTTACACGGCTGTAAAAATTTCTTTTGATGCTCGATAGAAAAATATCATTGTTGGAGAAAAAATTTTCAAATAAAAATTGTTCCTCGTTCAATTTCGTATCGAAATGTTTCTATACATTTTTTTGCTAGCTCTTCATTAAAAAAAGTTATATTTCATTTTTCATTTAATACAAAAAAAAAATTTGTAATTTTTTTTTGTAAAAAATAAAAAAATTGATACTAAAGCAAATATAACTTCCTCCAGTAGAAAGTTACAAAAAAATACGTAGAAGCATTTTGATAGAAAAATTAATGGGGAACAATTTTTGTTCGAAGAATTTCTCTCTAACGATGATAGTTTTCCTGAAATAATTAAAAATACGTCAAAAATTGCTATTTTTTCTTCACTTTTTTCAGATTTTTGTCGATAATTTCTGATTTTTTGATTATATGGAAAAATGTTTCATACAAAAGTTGTTCCAATTTACATTTCCCACAAAAACGTTTTCATTCAACTTTTCTCTCAGACCCATTGTTGTTGAGAATTTTCCATTTTTGAAGATTTGTCAGACCAAAATTTTACACCCGTGTAACTTCTGCCTTGGACGATTTGGCACATTTAAATATGTCAACTTGTAATACGCCAACGCCAACACTCAGGTATCTCCTGGTTCGATATTGAGAAACGAAGTTGGCTCACCCTTATACGAGTAGTAGTAATTTCGTCTCGAGTAATTCGACAAAGATAAGCGGTCTTTTATCAGCCTCGTACTCTCCCTATGCCCCCACAAACCGTACCAGAGTAAAAGAGAAGACCTCAGATGATAAAGCTGCTACTCGAACGACACCAGCACGTGCTGCTGTGGCCGCATTTCGAGGATTTCCTGTTACCATGCGCCTGCATCACTCCATCCACTAATCCCATCTACCACAGCGTTTTCTTCTGCCTAGCCCTCCTCCTCCCCCTCCCCACACCTCTATGTATCTATTAAAAAATCCCCCAAAGAGCGAGTCCATTGTACTCTCATATCTTTCGTCGGCGAATTTGCAATCATATCTGGCGGTATGATCGCGAGCTCTCACACTCACACACCATGTACGCAGACAATGAGACACGAGAGAGACAGATACACGCACCTACCCTTACTCATGGCCAACTTATCTGGCGTTTGTGCCGGCGCGGCCGCGTAATTACCGCGATACATTACGTCACGCCATTTTGTTTTCAAAAAAGATACCGTCGAGCCGATAATTTAAATTAAAACAAGTCTCCATCCACCGCTGGCTGCCCCAGTCGCCACCACCTCGCGCTCATAAATCACGTTAAATGACCGCGAAAAATGCAAAATTCGTTTTACGCGTATCTCTCTTGGGAACGTCACCGTCGGCATCGTCGTCCTCGTAGCTGCCGCTCCGGACCATGTATCGCGTCCGTCCTCCGGATATGGACGTCGTTAAAATCTGTACTCGCGGCCACGGCGCGGCGGTGGCCGGAAAATTAGTATTTAATAATGCTTTTAAATCGTAATGACCGCCGCATCATCTGCACTATACTATCGTGTATCGTCGCAGCGCGCTAATAAAATCCACCCTGGCCCCCAGCCCCCTTCTGTGAAAATTATTTCGCCTAGATAATTTTTTTCATTTGTTGTTTTCGCGGCACGATTCGGTCAAAATATCGATGACCGAGGTTTGGACCAGGCCCCCGCCGGATAAGCGCCAGCCTACGTACATTTTGTCATAATTTTCCCCCTCGTTTCGTACGCGGTTCAATTATAATTTCGGTATCTGCTTTCACACCCCCCCCCCTCACTTTGAGCTCCATCCCTTGGTCTACAGAAAAATTACAAAGCATCGCTGATACAATACGTTATAGCATTGTCGTCGTCGTATTGTTTCATTCAACGCGAATAAAGCAGTCGAATCCAAAATGACGCCACATTCAGTACTTAATATTTCGTGTTGGGTCGAATCACTCGATCGTTGACTTTCAGCTAATTTTCCTACCACCTGAAATTTTGAAAAAATTCAAGCCGATTCCCTCAACATTTGGCAAAATCATTCATAAAATATTTTTTACTTAATATTATTTTTAGAAGTTTCTTTTTTACATTATTCCTAATCTCTTAAAATATTTGAAAAATTGAGCAATAATATTTTTTTAATAATTTTTTTTTTAAATTGCTCCCTAATATCTTTTTCGAATTTTTTTTTTGGAAAAATATTAGGAAAAAAAAATTTAAAATATTTTTCAACAATATTTCTTCCTCTTCCAAACTGTTTCTTCGAAAAAAATCATTTTTTCAACTTTTATACCTACATTATTTCATTTTTAAATTCGCGGATTTTTTGAATAGTAATTTTGAAGAAAATATTTAGATTTTATTCAAGAGTGTTTTCTTCTTTTTTAATGATTTTTCTTTTGATTTTTGATTTTTTCTTAACTTGCAGAATGTTTCGAGAGGAAAAATAATTTTCTTATTTTGTTTTTAAAAATTCCATTTTCTTTTCTTTTGTCAAAGTATTTCTTGTGATCGGAAAATTAAAAAAAAAAAAACATCAAAATTTTAATTTATTCAAATTTTTAATGTTTTGCATTTTTTTAAAATTGAGGAACTGTTTGAGTAAAAATGCTATGACATTTTTTTTTCAAAATATACTACATAAATACTTATTTTTTCAAACTCATTTCGAACTATGTTTTTCAATTTTCAATTTTTTTAGATAAAATAATTTTTGAAAAGAAATTTGAATAAAAATATTTCACATTTTATAATAATTTGATTGTTTTTCAAAAAATATATAATGATTAATAATAATTTTATTTGATTTGAATTCTTTAATTTTAAATTTTTTTTAAATAAAAAATTATTTACCTAAATAAAAATTTTCATTTTTGTAATTTTTTCAAATTGGAGAATTTTTAAACAGACATTTTTGAAAATTTTTCCACGATACACCCTTTACTAAACAGTTTTTTTAAATGGTATTTTTTTCTAATTTTTGAATTTTACAATTTTTTTTCATGAATATTGTTTGAAAAAAAATTTTGAAAATGTTTTTCACAATCCTTTGACGTTGAAAAAAATTAGGTTCCTTCAATATTTTGTTTTTTTGATAAATTAAATAATCGAATCTTTTTGCAATACATTGTTTCAAAAATGTTTTTCAAAAACTAAAAAATGGGGAAATTGTTTTGTTTCAATTGAAGATTTTTTTGGACAGAAATGGGGGGGGGGGGGTGTCTCCTTTAATAAAATCATTTGAACAGAAATTTTTTAAGAATTTGTGTTTTATCAAACGGTCCTTCAATATTCAAAGGATTTTTTTCCCTGAAAACTTGAAACATTTTTGGTATATTTCGACAATTTTTTTGACGCTTCAACTGGAAAAATATCTGCCTACTTTTTTCTTACAAAATTTAAAAAATCGTCAAATTTAGGAAATTGTGATTTGAACAATTGAACATGTCATGCAGTTTTATTTTTCCAAAATATTTGTTGTTTTATTGTAAGTACTTACCAAAAAAATTATCTTAAATAGTTTTTCTGTAGAAAACAATTTTTCCAATTTTTTGTAGTTGTTCTTTTTTTTTCTTTTTTTTTTTGTAGTAAAAAAATTTTAATTTTTTTTTAGTAAGATATCTTGAATGCCTTATACAAAATTTTCAATTTCTTGTCGTTTTTTGAAGTAAACAAATTTCCAATATTTATATTTATTTATTTTTTTGTAGCAAAAATATTCCAATTTTCAAATAACAAAGAAATTTCCAACTTTTTTGTGATAAAAAATTTCATTATTTTGTAGTTGCAAATACTTCCAATATATATATTTTTTTGGATTTTTTCAAATTTTTTTTTCAAAATATTGTAAATTTTTTTGAAAAATAGTTTTTTTGAAAGAATTCAAAACTTCCAATTTTTTTAAATTACAACAATTCTTGAGAAATTTTAATTTTTTTCCATTTGCATCGAAATAAATTTTCCAAGTTGCTCAAAAAAATTCCAAAATTTATAAAAATAGTTCTTCTCCGAAGTTTTCTTCCCACAAAACCACACTACACCTTTTTTCCACCAACTCGCTCGTTCGTTGACTTTTTAAAACTCATTTTTCCAACTCACACTTCTGCCTTATTTTTCTTCTTCAGGCGAAAATTTAAATACACGAGCGGGTAACTAAATTCATCGCTTTAAATTTCTCTTCGTCGCGAAAGAAATAACATATTTTCTAAGCGCAAAGGCCGAGCGAAGCCGAACCCGCTGCGGGAAATGGACTCGTTCCTTGATACCTGTTGCCGGGTACTCGCGCGTCAAAATGTTGTCGAGTTTTTTTTTAAATTTTTTAAATTTCTTTCTCTCTGTTTTTTTATTTTATTTATTTTTTATTTCGCCGCTTCCTCCAAACTCATTTAAATTTCTTTATTAACACCTCCGGCAAGTTATTCATTCGTTATACTCGGTAGGTAAACGTCGAGTTTTTTTTTTTTTTTCCTTTTTTTTGTGGGTGTGCAGATGAGGAAGGGACGTTTCCTATTCCATTTTCTCGTATCCTTTGGCTAGTGTATGACGCTACGCCACCCCACCTAAACTGTACGTACGTACACAGCGTGCGGTCTTTATATAAGTTACATTTTTTTATTATTAGGTATTATTTCATTTTTTATTTATTCGGTCGTCGACAACGAGCAGGCACCTGTATAGAGAGCGTGTAGTTTATGAAAACTACTCGTAATAGTCGGTTGTTTTTTTTTTTTCAACTTTACCTCTTTTACCCTCTTTCTAGAGAATAATAAATTTACCGCCAGCTGAGGGATTTCTCTTTTAATTACGCCAGAACACCGTCGACCATATGTAAAAAAGCCTTTTCGAAGAATTTTAGTAACGTCGCGTCGCTTGAGTCGGAAATACCAGAAATATTTTTACAAATCGCAAACATCTCATTAAAATTGTTGGAAAATCGAGAAATTTATTAAATTTAGAGAAAATTGCAAAATTAGTAGAAAAAGATTGGCCAGAAAAAAATCTAACAAATGCTTCCAATTGGAAATTTATTTTAAAAATTTTGATAAGGGGCGTGGTGAGTACAATAAAAAATTGCTATCTAATACTTTACAAAAATTAAGATGTCAAAATTTTTTGTAGCAAAAATATTGCAACCATTTAATAAAATTTTGCAATAGACAAATTGCAAAAATTGAAAAAAATAGATTTCAAAATTTTTGCAAAAAAATACTAAAAATATTTCGTACCAGAAATATTACAAATATTGCAATAATATTTTGCAACGAAAATATCGCAAATGTTTTGCAACAAAAATATTGCAAATCCCTATTTCGAAATGAAAATATTTCAAATATTTCAAAAAATTTCCAACAAAAATATTTTAAACGACCGTTCAAAAAAATTATCTCAATTCATAAAATTTTTGCAACAGTCAAATTGCAAAAATTTATTTTAATTACATATTACAACGAAAATTTTGCAAATAGTTGGCAACAAAAATGTTGCAATTACAAGTGTTTTGCAACAGAAATATTGCAAATATTTTGAAAATTTTGCAACATTTTAAACATTCAAAAAAATTATTGCAATTCATAAAATTTTTGCAACAGGCAAATTGCAGACATTTATTTTAACTACAACGAAAATTTTGCAAATATTTTGCAACAAAAATATTGCAAATGTTTTGCAACAAAAATATTGCAAATGTTTTGCAACAAAAATATTGTAAATGTTTTGCAACAAAAATATTGCAAATGTTTTGCAACAAAAGTATGCATTGCAAATATTTTGCAACAAAAATATTGCAAATACATATTTTTTTTAAAAATGCAACAAAAAAAATTAAAATAGGTATTGGAAAAAAATTCTAATTCATAAAATTTTTTGCAACAGTCAAATTGCAAAAATTTATTTCAATTGTTGCAACGAAAAGTTTGCAAATATTTTGCAAAAATTATTTAAATTTTAAAATTAATTACAACAGCAAAATGGATGTTTTTTCAAAAATTCACATTAAAAAAATTTTTGCAACGACCCAATCGAAAAAATTTTATTTCAAAATATATTTTATCGAAAATATTTAGTAATGATATCCCATTTAAATAATTTAGAGAATAATAAAGGCCATCTGACAAAAAATTGCACGCAAATTGAACAATTTTGTTTTGCAAAACCGAAAAAATATCGAATATTTTTCCAAACTAATTCACCACTATCTCCTTGTCACTTGTAAAATTCCATCATTGACACTGCCGTTTCATCGCTGACATTTTCGTTTTTCCCTGTTAAATCCTCCTCCATTTCCTTCCTATTCAACACCATCAAGAAAAAATGAAAACCTTCCATTGAAATATTTCGAAATTGATATTTCGTAGGTTAATTAATCACACATCGGGGGTAAAAAGAGCGATGAAATAGAAAAGCATCAAGTGCGGTAGAAATAGGTCGACCAAGGCTCTGGTATTTTTTCCTCATCGTCATCGCCACGTACTATCTATTCAGCTGTTGCCTTCCGAAGCAACGCAACGCAACACAACAAACTCCAAATCATCGACAGAGTAGATAGCAGGAAGGAGCAGAGGTCGGAGAAGGGTACCAAAACAGCAACAGCAACCGCCATCCAGCGTCGCGAGAGATAATTTCAAGAAAAAAGGTATACTGACATTTCCCGTTCGGAAGCGCCCACCAGACACGTTATTCGACAAAGAAAACAGAGCAAAAATGTATTCACGACGACAGGGGAATCGCAGCCGAAGATAATATAAAAATTTTCTAGAAGAAAAGAAATAAACAAGATACTTACACTCGCCTGAACACATTTTTTTCTGTCGTCGAAATGGGTTTCTTTTTATCTGTCACTACAGAGCCAGGCTGTTGTGGCTGTGCGACTCGACTCGACTCTGGTCCGCATGTACTATACCAAGTACACTATCTCGATGGACTGTCATTTTTGTCACGAGCAATGACGCAGAGAGAAACAGAGAGGAGAGAACAAACCTTTCGCCAAAAATAGATACGGAGAAAGAAACGAAACTCGATGCAATTGGTGCTCGCTTCCAAGACGAAATAAAAACCCAAATATGGGACAGGAAATATGAAGAGAGAGGGTTTTCATTTAGTTATTAAAATACCCTTTTATTGGATGGTACCTGTGCTCGGTCGAATTCGATGGTAAATGAAAAAAAATCCCGATAATAATTTTAAATGCTTGAATAAAGTAATAAAACTGAGAAATATTTTGAAAAATGTAAAAATTGGAGGAAATTCAAAAAATTAAAATATTTACATGAATAAAAAATTTTAAAGATGACAATTCGAGAATCTCCAAACATTCAAAAAATTAAAATTGACTAAAAATCAGAAAAATTATAAATTAAAAAAAAATAGAAAAAACTGTTGGTAGATAAGTAAATACCTACCTACTTAGTTTTTAAAATTTTTAAAATTTGTAAAAATTCGAAAACTGAAAAAAAAGTGGAAAAATGAATTGGAAAAAAGTAGGTAGATATCTAAATTTATAATGTAATTATACAAAAACAATTTTTTAAAAAAATCAAAATTGAGACAGACAGACAGACAAGTTTATTATTTCGGAACAGCGCACAGGCACTTTACAACGAAGTGTTAAGAAAAAAAACATAATGATAAGAAATAGTAAACAAATAAACGAGGTAGGAAAAAGAAATAAAACCAACAGATAAACTACTTAAAAAATTAAATAAAACAATTATAATTTAAATATTGAGGGTTTTTCCGTTTTAGTCTCAAGAATTTCCCTCTCTCTAGTAGCTGGTTGAATTCTTGATCTTCATGCAGGGAGGCGATGTAATTTTTGGTTAGATTTTCTATGAAGATATCCAGAATTGAAAAAAATACCCCCAAAAAAAACTCAAAAAAATTGGGAAAAATTCAAGAAAATGCAGTTTTTATAAATTGTAAAAAAAACCTAAAAAATTGAAAATAGAAAAAACAGAAGCAGGAAAAAATTTTAAATTAGTAAAAAAACAAAAGTTTTAAAAATTTTATAATTCGATTTTTTTTTTTTTAATGTAAATTATTTAAAAAGATTGAAAAAATGTGAATTTTTTTTATGAAGGAAAAAACATTAGAACTGAAAAATATTCAAAATTGAGATAAGTACTTATTTTCAAACTGAACTTATTCCTCCCCTCCCTTTTTCTTTCCTCTCCTACTTTCCCAAAAGTATTTTAAAAGAAATCCAACTGCTCCATTATACTCTACAAGGTTGTACCTTCGACCCACAATGGTCAAATGGTCCTCAATGTCGATAGTGCAGTGTGTACTTAAGGTTGAATAGTTTTTCAGCTCTCCTGAAAAGTTGGAAAATGTGACTTATCCCCTTTTTGAAAAAGACTGTTCATATAGTTTCTAAAATTAAAAAAAATAAGTTCATATTGGGCAAACCAACATTAAAAAGTTGAAAATATGGAAAATAGGTAACTTAAAAAAGAAATAAAAATCGAGAGAAATTTGAAACTGAAAAAAACCAGCCAAAAACAGAAAAAATTGTACCTAGGTAAATTGAAAAAAAAAATGCAAAATAACAATAGAAAATTTTTAAAAAATGAAATTGAAAAATTAAAATAGAAAAAAAAAGAATAAAAGTTAATGTGATGAATTGAAAAAAGTTTAAGAAGAAAAAAAAACACCGAATCTTACCAAAAAAAAATCCCACTAAAGAAATGAGTAAAACAAATTCTATTTTCTATTTTTTTCCAATTTTTTCAGAAAAAATCTCATTTTTTGATATTTTTTTTTTGGGGGGGGGGACTTTTGATTTTTATAGGGTAAAAAAAATCTCTGAATTTTTCAGAATATTAAAATTTATCAAATATCAAATGTATCTATAATAAGACAAGTAGAAAAACCTTTCTTCAATTTCTTTTGATTATACTAGAAAAAATTCTCAATTTTATTTGAATTAATTCTTTTTCAATTTTTTGGTAGTAATTAAATTTATAGGTATTTTTTAAATTACTTTTGAGAAAATACTTGTTTTTTAAATCAAACAATTTTTTGAGGGGAAAAACCTTTGGATTATATTTTTTTTAATTAAAAAAAAATCTTTCAATCTTTTTCAAAAAAAAAAAAAAAAAAAAAAAATGGACATACAAACAAATACGAAAACGTTTAAAAAACACAACTACTTATCAAGTAATCGTTCAATTGATAATACATAAATATTGCGTAGCTAGTAGTTACACTGTCAGTTAAGCTGGGGAACGGTGGCATACCGCAAAATACATGGTTAATTCGTAATAAGACCTTTGTCGATTCCTAAGCTATGCATCTTCAGAAAATACAAACAGTTGGTACATAATACAAGAGACACACTACGAATACGAAAGAAAAAGAACCATACGACGAGGTACGATACGATGCCTTGTATTAATTAATTATTCTCTTTGATCCGCGTATATTGCTACGTAAAACGAATACCACCACCATCCTCTCTTCGTCCATCATCTCGCTCTCGTTCGTTTTCCCAATGCCAATCTTACAGCAATCTGCCAATGCTAGATGCTGCTGAACCAAACGAACAGATGACAAACGAGCAAATGGTATTTTCAATATTTGACAATTAAACGATACCTGTGTTTCGAACATCGACATTTGAGACGTGTACCCTGCCGACCTCACCCACCCCATACAAAAACGTACGTACACGAAAGGCTCTCTTTGCGACTAGTACGACGACGACGATTTTGCTGCTTAGAAAATGAGTTGTTCTCCCCTCCTCGCTGCCTTGCATTGGTGTTCTACGAATGACGACGTAACACGCTTGATTAAATTGATGCAATTATTCGCCACCCTGCTGCCCTTTCAGTCTTGATTTACCTGTCTTATGTACATGTAAATTGTAATCCCCCCCTCCAACATCTTCTAGAGTCACTCAACTTGTAAATTAAATTTTGAATTGAAGATATTGAAAAATTGACAATTTTGACAATTGAAGAACATTAAAAATTGAGAAGAATTTGAAATTAGAAAGTTGAAAAATTCAATGAATAAGAACTAAAAAAAAAATCAATCAAGAAAAATATAAAATAATTAAAAATTAGATAAAAAAATAAATAAAAAGAATGTTTGGAAAATAATGTAAAAAATTCAAAAATACCAAAAATTGGAAAAATTATTTATAAGTTGTAAATGGAAAAAATGGGTAAAAACTGAGGAATCTGATATTGAGAAAAAGTTTTGAAATGACTGAAAATTAATTTTTTAGAAAGAAAAATAAGGAAGTGAATAAAAGTGAGATTACCTATTTGGAAAAAAATGTAAAACAACGAAAATTGAAAGAAAATGTAAAAGTTTAAAAATTAAAAATAGATTAAAAATCAGAAAAAAAATCAAAAACTAGAGGAACATTCAAAAAATAAAAATAAAATAAAAATTGGAAAATTTTCGTTCAATACATTTTTTTTAAATGGCACAAGAAATTTTGTGCATTTGAAGAAATCCAAAACAAGGAAAATTGAAAGAAATTGTAAAAACTGAAAATCTAAACAAAATCAAAAATAAGTACAATATCAAAAAAAAAATTGAAAAAAAAAAATACCAATAATATAATATGCATCTACATAGTAGTTTACTTATGGAAAACTCAGCTCATAAATGGAACCTCGCTGCGATGTTTTTTTTTCGACTAAATTCCGGTAAACGTTTCCTATTGACTTTTATGTTTATGAGATTTGAACGATTTTGTTTGCAACTATGTTTTATAATAAAATTGTCTCTTTTATACGGAAATAAAACGTAAATGGTGCACCGCATTCGCTGTTCTCAATCTGCCCCCCCCCCCCCCCCCCAAATCTACATCGTCGTCATCATCATCCAACTATACGCGTTCTTCACTTCAGGGCATTTTCAAAACACAAAAAAAAACAAATCCACCACCATCAGCATTTCATAATAATACGAATAACATAAAAAATAGGTAATTTGCTCCACCCTCTGTATAACGGTCCATCCTCGAAGCCCTTGCTATAAGAATAGAGGGGAAAAACAAAAAGAAAAAAACCCATATCCGCGAAATGTTTTCTAGCAGATATTTTAACCATTTTATAAACGGAAAACAATTTATTTGTGCCGGCATAAATACTACACGCACCATACCGTACCACTCCGCCGAACTCCTCGCGACAAACTTTTTTCTCAAATTAGCCATGGCCATTCAAGTCACGACGTATACGTATTCGCAAAAGGGGCATTTCAAAACTTCTCTATGCGCTGGCTGGCGAAGAAGATTGCAAAAACTTATCTCTCCGGCATAGTACTTTTTAAGGTTTTTGTGATTTGCCATTGCCAACCAACGTAACGCGAACATCGTCGTCGCTCGAGCACCAAACACCGAAGAAACACGGAATAATAAAAAACAAAGCGACACGTTCCGTTTGTATGCCACGTCCACGTTCACGTCCCAGCATCCGCCGCCAAACATCCCTTCGCCGAATATAAATACTACGTGAGTTGTCGCTGCCGCCGAAGCCGCTACCGCGTCTTTAAACAGGACTAAATGATCGGTGTGTTGTATATTTTGTTTAGGAAAACGGGTAGGTGATACTGCGCCAGGAGCCGAGTAGTTGAAAAAATGAAACGGGAGTTTTTGTGTGTGATGGCATGGTTGAACGAAAAAATGAAGACTAGAGGAGGGAGAAGCAGTTCAATTACAATCCAGAAAAAATCAATTGGAAAAAATCAATGAAGATTAGAAAAAAATATGAAAAAATTCAAAATTGAAATAAAGTGCAATTTTTAAAAATTAAGAAAAAAATAACTGAGTTGAAATTTTAAACAAATCAGAAAAAAATTATTGAATATTGAAAAACTGAAAAAATGTAAAACTAGAAAAAATTCAAGAAAACATCAAAAATAAGTACATTTGAAATAGGTATAAAATTGAATAAAATCAAGGATTGGAAAAATTAGAAAGAAAAAAAACAATTTAAAAAACGAAAAAAATTGAAAAAGTTTAAAAAATTGGTAAAAATTCACAGTCGAAGAATATCGAGGTAAATTTCAATTAAAAATTCAAAAAAATTTACAAAAAAATTGAAAAAGTTGTAAAAAATTGGTAAAAATCCACAGTCGAAGAATATCAAGATAAATTTCAATTGAAAAATCAAAAAAATGAAAAACTAAAAAAAATGAAAAGTATAGGTACATAATATGGCTGAATATTTGTAATTGAAAATTTAGGAAAAAATGTTCACTTCGAAATTTAAGAAAAAATTCAAATAGAAAAAAATGACTCTGTGGTCGACACAAATATTTAAACCAATTTTCAAAATTTTACCTCAAAATTTACAATTTTTGTAAAAAAAAATTAATTTAACAATGAGCCATTTTCGCCATTTTCAAAAATTTGCCAAGAATCAAAAAATTGACTTTGGCAGCTAAAACCTTACTTCTGAGGTGCAAGTGACATACTTTTGTAATAAGCCAAATTTCAGCTCAAGCGGATTTGACGAGTTGTCAAGGTTCCCTTCGGGGTTTCGCAAAATCCGGAATAAAAAGGATTTAAAATCTAAATCCGAAATCCTTGCGAAATTTGGACTTTAAATCCAAAATCCAAAATCCTCTAGAAAAAGGGATTTTAAAATCCAAAATCCGAAATCCAAAAACCTTTTTTTTTTTTGCTTTTGGTTTACGTTAATTTTCAAATTCCAAGTAGATGAATGAGATTTCGAGTCGAACGAGCCCCATTTGTATTTGCATATTTTAGCATATTTTGGCCAAAAATGTCAATTTCGTCATATTTTGTGAATATTTTAAAGAAATAAGAGTATACACGTGTATTTCACCTAAATTCCCCAAAACTGCAAATTTTTTCAAATTTTTGCTCACTAAAAAAAAATCCTTCATTTTTTGAGTGTTTGGAAACAGCGGTGGTTTTATTTTCGAACACTCAGACGGAGCCAATAAATTGATGAACAGATGCAAATCAATGAAAATATAATTAATTATTTATAGGTAGGTATATCAAATTTCATCATATAATCGTTTTCCTGTATTTTTTTGTCCCCTCTAACAGTGTTGCCATTTTTTTGAAATTAGAAACGCATTCCAACAATTTTGTCCTTTAAAACGATACCCATATTGCCATCTTTTGAGAGCATATTTTTTGGTATATTTTCTCATTTTTGAGCATTTTTAGAGCATATTTTCAAACAAAACCAAAAAAAAAGGATTTTGGATTTTAAATCATTTTGATAAGTCAAAAAAATCCAAAATCCTTTCGAAAAAAGGATTTAAAATCCAAAATTCAAAATCCTTTCAAAATAGGGATTTGAAATCCAAAATCCAAATCCGGATTTTGAGGATTTAAAATCCGAAGTGATTTAAAATCTGCCAAACCCTGAGTTCCCTTGTGAAAAAATTTCAAAAAAAAATCCAAAATTGAAAAAAATAAAAGATGAAAATAATAAGTGAAAAAACGAATAGGTACTTGAATCAAAAAAAATTCAAACTTTGAAATATTTGAAACAAAAACAAATGAAAAAATAACTAAACATTTGAAAAAAAAATTGGTAAAAATTTACAGTTGAATAATGAATTCAAAATGACGAAACGTTGTATAAATAAAATCGAAAAAATTACTTTAGGCTATTTACTTAACGAAAATTTTACTAAAAAATGAAAACTTTGTAATAAAAAAAGAAGAAGAAGACGAAGAAGAAAAATAAGAAGAATTAGGAGTATTAAAAAAAAATAGAAAAAGTAAGTGGGGAATAGCGAATTTTAAATTTCAAAAATCAAATAAAGCGGATATAAAATTAAAAATAGAGAAACATTTTGAAAATGAAAAATCCAGAATTATGAAAAAATTGAATTGTAATATAAATATCTTGAAAAAAATATTTCATCATGAAACTAGTAGAAAAAATTGGGATAAAAATTCATTTTTACGCGATTAATATCTAATTGATTTTTTTTTCAATTTAAAAATAAAAAAAAATTGGATAAAATTGAAGACAATTTTTTATTGATTTTAAACTGAAAAGAATTGAGATAAGAAAGCATAAAATTGAAGAAATAAATGGTAAAAAATGACAATAGAAAAAAAATGTAAATACCTAATATTCAAAATTGCAGGGGAGGGAGGTGTCCAATAAAAATTTTTGTAATAACCAAAATTATTCCTAAGACTTCAAGCTACAACTTTTATTTGAAAATTTTCTCAATTAGATTAGATCCCTTCATCTCACTCTGATTTCACTCTACACCTTGTGGATACTTATTCAAAATTAGAGGAAGAGGGGAGGGAGGGTTCAATTGAAAAATTTCAAACAGAAGTGTTGTAGATTGAGATAGTAAAAGTAATTTTGGACCCTAACAATAGAACATATCGTCACTCAATGTAGAAAATATACTAAAGAAAGAAAAAAATGCTTGGGTCAACAGATAGAAGAAGAGGAAATTTTTGGAGATAAAGAAGAAAATGCCCAAAAACTGTTAGATTATTTAAAAAAAATTAAATTGTATAATCAGGTATAAAAAATAATGGTTGAAGTTATAACTTATTATTGTTGATATTATTTATTATTATTTTGTTACTTATTATGTTGATTATTTATTCTACACATTATTATCGTTGATGTTACTTATTATTATTTTGTTACTTATTATGTTGATTATTTATTCTACACCTGTTATTTTGTTATTATTGTCTTATATTATACATTGTTAATTGTACCTGATTTGTCGACGCAAATGACTAAATAGTCGAGCGTCGTAAAATAAAATTATTATGATGATTATGATGTAATTTTGGTCATCATAAAAATTTCGATTGTTCCCCTACCTTTTCTCAGATTTCTCATAATATTAAGAAAGAAACTTTTTCAAAGTTGGGGAAAGGGTCCAACTTGAAAAATTTTCAAACAAAAATTGTAGATTGAAGTCCTAGAAATAATTTTTAGACCCTTCTTCGCTTCCTATTTCGCATACTACGTCTTAAATTCTTACATTATTAAAAACTAGCGGGAGGCGGGGTTCAATTGAAAAAAATTTTCAAACCAAAGTTGTAGCTTGAAGTACTAGAAATAATTTTAGTCACTACCAAAATTTTAATCAGGCCCCTCCTTCGCCTCCAATTTTGAATATCAAGTATCTCCGTAGTTCCAGATTTGATAAAAAACGGTCAAAATGTTGGTGGGCTCCTGATTTTGGCAGAACAAACTAGGACCTAGTAATAAATACAATTCCAGTTCAATAAACGATTTTCGAAGCATGAAAAAGAACCTCTAGTCTTTGCATGGTTTATACTCCTTCATCTGCTCGAAATTTCAGTTTGGTGCATTTACATCCACTCGCAGAGACCTTTATTCACTTTGACGACTAATAATAATCTAATATCGAGCTCCTCTCTAGACTGAGATTTTTCATTTAAACTCAACTCGCACCTTTCGTCGACTGCTAATAATAAATTAATGACGATTAAACGTATCGAATAATTCTCAATGTCGATGTCGCCAAAGTTGGCTAACAAAAAAAAAAAAAAAAAAATTACCTAGATGTAGGTACAAAAAAAAAGAAAAGCAGCGAGAGAAAAATAATGCACACGAAGATATAGCAAATGCGATGCAGTTCGAGTGGATCGGAGGTAAGAGGAGGATGAGAAATGAGTGCTGGCGATGGCGATGGCTTCAGTCAAAACCACCTAGACACTACAAGCCATGAAGTTAAATTTGGCAACCTTGCCGAAGACGGCCGACTTGAGCAATTGAAAATACGTTTTCAGGGCAAACGAAGTGTTTTTCGAAAAAATTGATGGGAACCAAAATTGTAGAGGGAAAAATTAACGTTCGTTTAGTGTATTCGGAATTTTGATTCGACTAATATTTCCCGAGTTACGGTCAAAAAACTGATTTGAAGATGGGCCGTTTACCAGATTTTCCCTATTTTCCCGGTCAAAGAAGCGATTTTCGTAAAAATTGATATGAACAAAAATTGTAGAGCAAAAAATATCCTTTCATCCTAAAATCATTGAGGTTTTGATTCGACGAAAATACCTCGATTCATTAGCAAAAACTGTTTTCTCAGATATGCAAATTTTCATATTTTCCTATTTCGCGGATAAACAAAGCGTTTTTCATGAAAATTGATAAGAACTATAATTGTAGAGCGGAAAAAATCCTTCAGTTTTAGTGCTTTTAAAATTTTTGATTCGACCAATTTTTTGAGTTATCGTCAAAAAATTATTTATTTTTTCATTTTCGAGGTCAACGACCTCTTTTTTGTGAAAATTGATAAAAACCACAATTGTAGATCAAAAAATTTACTTTTGTTTGGTGTAGTCGGAATTTCGATTTGACGAATATTTCTTGAGATATCGTCGAAAAACTGCAAATTTTCCCATTTTCTCGGTCAACGAAACGATTTTCGTGAAAATTGATATGAACCAAAATTGTAGAGCGAAAAAAATCCTTTCACCCTAAAATTATTGAAATTTCAATTTGACGAAAATACCTCGATTTCTCAGCGTAAAATGTTTTCTTGGATATGCAAATTTTCACATATTCTCATTTTCAGAGCGAACGAAGCATTTTTCGTGAAAATTGATCTGAACCAAAATTGTAGAGCAGAAAATTTCCTTTCGTTAGTGTGTTGTCAGAATTTCGATTCGATGAATATTTCCCGAGTTATCGTCAAAAAACGGATTGGAAAGTCGGCCGTCTACTACTCGAAAATGCGACGTTGCCTTTCTACGTTCATGGCTTGTATCTCTAGGTGGTTTTGCTTCAGTGGATGAAAAAAAAAGTAGAAAAACGCTCTACCCACTGAAAACATTATAATTTTGTCAGCCAGAAAGCATGAAAGTGTTTTATTAATTAAAAATGCTTCAACATTGGCGCTGCAGCTTTTTATCTACGTTATTACAGAAGCACCTCTGAAATTCAAATTACCGCCGGAATATTCATTAGTATTCCGTTTGATTCGATGGTATTTAGAAATTCGTAGTCGTCGCAGTCGAGTCGTGTTGTAATGAAACACAGTTGCGCGCGATAATCGAGCTCAAAATGCCATATACTACTAGTACCCAACTCTATGGAATATTGGCAGTGATCTTAAGCTCTTTTTTACTTTTTCATTTCCATCTCGCCGTCTCCGTCTCTCTGTCATACTCTTTGCTCATCGTATAAGCACGATACTCTCTCTTTCTCTCTCTCTCTCTCTCTCTCTCTCTCTCTCTCTATGTATTTCCGCAACGACGAAATACCGCGCTGTCGCTGCGCTGCTACGCGGACTCGAGTCGCGAGTGCGAATCTCCATCTATCTCTCTGTGTGCAAAGGCTCCGCGGCAACGCGACGCAACCATGCAGATGAAAGGTACTCTAATATACAGCGTGCCCGAATACGATGAATAATTCACCGCGTTTCTCGTAATTAAAAATCGTCTCTGTGTACAGTAATCGGGTATCGCGAACGCAGTCGCGTAGAAAAAAACATCTTTCAGAAGTCGCAGCTAGGGCCAGGCGACAAAAAAAAATCCCTTTGTTTTTATTCCTCTCGGTCGTCGCAGCGTGTTGTATCCGTTCGCCTTGTCCCGTCGCTATATATTATTTTATGTGGGTACCGGTGATGAGGCAATGAAGGGAAGGGATTCGAGTTACACTGGAGGTATATTATAGAGACCTTTTCGACCTCGGTATCGTTTTGTATCGAGATTTTTAATCGCTTCCGTAGTCGTGTCGTTTGATATCTAATCTTTTTGAATTTTTTCGAGCGTTTAATCGAACGGATCGCAATGAAAAATGAAAAATATCTGCTTCAGGGTCTAATGAATATCGTGACCTGGTTTTCCTTTGGTAAAAAAAAAAAAAATGAGAATACGAGTACGGTATGATTAAGAGTTTCAAAAAATTCAGATGTTTTTTTCTCGAAAAATTTGAGAGATATAGGTACCTAATACCTACTTACTAATTTTTTTATTCCAAAAAAAAAAAAAAAAAAAATTATTCCAGAAAACATATAATTTTTATTTGAAAAAAAAATTAAGAATGTTTTCATTTCAAAAATTGAGGATTTTTTTCGTTTAAAAATAACGATTTTTTTCATTTCAAAATGATAAGAAATTTCAGTAGCCTATTTTGAAAAAATAAAAAATTTCACTTAAAAAAATTGAGAAATTTTTTATTATTTGAAAAAATTTGAATTTTCTTTCTCCAAAAAATTGAAGTACTTCCTTAGGTAATTAATCCACAATTTTATTTATTTACTCAATAATTTCAAAAGAAAATCATTAAAGAAATTAAAAATTTTCATACTGAAAAAATTGTGAAACTTTTTTCATTTACTGAAAAAAAAATGATATTTTTGAATAAGTAGGTACAAAAAATGAAAATAAAAATAAAATTCATCCCATATATTTCGAAAGAAAAATCGCAAAACAATTCTTTTTTTTAATTTATGGGTTGGTCCAACTTGATTCAATGAAAAATAATCAACATTTGACAACTTTTCCAACATTGATTAAAATTAAAAAATTGAATATTATTCAAAATTTTATCATAATTATGTATTTTCAAAGTTTAATACGTTTCTCAAGGATACACTTTGAAGATGGTATGACCATTACTTGAAAATTTTAGAAATTTGATATAACTTTGAAATTTGGTCAATTTTCAAATTTTAAAAAATTTTCACATTTAGACTACCTACTTTTTGAAATTCAGCAAATTTTATAAACAAAATGGTTAAAAATGGTCAAATTTTGAAGTCTGATGAATACAAAAGGAAAAGGAAAAGCCTTCTCAACATCTTCGAAAAAATGGCGGAAATTCTTTGAAACAGATTTGTTTAAAAATCAGCTAAAAATCGAAAAATAATAATGAATGCAAAACAAAAAATAAAAAATAAAATAATAATAAATTTCAAAAACTCTTCAATTCAATCAAATATGTACTAAATCATTTGACATGAAAAAAATTTTTATCAATAAAAAATTTTAATTTAAAAAAAATCGAAAAAGAACAATAAAAAAATTAAAATTTGAGCGAAAATTCTCAAAGTAATTATTTCGACGAAAAATTCTCTCACACGGTGTCCACCTGGACTTTTAAGAGTACTTCAATTTTTTCACTAGGTACTTTTCATAAAATTTTCAGAAAACCATTCCTTTAAAAATGACAGAAAAAGGAAAAGTCCTCCTATCAAAAAAAAAAAAAAAAAAGAAAAAAAGAATTCAAATTTTATCGCAAGAAAATTCTCAAAGAGCGCATCAGGTAAACTTCATTTAAAATTTTGATCAATGATGGACAAAACTTTGTGATTTTTCGACATCGATTTTTTTTTTCTTTTTTTTTCACTACTTCTATTGATATTTTGACAAAATTCATTATTTTTTCACAACTTTAAAAAACACGTTTGCAATCGATAAAAGTACTATTTTTCAAGAATTCAAAAAAAACAAAAAAAACTACAGCAGTAATTATGGAATTTAAAATTATTATTTTAAAGAAGCGGAAAATATTATTAATGAAAAATATAGAAATAATAAAATTGTATTAAAAAAGAAAATATGAGCTTTATTTATCTGAAATGGAATAATTGATGAATTTACCCAAAAAATTATTTTTTTAGTCCATGCAAAATTTTCCTAAAAAATTAAAAAACTGTATGAATTGAAAAATTCTCCAAAAATTAAATAGTATTAGGATACAATATAAATTTTAGGAGATACAATAAATTAAAATTTTTGAAAAATCAAGGTTATCAAAAATTTAATGAATTGGAAAATTCATCAAAAATTCGATAAATCAGAAAATTCTCCAAAACAGAGCCGGATTTGTTTGGGGGGGGGGGGGAGGGGAGGTTCTTGAAAATAACAGGTACTCGTAACAGGTAAAATGTATGAAAATTCATCGAGCTGATGAGCTTTTTTTCAATTCTACGAAAATAAAATTCTACAAGCAAGCAACTCGTCCAATTTTGAACTTGTGTGAAACATTTCTGTAATTTATGCCACGGATTTTTTTTTTCCTAAAATCTAAACTGACAAATTTAAAGTTTTTCGTGTTAGCAATAGCTTCTACATTTTTTTTTTTTTTTTTTTTTTTTGAATTCAAATCGAATAGGTATGAATTTTTATAAAAACAATGCTAGTGGTTCAAATGTGGTGTGAATTCTTCCCAAGAAAAAATAGGCAACGTTTAAAAATATTTCTCAGATCGAGTGGTTGGAATTTAATTATTCACCTATCGCGTACTTCATTTCACTTTTGAAATAATTAACCCCAGTGGAAAGATAACCAATGTCGATAAGTGGTCTATCTAATCCGATTAAAGTTTCATGTTTCATATTTTGGCTCATTATCTGTAATCGATTCATCGATTAGGGCGCACTAATGATAAGAAATTTCGTCTAATTAAATTCTCGTACTCGAAATTAATTTGATTTCGTACTCGTAGGATACGAATAAGTTCAAATTTGACAATATCGATCATTCTCATTTCGGTTCGTTACGTGTCGATTACGAACAGAAGTTCGCGGTTGAATAATTTTTCGTAGTTTTGAGGCGGGCTGGCGTGGCCACGGCTGCGATCGGGGGTCAGACGATACCGTAATTCTGGATCCAGCTGATTGACTTTCAGAAGAATTCAGAATCACGATATAATTTGACGATTTGGTGACGAATAATGAAGAATACAGGTAGATTGGTCAAACAAACATCTATAGAGAATAACTAGTATGAGTACTCCACGTTTCCAAAGATCAAGAATCACATCTGAAAGCTGAAGACTGAGGTAGTACATTCAAAAACCAGAACTTCGAAAATTCGGAAGAAAATAGTAAAAAAAAATCGTATACGTAGAACAACAATCTCTCGGTTGAAGCAGTTTCAAGGGAAACCAGCCATACAGAAACTGCGCTTAATAGTCCATATTTTTACCGATACTCTTTGCACTAACGAAGCAACATCAGACTTGCAAGTGGAAAGCGAAAACTTTGAAAAAATTCGATCGTCTGCGGATATATAAAAAAACACTCTCACTAAAAAATATCAAAGATTTCCAAATCCCGAAGAAGAAAAAATGAAAAAGTAATTAATTAAAAACTATAGACTTTCTCAAGCAAAACAATTTCTAATATCATGAACGAGATGCAGAAAAAAAAACACAGCCGCAGGTATGCCAAGAGCTATTTTAATTCAATTCCATCATTGTGTAGATCCAGAGAATCTATTGCTGAAAGGACAGCAACGATAATGTAGTAGCCCAAGCTCATACTATCAAAAACTGAAGTCTACCGGAGGAACTCGTAACAAATTCTGGAATATTCGGTACATTAGATCATTGGTTATACAGACATGACATAAACCTACTAATGAAGACTTGTTTGTTCCAACTCCATCTACAGAAGCCCTATACCCTATGCACTGCCAAATTAGGACTCCTTCAATGCAAATCGAACAATCCCAAAGGTTTTTTTCATGACATTGTTTCTCAGCTTTAATTTTATGTACCTACTTATAAATGTACTTAGATAACTAAATATAAACAAATCTACTATACTCATATTTAATTCAAAAGAAATAACCAATAACGATCTGAACATGCCTCGACGCAAATCGTCAACAACTGCCATAACATCGTTTACCTAATATCACGTGTGCTACCTGTAGGTACAAAAAAGTATACCTTCATTCACGAAAAAAAGTGATTTGTAATACGACACCGGAAAATTTTCATTACAAGAAAGCCATCATAATTCTACATCCTTCGACGCCCATAATAACCTAAATTAAGCTAGGTATAGGTAGTTGCATGGGTACCTATGTAAGTATTTTCCTTTATCCTTCCAAACACACCGCGAATCGAACGATGACGTTACCATTATAAAATATTATATCTCGAGCGAATTACCGCGCCTATAGGTAAGACCTATAATGAAATCGTCGTATCGCGTGATTTACGATTACGACAAGGGGCTACATCGACGTAGCAGGCGGTCATACTAATCCGTCGTCTTACCATAGTACCTGCGACGTGTATTAAACGATTTCCAACGACGACCACCATCACCGATTTGGTGATAAGACGAAGCGACGTTCTAGGTTTCTAAGTCTTAAATAGATTCTTATTTTGTTCAGTCACGAAAGATTCTCGAGTCAAATGTTTGGAGGTATTAGTGGGAAATTTTATGCTTTTTTCAAAACACTTTTATACCTAGTATCAACATAATTTTTCTCAAAAAAAAAAAAAAATACCTATACGAGGGTTTATGCCAGAAAAATTGAAAAAAATCAAAAAAATAGGGAGCTTAAAAAGCTACAACTCAAAAAAAAAAATTGGAACAAAATTTAGACTAAAAAAAATGGAAACCAATTTGAAAAATACAGATTTTTTTTTTGGGCGCTTTTAATTACCAGGATTTGAAAACAGTTTATCTAAACTGGTTATAAATAGGTAAAAATATAAATATGTGACCGTCCATGAAAAAAGGGACCTAGTGTCACATTTTGGGTGAAATGACTTATGAGCGGATTCGGTATCTCTGAAGTCTTATCTATCGATCAAAACTTCACCCCGGTCTCTAACTTCAAAAATGACCCCACAAAACCCCTTTTTGTACTCAAAATCTTCATTTTTATTCAATTTTCAAAATCCATGAAAAAAAAGGACCTAGTGTCTCGAATTCACACTTTTAGCGATATACAGTCACGAAACTCGCTGACAACATCCGAACCTAGTTGAGGATGAAGTTTAATATCATTACCATACGTCAGATTAAATTTAAAATTGCACTCAAGTTGAAAATTTAGATTTTTTTACACTAAGTCCCTTTTTTCATGGATGACCGAATTTCGGAAAAAACTCGGTATAGCCCCGCTACATGTCATCGAATCCACACTAAATATTGATATAACGTCACAAAACTTGCTCAGGGTGTCCTAATATGTTGAATCTGGTCGAGAATGAAGTTTCATCAGGATTGGTGGCGATCAAAACCAATTCGCGCATAAGTTAAAACTTTAAATGCATTTATCTCGAAATGGGATTTTCATACACTAGGTCCCTTCTTTCGTGGACGGTCACATATATATATTTTTTTAAGGGGGGGGGGGCTTGTTTTGGAACATTTTTTGTTAAATGCATAGCGTTGATTAGCGGAATTTTCTAAGACCTTTGCATGACGTCATTTTGATTTTTCACCTATGAAGTTTTGAAGAAAAATTGGAAACTAATTTCAAATTGTTTCTTTTTACAAAAAAAATTAATTTCTGATTTTTGAAAAATAAAATGCATAGAGTTCTCAAAAAAAGAAAATTATTTTCATATTGCATTTTAATTGTGTCATTTTGTAGAAAATGTTGGTAGATTTTTTGGAAAATTACAAATTTCAAGGTCAAAATTGGAGAAAAACGCGATTTTTACTTCAGGTACCGTTTCTAGGAAAACTATGCAACCCACAAAACTTTTTCTTAGGATCTTTTTTATTCAGTAGAGTCTTGTCTATAATTTAACGAGAGGATTTTGCAAAATTTTAATTTGTCAACTATTTCTTTCGAGTCGACTGGAATACTTCCGAGGAAAAACTATGAGAGGGTTTCATAAAATAGGAGAGAAAGTACGAGTTTTGCAAAATCCTCTCATTAAATTATAGACAAGACTCTACTGAATAAAAAAGATTCTGAGAAAAAGTTTTGTGGGTTGCATAGTTTTCCTAGAAACGGGACCTAAAGTAAAAATCGCGTTTTTCTCCAATTTTAATTTTGAAATTTGAAATTTTCCAAAAAATCTACCAACATTTTCTACAAAATGACACAATCAAAATGCAATATGAAAATAATTTCCTTTTTTTGAGAACTCTATGCATTTTATTTTTCAAAAATTAAAAATTAATTTTTTTTGTAAAAAGAAACAATTTGAAATTAGTTTCCAATTTTTCTTCAAAACTTCATAGGTGAAAAATCAAAATGACGTCATGCAAAGGTCTTAGAAAATTCCGCTAATCAACGCTATGCATTCAACAAAAAATGTTCCAAAACAAGCCCCCCCCCCCTTAAATGTTCATTTCAATTTATTCTTTTTCAATTTTTAGGAATTTTTAATTCATCTTTCAATTTCTATTTGTTTTTTCAAACCTTTTTTTATTTTTCATTTAATTAGGATTTCTTTGATTCACAATGAAAAATTTTCAGTTTACAAAATTTTCATTTCTATCCATTTTTGAAAATTTAATTCAATTTTTAATTTATTTACTTTATACATTAATTCAAATTAAATTTATATTTTAAAAATCAAAAAATTGTTAGTTTTTACTCCGAAAAATTAAAAATTTTCTAATTTTAATTTTTTTTTTTTTTGACTTCTACTAATTTTTGATTTTCTTTTTCAAATGGCAAAAATTCGCTCGTACATTTCTCAATTTTTAGTTCAATTTTATTCTGTTTTTAATCATTTTTTATGCACTTACAATTGGTTTCTTTTTAATTCACAATAATTGAGTTTTCTAGTTTTTAAATTTTTTTTTTAATTTTCACTATTTTATCAATTTTTATTTACTAAAAATATTTTATTCAACGTCAATTCATTTTTCATTCAAAATAATTTCTCTATCGAAAAAATGTCTATTTTGATTCATTTTGAAAATAAAATTTGCCTCTTTGAAATTTTTAGAAACTTTCTCAAAAATTTTGAATTTTTTTTTTAAAATTACGGAATTTAAAAAAAAAAAAAATTACGGTATTTTTTTACAATCTCTGCAAAATAGCTACTCGAAAAAAATTGTTTAGAAAAAAACTTCTTGAAGAAATTTTTCTTGAGAATTCCTTATAAAAAGTAAAATTTTCCAAATTTTCTACGTGAGATTCTTTCAGAAATCACAAAAAACCTTTTAAAAAAACAGTTATCTTTCTCTAAAAAAAATTAAGAATTATTTTTTGAACCAAAATAAAATTTTATAAAAACTTAATTTATGAAATTTCGTTTTTGCAATAAATCATGGATTTTTTTTGTAGAAAAGAAAATATTCTTTAAAAAATATCCTATTTATTTCCAGATTTTTATTTTTTCTTGATGAAAGTTTTTCTTCGAAATCGTGAAGGAAATTCGTTAAGAAGATTCTCCAATTGCTTGAGAGAGAATAAAAATGTTTTTTTTTTCTTTTTCAATCTTCTACCCACTGCCAGTGTAGCTCAGAGCTTGAGGTCAGTTTGAGCAAACGACAAATGGAAAATTTCCAATAATTTTCCAATTTTTTTTTTAATTTTCTCCAATAAGTATCGGATTTTTTCCCCAACTTCTGGTTTTTGTTTTAATTTGATTCCAATTCCTTCAACTTCCATTTTTCCACTTCTATAAATTTTAATTTCAATTTATTACAAATTTTTAATTATTATAAATTAATTTACATTTTCCAGCTTTCTAATTTCCAATTTTTATACTTTTTTTCAAATGTTAGCAATTTTTTATTCAATTTCAGTTTTTTTTTTTTAATTTTCATTCCTTTAAATAGGAATTCTTGACTCGTGATTTTTGTTTGCAATTTTTTAATTTTTTTCTGGTTTCAAGCTTCCTCAATTTTTTGATTTTTTGACAAAAATTAATTTTCCTTTATTTTTCCAACTCGTAACCCGTATAAAAAAAAACTAATGGTTACCATAAAATACCATTGGTAACCAATAGTAAACATTACAATTTTAATGGTGATTAATAGTAACCATAAGTAGTTTCATGGTTACAATTGAAGATGAATGGTAACCATAAGTAATTTCATGGTTACAATTGAAGATGAATGGTTACCATAAAATACCATTGGTAACCAATAGTAAACATTACAATTTTAATGGTGATTAATAGTAACCATAAGTAATTTCATGGTTACAATTGAAGATGAATGGTAACCATAAGTATTTTAATGGTTACAATCGAAGATGAATAGTAACCATCAAAATATTTTATGGTTACACTTACAATCACATGGTTACTATTGGTGATTAATAGTAACTATTAGTAACTAATAGTAACTAGCATCTTTTGATACTCGCAGATAAACCTCACTCAAAAAAATGAGTAGTATTTCCATTCAGGAACTAGTAGTTATGGATTAATTACTTCGAATTTTTGTTTATATTTCTATTCAACTCTTTTTGTCGTTGAAAAATTCAAATTTTAAAATCGAATTCAGCAACCTCCATTTTGATACCAATGTTGTAAATTTTGAAAATTTAAAAATTGACCCCTCCTAGAGGCCGAATTTGTGGTGGTAGGTAAATTTAATAACTTCAAAAATCGAATTCAGCGGCCTCAAAAACCTACATTTTGATATTCACGTTGTGAATTTTGAAATTTTCAAAAGTGACCACCCTCATAGAGACTCATTTCGTGGTTGGGGTAAATTTAAGTTCCATATATAATGGAATTCTGCGACCTCGAAAATCTACATTTTGATACCAATGTTGTAAATTTTGAAATTTTCAAAATTGACCCTCCTTCTAGACGCCCAATTTGGGGTCGGAGATGAATTTAAGTTCGAAAATCGAATTCAGCGACCTCAAAAACCTACATTTCGATACCAATGTTATAAATTTTGAAATTTTCAAAATTGACCCTCCTTCTAGAAGCCCAATTAGGGGTCGGAGATAAATTTAAGTTCGAAAATCGAATTCAGCGACCTCAAAAACCTACATTTCGATACCAATATTGTGAATTTTGAAATTTTCAAAATTGACTCCCCCTTCTATAGGCCCAATTTGGGGTCGGAGGTAAAATTAAGTTCGATAATCAAATTCAGAGGCTCCGAAAACCGTCATCGAAAAGTAAATCAGTAGAAAGTATACATTTTGAAAAATACTAGTTTAAATTATTACTACAAAAATAATTATACTTTAATATTACAAAATTTAACTAAGTTCAGAGTAGCAAAAAGTGCACAAATAGACTTATAATACCACTAAAATCAACAGTCAGGGTGGTGTAGTGGTTAGAGTGATGGAATGAAAGTATGATGGTGTATGAGGACATGGGTTCGAATCCTACAGATGGCGCAAAATTTTTTCAGCCGAATTTTTTTTTGGGGGGTTTGGTTGTTTTTATTTTGTATCAAGGAGAGCATTTAAACAAGAATCCTAACATTTTACACCCTTTTTAATGCAAAAAACATGTTTATTACATGGGGTAGTTTTTTGAAAATCACCAATGGTAATGGTAATAGTAGTGGTGACATTTGCAATTACCACTACTAATGGTGGCGAAAAAACCATTGGTTTTTTTTTATGGTAACCATTAGTTTTTTTTATACGGGAATTTACCTATTAAAATTTTTTCTTCAATAGGTAATTGGATTTTTTCAATTTTATTCAGGGCTTAATACTTTAGTCATTTTTAAACTCGAATGTTTTTCAATTTATTAAAAAAAAAAATTTCTTTTCATAAAATAGAAATTCTTGACTTACATATTTTTTCAATTGAAGTACTCGTAATTTCAGTTTTGAATTTTTTTTGTTCTCAATTTCTCTGAATATTTCAATTTTTTTTTTGCCAAAAATTAAATTTTCCAATCTTTTATACAATTCAAATTTATACTTCATTGTTTTTTATTTATTCAATTAAATAGTCAGTCAGTTATTCAGTTTTTATTGGAAACATTTTCTTTAGTCGTGCGTTCATTTTTCACTGGAATTTTCTACCAAATTTTTTCACAGTCAGAGTAATTTTTTTCAAATTTTTTGGTGAATTTTTATGAGTTTTTTCCTTGTCATCCTCATATTTTCCTGTCAACATTTTTTCGGTTATTTATTTATTTTTTTTTGACCAATAACTCTAACAAACAATTATTATTTATTACACGAACACATGAACATTTTTTTTAAAATTGCGATTTTGAATGAACCCAAAAAAATGCTGATTTTTTCCAATAAACAGTCAAAAATCCATGACTTTCCACGACCTCTTGATTACGTAGGTATTATTTTTGATATTCTGTAAATGTTAATGAATTGAAAGCAATAATTATGCTGTACCATTCGACACTCGAACCTCGAATAAGATTATTATTTTTTTTTTTTGTTTTGAATTCGAGCTCGATACTTCGTCACAAAGTCAGCTTGAAATCAGAATACATCGTCGTAATAGATTAGTAAAAGATACGAGTCCAACAAACCGATGATAGAAATATCTCAACGTCTTCGAATCCGCTATCTCGTCGAGTTTGAAATGCAACTCTACGTAGATATCTAGGGAGATGTATCAGCACGAGAGCCTTACGACTGACTCGTCTCTCACAACGCTATCTCGCCCTCATCGGCATCCGAATCCGAATTCCGAAGACATTCGAAGCGACGTCGATTTATCACTCTAGATAGCACAGATTTCTCGGCCGATAAGTACCACCACGTCGTCGCGAATGAATCGAGAAGAAGACGAGATGAAACCCAAGAAACAGAAAGAGAGAGAAAGAGAGCCGAGGCAATTTCAATCTCGCTCAACCTGTAGTTTACCGACCGATGCTGGGGCTACACTCGTCGTATACGAAGCAGGCTTAGCGCTTTTTCGCAAAATGGCAACGCGAAAAAGAAAAAAAATCGTCCGAAGACGCGATCGCGCTCATCTCATTTTACGATAATGCGAGGTAATTTTTCTGCACGATGCGACGACGACGACGGCCGCCTGCGCCTCCCTCAAAGGGCGAGACGCCGACGTCGTCGGGGTGAACGGTTGCGAATTTAAAATGAAATGATAATACTGGAAAAAGGCTCTCCTAAACGGAGCCGGAGGACGACGGCAGCCCAGGGACGGGGGCGGTGGTTATCAAATAGAGGAAGAAAAATTGCAACGTAATACGGAATAGGTACCGAGGCAATATACGAGTTGTGGAAGAGCGGTCGTCGCTCGTCGAAAATAAGAGCCATTTTCGCCAACGATGCGAGGGTCGAGCGAGGTGGAGGAGACGTACTCACGAAAATCGCACAAGCCAGTCAGGATGCGCGGAGGGCGAGAAGGAAACCAAGGATTGGATTGGAGTGAAGAGAGAAAAAAAACCTCACCGCGACGCGAAAATTGTAATAGGTAACATTTCGTCCGAACTATTTATCACGCTAGTACTATTTGCGTCTTACCGGTAATCGATTCTCGGCCCTTTTCAACGCCGCACTAACCCTAATACTAAAAGGAAATGCTAAAAATGTACCTATCAACATCAACAATCGGTTCCCCATTTTCGTCCTGTCGTTGTGTAGTTACGTTACGCGTACTTTTCGCACAAATGTAATTTATTCGGACGTAATCTGTTGCTTGGTCTCTTTCTCTCTTTCTCTGACGCAATTTCATTTCGTCTGCGTCTTTCTTTCTCCTCGTACCAACTACCAAACTCATTTTACCCAACTGCCGTGCTATTTGCCATGCCCTTATAGCTGTATCCTCGTTGTACGTATACTATAGTATAGTTAAAGGTATGTTGCTCGACTTTCAGCAACAGCCGCTACTATACTATGTACCAACTATACCAGGCCATAGGGAAATACGATCTATACATATACTTTCGTTCTAGGCGAGTATCTTTCGCTATTCGCTATATCGTTTCCGGTAATACTATGACCGAGTTGCTGCAGTTGAAAGCTCCCAAAAGGTCTGTTCAACTGCGGTTTGTCTTATGTTCGTCGCGTTCTGTCTACGAAGAGATTTGTATACAGAGAGGCAACAAGTGGCGAGTAATAGAGTTGAAAATTATACCAGGATGGGTTAAACGGAGATTGTGTGGTGGATGGCACGAATGATGGACTTTCAAGTGTTGATGACTACATTGAGTACATGTTGAATACTTAGTCGTTATAGGTATAATTTTTTGATCAATTCTCGACGAATTAAGTGTCTAGTTTGCTGGGTTCCCAAGCAGCACAATCGACAAATTATCGAAATAAAAAATCGACAGAATATCGAATTCGATAAAGTGTCGCGTTAGTTCCGCCTAAATCGTGAAATCATCTTTCGATATATAGATAGATTTCCGACTAATTATAGTTAGCAAAAATTTCGAGATTATAGTAAGATATTTTATCGATAATATATCTATAATTTCGAAAGATAATTTCACGATTTAGGCGGAACTTTTGCGACACTTTATCAAATTCGATATTCTGTCGATTTTTTATCGATTTTTTATTCCGATTTTTCGTATTTTACTAGTTTTTTTCTATAATTAAAAATCCTTAATTAGCATAATTAATACATTAAACTATGCCTAAAAACAATATTCATGTTGCGGTAAGAGGATCATTTCAGAAAAAGTCAAAAAAAAATTATAAAAAATCTGCCACCCGTGGGGCTTGAACCATCTTCCTCCTGCATGGTAATCCTTTTCCTTAAACACTATGCCATACCTTATCGTTGAGGAATTAGCAATAAAACGTTTATAATAGGCAGTTTAGTACTTCCAGACGAGTTGAACTTAGACAAATTTTCACCAATTTTTAAAATTTGGAAATAATTTCAAATATCGTCACAAAATTGTTGAAAAATCGTTCGACAAATTTCAGATTATTTGTCGATAATGTAGTTTCAAATATCGCCTCAAAATCGTTGAAAAATCGAATTCGAGGAATTTCATATTACATGTCGATAATATAGTTTCAAATATCATCATAAAATCGTTAAAAAATCGAAATCGAGAAATTTCAGATTACGTGTCGATAATAAAGTTTCAAATATCTTCACAAAATCGTTAAAAAATCGAATTCGAGAAATTTCATATTATTTGTCGATAATATAGTTTCAAATATCGTCACAAAATCGTTAAAAAATCGAAATCGAGAAATTTCATATTACTTGTCGATAATATAGTTTCAAATATCTTCACGCAATCGTTAGAAAATCGAATTCGAGAAATTGCATATTATGTGTCGATAATATAGTTTCAAATATCTTTACAAAATCGGTAAAAAATCGAAATCGAGAAATTGCATATTATGTGTCGATAATATAGTTTCAAATATCTTTACAAAATCGGTAAAAAATCGGATTCGATAAATTTAATATAATTTGTCGATAATATAGTTTCAAATGTCGTCAAAAAATCGGTAAAATATCGAAGTCGAGAAATTTCATATAATCTGTCGATAATATAGTTTTAAATATCTTTACAAAATCGTTAAAAAATCGAATTCGATAAATTTAATATTCTTTGTCGATAATGTAGTTTCAAATATCTGCACAAAATCGGTGGAAAATCGGAATCGATAAATTTAATATTCTTTGTCGATAATGTAGTTTCAAATAACTGCACAAAATCGGTGGATAATCGGAATCGATAAATTTAATATTCTTTGTCGATAGTATCGTTGACGAATATCGTCATAAAATCTTAATAATATCGAATTCGATAGTTTTTAGATTTTTTGCCTATGAAGTTGTACCGATAAATCTTTATAATATCGTGAGAACATCTATAGATTTTCAAACGATTTTTACTACGCTTTTATTAGCTTGGTATGTATGGGTTTGTTTAAATTTTGAAGAATCGTTGTCGTTGAATTTTACTAAATCCAATACTACATATATGATACTTAATACCTATTCAAAATTGGAGGGGAGGGAACTGCGAATGGTCCAATCGAAATTTTTGTAATCACCAAAATTATTTCTAGCACCTCAATCTACAAATTTTGTTTGGAAAATTTTTCAATTGGCCCCTTCCTTCCTTATCCCTCTAATTTTGAATAAGTATCTACTGAGTGTTATGCAAAATCGATGAAGAGGGAGGGGTCCGATTGAAAAAATTTTCAAACAAAAGTTTTAGCTTGAAATCCTAGGAATAATTTCGGTTATTATAAAATTTTTGATTGGATCCACCGTTCCCCTTCAATTTTGCATAATAGGTATGACTTGGATATACGTATTCAGGGTGTAACAGATTGAGAATAAAGCCTTTCAACCAGTAACTATGCAACTTATGATGAATCGATGTAATTATGTTTGTCTAACCTCCGGACTGCAGGATGAAAAAAATATTTCCATGAGCGTAACTCAGCCCCTGCAGTCTGAAGGTTAGGAAAACATACTTACATCGACTCATCATAAGTCGCATAGTTACTGGTTGGAAGGCTTTACTCTCAATCTGGTACACCCTTTATGTTAGAAACTGGTGGAGGTAGGGAGGGAGGTGTCTCTTTACAAGTTTGATCTAATTATCGATCAATTTTTTTTTGAAGTGAATTGTTCATTTTTTAACTTACCATCAATTTTTTTCTGTTATATTTAGACTTAATTGAGTAATTTTTGCAAAAAAAAACTCTCATTCTGAATCATGATGTCTACCGGATTTTTTATCCTTCGAAAGTCACTACATTTTTCACTACTTTCCAAAAACATTTCAGAAAACCGCCCCACGAAAATGTCTGAAAATTGAAAATCCCCTTATTAAAGAAATTCGAATTCAAATTTACTACAGAAAAATTCTCAAATTTGAAAAAAAAAAACACTTCACAATTTTGTTCAAAAAATATGTTCGAAACATCGATTTCTTAATTTTTTATAATATTTTCACTGCTTTTATTAAAATTTTGCACAAAACTCACTACTCATTCACTTCATTCACTACTTTCACTCCTGATAGACACACCGTGTGAATTTCCTAAAAATAAAAGATATCACAATTGTTTTTTAATTTTTTTAAAATTCTCATTTTTAAGAAGTCTCTTGTGGAAAAAAAGTTACCTATCAACTGTTAATTTCTTGGAAAAAAGTCGGGCATCTTGTTTGGATTAGAAAAAAAAAAAACAATTTTTGGTTTAAATTTTTTTGAAGACTAATTCCACAATTCTTTTGCTGAAAGAATCTCTTCGAGTTTTGTTTTTATTTTTTAGAAAGAAATCTCCCACTTTAAGAGAAAAACAAATCCCATTTGCTCGAGAAAAAGGTCAATTTTTTGTCTAAATTAAAAACATAATACAATTTGATCCAATGCAAAATCCTCCTTTGCCTGAATTTGTAAAAAAAAAAATATATATTTTCAGAAATTTTCAAAAAATAGAAGTTTTTGGAAAATTGCATTTAATCAATGAAAAAATTTACCATAAGACTCGATGCAAAATCCTCCGCTGGTCGAATTTTTAAGAAATTTAATTTTCAGGAATTCTCAAAAAATGAGAGTTTTTGCAAAATTGCATTTAATTAATGAAAAAAGCTGCCATAGCATCCAATGCAAAATCCTCCTCTAGTGGAATTGAAAAAAAAAATTCTCAATAATTTTCAAAAAATGAAAACTTTTGTAAAAATCTATCACTCCAACATTTTTTTTTTTTCGAAGAAATTTTTTTTATTTAGGTACCTATACTTGAAGAGAAATCTCGATTTTTAAAGAAAGTAATATTTTGGTTTTTTTTATTATTACCTATTTGTATTGAAAAAAAATCGCTTAAAAATATTTTGTAGGTAGGTACTTATGTATGTACATTTTTTTTTTTTTTTTAGAAGGAATTATTTTGCTAGAGAAAAAGAGCTCAATTTTTATCCGGGGGGGAGGGGGGGGGGGAACAACTCTAAATTTTTCAATTAAAAGAATATTTCAATTGTTTTGAGTATGGAAATCGTTTGACTTCAGTGAAGAAAAAATCAGTTTTACTTTTTTAAATCAGAATTTTCAAGACTTGAGTTTTTTCCATTTTTATGACTTACGTTAGAGTTATTTCTTCAGAAATTCGAGAAAGTTGGAATTTTTAAAAATTTATGACTTTTTAATTTTAAACATTTTTCATAATTTTTTTCACTTTTCTTTTGATTGGGTGATTTTAAAACATTCTGTCAGATATTCCAAAAGTTACAAATTTTTTTTTAAAGTGGTTACTTTCATTTTATTTATTTACCTATTTTATTTTATTTTTCAAAATATTGGATGATTTTTAGACATTTAAAAAACTTAATTCTGTTGAAACAAAATTCTAAATTTTTTCAAAAAAAACACTATATTTTTCAAAAAAAATCTCAATTTTTTGGAGAAACAGAATATAAGAGTAAATCCCTTGGCCGGGCCTATGGCAAAAATCCAAGCGTGGTAATGCAAGGGTACCTTTTCCACCTCTTCGTCGTTGCTACCTTTGATGAAACACAATTTCTGGTCAAAAAATTTAGAACTTGAAAACCCAATAAAGAAACTGCAGGCATTTGGAGTGAAGAGAGTTGAAAATTCTGAGCCTTTTCGCACATACTACGACCATTGTATGGCTTCCATAAGCCCATATTCCAACACCAACATCATCGTAACCTGCAGAAGTGCAGATTCAACCGCATAACAACATCGCCTACTTTCGATACACACGCCATCATAACCCGGTAATAAATACCCCCACACATCATAAAAAAAAAGAACAACAACAGCGACAACGAAAATCCAAAGGTCTTTCTCTGTCCCTCTTTCGGGTACATAACCTGTCTTCGCTTTTTTTTTTTTTTTTTTACGAACAATATATATTCGTTTGATGATAACGTTTCAGCAAAACGACCTATATCGAGCTACTTAATTCAGTAAACTTCGGTTTAGGAGGGTAAAAAAAAACTAAAAAATTTACTTTTACTATTGGCAAAACGACGACGACGACGTCGACGTTACGATACACCGTAAAACAGTACAAGCCAACTCTCTCCATATATATTTCAAACTCGGTGATATATTGAAGATAAACACATAAAATATGTACTCGGCTCGCAGCGTAGATAAATTTCGTAAAAATCGACGTAGAAATGAGAAATCAGCGAGTTTTATCGTCATTTCGGGTATTTTTTTACGCCACGCCGCGTTTTTCCCTCGTTCGCGTTTTTTTCTCTCCTTCTCTTTTTTTTTTGTTGTCCTATACTTTACCCCGCACACTATCCCCTGTTTTAGTGTGTTCGTGTCATCAGCGAGTAACTTCAAAGTACATATTTGAAGGTCTCTCTATGTATGTTGATGCCGTGTGTGCCTTTTCTTACTCCTTTTTTGGCGGCATTCAACGTACAAATGCTGCGGTGAGGTCGTCCCTCTCGTTATCAGAAATGGCAAAAATTGCGGTCGTCGCGAGAAAGAGAAAAAGGGCGCATTTTAATTTACCTACAGAAGAAAAGAAAAGACGAAACCACGAAGCTCGCATTTTTTCGCCAATCTTTGTTATACGTACGTGGCATGTGTTCTTCTATGCTCGTATTTTCGTCTTCTTTCCAATGCCCAGGCTTTTGGGTGAAAAAAATGAGGGAAAAAACGTTGAAAAAAGGGACTCGGTGGCGGGCTGATAAACCTCACAAGAGATGAGAAGAGGTATCCGACTGCAGCGGGTGACTGGTTTTGAACAACAGTTGTTGAAACTGTGTATTCAGCGATATTCATTAACAATGAATAAAGCCTACGTGAGGCAGACTGCGAGAAACAAGACGAAGATTTTATACGAGTAACATGGCTGCTGTTACCAAACTACGACGTACGTAGTACGTACGTATGCAGCCAAAAGAGAGCCTAAAAAGAGACACGGAGATGGGAGACTCGAGCTGGCATATTTTTCACCTCGTTGCAGACGCCGAGTGATACACACAAAACCGTGCCAGCGAAAAAGAACGATAGCTAGAGAGAGCGCACCATATATACAGGGTGTTTCATAGCTGACTGAGTTCCTTCCATCGGGTGAATAGGCAACCCATAACTAAGGCAAAAAAAATGTTATATAAACATGTTGCCTATATTGAAAATTGAAGGGGCAAGGGAAAATTAAATTGAGAAAAAAATTTTTAATTGGGACAATGAAGAGTACTAAAAAAAATGAACTTTTTTTGTTCTTGACATTTTTTACCTATCATTGAAAATGAAGGCGCAAGAGAGCTTTAAACTTTGAAAAACCCGGTTTTTTATTTTATAAAGTTCTGTGGCTCCTTCATTTTCGAAGATAGGCAAATTCATCATATAACTTTTTTTGCTTGTCTGAAAGAGTTATACCTGTTTCATATAACATCTTGAAAAATTTTGCAGTTTTCATTTTCCAATGATGTCCACTGATAATTTCAAGCTCAAATGATCAAGAGGTACGAATGCGACGTAAAAATCGCAAAATTTAGTCTAGATGATAAGTACTTACATGAAACAGGTGTAACTCTTTGAGATAAGCAAAAAAAGTTATGTGATGAATTTGCCCATCTTCGAAAATGAAGGAGCTACAGAGCTTTGAAAATTGAAAAACCTGTTTTTTTCAAAGTTTAAAGCTCTCTTGCGCCTTCATTTTTATTAAAGGTAGGCAAAAAATGTCAAGAGCAAAAAAGTTTATTTTTTTTAGTACTCTTCATTGCCCCAATTAGAAATTATTTTTCTTAATTTAATTTTCCCTTGCCCCTTCAATTTTCAAGATAGGCAACATGTTTATTAGGGTGGAGCAAAAAAAAAACATACCTCGGATTTCGACCAAACTCACAGAGGTTATTTACTTTGAGTTGAGAACCTCCCAAAAAAAGTTTGAGCCCCCTACCTCTCAGGGGCGTGGAGCTAGGGGGCTCTCAAAGTAGTGTCACTTTTGAAAAAAAACGCAGTTTTTCGCTATTTTCGGGCAGTGCTACTCGAATTGCAGTTGGATACCACTTATTGCCCTCTACACGGCGTTGAAAAGTTGCAGATTGCTGAAAAATCGAGATTTTTAAATTTCAAAAAAGGGAAATATCACCTTCTGGGCGCCAAAACTGGGATCAAACGGCTCATATTGATGCAAGAAAAATAATTCGATAAAAAAAGTTGCAAATTTTTCAATGCAGGTGTGCCAACTTCTGATTTTCTTAAAGCAAGGATTTTTGTCATTGAAAATTGGGATATTTAGATTTTTTCAGAAAATCAATTTGGCACACCTGCAATGAAAAATTTTCAACTTTTTCTATCGAATTATTTTTCTTGCATCAATATGAGCCGTTTGATACCAGTTTTGGCGCCCAGAAGGTGATATTTCCCTTTTTTGAAATTTAAAAATCTTGATTTTTCAGCAATCTGCAACTTTTCAACGCCTTGTAGAGGGCAATAAGTGGTATCCAACTTCAAAATCGATGGTTCAGGGAGGTGTAGAAACTCAAACTGCACTTTTTCAGAGGGGTGCGGTGGGGGGTAACTCGAGTGCCACTGCCCGAAAATAGCGAAAAACTGCGTTTTTTTCAAAAGTGACCCTACTTTGAGAGCCCCTAGCTCCACGCCCCGGAGAGGTAGGGGGCTAAAATTATTTTGGGAGGTTCTAAACTCAAAGTAAATAACCTCTGTGAGTTTGGTCGAAATCCGAGGTATGTTTTTTTTTTTGCTCCACCCTAATGTTTGTATAACAGTTTTTATTCCTTATGGGTTGCCTATTCACCCGATGGAAGGAACTCAGTCAGCTATGAAACACCCTGTATAATAAGTAGATGCAATGAGCTCATTTTCAAGAACAACGAAAACTTGCAAGCTCGATTCATGGAGAGGGCATATATAGGCATTGGCGTCGGCATAGGCACCACACATCGCACACAACAAGACGACTTTTCGCACTAGCTGCAGCACACTGCACAGCAGTCGAGTTGCACCGGTCGCTCAAGCTCAACAAGAAGAGGCGAGCGTGCTTAACAACGCTTTTATCGCGGACGCCAATTATAACAACGCCTATGGCACTTCACATTATATGCAGCAGTTTCTGTCTCTCTCGCTCTTCACCATCAACATCAGCATCAGCAGTCCGCAGCTCTCTCCAGATATCTCGAGAAATACCGACTCGAGCTCTCTCGCACACACCGAAACACCGACGACGTAAAAACACACCGGAATCGGAGCAGTTCGCCAAACGACGCAGCGAAATAATACCTACCCTAGTCTAAGTTGGTAGACTGTTGTACAAGCCAACAACCATCATTATGGTTAGTGACATTTTAAATTCGGCTTTTATTAGGACTCGATGATAAAAAGGCCAAGTTTTTTCCACTTTTTCCTTCCTCTTCCTCTTTCTCGAGCTTCTTAGTTTTCTCTACGTTGCGTTGCAACGTTGTATATTTTTCCTTTCTTTTTACCTCGATCATCCCTCTAGCTCAGTCTGCCATTTGTGAGTATGGTACTCAGTAGCTATTCTTTTATGCCTCGCCTCGCCTCGACGACGACGACGACCTCCTCTCTATGGCGCTGACGTAACTTTTCACAATACTCGTAGTATGGCAATGCGACCGCTGCACACCTTGCCATGTCGATGCCAGCATTGTACCGAAGAGGAAGAGGTACCTAATTCGTGTATGCATACTTGTATTATGCATTTTTGTAATTCGCTCTTTTATTTCGTTTTTTCTCCCGTCCTCTGCCTACGTTCACTTCAAAATTACGAGTAGGTATGTGCAGGAGTACACGATAGTTGCATAAAATTGTTGCTGCACGTATCTAGCTCGCGTCTCGTGTAATCGTAGTCTCGTACGAGTATATCCGACACACTCGACTCGAGTCTAGTGTATGTAGCCTACACAGTGTAGGATACCTACTTAATTTTGTAATATCCGAGTACAATACGTAAGCGTGATGCAGTTACACCATGGCGCAGCAGAGGTTTTCTGCATTATTCTTGAGAGGCTGCCAATTTGTATACGCTTTTGTTGCCTCAGTGTACTTATTGTACTTGTATACTTGTAAGTTGTAGGTACTATAGGTCATACCAGGTACCTAACTTAATTCTTTTTTTATTTCAATTTTTTAGAAATTTATTGCGTTTGCCCAGTGTTGTTCATAACGATTTTTTTTTCTTCGTTATACGTTATTTGTTACGTTACAAGTTCCAAAAATTACTTTTTAAAAAAAATTAGTTTTTTTTTTAGTTTTTTTGTAAAAGTAGAAGTTTTTTCCTCAAAACATTAAAACTAGGTAGATAAAAAATTGATTAATTTTCTTTATAAAAGTCGAATGATTTCTACTCAAATTTTTACAAATTTTCAAATGTAAGTAGTAAAATTTGCAATCCCGAGCGGCACACTCGATCGATAATATCGGAAGATGTAACGTATCGATAAAAAATCGTTTGAAAATCTATAGATGTTCTCACGATATTATAAAGATTTATCGGTACAACTTCATAGGAAAAAATTTTAAAAATTATCGAATTCGATATTATTAAGATTTTATGACGATATTCGTCAACGATACTATCGACAAAGAATATTAAATTTATCGATTCCGATTTTCCACCGATTTTGTGCAGATATTTGAAACTAAATTATCGACAAAGAATATTATATTTATCGAATTCGATTTTTTAACGATTTTGTAAAGATATTTAAAACTATATTATCGACAGATTATATTAAATTCATCGAATCCGATTTTTTACCGATTTTGTAAAGATATTAGAAACCCCGAGCAGCACACTCGACAAATTATCGAAATAAAAAATCGACAGAATATCGAATTCGATAAAGTGTCGCGTTAGTTCCGCATAAATCGTGAAATTATCTTTCGATATATAGATAGATTATCGACGAATTATAGTTAATAAAAATTTCGAGATTATAGTAAGATATTTTATCGATAATCTATCTATAATATCGAAAGATAATTTCACGATTTAGGCGGAACTTTCGCGACACTTTATCGAATTCGATATTCTGTCGATTTTTTATCGATTTTTTATTCCGATTTTTTGTCTTTTACTAGCTTTTTTCTATAATTAAAAATCATTAATTAGCATAATTAATACATTAAACTTTGCCTAAACACATTATTCATGTTACGGTAAGAGGATCATTTCAGAAAAAGTCAAAAAAAAATTATAAAAAATCTGCCACCCGTGGTGCTTGAACCATCTACCTCCTGCATGGTAATCCTCTTCCTTAACCACTATGCCATACCTTATCGTTGAGGAATTAGCAATAAAACGCTTATAATAGGCAGTTTAGTGCTTCCAGACGTGTTGGACTTGGAAAAATTTTCACCAATTTGGAAATAATTTTAAATATCGTCACAAAATCGTTGAAAAATCGTTCGACAAATTTCAGATTATTTGTCGATAATGTAGTTTCAAATATCGCCACAAAATCGTTGAAAAATCGAATTCGAGGAATTTCATATTACGTGTCGATAATATAGTTTCAAATATCGTCATAAAATCGTTTAAAAATCGAATTCGAGAAATTTCAGATTACGTGTCGATAATAAAGTTTTAAATATCTTCACAAAATCGTTAAAAAATCGAATTCGAGAAATTTCAGATTATTTGTCGATAATATAGTTTCAAATATCGTCACAAAATCGTTAAAAAATCGAAATCGAGAAATTTCATATTACTTGTCGATAATATAGTTTCAAATATCTTCACGCAATCGTTAGAAAATCGAATTCGAGAAATTGCATATTATGTGTCGATAATATAGTTTCAAATATCTTTACAAAATCGGTAAAAAATCGGATTCGATAAATTTAATATAATCTGTCGATAATATAGTTTCAAATGTCGTCAAAAAATCGGTAAAATATCGAAGTCGAGAAATTTCATATAATCTTTCGATAATATAGTTTTAAAAATCTTTACAAAATCGTTAAAAAATCGAATTCGATAAATTTAATATTCTTTGTCGATAATGTAGTTTCAAATATCTGCACAAAATCGGTGGAAAATCGGAATCGATAAATTTAATATTCTTTGTCGATAGTATCGTTGACGAATATCGTCATAAAATCTTAATAATATCGAATTCGATAGTTTTTAGATTTTTTGCCTATGAAGTTGTACCGATAAATCTTTATAATATCGTGAGAACATCTATAGATTTTCAAACGATTTTTTATCGATACGTTACATCTTCCGATATTATCGATCGAGTGTGCCGCTCGGGACTATATTATCGACACATAATATGCAATTTCTCGAATTCGATTTTTTAACGATTGCGTGAAGATATTTGAAACTATATTATCGACACGTAATATGAAATTTCTCGATTTCGATTTTTTAACGATTTTGTGAAGATATTTAAAACTATATTATCGACACGTAATCTGAAATTTCTCGAATTCGATTTTTCAACGATTTTGCGGCGATCTTTGAAACTTTATTATCGACAAATAATCTGAAATTGGTCGAACGATGATTTTTCAACGATTTTGTGACGATATTTGAAATTATTTCCAAATTTTAAAAATTGGTGAAAATTTTTCCATTAAGTCCAACTCGTCTGGAAGTACTAAACTGCATATTATAAGCGTTTTATTACTAATTCCTTAACGATAAGGTATGTCATAGTGGTTAAGGAAGAGGAATACCATGCAGGAGGTAGATGGTTCAATACCCACGGGTGGCAGATTTTTTATAATTTTTTTTGACTTTTTCTGAAATGACATGAATAATGTGTTTAGGCATAGTTTAATGTATTAATTATGCTAATTAAGGATTTTTAATTATAGAAAAAAGCTAGTAAAAGACGAAAAATCGGAATAAAAAATCGATAAAAAATCGACAGAATATCGAATTTGATAAAGTGTCGCAAAAGTTTCGCCTAAATCGTGAAATTATCTTTCGATATTATAGATATATTATCGATAAAATATCTTAATATAATCTCGAAATTTTTGCTAACTATAATTCGTCGATAATCTATCGATAAATCGAAAGATAATTTCACGATTTAGGCGGAACTAACGCGACACTTTATCGAATTCGATATTCTGTCGATTTTTTATTTCGATAATATGTCGATTGTGCTGCTCGTGCTGTTTACGAAACCACTGTGATGGTCGAAAGCTTTAAAATAGATCCAAACGAAAATCTAGCCTCGGATTCTTAAATGGCGATCGAGAGAACCATGAGATTGATATTCGACATGGCCGCGGGTTGCAGACAGATTCAAAAGTGGCTCCCGCCCCCTTGAAAAATTTCGAATCTCTGTTAATGAGGACGTATAATAGAAGAACCATAAAGTCGCAAATTCAGCTCAACAAAATTGAACCACGAAAAGCTCTGAAGCTTATTCTCATCATCAACTACGATTTTCAAAACATTTTTACAGTGTATCTAAAATATAATAAATTTTTGAAATTTGAGGGGAGAAATTCTACATAATTGGTGTAAAAAATTACAATTTGATAATTTTTTCAAGACTCGAAAATTTTTTAATTTTTGAGAGATCAAAAAGTAGGTATTAAGAAGTAGAAAACTTTTCACGACCTCGTAATTTGGGCAATTTCATAATCATTTTTAAACTTTTTGACATTTTAGATAAATATTTCAAATTTTTACAAATTTTCAAATGTAAGTAGTAAAATTTGCAATTCAATGAAAGTTTAAAATTTATTCATTTCAAAATTTTGATAACATCTTGAAAAATTGATCAATGATCATTTTTTAAAATTAAAGTTGAATTTTTGAAAAAATCGGAATAATTTTTTAAGGAGTCAATTTTTTAAATTTTCAAATTTTTCATAAATTTTAGAATGCAGCAAACCTTTGAAATTTACAAAATATAATATAATAACATCACGTTGCAATTTATTGCTTTTAGGATTTCAATCAATTTTCTAGTTGAGTTGAATTTTTGAAAAAATTGAAGGAAAAATTAGAAGGATTAATTCTAAAAATTAGACTTTACGATGCTAAAAATTAGTTTTAAAAAATTAAAATTGGTTTATATTCATTTAATTTCAAAAAAATTCTAAAATTGGATCAATTTTTTAAAAAGTCAATTTTAAAAATTTCCAAATGTAGGTATGTGCTATTAATAGTAAATTCTCAAAATTTGCTTAATAAGTACCTATACATACTTGATAAAATTTTGAGATTTATAGAAGTTAAAATTTGAATAAGTTTTTCAAAATTTATAAATTTTTAATCAATTTTGAGTGGTCAATTTCAAAAATTCAAAAACTTTTCCATTTTACGAATTTGGAAAAAATTCAAGATGCTATTTCAATGAAATTTTGAAATCAGATCCACTTTCAAAAAGTCAATTTTTCAAATTTTTATAATCTTTGAATGCATACCTAGAAATCTTCTAAATTAGCAAAATTTAAAGAAACTATGCAATTTATTCATCTCAAAATTCTAATCAATTTTTGAAATTCGATCAATTTTTAAAGAGTCAATTATAATTTTTTTTCAAGTGTACCTACTACTTCGTAAAAAAAAATCTCAAAATTTGGAAAATTCAATTAATTTTTAAATTGATTAAAGTTACAATGTAGGCATAAGCGAGTATTTTTTTAAATGGTCAATTTATCAAATTTTTTATGAATTTTTGAATGCTTATGGAAAACTACCTACCAAAATTTGCAAACTTTGATAAAACGATACAATTTATTAAATTTTAAAATTCTAATTAACCTTCAAACTTAATAAATTTGTGAGTGCGGTTGAGAAAAGGGGCCTAAGCGTCAAAATCGTTTCTTTTTTTGGTAATGAATGTTTTAAACTATGCAAGTCTGTATCTCTGTAATGCAATAACTGATAACTTTGAGACTATCTACATATAATCATTGAGAGGGTCCTAATGAAATATTAATTTTCTCATGATTTTTACCTCTCTTCTTTATGGTATATTTCACAAAAAGAGGCGATTTTGAGCGAAATCAGGGTTGCCGAAACTAAAAAAAAAAAAATGCCAAAAATATTTTCAACCATGCTGATTACGAATATCATACTCATAATGTCATTTTTTTTGTTTCATGACGTTCTAGACCATTTTTAACAAAAAAAAAAAAAAAAAAAAAAAAAAAAAACCTAATAAAAAAATAAAACATGGATTTTTTTTTTTTTTTTTTTTTAAATTTAAGAAATTGATTTTTTTTTTTAAATTTTGGGTTAGTCTTAGCCTCTTGGAGGCTGAATATTTTCCCATAAAACCATTTTAAATCGACTTTTTTTTTTTTTAATTTAAAAAAAATTGATTTTTGATTTTTATTGATTTTGGGTAAGTCTTGTCCACTGGAAGGCTGAATATTGCTCCTAGGACCATGAAACCATTTTTAATGAAAGTACGGGTTTTGACCAAAAATGGTCAAAACCCCAAAATCGATTTTTTGGAGCTTATAATAGCTTTGTTTTTTTATCGCGGATTCTGCACAATCTGGATTATGGATTCTAACATTTACTTCTTAAAAAAAGGTTTAGAAATGTTCTGATCAATTATTCTGAAAAGTTTATCAAAAACAAAACAAAAGAACACAGTAAAATCCATAATCCACTTTCATAATCTACTCATCGAGCAGATTATTAAATGGATTCGCACAAACCCTCACAATCCAAAATCCAGATTGTGCAGAATCCGCGATAAAAAAACAAAGCTAATAGGTCCCTTTTCTCATCTACACACACATTTTTAAAATTAATGTTTTATGAAAAATTGTTCAAGCAAAATTTTTTATGATTTCAAAAATTTGGTTACAATTTAGAATTTGGTTCATTTTTAGATTTCAAAAAAAAACAAATTTTTAAACCGAATAAATAATTTTTTTTTCAAAGTTTGTAATTTAAATTGTTTGCGAAAAGTTTTAATAAATAAATTTGAACAATTCGGAAAATTTTAAAATACTTTCCAATTTTTAAAATCAAGTAAAAATTTCTACCAAATACTTATTACCTATTACCTACCTAGTAATTTCAAAATTATGAAAGTTGGTCAATTTTAAAAATTTGGCCTTTGGTGACAGTTGAATTTTCTAAAAATTTTAAAGCATTAGGTATTTTTTTTAAATTGAAATAATATTAAAAATTCAGAAATTTGAAATTGAAATTTGGGGAAAATTCAAAATTTGGAGGTTTTTAAAATTTTAAATAAATTTTTGAAAAATTCTCAAAAGTTAACAAGAATAGCATTAGTGAGTACACTTCATTTCCTTTTGGTAGAAAAACAATTTTTTTCAAATAAAAGAGGGGCAAATATTACTTCTTTAGAACATATGTTATGTAAAATTTCATGCTCTTTTAAAAAATGCTTTTACCAAATTTGTATGAGCAATAACTCCGGAGATATTTATGAAAATGGAAATTTCTCCATTTATAAAGTAAAAATCGAAGAGAATATTTTTTATTGGTAATTAAATTTCCTACAAAATGGTGGTCTTGAAATTTGTTTAAAATTATTTATGAAAAAATTGTGAAAATTCTTGACTTTTTTTTTAGATAAAATTTTAAAAAGATGGTACCTAGACCTACACAAAAATCCAAAAGTGAAAATTGATTATAATTTTGACCGAAAACACTTTTTTTTTATTTTATTAAAAAATTACTTTTCTAAAAAATTGTAATTAAATTGGTTTGCCAAAGAAATTTGTAAAATAAGATTTAGAAAAATATGCATGTAGGTAATAAGAAAAGAAATATTTTGTTCAATCAAAATTCAAAATAAAAAAAAAGCTAACTATTCTATAGAGAAAATCAGCTGAAAGGTTTAGAACATATAATCCACCTTCTCACCCTTTTTCCTTGTTGGAGGAAAATTTTGCATGTGCGATAAAAATTTTAGGATATGCATATTTTGCAAGAAACGTTGAAAAATCATCACAAAGTAACCCCACTCTATACCGTATCTCAAGATAAAATGTGATTAGGAATCAGCTCTTCTATCTTATTACTTCAACGTTTAAGAAAAATTTTTATTACACTTCAGTATATCTCGTCCATTTTAATTGAGCAATATTCGCATTTGAAACTGTAATGTAATTTTTCCATTTCCGAACTGTGCTAAATCTGTACCCCAATTTATAACTTGTATTTCTTATTTTCCTAGATCTTCGCGTGAAATCGTTTGAAAATTACGTCGATAAAGGATTCGGTCGTACTCACGTTTCGAGATTCAGAATACCAGTGACTTTCAAAGGAAATTCTTTTGACCCGTCATACCATTGATTCAATTTTTTTCTGGTAAGCTGAACTTACACAATTTTTTATTATTCTGTTAAAAATAGATTTGTATAGGTAACAAAAACAACAAAAAAACAGAACTTTTGGAGAGTGTTTTTTCTCTACAAGTATTTGTATCCAAAAATATGAGAAAATACCTATTAGTCCTATAAAATTATTTTCAATTTTTTTCAAGTGTAAAAATCCGATTTTTCACAAAATGTAGGTAGATAAAATTGACCTTGGCCAAAATTTTAAAAACATTATTTCCAACCAATAACAAAATGCAAAGTAAACCGGGTTTTGAACGAAGTGTTTAAAAAATGGCCTACGAAATTTCAAAAAAATAAATATAACAACATTTTGTTACCAGATTTCAAAAAGTTCTTGTAAAAAAATTTTAAAAAGTAGTTTAAGGTGATTTTGAAATTTTTTTTTTTTTTTTTTTTTAAATCGCTCTCTCACAAAAATTAGAAGAAAAAAAAATGATTTCAAAGTTCTGATGAAGTTATTTTCCGAAAAAAAATTGTCCAACAAAATGTTGAGAAAAACTGATTTTAAACAAAATGGTTCTGTGCAATTTTTTTTTTTTTTTTTTTTTTTTTTGAAAAATTCGATTTTGCCCAAAATTTTGAAAACAAATACCAAAGATGAAAAAAGGTGGGGGAAAAAAATTTAAAATTCCTGTTCAGGTTTTCAAATGAAGACATTATTTCATTTATGAATCATTCAGGAGTAACTAGATCATATCATTCGCAAGCCATAAAATGTGATGATTTTTTTTCTGAAGTGGAATCAACTTTTAAAGTTTAGGTACAAACTACCAACCTAATAATTATCGTATTACCGAGCTTGTGCGTGTGTGTTTGTAAACCATACATTGTTCTGACATTTCCTTGAAATTTCACATATTATTATGTACTTCGAGCGGACCCAAAACGTTGGTCGGATATTTGATAGGTCCAAACAACGTTTACACCTAAAAAGTTTATGACAAATGACAACCAGTGGCGTATTTAAGGTGAGGGTTCTGGGGTCCAAACCCTCCCATTATCAAGAAAAAGAAAAAAAAACTTGAAAATACCTCAAAAACATGTTCATTTTACATATTTTTTAAAAATTTCCTAAAATTGTGAAAAACTCTCAAAATGCATCCCTAATTTTTCATAAATTTTCAAAAATAAGATTTTTCATAATTTTCCAAATTTTTTGTCGTGATGTACTTTCATAGATAAAATAAAATTTATCAAATTTTTCAATTTTTGGAATGATTTTTCATAAAATTTCAAAAATAAACATTGGATAAGTATTTTTTTTAAATAAGTATTACATTTTTCAAGAAGGATTTTTTCTAATTAAGTACATGATTTTTCTTAAATCAAAGAATATGATTTTTCAATTTTTTCAAGAATGATTTTTTTTCAAATTTTAGAGTTCATTTTCTCTTGAATTTTCAAAAATGATATTTTTGTTAGGTAATTAAAAAAAAAAATTAAGGTGGATTTTTTCCACTTTTTTAGAAGTGATTTTTTTATAATTCCAAAATTGTACTTCTTAATTATTATATAAATTTCCAAAAAAATTAGTTCAGTCAAATTCTTCAACATACACATTGACTTTTTTTTTTTAATTTTTGGGAAGCTTTTCTATGAATTTTTAAAATAGAAACTGTGTAAATTTTCTCAAGAGAAAATAATCTCTAAAAATCGAAGAAAATTCGTTAAAAAAATAAAATATTAAAATATTTTTCAATTTTTATTTTAGAAAATTTATGAAAAATCATTTTAAAAATTGAAAAATTGCAAAAATTTTGTAATTGAAAATTAAGAAAAATTTTAATTAAAAATTATTGTGAAAAATTCAATTTTGAACAATTTTTAAAATGCATTTTTCAACATTTTAGAAATTAATTTTTGAAAACTAAAAACAAATCTAAGCAAGGGAAAAATTTATCCTTGAAAAAATGAAACAATAGTGAATTTTCAAAAAAGCTAATTTGTTGATTTTTTTCTTCTTTTCAAACTACAAATAGTTTTTAATTTTACAATTCCGAAATTTTACTTAATAATTTTTAATTATGATAAATTTTCAAAAAAATGGTATTTTTTTTTACTACTTATTTTATTTCTATATTCCAAGGTTAAATTTTTCCTTTGCTTGGAGATTTTTCTGATTTTCAAAAACTGAATTCTAAAAATTTTGAAGAATGCACTTTTAAAAATTTTCAAGATTGAATTTTTTTTTAATAATTTTAAATGATGACTTTTCTCATTTTCAATGAAGTACAAAATTTTTGCAATTTTTAAACTTTTGGTAAGACGCTTACCTACCTATAAATTATAATATTATCTAGGTTATTACGTCCATCGGAATGGCTTTAGATGGAGTTTATTTTTGAAATTTGAATATTTTCTAAAGAATTTGTACCTCTAACCTCTGTTGTTCATTACATCTGATAGAGCGAGCGAGAGGAGATTATTATGTTTCCCCCCATCAACCGGTTAGGTACACCGCTGTTTCCTTTTTTTATGTTCCCTTTTTTGCATTTCAACCGAATCGAAGGTAACGAGTTAGCAAAGGTTCCCTTGTGAGAATCCAAATTCACTTGAAGAAAGACTTTTCATTCAAGAATTAATCCTACATATGTACAAAACAAACTTGATTAAATGATTAATTAAAATCTACAATAAATCTAATATCTCAGGGTCAAATGTTGTAATAATCAACTCTCCAATCTTAATATTTATCTACAGAATCGGCAATAAAAAAAAGAATAAAAAAAAAGAATTTCATTAAATGAAACTTACCACTGCTTATCTGATAATCTTTGCGCAAAGCAATTTTAATTCACACACATATCAACGAATTGGAATTTGAAATTAGGAATGTCAATTGCATCATATTGAAAAGCAGTTCTTCGAATATACTTGACGAATATTAATTTACGTTATTGATTTCTCATTATAAAAAATTTACTTAGATAAATATTAATTTACGTTATTGATTTCTCATTATAAAAAATTTACTTAGATAAATATTAATTTACGTTATTGATTTCTCATTATAAAAAATTTACTTAGATAAGTACTGTATCTACAAGCAGCTAACTTGGAACACTTGAAATTTCAATTTCTTGTAAATTTTCAACCAATCAGTCAACAAATTTCATTCAGGGCTTAAAATACTGAGCACGGTTTCGTCTTTCGATTACACTGAAGCAATATCCTTTGAAGAAATTTTGAATTCTTATTATCATTTTTTTTTAAATGGGCGTTCCAGGTTTTAATCCGAAATTATTTACTTGGAACAAGTTCATTTACAACAGTTTCAATAATTACTTGTAACTTCTAAACCATTCAGTTCAAAAAAATTGTTTAGGATTCAAAACATTGAGAATAGTTCCATGCATCTTTCAGTTCAGAGGAAGACTGACCTCCCAAAAGTTACAACTCATTTTAAGTTCTTTTTTTTTTCTTTTTTACTTGGTGTTCCAAGTTTTTGACTATTTTTAAAAAACGTGAATCAAATTATTTCATATAAATTTCAATTTCTTGTAATTTTTGATACAATCAGTCGAAAAAGTTCAATCCAGGCTTAAAATATTGGCAAGGTTTCGTCTTTCAATTCAGCGGAGGAATATTCCCTCAATCAATTTTGAGTCCTTCAAAAAAATAAATAAATAAATAGGTAACTAAAATAAATGGGTGTTCCAAATTTTAGTCCAAAAATTTCAAGGTGTCTACCAAATTTTGAAAGCTGAAATTTGCGACTTTTAGCGACTTTTCGCGACCTCTTTCGGGATTTTTTCGCGACTTTTTTTGTGATATTTTTCTCTTGTAATGTAATTTGAATTCACGAATTCTACATTAACCTCTTTAGGGGGGGGGGGGGGGGTGCTACATTTAAAAAACAATTGGATGCATAGCGTTGACAAGCGGAATTTTACAAGACCTTTGCAAGACGTCATTTTGATTTTTCATCTGAGAAGTTTTGAAGAAAAATTGGAAACTAATTTCATCTTGTTTTTTTTTACAAAAAATATTAATTTTTGATCTCTTATAAAAAAAGTAAGATGAAATTCTAATTTTTCTTCAAAACTCCATAGATGAGAACTCAAAATGACATCATGCAAAGGTCTTAGAAAATTCCGCTTGTCAGCATTAGGATCTAAATTAGAATGACACGTGCTGCCCGAGCGAAGCGAGGGTGAATTTTTTTGAAAAAATTGCAGTTCTTAAAAGAAAAAACAGGCATTTTTTTGCAAAAATTTTGAAAACATGATAATTTTTGAATTATAAAAGAATAGAGAAGTAGCATGTTGCCCGAGCGAAGCGAGATCGAAAATTTTGAAAAAATTGGATCTGAAATAAAGAATAATGCATTTTTAGCATAAATTTGAGAATTTTCAAAAACATGAAGTTTTGGAGAAATTAGGAAAAAATTCGCGACTTCAATGATTTTTTTTGGCGAATTTCGCGTATTATGTGTCGATAATATAGTTTCAAATATCTTTACAAAATCGGTAAAAAATCGGATTCGATAAATTTAATATAATCTGTCGATAATATAGTTTTAAATATCATTACAAAATCGTTAAAAAATCGAATTCGATAAATTTAATATTCTTTGTCGATAATGTAGTTTCAAATATCTGCACAAAATCGGTGGAAACTCGCAATTGATAAATTTAATATTCTTTGTCGATAGTATCGTTGACGAATATCGTCATAAAATCTTAATAATATCGAATTCGATAGTTTTTAGATTTTTTGCCTATGAAGTTGTACCGATAAATCTTTATAATATCGTGAGAACATCTATAGATTTTCAAACGTTTTTTTATCGATACGTCACATCTTCCGATATTATCGATCGAGTGTGCCGCTCGGGTATGTTATTTTGTCAAAATATGGAGAATTTAAAAAAAAAAAAAAAAAAACTGAAGAAGAAATTATGTAAAAAATTACTTAAAATCAGTTGGGTACTTGAAAAAAATTCCAAAAAATTTTCTGATAAAAGATTCTTAGAAAAGAATAAATTATCCCAAAAAATAATCAAGCACCTATAAATTTAAAAAAAATAGATACTCACTAATAAGTGATCAGTTCAAGAAAATCCTTTTACCCACAATAATTTTTTTGAAAAACAAACCTTCTAGGGAAAAAAATGTCAAAAAAATCACAAAAAAGTATTTACGTACACAGAAAAAAATTCTTTCTGAAAAAGAACAAGAAATTTATTACTAATAACAGTTTCTAGAAAAGTGCTCCAGATTTTAGCCCACTGGAGGCGAAATCGGTACTGATGAGGCAAAAAAGAAAAAGAGGACGACCCCAAAGAAGTCAAAATTGAAAATTCGCACTTTTGATTTGAAATTTTGTCGTTGTACTTTTTTTTGTCGTTCACTAAGCTGTCGGTTGCAAATATTTTTTTAGGCGTTCGGAGTTTGACGTGGACTGTATTTTAATGTCGTGTATAAAACACTTTGGTCGTTAAATTTTTGTTGTTGTATGTAATCACTCTTTTTTGTCGTTGATATGAATATTTGTCGTTTGAACAATTTCCTGCCGTGATTAGCCCTATTCCTGTCGTGGATACGCCCTTTTTGGATGTGCCGATAAATCGCACCCTTAATTTTTTTTGTATACTGGAATTACGTACCTAAATGAAAATAATATTTAAAAAATAATAGTTTGATTCAAAAATAAAATCTTTGAAACCTAAAAAAAAGTTAATCAAAGACGCAAAAGGTTGGTTCGTGTTTGAAAATACTCATAAATGTTTATCAAGTGCGGGAAACAAAATTGAAAATTATAAAATTTGCATCCGAAAAATATTTGTGGGTAGGAAATATAATGAGAGGTGAAAAATTATTTAAGAACCCCTGAGTTGGTACGTAGATGAAATCGTTGATTATTATTAATAATCAAGGGATGAGATAAAATTAAACATGAATGTACTATAGAGGTGTGGAAAATCAAGCTAGTTATAGGTACTAGGTAGGCACAGCGCGTTTATGTTGTGATGATAAGTATTACTCGTATTAAGTGGGCTTAAAAAATCAAAACTACCCAATATAAAAGTTGGAAAAATTATTTTTAAGTCCACCTCATATACATGAAAGCGAAAGAAAAAGTAGGCAAATTCAAATTACCCGATTTAAGAGGACGCAAAATTATTTCTAGGTCCACCTGATATAATATTGTCTAGCAGATTGCTGGCGGGTTAAACCACCAGTTACGATGTCGTCACAAAATCGATTGAACGATTAAGAATTACTTGAATGTTTTGAAAATTAATTCAGCAATCTAATCAAATACGAGTAGGTAAAAAACTTTCCGTAAAAGTCAGCACTTCATTTTCGTTGTAAATATTGAAATTTCGTATGAGGAGTTTTTGAGACATTTCGCTAGTTTTTCATTTTATTCTATAATATAATATTTTTGTTTGGAATCAAAGCTACATGTACAAATAATGATGACGTCATTGACGTCTCAACGAAAATGCCATTATGCTACCTCATTCATACATAACAATAATTCCATTTCATAAATTTTGGGAACTTTTATTCATTTTCTATTTAAAATTTCTATAATTACAAAAAAACAAAATATTTTTTCAAGTCAGAAATTTATGTGTAATGTAAAATGTGAATCATTTTATAGAAAGAGTTATTAAACTTTTTTTAAACTTTTTTTTTTTACAATTTGAATTTCCACACAATTTTTACGTGTATTGATCATTTGTGGTACTATGTTTGTTTTACTAGGTACCCATCACCCAAGTCAAAATAAACCAATGGCAGTACTTTTGAGACGTGTTTTATTAGTAATAATGTATTCAATGGTACTGAGTACAGAAACTTCACCTGAAACATCAAACACTTTTTCTTCAACGTTACAATATACAAAAGATATGCCCGATAGTACAAAAATTTCACCTGAAACAACAAACACTTTTTCTTCAACGTTACAAAATACAAAATATCCACCCAAAGTATTACCATCCGATGATACAAAATGGAAAGTTATGCGAGACGAGAATATTACCTATGTCGATAAGACCAGGTTTCTACGAAAGTTATTGCTTGGTCAACACCGTAATTGGGTGATCCATAGACCGCGAAGATTTGGGAAATCAACATTCCTAGATATGGCCTATCATTTTTTTTCTGGCGATAAAAACTTGTTCCACGATTTGGAAATTGGTCAAGATGGAAATACAAAATTACTCAGAATAAGTCACAAAGACAAGTGGGTAAAATTTCCCACAATTAAAATAGATTTTGCTTCGATCCAATTTGAAACAAAGGATGATTTCATAGCAAAATTCAACTTGAAAATGAAACGCATAGCGCGGGAACATTACATTGATGAAAAATTAGTTGATGGATTCGATAGTCTTGTTTTCGAAATGCATTTAAAATATGATCGATTACCAGTTATGATACTGATCGACGAGTATGATACTCCAGTTAATGATGCATTGAGAGAAATGAATGTCGACACTGCAGAGCGTGTGCTACTTTTTATAAACAAGATTTTAAGAATCATCAAAATCCATGAACAAATCAAGTTTGCATTCATCACTGGAATTTCAAAGCTGTCAATAGCAGAATTAGATAGTGGAGCCAGCGTTTTTCGAGACATTACCTACGACAATATTCTATCTGAAGCTTTCGGAATCACCGAGTACGAAATGAACTATTACATGGCATCTCAATTATATGAACTCGCTCAACACAAAAACGCTGGAAGTAACAAGTACGCATTGGAAAAAGTGAAGATAGAGCTGAAAACTTGGTACGACGGGTACCGGTTCGACATAAAAAACAAATCAGCGGTAAACGTGTATAATCCTGTTTCAACAATACGATGTTTAAAGGAAAAAAAATTTGACAACTACTGGTGCAGAACGAGCTCCAGTAATTACTTGAAAAATGAATTTAATGCTGACCGCCGCCAGTTGACCCTAGATACATTCAAGAAAGGCTTTAAAATTAGCGAAAACGCAATCCAAAATGTTAAAACTCAGCTAGATCACAAAGTGGACTTACCAATATGGATGTTAACTTACGGTTACTTAACGGTCAAACAATATGACAAAACCAAAATGGAATTTACTTTGGTCTATCCTAATAAAGAAATAGAAATGTTTGTCGCAGCGGAAGTCGCCGAATATGTACCACCGAAAACACAAATGAACAACGGCGATCAAACAGGCCTTTATCGTGCAATGAATTTGGGAAACACTGTAGAAGCAATTCACCTGATGAGGCAGCGTGTGTTTTGTAATTTCCAACCTCGGAAAGATGCTAAAGTCAGACAAGGTGAGATAAACCAGAGAATTTCGACAATGTTGACGGATGCAAAAATTGAACACCGAACAGCAGTTGTATTCAAAAATATTAAAAAAACAAAAACTGATGCTGGCGATATAGACTTTTTGACTCTAAATCTGAAAAACAATTACGTAATTTCAGTCAAGTGTGGCGCTGGAGCATCGGCCATAGCTGCCATTGATCAGCTGATTAAGTACACGGAAGAGAACGGGGCCTCGTTTTGGGAAAAAGTCGAAAATTTCACGAACAATTTAGAACTAATCTACTTTTTGGGATTATCCTTCTCGTACAAGGATACCGGAAAACTAGAAGAATGGGTTGTATTACCTTGTAGAAAAAAAAATTTGATGCCGGATGAAATAGAGGCAAGTTCTGAAGAAACTCTAAAACGAGTGAGGCAAAATATCATCAATTTAAGAGAAAAGGCGAAACGTACTTTAACCACATTACAAAGCAGTTCATACACAACAAGTTTGACCACAACATTCATGAAAGCAGGGATGTTAAACAAAACTGGAACCAAACCGGAACCGAAAAAACCCCGCTTATAATCTAGCAATAATTTTTTTCGTTCTCATTTTAGCAATTGCTAGTTTGTAATACGTCATTTTTTTCTTGTCTTAATTTGAATATTTTCAGTAAGTTTGTATCACGTGTTAGCGTTATTTCTTTTACATTAGTTTTAGTATGTATATGGATATGTATATTTTGTAATATTTATTGTGAATGTGAAACATCTGATGGGTAAATCTAATCAAGACCTATTCGAAGAAGCTAACCAAATATAACTGGTCCACCATCTTTACCAATTCCACCACATATACCCAGTCGAATCCGCCCTGGTACTACCCCTATCGCGAAAGTATTTACCCATTCAACGACGTTTCAAGATACATCGTTTGTATCATCCACGATGACACCACGCTCACTGCCAAACGGTACTTCCGATCAATGTAATTAACAGCAGCAGCAGCAAGGTATTGTTCACCACAACATAAACCACCAACAGGCCCAGATGATAGAACCTGTAAGGTACTACCTCACAATAAGGATGATGTTTTCACTGGTACCGCTAGCTACTACTCCTAATATGATTGTTACTACGACCACTGCTACTATGGTTACCTATAGGACAACCAGTGCAACTACAACCGCTACTACTTCCGTCAGATCCCGTTCAACGATATAATTCGCCACTACAAATCTGTACTACAGATCAACCGGTTATAGTACCGACGCTAATGGTATTAATATTCAATTAAAAATACCAGACAATCCCAATAAATGAAAATAAGCTATTGAAAACTGCGTTATCGACGATGATGACCTATCAGATGGATTATATTTTAGAAGAACGTGAAGAAAGCAATAAACAATCAAAATGAACACATCACACATCAAATATCTTGTTAAATTGATCGGAGAACTATGTGCTGCTATTCTACCACCAGTGCAGCTGCAAACTACTCAACCTATTTCCAGGTTTTCATGGTCCTAAGCCTCCATCTTGATCATCCACCGATCAAGTATCAGTTCAATAAGCTAATCCAAATCAATTCATTCCGTTACAACCACCTACATCCAGTACTACTTGTGTATATAATCCTTCGATAAATTATCAAAAATCACCGAATATTCCAACAGTACCTATAGTCAAATTTCAAGATCGATTGTTTCGCCAGTTAATAATCATCCTACAATCCACAAGATACATCGATGCAGCAAAATCCGAATAATATCAAATACGATGATAATCCACGTCATCAACGTCGTAAACAATATCACATCGTCACGTTACAGTAGCCCAACACGAATCAAGGACGTCGAACAACGATTCTCTTTCGAACTGGCTGATTTCTAATTTCTCATCGCGTTCGAGTCCTTTTGCTCTATTAGGTGAGCTGGATTTAGTGCGTATCTCTGGCATTAAACATCGTAAGCACTAAACTTGGTAAACTTTTAACCTGCCAGAGGTAATATGGCAGTTTTACACGTAGTGTCAATGTCTATAGCACACCCAGGCAATAACAAATGCACTACCTACAACAAGTTTGATGTTTAAATTTGTGCTATTGGCTCAAATTTTGAGCAAATCAAAAATGTAAGAGTATTGTTGTATACAAAATTTAATTTTCGATATAAAAGGTTCTTTTCACTTTTTACCTAACTTGAATATTTCAGGCATGGTGGCAAAAGAAGCAGTCTGGTTAAATCGTTTATTGAAAGAAATCACAAGTATTAAAGAAAATCCTGTACTAGGTGTCGACAATGCAGTAGCGGTGAGATTGGCGTTAAATCAGGAAAATCATAAGAATACAAAACACATTGCTAGGAAACACGTCGCAACGAATCGCCAAGATTTTCGAAGTTACTGATTGATTAATCCGCTTCTTCACCCTTACGCCGATTGTGTATCGAAAAGTAATACATCTTTGAACATAAAATAATTATAAAATGATGAATTTTTCATTTTGATTAATTTTTTTTTTCAGCGATGTTCTTTGAAACGAGCCCATACACACGTACAATTATAATAGAGACACGTACAGCGCCGCTTCCAGGTCAACCACCTACTATGAAGATTCAGACGATAACATATCGTCAGTTGTCCAGGCGATAGTAGTACAACCAAACATGGTATGTATTTTTTAGGCTTGTGTTTTTCTAATTTCACAATATTTGAGGCCGGGGGGAGAATAAGGGCCTATCTTCGGAAAGTTCGTTTTGAGTAAATCGCATTTGAAATTTTAGTTTGATATAACTCAGCGGTAAAAAATTCAACAATGTTGTTCTTTGTCTCATTAGAAAGAGCAACTCTTTCGCTACAATTCGGTATAATAACATTGAAAAAAACTTCATTCCTTCCCCTCTACATTCACTTGAAAAAGTTGCTTTAAAGGCCCTTTTTTCAATATCCAAATTAAAAAAAAAAAAATTCTAATCGAGTCTGAAAATGGCTAAATGTCAAAAATATCGCTATTTTGCTTTTGATAAAGTTGTTCTGAAGGTCCTTTTTCAATATCCATGTTGGAAAAAAAAATGCTTCTAATCGAATCTGAAAATGGTAACAATCGAAATGTTACACATAAAATAAAAATTTTATGAAAAATACGTTCAACTAATCGATTATTATAATTACTATCACATGAGAAAGTAAAATTATGATCAAGAAACATGGTGTCTAAATTAATTTTTTTTGTTGAAAATTCATGACCTTTTTCATGAACAATATTTCAACATTTTCAGGGACCTCTTCCAGCATGAGTGTAACTTGGAATGAATATGGGGAAGGAGCAAAAACCTTATTTTCCCCCAGTGGCGTAGCTAAGATGAAATCATGGAAGGGGTTCAACTTTCCGGGGTGGTCATTTTGAAATACGCCGAGTAGGGAACTACCACCACTTTTAATGGATAGTCGAAGGTGCAAGGTATCTGAAACGCGATTCTAGAGAAAAAGGGCATTCACCCGGCGAAGGCCCTTATTCTCCCCCCACCATCATTTGAAAAATTTAAAGTTTTTTCATCAGAACCTCTAAGAATGGACAATAAGAAAATTTGAAATTCACCATGCAAATTGTAAAATGAATTTTTTCCAAAAATGGGAATAATTGAAAAATTCAAAAAATTTTCGTCAGAATCTCTCAGAATGGATCCGGATAATGGGAGAATGGGCAATTTTTTCAAAAAAAACAAAACTCAATTTAGGTATAAATTGAAATTCACCATGTTTCATGACAAAAATAATTTTTTTCCAAAAACAGGAATAATTCAAAAATTCAAAAATTTTTCGTCAGAATCTCTTAGAATGAACCCGGATAACGAGAAAAAAAATTTTGAGCAATTTTTTCAAAGAAATTCAATTAAAGGGTAATTAGAAATTCACCATGTTTCATGGCAAAAGTGATTTTTGTCCAAAAATGGGAATAATTGAAAAATACAAAATTTTTTCGTCAGAAACTCTTAGAATGGACAAGAATACTTCTAGAAATATAAACCATGAACAAAACCCCATGATTAACTCTTCTCTAATTTTTTTTTAATTTATTTTTTTTCCATATCAAGTCCCCTTGCCTTTTTCTTTCTCACTCTACCCGAAATCATTTCACTGGCAACCACCCCAAGTATAAGCAAAGAAAATAAAAAAAGATCAATTCACACCGAAAATTACACTACATCGACGTCGTTTTACCAAAATGTAAGTACCTAGTATTTTACTAATCCCTCATTTACCAATCTGGCATACTACAAATGACCTCGTTGCTCGTGTCACTTTCGCATCGTTTCGAATTGAAAATCCGAATAAAAATCATACCAAAGGAGAGCAACGACGCCGATAAATGTACGTTAATAGTCAACGTTTAAGTGTGTAATTACCAATTACCTACCTACATCGAAGCCAAACGTTTAATTTGCTATAATTCAAACTGTCACCCTGCCCTGCATTCCCAGCCACCTTCGTCGATAGTAGGTACTTTTGTTTCGAACACCTCGCCACACCTTATCGTGCCTCACGATGAATTGGTCCAAGAGGCTGCGTTATTTCTGCAGCAAATGCGACCATTTTCTCCCAACACATTGTACCTAGACCTACGTACATATATTTTTCGATTGATAACAGCATGTTTAACATTTCAACTCGAGTCTAGCTCGATAAATTTGTTTACGTGGAAGTGGATCCATGATGTTGAATTTTACCAAGTCCAATATATTACACTACACAGATACTTAATATTCAAAATTGGAGGGGAGGGAGGGGCCTAATCGAAATTTTTGTAATGACCAAAATTATTCCTAGGACTTCAAGCTACAACATTTGTTTGAAAAATTTTTCAATTGAACCCCTCCCTCTCCTCCAATTTTTAATAATATAAGTGTCTAAGTCGCATTTTGTAAAATTGTAAGGAAGGAGGAGGGAGAGAAGGAAAGGTCTAATCGAAAATTTTATAATAATCAAAATTATTTCTAGAACCTAAATCTACAACTTTTGTTTGAAAGTTTTCTATTGGACCCCACCCCTAATTTTGAATAATATTCACATATTGTTATGTAAAATAGGAGGAGAGGGAAGGGTTCAATCGAAATTTTCATAATGACCAAAATTATTTCTATGATCTCAATCTACAACTTTTGTTTGAAAACTTTTTCAATTGAACCCTCTCTCCCTATCTCACTCCTCTAATTTTGAATAAGTATATCTCCGAAGAGGGGAAGGAAAGGTCTAATTGAAAAAATTTTCAAACAAAAATTGTAGCTTGAAGTCCAAGGAATAATTTTAGTTATTACAAAAATTTTGATTTCACCCCTCCCTTCCCTCCAATTTTGAATATCAAGTATCTAAATAGTGTTGGGCAAACTAGATTCGAGTAACATACCTATCATATGGTGCAATAGCAAAATACGTCTCAATCAAGTGATATGAGAGAGTAATACGTCGAGAAAAATAAACTATAGAAAATTCATTTCACCATTTCAAGGTTGAACGACGAAATACAAGTTTTTAAATGGACAACGAATGAAGAACTAGAGAGTAAAACTAATAGCGGAAAAAAAGAAGGATCAAGACGACGTGTGTTGGAAGGTAAACAGTAAATATTTCACTGTTTTATTCATAATAATCAATTGAAAATTTTTAATTAAGCATCTGCTGTACAATTTGTTTTCTGTGAAGATAACTATATTGTAGAAATAATTTTTTCTGTTCTAGGAATCGAACATTTCCTTCAGAAGAAGGATGCCTATACGAGCATGAGCAGATTTAGCACATAGAATTATTTAAAAGTAAGTTGAGTCACATTTAATTACGATAAACAATGTACCAACCAAACACTTGACTTCTTATAAAATTTTCTAGAAAATGAAATAATCTAACAATGTGTTTTTTTAGATATTGGTAAAAAGGTCTCATTTTGTACGGTATTACAACAACTACTAGATGCGAGATTCGAGGCAAAAAAAAAATCTACCTGGGGACAAAGAAGATATATCTAGACCGAGTATTCCGGATTAGTTGAGTAAACGTGATCGTTTGCTCCATATTAATCGGGAATACTTCGATTTGATATAATCTTCTTCGTCTTGGTACTATATGAACAGATAGCTATACCCCAGAAGTACGATATGTATACGTAATTAATTTAAGGAAATTAGATCTCAGTCGAACTACTTGGTAATTAGCGTATCTTAATGGAAATTATAATTAGTATTACATTCCCTCTCACCTTGGCACATTTTTTTTCAATATACTGAACTTTTAGCTTTCTCAATCTTTTCTCTTTTGTCGAATGTCGAGATTTTGTTTCATCAAATAATACTTTCATATCACGTGGCACTACTACAGATTTTTTTTAATTCCTGAAGATCCCTACTAATAATACACACCTACGACAACGTAAGTATGAAATTTGGAAAACTAGCTTTATGAGCCAAATACATACGTGAGAGGAGGGGACTTGAAAAAAAAAACTTTAAAATTTTTTCATAGAAGAAATAATTACTTATACCTATTTCGATTTAAACATTCAATTGTTTTGAAGAAAAAATATTCTGAATTTTCTTAAGGAAAAATCCTTTTTTGGGGGGTTTGGGTAAGAAAATGGTATATTTTTTAAAATAAAAAAATGAAAATCGAAATTTTTTTTTTTTTAGGAGAAAATCCTATACTTTTATCAGAGAAAAAATTTCTTTTTTTTTGGAGAAAAAAATCTTTCATTTTTAAAAGAAAAAAAAACTCGAATTTTTTGTTTCAATATTCTTGAAAATAACTTTTTCAATTTTTTTGAAGATCTACTATTTGTACAGAAAAAACCTTTTTTTTTTGTCTAATTTGAAAAAATCAATTTTTATCTCACTTTTTTTGAGAAACACAATATTCTGAATCTTTTAAGAAGCAATCAAAAATCAATAATTTTAGTTAGTATCTATTTCGAGAAAAAAATCATTAAATTTTATCGGAGAAAAACTCCAAATTTCTTAGTAGAAAATCTTTTCCCCAATTTTTTGAAAAGAAATCGTTGTTTCAATTTTTTTAATTTTTGAAATCTTGATATTTTATAGGTATCAATTTTATTTAAAAAAGATAACCCTGATTTTTAATTTTTTTGGGGAAAAAATTTCTGTAAAAAAAAATATTCATCTATTTTTTGCCTTAATGTTCTTCATATTCCCTACTGGAATTCTTTCCCAAAAATAGCTAATTTTTCAATTACCATTTTTTTTCACTATAGGTAGCACCCAAAAAATTTTTAGATCTTCAAAAAAATTACAGAAAGTTGATGACCCTCAAAAAAATTAACTCCCTCAAAAAATTAGGATGCAAATTTATTATAGAAAAAAATACGAAAAAAAACATAGACAAATTTGATTTTTCCATTTCCATTTTAATTTCTGATTTTTTCCCTACTTTTACGCCAAAATCAGGTTTTTTTTTACTACTTTCACGACCCATTTTTCAAATCACTACTTTTTCACAACATAATTTCACAATCTTGGAGACACACTGTTCTTAAAAATAAATCCATTTTTTTTTTTTGGAGAAAAAATCTCACATTGTTATAGAATTTTTTTTTGGAATCAGCGTGAAAAACTTGTCAATTATTTTTTTTTAAAAATCTTCAATTTTTTTCTTTTCTTTGTGAGGAAGGGAAATTTTCTTATAATATTATAAAGTGGGGAGATTAAAATCTCTCAATTTTTTAAGAAAAAAATAAACCTTCAATTTTTAAATTTTTTTAGGGAATAAAATATTTTTTTTTTTTGTAGTAAGTATTCAAAGTACTTTTTTAAAGTTTTGAAGAAAATTATGATTTCAATTTGACTACCTATTTTAGAGTACCTATAATTTTTTTCCAATTTTCGAAGAAAAACATCTGCCAAAAATTCACTTACAGTAGAACCTAGATTATTCGACTCTATTACCTACCTACTTTATTTTCCCTCATTTTTTCCTTAAAAATTTGTAAAATATAATTTTTTTATTATTTAAAAAATAAATAAAAAATGCTGTAAGTTTATTTCAAAAAATTGAAAAATTATCTACTTACTGATCAAAACAAAACATTGAAAAAAAATTTATATAAAAAAAATGTTGAAATTTTTCACTTCAAAAATAAGTAGATAGGTAATGAGAAATTTTTAGTTCTAAAAAAAATTTTGCATAGGTCTAACTTTATTTTTGGAATGTTGAGAATTTTTTTAGCTCATTTTTTTTCAAATTTTATTACAAAAAAATTAGGAATTTTTTGATACCAAAAAATGAAAATAAGATTCATTTCAAAATTTTTCTTAAAAATGATCCTAAAATTAAAAAAAAAAAAATTATTCCAAAAAAATTGAGAAATTCTTCCATTTTTTATTTTTTTGTTTCAGTTTCAGATTAATCCGAAGTGGTTTAATTTTTTTATTTTGACTTGTGCGTAGGTATAGCTACGTACCTTCAGTGTATTTTTTCTCATTTTTTTCTGTTATTTGTTCTCTTGAAAAAAAAAATTGAAAAAAAATTCTACCATTCAAAAAATAAACCTCTTTAAGTAATTTAAACGTATTTTTAAACCCTTGTCAAAAACTCTTATTTTCAACTTCCATTTTTTGAGCGAAAATTTCCGGAATTTCATATTTTTCCATACCATGGTGTCCACCGGAATCCCCCCCCCCCCCAAATCACTACTTTTTCTCTTATTTTTTTTTACAGAAACAAAAAAATTTATGAGATGGATTTGCCTACCTTCGAAAATGCGGGACCTACAGAGTTTTGATAATCGAAAAATATGTTTTTTTTTCTAAAATCTGAAGCTCTTCTGCGCTTGCATTTTCAAAGAAAGCCAAAAAATGTCAAGAACAAAAAAAGTTTATTTTTTTTAGTACCATCCAAGTACCCAATCAAAATTACTTTTTCAATTAAATTTTTCGCTGCCACTTCAATTTTCAAGATAGGCAACACGTCCTCACAACATTTTTTATTCCTTATGGGCTGCCTATTCAGCTGGTGGAAGGAACTACATCAGCTACGAAATACTACCCTTTATATGTATACCATAGATCAAAACTCCTGGCACCGTAAATCATGCGCTTCTGTCAGTCTGGCCCCCTTGTCACTATCTTGGAAAAAAGCTCCACAACTCCTACCACAGCCAGACCGCGAGTAATAATTTCCACCGTGCCAACGTTGCGTTGAAAAGCGCGATAGCAAAGCTCGAAAAACAAACGGAAATAAAATATACCGTTTGGCTGAATAAATAAAACGCAACTCTTTCGCCCCGAATTATTATAAATTTTACCCAAATTCTACACGATAGTATAACGTTACCTCTGCCCCTGCGCCCTCGCTCGTCCATTCCTCACACACCGTCATCGCGGCTCTTTTTCACGTGTTCTGCTCCTGCTCCCCCCCTGGCTCACTACACCACCGCACACGTACGACAAAACTTGTTGAAGCGTCTTTTTACAAAAGCTCGTGCAGCAAAAAAAAAAAGAAAAAAAAATACATAATGCGAAAAAACTCCAAAGCGAGATAAAAATTCTGACTACGACCGCCTCCTCCTCCATCCCACGCGATTCAGAGAAAGCCAACGAGCGAATACGACGCCGGAGCGGTAGCAGGGAGTAAAACAAAAGACAAATCGACGACTACGAGGCGCCAACTCATCGAACAATAACAACTATAGAATAAAACAAAAGTTTTAAATCATATTTTAAAGTTTTCACAAATCATACCGATTTTCGAAACAATACATAATGTAAAAGAGAGACCGGACCTCTCTTCGGCAAACCCTTTTATAATATTCCAAATTGAACTACACGCTTCGCAGCAAAGTGCGCGACCCCACGATTACCCTGCGGTGCTTTTATTCCACAATATCTCGTCGCTATCCTATAGTTTCCTCGACCGGTAATAATTACGCGCTGTTGTCTTTTTTACAGGCCTGTGATCCTGCACAGTAGACGCACAAATAATGCTCTTTTCGACGAAAAATTTATATTTTCTGTCATCGTCGAGTACGCGTTGTACCCGCCAAATGTACAATCCTATTAAAATGAAACACATCGAGCAGAGACAGGACTATTTTCGGTATCAGTGTCTCGTAATTGCATCCCTCGTAAAAGCCTCCCCCCGGTTCGCCCCTCACTCGAGCTTTTTAATAACTTTCCTCTTATTATATTCGCTCGCAGCAAAACGAAGATGGCCTGCGAACGAGTCTAACACAACCCAACCAATCGTGGATAATAGGGTGATTTGGAAATTCTTAAATATTACGTACATCCCTTTCGTTTAATACAAAATATACTTTTGAAATTTTTCAAAAAAGTAAATTTCATTTTTCATCATTTATCGAGCCTGTTTACGAAGCCACTGTGATGGTCGAAAGCTTTAAAATGGATCCAAACGAAAATCTAGCCTCGGATTCGTAAATGGCGATCGAGAGAACCATGAGATTGATATACGACATGGCCGCGGGTTGCAGACAGATTCAAAAGTGGCTCCCGCCCCCTCGACAAATTTTGAATCTCCGTTATTGAGGACGTATAATAGAAGAAGCATAAAGTCGCAAATTCAGCTCAACAAAATTGAACCACGAAAAGCTCTGAAGCTTATTCTCATCATCAACTACGATTTGCAAAACATTTTTAGAAGTGTATCTAAAATATAATAATTTTTTGAAATTTGAGGGGAGAAATTCTACATTATTGGTGTAAAAAATTACAATTTGATAATTTTTGAGAGACTCGAAAATTTTTTAATTTTTGAGAGATCAGAAAGTAGATATTAAGAAGTAGAAAACTTTTCACGACCTCGAATTTGGGCAATTTCATAATCATTTTTAAAATGTTTGACATTTTAGATCAATATTTCAAAACAACTGAATTACCTTTTTTTTTTACTTGAAAAAAATTAGATATTTTTCTTTTCCTACAAAAAATTGAATTTTTGTCAAGAAAATTGAGAACTTTTCCCTAGCGAAATGATTCCTTCTCCCAAAAAAATCTCAAAAACATTCAAGAGATTTTTTTTCAAAAAAAATAAATAAATAACAATGATTACTTTTTTCAAGAAAATTGCATTTAAAATGTCTAAAAGACATTCAGTTTTAAAATAAATAAATAAAATGTCTTGAAAATGTCTAAAATTGAAAAAAATAATAATCGGATTTTGAAAAAATGTTTCAATTTTTACAATGATTGACAAAATACCCAAAGGTCTTGAAAATAAAAATTACAAGAAAATTTTTAAAAGTTTGAGAATATTTCAGAACGACTGCCAAAATGTCTAAAAATCATACCAGGTAGGTAGTAGGTACTAGGTACATACTTTGAAAAAAAAGCCATCTAATAAATTCTTCAAAAAATTTCCCAAGTTTCAGAATGTCTGACAGAATATCTAAAAAGAATCATCAAATTTTGAAGAAAAAAAAAATTGAGAATTTATTCTAAAAGTAAAAGTCCTCTTCCCCCAAAATAAAAATAAATAATTTTTGTTCAAAAAAATTTAGAGATTTAAAAAAAAATTGAGATCCTTTCCCTAGTAAAGTAATTTCTTTACAAAAAAAAAATCTCCTAAAAAATACATTTTTTCTTCCGAAAAACTAAGTAAATCAAAATAGAACTAAAAAAAGACTTTTTTTCAAAAAAAAAAAAAAATGAAAATTTTTTAAAAGTAAAAGTTGTTTTCCTAAAAAATAAATATAATTATTTATAAGAAAGAAAAAAAAACAAAAAAACACAAAAAAAAATTTTTACTCTAAACAACTGAATTATTTAATTATTACTCGAAGGGTTGTTTTTTCTACAAAAAAATATTTTCAAAATTTCGATCATTTTTTTTTTTTTTAATCTTTATTCTCATATTATGTGATTTTTAAAATTGATTTATTCAATTTTGGCTCATTCTTAAATCAACTAATTGTAAGTATTATTTCGCTCCTCCGGAGTAGTACAATGATAACTCAAAAAAATTGAACTTCTTTATTTTTGGAGCTATCATTGTATTACTCAGGAGGTGCGATTTATCTACTTTGTAGAAGTAACTAATTTTTTCATTTTTCAAAAATTTTCACTTCAATTTGCGAGCATTATTTCTTAATTTTTAATTCAAATTTTAAAATTTTAAATTAAAAATGTGTAAAATAAGTATTTTGAAAATAGATAAAAAAAAAATTTGAAAATAGAAGCGGAAGAAAAAATCCAGCATTTCCAACACAACAACTTCAAATTTTTCTCATTCTTAGGTAATCATTTTAAAAATTTGTATTAATTTTTATTTTTTTAATGATCTTTTTTCAATTTTATTCGGGAAAAATTAGCAAATTACATTACAAGTATCAAAAATTTTTAAACAAATTTGAATTTAAAAAAAAAAAAAAAAAAAATCACAATTGATGAAAATCACGAAATATCATCATCATTAAAATAATGTATTGTAAAATGCCTAATATGAAATATGAAAAACTGAAAATTTCGAAATTGAAAATTTACTTAGAACTGAAACAAAAAAAACAATTTGAAAAATAAAAATTCAAAGCTTGAAAAATGTAAAAATTTAAGAACTTGAAAAAAAAATGAAGAGCTATCTAAAATGATACCTAAAAAATCTAAAAAAATTAGCGAAAGAGAGTCAAAGTTGAAAATAAGGAAACCTGAAAATAAAAATTGCAAATAGTGGACAATTAAAAAAAAAAAAATTAAAATTGACTAAATTTTTTTATTAATAAAAAAATTGTCACAATGAAGAAAACCAACTTCACTTCTAGAAAAAATAAATAAAATAGTATATTATGTATAGTGTATACGGACATTTCGTAGCTGATGTAGTTCCTTCAACCAGGTGAATAGGCAACCCATAAGGAACAAAAACTGTGTTATCAACATAGTGCCTATCTTGAGAATTAAAGGGGCATGGGCAAGGGAAAATAAAAATGAGAAAAAGTACAGTTTTTGTGTTGAATTATATGGATGGTACCTACTTGAAAAAATAATCTTTTTTTGTTCTTGGCATTTTTTGCCTACCTTCGAAAATGAAGGCGCAAAAGAGTTTTAAACTTTGAAGAAACCGGTTTTTCGATTTTCAAAGCTCTGTAGCTCCTTCATTTTCGAAGATAGGCAAATCCATCACATAACTTTTTTAGGTTTTCTCAAAAAGTAACACTCATTTCATGCATTGTCATAACATAATTTTGCAAATTTTCATGCCTCGTCTGAGCTTCAAATAATTTATCAAAGGTCATCAGTGGGACATAAAAATTGCAAAATTTCGTCATAAGACACGATGGATTTGCCTATTTTTGAAAATGAAGGAGCTACAGAGCTTTTGAACATTGATGAGTTGCCTATTCACTCGGTGGAAGGAACTACTTCATCTGCGAAAACCTCTATAGCAAAAAGCAACACTTTTTCAGTACAATTTAGACACACTGTCAACTTGGAAAATTTATTTTATAGTATCGTGTGTGTTTTGTTATGGAAAAAAATTATTACGATACCTAAATCAAAATAAATTTTAGTTCCTCGTATTTTCTAATCATTTCCAAGGCATTCGTACATACACTTAGTACCGCAATAAGTAACAATTCACTACCTAACATATTCTTATCACTAGGTAACACGCCACATAAACCCGATTATGGCACTTTTGATAAGCCAGAAAGCTTATCATCTGGGTAACCACTCCACAGTCTTACTTTACAGTCAACTTTGGTCTAGTCGCATGGAACTTCGACACTTCTTCTTTTTTTTTTTTTAAATCGTAGTGCAAAATGAAAGGAAATCCGGTGCCGGTCGTATCATCACTGTTGATACTCTGCGCAGAATGCATACTCTGTGGCAACATCGTAGGCATACTGCCTACCCACACCTTGGACCATTTTGCCGTAGGAGAAGCGGTCATCAAAGGATTACTAACGAAAGGGCACAATATCACACTGATGAGTAACTTCCCTCTAAGTCGAACACCTTCGTCTTCCTACAAACACATCACATTAGACAACTGCCCAATTTTTAGAACTGCCCAGAACCCAGACAAAAGATACTTCGCCGACGAATCCGTAGAACGAGATTTGGCCTTGGAGAACTCCACGTGCACGTGCATAGTTTCGAGACCCGAATATCAGTCCATGGACCTGGAAGAATACGATTTGGCGGTGGTCAGCATGGAATACCATAGCTGTTTCCTTCGTCTGGCTCAGCCCCTCAACGTCCCAGTCATCTGGATCGTACCCACTGCTCAGAACATTCTAGCCAATCGTCTAGCTGGGCAAATGGATCCGTTGCATCCGATTCTCAACGGTAAATTATTCGTTGCTTTGGCGCAACTCGTGTCCAGGACGATCAGCGCCTGGAATTACCTCACCAAGTACGCTTATCATTGCCAAATTCAGAGATACGTCGACTCCGTCAACGAGCAAATCTTTCCGAAGGTTTCCCACATGAACGATAACGTCGATTTGGTCTTCTACAATTCGCATTTCAGCTTGTTTCCTCGAGCTCGGGTACCAAACGTGGTGGAAATAGCCGGAGTACATATCGAACCACCAAACACCATGTGTCCGGTGAGTAAACTTCTCCTTACACTTTCACGTCCTAAGTGGTTTATTTAAGCGGGGTCCAGGGGTCCAGACCTCCCTTCACGAAGAAAAAGTTGAAAAAATGACGAAATTTCAGCTTTCTAATGCTCTTTCTTACAAAAATTTTCACTTTTTTTGGTTAACACCCCTCCCCCCCCCCTCCACCATGACTGTCTGGCTACGCTACTGCACGTCCTAATCGTCTAATTTTTTTTTTATCTGAATTTTTGTATTTTGCCTTCTTCGTTCGATGCAATGAAAAAATCACCTTCGTTTTCTATTTTTTACTCTCTTTCGCCAGCAGACAGAAAGAGAAAGAACCCAGTAACTTTATCAAAGCTCGTATAAATAATTTTATGAAGGAATTTTTCATAGCGTACATGTAGATATGCCAGAGCAAGGGGCGGGTGGGCTGAATGCAGGTAATCCCCTGTTGGCTTATGTAAATTTTACACGCAAGATATTTTACTTCGACAGAGAGTCGGCCAGTTCGTAGATGATTCGGAAAACGGTGTAATCTTCATTTCGACGCCGACTCAACAACCGTACCGGCGAATGTTCGAGAAGAAAATGCAAACGTTTGAAATTTCCTTTTTACGCGTATTACAAAGCGTACTGTGGCAACGCTCCACCGCGCCCGCAATACCGAATTATAATTTGTTTTGGAGCGAACGCTTACCGCAAAGGGAAATATTGAGTAATTGAAATTTTTACTATACAGAGCTTTTTTTTTCATGCAACCGAGTACGAGTATATACGTACAACGAGTACTGCTATACCTCGTATTACGTAGCTAGGTACCATGTACCGTAAAATTACGTAATACGTTACCTTCTATGTACGTATTCGTATGTACAAGTACTATGGAATTTTGCTTTTTTTTATTTTTATTTTTATTTTTTTTTATTATACGAAGCAGAGCGTAATATACTCGCGAAGATAGGTAAAATAGTATACTAGTAGGTATAGTACACTACACATACCCCATGTTTTTGTATAGTTGAATGAAATGCATAAAATCGTATAAATGAACGAAACAGACCAATGAATCAGTAGAAAATGGGAGTACAAAGATGAAAAATTGCAAGTAAAAAAAAAATTAAGACTGATATAAAAAATTATTAAAATTTCAATTAATATTGACGACATCAGTTTAAAATTTCAATTTTTTTCAATCCTCAAAAAAAAATCTGACCTTTAAAAAAAATTTCTATTTTTTTTTTTTTTTTTTTTTTTTGCTATAAGAATAATTTAAAACACTTGGATATTGGGAACATTTTTCATTTTTTTCTCTCTTTTTTTAATATTAAAAAATAAACTTTTTTTTTTCTATTCGAACAGGTGCGATATTTTAGTTATAAATTTTTCTAGTGAGGTTAGAGACCTTCTTTAGGGAAAAATAATGACCCAAATTTTCAACAAAAAAAGTGAAATCACTGGCCAAAATTGCAAGTTAGTACCCCTGCCTTCTCAATCTACAACGTTATACAATTTTTAGAGAGAGGAAGACAATATTTCAACTCTCTTTGAAAAAAAAATTTCAAAAATCCTACCAACTTTTTTTAAACACATAAAAAAGTTTGAAAAATTTTTTTGAAACGAAATATTTCAAAATTTTATTTAAAAAATTCAAACACTTCATCAAAATATTTTCTAAAAACAAATTTTTAATAAAAAAAAATATTTCAAAATGTTTTCTGAATTTTTATGACTTCTGATTTTTTTCTAAAAAATATTTAAAATACTAACTTAAGTTATCAAAAAAGCGTGGTAAAAAAGGAGGATGTTTAGTGAAATTGATAAAATTACTTTGATGGGATTTTTTTTTCAGAAAAATTTTGAAAAAATCATTTTTAAAACAAGTTTTATTGGACTTGTGAAATTATTAAAAAATCACAATCGCATTTTTTTTTACCACTACACACAACATTTCCATACCCCCCCCCCCCTTCCACGAAAAATTACAGAAAGTGTACGAATACTCAAAAAATTACCTCCATCAAAAAAATTGGTACCTAGGTATCCAAATTTACTATAGAAAAAATTAAAATAACGAGAAAAATCTCAATGTTAGGTACCAATACGAAGCAAAAAATTCGCCAGGTATTTTGTTTATAGACGAAATTTATTTTTCAATTTTTTTCAATAATTTTACTCCAAAATCACAATATTGTCACTAGGTACTTTGTAGACATCATGTCATAAAAACTCAAGAATTTGAATTTATTTCAAAAAATTTTGAAATGTTTCCTATTTTTATAAAAAATAGGAAGATGTTATTGTAAAAATTCAACAAAAAAATTTTAGTATTTGAAATCTTTCAGTAAAATTCTGAAATATATTTCCTTTCAAAAAAATAGAGAATTTTTTGAGGGAAATTTTGAAATATGTACCTCTTTTCAAAAAAGAATTTTCAAATTCAAATCAAATTTTTTTGATGACTTTTTGTGGAATTCGTGTAGAATTTTTTTCTTTTTTTGAGAAAAATTATGAAAAATTTCCTTTTATAAAAATCATTAACAAAATTTTTTATTATTTTTTTTTTAGATTTTTGACAGGAATTTTGATTTTGTAGGTACTACCTACGAACTTTTTTTTTTCAAATAGATTTATAAGTTTCGTATTTACCCACCGAAGTAATGACGTATGATAGTTTTTAACAACCAAAACGTTCAATTTTTTTCAATTAATTTTTTTCCTGTACTAGATATAAAGTCTGGAGAAAAAAAAATTACCTATTAGGAAAAAAAAATTTCCAGTAATTTTTGAACGAAATCATTTTTTTGGCAATGAGAAAATTTTTAGAATCCTTAAAATTGAATCATGACAAATGAATTTTGAAAAATTACAATATTTAGCATAATTATTTAAAAACTTTTCAAAAAACTGAAAGTTTTGAAGCATTTAAAAAAAATGTTCACATAAAAAGTTTGAAACATTCTTCATAAAAAAAATAAATAAAATAATTTTTTTTTTTTAAAAACATTGAAAATATGAATTGTTTTAAAATTTTTCACGTGTAAAAATACAACAAAAAACTATTTAAAACATTTTTCAACTGTCTCTAATATATTAAAAAAACTGACATAGAAATAATAATTATTTTAAATGTAAGAAAATTTTTATTTTTATTTTTCAAAATTTAGAATGAATTATAAAATAAATAGGTAGATACATATACCTACCCAAATGATACAACTGAAACGTTTTTAAAATTTTTTCTACAAAAAAAACCTTACAGACTTCAAAAATTAGTTTTAAAAAATTTAGAATAAATTACAGTTATTGTGACATTTGCAAAATTGATGCCATAATTTTTTCAATTTTGGCAACACTGAAGAATTAAAGTTTTCAGACGTTTACGAAATTTACAAAAAATTGCACTCGAAATATTTTACAATTTTTTCAACATTATTTTTAAAAATATAAATTTTCAAAAATTCAAAAATCAAAAAAAAATTTGGCGTTTAAAACATTGAAACATTTTTCAAATTTTTCAAAATTAAAAAAAATGATAGGTAGGCAGTAATTTCTTTCAGATTTGAAAAATGATTTTTTTTCAATTCACAAATTTTCCAATATTGGAAATATTGGAAAAATTTTACGTTGGAAACATTTTACAGATTTTTCAGGCATTCAAAAAATACATTTTTTTTTTGCATTTGAAACGTTTTTTCTTTAACGTTCAAACAAAGAAAGCTTTTATGCTTGAAAAATTAATTTCAAGAAATTTCAAAAATTCAGGCACTTACAAAATTAAAATGAACTATATTTGACATTGGAATATTTTTCTAAAAATATTTTCAATATTGAAAAATATACCTACATTTTTTGACATTTTTTACTAATCAATTAATTTGAAAAAAGTCAACAGCTTTTTTCACTGTACGAGAGTTTTTAAATAAATTTTTTTGACTTTTGAAAATGAATTTCAAAAAATTACAATTTTCTAGCATTTACGAAATCAAAAATTTGAAGGTTTGCCTCCCGAGCAGCACACTCGACAAATTATCGAAATAAAAAATCGACAGAATATCGAATTCGATAAAGTGTCGCGTTAGTTCCGCATAAATCGTGAAATTATCTTTCGATATATAGATAGATTATCGACGAATTATAGTTAGCAAAAATTTCGAGATTATAGTAAGATATTTTATCGATAATATATCTATAATATCGAAAGATAATTTCACGATTTAGGCGGAACTTTTGCGACACTTTATCGAATTCGATATTCTGTCGATTTTTTATCGATTTTTTATTCCGATTTTTCGTCTTTTACTAGCTTTTTTCTATAATTAAAAATCATTAATTAGCATAATTAATACATTAAACTATGCCTAAACACATTATTCATGTTACGGTAAGAGGATCATTTCAGAAAAAGTCAAAAAAAATTATAAAAAATCTGCCACCCGTGGGGCTTGAACCTTCTACCTCCTGTATGGTAATCCTCTTCCTTAACCACTATGCCATACCTTATCGTTGAGGAACTAGCAATAAAACGCTTATAATAGGCAGTTTAGTACTTCCAGACGTGTTGGACTTGGAAAAATTTTCACCAATTTGGAAATAATTTCAAATATCGCCACAAAATCGTTGAAAAATCGAATTCGAGGAATTTCATATCACGTGTCGATAATATAGTTTCAAATATCGCCACAAAATCGTTGAAAAATCGAATTCGAGGAATTTCATATCACGTGTCGATAATATAGTTTCAAATATCGTCATAAAATCGTTGAAAAATCGAATTCGAGAAATTTCAGATTACGTGTCGATAATAAAGTTTTAAATATCTTCACAAAATCGTTAAAAAATCGAATTCGAGAAATTTCAGATTATTTGTCGATAATATAGTTTCAAATATCGTCACAAAATCGTTAAAAAATCGAAATCGAGAAATTTCATATTATGTGTCGATAATATAGTTTCAAATATCTTTACAAAATCGGTAAAAAATCGGATTCGATAAATTTAATATAATCTGTCGATAATATAGTTTCAAATGTCGTCAAAAAATCGGTAAAATATCGAAGTCGAGAAATTTCATATAATCTGTCGATAATATAGTTTTAAATATCTTTACAAAATCGTTAAAAAATCGAATTCGATAAATTTAATATTCTTTGTCGATAATGTAGTTTCAAATATCTGCACAAAATCGGTGGAAAATCGGAATCGATAAATTTAATATTCTTTGTCGATAGTATCGTTGACGAATATCGTCATAAAATCTTAATAATATCGAATTCGATAGTTTTTAGATTTTTTGCCTATGAAGTTGTACCGATAAATCTTTATAATATCGTGAGAACATCTATAGATTTTCAAACGATTTTTTATCGATACGTTACATCTTCCGATATTATCCATCGAGTGTGCCGCTCGGGTTGTTTGTAAAGGATATTGCATATTCATGTTTTCAAATTTCTGTTGTACAAGCCTCATGCAAATAAGATGGGCCACGATCAAAATTAACCAGAAAAATGAACACCCATAGCGAAAAATTACGTATTGTCCTAAATTCAATTAAAAATTTACTCCATTTCATCGAGTGGAAAATTCGGCTAAAAAAGTACACCATCTTGCACCGCTAATGTAGTTTTTTTTATTACCATTACCATTACCGAGGCTATAAGATATTCAACTATTTTCTTCAAATATTAAGATCGAAGTTTTTTTTCATCTATTTTTTCTTCTTCTACGAATCTATTAATAAATTCTGTTTACAATATCGGCGAATTTTATTGACTCGGCGTGTAATATACATATAAGTTTTTTTTTTATAGAAATCGAATCGTTCTTATAAAGACTACTCGAAGCTCGTAGGCTGTGCGTGATTTAATTATAACCTTGAGATAGACGGCGATTAATAGTTTGATAGCAGCTCGTTATAGATATTTTCCTAGATTGATATAACCTATTCTATGTATCGCCGATGCGAAGATGTGTTTGTATAGAGTGTAGATTTTTGTCGCAATAAACCAATTAACGGTATCGGAGCAACTGATATGTGTGAGACAAGTCGATCATCTTATTAAGCTTAATGTGTGTAGTCTTTTTGCTAGGTACGAGTACGACAGAAAGAACACGAAACCGAAGCCGGAAAAGTGATGGAAAAGTTATTCCGGTAAATGGCATAAAATGCTTGCGTTTAAATATGCGCAAATAAACAAGTACCTTCAAGGATTCGCATGTCTCGATTGTAACGATTTACCAACGTTTTAACAAATTGAATCAGGGTGCTGGGGACTCGTGTTTAAGTATATTTTTCCATAATTCGAAGTTTAAAGACTTACCTACTCGTATGTTATGAACTTCATACTAATTTTAATACCGAACCCATACAGTTAAGGTATAGACATATCCAGACTAGGGAATTATTTCACCACGAGACACTCTCTTCAAAATCTCCAACATGTAGTCGAATTTTTAAAACGATATGGAATGGACAGAGTGTCTAACAAAATTTCAAAACCAAGAAGGAGGACACTTGATGGACCTTCAACAGGACTTGAAAAAAAAAAATGAAAAATGTTTTAAATTGCAAAGATTTGTTGAATTTAAAAAAAAAATCCAAATTTTTGGTACAAATTGATTAAACTTTGTACTTAATGGATTCAACTTGGAAGACTCATGAAAATTTGAGAATTAGTTACCCAATTTCATTTCATCGAATTTTTAAATTTTGTATTTTGATCAAATTTTTTATTTTCAAGAAAACATTACAAACGTTACAAATTAAATTTTAATTATTTTTTTTAAGAATTTAACTGAATTTCAGAAAATCCAACTTCAATAATTTTTGAAAATTTAAAAACTATCAACTTACAAATTTTTATCAAATTTTAAATATACCTAGGTACAAAAAATTTCAAAATTGTTATTGAAGTTTGAAATTTGCCAAAATTCTAATTTTCATTAATTTTGAAAATTTTCCAAATGTTAAATTTTACCAAATTTTGAAAATACCCAAAAAATTTTACAATGTCAAAATTTATAAAAACCTAAAAAGTTGTTAAATTTTAAAAGTTGGTCCAACTTCAAAAATTTATTATCTAAAATTTGAAAATTACAAAAATTCTGGTTTTCGTAAATTTTTAAAAATTTACAAAAAGTACCTTTAATCAAGACTGAAAAATTATTTTATCAAAACAAAAAATTATCAAAATTTCAGTTTTCTTAAAAAATTTTAAAAATTTTCTAAAAATAAAATTTTATATATTTCTTGAATTTAAACAATGTTCTTGAAACATTTTAGAAGATGCACAAAATATAATTTTATTAAACTTTGAAAAGTACCAAAATTTCAATCTTAATCAAATTTTGATTTTTTTTTAGTACCTAAATTAAAATATTAAAAACCTACCGAATTGAAAATTTATCACAATTATAAAAATTTGTTGAAATTCAAAAAATTATTACCTATCTACAATTGAAAATACAAGGCCTACCCTCCTATTTTGCAATTTTCTATAACTTTCGATTCAATGGATTACGTGACTATAATCAAATACCATTTTCAGGCCAGAGATATCATCAATTCAAATTTCCGCCTCACATTTTTCGTAATGATGAAACTTCCTGAAGTTATTACTAAGATCAGATAATAATTCTGCGAATTAAAAAAAAAATTCATTTCACAGGAATTCGACGAACTGAACATTTGATGAAATTTTGATTAATATTTGTGATTAGAAAAATATCTTTACATACTTATACTCGAATGGCTCGTCAGCCTGCGATTTTTTTTTAATTAGAAAGAATATTTTTCATTTCTGGTCGATTAATCGATTGATAAGTCATTTCTAAGATCTAATAATCGAATGTAAATGGGAAAAGTACCTCGTGAAACTACTTAAGATTAATACCTAGAATATCGGATAATTTGATGAATTGATAACTTCAATGCGCAGCTAATTCGCCGGCAGTTTCTTTGGTATTTATTTTATGAACTTTTCATTTCGAGTTTGCATTAGACGCGTTACTGTATCATTGAGCATCGAGTGCTGCTGCGTTAATTCGGTCGAAAATATTTCGAGCACTTTTGAAGTTTTTGTATTACTGTATAAAACGCGATGTTGATCTCAAAAAACAGACTTTGTGTTCTGATATTATTGTTCTATGCGACAGTTTCGTGTGTGCTTGATGACGCGATGGGATGGAATTCTCAAAAGTTCCGAAAATCGTCTCTCGATCCTATAATATTGAGTAAACTAAGACAAGGTTTGTATAAACAACGAAATCTCAATCCTATGAGGATACCACGAATAAAGTCAGCCGCAGCATTCGAAACCCGCACAACGGAATCAGAATCGACATTCTCAGAAACAAAGCCAGCAATCGTAACAACCTCCTCGAATGAATTGAAAAGTACGACTCCAACAATCAAGTTACAATCTGCAAGCCGAATAACGAAGTCAACATCTGCAACACGAACAGCAAATTCGGCATACAAAAAAGTAATCTTACCCACACAAAGTGATACATTTGAAAGAATCCGCCAAAATCGTAAAAAAGTTTTCGTCGACAAGAGTCACTATTTGAAACACTTTTTAGGCAGTGATGAGCAAATATTCTATTTCATCTCTCGCCCTCGACGTTTCGGCAAGTCGCTGTTTGCACAAATGGTTGCAGCTTTCTTTGGAGGTCGAAAGCAACTCTTCGAAGGTTTGGCTATTTATACGCGCGGAAATGGAGCTAAGGAGGGCAAATGGATCGACCATCCAGTGATATATCTCGACTTCAGCACAATTCTAACATTTGACACAGCCCAACAGTTCCGTGAACGATTTCAAAATCGCATTTCAGATACTCTAAATGGCTATGGTGTACCTCCTAAAGAACCATTCGATCTTTACACCATGATTAAACATCTGATGAGAAAATGTCAAAATAAATCCGTGGTGATTGTCATCGATGAATATGATGCGCCGGTTCGAACCGCATTGGCTAAAAACAAAACAGCCTTAGCAAAGGAAGTCTTGGAGGAGATGAAGGCATTGCTTACAGAAATCAAAGGTTGTAATGATTACCTGCGATTTGTGTACGTGACTGGAGTGGCGAAACTTGCTTTGGTGGGGATTGCAAGCGGTGCAAATAACTTTGAAGATATCAGCTACGATGAAAGATTCGCCGGTGCCATGGGATTTCTCCCAGACGAACTCAATAAATTTGAATCGTACTTTGGTAGCTATCTGAAGAAGAAAAACGACGATTTCAGAGTATTACGTAAAGAAATGATGGATTGGTATGACGGATATACCTTTTCCTTAAGATTAACCCCGAAAGTAATGAATCCGATTAGTGTTATTCAATGCTTCAAGAATCAAAAAGCCCAAAACTATTGGACAAAAACAGGTGAGATGAATACTTTGATTAATCGTTTCAAAGTGCAGAAACTTCCATGGGATTATTACCAGAACTATCGGATAAAACCCGAAAAGTTGTTTGCTCCACTCGACATCTTAAGCGATGTCATTCCCCTTCCCATAGAATTATTTACCTATGGGTACCTCACATTGAAGAAGTACGACAAAAATACCGGTGAATATCTGCTAGATTACCCTAACAATGAGATTCGTGATGCAATACAATGTGAGTTCATAAGCAAAGCTGATCGTGACGACCATCCTAATTTAGTACGAAAATATCCTATCAATGAAGATTTCAGCCTACGAGATGCTTTTGAAAAGGCGGATATTACCAAGGTTGTAGATATCATAAATGACAACATCAACGATATAAAAGCCACGGACCAAAACATTACTGAAGACAGCCTAACTTCATTTTTGATATTGTATTTTAAACACAACCACGTTTCATGCAACGGAACCACCCAGATGTATAAGGGAAAACGAAATGAAGGAGATATTGACCTCCAAACTACCTCGTTCCGGCCAAATTTTATAATAGAAATAAAACGGACTGTAAATGGCACTTACAAAATTGTAGATAAGTTTATTCAATACTCAAAACTTGCCTCTTTTCGAACCGCATTCGGGAATCAAGACAAGGTAAACCTACTCGGGTTCAACTTTGATCATGACAAATCTAAACCGTACCGAATATGGGATTGGGTGATGATTCCTTATGTATACAATCCCAATGGTAGTTCATTGCGTTTGAATAAAACACAGTCATCTATACCAGAACTGAAGGAGAAGTATTTATCATCAGATTAATACTAGTGTTAAAAATGATTTACTTGGCGATATCCAGTATAGTTTATTTGTAAATAATGTAAATTTATGTGAATATTTTTATTTTTGTTACCTTATTGTATGTGCTTTTTTTGTAATTCATGACTTTATCTTTTAAAAAATTATTCGACAGTATTCAGTTTTTGTTTTTGTTCGTTACCTACTTTTATTGCGACCGGATCTTTATTATTGAAGGTTATCTGGTAAATGGTACACAAGGATAAGACCATGAATACCATGATGTGATTGATATAAAAACATTTTGACGAAAATTTCAGACCAAAGCACAATATTATTTTGGAGCTGGGCCTCGAAAAGTGTTTCTGAGTCTCAGTTTTTTGGATTCTTACAAAATGATTTGTTGGGTCAAAAACAAATTTAAAGAACACTTTGGTCAAAGGGTTTATCAGGATCTATTTTTTAGGGAAATTTTTGATGTACCTACTTAAGAAGAAGTTTTCAGAAATATTTTTGGATTGGAACCTCTTAAAATTTTTTTTTTAAAGTTTAGAATGAAATAAGATTTTTCAATTTTTTAGGATAAAAATTCTAATTGTTTGGAATAAAATTTTCATGTTCCTATTTTTTTTTAATAAATAATTTTTCCACATTTTTCAATATTTTTTTTTGTAAATGAAAAAAATTTTTCTAGAAAATTTGAAACATTAATAAGTACGTACGTGGTCGATCGTAGAGCAAAAATAAAGAGAAATCGGGTAATAAAAAATTACTTAACCGATTTTTGGGCATGAGATGATTGAGGTTCTACTTTATAGTGTATTTATGTGAAATTTCCCATGTAAAAAGCTCCGCGAAAAATCCGGTTCTTTTTACATGGCAAAAATAAATGTTTTCCAAAAATGCGAATAATTGAATCACCTCTCAGAATTGACCCGAATATGTGAAAAAAATTTTGGACAATTTTTTCAACGAAATTGAATAATGTGCAATTTCCTATTTAAAAAGCTGCTCGAAAAATTTTACATGTTAAAAATTAATTTTTTCCAAAAATGCGAATCATTGGAAAATTCAAAAAAAAATTATCATAACCTCTCAGAGTGAACCCGAATGATGAGAAAAATTTTTTTTGGAAATTTTTCTAAAAAATTGAATTTTGGGAAAATGTGAAATTGCCCATTGCCAAATGAACTTTTTTCGAAAATAAAATAATTGAAAAATCATGAATTTTTCGTCATAAACCTCTCAGAATGGACCCGAATAATAAGAAAAAAAATTTTGAGCAATTTTCTCAGAGAAATTAAATATGTGAAATTTCCTATGCAAAAAGGTCCGAGAAAAGCCCCGCTCTTTTAACATGGCAAAAATGATTTTTTTCCGAAAACGCGAATAATTGAAAAATTTATAATTTTTTATAATTTTTTGGTCATAACCGTCAGAATGGACTCGAATAATTGGAAAACATTTATTTTTTGGCAATTTTTCTTATACTTAAAATTGAATTTTGGGAAAATGTAAATTGCCCATTGCAAAAATTGATTTTTTTTTTCAAAAATAGGAATAATTGAAGAATCATGAATTTGTTCGTCCTAACCTCTCAGAAGTCAGAATGGACCCAAATGATGAGAAAAAAAATTTTGAGAAATTTTTTCAAAGGAATTAAATTTAAGGAAAATTTGAAATATCAGTTTTTTTCAAAAATGAGATTAATGGAAAAATTCTAGAATTTTTCCATCATATCCTCTCAGAAGTGATCCGAATAGTGAGAAAAAAAATTTGAAGCCATTTTTTCAAAGAAATTGAATTTAAAGAAAATTTGAAATTCACCATGTAAGTTACATGGCGATATGATTTTTTTTCCCAATAATGAGAATAATATTGAAAATTTAAAAAAATTTCATCAAAACCTCTCAGAAGTTGTCCGAATAGTGAAAAAAAAAATTTCGAGCAATTTTTTCAATGAATTCAATTTAAGGAAAATTTGAAATTCACAATGTAAAAAGGTCCGTTAAAAAAACGGACCTTTTCACATGGCAAAAATGATTTTACACCAAAAATGCAAATAATTGAAAAATTCAAAATTTTTTCATCATGACCTCTCAGAATGAATTCGAATAATGGGGAAAAACATTTTTTGGACAATTTTTTCAAAGAAATTGACTTTGTAAAATTTTCCATGTGAAAGCACCGCGAAATCTTTATGCATGGCAAAAATGAATTTTTTCCAAAAATGCAAATTATTGAAAAATTTAGAATTTTTCAGTCAGAACCTCTCAAAATTGATCCGAATAATGAGAAAATATTTTGTTCGAGCAATTTTCTCCAAGAAATTCAATTTAAGGTAGATGTGAAAATCCCCATATTATGAGCACCACTGGTGCTTATTACAATATTGTGAAATGAATTTTTTTCAAAAATGAGAATTATTGAAAAGTTAAAAAAAAAATTTAGAACCTCTGAGAATGGACCCAAACAATGAGGATTTAATTTTTTCGAGCAATTTATTTCAAAAAATACAGTTTAAGGAAAATGTGAAATTCAGCTTGTCAAGTAATTTTTTTTAGAAATGAGAATTATTTAAAAATTCAAATTTTTTTCGTTTGAACTTCTCAGAATGGACCAGAATGACTTGAACATAATTTTTTCGAGCAAATTTTTCCTCAAAATTCAATTTAAGGAAAATCTGAAATTCACCTTCTTGATATTATTAAGATTTTATGACGATATTCGTCAACGATACTATCGACAAAGAATATTAAATTTATCGATTCCGATTTTCCACCGATTTTGTGCAGATATTTGAAACTACATTATCGACAAAGAATATTAAATTTATCGAATTCGATTTTTTAACGATTTTGTAAAGATATTTAATACTATATTATCGACAGATTATATGAAATTTCTCGACTTCGATATTTTACCGATTTTTTGACGACATTTGAAACTATATTATCGACACATAATATGCAATTTCTCGAATTCGATTTTCTAACGATTGCGTGAAAATATTTGAAACTATATTATCGACACGTAATATGAAATTTCTCGATTTCGATTTTTAACGATTTTGTGACGATATTTGAAACCATATTATCGACAAATTATCTGAAATTTCTCGAATTCAATTTTTCAACGATTTTGTGACGATATTTGAAATTATTTCCAAATTGGTGAAAATTTTTCTAAGTCCAACACGTCTGGAAGTACTAAACTGTCTATTATAAGTGTTTTATTGCTAACTTCTCAACGATAAGGTATGGCATAGTGGCAAAGGTAGAGAAATATCATGCAGGAGGTAGATAGATCAAGCCCCACGGGTGACAGATTTTTTATAATTTTTTTTGACTTTTTCTGAAATGATCGTCTTACCGTAACATGAATAATGTGTTTAGGCATTGTTTAATGTATTAATTATGCTAATTAATGATTTTTAATTATAGAAAAAAGATAGTAAAAGACGAAAAATCGGAATAAAAAATCGATAAAAAATCGACAGAATATCGAATTCTATAAAGTGTCGCGAAAGTTCCGCCTAAATCGTGAAATTATCTTTCGATATTATAGATAGATTATCGATAAAATATCTTAGGCCTACTATAATCTCGAAATTTTTACTAACTATAATTCGTCGATAATCTATCTATATATCGAAAGATAATTTCACGATTTAGGCGGAACTAACGCGATACTTTATCGAATTCGATATTCTGTCGATTTTTTATTTCGATAATTTGTCGATTGTGCTGCTCGGGTTGTTAATTTTTCAAATTTTTAAAAAATTCAAGAATTTGATGAAAATTGAAATTTTGACAATTTTCAAATTTTAATAAAATCTCAAAAGTGAATCAAATTTTCTATGTTTAATAAATTTTCACGACTTCAAAAATTTTGAAATTCCTTGAAATTTTGTGCATAATTATTCAAAATTTGTCAGTTTTTGAAAATTAATTTTAAAACTTTGGAAGATTTTTTTTGATTTCAGGAAATCTCCAAATAAAAATATAAAATGTAAGAAATTATTGAAATTTGAATTTTTAAAAATTTGGTAAAATTCGATTTAGATTTTTTGCCTATGAAATTGTACCGATAAATCTTCATAATATCGTGAGAACATCTATAGATTTTCAAACGATTTTTTATCGATACATTACATCTTCCGATATTATCGATCGAGTGTGCCGCTCGGGTATCAATTTTGTGAAAATTTGAAATTATTGACCATAATAAATTTTTTCAACCAATTTTTATTCAATTACTTAAACCAAATTTGGACTTTTTTTTTTTCAATTCCAGAAGCTTTGGCAATTTCAACAATTTTTTCAACCCTACAACTGTAGGGTTTTCGAGTAATTATTTCGAAAAAAAAATTATCAATTAATTAGCGAAAATTTGAAATTATTGGCCGAAATAAATTATATGTTGATAACGACATTTTTACGAACAACTTTATGAAAGAAAAAAAATGTTATCACTTTTTTTTTGGAGAAAACCAATTTTTTGGCCAAATTTGAATGGACCAACAACTTTGAAGTCAATTTGCGGCGTTACTATCATTCCTAGTAAAAAATTTGATATAACCAATTTGAAAGAATATTTAATTCTGTATATTTTTTGTATGAAAAAAATTTCTGTAACTTTATTAGGAACTGAGATATACGCGAATGAAGTGACGAAAAAAAAGTTAGGGGGCAGAAATGTGGATGTTTGGGGGTGAAGCTCCACTCCGATCTTAGGGGACTTTTAGTATGTTAATTAGGACACCTTTACGGGCAACTTTACGAAAAAAAATTTCTTCGCACAATTTGTGAGGGCAAAGGCCGTTTTTTGGTTTAATTTGACTGGACTATGTAGGTTTCTCGAGTAATTATTTCGAAAAAAAAATATCAATTTTGTGAAAATTTGAAATTATTGGCCAAAATAAATTTTTTTCAATCAATTTTTATTCAACTGAACCAAATTTTAAAATAGTTGAAACAAAATAGAAGAATCTTTTTTTTTGCAGATTTTTTCTGTTTGGTTCCCCTTACAAATTAATTTAAGGTAATTTCCCAAAAATTGTAGAAAAAAAAAGGAAATTCAGAAAATTTTGAAAATAATACCCACAATACCAAATTTCTGAAATTTTAAAAATGATTCAACTCCGAAAATTCTTTTAAAAAATAATTACAATATTTTTTTAATCACTCATTTTTTTGTCAATTTTTTCTGTCAAGACTCCCTTAAAAAATTTCATATGGTAATTTCCCAAATTTATTTTGATTACTTTTCGTCTTTTCAGTAGATAAAACGTCCTCATTTTCTACTTCTGATGCTATACATGATTCAACTGGTTATAGGTACTGATTCAGCTGCTAATACCGAATTAATAATTAACTGATCCTAATGAGTCATCTATTTTAAACTTATTTGAATTTTCAAAATCGTTTCAACCTCGAAAATTCAGCTCCACTAAAATTTGAGAATTAACAAAAAAATATTTTCTAGCAAATTTTTGAAAATTAATTCATTTTAAAGATATTCTGAGAAAAAAAATGTTTGTAAAATTTATTTCAAAAATTTTTCATTTTCTACAGATTTTTTTTTTAAAATATGTATTGAAAAAAAGAACTTCAACTTGGATCAACATTTTTTTTGAACATAATAATTTTATACTTACAATTTTTTAACATTAAAAAAAAATACAAAAATTGAAAATATTTTTCACATTTAAAATAATTATTTTTGAATGTTTTCAGTTTTTTCTAAGTAGGTACTTTCTGATAGTTTGTTACAAAAAAATACTCCGCTTCGTATTAAATATTCCATGAAAATAACTATTCTCAGCTCCATATTTCAATCTAATCCCAATTTCTATAATCTAGATCACACCAAGGTAATGGCATACATCTCCTGTGCCACATTAAATAACATATACGAAGCAGTCCACAGCAATACTCCCTTCTTGGGAGTAGTTTGCTCCGGCGAACAAGACGAATACATGGACAGGCTTGAAGAATTAGGGGTCGGAATTAAGCTAACGTTCGCTAATTTGAACGAGGTGACCCTAGTGAACGCCATCAATCTCATTTGGCAGGAAAAAAGGTACGTACTTATCCTATACGTAGACATAGGCCTTGCTTGGTCATAGGTATAAGCTATAGCGCCACCAAAAGCCATGAGTATTGTGTACCTACGTCTACGTATACTATACCGTACAGTTGAACTAACCACTGGGACCGGAACTGGCAGAGGGATTAAAAATATGGCATAGAAGCTGAAACGACAACACCGGTGCAATTTTTTTCTCTCCTCTGCGCCATTGTATGTGTATAATGAAAAATGTACACAGTATACGATGATACCGCCTCATCGCACTTTACAAAAAATAACTTAAAAAAAAAAAAAAAAAAAAAACGAGTCAGAAAACCGTGGATGAAAAAAGTATAGAGAGAGATAAACATGAAAAAAAAAAACCAATGGTAAACAGAGTATACATAGACATACCATACGTAGTCGTAGGTACTCTTATACAGGCTACATACTCATGCACGTTGGAATAATACTCGCGGTGTTTGTTTTATTATTATTGTTTTTTTTTCTCTCTCGTTGCATGGCACGGTGTACTTGGCAGTTACGGCGAAAAAATGCAAAAATTATCAGCCGCTTTCAACGATAGAACAATGACGCCATTAAATGCAGCTGTTTACTGGGCCGAATACGCTATCAAGCACGGTGCGTCGCATTTGAAAAGCGAATCGTCAAAAATACCACTGTATACCTATCTGTTACTCGATATAGGTCCCGTATCGATAGTTTTATTAGCCGTGTACACGTATTACGGAATGTTGTTATATATTAAGATGTACTTTTGGCTTAAACGTAAATTACCCCCGATGTGGGCTACTTTGAAGAGTACAATTTGGTCGTTTTTTTAAACAACTACCTCCACTTCCTCTTGCTTCCTTCTTAGATTTAATTTTTGTAAACGTTTTACCTACGTTATAAGTGGCTTTTATTTTCAAATATAAAATGTACAATGCTCTTTCAAAAGTTTAATAAGTACATAGTAAGTACTCATTTCAACTTGAACCCCAAATTTTTTTAGTTTGAAAAATTATTTTTGTTGAAAAAAGCAGGTGTTATGAACTCGTAAAAAGAAAAAAAATTGTTGATGGAAACACATTTTCCATTTAAAAAAATTAATAGAAAAAAATTCATGATTTTTTTTCAAGAGCCCTTTTTTTAACACCCCCCCCCCCCCCAAAAAAAAATTGAATCTCGTTAAGAAATATTTTTTTTTTAGAATAAAAACAATTAATATTTGCATTTTCAAATAATAGGTAGGTATAATTTGCTCCCATTTCATTTTAAAATAAAAGTCCCAATTTTTCTTGAATTTCAAAAATTCATCAAAAAAGTTTTCAACGCAAATTTTTTAAATTTTTGCTCCAACGGATTTTTTTTTTTGAATTTCGTTCTAAAACAAAAATTTTTTATTCAGAATAAAAGTTTTCAAAATATGTAAAATAGAATTCATTCTAAATTTTGTTCAAACTCAAATCTAAAAATCTCATCAGCAATTGGGAAATTTTTTTAGAATCTAAATTAATTCTATTCAAACAGAACTTTTTTCGTTCATATTGATTTTACTTGAATATTCTTCGGTAAAATTTTCAAAAAAATTTCAAACACATTTTTAAAAATTTTGTTTAATGAATTATTTTTTGATTTCATTCATAATTGATTTCGTAAAATAGGTACCTAAATATTGTCGAAATTCATCAAAAATTTGCTATCAACTGAAGTTGTTACAATTCCTTAATTTCTTTGATTTTTTTTTTAAATTTTAGGACTTACCAAAACAAATTTAGTAGGTCAAGGTATTATTCCAGAATTGCTTGAAAAACTATATTTCGAGTTCAAAGACGCGTTTCCCTTCATATCTCAGTAAAATTTGAAAAAAAAAGTTGTTAATTCAAAGTGTAGTTTAATTTTTTTGGAAAATGAAACTTTTAAAACATAAACATAGAATTTTTCAGATTTGTTGACAATATTTTTTTTTTTTGTTGAATTTTGTCGAAAAATAATTCATTCTTTAAAAAAAAAAAGGTATTTTTATGGGGCTGAAAATTTCTAATTATTTTTATTTTTTATTTTGGTAATCGTTCAAACATTTATCAAATTTTTAAAGTGTGACCATTTTTTTTTGTGAAAGATATTTTTAGGAAATTGACATTTTTTTTTTTTTTTAGGAATTGAAGCAAATAAGTACGTACGTTTCAAAAATTCAGCATTGCTATGTACTAAAATTTTAAAATTTAGTCAAAAATTTTAAACTTTAAAAAAATATGTAGATTTTTTAGAAAGTACTTAAGTGAATTATTTTGAAAAATTGAAACGGATAAATAAATTTTTAATAATTCAGATTTTTACCACAATAAGATTTCGAATTGTCCAATTTTTTAATTTTTTAAATTGATCAAATTCATAATTTTTTTATATAATTTTTAATTGATTTCAAATGTTGTTTAAAAATATTGAAAAGAAGGGTGTTCAACAGTGCTTTTTAAAGATTCATCATTTTTTTCCCATTTAATCACGCTGTGAACAGCCATTTGGCTGAAATGATGCTAATAAAGACATTCTTTCCCAAGTTTATTAATGCAATTTTTTCAGTTTTGTCAACATAATTTAATTGAGAAATAATTTTTTGAAAACTTATTTTCTTTAAAAATTTGTTTTATTTGTTTGTTTTTTTTTCAAATGAAAATTTTCAAAAACGATTTTTTATCATTGTATAACAACAAAAATTTCTAACCAAATTCCAAAAAAAAAAATATAGGTATATTTTCAATAAACTTTTTAAAAATTGCAATAAAAAATCGTTTACTAAAATTTTGTTGAATAGATTTTTTCAATTTTGTTGCTAATCAATTTTTTAAAAATATACTCGAAAAAATATACATTTCAAACTGTTCAAAATCACATTTTTTCAATTTTGATACTACATGTTAAGCTTGATTTTTTTTTCTTTTTTATTTAAATAACATTTTGATGAATTTTATGAAGAAACCATTTTTATACTTGGTCGATTTTTTCCCTCAAATTTTATCGAAATGTAGTTACACATACACAACTCATTTTTTTGTGTTTTGTTCAAAAAGAAAATTTTTCAGAGTTTCAGTTCAACAAAAATCTTGACATTTAATTTCATACACTTGAATTTTCAAGATTTTTTTTTTTTTTTTTTAATTTTGTTTTAAAAAAAAAGTTGGTGTTTAAGAAGGTTGAAGAAATTTTTTTTTAGTTTACCCTAATCCAAAACATTTTTTTTTTCAAATTTCAAGAAAAAATTATTTTTTTTAGAATTAATGTTATTCACTCTCCGTTTTAGCTGATTTTCTCAAAGAGAAAAGTCAGCTATTAAATTTGACCTGATGATGGAAGTTGGGGTGAGGGGTATTTTTCTCGACGTTTTGGGGTCAAAATAAGACGATTGGCATGATTTTCGCATTTTGGTATTTCTTTTTATATATATATATATATATATATATATATATATATATATATATATATATAGGTTTGTTACTACTGGGAATAGAACCCTATTGTTTTTGAGAAAAATCGGTGAACCGGTTCTCGAGTTATTAGCGATTGAAATTTTCAAATGCTTCTAGAGCCTCGAATTAAGCAATTACGCGAAATTAGTAAATAATCTTTTTAATAGTACTTAAAAAGACGCACAAAAAAGGTTCTAAGCATTTTTCATTTTAATGAACCGGTTCTCGAGGAATTCGCCATGGAAAATTTCAAAACAAACAGCTGATCCATCATTTCCCATTTTAAAAAAATAAATGGCTAGCAAAGTTGTAAAAATTCAAAACTTTTTCAATGCCTATCTAACTGCCTACTTTTCATGATAATGTCGTTTCTTATTGGTTTAAAACTTGTTAAAAGTTTTTATTTATCAAAAATAGCTGCCTGTAAATTGTATAATTTTTTTAATTACTTTAAAATTTTCAATTTGATGTTGTTATCATCAAGTCAGGCATGATACCAACTATTTTTTTTTTTTAGTGACTTTAGTGACCAAAAATTGGTCAAAAAGTGACCAACATTTTCGATAAAGTGATGAAAAATTAAGCCTATTAGGGCAGACCAGAACAATTTTTCCAATTTTTTTCCCAAGAAATGAGCAAATTTTGGTTGGATACTGCGCTCTGGTCTTTATTTTCAATAAAATGAGAGAAATTTTTGGTTTTTTAATTTTTTAGGTACGTAGGGAAAAAACAACACGCAACACTACTTTTTATTACAAGTTGTCATGTTAAAACGTTAAACAGGCAATTTTTTTTTTTTTTTTGATAATTTTCTAGTTATTTGGAAAATTTTCAATTTTTCTTCTTTTTCGAGGAAGGTATGGCCAAAAAAACTGAAAAAAGTGACTTTAGTGACCATTTTGCGAAAAAAGTGACAAAAAGTGACCAAAGTGAAAAAAAGTGACAAATCAACTAAAAAAGTAACTCTGTATCATGCCTGTTAAGTACATAAAAATAATTTAATTTACACATGAATTTACATAAATTTTGAAAAATAAAAATAAAATTGAAAATAAAAAATAAAAATAAAAATAATAGAAAATCAGCTTTTCTAGCGCATTAACTGCGTTAGAGTTTTTTTTTCTTTCAAAATGCTCTGTTCATAATGACTTTTTCAATTTTTTTCAAAAATAAAATTCTCCAATTTTTCTTTTTTTTTTCTTTTTTTCCAAATTTTATTCAAACCTGTATATTTTTCAAAAGTCGTTGAACCTAATTTATCTCATTTTTTTTAGAAGAGCTATTTTACAAATTTTATTCCCAACTCATTACTTTTTCAATTTTGTCAAAAAACAATTTCATTCCGATCATTTCTAAATTCCATTTTTTCAATTTCATTTGCAAAAAACTTTTTCGAATAATTTTTAGCGTTTTTCCATCTCAAAACGTTCAAAACAAATCCAAATTTTCTCGCAATTTTCTCGCAATTTCCTAAAACAGCCTCATAAAAGACTCAAAACACCAAAGTCAATATTCCACGAAAAAAAAGAAGAAAAAAAATCAACTCGTATTATCTACAAGCCCTACAGATATTCACGTATTTCGTAAACGTGACTTCCCATCTTGTGTAATTCGAAACGACGATAATACTCGTAATAAGCATCGAAAAAATGTATAGAGCCGGCATCATTCTACGAATACTATTGTTTTCGGGAGACATCGCATCAATGCTTTAAAGGATGCAATCTCCCCTTGTGCTGCTCCTCTGCACTCGACTCTCATACAAAAACCCCTACATGAATGGTCCATCGGTCGAAAATTTTCCAAATTGGTTCTCGTCTATTAGCGAGAAAATATAATAAACCCGATGCCACGTTATTTTATTTTACATTTCAAACGATACAGAGAGCAAGATGATCGCGAATCTATGTACCATACGAGGATACAAACAGGCGTAGCGTATCTAGCTCGTAGCTCGTACACGGTTTAATATCTACAATGGTGAAACAAGTCACGTAAAACTACCAACTGCGTATACCTATCGTTCGATGATATCTGTAGCTATACCTATATTCGAGTACGTTTACGTGTGTACAAATACATGTGCGTAATGCCATAATATAATGTGAAGATGTGCGTGTAATTGAAAAATATCCGCATAAAAGGTAGGTAGATACGTAGATAGTAGATACGATACTGATGATAGTGAACCCTTCACAACCAAAATACCCAGAGCTCAATTCTATCAAATCTATAGATGCATACGTCTTCTTCGTACTTTTCCGAAGAAAAAAACAATCACCAATCCGAATTAGGTACGTCGAAGTACCTACGACTTTATATACAAAAAGAAGTGCCAATACCCACCCAGGGGGGAGACAAGTGGGGAAAAGCTCCAAGGCTGGAATACGCCGACCATCGAACCAAAAAAAAAAGGGAGAAACCGAGGTATGACGAAGAACAGGGTCTTTATGATTATGTATACAGAGACGCACAGCAGCATCGAAGAAAATACTAGGCAAGGCATTCTCTCTCATCAGCATGCGAAGTAGACATTGTGTGACTCGTTAGCGTTGTCTCTCACGCGACTGCATACTGATCAGAAATTGTAATTTTTACGTTAAAGAATTCGCTGCTCGGCTTTGGTCGAGACGTATCGCAATATTTCACCAATTTGAGCAAACGTCGACTTTGCAGCTCTTGCCAGAACCCCCTCAAATCTTCGCTGAAAAGCTTTCTGATTGACTTCGTCTTCGTTTGGTGCACATTTAACTCAACACAGCACTAGTGTCTAGTTTACTCAATTTGTTTACATGGATATGGATCGCTGTTGTTGAATTTTACAAGTCCAATACTACATAGATACTCGACATTCAAAATTGGAGGGGAGGGAGAGGTCCGATCGAAATTTTTGTGATAATCAAAATTATTCCTTAAACTTCGAGCTACAACTTTTGTTGGAAAATTTTTTCAATTGGACCCCTCCCTCCCCACCAATTTTGCATAACACTCTGAAAATCACTTCCGATTGAGCTGAAATCTGGCTCACTGAAAGAACATGTCACCCTGACCTCACAACCAAATTTTTAGCTGCCGAAGTTGATTTTTCGGTTTTTGGCGAATTTTTGAAAATGGCTAAAACCGCCTCCAAAAAACCATTTTTTGAAAAAAAAAATTTGTAAATTTCAAGATAGCGTCCTTAAAATTGGTCTGTACACCAAAGTCGACCTCCCGAGTCGATTGGCACCATTTTCGAAGCGATATGGAGCCTCCAGAAAAAGTTGACTTTTCTCCAGCACACTGGAATCTTTTCAGACGGCAAAAGTCAAGTCAACATTATATTTTATGGAGGCTTCAGATTGCTTCGAAAATGGCGACAATCGACTCGGGAGGGGGGGGGGGGTCGACTTTAGGGGGTAGGCGAAGTTTTGGATGATATGCTAAAGAAATTGATTTTTTGGAAATCTTTAAAAAATGCAAAATTTTCAAATTGTTAAAAAAACATTTGCAAACTCGTCACCTCGGATCTATGGATTCAACTACGTCAATCGATAGATGGCATCATACTAACGCTAGGATTAAATTTTCAGCTGCCGAAGTTAATTACAGCGCCGTCTGGAGCTATTCCAGTGCGCTGGAGAAAAGTCAACTTTTCCTGGAGGCTCCAGATCGCTTTGAAAATGGTGCCAATCGACTCGGGAGGTCGACTTTAGTGTACAAACCAATTTTCAGGATTCTATCTTGAAATTTACAATTTTTTTTGAAAAAATGTTTTTTTTTTGGAGGCGGTTTTAGCAATTTTCAAAAATTCGCCAAAAATCGAAAAATCAACTTCGGCAGCTAAAAATTTGGTTGTAAGGTCTGGGTGGCATGCTCTTTCAGTGAGCCAAATTTCAGCTCAATCGAAGGTGACGAGTTGACGAGGTTCTCTTGTGAGTAAAAATTGTTGGTGGGATGGAGGGAGGGAAGGAAGGAAGGAAGGAAGGAAGGTGCTAATTGAAATTTTTTTTAAATAAAAGTTGTAGATTAAGATCCTAAAAATAATTTTGGTTACTATAAAAATTTCGACTGGGTCCCTCCCTCTCCTCCGATTTCACATAACATCACTGTAGATAATTTTTCAACATTATGGGGGGAGGGGTCCAATTGAAAAAAATTTCAAACAAAAGTTGTAGATTGAGATCTCAAAAATAATTTTGGTTATTATAAAAATTTCGATTGGACCCATCCCTCTCCTCCCATTTCACATAAAATCACTTTGGATGATTTTTAAAAATTGAGGGAGGGGTGCAATTGAAAAAAATTTCGAACAAAAGTTGTAGATTGAGATTTCAAAAATTATTTTGGTTATTATAAAAATTTCGATCAGGGCCTTCCTTTATTTTCCAATTTTGTAAAATATGACTTAGATACTTATATCATCAAAAACTAGTGGAGGTAAGAGTCCAATTTAAAAAAATTTTCAAACAAAAGTTTTAGCTTGAAGTCTCATAAATAATTTTGGTTATTACAAAATTTTCGATTGGACCCCTCCCTCCCCTCCAGTTTTGAATATCAAGCATTATTGGACTTGATAAAGTTCAATAAAAACGTGCCACATCCACGTAAACAAATTGAGCAAACTAGGCACTAGTCGAAGTCAAGATATCTTCCAAGTTGGCATATTTTCCTCCTTAGCTCGGCCTGGCACGAAAATGTGCGCCAGGCTTCGTCGAACAAAGATGCATGTGCATCGTGACGCCGCAGCCGCGCGTGTCGTAAGTGAATCAAAAATAATTTTTTCCTGCCGTTGCAGAGAAAGCTCTCACTATACTCTTCGTCTATTCACGAGTCGTACCACCAGGATATAACTTGTGCGCGAAAAGTTTCTCCACGAATTAAGATACACAGCGTCGAGAAGTATATATACAGTCGACGTTGTTTAAATATTCATAAGAATACGCGAAAAACTTTAGACGTCGCTATATACTTGGCTGTAGTACGAGTATACGTATAGTGCAGTACGTATCTAACGTAATCGCGATGCCGTGTACGTACTGTACGTACGTACCGCTATCGTAGTATGTAAGTAAAGCTTTCTAACGTTTAACGCAACCCGGACGAGCGATTTTTTTCTACGTCGATGAACGCACGCCGCATTGATGCTGCCGCAGACGACGAAAAGGAAGACTTTGTGTCGAGCAATTGATGTAGAAATCTGATGCTCTTTACGAGCTGCGTTTTATTCCTGATTGATAACACACGTATAGCAGTCTCCTTATATTTTTCAGCTCTTTCTCCTTTTCATCCTTCCTCCTTCGTCGTCTCATGTTTGATGCATTCCGTCGCATATGCAGACCATTAATAATCGTGGTATCTTGTATCGTGGCGTTGCATCAACCTTGGGTTGACTGGTCATTCGAGAAGAAAAAAGATAACCTTTGAAGGAAAGCTCGGTGCACAGAGACGTATTCAGCGTTCCAGTCAGATTTTCAAGTGAGGGAAGGATATGAAAAGAGGAGATCAGGGAAAGAAAATGCAAAACATTCGAAAAAAAACTCAAGTTGAAAAGTCATAAAAATTTGAAGAACGAAATATTTTGCTAAAAAACCCAAAGAATGAAAAATGAATAAATTATGTTTATGAAATAAATGTCCTTCTACAAGACATGGTTTCCAACTTCTCTAAAATTAATGAATCATTCTTCGAAAGTATTACTTCAGATGTTCTACAGTTGTAGGGTTACATTTTACGAAAAAATTAGCAAATCTGACGAAGGTTAAAAAAATTGGTTGAAAAAAATTGTTCAACTCAAAAATTATTGAATTTCATTTTTTTCGAAATAATGGATCCAGAATCCCCAAAGTTGTAGGATTAAATTTTACAAAAAAATTGGCAAATCTGACGAAGGTTGAAAAAAAATTGTTCAACTCAAAAATTATTGAATTTAATTTTTTTCGAAATAATTGATCCAGAAGCGCCAAAGTTGTAGGGTTGAATTATACGAAAAAAATCGCCAAATTTGATAAATGTTGAAAAAATTTGTTCAAAGAAATCGTCTCAAGTATTCCAAAATTCAAATTTTCCACATTAATAAATTTTTTCTCCAAATTGTTATTCGAGAAGCCTTAAGTTTTTTGTAGAGTTCAATCATACGAAAAAATTGCCGTTCAAAGTTGGAAAAATTTAAAAATTAGTTCAAAACAATTACTCAAATGAAAAATTTGAATTACTACAAAATCAATGAATTTTCTCTCAAAATTATTATTCCAGAAGTCCTGTAGTTGTTTGGTTGACTCACAAGGAAAAATTTCAAAATCTGGTGAAAATTAATTAAATTCGGGTACAAAGAATTATTCAACTCCAAAATTTAAATTTCCATAAAATTATTGAATTTTTTCTCGAAATTATTACTCCAGAAGCCCTACAGCTGTAGGGCTGAATTATATAAAAAAATTGCCAAATCTGATGAAAGTTGGAAAAATTGATTAAAAAATTATTCAAGTAAAAAACTCAAATTTCCACAAAATTAGTGAATATTTTTCGAAATTATTACTCGAGAAGCCCTAAAGTTTTAGGGTTCAATTATACCAAAAAATTGCTAAATTTGATGAATGTTAAAGAAATTGGTTCAAAAAAAAATGTTCAACTCGAAAATTGATTTACCACAAAATTAATGATTATTTTTCTGGACTTGAAAGAAAATGGCAAATTCGCTTGAATTGAGCGAAAATTGATTTCAAAAAGGTTTTCCACTCATAAATTCAAATTTCCACAAAATTGATGATTTTTTTCGAAATTAGTCCTACAGTTGCAGGGTTAAATTGTACGAAAAAATTGCTAAACATGCTAGAATTTAAAGAAATAATTCAAAAAAAATTTCAACTCATAAAAAATGCTAATTTCTACAAAATCAAAATTTTTTCCCTCTCGAATTCACACCTGAAGTCCTACGTCTGAGAAAAGTTCTAAATTAATAAAAAAAAATTTAAGCTTGAACCAAAATTATTTTTAAAAAATTACAAAAAATTTCAAAAAATTCAATTTCAAGAATTCAGAGTTTAAACAAAATATAATTTTAAAATTAATATTAGGTTTTGGAAAACTACTAACTAGAAAAATAATATGTACTTATTCAAAAAATGTTCAAAAAAACTGAGTTTGAATTGTTAAGTACCTATTATAAAAACCATTTTTCAAAAAAAAAAAAAATAGATTTTTAATGTACTTAAGTATAAACGAAAATTAAAAAAATTGGTAATTTTTTCACGTTTTCAAAGGTGATGAAATAATAAAAATTTAAAAAAAATCAAGATTGAAAAAAAATGAACAAAAAAACTGATGAATAAATCAAGTGAGAAAAATTTATTTAAAAAAAATTGAAATTTCATGTTTTGAAAAATTAGTAACTAAATTGAAAGAAAAATAATTTTTCAAATAAGTAAGCATGGGAGTAAAAAAATCAACAAAAAAAAATCAAACATGAACAATTTTTTAAAAATGGAAAATTGAAATATGAAAATTTAAAACTGATAAAAAACGAAAACCTAAAAAGAAATTGAAAAACAAGTTGAAAAACTAAATGTAAAAAACTTGAAGTTGAAAAAAAAATATATGAAAATTTGAAAAAAAAAAATTGAAATCGAAATGGAGTTTTGAAAAATTGGTAAAATCACTAACTAACTGAAAAATAAAAATTATACTTTTTAAAATGTTCAAAAAAACTGAGTTGAATAGAAATGGTATCTATTTTAAAAGTGATTTTTCAATTCAAAACAAATATTCGATCTGAACTTACAAAAAAATTCAAATCTCAAAATTCAACACTCCAAAAAATTGCCAATATTATAAAAAAATCCAAGAAGTTATTTTAAAACAAAAGTTTGATAAAAACTTAAATTTTGCAGAAAATCGAATGGGTGCCTATCAAAAAATTTCCATTTCAGAAAAAAATGGCGAAAACAGTACTTCGCCAATCGTCCACATTCAATCCTCTTCCCCTTCAAAGCAAAAATTCCACCAATAACCGCAATAGCCTCCACTTTGCATAAAAATCCGTCTAAAAAGCACCGCACATCGCAACAAATCATCTTCTTTCTCACAACTCGACACTACACTACGTCGCAATCGACAACTTTTGAGAGAAAAAAAAACACGAAAAAAGAAAAAACCAAATGAAATGAAACGAATTTTGAAATCCATACATAGCCGCATATACAGAGCAGCACATAACATCGCCATTCCACCAATCACCGACCGAAAACCTACACATCTAGCCGTTACTCGAATAACTACGATAATTTTTCATCGTCTGTCCCAAAACTTTGCAGACATGGCGGAGTCTCGCAGTCGTCGTAGTCGTCGTCGTCGTGTTTCAATATTTGCTGCTGTGTAATTTAGAATTCGAGTTCGTTCGAGAAAACGCTGCGCTGCTGCTACCGCTGCTGTCGTCATTTGTTGCGAAGAATTCCATTAAAACGTTCGTACTCGCCAAATACTCGTATATGTGCAATGTACATAAGTACTACAGAAGTAGAAGAAGCCTTCTATCAACTCTCCAGCCTCCTCTTTTCCCAGACCGTGAACTAGCGTTATTAGAACCGCGCGAAAAATGAGATCCCTTGTCTCGTAAAAAAAAAAGAAAAAAAAAAATCCAACTTTTAAAGTTTAAACCACGATAACACATTTACACCGCGTGTAAATTGCATACGAAAGTTATTACGTTACACGACGACGACGTTCGACTCCAATTATGAAAATTTCTTCTCTTCTTTTTCATATACTCATACTTACATCCATCGTTTCCGCAACCGTGTATTTTCCACTCCAACGCGTCTAATCACATACACAAGAGATACTCGTCCCACCTTCTCATTCTAGCTCCTTCTATCGAGAAAATAATTCCAATATCACGCTATATTCTCGCCTTTGTGGATACTTATTATTACAATACTCGACGTTAACGTGTTATTGTAAGTGCATACCTCGATCTTCGCAGGGGCTACAACTCTGCCTGCCAACAGCATAACAACACACCGGTGTATTATACGTATACGTAGTTACGTACGACATATTTTTCGCTTCGGTGATCTCGTTGATGAGCTTGTCGTTTTTTACGAGTATTTACTACATCCACACACTAAGTTTTTAATCTATGCACCTACGACGTGGTGGTGAGCGAATAAAAAGAAGACAGTTTAATTTAAAACCTTACAGCGATGAGACAAAGACCGCTGCAGAAAAAAAATAAGACAAGGTAGGTATACAATGCATTGCACAATGTACACCTACCGAAGGCAATTTAGTTCAAAAATATACCAAAAAGTATATACAGGGTGTCTCAGCTTAGAATATCCCCTCTCAAACTTGTGAGTAGGCAACTTCTTTCAACCATGTGAAGACATCTTTGACTAACTCTAGTTGTGAATGGGCCCCCAGATAAAACGCTCAAGACATTTCCATTTTTAATAGCTAGAAAAAAAGTATTAAAAATTGAAAAAAATTGAATGAAAAAAAAAACAAAAGTAAAGAATAAAAAATTTTAAACACTGCAAAAGATAAAAAAATTGAAAATGACAGGAAATTAAGGGAAAAATTGGATGAAAAATAAATAAATAAAAAAAGAAAAGAATTAAATTCCCATCGAGAATTAATAAACTTCAAACAAAAAACTAAAAACTCGGAAAAAATTACAATTTGAAATTTTTTCACAAACAATGAATGATTTTTCTTTTAATTGAAAGGGGGCGGGAGGAGTTGACTTTTTATTGAGAAAGAATGAAATTCGGAAAATATAATATGCTAAAAATAATTCAAAATAACTGAAAAAAAAAGAAAAAAAAATTAAATTCGAATTAGGAATGAATAATGTTTTTTCTCAAATTTTGAAACTCTAAAAATTGTCAGCTGAAAAAAATTATACTAAAAATGACTGGCATGGTACTCCAGTTTTTAATTTTAGTGAATTCGATGACTTTTCTTTAAAGGGAAAATACTGACCGAAATTCTCAAGTTGGTACCATCCTCCCCCATACCAAAAAATGACAATTTCGTCTAAGAGAAAATATATTCTTAAAAATTTTGGAAAAAAATTAAATGATCGTAACGGAAAAATTTATATTTAAATTCGCAAAAAACTTGTTCAAATTTTTTTAAAAACGAAATCTTTCAAAAAAAATTTGAAAGAATTTTTGAAACATTTTCTTTTTTTAAAAAAAACTCAAGACTATTTATTGTGAAATTTAAAAAATATAATAATTATTATATTTCAGCAAATTTCTTTTAATTTCTTCAAAAAAAAAAAAAAAATTAAAAATTTTCTGCAAAAAAACAATCAGGCAAAGTTTTGAAATGTACACTCGACACTCGTATTTTTAAGGTATGAACTTATTTCTTAAATTTTTTTTGATGAAAATTAAAAGAAAAGATGCTGAAGGAATATTTCAATATTTTCAGAAAATTTTTTAAATACGTACTTACTACTTAATCCCTTAAAAAATTAATGATTTTTGGTAAATTTTTCAAAATCTTTGATTTTTTTCTGATAATTTAAAAAAAAGTTCTCAAGAAATACATTTTTAGATGATTTTTAATAAATTAAAAAAATTAAACTGAAATGATTTTTTAATTTTTTCTGAAAAAAATTGTCAAGACGATTTTTTGTGAAAATTGAAGCAAAAAATGTTGATCAAAATACTTATTTGATTTTTTCAGGGAAATTTCAAATAAAATTTTTTTGAATAATTTTCTGTACCATACATTAAAATTTATTTTTAAAAAAATTTGTTACAGTTTTTGATTTTTCATTCCAGAAAAATTTTGAAATATTATTTTTCTTCCAGAAATTAATTTTTCCACGAATGTTTGTTTGTAAATGAATGAAAAAAAAACTGAAATGATCACTGTAGGTATTTTTTAGGTTTTTGGGGAAAATTTTGTAATTATTCGTTTCAAAAAATAGTTTTTTAGGAATTTTGATTTTTTACGACAGGATTTTTTTTTTTTTTTACAAAAATCACTTGAAATTTACTTAGCCAGGATTTTTTTTTTTGGAGGGGGGGACTACAATTTTTAGTAAAAAATGTTCTCAATTATTCATCATTCTCAATTTTTTATAGAAAAAAACGACAATTTTTTTGAAGACAAATCTCTTCATTTTATTGGAGTAAAAATCTTTCAATTTTTTTAGAGTAAATTTTTTTTAGCTTTTTAGAGTAGGTAAACAATTATTCTTAGGTTTTTGAAGAAGAAGAGAAAAAAATCGTCTTAGTTCTGTTTTTTCTTAGATTTTTTCCCCAATCTCAATTTCTGGTCTTAATTTTAATTTTTTGGAAAAAAAAACTCATCTAAGTTGAAGAAACCTCTCAACTTTTTTGGAAGTAAAAATCTTTTTAAATTTTTGAAACAAAAGCCCTCATTTTTTGACAACATTTTTTTTCTTCAATTTTTTCGTAAAAATCTCTAAATTTTTTTACGTAACAGAAATAAATAGATATTTATATTTGTATATATTTTTTTATTACCTACATTTCATTTTTTTTTTAAATTTTAAAAGAAAAAATTTCAAGTTTTAGTCTTAATTATTTTCGAGAAAAAAACCTCGAATCCACTTTTTTCGATAAAAAAAAACACAAGTTTTTGAATGAAGAAAACTCATAATGTTTTTGGAGTGAAAATTTACTAAATTATTCTGAGTAAAATCAAAAAAAAAAAAAATCTGTTAGGTTCTTTTTTTGAGAATGGAATCTTTCACTCAAAAAAAAAGAATATTTTTTGTCCCATTATCATTGAAAAAATATAATTGTGGAGTAAGAGAATTATTTTTTCGGAAAAAATTTTCGTTCAATTTTTCATTCTTTTCTCTGTTGGTTTTCAAAAAGACATCGACGAAAAAAAAGTGACCAACTTTTCAGTCAAGAGCAAAAATGATAATCACAAAAATTTCAATTTTTTTACACGCTGTATTTCAGTTCCTTCGATAACAGAATTAGGCAAACATATCTACAAATGATTAAAAAAGTTGCCGACTCGCCAGGATTGAAAGGGACCACTCTTGCCAGAGACCCCCTGTATATGTGTAATTGTGTACGTTGATCTAAAAAGGTCCCACTTCTGAGGTATTGAGTTAAGACCACCTGGTAATACTAGATAAAATTTCTGATCGATTGAGACCTCGTGGAGCCCTCTAAGTGCAAAATTCACTGAGATATTTGCATTTAAAGTTGAAAGTTCATAAAGTACAATTTTGAGAAAAGCGCGTTTAAAGTTTTTCAGGGTCTGCCAGAAAAACTATTTATATTTCGAAAATTCATAACACAAAACGAATTGACCGATTTGAATGAAACAAAAACCACTACAAAGTGAAAACTTGAAAGATTTTTTTAGAAAAGGTGATATTTCGCAGATGCTCAACTTTATTATACAGGGTAACTCAAATAAAAATCATATAAACTCATAAATGAAAAAAATTATGAAATTTTTTATTTTTTAATTTAATAAAGAGCGATTTTTTGGCCGAACCAAGGGTCATACGTAGAAAATGCTAAGAATCAAAATTGTAGATAATGAAATCTCCTTTCTGTACAAAGCGATTAGTTTTTTTCTAGGACGCATAGTTTTCGAGATATCTGCAGTTGAAATTGAAAATTTGATTTCAATTTTTGATGTTTCGAACTTTGACCGCAAATATTTCGAAAACTATGCTTCCTAGAAAAAAACTAATCGCTTAATACAGAAAGGAAATTTCATTGTCTACAATTTTGATTCTTAGCATTTTTTTGGTACGACCCTTAGTTCGGCCAGAAAATCGCTTTTTATTAAATTAAAAAGCGAAAAATTTCATGATTTTTGATTTTTCAGTTCTTATGATTTTTATTGAATTGCTCATAGCATACGAACGCGAGGTCGGATCGATTTGCACTAAGCGGCATTTGAAAGAGCAGGGTTCACTCTATCAGAAACGCTAAAATCCCTTAATCGATGTTTTCAACTAAACTTACACAAAAATCGCTATATCTCCTAAACTAATCCCTCAAAAGTGGGACCTTGTTAGATCAACGTACACATATGTATAGTAGGGTAATTCTCAGAAAATCGGCAAATTTCACTACTGTAAAAGTTCAGAAATTTGACAGGTCTTTAAAAAAATTTTCTTAAAGTAATTGAAAAAATATATGCCCCCGAGTACTTTTATGGTGTTGCAGTCAATTCATTTCCCAAAAGGGGGGGGGGGGACGATTCAAAAAGGGGTATACCCGGGTAAAATAGGGTGATTTGGCCCCCAGAGCGAATTTTTAAACCAACTAGTGGAAGTTGGTCCTTATGGTCTAAAACCCCCGTGACCAAATTTTTAGGTCGCTACCTCGTCCCCACCCCCTCCTAGAGCGAAAAATGTGATTTTTCGATTATAATTTTTGATTTTGACAGTTTTTAACCAAATTTTTTCAAACTCGGGTAGATGTTAGGTATACTTAAGGGTCATCCATGGAAATTTTTAAAAAAATTTTCAAACCTATCTTCATTGTGAAATGCGCGTTTTAAGTTTTCTAACGGCTATTTCGACAAGTTCTTTCAGAGGTGCAATAATGGAAAAAATATATATTATACACCTAGTCTGGATGTACAACATATATTTTTTTCAGAATTTTTTATATAGGTGAAAGACCTTCAAAAATGCAAACAACTGATTTTTTCATCATTTTTCGCGCAAAAAACAGTCATTTTTGGTCGAAAAAAATTGTCGTCATAGTATATCACTAAATGCCTAGTTATACACCATCAGCCCGAGTTTGGATGAAATTCGTTGATTTTTTCTATTTTTTAAAATTTCCATTTAAATTAACTGAGTGACGCCATTTTGGGAACACTCAGTGTCCCTCGAGGTGTCTGGAGAGCCTAAAATTCATGTTTGGACATGTTTCAAACCGATATTTGTCATAAACATAAATTTTCATGAAATTGAGAAAATTTGATTTTTTTGCTCGCATCGTCGTGGCTTATCATTCCTCCGGTATAAAATGTCCCACCTTCCTGAAAACTGAGAAAATTTATTCTAATTAGTGAGTATCTTATTATAGCTTATTAATAATTAATAAAATATCAGTATTATAGCTTATAGAATAACTAATTGTCGAATTGTCCATCGTCGTGGCTGTAAAAATTCATCATTGCCACGACGATAGACAAACACTTGTGATCCACGACGATGGACAATTCGACAATTAGTTATTCTATAAGCTATAATACTGATATTTTATTAATTATTAATAAGCTATAATAGGATACTTACTAATTAGAATAAATTTTCTCAGTTTTCAGGAAGATGGGACATTTTATACCGGAGGAATGATAAGCCACGACGATGGACACTATTTTTGTAAAAATTGAAATTTTTACAGATGATTACGTAAAAAATCGCTCTGCGCATTGCCATTCGAAATTTCAAATGCGGATAGTATTATTATAAAAGTACCAAATCAGTGTAGCCATTCAGCAGAAAAAAATATTCACTCAGCGAGCTGAGACAAATTTTTAAAAATTAGCCACGACGATGGACATAAATCTTTGCTACAGTTTTCAATGATCAGGTGTAGTTGTACTAAACACTTTTTGTGATCATCATTCACACTAGCTTATACCCTGAACTTCCTAATGACGTGTACTTACTTTTTTTTCTTCAGAAAAACATGGTGATTTCCATAATTTTTGAAATCTGTTTTCAAAAACATGTTGGGCTACAGGCCACGACGAAGGACATTTTGAGGTTTAGACTAACTTGTACTCAAGGGGAGGGGGGGGGGGTGGTATTCATTAAATTGGGCATGGTGGATTAAGGACGTTATAATGTACAAATAACCAAAAAATGAAAGTTGTGCATAGTACAGGAGTTGAGAAATCAGTTGGTTACTCAAATTTACCGATTTTCTGAGAATTACCCAGTAGCTTTGCATAGGTAAAGTAAAGGTTTTCGATACGTGTAAACGCACTTTTCATTATCTGATAAATTTGTAACACGGTTTCGCACGGCACCGGGCATGGGCACGGACACGGGCAGGATACGGTACGGTGCGAAAGGAACATAGAGGCAGTACATACATACGTTACAAACGCCATGCCACCATGAGCCGAGCATCGCATCGCGTCTGATACCGTAATGTGTTGCCACTTTCGAACGCGTTAAGTGATAACAGTTTAGGTTAAATGTTGTCATTAAGGGTTAATGTAATATCAACCCTCTTTAGTGTACAACGCAGTGTGAGTTAGTGAGCCGGCAAGTTGCTGATAACACACATATTGTATATTAATGTATGCCCCTCTTCGCCTTTTGCTGGCGCTTGCTTTCACCCTTCCCCCATTTTGTCGTCATCGTGGCTGGTGCTGGAGCTGGCGGTGGTGAGCACCGTAGGTTAGGTATATCCCTGGCTTGCTCTCTGTCTCTGTCTTTCTCTCTACTTCAGCACATATCCTCTCTGCTCGCCTACTCACACTCTGTCGTGTCGTGTGGTTACACATACGTCACACGACGGCGTGGAATACATAGTACGTAGTACGTACCGCAGCGTACGCGTTCTAGTTACGTACATTCGAGAGTAAAACCTGCTACATTAAACGGTCGTGGTTGTCTAATGTCTTTTTAGTTAATAGTATTTCGTCGTGTTGGTCGTACTCGTACCGTCTCTGTCGTCGATACGTCCCATCCACATCGTCATTCGTTGCCATTATACACATTTTAGAGCTTTCAATCGACGCCGCCGATGCAGCGATGCGATGACGTTTTCGCCACCGAAGCTCGTAAATTGGCCGCAAAACCGATTAGCTTTCTATGTACGAGAATACACACACCACACACCCACCCCCATCCAGATAGCAGATGAGAGAGAGCACACAACAGTACGAGTATGTTACCAAAGAGGGATGAAAATTTCGCACTTGACCTATTTTAAATTGGAGTACCTCGTACGATAATGTCGTAGCAGGCTGATTTTCCGCATCCATTCTGCATCACGTACCGTACACTTCTACACCATTGGTGGGTCCGTTGCGTTACTCTGCGAATCCGTCTATATCAGCGTTTCCGGGCTGAATTTCATCTATTGTTGCGTTTAATGTCGCGTCGTCACTTTATTTTCGCATCCTCTTCCTCGCTCCTACGTACATATACTCGATCCTCGTTTCTTTTCTCTTCAAAGTTTCACCCTGCAAACGTATCTACCTACGCCAATACCTACGTAGAGACTCTGCTATCTTATTCGTCTCGATTCCAATGACTAAATTCTGGCGATTTCGGATAAAGCTTCGCCGAAGCGCAATCCTAATCTCTGCCCTGAGAATATTACCTTATAGCAGCGTGCAGATAAAATTTCTCCTCTGTCTCATAATTTGAAACACTACGCTCTCGAGTTCGCTGACAATAGAGACGAGATTACCAGGCGTGCGATCGCGAGCAGAGATACGTACGTATAATTCGTCGTCGTCAAAGCGTCACTTCAACTCTCGCCCTTCTGGCCCTTTACCCCCACACCACACCGTATTGAGGAAATATCACGCGATTTCTTCCTCGATAGTGACCTTTCTTCGCTTCGTCTAATGTATTGCATGCATCTGCAGTTGTTATTTTGAAAAAAGTAAATTTGACGCGAGATAAGGTAAGTATATTATCGTTTTAAGTGAGAAATTGCGCGATTTACGTAGTAAATTTTTTACCATCCCAAGATCTAAATTGAAATGCATTACGTATACAGTTGAATTTCACTCGTCTTAATTTACCAGAAGCTCAGCAGTGAGAATTAGAGTTGAATTTTTACGAATAAGGACGAGATCTTGATCAATCAAAGATTACTTTCAAGTTGGATGGGAATTAGGATAAATTTCTACTCCCCACCTTTTAAAACTCCTGGAAAAAATCATAAAAACGAGAAAAACATTCGACTAAAAATATCAACTGAACTATGAATGATTGGAAATTTTTTTAAATATGCGAAAATTAACGATGAAATGAAAAAACGGAAAGAAATTGACAGTTGGAAATTTTTTCAAATTCGATGTTCAAAAAAAATTGAAAACATTTTAATAACTGATTATTTAAAAATTGGAAAAAATAGATAATTGAAGAAAATCGTAATCAAATAAAAATTTAAAAAAAACACATTATTAAAAAAAAAATTTTAAAACATTATTTAAAAAAAAATGAAAAACAATAATAATGAAAATGAAATAAAAAATTAGTAAAAATTAACACCTCGCAAAAAATTGTAATTGTGAATGATGAAATTTTAATAATCAACAATTGAAATGAGAAAATTTCATAACTAAAAAAATAATTAAATGATTAAAAATGACTAAAAACTGGGGGGGGGGGGGGGGGTGGCGATGATGAAATTTGGAAATTTTTAACCGTGCATCTGTAAGGTAATTATTTCGATAAAAAATTATCAAATTTGTGAATATTTGAATTTATGAATCGGAAAGAATTTTTTTTAATCATTTCTTATCCAATTCTAGCGGATTTAGGCAATTTTTTTTAATAACAGAAGTTTTAGCAATTTTTTCCATTTTTTCAAACCTACAACTGAGGCTGGTTTCTCGAGTAATTATTTCAAAATAAAATTAACAATTTTGTGAAAAATTGAATTTATTGATCGAAATAATTTTTTTCAATCAGTTTTTATTCAATTCTAACAAATTTGGGCTATTTTTTCAATTCCAGAAGCGTTGGCAATTTTAACAATTTTTTCAACCCTACAACTGTAGGGTTTTCGAGTAATTAAAAATATCAATTTTGTAGAAAATTGAGTTTATTGGCCGAAATAAATGTTTTCCAGACAATCTTTATTCAATTCTATACCAAATTTGCGCGGATTTTTTTTCAATTCCAGAAGTTTTGGCAATTTTATAATTTTTTTTTTCAACCCTACAAGTGTAGGGTTTCTCGAGTAATTATTTCGAATTATTTTTTCAATTTTGTGAAAAATTGAACTTATTGGTCGAAATAAATTTTTTCCAATCAGTTTTTATTCAAATTCCAACAAATTTGGGCAATTTTTTTCAATTCCAGAAGATTTTGCAATTTTTACAATTTTTTCAACCCTACAACTGTAGGGTTTTCGAGTAATTATTTCGAAAAAAAATTATCAATTTTGTGAAAATTTGAAATTATTGACCAAAATAAATTTTTTCAACCAATTTTTATTCAATTACTTAAACCAAATTTGGACAATTTTTTTTTCAATTCCAGAAGCTTTGGCAATTTCAACAATTTTTTCAACCCTACAACTGTAGGGTTTTCGAGTAATTATTTCGAGAAAAAAAATTATCAATTAATTAGTGAAAATTTGAAATTATTGGCCGAAATAAATTATATGTTGATAACGACATTTTTACGAACAACTTTATGAAAGAAAAAAAATTTTATCACTTTTTTTGGAGAAAACCGATTTTTTGGCCAAATTTGAATGGACCAACAACTTTGAAGTCAATTTGCGGCGTTACTATCATTCCTAGTAAAAAATTTGATATAACCAATTTGAAAGAATATTTAATTCTGTATATTTTTTGTATGAACAAAATTTCTGTAACTTTATTAGGAACTGAGATATACGCGAATGAAGTGACGAAAAAAAAGTTAGGGGGCAGAAATGTGGATGTTTGGGGGTGAAGCTCCACTCCGATCTTAGGGGACTTTTAGTATGTTAATTAGGACACCTTTACGGGCAACTTTACGAAAAAAAATTTCTTCGCACAATTTGTGAGGGCAAAGGCCGTTTTTTGGTTTAATTTGACTGGACTATGTAGGTTTCTCGAGTAATTATTTCGAAAAAAAAATATCAATTTTGTGAAAATTTGAAATTATTGGCCAAAATAAATTTTTTTCAATAAATTTTTATTCAACTGAACCAAATTTTAAAATAGTTGAAACAAAATTGAAGAATCATTTTTTTTGCAGATTTTTTCTGTTTGGTTCCCCTTACAAATTAATTTAAGGTAATTTCCCAAAAATTGTAGAAAAAAAATGGAAATTCAGAAAATTTTGAAAATAATACCCACAATACCAAATTTCTGAAATTTTAAAAATGATTCAACTCCGAAAATTCTTTTAAAAAATAATTACAATATTTTTTTAATCACTCATTTTTTTGTCAATTTTTTCTGTCAAGACTCCCTTAAAAAATTTCATATGGTAATTTCCCAAATTTATTTTGATTACTTTTCGTCTTTTCAGTAGATAAAACGTCCTCATTTTCTACTTCTGATGCTATACATGATTCAACTGGTTATAGGTACTGATTCAGCTGCTAATACCGAATTAATAATTAACTGATCCTAATGAGTCATCTATTTTAAACTTATTTGAATTTTCAAAATCGTTTCAACCTCGAAAATTCAGCTCCACTAAAATTTGAGAATTAACAAAAAAATATTTTCTAGCAAATTTTTGAAAATTAATTCATTTTAAAGATATTCTGAGAAAAAAAAATGTTTGTAAAATTTATTTCAAAAATTTTTCATTTTCTACAGATTTTTTTTGCTAGATTCCTTCAATTTAAAAAATTTGAAGTAATTTGACAAAAAATTAGGGGGCAGGGATCCCATTCCTTTCAAATTTGAAATGTTCCAAAGGAATCATATAGCACCGTACAAGTTAAATCTGATTCAACTATAACAGTACAGCAATCACTAATCAAATAGGTACCTATTTTTCAAAAAATTTCATTCAATCTTACCTGGTTTACAGCAATTTTTAATTCCTCCATTTTTCTTCTCTTTTAACATAAATTGACATCTGAAAAAAAAAACACAAAAACACCCTTATTAAAATTTTTTATACAAAAAATTCCTCGAATTAATACAATTAAAAACATAACATTTTACAGAAATTTTCCCAATACCATCGAATATAACCCTCACACTCGCAAATCAGCGTCAAAAATTTTCCCTCTCCCTCCTCCTCAACACTTTCTCGTTTCTTTTTCACTTCAATCCGAAAACACTTCGTTTCGTGCACGATAAATCGTCGTCGAACAACGCGACGACGATTTGTTTGCTCTCGAATGATTTGCACCCGAAACTGAGGCGACGTGGCGCGGCAAGCAAGAAGATATACGTGATTAATACGCTATCGCTGCGAATGTTTACTACTCGTGAACGCGTTAAATTCGCAAACTATTCGTAAATTAAGTAAATTTCCTTTCGATGCTGATGTCGGATAAATCATAAATCAAATTTACAGCTCGCAGCGGCGGCAAAGGCCGCATCAACCAGGGGAATAGTTTGAGCGGCGGCCGATTCGGGTATTATAGTACGAGTACGTATACGTATACCTATTCGTACGTGAAGCTTTAAGGTTAAGCAAACAATGTGAAACTTGTTTACTAGGTACTTTTAATGTTGTTGTTGTTGTTGTTGTTGTTGTTGTTATCGTCGGATCGATACAAAATGTCAGATACAATACCCGACGCATCGTCATGTATTATACAAGTTGGCTAGTACAACAGAGTAATAAGATAGGCCATCATTTTTTTTCGTTTCTGGGACTTTTAGGCTGTAAGTACCAATAGATTCAGCGAATCGATTATTTTATCTATCTCGAGCATCATCCAAACAAGTTATGAAAAAATTCAACGAAGCATATGAAATTTAAAATCACCTACACGAAACGATCAGTTATTATCTGTGATCAAGATACCCCAAGCAAAAAACAGAAGAGAACTTTGCCAGAAAAAATTGATTTTTTTTGTTCTAACCCATCAAAGTTGTTTCCCCGCAATGTCCATTAATTAAAAAAAAAACAAAAAAAAAAAACATCCATATTCAAAAATGATGCAAGACCTCTGAAAAGTGAGAAAAAACTGATGATTTTTTTGCATTTAATTGGATTTAAAATATATAATTAATTACATAAATTACCAAACAAACAAATGAAAAAAAAAAAAAAAAATTATGGAAAATTTCAAAATTTTCAACTCCATTGATCAAGAGACCTAAATTTTTCCACAGTTTTCCCCTTTTAATTTTCCAAAAAATACAACCCAGCAATAGGGAACTTGAAGGAGGAAAATTCAGATAGAGAATATGAATAAAATTCAGAAAATTTCATAAAATACAGGTAATTTATGCAGTTTCATTTTTTTTTTTTTTTTTTTGGAAATAAAAAGTTTGGGTATTCCTAAGAATTTTCTAAAAAAAAAAAATGATGGCAGTAGTATTGGGGTCTGATGGCTAACTGAAAAATTTAAAATTCAAGATTTTTTTTTCACAAGTCAATGAAGAATTTTCAGGAAGACAACTTGAAACATTTCCAAAAATATTTCCATCTGCTGATAAAAAACAGAAATTTCAGCGATTTTTTTTTCTATTAAAAATTAATAGATAACTGAAAAGATGAAAATTTTCTTACAAAATGATTGTGTGAAGAAGGTTTCAGAGAAAAAAAATCATTGAAAGTGTATTGCTGAAAAATTACAAACAATGAATTTAGAGTAAAAAATTTTAAAGCAAAATTTCGATAGAACCACCTTATAAAAAATAGTTTGTTGAAAAATGTTGACAAAAAATTTCTAAAAATACGAAAAAAAAATCAAAAAGTTCAAAATATTACTGAATAACGAAATTTTCAACAAAAAAAAATCGTAAATAAATTTGAAGTCAAATTTTTTGAGAAAAAAAACAATAGAAAAATATTGGAAAAAATTAAAAAATACAACAAAAAAATAAAATTAAAGGGAATTTTTTTTTTCAACTTATGAACAATTTTGAAGGAAAAAAAAAAATCGAAATTTTTGAAAAAGTTTTCATCACAAGAAGCTGCAAAATTGATTTTAAAAATGCTACTTTTTCCAGTTGAAATTTATACAAAAAAATTTATAAAAAATTTATGAAAAAGAAAATAAAGAGAAGGATTTTAAAAATACGCATTAACTATAAACTACTGAATACGGAATTTCCAAAAAAAAACCATTTAAAGTAGAATTTTCAACAAAAAAAAATAAATAAATAAAATAATAGAAAAATCAAAAAAAAAAAAAAAAAAATTAAAAAATGCAGTAAAAAAATTAAAATAAAGGGAAATTATTTTTTTCAACTTATGATACATTTTGAAAAAGAAAATCTCGAAAACTGGAAATTTTTCTAGAAAATTTTTATTTCTAGAAGCTGCAAAATTGACCTGTTTAAAAAAATTGTACTTCTAAGCTAAAATTTAGACAAAAAAAGTTTCTAAAAAATTCATGAAAAAAAATAAAAAGAGTGAATTTGGAAAAAAGTTCAAAATATTACTTAGATACCTACTGAATAACAAAATTTTCAAAAAAAAAAAAAAAAAAAAAAATCACGACCAAATTTTAAGTTGAATTTTTCGAAAAAAAATTCGACAGAAAAATGTTGGAAAAAAATCAAGAACCACAACAAAAAAATGGAAATTCTTTTTTTCAACTTATGATACAATTTGAAAATGGAAATCTCGAAAACAGAAAATTTTTGGAAAAATTTTCATTACGAGAAGCTGCAATTATAACGTTTGATGAATTTAAATTTCTTTTCAGCTAATACAGAACTTAAAAAATAAAAACAAAAATAGGAAATTTCGATGAAATTAAAAAAATTTCAATGAAAAATAAAAAATTTAGGAACTTATTTTTTCCATCAAATTAAGAATTTGATGGAAAAAGTTGAAACGAATAATAAACTTTGCTTTCAAACGTGAAAAAAGCAGGAGATTTAACATAATTTAGTGCAGAAAAAGTTTGGCAAGCAGGGAATGGGTTAATTTTAAGAAATTGAAACAGAAAAATTACCAATTCAAAAATTTCGCTCAGTTCCTAATTTTTTTTTTTTTTAATGGTAGAGGGGCTCCTAAGCACCACATAAAATTAATTTAGAGGAAAAATAATAATCAGAGAATTATTTTCCCATAAAAAAGACCCACTTTTGGAAGAGGAGGCGTACAAAAAAAATCAAAATTGAACTCAATCATACATCCTTGTAGACCTCTACCTACGACCTACGTACACGTAAAAAAAGTTCCATTCTCTACGCCGTTATCGCGATACGACAACGTCAAAAGCCAGGTACACGAAGGAAGAAAGAGACCGAACGAGCGAAAGAAAGAAAGGATGAAAAGGGGGGAAAAAGACGAACAAACTAACAACAACAATAAGTCACCTGATTGCAAATTCGATTCGACGTAATGTTTCCACTGAAGCGTATGATTTAAATCTTCTTTCTGCTGCCTTCGCCAACATCGTTCAATGTACGTTTTTCTCCTCTCTCCCTCTCTCTTTCTGCATGTTTCCTTATAAAATATACATTTGTGTGTGTGTCTGACTCTTGTACATACTCTAGGTATTTTCGCAGTACACGTCGAATATATACGTAGACCGTATTCCACTACAGCGGCCTTATATATATCATTTAATTTCGAAATCAATTTTTCGCGCTGCATGTACCTCTCTCTTTCTCTCTCTACTATCTACGTAGGTAGGTACATAGTACACCAACACACACACCCAGAGAGTATATTTGCGTAAGCAGTAAAGCGAGCAGATGAGAGAGGGATGGGGGGATGAGTGAGAGATGCAAAAAATATACAAACTATGCAAAAGTTTATTTTCCTCGACGAAAGGATTAAAGTACTCGTGTGTGTGTATATGCCTCTTTCTCTCTCTCTCACGTCAGCCTTTGCCTACACTGCACCGTAGGTAGGTATACAGATCTACTCGTACAGTGTATACGTATGTATTATGTACACACTACATAACGTACCTATATACACGATATATATATATACGAAATCTTCCAAATGAACACGATAACGTGCACGCGAAACAGCATTTGGCTGTCATTGAAGCGAAAAATTTATTCGTAAATGCGACCTGTTCCGGTTTAAATCAACAGTTTTCGAATACGAAAGAGTGGCAGACTGGCAGACGGACGAAAGACAGGAATGGCAGCATGAGGTAGCTTTGCTGCAGGTCTCTAGCCTAACCCGTCATCATCTCGTCGAAAAGAGCTTTTCTGCTCGATGGATACGATACCTACCTACTCCTTACCCACTCGTACCACCATCGTTCTCGTAATCGAAAGCTTTATGCGGATAGTGGATTGGATATACATATATACTACACGAGAATAGCGCGATGGCGATTTGATCTAATTATCTAATTATATGAAAAGAGTCGCGGCGAATATCAAAGGATTTCTTCCCCATGAAAAATAGGTTTTTTTTTACTTTTAGTCTTCGCCGTTTTGAACGGAACCGTTTTATTTTTTTGACTTTTCGTTGTCGCCGATTGGAAGAAAAACATTTTTTGGGGGCAAAAGAGTAGGACAAATTGGTAGGAATTCCTTTTCTTTTTTTTTTCTTTTTTTTTTTGCTGTCGTCGATTGGAACAAAATTTTTCATTATACTAAAAGAGACGCGGCGAACATCAAAGGATTTCTCCAATACCAAAATTTATTGACTTCGTCGTTGAAAGCGTATTCGGCCGACACAGTAATTCGATGAATGTAGGTACTTTGGTAGGATGGAATGTTTTCGTTTCGGATCGATGTCGTTTTGTACAGCTGTTTTTGATTTATTTACATCAACTGGTTTGCGGCTAAAACCCAAACTACTCGGAAATGGAGCGCAGTCAAGTTTTTCCTCTTGACGTCGTGTTTTTTCCATGAGTTTTCCGCGACTTTTTTTCACAGTTTTTCCCATTTTTCACGACGGGGGGGGGGGGGGCTGGGTCATTCATCATTCAAATTCTTGCACGGTTGCATTTTCATTTCAAGCTGGACAGGTGGTGATAGGCTACTCCACGGGGAAAGGATTTTTTTTTTTAATATGTAGTAGAAAAAACCTTCAAATTTCATTGTTTTTTTTTTTTGTTTAGATTATTTTATGCGAATTTCTTTGAATTTTTTTTTTTTTGATAATTTTGTACCCCATGGGTTGTCGGGTCATCCACTGGTCCAGTGGGTTCTTGCTAAAATCCAAGCTACTCGGAAATGAAGCTCAGTGAAGATTTTCTAATCGTGTTTTTCCCATTTTCTATTTTTATTTTTTAAAAACCTGTTGAATTTTGTCATTAAAAAATTTTAACATGCTTTTTTTCAAAATTAATTTTTTTTCACATTATATGAAAATTTTTTTAGAAAATTGTTTTTGCATTCGTTTTTTTCTCATGAGTTTTCCGTTACTTCGCACAGCTTTTCCCATTTTTCATGACGGGGGGGGGGGACTGGATCATCCATCATTCAAATTCTTGCACGATTTCATTTCAAGCTGGACAGAGGGTGATAGGCTACTCCACTGGGAAGGGAAATTTTTTTTAATAGTAGAAAAGGTTTCTTCAATTTTTCGTAGTAGGTACATGCATGCTACATACATTTACATACGTACATACCAGTACAGTACATTGGGCGACGGGGCTTGAATTTTTTCAAGTATGAATTTTCCAGGGGAAGGGGAATATTTTTTGTACTTTTTCCACGGGCCCACTGGGGTGTAGCTAAAACTCTACGTACTCAGAAAATCGTCAGAAAAGGAGGGCAACCAACTTTTTCTACTCATTTTTTTCATGAGTTTTTCGTGGGTTTTCAACGTTTTTTTTTTTTTTTTGTATTTTCAATTTTAGATTATGAGACGGGTCCACAGGGTCGTAGCTAAATTGCTAAAATCCAAACTATTTGGAAATGAAGCTCGGTGAAGTTTTTCTACTCAGGTTTTATTGATTTCTTCCATGAGTTTTCAGTGATTTTTGATCGTTTTTTTTATTTTTCATTTTTTTAATTTTGTCATTAAAAAATTCTAACATGTCATTGTTTGTTTTTCAAATTTCATTATTTTTTTTAGATTTATGAGAATTTTTTAAAGAAATCATTTTGATTTTGATAATTATTTTTGTACTTCACGGGTTCAATTCGTTGCAATAATTTCAACTTTCAAATTTCATTATTTTTTTTTGTTTAGATTTATGCGAATTTCTTTGATTTTTTTTATAATTTTGTACCCCATGGTTCGTCGGGTCATCCACTGGTCCAGTGGGTTCTAGCTAAAATCCAAGCTACTCGGAAATAAAGCTCAGTGAACATTTTCTAACCGTGTTTTTCCCATCAGTTTTCCGTGATTTTTCATCGTTTTTTTTCTATTTTTAAACCTGTTGAATTTTGTCATGAAAAAATTTTAACGTTCTTTTTTTCAAAATTCATTTTTTTAAATTTATGAAATTTTTTTAGAAATTAGTTTTTTTAATGAGGTTTTCGAAATATTTCATCATTTTTTTAAATTATTATTTTTTTTGAACCTTTTGATTTGAATTTCGTCTTTAAAAAATTTCAACAAATTTTTTTCCAGATAATAAAATTATATAAAAACTTTCTCATGCACATATTTTTTTCATGTTATTTTTGATATTTATTTTTTCTCCTTTTTTCAAGGATCCAGTATTGTTTCCACGGGTCCACTAGTTTACTGTAAATTGATAATGTCGATGCGTGTACCAATAAATAGAGGTAGGTAGGTATTTCTGTATATATTTTGTATACGACAAGAGCAAAGTTCTGTATACACGTATTTTGTACGTAGAGTAGACGAAGCACCTACTCTTGTATACGTTCTCATATCGTGTCTGCTGCGATGTGCAGTATACGTAATAACAAGTTGCGAGCGGCGAAAAAGTTTCTTTTTTCAAAGATGAGAATATTTGAATTTTAATACGACCGCTTCTGGTGGAATTTTCTACACGAACTCTTCGATGCAGAACGAAAAATATATACGTATATGGTATATGCTACCAACCTATCTACCTACGTACATACGTGGTACACGCATACCCTAGGCATACATCCCTAGATGATTGTAACGACCTAACAGGCATAGTATACTACATAGCCTACATATATATAAGTTGCCTCGCATAATATGTAGAACGTACGTACTTTTTCTCTCACTAGCAAGCCCGCCCATGCCAAAAGCCGCATCTGAAACTCTCCCACATATCTATACAGATGCCAAGTTTTCAAATATGGAGGTGGTACTCAACTTCTTCTTATTCGCGAAATAGGCTGCTTGCGTGTGTAGTATTATGCTAATTTACATCTCACTATAAACACCACCACCTCTTACATTGCAAACAGTGTAACCATTATAAGTGTACTCGCGTCGTAAATTATTCGTCGCGTAAATGTCGTCCAAATTCGTTTCTCATTATTTTTTTTTTGGGGGGGGGGCTGAGGCTGAGAAGCGACAGCGACAACGAACACGCACGACAGTTCTAGAGAAAATTTTGTAAAACAATTTTCGCAGGAGAACATTGCCATCTATTAAAATTTTGTTCTTAAAACATGATCAAAAATTGAAAAAAATAAAATAAAAATAAAAAATAAAAATTGAATTAATTGAATTAAAGATGACTAAGAAGCGAATTAAAAATATGAAAAAAATAGAAGAATTGAAGTACTTACCTTATTAAAAAATAAATAAAAATTGGAAAAATTTGCAATAAACAGGCATGATAGCAACTATTTTATTTTTTTTAGTGACTTTAGTGACCAAAAATCATTCAAAAAGTGACCAAAAAATGTGAAAAAGTGGCCAAAAATCCCCCCCCCCCCCCCCAAGAAAATTTGAGTCATTCAGATAAGAATCATTTCCAGATTTTTTTCTCAGGGAGCAAACATTGGGTCAAGGCTATGCTACAGGGTACTCAAATTGACCTAGGAGGCTGTTCTTCGGCATGTAGGTTTGGTAGGGGTTCTGAATGTGCCTTTTTGTGGTTTCGACCCGCTAACCTTTTTCCACCCCCTCCCTCCACCAGGCGCGCCAACTAAAAATTTCGCCATGTATTGCTCAAAATTTTTTGCTACTACAGGGGCTCAAAAAATTGATGGGAAAAAATTATCCGGGGAGGGGAGGAATGTAGACAGTTGGGCAGAGCTTTATTTTGGTATTTCGCTTCCCCAAGAACTAAAAAAAAATTAGAGATAGGAGGCAAAATATGTGAAAATGCTGAATTCAACTACCAAAAATTGCTAACTTGACAAAAATGAGGAGAAAAATAATGCCCGAGCGAAGCGAGGGCGAATTTTTTTGAAAAAATTGCAATTTTGAATGATAGAATATGAGTTTTTCAGCATAAATCTGAGTTAGATTTTCATCTTTCCATGGGTTTATTTGAATTTGAAATTATTTCATGTAACGCTGAGCAATACACGAATGAAATTCATGTACCTATTGGTTGAGCTTTCGAGCAATAGGGAAGTTGCTGCCACTGCCCACCTCCAAAAAACAACGTTCTACCAAAATTTTGAAAACTGAAATTTGCGACTTTTTTCAAGATATATTTTTTCCTCTTATAACCTAACTAGCGGAGTACCCGTCGGAACGACGGGTAAAAACTTTAAAGATAACATACAAAAATTGTTTACCCGTGCAGTCACACAGTTACTGTAGTTATTTTCAATCTTTTAACATTCATTGACATTTTAGGCAAGAGTGATATTCAAAATATAATATCTCAGTTTTTGTATCGATTTAAAAAAAATTCTTGAAGTAAAAATGTTTCTCTTCTGTTGCCTTAAAAATATTCCTTGAATTTTTGGGGAAAAAATACAAAAGCTGCTTTACCCGTGCAGTCACCCAGTCATGGTAGTTACTTTCAATCTTTAACGTTCATCGACATTTTAAATTGGAAAATTTATTGGTAAGTCTAGGTACTAATTTCCAATTCTCATCATAAAATTATTAAGCAATTTTTTCGTAGGATTTCACCTTAACTGCAGGACTTCCTTAATTTTGTGGAAAATTCAAAATTATGAATTAAATTATTTTTTCGAACAAATTTTTCCAATTTTTGGCACATTATAAATTGAAAGTAAGTTTTGTAACATTTATTCAGATTTTGTGTTCAGTAGTTAACCCCCCCCCCCCCCAATCCATCCACTTAAAAAAGTGCATATATTACAGAAACTATAATCATTCTAAAATCAATTAAAATTGTTTAAAAATTCAAAATACTGGCAACTGAAAAAACTATTGAACTTAATTTAAAAAAAAAAATAAAAAAAACTAAAAAAAACTCTAACGCAGTTAATGCGCTAGAAAAGCTGATTTTCTATTATTTTTATTTTTATTTTTTATTTTCAATTTTATTTTTATTTTTCAAAATTTATGTAAATTCATGTGTAAATTAAATTATTTTTATGTACTTAATGATAACAACACCAAATTGAAAATTTTAAAGTGATTAAAAAAATTATACAATTTACAGCCAGCTATTTTTGATAAATAAAAACTTTTAACAAGTTTTAAACCAATAAGAAACGACATTATCATGAAAAGTAGGCAGTTAGATAGGCATTGCAAAAGTTTTGAATTTTTACAACTTTGCTAGCCATTTATTTTTTAAAAATGGGAAATGATGATCAGCTGTTTGTTTTGAAATTTTCCAACCGGTTCATTAAAATGAAAAATGCTTAGAACCTTTTTTGTGCGTCTTTTTAAGTACTATTAAAAATGTTATTTACTAATTTCGCGTAATTGCTTAATTCGAGGCGCTAGAAGCATTTGAAAATTTCAATCGCTAATAACTCGAGAACCGGTTCACCGATTTTTCTCAAAAACAATAGGGTTCTATTCCCAGTAGTAACAAACCTCTCATGAAAATTTCAGCTCAATCGGTTAATTCTTACTCGAGTTATCGTCTGGACAAATTTTAGGGATACATACATACATACATAGATACATATATATATAAAGAAATACCAAAATGCGAAAATCATGCCAATCGTCTTATTTTGACCCAAAACGTCGAGAAAAATACCCCTCACCCCCAACTTCCATCATCAGGTCAAATTTAATAGCTGACTTTTCTCTTTGAGAAAGTCAGCTAAAAAAAATTAGAGAAAAATAAAATGAGCCTATTTGATTACTTTTTTTTTTACAGAATAACTAGAACCTGGAGAAAATTTAAAATTGGGAACAAGTAAAAAAATTTACCTAAGTACATATACAAAAAGATTTTAAAAAACTGTAAATATTTTCAATTAAAAAAAAAACCAAAAAAAAAAACAAGAAAACAATTTCACGAAATGTGTAAACCAGGTTCATTCGTATTTTAAAAAATTAAAAAATTTGTGATTGAAAAGAAAGTAAAAAAATTGAAATTTTGAAAATTACAAAAAAAAAAAAATTGAAAATGAATAAGGGCTGAAGGAACAAACCAAATGAAAACTGTAAATAAAAAGAAAAACGGGACTTAGTGCAAAATTTATGCATGTTTAATGTTCATCAGAAAATTGGCCACTGAAAAAAGCATGGTATAAGAATTTAATAAACAATGACAAAGAACTTAATGAAATTGAAGAAAAAATGATTATTGAAAATGTCGAATATATAATTATAAAAAAAAATAAAAATTAAAAAACTACATAAAAAACACAAAAAAAACGTTCAAAAAATTTTCATTAAAAGGAAAACGTTTCAAAAAAAATTTAAAAAATTTTCAGACAATCGTCTGGGAATTTTTCTTTTGGGGGAAAGTATTTCAAAATTTTCCTGAAAAATTTCGTGAAATATTTACATTATTTTGGAAAAAATCTCAGACGATTTCTTGTAAAATTTTTCAAAATTTTTTACCTACCTGCTTCGAAAATTTTATGAAAAATTTCTTTGAAAAAAAAAACAATTTGGATTATTTTTTAAATAATATTATTAGAAATATTTTGATAGAATATTGAATTTTTTTTTAAAGAAAAAGTTTGCAATACCGATGTTAAAAAAAAATTAATACCTAATGTTTCTCGTGAAAATTGAAAAAAAAAATTGAACTAAATACTTGAATTTTTCAGTTAATTTTTTTTAAGGCAATTTCTTATGAATAATTTTTTAAAAAATTGATAAAATTTTCAATTTTCTTCGAAAGAAGATGTTAAACAAAGTACATTAATGGACATATTATTACATTTTTTTTTCAAGTAAAAATTTAATTTTGCTTGCAAAATGTTTTTAAAAATTTTTGATTGAGTTTTAGAATTGTTTTCATACGAATTTAGAAAAATTTCTTATCAGAATAAAAAATAAAAAAAGGGGATTTCAAGTTACATTTTTTACAATAGTTCAGAATTGCACTCCTTAACACCCCCCTCCCCCTCAGAAAGAGTCGAAAGTGGCAATTATTAAAAAAATTCGACTGAACTGAAATTAACTCTAAATTGAATAAAATCTCAACATTTAAGAAATGGTCGGAACCCTCTCTTCAAAAAAAAAAAAAAAAAAAAAAAAAAATTATAAAAATCAAAGATTATAATTTATTTATTTATAATATAATGTTGAAAAAATTAATAAAAATTGAGAAAAATTAGAAATTGAAAATGAAGTCAAAAATTGCAAATGTCTGAACATCAAAACGAATAAAAATTTGTGAATATTCAGAAATTTGGAATAAATGACAATTTAAAAAAATAAAAAACTTGAAAAATAGAAAATAAAAAATATTATAAAAAATTCGAAAAATCATTTTTTGAATATAAAAACTAATTTAAAATTAAAGTTGACTAAAAATTGAAAAAATTAAGAAACCCAAGCAGCACACTCGACAAATTATCGAAATAAAAAATCGACAGAATATCGAATTCGATAAAGTGTCGCGTTAGTTCCGCATAAATCGTGAAATTATCTTTCGATATATAGATAGATTATCGACGAATTATAGTTAGCAAAAATTTCGAGATTATAGTAAGATATTTTATCGATAATATATCTATAATATCGAAAGATAATTTCACGATTTAGGCGGAACTTTCGCGACACTTTATCGAATTCGATATTCTGTCGATTTTTTATCGATTTTTTATTCCGATTTTTTGTCTTTTACTAGCTTCTTTCTATAATTAAAAATCATTAATTAGTATAATTAATACATTAAACTATGCCTAAACACATTATTCATGTTACGGTAAGAGGATCATTTCAGAAAAAGTAAAAAAAAATTATAAAAAATCTGTCACCCGTGGGGCTTGAACCTTCTACCTCCTGCATGGTAATCCTCTTACTTAACCACTATGCCATACCTTATCGTTGAGGAATTAGCAATAAAACGCTTATAATAGACAGTTTAGTACTTCCAGACGTGTTGGACTTAGAAAAATTTTCACCAATTTGGAAATAATTTCAAATATCGTCACCAAATCGTTGAAAAATCGTTCGACAAATTTCAGATTATTTGTCGATAATGTAGTTTCAAATATCTTTACAAAATCGGTAAAAAATCGGATTCGATAAATTTAATATAATCTGTCGATAATATAGTTTCAAATGTCGTCAAAAAATCGGTAAAATATCGAAGTCGAGAAATTTCATATAATCTGTCGATAATATAGTTTTAAATATCTTTACAAAATCGTTAAAAAATCGAATTCGATAAATTTAATATTCTTTGTCGATAGTATCGTTGACGAATATCGTCATAAAATCTTAATAATATCGAATTCGATAGTTTTTAGATTTTTTGCCTATGAAGTTGTACCGATAAATCTTTATAATATCGTGAGAACATCTATAGATTTTCAAACGATTTTTTATCGATACGTTACATCTTCCGATATTATCGATCGAGTGTGCCGCTCGGGAAAATTTTAGATGCCAAGTTTTAAGGAAATCAGTATCTCTGTTCTGAGTAAAACATTAAAACCAAAAAACTCGATACTTCGACATTTTAATATTTTTTTAAAACACCACATCAACAACGACATTGCTTTTTTTGAAGATTTATGAACATTTTCCACATATTGACTTTGGAATCCTCTTCAAATTCAAATATGATTTTTCTCCATTTCACTCCCTCTTAGATTTTACAAAACAAACAAAATTAAAAAATTTACCATTATTTTCTCGATACATCATCAATTCATCACACACAAGAGAGGCACCTATCGGCCATCTCAACACTAAATTCGATTTAAATATCCCATTTTTCCCACGCAATCATTTTTCCTCCAAACTATACCACTTCGAAGAAGTATTTTCACACCATAGTACTCGTATCCTCATACAATATACTACGTTTCAATTTCTTCGCACTTTTCGCGACCGCTCCGCACCTCACACCCCATGCCAGACATGGCGGCGAGTTACCTCGTCCTCTCTACTCCTTGGCATTTTTTTTTTGGGCTGGGTCGTGTATTGGTTGTTGCGTAGGTAATACACGCACGCGGACGCAGACCGGGCAGAAGAGTCGGGCAACGGCAGAGAGAGGGGTGTTAAATCGAAACTTGGTAATTTTATTAAATGTTGATCGTATTTTCAATCATGTCTTGACAGTTTTCCAAACTGTACTCGCTTATCAAACGAATTTAAATATAATTTGTTATTTTCTCGGCGGCAAGGCGCGCCTTTTAATAGAAATGAATACGCCGCCATACCATGCCCGACCTCCGCCGTTTTCTTATACACGCGACAACCAAGCCGACACGAACTCGTTTATCAAAACGACTACGGCGAAGAAAAATACGCCCTGCCTGCCACCATCCGACTATTCGATGCGAAGGAAGAAGAAAAAAATTTTCAACCACGAAAAAAACCCACCATATTCGCGTATCTGCTCTTCTTCTGCGTGTACAAGAGAGAGAGTAAGTAAGTAAGTAAAAGTAAGTATAACATCGAGTTGAAAATTCGAAACCACCTTCGTCACTCTCTCACGCCATCCATACACGTCAGTTACTCCGACACAATTAACATTTTGACAAGCCACGTTGGACGCAGGATGATCAAGAAGCTGATACCAACAACTCCCTTCCAATGCCTTCTCCATCGCCAACTTCCTCGCAGTAATGGCTTTCTTCCTTTGCAAAAACAATAAGTAATATACCGCGTGCAGTCATCAAATTACATGGAAATCTCGAAAGCTCGAGCTATAGCTACGTAGCTCTTAATTTGTTATCGTCGAGTGTCTCGAGGAGTATTTATTCGCACCTACTTGTTTTAGTGATTTTTTTTTTGTTTTTTGTTTATTTTCGAAGAATGTTGGTTGAGATAATAATTCGATTATTTTATTATTATTTTTTATCGATAAGTACCCAACGACGTGGATACTTAGTCATTAATCCGTCGTGAACTTTCGATTGCACTCGACATCGATGATTACCTAAATTTTTCGCGTAGGTAATAAAATAGCATTATACATATCTACATTGTTGATATTTTACGTATTTCTTTCCAAGCATAATCAAATTAATCAACTTTTACCCAAGGTCAAATCATGCACGTAACATGTTTCATTTAAAAACATCAGCAAAGCACCCAAATTCGCCAATAAACATTACCTTTATCAACCTCCAATAAAGTACATGCTACGAATTTTTGGCGATTAAGAATAATGCAAACTATTAAATCCTAAAAACTCGCCTTTAACAAATATTTATCAAATTTGAAAAAAAATATTAAAATTTAAAGGTTAGGCCGGCATTAAATTTTATACTTTTTATTTTGAAAGTTCTAGAAAATCTAGTTGAATTTTAAAAACTATAGCCAAATATTTAAAAAATGTACAAAATTAAAAAATTGGTGAAAAATTTAAAATGACTAAATTTTATAAATTGGCAAAATTGCGTAAATTTACCAAATTTTGAATCTTACATAACGTTTTAATTCTTATTGAAAAACTTCAGAAAGATTTGAAGAATTGGCCTGACTGAAGAAATTGATCAAGCTTAAAAAATACCTAATTAAAATTTAAAAAATCACACAATTTTGAAGATTCTCGTTGAATTTTCAAAATTTTTAAAAATTGATAGATATTATATAGGTACCTATATTTTGAAAAATAACCTTTTAAAAAATTCAATTTGCAAAACTTTATCAAACTTTAAAAATATAGGCATTTTAGAAAATGTAAATATGTAATATTTCAGGAAATGGTACATCCAAAGAACCGATCAAATTAAAAAAAACTGATCAAATTCAAAAAAAAAAATTGATTTTTTTATATTCCAATTTGTCAAATTTTTATGAATAATTTAATTTTCTGTTACTGAATCAAAAATTCAAGATGGAAATTTTTTTTTTAAATCTACGAAAACCATCCACGAATTAAAATTTTTCTAGGAAAAAATTCAAAAAGTAGAAACACTGTTGTCTAGTTTTGGGTTAACGCTAATACAAAAATATAGAATTTTAAATAACTCTTCTCTTTTCCTACTCACTGTGCTTTTTTTACGAGAAAAATTTCTATTAGTCAGTACCTTTTATTACGACAGAGTTTCGAAAAAGAAATTGTAAAAACTTTGCGAATGTCTATATAGAACTTTGAAAATTGATATTTTACAACCATTTAAAAATTTAAATTTAAAAAAAAAAATCAATTTAAAACTAAAAAAAAAATTAAAGGCTGCAAAACGTGCAAATACAATAAAATTTGAAAATACTTGATAAAACAATTTGAATTTCACCAAATGTTAAGAATAGGCAGTAAAAGTTTTTTCAATGTTTTTAAAATTCAAGCCGCTTTTAAAAATTGAATAGTTTTTAAAAATTGAATAAGTTTTAAAATTGAAAAAAAAAATCTAAAAAATATGAATTAAATAACTACCCAAGTGTAATAAGTAAAAAAAAAATACCAAATTTTAAAAATTGTGAAAAGGGATCAAACTTGAAATTCCGAAGAATTTTTGCAATAAATTTTGAACTTTTATCAAATTTTGAGGTTTGTCAAATTTTAGGGATTAACTGATTTTTTTTTTCAATTTTAAAAATTGGCCTTTTTATTTCTTTTTTTTTTTGGGGGGGGGGGGGGGGGTCAATTTTTTTTTGTTGAATGCATATCGTTGACAAACGGAATTTTCACCTATGAAGTTTTGAAGAAAAATTGGAAACTAATTTCAAATTGCTTTATTTTACAAAAAAAAAATTAATTTTTGATAAAAAGAAAATTATTTTCATTTTGCATTTTGATGATGTCATTTTGCAGAAAATATTGATAGATTTTTTGGAAAATGAAAATTTTCAAGTGTCAAAATTGAAGAAAAACACGGTTTTTGGTAAATGCCTCGTTTCCAGAGAAACTATGCAACCCCCCGAGCGGCACACTCGATCGATAATATCGGAAGATGTAACGTATCGATAAAAAATCGTTTGAAAATCTATAGATGTTCTCACGATATTATAAAGATTTATCAGTACAACTTCATAGGCAAAAAATCTAAAAACTATCGAATTCGATATTATTAAGATTTTATGACGATATTCGTCAACGATACTATCGACAAAGAATATTAAATTTATCGATTCCGATTTTCCACCGATTTTGTGCAGATATTTGAAACTACATTATCGACAAAGAATATTAAATTTATCGAATTCGATTTTTTAACGATTTTGTAAAGATATTTAAAACTATATTATCGAAAGATTATATGAAATTTCTCGACTTCGATATTTTACCGATTTTTTGACGACATTTGAAACTATATTATCGACAGATTATATTAAATTTATCGAATCCGATTTTTTACCGATTTTGTAAAGATATTTGAAACTATATTATCGACACATAATATGCAATTTCTCGAATTCGATTTTCTAACGATTGCGTGAAGATATTTGAAACTATATTATCGACACATAATATGCAATTTCTCGAATTCGATTTTCTAACGATTGCGTGAAGATATTTGAAACTATATTATCGACACATAATATGCAATTTCTCGATTTCGATTTTTTAACGATTTTGTGACGATATTTGAAACTATATTATCGACAAATAATCTTAAATTTCTCGAATTCGATTTTTTAACGATTTTGTGAAGATATTTAAAACTTTATTATCGACACGTAATCTGAAATTTCTCGAATTCGATTTTTCAACGATTTTATGACGATATTTGAAACTATATTATCGACACGTAATATGAAATTCCTCGAATTCGATTTTTCAACGATTTTGTGGCGATATTTGAAACTACATTATCGACAAATAATCTGAAATTTGTCGAACGATTTTTCAACGATTTTGTGACGATATTTAAAATTATTTCCAAATTGGTGAACATTTTTCTAAGTCCAACACGTCTGGAAGTACTAAACTGCCTATTATAAGCGTTTTATTGCTAATTCCTCAACGATAAGGTATGGCATAGTGGTTAAGGAAGAGGATTACCATGCAGGAGGTAGATGGTTCAAGCCCCATGGGTGGCAGATTTTTTATAATTTTTTTTTGACTTTTTCTGAAATGATCCTCTTACCGTAACATGAATAATGTGTTTAGGCAAAGTTTAATGTATTAATTATGCTAATTAATGATTTTTAATTATAGAAAAAAGCTAGTAAAAAACAAAAAATCAGAATAAAAAATCGATAAAAAATCGACAGAATATCGAATTCGATAAAGTGTCGCGAAAGTTCCGCCTAAATCGTGAAATTATCTTTCGATATTATAGATAGATTATCGATAAAATATCTTACTATAATCTCGAAATTTTTATTAACTATAATTCGTCGATAATCTATCTATATATCGAAAGATAATTTCACGATTTATGCGGAACTAACGCGACACTTTATCGAATTCGATATTCTGTCGATTTTTTATTTCGATAATTTGTCGAGTGTGCTGCTCGGGCCACAAGATTTTTCTGAGAATGTTTTTTATTCAGTAGAGTCTGGTCTGTAGTCTGACGAGAGGGTTTTGCAAATTTTCTACTTTCTTTCCGATTTTATCAAACTTTCTCATAAATTTTCATCGAAATATTCCGGCCAACTCGAAAGAAATCGTCGGCAAATTAAAATTTTGCAAAACCCTCTCTTCAGACCACAGACCCGACTCTACCGAATAAAAAATATTCTCGGAAAAATCTTGTGGGTTGCATAGTTTCTCTGGAAACAGGGCATTAAGCAAAAATCGCGTTTTTCTTCAATTTTGACACTTGAAATTTTTCATTTTCCAAAAAATCTTCCATATTTTCTGCAAAATGATATCATCAAAATACAAAATGAAAATAATTTTCTTTTTTTGAAAACTCCATGCATTATTTTTATTCTTCAAAAATCAAATTTTTTTTTTTTTTTTTTTGTAAAAAAAAGCAATTTGAAATTAATTTTTAATTTTTCTTCAAAACTTCATAGGTGAAAAATCAAAATGACGTCATGCAAAGGTCTTATAAAATTCCGCTTGTCAACGCTATGCATTTAACAATTTTTTTTGACCCCCGCCCCACCCCCTTAAATTATTAAAAAAATTCAAATTAAAAAAATGATCAAATTTTGATTTTTTTTTTAACCAAATTTTTAAGGTTTAGGCCTGACCGTTTTTAAAGATTTAGGAACAACATACTCGAAAAATTAAGAAAATGAAAATGTATTGCATCTTGAAATATTTTCTGAAAATTTAGAATTTTTATCGAATTTCGATTTTGATTTTAATTTTAATAAAGATTTCTTAATTTTAGTATCTATATCGAAATTAAGAAATGTTTTTTTCGATTAAACTCCTCCCTCCACTGCAATTATGCATAATGTATTAAATACCTACCCTTTCAATTTCAATTATAAGTCAGTACAGCTTGCAGTCGCTTTAATGCAACTTTGGCTTGCAGTTGCAGTACAGCCAAGAAGGAGAAAAATATTCGGAAGAATAGTCTATTCGTGAGACCATGTTTGAGATACGCTTGGAAGTTTGAAGGTCATAAAAAATGGCTATTTTTCCCTTTGCTTAAAAAAAGATTGTATTTAGGGGGTGGAGGGGGGGGGGTGGTAAAATATATTCTGACCTCTTGGAGATCATCTACGTCAACTTCAATTCTAGCTAGTAATTCTCGAAAATCACATCTTCGAGTGGAGTAATGTATATTATTTGAACTGATTTCGTAAACTCCTAAATAGCACCACTCTACGGTGATCCTATAGGTAAGGTAGGTATTTATTTTTTGAAGGAAGCCTTCATTAAAAAAAAAAAAAAAAAATGGAAGTATTCATAAGTTTTTCAAAAAATTCTATCGATATTCGATGCATGCCCCATGCCAGAGGTAGAATTTATTTTTCGTGTAAGTTTTTACACCATACGTGGAGTTTTCCTGTTCGTATATCGTGTTATTGTCATATAGTTATTACATTGAAAATCCTATTGATTTTACTAAAGGTAAGACGTCATGGTAGGTATACAACGTCTGTTACATTTTTATTTCTTTTATTATTTATTTAATTCTATGTATTTGCTATAGAGTATGTCTATTTGGTGTATTCTGGTTGCCCATCCCCGCACGTGATAAGAGTCCTATGCTAATGCAATGGGCATCTTCCATCAATTCAGGCGCAGGGGTGAGATACAAAAGTGCAATTTTAATTTTTCCTTCTTTTCAATTTTTTGTTTTTATTTTACTTTAATTTTCTGTCATTTTTAATTTATTTCAATTATTAAAATGTTTTCGAAATTTCAATTTTATTAATTGAGGGGTCCTTTGTAAAAACAACCATAGTCAAAATTATTCTGAAAGTAAATTTCATGAGAAAAATGACGGTGATATCCATTTTTCAAAAAAATAAGTTTTTCATCACTTTTTCACTGAAAAAAATGAATTTTCAAAAACCGTAATGAGTCTGGGTAAAACACAGTAAAATTAGGATACGTCGCCAATTTTAGAATCATTCCGGTGAAAAACAGAAAAGATTCAGTATCTTTCCCGTTTTTCACCGGAATGATTCTAAAATTGGCGACGTATCCTAATTTTACTGTGTTTTACCCAGAATCATTACAATCCATTTTTTTTTCAGTGTTGAGGTGGTCCCAAAAAGAGTACCTTTGTAAAAACAACCATAGTCAGAATATGGTTCTTTTAAAAAAATATACCCAGAGTTGGATTTCAAATTTTGTTTTGATTTTCGATTTTTGGTGGTAAAATATGATTTTAGAGCGTATCGGCGATCTTTCACCTCATTCTCGGGGGCTCGTGCCTCGAAATACCTGATTTTAACCTTAAAAATTCCAGCTTTGTGAGTTTTTAATCGATTTTCACCTAACTTGGCATGTGGGTACAAGTACTCAAGTACGTTGTTGGGAAATTTTTGCAGATTTTTCCGACCACTGAAGTGACCTCGAAAATGACTTTGAAAACGTCAAATCGTCCTGGAAGTCTCATTTTGGGAGCTAACAAACTGGAAATTTTTTCCCATCGTTTCCAAGCAATTTTACAATACTCGGATTTTTTTCAGATTTTTGTCGGTGTGGGAGGGATTAATATCTAAAAGTCCAAAAAACCAATAAAATTACAGATATTATTGGTTTTTTGGATTTTTAGATATGAATTTTCCCCCACACCCGGAAAAAATCTGAAAAATTCTGAGTAGTGTAAAATAGTTTGGAAAACAAGGGGGGAAAATTTCAGCTTGTTAGCTCCCAAACTGTGCCTCCCAGGACGATTTGACATTTTCAAAGTCATTTTCAAGGTCATTTCAACGGTCGGAAAAATCTGAAAAAATTTCTCAACATTGGCCTTGGGTATTTGTACTTGCATGCCAAGTTTATTGAAAATCGATGAAAAACTCGCGAAGCTTGCATTTTAAAGGTTAAAATCATGTATTTCGAGGCACCAGCCTCCGGTGGTAATGTCAAAGATCACCGATACACTCTAAAATTTTCTTTTACCACCACAAATTGAAAATGAAAAAAAAAAAATTGTTTCTACAACAAAACCCTGACATCCCGAGCGGCACACTCGATCGATAATATCGGAAGATGTAACGTATCGATAAAAAATCGTTTGAAAATCTATAGATGTTCTCACGATATTATAAAGATTTATCGGTACAATTTCATAGGCAAAAAATCTAAAAACTATCGAATTCGATATTATTAAGATTTTATGACGATATCCGTCAACGATACTATCGACAAAGAATATTAAATTTATCGATTCCGATTTTCCACCGATTTTGTGCAGATATTTGAAACTACATTATCGACAAAGAATATTAAATTTATCGAATTCGATTTTTTAACGATTTTGTAAAGATATTTAATACTATATTATCGACAGATTATATGAAATTTCTCGACTTCGATATTTTACCGATTTTTTGACGACATTCGAAACTATATTATCGACAGATTATATTAAATTTATCGAATCCGATTTTTTACCGAATTTGTAAAGATATTTGAAACTATATTATGGACACGTAATATGAAATTTCTCGATTTCGATTTTTTAACGATTTTGTGACGATATTTGAAACTATATTATCGACACCTAATATGAAATTTCTCGATTTCGATTTTTTAACGATTTTGTGACGATATTTGAAATTATACTATCGACAAATTATCTGAAATTTCTCGAATTCAATTTTTCAACGATTTTGTGAAGATATTTAAAACTATATTATCGACACGTAATCTGAAATTTCTCGAATTCGATTTTTCAACGATTTTGTGACGATATTTGAAACTATATTATCGACACGTAATATGAAATTCTTCGAACTCGATTTTTCAACGAGTTTGTGGCTATCTTTGAAACTATATTATCGACAAATAATCTTAAATTTGTCGAATGATTTTTCAACGATTTTGTGACGATATTTGAAATTATTTCCAAATTTTAAAAATTGGTGAAAATTTTTCTGAGTCCAACACGTCTGGAAGTACTAAACTGTCTATTATAAGCGTTTTATTTCTAACTCCTCAACGATAAGGTATGGCATAGTGGCTAAGGTAGAGGAATACCATGCAGGAGGTAGATAGTTCAAGCCCCACGGGTGGCAGATTTTTTATAGTTTTTTTTGACTTTTTCTGAAATGATCCTCTTACCGCAACATGAATAATGTGTTTAGGCATAGTTTAATGTATTAATTATGCTAATTAATGATTTTTAATTATAGAAAAAAGCTAGTAAAAGATGAAAAATCGGAATAAAAAAAATCGATAAAAAATCGAAAGAATATCGAATTCTATAAAATGTCGCGAAAGTTCCGCCTAAATCGTGAAATTATCTTTCGATATTATAGATAGATTATCGATAAAATATCTCACTATAATCTCGAAATTTTTACTAACTATAATTCGTCGATAATCTATCTATATATCGAAAGATAATTTCACGATTTAGGCGGAACTAACGCGACACTTTATCGAATTCGATATTCTGTCGATTTTTTATTTCGATAATTTGTCGATTGTGCTGCTCGGGATATTACTTTTTCTGAGACAATTTTTTTTTTTTGTTAGAAACAACCATAGTCAAGTTGTTGATTATTTTGATCTCAATTTATTGGATTAAGAGGAGGTATAAAAATGAGATGAATGTTGTATCCTCAGTTAGTAGATATTTGGAGAATGTTCATAAGTCATTTTATTAAAAGTTTAGTTCCTCAAAACTTGTCAAGTATATTTTTTTGATCTCCTATAAAGTTTGATTTATTGACTGTGGTTGTTTTTACAAAGGACTCCTCCATTATCAAAAAATATTACGTGTAATTCAAGCGAAATAACAATACTTTCCGATGTATTCGTCAATTTCTTTATCGATGAGTACCCAAGACGATACTCGAGATACTAATGATAACGCCACTGCTGACAGACATCCACTCTTAATCGCACCAAACACAATTAACCTTCAGTCGTGTACATATCGTCGTACTTACTGCTACCTTCGTTCGAGACAAATTACTATTCAATTTCGTGAAAATTTTTTGCAAAAATTGTTTTCATCATGAGGTCAATTTTACTCTTAATTTGCTGTGCAGGATTCATTCAAAGTTTCGCATTCGGTCATCTTGATCTAAATGAGGATGGCCAACTGATGGGTGTAAGTCAAAGTAAGTACAAAATACATATGTGACCGTCCATGAAAAAAGGCACCTAGTGTTACATTTTGGGTGAAATGACTTATGAGCGGATTCGGTATCTCTGAAGTCTTATCTATCGATCAAAACTTCTTTAGGTCTCTAACTTCAAAAATGACCCCACAAAACCCCTTTTTGTACTCAAAATCTTCATTTTTATTCAATTTTTAAAATCCATGAAAAAAAGGACCTAGTGTCTCGAATTCACACTTTTAGCGATATAGAGTCACGAAACTCGCTCACAACATCCTAATAAGTTGGACCTAGTTGAGGATGAAGTTTAATATCATTACCATACGTCAGATTAAATTTAAATTGCACTCAAGTTGAAAATTTAGATTTTTTTACACTAAGTCCCTTTTTTCATGGATGACCGAATTTCGGAAAAAACTCGGTATAGCCTCACTACATGTCATCGAATCCACACTAAATATTGATATAACGTCACAAAACTTGCTCAGGGTGTCCTAATATGTTGAATCAAGTCGAGAATGAAGTTTCATCAGGATTGGTGGCGATTAAAACAAATTCGCGCATAAGTTAAAACTTTAAATGCATTTATCTCGAAATGGGATTTTCATACACTAGGTCCCTTCTTTCGTGGACGGTCACATATTATAAATCTGAAACATTTTAAACGTGTTCGATGCGACGTTCCCAATTCGTTCAATTTCGAGGTAAAATTTGATGTGCACTACAGAAAGGCTCGAAGATTACATGATCAAGGCGATAGAAGGATTTCGTAAAATGATGCCGAAAGGCGACGAAGAAATGAATTACCCAGTTATGGATCCGTTTGATGTAGAAGATGCTTCTTGGAATTATGTCGACAAATCGGAAACGAAAAAATACCAGTATGTCTATTTGAATTATTTTTTCAACGCTGTACACATTTGAAAACCTGATTTGCCCCTACAGACTGAATTTTTTCAACAAAAACAAAACCATCTTACAAGGTCTATCGAATTTCGAATTTAGCGGCTTAAAAGTTGACGCCAAAGAAATGAGTTTATCTGTCCAACTCACTTTCAAAAATTTACAAACCGAATTCCCCTACAAATTATCAGGTCATATGTTCAAAAACTTCATGCCAGTCTACGGTGAAGGTATCATCAAGTACGTAGTTCAGCAGCTTCTAAACTTTGCCACAAAATGAATATCGATCGATAAGTTTAGGCACTAATTGAGACTTCAAACTGTTGCAGAATCTCCGCTCCAAGTCAAACGATAGATTTAACCATCAATTTGGCCACTGAGCAGTCGTATATCGTGGTTGAAAAAGTTAGGGTGTTTCGTCGCGTCGACGACATCAATGTAAAAATCAACAAATTAATACTATTTCATCTTTTTGAAACGATCGTGTAAATGAAATAACTTTCCAGATTCAAGCTACCGGCCTAATGGATCTTCCGGATGAGTTCGCTAATCTAGTCTTGGGTGATATTTTAAACTCAATCGTAAAACAACATGACCACTCGGTACTCTCAGATTTCGCACACAACGTCGTCGAGGAAGCTGTAGGTGGAATGACAACAAACGAACTGTTCGAATTTCTCGATCATTTTGTGAAGAAAAGTGATCAATAGTATGGAAATGAATTCCCAAAGATGCTTGTTTCGAAATTACGATTATTGATTAAGAATTCGTTGACAAAATACCGACGGTTCAACAAAATGTATATTATAATAATTTTCAATAATCATATCTAGAATTTGATTTCCAAAATACCTAGTCTTTAAATTTTACATTAATGTTTCTCTTCAGAACACAGTTTTTTCACGAGAGGAGTGAGATAGGTACAGGAGAAAACTTCTCATAAGACACTTGAGATAACAGCAATAACTTGACAAACACCCCCTTCCTCGAGACAAGCTTCGTTAAAACTCTTACATATCAGATAATCACTCATATCCTTGAATTATTGTGCCACGTTCATGCAAAAAACTCGCATTCTTCTCATTGCTTTTTTGTAAACTTATCGTGTGATAATTTTTTTCAATCATGAAATCTATTGTACTCTTAATTTGCGGTTCGGTATTTCTTCAAAGTTTCGTATTCGGTCGTCCTCGACTGACTAACGATGGACAACTCGTGAGTGTAAGTCAAAGTGAGTATAAATTCGAAGCATTTCTACGTTGGTTCATTCAGTTTCGAGGTAAATTTAATACTTTGCAGAAAAACTCGAAAATCATTTGACCAAGGCGATCGAAGGATTTCGTAAAATGATGCCGAAAGGCGACGAAGAAATGAATTACCCAGTTATGGATCCGTTTGATGTAGAAGATGCTTCTTGGAATTATGTCGACAAATCGGAAACGAAAAAATACCAGTATGTCTATTTGAATTATTTTTCAACGCTGTACACATTTGAAAACCTGATTTGCCCCTACAGACTGATTTTTTCAACAAAAACAAAACCATCTTACAAGATCTATCGAATTTCGAATTTAGCGGCTTAAAAGTTGACGCCAAGGAAATGAGTTTATCTGTCCAACTTACTTTCAAAAATTTACAAACCGAATTCCCCTACAAATTATCAGGTCATATGTTCAAAAACTTCATGCCAGTCTACGGTGAAGGTATCATCAAGTACGTAGTTCAGCAGCTTCTAAACTTTGCCACAAAATGAATATCGATCGATAAGTTTAGGCACTAATTGAGACATCAAACTGTTGCAGACTCTCCGCTCCAAGTCAAATGATAGATTTAACCATCAATTTGGCCACTGAGCAGTCGTATATCGTGGTTGAAAAAGTTAGGGTGTTTCATCGCGACGACGACATCAATGTAAAAATCAACAAATTAATACTATTTCATGTTTTTGAAACGATCGTGTAAATGAAATAACTTTCCAGATTCAAGCTACCGGCCTAATGGATCTTCCTGATGAGTTCGCTAATCTAGTCATGGATGATATTTTAGACTCAATCGTAAAACAACATGACCACTCGGTACTCTCAGATTTCGCACACAACGTCGTCGAGGAAGCTGTAGGTGGAATGACAACAAACGAACTGTTCGAATTTCTCGATCATTTTGTGAAGAAAAGTGATCAATAGTATGGAAATGAATTCCCAAAGATGCTTGTTTCGAAATTACGATTATTGATTAAGAATTCGTTGACAAAATACCGACGGTTCAACAAAATGTATATTATAATAATTTTCAATAATCATATCTAGAATTTGATTTCCAAAATACCTAGTCTTTAAATTTTACATTAATGTTTCTCTTCAGAACACAGTTTTTTCACGAGAGGAGTGAGATAGGTACAGGAGAAAATAGGTGAGCAATTTCTTCATCAAAAAATATGATATTTTTTCTTCAATGTTCACAACCAAAAGTGTCATCGTACTTATCAAGTTCAATCTAAGTTCATTGAATGGAAAACCACCAATGTTCTTAAACAAGTAGAGTATAAAATAATCAAATCCATCACCCCCCCCCCACCCATGCCAACTCTCAACCGAATATATAATAATATATAAATGGTTGCAGCCTTACTTAGTATATGTACCTAATTAGGACCAATCCTAGTAAAAATAAATATATCAAAATCTTTATCAATAAGCACTTCTCATAAGACACTTGAGATAACAGCAATAACTTGACAAACACCCCCTTCCTCGAGACAAGCTTCGTTAAAACTCTTACATATCAGATAATCACTCATATCCTTGAATTATTGTGCCACGTTCATGCAAAAAACTCGCATTCTTCTCATTGCTTTTTTGTAAACTTATCGTGTGATAATTTTTTTCAATCATGAAATCTATTGTACTCTTAATTTGCGGTTCGGTATTTCTTCAAAGTTTCGTATTCGGTCGTCCTCGACTGACTAACGATGGACAACTCGTGAGTGTAAGTCAAAGTGAGTATAAATTCGAAGCATTTCTACGTTGGTTCGTTCAGTTTCGAGGTAAATTTAATACTTTGCAGAAAAACTCGAAAATCATTTGACCAAGGCGATCGAAGGATTTCGTAAAATGATGTCAACAGGAGACGACGAACTGGATTACCCAGTTATGGAACCGTACGAAGTAGAAGACGTATCTTGGAATTACGTCGACAAATCTGGCATCAACAAATACAAGTAGATCTTCTCGAATTACTTTTCATCAAGTACTTATGTAATTCCACTTGACTCATTTTTTTACATACAACCTGATTTGCCCAACAGTTTGAATTTTTTCAATAAAAACGTCACCCTCATCAAAGGACTGTCGAATTTCAAAATAAACAATATGGCTGCAAGTGCCAAAGACATGAGTTTAAAAATCTCACTCGCGTTCGAAAATTTAACCACCGAATTCCCATACAAATTGGACGGACATATGTACAAGCATTCTTTACCAATTTATGGCGAAGGAATCGTCGAGTACGTACAACTGTTTTTTTTTTAGGGGGTGGGGAAAACAAACAGCCAAAAGTAACTGCATTAATTTGAGACCTGAAACTATGTCGCAGACTTGTATCTCCGTTACAAGTTTTAGAAGTCATCGTCCATTTGAATGTTGAGCAATCGTACGTCGTTGTTGAAGAGGTTAGAGTCTATCGTGACAATAATGATATCAAGGTGAGTACCTATATCAAAAAATCAATCATAGATATTTAACTTCTCCAAATCATCGAGTATCTATAAATTAGTAACACGGTATTTGATTTCCAGATTAAAGCTACAGGCCTTATGGATCTTCCAGAACCATTCGCTAATCGAATCTTGGATGATGTTTTGGACCGAATCACATTGCAATACGGTTACCAGGCATTGACAAACTTCGTACGTAATACGGTCGAAGAAGCTATAGGTGGAATGACAATCAGCGAATTTTTCGACTATCTAGACCATTTTGTGAAAAAAAGTAACGAACAGTAAATAAATTCGTACTGAAATTTTCGTTTCAAAAATCATGGTTGTTTTAAAACTTTTAAAAAATAATAAAAAATGAAAGATGAAAAAATGAACAAAATTAAAATTGAATTAAAAACAATAAAAATGGAATGGAAGTGATTGAATTAAAAATTAAATTCACAACCATTTTTGTAAAACGTGAATACTGAATGAATATGATTCAAAAAGTAAAAAATGATCATACAAAAAATTAAAAAAATTAAAAAACTAGAAAATCAAAAATTGGAAACAGTTAAAAAATATTGAAAAATCGAAAAATCACTGTAAAAGTTACGAAAAATATAAAAAAAGGAGTAAGTAAATTTCGAAAAAAAAATCAACATGAAAATTTCAAAAAAGCTGTATGCGTCAGTTTCAGTTTGGGACAAACATCAGGATTTTTGTAAGACTGTGTGAGAATCCAAGCCCATGGAATTCATTCCACAAGCATAACCAACCCCCCTCTCAAAAAAAAAAAAAAAATCCGCATAAAAAAGTACGAAAAATAAAATAAAAAAGGGATATGTTCGAGACAAAAGATTTTAATAATTCGTGATTTCTACAGAATATATAAGTACAGCATATTGTTAAGAAAAAAAATCTAAATAAAAAGAGCATGAATTTTGCAGAACTTTCTACAGGATTTTTTTCAAAATGAAAGACGTTCCAAATTTTTACAATGTTAAAATTTTATTTACTTTGAACAACTGTAAAATTTTTAGGGCCTATTCTAACGTCCAGTTCCGCCCATTTTGTGGAACTTCAAAAAAAAAATTACTGTGTGCAGTACCAAAAAAATTTAAGCAATTTTTTATTTTTCCAGATAGTAGTAGAAGGAAAACGAAAAATGAAACACGTTTTGAACAAGACCAAAACGAAGACAAAAAACTAATCTTAGTTTCTAAATTTTAATTAAGCAAAATAATAAAACTAATGTATAAAACAAAACAAAAAATTCTTCGATTTTTTTGTGAAAGAAAAATTTTGTGTTTTTTTTTAGTATAAAATTTCAAATTTTTCGAAGTCAGTAATTCTCTTTTCTTTTTTTTCAAATTAAAAAAGTTGAGAAAAAATCTCTTAATTGTTTTTGGAGAAGAAATTTTTTTTCCTGAAACAAAATGTTTAAATACTTAGGTAGAGTATTGGATGTTTTTGGAGAAACAAATTTTTTCAGTTTTTCAAAGAAGTTAATTTTTTAATTTTTTCTGAGAAACAAAATTTTAAATTTTTTGGGTAAAGAAATTTTTCAGTTTTTTTTTTAGATTTACAAGTGACGGTTGCACACCCCCCCCCCCCCCCCCCACCAAACACCCATTATACCAATATTTAACATGGCTCTGGAGCTAAGTTTGTGCAGCTCCAAATTTTATTTAGAATAGATCCAGAAAATTTTACCTACTAAAATTTAAAAATGACCCAATTTTGAATTTTAAAATTTCTTTATTGAATTGATAGAATTTTTCAATTTTTGAGAATTTTATGAATGTGCAAATTGATTTAATCTTGTGAATTTTTAATAAATTTTGAAAATCTATCAAATTTTACAAGACAACCTTTTAAAATTTTTGGAAAATTTAGTTGGATTAAAAAAATAATCCAACTTCATTAAACGAAACTCAAAAATTACCCAATTTGAAAATTCCAATTTTGAATGCATTTTACAAATAATTACAGAAATAAGTATTTTAAAATTTCATCAGTATTGAAAATTTCAATTTTTTTGCAAACTTTGAAAATTTATTCAACTTTAAAATTTGAACCCCTTTTGAATTTTTTTGAAATTATAGTTGAATTTTGAATATGAACCAAACTTTTAAAAATTTAAAAACGACCAATTTGGCAATTTTCGTCGAATTTTCAGAAAAAATGGTTGTATGTGAACAAATTCGATTACTCAAAATTTCTAAATGTTCTAGAATTCCATTTTATCGAATCTTTATTATAACTTAATTTTTTTGAACCGCTATAAATTTAATGTTGCCATAATTTTGATTATCTTCAAATTTTGATTTTTTTCTATTTCGGTTTTCCTCAAAAAAGACTTGCAGAAAACTGGAAGATTTTAAAACGAATTTCATTATTCACTTTTTTCATGATTTTAGAGATTGGGTTTTTATAATTATTAATGTTTCCTCACATACAATAGTTGTTGAAGCGTGAACTGTTGGGGTGCTGATGGAGTGATGTAATTACAGTCGCCCTTTCACTGTGTCGTATTTGCTAAAATTAAAGACATTTAATTTTTTTGGGACACTGTGTATGCAGCGGATGGTTGTTTTTGCACGTCCCCGTTAACTTGTAGAAAAAATGAAAATAGGGGGTTTGTAGGAAATATTACGCTCTTCAACGTTTATTTGAATTTTTTTTTGATTTTCGAAACGCTAGAAAAGTTATTGGCATTTCTTTAAAAGAGAGGGGCTCACGGATGTCCACATTTTAGACGCTTCGGGGAGAGTGGGGTTTGAGGTTTTCTTAGAACCTATGGTATGTCCTCATTAGCATATACATACATAATTATAAGGTACTATCCAAAATTGAACCCTATTCCCGAAAATGGGGAGCAATATTTATTTTTTCCTCCTTGTATATTTTGATCGGCATTTTTGCACCACCCGTACACTTTTTCGAAAAAATTTATATGAAAATTTTTGTTGCAAATTTTACGTAGTTTCATTTCAATTATGATCATTTTTTTTATTTAAACGCATATTTGCAGAGCTATAAACGAAAAACAACGAGGGGGTCACTTTGGATCCACATTTGAGGGAGTTGCCGAGGGGTGAGGTTAGAGGACTTTTTGGTAGTTAGTCAAGACACCGAAAGGAACATTTTAAAATCAAAAAATCTTTGATGACCTAAAATACGATTTAAATCATTTTTTTGGTCTTAATTGCACTGGGCTAGTGTTCACCTGTTCAACGACCAAAAGTTCAATTGTCATTGTACTCTTCCCCCCCTCCCCAACCCATGCCATATACCACCCATCATCACTCTCAACAGAACATAAAATATGCATATGCTTGTAGCCTTACTTATGTAAATAATTAGGACCAATTCTAGTGAAATAAAAAAAAAAAAAAAAAAAATGAAAATCTTCATCAATAAGTTTGCACTTCTCATAAGTATGACACCTGAGATAACTTTGATAGCAATAACTTGACAAACACCTCCTTCCTCGAGACAAGCCACGTTAAAACTTTTTCATACCAAAAAATCGATTATATAACCAATTCTAGAAAAAAAAATAAAAAATTTCAATAAACACTTCTCATAAGACACTTGAGATAACACAGTAGCAAATAACTTGACAGACACCCCATCCCCTCCTCGAGACAATCCACGTTAAAACTCTTTCTTACAAAAAAATCGCCCATATCGTCGAATCATCGTGCCACGTTCGTGCGAAAAAACCGTATTCTTCTCATTGCTTTCTTGTAAACTTATCTTGTGATAATTTTTTTCAATCATGAAATCTATTTTACTCTTGATTTGCGGTTCGGTATTTCTTCAAAGTTTCGTATTCGGTCGCACTCCAAAAAGGATTAAAAAACTGGAAAATCAAAATTTGGAAACAGTTGAAAAATATTGAAAAATCAAAAAATCACTGCAAAATGTTTTTAAAAAAACAATTAAATTATGAAAAAAAAAAAAAAAAAACAATGAAAATTTCAAAAAAGCGACATGCGTCAGTTTTGGGCAAAAATCAGGATTTTTGTAAGCAACGCCTGTGTAAGAATCCAAGCCCACGGAATTCATTCCAAAGCATAAACAGCCCACTCCCCCCCAAAAAAATCCACATATAGAAAAGTACAAAAAATAAAACAAAAGGATATTCTTGAGGTAAAATTATTTCAATATTTGTGTACGTCCGCATCGAAAGGGCCCATTCTGTCGGTATGGAGTTAAGACCAGTTCCATATACTAGACTGAAGTCCGGTTAAAATGAGCCATAGTGAGGGTCTCTAGCTGGAAAACTCCCTTCTCCAGGCGATTTTGAAAATTAAATTGTAAAAAAGTAAGTTGTGAGAAAAACGTGTTCAAAGTTGAAACTATGTAAAAAATCAAAAAATCTACTATTGCCTGTTCTTGAATCAAATTTTCTGGATATTTTCATGAAAATAAATCGAAACCGAAGAAATGACCTTGAAATTTTTTTTTACCTAGTTGCCTTCGGTATTGGAATCGAAACGACAAATTGGGCCCTTTCACTAAAATTGTAAAAAAAATCCAAAAAAATCCAATATAGCCAATTTTTTTAAATATACACTAATTGAAGGTCATCTGTTGTTTTTAGTCAAAAAATAAATCAGTTGAGGCAAAATTATCAATTTTATAGTGATCATTTTTCAAAAAATCACTGGTAAAAAAACATTTTATTTTTCGAAAATTATAAATAAAAAATTTTTAAAAATTATTGAAACCATGAAAAAAATCGACAAAATGTGTAGGACAGCGTGCAGAAAACCTACCAGCCTGACCAGAAACGAGTTTACGTGGTTGGAAGAGTGAAGAGGGAGATGAAAATAACGAACCGACAACATGGGCCCTTTCATTTTTATTTTAGATGCACTATGACTCGGCAAACGGGCGTCGTACCAACAAACTCTCAATCGGAGGTGAAAGAGGAGGGTTGTACTACCAAAGTCGATATAGAACGCAATTTCGAAAATTTTCGATTTTTTTCATAAAAATGGCTGTATCTCCGAAACGGTGATCGACAAAATGAGCCCTTTCGATGCGTACGTACACATTTTGTGATTTCTACACGATCTACAACATAATAATATTGTTTTAAAAAATTTCAAAATCAAAAGAGTATGAACTTTTGCAGAACTTTCTATAGGATTTTTTCAAAATATAAAAATTTACTTACTTTGAAGAACCGTAAGACTTTACTAAAATTTGAAAATGACCCAATTTCGAATTTCAAAGATTTCTTCATTGAATTGATAGAATTTTCTGGTTTTAGAAAATTTTATGAATGTGCGAATGATTTAATCCAATTGTGAATTTTTAACAAGTTTTGAAAATCTGTGACCCGGCATGAGAAAAGGGACCGGACTGCCAAAAAATCGATTTTCACTTTTTTGATGTTTTGAGGTCTACTTACCAATGGTTCATCACCTGAACCAGTCGAAATTTAAAAAAAATCAATATTTCCTATCGGCACCAGAAAAGGGACCTAACTGCCAAAAGAATCGATTTTCGCACCAAATAAATGAAATCGTTACTTTTTTGGTGTTCTGAGCTCTACGTACTGAGACCATTCGTGTGAACCAGTTGAAATTTCAAAAATATCAATATTTCCAATCTTCACCAGAAAAGGGACCTAACTGCTAAAAAAATGATCACAGTGTTTTTTGTCTTTTTTTTTTTACTTATGGCCACATAAAGCAAAATAACACGAAATACTCACAATTTATCCAAAAACTGATGGTGTATTTGTTATCAGCAAACTTCAAAAAATTTCTTATCACAAGTTTTTTTCCCCTTTTTGGCAACTCTGAGTTTCGTCAAATTTCCCTTACGCCATTACAAAAAATCTTTTGCACAAAATCAAAAAAAAAAAAAAAAAAAAATTGGAAAATATTCCACTCATGCCCATTAACAACTCCCTGAAATTTCAGAAAAAACGATCCATTCGTTCCAAAGATATTCATTCACAAAGTTTCTTTTTGCTTTCCCGAAAAATTTGCAAAATGGCAGTCCGGTCCCTTTTCTCATGCCGGGTCACATCTATTAAATTTTACAAGGCAACCTTCTAAAATTTTTGAAAAATACAATTATTGAATTTTAAAAAATAATCCAACTTTATAAAATGAAACTCTAAAAATTACACAATTTGAAAATTCTAATTTTGAATGCATTTTACAATTACCAAATTTCAAAATTTCATCAGTATTGAAAATTTTATTTATTTTGCAAACATTGAAATTTTATTAAACCTTGAAACTTGTACCTTTTGATTTTTTTTGAAAATCAGTTGAATTTGAATTATCAACCAAACTTTTAAAAATTATTAAAATTTAAAAATGAAGAATCCGGCAATTTTCGTCAATTTTTCAGAAAAAATTGTCGTTAAAATATTCTAGAATTCCATTTTAAAATAAAATTTCGAATTTTTATTTTATTTAAAATTTTTTGAACTTTCAAAGATTTGCTTTTAGGTATAGGTACCTAACTTCTTGAAAAAATTATTAATAATCCAATTTTTATCAAATTTTGAATTTTTACCAATATAAATTTAAAATCTATGAAATTTTTAAAAGTACAACAAAACTTCAAAAAAATTGAATGGCTTGGACCTGCTAAATTTAGGAAAATGAAAAATCGAAAGTATCTTGAAATTTTTAAAAATTATTCCAACTTCAAAATTAAAATTTTATAAGTGATCAACTGATCATTCTTATCAAATTCAAACCTTCTTTGTATAATTAGGTACATTTTAAGTATATAATGAAAATTTTGAAAAATTCCTAAATGATAAAAATCCCAATTTTTTGTCCTATTTTGAAATTATAATCAAATTTTAAAAATTCAATTTCAACAATTAACAAAATTCTATTTCTATCATTTTTTTTTTCAAATTATAAAAATTTAACTTACAAAAAAGTCTGAATTCTTATAGAATTTTGAAATTTTTTCAAATTTCGGATTTTCATAAATTTAAAATTTTTTCCAATTTTACTTTTAAAAGTTACATTGAAAAATTTAAAGGTACCAAAATTTTAATTACCTATCTTCAAATTTCGATTTTTTCCCCCATTTCAAGAAAATTTTCAAGGAGAATCCAAAAAATAAAGAGACCTGCAGAAAACTGAGTGATTTTAAAATAAAAATTTTAATATTGTGAGTGTGGATGGGAAAAGGGACCTAAGCAGGAAAAAATCGATTTTGGGGTTTTGACTGTTTTCGGTCAATTTTGACCTGTACTTTCATTTAAAAATGGTTTCATGGTCCTAGGAGCAATATTCAGCCTTCCAGAGGACAAGACTTACCCAAAATCAATAAAAATCAAAAATTAATCAATTTTTTTTAATTTAAAAAAAAAATCGATTTAAAATGGTTTTATGGTCCTAGGAACAATATTCATTATTCAGCCTCCCAAGGGTAAGACTAACCCAAAATTTGAAAAAAAAAAATAAATTTCTTAAATTTTTATCAAAAATTTTTCAAAAATTTCATGTTTTATTTTTTTATTATTATTATTATTTTTTTTTTGTTGTTAAAAATGGTCGAAAACGTCATGAAACACAAAAAATTGACATTATGAGTAGGTATGATATTCGTAATCAGCATGGTTGAAAATATTTTTTGGCATTTTTTTTATTTTAGTTTTGGCAACCCTGATTTCGCTCAAAATCGCTTCTTTTTGTGAAATAGACCATAAAGAAGAGAGGTACAAATTATGAGGAAATTAATATTCCACTAGAACCCCTCAATGATTGTACAAAGTTTCAAAGTTATCAGTTATTGCATTGCGAAGATACAAACTTGCAAAGTTTAAAACATTCAGTACCAAAAAAACGTTTTTGGCGCTTAGGTCCCTTTTCTCATCCACACTCACATATGCATTTTTTTCGTGTGATTTTTGAGGTTGGATCAATTTCCAAAATTTCTGAAATTCACTATTGTGGGTATTATTTTCAAAATTTGCTGAAAAATATTTTTTTGTTAGTCCTTAAATTTCATTAGAGTGAGAAATTTTTGAAGTTTCGACAATTCAGAAAAATTTTAAATCATTGATTCAGGACGATTAATCGAGTCATTGTGACCAGCTGAATCAGTATGACTGACTGATACAGTAGTACCGGAAAGTGATAAAAAAAACATTGCTTTTTAAAAAAACATTCAAAGAATTATTCGAGAGAATGAATCGATGGCTAGTAATAAGTGATTTTCAAGATATTAGTTAACCATAACCACTTATTTGACCTTCAAAAAATTTTCCATCTCTCAATTTTCGCTTGAATGACACGGTTTCAAATTTGAAAAAAAAAATTCTGCTTAACTTTTTGAAAAATCAGTACCCTCCAACAAAGAGCAGAACTTTGGCAGGACCAAAAGTCCTAGCAAGACATTTAGACATCGCATCCCAATTAATTTTAGCATTCAAAGTAATCATAGAGTGGAATGATTTTGACTTTTTTTCGAAAATCGAAACAGCCTACGGCACAAAAGTTGTGTTTTGGTGTCAAAATGACGTGGTAAAAATTTGAGCCCCCTCGGTCAATATTAACCCATGCTTCAGGGGGTCCAAAGTTTTCAAATTTCAGTAAAATTTCTCATATAATAATTTTTTTTTTTTTTTAAATTAACAATTTTTCAGAGGTCTAGTCGATGGTAGGGGTCCTCTTGGTGACCCAGAACCCTTTCATCCATCAAAAAATTGCATAAAAGTATAAACAGGGGTTTCCAAAATATCCACATTTTTGCATAATCACACCAAAATCAAGAAATGCGCGAATATTTTTATTTTATGAGATATGTTGCATATTTTGAGGTTTACATATTTGAAAATATCTTCAAAATGAAAGGGAAGTCCCATCACCACCACCCCTCCATAGAAAATGGGACATTTTGCTATGAAAACTTTGTCCTGTGTTTTTTAATGAAATTACTCATTTTACCTACTTTGTATTAGGGCAAAGAGAAAAAATTATCACTCTAATTACTATATGCATGAGAGCGGTTCATTTTGTGTTGAAAACATCCCATCAGAATATTAGACTCCTTCCTCAAAGGCGCAGGGCGTTAGGGATCCTCAAAGTGGGGTCAGTTTTGGAAAAACAAAGTTTTCATGGCAAAATGTCTCATGTTCTATGGAGGGGTGGTGGTGATGGGACTTCTCTTTCATTTTGAAGATATTTTCAAATATGTAAACCTCAAAATATGCAACATATCTCAAAAAATAAAAATATTCGCGCATTTCTTGATTTTGGTGTAATTATGCAAAAATGTGGATATTTTGGAAACCCCTGTTTATACTTTTATGCAATTTTTTGATGGATGACCGGGTTCTGGGTCACCAAGAGGACCCCTACCATCGACTAGACCTCTGAAAAATTGTTAATTTAAAAAAAAAAAAATTTATTATATGAGAAATTTTACTGAAATTTGAAAACTTTGGACCCCCTGAAGCATGGGTTAATATTGACCGAGGGGGCTCAAATTTTTACCACGTCATTTTGACACCAAAACACAACTTTTATGCCGTAGACTGTTTCGATTTTCGAAAAAAAGTCAAAATCATTCCACCCTAGTAATCAACAAACTCCTCCATACAGAGTCCACAGGTTATAGAAAAAATGAAATGCAACCAGGTCAATGAAACTTTCAACAGTTTTCTCCTCTCTCCTTTCATCTCTCTTTTTGAAGTGTTCGCAACGCAGGGGAAAAAATACCCAGATATTAAATAACCTGACAGCAGGATCAAATATCCGGGCACTTGTCTCGTAGGGTGAGGTGAGGTACCGGGCTAAATCTAGTTGCCAGTTTCGAGAGAAGGAAAATTCAATTTAGTATTCTCCTTAATCTCGACACCGCAGCCCCGAGAAGGCAACATCCGAGCCATCTACCTTACCTATAGGGCACAGGATCAGGTAAAATGAAAAATCTCTCTCGAGTTGTCTAAATGGGCGGCATGAATTACGATGCGATGGTATGGTCATCATCGTCACGATGATAGGGTTAGCGGTCGGTCTGTAAGACGTATAAAATACTCGACGTCGTCTTGGTCGACGGACGACCTCATAGTATGGTAGTAGATATTATAAAGTTATAAAGATTTGCGGTGTCGAGATGAGATTTGGCCAGGCAGTTTAAGAACGACGAATGACAAGACTGATGAAGTTGAGAAATGATTTGTGGCGGATTGAGGAGCACAGCCTGCTCTCGCTACCTCTGCGAAGCCCAGCCGAGGAAAACCGGGTAGGAAAAGCGAGAAGAAATACAGGGCTCGGCCAGAGAAGGCAGGCACAGCGAGAGGCTTAATCAAGCGAGACGCCTTCTTCGTGCTAACAACAAAAGAGAGAAAATTCTCGCATTAATCAAACCGACAACGGTCTCACCTTGGTGACATTTCATCTTGCCACACAGCACGCGTCAATGGTGCGGACAATGCGGCCCAAATCTGTATATACTCGTATACGCTCGCCGCCTTCTTTTCTTCCTTCCATCTTCGTCGCTCGTTCGATATCTATCCGGCGCTATCGCCGCATCGCCTCGTATTGTTGTACCCTGCTACCGATGATGCCGTCATTTTTTGCCCAACTTTTTTTTCTCTTTCCTTCCTACACGAGTATATAGTTTTTCACCCCCTCACCACGTCTCCCTCGCGTTTTTCATCTTCATCTAGCCGCCTCGGCTACTACTCTACCGGCCTCCTTCGCCTCCTCTCACACGACCGATGACGTTGGTCGTGTTGTATTCTTCTCAGCAGCAGCAGTACAGCAAAAAGCGACCGCTACGACCTTTTCTTTCTATATTTTTTTTCTCATCGCCACCACCACCTCGTCGCTCTTTTCGCGCCATCGCATCGCCGTCGTCGTCTCCCGATACAAAAGGTTTTTACTTCCGGTGCATTGGCGTTGTCGATTTTCAATCAGCGCGATCTCCTCGAACCGCCGTCGCCTTCGCTCCTTTTTCCATATCGTCGCTTGTACCGATTTAATGAATTTTTCGACACCGCTACCTCAATCTGCGCCGTCATCATCTTCGCCATCGTCCTACTAGTGCTCTGCTGCTTAATCGTATTCCGGCTGAGTAATTACTTCTTTTAATGTGCGGTCTAAGGCGGCTGCGACAGCGACTGTTTCTTCCTTTATTCTTCTTCTTCGTCGTCTTGATTTTTTTTTCTTCATCTTTCCCTTTTTTCGCCCTTATGGCAGTATTTTCTTTTTTCCAGAAAAGTACACGTATAACCAATACAGCACACTACGTGTTCTGCGCCAGGAGTGGCCGATATCTTTTTCAAAACCATCTAGATCCCGTTAATGATCTCAAGGATCCTGCAGAAAATATCCTTTATGAGAAAAATATTTTTGATAATTTAATTTTCAATTGATCAACTAACGAAAAGAAAATCTTTCAACCTTCAAATTCAAAAAAATTTGAAAATCTCATTTCTTTTGCTCAAAATTCTCGGTTAGAAATTTTGAAAAAAATTGAATGTTTTGTGCGAATTTAGCAGAAATATTGGAGAATAAAACAAAATTTTCAATTCGGAAAAATTTTTCAATTAGATTATCTCGGGAAAAAAATTCAATTCTAACTCGGAATTTTTCGCTAAAATAAATTGTTGGTAATAGAATTTTTCAGCTCCAATTCTCTGAAGGTAGGCATAAAAATATTTTCCAAAATAAAAAAAAAATCAGAAATTTTTTTGAGAAAATTGCTTTCTCAAAATTTTTAACAATTTTGTAAAATGAAAAAAAAAATGATACTGGCGTTATTTTCCAATCGGATATTTATTAAAATAAATTATTACAAACCTATGTAAAAAATTCAAAATATGAGAGTTAGCAAAAATTGATGAATACATGAATGCAGGATGACGCCCTTTATTTCAATTTTGCGTTTTGTTTAATCGTGGAATTGAAATTAAATTGGCAAAGAGTTGAACAGAAATTGATTAAATCACTCATAAATTGAAGTTTCAATAAAGTTGATGAAAATTTACTCGAAATGATTACTCGAGAAACCGTACAGTGATGAGGTTGAAAAAAAAACAAAAAAATTGTCAAACCTACTAGAATTAAAAAAAAAATTAAAAACCGTGGGAAATAAACAAAAATTGATCGAATAAAATTTTTCATCTCATGAATTCAAATTTCAACAAAATTGATGAAATTTTTTTCAAAAATTATTACTCGAAAAACCCTACAGTAGGGATGAAAAAAAAACGAAAAAATTGCCAAAACGGCTGGAATTGAAAAAAATTGCAAAATTAGATTGAATTGAACAAAAATTGATTAGAAAAAATTTTTCCACTCGTAAATTCATATTTCCACAAAATTGATGGAATTTTTCTCAAAATTATTGCTCGAGAAACCCCTCAGTTGTAGTGATGAAAAAAAAGAAAAAATTGTCAAATATGATGGAAATGAAAAAAAATTGCAAAGTCTGCTGGAATTGATCAAAAATTGATTTAAAAAAGTTTTTCAACTCATGAATTCAACCTTCAGCAAAATTGATGAAATTTTTCTTAAAAATTATTGCTTGAGAAACCCTGCGGTTGTAGGGATGAAAAAAAAATGAAAAAATTGCCAAATCTGCTAGAATTGAAAAAAAATTGCAAAATTATATCGAATTGAACAAAAATTGATTAGAAAAAAAATTTCCACTCGTAAATTCAAATTTTCACAAAATTGATGGAATTTTCCTCAAAACTAGTACTCAAAAACCCTACAGTTGTGGGGTAAAAAAAAAAAAAAAAAATGCTGAAATTAAAAAAAAAAAAAGGTGCAAACTTAGATCGAATTGAACAAAAGTTGATTAGAAAAAGATTTTCATTGACATTTTTATCAAAATTATTTATTGAGAAACCCTCAACTTGTAGGGTAGAAAAAATTAAAAAATTGCCAAAATATTGGAACTGAAAAAAAGGGCAAAATCCGCTTGAATTGAACAAAAATTGATAAATAAAATGTTTCCACTAATAAATTAAAATTTCAGCAAAATTAATGAAATTTTTCTAGAAATTATTACTCGAGAAACCCTACAGTTGTAGGGTTGAAAAAACGAAAGAATTGCCAAAACTGCTGGAATTGAAAAAAATTGAACAAAAATTGATAAAATAAATTTTTCCACTCATAAATTCAAATTTTCACAAAATTGATGAAATTTTTCTCAAAAATATTGGTCGAGAAACCCTAGCTACAGTTGTACTCACTGTTGAAAAAATAAGAAACGAAAAAATTACCAAATCTGCTAGAATTGAAAAAAAATTTGTAAAATTCGCAAATTTTCAATATTAACATTAAATTGATCGATTTTTGAAGGCATTTCTTCACTTCGTGCACTAAATTTCTTTTTCTTTATCAACACTTCCAACAGTATAAGAACAAGAAGTAGATTTTTTTGACATTTCATTTTCTCTAATTTCTTTTTTTTTTACTGAGTAGGTATATGAGAGTGTTGAGCTATTGTTCGACCTTGGCAAAATTGTCACGGCGTACATCTTGCTGGCAAAGTCTTCGTTACTGTTTAATAAAAAGGTGGCAGAATTCTACATCAAAGGAAGCCCTGATCTGATGTCGATGGAAGCAAAAGAAGCAATGGCAATTGGAATTCTGAAGGCAGAAAGAAGAACCGAGGAAAAAGTTTACGTTTCTTCATCGTTGTCTGCTCCTTGAAAATGGAAGGAAATGGCACAATGATATCGAAAATGTTCACCACGCCATAGACGGGCAGATTTTTCGTTGGCGGTGCCTCATTTACATGGAAACTCGTTTTCTGGCTGTGTGTTTCTTTTTGCTGACTCGAGATGGAGAGAGAAAGAGACATAGAAAGGAACGCAATGGTATTAAAAACTTTTATACCGTGTTCCTGCGTGCTCGAGGGGGCTCCCTTCGTTACGCCATCGTCCTTCGACGATTTTTTTTCTCATTTTTTTTTTTGGTGGGTGAGAAGAAGATGGAGAGAATCCGTACTTTCGAGTAGAGCTGACATTGCGCCGCGCATTCCGGACGAGGAGAGAGATTTTCGTAACGTGTACTTGTTGATCTTTCCTCTTGTTCTTTGCTTAACTTTGGTTTTGTGTATTTATATCGCATGGTGTCGGGCGATGGTGGTTTTTTCTCTACTTTTTTATAAATACGACGAATAGGCCTCGGCGTTACGTTGCCGAAAAAAAAGGAAAGGAGAAGAGAAAAAGAAACCCTCGAATTCGCGCGTCGCGTACCATCGCGTTATCCGCCTTAATCCTTTTAAATTAATGTCATGTCTGTGTTAACAGGCTTTCGGAGCTTTTTTTACTCTTTTTATGGGAAAAATATGTAAATAAATGGTGAAGTTTGCGAGTTTTTAAAAGAATACCGCCGTCGTCGCCCTCCCCCGCCCCCACCCCTCGGGCCCGTCGGCGAATATACCGTACCACGTGAGTATGAAATAATCTTCTTCTTCTGGTAATGTTCGCTGCTACGGCGCCAAACTCCGCAGGCAGAAGTGGAATTGACGATGACGGAGCGGTGGTGTGGAGCGGATACGTGTGTATTGTACTTGGGTAGGTATTCTGCTCTCTCTTTCGAACGTACCAACTATACCTATCTACCTATATAGCGTGTATACTTAAGCCGGGCCAAAAACTTGAGCAGATAAGGCTACGATATGCAGGGATTTCGCTTCGGATTTGGAATTTCGTTTGGCAAAAGTAGTGCTGCTGTGCGCTGGTTTTAAATACTACCTATACCGACGACGGATCTTCGCATAGTACGTAAGAGCAGGTATATTTGCGCTAACTCTCTGGAGGAAATTACCACGTCGAGATGAGTTCTTCTCTGGTGTTTAGTTACGTTATATGACGAGGGTTTAACTCGAGACCATAATTTTTTTTCCTTTTGCAAATAAGGATTAGGTGGATGAAAAAAGGTCACTTTTTATGCTGGAAAATTTCGTAGTCAATGCTCAATTAAGAAAATCTGGCAACAGGAAGGAATCAAAATCCAAAATTTTGAAAACATTTACAAAAAAATATCTAAAATATATTTTTTTATTTAAAAAAAAAAACCCTAAACTTTTTTTAAAGAAAACTTTTCATTTTTTTTGCTGAAAATTCAAAAACAGGTGTTACTCGTATTAAAATAAGTTTTGTTTTTGTTGAAATTCTGCATAAAATTGTGCTAAGATTTTTTATTTCAAAAAGAAATACTTATTCAAAAACTTTTTTATAGCTTGAAACACATGATTATTCCTTTTGAAAGAAAAATTTTGAGAGGATTTTTTGATGAAATTTTTGAAATTCTTTCAAAAAAATTTCAAAATACTTATTTCTTCTCCTAGAAAAAATTAAACAATATTTCAGGACCCGGGCGGGGGCTTGCAATTTTGATCGGTATAAGGTTCTTTTCTTGAAAATGTGGGTGGGTTGTTATTTTGTCACTATTTTCCCTAAAAAAAATGTCACTATAAAGCATGAACATTTTTCTAAATTTGATACAATTTAGAATTTTATTTTTATTCGAATTTTTATTTATAATAAATTTTATATCATTATTATTAGGTTTTTTTTTTAAATTTACAATTTGACTCTTACAACGATAATGACCAATGACCGTATAAAAATATTTTTTGAAAGACAATTTTTCAAAGTAAAATCGTCTAAAAAACTTATTAAGTATTTCAAAATTTTCCTGAAAAAGTTTAATAGAAATCCTATTGAAAATTTTAATAAATTTTAAAAATTTGCAAAAGGTTTAAAATTTTTATAATTTGATGAATTTTTTTAGTTCAGTAAATGTTTAAGAAATTTTAATCTTCAAAATTTGATAAATTTTTAAAAATTGAAGCAATTTTTATGTTTTATAAACAAGGTGTATATTTTTTTTTTTTTTTTTTTTTTTGAAAATTCATGACTTCTTCATGAACAAATTTTTCAACATTTTCAGAGGGCCCCTTTCTAGCATAAGTGTAACTTGAATTGAATATTATGGGAAGGGGGCAAAAAAATCCCTCATTTTCCTCCTATATTTTGGATATTTTTTATTCCAAAAAATCCTGAAATTTCTTCTTCAGAAAAATTTCAACACCAGAAGATTTGAGATTTTTCTATTTCAAAAAAAAATTGAGTACCTTTTTTTTTTATTTCAAAACAATTTTAAACAATTTTGAAACCAGAAAATTCGTTTTGAATTTTTTTATTCCAAAAAAATGAGAATTTTTTCTCCAAAAAACAGAGACCCTCCTACCAAAAAATAAAAATATTTCATGTTTTAGAAAATCAAAAAAAATCCAAAAAATTGAGATTTTATATCTCGGCGAGTTTTACACTTAGAAGGCTCCGTGAGGTTTCAATCGATCACAAATTTTTTCTAGTATACCGCAGTGGGCTTAACTCCATTTCGACAATGTGGGACCATTTAAGGCTCACGTACACAATTTAATTCCAAAACGATAAAATTCAGATTTTTGATTTTGAAAAAAATAAGAATTTTTTCACAAAAGTTTAAAAAATATTTTTACTTCCAAAAATTGAAAATTTTTCCAATGCTTTGTACAGCTTATCTAAGGCTAGTGGAGTGAAAATGTTTTTTATACCAAAAAATTCATTTTTTTTTTCATTCCACAAAAGTATTTTTTTTCATTCCAAGAAATGGGGACGCTCCCCAAAAAATAGAGATTTCCATCCGCTCGAGAAAAAAAAACCTTAAAGAAAATTAATTTTTTTCTTCAGAGAAAACACAATATTTTATGTTTTTTTTTTTTGAAATGCAAGTTGTAACAGTTTGAAAAAATTTCACTTTTAAGCGAATTTGTAATTTCGCCCGGGTAATATCAAAAATTCATGACTTCGAAGAGTAAAATTCATGACTTTTCATGGCCTAGTGATTTTTTTTTGAAAAATTCATGACTTTTTCATGACCCTTAGACATCCTGAAGTTGTATTTTTGGAGTACCCATCTACCACCCAAATATTGTCGAGATTACTCTCGAGGGCAAATTCACTCATTGTACGCCCATTTGGCGTATAGTTTTCATGACGACGAACGACGTACAAATGCACCATCTCATCTCGCGTATGAAAAAAAAAATTGAAGACGCTTCGTATCGCACCGACGAGATCTTAATCACGCGAACTAAAAATTCGAAGAAAACGAAAAGTTAATTTAGCTCGGATGAGCGAGAGACGAGACGAACTTGAGAATAGAAGAAAGAGAAACGCACCTCGAATATTATTGAATGGCCGTGCCCGTCGCGTCGTCTTGTGTCACTTGCAAAGGCAAAGTAGAGCGCACACAGCTCTCGCAGAAAGAAACCCCATAGACTCGGGCCGGTGTCGTTTAACTGCCGTACTCCGATAAAACGCGAAAGTTAATACCTTAGTTGCACAAAATTAATGAATAAAACTGGTATCTGATTAATTCTCGGGGATTGTTTAAGCCGGCTTATATTAATTAAGCTGGAACTTTAATGAAGATTACCCTTCGCTAATACACCGGCATGCCATGGCTTGGCTATACGAATTCCATGCTACGCTGTGCCGCTGCAGTTGCACAGCACCAGAAACGATGGCTGGCTGGCGATGATGATGATGGCGATGGCGGTGGATTTCGCATAATGAAAAAAGTGAAAAAAAAAACTATCAAACGACTCCGCTGAAAAGAAATTTTGTAAAAATATTTTTTAAATCTCGTATTTTAATTCTCTCTTCTTCTTTATATATCTTTTCGACGACGTCGCATCGTTTGACTAGATGGGGTCCAAGCGGGCAGGGATAAGAGGAAAAAAAAACACCCGAGAATGGAGAATGGAGCGGCGCCGGCAGGTAATGTCTTTTCGAACCCTTTATCATCTCAACGACTAAATTAAACGGAGCAGTGGTTCTTAATACGGATAAATCTTAGATTTAGCGAACTGCTGCAGCTTCTTCCTTCCCGCCAGGGGTAGCTCGTCCTATCCGCCTTTAATTCGTTGAAATATTAACAAAATCGAGAGCCAAGTTTAATCATTTCGTTGGGGGCGATATGCTAGAAGGGTAGACCGCGATTTCGTACGACGATGTTCTAATTAACATATATTTTTCATATTTAAGGGGGGGGAGGAGGGGGCTACTTTTAAAATATTTTTTTTAATGCATAGCGTTGACAAGCGGAATTTTTTAAGACTTTTTTATATGATGCATTTTTTATTTTTTTTATTTGAAGTATCGAGGAAAAATTGGAAACAAAAATCATTTTGCATTTTTTTACAAAAAAAATTAATTTTTGATTTTTGAAAAATAAAATGCATGGAGTTTTCAAAAAAGAAAAGTTATATTCATATTGCATTTTGATGATGTCGTTTTGCAAAAAATATTGATAGATTTTTTGGAAAATGAAAAATTTTAAGCGTCAAAATTGGAAAACAATGCGACTTTTTTTAATGCCCCGTTTCCAGAAAAACTATGCAACCCACGAGGTTCTTCCTCAGAATGTTTTGTATTCAGTACAGTTTGGTCTGTAATTTAACGAGAGGATTTTGCAAAATTCCTACTTTCTACCCGATTTTATCAAACCCTCTCATAGTTTCTCATCGAAGTATTCCAGTCAACTCGAAAGAAATCGTCGACAAATTAAAAGTTTGCAAAATCCTCTCGTTAAAATATGGGGGAGAACTTCTTCTACAACCCCAAAAAAGATGAGCTCGATACATCTATTAGTTATTGAGATAATGGGGCATTCGTGTGAAATGGGTAGGACAGAAAAAGGGTAATTACATTTTTTTGATTTTCCAATAATACATTCATATGTTTTTGTTATTTTGTTGACCAAAGTATAATGAAACAGAATTATTTTGAAGTCCCAAAAACTCTATGCATTTTTTACTACGAAATCTAGGAAATTACAATTTCAAAAATATTCAACTGGAATTTTTGAAATTTTTAATTTCCTATTTTTTTTGGAGTCAGTGGAGCCGGCGATGGTCCGGTCTTGGCGTATTCAACTATACTGTCAATACATTTGTACTCTATGTAATTAAAAAAAAGTCGATTTAAAAGTAGCCCCCCCCCCCCCTTAATTACACCGCAGGGGTAGGTGTGAGGGTACCTTCGCTTGTACCGTGGTGTTTGTGTAGGAATCAGAAGTTCCTTGCAGATTTTCTCGAAGATCTTGAAGATGGCACCGATGGCACAAATTATAATGTTTTTCTTGTTTTTGGCGACCTGTTCTATTCTGAAGAGCTACTTGCGAAAAAAATGAGTCTCTAGGTTTTCTATGTCGATGAATCGATCGTTTTTTTGAAAATTTTGTGAGTTTTATCGGTTTTATAGATTTTTCTGTTTTGATTATTCAACGAAATTTCAAGTTTTTGATGAATCGATCAGTTTTTGAATAAGTCTTCATTCACTAATTTTCTTGATTCAATAAGTATGTTTTTCGTTTTCGATTAATCAATTCATTTTTGATTAGACAGGAAATGTTTCGATTTCCGAATCAATTTTTTTCAAAAGAAATGAATTATTTCAATTTTTATTTTTTTGGAAAATTGGAAAATTTCATAGACTTTTTTGTTAATTTCCACAAAATAATCCAATAGCTACCTACTTCAAAAAAAAAAGTTGTTTTTTTTACAAAAAAAAAAAAAAATACAAAAAGTACAAGACATTATATTTTACAACAAAAAAACTACAAAAAATACTAAACATTTGAAAAAAATTTCATCACGAAAAATAATTTATAAGACATTGAAAATATTTAACCAGAATACTACAAAAAGTGGAAAAAATTTTCTCCAGAATAAAAAAAAGCGTGGTATAAAAAACAACGCATTGGAAATATTTTGTTAAATAAAAATTACAAGACATAAAAATAATTTACCCAAAACTTCATTAAAATTACGAAAATCTCAATTTTTACTAAATTTGGGGTTTTACCTAATTTCAATTTTTTTTTTTTCATTTTAAAGATTCACAAGTTTGAAAAAGAAAATTAAATCAGCATAAAAATTGTACTTAAAATGAAAATTTGAATAAAAACAAAATTCCATTTTTCATCTACTTTTGAATTTTAATTTGAACTTTCTTTTAATTTTGAAAATTTACCAAATCAATCTAACTTTAATTTCAAAAAATGACAATTTTAATTAAATTAATGGCAAACGCTACCATTTGATACAATGCAAAATCCTACCCAAACTACAGGATTTGTAAAAAAAATTATTTTCAGAAAATATCGAAAAATGAGAATAAATTGCATTTAATCAATGAAAAAAGCTACCCTAAGATCCAATGCAAAATCCTCCTCTGCCCAATTGGAGAAAAATTTAATTTTCAGTAAATTTCAAAAAACGCCAATTTGAATTTAATCAATGACAAAGGCTACCATTTGCTCCTATGCTAAATCCTACACTTACTGAAAATGAGAAAATTTTTATTTTCAGTAAAATTCAAAAAATGAGGAACTGCATTTAATCAATGAAAAAAGCTACCCTAAGATCCAATGCAAAATCCTCCTCTGGTCAAATTTGAGAAAATTTTAATTTTCACTAAATTTCAAAAAATAACAATTTGAATTTAATCAATGACAAAGGCTACCATTTGGTCCAATGCAAAATCCTACCCTTAAGTTTAAGTATTTATTTAATTTTTTCCAAATTTTTCCTAGAATTTTCTTTAGATTTTTTTTGAATTTTCATAAAAAATTTTGCCAAGTAAAAAACGTTTGGCACAGATAGGTATTTATTGTTTTATTTTCAGTAAATTTCAAAAAATGCCAATTTAAATTTAATCAATGACAAAGGCTACCATTTGGTCCAATGCAAAATCCTACCCTAACTGAATTTGTAAACATTTTTATTTAATTTTCAGTAAAATTCAAAAAATGAGAAATTGCATTTAATCAATGAAAAAAGATGCACTAAGATCCAATGAAAAATCCTCCTCTGGCTGAATTTGTAATTGGAACACCAAGTTTTGAAAACTTTTCAGTGGCCTTTTTTAGGGAAAGTAGTGACAAAATAGTTACCCACACAAATTTTCAAGAAAAGGAGCTTACCGACCAAAATTGCAAGTTGCCCTTCCTCCCCCTCTCACCTACTATAACATCGTACAATTTTTTCTAGGACAAGAAATATTTTAAAATTTTCTTGGAAGAAATTCAAAAATTTAAATGTTTTTGAATATTTTTTTTTTTGAAAAAAAAATCTTGGCACAATTTCATGTGCAATTTCAAAAAAAAAAAAAAAAATTATAAGTAAGATTTTTTGAACTTGAAAAAAATGAAAAGTTTTCTTTAAAAACAGTCGAGAATTTTTGTTATAAATGGAAAAAATGTTTTAGACTTTTTTTGTAAATTTTTTATTTTTTAGAAAATTTATGACTTTCAGACAAGTTATGGAATTTTTTTTTTCAATGTGATGAATTTTAGACATTTTGTCAGATATTCTGATTTTCATTCATTTTTACATTTCTATTTCATGGCCTTCAGACATTTTGTCACAGAGTAATTTTCATTTTCAATTTTAATTAAAATATATCGTTCAAAAAAAAAATTCCCTAATATTTTTTTCAAATTTTTTAATTATGAAAATTCGTTCAAAGTTAATTTTTTTGATTAATTTTCCCCTAAATTTCAAATTGCTTTCAATTTTTTATGCAATTTGGAAACGTTAAATTATTCTTGGATACTTTACTTCTAATTTCAAAAACGAAAACAACTCATTTTTTGCTTTTGAATAATTATCCAATTTTATCGATGTACCTTACCATAAGGTCAATCTCTTGGCGAGGAGGGGGCAGGGGGCACTAACTGGAGCCTAAACATGGAATTTTTCACTACTCTGCGAATTAACATCGATTCAATATCAAAACATCCGTCGAGAAACTTACAACCAGAACCTCCAACAACAACATGGAAAGTTCAAAAGCCTCGAAATAGCCCAACCGAATGCATAAAAAATTGCGAGACTGAAAAAAAAAAATCAGTTCCTATAGAATTCGGTGTAACCACGTGTACGTTACGTATACGTACTATATACAATATACATACGAGTATTACAACACAGTCGCAGTCGCAGGATATACTTTATCGTATATAATATCGGTAGGATACGACGAAAATGCCAAGCTTAACGACCACACTAACTACAGCACATTTGGCTGGCTCGTTGCAACTGGTGCAATGCGGACGAAATAAATTACCTTTTCGAAAATGTCGTATATATGTCGCTTATGTACACGTCCTAGTATATGCACTTTATCCATATACCGCCGACGACGACGAGAAATATACGAGTACGACAGGACATACTTTTGCTATACTATAAAGCGATAGAAAACTCATTCGAGAGAACCCATACATACACGTAGGACAGACCATACCTATACATATAGCAGCAGTTAAAATAAATGCGAAAGAAAAGGAAGAAAGAGGAGAAAAAAAAGGGGCACACAGAGAGGAGAAAAAACTTGCAACTATTTTCGAATTACGACAACGTTCGATTTCGTCCGAGCAGCAACCAGAAGAGAAAATGCATCGCTTTAATTTTTGCTGACTGAGAAAACAGCATCTCTCGTAAACGTACTACGTACCACACGTAGAATTACGAATTTAAAGGATAAATCAGAAACGAGCACTACCGAGGACGATTCGAAAAAGGACAGCATCGAACAGGACAGTTTCCTTTTGCTGCTTTTTTTTTTTCCTCGAATTTTTTCTTCTCTTTTTTCATACTTCGCTTCGTCCTCTCGCCAGTTCGCCTTTTCACTCCCCTCCCTCTCGCCCTCCCAGCCGCATCCGTCTCGCGCGTCTATTATGTTCTAATGATATCGGAGATGGTGGATTGGATTTTCGTAACCACTTATGGGATTTACACACTTCAGTTGTCGGCGCTGCGTGGAATTTCAATTGAGAATTTCTCGTACTCTCTGTCGCCTTGTCTCGCTTCCTCACTCTGCCTCTCGCTCGCATATACACCTATATACCTCTCAGACTACAGATACCGTACCGTATATATACTATATACTTGCTTCTGTAATCGAATTTATGATAACCTTACACGTCTATATCTATCGGTATCTTTTACAGAATTTTGATATCTTTTACTCGGTGTACACTGCTTGCTGGATTTTTTCTCTTTTTCTCTCTTTCTCTCTTTTTTTTTTCTTTTTTTTTATTATCCAATCCCCTAAGGTGATGCTATTCACGATAGTTTTTCTAAAGTTAAAATAATAAATGTAGCTCATTTTTTTTCTTCGTTCATTACATAACGCCATGCTATGCCACGTCGCACAGCACACATACACACAGGCACGATTGATTTAATTTTCTGTTAAGACTCTTCCGATGGGGGTTTCTCGCAATATAATCATGGTCTATAGAACGTTTTTTTTTTCTTTCCTCCTTCTTATTCTACTTCTGCTTCGTGCTACTCAACTCTTTTTATTCGTTTTCTTTCCTATATAGGACATAGGTGTACTACTCCAAGCGAGTAAGTAAAAATAATAAAAGTACGATTGATTTCTGATATACGTAGGCCAGATTTAGTGCGACGAAAACGCTTTCTTAAAGCACAGAACTAAAAAAATCAAGAAAATTTACGAAAGGAAAACAAATTTAAATTAGAAATTTAGCAGCCATTCAAAAATCATACTACATTAAAACCTATAAAAATACCTATCTCATTAAAAAATAAAAATGAAAATTTTTTAAAAATGAAACAAGATAAAATGAAAGCTAGAAAAATTGAAATTCAAGTAAGTAGGTAATACAATACTTTTGAATAATTGAAAAAATATGATTTAGATAACGAGTGAAAATTCCAAATAGGCATAGATATCGATTATTGAAATAAATAAAAATCCAAGTAAGAAAAAAAAATTAAAAAATTAAAAATCAATGAAGTCTGAAAAATACTTAGATTTTTAAATCTAAAAAAAATACCTATTCATGCAAAAAAAAAAAATAAATAAATAAATAAATCGACGAAAACAAGCAATAAAAAAGTTCCTCGTTTGGTTGTGAAAAATTTCAAATTTTTTCATGGAAATTTTTAATTTTAAAAAAATCCAATTTTCAAGTGATAAAAAATTTTCCAAGTTTTCGTAGTGAAATATTTTCAGTTTTTATGCAGAAAACAATTACAGTATTATACAGCAAAAAAATTTCAATTTTTTTACAACACAAAAATTTAATTTTCTAAAAAACAAAATACTTCCTGCTATGCCATTTTTTTTTGTAGTTAATTTTCTTTTTTCAATTTTTGTTGTACTTTTGAAACAAAATTAAATTCCAATTTTCAAGTTATAAGTAAATCAATATTTTATTTTTAAAATTATTTTTTCAAGTAAAATATTTCCAATGTCTTGCTTTTTTTTTTTTTGCAGTATAATATTTCCAACTTTTTTGTGTTAGAATTTTTTTCAAATTTTTTGTATTTTTGCAGTAAATCAAGTTCCAATTTTCAAGTAATAAAAAAATTCTCCATTTTTTGAAGTGAATGAATTTCCAATTTTTTGCAGTTTTCTTTTTTTATATAATTTTTTTTTTTAAATTGTAGCTTTTTTTTTAGTAGGTAAAAGTATCTTGCAGGAGTCGCAGTAAAATTTTCATTCAATTTTTTGTTTTTTCTTTGAAGTGAAAAAAAATCCAGTTTCTAAAAGTAATAAAGAACTTTCCAATTTTTTTGTAGTGAGAAAACTTCAATTTTCTGTAGATTTTTGATAGCTAAAAATTTCCAATTTTTTGCAAATTTTTTTGTAGTAAAATAATTCCAACATCTTGTAATTTTTTTTGTAGTTGAAAATTTTTCAAATTTTTGGTTTTATTTTTTGCAGTAAAATATTTCCGAAGTCTTGTAGTGAAAAACTTTGTCAATTTAGAAAAATTCAATTTTTCATAATAGGTAAATTGTTTTCTAATTCTTTGTTGCATTTTTGCAGTAAAAAATTTCCAATAATTAATTGGGTAGTAAAGAAATTCCCGTTTTTTGGCAGTTGAAAATTTTGAATTTTTATTCAGCTAAAAAATCGACCAAACTTGGCAAATTGAACCTTCTTGATAATTTAGCTGAATTTCAAAAATTTACGAAACTCAGACTAATCTGATAAAAGTAAATTTAAGAATTGTCAGATTTTCAATTTTTGCCAAATTTGAAAAATGAACTGTACTCGTAATTAAATTTTCAGAAAAAAATATCATACTTCAAAAGTTGACGCGGTCTTTAAAATTTATCAAACAAAAAATTACCAAAATTTCTGTTCAATTTAGTGTTGATCCAATTTCAGAGATTGAATAAAAAATTTGAAAATGACCTAATATGTGCTTACATAATTATGGTATTAAAATAAATTCTTTGCTACTTGATTTACAAAATATTATGAAAAGACAATTAATTAAAAAATTACCAAAATGTGATTATTTATTCAATTTTGAGCATTTCCCAAACTTCAAAGATTTACTGAATTTTAAAATTTTCCGAAATTGATCAATTTCAAGGATAGAATAAAAACTATAAAAATTAACTAATTTTAGAGGTGAATACAAAATAAAAAAATTACAAAATTTTTGAAATCTTGAAGAATTATTGAAATTTAATAATTACCATATGTAGGTATACATCTAAATTTTCATTCTGTTTACATTTTCTTGGAAAATAAAATTCAATTTTTTTCAGTTTAGAATTTTTTCCAAATAATTTTAAAGGTTCTTTTTTGTAAATTTAAAGAAAAAATTGAAATAATGTAAAAATGAGCTGCCTGTTGCCACTAGTAATTGCCCAAATCTTATTTAGTTTAGATCAGTAGCGTAGCTAGACAGTCATGTAAGAGGGGGGGGGGATCTTGACCAAAAAGTGAATTTTTTTGTAAAAAGAGATTAAAAGCTGAAATTTCGTAATTTTTTCAACTTATTCTTCGTCAAGGGAGGGGGTCTGACCCCCCCCCCCCCCTTAAATACGCCACTGGTTTAGATACATTATTTCGAATTTGAGGAAACTGCAGGAATTTTCGAAAAATGATTACTTTCAAGCAGAAAAGCATTTGACTGAAAGCAATTTTTCAATAATTTTTTCATATGAAGGTTCAAGAGTGAGTGATTTCTCCGATTTTCTGTGAAATTTTCATGTGAACACCATTCAATCATTCAATACTTGAAGCAAAAATTTAATTTAAAAAGTCGAAAACAGCATGAAAAAATTCAATGATCGTATTAGAGTTAAGCAAATGGCAATATTATGACATCCTCAAAAAAAAAAGAAGGACAATATTGAATTTTACAACAACTTTTACAACTCGCCAAACTTCTTATCGATCAAAATTAAGAGGAAAAGAGGAAAAACAACGAACTACAAACACCTACAAACATAAACACTCATTCCAACATTGAAAAAATTTACGAAAAAATCCTCAAATTAATCATACTAACCCTACGAGTCGTACTGTACAACGAACCAACTACAAGAGGGGAAAAACTCGACTAAGAAAAAAACCACCGCACCACAGCTGAAAACATTAAAAATAATTAATTTTTCACACTCAAAAAAACACGACCACCGAACTCCTCGTCCAGTCTCACTCAGACCTTAAGTTGAAATTGGCCCACGACCATGCCCTTTCTTCCTTACCCCGCACTCTCCCCCCCCCCCCGACCCGCTCAACACCGCGCTGGTCGTTATTGTTATTTTGTTATTCGAGTGTAAAATAATTTACAAAAACATTCGCTCCATATAATAAAGTATAATATTCTTTCTGCGAGTATATTGATTTTATCCATATTTTATTCGCGACGAATAAAAAGAGAAAAACCTACCCCCTCGCTCTCGGCCTCCCAACACCTTGCACCAGTATAGCTGTCTACATTCTATAAATCCGCTACATTGACGACTACCACTACTCGCTGTATACTCCTACACGACGCTTTCGGTCGGATGTCGCTGTCAGTAGCCTGGGTTAAGGGTACAGAATCTCCCATAATACGTCTCGCATTTTAACGACGAGTCCATTAAAAATGACAAAAGCTTATAATTTTCAAATGGCCCATTCATAAACGGCGCGGCGGCAGCGTCTTGATGCAACTCTCTCTACTCGCGCGCTCGAGCTCGGTGATTATGTTGTTTATTTGTCTTTATTAAAAGTTTAATGCATTGTAAACGTAAAATGGTTCTTCGAGATATTTACATTAGAAAATGGAAATATATAGAATAATTCGCGGCGGTAGATGACTGGCTGAGCTACCCCTCCCTTCCTCCTATATAAGTTTAGGCTTCTATGCTGCTTCATCCACCGCCATCTTCGCAGATCGTTGTTGTTTATTTAAAAATAAAACCATATAATTACGAGCCCCGTTTATTATTGTTATTATTATTATCATTATCGTTACAGTATAAACAACAGTATAGTTAAATTTTTCCTATTATACGCGCGTTTTCCCAGTGATTAATAGCGTCGCTTAAGCGAGTTTTCTTCGTTGCGCGACGGATGCTGCGGCCAGCGCCAGAAATGAGAAGTTATTGGCAGGGTGCGGGGAAGGGGATGAAGCAGAAATATATTTTGTGAAACATTGCTCTACATCTAGAAAGCGGACGACTAGACTCGGTGAATGTAGCAGGCATAATCTTTCGGTTAACAATTTTTTTTACTGATATTGTTGACCTTTTTTTTTATGGAAAAAGGTGACAAAAAGTAAACAAAATTTCTAAAAAAAAGGAGCTTACTGAATAAAATTGAAACTTAGTACCCTACTTCCCGTTCCAAAAAAGCCCCCATTTTTTTTTTTTTTTTTAGAAAATGTTTTACCTAACATTATTTTTTTCTTGAAAAAAAAAATCTTATCAAAATTCGAAAAAACAACAACAACAATAATAACAAATTTCAAAGCAATAATTCCAAAAAAATTTGAAAAAAATTTCATCGACAAATTCTCTGAATATTCTTCCTCAGAAGAAAATACTTCCATTTAAAAAAATCTTGGACCAATTTTCTGTAAAATGAAATACCCTTCTGAAAAATCTTGAAAAATTTTTGAAAGGATTCCATGTAAAAATATTGAAAATTCGATTTTTATTCAGAAAAATTTTTGAATATTAAAACAAAAAAATTAAAATAATTCTTGTGAAAATTGAAGAAAAATAAAATGGCGATAGAAAATTAGAATTTCTTTAGGAAAATTCAGAAATATCTCCTTCCAAAAAAAAAATTAAGGGATTTTTTTTGTGTGAATTATCTCATTTTATTATTTATTCCAGGAAAACTTTGAAACATTATTTATTTCTTGAAAAATAATTGTTTGTAAATTAAGAACAAATTAATAAAATATTCAATTCTCTAAAAAAAAACATTTTTGAAATAAGCAATATTACTTTCTTTTGATGAAAGATGCAAAAAACGTTTTAAAATCTTCATAGAAAAAAATTTGAAAGCCTCATTTTTTAAAAATCTCTTTCCCTCTTTCCAAAAAAAAAAAAAAAAATCTTGAATGATTTTTTGTGAAAGTCTAAAAAATAGGTACGTACTTCTTGGAACTCTGCTTGAACTTTTTCAGAAAAATTTTGAAAAATGTTCTTTCAAAAAAAAGTTTTAGTGGATTTTTTGTGAAACTAGGTAATGAAAATAATTTGATTGGGTTCTTTTCAGAAAAATTCTGAAATACAAATTTTTCCAGTTGAAGATTTCTTGTCAGGCGCAGAACTAGGGGTGGGCCTGGGGAGTGGAGAGTCACGCCCTTCTAAAAAAATCTTTGCCTCACCCAATTTTTTCTAAAAAAAAAATAAGGTAAAATTTATTGAAAATGTGAATTTCTTCAGAAAAATTTAAAAATAGTTAGGTAAATTCTTTTAAATTTTTTTGAAATTTTTTTTACATGATTTTAGCTTTTTCCAGAAAAATTTTGAAAAATTTCTTCTCAAGAAAAGTAAGTCGACTTTTTTTTGTAATTTAGAAAAATTTGATGGCATTTTAAACTTTTTTCGAACACTTTTTGAAATATGTTTGCTTGTTTTCTTCCCGAGGGGGGGGGGGAGGGAGAGAAAATGCTTTAAAATTTTCTTGAGAAAAATTCAAAAAAACAATCAAGATCCAAACATAAGAAAATGAAAAATTAATCACAAAAAATCAAAGTAATTTTTTTTGAAAGGAAATATTTTTAAAAAAATGTAATATTTCTTTTCAAAAAAACGTCTTGGACTTGTGAAAATTCTAAAAATACTTGAATTGAATAAAACTTGTGACCTGGACTTGTCAAAAAAAATTCGAAAGTGCCTTATTCAAAACTACATGTTTATGTTTATTAAAACCTCAAGATCAAAAACTCATTACTTTATCGATAAAAAATCAAAATTTTTAGACTTCAGCTCATTTCTCAGAATCCATATTTACCCAGCATATTTATGATTATTCTAATTTTCCGAATCTCACAAAGCTGTTCTTTTTCCTAAGTTACGTCTCACATTGAAAAAATTTCTGCAGAAAAATTTCGAAATATTATTCCATGCCAAAAAATTTGGAATTTTGGACAGTTTTTCATGAATAAAAAAAAATGAAATATTTCCCTACAAAAAATATTACTTTTAGCCATTTTTTCGTAAATTGAAAAACAAAATGAGAACACTATAAATTTTTTCACATATAGAAATACAGTGACCCAAATTTTCAAGAGAAGATTACTTATTCGAACTGCAAGTCAGTACGCCCCCCCCCCCCCCTCCCAACAATTTTTCGAAGGAAAAATCATTTTGAAATTTTCTTGAAAAAAAAAATCAAAAATTATATCAAAAATTCCTCCAGAAAATACCGTTTGAAACGAGACATTACATTTTGAAATATTTCTCCACAAAAAATAATAATATTTTGATGATTTTTCTGGAATTTAAGAAAAAAAAAATTGATACGGGATTCTCAAATTTTTCTGTATTAAAAAAGAAGTTTCTACAGAATATTTTGTGAAATTTGTTTAAAAAGTTTCAAAAATATTTTTCAGAAAAATTTTGAAAAATTTTCTTTAAAAGATTTATTATTAGTTAAGTTTTAAAAATTATTAAACTTTGATTTTGTACAATCAGAAAATTTCCATTGCATCTGTTTCGTACCTATATAATGACTTAACACGTTCAATAATTTTTTTTCAGCAGCAAAATAATTATTTTTCGAGCATTTTAAATGAAAAATATACTTAGAATTTTTTTTTAAAATAGAAAAATGAGGGAAAAAGTGGGTTTTGAGTGAAATACGTGACAAAAACTGACCCAAGATGTGAATGACTCGCGATGAGAAATTCTACGATAAAAATGCATCCTGCGTATAGATGAAGGCATCTCGTCGAGATACAACAACGATATTAGACGATCGAGATGCTGAAGATAGAAAGGTAGAAGAAGACCGGGGTATGCCTCCGGTGCGGTATTAGAGTCCGCCTGCGAGCAGATACATGCGGCAATGTACGTACCGTACGTATACACGAGAGCGCAGCAAAGCGAGCGAGCTGCGGGATGATTTACGAGACGCCAGCGTAGATAGCAACGATTAAACATTAAAAAAGAGAGAAAATTGCGCATAAAAAAGTCAAATTTCAAAAAAATTACCCTCAGCGATTTTATTATTCGGCGATACGCTTAAAAATCTCAAGTTTTCTCCGATATAAGCGAGTATAAGTTTTTCATTTGATGGGCAATAAAAGTTTTTTTTGACTTTTTTTTTCTTCCCTTTTCTGTTATAATTTAGTATGTAAATTTTTTTAAATGTAATACCGTTTGTAACCAAGTTCACAGCAATAAACCATTAAATTATACGTAAAACGACGATTCAAAAGTTTTCGCTTCTTTTTTCCTCTCCCCCTCCCCCCTCCCCCCACCTTGCTCCCCCGGTCCAGCTCTCTTCTACGTCATCTTTTCTTTTCATTTAATAAAACACCGCGTAATTTATCGATAGATACACGCTGCCGAGCATGCAAAAAAATTACATAGCACTAGAGATGAACAGTGAGAGAGCGAGAGAGAGCAACCCCACCGCACCATTCCAACCATATCCTTCGTCGCGAGTTTTTTTTATCTATTTTCGAAAACACAAAAAGAATAAAAAAAAAAAAGTGGAACAAAAACCGGGCAGGAAAAAAATCATATTTTACTAATTTCAACTGCTGCAAAGTAACTCTCTGGAAGCCGACACTATCGTAGTACACCAACAGCAGCCACTATTTGTGGCAATTTTTCATCGAATAACTTCTCTTTTTTTCTTTTTACCCCTCAGTCTGTCTTCTCTTTCGCTCTTTGGCGACTTTTTTTCTACAATCTGTGGTCGGTCTGTGAGGCACGTTCCATTCGCTGTTCACTGTTCAGCCTATACCTTGCTCGCTTTGCTCTCCATCTTGGCATTCTCTCGCACCAGATTTTCTTTTCTTTCTACTCTTTTAAATATTTATTACAAATTAAATATTCAGCCGGCGGATTTTCATTTAAATGCGATTTTAATTATCGAGATTTTTCAATCTGCGTTTCGTCACCCTTGGTCAGCACCACAATCGGTCGGCCCCTTTTGTCGTTCGTTGTCGCTTTCGCTCTCTTGGTTCTTATAAATACCGGAATAATTAAAAGTGGTTAATTTTGGCGAAAATTTTCCTCTCGCAAACAATGATCACTGGGTTCTTTCCGTCGCTTGTTTTTGTACTCGTATAATGGAGACAGTCAAACGAAAATAGAATATTGTTCGTGAAGAAAGTATCCATTTTGTGATGATGTACTTTTGTTCTTCTTAACTTGTTGTAATGAAAAATTTTCAAAAAACACTCACCAATGGTTTTTTTTCTGCAGCAAAAGATGATGAAGTGGTGATGGAAAACATTTTTTTTCGGACATACAATCGAAACTGAAACAGAAGAAAAAATTACGTATCATTCAAAAATTCACAAGTTCATAGAAAATTATACTATATCGATTAAAATCAACGCCAGTGGTCTTTTTCAATTTAAGGGGGGGGGGCTATATATATATATATTTTTTTGTTGAATGCATAGATTTGACAAGCGGAATTTTCTAAGACCTTTGCATGACGTCAATTTGATTTTTCATCTATGAAGTTTTGAAGAAAAATTGGAAACTAATTTCATCTCGCTTTTTTTTACAAAAAAAATTAATTTTTGATTTTTGAAAAATAAAATGCATGGAGTTTTCAAAAAAAAAATTATATTAATTTTGCATTTTAATGATGTCATTTTGTAGAAATTATTGATAAATTTTTTGGAAAATCAAAAATTTTAAGCGTCAAAATTGGAGAAAAACACGACTTTTTCTTAATGCCCCGTTTCCAGAAAAACTATGCAACCCACGAGGTTTTTCTTCAGAATGTTTTTTATTCAGTACAGTCTGGTCTGTAGTCTGACGAGAGGGTTTCGCGAAATTATAATTTGCCGACGACTTCTTTCGAGTTGAATGGAATACTAAGATAAAATTCATAAGAAAGTTAGATAAAATCAGGGGAAAAAGTAGGAATTTCGCAAAACCCTCTCGTCAGACTACAGACCAGACTGTACCGAATAAAAAACATTCTGAGGAAAACCCTCGTGGGTTGCATAGTTTTTCTGGAAACGGGGCATTAAGAAAAAGTCGTGTTTTTCTCCAATTTTGACGCTTAAAATTTTTGATTTTCCAAAAAATTTATCAATAATTTCTACAAAATGACATCATTAAAATGCAAAATTAATATTTTTTTTTTTTTTGAAAACTCCATGCATTTTATTTTTTAAAAATCAAAAATTTATTTTTTTGTAAAAAAAAGCGAGATGAAATTAGTTTCCAATTTTTCTTCAAAACTTCATAGATGAAAAATCAAATTGACGTCATGCTAAGGTCTTAGAAAATTCCGCTTGTCGACTCTATGCATTCAACAAAAAAAAAAAAAAAAAATCTTTATAGCCCCCCCCCTTAACAAAAAATTCCTACCCCAAAAATTAATTTCATTTTTTTCATCTTTCAAAATCAAAGAATGAAATTTCTTCATCTTATGCAAAATCCTACCCTTACTGAAAATGAGAAAATTTTTATTTTCAGTAAATTTCAAAAAATGTAAATTTGAATTTAATTAATTTTTAAAGGCTGCCATTTGCTTCTATGCAAAATCCTACCCTTACAGAAAATTATAAAATTTTTATTTTCAGCAAATTTCAAAAAAATGTCAATTTGAATTTAATTAATTTTCAAAGGCTACCATTTGGTGCAATGTAAAATCCTACTCTTACTGAAAATGATAAAATTTTTATTTTCAGCAAATTAAAAAAAAAGTCATTTTAATTTAATTAATTTTCAAAGGTTACCATTTGCTCCTATGCAAAATCCTACCCTCATTCAAAATGAGCAAATTTTCATTTTCAGTAAATTTCAAAAAATTTCAATTTAAATTAAATTAATTTTCAAAGACTACCATTTGCTTCAATGTAAAATCCTACCCTTAGTGAAAATGAGAAAATTTTTATTTTCAGCATTTGCAAAAAAACAAATTGTCAGTGCTTTTGTAAAAAATTCTTACTTTTTGTCTCTATATTGTTCTATGTTTTTGAAAAACATCTTTCTATTTTTTATACTTAACATGGGAATAAAAAAAATTCTCAGTATAGTTTGAATTTCAATTTCTTTGGCATCAAAAAATTCCCAATTTTTGGGTGCAACTTTTTTTTCGACTTTTGCTGTAAAAAAGTCTTTCAATTTTCCCTGAGAAAAATTCGTACAATTTTTCGGGAGGGGGCTTCCTCTTTCTTGGGCGAAAAATTCTCAATTAAAAGTAAAAATATTTCTCTAATTTTTTGGAAAAAGACCTATTTTTTTTCAAGAAAAAGTTCCTCCATTTAGTGGGGTTTGGAGGAAAATTATCTTTTTAGTGGTTTTTCAAGATTAAAAAAAATTCAAAGAAAAAAATCGTTGTTTTTTAATCTTTTTTTTTTCTTGTCTTGGAACAGTAGAATTTCTCAATTTTTCAAGGAGTAGATTTTTTTTCAATTTTTGTGGGTAAAAAAATATCTCTAGGTATTCTTATGATACAAAATCACTCATTTTTGAAAATTTTTCTCATTTTTTTTCTTCATTCAAACAACAAATTTTTTGGAATAAAAAAATCATTTTTTCTTTCAACATCAAAAAAATTTCTAACGGTCACCCTTCTGAAAAAAAAAACGAGATACACCTTTCAAAATTCCAAGTTGCCGTCTTAATAAAATTTTTACAACTTGCTGTAAACTGTAAAGGTCCAGTCACGCTCATGTGAGGTGCGGTAACTTTGTTTTTTTTGGTTTATAAGAACACCAAAAGGAACATTTTAAAATCAAAAATTTCATGTAACTGAAAATACAATTTGCCCTATTTTTTTTTCGGACTAATTTTATTGGGCTATTCTTCAAATTTGGGAATGATGTATGATATGTGATCCCTCTTCTCTCCAAATCGTTTGGAAATCGGTACACGAAACTCTAGTTTGAACCCAGCACAGGGGTCGTCAAAAATGATCCTCGTCTTCTACACTTTTGCCCGTGTATTTTTTTGTATAGGTAACTGAAGAATTCTCCAAATGAAATTACCTCGACGACGAAGCACCATCTTGCTGGGTACTTTGTACTAATGCTCTAAACGACGCATCTCGCGTCAAGTAAGATTATCCTTCATTGAAAGTGCATCGCGTATAAGGGTAAGGAATTGATGAAAAGCATCGGGTAGAAAAACGCTTTGATAGTAGGCGGCTTTTCGTTAAAACCGCAGCGCCAGAATTTTAAATAAGCGTTCTCTCGGCGTCTGCCAATTCGTATACATAAAAGCTCGACGAAGGATAAAAAAATTATCTCCGCGGTTGGTGGTCTTATGGTATAGTCATTTTTTTTCTTTGCACCTTTTCTTCTTCTTCTCTTTCATTCTTGGAAAAGGGATGAAAAGCTCGTTGCTCGACGAACGAAGAAGCTGAAGCAGTCTGGGATGATCCGCGCGTCAAATAATTTCGCGCAAATAACATTATTTTCGTTAAAATATTCTAACGAAATGGTATAAGAGAGTATATCCGTATACTAGACTAGGTGGAAGTATATAGGTATAGAGTAAGGTTTCATCTCGCGAGTAAAGAAAAAAAAAGAAAAGAGAGCGGAGTAGCTAAAAGAAGATGAGAGAAAAAAACGTAAGTCGTTAGATCGACATTAAACGTAAAAACCATTCGGAATAATGCAAAGATGTAGTAGGTAATATAAGGGAAAAAAGCATCGCAGTGCTGAGTATAGAAAGGAGTAAAGGCGGCGGGTACTTATACATTATATGGTATAAGAAAGAGAGTAAAAGAGGTATCCAGAGGTGCACTACCTTCTCGGTCTGTCGATCGGTTGGCGAGCGATGAAGGGGAGGAGGAGGAGGAGGAGGCGCGCGCGAAGAAATGCTGAAGCCTGAAATAAAATTTCCTTTTGAAAATCGAATCTCGTTGTCTTTTGAATTAGCAATTACTTGTTCCTTTACATTACAAAGTCAGCAGAATGCGGTGCAATTTGTACGCTTTGGGATTGTGCCGGTAATCGATTGTTTCTAAGCTCAACTGCAGCACATTATAATGCAAAGGGGTATTCTCCTCTTCGCCATTCGGTATCCAATTATCATTTGCACAATGTTCCCGTCTTTGTCTCGCTCTTCCTCTAAAGCTACTCGTACTACCTACGTTCGGAATCGGCTCCTCTCGACTTCGTTTTGCAATGGCATTAAAGAGTCTCTTTCTCTCTAGTCGCTCCTGCCTGCCTTGTCGTAGTCGTCGTCGCGAGTTGGCTGATTATTATTAGAAATAAATACGAATATTTTTCCGATTAAACGGGCGCGGGCGTTTTTATTACGTAGAAAATGCCGTAATACACGGAGCGTGAAATATTCTTAAAAATTTAAACCTCCTCGACGAGGTTTAAATTGTGTTTTTCAATGTTGTTAGGCCTTTTTCTCTTTTTCTCTATCTTTCTCTCTGGCCTGCGCTTCTCGTCACTGTATCGCTATTTTTCTTCGCGACAAAGAACGTAGCAGGAGGATATGTCCCGTTAATGGCAGAACAAAGCGAATGATTACGACCTGAAATTGGCTTTTTTCCTTCATTAACGCAATTTTTTCGCCGAGTGTGCGAAATTTTCTACGATCGAGGGTCATTTAGGTGTAATCGTGGCGTGGAAAAAGGCCTGCAGCGATTTCTCGCTGCGTAATTTCGTTCGAATTCAATAAAAGAAGTTCGAAGTAATCATTATTAGGTATTTTCCCAGCATTTTATAAGTACCAAAAAATGGGGGAGGGGGGGAGGGAATTCAATTTTCTTTTGAAAATGTGTTTGGCAGAAAATTTTTAAAAATTGGTGATAATTGGAAAAGAATTGTTTTCAAAGAAATCAAAAATCTAATTTTTTTGAAAATTTTTTCATCCGAAAATTCATTCAAATTGGTCAAGAAATTAGGTATTCTGATTTTAGAAAACTATTTCCACAAAATATCGAGAAAGGAAGTGATAATAATTAAAGATTTTATCAATGTAATTTTTATTCAATGGAAAAAAGTTATTCTTAATATATTATATATATATATTTTTTTAAATTTTGGGGTGTATGTTTAGTAAAATCTTCAAAATTTGAAATAACGAATATCAAAATTTGGCAAAAAATCAGAATTTGGAAAATTTTCTACATATTAATTAAATTTGAAATTTGGTCATTTTTAATATTTTAATTAATTTTTGAAGTCTGATCAATTTCTTAAGCTCGATGAATTTTAAAAAATTCTTCAGTCAAAATGTTTTGATGAAAATTCGGTATTTGGTGATTTTTTTATTTTTGTTGTTGAATCAATTTTTGAAACAAAATAAAAACTCGGAAATTTAAAAATTTTCAAAATAGATGTTCAAAATTGAGAAAAATTTCAACGTCTTATAAAAATTGAAATTTTAATTTTGAGTTGTTTTAACTTTAGGAAATCTTTGAAAATTTGATAAACATTGGAATTTCAACGTCCATGGTCTTTTAAAAAAGGGGGTATAGATGAAAAATCACCGAAAATGGTATTATTGGGTAAAAATATTTCCGTATAGTGACCATTTTATTTAAAAAATTTTGTTCAATTTTGTAGCTATTTTGCAAATTTGGTAACTTTTAAATTTTGATGTTGGATCAATTTTTGAAATGAATTTCTTAAATATTTGAAATTGAAAAAAATTGCTATTTGGTAATTTTTAAAATTTTCAAAATTGTATTTTTATTTTGTACTCGTACTTATAGGTAGGTACATCAAAATTTCTAAATTTTTGTAAAAATTTCAAATTTCGAAGTTTTTATTGAAATTTAATCATTTTTGCTTTGGTGTTGACTCGACCTTCAAGCTTCGTGAAAATTTTCAAATAATTTTAGAAAATCAATTTTTAAATTAGATATGGATTTTTAAAATTTTCAAAGTTTGATGAACATTCGATATTCCCTTATTTCTCATCTTGAATAAAAATAGGATCCATTTGTTAAGTTTATTGTGTGATTTTAAAAATTGGGAGTTTTTTGAATCGTGCATTATTATATGAATTTTTGAGGATAATTTTTAATTTTCGAAAATTCTTGTTGAGTGGTCCTTCAAAAGTCCTTTTCATGAGTATTGAAATTTTGTTAGACACTCTGACAAAAAAAAAAAAAAAAAAAAAAAAGTTTTCATAAAAATGGAGAAATAAATTTTTTTAAAACTTCGAATATTTGACTCAACAAATTTGATTATTTTATATAATATTCATGGGTATAGGAGCAAAAGGTGCCTAGCCTTTGAAAATTAATTAAATTCAAATTGGCCATTTTTGTTTGAGAACTTAAGTATTTTTAGCCCAAAAAAAATTGACACTTTTTTGGGTGAAAATTTTAGATTTTTCCTTTGAAAGAATAACATTTTTTTCGAAATTTTTTAACCCATTGTTTTTCTTTAAAAAATCGAGATATTTTCTAATCTAATATTCTTTTTCTCTTGAAGAGTTGATGTAATCTTTCTCCAAAAATCAATTATTTTACAGCTACGAATTTCAAAAAATCGAGCCCCCTCCCAAAAAAAATTGAAATGTTTTTTCCAAAAAATTGATTTTTTCTGCTGCAAAAATTCGAGAAGTATTCTTACTCCAAAAAAATTAAATGACTGAGTCTGAAAAAACAGGTTGTGTCAAAGCAAACTAAAAGGGTTATATTAAATTTTGAAATCAAGAAAAAGAAAATCTGCCCCGTAATTTTGTGAAAATAATTTAAATTTATGAGTTGAACATCAATTTTTTCCACTTTCACCAACCCATGAAGTAACAATTTCGAGAAAAAACTCATTGATTTTGGAGAAATTGAATCCATAGGTTTAAAAAAAAATATATAATTTTTTTCATAAAATTCCATCCTACAACTTGAGGATTTCTAGTGAGATAATTTCGAGAAAAACTGTATAAATTTTTGGGAAATTGAAATCCTCAGGTTGAAAAAAATTTTGAATCAATTTTTCCAATTGAGGGGTCCTTTGTAAAAACCACCATAGTCGAAAAATCAAATTTTACAGGAGACCGAAATAACTTGTTCAGATCAGGTTTGGGGCGAAAATTTGGTTCAGATGGTGTTAATTGATCATAAAATTTTCTATAATGTCAAGAAATGCAATAAATTTTTTTTCCAAATTTTGAAAAATTTTACCACTTTCCCTTTAAAAATACCGACTATGGTGGTTTTTACAAAGTAATCAGCTACAACACGTACTTTTGAAGTTGAAAAAAATTGATGATGGCCAAATTTTTTTCAAAAACTTTTATCACCATTGTCTTTCTCGTGAAATTTTAGTTTAGAAAATTAGATAAAAAAAATTTCGAAAATGGTGGTTTTTACAAAGGACCCCTCAATTCTAGTAGATTTAGTAATTTTTTCGTATAATTCAACCCTACAACTGTAGGACTTTTCGAGTAATAAATTCCAAAAAAAATCATCGCTTCTGAGGAAATTTTAAATAATGAGTTAAACAATTTTTTTGAATCAATTTCATCGACTTTCATCAGATTTGGCAATTTTCTTTAATAAATTCAACCCTGCAACTTACTGTGTAGGACATCTCAAGTAATAATTTCGAGAAAAAGAAATTTGAATCTAGGAATTGAACAATTTTTTTGAACCAATTTTCGCAACTTTTACCAGGGTTTGGAAATTTTTTCGTACTATTTAACCATACAATACCTAATTATTGTTGAATCTAAGTAGTAATAATAATTTTGAGAATAGTCATTAATTTTGAATCCATGAGTTGAAAAAAATTTTGGACTGACTTTTATCAATTTTAGTTAATTTGGCAATTTTTTCAATTAATTCTATTCCATAATTATTGCTCACCTCTCGAGGAATAATTTCGAGAAAAAAATTCATTAATTTTGTAAAAATTTGAATTAATAAGTGGAGCAATTTTTTGAATAAACAATTTTCAGCAGATTCGACAATTTTTCAGTGTGATTCAAGCTTACAAATGTATCTAGGACATCACGTGTTTCTAATGAATTTGAGAAAACATTCATTTATAAAGTGAAAATTTGAATTTATGAGTTGAACAACTTTTTTGAACCAATTTTTTCAGCTTTCATTGGATTTGACAATTTTTTATAGTAAAATTCAAAGCTATAAACGTAGGACTTCACGTTTGACAAACTCAAAAAAATATTTATAAGATTGAGCAGTTTTTTTTTGTAAAATTTAATTTCAGTTAGGTATGGCTATTTTTTTGGTTTGGACAACAGCATTCGCATAAATATACATTTTTCATTTTTTCGAGACACTGTGTATACAGTAAAAAAAAAACCTACTGTCGTTCTTCAAAACGAAGAATACTTAACTACGAGTAAAAAAAAATCGAAAATGATAATTATTACGACACAAAATAAAAAGAAGTAGTTTTGAAACAGATGAGATATTAAAATTTAAGAAATGAGGGGAAAATATTCTCAAGAAATTAGAATCAAATAAAATAAAAACCCGAAAACGAGTACCAAATTTCAAATCCAAACGTATGTAAACAAACGAAAACCCAAGAAATAGAAGCGGAACTATTTGTTACATTCGTAACGGCTACACTGACGTCCGCCATTACGTGCAAAGAAGTACCTACATACGCGTAGTTTTTTTCTACATAAAACGGTCTTCGATTACGTTAATTTAATTACACGTATTTTACACTGTCGAAATGATCTAACGATGCTTTTTTTTAAATAAACACGAATAAATGCCATGAACAGCAGAACATAGACACTCGTTGAATCAACATTAAGCGGTACCAGACGAAAACAAAAGGCAATACTTACAACGCAAACATTACACACACACACACACACAAGAACATTTTATCCACTGCATACGATTAATTTCATAAATTGAGCACTTTAAACTGTATGTAATACTGTATAGTAATGATGATGAAAACGATTGATTACCTGAACCTGAAGTATCGAGTCTTTCTTCACATTCTGAACATCTTTTTCGTCAACACTCGACAGCTTCATAGCTTGGTATGGTACAATTTTGGACTGGACTACGTCATAGCACTAGTTTTAACACAAACCGGAAACAAAATGTAACGTGAGATACTAGACAATGAAACGAAATCGAATATTTAATTACTCTAAACCGAATCAAAATAATATTGCAACAGTTGAAAAGATACACGAATCAACAGCGTCGACGCGTCACATTCCAGACAACAAACCAAACACTAACTACCCCCCTTCCGTAACATACCAAAGGAATTTTTTAACGAAGTAGGCACAGGTGCGCGCGCACCTAGCACAACAAGTAGACTCGTTCAAGAACGATTATGCGAATTTGCGATGACTCTTCCTCACAATTCCTTATCTTTATCTACTGATCGTGAGTCAGGTTGAATTAATCATCGTTTAGGCCTTTAGGCTGATTTTTTTTTACGATAACTTGCCCGATGACAAATTACCCTTTGTATTCGGGCTGAATTAATCACCGCTGGGGCGACATTTTTCTTGTTTAAAAAAAGATTCAGAAAGAGTGGAATGAAAAAACTCAGTTTGGTGCAATTCGCGTTTGAAGGGGTGTTGTTATTTCCGCTTTCCACCAGCCTGGGTGAGTACTGAGTACTGAGTAGTTTCTCGGATTTGTAGTGAACATGAACGAAATTGCTCACACTTCCTACTTCCATCAGTTCAGATTCTGGACTTGAAAAATTTCTTTCAATTAACATGCAATTTATTCGAAATTGAAGGGGAGGGATGGCTCCAATCGAACATTTTATAATAACAAAAATTATTTCTTGGACCTCAATCTACAACTTTTGTTTGAAAATTTTTTCAATTGGACCCCTTCGCCAATTTTTTAAAAAGAATCTACTTGATATTATGTGAAATTTGAGGAAAGGGAGAGTTCCAATCGAAATTTTTATAATGACCAAAATTATTTTTAGGATCTTGGTCTACAACTTTTATTTGAAAATTTTTTGTAATCGGTTCGTTCCTCGCTCACTCATCTGGGATTTTTAATTATTATCTTCGAAGGGTTGTGCAAAATCAGTAGGGAGGGGGGTTCAATTAAAAAAACTTCAAACAAAAGTTATAGCTTGAAGACCTAGGAATAATTTTGGATATTACAAAAATTTTGATTGGACCCCTTCTTCCCCTCCAATTTTGAATAAAATAAATGTCAATCGAAACTTGAAAGAAATATTACAAGTTCAGATAAAATGGTAGATTCAGTTGATTCATTTCTATGAACTACTCACCCAGGCTGGTAAAAATAACAACACCCCGTTTGGATTTGATTCCCTGGCGAACTGGACGACCTACGAGAAAATCGTGAGAAGTGAAATTATTGTGATTGTGAAGGATAAAATTTCTGTTCATTATTAATTAAAGTGATTGTTTTGTTTCTCGGAAGTTTAGTTGGTTCTATAAACTACTGATTGAGGTGGAAAATAATTTCTATTAACTTACACAGATCTTGAAAATCTCCTAAATTCAGTCACTTGAGAAAAAAAATCATAGTAACAGATAAAAGTAAAAGCTAAAATTTGGTAACGGGATAAAATGAGCCCCTGATGGAATTTCAAATTTTTCCAGGCTTCTAATTTGTGAAGGTACAATATTATTTTAAAGGGTATCAGCGATTTTTCACCTCTCCCTTGGAGCTGGTGCCTCGAAATACAAGAGTTTGAGTCTAAAAATCCCATCTCTATGAATTTTGCATATCGATTTCAACCAAACTTTGTAACTAGGCACAGATACTCAAGAGTAGTTCCTATTCGGAAATTTTTCTGAATCTTGAAACAACCTTAGGAACGACATGAAAACATCAAATTGTCTGGAAGTGCACAGCTTTGGAGCTAAGAATGCAGAAATTTTTCATTTTTTTTTTTTTTTTTTTTTGTAAAAGTTGAACGTGATTAAAACTCCATTGATCACATGAACTGATCGAATAAAAAAACTAATCACGGATTTAAGTTCTGCAGATCAAACTACATACCTGATTTCGACCCTCTTAGTGACCATTTTGCCCAAATTAAAAAAAAAAAAAAAATTTTACAGAAAATCAAACTTAGGAAAATTATTTTAAATAAACCTTGTAAAAATGAAAAAAATGTAGGTATTTTCAAAATTAACTAGAACGTTGTTTTCTCAGGAAAAAAAATCCAAGTTTTTTTTTCAAAAAAAAAAAAAATTTTAATTTTGACTCAAAAAAATTAAAATTAATTACATTTTTTTCCCAATGAAAGTTATGAATTTTTCTCTTCAGAAAAATCTACTTAGAAATTTCGTAATACTCTGAAAAATCAAGAATTTTGTTCATTCCAAAAAATTTCAAAATTATCTTAATTCCAAAAAAAAATGATTTCTTTTTTTTTCAATAAAAAATTAAGATTTCTTTCATCGAAAAAAATTTAAAACAAAAATAATTTGCCAAGTACCTATTTCTTTCTTTAAAAAAATTAAATTTCTTCTGAGAAAATCGAGAATTTTCTTCACGGTGACTACAAAAAAAAATTGAATATTTTTATTGAAAGAAAATTGTAAATTTTTTTATTCAAATGAAAATGAGATTTTTTTATCGAAAAATTTAATTAAACTTTCAAAAAAATTGAGAATAAAATCAATAGGTATCATTCTCAGGAAAAAATTGAGAATATTTTTATGCTGACTACAGATTTTGCTTGATATTTGTATCACTTGGAATAAAATTGTGCACTTTAGATTTAGAGAAAATTGATTTTTTTTTCTGCAAAAAATTTAGAATTTAGTTCATTTCAAAAAGTTTTGAAATTATTTCATTTCCAAAAATAAAAAATTGAAAGTTGAAATTTTTTCATTAAAAAAATTGGTTATCATTTTTTTTTCAAAAAAATTGACACAAAAATTGAAGATTTTCTCAGAAAGAATTTAAGAATCTATTTTTTATGCTTACTCCATATTTTTGTTAAATATTTTCATCACTTGAAAGAAAATTTTTATTTTTTTTATTTCAAGAAAATTGAATTTTTCTCTCAAAAATTGATGATTTTGTTAATTTTAAAAGATTTAGAAATTATTTCACTTCCATGTATTTTTTCAATAGACAGGTACCTAAATTGAGTTTTTTCATAAATTTTTTTAAAGAAAAATATTGTGACAAAAATTAAGTAGGATTTTTCTCCAAGAAGAAGATTGAATTTTTTTTTACGCTGACTCCCAAAAATTATCAATATTTTTTAGGTATCACTCAAAAGAAAATTGTGATTTTTTTATTTCAGGAAAATCGCGCTTTTTTTATATTCCAAGAAAATTGTATTTTTTCAATATGTACTTGAACGAGTTATTTTCTTCCAAAAAATTGAAACGTTTCTCTGAGAAAAAATAAGAGATTTTTTATCTACCGTATTTTTTTTTATTTTTTTTTTTTTTTTCAAGTAAAGTAGACTTATTTTTTATTCGAAGGAAATTGCTAATTTCACTTCCAAAAACTTGTATTCTTTCACTTTATGTCAAAATTCTTAAACCTTTTTTAGATTCTCTGGAATTTTTATTTAGGTAGACATTGAATTTTATTCTATTTGTAGTAAATTTCAATTCTGTTTTACCTCGTTTTCAATTTTTTCCTACTTTATTATGTTTTTCATTTGTAATTATTTGAAAAGTCTATGTGTGTATTTTAATATGAAAATTTTCAAATGTTCTATAGTTTTTTTTTCTATCTTAGTTTTATTCAAATCATTCTCAATTTGTTTCAATTTTCAACTTTTTTTCAGGTGTTAAATGTTTTCAGTAAAAGTATCTTCTATGTATTTCAATATACCCAATTCACAATCAATTTTATTTTATTTTTATTTCAATTTGAATTTTATTCACTTGGATTACAAATTTCATTTATGTTTAATTTAATTTTTATAGCAGATAATTTTTAATCCTCTTCACTTGATTTTTTTCAATTTATTGAATCAAAAAATGTTTTTTTTTTCACGTTTTCCAATTTTTTATTTAATTTTAACATTCGAAGTTGTTCATTTCTTTTAATGAAAACAAATTTTAATTTTACTTCAATTTTCATTGATTTAATATATTTTTTCGAATTTAAAATTTCTTAGAATAGGTATAAAATTAAGTTTAATTTGTAACTATACTCAATTCTTGAAAAAAAAAATCATTTTTTTCTCATTTTTTTCGTTGTTAAGATTTAATTTTCAATTTATAAAATTACATTTGTTCAATTTTCAACAAATTTTTAATTCATGTTTTTTTTTTTTTTTTTTTTTGTAATAACTCTAATTCTTTTTTTAAAAATAATTTTCAATTTTTTCCTACTAAATTTTACAAAATTTCACATGAGAAAGTGAACGAAGCCTTTTTAAAAAATTCTTCTTGATGAAATTTTGGAACTACGAGAAAATTTTTCAAGTCAGGGGTCAAAGGACACTGGGTTTATGCCAAATTGATCTTTGGTAGGTATTTTGAAGTAGGTAAATGTATTCCCGGAAGCTAATATCACATCCACAAGGTTGATTCTTAATTTCTGCACGAATCTGCATTCGAAACCGCTCGCCCACACTGTATTGTACGTAGAATAGGGGAAGAGGGTAGGGGTACCTTTGGATAAGCCATTAGTTTAGTACACGCGTAATCGCGTACAATTTAACGCCTAAATGACGAGACGATTACACGACGCGAGTGCTACGAAGCCGCGAATTAATTAAATCTAGAACGATATACGTGTCCGTCGTAGACAAATGGTTTCTGTTTGGAAACTTCTCGGCCGCGTCGACGATAAATTATAAAATCAAGACCGGCGCGCCCTTCTCGCTGAAAAAGCTCGCCACACAATTGACGTCGGAATGTACGACGGAGGCGATTCGGCTTCGAGATGGCGTGTCGCAGTCGGAGTTGTGGCCCCGGCTCTATCGTATGCCTACGTTGTATAAAACGTCACACAAACGCTCGTGACTTTTGCACGAACGCAAATATAAACGTATTCAGGAATGTTAATGAAAGATTGGGCAACAAGTCGCTCTTTCATTTGTCATTAAAACCAGCAAAACGTTATGTAAGCTACCTTGGCTGGCTGCTATTTCCTTCTGCCTCAAAGTCCCAAAATGCGAATCTATTTGCTTTAGCTGGTCTGGCTCTGGTTCGCAAAAGCGTGTATCTCGCATACAGGGTGTCTCAGTCAAATTGTTTTAGCAGTGTTTATTGTGTAGCTATGTTTGGCTAACGCAGTAGCCTAAGAAGTTTAATAGATGCAGTTTGGAGAGAAAATTTTTCAATTTTTAGTTTAAAAAATGCTTCATTTAATTGAATAAAAATGTTACAGCTTTTAGTATTTAAATGACTCTCAAACTCGAACCACCAAAAAAAAAAAAAAAAAAAAAAAAATGCTGAGAAAGTAAGAACAAACATAGGTAATGTTTTTTAAAAAGTTCAGCCATTTCGCCTTTTAAAAGTGAGTAATTATTCCAAAATTTGAAGAAAAAAAATTTCCTCGTCAAATTTTTGGAAAAATATTATGAAAAATGTTTTCATACCTAATTATTTTTATTATTTTTTTAAAACAAAAATCGATAAAGAAAGTATCCCAAAAAAAAAAAATCCCCTGGAAAAAAATTCTGAAAATTTCGAATATATTTTTTTTTTAATATTTCTCGAAAAATCGCCAATTCACATAAAAAAAATTACTGATATTTTTTTTTTTGAAAAAAAAAAGATGAACAAAATTCTACTATACCTAGAGCAAAGCAATTATAGTAAAAAAAAAATAAGCAGATATCCCAAATTTTTATTTTTTTGAAAAAAAATCGGTACCTAGCCTACCTACCTTTTCTAAATTTTAATAAATATATACTTAATTCAAAATGGGTCAAGTTCATTTAATTTTTATAATTTTTAAAAAATTTTAATTTAGGAAATTCAGGTTGCTTAACAGAATTTTAAAATCGAAAAGAAGTTTTTCAGGATCTTTTTGTAGCAACGTTTTGTCATAATGAAAAATGTACTTACTCTTCATCTTGAAAAAATATGCTTCAAAAAAATCAGAAAAAATGAAATTTGTTGTTTTTAAAATATCAAAAACTAAAATTTTGGGAAATAATTTCAAAATGACTGTAAAAATAAAATTTTGAGAAAATGAGAAAATTCTCTTTGTGGTTGTTTTTAGCTAAAGATGAATTTGAAGAAAAAAATTTAAAATATGAAAATGTGAAGACAAAATTGAGAATATTTCACAGAACAATAACAGGTTTAGAAATTTCTTAGAATTGTTGGGAAAAATCATTAAAAAATAATTACTAAAAAAATTCAAATTTCAAAGATTTTTTCCCCATATGTGACGGCGCATAACGTAAGGGACCTTAGCGTCAAAAGTGAAATTTTTCAGGACAGCAGTTTAAAGTTTACCATTTATTTTCGAAGTTTTTTCTTTGTAATTCTGTATTCACGTAACAAACAAAATTTTTTTTTTTTTTTTTTTTTTTGAAATTGGGGTAAAATTTATCGAGAAATTGAATGAAACCGGTCCGAGGTTCCTGAAGTTATTTTGACAAAGATACAGCCACTTAAAAAAGAGTAAAAAATATCAAAATTTTCCAAAATTTTGGAAAAAATTTCTACCTTACTCACTTCAAGCAGCTGTATCTTCGTCTTAAATGACTTCAGGAACCTCGGACAGGTTTCATTCAATTTCTCGATAAATTTTACCCCAATTTCAAAAAAAAAAAAAAAAATTGAGATTTTGACGCTAAGGTACCTTACGTTATGCGCCGTCACATATGCAAGAAAATAATTTTTAGAAAAAAAATAGAAAATTTTTTGAGAAAAATTGATGAAAATTCTTAAAAAATATTTTCATTTACATGTGGAATAAAAAATGAAAATTTTTGGAAAATGAAATTTTTCTATAAAATGATTCTTTGAAGAAGGCTCTGGAGGAAATGATTTATGAAATAGAAAATTTTGTTGGAAACATTTTAAGGAAAACTACAAAACAGAAAAAAGAAAGAATTTTGGGTACAAATTTTTAGTATGGAATTTCGATAGAAAAATTTCAAAAAAATGTTTTGCTGAAAAATTTGGGCAATAATTTTCTAAAAAATTGACAGGAAAAAATTTTAAAATCTAAAAGAAAGCATTTTGAAAAAATATTGATGAGAAATGAAATTTTCAATAAAAAAAATCAAAATCTACGAATCGAAGTAGAATTTTTCGTAACAAAATTTTGATTAAAAAATTTTGAAAAAAAAACAACAAAAAATAGGTACAGTTGAAAAGTGAAAATTAAGGAAAATTATATTTTGCAACTTATGAGAGGATCTGAAAATAAAAATCTCGAAAATATAAAATTTTAAGAAAAATGTTCATTACAAAAAACTACAAAATTAAGTTTAAAAATTTCTTCAGCTAATAAAGAACTCAAAAAAAAGTTAATGAAATTCAAAAAATTTCACTGAACGAAAAATATTTGCTAGAAAATTCTATTTTGAAACTAATTTAGGGAATTTAAGAAAAAAAAGTTGAAATGTGTTTTAGGGTTTGCTTTTACCTTAATGTGAAAAAAATAACAGATTTAACCTATAATTTGGCTAAAAAAAATCAAGGGCCTAAAGTAAAATTACAGGAAAAACAGGACAAGTAAGAGTGTTGGCAAGCTTGCATTCTTTGTAATTTGGAAGTAAGAGTTACAAAATTTGATCATCATTTAAAATTTAATTCCTAACATCATTACTTATATTTTATCACAACTCAAAAAAATTCTAAAATTTCCAAAATTCAGTAAAATCTTTGAAATTGAAAAAAAAAATTAAACAATTTAAAAATTTTGTAAAAACTAAAATTTTCATAATTTTTGAAGTTTGATTTTTTTTTCAAATTTAGAAAACTTTTTGTAATTAATATATCATTAAAATTTGGTTAAAACTTACCTAAATTTCAGTTATTTTCAAGTTTCAATATACTTTTCAAGTTGAATACATTTTTAAAATTTGGCAAAAATTTGACATTTGCCAATTTTTGAATTTTAATAATTTTTTAAAGTCCGATCAATTTTATAAGTTTGATAAATTTTTACAATTTTGAGACCTCTTTATGATTATTCAGTGAATACTTATTAATTGTATGATTAAAAGTTGGCAAAAATTCGAAATCCAGAAATTTTTTAATTTTATTAAATTTTAAAAATTGAATTAGGTACTTTTTAAAAGTTTGTTTTTCCTAAAAAAAAATTAAAAGTCCAATTTTTAAAGTACTTAAGAATTTGATGAAAATTAAAAATTAAAAAAAATTCCGTCAGCAAGGTCTTAATTATTTGAAAAAATTTGAAATTTGATATATTTTTTAATTATTTCAAAATTTAGTAATTTTTTTAGTTACCTGATAATCTTTAAAATTATGGGAGAATTTTAAAATCTGGTAATTTATGTCAAAATTTAATCAATTTTTACGTGTTTAAAAATTTGAAAACATTTCAAGAAATAAATCTATGACATGTGGAGTATTTTTCAAGTTATTCGACCTATTCAAGGCTCAAAGCACTTTTTTCAAAAAAATTTAAATTTTGTTTTTTTCTTCGGTTTCTAAAACTGTTTTAGATTTTTTTCTCAAAAATTTTCTTTAAAAAAATTACCCGTTCGCTTCAAAAAAAAATATTTTTGACAAAGTTTTTGAAAAAATTTCCTACGAAGAAAGTTTGATTGGAAATACCTAACAAAAAATGATACCCAAAAACTTTGTTTAAAATTTTTTATTAAAAATTGTATTATTCTTTTTTCGCAGAATATATCCAAACTCCTTCAATAATATGGTTAGTCAACCACATCTACGCATTGCTGAAACAAATTTCAGAATTATCAGGTTCAAAGACGAATCATTTCAATCGGGACACACTGTATACTAATGCATCTGCAGAAGGCCAAAACACCCAATCTATCCTTCGCACAGCAGATACATACTTCTTATAACGGAGTCTTTTGTGGCAGGCGGTATTAAAAAAATCATTACGTTTTATTGAGCTATGAAAAAGCACACCCTGCACACGACCGTTCGCTCATCCGGCTCGATTTTTGCAATGTACTCTGTATGTGATTAAATTTTAATCTCACCCTCGGCATCTGTATCCCTCTCCGCCTTTCCATCATGGCGCAATTGTCTTGTGTAGTTTTTTTCTCTCTCTCCTCCATCCAGCATTTACACGCGGCCATGGCCGGCAAAGTTTTTATCTTTTTAAACGCCGAGCGCGAGCACAAATTTCCAAAATGATTAAAATAAAAATAAACGTTACGCGAACGTTTGTTTTTCTCTCGTTTTGTTTATCGCTTCTCTCTAAACTTATGGCTTTTTTCCGGGCACTAACTTTTAAAACCGTCGACTGTGTAAGCGCGCAGATTTCCATTTCGAAAACTTCTCCCCCCACCCCCGCCGCATGACAGCATACTCCTGCGGCTACTTCGCCGCGCTACTCTTCATTCACATAGCCCAAAAACAGTCTGCATAGTGTATACTTTGGTCTGCCTCACCATCCGCGGTATGTACCGCTCCCCCGTAGTCGTCAATTTCGAGCACGCTTTCGCCGAAAATAAAAATAAAAACGATCACATATTACGTGGACCCGGAGTAAACGAGCTTTTTCTCTGCAACAGATTGTTGATCTGATTGGAAAATTTCGACCCTTTTTGACCCTGCGCTGCGCTGCGTATTGCAATTAGCGTTACACGTACGTATTATGTCGTAATAGTATGAAACGTTCAAAATCTCCCAAAATAGGGGGATTTTTCCCACATTTACGACTTTCCTAGTTCGCAGTGCACTGCCAAAATTCGGATCTCGCTGAATTTTTCCAAGTACAAAATTACATAGACGACTAATATACGAAATTCGAGAGGAGGGAGGGGTCCAATCGAAATTTTTATGATGAGCAAAATTATTTTTGAGATCATAATCTACAACTTTTGTTTGAAAATTTTTTCAATTCTACCCATATCTACCTCCCATTTTTCAATAATCAGTGTCTTTGTGCTAATAAATGTAAAATTAGAGGGAAGAGAAAGACCAAATCGAAATTTTTATAATAACCAAAATTATTTCTGGGATCTTAATCTACATCTTTTGTTTGAAATTTTTTTCAATTAAACCCCTACCCCCTTCCATTTTTCAATAATAAGTGTTTTTGTATAATAATATGTGAAATTAGAGGGAAGGAAAAGGTCCGATCGAAATTTTTATAATAACCAAAACTATTTCTAGGACCTTAATCTACATCTTTTGTTGGAAATTTTTTTCAATCAAACCCCTACCCCTCTCCCATTTTTCAATAATGAGTTCATTGAACTAATTAGGGTCCAATTGCAATTTTTCTAATAACCAAAACTATTTCTAGGATCTTAATCTACAACTTTTGTTTGAAGATTTTTCAATTCAACCCCTATACCCCCTCCCATTTTTCAATAATGAGTGTTTTTGTACTAATATGTGAAATTAGAGGGGAGGGAAAGGTCCAACCGAAATTTTTATAATGATCAAAATTATTTTTGGGATCTTGATCTACAACTTTTGTTTGAAAAATTTTTCAATTCAACCCTACCTTTCCCCAATTTTTAATAATAAGTTCTTTACTACTACGAAAAATTAGAGAGGAGAAAGGGTTCCAATTGAAAAAATTTTCAAACAAAAGATGTAGATTAAGGTCTTAGAAATAATTTTGGTTATTATAAGAATTTCGATTGGACCTTTTCCTCCCCTCTAATTTCATATACTTATTAGTACAAAGACACTGATTTTTAAAAAATGGGAGGTGGTAAGGCTTGAATTTGAAAAATTTTCAAACAAAAGTTGTAGATTAAGATCATATAAAAAATAATTTTGGTCATTATAAAAATTTCGACTAGACCCCCCCCCCCCCCCTCTACTCTAATTTCAAAAAACCTGTTGCTTAAATATTACAGAAAAAATATTAATTTTGAACAAAATTTTAAGAAATTGAATCAAAACAAAATTTCAAAGTCAAGTAAGGCATAATTATTATGCCTTTACTCAAATTTCAAAAAAAAAAAAAAAAAAAAAAAAATTTGAAACTAAATTATGAAGAATTTAATTTACAAAAACTGGTTTGTATTTGGAAAAAAATTTGAAAAGGGGCTATTTCAAACAATACTTCCTATAAGAGCTTATAACTTTTTTTTAATAAATTGTTAAAATTGTTTTTTGAACAAAATTACCAAGAAAATGATTTCATATAAAACTGTAAAAAAAAGTCTCAATTTTTCAGGGAAAAATCACGAAAATTTTTTGAAGAAAAAAAAATCACTTCGGTATACTACGAGTATATTTTTTTTTAAATTACGTACCTACTCATTAAAAAAATCAAATTAAAAAATAAAAAAAATTCTAAATTTTTGGAAAAAATAATTACTTATTTTTACAGAAAAATGGAACTAGGTAAGTAACTATTTCTTTGAGGAATAATTTAGAAATTTTTTGACCCGATTTGAAAAAAAAACTTTTTGGAGCTGGTAAAGGAATTTCTTCAATTTTTCAAGAAAAAGTACTATTTTTTTCAATTTAAAAAAAAGTATAAAACTTTTCAAAGCCTTTTAAAAAATTTCTGTCTAGGTAGTATTTTTTTCGATTTTTTGGAGTAGAAAATTCGAAAATTTTGGAAAAAATCACTCATTTTCACAGAAAAATGAAACTATTTCTTAAGGAATAATTAAGAATTTTTTTGACACTCGACTTAAAAAAAAAAAAAAAAAAAAAAAAAAAACTTTTTGGAGTGGATAAAGGAATTTCTTCAAATTTTCAAGAAAAAGTACTATTTTTTTTCAATTTAAAAAAAATCTAAAACTTTTTAAAATCTATTTTAAAATTTCTGTAGTATTTTTTTCAATTTTTTTGGAAAAAAAATCCGAAAATTTTGGAAAAAATCAATTATTTTTACAGAAAAATTGAACTATTTTCTGAGGAATAGGTATACTTAAGTAGTTAGAAATTTTTTGACCCAATAACTTGAAAAAAAAAAAAAAAAAAAAAAAAACTGTTTGGAGTAGGTAAAGGAACTTTTTCAATTTTTCGGAAAAAAGTTCTAATTTTGTTTCAATTAAAAATAAATATCTAAAATTGATTGAAGTCATTTTAAAAATTTCTGAAGTATTTTTTTCAATTTTTTGGAGTACAAAATTCGAAAATTTGGAAAAAAATCACTTATATCCATTAGGCATCTATGTAGTTTTGTACTTGGAAAAATTCAACGAGATCCTGAATTTGAGAATGCAAACCAGGAGCTAATACGACTTGCATGGTGGGTTCTGGCGTTGGTAGTTTTTTTTCATAAATAATGTAGAATCATACTTGGGCGGGGGGAGGAAGGACGAAGACAGACGACGACAGTCCGGACGTTCGGTGTGTCCGTGACATATGTAAATATCTACAGCCCCAAGTTCCATAATATATATCTACTCGTATATGCTTCAGACGATGGTGGGTACCTTTGACCCCTTTTCATTGCTGGTACCATACACGCCAAAAGTATAGTTGTAATGTACATGTCAAATGATAGGTCTCCAATTAACCCTACTCCCTGAGTCCCTGGTATAGTTTTTTGCTTTCTTCGCTCGCTTCCTTTCTAGCGTGTCTCACATTCAGTTACTCGTTGATCAAACACTCGGCTCCTTTTTGCTGGGCCGCGGCCGGCAGCCGACTTTTCAACCAACGACCATGTCGAGTATCTCATTAAAATTATTTGGTGATTTGATTTCATGCTAGAGTACCCGGTCAGGAGTCGTTATGTATATGTCGCGTGGTCGTACCACCAGTCTATGCACGTACGAGTACGTACTTTTTTTCTCTCTCTTTTTACTACTTTTTTTTTTTTTTTTTTTTTTTTCATTCATTTATTTCTCGATGGCATGGTACAGCTACAGGCATAGCAAGCGACGACGACAACACGACCGGTGTAATACTGGTGTAGTACTTGACTTCGGTATGCATAATTGGTTGGTTCTATATGCGATAGAGCACACAGGACACGTGTTCCGTGTTCATTGTCATTCAGTCACGTGGCCCTGATCATTGACTTCGGTGAGAAAATAATACGAGGTCGCGTGCCCCTAGTCACGGCTTTTGCGTCGGGTACCTCGCACGTCTCCTCCATCTTCAAAGAACACGAGATCTATAACTGATTTTTATCGTTTCACACTTGATGATTCAGAACGGTCGACTAGTCGAATCGTTCCTCTTTCCCTTCGAAACTGTTTCACTTTCCGTTTTTTGTAGAATACGTTTAATAGGACGAGTTTTTTTTTTTTTTTTTTTTTTTTTTTGCAAATGCCATTCTACTTTTAGTAATTATTTTTGCAATTTCACTCATTGCTCGGGGAACTTCGTACATATTCGTAAATGATCTTATCGACAACTTTAGTAAATTGAAAATTGAATTAAATAAAATGAAGCAGTAATCGATGAAAAAAGCTACCCTAAGATCCGATGCAAAATCCTACTCTTCTCGCCGAATTTGGGAAAATGTTTATTTTCACAATCAAAGGCTACCATTTGCTCCTGTCCTATGCAAAATTCTACCCTTACTGAAAATGAGAAAATTTTTATTTTCAGTAAATTTCAAAAAATGCAAATTTGAATTTAATCAATTTTCAAAGGCTACCATTTGGTCCAATGTAAAATCATACCCTTACTGAAAAGGAGAAAATTTTTATTTTCAGTAAATTTCAAAAAATGTCAATTGGAATTTATTTAATTTTCAAAGGCTACCATTTGGTCCAATGCAAAATCCTACCCTTAATGAAAATGAGAAAATTTTTATTTTCAGTAAATTTCAAAAAATGACAATTTGAAATTATTTAATTTTTAAAGGCTACCATTTGGCTCAATGAAAAAACCTATCTGTCCTGAAAATAAAAAAAAATTGTATTTTCAGTAAATTTCAAAAAATGCCAATTTTAATTTAATTGATTATCAAAGGCTACCATTTGGTACAGTTCGAAATCCTACCCTTACTGAAAATGAGAAAATTTTCATTTTCAGCAAATTTTTAAAAAATGCCAATTTGAATTTGATCAATGACAAAGGCTACCATTTGGTCCAATGCAAAATCCTACCCTTACTAAAAATGAGAAAATTTGTATTTTCAGTAAATTTCAAAAAATGCCAATTTGAATTTATTGGATTTTCAAAGGCTACCACTTGCTCCTATGCAAAATCCTACCCTTAGACCCTTACTGAAAAATGAGAAAATTTTTATTTTCGGTCGAATTCAAAAAATGAGAAATTGCATTTTAAAAAAAATTGAAAATTAAAAAAATTCAAACTAGAAAAATTGAAAATTATTGAAGAGAAAATTTTAAAGATTAAATTTGAAAATGAGAAATTGGAGAACATTGAAAAACATGTTTAATTAGGTAAATACTTATAGAAGATTGAATAAAGTTTGTTATTAAAATTTAAAAATTGGAAAAAATTGAAATAAAAAAAAGTAATTGACTGAGTGCAAATAAAATAAAATTGGTATAATACTAATAAAAAATCAAATAAAACTATGAAAATATTGAAAAAAAAAGTTCAGAATCAAAATTAAATTAAAGTTTCTGTAATATTTTCAAAAATGAACGTTGAATCAAAAATTGGAAAACATTGGGTTAAAAAAAAATTATTTAATTTAAATTAAAAGTATTTAAAAATGACTCCAAGGGTAATAATTCGGTATTTCTGATCTCCTTGATAATTTCTCTAAAATTCGAAATTAGATGAAAAATAGAACTCGAGTCATAAATTTTTAAAAGTTGGATCAATTTTTTAGATCTCTCTGTATTTTTTTATAAAATGCTGCTGTACTACATGCAATTTACCAAATATAATATATTATGGGTATTTTTGACGCTCCGGTCGTCAGTTTTTATTTTTTTTTTGGCAATGTTGCACCACTTCAAACTTCTCCAAATTTTTACAGTATAATTTAAGGTACATGACACGTTTTCAGTAAAAAGTTTACGACTGTACCTCTGAAACTTCAATACAAAACGCGACAACTCGGCGAAAAATGGACTGAAAAAATCGAAAAAATTTCTACAGCTTCCTCTAACAATAACATAAAATTCATTAGAAAAAAAGTGAAACTTTTTGCTTGATTTGAAGAAAATCAAAAAATAAGGGCTAAAAATCACGTTTCGAGGTCCCACCACCTCCCCAAATACTTGCTATAGGGTCTAAAATTGTTTTAAAAATTTTTTCTCATCATGGTGTACCTTTTGGGGTGAGTTTAACCCAAATTGGTTTCCAGGCACAAATCGCCTATCTTATCCCCTAACCTTTTCAAGAATTGAAATAATAATTTTTTGAACATTCATTAGGTATTCTGTGAAAAAATTTCAAGGAAAATAATGAAAAACCTTTCGAATATTTTGTAAACAATTTTCAAGAATTTTGTGGGGAAAAATCCCGAAGTTTTGGCAAGATTTTTATAGATTTTAAGAAAAGCCCTTCTGCGGAAAATTTCTGATTCTCAGGTAAGACTTTTCTGAATATGCTGTGAAAACTGATATGGAATTTTTAGAAAACACCAGAAACTTGTGTGAAAAACTCTCAGAAAATTCTGTAGATATAAAATTTTTTACAGTTCCAGAGACATTTTTTTCGAAATTTCGTGAAAATCCTTTTTTAATATTCGGTGCAAAATTTTCAGTAATTTCTTGATAAATAAAAATATACTGTGAAAAATTTTCTGAAATTGAAAAAAAAAGTTCTGGAATTTTATTGAAACTTTTTTGAATATTCTGTGAAAAATTTTGTGTAATATATTTTTGAAAAATGAAAAAATTTGTATTTTTAATAAAATTCGAAAAATTAGAAATAGCATTTAATCAATAAAAAAGCTAACCTAAGATCAATTGCAAAATCCTCCTCTGGTTGAATTTGAGAAAATTTTTATTTTCGTTAAATTTCAAAAAATACAATTTGAATTTTCATCAATGCCAAAGGCTACAATATTTGGTCCAATGCAAAATCTTACCTTTACTGAAAAACAGAAAATTATTATTTTCAGAAAAATTTCTAAAAATGCCAATTTGAATTTATGTAATTATCAAAGGCTACCATTTGTTCCTATTCAAAGTCCTACCCTTACTGAAAATGAGAAAATTTTTATATCCAGTAAATTTCAAAAAATGTCAAATCGAATTTAATTAATTTTCAAAAGCAACCATTTGGTAAAAAATTTTTTGAATATTATTTTAAATAATCAATTATTGGTGAAATTTCGAAATATTATAGTTTGAAAATTTCAACAAATTTTTTTGGAAGTTCGCTCAAATTTTTAAACTCACTGTATCTTGAAAATTGAAAAAATTATCAAAACTTAGCCAAAATTCAAAATTTGGAAAGCCTTCAAAATTCGATGCAAATTGGAATTGTGGAAATTCTCGAGTTTTAATAAGTTTTCTGAATTTAATTAACTTTGAAAGTTTGATGAGAATGTACATACAAAGACCCTTCAAACTTTTATGAATACAGAAAAAAACAAAAATAAATATAGAAAAATGCGGATATCCCATAGTTAGCATGGATTGTATTTTTCTTCAATTTTGACACTTAAAATTTTTCATTTTCCAAAAAATCTATCAATAATTTCTACAAAATGATATCGTCAAAATGCAAAATGAATACCCAAGCGGCACAAACGATCGATAATATCGGAAGATGTAACGTATCGATAAAAAATCGTTTGAAAATCTATAGATGTTCTCACGATATTATAAAGATTTATCGGTACAACTTCATAGGCAAAAAATCTAAAAACTATCGAATTTGATATTATTAAGATTTTATGACGATATTCGTCAACGATACTATCGACAAAGAATATTAAATTTATCGATTCCGATTTTCCACCGATTTTGTGCAGATATTTAAAACTACATTATCGACAAAGAATATTAAATTTATCGAATTCGATTTTTTAACGATTTTGTAAAGATATTTAAAACTATATTATCGACAGATTATATGAAATTTCTCGACTTCGATATTTTACCGATTTTTTGACGACATTTGAAACTATATTATCGACAGATTATATTAAATTTATCGAATCCGATTTTTTACCGATTTTGTAAAGATATTTGAAACTATATTATCGACACATAATATGCAATTTCTCGAATTCGATTTTCTAACGATTGCGTGAAGATATTTGAAACTATATTATCGACACGTAATATGAAATTTCTCGATTTCGATTTTTTAACGATTTTGTGACGATATTTGAAACTATATTATCGACAAATAATCTGAAATTTCTCGAATTCGATTTTTTAACGATTTTGTGAAGATATTTAAAACTTTATTATCGACACGTAATCTGAAATTTCTCAAATTCGATTTTTCAACAATTTTATGACGATATTTGAAACTACATTATCGACAAATAATCTGAAATTTGTCGAACGATTTTTCAACGATTTTGTGACGATATTTGAAATTATTTCCAAATTGGTGAAAATTTTTCTAAGTCCAACACGTCTGGAAGTACTAAACTGCCTATTATAAGCGTTTTATTGCTAATTCCTCAACGATAAGGTATGACATAGTGGTTAAGGAAGAGGATTACCATGCAGGAGGTAGATGGTTCAAGCCCCACGGGTGGCAGATTTTTTATAATTTTTTTTGACTTTTTCTGAAATGATCCTCTTACCGTAACATGAATAATGTGTTTAGGCATAGTTTAATGTATTAATTATGCTAATTAATGATTTTTAATTATAGAAAAAAGCTAGTAAAAGACGAAAAATCGGAATAAAAAAAATCGATAAAAAATCGACAGAATATCGAATTTGATAAAGTGTCGCAAAAGTTCCGCCTAAATCGTGAAATTATCTTTCGACATTATAGATATATTATCGATAAAATATCTTACTATAATCTCGAAATTTTTGCTAACTATTATTCGTCGATAATCTATCTATATATTGAAAGATAATTTCACGATTTATGCGGAACTAACGCGACACTTTATCGAATTCGATATTCTGTCGATTTTTTATTTCGATAATTTGTCGATTGTGCTGCTCGGGTATATATATTTTTTTTTTTGAAAACTCCGTGCATTTTATTTTTTAAAAATCAAAAATTAATTTATTTTTGTGAAAAAAACAATTTGAAATTAGTTTCCAATTTTTTTTCAAAACTTCGTAGACGAAATATCAAAATGACGTCAGCATGCGTAGGTCTTGGAAAATTCCGCTTGTCAATGCTATGCATTCAACAACAAAACAATTTCACAGCCCCCCCCCCTCGAGAAAAAATTGCCACAAATCAAAACTATGGAGCATAAAATTTCCTTTCACTAATAAATCATTGTTTTTTTATGCGAGGCTTAATTTTCATTTGAAAAATTTTCAAGTAGGTACCCATTATTTAAAAAAAATAGGTACCTAACTTTATTTAACAATATTTGGAGGATAATTCCTTCTAATACAAAAAGTTGTCTTTTTGGAAAAAAATTGTTACAATTTTTTGTGAAAATTAACGCTACCACAACTAGTGTGATAACTTACACAAAAAACGAAGACATTTTTCCGATACGAATTTTTAGTTGAAAAACATGCAAGGTGTTATGTGAATAATTTTCACAAGACGCTATGACCTTGGACTCTACTAAAAAATGCGAGCTTACATTCAGCTGTTTCAATAAGATTTCTGAATATGACGCAAACGAATGAAAATTTTAATTATTCGTACTGTATCGATAGAATTTTTTTGAAAAATTTTTGTAACACAATTCCTCATAGAATGAAGACTTCTTTCAAAAAAAAAGAAAAAAAAATCATCGCAATAGAAATACAGACACTAGGGTGTTCGGTATTCAAAAATATTAGAAATTGGGGGAGTGGAGTAGCTACAAACCTCTTTTCTAACCCCCCCCCCCCCATGAAAAACTCCTGGGCTGGTTTTCTTACTTTCGGGATGGTAGCACCTTTAAAAAAAAGATTCTAAGCGAAATCGGAACACTTAAGCTCGAGAAAAAAATTTAAACTTGAAAATTCAAGGTTTTTCGAAGTATTGAAAAGATCATAAGCACCTATATTGTTCATCGCAACATTGAGTCATTATAGTGAAATATCCGAACAGCGATTGTCACACCTGAAACGATTATGATGAATTTCACAAAATATGAACAACAGAACATCTATGAAGTATGTTTTCAAAGTGATTTGTAAAACAAAATGCGGTGTTTTTGTATACCTAAATGGTATACGCACGAGTCAACTGATAACCGTATTTTTTCACATACGTTGTACAATGTACATACCTGAACAGAATAATCATTTCTCGACGTATAAATTTGTTAGTTTAACACTTTCAGTGCCATGTGTATCAAAATGATACACATCCGAACTTTCCGTTTTGGCCATGTGTATCATTTTGATACACATTACTTATCTTGATGTTTTGAAAATAATATTATGTATTCCGATCTATTTCGCTTTTAGTATGACTAAATACAACCCAAAGAACCTTATTTTGGGCTTGGTTTCCGAAATTTTGCATATTTTCTGTGTATCAATTTGATACACATGGCAATATGGTGGCAATACAGATGTGTATCAATTTGACACACATGGCATGATGGCAATACAGATGTGTATCAATTTGATACACATGGCATGATGGCAATACTGTGTCAATGGTGTGAATATAGATGTGTGTATCAACTTGATACACATGGCAATACATTATATAATTTTCAGATTTTCTTTTCATATCACAAACCCAACTCGGGTGTTGTTATTTCTACCCACTTGGGTGAGTAGTTCACAAAAATTTTTCAAACAAAACTTGTAGATTGAGGCCCAAGAAACAATTTTTGTTATTATAAAATTTTTGATTAGACCCTTCCCTCCTCTCCGATTTTGTATAATGGCTCGGACATTTATATTGAAAAATTTCAAAGGTAGAGAGGTACGATTGAAAAATTTTTCAAACAAAACTTGTTGCTTGAAGTCTTAGAAATAATTTTAGTTATTACAAAAATTTCGATTGGAGCCATCTCTCCTCTTCCATTTTGAATAATTATTACCAGGGTTGCGAACCGTTTGAGAATTAATTGGTGGTGGTGGTGGTGGTTTTGAAAATTTTCGAATAAATGGTTTTTGGTTTTGGTTTTGGTTTTTTTTTTGAAATGGTTTTGGTTTTGGTTTCGGTTATTTCAACTTTTGATTATTTTGGTGGTGGTGGTGGTGGTTCTCAAAAACCAAAACCATTTCAATTGGTTTTGGTGGTGGTTCTCAAAAACCAAAACCATTTCAATTGGTAAAACCAAAACCAAATGAATTGGTTTTGGTTTTCAATCGATTTTTCATGTTTTTAAATGGAGCAAAAAATATACTAACGAAGACTTGATACAACCAGATGGAACCATTTCCTATGTTTTAAATTTTAATTCTATTATTCTAATTCAATAATTAACAATTATACTGAGTTACTGATGAAGTGATGAGAAATCAAATATCAAATACAAATACAAAGAGAAGAAATGAATTAAAAAATGAAGAAGTTATTGAAAAAGAAAAAACCTTTATTTAATGGCCAATTTGGCGAAGAAACGAGTAATCAAATAATCAATTAATTAATCATAATTCACAAATCAAAGGAACGAAATATCATGGCACCTATTAGTTTCACCTTAAAATTAACTGCTTTGAAACTGACTAAATTAAAATTAGGATAAAACAAAAGGAACAAAAAACAACACAAAGTAATAAAATGAAGAAACCGATTCAATTGATTTGGTGGTTTTTCAAATCTAAATGGTTGTGGTGATGGTGGTTTTTTTTTAAAGCTCTTTTTTGTGGTTTTATCAAATGGTTTTTCCATTTTTTCTGCTTGCAAACGGTTTTGATTTGGTTATGGTTTTACAAATTTTCCAATTGGTTGTGGTGGTGGTGAAAACCATTTGAAAACCACCACCAAAACAATTTTATTGGTGGTGGTTCGAAACAGTTTGCAACCCTGATTATTACATCTAATATTGGAAGAAAATTTTACCAAGTACAGAATCAGAATATAAAGTAAGTCTGAGCAATGTTGTTCATTTTCACTTTCACTACAAATCCGAACAACTACTCACTGTAAGTACCTAGAAATAACATCACAACTAAAAAAAAAAAAAAAAAAAAAGTTGAAGAGAAAAATAATATTATGAACAATATTTTTTTTCCAATCAAATGTATAGTGTTTCATCAGAGTGACGTCACTGACGTGAGTTGTCGGTCATAACAACTATCCTGTGTCGTTGTGCTTCTAAGAACACTCATAGCTAATACTCTGTGTAATTTGCTCATAGATAGTTAGGTGGTTTGTTTGTTTAGTAGTTTGTTTATTGTTTTTTGAGATAACAATTTATTTTATGAGTGATTTTTTCAGTTTCTCTTTCTTGTTTCCAATTTTCAAATAAGAATTTATTTATTATTTGTTTTTGAGTGAATATGGTTAAAAGTACCGGAGAGTAATCTGAAATGTGACAAAGAAAGTAAATTTTTCGAAGTAAGTAGAATGTCAGAATGGTTTAGTAGAAACATTTACATCAATGATATTATTTTGTTGTACCATCTTCTGTGATTCAACTTCTTATTTTAATTAGATTTATCTCATTTTAATAGATTCATCACATAATGTCCATTGTTGGCCAAGTCAAGTAGATCGTACTATTTGATACTCCTAATTTTGAAGCTTTTATATACAACTCTGAAAAGTCCCACTGAAACTTGTAACATCTCAAAAACTGGCAAATAATGCATGTTCAATCTTCACCTCAATTCATCTGTGTAAGGTAAATTTTCGTTTATATTATGTTTAAAGCACTATTGAAAAATTACAAAACTGTTTTATAATGACATATCATTATTTTTCAGAGCTGAAAAAGTGTCTCATTTATTCTTGAGCAAACCTTCGCATTTACTTACCACATTTTTACATTGAGATATTTAGTGAATGACCAATGCTGTATTATTATAATTCATTGCTGTACTTTACAATATCCATAACTTGAATGTAAGTACACTCAGCAACATTCTTATAATATTTAGAAGAGACTTGCGAGTTGCGCTTAGGTTGAAGCTACTTTACTCGAAATGCTTGTTAATATCGCTACAATTGTGAATCGGAGCTGTTGAAAGAATTCTTAAAATCTTTATTTGTATGCTTCTCTGTTCTCTTAACCACCAAATTTGAAAATTTTCGCCCCAACCCATGCGAAATGAAAAACAAAATTAAAGAGACGTTCATACTGCACACACCCAAGCGCTAGGATTACTTATTAGGGTGCCACCACACTAAATGCAACACAAATAGAGTATTATTTAATTACTAATTATTTAGATCAGATCTGATCATCTGTATAATAGACGCTGCACGAACGAGAATGCTCATGAACGAAATGAATTGGACAACTGGTACATTTTGCTAAATTCTCAATATTTTTATCTGTGACTGGCTCCCACTGAAAAATATTACCACGTAAAACGCCATAAGATGATTTTCAATTCAGTTTTTTTCAAGTCTGAAAAGTAGTTGTACTTTATAAATGTAATATTATATTTTGTACACTATGCAAAATAAGATATTACAATTATAGTTCAAAATTACTTTCCAAACTTGTTAAAAATGAAATTGAAATTCGATTTACATGGCTCCCAGGACCCAAGTGGGAGCCAGTGTACCAGTTTCCAAATCATTTCGTTCGCCGTTCGTGCAGCGTCTATATTTTAATAACTTACTTGATTAACATGAAGAGTGCGTTACCTGATCTGCATAGAGTCATGAGTATTTTGTCAATAATAATACTTGAATGACAAAATCATATTGGGAGGAAGGAGGGAAGTATGATACAAAAATAAAAAAATTGTCAATAATTTGATACATACTTTATTTGAAAATACTTACTTACTTGAATTCAAAAAAGCAAATGACAAATTCTAAATTACATCTATGAGTAAGTAGAAAAGATGATGTAAGTAGAAAAGGTATTAATGACTATATAACTTGATTGGAAATAGCAATTTTTTTTCAAATCACTAAGAAAAACTAGACTAGCAAATAATTATTTCAAGTAATATTGATAAAGGTAAAATACTAAAAAAAAATTGCTTACATGCTAGGAAAAATTATGATGTAATAATTATTATTATAAACATGGAAGAAGTCACTGTAAAAAATTCACCATGTTCTTCATTAAAATAAGAATAGTCAATAATTAATTATACATTAACATTATTCAAAATACTTGAATATGAATGATGACAAAAAATAAAATAATCTTATAATAAATATGAATAAGTAGACAAAACTATAAAAATAGACAATAATTAATTATTTATCTACACTATTCAAAATACTTGAATAGAAATATTGATTTGATTCACAAATTTTCAAAGTATTCAGAAAAATAAAACTATAAAAATAGACAATAATTAATATTTAATAATTGTACCTACACTATTCAAAATACTTGAATACAAATAGGTAATGATAAAAAATAAAATAAAAATCTTATACGAATAAGTAGAAAAGATTGAATACAAATATCGATTTGATTCACAAAGTTTTAAAGTATTCAGAAAAATTTGAAAAAGTCGAAGTACTAAAAAAAAATTACTCATATGATACTAAGTCACGTATCGATTCATTACATTCTTCTAGTGATTGTATGACATACATTAAAACATTCCATACACATGAATTTGTCTTCACATCCTGTGCAATGGTAGGAGACAAGGTTCAAATTTCCTTCTCTGCCAACTTGTGAATAGCAAGAGTTGCAACGTCCTCGTTTTTCTGTTCTTTCAAGCTTATGTTGATTTGGTCTAATTTGAATCGGATTGCTATTGTTCAGCCCCAGCAATTCTTCGACTATCATTTTCTTGAAATTGGAAATTGTTGTTTTTCTTTTTGTGATTGTCTTATATAAATGCAATGCGTTTTGGACACATACATTAACAAGAAGATCCAATCCTACTTTACGGTACCACTTTCTTCCTTTACGCACAATTCCTGTGTATGATCTCAGTTGATCAGAAACATCAATGAAAGCCTTGGATTTGTTGTAATTCATAACCATCTCTGGCTTAAATTTCAGCTTTTTCTTTCCTCTGGTCTTTTTAATTCTCTTGAACACAGCACCATGTTTTGTTGTGATGAACAAGAGATCCTTTTTTTTGGACTTCCATTTTGCCACTCTTACCTGGCTAGTGTTTTCCAAAATTGTCATTTCTCCCAACTGCAGATTTGTTTCTTTGATTTCTGGCGGAATCTGTTTTCTGTTTTTACGAAGAGTCCCATAACAATGTGTGCCATTTTCAAGAAGATACTCTGCCAACTCTATGCTATTGAAAAAGTTATCCATGCATAGTGTTCTGCCTGATTGTAATAAACCTTCAACAAGTTCTTTTATGACATCTGAAGTGGATGAAATATCACTTCGTCCTTCATAAACTTTGAAGTTATAGGTGTACCCTCCGCTGGAGCACAATTTGTAGATTTTAATTCCATATTTGTGTCTCTTCCCTGGAATGTATTGCTTCAACTGCAATCTCCCTTTGAAGGGGATCATGCTCTCATCAATACAAATCTCTTCTCCAGGTTTAAACATTGCCTGCATTTTCTGTCTTAAAAGTGTAAGCAATGGATTTAACTTCCTCAATCTTGAGGTATCATCCAAATTATTATCCGCAAAATGCAGGTTTGCTAAGATTCCTTGAAATCGATTCCTTGACATTTTTTTGTTTATGGAATTTTGATATATCTTATTCCTTGACCAGTAGTCAGACATGTTGGGAAGAACGTTGACAGACATATAAAGCAACATTCCCATGAAGATTTTCATTTCATCAGGAGAGACCTCTGTCCAAGCAGCTATTCTAGAATGCTCTCCACGTTCATTTGCAATGCTTTCCACAATTTTCTGAGAGGCATACCGATTGGTTTCCACACAAAGTAGGTTTAACACTTCTTCATCTAGAAATAATTTGTAGAAGTTCAATGGTGTGTTTTCTTTTCCTTCTAATGCATTGAAGCATTCCTCAGTTGGACCCTGCTCTCCTTGAAATTTCAGATCTCTAGTTGGTCCAGGAATGTTCCACTGTAAATAAATTATAAAAAGAATAATTAGTTAAAAGTACTATAAGTATACATTTTTGCAATTACTCAAAGAATTATGAAATACCTCTTTCAATTCTGGCATTGGATCATAATCTTCAGCCTGCACTGGAGCTTGGTTGAAATTCTCATTGTCTGATGCTGGATCATCATCTGTATTTGATTTCGATTCATACTCTACACTATCAGATACACTTGAAATATCCTAGAAAAATAGATTGAGTAATTAAGAATAAATATAATATTAAATAAAAATATTCAAATTGAAATTAAATATCATTCAAATTTTGATAAAATATTATCATATCTAGTAAAAATTCAATTTTATATCAACCAAATTTATATTATTTATGAGGTATGGTGTGAGAAATCAAAAATAAGAAATATAATGAGAATAAAAATAATCAAATTGGAAATTATTGAGATTATTGAAATATCAATCAAATTTTGATTGAATAATTCATCATATTTAGTGAAAATTTAAAGTTTATATTAAGCAAATTTAAATTATTCATGAGGTATGATGTGAGAAATCAAAAATAAGAATAAATGTAACATGACTAAAAATAGTCAAATTGAAAATTATTGATATATTTTCAAATATTAATCAAATTTTTATTGAATATTTATCCCATTTAGTAAAAATTCAATTTTATATTAACCAAATTTATATTATTTATGAGGTATGATGTGAGAAATCAAAATTCTACTTACATCATCACTTGCTTCATTAGATACCAGCATTATTTCTGCTGTATTTGATCCTTCATTATCGTCTGCAAGTGCATTTCCTCTTCTTGCTCTTCTATTATTCATATTTGGTGTTGACAAATTCAAGTTTGTTGAGATTCACGCTTCTATTCAACTATACTTTCACAAAAATGCCACAATTTTACACACTAAGCTAATCACTAGCAAAGTATTCACTTTGAAAACTGATCAAAATAATTATTTCACATTAGAAAAACTTGACTTTTCAAATTATACACAAAAATAACCAACTATCATTTCAAAAACTGATCATGCGCACTATTTTACTGTTACATAACTGAACATCAAATGACAAGTGTTTGGTGGTGCACCTCTATTTATACCTTTTTCTTGTTGTCTAGAAGATTCTAGAAAATTCTTTTGAAAAAAGTGCCTCCGTAATTTTGCAATGCCTCAACATTCCTTCTTTCTAGAAGGTTCCACCAATGCCTCGACATTTCCACCTTCTAGAAACTTCCACCAATGCCTCAACATTTCCCCCTTCTAGAACTTTACATGACAATTTTCACAATGCCTCAACATTCCAATCAATGTACTTGAGCTTGAGGGTGTATCATCACCTCACCTCAATATGGGGCTGGTTATGCAACCCACATAACAGCTGTGTATTTATGGTTGCATATCAACTACTTTGAAGGGGCAACATTGGTATCTCAAAAAGGGGCTAGTTATGCAACCCACACTACTGTGGTGTATTGATGGTTGCATATTCACTACTTCGAAGGGGCATCTCAGATTTACACCTTCTCATATCTAGAACCTTCCATGTCACCATATTCTCACAATTCTTCAGCATTCCTCCATTCTCCTTTCTAGAACATTCTATGATTCTATACACATTCTTTTTTTTTGTTTGCAATGTCTCATTGTTCAAACTTTTAAGAATCTTTCATCACTATTCTATTTATTTGTCATTATTATAATTTTGTTTTGTTACTTTGTTATAATATTGGGTTATGTTATTATTTTGTTCTGCTCCAACTTTGAGCTATTTTTAATATTAAGTTGTACTTGAATAAACTCAAATATAGTACTTATACTGCTTTCCATATTCCATTTATTTTGTCATTCTATAAAACACAATATTGTATGAAGCACCACTTTGAAGTTGTTCTGGTGCAAATTTATGAGGCTAAGAGTAAGAGTCTTTAAAAGAAGGAACTGATCTTGAAGTAATTTGTTATTTTGGTAAGTACATAATTATATGGGAACGAAATAAATCTGTATTTTCAAGCTTACCCCATGAAAAATCCCTTGATTATTCAAACTCTCACTCTCACATTAAAAAAAAATTATGGGTTTGGAAATGCAATATCAAAAATGGTAAGTAGGTAAGTAGTATGCAATTTATTTATTTATTTTTTTGAATGATTGAATTGTAATTTACAATAGAAAGGCGTTAAAAAATTTTCAAAATTGCCATAATGATGTGACTTGCATCTTCTATTACTTTTTTCTTGTTAGTACCAAAAGACCAAAAATTAGAATGTAACTTTTTTACTCCTAGAATATTGGAAATTTCTTTCTCTTGTGTAGGTATAACTATAATATGTTGAAAAAAATAAACTTTCCTCAAATCAAAACTATGTGATTTGAAATGTCAAAATGCCATGTGTATCAAAATGATACCAAACCCATATTGCCATGTGTATCAAAGTGATACCAAACCCATATTGCCATGTGTATCAAAGTGATACACAACACCCGAACTGCTTTGTGTATCATTTTGATACACAATCATTATTTGCGATTATAGCGCTCTCTATGCATTTTTTTTTGAATTTCATTTTATTATTTCACATCACTGAGGCATGACCTTCCTAAAAGTGGTGTTGGCAATTTTTGCATAGTCAACATTTTTTTGGGTGGCACTGAAAGTGTTAAGGAGGTAGGTATTACACAAAACTTTCAACAAAAAAAAACGACAGTCTTCATTTTCAGCAATACATAACTACTATGCATTGAGAATCGTCTCATTGTGGTAATTTTTTCGTCGTATATATTCGTTCGCACCGGAGTGTTAATTTTTTTCAACATGAGATTCGCGTTTTTATTGGCATTTGCTCTACATACCTTCAAGTTCGGTACAATGGACTATTTAAATCCATGTTTGGCGAAAGAATACAAAAAGTTGGATGAGTCTGAAGTCAAAAAGAATTTCGCCAGCGAATATTCGATCTTTTCTGATGGTAAGTTTCCAACTTGCGGACAGATAAAAATTGTACCAAAAATATTGTTTTAAAATTCGCAATTTTGACAATTTCAGGTCATTTTTCGAAAAAGGAACGCGATAACATGAACCAACTTTGTGCATGTGCAATATTTAAAATCAATGAAATGAGTAAAATGGGAGGCGAAAACGCTAACTTCGAAACTATACTAAAAAATGTATCAGTTCTTCCATACAAAGATTTTATGTTCCCACTTGGATATTGTTTCCAATCCCCACAACGGTTTCCATCCTTTACTTGCAAACGCCGCGATGATGATGAAAAATATATTATAATCAAAGGACCGCGGAATCAGTCGACCATCGGAAGGCGGGAGTACAATATTTACATCGCCTCCTACAGAGATAAAATTCAAGATTATCATTTCAAAGGTATTATCGAAAAAGTCGACGTGGAAATGCCAGCAAATGAAAGGCGTGGAATAGTAAGCCAGATAGGCGACGTTCCAAAAAGTTGGGTCCGTTTGCACAATGCATGGCGCAAGGTAGATATGGGATGATTCAGAATAATTGTGAAAATCAGATCGCAAAGGGTATGGGGGCTCAAGATAGGTGATTTGGACCCGGAAACCGATTTGGGTCAAACCTACCCCAAAAGGTCGACCATGATGAGAAAAAATTTTGACAAAAATTTAAGACCCCAACGCAAGTATTTTGGGGGTGGGGGCTCAAAACATGATTTTTAGTCATTTTTTTGGATTTTCGCTAAATTAAGATAGAAATTTCGCGTTTTTTCTAGTAGATTCTATATCATTAGGGGAAGCTGTAGAAATTTTTTCGATTTTTTGGGTAAAACTTTGAACCGCCATTTTGTATTGAAGTTTTAGATGTACAGTCGTAAGTTTTTTACTGAAAACGTGTCATGCACCTCAAAATGTGCTGTAAAAACTTGGAGAAGTTTGGAGTGGTGCAACATTGTCAAAAAAAAAACTGATTTTTTCATTCATTTTTCCCTGTCAAGTGAGTCATTTTTGGACGAAAATTTTTTTTCTTGAACTACATCATTAATGACACCAATTTACACCTTCAACTCGAATTTGGGCCAAATTCATTCATTTTTTCCTTTTTTTTCCAAAAAATACCAAATGACGCCATTTTGGGAACCAAGAACCTCTTCAAGATGACCTAGGGGCCTACAAATCATGTCTAGGCTTGTTTCAAGTCGATATCTCACATATACTGCAATTTCAGCGAAATCGAGCAACTTTAATTTTTTTCAGCTTATTTCATGAAAAATTTTTGACAAGTCCAAAATACTTACTCAATTCTTGAAAATGAGCAAAAAAAATCAAAGTTGCTCGATTTTGCTGAAATTGCAGTATATGAGAGATATCGACTTGAAACAAGCCTAGACATGACTTTTAGGCCCCTAGGTCATCTTGAAGAGGTTCTGGGTTCCCAAAATGGCGTCAATAGGGTATTTTTGGAAAAAAAGGAAAAAATGAACGAATTTAGCTCAAATTCGAGTTGATGGTGTATATTGGTGTCATTAATGATATATTTCAAGAAAAAAAATTTCGTCCAAAAATGACGCACTTGAGAGGGAAAAATGAATGAAAAAATCAGTTTTATTTTTTTGATAATGTTGCACCACTTCAAACTTCTCGAAGTTTTTACAGCACATTTGAGGTGCATGACACGTTTTCAGTAAAAAACTTACGACTGTACCTCTGAAACTTCAATACAAAATGGCAGTTCAAAGTTTTTAAATGGCTATAACTCGGCAAAAAATGATCCGAAAAAATCGAAAAAATTTCAACAGCTTCCCCTTATGATATAGAATCTATTAGAAAAAACGCGAAATGTCTATCTTATTTTGGCGAAAATCCAAAAAATAATGACTAAAAATCACGTTTTGAGCCCCCACCCCCAAAATACTTGCGCTGGCGGTCTAAAATTTTTGTCAAAATTTTTTCTCATCATGGTCGACCTTTTGGGGTAGGTTTGACCCAAATCGGTTTCCGGGCCCAAATCACCTATCTTAAGCCCCCATACCCTTTGAGAATCCGAGTCTTTTTTTCCACGAATCGCTCACTCTCGATTCTTTTGCGCAATGCAAATTGCGATTCTTTAAAAAAAAAATTAAAATTGCAAAATGCATGAATTCGTGTTAACGAAAAACCAAAAAGACGAAATAAAATTATTCCGTTTATTGAACTATTGTAAGCCGAAAGCTAAGTCGAAAGTCGTCTATTAGGTTGAAATATTCGTCAATTTTCACATCTTGGGTATTTCCTCAAGCCTCTCAGTCATGACAGTCTGGGATTCTGGATATGTCAGGGTCTTTCTTAGACTACCCTCAACATCCCCCACCACGGTAGAAGTCCATACACAATTTATCCACCTCAGTCAGAGGAGCGCTCTCAAACTCTTCATTTTTGATTTTTTTTTTCAAAAACTTCAAATGTTCGCAATTTTGGAATTTACTCTTACGTATCCAGAATCCCACACTCTCATGACCGAGAGGCTTGAGGTAATTCCTAATATGAAAATTTTAAACTTTTGAGTGCGCTTTTCTGAGGTTACTAAATTGTGCCAGGACTTCTACTATGGTGGGGGAGGGGTTGTTGAGGGTAGTCTGAGAAAGAGCTAGATTTACCCAAAACCATAGACTCTCATGACCAAGAGGTTTGAGGAATTTCTCAAAATGTGAAATGTTGCTAATAACTTTTAACCTCATATTCAGTGGCTCCTTTGAGCTTAAGAATTGTACTGGGACTTCTATACCATTTTGGGGGGATGTTGAGAATAATGGCTTATATTAAATTTTTTAAAGTTGAAGGAATTCGCATTTTTTTTTTTTTTTTGAAATTGAGAAAATTTGCAATTTTTTGAAACAAAAATATTCTAACTTTTTTTAAAAGAAAAAATTACCAGATTTTTTAAAATTAAAAGAATTTTTGAATACCTAGAATTTTTATTTTTTTGAAATTTTTTAAAATAAAAAATCACACTTTTATTGAAATAAAAAATTAAAATTTCTGTGGAATTGTGAATTTTTCAAAATTAGAAAAACTTGATTCATTTTCAAATGAAGAAATGAAATGAATGGTTTATTGTAGTATAGGGTATTACCCTTATTACAATGTCCCTTGAAAATAAAATTTCCTTATTTTTCAAAATGAAAAAATAAATTCGTCTTTTTTTAAACAAAAAATTTTCAGATTATTTGAAATTGAAGGGATTTACCTACTTTTTTTTGAAATTGAGAATTTGCAATTTTTTGAAACAAAAATATACTTACCTACTTGACATTTTTTTTTCCAAGAAAAATTTTTCTTAATTTTTGAGAATTAGAGAATTGAAAAAATTTACATTTTTCTTGAAGGGAAAAATATTCATTGTTTTGAAAAGAAATAGGAAGAAATTTTTAAATTTAGTTCATACCTCGAAAGAAAAATGACTGATTTAAATGAAATAAAAAACCATTAAAAAGTGGAAATTTCTAAATCTACTTCATGCGTTGAAAAGGCAGGAGTGAGCTTGTTTTCTTTCTTTTTTTTTCTTAATGATTTCTTATCAATTTTTCTCATCAATGGTTGGTTCTAGCAAAAAATTTATAATAATAAAAATTGTAGATCTGTGAGTTTTTGATCTTCGGTAAATGGGAAATTTTTCAATACAATAACCTTTGTTTCCAAGATACATATTGATTTTAAAAAAAAGTTTCTCAGGTTTGAGAAAATCCTGAGGAAACCCTTGGGAAAAATTTATTTTTGACAACAAATTTGGATTTGTCATGAAAAATTGTTCGTAATTTTCTTTCTGTTTCCCAGTAATTCACCGATTAGCAATCAAAACCGTGATTACAAATTAAACTTAATAGCTCTTGTTATTGATTAATAATATTATAACGTGACGTTAAATCAGCCCCTTTGCATATTTCATTTAATGAAGTAATCGTCAACACTTGTAGAGTGTTTATCGATATTATCACATTGTTTAAAGTTCATTTGTTATTTTCTTCATAGCTTCAAAATGTTGTAAGCAATACACAACCTATTATTATCAATGCCACTGAGAAACACACAGCTTCGGTAAGTTTTCTCTTAATTTTGGGCTCAAATGGCTCCTATTGATGCAAAAAAATTATTTCGATAGAAAAAGTTGAAAAATTTTCTTAGCAGGGTTGCAACTTTCAATTTTTATTGAAAAAAAAAACAATTTTTCACCGATTTTTCATCTTTTTCGTACTCTGGCCTTGAGAATTTTTCAAAAACTACTTACGAGTTGTTCGGACCTACTAACCTGCCAGAGGTGACATGGAACTTTTACACGGGAGTAGTACCAACGTGTAGCTCACACCGCCAGGATCACAACGAACTATGCGCGACCCCCTCAATCTATTCATGGAAGGAAGATAAATGTACCTAATGTTTGATTTTTCAAATAATGATACTTGCTCAAATTTTGAGCAAATCAAAAAAGTAAGACTACCGTTTTGTAGGAAATTTGATTTCCAATCGAAAAGGTTCCCTATAATTTTTACCTATCTTCAATGGTTTAGATGCTATCGGAAAAAAACGAAAAAATTATTTCTCAATTTTTTCAACTTGGGTTATTGATGGCCCTAATTTTGAGTAAGTCAGAGGAGTAGTATCTTATCCTATAGGAAATTTAATTTCCTTTCAAAAAGGTTCTCTTCACTTTTTGTTTATCTTCAATATTTCAGGCGCTAAGCGAGAAAAACGAAAAATTTCATTTTTTTACCAAGAGGAAATGAAGTGTACTTACTTCCACTATTCGTTTTTTCTCGCATAGCGCCTGAAATATTGAAGATAGGTAAAAAGTGAAGAGAACCTTTTTGAAAGTAAATTAAATTTCCTATAAGATAAAATACTTACTTCTCTAACTTACTCAAAATTAGGCCCACTAAAACGAACTTCAACAACTCAAGTCCCAAAAAATTGAGAAATTTTCGAAAAAATTGGAAATTTTTTCGTTTTTTTCCGATAGCATCTAAACCATTGAAGATAGGTAAAAATTAAAGTGAACCTTTTTGATTGGAAATTAAATTTCCTACAAAACGGTAGTCTTACTTTTTTGATTTGCTCAAAATTTGAGCAAGTATCATTATTTGAAAAATCAAACTTTAGGTACACATATCTTCCTTCCATGAAGAGATAGAGGGAGTCGCGCATAGTTCATTGTGATCCTGGCGGTGTGAGCTACACGTTGGTACTACTCCCGTGTAAAAGTTCCATGTCACCTCTGGCCGGTCCGAACAACGTTTTGACCCGCTCAATGTATGTGAAATTTCAAAAGCATGTCCGAACAACGTATCGTTTACAAACACACTACTACAAAATGGGGCGTTCTTTACGCGACTCTAGCGTCGGAACTATTGATCGCACAAAAAAAATGACATGAATCATTTTGGTTCAAAATTTCATCAGCTACATTTTATTACTGGGCTATTTTCCGCCTAAAATCACGCATTACGGAGATAAATGCGAAAAACTGATTTGGGGGCACATTTGTTTCTAGGTCTAAACTATCGATTAAGCCTATTTTGGACCCATGCTCAAAATGGCTTTTGACCTGTGTTATCGACGAATTATAGTTAGCAAAAATGTCGAGATCATAGTAAGATAGGTAATTTTATCGATAATCTATCTATAATATCGAAAGATAAATTCACGATTTAGGCGGAACTTTCGCGACACTTCATCGAATTCGATTTCTGTCGATTTTTTATTCCGATTTTTCGTCTTTTACTAGCTTTTTTCTATAATTAAAAATCCTTAATTAGCATAATTAATACATTAAACTATGCCTAAACACATTATTCATGTTACGGTAAGAGGATCATTTCAGAAAAAGACAAAAAAAATGATAAAAAATCTGCCACTCGGGGGACTTGAACCATCGACCTCCTGCATGGTATCACCCTACTTTAACCACTATGCCATACCTTTTCGTTGAGGATAAAGCAATATAACGCTTATAACAGGCAGTTCAGTACTTCCAGATGTGTTGTACTTGGAAAAAATTTTCACCAATTTTTATAATTTTCACAATTTTCACTACAACAACTCATTATTTCACATTAGATGAAATTCAAAAAAGTGCTGATTGTGGGGTTTTCAAAATCGCTGGATTCGTTTTTTGAATTAAAATTCAATCTCGGCCCCAAAATGGGCACCTGAAAGGGGTTCAATTTTCGAGATTTCGAAATTTACGATATTGGTATCGAAATGTAGGTTTTGGAGGTCGCTGAATTCGTTTCTTTAAGTAAAATTTACCCTCGATCTCAAAATTTGCGCCTGGAGGGGGTACAATTTTTGAAATTATTGAAATTTACAATATTGGTACTAAAATGTAAGTTTTCGAGGTCACATGAATTTATTTAGCTGATTTTTTTCATTTTTAAAAAATCAGCTATTAAATTTGACCCGATGGTGTGAGTTGAAGGTGGGAGTGATATTTCTCGACGTTTCATGACAACATATGACGATTGACACCAATTTCGCGTTTTGTTATTTCTTTTTAAATATATGCGAGAGGTACTTTTCACCTCATTTTTCAAGGAGCGTTTTCGCCTCCGTTTCATACTTTCTGGAACTAACTTTTGTCAAGGAACACAATGCACATGGTATACACCGATATACACCGAAGTCAAATTTTGATTAAAAATACTTTTCACCTCCGTTTTAAAGCTCATCCAACAAGCTTAACTTTGAGATTTTTCAAAAAACTTCCAGAGTGTGTTTGTAGAGGAAGGTCTAAGGAACATTTTGGCTCTTCGTTCAATTTTCTAGCTCAATTAGCAAAGTCTGTATGAAGTCTCAAACATGAGGTTCTCAGCCTCTCAGGCTGCGTCAGAGTTTTTTGAACTTGAATTCGCACCTTTGATCCAAAAAAGGGCATGTTGGGCAATTGAGGGGTTTATTTTTGAAATTTGGAAATAATTTCAAATATCGTCACAAAATCGTTGAAAAATCGATTTCGAAAAATTTCAGATTATTTGTCAATAATATAGTTTCAAATATGGTCGGTCATCGTAAAAGCATAAATACTCGCGTACTATGCTAAAATACTAATTTTTCTTCTTCTGTCATTTCAGGTTATCTTTCTTCACGGGATAGGACTTACTGGGTACGAATGTGTTATCACACAACAAACAACACTTTTGATAAGGCTCTATGTATTATGAAACTGGGTGAAGACAGCGGCCATTTTTCCTCCAAGCCGATGTTTTTTACATAAGCCGCAATTTAATGTTTGCGTTTATAACTCAAAAAATAGGTACTAATTTTAGGAAAATTTTACAAGAGATATTTTTTGTAGAGAATCCAAAGAGCTTTTTATTTGTATGAAAATTTTTGAATTTCGTTTAGTTTGGAGAATGCCTATTTTTATCATTTTGTTTTTAATTAATAATTTAGGTTTTATTAATCCTACATGAAATGTTGATATACCGTTGGAAAGAGGATAAAATTCTCTACATTTTGGTTGCTACAAGTATTTTTCAGCTACCTTTAAAAACAACAATTCTTGATATTAGTTAGTTGGATGATTAATGACGGCTGTCTTTACCCGTTTTCGTATAGAGCCCTACTTTTGATTTCCTGTTGTTCATGTGATTGTAATTGTAAAACACGATAAAGAATTTCATTCGTTTACAAGTCTTAAGAAAAAAATCTTGCTGCCATAAAAAAGTTTTTATTCATTATCATTCTTTTAGCAAGGACTGTGTGTCGGATATGAAATTGATACGTGTTGGACTACCTCATATGAGAGTTATCTGCCCTACAGCGTAAGTAATTACTCATCGCAATTATTAATACATTTGGTAAAAATAATAAACTAATATCTTTGGATAGCGAGTCGTTGCCGTTATTTTTCATACGCGGTATGAAGATTCCAGCTTGGTTCAACATCTACGGTCTAGATAGAGATTCTTACGAAGACAAAAGCGGTATCGAAAAAGCCACAGATTTCGTGCATAGTCTAATAGAAAAGGAGATCAAGGCTGGTATTCGTTCTGACCGAATCATCATAGGTGGATTTTCGCAAGGAGCAGCGCTGGCATTACGTGCTGCTTTGTTATTTGATAAAAAACTAGCCGGAGTTTTTGCTCTGTCTGGTTGGTTTCCTTTGCACAGAGAATTCTCGCCGGTAATTCATCAATTTTTTTCCTTCGTTGATGTTGTATGTTGTAATTGTACATATTGGCTTTTGTTTCAATAGTCTCAAGTGACCGCTAATAAGGATATTCACATTTTACAATATCACGGAAAACATGATGACATCGTAAGTTACGAGTATGCACAAATGACCAATTCGCTGTTGAACGAAATTACCAAAAATTGTGAATTCATAACGCGTTCCAATGTTGGTCATGACATATTTGTAAAAGTAAGCATCATCTTTTCAAATTATGTTTCCATTGTGTACTATAACAGACATATTGTTGGTTTTTGATTTTATTTAGGATATGGAAGATGTCGGGAAATTCTTACGATCACGAATTCCAGCTAATTAACTTCCGTATATAGCGATCCTTTCATTTTAATTTTAATATAGTATATGTACGTCGATTACTTTTTACTAATTTTTTTCTAAAAATAATTTGGTCTAGACCAATGTTTTCTCTGAGGACGTGAGGACTGAGTAGTTATACCAAAATGGTCTGTGGTGATTCAAAACGGGTGGAGGTGGTCGATGGATACAATTTTCGATCAATTGCGGAGCAACAATTAATTTTTATGAACACCATCAACACCTCTGTATTTTTTTTTTTAAATGCTGCTGTACTATAATATGCAATTTACCGGATATATGGGTATTTTTGACGCTCCGGTCGTCAGTTTTTATTTTTGTGTGAAAAACACTCAGAAAATTCTGTAGATATAAAATTTTTTACAGTTCCAGAGACATTTTTTTCGAAATCTCGTGAAAATCCTTTTTATATTCGGTGCAAAATTTTCAGTAGGTAGTTTTTTGAAAAATAAAAATATACTGAGAAAAATTTTCTGAAATTGAAAATTTTTTTTTGGAATTTCATTGAAACTTTTTTGAATATTCTGTGAAAAATTTTGTGTAATATATTTTTGAAAAATGAAAAAATTTGTATTTTTAATAAAATTCGAAAAATTAGAAATAGCATTTAATCAATAAAAAAGCTAACCTAAGATCAAATGCAAAATCCTCCTCTATGCTGGTTGAATTTGAGGAAATTTTTATTTTCGCTAAATTTCAAAAAATTCAATTTGAATTTTTATCAATGCCAAAGGCTACCATTCGGTCTAATGCAAAATCCTACCTTTACTGAAAATCAGAAAATTTTCAAAAAATGCCAATTTGAATTTATGTAAATTATTAAAGGCTACCATTTGTTCCTATTCAAAGTCCTACCCTTACTGAAAATGAGAAAATTTTTATATCCAGTAAATTTCAAAAAATGTCAAATCGAATTTAATTAATTTTCAAAAGCAACCATTTGGTAAAAAATTTTTTGAATATTATTTTAAATAATCAATTATTGGTGAAAATTTGAAATATTATGATAGTTTCAAAATTTTAACAATTTTTTTGAATGTTCGCTCAAATTTTTAAACTCACTGTATCTTCAAAATTGAAAAAATTATCAAAACTTAGCCAAAATTCAAAATTTGCAAAGCCTTCAAAATTCGATGCAAATTGGAATTGTGGCCATTCTTGAATTTTAATAAATTTTCAGAATTTAATTAGCTTTGAAAGTTTGATGAGAATGTAAAATTTCTTTTCTACGAGTAACTTAGTAGGTCGCCTATCAAGTATCTACGCTTGCTTCGCCCCCAAGTGTGGATAATGTGCCTCCCAAATAAGTTTTTCGCATTTATCTCGTTAATGCGTGACTTTACGCGGAAAATAGGTTCGTAATAAAATGTAGCTGATGAAATTTTGAACCAAAATGATTCTTGTCATTTTTATGTGCGATCAATAGTTCCGACGCTAGAGTCGCGTAAAGAACGCCCTATTTTGTAGTAGTGTGTTTGTAAACGCGATACGTTGTTCAGACATGCCTTTGAAATTTCACATACTTTGAGCGGTTCCAAAACGTTGTTCGGACCTTTAGTTGGTCCGAACAACTCGTAAGTAGTTTTTGAAAAATTCTCAAGGGTACGAAAAAGATGAAAAATCGCTGTAAAAATTGAAAGTTGCAACCCTGCTAAGAAAAATTTTCAACTTTTTCTATCGAAATAATTTTTTTGCATCAATAGGAGCCATTTGAGACCAATTTTGGTACCGAGCTGATGTTATTTTTCGTTTTTTTGTCATTTCGAAATTATCGATAAAATTTGATATCAAATTTCAAGGCCAATGGTATGGTGAGGTGTGGAAACTCAAATTGCTACTTTCAAAGAATGTTTTCGAGCTCCTTGAGCATTTGGCTGCGCTGATGTGTGGTGTAGAATCTGGAAGGCCAGTCACCCTTTTTTTTGACGTGAAGTGGAGAGGTAATCGGAATATTATATGACGGATTGATTCATAGATATAAATAACAAATCTGGATCGGAAACTTACATTTAAAATGTATAGAAAAATTGGTCGCCGAAATTATCACGAAGCCACGCCCATTTTCATTTAAGAGGTGAAGTCAGTTTTCTTGAGATTTATTATATTATTTGAATTATAGAATAAAATAAATGTTTAAAATTGAAACTAGAGAACTTCATAAAGGCTTGGAATAAAAATTTTTTGCCGAACACGATTTATTTCGAATTATTCCAAATTAGCCGATCTTCACCTCCTAATTTTTCAGCCAATCAGAAAGCAGCATTCCCACGTGCATTCTCGGAATTTTGGAGACAGGAGTTTCCGATCCAGTTTTGTTATTCATATCTATGGATTGATTAATAATAATTGAGATGTGGATGCGTCCAAGACGTACCTATTATGCGCACTTTAACCCTATGTCTTTGTTGGAGTGATCGCGTCAACGAGGACGTTAACTTTAGCTTGAACTTGGACAGGTGCGAAGTTTCGATTATCCGTGGAGAAGTTTTCGGTGACATGAGTTCGAGATGTTAGAGCCGGCGAAATACTGACAAGGGAACCTCACCAACTCGTCACCTCCAATTTCGCTGAAATTTGGCTCACTGAAAGAGCATTTTTTTCAAAAATTATCCTACTTTGAGGGCCCTTAGCTCCGTTCCCCTGAGAGGTAGGGGCTCAAATTTTTTTGGGGAGGTTTTTAACTCAAATTGAACCACCTCTGCGAGTAGAGAAAAATATTAATTTCTTAGAGACATTTTTTTGCATTAAAAACTTTTTCATACTTCGTGGAATATAAAATTTTCTTACCTTTTTTGAAAAAAAAAGATTCATTTTCGCATCCAAAGTTCAAAAAATTTTCAAAAAAGACACACCTTCAAAAAAAAAAAAAAAAAAAAAAAAAAAAAATTACATCTCGGAAAACTTTAAATTGCTGTTCCTGAATTTGGCAGAACCTGGTCCGAAAACTCAAAATTTTCGATTTGAATACCTAATGAAATCGAATAATATCTTCCATTCGCGAAAGAACCTTCAAACTTTTATGAATACAGAAAATATCAAAATATAGAAAAATGCAGATATCTCATAGCATGGATTGTATTTTTCTTCAATTTTGACACTTAAAATTTTTCATTTTCCAAAAAATCTATCAATAATTTCTACAAAATGATATCGTCAAAATGCAAAAGGAATATAATTTTTTTTTTTTTTTTTGAAAACTCCGTGCATTTTATTTTTTTTAAATCAGAAATTATTTATTTTTGTGAAAAAAACAATTTGAAATTAGTTTCCAATTTTTTTTCAAAACTTCATAGACGAAAAATCAAAATGACGTCAGTATGCGTAGGTCTTGGAAAATTCCGCTTGTCAATGCTATGCATTCAACAACAAAACAATTTCACAGCCCCCCCCCCCCCCCCTCAAGAAAAAGTTGCCATAAATCAAAACTATGGAGTATAAAATTTCCTTTCAGTAATAAATCATTGTTTTTTTATGCGAGGCTTAATTTTCAAGTAGGTACCCATTATTTTAAAAAAAATATGGTCTACTAAACAATGCGAGCTTACATTCAGGTGTTTCAATAATATTTCTGAATATGACGCAAACGAATGAAAATTCTAATTATTCGTACTGTATCGATAGAATTTTTTTGAAAAATGAATTTAGTTGAAAAATATGTAAGGTGTTATCTGAATAATTTTCACAAGACACTATGACCTTGGACTCTACTAAACAATGCAAGCTTACATTCAGCTGTTTCAATAAGATTTCTGAATATGACGCTAACGTATGAAAATTCTAATTATTCGTACTGTATCGATAGAATTTTTTTGAAAAATTTTTGTAACACAATTTCTCATATAATGAAGACTTCTTTCAAAAAAAAAAAAAAATTCATCGCAATAGAAATACAGACACTAGGGTGTTCGGTATTCAAAAATATTAGAAATTGGGGGAGTAGAGTAGCTACAAACCTCTTTTCTAAAACACCCCCCTCATGAAAAACTCCTGGGGTGGTTTTCTTACTTGGGATGGGAGCACCTTTTAATAAAAGATTCTAAGCGAAATCGGAACACCTAAGCTCAAAACGTGGCCGAATTGACGTGGGATGCCTGTGAAGCAAACAATCACCACATGCTCAGATTCTCTCATCACTTAAAGGGTTAAGATAATTATAGTGAGGTCGTGGAAAATGACCTCACTAAAAAAAGACCTCAGTAGCAATATGAAAAGGAGCACGGAAGACCCCAAAATAGGCATTTGCAAACACCCGTAAAAATTTTCGATCCGCCCATCGAATATCCTGACGTCACTGGAGGAAGCCAACGTTGTTTTTCTATAGAATTAATATAAATTTTTCACAATTTAATTTTTTTCTCAAGAACGATGCGATTTACGAAATTTTTTGTAAGGACTCGACATTTAGAGAATTAAAAGTTCTTTCATATGAACTAAACAAAAATTTTTTATCTTTAAAATTCAAGATTTATTTTCGATGTGTTGAAAAGATCATAATCAATAGCAATGCGTTATTTTTTCGAAATTTCATTTTTTTTCTCGGAAGTGATGTGATTTCCGAAATTTTTTGTAAGGACCTATTTTTTAGAGAACAAAAAATCCTATCATATGCAATAAAGAAAAACATTTATGCTTGAAAATTCAAGCTTTTTCGAAGTATTGAAAAGATCATAAGCACCTATATTGTTCATCGCAACTTTGGTATATTCTAAGGAAAATTTGGAGCTGCACGTTTAGCTCCATTACCAGAGTCATATTCCATATAGGTAGTATGGGTGTGTGGTTGGGGGGGGGGATGAAACCATCACTAGTGAAATTTTGATGAATTTTTAGAAAATTCTGACAAACACGTTAAAATCATCGTAAAAAAAAATTCCTCGAGGGAAAAAAGTAAAAATAATTTTTCAAAATGAAAATTTTTCGTGTGTTTAGTTTAGGCAGAGCCGGTGCGAGAGGAAGGTTTGGGGGGTGGAACACTCCATGTCAGTTTTTGTTCGGAAAATTTTCGACCAAAATTTAGTAAAGTTTTGAAAATTTTTGAATTACAATTTACAAATTCGGTAAATTTTTGGGAAATTCCGAATTTCCGAATCACATATTCGGCAAAACTTTGAAAAATTTTAAATTACAATTCACTCGGCATTTTTGAAATTTTTTCATTCGGCATTTTAAAAATTTTCTTTCGGCATTTTCAATCTACACCCCCCCCCCCCCCAAAAAAAAATTGCTCAAATCGTCTCTGAGTTTAGGTATATAGATAGTTTTTACTAAATTTCAAAAAAAAAAACTTGCTTTTTTCGTTTTTTCTCGGCTATTTAGAATTTTTTTTTGCGAGTTACGAATTCCTCGATCCCAAACTATCAAACACAGAACCACAGAAGTATTTGAGTGTACTTATGATTTTTTTTTAAGAATAAATTTTCATGAAAAAATGTTTGCCAATAGATTCTTATTACATTTTTTGACAAGAGAATTTTTTCTAAAAGATGTACTGATCATCAGACAAAGGTATTTTTTAGAAAAAAAATTTAGATTTCATTGGAAAATAAATTTATGATAGGATTTTTTGTCAAGAACATTTTTTTGAAGATTTTTTGTCAAAAAAATATTTTTTGAAGATTTTTTCATCAGAAATGTTTTTTTGGTCAAATTTTTTTTCAATTTCTCTTGACAAAAAATTTTTCGACGTTTTTTGTCAAAAAAATTTCCTTGACGAGTTTTTGTCAGAAAAGTATTTTTCGAAGATTTTTTTATCAGAAAATTTTTTTTGGTCAATTTTTTTTTGAATTTCCTGTCAAAAAATATTTCTTTGTCCAAAAATATTTTTTGAAGATTTTTTCATCAGAAAATTTTTTGGTCAATTTTTTTTCTATTTCTTGTCAAAAATTATTTTTACGATTTTATGTCAAAAAAATATTTCTTTGTCAAAAAATATTTTTGAAGATTTTTCAAAGATTTTTTGTCAAAAAAATAATTATATTTTTTCAAAGATATTTTCATCGGAATTTTTTTTTGTTTTTTCACTTTCTCCAGTCAAAACATTTTTCAATGTTTTTTTGATGTTTCATTGTCAAAAAAATTTTCTTTGACGATTTTTTGTCAAAAAAATATTTTTTAAAGATTTTTTCATCTGAAATTTTTTTTTGTCAAATTTTTTTTTCAATTTCTTGTCAAAATTTTTTTTTGATGATTTTTTGTCAAAAAAATATTTCATTGTCGAAAAAAAAATTTTTGAAGATCTTTCATCAAAAATTTTTTTTGGTCAAAATTTTTTTTACAATTTCTTGTCAAAAAATTTTTCGACGTTTTTTTGTTAAAAAAATCTTTCTTGACGATTTTTTGAAGATTTTTTGTCAAAAAAAATATATTTTGAAGATTTTTTGATGTCAAAAACAAATTTATACCTACGAAGACTTTTTTCCGAAAAAAAAATTTTTTTGGACATTTTTTTTTGTTTGAACATGTTTTTGTCAAAAATTAATTTTTAGCTGCACAAAGTAATTTCAAACTGCACACCTTTTGTTTTGAAGCTCCACAAAATGGGCGAAACTACACGTTAGAATAGGCCCTGAACTTTGAGTCATTATAGTAAAATATCCGAACAGCGATTGTCACACCTGACAACGATTATGATGAATTTCACAAAATATGAACAGAACATCTACACTGAAAGAAATGGGGTTTGAAATTGCGCAATGATTCCTCTGCGTCAGGTAATTGTTCCCGAAAATTGGGTAATGGTTAACTGATTTGCAAAATTTTTCAAAAAGTGTGTACTTGTTACCAGAAAGTTGGGTAATAATTACCTTCAACGACTTAGCGGGAATTATTACCTGTGTATGAGGCATTGTAACCCTATTGATTACAAATTTTGATGGTAATCATTCAACTCTAAAAGTGGTGATCCATTGCTTCCTATGAAAAGTATTCACTCACAAAAAAAAGGGAAAGAATGCCCAACGTTAGCAACTAATTCGTTTTGTATACAAAATTTCAAGATTTTGTTATCAGTAAAAAATATTGTGAACTATTTTTAGGTACTTCTTTCTTTCTTTCTTTATAATTTTTGGATCATAATTGATGCATAAATTTTTCAAAACGGAGATTTGATAAAATTTTGTATTATTTTAGGCGATTGAGATAAAATTGTGTATTTTCAAAAAAAAAATAGTTCAGTGAAATTGAAGAATATTATTCAAACCACAAAAATTTATGTTTTTTTTTCTTCTTTTTCTTTCTTTATTTTTACTCGTACCTATATAACAATGCTATAGTGAATGAGAATTTCAAATATTTTAAAACCAATAAAAATTGCAGAAGATAAAATTAATTTTTCTGCACTAATCAAACAAAAATAATTATAAATTATATGTAAATTTATTGAGTGGTTTCTCAAACATTTCCCACCCCCAAAATCTTCAGGTTATTATAGGCAGGGAAGAAAACCAATTGAAACCAAAACCGGGTAAAACCACCACCACCAGATATTTCAATTGGTTTTCAAAACCATTTGGAACCATTACAATGAACTTCAAAAATTCATACAAGAACCACCACCAAAAAGAAACAATTCCTTTCGAAAAGGCAGGGAAGAGAACAGTTTGGAACCACAACGAAAAATCATTTGTTGAAATAACCACAACCACAAGAAAGTGGTTTGAAAATAAAAAACCACCATCACCACCACGACCACCACCATTTTCAATTTCCTTTACAATGAAAACCAGAACCACCTCCAATTAATGAAATTCGTTCTTTTTGGTTCTAAAAAGAGAAATAGTGGATTTGAAAGGGAAGGAGGGGTCCAAACAAAATTTTTGTTATGACCAAATTTATTCCTAGAACTTCAAGCAACAACTTTGATTTGAATTTTTTTTTAATTGGGCCCCTTACCTATCCCCTGTGGCATGTTTTCTTCATTTTTCTGATTTTTCAGCGCTCTGGAAAGTGGAAACATTATTATTTTTTGTTTTTTATTTGAATGTATATTATTTAATTTAAATTTATTGCAATATTGTGTTTGTAACTTGTAGGCAAAATTCATTTTTTATTTTTTATTCTTTATAGTTTTTTTTTTTTTTTTTACTTTTTGAATTTTAATTTTTTATTCAAATTTCAAAGATCTGATCTTTTTTTAGTTCTTTTGTGGTATAATAGGAAGCACGAAAATGGGTCCATCTGGTTCTGATGGTTATTGCCATAGATAAATGGTTTAAATGTTGGGAAATATTTTTCATACTACGAAATGGAAGCAATTCGATGAAAACCAATTGAAAACCCAAAACGGAACCACCACCACCACCACAACCATTTGAAATGGTTTTTAATTTGAGAACCACCATCACAACCAATTAATCAAGCAAAACCAAAAACCCAGAACCAGAACAATCAAAAAAAAAAAAAAATTAAATAGAACCACTTTAGCACCAAAACCTTTTGAAAATTTTTAAAAACCAAAAACCAATTGGAACCACCAGTAATTTCAAAATTTTCTAAAAACCACCATCACCATAACCAATTGGGTCTCAATTGGTTTTCTTCCTTGATTATAGGTACTCGAGTAATTTCTTAATTGAAAAAATAAACCCACATACCATTTTAAATACTTACTGAAATAATTCCAATGCAATATGCATAATTAAAATAATAAACCACAATCAAGCAGTCAAACTTGAGTTTACAGGTTGGCCGAGTGGTCTAGGCGTTGGCTCTTCAAACGGAAGGTCCCGGGTTCAATTCCTACCAGGTTCATCACGAGGAAGAAAAAATTTCGGAGTTGGGCAACCATTCCCCAAAAAGTTGGGTAAAATTTGGACATGAATCAAAAGTGGTAAATGGTTACCGAACATTGGGGAATGATTCCTGCGCCTGATTATATTTTTCAAGGAATAGTTACTCAATTTTAGTGACTAGATAACAAATTCATGAGTAATGATTATGCTTGAATTGGGTATCTTTTCACTGAGATTGGGTAATTATTCCTTGAAAAATATAATCAGGCGCAGGAATCATTCCCCAATGTTCGGTAACCATTTACCACTTTTGATTCATGTCCAAATTTTACCCAACTTTTCGGGGAATGGTTGCCCAACCATTTCTTTCAGTGTATGAAGTATGTTTTCAAAGTGATTTGTAAACCAAAATGTGATATTTTTGTACCTAAATGGTATACGCACGAGTCAACTGGTAACCATATTTTTTCACATACGTTGTACGAGTAAAACTTTCAACAAAAAAAAAACGACAGTCTTCATTTTCAGCAATACATAACTACTATGCATTGAGAATCGTCTCATTGTGGTAATTTTTTCGTCGTATATATTCGTTCGCACCGGAGTGTTAATTTTTTTCAACATGAGATTCGCGTTTTTATTGGCATTTGCTCTACATACCTTCAAGTTCGGTACAATGGACTATTTAAATCCATGTTTGGCGAAAGAATACAAAAAGTTGGATGAGTCTGAAGTCAAAAAGAATTTCGCCAGCGAATATTCGATCTTTTCTAATGGTAAGTTTCCAACTTGCGGACAGATAAAAATTGTACCAAAAATATTGTTTTAAAATTCGCAATTTTGACAATTTCAGGTCATTTTTCAAAAAAGGAACGCGATAACATGAACCAACTTTGTGCATGTGCAATATTTAAAATCAATGAAATGAGTAAAATGGGAGGCGAAAACGCTAACTTCGAAACTATACTAAAAAATGTATCAGTTCTTCCATACAAAGATTTTATGTTCCCAGTTGGATATTTTTTCCGTTCCCCACAACGGTTTCCATCCTTTACTTGCAAACGCCGCGGTGATGATGAAAAATATATTATAATCAAAGGACCGCGGAATCAGTCGACCACCGGAAGGCGGGAGTACAATATTTACATCGCCTCCTACACAGATAAAATTAAAGATTATCGTTTCAAAGGTATTATCGAAAAAGTCGACGTGGAAGTGCCAGCAAATGAAAGACGTGGAACAATGTCACGGAACAGCAGCATTCCAAAAATTTTAGTCTCTTTGTACAATGCATGGCGCACGGTATGGGATGATTCAGAATAATTGTGAAAAACAGATCGCAAATTTGAGAATCCGAGTCTTTCTTTCCACGAATCGCTCACTCTCGATTCTTTAGCGCAATGCAAATTGCGATTCTTTAAAAAAAAATTAAAATTGCAAAATTCATGAATTCGTGATAGTGAAAAACCAAAAAGACGAAATAAAATTATTCCGTTGATTGAACTAAGTCGAAAGCTAAGTCGAAAGTTGTCTATTAGGTTGAAATCTTCGTCAATTTTCACATCTTGGGTATTTCCTCAAGCCTCTCAGTCATGATAGTCTGGGATTCTGGATATGTCAGGGTCTTCCTTAGACTACCCTCAACATCCCCCACCACGGTAGAAGTCCATACACAATCTATCAACCTCAGTCAGAGGAGCGCACTCAAACTCTTCATTTTTGATTTTTTTTCAAAATTTCAAATTTTCGCACTTTTGGAATTTACTCTGACGTATCCCGAATCCCACACTCTCATGACCGAGAGGCTTGAGGAAATTCCCAAGATGTGAAAATTTGCCAATATTTCAATCTAATCTCGAATTATACTTGAGTGAGTTCCTGTGATGCTATGAAATTGTGCCGGGTCTTCTACCATGGTGGGGGTTGTTGAGGTTAAACTAAGGAAGACTCTGACATATCCAGAATCCCAGACTCTCATGACCAAGAGGCTTGAGGAAATTCCTATTATGAAAATTTGCCAATATTTCAATTTGATATCAAGTTAAACTTTTGAGTGCGCTTTTCTGAGGTTACTGAATTGTGCCAGGACTTCTACTATGGTGGGGGGTGTTGAGGGTAGTCTGAGGAAGAGCTAGATTTACGCAAAACCATAGACTCTCATGACCAAGAAGTTTGAGGAATTTCTCAAAATGTGAAATATTGCTAATAATTTTTAACCTCATATTCAGTGGCTCCTTTGAGCTTAAGAATTGTGCTGGGACATCTACCATGTTGGGGAATGTTGAAGTTAGTCTAAGAAAGACTCTGACGTATCCAGAATCCAAGACTCTCATGACCAAGAGGCTTGAGGAAATTCCGAAAGTGTGAAAATTTGATATTTTTATTCAAAATTGAGGAAGAGGTCCGATTGAAAAAATTTTCAAATAAAAGTTGTGGATTGAGGTCATAGAATTAATTTTGGTTATTATATAATTTTCGATTAGACCCATCCCTCGTCTCTTGCATAATACTACATTGATAACTTATACCTATTATTAAAAAGTGGGGTAAAAAAATTCAAACAAATGTTGTAGCTTGAAGTCCTGGTAACAGTAGGTAACAGTTTTGGTTATTACAAAAATTTTGAGTGGAACCCCTCTCACCTCCAAAGGAGTATAAACTGTTGTGGTAATATTGGCTTATATTAGATTTTTTGAAGTTGAAGGGATTCGCATTTTTTTTTTTTTTTTTGAAATTGAGAAAATTTGCAATTCTTTGAAACAAAAATAAAAGAAAAAATTACCAGCATTTTTTAAATTGAAAGAATTTTTGAATAGAATTTTTATTTTTTTGAAATGAATAAAATTTGCAATTTTTTGAAATTAAAAAAGGAAAAAATTTGAAAGTTCCTTTAAATAAAAATATTCTCAGTTTTTTAAAGAAGAAATTTCCGTTTTTTTTGTTGTTTTTTTTTAAATAAAAAAAATCACACTTTTATTGAAATAAAAAATAAAAGTTTCTGTGGAATTGTGAATTTTTCAAAATTAGAAAAACTTGATTCATTTCTAAATGAAGAAATGAAATGAAATGAATGGTTTATTGTAGTATAGGGTATTACCCTTTTTACAATGTCCCTTAAAAATAAAATGTCCTTATTTTTCAAAATGAAAAAATAAAATCGTATTTTTTTAAACAAAAAATTTTCAGATTATTTGAAATTGAAGGGATTTACTTTTTTTTTTTTTAAATTGAGAATTTGCAATTTTTTGAAACAAAAATATACCTAGGCCTGCTTGACATTTTTTTTTTCAAGAAAAATTTTTCTTAATTTTTGAGAATTAGAGAATTGAAAAAATTTACATTTTTCTTAAAGGGAAAAATATTCATTGTTTTAAAAAGAAATAGGAAGAAAATTTTAAATTTTGTATTCAAAATTTTCGTATAAATAACTTTTATCAAAATGTTTCCATAATAAGTATTAATCAAATTATTTCTTCAAGATTTTCTTAAAAATTTTATTCAAAATTTCCGTATAATTTTTATCAAAATATTTCCAATAATATTAATAAAAATATAGGGTCCGCCAGAAGAACTGATTAAATTTTTAAAATTCCTACCTCGAAAGAGAAGTGACTGATTTAAATGAAATAAAAACCATTAAAAAGTGCAAATTTCTAAATCTACTTAATGCGTTGAAAGGGCAGGGTGGGCTTGTTTTCTTTCTTTTTCTTCTTAATGATTTCTTCTTAATTTTTCTCATCAATGGTTGGTTCTAGCAAAAAATTAATAATTTTAAAAATTGTAGATCTGTAAGTTTTCAATCTTTGGTAAATGGGAAATTTTTCAATACTACAACCTTTGTTTCCAAGATACATATTGATTAAAAAAAAAAGTTTCTCAGATTTGAGAAAGTCCTGTGGAAACCTTTGGGAAAAATTTATTTTTGACAACAAATTTGGATTTGCCATGAAAAATTGTTCATAATTATTACAACGTGACGTTAAATCAGCCCCTTTGAATATTTCATTTAATGAAGTAATCGTCAACACTTGTAGAGTGCTTATCGATATTATCACATAGTTTAAAGTTCATTTGTTTTTTTCTTCATAGGTTAAAAATGTTGTAAGCAATACAGAACCTATCGTTATCAATGCCACTAAGAAACACACAGCTACGGTAAGTTTTCTCTTAATTTTGGTCCCAAATGGCTCCTATTGATACAAAAAAATTATTTCGATAGAAAAAGTTGAAAAATTTTCTTAGCAGGGTTGCAACTTTCAATTTTTATTTTTTAAAAAAAAACTATTTTTTCAGCAATTTTTCATCTTTTTTGTACCCTTGACCTTGAGAATTTTTCAAAAACTACTTACGAGTTGTTCGGACCAACTCAAGGTCCGAACAACGTTTTGAACCGCTCAATTCGAGAAATTTCAGATTATTTGCCGATAATATAGTTTCAAATATGGTCGGTCATCGTAAAAGCATAAATACTCGCGTACTATGCTAAAATACTAATTTTTCTTCTTCTGTCATTTCAGGTAATCTTTCTTCACGAGCTAGGACTTACTGGGTACGAATGTGTTATCATACAACAAACAACACTTTTGATAAGGCTCTATTATGAAACTGGGTAAAGACAGCGGCCATTTTTCCTCCAAGCTGATGTTTTTTACACAAGCCGCAATGTAAGTGTTTGCACTGCGGCGTTAGTGATTGAGCTGAATTTTTCCAAGTCCAAAACTATACAGGGTGCTCCGGATTGAGAGTAAAGCCTTCCAACCAGTAACTATGCAACTCATGTTGAATCGATATAGGTATGTTTGCCTAACTTCCGGACTGCTGGGGCTGAGTTATGCTCATCGAAAAAATTTTTTTTTTCGTTTACGCCGAGTGTTTTCAACCTTGCGCTTCTCGACAACTACAATAGTTAGAAAGTTGCGCTTTGCGGCATCGGATGGCAAATTTTGTGTAGAATTTTTTCATGGGTCTGGTAATTTTTGTAGGGGGACAAGGGATGAGTCTATACCGAGCAAAATATTTGAAAAAACATGGGAAAAAATGAAAATTTTTATGTTTTTCTGTGATAACTCAAAAAGTTTTCCTCTAAGCAAGCTGTTATTATTAACTTTTCTAGATGAAAAATGGTGCTCTTTTCAATGGCGCAAACCCCGCCCCTCTAGCTCACTCCAATCAAAAGTTATGAGCGAATAATTTGTTGAAAAACGTCTAAAAAAAAAATCATGATTAAATTTTTTTTCAATTTATTTTTCTCAAATAATTTTTTTCGGATGTTTTTTTACAAAAATAAACTGCTCATACCTTTTGATACATGAAAAAAAAATATTTCAGAAAAAAATTCAAAAAAAAATATTGTGATTTTTTTTCAGACTTTTTTAAACAAATGATTCGCTCATAACTTTTGATTGGAGTGAGCTAGAGGGGCGGGGTTTGCGCCATTGAAAAGAGCACCATTTTTTCATCTGGAAAAGTTAATAATAACAGCTTGCTTAGAGGAAAACTTTTTTTTTTTTTTTTTTAAACGCCATATACAGCAACTAAGGCTAGAGGCGGGAAAACTTTTTGAGTTATCACAGAAAAACATAAAAAATTGTCACTTTTTTCCCATGCTTTTTCAAATATTTTGCTCAGTATAGACTCCCTTGTCCCCCTACAAAAATTACCAGACCCATGAAAAAATTCTACACAAAATTTGCCATCCGATGCCGCAAAGCGCAACTTTTTAACTGTTGTAGTTGTCGAGAAGCGCAAGGTTGAAAACACTCGGCGTAAACGAAAAATATATTTTGTTTCGATGAGCATAACTCAGCCCCTGCAGTCCGGAGGTTAGGCAAACATACCTACATCGACTCAACATGAGTTGCATAGTTACTGGTTGGAAGGCTTTACTCTCAATCCGGAACACCCTGTATAAACGCCTAATATACAAAATAAGAGGGGAAGGAGGGGTCCAATCGAAATTTTTATAATAACCAAATTTATTTTTAGGATCCTAATCTACAACTTTTGTTTGAATTTTTTTTAATTAAACCCTTCCCTCCTCCCCATTTTTTGATAGCGAGTGTCTTCGTACTAAAATGCGAAATTAGAGGGGAGGGTAGGGTCTAATTGAAATTCCTATGATGAACAATATTATTTCTAAGATCCTAATCTACAACTTTTATTTGAAAATTTTTTCAATTGAAAGCCTCCTTCCTATCCAATTTTTCATATTAATACATGGATACTCATTAATAATTGGGGGGAGGTAAGGGTTAAATTGAAAAGGGGTTGAATTTTTAAAAATTTCAAACAAAAGTTGTAGATTAAGATCTTAACAATAAGTTTGGTTATTATAAAAATTTCGACTAGACCCCTCATTTCTCCCTAATTTTGTATATTAGGCGTTTATATAGTTTTGGACTTAGACAATAATTCAGCTTAATCACTAACGCCGCAGTGCAAACTAGGAGCTAGTAATATTTGCGTTTATAACTCAAAAAATAGGTAAGTACTAATTTTAGGAAAATTTTACAAGAGATATTTTTTGTAGAGAATCCAAAGAGCTTTCTATTTGTATGAAAATTTTTGAATTTCGTTTAGTTTGGAGAATGCCTATTTTTATAATTTTGTTTTTAATTAATCATTTAGGTTTTATTAATCCTACATGGAATGTTGATATACCGTTGGAAAGAGGATAAAATTCTCTACATTTTGGTTGCTACAAGTATTTTTCAGCTACCTTTAAAAACAACAATTCTTGATATTAGTTAGTTGGATGATTAATGACGGCTGTCTTTACCCGTTTTCGTATAGAGCCCTACTTTTGATTTCCTGTTGTTCATGTGATTGTAATTGTAAAACACGATAAAGAATTTCATTCGTTTACAAGTCTTAAGAAAAAAATCTTGCTGCCATAAAAAAGTTTTTATTCATTATCATTCTTTTAGCAAGGACTATGTGTCGGATATGAAATTGATAGGTGTTGGACTACCTCATATGAGAGTTATCTGCCCTACAGCGTAAGTAATTACTCATCGCAATTATTAATACATTTGGTAAAAATACTAATAAACTGGTATCTTTGGATAGCGAGTCGTTGCCGATATTTTTTCTACGCGGTATGAAGATGCCAGCTTGGTTCAACATCTACGGTCTAGATAGAAATTCTTACGAAGACAAAAGCGGTATCGAAAAAGCCACAGATTTCGTGCATAGTCTAATAGAAAAGGAGATCAAGGCTGGTATTCGTTCTGACCGAATCATCATAGGTGGATTTTCGCAAGGAGCAGCGCTGGCATTACGTGCTGCTTTGTTATTTGATAAAAAACTAGCCGGAGTTTTTGCTCTGTCTGGTTGGTTTCCTTTGCACAGAGAATTCTCGCCGGTAATTCATCAATTTTTTCCCTTCGTTGATGTTGTATGTTGTAATTGTACATATTGGCTTTTGTTTCAATAGTCTCAAGTGACCGCTAATAAGGATATTCACATTTTACAATATCACGGAAAACGTGATGACATCGTAAGTTACGAGTATGCACAAATGACCAATTCGCTGTTGAACGAAATTACCAAAAATTGTGAATTCATAACGCTTTCCAAAGTTGGTCATGACATATTTGGAAAAGTAATCATCATCTGTTCAAATTATGTTTCCATTGTGTACTATAACAGACATATTATTATTGGTTTTTGATTTTATTTAGGAAATCGAAGGTGTCGGGAAATTCTTACAATCACGAATTCCAGCTAATTAACTTCCGTATATAGCGATCCTTTCATTTTAATTTTAATATAGTATATGTACGTCGATTACTTTTTACTAATTTTTTTCTAAAAAAAATAATTTGGTCTAGACCAATGTTTTTTCTCTGAGGACGTGAGGAGTTTTACCAAAATGACCTGTGGTGATTCAAAAAGGGTGGAGGGGGTCGATGGATACAATTTTCGATGCATTGTGGCAACAATTCGTTTTTATAAACACCATCAACACATCTGTATTTTAAAAAAAAAATAATGCTGCTGTACTACATGCAATTAACCGGATATAATGGGTATTTTTGACGTTCCGGTCGTCAGTTTTTATTTTTTTTTGGCAATGTTGCACCACTTCAAACTTCTCAAAATTTTTACAGTACAATTTAAGGTACATGACACGTTTTCAGTAAAAAGTTTACGACTGTACCTCTGAAACTTCAATACAAAATGCGACAACTCGGCGAAAAATGAACTGAAAAAAATCGAAATAATTTCTACAGCTTCCTCTAACAATAACATAAAATTCATTAGAAAAAACGCGAAACTTTTTGCTTGATTTGAAGAAAATCAAAAAATAAGGGCTAAAAATCACGTTTCGAGGTCTCACCATCTCCCCAAATACTTGCGATAGGGTCTAAAATTGTTTAAAAAAATTTTCTCATCATGGTGTACATTTTGGGGTGAGTTTAACCCAAATTGGTTTCCGGGCCCAAATCGCCTATCTTATCCCTCTAACCTTTTCAAGAATTAGAATACGGTAATCATTTTTTGAACATTCATTATTCTGTGAAAAAAATTTCAAGGCAAGAATTTTGTGGGAAAAATCCAGAAGTTTTGGCAAGATTTTTAAAGATTTTAAGAAAAGCCCTTCTGCGGAAAATTTCTGATACTCAGGTAAGAGTTTTCTGAATATGCTGTGAAAAATGATATGGAATTTTTAGAAAACCCCAGAAACTTGTGTGAAAAACTCTCAGAAAATTCTGTATAAAATTTTTTACAGTTCCAGAGACATTTTTTTCGAAATTTCTTGAAAGTCCTTTTTAATATTCAGTGCAAAATTTTCAGTAATTTTTTGAAAAATAAAAATATACTGTGAAAATTTTTCTGAAATCGAAAAAAAAGTTCTGGAATTTCATTGAAACTTTATTGAATATTCTGAGAAAAATTTTGTGTAATATATTTTTATTGAAAAACACTGTATTACTAAAAATGAGAAAATTTGTATTTTTAATAAAATTCGAAAAATGAAAAATAGCATTTAATCAATAAAAAAAAGCTAACTTAAGATCCAATGCAAAATCCTCCTCTGGTTGAATTTGAAAAAAAAAATTATTTTCGTTAAATTTCAAAAAAATAAAATTTGAATTATTATCAATGCCAAAGGTTACCATTTGGTCCAATGCAAAATCATACCTTTACTGAAAATGAGAAAATTTTTATTTTCAGTAAATTTCAAAAAATTTCAATTTTTATTTATTTATTTTTCAACAATGTAAAATCCAATCCTTATCATTGAAAATCAGAAAAATTTCATTTTCATTAAATTTCAAAAAATGCCAATTTGAATTTATTCAATTTTCAAAGGCTACGATTTGCTCCTATGAAAACAAATCCTATCCTTACTCAAAATGAGAAAATTTTTATTTTCAGTGAATTTCAAAAAATGCCAATTTGAATTTATTTAATTTTAAAAGGCCACCATTCGACCCAATGCAAAATCCTACTCTTATTGAAAATGAGAAAATATTTATTTTCAGTAAATTTCAAAAAATGCCAATTTGAATTTATTCAATTTTCAAAGGCTACCATTTGCTCATTTTTTATTTTCAGAAAAACTTCAAAAAATGTCAATAATTTGAATTTATATAATTATCAAAGGCTATACCATTTGCTCCTATACAAAATCCTACCCTTATTGAAAATGAGAAAATTTTTATTTTCAGTAAATTTCAAAAAATGTCAATTTGAATTTATTCAATTTTCAAAGGCTACCATTTGCTTCTATGCAAAATCCTACCCTTACTGAAAATGATAAAACTTTTATATTCAGTAAATTTCAAAAAATGCCAATTCGAATTTAATTAATTTTCAAAGGCAACCATTTGGTAAAATTTTTTTGAATATTATTTTAAATAATCAATTTTTGTTTAAAATGTGAAAATTTGAAATATGATAGTTTTAAAATTTCAACAATTTTTTTGGAAGTTCGCTCAAATTTTTAATGTATCTTAAAAATTAAAAAAAACACCAAAATTTGGCAAAAATTCAAAATGAGAACATACAATTTCTTTTTTAACTTAGTAGGTCGCCTATTTAGTATCTACAGTAGGTATATTTTGAAAATTTGGTATTTTTTCAATTTTAATAAATTTCTGATGTTGAATCAACTTTTAAAATTCAGCAAAGTTTTCAAAAAAATTCAAATGTTAATGATCAATTTTCAAGGTACAAAAAAAGAATTCAAAATTGTGAAAATTCTCAACATTTGATAATACCTAGTTGGTAAATCGTCAACTTTTTTGGATTAATTAAATTTTCGAAATTTTGCAAATTCTTTTTAAAACAGCAAAAATTCCGAATTTGGTATTTTTCAGACTGTAATAAAAGTTGTATTAATTTTTACAAATTGCTAAATCGTTTGGATTTTTAAAATTTAGAAATTTTTTGAAATTTGACATTTGTGATTTCTATAAAGTTCTGTTAAATTTTCTGCAAAAGTTCTACTTTCTATTTTTGAGATTTTTTTTAGACATTCCGGCTCCATAACTGACACAAAATGGGTAAAATTTCCACCCAGGAAGTTTCCATCTGCTGTGACGACAATTTTGCTGACGAATATTCAAAACAACGTTTGTTCTTAAGCAGCCTATGTGATGACAACGACATAGCACGGCGACGAATAATTTAATTACTCACAATGTAAACATCATCTGCCTATCGTTTTTATAGCACATATCAAAGCTACACGTACCTTCCACATTCACACAACGTACATCGTACAAACGAAAGACGAATAATATTATAAGCGCTTGTTCTTTACCGTGTTGCTCGTTGTATAGTATTTTCATCTTCTTCCCGCACACCTGCCCACTCGCCGTAGGTCTCTCGTTTCGCGAAAGTATACGCTTATTATAACGTTTTAATGTTATAGTAGGCATATAGGAGTAGTATATGGGTACGAAGAACGACTGCCTATTTATGGTACAATAGCAGACGTGTATGCGAGCTTCGAGAAAGCTTTGAAAATTTGTTTATCTAACACCTTTGTGTTTCTCATCGTCGCTGCGATGCCGCCGCCTACGTCTTCTCATTCGATGCCATTTTCTTCCAAAAGCGGGTATTATTTTCGTTAAATTGAAAATTGCGTATTTGCCAGAGATGAATATTACCTTTGTAATTTATCCGGCGTGTGCCTTGTTCCAGGATATAAGGTCTTATCTTTACTTATCGCGCCCGCGAAATTGTAGCGAAAGAGTTGAGAAATTAGTGTCGTAGTGTGGAACGAACGAGCATGGTTCTCTTATACGTTACAGCTTTCGAGTACCTAGTGTTTTTGAGGAGGTTTTTTGATGATTTTTTTCGCGAGGAAAATCCAGAAATGGGGTAAATAGTTTGAAATTTGGAAGAATTGCTCAAAATATTTTTTCTCAATAATCAGGTTCATTCTGAGAGGTTATGACGAAAAAATTCGTAACTTTTCAATTATTTCCATTTTTGGAAAAAATCATTTCATCAAAGTGATAATTTCATAGCGAATTACACATTATTCTTAAAATTGAATTTCTTTGGAAAAATTGGACAAAAATTTTTTTTCTCAATAATCAGGCCCATTCTGAGAGATTATGACGAAAAAATTCAGAATATTTCAATTATTATTCTCTTATTCGTTACAGCTTTCGAGTACTAGTGGTTTTGAGGAGGTCTTTTGATAATTTTTTTTTAGGATAATCCAAAAATGGGGTAAAGAGTTTGAAATTTGGAAAAATTTCTCAAATTTTTTCCCCTCAATAATCGAGTCTCTCCTGAGAGGTTATGACGAAAAAATTCATAATTTTTCAATTATTTCCATTTTTGGAAAAAATCATTTTTGCAATGTAAATGGCGAATTACACATTTTTCTTAATTGAATTTCTTTGGAAAAATTGCCCAAAATTTTTTTTTCTCAATAATCAGGTCCATTCTGAGAGATTATGATCAAAAGTTCAGAATCTTTCAATTATTTCCATTTTTTGGAAAAAATCATTTTAATATGGCGAATTGCACATTTTTCTTAAAATTGAATTTCTTTTAAAAAAATGCCTAAAATTTTTTTTTCAATAATCAGATCCATTCTGAGAGATTATGGCCAAAAAATTCAGAATTTTTCAATTATTTTTATTTTTGGGAAAAAGCATTTTTGCAATGTTTATAATATGGCAAATTACACATTTTTCTTAACTTGAATTTCTTAGAAATACACATTTATTGAATTTCGTTGAAAGAATTGACCAAAATTTTTTTTCTCAATAATCGGGTCCATTCTGATAGATTATGACCGAAAAATTCATAATTTTTCAATTATATTTTCTATTTTTGGGAAAAAAATCATTTTTGCAACTTATGACATGGCGAATTACACATTTTCCTTAAAATTGAACTTCTTTCAAGCCCTAAATTTTTTTTTCAATGATCGGATCCATTCTGAGAGATTATGACCGAAAAAATCAGAATTTTTCAATTATTTTCATTTTTGGAAAAAATAATTTTTACCATGATGGTGAATTACCCATTTAACCATTTTTCTTAAAATTGAATTTCTTTCGGAAAAATTCCCAAAAATTTTTTTTCTCAATAATCGAATCCATTCTGAGAGATTATGACCGAAAAATTCAAAAATTTTCAATTATTTCCATTTTTGGAAAAAATCATTTTTACCCTGGCGAAATATACATTTTTCATAAAATTGAATTTCTTTGAAAGAATTGCCCAATTTTTTTTTTTTTTTAGGAAAATCCAGAAATGGGTAAAGAGTTTAAAATATGGAAAAATTGTTCAAATTTTTTTTTCTCAATAATCGAGTCTCTTCTGAGAGATTGAGACCAAAAAATTCAGAATTTTTCAATTATTTCCATTTTTGGAAAAAATCATTTTTACCATGGCAAATTACCCATTTTTCTTAAAATTGGATTTCTTCGAAAAAAAATGCCCAAAAATTTATTTTTTCAATAATCGGGTCCATTCTAAGGGATTATGACTGAAAAATTCAGAATTTTTCAATTATTTCCATTTTTGGAAAAAATCACTTTTACCATGGCGAATTACCCATTTTTCTTAAAAATGAATTTCTTTGAAAAAATTGCCCAAAAATTTTTTTCTCGATAATCGGGTTCATCCTGAGAGATTATGACCAAAAAATTCAGAATTTTTCAATCATTTCTTATTTTGAAAAAAATCATTTTTGCAATGTAATAAGTACCAGATGGTACTTATTACATGGCGAATTACACATTTTTCTTAAAATTGAATTTCTTTCGAAAAAATTCCCAAAAATTTTTTTTTCTCAATAATTGAATCCATTCTGAGAGATTATGACCAAAAAATTCAACATTTTTCAATTATTTCCATTTTTGGAAAAAATCATTATTTTACCATGGCATTACACATTTTTCATAAAATTGAATTTCTTTGAAAAAGTTGCCCAAAAATTTTTGTTCTCAATAATGGCGTCCATTCTAAGAGATTATGATCAAAAAATTCAGAATTTTTCAATTATTTCAATTTTTGGGGAAAATCATTTTTGCAATGTTTACTTACATGGCGAATTACACATTTTTCTTAAACTTGAATTTCTTTGAAAAAATTGCTTAAACATTTTTTTCTCAATGATCGGTTCCATTTTGAGATATTATGATCAAAAAATTCAGAATTTTTCAATTAAGTATTTTTATTTTTGGGAAAAACATGGCGAAGTACACATTTTTCTTAAATTTGAATTTCTTTGAAAAAAATTGGACAAAAATTTTTTTATGAAAAGATCTGAAAAATTAAAATTTTTAAAAATTTATTGAATTAAAGAAATCAAGTAATAACCTATAAATATGGCTAAAATGCAAATTTTCATGCAATTTTGAAGAAAAAAATCAAAATCCTCAAACTCTTATAATTTTGAAAGTTGTAAAAATGGTTGGCTAGTGGTCACTAATGATTTTTCAAATATTAGGTATAGTATATTGATCAGATGTTCTTCTAAAAAAATTAGGACCTTCAATCTGAAAGCAAAATTTTTACAGGACTTTTTGAAAAATCAGTCCTTCCAACAAAAAAGAAGACTTTCGAAATACCACAAGTACCAGCACGACAGCTGGACACTTCAAGGGCGTCATCGTACATCACAAAAAATTCCACTATCTACAACGAAGATAGTCTGGAAAAATTACGAAGATCGACAATATCTCGATAAACGAAGCTCTTGACACAGCAGTTTTCCAAGACGTCGACGATCGATTACCAGTGAGTTCAGGTATAATTTTTCACCGCCTCAGCGTACATCTAGCACGGGGGATTCGTCTTCATCTTCATCTTCGTCGACGGTATTATTCTGTCAAAGCACGACCGCGTACTCACTTAGCCGAAGACGTACACAGTCTCGAAAGTTGGCACTGCGAGCTGCAGTTTAAAAGCTGTTTTGCACCGGTGACACGTGAAATGCGCCGCTGATTTTCAGTTTACATAAACTTATGAGCACCGAGCATAGTGTGCGACTGAGAGAAGGCAATAAAGTTTTTGCCTACATTACGCTGCACCACTCTCCTGCCACTCTCGACTCTCTTTTATAATGCTACTGAATCCAGCGCGACGTTATACCCTTTTTCGTCTTCGTCTTCATCGAAGACCTCGCCTTCGTTATACTCACACTCAAACATCCCACAGGCACACTTAATGCCTATGTAAGAAGTTGGCGAGGCTGAATTATAGCAGATGATAGTGGCGCAAAGCCATGAATATTAACTCAACCCCCTCCGCATTTCCAGCCTCATTGCCAGTTGCCTTGCACTATTCGACGAACCAAGCTTCGTGCTAGTGTGTGAACGACTTATATAGTATATATTTATACTCGCCAACATTCTTGTACCGAATGTAGTAAGCTCGAGGTTAAAAAGCCAAACTGTAACATTATCGAGTACTCTGCCTGCCATAAAATTTATCTCATCGATGAACTTGAGCAGAATTTTCCCAAACACCAGGGTCGATTTGTTGATACGACTTGCTCAGCATGGCAGACCGGTGCGAAGACGTCTCAACTTTTTTCTCTTCTTCGTCTCTGTCTCATTCTACGCTCGGTGCTTGTTTACGTAGGTAGGTATATGGCTATAATACGGTGTTGTTTTCATTTTCTCGTTTACTAAGTTACCGTGAAAGCTATCACGAGCAAAGGTAATCAGTTTGAAACAACTGATGCGCATAGTTTTTTAAATAAGTTCTATGCACGACTATCTCATCCCAGTCCCAGGCACCAGACGAGGCGCGGTCGTGATGACTTTTTGCTATTATAGTACGTACCTAACCTACGTACGAGTATATATAGGTTTTGTCTGGAGTGGTGCTGTGCTGTGCTGTGCTATGTGGTGACGCGAAAATTTTCACGCTATTTTCCTCCTTTTTTTAAATTTTTTTTTGCCATTACATTTTCTTCGTTGTCTGTTTTCTTCTCTACGCACTCTCTTCCATCACTCTCGTCGTATTTTTTAGTTTTCTCAACGACTATTTTACTCGCGAATAGAATATGTGATCTATAATTTCAGCCCAACGCCGCTGCGTTACAACGTATTTGCAAGTATAATATGCTCGGTATATTGCATGTAGGTATAATACCGCAAACGAGCCAAGTGGAAAATTACCAACAAAATAAGACATTATCGTAAATTACTAAACAGGTGTCCTTTACCAAGATGTGGTAAAATAGAAAGAAATTCCAAGTAATGCGCAGTCGAAAAATTAACGAAGTACATACTTTCCATTGCTGACAAATACCTGCTTCATAAATTTGATAAATACCACGAAAAATCCAACAAAAAATAATTCTGACGATAGAATGAGTCTGGCAGAAAATGATTCTGAATTTCTGATAAACGATAATTACTCTGACAATAGATAATTTTGACAAATTATTCTGAAAAATGAAAACTCAGACACGAACAAAAATTCTCTTCAGGAAAAACATTATGTTTGTCATCTTTACACAGAATACTTCTTCACTGAGTCTGCGAAATGAAAATTGTAATATTGTCAAAAATGAATTAGAGCATGACATTTTCAAGAATTTCGAATCTCCTGTTGATAATTTTTCAAAAATTATATCAAAAACTGATTTGGGACGTAAGAAAACCTAGATTTCCATAACCCACACGACTTTTTGATAATTTTGAATTTTTGCCCCCCCCCCCCCTCCCTCTTGGAGCCCATGTTGATAAATTTTCAAAACTGATATCAGAAACTGATTTGGGAGATGAAAAAACCTAAATTTCCATACCCCACATGACATTTGAGATGATTTTGAATTTTTGCTCCTCCCCCTTCGAGCCATGTGGAAAAATTTTCAAAACTAATGTCAAAAACCGATTTGAGAGATATGAAAACCTAGATTTCCATACCTCACATGACATTTTAGATAATTTTGAATTTTTGCCCCTCCCCCTCCGAGCCCTGTTGAAAATTTTTCAAAATAGATATCAGAAACGGGTTTGGAAGGTAAGAAAACCTAGATTTCCATACCCCACATGACATTTTAGGTAATTTTGAATTTTTGCCCCCCCCCCCCCTTCAAGCCCTGTTGAAAAACTTTCAAAACTGATATCAAAAACGGATTTGGGAGGTAAAAAAACCTAGATTTCCATAACCCACACTACTTTTTTGATAATTTTGAATTTTTGCCCCCCCCCCAATCTTTGAACCTATGTTGAAAATTTTTCAAAACTAATATCAGAAACGAACTTGGAAGGTAAGAAACCCAAGATTTCCATACCTCACATGACATTTGAGGTGATTTTGAATTTTTTTACTCCCCCCCCCCCCTTCCCGGAGCCCATGCTTAGAATATTCAAAATTGATATCAATAATGGATTTCGAAGTTGAAGTAATTAAAATTTTCATATCCTACATGACTTTTCTGACAATTTGAATTTTTATACCCCTTCTCCACTTGGCCACTATTCAGAATTTTTCAAAAAAATATCAAAAACAGTTTTGGGAGGTTAAACCCCCTTGATTTCCAAATTCCTAACCTTATTTGATATTTTTAGTGATTTTGAGTGCCCCCTGAGATCCTTCTTGGGTCTAGAGTCAAAATAACATTGTAAAATGGATTCAACGCCTTTAAGAACTCCCAGAAGTCAATTTGTAGAATTAAGGAGCGCCGCTTATTTTATTTTTTTCATTTTTCTGGAGTTGGCTTTTCCTTATGAATACTTTGAAAAAAATAAGTATAAATTTTTCTGTTAAGAAATGCCATTCCAAATTTCCAACAAATAAAAACTATGACAAAAAAATTACCCTTACATCTAAAAATTGATATTCTGGCAAAAAAGATTCTGAAAAAAAAAAAATCAGAAAAATTATTACCTTAATGAAAAACAATTTCCCTCTGATAATAAAACGATTTTTTAAAGAAGAGTGTGTAAGTATATTTCTGATAGAAATAATGATTCTGAGAAATGACAGTTCCAAGAGAAAACGACACTCCCATTTGATGAAAAATACCTCTAACAAAAAAAAATAACCCTGAAAATTGAATACTTACTTTGATGAATAATTTTGAAAATAATCCCACAAATGATAATTATATCTAATGAAAAAAACTCTGAAAAATGACGACTTTGGCAAAAAATATTTCTCATCTGAAAAATACATTTTTCAAAAAATAATTCTAATAAATGAAAACTGACAATAAATAAACTGAAAAATGATAACTTATACAAAAAATAATTCTGAAAAATTATATTTTTCTGACCAAAAAAAGATCCTGAAAAATTGATAGGTATTCTGATAATAATAATTCCGACAAAGATAACTCAAACAAAAAACAATTTGCACCTGATAAAAAAAAAAAGATTCTGAAAAATGATGCCTGTCAAAAAAATATTTCTCACCTGAAAAATGAAAACTTCTTCGAAAAATAATTCTGATAAATAAAAACACTGGCAAAAGAGTTATCCTGACAAAAAAAATTTGAAAAATTGAATTCCATTGAAAATAATTCTGAAAAATGATAATTCTGGTGAAAAATTATTCTGAAAAAAAATAATGCTGGCAAAAAATCTTAACAGACAAAAGTTGATTCTGAAAAGTGAACTGACAACGATGAGTCTAGCAAAAAAAAAAAAAAAAAAAAGAGACAATTCCCATTCCGCAGAAATATCTCTGATGAAAAATGCTTCTGAAAAATAAATTTTCCAGGAAAATATTTTTGATAAAATGATAATTTCATCACTAGAAAAACATTTCTGAAAATTTTTTCAGGATCACCTCCAGCCATATCAGAATTTTAACTCTGAAAAAAATATTTTGAAATATGTAATTAAGTATAGGCGTACATGAACCAGAAAATTGAAAAATTAAAACCTTGGTAAAAGAAATTTTCATCTCACAAGGGAATCTCGCCAACTCGTCACCTCCGATTGAGCTGAACATTGGTTCACTGAAAGAGCATGCCACCCAGACCTCACAACCAAATTATTAGCTGCCGAAGTTGATTTTTCGATTTTTGGTGAATTTTTGAAAGTGACTTGAACCGCCTCCAAAAAACCATTTTTTGAAAAAAATTTTTGTAAATTTCAAGATAGAATCCTGAAAATCGGTTTGTACACTAAAGTCGACCTCCTGAGTCGATTGGCACCATTTTCGAAGCGATCTGAAGCCTCCAGAAAAAGTTGACTTTTCTCCAGCACACTGGAATCTCTCCAGACGGCGCTGTAATTACCTTCGGCAGCTGAAAATTTATTCCTCGCGTTAGTATGATGCATCTATCGATTGACGTAGTTGAATCCAAAATCCGAGGCGACGAGTTCGCACGTGTTTTTTTGACAACTTGAAAATTCTGCATTTTTAAAAAATTTACAAAAAATCAATTTCTCCAGCATATCACCATACTTCGTCTACACTCTAAAGTCGACCCCCCGAGTCAATTAGCACCATTTTCGAAACGATCTGGAACCTCCAGAAAATACTGACTTTTGCTGTCTGGAGAGATTTCAGTGTGCTGGAGAAAAGTAAACTTTTTCTGGAGGCTTCAGATTGCTTCGAAAGTGGTGCCAATCGACTCAGGAGGTTGACTTTAGTGTACAAACCGATTTTCAGGATTCTATCTTGAAATTTACAATTTTTTTTTCAAAAAATGTTTTTTTTGGAGGCGGTTTAAGCCACTTTCAAAAATTCACCAAAAATCGAAAAATCAACTTCGGCAGCTAAAAATTTGGTTGTAAGGTCTGGGTGGCATGCTCTTTCAATGAACCAAATTCCAGCTCAATCGGAGGTAATGAGTTGGCGAGGTTCCCTTGTCAGGAATAAAAACTAACAAAAAACACCTCTGAAAAACAGTTATTCTGACAAAAATTTTGATGAACGATAACTCTGACAAATGACGATTCTCACCTGACAAAGACAATATTAACTCTGGTATAAAATAATTCTGAGTTCTGACCAACGAAAATTTTGAAGAAAAAAAACCCTCAGAAATACTACTTACGTAGTTACGTATGAAAACTCTGACAAATGATAACTCGGACGACGAATAAACTTATACTTTACAGAGCATTTCATCGTCTAAAAAAGACCCTCCCTCGCTAACAAAATACCACCATTCACAAAATACTCAGACGTGGAAAAAAAAAGCATAAAAAACTCCACCCCAACAAAAGCTAGCATTCCAAATGCATCAAAATACAAGATAATTCTCGGATTTACATCGTCACAACGAATAGCGAACGCAATACGTATTATTTTTCCAAGCATAAACGGACCCAAACAGACGGTACGAAAGAGGAAAAGAGATGGCGGGAAGGATGACGACAAGGGGGAGCGGCTATACCGCAAAAATAAATTAATTCGTTAGCGAAGCATGTGCGACAAGATTAAAATCTTGCGTCGAGACATTAATGCTGCTGCCAAACAACGCCAAGATATACTGCTCGTCGAGTACGTATGTGTACATTCTAGTATATTATATGTGCCCCTATACCATGATATATACGTACGTGTACGACGTGTAGCCTACGTGTAGCGTATATACTGCACTCGCAGCCTCGCATAGACCTTACGGTGGTATTTTCGCCAACTCTGCTCAATTTCACGATACTATTGCTATGCCAGAGTGCACAACTACCTCTCATACCAGATCCAAATCAACCCTGCTTGCGGCTCTTTTCCACTATCTCGTCTATACAACTGCTAATAAACCGATGAATAATAATTTCTCACATATTACTCCATCTTATATACAATATACATACGTTCGAGATTCTCTAGTTTTATTCATACAAGCCGCTAAAAGCAGTACACTTGAGTCAGAAAATGAGAACAAATTTCTTTCATCAGCCTTTTGACGTAAATTCACTCATCATAACGTATTTTGTCTTCAGTAGGTAAACATTTGGTATTTCTTTACGTCGTCGTCGATTCGATGCGAAAATATAACGTCGTAGTCGTCGAAGGGTTGAAAAGAATAATAAGGATGCGGAAAAAACTCCACAAACTTTACGAACCCCCCGTTGTATACGTGGCTGTGCGCGCAGGCGAGTAATTTGCAACATCAAAGTAGTTAAATTATGATGGCAAAGAAGCAATTAACCCATTTTAGTATCTTCTTCCTAATGAAATAAGTCGAGTTTTAGAGGTTTGATTCGTGACAGTAAACGTCTTCCTTTTCTACGACGCGGTAAAGCACCTAATAACTTTAACGATTTTGATTATGTGAATCCCTGCGACGACTATTTTTACTGCTCGGCTGTATTCGTCGTATACTTAACCGCCGGCCTATAGCTGAATTAGGTAATAGGTACGTCTCGTGTCGCGTCGCCTGGTTTCGAAAATTGTTGCTTTTATGTACGTTCGAATTCGAGAAGGGAGGTCAGAAATCGTGACCTTTTTTTTTACCCTAATTATCGCAGAATCCATTTTTGAGGTTTTTGGGGAGCTTTTAGAGTAAAGAGATTAAAGCTAAGAGTAATTCGAGAATGTTTCAATCGATTTTATCGAATATTGAAAAGTAAGTTGTGTACTCGGTTCTTCCTTTTTTGGGTGGATTGTGCTTATTTGTGGCATATTTTCATATCTCCTCGCCACAGTAACAAAAATCAACAAAAACAACAATTTTTTTCATTCAACAGACACCTACTTAGATATTAAATTTTATCTGATTTTTCTTTTAATTTCACAAAATTCTTTGTTTCATAGAATTATCAACTTTTACCTAATTTTTTCAACTTCACAACGTTTTTCCTCATATCCAGAATTTATATACTTTCACAAAGTTTCAAAACTTGTAAAATTTTTATACTGTTCAAAAACTTTTAATTTTACAAAAATTTTCATTTCACCAAGTTTTACTCTTCATAATTCATTTTTAAATTTTTTTGAAATGAAATTTTTGTAAAAATTTCGATCATCTCATAAAATCTGTATTCACAAAATTTTTATACCCTACAAAATTTTTTCAAGCCTACTAAATTCTTCAATTTTATGGAATTTCTAAATTTTTTTCAATTTTAGTTATCAGATTTTTTCAATTTTAAAAAAAATGTTATACCTACTTAGCACTTTTAAATTTTCCTTCAATTTTATAATTTTTTTCACATTGAGAAAAATGGATTTTCAAAAACCGTAATGATTCTGGGTAAAACACAGTAAAATTATGATACGTCGCCAATTTTAGAATCATTCCGGTGAAAAACAGAAAAGATTCAGTTCTATTCCAGAATGATTATGGAGTTCAATTGAATCTCTTCTATTTTTCACCGGAATGATTCTAAAATTGGCGACGTATCCTAATTTTACTGTTTTTTACCCAGAATCATTACGGTTTTTAAAAATTCATTTTTTTTTCAGTGCATTTTTCAGAATTTCTATTTCAGCCAAATTTTCCATTTCACGAATTTTTTCAATTCCAGCACTGAATTTTGAAATTTTGTAGAATTTCAAATTTTTCCAAATTTTCTCACATTAGAAAATTTTTCCAATTCTACAAAACTTTTCTATTTTAAAAGATTTAAAATTTTTTTTTATTTTTTTTTTATTTATTTTTTTTTACTTTACAGAACTTTAAATTTTATTGAGTTTTAAATAAAATTAAAATGAATTCACAAAATTTTACACTTGGAAATTTTTCATTTTACATTTTTTTCCTTTTTTTTATTTTTTTATTTTTCATGAACCTTTCACCAAAAATATCACATCTCACAAAACTTTTATGCTCTACAAAAACTTCCAATGTTACAAAATTTATCTACCTATTTCACCAAATTTCACAATTTTTCAGCATTTTTTCAAAACCTCTGAATTCTTCGAAGTTCTATTTTGTAGAATTTCAAAATTTACCAAGTTCTACCATTCTATAAAATTTTCAATTTTATCTGATTTTTTCAATTTCATAAATTTTTTATACCTACTTAGCTACCTCAAAATTTTTTCACTTATATCAAATTTTTTATTTCACAAAAATTTTCAATTTCACTGAATTGTGCTATTTCATAGAATTCTGAATTTTACATAATTTTTTTGTTTCATAAATTTTCAATTCTATAGTTTTTTTTCAATTTTCAAGAATTTTTTCCATTTCCAGAATTTGTAATTTCACAGCATTATACACTTTCGCTATTTTTTAAATTTACTTTTTTAGTGAAACTCTTTCCAAAAATTTGATAACTCACAAAATTTTTCGCTCTAGGTATGAATTTTTTTTTTCGCAAAATATTTTCAATTTTATCAAATTTCTTCAACATCACAAAATTCTTCTTATAGGTATATCCAAAATTTTCATTTTCATAGAACATTTAAATTTCAAAAAATTCTACACTCTTCACAATTTTTCAATTTTTTAAACATTTTCTAATGAAATTTCTCCCCAAAATTTCACATTTTACAAAACTTATATGTTCTACAAAAATTTTCAAATAAAATTTACAAAATATTTTCATTTTTATCGTTTTTTTGATTTCATAAAATTTTACACTTCACAATCATTTTTCAATTTTTTAAACATCTTTTCGTAAAACTTTTCTCAAAAATTTCCCATCTCGCAAAATTTTTATAGGTACTCAATGACATTTTTTCAATTCTAATCAATTTTCCCTAATTTGTAGAATGTCAAAATTTTACAAAATTTTTCCATCATATACAGCATTTTCAATTTTATCGAATTTATCCAATTTCAAAAAAATTTCTACTTTAAAATTTTTTATTTTATTTCACAAAATTTTCATTTTTATCGACTTTTTTTTATTTTACATAATTTTACTCTTCAAAACTTTTCTCTATTATTACAAAACTTTCCCAAAAATTTCACATCTCATAAAGATTTTTATTCTAAACAAATTTTTCAATTTTACAATTTTTTTTTCATTTCACAAAATTTTCATTTCTCACAAAATTTTGATGTTTAATAAATTTTTTCCAAACTCAATTAAACTATTCTACTTTGAATTTCAAATTTTACAATTTTTTTTTCATTTCACAGAATTTTCATTTTTTACAAAATTTTTATATTTAATAAATTTTTTCCAATTTCATTAAACTATTCTACTTCGAATTTCAAATATTACCATTCATTTTTTCATTTCACAAAATCTTGCTATTCACAATTTTTTAATCCTGTTTATGAAATTTTCCTTAAAAAATTGTGAACGGCAAGATCGGACTTGATAATGAATTTCGATGAAATTCGAAACGTCGCCCAATTTATTCGTATTCTGTAATTTTGTTTCGCTTAAAATTTGATCTTTATAATAAAATATTAATGAAAAAAATCAAATTTATAAAATTTGAAATTACAAAATTTGCCATAGTTATCTCACAAAATTTTTATATTATTTTAACAAAATTTGTCCAGCATTTATCAGAATTTTCCAATTTTACTGGTTTTTTAATATTTTACAAAATTTTACCCTGTTTTACTCGAAGAAATTTTTCCACATATTCAGAATTTAGGTAGGTAAGTATAATTTCATGAAATTCTACATCTCACGATAATTATCTACTATAGGTAAATTTATAAAAATTTCAAGTTCCACTAATTTCTTCATAATAGAATTTATAATTTTACACACTTTCTTATTTAATAGAATTTTGGATTACATCGAATTTTTGTCAATTTTATAAAATTTCAAATCTTACAAAACTCTTAAAATCTTTAAAAAAAAATTATTTCGCTGGTTTTCTCAGTTTTACGAATTTTTTTGATTTCAATTAATTGCAAAAAAAAAATATGCAGATGCACTTCTTGTAAAATATTTACATGTTTTAAAATTTTCCCAATTTTAAACTTGTTGAAAAGTAAAATTTTGAGTCACATTTTGACCCAATTCGGATCAAGGAACTTCTCCACTATAAAATTTCCAGAAAAAAAAGCTCACCGAAATTAACCTCAATCATCCCTTGGAAAAATTCCTCAAATAAGGAATACCACGAATTGCTCATATTTTCAGGGAAAATTGTCGAATTCTTTAAATTCGATGCCTCTTTCATGTTCCCACGGCGGTTGTTTAACCCTACCCCACCCCCACCCTCTAACCATGTATCTTCCAATTTCGACAATTTTCTTAGCTTCTTTGTTTTCAAACGGTTAAGGAATCTTTCAGGAAATTATTTATATGGAAATATTTTTCTTTCCTTTCTTTCGTCTGGTAAGTTGCGCACTGCTTTGGCTCATTTTTGGCATATTTCTCTCATTTTGTTTTCAAGCTCGAGTGCGTAATAGACGCATCGGATTACCATTTGCATCAATGTTGACATCTTGGTTAGATAAATTTCAGGTATTTTTTGAAATGAAATTGCCATCACTCGAAACGTGATTTCATTTTACCAATTTGCCAAATGAATGAATAAGTACAAGAAAGGTCACAACTTTGGATACACGTGCAAACTGCAAGTACATCGCACGTACATTTTTAATTGATCAACGAACCATTATGGAAAAGGTACGAGGGAGGTTATCTTCGCATGGGTAATTCGACGAGTAAAAACCATTCCAAAATGTATAACGTCAGGTCAACCAGCGCTCTGAGCAGTGAGCACAGCACAACTTTATATTATAAATTACAGTAAAAGATGACGAATGCATTATTATGCAACGGAAGCATCTGCAACGCAAGCCACTAGCGCCATTATACATATTTTCCGATACCATGCGAACGCGTTCTACGAGAATGGACAATATTGAAAACGCTCCAACGAGTTTTTTTATTATCGTTTTTCTGTTTCTGTAGCTCTTTTGGCGAACGTAGCTGTAGATCGTGACCGGTGACCGTTTTAGGCAACGTCCGTTCGGCTTCGAACTCTGCCCAGCATAATGGGAGTAGTCGATAGGAAAAAAGCACCGACCGAGGTTGATTTTTAATCGAAAAAACATTAGCAAGATGGACAGATAATGGCAAAGAGGGTATGGCATGATTTTTACACTCGTTTGTGGGGGGCACGATCGGCTCGCCACCCTTTGTGGCTCGAGAGAAAACATCCATTAAAATTAATTTGGCAAAAATCCGCCGAATCCATTCGACGAGTCGATGGGAGCGGAGAAAGAGGGTGAAAAATTATCGTAGGCTTTAAAAGCCTGCTCGTATTCAAAAAATCCGGCTAGAAAAATATAGAGAAGTGAGACGCAGACGGTGTGAGAAGAAAAATAAGCAGATAAAGATATCGTGTGACGTCACCGTATCCGGCTGCGTGCTGTTGCAATATAATCCATTTCCGGCCAGGGAGCATGCGCAGCCGCTATATATTACAGGTTTGGCGGTTCACTTCCGACATGGCAGCGGTGGCACAATAACCCTCTCAGCCCCCTTTCATCCCCTCTGCCCCTCTTCGATGTACGAAATCCTACGCGAATACAATACACAGCCTGGTGTCGGACAAAATACACTCTTTATCACGATCGGATATTTTTACGGAGAGCCCTTGCTGTTTCATTTGCTCACCTTGAATTTTTTACCAAGTCCAGTGCTTACATATATACATTATATTCAAAATTGGAAGGTGGAGGGGTCCAATCGAAATTTTTGTAATAATTAAAAGTATTTGTAAAACTTCAAGCTACAACTTTTGTTTGAAAATTTTTTTAATTAGGCCCCTTACCTCCCCCAAGTTTTTAATAATGTATTTTGAATAAGTGTGAATAAGTTATATTACTGAAAATTGGTGGGGAAGGAGGGGTCCGATTGAAATTTTTGTTATAACCAAAATTATTCCTAATACTTCAAGCTACAACTTTTGTTTGAAATTTTTTTCAATCGAGTCCCTTACTCCCCCCTGTTTTCAATAATGTATTTGAATAAGTTGGATTATCCAAAATTGGAGGGGAGGGAGGGGTCCAATCAAAATTTTTGTCATAACCAAAATTTTTCAATTGGACCCTTTCCCCTTCCCCCTTCAATTTTTAGTTAGTATTTTGAGAGTGTAATGCAAAATAAGTGGAGAGAAAGGGGCTCAATTGAAAAAAATTTCAAACAAAAGTTGTTGCTTGAAGTTCCACTAATACTTTTGGTTATAACAAAAATTGCGATTGGACCCCTCCCCCCCTCCAATTTTGGATAATCCAACTCATTCAAATACATTATTGAAAACAGGGGGGGAGTAAGAGGCCCGATTGAAAAAATTTTCAAACAAAAGTTGTAGCTTGAAGTACTAGGAATAATTTTGGTTATAACAAAAATTTCAATCGGACCCCTCCTTCCCCACCAATTTTGAGTAATGTAACTTATTCACACTTATTCAAAATACAATAATAAAAACTGTGAGGAAATAAGGGGCCCAATTAAAAAAAATTTCAAACAAAAGTTGTAGCTTGAAGTTTTACAAATACTTTTAGTTATTACAAAAATTTCGATTGGACCCCTCCCTTCTTTTCAATTTTGAATATAAATTATTTATGTAGCACTCTCGACTTGGTAAAAAATTCAAGGTGAGCAAATGAAACAGCAAGGGCTCTCCGTAAAAATAGCCAATCGTCTCTTTCCCACTCTTAGTACTATCGCGTGCCCCCAAAAAAAGAGCAAAGCTCTCTCCGAGACTAAAGGTGCGCGCAGGGTGGAGAGAAATTTCGTTCACACGAAACCGACATCACTGATTTGACGTGTTTCCACACTCTGTCTAATGACCTGGCCCTGCCAAACATCACGAATGCCCCCGACGAACCTGGCCAAGGAAATGAAGCGCGAAAAACTTTCGCAATTTGGCATCCCTGCCCTCTCCCACCCCTGTTTCCAACGTATAGAGAAAAAATTACTGCGGAAATATTTGCATGATTGAAGTTTATTAAATGCGAAAGCGTATAGTTTCAAAGGATCCGGGCTTCAGCGATCAAAGGAAATTTCGAATTATTACGTTAATTTTTTTCTTTTTTTAATGCCAAAAGGTTCGTTTTACTTTTTCTTTTTCTCCTCCTTATAATATTATTTATACCTATTAAAAGGTGGAAGAAGGTGCTGCGACGAGACGCAGACCTGGCCACCGATACTCTAAGAATTTTTACTAATTTAGCAATAAAATTTTCAGCTTTTATTGGAATTTTTCTCTCGGTGGTATCACGCGAACTCCGCAAGTTCAATTTCATTCTAAAAGTACGTAACCCCTCTTCACATCCCTCTTCTTTGCCTCAATCTCTTTATCAGACCGTTTTGTCGCTTAATTTGGCTACTTTATGTCCGCTGCTGTATTAAAAAAAGCACCACCACCTGCACCTCCCACACTATCGTTGAATTACACAAATCTCTTTCTCTCCTTTTTCTTCTTCTTTTTTTTTTTTTTTTCTTTTTTCATTTGGTATTTATTTTTACGATTTTAGATAGCATACGTATACTAGAGAGTTATACTATATTACCTAAGTATATTATACGCCCGGTATTAAGATTAATACTTTGTTGTGTTTAACGGCCAGTGTACTATTTCGCTGGTTTACGATTCCGATGCGAGCGATGGTTTATTACAAGGCGAATAGTTATACTATACAAATGCGAAGAAGATAACACCCTAAACGAAATGTGTACTCATTGACGAGCATTTCGAATGAGAATAGCGATGGCTGGTTGGGGTGTAAGGCTGAGTGGGGGCTGGGTGACGAGAGCAGAGGTTCGAGTTCGGCGTCCGCGTTACCCTTTAAACAACGCTGCTGTGTTTTTGATTAATTAAACGAAAAGCTTTCCAGTTCGAAGTGATCTCTTCGATGATGATACGTCTTCTTTATATATACACTTATAGAATACGTGTATACCCGAAACGTGGTCCTATTTTTTCCTTTTCCTTTTTCTCATTCCTTTTTTTGGTAAGGTATGGTGATGATGATGAGATGAGCCGATGATCGACATACTGGCGTCTTCAGATTTTGGAGAAAAGCATGCAGGGAATTTTTTTATCGAAAGATGTGTTCGAGCTATTTTTACTCTAGAAACCAAAGTAGTGGAGATTTTTTTCAAAAAATTTAAAAATTATTTTTCTTTGAAAAATTGAAGATTTTTTTTCTCCAAAAAAATTGAAAATTCAATTTTTGAAAAAAAAATGAAATTTTTCTATAACTTTATTAGAACTCGAATGTGCTGAAGACAATTTTTTTACACATGCAATTTTTCTTTCTTCTTTTTTATTGAAGATTTTTTCGTCCCCGAATCTTGATGGAATTTTATATATCTTGAATGCCATGCCATCCCAACGTAAGTTTAATGAAAGATTAGTACAATACAAAACTCACCAATTGCTGCTCAAATTATGATGACAATGGATTCTCAGACATGAACGGCCATATTTGCCCATATCGGAACTGTAACAAAAAAATTAAATTAGGTAAGTACTGCATGAGTAATTGAGTATACCTACACATGTTTGGAACACATCAACAAGTTTTTAAATAAATACTACAATTATTTAATTTAGGAATTAATGTAAAAATGTACTAAGTTGAAAAATTTTGTTTAAAAACATTTTTACTAGTGAAATTTTTATTCAAATATGGTTTGTTAAGAAAATGTGCCATTTCATTTTTTTTTTTTTTTTTTTTTTTTTTGAATTCAGATAATTTTTACAATTTTTGCAATTTTTGTTTTTGATCTGAAGAATCAAAAAAAAAAAAAAAAAAAATAGAAATTCAACTTACCTATTGTAAGTAATTTACTTTTTTTAAACGTTTCAAAATGTGATTCTTGAAAATTAAAATAAGTACCTATATAGAGTTTATTCAGAATGAAAATATTTTTCACATTGCATTTTGACGGTGTCATTCCGCGAAAAATATTGATAAATTTTTCAAAAAATTAAAAATTGAACCATCAAAATTCGCGAAAAAATAAATATCATTTTTGCTACATGTCCCGTTCCCAGAAAAAGTATGCAACCAATGAGGTAATCATGTTCAAAAATTTTATTTTTTCTATTTTTACGAATTTCGATGAAAATCATTTTCATTTCAAATTCGACCTATGAATTTAATTTTTTTCAAAATTTGCTTACACTTGGTTTTTTTTTGGTTTTTTAGATTTTATTCGAAGCCATTTTTTTCAAATCTTGTTCAAGACTGCTTTGTGGTAAAAATTTGATTCAAACTCAAAATAACAAAATTACAGAATTTTGTTCAAAACTGTTTTTTTTTTCAATGATCTTATTTAGAATTCATTTTTTTTTAAATTTAAGTATATCGAACACATTTTTCAAAAAAAAAATGATTCGTTACGAAATTTCTAAAAAATGTTCAAGATTTAATTTTTAGAACTTCTTTAAAGCCTATTTTTCAAAAAATTTGTTGAAGTTTTGAGTTTTGTTGAAAATTATTTTTACAGTTCGGGACAAAAATATTTGTTCAAAATCACTTTTTAGTTGAAATTTTATTCAAACTAATTTTGGAAATTTACATTCGTACCTATCTAATTGTTTTTTTTAATGTGATTTAAACTTGATTTTTTGAAAATTTTGATAAGGACAATTTTTGTTCAAGATAATTCTCTTGAAAATTTTAATCAAAAACAATGATTTTTTCAAATTTCAACTTTATTGAAATTTTGTTATCCGGTTCAAATTTTTTAAATTTCGTTACAAACCATTTTTTGAAAAATTTTGTCTGATTTTTTTAAAATTTATTTTTTCTAATTTCGTTTCAATAAAAAGTTTTTGAATCACATACTAGAAATATTTTTTTCAAAAGTTCTACTTGTACTCAGTTGTTTCTTTACTTTCTGTTGAAAAATAATTTTTCCAAATTTTTTCCCACAAATTTTTTAGAATTTCGTTGGAAATCACTTTTTTATGGGTTGATTCAAGGTATCTAATTTTTAGTTGAAATTTTATTTGAACTCAACTTTTCAAAGTTTCATTTACATAATTTATCATTGATTTTTTAAAATTAAACCAACATAACAGTACAATTTTTTCCCAAATTTTGACTAAACAAAATCTTTTTAATTAAAAAAGCAATCGTACCAATGTTTTTTAGGAAATTGAGTTTCTTTATGATTAATCAAAATTGTGAATCAAGACCATTTTAAAAATTCAATTCGTAATTGATTTTTGAATTTTGTTTTGAAAATTACTACTGCAAGGTCATTTCTAGTAAAATTTTGTTTGAACTCGATTTTTCAAAATTTTATCTCTTATATTTTTTTTTAAAAGCATTTTTAAAAAAATCTAATTCGAGATCAGTTTTTTTTAAATTTCTTAACTTTCAAAATAAAACTTCGTTTAAAACCATTCTTTTTTTTTGTTCAAAAAATTAATTTTTGAAAAATTTTGATCGTAAATGATTATTAAAAATTTTGTTGAAGAACAACTCTTTGAATTTAAACCACATTAAAAAAAAATAAGTAAGTAATTTCTTCAAAATTGGTTCCAAAATAATTCTACTGAATACAGTTTTACTCTAAATTGAAAAAAAAATTTCAAAACCATTTTTCTTTAAATTTTGTTCAAACACAATTTTCTTAAAAATTTCAATCATTTTATTTTTTCTGAATTAAATAGAACTCACATTTTTAAAGTTTCCTGAAGAGTTTTTTTTTCATGGCGTAATTTTCAAAAAATTTCTCAATTTTCATGAAAAATTTTTTAAACAAAATGTCTGTTACCTACTTATTTTGTTTCAAAGTAAAAAAAATTTCAAATGTAAAATTTCTCAGTTTTTTGACATAAATTAAAAAAAAAAAAAAAAAAAAACTTTCCTACCTTTTGGAGGATTTATTTTCATTTTCCGAGAAAAAAATCTTTCAATAATTTCAAAATGAATTTTTCTGAAGTTTTTTTTTTTTACAACGAAATAAGTACCTATTTCTAAAATTTTTAGGGAAGAAAAAAACGAAATTTTCTAGAGTAGGTATAGAAAAAGAAAAAAATATTTTTTGTCTTTTCTCTATTTTTTTTGCAGTAGGTAAATTTTTTAAAATTTTCTTTGATAAAATGCTTTCTTAGTTCTTTGAGATAAATAATTTCAACTGTTGAAATCATTCAATTCAATTGCTGATATTACAGAAATTGTACTTGATATTGATTTTTTTTTAAATGTTCAAATTTCCTATAAATAAGATGAACTTTTTTTTTAGTGTAATATAAAAACGATTTGCAAAATTGCATTCGATATTACTTTTCACGTAAATTTCAAAAATTGAAAATTTTCGCGGTTCTTTTCCATCTCAAAACTTTTAAATTCTGAAATTTGCGCACTTTCAAAGCATCCCTAAAATAGGCCCTGCCTGTCATGCATCGATTTCAAAAGTAGGTACAATTACAAAAAAAAAAAAAAAAAGGAAAAGAACTATCACTATCAAGTGTCGAGTATCCATTTACGCGGGGTAATTGAGTGGTAAATTATTAACACATCGTGTCGAGTCGATTTTACGTTATTTTACGGTTAATTGAAGACGTTTTACGACGGATTACCGATTTTTTTTTTACCAATACTAGTAAACGGTGAAAAAAAAGGCAACCTTGTAGCGAATAGCCGAATACGTTCCACGTCGATACGCTCGAACAAACTCGAATCCTTTTTCGGTATGGTCAAAATTACGAGAAAAAAAAACCAAGCCAGATAAGGACGATTACGATGACGAGGACGAGCAAACGAGAACAAAACGCCGAAGGGAAAATCAAAATCGTTTCATTTTTCTGTATTTTTATGCGTGCGTGGGTTGGGTACCTATCAAATAATAATAATAATTTCAAGGAGACTGCTCGAGCTTTCTAAGGTGCCTTTTTGAGATGGGGTTTTAAATCACCGAGTATATAGTAGTAGAAATGATGCGGAGGTAGAATGGCGATGGCGTGGTGTTTATACATAATATATATTTGCGAAAAAAAAAGGGGCAAAGGCGAAGACGAAGGCAAGAAAAGTGAGAAGGAAAAAGAGAAAAATAGTTGTATATTCGCATTATTTCGCATAATACGTAGACGTAGTATACTATACGGTCGCGAGTATAGCAATACCATCATATCGTATATGTATATGCGAAACATAATGGCAATTTTTCTCGACATGATTGATCTATAGGTTATTAAAATAGATGATGCGCCGCTTATCTTTGCCAAATGAGTTTCTATTTATGGTTCGAATATACGTTCTAGTAGATTTGTGTGCGTGCACTTTTATAGTATTTCGATAAATATATTATCTTCGCCTCGTCGACTCAGATATGTATTCCATTCGTTCGCTTTCGCGCGAGCAAGAGGTAAGGCGACGATTCGATTAAATCATATTTTTATGGCAAATGTCCGTACAATGGTTATATACAAATACGTACTCGATAGATAGAGCATTGTATGGTTTATGTACATATTCATAACCTACTTCTCTACATTCTCTCCTATTCCTACTCCTACTCCTACTCCTACCATATCGCGGAAGAAAAGCTATTTTCTAACATATCGGTTTCATTTTTTCCAAGCAATAGTACATCAACATTCGCGAAGCTCGGAAATGATTTTATTCTGATTTTAATGACGGTAGAATGACTGAATCAAATGACAAATAATGACTGATTTGACGAGAAAAAATACCAAAACATTTTTTGATGACCTAGGTAGGTACTATAGGTAGTATGTTGACTGAAATTATTATTTTTTTCTTACTTACATTGTTATTCTTCAAAAAATGTTTACAATTTTATAAAAATTAAAAATTTGGTCATTTTTAACTTGCATTCAACTTTTAAAAGTCTGCCAAATTTTCTAAAAAAAAAAAATTAAAATAGGTACAAATTTTTACAATTTGATAAAAATTAAGTATTAAGTTCAATTTTAAAAAAATTCATAACCTTTTGAAACTAAAACATTTTTTGAACACAAAATAAGAATTTTTGATTTTGATGAATTTTAACAATATTGAGAAAATCACAGATTTTTAAAATTTATTAAATTTGAAAATTTGAAAATTTTTAAAAAATTGATGAAAAGTTGAAAATCTTAAAATTTATAGAATTTGACAGAACTTGGGGATCTCGACAATTTTTGAATTTCAATAATTTTTTGAAAAATACATGGATTATGATATTTATGACGAATTTTAACAATTGAGAAAATCACAGATTTACAAAATTAATGAAAAGTTGAAAATCTGAAAATTATAGAATTTTACTGAACTTGAGGATCTGGCCAATTTTTGAATTTCAATAATTTTTTGAAAAATACTTAGATTATGAGATTTATATACTTTGTAAGGAAATAATTTTTTCAACTAATTTTTTATTTTTTCCCAAGTGTACTTTTCTCAAAATACTAGGTAAGAATCCAAAAAGGTCGTGAAAATTAGCTCAAGAAATTTCATGAGGTGAAAAACGCCATAAATTTAAGAAAATAAACGAAATAAAATCCTAAGTTTGAAAAATTAGAAATATTCAAAATTGGAAGAACTACATTTTAAAAAATTGAAAATCATAAAACTGATTGAAAACATAAAACAAAATTTAAAAATTTGTCATAAAAAAATGAAAATAACCGAAGGGAGTTGACGATGAAATTTAATAAAATTAAAATTTGGAGAAAACTGCAAGAAGAAACAGAATAATTGAAAAAATTACGTTTAAAAATCAATATTTTCAATTTTTTTTTCTTACAGAATTTTTTTAAAACGAATTTTGTTTCATTTTTTTAAAATCATTTTTTGACAGATTTTTTTTGACCTCGATTATTTATTTACAATTTTACTACCAACAACTCTTTCCTCGCAGAAAGATTTCTTTTGGAATCATTTTTTCACTTATCAATTTTTTGACTCGTACCAACTTTTTAATTGATTTTTTTTTTTAATTTTATGAAATTTTTTTTCATTTTTTAATAAGTATTCAAAAAAAAAAATGAAAGATTTTTTTCTTCAAAATGCCCACTTATTTTTGAAAAACCTCAGAAACTGAGTGCTTCTGTGCTTCTCCTTAATAAATTCAAACTCATTTTTTCACTTCTGTGCAATGTTTTTACACGAAATGATTTCCTTGCAATAACATTATTAAGTAAGAAAGAAAACACAATTTTTTTGTGAAAGAAAAATCACAAGTTTTTGTGAAGGAGTCTTAATTTTTTAAAAAGAAAAACTTTTTTTGGAAAAATACCATTTTTGAGGGAGGAAAAGAAAGAAAACCGTGTTAGAAAATCACTTTTCAAAACCACATTTTTTGAGATAGAAAATCTCATTTTTTTCGAGATAGACAATCATATTGAAAAAAAAATTATTTAAAAAAAGAACTCTTCATTTTCTGAGCTAAAAAAAATCATACATTTTTTTTTAGGAAAAAAGTTTCATATTTTGGAAAAAAACCTTTTTAAGAAAGAAAATCACATTTTTTGAGATGAAAATTTCATGTTTTGTGGGGAAGAAATCACATATTTTTGAAAATACATAGAAAATTTTTTTTTTCTCTCTCAGAAAAAATCTGATTTTGTTAAGAAGAACTAATACCCATTACCCGGAGAGTTTCATTTGCGCCAGTTTACCCATTTTTAGTAGCATTTGCGCCAAAAAAAGTGTTTCATTTGCGTCAACGAAAAGTTTTCACTTGCGCCAACGGAGACATATCATTTGCGCCCAGACACTTCTCTGTAAATTGAGATTGCAAAAAGAGTCTAGCCGGATTTATAGGGGTGATTTGGCCCTGAGCACCGAATTTTGAATTATTCTAAGTCGAAGTTATTTGAGGGGGGGGGGGGGGGGATTTTCATTTCTTTAAGATAGAAAATCTCATTTTTTGAGAAAAAATGAATTAAATTAAAGCAAGAAAATAACTTTTTTTTGTGAAAAAGTATTAATGTACTTATATTTTAGAAAATATGAAACTTCTTTTTTGAGTGAGAAAAATCCAGTTTTCTGAGAAAAGAACCCTTCTTTTTCTAGAATAGAAAATCATCTTTTTTTTTTTTTTTGAGAAAGAAATCCTGATTTTTTGGAAAGAAATCTCTTTTTCTAGAAGGAAAATCACATTTTTTGAGAAAGTTTAATTTTTTCAAAATTGAAATCTCATTTTTTGTAAAAGAAAATCATAATTTTTTGACAAAAAAAGTCTCATTTTTTTGAGAAACATAAATTTTTTTTTGAGAAAAAAATAAATAATTTTTTGAGAAATGAAAATCTCAATTAGCTGATTTTTTCATAAATGAAAAATCAGCTATTAAATTTGACCCGTTGGTAAGAGTGGGGGGTGGGAGTGATATTTCTCGACGTTTTATGACAAAATATGACGGTTGACACCAATTTCGCGAGTTGGTATTTCTTTATATGTGACCCGGCACGTTAAAAGGGACCTAGTAGGTAAAAAATCGATTTTAACTTTTTTGGTGTTCTGAGGTCCACTTACCAAGGTCTATCACCTGAATCACTAAAAACTTCGAAAAAGTCAATATTTTCAATCGGCATGACAAAAGGGACCTAGTAAATCTGTAATCACTGTGGTTTTCGATGTATTTTTCATCTTATGATCACCTATGACACGAAATCTTCATAATTTAGCCTAAAATCAATGTTACACTTGTTATCAGTAAACTTCAAAAATTTACTTATCACAATTTTTTTTTTATTTTTTGGCAACACTGAGTTTGGTCAAATTTCCCTTGCGCCATTATACAAAAATTTTCGCCCATAATTATTTTTTTAATATTGGAAAATATTTCACTTATACCCAGTAACAATTCCCCAAGGTTTAGAAAAATCGGTCTATTCGTTCCAGAGATGCACATCACCTGTTTTATGTAAAGTTACGATAACGGTATTTTAACGTTACAAATCAAATGAATCAGCGTTCGAGGATGATTAGTTCAATTGAATCAGTCGTTCGCAAACGATTCGTTCAAATGAATCAGTCGTTTGCGAACGATTCGTTCAAATGAATTGAAATTCATTGTTCTCGAATGTTTTTTTGTACAGTATTTTCCATTAGAAAAATATCTTACAAAATCGAATTTATTTCATAATTTTGACTTTTGGATTGATTGCAATTTTTTTGTACCTATTAAAAATAATTAAACCTATTGATTTTTGGAAAATTTTGAAAAATTTTACCAAAAAAAAGTTTAGTCCTTAGCAAACGATTTGTTGAAATGAATCAGTTGTTCTCAAATGATTCCATTCGAATGAATCACTCGTTCGCGAACGATTCGTTCAAATGAATCAGTCGTTCGCGAACGATTCGTTCAAGTGAATCAGTCGTTCGCGAACGATTCGTTCAAATGAATCAGTCGTTCGCGAATGTTTCATTCAAATGAATCAGTCATTTGTGGACGACTCGTTTAAATGGATCGGTCGTTCGCGAACGATTTGTTCAAATGAATTGAAATTCATTGATCTCGAATGTTTTTTTGTACGGTATTTTCCATTAGAAAAATATCTTACAAAATCGAATTTATTTCATAATTTTGACTTTTGGATTGATTGCAATTTTTTTGTACCTATTAAAAATAATTAAACCTATTGATTTTTGGAAAATTTTGAAAAATTTTACCAAAAAAAAGTTTTCTCCTTAGCAAACGATTTGTTGAAATGAATCAGTTGTTCTCAAATGATTCTTTCGAATGAATCACTCGTTCGCGAACGATTCCTTAGAATCAATTAGTTTTTCGTGAATGATTCGTTTGAATGAATCAATTGTTCGCGAACGATTCGTTAAAATGAATTTTTCGTTTCCGAACGATTCCCTTGAATGAATTAGTCGTTACAAACGATTCGACCAAATGAATCGGTCATTTTTGAAACGAAAAAAATCAGCTTGTCTACCGCAGATGCTGCGGTAGAGTTTTTTTTTCTTCAATTTTTTATTGAAGTTATTTTTTTGAGGGGGGGGGGATTAACAAATTTCTCGTTTGGGAGCTCAACTTATTCAAAGAAGAAAATGATCAAAAAATATCGATTAGACTCGTTTTCTGAAGAAGTCATCTCAAACCAGTCCAAATGAACAGATCACTTCGATCCTTCACCAAATTCCAAAATCTTTTAATCGAACCATTTGCTGCGCGAAAAACATCGCTCACGACAACGACGAATATAGACAACACCACGCCACGCAGCTCTGAAAAGGATGGCAGCAAGAAAAAAAGCACTCATAAATCGTATCCAATGGCTCTGGTGGCTGTTTTTATGCCCCACAGCATAGGACGATCTGGTCGTTTAATCCTCGTATTCTCGTTTCGGATGTAGTATGCGGTATTTAGGCGGCCATCCAATGCGAAATCACCTCCATTGCCCATCGAGAGGCGATTTCATTAAAAAAATTGCGCCCGGCGACGCTCCGGCTTCGCTATTTAAAGGAGGAAAATGTAATACGTATATGGGAAATATATTCGGTCGCGGAATTCGATTTCGCCCCATTCACCTCTCTTTAAGCTGGGACGGCGTACGCGGCTATAATTTCTGAGCGAAACGGCGAACGGTCAGAAAGCCATTAAATAAATGGGCTTTACACATAGAATTTAAGGACCATCGCCATTTTCACCGCTGCTCTATAGCTCTCTCTACGTAGTTCGTACGTATTATAGAGACATATACGTATATATACGGTATAGTAGCAATAGCGAAACCACCGCCCCTCCCCCGCACAATACAACTATACGCCAGCTCTATATATATATATATATTCGGCCATTGCTTCAATCTGCGGCCAGAGCTATTATATCAGGCGAAAAGTTAACAGATAACGAGCGGTGATTTCGATATTTCTTCATTACCGCGTGACCAAACCTGCTATATAAGAGCGGAGTCGTTAAAATGGCGAATTCATTTTGAAGAAATTGCCTCCGCCAACGCTGCCCTCCAACTCTATCCCTCTTTTTTAACCCATTCGATACTGTAATTCGAACGTTTCTTTTTGCCAAGCCAAGCTCTCGCTCTGCCCTATTCGCCTTCTCGCCTCTTTAGTACGAGCAGAGTATACTACGTCTTGATATACGCGCAATTGTTATAACCATTTGGACGGCCACAGCCTCTCCTCGCCTCATCGCGAGCTTCCGCACAGCTTTTGTAAGCGCGCAACCGAGCAACGAGAAAAAAAAAATTCCAGCCTTATATATTGACAGCCCTCCAAATTGAAATTCATAGTTACCACGAAGCGTATTCGTTTTTATTTCGCAGCTCTTTCGCTGGTGCACCCTCGGCCCCCCGCCTGCCCACCAAACCGTGTACAACCAATCGTCCAAAAAATCCAGCTAGTTAATGTCTGTAATACGAAAATAATGGCGTGTTTTTCTTCTCATCTACTTCACGGGTGCCAGTTAAAGTGGAGATTTATTGCCGCGCAAAGCGTCCTTCTTCGGCTCTCTCGCTCGCTCTACGTACCCTGTATTTTCTCCATTTCGTATTTCATTATATCAGCAAAGGCCGAATGTGTACGAGTATATCGTCGAGATACAGACTGGCAGCATCGGCTTGCTTATGTATACGATGGGGGTGGGGGTGGTGCTAGTGGTGGTTTTGAGCAAGCAGAGCCATACGCACATACATATACGTCTGTCTCTTTGCTTGCCCTAGATCGTCGTCGCGTTGCGTTCTTCCTCATTAAAACATCGATAAATTTAGCAGGTTTTTTTGTCGTCCAATTGAAAGAGATATTAGGAAATGAATCGTTTTGAAAGGTTCAACGAGCTTTTGCAAAAAGAGGAGCTGAAAATCGTAGCATCGATGTTAATTGATTTCAATTTTTTAGAATGATTTCGTCTTTGAGAAACACACATGGAAAAAATTTATTAAAAAATTTTCTAGGAAAAATCTTATAAATTCTCCTAGCACAAAATCTTCTTGAAAAATTCTTTTCATCTTTCTACAAAAAAATACACTCAACTCCCGTTGGAAAAAATATCATCATTGCCAGAAAATCTTGTTACCCAAAAAATAAAAATAAAAACTCGAACAAAAAAAATCAACTGAAAAAATATCAGCCTTAAAAAAATCTTCCAAAAGTCTTTTGATAAGACAGAAAAATTTTGGTAAGAAATTATTGAAAAAATAGGTACCTACCTAATAATAAAACTAATAGGTAAAAATATCATCCTAATTTTTTGGACAAACTTATTTCAAAAAAAAAAAAAAAATCTTACGAAGAATTTTTGACAAAAAAGCACCTTACTTTATGAAATTTTCACAAAATATTCTTCCAAAAATTGATTTAACGTAAATTTTTTTTCCTGCAAAAAAATCATCTTGAAATATCTCTTCGATAATTTGATAAAATCTCTCAACAATAAACTCTTTTTCAAAAAAAAAAAAAAAAGACACCCTTGAATAAAACTTTTTGGACGAGAAAAATTCATCCAAAAAATTTTTTGCTAAAAATTTTACAATCATTTTTTTTTACAAAAAAGTCCCCAAAAAATTCATCAAGAACATTTTCTATAAACTCTGATTTCGAAAAAGTTCCTTAGTAAAAATTCTTTCTTTTCTTTTTAATTTTTTGGCAATAAATCCACAGAAATAAATTATTTCGATAAGTAGAAAAAAAATACAAGAATCTCTCTGAAAATGAATCAAGAACGTTTTCAAAAACCTTTTTTCGAAAAAAAAAAAAAAAACTGTACAAAAATCTTTTTTAGAATTTTTTGGTAAAATAACACTAGTCAACAATTTTTGAACTTTTTTCTGTGTTCGTGTCCAAAATAGGGCCTAGAAACAAAAAGCAATTTCTCATTTTTCGTTTTTTTTTGCTTTTGCGGGTACGGGAGGGGTTCAAAGTGGCGAAAATCGGGGTTTTTGCACCTTTTCAACTGCTCATAGCGCCATAAATATTGCTCTACGAAAAAAAACCAATGGCAGATTCGAAATCTACGTTAAATTTTGAGAAAACATCTCTGTCCGTTTTTCCAATTTCAAATTTAAAAGTACCTTAGTAGCGTTTTAATTTTATTATCGAGATCGCCGCCGATCCGCGCGGAGACAGTCCGATAATTATCGAATCGTTCCCAGGCGGAACGTCGGCGGTCTTGGTAAAAAAATTGAAACGTTACTAAGGTACTTTAAAATTTGAAATTGGAAAAACGGACAGAGATGTTTTCTCAAAATTTAACGTAGATTCCGAATCTGCCATTCGTTTTGTTCGTAGAGCTATTTTTATGGCGCTATGAGCAGTTGAAAAGGTGCAAAAACCCCGATTTTCGCCACTTTGAACCCCCCCCCCCCCCGTACCCGCAAAAGCAAATAAAATTAAAAAATGAGAAATCGCTTTTTGTTTCTAGGTCTATACTATCGATTAAGCCTATTTTGGACCCATTCTCAAAATGGCTGTTGACCTGTGTAATCATCTGAAAATACAACTTCCTATAAGAAACCATCTTTCCCAAAACATGCATTGTAAAAATCTCTAAATTCATGTATTGGCTAAAAAAAAAAATCATAAGGAATTTACAAAAATTTGATCTAGGCAAAAAACTTTCTTCAAAAAAATAAAGGCAGGTAAATGAAAATTTTGAAATTTTTTCGACAACAAACCATAAGTAAGCAATTTTTGACAAAAAAATCATTCTGAATACAGCTAAATCCTCACTTGAAGTAAGTCACAATTTCTTCTTTTTTGACAAAATTTTTCAATAAAATTTTACCTACCTATTACAAAAAAATCTTTATCAGAATTTTTTGAAAAAAATCATCAAAAACATTTTCTGGTAAACTCAAGCTAAAAAAAAAACAAAAACAATAACAACAACAACAACAATAACAAACAAAAAAGATTCGTGTTACCTATAGGTAATTATGATTTATGAAAGTTCATCAAAATAATTTTCAAACAACCCTGTTCTTTTCGCAAAAAAAAAAAAGATACTAAAAACATAATCTCACACAAGCTCTTCAATTTTTTTGTCCTCAAACTTTTTTTCAAGAACAAAGATAGAAAAAAAATTATGTAAAAAAACTTTCTAAAAAAAACTTGGCAAAAAAACACCCAATTTTTTTTCAAAAAAATCATCAATAAGTACATTTTTGATGTACTTTTGTTTAAAAAAAATGACAGAAACATTACCATTGAAAAAATTCACCAAATTCACCAAAAAAAATTTTCAGCATAAATTCTTCAAAAAATAGTATTTTGCATTCTGAAAAATGTCATCAAGAATTCTTCAATTTTTTGTCAAGAAACTCTTTTAAAAAATTCTGCAAATAAAATTTTTGTGAAAAACGTCCAAAAATATTTCTTTAAAAAAAATTCATCAAATTATTTTTTCAGATCAAACTCTTCTAACAAAAGGAAAAAAAATGAAAAATTTTGACACATAAAATTTCATCAAAAAAAAATCCTGAAATAATCTCATCGAAAATACGAGTAATCTTCATATTTTTTGTCAAGAAACTCTTTTTTTTTTTTTTTTTTTTTTTTAATTCTGGTAGGTAAGTAAGAAATTTTTATGGCAAAAAACATTCACGAAATTCATCAGAAACATTTTTTAAAATTTAGGTTCAAAAAAGAAATTACTCAACCAAAAAAATCCCTAAAATACATCAAAAATTATTTTAAACAAAAACTATTCGAAAAACCAATTAAGTCTTGATAAAAAATTTTTGCAAAAAAAAATCTTGAAAAAATCTCATAAAAAATTCTTCAAATTTTTTTTATTAGGTAGGTAGAGGTACAGGTACCTTTTTCAAAAAAAAAGAACAGTAAAATTTCTTTTTCGTCGAAAATTATTTTTTTAAATTTCTGAAAATTTATCAGAAACAGTTTTTGACCAACTTCAAAAAAAAAAGAAGTTTCTACCAAAAAAAAACTCTCATCAGAAATGTTTTGACAAAAAAGTCATACTAAAAAATTCCAAACAAAAATACTCGTTGCTTATTTTCTATTTTGGAAAAAAATCATATTAAAAAAATCTTCTATAATATGAAGAGAAAATTTCATTTACAAGAAAATTCGCTTTTCGAGGGGAAAAAACTGCCTCGTTCGACATATCGAAAAAAGCATCTCTAAAAGTGAAACCATTGTAGAAGAAAATTACTTCTTATCCTCTCCATAGGTTAAATCAGAACGAGTACATGGTCCGAAATTTCTTATTCGTCTTATTCGAACCGTGTTCTAAATACAAATTCGTCGCGCGAAAACCCAACTAAAAAGCTAACTTTCAATGATTTTCCGCTCGTATGGTCTCCGTCTCAGCTACATAACGTATAGAGATTTTTGTCTCATTTTAAACCAGTAATATATTATGCATTTTCTCCGTTTCAATCATTAACTCTTATACGTATATAAGACTCGATATATGCGAATGCGTTATTTACATACAAATACGTACATTCGTACTCGAGTAATCTCATTTCTATACCCTCTCTTCTCTTCTTTTCGCCCTTATACCGTAGGTACGAAGAAGACAACGTGACGTATTCCAAACATAACCGCAGTATACGTATTTCTCTATACATTTTATACATTTTGTAGAGTATATAACTCTACTTTAAAACGATACGTATAACGTACGCTTTAATTTAATGAACTTCAACTCGTCACACACCTCCAGCCCTCACCTCCAGCTCCAGCTTATACCACGCCGATAGGTATCTCTATCCTATCTATCCATTTACCTAGATACAGGGTGTCCCAGTTAAGAATCTCATCCTTCAACCTGGTAAGAGGGCAACTCATTTCAACAATGTGTAGGTATGCTTGTATACCCTTACTATCGAAGGGGTCAAGATATTGCATGGTGAAAAAAATTATTCTTCACTTTAAATTAAAAATTTATTTTTTCTGATTGGAAACAGATAGAAAGATAAAACTTGTGAGAAATAAAGTAGGATAGTTGCAGTAATGTCTGAAAAAATTTTCATCAAAATCGATGCAATAGGGTGTTCAAAAAATTATTTTTAGCAAAAAAATTTAGTAAAAAATTCGGAATTTTGCAATTTAAAAAAAAATTTGCATTATTAACCTAGTTATTTCTTGTCAGCAGATGATTCCCCTCTACTTCCTCTACAAAATGTTCTTCAGCATCATCTTCCTATCTCTTTTAGTTTCCGAGCTAAAATTTTTCTAATCAGTACAAATTTATAAAAATTTGAATTTGAAAATATGGAAAAATTTTAACCTACAAGTCGACTCATGAATAAATTTTTTACTCAAAAACTAAAAGAGATAGGAAGATGATGCTGAAGAACATTTTGTAGAGGAAGTAGGGAGGAATCATCTGCTGACAAAAAATAACTAGGTTAATGATGCAAATTTTTTTTAAAATTACAAAAATTTTATACCCTATTTTTTGCTAAAAATACTTTGTTGAACACCCTATTGCATCGATTTTGATGAAAAATTATTCAGACATTTCAGCAACTATCCTACTTTATTTCTCACAAGTTTTATCTTTCTATCTGTTTCCAATCAGAAAAAATAAATTTTTAATTTCAAGTGAAAAAATGAAAAATAATTTTTTTTACCATGCAGTATCTTAGCCCCTTCAAAACTAATGAGATGCAAACATACCTACACATTGTTGAAATGAGTTGCCCTCTTACCAGATGGAAGGATTAGATTCTTATCCGGGACACCCTGTATATACCAGCACCATGTACTATCGTAGTAGTAGTATCAGTGCATTGCACACATCACACACAACTAAATCAAGTAAAAACCTCTCGTACATACGCTCTATACGCGAAATAAATAAACGAATTCCACCTCTCGTAAAATCCCCGGCGATTTAATATCAGTCACATTCTATCAAAGCGATAACAAACGTGAAATCCCCAGACAGCCCGCCAAGACACATCGCGAGAGAAGAGCGAATCGAGACATACGCGAAGTATACAATTATACATACAATACACATACAACTCGCAGCATCCTCAACCTACCTTTACTGCCGCCATTCAAACATCATATTTCGCAGCACTTTGCATCGCTAATCGTAAACTCTTGTACTTAGAGCGGAAAAGCCCAATAGTTTCACCGCGACGTGCTTCCATTTCCACTGCTACCACCTTGCACAGAACAGCACAGCGCACAGCACACATCTAAAGTAATTTTTTGCTTCGTTCCAGGTTCCTCAATCCCCCAATCGTGATGTCTTCTCGAGGCAACGAGTGATTTGATTTTGTCGTATATGAAAATGTTTTCATTTTTCCAAATGTAAACACGCATCTGTCAACTTGATGCACGTAGCTTCTCATCCCTTCGCAAATAAGCCTCCTCCAGCCAGTGGCGTATTTAGGGAAGGGTTCTAGAGTTCAAACCTCTCCCATTATCAAAAAAAAAAAAAACTGCAAATCACCTCAAAAACCTTGCAAACAAAGATGCTCATTTTACATATTATTTTTTAAAAATTTCCTAAAATTGTGAAAAGCTCTCGAAATGCATCCCTAATTTTTCATAAATTTTCAAAAATGAGATTTTTCATAATTTTCCCAAATTTTAGTCGCGATGTATTTTCATAAAATAAGATTGGTCAAATTTTTCAATTTTTGGAATGATTTTTTAATAAATTACATTTTTTAAGAATGAACTTTTCTAATTTTTTATAAGTAGGTAAGCACACGATTCTTCTTAAATCAAAGAATATGGGTTTTCAATTTTTTCAAGAATGTCTTTTTTCAATTTTTAAAGATCACTCTCTTGAATTTTCAAAAATAATATTTTTGTTATTTAAAAAAAAATCAAGATGGATTTTTCGAATTTTTTAGAGTGATTTTTTTCCATTTTTCAAAACTAGATTTTTTAAAATTTTACAATTCCAAAAGTGTACTTACGTGAGTACCTACCTACTAATTTTTAATTATGATAAATTTAAAAAAAATTAGTTTAGTCAAATTCTTCAACATACACATCGATTTATTTTTCAATTTTTGGGAAGATTTTCTATGAATTTTTACAAACAGAAACTATGTTAATTTTTTTCAAGAGAAAATAAACTCTAAATATCAAAGAAAATTCGTTGAAAAAAAAAATTACCCAATTTTTTATTTTTGAAAATTTATGAAAAATCATTCAAAAAATTGAAAACTTTCGAAAATTTTGTAATTGAAAATTAAGAAAAGTTATAATTAAAAATTATTGTAAAAATTTCAATTTTGAAAAATTTTTAAAATGTATTTTTCAAAATTTTTAGAAATTAATTTTTGAAAACAAAAAAAAAAAAAAAATTCTAAGCAAGGGAAAAATTTATCTTTGAAGAATTGAAATAAATAGTGAATTTTCAAAAATGATATTTGTTACTTTAAAAAATTTCAAGTTGAATTTTTTTCGAATTTTTTTGAAGGAAATTTTTTCTCCTTTTCAAAACTACATAGTTTTTAATTTTACAATTCCAAAATTTTTCTTAGGCTAATTTTTAATTATGATAAATTTTCAAAAAAATTAGTTTAGGTAGTAAAATTTTTCAACATACACATGGATTTTTTTTTCAATTTTTGGGAAGATTTTCTATGAATTTTAACGCATAGAACCTGTGTGAATTTTTTTTCAAGAGAAAATGATCTCTAAAAATCAAGAAAATTCGTTGAAAAAAAAATTTAAAAATTACCAAATTTTTATTTTTGGAATTTATGAAAACTCATTCAAAAAATTGAAAATTGAAAATGAAGAAAAGTTATAATTAAAAATTATTGTGAAAATTTCAATTTTGAAAAAGTTTTAAAATGCATTTTTCAAAATTTTTAGAACTTAATTTTTGAAACCAAAAAAAAATTCTAAGCAAAGGAAAAAGTTATCCTTGAAAAATTAAAATAAAATAGTGAATTTTCAAAAAAGATAGATATTTTGTTGCTTTAAAAAGTTTCAAGATGGATTTTTTTCGAATTTTTTTAAAGGAGATTTATTTTTTCTTTTCAAAACTATTACATAGTTTTTAATTTTACAATTCCGAAATTTTACTCAATAATTTTTAATTATGATAAATTTTGAAAAAAATTAGTTTGGTCAAATTCTTCAACATACACGTCGATTTTTTTTCAATTTTTGGGAAGATTTTCTATGAATTTTTACAAACAGAAACTATGGCCCGTATTTTAAAAATTTGCTTAAGCAAACATTGTCCTTAAGGCGAGGCGATTTCACACATATCGTGTCAATTTACATCGAGCAGCCATTCATTTGTATGGATAAAATAAACAAAACCACTTGGTATGTGTGAGAACGCTTCGCCTTAAGTATAAGGAAATTTTTAAAATACGGGCCTAAGTTAATTTTTTTCAAGAGAAAATAAACTCTAAATATCAAAGAAAATTCGTTGAAAAAAAAAATTACCCAATTTTTTATTTTTGAAAATTTATGAAAAATCATTCAAAAAATTGAAAACTTTCGAAAATTTTGTAATTGAAAATTAAGAAAAGTTATAATTAAAAATTATTGTAAAAATTTCAATTTTGAAAAATTTTTAAAATGTATTTTTCAAAATTTTTAGAAATTAATTTTTGAAAACAAAAAAAAATTCTAATAAGCAAAGGAAAAATTTATCCTTGGAAAACTGAAATAAAATAATGAATTTTCAAAAATGATAGATGTTAGGTATTTTGTTAAGTACTTTAAAAATTTTCAAGATGGATTTTTTCGAATTTTTTTAAAGGAGATATTTTTTTTCCTTTTCAAAACTACATAGTTTTTAATTTTACAATTCCGAAATTTTACTTATCAATTTTTAATTATGATATATTTTCAAAAAAAAAAAAAAAATAGTTTGTCAAATTCTTCAATATACTCATAGCCCATACACATCGAATTTTTCTTCAATTTTTGGGAAGACTTGCTTTGAATTTTCATAAATAGAAACAGTGTATTTTTTTTTACTTATTTCAATATTCCAAGGTTAAATTTTTTCTTTGCTTAGAGATTTTTTTGATTTTCAAAAATTGAATTCCAAAAATTTTGAAGAATTGAATTTTTAAAAATTTTCAAGGATGACATTTCTATTTTTGCAATTTTTAAACTTTTGGTAGGACGCTTATAATAGCTAGATTATTACGTCCATTGGAATGGGCTTTAGATGGAGTTTATTTTTCAAAATTTAAATTTTTTCTACTTCTTATAAATTATTTCCTATTGACTGTTTTTTTTTTTTTTTTGTGTTATTAGTGAAAATTAAAAATTTTATTTCATAATGACTACTCTCGAAAACAAAATTTGAACCCATCCCATGATTTCATCCTAGATACGCCACTGCCTCCAGCTCCATCTGCTAGCAATACATTATAAATTATCATTATAGTGTAAATATTGCACAACAACTACAACAGCTACAGCCTCTCTCCAATACAAACGTGTGGAACACCAACAGGCTCGTAAAATTCGCTCTTTCCCTCTTGCCTTTGCTGGATTTTCTTCGACCTCGTCGTTTATTACATAAAAGCCCCAAATCGCGTAAATGCAACACGTTCCATTCCGAACGCCAATTGCCCTCTATTTGTAACAAGAGGGTAAAAGGCAAGTAACTAGCAACACGGACGACAGCAACACAACGTATACCACACCGTAGTCCATACGTACGTATTTTCTTATCGAATTATTTTTCCTCGTCGTTATACTCGAGCTGCAGCATTGTCGTCTATTTATTTATCTAATTATATAGCTCGCATAAATGTACATTTACGATGATGAGTCATATAAATTGAGAGAGGGCCGTTAATACTTCATCGCCAAATTCCAAAAGCATAGTCCATTAGTAAATAATAAATAAAATCAAATGTCAACGCCGTTCCGTATGCGTTTTATTAAATGGACATGACGTGAATACCCTTCTGCCCTTGCCCTCCTTCCCCTCCCTCCCACCACTAATACGCCAACAACATCCATCGAGCCACTACACTACAACGTGCTATTATTTTTTCCTTCGCACGTTTCAGGCCTCTTCTCCGCCATGTCCTGCCCTGATTCGCTATCGTTCGCTTAAATGGACCTTGTATTATGCATACCTACTGTACACTACAGATAGGCCATAATACGATGTACGTACCACTGCCGCATAATAGCCTTGTTAAAAGACGAATTTTGACATTTCGCCGTTCCTCTAGCTTCCTCCTTCTACTCCTCCTGGCGCAGAAATTGTTACATAATGGTGTGCTGTGTAGGGTACCCCTTGTATACGACAACTATACGTATAGGTACTTCACTTAATTTTATGTAGATAATGAAACGAAAAAATGCCTTGGTCGTTGTCCTCGTCCTAATCTACTCGAGTGTTTGTTCGTACTGGCCTGTATAGGTACTTATCAGATATTTATTAGACGAATTTTTCTAATCGATTTAGGTATACAATTTCATATAAAAATCGGCATTGAGAAATGAAGCACTTGAAATTTTCATCAGGTAGTTAAGTATGTATAAAAAAATATCAGGAATGAATTACGAAAAATTTCTTACAAAATTAAAATAATTTTCAAACACAAAAGTAACCAAATTTTTTTTTCCAAGATTTACTTGGGGCCAATTTTCAATTGAAATTTCTCTTCTACACAAAGAATTGTTTACAAAAAGAGTTATCAACATTTTTTTTCATCGAATTTTTTTGGTGTGACATGACAGTTCAAAATTAGGAAGTCATTATTTCAAAAATTGAGTACATAAATAATACTCAGGGATGAATGTTTTCAACAAAAAAAAAGCACAGACTGAAAAAATATGAAAAGACAGGGGATAAACAAAATTTTTCAATTACATATTATCACTTGTTTTTCAAAATATTCTAAGATGAATAATATTGTGCCAAAATTTAAAAAAAAAGTTTTATCGTTCAGAAAGAATTCTCCTAAGAAAAAAACTGAGAAAATATCTTTGAATATTGAATATTTAAATATAGGTACCTATTTTCTCAGTTAGGGTAGCTTTTTTCATTGGTTAAATGCAATTTGGCAATTTTTCTAAATTTACTAAAATTGAAAATTTTCACAAAATTGTTAATTTTAAAATTTTTCAAAAATTTGTCACAGGAGGATTTTGCATTGATTTTTAGGGTAGCTTTTTTCATTAGTTGAAAAAAAAAGGTAATTTTACAATTTTTCCATTTTTTTCAACCCCACAACTGTAGGCTTCCTCGAGTAATTATTTCGAAAAAAAATTATATGTGAAAATTTGAATTTTTATGAGTGAAAATTTTTTTTATCAATCAATTCTTACTCAATTCTACCCGATTTTAGAATTTTTTTTTACAATTCAGAAGTTTGAGAATTTTTTTCATTTTTTTAACCCTACAAACTGTAGGGTTTCTCAAGCAATAATTTCTAGAAACATTTTATTAGTTTTTTGGAAATTTTAATTCAAGAGAGGAAACATTTTATTTAATCAATTTTCGTCCAACTCTAGGTATAATTTTCAAAATTGATGATTTCAAAATTTTTTAAAAGTTCATCAGAGGAGGATTTTGCATAGATTTTTAGGGTAGCTTTTTTCATTGGTTAAATGCAATTTGAAAATTTTTCTGAATTTACTGAAATTAAAATTTTTTACAAAATTTGTGAATTTAAAAACCTTGAAAAATTCGTCAAAGGAGGATGTTGCATTGATTTTTAGGGTAGCTTTTTCATTGGATAAATGTAATTTTTCAATTTTTCTGAATTTATGGAAATTGACATTTTTCACAAAATTGATGATTTTAAAATTTTTTAAAAATTCGTCAGAGGAGGAGTTTGCATCGATTTTAGGGTAGCTTTTTTCATTAGTTAAATGCAATTTTGCAATTTTTCTGAATTTATGGAAATTAAAATTTTTCACAAAATTGATTTTTTTTTTAATTTTAAAAATTCGTCAGAGGAGGATTTTACATTGATTTTTAGGGTAGCTTTTTTCATTGATTAAATGCAATTTGAAAATTTTTCTGAATTTACTGAAAATTTAAATTATCACAAAATTGATGATTTCAATTTTTTTTTTAATTCGTCAGGGGAGGATTTTGCATTGATTTTTAGGGTAACTTTTTTCATTGGTTGAATGTAATTTGGCCATTTTTCTGAATTTACTGAAATTAAAAATTTTCACAAAATTTGTGATTTTAAAAATCTTGAAAAATTCGTCAGAGGAGGATTTTCTATTGATTTTTAGGGTAGCTTTTTTCATTGGTTAAATGTAATTTGGCAATTTTTGCCACCTGCCCTCACCCTCTCTTAATTTGTTTTTAATAAATTCAAATTTAATCAGAAAATGTAAAATTGGTGAGTCTATTTTATCTTTACACTCAAATATATGTACTTTCAGAAGCTCATCTCTTATCTTCACAAACATTCCCACACATCCATACACAAATTCCTAATCAAACGAGGCTTCCCAAAAGGCAGCAATTTTCCCTAACTAAATGTAAAGCACAATCTAAAAACCTCATACATGCAGTCCTTACAAAACCAATTCGATCGAGTATTAAGACTTTACCCGAGAGAAAAGACTATTTAACCGAGTGCGAATCGCCGATAAAAGGTAAAGGTTCCTCTCTCTCTTAATAAGACAGGTGAACACGACACACGCGAATTAATCCGGCAAGTCCTTGCTTTAGTCAATTCAAAACGCCTTAAAATAACACAAAATAGGCAATCCTGTCTACGTGTGAAATCTTACAAGTCCTTATATACTGCTAGATAGAGATGGAGGTACCTCTCGTCGACGATGACGATGGGAGGAAATCTCGTCAGTGTCGTAATTCGAAATACTAAGCTATAAAACGTCTCTGTTTTGTAATTACCATCATCTTAACACCGCCGAACGAAAGGGCGAATATCTCGGTCGTTTATGACGCTCTAATGACAACCATGTGACCAGCCATTCGACCGGACTGGGGGCTGAGGGGCAGGGGCTGATGTTCATTAAAACTATACGCACGTTTCCTTCATCCTTATACGCGCTCTGGGTACAAGAACGCAGCAGAGGTCTATTTACTGCGAATACACTTCTAAGGGTGGATTTGTCGTCCTCGTCTCGGGGCTAAACTTTGCCCAAAGAATCCAACCGTGGAGAATTTTTTTCCATTACAATAACAAAACCTTTATTTATTCTGGCCAAGCTGGAGGGAAGAAATCTGCACACACGCGTGTCTGTTTCGCCTTTGGATGCGCGTAAAATACACGTCCCACACACACGCACGTATACCAGGCTATATAATCGAATTATCAAACGGGAAATATTAATCGGCAAATAAATCGCCGTGACGATAACGTTTTCAACAGGCTTCCCTTTTTCTTTTATAATGAAATTATACGTACGCTGCTATAGCCAGGCCGGAGCATCGGCATCGTATTCGCATCGAAAACCTACCAACACACGCAAGCCAACATCAACAGCTCGACGAGCTATCGTCGTAAAATATTTAACACCGTGCTATCGCATCGCGCCTTCCAGAAATACGAGTATACTTTACAAACTACGTAGCTTCTCTTTCCCTCTATCTCTATCTCTCTCTGTCTGTTCTTCTTTCTGGAAAACCCAGCAGAAGATGGAGACGATACGCAGGCAGACATTTATACGAGTATAGGCGAACGTATCTATACAGCATCTTGCAACACTTTGTAAAGCGGTTAAAAATTAAGGCTATAACATTCGCATGCAAGCTCGTCGTCCTACCTGCCAGATTATTTATTAATAATAATTACCCTTACAGCGTGTACTTCCCACAACTTTTCTTACAAAAAAGGTTACCTACTCTATCTCGCTGAATTGCCTCTATGGCGTTGCGTCAAAGATCTGATTTTTTTTCCTTTTTTTAGTCGTGTACCTACCAATGTTTCCGCATTAAGGCTGGTTCGATGTCTGATGTACTTTGAAATCTCTCTACCAGAGTTGGACGTCTTTTTTTGCTTTCATTTCCAAAAACTTCATAAAAATATATAGTTTGAAAATTGTGGCCAATTCGAATATTAACAACGTCATCAGTGAATCAAAATTTTACATAAAATTTAGAAATTTGATAAAATACCCACTGAAATAGAAATTTTTTTCATTTTCAGTGAAATTCAAAATATGAGAAATTGCATTTAATCAATGAAAAAAGCTACCCTAAAATGATTTTTTTCAAAAATGGGAATAATTGAAAAATTCGGAATTTTTCCTCAGAACCTCTTAGAATGGACCCAAATAATAATAAAAACAAATTTGAGCAATTTTTTCAAAGAAATCGAATTTAAGGAAAATTTGAAATTCACGTGACCGGGTCTGTGAAAAAGGGGTTAGTGGGCAAAAACAAACATTGTCAGAAAACGCGTTTTAAGTTTGCGCATATTATATGCGCAAACTTTCTATCAAAACCTTCTCAAAAAAGATTCGTAAAATGAGAAAAAAATTATTGGAGCAATTTTTTCAAAGAAATTGAATTTAAGGAAAATTTAATATTCACAATTTATGACAAAATCAATTTTTTCCAAAAATAAGAAAAATTGAAAAATTCAGAATTTTCTATCAAAACCTCTCAAAATGGACCCGAATAATAAGAAAAAAAAATTTGAGCAATTTTTTCAAAGAAATTGAATTTAAGAAAAATTTGAAATTCACACGACAAAATCAATTTTTTCCGAAAATGAAAAAAATTGAAAAATTCAGAATTTTCTATAAGAACCTTCTCAAAATAGACTCGGAAAATGAGAAAAAAATTATTGGAGCAATTTTTTCAAAGAAATTGAATTTAAGGAAAATTTGAAATTCACAATTTATAACAAAATCAATTTTTTCCAAAAATAAGAAAAATTGAAAAATTCGGAATTTTCTATCAAAACCTTCTCAAAAAAGATTCGTAAAATGAGAAAAAAATTATTGGAGCAATTTTTTCAAAGAAATTGAATTTAAGGAAAATTTGATATTCACAATTTATGACAAAATCAATTTTTTCCAAAAATAAGAAGAAAAATTCGGAATTTTTTCCTCAGAACCTCTCAGAATGGACCCGAATAATAAGAAAAAAAAATTTGAGCAATTTTTTCAAAGAAATTGAATTTAAGGGAAATTTGAAATTCACAATTTATAACAAAATCAATTTTTTCCAAAAATAAGAAAAATTGAAAAATTCAGAATTTTCTATCAAAACCTCTCAGAATGGACCCGAATAACGAGAAAAATTTTTTTTTAGCAATTTTTCAAAGAAACTGAATTTAGGGAAAATTTGAAATTCACCCCACGGCAGAATGATTTTTTTCAAAAATGGGAATAATTGAAAAATTTCGAATTTTTTCATCAGGACCTCTCAAAATGGACTCGAATAATGAGAAAAAAAATTTAGCAATTTTTTCAAAGAAATTGAATTTAAGAAAAATTTGAAATTGACCATTGCAAAATGCAGATTTTTTTTCATAAATGGGAATAATTGAAAAATTCAGAATTTTTTCATCAGAACCTACCTCTCAGAATGGACCTGAGTGATGAGAAAAAAAATTTTTGAGCAATTTTTTCAATGATATTATATTTAAGAAAAATTTGAAATTCACATGAAAAAATCAATTTTTTCCAAAAATGAAAAAAATTGAAAAATTCAGAATTTTTTCATTAGAACCTCTCAGAATAGACTCGAATAATGAGAAAAAAAATATTTGAACAATTTTTTCAAAGAAATTGAATTTAAATTTGAAATTCATCATATAATTGTACAACTGGTACTTATAAATTACACGACGACATGAATTTTTTTCAATAATGAGAATAATTGAAAAATTTCCGAATTTTTTCATTAGAACCTCTCAGAATGGACCCGAATAATGAGAGAAAAAAATTTGTGCATTTTTTTCAAAGGAATATTGAATTTAAGAAAAATTTGAAATTCACACAACAAAATCAATTTTTTCTAAAAGTGAAAAAATTGAAAAGTTCAGAATTTTCTATCAAAACCTCTCAGAATAGTCTCGAATAATGAGAAAAAATTTATTTGAGTAATTTTTTCGGAGAAATAGAATTTAATAATTCTTTAATTAAGTGGACCATTTATTTTTTTTAAATATTTGTGCCAAAAAATGGCACTTGGCGAGTTTAAGGGTTAAGAAAAATTTGTAATTCAGCAATATACCAAAAAAAAATCTAGATTTTTTTTTCTTTCAAATGATCACAAAAATTCTAAGATTACTTAAGTTTTAAAAAAAATTATTCAAAAAAACACGAGAAATCAAAAAAAAGAAAACATCTTTTAATCCGAAAAAAAGAGGGGAAAAAATCACTAAAAAAATTAAAAATTAAAATTTTTTGAAAAAAAATTGGAAAATAAGAATGAAAAAATTGATAATTAAGAATTTTTTATTGAGAGTGGAATACCTAATGATTTAAAAAAAAAGTCGCTAATTTTCTCAATATTTCGAAGATGAAAATTTTTTCATTTCCATGGAAAGTCAAGTGATAATTTTCTGAACTTATTCAGTTGAAAAAAGTTCTCAAGCTTCACAAATCTTTTAATGATTTCCAGAGGGCCTGTATCTATTCAGTAATATTGAATATATTTTCAAAAGAATTGAAAAATTCATTAGTTAATGATTCTTTATGGGCTCATATTTGAAAATTGAATTTTACACAAGGTTTCCATAGATATTTGAAAAATTCATTACAGTTTTTCCTGTCATTTGAAAATTTTTCTGTAACTAGTAAATTTATATCATTGAGTATTTTTTCAAAAAGGTTTTAAATTTTCTTTAAATTTTTTGTGGGGTGATTCTGAAAATTTTCTTGGCAATCCGAAATTATTTTTGCACACTTATTTCTTTAACATAATTTTTTGTAGAATTTCTTTAGGGTGGAAATGTTTTGTAAGCTTGCTAATAATATTTTTTATTTTTTTGGTTTTGTTTTTTGTTCTAAATAATTATTTTACAATAGCTAGGTATTATTTTGATTCATTTTTCATTAGAATAAAATTGAGAAAAAAAATTTCAAAGCTGAATGACAATTTCTCAAGATTTTTTTTCCATGCCTGATTGCCTACCAACTAAATATTTTTTAATTCTACTAAATTGAAAAAAAAAACAATTAAAAAAATCACTAAAATCTGAAAAAAAATTGAAAATCGTAAAAAAAATAAGAGTTATTTTGCTGTAAAACATAGAAATTGGTCAATCAAAAATTCCACTCTCTTTTCACCATTAATTTCCCACTTTCCACATTTCCCTCCTAAAAACTTATGATCTCACAAGCGACAACTTTACACAACCCAGGACCACATTTACGCGTAATCTGATACCTTTTTCTCATTCGTTGACCAAATCCTTGTAACGATTGACCCTTTTAAAATTTATATATGAATATCTACATTCGAAGATCCGCAGAGAAGTGAAGGCGTTAAGGTTACAGCGAACGGTTGCAAATTCGCAGGATGTTTTGCTTCGTTAAAACCGCAACCGAGAGCGGGGCGTAGGATTGCCACTACTTGGTATTATTGTTTCAGATTAAAGTCCTTCTTCATTAGGCCACTTACCACGTCCGATTGGGCTCCGTGTGCTATGTTATTTCAGATGCTTACGCTGCTGGCCGATACTCTCTGTCTCTATACTGTACGTACGCGACTTTATACAAATAAGTATACGAATATATACGATATAGTACCCTGGCTATTCTCGAAATTTCTCTCTGTCTCTCTCTCTCTCTCTCATACACGATTTCGCTGCGTGCTGTATCGTTCTCTACGTATACGTAATTTCATTTGCATCGTCGATGTAGATGGCCCATTCTGTTCGGGTTCGATGCTATGCCTTAGTATGGCTAATTTCGTTATGCCATTTCCACTCAAGTCGACATCTCGGAATACTGATTAGAATAGTAAACATTATACACGGTATATGGACTGTACGTCCTTTTGGCCTGCTACGCTCACGCTGGTCCTCCTCACGTCAGCCAGCATAAGAGCTGGGGTTCCTCTCTTCGTATGAACACAGAAGTGTACGTAAGTATTAAATATACTCCAACAATGTATTAGAGGTAGGTATACCCACTTATAATACATTAGCAAACACCAACTACTCGTTCTCTTTTTCTCATTCCCTCCAAGTTCCAAGCACCAGCAACAGCATCGGACGAGCACTCGTAAATATGGCACTCTCTCGATGCTAATCCGCGAATTATCATACGACGATTATGAATTATTGCATGGCTTCTCACGTACCTATTCCACCTGTCGTCGTCATATACAAGGCCTGATAACCTGTTAACAAATGATGCGTTTTTTCCACCCGATCTCTGACCGCTTTTATGTATTTCTTTATTACTCGTACAGCCTTACGTGGTATATGTACTAGGGTGGAATGATTTTGACTTTTTTTCGAAAATCGAACAGCCTACGGCACAAAAGTTGTGTTTTGGTGTCAAAATAACGTGTTAAAAATTTGAGCCTCCTCGGTCAATATTAACCCATGCTTCAGGGGGTCCAAAGTTTTCAAATTTCAGTAAAATTTCCCATATAATAAAATTTATTTTTATTTTAAATTAACAATTTTTCAGAGGTCTAGTCGATGGTAGGGGTCCTCTTGGTGACCCAGAACCCGGTCATCCATCAAAAAATTGCATAAAAGTATAAACAGGGGTTTCCAAAATATCCACATTTTTGCATAATTACACCAAAATCAAGAAATGCGCGAATATTTTTATTTTATGAGATATGTTGCATATTTTGAGGTTTACATATTTGAAAATATCTTCAAAATGAAAGGGAAGTCCCATCACCACCACCCCTCAATAGAAAATGGGACATTTTGCTATGAAAACTTTGTCCTGTGTTTTTTAATGAAATTACTTATTTTACCTACTTTGTATTAGGGCAAAGTGAAAAAATTATCACTCTAATTACTATATGCATGAGAGCGGTTCATTTTGTGTTGAAAACATCCCATCAAAATATTAGACTCCTTCCTCAAAGGCGCAGGGCGTTAGGGATCATCAAAGTGGGATCAGTTTTGGAAAAACAAAGTTTTCATGGCAAAATGTCTCATGTTCTATGGAGGGGTGGTGGGGATGGGGCTTCCCTTTCATTTTGAAGATATTTTCAAATATGTAAACCTCAAAATATGCAACATATCTCATAAAATAAAAATATTCGCGCATTTCTTGATTTTGGTGTAATTATGCAAAAATTTGGATATTTTGGAAACCCCTGTTTATACTTTTATGCAATTTTTTGATGGATGACCGGGTTCTGGGTCACCAAGAGGACCCCTACCATCGACTAGACCTCTGAAAAATTGTTAATTTAAAAAAAAAAAAAAAATTATTATATGAGAAATTTTACTGAAATTTGAAAACTTTGGACCCCCTGAAGCATGGGTTAATATTGACAGAGGGGGCTCAAATTTTTACCACGTTATTTTGACACCAAAACACAACTTTTGTGCCGTAGGCTGTTTCGATTTTCGAAAAAAAGTCAAAATCATTCCACCCTAATATGTACCTATACCTACGTATAATATACGTAATTACGTATCCATGTACGACTAAACGTTAACCGCATTCCCACCCCCCTGCTCGTCCTACTATCTCTGTCTGTATACTATAAGCTTGTTGCACCAAGTCCTAGTCCACGCATTGTAAAGTCGTACAGTACGAACGATGCGATGGATGGGTGCGTGGAAACCTTGGAATTTGATTCGAGAAGCCATATACTGGCTACTTATTTCCTTTGTTGCTTGTATTTTTTTTATTATCCGTAAATACCAGCCTATAGGTATACCTACGAGTGTACGTATTATCCGTAGATACTACAAATATATACCTTCTAATAAGAATGACGTACTCGTATGTACGAGTAAGTATGTCGTTCCTCATCGTACCCAGTATACTTTTATATTATTGTTAGGGGTTTATTATATGTAGAGATGAGAAGATCGACGATATAAGCGAACGAAATATGCTCCAAATGCAATACATTGCAGTAACAAAGCATACCTACCTACTCTTATTTCATTTCCTGAGTTTTTTTTTGTCCCTCTATACATATAGAACAATTTCAAAAAAGAAGCAATGTTCTCGGATTTTTAATTAAAAATAGTCTAGATGATAAAATATCATTTTAAACAGAATTTTCTACAAAAAAAAAAAATTTCTGTCTTTTGAACTTGACTAAAAAAATCAAAAGAACATGTGAATTGTGAAAGTATGAAAATTGAATAAAATGTACCAGGTGAAAAAGATTTTTCAATAATGGTTTTTCAACATTTTTCAAAAATTATTTTTATAGGTAGAATTGCTATTTATTTTTATTTATTTTTAAAAATTAGAAATCCTTCAATCAAAAATTTATTCATTATTTTTCAAAAGTCTTGTCAATTTTTATTTGTATGAACGCTTGTGAAAAAAAAAATCTTAGAAGGTGTTAAGGTGTTATAATTCTTCAAAGAATATATTTTTTTAATTTTTGAAAAACTTCAACCCCTTAAAATATATGTTTTTTCTTCTATAAAAATCCTTTTTCTTGATTAAAAAAAATACAATCTCTCCGTTTCTTTTCAAATGATCAAAAACTATTTTTTCGAAAACAATTATTGTTTAATTTGCCTGTATAATTTTCCTCCCAGTTCAAAACAGTGATCTTTTTTTTTTCAATTTCAATTTGTTTTTAATTTGAATAATTTTTTTTGCTATGAGGTTACTTTCAAAGTTTCCTAGAAAGAAACAAATTTTTCCAACCTCTTGAACAATTTTTTGATTGATTAAAAATTGTTTTTTTTTTTTTTTTTTTTACTTCAAAAAACTCAACTTAGAAAGCCACTCATTTTTTTCAATTTTAATTCTTTCAAAGTCTTTTTTGATTACCTAAAAAGAAATTGATTTTCTGCATTTGAATGATATTTTTTTTTATTTCCTAATAAATGATAAACTTTCTCGAATTTTTTCAAAATGAAATGTCCTCAATATTTTTGAAAAAATGAATTATTTTTCGACTACAAAAATTTTTAATGGTACAGTACTAATTTATTTCTTATCCTTTTTTGAGATAAGCCAATATTCTTAATTTTTTGAATTTTTCTAAAATGAAATTTCTCGGTTTATTAAAAGGTACCAATTCTTTTCAAATTTTTTTAAAAATCGTTTCATGCCTGACTACTTATTTCGTAATTTTTCTACAGCTCTCTCCACCAATTTTTCTTCCTTCAAGTTGGGAAGTTTTTCTTTCAATTTCAATTTTCTTATTTTTTTTCAAAGATCAGAAATTGCAAAATATTTTCTCAATTTCTTAAAATATTTTTCAATTTGCTTAAAAAATATTTTTTTTCGAAAATACTCGTACTCAACTAAGAATGCAAAATTATTTTTTGATTAGGTACTTGATTGATTTATTTTTTTACGTAGTTCATACTTTCATTTTTTGTTTTATCGAGAATTAAAAATATTTTTTCATTTTTATTATTAATATATTTTTTTTGATTGTTTAAAAGTTCAATTTTTCAATTTCATTTCGATTTTTTAGCGAGAGCTTTTGAATGTTCATTTCTTTCTAAATCGCAAAGGTAAACTATTTTTCGGTCTTCAAAGTTATTTTTTGTTCACCTATCAATCTTTTTGGGTTTCGATTTTTTCATAAACAAACGCCAAAAATTTCTCAATTTTATTTTGCATTAAAAAAAATTAAAAAACAAAATTTTCTCAAGTTGAAATTTTCATAAATGTCAGAAAATCCTTTTATTTTTTGAAAAGGTAAAACACTTATCTAACCCAAATTTTTCGAAAACAAAAACTTCTACAATAATAAAAAAAAAAAAAAAAAACAGATAGATTGACCAAATTGATTATCTTTTTAGTTCACTTTTTCATTTTTTCAAAAATAAGAACCAAAATTTATTTAATTTCATTTTTTTTATTTTTTAAAGGGTAAGACCTTTTTTGTTTTTTTATTTTTTCAATACAAAAAAATAAGGGATACCTAATCAAACTTCTACAAAATGAAAGCAAAAATTGTTTGATATTATTTTTTCAAAATTTTCCAATGGATAATTTTTTAGAAATTTTTTCAAAAATGAAAGAAGGTACCATAATTTATCAAACCTTTTTAGAAATACAATTTTTTGGTGGCTTGATTTTTATTTAATTTTTGAAAAAATATTTTTTCAAGGATCACCGAATTGATTTTTCTATTTTTTCAAAAGTAGAAACCACACTTTTCTCAATTTCATTTTTTTTTAATTTTTAATTTAAGGCATTTTTTGACTTTTTTAAAATGGATGAGATGACTGATTTTTTTGAAAACGAAAATGTTCTAGATTTCTTAAAGAAAAATTCATTTTCAAAAATACATAAATTTCTACTCTCTAAATTTATTCATTTTTCTCAAAAATGAACACCAAAACTTCTTCAGTATCAATTTTTGAATTTTGTTAGATGACAATCTTTTTGGATTTTTCAAAAATAAAATAAATATTCATAATAACTTTTTAGAATTATTTTTCGATTGTTCAATTTCCTTTTTCATTTTTGAAAAAAATTCTTTGAACGATTTTTTTCAAGTTTTCTCCTCTTTTTTTCAAAAATAGGTAAGTGGGAAAAATTTTCAATTTCATTACTTTTTTTAATTTTAGGAATTTTTAATATTGATTTATAAAAATTCATTTTTTGAATGGTAATTTTTTTAATTTTTTAAAAATGGAATAAATAGGTATACCTATACTGGGAATAACTTTTTTAAAATATTTCTCTATTGCTCAATTTTATTCTTTATTTTTGAAAAAGTATTTTTTCTTGAACTCATTTTTTCAAGTTCACTCGTTTGTTGTTCAAAAATGAAAAACAAATGTTTTTCAATCTCACTATTTTTAAATACTCATTGGAAAATAAATTTTTTTATTTAAAAAAAGAAAAGTTACTCAATTTTTTTATTTAAAAAAAGAAAACTTACTCAATTTTTTTATTGAAAAAAAAAAAAAAAAAAAATGGAAATGGAAATGAAAATGAAAATTGTTAAATTTCTACCGATTTCAACAATTTTGATACACTTGTAAAAAATTTTGCTGAAAGTTTTCAAGTTTTGAAAAATTGTTCAACAAAATTTTACCACAATTCAATAACTTTTTTACCAAATTTCCCCCATTTTCGACAATTTTTTTCACATTTCACCAAACTCCCATACATTTTAATAAATTCTACCAATTTTAGAAACAATTCACAAATTTTTTTGACTCATCAATGACGACAGTCCATTTAAAACCATCGACATATCTTAACTCTACACACCCCAACACCCGCAGTAATTTTCCAATACAAGACAATTATTCCGCAGATATGGTTTCGCAAATTTACTAAAGACCACCCAACCGTAATTACACATTCGCGAAACTTCTCCATCCATCTACGAGTAATTAAGATACAGAAAAAGTATAGTATAGTACGTACAACTCCGGCATCGATAAGTTTTCTTAGCTTGGGTCGTGCTTCCCTGGCCCTTCCTAAAGGCCTTGCAAAATCGCGTTTAAATACACTCGTAAGTCGTAACTATACATATACAGTATACGGCCATAGCCACGCAGAACACAAGAGATGGAACTCGATGCTGGGTATATCTCTGTACCATTTGCAGCATCGTGCGCGTATAAATAAAACGTTACAAGCAATATCTAAACTTTTAATTACATTCGATGAAGTTTCACTTGCCTATAGTACTCGTATAGTATACTCTCGGCATGGCTACAGCGGCGCCGATTCGAATACCAAACATTCTCGTATTTAAGTGGATCTTCGCCTTTCGTATACCTCGGCTCGAGATGCGAAAATTTATTATCGTTTGTTTGAGACAGATTAAACCGAAATATTTTCTGTAATTAGAACATATTTCCGGCGTTATTCGTTTGTAAACTTACGAGCATATAGAACGAACCCACCTATAGGTACAAATTGTTAGTGCTCGCGTACGGACCGGTTGCTCTGTCACTCCCATCTTACTCTATTTTTAGACACCCCAGAGTACAACTGAATCGAGTCTGGTTTGATAATTTTCTTTACATGGAAGTGGATCGTTGTTGTTGAATTTTACAAAATCCGATAAGTACATACACATAGATACTTATTATTCAAAATTGGAGGGGAGAAAGGGGTTTTATCGAAATTTATGTAATGACCAAAATTATTTCTAGGATTCCAAGCTATAACTTTTGTTTGAAATTTTTTTTAATTGGAGACCTCCCTCTCCTTCTATTTCGCATAACAGCCCGTAGATAGTTATTCAAAATAAGAGAAATGACGGGGGAGGGGGGGGGGGGGGGGTCAATTGAAAAAATTTTCAAACGAAAATTATAGGTTGAGGTCCTAGAAATAATTTTAGTTATCATAAAAATTTCGATTGGACCCCTCCCTCTCCTCCTATTTCACATACTATTATGTAGATACTCATTCATTAAAAATTGATGGAGGGGACCAATAAAAAAAAATTTCAAACAAAAATTGTAGATTGAGGTCTTGGAAATAATTTTAGTTATCATACAAATTTCGATTGGATCCCTCCCTCTCCACCTATTTCACATACCATGAAGTAGATACTCATTAAAAATTGGCGGAGGGGTCCAATTGAAAAAAATTTCAAACAAAAGTTGTAGATTGAGATCTTGGAAATAATTTTAGTCATCATAAAAATTTCGATTGGACCCCGCCTTCTCCTTCTATTTCGCATAACACCCCGCAGATATTTATTTAAAATTAAAGGAGTGAGGGGCCAATTGAAAAAATTTTCAAACAAAAATTGTAGATTGAGGTCCTAGAAATAATTCTGGTTGTTATAAAATTTTCGATTAGGTCCCTCCCTTCCCTCTAATGTTGCATAATACGGCTTAAATATTTATCCATAGTTATAAAAATTTCGATCTATTTCACATACTACATATTATGTAGATACTCATTAAAAATTGATGGAGGGGTTCAATTAAAAAAAATTTCCAACAAAAATTGTAGATTGAGGCCTTAGAAATAATTTCAGTCATAATAAAAATTTCGATTGGATACCTCTCTCTCCACCTTTATCACATACCATTAAGTAGATACTCATTAAAAATTGGGAGGGGTCCAATTGAAAAATTTTTCAAACAAAAATTGTAGATTGAGACCTTGAAAATAATTTTAGTAATCATAAAAATTTCGATTTGACCCCTCCCTCTCCTCCCATTTCACATACCATTATGTAGATACTTATTAAAAATTGGCGGAAGGGTCCCATTGAAAAATTTTTCCAACAAAAATTGTACATTGAGATCCAAGAAATAATTCTGGTTGTTATAAAATTTTCGATTAGGTCCCTCCCTTCCCTCTAATTTTGCATAATACGGCTTAAATATTTATCCATATTATATGTAGATATTTGTTCACAATTGGGGATGAGTCCAATTGAAAAAATTTTCAAACAAAAGTTATAGATCAAAGTTCTGGAAATAATTTTGGTTATTACATTTTCGATTAGACCTCCCCCTCCCTTCCAATTTAGTATAATACGACTTAGATACATATTAGGGTGGCCCTTATTTTTCGAATTTTGGAAATGTTGTCGGGACCGGATGTCAATTGGTGACATATTGGTAGAAAATAATTCTCTATTTAAGCCAGCGCTCAGCCCCCCCCCCCAAATTTGACAAAATCAAAAAAAAAGAAAAAATAGAACATTTTGAAAATTTTTGAAAATTTTTAGCAAAGTGGTCATAGGGATGGTATTTCTATAAGACAAGACCATTTTCGATGATTTCTCATCTTTACCCCCCTTTTCATGGGACATAGAAAAACGTCATTTTTTACGTTTTTTAAAAAAATGAAAAAAATGACTAAAAATTGAAAAAAAAAAAATTTTTGAATAAAATTGTTTTAACATACATGTTATTATCCAAAAAGGTCATTTACGGCGATTTTTCATCCTTACCTTCATTTTTAGGAACCTCTTTTTTTCAATTTTCGATAGTTTTTGATAGTTTTTGAAAAATTCTCACTGATACATCAGTGATGAAATGTATGTTGAAACCACTTTATTCAAAAAAAACTTGTTTTTTGATTTTTAGCCATTTTTTTCAATTTTTTTTTAAAAACGTAAAAAATGACGTTTTTCCATGTCTTACAAAAACGGGGGTAAAGATGAAAAATCATCGAAAATGATCTTGTCTTATAAAAATACCATTCCTATGACCATTTTGCTAAAAATTTTCAAAATTTTTTAAAATGTTCTATTTTTTCTATTTTTTTGATTTTTTCAAATTTGGGGGGCCCTGAGCACCGGCTTAAAATTCAGTTAGGGGAAAAAATAAAAAATAGGGAATTATTTTTTACCAATATGTCACCAATTGACGCCCGGTCCCGACAACATTTCCAAAATTCGAAAAATAAGGGCCACCCTAAGGAACATATAATTATTCAAAAACTAGGGGAGATACGAGTTAAATTGAAAAAATTTTCAAATAAATGTTGTAGCCCAAAGCCCCAGGAATAATTTTGGTCATTACAAAAATTTCAAATTGACCCCTCCCTCCGCTCCAAATTTGAATATTAAGCATCTACGTAGCATTGGAAACAAATTTATCACACTAGACTCGAGTGAACAGTACACTGTACAATTGCGAATGAGGAGCTCCAAAATTAGACCAAAGCATCTTAATCTTCAATTGCCACTAATTACACACACCATATCGAGGCAAAAGGTGCCTTCACCCTATCTCCTTTTCACACCACCGGTTGTGGCACAGCCACTGTCAAACGTCTGCGACATTCGAGGTTAATTTACTCTCATAGGTACGTCGTATCAGCAGCAGACGCAATATGGCCCTCTTTTTTTAAAATTAGACCAAGCTCGAGCACAGCACCGGGCAAAAGTACAGCACAGATTGGCCAAGCACCGGCACCTTCGCTCTTTGCACCCGATTAGCATTGTGCATCTAGGCCAAAATACACATCTCCGGTGTACCAACTGCCTTATACGCGATTTCGTTTGAAAAAAGGCCAGACACGTTGCGTCGTTGTAGCGAAAAACCCAAACAAAAACACGGGGCCCGCGTGTACGCGTAGTCATCTGGCGACCCTTTTTAAATGTTTTTCATTATTTATAAATAGTATACATACGTACGTATATAGTACGTGGATGGGGATGGGGTCTTGCGCGCCAAATTGAGTTTAAGGGTGAAAATAAACAAAAGTAAACGCATCCTCGAGGTGACGGCAGCTGACATACAGAAGCCTTCCGCCGCCGCTGCCCATGCCCGCGTTAATAACAATTGTTGCAACTTGCAATCTGCAAAAATATACGTATATTTGCCCCCCGCCTCCCCTCGTCAATGTTCTGTTTTTCATTTGACCTAAGTATATACGTGAGGCATCGTATAGGTAGTACCCATTATAACGGGTCGACGTATGTATTTAATGCGGCGCGTATATATATATAGTATAAAAATCGCTCGCGCGCCAGGTCTACTTGTTGATATACGATACGATACCACCCCGAAATAATACCCCGAGTGGTAGGTATTTTTTTCCACCGTCGTGTCTTTCGGTTTGTACCGTTATTATGTAACGTGTTTGATGTGGAGAAAAAAAAAGGAAAGCGAGCCCGAGGGCTGAGGGTGGATCGCAATTTATAGTTAAAAATTCGAATCGTTCTGCTGCCATGTCAGATACTTTCTCGTCGTGTCGTAGTCGTAGTCGTTATTGTTGTTGTTGATAATCGACTTTCGTTTAACGTTAAGTACCAACGACAACAACAAAAAAAGGAAACAAACATTTGATACCTTCTGTAGCCTCTGGCACCACGACCGATTTTGTTTCTCGGTTCCATTAATTCATGCTCGTAACCAGACTCGAAATATGTACTCAAAATGTTGATAAATGAAGGCTCATTAAGATTTTTTTTTCTTCAAAATTTAGCAGAATGGTCAAAATTATCAAGTTTGATCAAATTCCACGAGTCAGGGGTACAATTAGATTATTGCATCCGAAAATTTTTCAAACCTAATTAAAAACAAATTTTTCTGTATGAATTTATTTTTTTGAAAATAATTTTTAAAATCTTTTTTAAAAATACCTAATTCTGTGAAAATTTAAAGAAGAAAAAATTGATCAAAAAATAGGTAATTTTGAAATCACTTTCTCCAATTTTCTCAAAAAAAAAAAAAAAAAAAAAAAAAAGAAAAAGTTGAGAATTATATAGGTATTCTTATTTTACAGTGTGCAGCCAATTTTTCGAAATTCATTCAATTTTTAGACATAATTCTCATGCAATATTCAATTTGACTTGATTTTTTTTTCGAATCAGTTCAACCCTGATTGAAGATTTTTTTTGAACATTTTACTTGATTTTTACAAAATCCAAATTTTTGAACAAAATTAATACTTTTCAAAAATTTTGATTAAAAGTTAGTTCTTTTAATTTTAATATAATTATTTCTTCAAAAATCATTTTTCAATTTTTCTTAAATTTATTGTCCACCTCGTCGATTTTTTTACTTTATCAAAAATAAATCTTCTAAAAACTTTTTTTCATGCTTCACGAACATTTTTATTTTATTTTTTAAAAATTCAATCAAACTGTTAATTATTGAAAACATATTTTAAAATTTACTCAAAAATAGTAGGTGATTGCCAAAACTTCTGGAATTGAAAAGAATTGCCCTAATTTGGTAGAACTGAATAAAAATTGATTGAAAAAAAAATTTTCGACCCAGAAATTTCAAATTTTTAAAAAATTGATAGTTTTTTTGGGAAATGATTACTTGAGAAACCCTACAGTTGTAGGGTCGAAAAAAATAAAAAAAATTGCCAAAAATTCTGCAATTGAAAAAAATTGTCCTAATTTGGTAGAACTGAATAAAAATTGATTGAAAAAAAAATTTTTGACTCAAAAATTCAAAATTTATACAAAATTGATAATTTTTTTGGAAAATGATTACTCGAGAAACCCTACAATTGTAGGGTTGAAAAAAATGAAAAAATTACCAAAACTAAAAAATTGTCCTTTGTGGAACAGAATAAAAATTGATTGAAAAAAATTTATTTCGACCCAAAAATGCAAATTTTCTCAAAATTGATAATTTTTTTGGGAAATGATTATTCGAGAAACCTTACAGTTGTAGGGTTGAAAAAAGGTGAAAAATTGTCAAATTCCCTTCGATACTTTTATTTTTTCCCGAAGTAAACTTTTTCAAAATAAATTTTCTTTTAATTTTTCAAAATTTCATTCATATAAAAAATGTATTCTTCTTCTTCACTTTTTTTTCAAGGATTTACCCAAAAGGAATTTCTCATCATAATCTTCTAAATTCCAAATAAATAAATTCAAAAACGTTCAACAATAATTGCATTTAAAATTTTTAATCTTCTCAAAATTCAATCTTTACGAGTATTTCTTCAAAATAATTTTTAGAAAATTTTCAACAAAAAAGTTGAATTTTTAAAAATAATTTATACTTTTCTACTCGTACACTACTTTAAAAAATTGGTTCAAAATGATTTCTTTTGAATTTTTCACCTCCTCTACCAATTTTTTTTTTTTTTTTTTGATATTTTAAAACTTCTCCAAACTGAAAAAATGATTTTTGGGGATTTTCAAAATAAATTTTTTCAACCCTCCCCCCCCCCAAAACAGGATATATTTTTTGAAATGATTTATTGTTTTTTTTTTTTTAATTATAGAGCCTCATTTCAATTTTTTTTTTTTCAAAAACCGTTTTTCAATAAATAAAACATAGTAAGTACCAATTTCTCCAGAGATTTCCTACTTAATAAAGAAAAATTACGAATTTTTTTCAAATTTTATCAAAAATGTATTTTTTACAATTTTTTTCCAGGAATGAATTTTCTGTAAGTTGATATTAAAAAAGTTGTGATACAAATTTTTTAGCTGATTTTCTCAAAGAGAAAAGTCAGCTATTATTTAAATTTAAAATTGAAAAATTATTAATGAAAAGTATTGAATTAGGTATGGGCGTTCTGAAAATTTTGAGATAAAAAAGAAAAAAACTGGAAATAGGATTTTTATAAATTTTAAATAAGAAAATTAGGAGTTGAAAAATAATAAAAATTGAAAAAATTTCGATTGAAAATTAAAAAATAAATATAATAGAAAGTGATAAAAATTGTAATTTTTTACAAGATTTGATAAGAAAAATTCTGAAGATTGAAATTTAAAAAAATGCAATTCAAGTTGTAAATTAAAAATCAGAAAAAAAATGAAAATTGAGAAAATCAAAGCTAAAGATTTTTTTTCAAAGTTTTAATCAAATAATTTTTTCAACTTTCAAAATCCTTTTAAAATGAACAGCGAAATGAAAATTCCATTTAGGAAAAATTTTGCGAGAATTTGGAAAAAAAATTTCACGATGAAAAAATCCATTTCAAATTGACTGAAATTTTTTACCAAATTAATTTCAATAGTTAAACTGATAGTTTTTGATTGAATATTGAATTATGAATTGATAACATTAGAATTAGGTACCTATTGATAATGAAACGACCAATTTTGACGATGAAATCAATTTTACTAAATTTATGAAAAAATTGGTAATTTTTGATTGAATTTTAAAAAATCTGATTAATTGACAATAATTTTCATGAATGATAAAATTGCTCAATTTAATTGAAGAAATTGATCATTTGCCAAGATTTCATTTACATTAGTCGATCAACTAATCCTATCAAATGCTTCAACAGATTATTGGTTAGTTCTCTACGAAGTTCAACGATCCCACCATCAATCAGAGGATAGATTGTTGAGTTTCGTTCACGACCTCGAACCATAGTTCATTCATTAATCGGATAACGAAGCGTTAAACCGGAATTGAAAATGCAATTCAAGCTTCCGACCAAACCGATACATTTAAGAAGACAAACGCCTTTTGTATGTACTCGTAATTCGAGTCCCAGTCCAACAAATGAGAACGACGACTACTACAGCTGTTGAAGGCACATCGTTGCAATTACTCGCCGCGAAAAATAATATAACTTACGTAGGTTGCATCGTGTACAATGTACATGTACAAATCACCCTTCCTGTACAGAGATGTGTTTTATACCCTTTTACAGGCAATACCGGAGGGGGTGCGAGGACGCAATAGCTCATAAAAAATAATCCGGCGCTTGTCGTCGGTTCGCACAATATTCCGGTAACGAATTCGCATTACAGTGGCGAGCTGCAAGAGGCTACAGGGTGAGCAATAATTCACGCTAATTAAATGCAAAAGCAACAAATACTTTGGAACCGTTTAGCAACAGTGGCGATGGCCGCCGCCGCTTCGTCTGCTTATAAATCACTCTTTTTCATCGCCCAGCAATCCTACCAATTGCTATAGTTTACCGAGTCGAATGTGGCAGAGGGTTGAGAGGCTGAGAGGGAAACACGAGGCCTGCAAAAAATCTCAGCGAGATTTCAACTTTTACCACATTATAAAAAGCCCATAAAACACTTACCTTCATTTTATTCTCGTAATTTTATAACCCGTCGAGGCCGCCAAACGTACACTACCTTTTTTTACCGACCCTGCCCCTGTCAACCCTCGTCTCATCCAGTCGATTCGGCGTAGTAGTAAAGGTACTTGTTGTCTGCTGTGTTGATCTATGTAAACTTGTTGTATGTGTGTGTGAGAGAGTCTGTATAAGTACTTGTTGGCTGCTGCTGGTGGTGTTGTTGCCTTGTTGTGTTACGATGACGAAGGGTAAAATGCAAATATCGACGTGAAATCCTTTCAAGTTACCGTTTTCGGATTAGGTGGCCCGACCAAGACACCAGGTGTTGCTTTTAAATAGATGCACGAGGCGCGTGGCCGCGTGTAACGCGGTGGTACCCTAGCCCAGCCTAGGCCTGGGTTACTCGATGTCTTCGCCTCTTCGACACGATGACGATCGCAGCGGTACAGCTTTTTAATTTAGAAGGCTACCCCCTCGATCCTACTTTGAAATCCGTTATTGGGCGCCCGACAAGAACCTGTTTTCTATCGAAGGGTCGATTCGGTTCATAATACGGGTTTTAGGCGATGAATGAACGAAAATTGTTCCACGGTTTAAGCACACACGCGTCAAGTATTTTCTTCTTTCTTGTAATTGACTTAGGTACGAGTAGTTTGAAATGGAATAAAAAATAAGGTTACGTTTTTTACTTTTTTTTTCAATATTGTTTGGTTTAATTTTTAGCTGAATTTCCACCTTCAACCCGAAATGAAATTAAAATTGACTAAAGAAAATCAGTCAAATTTGGGTGTGGGGAAAACAAACAACCTTGATTTTCAAATTGAGGGGCTTTATAAAAAATTCAAATTTAAAATTTAAAAAAATGAAATAAAATAATTTTAAAATGAAAAAAATATTAAAATTTAAAAACTGAAATAAAAAATGAAGAATGGTAAAATTGAAACAGCAAAAACAAAACAAAAAAATTTAACTTGACAAAAAAAATCAGAAATATAGATGAATATAAGAGAAAATTATATAAAAAATTGAAACATACAAAAGCTTTAATTTTTTTAATTTTAATTTTAAGTAGATACATAGAGTAAAAATTTATTGAAAATTGAAAAAACTTGAAACAGAATAAATTGGAGTGGTACTTTTTTTAAATTTCATGCTGGAAAAACTAAAACAGAAATAATATTGAAAATTGAAGTAAAATTTCAAAAATTTAATCAAACAAAAGAATTAAAAATTATCAAAACTGAAAAAAAAAATTAAATGAAAACTGAAATTGGAATTTTTTCAAAATTTCAAGTTGAAAAAGACAATTAGGCGGTAATCAAATTTGAAAAAAATGAATTTAAAAAAATATATAATCATCAAAATTGTAAAATAGTATACCTAAAAATTTAAGAAAAGTTGAAATTGAAAAAATGAAATTTAAATTTACTAAAAGTTGAAGCTGAAAAATTCAAATTATGAAAAAATTGAATTTGAAATATTTTGAAATAAGTAGAATTTTTTTTACATGATCAAAATTGAAAAGAAATTGAAATTTAAGAAAAGTTGAAAAAGATAAAAATTAGGAATTGTAATTTTTTTGAATTTCAAGTTGAAAAAATCACAGATAAGAAAACAAATTTGTAAAACTGAAAAAATTGAAATAAAAAGAAATAGAATGAGCTCAGAATTTTTTGAAATTTCAAGTCGAAAAATTAAAAATTAAATAATCTTCCAATTTTTTAAAAGTTTTATGGTGGTTGAAATTTTAAATTAAATGGAAGGGGGGAGAGGGAATGAAAAATGACGAAATCGAAAAAATTAGAATTTTATACGACAGTTGAAATAGGAAAAAGTGTGGAAAATATCACAAATGGAAATATAATTTAAATTTCGAAAATTGAAAACAATCAAAAGAATTAAAAATTATCAAAATTGAAAAAAAAAATGAAATGAAAAATAAAATTGAAGTTTTTTCAAATTTTAAGATGAAAAATAGAAAATTATTAAAATTGAATTTAAAAAAAAAATGAAATGAAAAATGAAATTAATACTTAATGTTGATTTTTTCAAATTTCAAGTTGAAAAAGAAAATTTGAGAATGATCGAAAAAATTGAATCTAAAAAAAAGAATCATCAAAATTTAAAAAAAAATAGAAATTTAATAAGTATAAAAGTTGAAACAGAAAAAAATGAAATTCGAATTTTTGAAGCCGAAAAATTCAAATTATAAAAAAATTGAATCAAAAAAAATTTGAGATGAAAATTTTTATACAAATGATCAAAATTTTAAAAGTTGTAAGTATTATTTAGGTAAAGAGTTCAAAAAAAATTAGAAAATTATCAAAATTCAAAAAAAAAATTGAAATTTAGAAAAAGTTGAAACAGAAAAAATTAGGAATATAGTAATTTTTTTTGAATTTAACGTGGAAAAAATCTCAAATTACAATACAAATCGTGAAACTGAAAAAATTGAAATAAAAAAAAAATGAATGAGATAAGAATTTCTTGAAATTTCAAGTTGAAAAACTAAAGAATCACCAAATATTTAAAAAGTTTTATGATAATTGAAATTAAAAAAAAATCTAAATGAGAAAAATAATAAAAATCGAAAACATTGGAATTTTGAGACAGTTGAAACAGAAAAAAGTGTGAAAATACCACAAATTAAAATAAATAATTAAAATTTTAAAAACCGAAGCTAACAAAAGAATTAAAAATTTTCGAAACTTGAAAAAAAATTAAATGAGAAATGAAATTGAAGTTTTACCAAATTTTAAGATGAAAAATAGAAAATTACAGAATAATCAAATTGAAAAAATTGAATCTAGAACAAAAATTGAAAAATTATCAAAATTGAAAAAAATGAACTCTAAGAAAAGTTGAAATACTTACGTAGGTAGGGAAAAATTGAAATCTAAACTTTTTAAAATTTGAAGCTGAAAAATTCAAATAATCATAAAAAATAATTAAAAATTGTAACTAGAAAGATTTTTAACACAGTTGACCCATGGTATACTTCCGAACAACCTTCCCGACGCTCAGAAACAATTCTCACTCGTCTAAGAACGGGTCATTCTCTCCTTACTCACCAACACCTTTTTCTAAAACAACCTCCTCCGATATGTACTAATTGCAACGTTCCTATTAACATTCCCCATATTCTTATCGATTGTCCTAAATATCACCAAGCCCGAAACACCTACCTCGACGGAAATCTACAAAACATCCTCTCAGATAATCAAAACAACATCGAAAAACTTCTCCAATTCATAAAAATCACCCATCTAAACAAACTTTTATAATTACCTTTACCTTAATTTTTAAGCATGTAAATAAATTAACTTCTAATATATACACTTAATACTTACATACTATTCTAATCTTAAGAATGTGCCTCTAAGCATAGTACTTGTATATGGCACAATAAATGAAAAAAAAAAAAGAAAAAAAAAAAAAAAAAAAAAATTATCAAAATTTTAAAAATCGTATTCAAAAAAATTTGAATTTGAAAAAACTGAAATTTGAAAAAAATTGGGTGTTTTTAATTTCAAGATTATTACACTCATCAGAAAGGGGCTTTAGATGGAGTTGAACAGTTTAATCTTTGAAAGTTGTTTACAAGTTGCAAAGTGGGAAATTCGAGTCTTCTAAAAAAAAAATGAAATTTCAAAAAAGTTGGAACAGAAAAAAATGGAATTGTGCTTTTTATTAAAAATTTTGCGTTGAAAAGGGTGAATAAACAATAATTGAAAAACACATGAACATTTTTAATTCAAACAATCGTATCTAGTTGGGATTAGATTTTTTCAAGTTTCAAATTTAAAAAAAACTACCTCACTAAGAATCAGAAAAAAATTTAATTTGAAGAAATTAAAGCTAAAATAGTTTAAATGGTCAAAATTTGAAAACTTGGAAGACAATCATAGAATTTTAAAAGAGCTGAAATGACAAAAGAGAAGTGTAATCACCTACAATTTCTTCATGTTTTAGGCAAAAAATCAAGAAATGACCAAAACTAAATAAAATCGAAAAAAAACTAGAAATTAAAAAAAAATGAATAAAAAATTTTTTTAAAAATTTTTTTTTTATAAATAATCGAAATTGAAAAAACAAAAACTGATAGAGAAAATTGAAAAACGATCAAATAGATCAAATTGAGGAAAAAATTGTAAATTTGAAAAATATCAGAATGTATTTTGAAATAATTCTTCCTTCTTTCAACCTTTTCCAAGTCAATCGACTACCACAACAAAACTCCCACTCGAAAAATGCCACCACCAAGGCCGACTTCAGCATTGCTTTTTTTCTCTGCCGCACGATGATGATTAATAAGGTTACATAACCCAAGGATAAAAATGTCCTAAAAGCTCTCCAACTCGTAATTGCAGTCAACCAACGTGGTAGAAACAAGGGGTCGGCTGCATGTAACATCTAAAACGAAAACGTACGTGAACAAACTGGTCGTCGTGTAACATGTAAAAAAATAACCATCTAGCACGAGTAGGTAAGTAATTCTCTCTCAAAACAGAGTATTTTTCTACTACCTCGTCGCATCCTCCGAAATAAAAAAAAAACAAACGAGTTGAAAAAGGGAGCGTATAATAGGTATTTTTTTTGCAGTCTTTAAAAGAGCGAAAGCATCGAGCACGTCCAACGTGTAAAGTGCACCCTAGCACCATGAATGGAATTTCAGGCAGTGCAGAAAGATCATAGCAGTAGATATGAGCTTGAGACGAGGCCAGGGCCAGGGGCCTTGAGTGAGGGAGAGGAGGAGTAGAGGTTGTTTGAAAAATGCGAAATAATAGTTTACGGTGTATTTAATTATAAAACGGGGGTGAGAGAAGACCGGGTATGGTTATGTTTTGAGAATAAATATTGCTCTGAAGAGCATGGGGTCCGAGATAGTCGCGCATGTTTTCGTAATATTTTCTCCTGTTGATGGTAGCGTAATTATCGAAGTATTTAATATCGAAATATACGTAAATAAGAAGAGGTTATATTCAGTGGTGTATCTAGGATGAAATCAAGGGATGGATTCAAATTTTGTTTTCGAGAGTGGTTATTATGAAATAAAATTTTTAATTTTCACTAATAACAAAAGATGTATTTTTCAAAATTTTTAGATTTTAATTTTTGAAAATTAAAAAAGCTCTAAATAGTCAAAAAAGTTACACTGTTTCTATTCGTGAGAATTCAAAAAAAATTTCCCCAAAAATTGAAAAAAATTCAATATGTTGAAGAATTTGACTGGAACTTAATTTTTTAAAATTTATCATAGGTAATTAAAAATTGATAAGTAAAATTTAAAAAATATAGTTTTAAAAACTAGAAAAAAAATCTCCTTTAAAAAAAATTTAATTTTTTTTTAGAAGTACGTAGGTAACACATAGGTATCATTTTTGAAAATCCAAGAGAAAATGATCTCTAAAAATTAAAGAAAAATTCATTGATAAAATAATAAAATACCTATTAAAAAATTTACCCAATTTTTATTTTTGAAAATTTATGAAAAATCATATCAAAAATTGAAAAATTTTGAAAATTTTGTTATTGAAAATTAAGAAAAAATGTCATTAAAAATTATTGGAAAAAAATTCAATTTTGAAAAATTTAAGTAATTTTTGAAAATCAAAAAAATTTTCAAATACCTATAACGGAAAAATGTAACCTTGAAAAATTGAAATAAAATAGTCAAAAAATTTTACACAGTTTCTCGTTGTGAAAATTCGAGAAGGTGATATCGAGATAGAGGATAAAATTAGACGATACGCGAGTACATTGTCGACGAAACTTAGATGTTTAAAAATTGATACAAATTTAATGAATTAGCTGCATCGAATGACGATGTCGAAGACGACAGCGACGATGCAACAACATCGGGAGGATTGTCGTGCACATTTGATGGATTCATGAAATATGCATCCATCTCGCCAGCGTGTGCGAGAGCTTCTCCATTGTAAATATATACGCTTTCCGGACTTGTACGTACCATCAGCACATGGCAAGGGGAGAGGCAAATTGTAACTGAATTTTTCATCGGTATTACACATTTGAAAAAGGGGGCATGTCACGGTAAAGTGGAATTTTTCAAAAGCATCATACGAGTTCCAGGAAGTACGTACCTCGTACATTATTTTATATACGCTATACATATACGAGTAAAAAGCAAACGCTCGAAGGGAATTGAAAATTAAATAATTTACCGACCGAGCTAATCAAATGTAACGTTAAAATTTATATATTTATTTAGTTACACTTATTTGGCTACTTTTTTTGTTCCGTTTCCATCAAAAGTTCAATTCGAGTACGAGATGCATTTTAGAATGAGTAAAAATTGCCAAGATACGTCGTACGTCGAGCTTTTTGGCTTTGACTAATGCGAGGTGTAAGGTTGATGGCTGATGTTCAACGAGGGTGAATTCGTTTCCTAGATATAATTTATGACGAAATTCCCGAAGGGAAGCTCGATTTGCAGTCACGTTTAAAAGGGCGTTAATTTTAGCCGAATTAATTATCCAGCTGGTAAAGTTTTTCAGCCCTTGACTCGACTGTATTGTAAAGTCTTAATCTTCGATTTTGTATCCGAATTTAGGTACAAATTTTAGGCGAATCAGAATAATAACTACAGAGGGCCTTGAATTGAATTTCCAAAAAAGGGTTCGGAAAATTAGCCCATTTTAGCTTAAGTTAGATTTTCGAAAAATTAGTAATTAAATCGAACCTGAAGGAGTGAGCGAGATTATTCATAGGATACAAATTTCTAAAGTTGGAAAATTTAATGAATTAAATTTTTTTTTAATTTGAAAATTGTAAAAATACAACTTTGAATTACTCTCCACGGAGCCGCATTCGTAGGAAGGCAAAAAAAACTATGGGGTGTTTTTTGGAGTATTTTTCACAATCTAGAATTTTTTTTGATTTTTCTACTTCGAGGCCCCCTTCACAGCCCATAAAACCCATTATTTTCACACGTAAAATTCCCTTTTGAAGCGATAATTTTTGATCGACATTTTTTTTCCTCGCAATATATCATCAAAGACACCTAAATACACCATCAACTTGAATTTGGAAAAAATTTGTTCATTTTCTCCATTTTTTACTATTTTCTAATAAAATCGCAGAATGACGCCATTTTAGACACTCAAACCCCGCACCCAGATGTTCTGAGGGCCTAAAATTCATGTATGGGCATATTTCAACTTGATATTTGTCTTATATTGTGATTTCAGCAGAATTGAAATTTTTAATTGTTTTCAGACTCACCTCATCGAAAAAAACAAATTCATGAAAATTGAAAAAAAATGAATAATTCCTAATTTTGCTATTTTTAACATAAAAAGTGGCAAAAAATTGACTGGAATTTTTCAATTACAAAAAAAAATAAATAAAAAATACCTACAGTTTTTCCAAAAAAAAAGTTAGAAAAAACTTGGAAATTAGAAAAAAATGGCTAGAATTAGAGATCTAGAATTTTTTCATTAAACACAATCACCATTTCATCGATTGAATAAAAAATTGATTGGAATTTTCTTAAAATAAGTCAAAAAATTTCGGGAAAATTTTTTGAAAAAATTATTGAAATTTTTCAATGGAATTGCCTAGAATGTTTCAAAAAAATTGTCTAAGATCAAAAATTATTCAGAATTTTTCATGATGAAATATAATTTAAATAGTGACACGAAAATTATTTAAGAAGAATTTTTCTGAAAAATTGTCTGAAATTATAAAAAATTGACTGAAATTTTTCAATTATGTTTCAAAAAAATGAAAGACAAAAGTCTACAAGTTTTCCCAAAATAATCTACAGTTTCTTCAAAAAAAAAAAAAGTCAGAAAAACTTTGAAAATTAGGGGGAAAATGTCTAGATTTATAAATGGAATATTTGATAAAAATTATCCAGTTAAGTAGAATCTTTTCATTGAACATAATCACTAATTGATTGATTGAAAAAATTGTCTGGAATTTTAAAAAAAATACTGAAATTTTTTTATGGAATTGTCTAGAATGTTTCAAAAAAAATTATCTACAGTTTTTTCAAAAAAAAAAAAAAAAAAAGTTGAAAATTAGAATAAGTAGGTAAATTGTCAGGGATTAAAAATTGTTCAGAATTTTTTATGAATTATAACAATTGTTGATTGATTAATTGATTAATCAAAAAATTGTTTTGGATTTTAAAAAAAATGTTCAAAATTTTTCAAAAAAGTTGTCTCAAGTTTCTCAAAAAAATGTCGGAAGAGATTGAAAATTGAAAAAAATTGTCCAAACTTGAAAAAGTTCATAGTTAATTTTTTTTAAATAATTGTTCAGAGTTTTTCTAAAGAATTGTGTAGAATTTTTGTAAAAAAAAAATATTCATGGTTTTATAAGAAACGCTGAAAAAAGATGAAAAATTGCAACAAATTATCCAGAATTTTTCAAAAAAAAAAATTACTGATTCATCGACTGAAAAATTCCACATTTGGAATTGAAAAGAAATCTTCACAATTTACTTCATTTTTTTAAAATTTTGTTCAAAAATTTAAAAAACTGCATTTAAAGCATCACTTTTTTTTTTGAATAATTATCCAGGATTTCACAAAACAAAAAATAAAAATATAAAATGCCTGTAGTTTTTAAAAACAATTGCCTAGACTTAGGTAGGTATTAAAAAAAGTCATGAATTGAAAAAAAAAACTAAAACTGGAAAAAATCGTTTAAAATTAAAGAAAATTGTCCAAAACTTTTCAAAAAAAAAAATAAATAAAAAGAACTTGTTCATAATTTTTTTAAAAATTACTCCATTGCTCAAGATGAAGAAAAAGTATACATATTTACTTAACTTACAAACGAGCAATTTTGAAGATTTACTGCATTATTAAGAAATTTTCAATACCGATTGTAAAAATAGGCGAAACTTGGAAATCAAATTTTTTGAAAATTTGACTAAATTTGAAAAAATGAACCTAATTTCATTTTTTTTTTCAATTTCTTAATTTTAAAAATTTCAAATATTTGTACTATCTATTTTTAAAAAATTATTGACCAATTTTTTCAAATTTGTTAAAAAAATTTCAACTTTGAAAATTAGGAATACCTACCTGAAAAATTAAGGAAATTTTTTAAAAAGACTGAATTTTTAAATTGATTTAATTTTAATCCTTTGAGTTGAAAAAAAAAACAGATTTTTAAGAATAACGATAATAGGGTAAACTAACCTCGACCTTTTGAAAAACATGCACTTACTTACCTAATTTTGAAAACTGACATTTGAGATTTTCAAAAAATTGACATTTTTGGAGATTTATTAAAATTTGAAAATTCTTAAATTTCAAATTTTTATTAAATTTTAAAATGGCAGAAAAATATCCAAATTTCGAAAAATTGGCATTTTTTAAAAATCATCACTTTTTATTTTTTTCAAAATTTCGCTAATTTACTAAATTTTATGAAAAATTATTGTAGAGGAGATAATGGAAATAATTTTTTTGATAGATTAAAATGTCTTTGGAAAACAAAAATGAAGAACGAAAACTTCTGATTCCTATAATATGGATAATGCCATGACCATTAAAAATCAGCAAACTAATTCAAAAATTCGCAAAATGAGTTTTTAAAAAATGAAAAAAGAACAATTCATCGAAAGATGTGAGTAATCTTACCTCGATTGACGATTTCAAATTTTTTCGATTCTTCTGTTATATTTATGTAACTTTGATTGTACTTCGCAGCTGAAACAAACCGTACACAAATATACATTAAAATCTGGCCCAAAAATAGCGAATACTTCAAGATGAATAATCAACCCTCAAATGTCATCGACCTCCGTCATCGTCAGCTGTACTCGTATTCGCCAAAGCCTGACAATCTGCGAACCCCTGACATAAGGGTGACAACACCTGGTACGTTGTGTAGCACAGTCGTGTATAACTCTGTATACAGACGAGGACCGTATTAACCCTCTATTAAAACTAAAATACCTCATTAACGGGGTTACAACAGCTTGCGAACAAACCGTTTTACTGTTGATACTAAATTTATGGATTATAATTTGCCGCCGCCCAGCTTCAGCTACCGAGTATCGCTGCCTTTAATGATAACAACGACAATTAAACTTTTAAAGGTGCTATGCGCCCGTCGCTTTAGACATAGCGATATAGGCGGACAGGAGGCAGGGACGAGCGACTATGGTAGTTGCTTGTAACGATTATTGGCTAAATCAAAAATAATCTTAATGAGAACAATTTGCTAATACCGTTTTCCTATCACTGCAGCGTTGCTCTCGCGTTTTGAATGCGGACTCTGTTTAGCATTCTAAAACAGTTCTAAAGGTAAGTACTAAAAGCAGTAAGTACATTGATGGCCTAATAGACACGTACCTGGTACTTTAAAAATTCATTTTAGAAAAAAACATTTCAAAACTTTTTTTTGCATCTGTTTTTCAATTTTTTTTAGCTACAATTTTGTGATCAATAAATTTTCTGAAAAAATTTTTACGACTTAATTTCTTAATAAAAAATTACATTTTCAACAACTTCTTTTCTATATTCGAGATTTTTTAAAGAGAATTTTGCATAGGAAATTTTTTTAGAAAAATTTCTTATCAAATTTCGCTCGAACTCTAGCCCCAAAACATGATTTTTTAGTTTTTGCATAAAAACATGATTTTAAAGTTTTTGTTCAAAAACGTGATTTTTCATTTTTTGTTCAAAACATGATTTTTAGTAACGAAATGATCAACTATGGTCGAAGTCACTTTAATCCAAATAAACAAACAACCAAAACATGATTTTTCATTTTTTAATCAAAAACATGATTTTTCATTTTCTTTGTTCACAAACATGATTTTTCATTTTTTTTGTTCAAAAACATTATTTTTAATTTTCTTTGTTCACAAACATGATTTTTCAGATTTTGTTTGAAAACATGATTTTTCAATTTTTGTTCAAAAACATGTGTTCTTAGTTCTTTTCCAAAAACACGATTTTTCAGTTCTTCTCAAAAAACATGATTTTCAGTTTTTATTCAAAAACATGATTTTTCATTTTTTTTGGTTCAAAAACATAATTTTTCATTTTTTGTTCAAGAACATGATTTTTAATTTTTATGTTAAAAAACATGATTTTTCAGATTTTGTTTAAAAAACTTGATTTTTCAGTTTCTGTTCAAAAACGTGATTTTTCAGTTCTTGTTCGAAAACGTGATTTTTCAGTTATTTTCCAAAAATATGATTTTTCAGTTTTTATTCAAAATCATGATTTTTCATTTTTTTTTTTGTTCAAAAACATGAATTTTCAGATTTTGTTGGAAAATATGATTTTCCAGTTTTTGTTCAAAAGCATGATTTCTCAAGTTATTTTCCAAAAACATGATTTTTCAGTTATTTTTCAAAAACATGATTTTTTCAGTTGTTTTCCAAAAACATGATTTTTCATTTTTTGTTCAAAAACATGATTATTCAGTTTTCTTTCAAAAACATGATTTTTCAGGTTTTATTCAAAACCATAATTTTTCAGTTATTTTCCAAAAATATGATTTTTCAGTTATTTTCCAAAAACATGATTTTTCAGTTCTTTTCAAAAAACATGATTTTTTATTTTTTGTTCAAAACGTGATTTTTCAGTTCTTGTTTGAAAACATGATTTTTCAGTTTTTATTCAAAAACATGATTTTTCAGTTTTTGTTCAAAAGTAGGATTTCTCAGTTCTTTCCAAAAATACGATTTTTCAGTTTTCGTTCAAAAACATGATTTTTAGTTCTTGTTCAAAAACAAATGATTCCAATTTTTTTTTCTGTTTTTTTTTTGGTCTCAAATTCTTCAAGTACCTTTAGAGATTTTTATCGAAACAACCAAAACTTTTGATTTTAGTGCAAATCCCAAAAAATCCGCAAAATCGACGCTGAACCCTTTCTGTAGAATTTTCAATTTCAACACAAATAAAGACGCACAATCCCTTGGAAAATATTTTATCGCACCTTATCCCTCGAGAGCATTGAACCTACATAATACGTCTTAAATTCCTCAGCCACCACCCACCCCCTGGAACAGTTTCTTACTCAATTAAACCGAAAAATAAACCAGATGTCGAACTACAGGCAAAACACAACAAAACGAAAATTTATTTCTCGAATAATCAATTGCGATTTGTGATTATTGAGAATGGCCGAACCTCTCCAGCCCAGCATCCCGCAGAAGACCGTGCCAGGCTATAATAATTGGCGCGATAAGTTAAATTATTACTTTACTAATAGGATTAGCTCGTTAGGTATGGTTTCTGTTGGCAAATACCGCTGGTACAAGGGGCCAGGCGTTGTCTTCACCCTCGAGTACGTACCCGATTACTGTTCCGGACCACTGGTGGCCACCAGTACTGTACACCAAACATCTGCTACCAGACCGCAATAACCCCATCGTTCCGGCCACGGACAATTTCACCCATCTCATCCTCATGCTCTCGGTTTGCCTCTTCCAAATAATGCAAATATAACGAATTTTTTCTTCTTTCGCCAAAAACTCGCCAACCCCTTTTTTTTCAATGGCCACGAGGCACCTCTTATGCTTAAATGAATAGTTCGCGAATTCGCGTACATTTTAAGCAGGTACTTTGCCAAAGCTTGTTGCGAAAGTATTGTGTGGGAGGGGAGAAAGTCGTCTGTTTAATTTACGTCGTATTATTCCGAGTAGTAAGGGAGCAGAAGCAGGAAAATCGCCCCCTTTTTTCCCGCGCTTTATCTAACGTGCTTAAAATGCAAGTAAAGTTGCAATTTAATAATTACTTTATTGATTCGAGTTCTGATGCTGGGCAAAGTTTTCTCCATGGCTTGGATATGAGAGTTGATTCTTAAAACGTGTATTTTGCGAATGATTCGAGTCGAGGTCGATTACCTCTTTGAACTTGCATGAAAATTTTTTTCATACTTTAACTTCTTACATGACAAGGCATAATTTTCGAAAATTTCCAGTCCTAATCGTCATCCTCAATTGAGGGGTCCTTTGTAAAAACCACCATAGTCGAAAAATCAAATTTTACAGGAGACCGAAATAACGTGTTCAGATCAGGTTTGGGGCGATAAATTTGATTCAGATGGTGTTAATTGATCATAAAATTTTCTATAATGTCAAGAAATGCAATAAATTTTTTTTCCAAATTTTGAAAAATTTTACCATTTTCCCTTAAAAAATACCGAATATGGTGGTTTTTACAAAATAATCAGCTAAAACACGTACTTTTGAAGTTGAAAAAAATTGATGATGGCCAAATTTTTTTCAAAAACTTTTATCACCATCGTCTTTCTCGTGAAATTTTAGTTTAGAAAATTGAATAAAAAAAATTTCGAAAATTTCTACTATGGTGGTTTTTACAAAGGACCCCTCAATTGTTAGGAATGAGAAAGTTTTCAATAGTTTTTCAATTCTCTCGAAGTGAAAAGTTTGTAGATTTATTAAGGGGAAAAATATCAATTTTTTGTGATAAAAAATTTTCTTGACATTTTGAAGATGGAAATTTTCCTAATTTTTGTTATTGAAAATTTTCCAATTTTTCGATAAAAATTTTCTCAATTTTTTGGAGTAAGAATGTTCTAAATTTTTTGGGATAAATACAGTTTCAATGCTTTTGAAATGAACATTTAAGTATATTATATTTATTAGGGGGAATATCATTTTTTTTTAATATTCCCCGAGCAGCACACTCGACAAATTATCGAAATCGACAGAATATCGAATTCGATAAAGTGTCGCGTTAGTTCCGCATAAATCGTGAAATTATCTTTCGATATATAGATAGATTATCGACGAATTATAGTTAGCAAAAATTTCGAGATTATAGTAAGATATTTTATCGATAATATATCTATAATATCGAAAGATAATTTCACGATTTAGGCGGAACTTTTGCGACACTTTATCAAATTCGATATTCTGTCGATTTTTTATCGATTTTTTTATTCCGATTTTTCGTCTTTTACTAGCTTGTTTCTATAATTAAAAATCATTAATTAGCATAATTAATACATTAAACTATGCCTAAACACATTATTCATGTTACGGTAAGAGGATCATTTCAGAAAAAGTCAAAAAAAATTATAAAAAATCTGCCACCCGTGGGGCTTGAACCTTCTACCTCCTGCATGGTAATCCTCTTCCTTAACCACTATGCCATACCTTATCGTTGAGGAATTAGCAATAAAACGCTTATAATAGGCAGTTTAGTACTTCCAGACGTGTTGACCAATTTGGAAATAATTTCAAATATCGTCACAAAATCGTTGAAAAATAGTTCGACAAATTTCAGATTATTTGTCGATAATGTAGTTTCAAATATCGCCACAAAATCGTTGAAAAATCGAATTCGAGGAATTTCATATCACATGTCGATAATATAGTTTCAAATATCGTCATAAAATCGTTGAAAAATCGAATTCGAGAAATTTCAGATTACGTGTCGATAATAAAGTTTTAAATATCTTCACAAAATCGTTAAAAAATCGAATTCGAGAAATTTCAGATTATTTGTCGATAATATAGTTTCAAATATCGTCACAAAATCGTTAAAAAATCGAAATCGAGAAATTTCATATTACGTGTTGATAATATAGTTTCAAATATCGTCCTAAAATCGTAAAAAAATCGGATTCGATAAATTTAATATAATCTGTCGATAATATAGTTTCAAATGTCGTCAAAAAATCGGTAAAATATCGAAGCCGAGAAATTTCATATAATCTGTCGATAATATAGTTTTAAATATCTTTACAAAATCGTTAAAAAATCGAATTCGATAAATTTAATATTCTTTGTCGATAATGTAGTTTCAAATATCTGCACAAAATCGGTGGAAAATCGGAATCGATAAATTTAATATTCTTTGTCGATAGTATCGTTGACGAATATCGTCATAAAATCTTAATAATATCGAATTCGATAGTTTTTAGATTTTTTGTCTATGAAGTTGTACCGATAAATCTTTATAATATCGTGAGAACATCTATAGATTTTCAAACGATTTTTTATCGATACGTTACATCTTCCGATATTATCGATCGAGTGTGCCGCTCGGGTCTGAAGATGCAACATTTTTATTTATTTTTTTTTTTTTTCATTTTTTCGGAGTAAAAATTTTCCTAATTTTTTGGAGTAAGTAGATCTAAGAAAGTTCTCAATCTGTTTGGTATAAATAATTTTTAAAAATTTGTAGATTTATATGGAAAAAAAATTATAGATGATTTTTTTGTGGTGAAAAACTTTATTGTTTTGGAGATGAAAATTTTCTTAATTTTTTGAACCTATTAAAAATTTTCTTAATATTTTTGATAACAATTTTCTCAATTTTATGGAATGAGAGAGTTTTCAATTTTTTTATAGTTTCGAAAAAAAAAAAAAAAAAATGTAGATTTATTTGGGGGAAATATCAATTTTTTGTGGCAACATTTTTTCTAAATACTTTAGAGATGGAATTTTTTCAATTTTTTTGAGAAGTTTTGTTCAGGTTTTCATAGTTGAAATTTTCACAATTTTTTGAAGTAAGAAAGTTCTCAATCTTTTTGGGAAAGTTTTTCAATCCTTTCGAAATAAAAAAATTGTAGATTCATCTGAAAAAAATTATCGATATTTTGTGGTAAAAAATTTTCTTAATATTTCGGAGAAGACATTTTTTAAATTTTTTATATTGAAAATTTTTCAATTTTTTGCAGAAAATTTTTTCAAGTTTTCGAAGTTGCAAATTTTTAATTTATTTTGAAGTTAGAAAGTTCTCAATCTTTTTGAGATAAATTATCGATTTTTGTGATAGAAATTTTTTTTAGTAATCATAATTACGTATTTTAAAGATGGAAATTTTCTCAATTTTTTTATTAAAAATTTTTCAACTTTTTGGAGATGAAAGTGATAGAAATTTTTCTTAGTAATAAAGTATTTTGGAGATGGAAATTTTCTCAATTTTTTTATTAAACATTTTTCAACTTTCTGGAGATGAAATTTTTGTCAATTTTTTTATTAAAAATTTTTCAACTTTTTAAAGATGGAAATTTTCTCAATTTTTTTATTAAAAATTTTTCAAATTTTTGGATAAAATAGTTTTTAATTTTCAAATTATGTTTTTTTTAGAATATAAACCTTTCTGAAATTAGAAAATGATGAATTTTTCCAGTATGGACACCTTTAAAAAGATGATTTTTTTTTTTTTTTTTTTTTTTTGAATATGGACCTTGCTGTAATTAAAACTTCCTCTCTCCATTCAATTCTGCTCCCTCCAACATCGTATATTCACTCGCTACAAATTCCTATAGGTAATCAAAACGTGAGACAGTTTTAACTTGATTTCATCTTACATGCAAATGTCTGAATATTGCAGTCGCAGAGGCAGGCATTAGCATATGCCAACCATCGAGCTCACACGCTGCTCTTATGTAACACTCGTGAGAATATTTCCCATCTGCATACAACATTCTCGTATAAATAGGATATTTTTATATGAAAATTTTATAAATATGACGTTTGATCGCACGATACACACAAGATTCCTCTCAGCACCAGCTAACTCTCACAATCGCCACCTTATTTTCCCCCCTCTCTTTTCATCGTTTTCAACAAACTGCACGTCTTTCCACAGGTGCCCAATTACCACGACGATACCGAAAATGTATACGAAAAACCTTTGCAAACGAAGACGACACCGAAGAAGAAGAAAAAAAAACAACCCTCTCGTTAACGAATTGATTCGTCGACTTTTTTTCCTCATTTATTTCCTTAATGGGGTTTTAACGACATCATGATTTTAACGTCTTTAGCGTAATTCGCGTTTTTGCTCTTCTCCTCCCCTCTGTCGTAGCTTTTTCGGCGACAATTCTGCCCCAGTTCGGATACGCTCGGTCTAAATCGCGCTATTTTCCAATTTCAACGTCTCCTCGTCGCAAAAATATGCAAAAAAAGAGAGCTTATTATGGGACCCGGGCTAAACGTTCGAACTGTTCGGTATTTTCATTTGATTTGTTTTCGAAGGTTATTAAATGACGAGATACGAATTTAATTTCAAAAGCCCGCGATATTTCCAAATCGAGCGCCAGTTTTATGTATATTTTTCGCGTATTTCTTCTGCATTATGTATAAAGTTAATGGCTCGTGTTTTGCCACCCCGCTCTCTCTTCCCCAAAACTCCTGGCTGTGTGCTGCATTCGCGTTATTATGGCGAGCTTTTTCTACGTAATTATCTCTCCGAGCGGAATACCACGTTGGGCTGATTAATATATTATTATAGATTCGACTTTACAAAAACGCCAAAATGGTTGTGAAATTACCTTTGTATTGTGTGTACTTTTGGTGTACGCTTCAGGGCATGATGAAATATCAAAAGAAAAGCGCAAAAATTCGATGTCCCGGGCGATTATCGGTTTTATCAAATCATTTGTAATTTTTAAATAACGAAGTACGAATGCCTCGTATTTGAATGTGCCATCATGACAAAGAAGTGAAACACATTGCACAAAAAAATGATAAATTGTATAAATTTTCGTGGTTTTTTCAATTTAAAAAAAAATTGAAACTCAATTTTCCAAGAATGTCGTAGAAGAAGAAAAATTTCGTGTCTAAAGAAAATTGGAATTGAACACATCAACAGAAAAAAAATGGAATAAAAAACTTTGAAAACATTGAAAATTTCTAAATTCTTGAGTAATTTAAATTGCAAAATAAATGAATGAATGAATGAATGAATGAATAAATAAATAAAGCAATAAAATTAAAAATAGAAAAATAATAATTGTAATCGGAAAGTGAGAAATTGATTTTAAAAAATTTGTGATTAGAATCTTTGAAAAAATTGAAAATCAAAAAATGATTCAAACTGAAGAAAAAATAAAGAAAAATTAAACCCAAAATTGAAATTAAAAAAATTACATTCGAATTTTTGAAAAAAATAAAATAAAATAAAAATCAGAAAAAAATTTAAATAAAGAACATTTGGAATTGAAATTTAAAAATTGAGAGAAGAAAAATGATCGAAAGCGAAAAAAAATCAAAAAATTATTAGAAATTAAATTAATGTTGAAAAATAGTTGACTGAAAAGAAAACGAAAAAACTGAATGGAAAAATTTGTGATTGAAATTTAAAAAATTCAAATTGGAAATAAATTTAATATTCGTATTTAATAGATAGTGGGGGGAGAGGAGAAAAATCAGAAAATAAAAAAATTTGGAATTGAAATTTTTGAAAAAATTGAGTGTTGGATAAGTGGATAATACTTAATTCAAATTTGAAAAAATTGAAAATAATATTGTATTCAAAAAGTGGAATTTGATTTTTTTATACTCAAGTATTATTTTAAAATAATTAAAATGGGGGAAAATGGAAGAAAATTCTAACAAAAAACGAAAAAATTGAATGGGAAAAATATGTGTTTTTGTAAAAATTAAAATTTTAAAAATGATTAAAATTGAAGAAAACAAATGAAAAAATTTTAATCAAAAAATTTAAATTTGAAAAATTTTGCATTAAAATTTTTGGCGGTAAAAGTTAAAAAACAAAAAAACAATTGAAACGAAAAATTTTAAGAAATCTTAAAAATTAAATTCAAAAAATCAAAATCGAAATAATTAGGGATTGGAATTTTTGAAAAAATGAGAAATGCCAAGGTATTAGAAAATAACTGAAATTGAAAAAAATAAGTAGATTGAATGAAAGAAAATGAAAAATTGAGATAAAAAAAATTAAAATTGGATTATCTAAGCAGAATTAGAAAATAACTAAAATTGAAAAAAAATTAAAAGAGATAAAATTCAAAACTGAAAGTACTTAATAGAAAGTAAAAAAATGAAACATTCGAGTAGGTAGGTACATATAAAAAATTCGTGATAAGAATTTTTGAAAAAAAGTTAAAAATCAGAAAAAAATTGAAATGAAACAAATGGAAAAATTTTTTCAAATTAATACTAAAACTCAAAGTAGAAAAAAATTGTAATAGAAATTTTTGATTTTGTACCTCAGCAATGGAGAATAATTTGAAATTGAAAAAAATCGGGAAATTTTTCAAAGAAACAAAAGAATCAGGAATTTTTTGAAAAAATTAAAAGAAATAGAATTAAAAATTGCACTTGAGGAAAATTTCCGGGAAAAAAATTAAAAATTAATAAATTTGAACAAAATGCATTTTAAAATGGATTTTTTGAAAAAGTTAGAATTATTATTAATAAGTTCACTGAAATTTTAAAAAATAAAAAAGAATAGAAAGAAATACAATTTATAATTGAAATAGAAAAAATTTGGAATAATAAAATAAGCAAAAACAACAGGAAAATTAAAATAGAAAGAAAAGTATGGTATAAAAAAATTAGTGGTTTTGAGACAGTCGAAATTATTTTGATTTAAAAAAAAATGAAATACTAAAAAAAATTAACTCAAACAAATTAAACCGCCAAAAAAAATCTTCTCCTTTTTACCAAGTTATAGATAGTTCGCATTTTTGAACTCGCAATGGCTTCACCATGCACCATCAGTCCATCACACGCTGCACAGTGCATAGTTTTTCCCATCGCAAGGGGAGACTTTTTTCCTGGTAATATTATCATCCCTAATAGCACGGATTAATCTAGATTGGGTAAACTGAACGATGGCACTAATAACGTATCACGACTTGGGCTAATTTAAATAGAAGGTTGGCTCGCGCGGTTACGCCATTATTCAGTGAGTCACGTACTCTCTGGGGGACATAATGAGCGCGTATTTTTCAGACAGCTACAATATTGCCGCAGCAACAACAACGCAACGTTTGTTCGTCGTCTGTACTCAGCCTATACATACACTATACGTTTACGTATACTACGTATACGAGTCGTATTAATATAAATCGTGGATGGACGGACGTACGTACGTACCTAAGTCTTATACGACAAAAGTACGTACTTTGTAATGATATGTACACGACATAGGCGACCATTTTATCTCTCTTAAGTAGCGCAGCACACACTCGTAGTCGTAATAGACCTCTTTTCAGACAGACTATAGATAGTAGGTACCCAGGAAAAAGCTCTCGTCGTTTTTTTACCCATTGCTTGTAAAAACAACGCAAACAACATTGTTTTATAAAAGCATCCTAGAGTGGAAGCGATTCGCAGTGTAGAAAAACACACGCACCATGGAGTAGGCAACAAAAAGATGAAAGTGATCACGCACCAAGACAAGTACCTACCCTGTCTTATAGCTGTTAATCTGTATACGAAGATCCGCGATGGATGTTGTTATTTCCACCCGCCTGGGTGAGTAGTTCATAGAGATGAATCAACTGAATCTCTGGACTTTGAATATTTCTTTCAAGTTTCGATTGACATTTATTTCATTCAAAATTGGAGGGGAAGGAAGGGTTAAATCAAAATTTTTGTAATATCCAAAATTATTCCCAAGTCTTCAAGCTATAACTTTTGTTTGAAGTTTTTTTTTAAATTGGACCCCCTCCCCTCTGATTTTGCACAACACTTCGAAGATATTAATTAAAAATCCCAGATAAATAAGCGAGGAAGGTACCGATTGAAAATTTTTTCAAATAAAAGTTGTAGAGCAAGATCCTAAAAATAATTTTGGTCATTATAAAAATTTCGATTGGATCTCTCCCTTACCTCAAATTTCACATAATATCAGGTAGATACTTTTTCAAAATTTGTCGAAAGGGTCCAATTGAAAAATTTTTCAAACAAAAGTTGTAGATTGAGGTCCAAGAAATAATTTTTGTTATTATAAAATTTTCAATTTGACTCTTCCCTCCCCTCCAATTTTGCATAATGGCTTGGACACTTATATTATTGAAAAATTGCGAAGGTAAAGGTCCAATAATTGAAAAAATTTTCAAACAAAACTTGTGGCTTGAAGTCTTGGAAATAATTTTAGTTATTACAAAAATTTCGATTGGAGCCATCCCTCTCCTTCAATTTCGAATAAATTACATGTTAATTGAAAGAAATTTTCCAAGTTCAGAATCTGAACTGATGGAAGTAGGTGGTGTGAGCAATTTCGTTCATGTTCACTACAAATCCGAGCAACTACTCACCCAGGCGGGTGGAAATAACAACACCCATCTGGGATCAGCGAAATCGAGAAAAAACGAGCAAAATGCTATTAAAAGGAAACAGCTTTGACGACTCGAATATTCGTACAACAACAGGTCCCCAATTCCCATATACACGAAACTGTAACCGAATTGCGAACCATTGAAGGTCCAAGGGGTGAGGTGGGTGAGTAGTAATCAAGGCGAGAAAACGAATTCGCCGCGCCAAATAACCTCCCCTCGGCTCTCACTTCTTCTGCCAAATAAATGGAGAAATTCGTTTAGTACAAATGGAAAAAGAGAAAAATTAATTCGAACAAATCGCGATACGACCGCGCCGAGCGAGATACCCCCAGCCCGGTAAGGTTCGAGGACGAGGAGTAATTTCATCGAGTGCGTTCGCGTGCTAAGGGTAAATTTTTTTGGTTCTACGACGACCTGGAAAAAACACGAGAGGCTAATTTGCGTAGGTGTACGCTGAGATTGTCGCAAGCGGGGTAAAAATTTTCAACTTTTATTTTTTCGAAGGACATGTGATATATAAAACTTCAAAGATGGAAAATCGAAACGTTTTCGTAAAAAAATTTCAAACAAAAGTTGTAGATTGAGTTCCTAGACATAATTTTTCTTATTACAAAAAATTCGATTGGACCTCTCCCTCGCCTTCAATTTGGCCTAACTAATAGTACGAAGAATCCTGATATTCACACTTTAGAGGAAGGTAGGGGTTCAAATGAAATTTTTTCTCAACAAAAGTTGTAGATCGAAATCATAGGAATAATTTTGGTTATTACAAAAATTTCGATGGGATCCATTCCTCCCCTTAGATTTTCCCAAATATTTCATACCTACATGCTTGATATTCAATATTAGAAGAGAGGGAGGGGTTCAAGTGAAAATTTTTTCAAACAAAAATTAGAATTGAGATCTTGAGAATAATTTTGGTTCTTACAAAAATTTCGTTCGGACCCCTCTCTCCCCTCCAATTTTGCATAAATTAACACTATCCACTATATATGTAGAATGATTTATACTGATTCAGGGTGTCTCACAAAGTATTTCCAAATGAAAAATCAGCACTAAGAAATTAATGAGGAAATACATTTCAATGATCAATTCTTAATTGTAGAAATTTTATTATTTCAAATTCCATTTTTTTAAAAATAATTTTAATTTTGGTGAAAATTGAAAAATTTTAAAGTAGAGAAAAATAAAAAATTCCAAACTTCTTGCTTTGGTTTGATTCTCATATAGAAATGAATTTCAATTTTTAAAATCGTATTTTACAAATTTCTATTTTCTATAAAAATTTGAAAAAATTGAAAGATCTCAGAAAATTCAAAATCAAGAGGAAGTTGAAAAAAATTAATTTCAACACTTTTTTGCAGTTTTTTTTTTTTAGAATTTTGTAACATCTTTAGAAGGTTATTTTCGAGCTACCACCCCCCCCCCCCTTGACTATGCAATATTTTTTCCAAATTTTTCATCGATTTTTTTATAAATTTTTTCCGAACCAGTTTTTTTTTTTCATAAAAATTTTTCCCATCTTAATTTTATAATTTCCTTAAAAAAAATTTTCCCATATTATTCTAAATTTTTTCTCAAACTTTTCACTTGAATTTTTCCAATATTTCAAATTCTCTACGAGTATACAATACATATCTAAAAGAACCCAAACTAAATTTGTTTTTCTTCGAGTGTTTCAGTTCGTAACTAAATTGTTTCTAAGATAATTATATCAAACATTTTCTGGAATAATTAAATTTTTTCCAAATTTTCCATCAATTTTTTCAAAATTTTTCCAATAATTTTCTTTAAATTTTTTCAAATTTACAAAAATAATTTGCCGATTTTTCCTAATTTTTTTCTCAAATTCTGTTTTTAAAATTTTATCCAATTCGTCGGATAAAATGTTTCCAAAATTTTTTAACAAAGCTTTTCTCAATTTTTTCTTCACGTATTTTTGAATGAAATTTTCTTCCAAATTACTAACTAGTAAGTAATGATTTTCAAAAATTTTCCAAATCATAATTAAAATATTCTCAATACTTTTTGTTAAATAATACCTACGTAATAAAAATTTATTCTCATTTCCAAAATCTTCATGAAAAATGTTTTAAAATTTTCACCTTACTTTTCATTCAATTTTTTTTTTCATTAATTTTTATCAAAATCTTTTTAAACTAATTTTTCCAAGTAAATTGTTAAATGAATTAAATTTGAATAAATATTTGACGGGAATTTAGAACAATTTTGAAGAAAATTCTAGGAAGAATTTGGAAAAAGAATATAGATACCTATCTAATAAAAAAATACCTAATTAAAGAAAAAATTGGAAAAAATGTAATGAAAAATCTTGATAACATTTTATTTACTTACCTATTCTGAAAAAGTCTGATAAACGATTCTGGTACTCGGAAACTCGAAGTTGAAGAAAACTCTGTAAAAAAAATGGGAAAAACATGTAACTAAAATGTTTGAGAAAAAAAATTGTTGGAAATTTAGAAAAACTTTTAAGAAAATTATAGGAAAAATTATGAAAAACACAAGGTACAGAAAAAATTGAAGAAAAAAATCTATGATGAAAAAGTTCGAAAAACTTTTATTGAATAATCTAGAAAATTGTCTATAATCATTATTTTAGGCTGAGAAGATTTTGAAGAAAAAAAAATTAAGGCCGTGTCTCATGGTGAAACTTCTATTTTACACCATCATCACCATCATCACAAGTATTTCAAGTATGGCCATTCCTTCACTTCAATAATGATGAATTTAGGAAAAAATTAATTTCTAATTAATTTTAACAAAAAAAAAAAACAAAAAAAAAACGAATTTTCAATCAATTGTAACGAAGAAAAAAAACCTTTGAGCGAAAATCAACACTTTTTCGATTTTAAATACCAATTCGTAAATTTAAGGGACCTTTTCAGCACTTTCAGCACCCGTTAGACACCTTATGTTATTATTTAAAAAATCAAAGTTGGGCGAGGAAGGGTCAAATTGAAAAAATTTTCAAACAAAATAAATAATTTCAGTAATTAAAAATTTTTCATTTAGACCACTATCTCTCTCTCCTCTGATTTTTAATAATATTAATAAGCATTGACGAAGAATTAGGAAAAATTGAAGAAGGAAGGGTTCAATCGAAATTTTTGTAATAATCAAAATTATTCCTAGCATCTCAATGTACAAATTTTGTTTGAAAATTTTTCCAATTAAACCCCTGCCTTCCCTCAAATTGACAATTTATAGCGAGTCTACGTGATATTTGGCAAAAATGAGGAGAAGGGAGTGTTCTAATTGAAATTTTTGTAATAACCAAAATTATTCATAGGATCACAATCTACAACTTTTGTTTGAAAAATTTTCAATTTGACCCTTCCTTCCTTCCCCTCAAATTGATAATATGGCAAAATTGAAGGGGAATGAGAGGTCCAGAAAATTATTTCCAAGATCTCAATCTACAACTTTTGTCAGGAAAAAGTTCACAAAAACGTCTCAATTTTCCATTTTCGAAGTTTCAAAAAATTTCACTCCTTTCGCGACAATCTTACAAGTACACAAATTATCATCTCGTTGAGAAAACAGATGTGAAAGCAAAGGCGAAGCAAGCGAATGTACGTAATTGATTTAATTCGGCGAGTCTTGGGCTCGCCTTCGCGTTTCTGTTTTTTTTTCTCTCCTTTTCCTTTATAGTTAGTAACTATACCTTTTATCGTAGTATTTTAACGCTAACAGGTTTGTTTAAATCGAACACCTGGGGCGAGGGTAGGTGCGAAGGGACGTGGCCCGGGTCAGGTGTTGGTGTTACGTTTCAATAAATTGCCAGGTACGAGGCACCGCACCGGTAACACTGGTAAGGAAAAGGAAACACGGAAGGAAGATAGAGCTAAGGCGGCGAGTATCGAGTATAAAATGTATAGTTCGAGCATCTGTTTTCAGCAATCGAATACACGACGCGGTATGTACCGTAATTATATACGACGAGCTTTCGCCATAAGGCACATGTGCGATACCATGTTTCCCTTTTTTTTCATTTTCATTTTCATTCGAGCTAGCGAGGGTAGCACGAAAAAAAAAATTAATACCGTACAATTAAGATTACTAAGGATACGGAGGGAGGGGGAACAGGAGGAGAAGCAATGGAAAGAGATGGACGCGTAAAAGGATGATACAGACAGGTACATCACGTGAGAAAATTTTTTCAAATCACCTGTTCGCGTAATTAAAGCACATGCACGAAGAAGCTCGAGCCAGCGTTTAATTACAACGTAATACGACGACCTGCGAACCCCCAAGTGAGACGTAGACCATACGACGAGTTGCATTTTGAAAAAAAAAATAATCGTTAAGAAGACCAAAAATTTACACCTCATCCGTTTCAAGTAAGCCATGAGCAGACTCCAAACACGTCATTAAGTAATCATTGATCTTTCATGTTACCTTAATTATTTTCCATGAAAAAAAAAAAAAATGATGTATAGTAAAGTTTTTATATAGCCTAAGAAAATCGTACAATTTTTTAGATTTTTAATATTTTTTAACAATTTAACCATTTCAACAATCTTTAGTAATTTTAAACTATATTTTGCATTTTTATTGGAATTTTCCCCAATTTTTATTGTTTAAATTGGTTTTTTTTTCAAATTTTCGGAGTAATTGAAAACTTTTTTTCACATTCATGTACATATTTTTTCAAATTATGATCCAGTTTTTTCAATAATAATTTTTTTTCAATTCATAGTTTTTATTTCCATTTTTTCTGTTGTGTTTGGTCGTTTTGTTGAATTTTAAAAATTTTTACCATCTAATAACTTTTGCTACCTTTTTCAGCACCTAATATTGGATTTTAAAAAAATTATTTTTTCCAGTTTTTTTTATTTCTATTTTGATGAAATGTTTTTTCCACTTTATTCAATTTATAATGTTTTCAATTTAAATAATTTCATCAACCTATAAGTAATTTGTAGTTTTTAAAAAAGTTCTTATAATTATTCCTACTTTTTAGTTCCTTGAAAATCTTTTTTTTTACTACCCTGACAGTTTAATAATTTTTGCGACCTTCAGAAATTCCAAATTTTATTTTGAATTTTTAAAATTTATAATTTTTTTTAATACTTTCTATTTTTTTTTTACAGTTGTTTATGATTCGATTGACTGACATTCATCATTTTTTTTTTAAATTGTATTTTTTTCACATTTTTGGTAGGTATAATTGAAGCTCTCTTTACATTGAGTATAATTTGTTCCTAATTTTTTTTTTTAAACTCTACAAGTAGCTAATTATTACAATCATTTCCAGTTGTTGTTTTTTTTCAATTTAGTCCTTTTTCTCAATTTTTTAATTTTTATGTTGGAACAGTTTTTTAAAATACTTTTTGAGATCATTAGTCGGAATAGATAATTTAAAATTGTGTACTTATTGATTTTTTTTTTCAAATTACCTATTTTCATTATTATTTCTTTTTTTGTTCTTTTGGATCCACCTACGTAGCTCTCATATATTTTTTATTTTTCAATTGTAATTTTTTTTTCGCTTCTTTTCACATTTATTAATTTTTACTACTTTCAATAATTATTCACAATTTGGTTTTGAATTTACCTATTAAATAAATTTTAAAAAATCTTCATTCCATTTCTCAGTTTTATAGATTTTTTTTTTTTTTTTAAATACCTACTTTTAGTTTTCCTTGCGTACTTTTTAGTGTTTTAAAAATAGTTGAATGCTTTGACAATTCTACAATTTTTACAATCTTTGCAATGATCTTTTTTCAAGTGTGATTTTTTTTTAATTTATGTATTCTTCCATAAAGATTTATGGGTACAATTTCATAGGCAAAAAATCTAAAAACTATCGAATTCGATATTATTAAGATTTTATGACGATATTCGTCAACGATACTATCGACAAAGAATAATAAATTTATCGATTCCGATTTTCCACCGATTTTGTGCAGATATTTGAAACTACATTATCGACAAAGAATATTAAATTTATCGAATTCGATTTTTTAACGATTTTGTAAAGATATTTAAAACTATATTATCGACAGATTATATGAAATTTCTCGACTTCGATATTTTACCGATTTTTTGACGACATTTGAAACTATATTATCGACAGATTATATTAAATTTATCGAATCCGATTTTTTTACGATTTTAGGACGATATTTGAAACTATATTATCAACACGTAATATGAAATTTCTCGATTTCGATTTTTTAACGATTTTGTGACGATATTTGAAACTATATTATCGACAAATTATCTGAAATTTCTCGAATTCAATTTTTTAACGATTTTGTGAAGACATTTAAAACTATATTATCGACACGTAATCTGAAATTTCTCGAATTCGATTTTTCAACGATTTTATGACGATATTTGAAACTATATTATCGACAAATAATCTGAAATTTGTCGAACGATTTTTCAACGATTTTGTGACGATATTTGAAATTATTTCCAAATTTTAAAAATTGGTGAAAATTTTTCCAAGTCCAACACGTCTGGAAGTACTAAACTGTCTATTATAAGCGTTTTATTGCTAACTTCTCAACTATAAGATATGGCATAGTGGCTAAGGTAGAGGAATACCATGCAGGAGGTAGATAGTTCAAGCCCCACGGGTGGCAGATTTTTTATAATTTTTTTTGACTTTTTCTGAAATGATCCTCTTACCGTAACATGAATAATGTGTTTAGGCATAGTTTAATGTATTAATTATGCTAATTAATGATTTTTAATTATAGAAAAAAGCTAGTAAAAGACGAAAAATCGGAATAAAAAATCGACAGAATATCGAATTCTATAAAGTGTCGCGAAAGTTACGCCTAAATAGTGAAATTATCTTTCGATATTATAGATAGATTATCGATAAAATATCTTACTATAATCTCGAAATTTTTACTAACTACAATTCGTCGATAATCTATCTATATATCGAAAGATAATTTCACGATTTAGGCGGAACTAACGCGACACTTTATCGAATTCGATATTCTGTCGATTTTTTATTTCGATAATTTGTCGATTGTGCTGCTCGGGAGGTAAAAAAGTGGAGTGTAAAGCCTTGATTTTTGGGTGTAAATGAAATTTGGGCACATCCAGTGATAGCTGACCCAAAAATACATAAAATGAATTTTTAAAAATTTTTCTAATCCAAAAAATTGTGAAGTCCGACCATGGTATAGCAGAAGTTATAGGTCCGACCAACATACCGAAAACACGTATTGGTGTGTGTGGTATGCCCCTATTAGGCTATTAAAAATTTACTCGTTGACATTCTCTCAGCGAGTAAAATGTCGATATAAAAAGGTTTTTCTGTTATATTTTCACTTATTCATTCGTTCATTTTGCTCCTCATATATTCATTTGCCAGCTTTATACTACGTATATACTACGTACGTACGTACGCGTATAGTTCAAAAGGAGGGTTGGCCTTTAGCTAAATATTTTATAAAGGTCAATTCTCGCAGGATTTGTTCGCGAGGACCAAGGCAGTGGGACCAGGGGAAGGTACCAGCAGCGAAGCTGTTGTTTTCGTAAAACTTTTATAATTCGCTAAACAGCTGACTGATTACGAAGGCAACAGGCTTAGACCTATTCACCGCAGCGGTGCACCCGTTTGCCTTTCGTCGTCGTGTGTTCTGTTCTTTCAACTCGACTATCTCGCTTTGGCTGGCCCTGGCTGTTCTGCATCGGCTTCATCGTGAATTCGTGATTGTGTCTATGTGTTTGCTATAATATTATATGTATAGTATATCGTACTCTTTTACGAGTATGTGTAGATGCAGGGGTAAACACATGCTATCCGGTAGACATGTTTTTGTCCCATTCAAATTCAAAAGCTATTGTGTCGCGTAAATTAGAGTCAGCCGATGTGTACGAGCTCTATAAGAGGCACATTGACACCGGTGCGCCACGTTGCTCGCGTCCTCCTCGTACCGCCAAATGAAAATCCGCTAATAGGATATTAGCTCTGTATAAATGATTTCTTTCGCATTTTACTCCACCTAGTACCTATACACCGTTCCACAAGTATATTGTAGGGCTATAGACTCCATAATCTGTATCATAGTCACTCCAAATATACCTCAAGAGTGAAAAAGAGGAGGGATCTACGCCACATTTGGCTTTTGGAGTCGATAAAAGTCGTTATTTTAGGAATTTATAATAATCATTTAGCAAAAATTGGCACTTAGTTGGTGTACTTCAATAACTCTTTTCATCCTGAATTGAAAATTCATAGTCAATAAATTCTTGAAATTTCTTTGAAAATTTGTTGATGTTGAACAACCATCGAAATAAAAAAAAATTTACAGAGAAAAATTATTTGCAAAATTTTTTGAAAAATCTTATTATAAACCCAATAAAAAAATTAAAACTTCTGTATCGAATAGAAAAATTGAAATTTTATTTTTCAAAATTCATCGGTTGATTTTTTCGATCCGTTTGTAAAAAACTTCATTTTAGATTTTTTTTGTGTTTCTTCTCTAAAATTTTGTTAGAAATTTTTTTTAAAAAGGTGCAATGATTTTGTTTCTATGAAAAATGATTGTTTTTGAAGAACATTAGGTTTGCGAGAAAATTGAAAAATGAAATCTTCAATTTTAAAAAAGTACCTACTCCAAAAATTATTTTAAAAATTAATTTGAAAAAAAAAATTGTGACTTTTTTTAAAAAATTTGTTGGTGAAAAGATGTTTTCTGAATTCTATCATTTTTATAAAAAAAAAAATTCAAAATTGTTTATAAATCTGTTTGTGGAGAGACTTCCAAAAATTTGCAAATAATTTTTCAAAAATTCTCATTCAAAATTTTTTTTATTTGTGTGCCATTTTTTTCGGAATTTTTTGAAAACCAAAACCTTTTTATAAATTGATTAACAAAAGAGATTTTCGAAAACTTGCTACTAAAAAAATTCAAAAACTTCATTTGAAATTTAGAAAGTGTATGGATTTTTTTTGGATTTGTAGATTTTTTTTTAAATAAATTTTTTTCAAGAATTTGTTGTCCACAAAAAATTTTTTAAATATGAAATAGGTATATTGGTAGTTACTTAAGAAAGACTTCTTCTTCTTCTTCTTCTTCTTCTTCACAATTATTTTTCACTATTTTTCAAAAATTTACAGACAACAACTCCCCTAATAATGACAAGTGTTGAAAAGCCCTCCTCTGTCAAAAAAATTAGAGCTTTTTCGACATCGATTTCTTTTTTAATTTTTTCACTATACTTTTATTGAAATTTTGAAAAAAATGTTACTAATTTTTCATTACTAAATAATTCAATTATTTCAAATTTTAAAAATTTGATTTGCAAATTTTTTTTTAAATTCCTTTGCAAAAAAATTGTAAATATAACTTCAAAATATTTTTTTTCAAGACGTGTAATACTAATTGCTATTTTTTTTGAATTAGTATAACTTTTAAAATGACTTTACAAACAAAATTCAAAAAATTTTCATAAAGTTTATTCGTGAAGATTTTTTTTTATTGTCACTAAAAAATTGTGTTTAAATAATTCGAAATTTAAAAAAAATGGTAGGTAGTATTATAATTTTTTTAAGAACTTATTTGAATTTTTTTATAAAATATGTTTGAAAAAAATTGTAGTTATACTCGTAGATTTGCTTCAAATTTGTCATTTGTTTGAAATTCATTTCGATTTTTTTTGTGAAAAATATTTTAAAAATACCTATTGAATTGTTTGTCTATTCATTTTAAAAATTTGTTGGAAATGAATTGTAAAAACTTCCGTTTTATTTCATTTGTGCGAAATTTCATCCAATTTGTTTGTAAAAATTAGTTGAAAATTTCATATACTTAAAAATTCGATAATTGTTCGTAAAATAGTTTATAAATAAATTTTCAAAACTTCGTTTCTGAAAATGTTTTAAAAAAAAAAATCTAATTTAAATTTAATAAGCGTGATTATGAATTTATTCGTGAATAAAATTTTCAAAATGTGTTTGAATTGAAATTATAAAAGATCAACTTTTTTCATTTCTTCGAATTTATTATGAAAGCTTTAAAATTTTGAAAAAATGGGATTTTTAATAATCCAATGAAATTTTTGGAAAAGTTTAAAAGAATCAACAAAAAATTTTCAAAATGATTTGGTAATTTAATTATAAAAAAATTGTTCATTTTTGTTTGCAATTTTTTCAGATTTTTTTTGTGAATATTTCTAAAAAATTTTATCTATAAATAAAAATGAAAAATGGTTCGTAAAGAAATTCGTGAAAATAATTTCTACTAAAAATAAAACTTTTTTGAGAAAAATAGAAGAATTTCGGAAGTGAAAAATAGAATTGATTAGACAAAATATTATCACTTTTTAAAAAAGAAATTGTCAAGTTGCTTTTGTGAAGAATTTCAGTAACTCATCAGCAAAAGAAGTTTTAAAATTTGCAGACTAAACAAAAAAATTAAAATAGATTGCTATTTAAGCCTTTTTCAATAATTGTTCTTTCATTTTTCTTTTTTTTTTTTAATCTTAAGAATGTGCCTCTTAGCATAGCACTTGTATATGGCACAATAAATGAATTAAAAAAAAAAAAAAAAAAAAAAAAAGTAAGTACTTAAGTGTTTGTTTTCTGTATTTTTCCAGAAATTTATTAAGATGAATTGGAATGATTTGTTTGCAAAAAATTCTCAAAATGGTTCGAAATAAATAAATAAAAAATGAAAAAAGTAAGAAAAGATGAAGTATTGTAGAAAGAAAAGTGAAAATTTTTCTTTCTTAATTCTTATTATTATTTTTTATTCGAGTATTTTTTTTTTTTTTTTTTTTTTTTTAAATTCAATTAGTATTGATGAAATTTTTTGAAAAATTCTGTAGAAAATTGAAAAAACTGTTCATAAATTTAAAGTTGAAAATTTTTTAAACCTCAATTACAAATAAAATTTGTTTGAAAAAATTAAAATAAATATCATTATTTCATTAATAACGACAAAAAAAATTAATGGTAAAAGAAAAATTGAAAAGTTTTTGGGGAAACAATTTCAAAAATTTGGAAATAAAATACAAAAGCCTTTCAAAATCCTGATAAATATTTTTCAAAATTTGATAATAATTTTTCTTCGAGAATTTCTTTATGACTTTTTTTTTCAAAATTTCCATGATCAAAAAAACGAATAATTTCTCCTCAAGTGTTTCCAATGATCTGTTTGTACAAAATATTAAAATTTTTATCAAAAGTAGGTTGGTATCAAATGAAAAAAATTCAAAAATTTTTAAAAATTTTTTTGAAAAATTGATTGCAAACAAATTTTTAAAAATATGTGTTTGAAAAAAAACTGAAAAATTTTTTTGCAAGAGAATTTGTCTGCAAAATATTTTTTAAATCGATGACAACGTGAAAAAATTCTAATAAAAGTATGCTTTAGGGCTTTTAAAGTTGAGAAGCATTTTTTCCCAAAAAAAATTTATATGGAATACTTACCTACCATTTATTCCAATGTCACATAATTATGCAAAATCATTATTTGAACCTCAAATTCGTTGAAAACTTTCCACGTGCCCTGCCCCAATACAACCCTTCGACTGCCAAGAAACAAATCTCGAGTACAAACTACAAGAAAAGTCAACCCTCTCAAACACAACTAGTGGTATCGCACAGGAGACGACGACAACATCGAAAAAAACTTGGAAAAAATAAAAATAAATTATACGTATCAAGAAATATGTATCAAAACTCGCGTTACACACAGTACGTAAAATCGAACACAGGAAACTGAAAAAACATCGTTCCGCCCTTCGCTTCCTCACCCCGTCAGTCATTTCGAATTCGCCTTTTTCGCGTACCTCTCTCTCTCTCTCGCTCGCTGTCTCTGTGCGTCGAACGCTGTACACGTCGTAGTAGGTTCAAGACCATTATTCAAATCGTGTTTCATTTGGAAACTATACCGAATATAGATATTTGAATATTTTAATATCAACGTCGACATCTGTTGCAGAAGAGATGCTGAATTGCCGATGCCATGTCGCCATCGCTGCTACGACGACGACTCGCTGTCGTCAGTCGACATCGTCGAGAAGTCGACGACGTTAATAATTATACACAAACGCAAATATCGATTACATTTTATTCCAAAAAAAAAAAAAAGGAAAAATGGGGGAAAAGAAAAATATAATAAAATAATGAACTTTTTCTCTCTCTAACGTTAAAATTGTAGTACCATATTTTTTTTTTCTATACAATAAACTGAAAAATCTTATCAAATAAGACATAGTACTTATAATGTATATTTTCTTTAACAGTTTTCCCTACATCGTGGCCATCGCGCGCAATACACGAGAATTTAACGTGTATGATTATAAATTAGATATACCTACGAAGTACAAATTTTTTTTAAGGTATATTAATTCATTAATTAAGTAAAAAAAAAAGTATATCCGATTCTAACGATAAACGATAATTTTGCGTGCATTTTTTTCTCTTAAATTTCAATTATTTTTGGTTCATCAGCAAACCTACCCTTTTTAACTAAGTACCTATTAAACACCTCATATAGGTAATTTTTTTTTTCAACAAAAAATTACGTAATTTCAAAGCGAACTTGTAATCATTCTTCTCGATCGATACACTTGGTAATTTTTCTAAATTTACAAGTAATATGTAAAGACAAAAAGGGGAAAAAACGAATTCAAAAAAAAGGCTAACAAATGATCAAAAAAATTCCCTCGTAAGGCTATTTATAACTTACAAAATAAGACAAAAAAAAATCAAAGAATTTAATAACTTGAAATTTAAATACAAAAAAAAAGAAAAAATTTTAACGAAGTAACTTGAACCGTAAAATCTCCTCAAAATTTGGTAATATCTGTTCCACATTACACATATAAATACAATACATATTTATAAAACTATATCAACGTAAAAAAAGAAATGGCCGGCGTCGTACCCACCGCTCCTTATCGTATCGATGTTTGGAAAATACCAAAAATACGAGAACGAGCAAAGGCACAACAACGTGCACACACACAAACGCTAAATAATTGGTGTTTATCTTAAAAAATGTTTTGTTTTTTTTACACGCTTATTTTTTATAGAATCTCGTAAAAATATTGCTATTATAGTTGCCTCGTATTAATCATTTTTTTTTTGCGATTTTATCTGAATTTAAACTCTTAATCATTAAAGGAAAAAAAATTAATAAAAAGTATACGCTTAGAGTATCTACGCGTATACGTTCACTCTTAAAAATTAGTATTGCTTTTCGAATACATTGTAGGGCACAATAAGCGTCCGGAAAGTTATACCTTCGTCTAAAGGAAGCTTCTTAAAAACAGTCCACACGAGCTTTCAAAAAACTCGCCGCGTACACGTCGTATCGTATAAAGAGCGAAAGAGCAAAAAAAAAAAAAAAAAAAAAAAAAAAAAAGAGGAAAAAACACGAAACATTTTAGAGAGGGCCGTTAACGTGCTCCTCTGGACTAAGTATACACTCACACACATATATACTTTACTTTCACGCACGCACGAACACGCTCTATAAATAAAGGTACTATTTTCCGGACATTTTTCTTAAAAATAAACAAAAAAAAAAAAAAAAACTGCTCTCGTAAGTAGGTACTCTTAAAATAGTAGTACTTAATGGATATATTGCTGACTTTTCATTGCTTATTAATTTTAGTAGTACATTACGACGAAAAACAAACAAACAAACGAAAACAAAAAAAATGAAAAAGACAAAACTCGAGTACGCGATAATTGATATAAAAATTCGCAATCGAATCAGACACGGATTGGTTCGTAAAAAACCGTCGTCTTGAACAAATTTTTCCCTATACAAATAATTATTAAATCGTTACACTTAAATGTATAAATGGCAGTGATTTACTGTTCGACGTTTCTTCGATTATCCTATTTTTTTTTTTTTCAATTTTCCTTTCTTTTTTTTTACGTAACAAATAACTCGATGAACGATCGAAATTTCATATGGTCCCATTTAAAAGCGGTCTATTCGGGGTAGAATTAAGCTCGGTAGGGTGGAAAATGGATACAGGTTAGTGCACAGCTCAAAACTAATGTCAGATTCGTAATCTACGACCTCGAAAACCTAATAATCGATATACATGACGATTTTTTATCACAATATGAGATTCATCCCTTATTTCCACCTCTTAATTTCAACCCTTACAACAAATTCTATCAAAAGTATGAAAAAGTTGAGTTGAAATTCGAAATCAGTATGCTTGAAAATCTAGAAATCAACATACATGATGATTTCTAATCACAAGAGCTATTTCAATTCATCCCCACTATTTCAACCCTTCATCTAATTTCAACCCTCACAAGAACTTTTTTCAAAATTTTACCAAAATTGAATCGAAATTCAAAATCAGCATACTAAAAAACCTGGAAATTGGCAGCATGGATGATTTCCTATCGCAAAAGCTATTTCATCCCCTCCCATTTCACCCCTTCAACGAATATAGGCGAGAAAATAAAAGAGACATGCCATAATATCCGCAAAATTAATGGAATCATAAAGTCTAATTTTTCCTGAAATTTAATATCATCTCATCCTTAAATTGCATAACTTTGATTTAGGGGATGAAAAATAAGGGATGAGCAAAAATTGATAAAAAAAAAGCTTCATACATGTCGATTTCAAGGTTTCCAAATACACTGATTTCGAATCTGCAGTTATTTTATCGATGAAACAGATCCTCGTACCATGTTCTATACTTTGGATGCAAAATTCAATCATTTTTCCTCCCCTAATTTCAACCCCACAGCGAATTCTTTTAAAGTTATGAAAATTTTGATGTGAAATTCGAAAACATCGCTTTCAACAATGAAGAAATTGACATACATGATGATTTCTTATCACAAAAGCAACTTCATCCCCTTATCATTTCCTCCTCTTACACTTTAGCCCTTCGATAAGTACAAAATAAGACAAACGATGACTTTATCAAACTTAACTCGTCAAAATATTTACGAAATCGAGAAAATTATACAATCACGTTCTTTCAACAATTCAATCTCTCCCCGTCCTGAGCCATTTAAAGGGATGAAAATCCAAGGGGGGTGAAAAAAATGATAAAAAAGCTTCATACATGTCGATTTCAAGGTTTTCAAATGCACTGATTTTGAATCAGCAGTTATTTTTTCGATCAAAAAGGACCTTGTACCATGTTCTATACTTTGTTCAAAAATTCAGTCACTTTTCCTCCCCCAATTTCAACCCCACAGCGAATTCTTTCAAAGTTACGAAATTTTTTAGGTGAAATTCGAAAACGGCGCTCTCAACAATGTATAAATTGACATACATGATGATTTATTATCAAAAAAGCGGTATCATCCCCTATCCTCTCCTACCCTAACACTTCAACCCTTCGATAAGTACAAAATAAGACAAATGATGACTATATCAAACGCAACTCGTCAAAATATTTACTAAATCGAGAAAATCATACAATCATGTTCTTCCAACAATTTAATCTCACCCACCCCGAGCCATTCGAAGGGATAAAAATCCAAGGGGTAGAAAAAATGATAAAAAAGCTTCATACGTATCGATTTCGAGGTTTTCAAACACGCTGATTTCAAATCCGCGGTTATTTTTTCGATCAGACAAATCCTCATATCGTATTCCATAGCCGGGCGCAATTTCTTTAAACGTTACGAAGATTACCGAGTTGGCGAACGCAATAAATAAGCTCGTGGATGAAATTCCACTCCGTATAAAGATACCCTCGGCAACAGCTCGTAGTCAAAACATCAATTACCCGAGACCCATCGCCGCAATCTCTGCACCCTTCGCTCGTGGCCGCGAATCATAAAGTATGGAAAAAAATACACATAAATCGAATTCGGGTGTACGAAACGGAGAAACTCGTAAAATGAAATTGTTCGCCAAATACAACAACGACGACGACGACGATTTGAACACGCGAATTAATCTTGGCTAAGCCACGTTCTCAGTTACATCTGAAGGGTTAGAGCTTTACTTATCCGTCATAGAAGACCAGAGAATGAGAAGATAAACGTGAAATTCTGTTTACAAGAATGGCACGAGGGGCGAGTTGCCGAAAGAATGTCGAACGATGTTCGTACTGTGTGCTGAAACAAGCTTCGAGCATCCGTTTTTTTTTTGTTTTGCTTTTTATTTTTCTTCTTTTTTTCGATTGCTTTCTCTTTCTCTCTCAGGGTGCTGACTGCAGCAGGTCCGAATGTGCGTGCGAAATACCAAGATAGAGTATTTATTACGGCGCTGGGGGCTGTGATGGGGGGTTGGTGGCGGCGCGACGATCTGTATAACCTTCTTCAACGTGCTCATCGCGTCGTTTTCGTTGTTTTTAACCTCAACATTGTAAATCTTCTCTTCATCTCGAGTAAATATTTTCGTTACTTTAATACCGAGCGGTAATTCATAATTATAAACCGTCTTTACACACAAAAGGGTACCCGAGGGTATACGAACGGCTCGTGTTTGTCGAACGGTGCGAATACGATGTCGAGATTATAAAGACGACGACGAGGACGAGAGCACGACGACGACGACGACGCTTGTAACGCAGCCTTTATTTTCATCTTGTGTAACCAACATAAAACCATAACACAAACACACCGTCGACCCCTCTCGCTCGCCTTTTTCCTCGACTCCTTCTTCATTGGCGAAAAATTCCACAGTCATCATTTCTCGTCTGCGATGCCTCCGCCGCAACCGCAGCCGCGAGCCGAATAAATTCTTTAGACGACGGCATCGGAGCAAAAGGCGACTGCGACTTTGGTTTCAACTTTTTGTAAACGTCGTCCAAAGCTTACCCGACTTTTTAACCGTCTTCTCCATCGTCGGCCTTTTTGACTTGACCGAACCACCACGACCTCGCCTTTATTAACGACTTTATTATACAATTAAACCTATCCTACATTTTAATCGTACCATCGTCTAACCCTTTCGCAGCCGCCGCCAAATCTTGGTGGCGAAAAATTTCCCAAACCAAGAGCATCCTTCGCACAGCAAATCTGTTCTCGAGACGCGTATCCTTTTAATAACGTTCATTTTGTATACGTCGCGCCGTTCATCTTCGTCTCTCTTCCCTGCTCCGGCTTCCCCTTCGTTTTTGTTGCGACATTTTTTTCTTTGCCTTTTCCATTTCCGGCAAAAATGCGTCTAAGCGTGCGAGTCTTTCCCTCATATTTTGTTCTCTCTGACCCTCTCTCTCTACATGCTCTATGATCCGAATGCGTTTAATTTTTGGAAAGAACGATCCGACCAAAGGCAGCATGAATAAAAAAAACACTGCACAACCCGAACTGAAAACGTGAAAACGATAAAAGTAATCATACGAAATTCCGCCTCATCCACGCTTCAGCTTTTTATTCTTACGTTATATATTAAAAAAGTTCACGCAGATAAAGTTTTTATTTAAGAAATATATATATAGAACGACGACACTAAGGACGACGAGGAAGACTACGACGACTACGACGACAACTATTTTCTTATAAAGATTTTTTAGCTTTTATAATTTTTCAATTTAACTAAATTTGCGGATAAAGAATTCTATTTCTCGGAAAAAACTTTCTCGTGTGCCAAGATTTATTCCCGAGGATATCATTTCATGTTTTATCATATGTTTCATCCGTCAACTTTTTGATATTTATTTAAGTCAAAGTTCTAAATTTTCTCGCTCTCGTACTCCCCTTCTTTTCTTATTCGGCGAGTTTTTTTTTTCTTCTTTCGTTTAAGAGAGAATTTTTCATTTTTCTTTTTCGTTTTTTTTTTCTTTTTCTTTTTTGCCTCTCTGGCCCTCTTCGTCGTATGGTGTTTTTCTTCACGTGCTGCAAAATATCGTTCTAGTGTGTGTGCATTGCATCGTCGTTGACTTAGGATTGTTTTTTTTTAAAAATATATTCAAAGGCTGTTCATCTTTTCGGATTTTGCATTTTTTTCCGGATGATTTCCTTATTTTAGTTTGTTATTTTCGTTTTATGAGAAATGCATATTTTTACCAGAAAGCTTGGGAAATGACTTTGCTCGGAATTTAATAATAATGAAGACTGAATCGATCGAAAAATCATAATTATTTCAAATCCCCCTCCCCCTCAAAAAGGCAAATTATAGATAACAGGGAATAATTTTTTGATGACTGCATACTTTTTGCCATCATTAAAAAAAAAACTTTTTTTTTTCAGCTAAAAAATTCTTTCTCGAATTTTCAAAAAAAAAAAAAAAAAAACTTGTAACACCTATTTTTTTTTTTTTTTTTGTCAAAGAATAATGTTTACACAACATTTTGTGAAATGAAATTTTCTTTAAAAAATTTTAACTAGGCACACTAACATTATTATCTCAAATTTTGTATACAAATTCCAAGAAAAATTCCCATTTTTCAATTTTTTAGTAACAGTTTTAGGATCAAATGTTTTCAAATTTCTTTAAATTCAAATATTTTTTTTATCAACAATTTTATTGTTCAAAATTTTTTGAAATCAATTCTATTAATTTTTTGGAAAATTCAATTTGAGTGATTTTTTTTCATTTGCACATGAAATTAATTTTTCAAAATTTTGACCGAATTGATTAAAAAAAAAACTACCTTGTACCAATTATTCATAAAATTATTTTCTTGGAATTTCAATTTTTTTTCAACCAAGTTTAATAAAATATTTTAAAAATTTAATTCAAGAGTATTTTTTTTTTTTTTTTAATTTTGGAAGACAAATTTTCTCATAAATTTTCTCATATCTGTTTGCGTGTAAAATGTTTTTTATTTTTATTTGTTCCCAAAAATTGAGAACCAAGTTTTCATTATTTGTTTCGTCAAAAGATCCAACTATTTTCTATGAAAGCTGACTTGAATAAATTTTTTTGAAAATTTTTTTCACGAGTGATTGTTATCTAAATTGTGGAAAACATATTTTTCAATGTATTATTTGCTCATAAGATTCTTCATTTTTTTTTCAAAACCAATTTGATCGATTTTTAGGATTTTTTCATATTTTTTCAAATCCAATTCATAGGTAACTAATTTTTTCATTTCTATAAATATTTAAAAAAAATTAATTCAATCTTTTTTTTTGTTTATTTGAAACTCTTATTTAAAATTCATATTTTTAAAAACTTTGTAAGACAAATTATTCATATTTTGAATACAAGTAAAATTTTGGATTCTTTTTTCAAAAACATTTCCGTTTATTTATTTTTTTGAATTTTGTTCGAACATAATTTTTTCAATTTTGTTTACCTAGATTTTTTTTCAAGTAAGTAAGTAAGTAAGTAAGTATGTTTGAGAGCCAATTCTTCAATTTTTTGTAAGGGCAAATTTTTCATATTTTATTTGCACTTTGCATATGAAATTTTGGGTTTTCATTTCAAAATGAATTCTTCAATGTTCAATTTTTTTAGAAACCTAAACTTTTTGGGAAGGGGGGTATTTTTTACCGAAAAATTATAATTTCAAAAAAAAATTTACACATTATTTGTTTTTTTTTTGTGGAGAAAATTAGATTCCAAACATTTTAAAAAAATTTCATACCCAGGTATGAAAATTTTTAAGATTCGAAGAATTATGTGTAACTATTTTCAGTAATTTTAGACAAAAAAAAATTTTAGGTGATTTTTTGGGAGAATTTTTAATTTTTTTTTCTATTTACAGCAGATATAATTTTTTTAACCATAATTTCATCATTAAAAAAAATTTATTGATAACAATTTTCTTTTCAATTTTTTAGACAATTTTTTCAAAAATATAAATTTTCGAATTTTTTCTTTTTTTCATATAGAATGGTTCGAGAGTAATTACTCGTATTTCTCCATTTTATGTGAAGTTTTTTTTTGCGAAAAGCTCGCCTAAGTATATACTTATTAGTTCTTTTTTCAATCAAAAATTCAAATAAAAAACAATAAAGAAAGAACCGAGAAAAAATGACAATTATGACAAAAAAAAAACGACTATTTCCCATCCCTATACCACCTCCTCACTCACTTTACAAACAGTCATAAAAATAATGGATCACCCTCTCAAGTCTCGCCTAATTCCCATCCAAACAATCGGCACAGACATCATCTTTAATAAACACGAACCCTCGCGCGACCACAGATAACTGCAAAAATGAATGCAAAAAAAAAAAAAAAAAAAAAAAGGTAGGTAGATAAATTGAGATAGATCCTTATTTCAGCGAAGGAAAAGTTTTTAAAAAGTCAAACTCGTTCCGCGTTTATTTTCCTTTTCTCTTTTTCGCTTTCCTTTTTCCTTCCTTCCTCGCAAGATTTTTTTCCCCATTCGCCATAAAATCTGTTGAACTGTTGAATGCGATGCCGTTGCGACGATGATAGAGGTCTGTACATAGCTAATGCGTCCCATAAGACTGCGAGAATCGTATTCTTGAATACGATACTTCAACTGCTGCGTGTTTGCTATTTCAATGGGTAAATCCCGCCGGACAATTCCGACGTTGGATGTAGCTCGCCTTCTCCTTTGCACACGATTCTTGGCTGATTTTACTTTCCGCATGATGAGAGAAGAGGTTCGTCGTACGCCGAGCTAAGGCAATTTTTCATAATCGAACGTCGATTTTTTTTCCTTCTCCGGGAGAGTAAGAGGTACAGGAGGAGGACAGAATCGACTGAACCAACGAACGTAACCGTTTCACGAATCGAAAAAAAAAAGAAAAGAAGAAAAAAATTACCAACGTATCGTTCTTATCGCTTGACACATCGTCGTGGCAACTCTCGCTACGATACATTGACAGGGGGTCGACAGGGTACCGCGATATCAGACCATGATGGGTCGAGGAGGGAGGAGGGTCTCAATCGAATTCAATTAAAAAACCTTCTCGAACACTTCTCTGTTTTTTTTTCTTTCGATCAAACGTGGTAAATAAAATACAAGTACAGGGTGTTCCTGGACCAGTGCAGCCCCTTCAAACCATATGATGCAGCTACCAAAATTACACAGTGAATTCATGTTTGCTGACCCTAAGATTCGAAGGAACAAAGTCATGTATTCAGAATAGTGATTTTTTCAGAATATCCGTAACTTCGGTGATAATGAAGATAGACGAAATTTGTTTGAAACTTTTTTGTAGAACTTGAAAAGTTCTACAAAATTGGTTATATTCATACTTTGCCTAACTCTAAAATCGAAGGAGCTACAAGGATTTGAAAATTTGTGCGCATTATAACTCCTTCAATTTTCGAGTTAGACAAAATTTGTAAGAATAAATTTTTCTTGATTTTTTTTGTGCTCCACAAAATGAGTTATCAATGTTTTGCCTAACTCCAAAATTGAAGGTTCTACAACCATTTAAGAAATGAAAGGTAAATTTGGAGAAAACTACCCCTCTTCATTTTTCAAATGAGTGTAGTTCCTTCAATTTTGGAGTTAGGCAAAACATCATTAGTTCATTTTGTAGAATACAAAAAAATCAACAAAAATTGATTCTTACAAATTTTTCCTAACTTGAAAATCGAAGGAGTTATAATGGGTACAAATTTTCAAATCCTTGTAGCTCCTTCAATTTTAGAGTTAGGCAAAACATGAATATAATCAATTTTGTACAGCTTGAATTTTTCTACAAAAAAGTCTCAAATAAATTTTTCCTATCTTCATTATCACCGAAGTTACGTTATTCTGAAAAAATGGCCATTACGAGGACATAACTTTGCACCTTCAAATTTCAAGATCGGCAAATGTACATACACTTGTGTAGTTTTGGTGACTGCATCCTTGGTTTGAAGGGGCTGCACTGCTCCAAGAACACCCTGTATGTACACAAACCCTGTGAAATTCTGGCTCTGGCTTCATCTATCGTATGTTCGCTTCTGCTGACAAAAATCTAGCACCGTGATGAAAACGCTACGTGGGGAGAGCGGTGGAGAACGGCGGCAAAAATGCGTAAGTTGAAAGTTTTATAAGTTATGCGACGAATTTAAGAGCGTGGAGAAATTAAATTCGGCGTCGGTGGCTACAGCGAGACCGAGCCCAAACGCTGTGGCAATAAATTTCGCAATTTCGCTGTCTCGTCCTCACCCCGGTACTCACGATGCTGGCCAAAATTTCGCAACCGCCGCGTCAATGCTCCGGCCCAAATTAAATTTTCGCTCGTAATAGCGCATCGAGCTTCGCAGCCGCATATTCCGGAGCCCGTGAAATTGAAAATAAATCACCACCGCCTGTTCTCTCCCTCGCTTCCCAATTCGTCGTCCTTCGTGCGCAGCAGCAACAGATTCATCACTCTGGGTAAGTTCGCTGTGTAATGCCATTCTTCTTCGCGGCGTAGGTAGACAGAACAAAATCCAGCGGCGAGGGAGGGGGCGAGGTAGAAGCGGCATCGCGATATGACAAATTATAACATAATCGTAGGTTAACTTACATTGGCGAGATTTTAATTAAAACAAAGCCCATATAATCTGCTATCATTTATCAGCGTTTAAAAACTTCCCCCCGCGGCCAGTGCGGCTGCCGCAGCCCCGGCCCGAGCTCGTTTTATATGCAAATGAAATTCGCTCAGCTCTGTTATCAGTTAATATTATCTAGCGTTGTTTCGAAATTACCCCCTCGACCGGGTACTTTGCCATCCCCTCGTGTGACGAGCACCGAAAAAAAAACTTTTTAATTTTCTCAGAATATCTTCCAGGTATGCCTCGTCCTCATTCACGAGCTAGCTTTTTCGGCGATTCACGCGCGCCAGCGATATAAAAGCGTGTTTTTTTTCCTTTATTAAAAATTAATCGTCGTTGCGAGTATTTTTTTTCTCTGGTACTCGTTCCCATAGCGTACTCCCCCGGCGAGGGGGCTCTCTCATTTAGTGCGGCGCAGCTTTGTACGTGTTCATTAATAGCCATTGGCTTAATTACTTCGTAAGTACCGGAGAGATATTTTTAATTCCGATTCATTAGTCGGGAATTACGTGTGCTGCGTACCTCGCTGCCTCGTGACGCTGCTGGCTCATTCGCCGGGCTCGTGGGCTCTAATCTCTTCGTCGCACGCTTTTCGAATCGTATAGTCGTCGCAACGCGCCGCGTCGCGTCGTTTTATTCGTAATCTCCCAGCGTGACGTTGGATATAATGGGCAAGTTCTAGCTGTCGGAGGTCTCTATTTCTGCATGTTCAATATGTATAATAGAGACTATGTACGCCCCTCTGCCTCCTTCCTCACTCCTTACCCCGTCTTTTATTGTCATTTTTGGAGTTTACCCTCGCTCCGGTTCTCTTCATTTTTTTTTTCTATTTTTCGTTGTTGTTATTATTATTATCACTTTCACACGCCGATTTTGGAATTAATGTTGATAATGGAAGATGAAAACTGGTATTTTATGTGTTTACTTTATTAATGCGTATTTTTTTCCATAAATCTTTTCGAGGGGGAGATGATGGGATTACTTCATTTGGTTTTGCGAAGGGCTTCGATTTTCGTCTCTGTTGATCCGCGAATATGGGTGATTTTCCTGCATTTTGTTGATGAACTTTTTTCAAATTTTTTTCGATGCAAATTTTTCGAATTTTGATGGAACTTATTTTTTTTTTCAATTTCACTCAAAGGCAACCAACTTCTTTTTTTAAAAAAGTAATAATTTTTTAAAAATTTGCTTAAAAAAATTTCAAAAAAATTTCAAAAAAAAAACATTTTGAACGAAATGCAGTTCTTTAAAATTTTCATATAAACACAGTTTTTCTCAGATTTTGTTCAATAGGTATTAGGTACCTACTAATTTTTCAATTAATTTTCACTAAAAATAGTCAAATAAATTTTATTTGGAGAACATTTTTTTTTTTTTTTTTTTTTTTTTTTTTTTTTTAGTTTTGTATGAGGAGAAATTTTTCGAGATTTTCTTCAAGGTTTCTTTGAAATTGAAAATCATTCCTAGGTATTTTATTCGTAAAAAAGTAATTCTATCCATTTTTGGAAAATTTTATTTAAGAGTAACTAATCGTCTTCAACTTATTTTTATTATTTTTTTTTTGAATTTTACCAAGAGAAATTTTTAAAAGATTTTGAAGGCTAACTTGGTCCTATTTTATTTGGACAATTTTTTTTTTAAGTTTGTTCAAAAGCAATAATTCTGAAAAATTTTGAAAAACTAATTTTTTATATTGTACCTAATTGTACTTGTTTTTAAAATTTTATTCTGGAGTAATTTTTAAAAAATTTGAAGTAGGAAGTTTTTATTATATTTTCAAAACCATTTCGAAACTCAATTTTTTTCTTTACATGAAAATTTTTTAATTTTTTTTTTTTTTTTTTTTAATTCCAATTTTATTGAAATTTTTTGGAGTGAAAATTTTTTATGCTTCATTTGCAAATAAGTATTTATTTAATTGATTTTTTGGGAATTTTTCTCTAAAAACAAAATTTTTCAAAATCAATTTTACTTGTTTTTTTTTTCATTTTAATTTTATTATGGTTAGGTTTCAAGAGTAGATATTTTTTCAAAAATGTTAAAAAAGTGAATTTTTCAGATTGTGTTCTGACGTAAATTTTTCTTTTTTTTCCAAAATCAATTTCATTTCCTCCCCCAGATTTTATTAAAATTATTGCTCAAAAGTATTTCATAATTATTTCGTAATTTTTTGCACATGAGTTTCAGTTTTTTCCAAGACGAATACTTATTCATTTTTATGGAAAATTTTATTCAATTTTTCAAATTTCATTTTGACATGATTTTTTTTTCAACTACATTTTTTCTGGAAATTTCGGTTTATTTTTTTCAATTTTGTTTGAGACCTGATTTTACAAAATTCCGTTTAGGAGTATTTTTATTTTTATTTTTAATTTCAATCTTCATACACAGTTGAAAAAAATTCAAACCCAATTTCATTATTCGAAAAAAGAGTTCAAGAATAATTTTCAAAAAAATTTTGAAATATAATTATCAGATTTTGTTCTCAAGTTTTTTTTTTTTTTTTTTTTTCAAAGATTAATTTTATTGTTTTCTTAAAAATTTTGTCAGGTACAAACTTATTCAATTTTATTCAAAAAGTTTTTTTTTTCAGTTTCATCTGAAGCTCAAATTTTCAAAATTTTTGTTCAAAAGTATTTTTTAAATTTTTCATACCTAGTTTGCACATGAAGTTTGCATTATTTTTCCAAAACGAATTCTTTTTGATTTTATTAGGAAATGTCATTCAAAAGTTATTCAGGTGGGTATAAAAAAATTTATTCAGTAAACAACTCCTCTACACTTTTTTTAGCATTATTTTTCAAGATTAGTTCGATTATTTATTTTTTTTTTTTTTTGAAAAAATCTTCTATTACTGTGTTTTTCACATTTTTTTTTTTTTTTTTTTTTAAATTTCAAGTCCCATCTCCTCATTTTATTTTTTCATTTTTTAAATTTTGTTCAACAATAATTTTGTGCATACATAAAATTTACTAGGTATATTTTTCAAAATTTTGCCAATTGCATTTTTTTTCAAGGACAAATTTTTCATAATTATTTTGCTTATACATCTTTTCAAACCCATTTTTTAAAAACTTTTTTTCAGAAAATAAATTTTTGTACACTTGTTTAAAATGAAAAAATTCAAGGAAGGTAATCGAGATCCAAATTTTTCAACTTTTCTCAAAATCATCATTAATGACAATTTCATCTATCAAAAATTCAGTCTTTTTTCATTTCAAGAATTCTCCAGCAGGAATACTTATTTTTGGAAAATTCTCAAAATAAAACCTCAGTCACATGCGAACTTGGAAATTCATTAATTTTAAAACCAAAACCGAGCTCGAAACCCTACGAACGTCCCAGCATCATAACTCTATTACGACTCACCCCGCCATCATGATTTTTCACTCCACCACCAGCTCCCACGTCCCACACACCCTGGCACGCATCCGGAATAAAATTCAATCACGAATTCTCGTACACGCATTATACATCAGACCCGGACGATTAACCACAAACATCTCGGGTGGTAGCCGGAGAAATTTCCGATCCGTAATGAAAAAAAGATGACCGCATAAAAATCCATCCATCCGCATTCGCATTCGTTCGCATCGCGTCCAACTTGTTTGATTTTTCTCAATCTCTCTGGCTCGCCCTGCTGCCCCTTTTGGGCTCTTTCTCTCCCTCTCGCCTTGTTTCGCCTTACGTATCTTATACATATACAAAAAGTATACTTTAGTACCGCCATATATATATATACGAGTTATGATAAATGATATCGTATGAAATTAGTTTCCGTTTTTATGAATTCACTGTGTGTTTCTCGTTGCGCTCGCCATAGTACAAATAGATTACGTTCTTATATTCTTTTTTCAAAATCAAGACACGCTTTTGTATAAAAGTCCAACTATGATAAATTGCCATTTCGTATTCACGGATGAATACATACATACTAAATAAAAAAATAGAAAAAAACCACCTTCTCGTATGTACGCCATCGCCATACACTCGGTTTACTCGAGTACAGCACACTCGTAGAAAAAGAGTTAAAACGCGAAAAGTCCAACAAAATGGTCATTTTTTATAATAATCTACATTGCAAATGGGACACAGGACCAGAAACCAACGCGCAGGAAATCCACAAAAAGAGCAAATCTTCTGCTCGTATTTTTATTAAATTCGTCTAAAAACTAGCGAGAGGCCATAGCATCGCATCGTGTACCGAATTTATTACCAACCCATCTCACCTTGCTTTATTCCACGTAGCAATTGGCGCTCCGTAATTTTACAAATTAATCTCACAAAACGTGAACTTTTATTCTTTGTAATTCGATTTTAACCCGAATTAAGGCTTTTGTTAGACTCCGGAATTCGAGCACGGTCGAAAGGAGGGAGAGGGGCGAGGGAGCGAAAAAAATACCCAACTTTCAGCGGCCATAAAGCCTGCAACAGTTTTCCAACCACTACCGAGCTTCTTGAATAATACTACTTCGATTGTATATATACGAAGAGAACAAAAATTTCTTAAATACGTAAATATTTATGTAAGGAGCTCAATATATAAAAATAAGGACAACAATATGTTCGGACATGGCTTTTTATGAACCATCCGTATATTAGGTATTTTTTTTTTCAAAAAATATGTATATGGTACGTATATTGCTTTTCGTATATAAATTGCTTAATAAAATGCTTCTAATTACGACGTATTATGTAAATATAAAACGCATTATTACGTAAATAAATACCACCGATAAATACGTTATATTGTCGAGAGGGTGGAAAAAATCCTCTTACTACGAGAAAAATTATCATTACGGGTCGAGCTTAATTACGTAAAATACGAGGAGGAAAAAAAAATCTCTTAAATTAATCTCTTCGTTTTTTTTATTTTTCCTATACAAAATCCTTTTTGCTTCGTTTTTATCTCTTAAATACTAATATTGCACTTTTCTAACGTGTGATAGTGAACGTTTTTTTTTTTTTCATTTTCTATGAAACTATACACCCCACCTACGCTCTTTTCATTACGTATTACGAGTAAATATCGAGCCTGTACCGACACGAGTATATTTAAGGGTACCTATCGTTGCAAAAAAAAAACATACGAGGAACTGGTGGGTTCTCTTGCTCAATACAGAGTAAATTTTCATTTTCAAAAATTAATTTATCAAAATCAACCTACATATTTGTCTATTTTTTGGAATCACAAAAATGACTTTCCCTGATTTCCCTGAGCAAAATTCAATCTACCAGCTCCTCGCACAACCTCTGGAAGAACTAAGAAAAATCTAAGGGCGGGGGGGGGGGAGAATCATCACACCCTTTTTTATACAAAAAACCTCAAAAAATTCCAGGCAGTATACAACGTCGAAAAAAATTATACAAATTAGCCCTAATCCGGCAAATGAATTGGTAACTTCTCCGGAATAGGAGATTCTGTTAATGAGAGAAAAAAAACACAGGTACGAAGGTCAATTTGGAATTGAAATTTGAATTTAAAAAGTACCTACACCAACGCCTTGAGAATATTCGAAAATAATCCCGAAGGACGTTGGAAAAATTCAACGAGGAGTAGGTTTTATTTCTTTCTTTTCTCGACATAGAGCGCGTTTAATTGGCTCGATTATCACATCTACGTGGACCTCAGCCATGGAATTGTAATTTAAATTGAAAAATATATACATTTCCTCGCTTTCTCGTTTGTGTCACTCGTGTCTGTACATACTCGATTTGGGAGAGGAGAAAAAAAAAATCGAAAATACAAAATTACACTATACATAGGATTAAATTAAAGTCGACTTCATAATACATGCGAAAGAGGACATTTTTATGTGAACTTAAAATTTTTCCAAGTTCAGTTTCTTTTCCAATTACTTATTACCATTGGTTTGCTTGCATATCAAGCAGTAAAATTTTCACTTCAAAAAGGGCCTTTTTTGACGGTTCAAAAAATTCATAAAAAATACAATTTTCAACAATACATAATTTTGCTCAAAATTCTGAACGAATTAATATTGAAAAATTAAATTTTAAAAAATATCGAAAATTTAAAAAAAAATGATAATTATTGAACAAAATTTGAAAAATTCAGTTTTCAACACAGTTTTGAAAACATTAATTTTGAACAAAGCTGAAATTTCAAAGAAAATTTAAAAAACTAAATTTTTAGCAGAAATCAAAAATTAGAAGGAAAAAAAAGTTGATATTGAACAAAATTTTAAAAATTCAATTTTCAACAAAGTTTTTAAAACTGATTATGAACAAAACTCAAATTTTAAACAAAATTTAAAATCGGATTTTCAAAAAGTTCTGAAAAAAAAAAAAATTAAAAAAAATGAAATTCTGAACAAAATTTGAAAAAAATTATAACAATCCAATTTATAACATAACTAAACCTGAAAAATTCACTTTTGAATCAAATTCTGAGAAAAATAAATTCTGAACAAAATTTTAAAATTTTAATTTTGAATAAAAGTCCAATTTTTCCCAAAATCATAAAAAATTCAGTTTTGAACAAAGTTTGAAGAATTAATTCTGAACAGATATTCAATTTTCACAAAACCTTGAAAAATTACGTTTCAAAAAAAAAATCTAAAAAAATGCATTTTGGATAAAATTTTAAAAATTTAATTTTGAACAAAAATTCAATTTTTCACAGAAATCTTGAAAAAGTCAGTTTTGAACAAAATTTGAAAAATGTAATTTTGAACAAAAATTCAATTTTCACGAAATCTTGAAAGAGTCACGTTTGATCAAAATTTGACGAATGAAATATTTAACAAAAATCTAAGTTTAACAAAACCTTGAAAAATTACGTTTCAAAAAAAAAATATAAAAAAATGCATTTTGGATAAAATTTTAAAAATTTAATTTTGAACAAAAATTCAATTTTTCACAGAAATCTTGAAAAAGTCAGTTTTGAACAAAATTTGAAAAATGTAATTTTGAACAAAAATTCAATTTTCACGAAATCTTGAAAGAGTCACGTTTGATCAAAATTTGACGAATGAAATATTTAACAAAAATCTAAGTTTAACAAAACCTTGAAAAATTAAGTTTCGAACAAAATCGCAAAAAATTTAATTTTGAACAAAATTCTGAAAAAAAAAACAAAACAATTTTCATCAAAATTTGATAAATTCAATTTTTAACAAAAAATTAAAAAATACAAATTTGAACGAAATTCCAAAAATAAAAATATTGAATAAGATTTGAAAAACTAACAAAAATCTAATTTTTAACAAAATTAATGAAAACTTCAAGTTTGAAAATTTTTTGAAAAAAATCAATTCTGAACGAAATTTTGAAAATGAAAAAATTCAGTTTTGAACAAAATTCTAAAAAAATTGACAATTGAAAAATTTGACAAATTAACTTTTATGGACAAAGATCCTATTTCGTTTTGAGAAAAATTTTGGAAAACGTAATTTTGAATAAAAATCCAATTTTTAACAAAATTTGAAAAATTTAGTTTTTCATTTGGGGGGGGGGGGGGGGTGTGTTTCACTAAATTTTGAGAAACTCAATTTTCAACAAAATTTGAAAAACTCAAATTTTAAACTAAATCTTGAGAAACTCAGTTTGTTTTGAAAACATCAATTTTCAGTTTTAAAATTTTAGAAATGTAATTTTGAACAAAACTTTGAAAAATTCACACTTGAAGAAAATTTGAAAAATTCAATTTGTGAAGAACTTTTTGAAGAAATTGATTTTGAAAAAAATCCTGAAAAAAATTAATTTAAAAAAAATCTTTAAAAAATCAGTTTCTAATAAAATCCTGAAAATATTGATTTTGAACAAAACTTGGAAAATAGAATTTTGAATGAAAATCCAATTTTCAACAAAATCTTGAAAAATTTGAAATTTGAACAAAATTTGAAGAATTCAACTGTGAAGAAAATTCTAAAGAAATTGATTTTGAACAAAATTATGAAAAAAATTAATTTAAAAAAAATCTTTAAAAAATCAGTTTTAAATAAAATCCTGAAAACATTAATTTTGAAAAAAAATTGAAAAATGGAATTCTGAATGAAAAACCAATTTTCAACAAATCTTGAAAAATTTCAAATGAACAAAATCCTGAAAAAATCAACTCTGAAAAAATTGAAAAATCCAAATTTGAAAAAAAAAAATCTTTTGAACCTCACAGTATTTCTTTTTTCTGCGAAAGCTGTACACTTGGTGCGCAACTTCACGTCAAAAAAGGCCCTCAAAAAAAAAATCTTCAACCTCTAATAAAAATCATATCAGGAATACAGGTAGGCAAGTAAATATTAAATTACGTATAAAAAAAACACCCACCCACGAATAAATTTACACAAATATATACTTATTAGCGGAATTTTGGTGTCGTATCACAGATTTTTCGTTTACGTAGTAGACATTTTTCATATATGCATAGGATAAAAATGTCTGCGTTTCTAGAGAGACAGAGACAGAAGTACTTATAGACAAGAGAGAGAGACTATAGAGAAAAAGTTTCCAAGTATTATCCCAAAGATGAAAAAAAAAAAACAAGGTGAAGACGATAGGGAAATAAAGACAGAGAAAAAAGTAATTCTCAAGATACATAGTACACAAAACAGCACAGCGCGGTAAGCTGTAGAATAGTATATAGAAATAGTTACGCTGTGTTTTTGGGACGATTATACTACACACGTACACTGTGAGTACCAGTACACACACAAGACAAGACATAGTAAGACAAGACAAGAGACAGACAAACGACGAGAAAAAGTTAAAAAGAGAGAAAAAAAGCTGACTCGCACATAAGACTAGAATTAAATTAAAAACAGGAATGACTGAAGGAATGAATATAGTCTTAAGACTAGAGAAGACTAGATTAAAGTTTTATAGTAAATAAATGACAAGAAAGAAAAAAAAACAAACGACCAAAACAAACAAACGAACGAAAAAAAAAGACGAAGACAAGAAAACGAAAAAAATAGAGAAGAAAAAAAATTACGTAAGTACACAATTTTAAATAAAATAGTAAGAATAGTAGAATTATATAGTTAAAGGTACGCGCATTATCGGTCTCGCTACGATGCTTTATAGCGCTGTCGCCGCCATATGAATCCATCGAGCTTTCGACGATGGTAGAATTACATAATAAGTAGGTATAGAGGAGGATTATCGTAGATGCGTTATGGTGGGAACTTGAATGGTAGAAATGGCAGTGTTACTACATTCGTTCGTATCGCCGACGCAGGCCGACTCCAGATGCTTATTCAGGTACGACTTTAGGGCGAAAGTTTTATGGCATCTGGTGCATTCGAAGTTCTTGTCGGTCGAATGCGTTTGCATGTGCGCCCTCAGGTTAGACCTGTCGGCGAACGCCTTGCCGCAATGAGCGCATCCGTAGGGTTTCTCTCCGGTATGCGACCTCAGATGGCCCTGCAGCAGCCACGGTCTGGAGAATAGTTTACCGCAAATGCCGCACGCGTGGTTCAGCTTGTGCGTCAGCAAATGCATCGCCAGGGCTGGCATGCTGACGTAGGCTTTGCCACAGGTAACGCATTTCTTCGCCGATTGCGAATCCAGACTTCGGTGCGTCTGCTTATGCCGCGACAGATTCGACGACGTGGCGTATTGCTTGCCGCACTCCGAACACGTGTACTTGGGCCGCTGATCCGTACCCACTGCTTGGGCAGCGATAGCTCCAGCCACGACAGCCACAGCTCCGCCAGGCAAGCTGGTATTCTCGACAGGTAAGCTTTTCTTCTTGGATCTGCCATCGCTGACGAAGAAAGCCTCGTAGGTATACGCGATGGTCTTGGTTGGCGCCGGTTTCGTAGGTATGACCGTTTTCACAGCAGCGCTGGCCCCCGAATGAGGAGGCTGTTGCGACGTCGAGACGTTCTGCAGCGATTGACTGGGCGCTGGAGCCGGAGGCGAAGCGCTCAGGTCGAGGATGGCGTGGGCTGCGGTTAGATCTTCCGGAGGTCTCCAGCGTACCGAAGGCCGGTCATCCAACGAATACGGTCTGTAGATATCTTTCTTCTTGGGCGGTAATGACAGAGCAGCTCCGGTGCTCGTGAAACACATCGCTAGAGATCTGGTACGTGGAGATCCGCCGCCACTGCTGCTGCTGCTCGATGATGATGATGATCCGATCGACGAAGTAGGAGAAGTCGATCCGCCCGGCGAGACCGGAGATGTAGGTGGTGCGGATGCGGTATTGCTTGCGGCTAGAGCGGCTGCTGCTGCGGCGGCTACGGCAGCCGCGGCCGCCGCTCGAGATTCGTTTGGTGATTGAAGCGTGGCGTACGAACGAGATGTACCGGTGCTGCCGTCCGAAGGCAAGAAGGCTGAGTAGTGGTTGATATCCGATGCCGTCGAGTAACCTGTAATCAGAATAATTGAATCGATTAATTTGATTCATTAATGAATCATTGTAGCTAGGCTAAGTAGAAGTAGCTATATCAGGAATTTTTTTAAACAAAAATAACTTGTAATCTATCAATAATATATATCTGCTTCAGATTGACTCATACAAGAACACAATCTTTTCAATTCACAACATACCCAAAGTCACTTCTCGCACATAAATTGTTACACGAGAAGTTATATAAACGAATCGACTCGACAAAAATTTTGGAAACTGGTTGAATGGTCTTCAAACTAGTTTCCTACATGAAAAAAAAAATGTAAAAAAACAAAATAAACCTGGAAAAAAATGAAAACCTAATTTTTGAAAATACATTTTTGTAACCGGTTCAGTAGTCTTCAAATTAAAATAATTTTTAAAACAATAAAAACATTGAAAAATCCCGCAGTCAAACAATTGGATAAATATATAAAAGAAAATTGCTCAAAATAAATTCTTGGAATTGGTTACTAGTCCTCAAATTACAGATAACTTTTTAAAAAACCGAAAACAAAAAAAAGCAAAAAACAAACAAACAAACAAAAAAAACTCCAAGAAAAAAATTTGAAAGAGTGAAAATATTGATTGTTGAAATCGAATGAGTAGTTTTCAAATTATTAAAAAAAATAAACTAAAAAAATTAATAAAAAATACGAATAAAATCTTGGAAGGAAAATAGTGAAAATTTTAATGTTCAAAATCCGTTTTAGAAACCTGTTCAGGGGTCCTTGAAAAACTGACAAATTGTTAGTTTTGAAGAAAAAAAATTAAAGTTTTGCGTTTGAAATCAGGTTTAAAAACCGGTTCAAGGTTCCTTGAATAACTAAAAGTTTTTTATAGAACTAAAATCCAAAAAAAAAAAAAAAAATTAATCAGATAATTTTGAAGAAAAGAAAGGCGAAAGTTTTGCGTATAAAATGAGTTTATGGAACCGGTTTAGTGATCCTTAAATGAGTGAAAATCGAAAAATGAGAAAATCTCAAAGAAAATGAAATTTAAAAAAGTGAAAAAATAGTTTTTGAAACGAAATCGATGGTCAACTGAAAACCAAATATCAAAAAAAAAAAAAAAAAAATTAGAATAAAAATGCAAAATTTTGAAAAAGTGAAAATTTATATGATTAAAATCTGTAGTTGGAACAGGTTCCTTGGTCCTTGAATAATTAAAAGAAAATGAAAAATATGAATTGAAAAAGGCATGAAAAAATACAAAATTTTGAAAAACTAAAAACTTTTGAATTTGAAATTAGTTTTTGTGGTCCCTAAATTTAAGTGAAAATTTTTGAAGAAGAATTCTCGAAGAAGAGAAAATTTTATTAAATCAGTTTTTTAGAACCGGTTTAGTAATACATAATTTATAGGAAAAATTGAAAAAAAGGTCTTGAAAAAAATTAAAAATTTTCTGCAAAAGAAGTTTTGTGTTCAAAAACCAGTTTCATTTACAGGACAAATTGAAAAGGTCTTGAAAAAAAAAAAAAAAATTTGTGCAAATGATGTTTCGTGTTCAAAAATCAGTTTTTTAGAACCGGTTCAGTAGTTTTTAATTTACAGGAAAAATTGAAAAAACCTTGAAAAAAAATTTTGTGCAAAAGAAGTTTCGTGTTCAAAAACCAGTTTTTTAGAACCGGTTCAGTAGTTTTTAATTTAGAGCAAAAATTGAAAACGTCTTGAAAAAAGTTAGAAATTTTGTGCAAATAAGTTTTTTGTGTTCAAAAATCAGTTTTTAGAACCGGTTCAGTGATCCTTGAGTTACCTACTGAAATGAAAACAATTCTCTTTATTCTTAAAAAAATTGCAAAATTTTTAAAACACCTATGAAAAGATTTTATCTAAAATAACATTTTGGAGTCGATTATCTGGTCCTCAAAAAATTAAAAAACGCTCAAATCAAATAAAAATACAAAATTTTGAAAAATTAAAAATTTTTATGTTTAAAATCAGTTTTTGATCCTCCTCAAAGTACAATATTGTTTTGTAAAATTGGAAAAAAAATTAAACAAAAGTTACTTGAATACTCAAAATTAAACGTTTAGGTCGAACACATTTTTTAGAACCGGTTCAGTAGTTCCCAAATTCTTGACAATTTTCTTTAAAAAAAAAAAAAAAAAATGAAGAAATGAACTTTTTAAATTGAAATTTTTCGTTTGATAATTTTTTTCGAACTGGGTCAGTGGTTCCCAACTCCCCCCCCCCCAAAGGCAAAACACCTCAAAGCCAGCGCTGTTAAGTTTACAATATCAAACTTGATACATGACACATTCAGAGAACCGGTTCGGTGCTTCTCAACATATTGAAAACTTTTCAAAAAATTTAAGCAAGAAAACAATGTGGCAATATGTAGGATTTTCAAAACTGATTTTTTTCTGTTTGATATATTTCTTGAAACCAATTCAATGATTCCCAAACGACTGTAAATCTTTTCCAATATCGCGAAATGAAGGAAAAATTTACAAAAATTAATCTTTTCGTGAAGCATCTTTTTCCAAAATTAATCTGGTTTTCTTCGGGAAGAAAATATTTTAGCGAAATATTTCATTTCTCTACTTAGCTTTTTTACGCTTCCCCTTCCCTCTCTCTCTATCCAATCGGTGTGTTCCTTTCGACACACAAACACACACGTATAGCAAAAGCATCGTCGCAGAAACACGCAACAAGTGTCAAGTCTACGTTTTCTTCATTTTACGCCATCATCGCGAATTATTTCGTAATTGTGTAGTTAACGCGCTGCGTCGTCGTTTTCGTCGGTTTATGTTATTAAATTGAATTGTTTGAAAAATAAACAATTTGTGTTTTCGGTTTCCTCCACCGTTCCTTTCTTCGCTTCCCCCTTCCCCCCTACACATCACTTCGTCTATTAGTACATCGCGTATAATGAAATTAAAGGAATAATACGCTCGTTATATACGTACGTGGAGTACGAAGGAAGATGAAGTCGACGACGACGTATTTTTCGTAAACCGACTTTATATTATTAAAACGGTAGTTAATTTTTTTTTCTCGCCCTTTACCCTCACTCTGCAGGGCTTTTCGCGACGCAACAAACTTTTCATTTCTCGTCGACTGCGACTGTCGTGGAAAAATCAACATTACTCGAGCGAGCACCTCTTTTTTACGTGCCTTATTTTTCTTCGTTTTCGCCCTCATTCCTCATTCCTCATTCGTGTGCTGCCAAAAAAAGAGCCAGCTACATGGTACGTGTAAACAGATGGCATTTCATTCGCAGTCCCGACCCCGACAGCCACAAGACGACGTTGATTTTCAATTGAATTGATTTTTCCGACGATGCGATGTTTTCGAGTGGCCAGCTCTTTTGTGAAATTCTTTCCCTCCCACCTTCTGGCTGCCTCGTTCGCAATTCGTCAGAGTCCATTTATCGAACCGTCACACTCGGCTCGTCGAGGCGAGCTTATCAAATAGATAAATAAGTTATTAATTCGATGGGCTCTTTTCTTCGTCTATCGATGTTCAATTCCACTGATTCGTATACTCGAATAAAAAAGGTATCGAATGCGTCCCTAAGCCTTTCACACTTTTTCCCATTCTCGAGTACGTATTTACGAGCTAGAAGTTCTTGTAAAATAAGACTACTTGTTGGTAGAATCTTTGGAATTTTTTCCTTTTTTTTCGATTTCTTCCTTTGATGGAGAGTGTTTAATTTTCTCTTGCGCTCGAATTTTTGACAGAGTGCTTGGAAAGTTCTTCAGTTTCGTTTTAAACGATCGAGCGAACTGTACTTTAGAAGACTCTAACTACCTTTGTTTCGAATAGCACCGTAAAGTGGGACAATTTGGTGGATTTTTTTTTGCCAATCCGCTTGAGTTTTCAAAAAAACAGGCCCAAAAGGGAAGATCCATTCATTTTTTTCAACGTTGAATTTTTAAAATTTTACAAAGTATTGGATTTTTTTTTTCAATTTCAAATTTTTATAATTTTCTTAAATTTAAACATTTTGATTTTTTTCATAAAATTCAAGTTTTTCACTGTTGAATTTTTAGGATTTTTCAAAATGTTAATTTTTTTATCAATTAATTTTTCCAATTTCCAATCTTTTCAAAAATTTCAAGTTTTAATTTTTTTTATATTTTTTTGAAAATTTCAATTCTGTTAGTATGGTTTTCAAAACCTTCGATTTTTTCATTCAACTTTTTTCAAGATATTAGGTACCTGCGAATTATTTTTTTCAAATTTTTCGATTATTTTTAAACGTTCAATTTTTCAATTTTTTTTTTTTTTTTTGATCTCCTTGAAATCTCAATTTTTTTCAATACTTTTTCTTTCAATTATCAAAAATGTTAAAAATAATAATTTTATATATTTTTTTAATGATAGGTAATAATTTTCTAAAATATTGATTTTTTTCATTTCAATTTCTTTATTTTCTTGAATTTCAATTTTTCAATTTTTTTCATAATTTCATTTTTTCACTGTTCAATTTTTAGGATTTTTCAAAATGTTAATTTGTTTATTTAATTTATTTTTCCAATTTCCAATCTTAATTTTTAAGCTTAAATATTTACATATTTTTTGGAAAATTTCAATTCTGTTGTTTTTTTAAAATTATTTTCTTGAATTTCAATTTTTCAATTTTTTTTATAATTTCATTTTTTTACTGTTCAATTTTTAGGACTTTGAAAAATGTTAATTTTTTTTAATAAATTTTTCTAACAATTTCCAATCTTCTTAAAATGTTCAGCTTAGATTTCTTTCATATTTTATACAATTTTTAAAAATGCACAATTTTTTCATTCATTTTTTTCAAGTTTTACAAATATTTTTTCAAAATTTTCAATTTTAAAAAAAAATAACTTTCATCTACACTTTTTTCAGTTAGTATCCAAAATACAATTTTAAATGACTTTCATTTTCAATTTTTAGTGTCCTCATAAAATTCCATCTTTTAAAAAATATCTTCTTTTGTACCTAATATTTTTAAATGGTGATAATTTTCCAAAATGCTGAATTTCAAAAAAATGTCCATTGTCTTATTTCAAAGATTTTCCAAAATTTTAATATTTTTTATTCAATTTGTGTACAAATATTTTTTCGAAATTTTTGATTATTTTAAAACATTGAATAATTTGTGATCTTCTTGATAATTTAGATTTTTTCAATACTTTTTTTCAAGTAAGTTGAAATATCCAAAATGCTAATTTTTTACTGAATACTTTTTTTTTGAATTTTTAGGTTTCCTAAAATTTCAACTTTTTAAATTAAAAAAAATTTCAAATTTTTTAGCATAGTACGTATATATGCTTTTTTAATGATTATTTTTTTTTAATTTTGATGTTTTCAAAATTTATTTGTGATATTTTTAAAGCTTCAACCTTTTCAAAAATGTTGAATTTTTGAAAATTTTGATTCCCTTAAAATCCCAATTTGAAAAAAAAAATCAATGAATTTTGTTTTCATACTCCTTCGTCTTTTCAAAACTTCGATATTTATAATTTTCTAAAACAATGGGGTTTTCATACTAATTTGATTTTCTTTTAATTTTCTTAAATTTGAAAATTATTTTTAAACAGTCATTTTTTCATTTTATCATTTTTTTCAGATTTTTAATACGTTTGATGTTTTTAATATTTTGAACTTTTTATAGCCTTTCGTGTATCATTTTTCAACACAAAAATCTCGCTCAAGGGAGAGAACGTTGTACACGCGGAATTTTATTCGCAGGACCAATCTACCCCCTACCCCCTTACTACGAACCCCATTCATTCAAAGGCCAATATTTTTATACGCCGTTCGCAGCTTCCAATACAGCCGAATCATCGTCGCTATTCCCATTCGCCAGATTAATTACATCGCTTAATTGCTGAATTTTGCTTTTATTACGGTTCCACCCTTGTGTATATCTCGATCAGAGCTTATCTCGCCCTTCTCCTTATCAGCAAAATTCCCTTACACAAGCGCTATTCGTAACGCCATCCGGAAGAAAAAGGAACGAAGGGTGGTATCGATTAATGACCTCGAGTTGCTAGTCGGTTCGAAACCCAGGGTGCAAAAAAAAGGGTGAGACGAGACAAAGAATCTGCTAATGAAGACTTCGGATACGGGTAAGTATTTCTTCTTATACTCTTCCTCGTCCTATAAAGAGGGATGCCGAGTTTGTGCATCTTTGCAAAGATGGTGGCGTTAGGTATAAGTAAGCCAAGGGGGTGCAAAATGAGCGCGAAACTTGGGCTGTAAAAAACAAAGGCTGAGCTTGTAGTGTAGAGTAAGAACACTTACGATGGAGAGAGAGAGAGAGAGAGACAGGCGAGACCAAAAAGGATAAATTTTGTAAGACGAGGCGATGAGGCCCGCTTTGGGGGTAAAGATCTGCTCAAAACCTAGAAGAGCGTGCAAAAAGCTAGGAGAAGACTCGCAGTCTGAACTTTATAAAACGTATTCTCATCATCGTTCGAGGTTTCGTGGAAAAAGAGAGGAGCAAGCAGTTCGGCAACCTCTTTGTGTATTCCCCGAGTTTGAGGCTGAGGAGGCGAGAGGCAAGCTCGCTGCGCGAAAATTAAGGTCGCGCCGCGGAATGTACTTTAACGTGTGAATCAAACTTTCAAAAGATAAAGAAACATCCACCAACTCCGGCAAACTTTAAATATAACTCGCGAATTTGCCTTAACTTCGAACTACCTGTTGGAAAATTTCGGGTGTTAGAGTATAGTAAACGATGCCCCCTCGCTCGGGCCCCCACCTTCGTATCCTTTCTATTTCTCGCTTTCGTCGAGAGAGAGCAAGACTTTACGACGAGCAACCAAAAATTTTACTCCTTTCGATGAAAACTTTTGCACGCGTCTCTTTTGACGCGCTAATTAAAATACTCTCTTTCTCTGTTACACTTTATACTCGTCGTCTCGTATAGTCCTATAGATTTAGGTACTCATCCCCCCTCCAGCCTTGCTCCTCCTGCCTGTCTCGTCTCTCTCTCTATCCTCTTTCTCGCCAGCTCCGCTTCATTCTCACAGCTCATCGCGATGGTAAACACAAATAAATATTATCCGCGAGCTGCTCCGAGTTATTAACCTCTTTTTATCTTCTCTATATTATATTCCCTCCTTCATCGCCGTCGCGTACCCTTTTTCCAAAGCTTTTATTTGCTCTGTATACAAAACGTAGCTTTTTCCTCTCTCTCGATTCTCATCAACGCTGTTGCTCCACTGCTGCTGCTGCTCTCACACATACTACAGGTATCTGTAAGCGAGGGAAAAATGTACTGCTCTCCTCCATTCATGCTCAGCCTCACGTACCTATATGTTTATTAACATGGGCAACCTTTCCTGTCACCTCGCCCTCCCATCAGACCTCGTTCGAAGCTCTCTCTCCCTGGTGAGTTCAACAAGTGACGTTTTCATCCGTCCATGTAGCGATTTCTGTGCGGAAAATCCTTGGGAAAATAATCTCCTCCGTTGTATTCTGGCAGAGCTCCGTTCTATGCCTATTTTTACACGATACGAAGACTGGAAAAAATTTATTATCGGTTCGACGCTCGTCGTAAGACCGATTTAATGGGCTGAAAAAACAAACCACGTGTGTGTGGGGGGTCTTTCTGTAAGTTTCTATATACCAGATGAAATATCGTCTCGTCGTCTCTTACTCTACACGGATTTAGCACACCATCGCATCGGGCCCATCATTCAACCATGCGACGATCAAATGGCACGTGATATTACCACAATCGAAATACCTTACATTTTATCCTTTTATTTACACCTTTCGCGTATTTCTATATCGATATTCGATATATATATATATATATATATATACGTATGTAAAAGAAAAACGCAACGAGGACCACTGACCACCCTTTTTTTTTTCTCCTTTCCCAAATTGCACCTCTCGCGTGAAAAACACGAGCATACACAGCCTGTTTTGGAAAACACCGGTGTAAACGATCAAGCCAACCTGGCACCCTGGCCCTGGCCATCCCATCTCAGCCTTTAGTTACTTTTATTACGTATCCGTTGTACGTATACAAAAGGCGCAATCTAGGCAGGCCGCCCACCGCAGCAGACGGTAAACTTTTCGAAACACCGGGCGCTATATACCTATAAGATCTCACTTTGTCATTTCGAACTCATCGGCCACCGATAATTACGTTTAAAAGTGTTTCATCTTGGCTCGAGTGTGTGTGTATTGGTATGTTATACTGCTGGTAGTATATATACGATGTACATTCTAAGCATAGAGCGTCTTTTTTGAACTTACCGGTAATACCTTTACGTAGGCAAAGGCATTTGCTGGGCTCGACGGCATGACAGTGTACCTATCGACCCAGCCCCAGCTTCAGCCTTCGGTAAGATTCTTTTCCAACGCCTTCATCGTCTAATTTTCGATATCGCTCGTCGAGCTACCACCGCGACCAACCCAGCCCAGCCTCACCTAGCTATTTCGCTAAATGCTTCGTTCTATCTCGCTCTCTCTTCGTTTCTGTTTCTGTTTCTCTTCTCTTCTCTTCTCTCTTGCCAACGCATGAGACTGGCGTTATATTCGCGCGCGTTCAAACAGTCAAAAGCAATCGCCTTTTAGCGCTATGTGAAGATGAAAACTCGCCTAATTCGTTCGCGCACCGTACACTTCCAAAAGATACTTTGGTTCTATTATATATACCTATCTACACCTAGACCTACCATCGTAATACAAAGTACTCCTATATCTACGTGTATAACAGACTGAACCGCTTTTTGAGTTTTATTCTAGGTTCCCCTCGCTCGCCCCTCTGCAATCTATTTTCATGCTACGTATTCGTAAACAGAAAAATATACGAGATTCGCTAATGAAAATTCAGCTTATAGTATGCACAATACATAATATTGATGTTACTTGCTTCTCCAAAATGTTCACAGTCATTTTCTGGAATTTTGGCTATAAAATTTTGTGTTGAAACATTTTTTTTTTCAATTTTTGGAAAATACGTTTTTTTTTTCGAACAAATTAAAAAATTTCTGTTGAAAATTAAAAAAAAAAAAAAAAAAAAAATAGATTACTTTTCAAAATAGATTTTTAAAATTCAGCTGAATAACAATTTTTTTTATCAAATTATTATTATCTGTTATAATGAAAAAATCAAATTATGTTCAAATACAATTTTTTTGATGTTTAAAAAAATTGAAATATTGCTTTTAAAGCAATTTTTCTGCTTTGTCCGAAAAAAAAACAATTCTACTATTTTTGTTCAGAAACAAAAATTTTTAAATATAATGCTCAAAAATTGATTCTTTACAATTTTTGAAAAAGAACAAATGTTTCAAAATAATTTCAAAATTCGTTCAAGAACAATTTTCTGAAATTTCCTCAAAAAAGTTTTTTTCGTCATTTCTGTCAAAAAACAAAATTTTTTTCAATAGCAATTTCCTCATTTTTCACCAAAAAACAAAATTTTGTCAGCAAATAATTATTTGAAGTTTTGAACAACATTAAAACAGGTTTTTCCAATTTCACTAAAAAAACAAAAAAAAAAACGCAATTTCGTTTAAAATCAATTCTTTCAATTTTCACTTTAAAAAATATATAATAAGTAAGTATAAAATTTTTTTTTAAAAAACATTTCTATCAATTTTTCCAAAAACCAATAATTTTGTCCAATAACAATTTTGTCTACTTTCACAAGAAGAAAAAAGTCGACCCACCGTCAATTTTGAAATTTTTCAATTTTCATCAAAATAAACAATTTGGTTGAAAAAAAAATTCATCAAAAAAGAAATGCTCAAAAACATTTTTTTTTTTCAGGGAAAAATTGCTCAAACAAAATATTTTACACCGGTACTTAACTTTTGCAAAAAGTGAAATTTTTAAAAATTACTTCAAGTTCGTTCAGACACAATTATCTAAAATTTTATTCGAAAAAATTTTTCTCAATTTTTTCCAAAAAAAAAGTTCAAAAACTTTGTTTTTCTTCGCTGTGGGTAAAAAAAATTGTTCAAAGAACAATTTTTAGGGTTTTTTCGGAAAATACAATTTTTAAAAATCATTTTGATAATTTTTCAGCAATAAATTATCTAAAATTTTCATCAAAAAAAATTTTTGGTGGCAATTTTTTCAATTTTTACCGAGAAACCAAAATTTTTGAAGAAATAAATAATCGAACATTTTATTCAACTTTAAAAGTTTTTTTTTCTTTTTTTTCAATTTTCACCAAAAAACGCAGTTTTTTTCGAAAAAATTTCTTCAATTTTCATTTTTTTTTTTTAATGAATACCTACCTAACGTATTTTCTTTATTAAAAAAAGAAATTAAAAAAAAAAACATTTTAAACAACAACTGTTAGGATTTTTGTAAAACAAAACTTTTCAAAGTTTGTTCAAAAACAATTTTATCAAATTTTCTCCAAAAACTTTTCCCCAAAAAATAATAATTCTGTACAATGACAATATTTTCTATTTTCACCCAAAAAAGTTATTTTTGTTGAAAAACGATTTTCTCAATTTCCATCAAAAACGAAATGTTCAAAAATATTTATTTTTCCAGAAAAAAAGCTAAAATGAAATAGTTAGTGATTTTTGCAGAAAGTGAAATTTTTGAAAATTATTTCAAATTTGTACAGAAACAATTACCTACCTACCTAAATTAAATTCGAAAAAAAAATTCCCAATTTTTTTCAAAAAATTGAAAAGTTTAAAAAGATTCTTTCAATTTTCAAAAAAATAAATAAATAAAAAAAATGAAATGTCCAAAAACTTTCTTTCTACAATTTTAAAAAAAAAATTTCAAACAAATTTTTTGAGGATTTTTGCAAATAAAATTACTTATCTAAAATTATTTCATTCCTACTATAGATACTTTCCCTCGATTTTTACCAAAAAAATTATTTAATGGAAATTTTTTCAATTTCAACCGAGAAACCACAGTTTGTGGAGAAATAATTATTGAACATTTTATTCAACTGGAAAAACAATTCTTCCAATTTAAAAAAAAAAAAAAAAAAAAAATGACCATCTTTTCAATTGTTACCGGAAAACAAAATTTTGTGAAGAAATACTCAACTATTGAAAATGTTATTCAATTAACTTCAAAATTTTTTTTTTAATTTTCACCCAAAAAATATGCAATTTTGTTCAAAAATAATTCTTTCAATTTTTTTCAAAAAAGAAATGTTCAAAAACATTTTACTTATTTTTCGAATTCTTTTATTTAGGACTTCTTGCAAAGAATAAAAATAATTTTTTTCAGCAAAATTTCCTAAAATTTTCCTTTTAATTTATGCCAAAAAAAAAGTTCAAATACAAATTTTTACTCTTATTAAAAAAAGAAAATCTGTTGATTTTTTTTTGTTAAAGTGAACTTCAGACTATTTCATCGCAGCAGTTGACTCAACTAACACACTTTCTCACGACTTGAGCGTAAAAAATCACGACTTTTGTACCTGCTGAGACGTCTTATCACAATATCCATCACTTCATCGTGACTTGTAATTCACGGCGCCTTCACCTGGGCTCTCATCATCTCCCCTATCACATTCTCTCATTTTATAGATCGTAAAAAAGACGAAAAAAAAAAAATGCAAATTACTCATAAATCTCAACGAACCCTCATTCAAACGCTACACCTTTCATCGAATCCCCGTATACTCGACCCAATTAAAACCAGTCATGCAATATTTCTCCCCTGCGTACAATGTACAAATAAAAGTAGTTAGATAAGTACCACTGCGCTGTGGCATATCGCAAAAAGAAAAAAATATGCACTCAGGTAAAACGAACCCCTCCCAGGACCAACATCATAATCCAAGGATATCATTACAACATCACTTTCGATAAAAAATAAAAAGGCATACATGCATATCTATCAGTCTATCACCTTTTCACATCGTAAACTGTACATTTTACGCGTCCAGCCTTTAACAAGTCTGGGGGTAGCATTTCTAACGCAGTTTGGTACCTATCAAAGCACGCATACAACACAGAGGCTCGTTAAAAAGCACACCTTTGAGTACGTCGAGATGGCTGCAAGGAGGTAAAAAGAGGACCGCTGTAGCTATTTTATTTCCGTTCATCCTATTGTACTACGTGAGATGCGGTTCGTCGAAAAAGGGACGCGTAATACTACGTACAGTACACTGTACACTACAGCACGCAGACACGCCGAGAAGAGAACAGAGCCATGGCTGGGGTGAGCGGAGCGGGGTGAGCGAACGTTTTGTATTCCGCAAGGCTTTCGTTATATATATAAAGGGCTTGCAACAGATGTCTGCGTTTAATTAGAAGGACCCCAGACCCTGTAAGCGAACGTAGCTTACATGGCAACTAGAACAAAACAATGTTGCCGAGTTAGGGAAATTCAATTTTGAAACCGTTCACTTTTTCGATACCAGCGACGAAGGAGACTTCTACGACTAACGACGACCGAATTCGAGCGCTCCTCCGCGCACGCTTTTCCTCGACGCCCTCTTTTCTCTCCCTTTGCAGCGCTGAGACTTTCCATTTATACTATTACCCGACTCATCCTCGGGTTCGTAGATAGGTTTTCAAGACTCAAAACTCGCTCCACTCTACGTACTTGGCCCTTATCGTATATTTTGCACTTTCATTTGCGAACCAGGCACGACTTTTCGAAACGACCAGAATCATTTAAATACCGTTATGTTTGTTCTATACTACCCCTTCATTTATACCATATTTACCAGTTCGTGTTCGATTGTTGTTTCGCACGCGTTTTAATTAGCTCCCTTTTTTTAAAATCTACAATCACATTTGTATTTAAAGTTGGATATTAGAGTGGAAAAAATACAAGGGGATGAGGATTAGAATATGGTGCTTGCGAGTTGTTTCAGTTCGTGAGAAAATTTTTATCAGATGCAGTTGAGAAGAGGTTTCGAATTAAATTACATGCTGAACGATGCTCGCCGATAAAGTAGTACCAGAGAAAGTATGTAATTAAATTTTTTTTAACGTTGTACTTAAAATTAGTTTTAAAAAAAGATAAAAATTCTTTTAAATCAAAAAAAAAAAAAAAAAAACAATGTCAGTAAATAACTTCTTCGATTGGATAAAAAACATAATTTTAGCTAAACATTCAATTTTTTTCAATTATTAAAAAAAAAAAAAAAAAAAAAAACGAAAACTTTTATTAAATTGTAGGTACCAACCTTTAAAATTATAACGGATTTCTCAAAAACTAACAATTTTTGATATTAATAAAATAAAAATAAATTTAAAAAATTGAATTTTTCTACTGCTAAATTTTTAAAATTTGACGAGACCATTCTGCAATAAATTGCTACATAACGAAAAATTGCATAGATGTATGCAACCTAAGTATTGATACAAAATATGACGAGAAGTTCGATAAATTATTGAAATTTAATGAATCTCTAAAATTTGAAAATGCAAGATAAAATTCAAAAAATTCTAATGTTTCAAAATTTGGAGAAAATTCAATTTGGTAAAAAATTCAAAAGGTATTTTCAAATTTTTCTGAATTTCTAAAAAGCGACAAATTTTTATTTTAATAAATGTGGGCAATTCGAAAAAATTGATCAAGGTTCAAAATTTGATGGAAACTGGATTGGTAAAAACTCAAAGTTTGATCATATTCAAATTTTATAAACTTTCATAAATCTCTCAAGTCAAGTAAAAATTCGGTTAAAAAATTTTTAATTTGATGAAAATTAGATTGACCAAAAATTAAAAATTTAGTAATTTTCGAATTTTGATAAATTTTTTAAGCAGGGTAAATTTTTAATATTTCAAACAAAATTCAAGGTACGAGTAAGTATAACTTCAACGGTTGCAAAAATTTCAAAATGTACAAAAAAAATTAATTGAAAAATTCTTGAGGTAAAAATTCAACTTTTTTGAAAATTTAAAAATTGAATGAAAATTAGATTGGCAAAAAAATGTAGGCATTTTCGAATTTTGATAAATTTTTAATTTCAATAAAAATATCTAAAATTTGCAAAACTCAAGGTTCGCCTTCAAAGGTTGCAAAAATGAAAAAATTTGAAGAAATATAATTGGTAAAAAATTCTCGAAGTAAAAATTTCAAATTTTAATGAAAATTAGGTTGGCAAAAACTAGTGACTTTCGAATATTGAAAATTTTTTGAAGTTGAATAAATTTTTAATTACAATAAGTATCTAGGTAAATATTAAAATTGACTGAAATTAAGGTATAACTTCAAAAGTTGCAAAGATTTCATAATTTGATGGAAATTGAATTTGTATAAAAAAAAAAATCAAAATTTGGTCATTTCCAAATTTTTATACTTACATTTTTGATGTTCAATAAATTTTTAAATTTTAATAAATCTCTAAAATTTAAAAAATTCAAGGTATAACAAAAAACTTCAAAATTTGATGAAAATTGTAACGTTTAGAAAAATTTGGGGTGAAATTTCAAAACTTGTAAAAATTTTAAAATCTGATGAAAATTGGATTTTAAAAAAAATGACCATTTTAAAAATTATTTTGATAAATTTTTGAAACTAAATAATTTTTAATTTTAATAACATTTGAAATTTTTTTTAAAATTGGGAAAAATTCGAAATTTGATGAAAATTGGATTGTGAGGTATAGACTAAAAAAGAGTAAGTATTTTTAAAAATTTGATTATTTTTAAAATTAAATATAGGTAGGTAGATATATATAGGCAAAAATTCAAAATTTGATCATTTTTAAAATAATTTTAATCAATTTTGGAAGATGTAGGTATCAATTAAATGTAATCAATAATTTTTGAAATTGAAATTTAAAAAAAAATTTTGTTCAAGTTTCAAAATTTAATAAAATCATTGATAATTGAAATTAAAATTAAGAAAAATATCAAAATTGGAGAAAAATTAGAACTGTCGTAAATTTTCAAAAAATTTTTAGAATGGGGACAACTTTTAGTCTCATTTTTAACAGTTTCTGAAATTGATTTTCATTTTCAAAATTGAGTGAAAATTCAAAATTTTCATTTCAAATCTTGATAAACCGTCGATCAATTTTTCAAATATGACTAAAATGTCAAAATTTTTGAAATGTCAATTTGTACCTAATGTTTGATAGATTTTTAAGATTTGGAAAAAATAAAACATTTAGAAAACTTTCAAAATTTGTGAAAAAAATCGAATTAGGTCATTTCTAAACCTGATTGATTTTTAAAAATTTGATAAAATTTTCAACCATAAAAAAAAAATATATGAAAATTGTTTAAATGAGTGAATAATTGAAATTTCGAACATTTTCCTTTTTTGAAAAAGTTCTATTAAAGCTGGTCCTACAAAAGTCCTCATTTTTGGTTTTGAGATTCTGTTAAACATTTTGGGATGCTAATAAAGTCATCACCCAGTTACAGGATAAATTTAGAATCTGGTTTCCTTTTCTAAAATGTTCAAAATTCACCAAGATAAATTCAGGGGGGCAGGTGTTCTCAATTTTTTAGCTTCTAAACTGCACTCATTACATCTTCATCATGAACACAACGAAATGTCAAGCATCAAGTTCTCATCTTCATAGTCACTATCTTATGCTGAAAAGGGTCTCGTACAACTATAGCGAGCTCACGCAGTTTATTTGACGTATTTCTTCTCCACTTTTTTGTAAAAATATAATAATAACTAGGGAGCGTGGATTCATCGCGAAATAAGCACAGTGATATAGCCTTTATATGGCGGCGGCATGTGGCGTAGTAAAGTAGGTATTTGGAAGTCTCGACGTTATGCAAAAGCTTAAAAGATGAGCTGTAGTTCCGGCCTGCGAGCGAAGAAAAACGCGTTCTACGACCGCTTGGCACATCGAGTCGACTTGTACGAATAAGCTGCGAGAGATCCGCCGCCGCCGTAGCCATAGCCTTAGGACGACGACGTTGACGGTAGAGAACAATTACACGGGTTAAAATGATGAATTCGCCGAGATTCATTATTTAATAAGGCTAAAGGAAAAGATATGAAATTAGAAGTGACGGCGGCTGAGCTTTTAATCAGCTTTGAAAAGGCGCCTCGTGCTGTGCCACCGTCGCGGCGTCCGCTATATCGCGCTATTAAACGAGAACCGTTTTTCATCTCGGTGCTTTGTACCGACTCTTACGTCTGCAGCGACATGACCAGAGGCTGCAGCTTTCACATGGCTCCAATTTATAGACGACGAGCGTAGAATGAGTCGAGTTTGTTTTTGCAAAAGCTTGCGAAGGAGATTTTGGCCCAAAATTGTTTGTATTCGCTGGTCTGGTGTTCTAGACGACCTTCCTCTAGACTAGTTGGTCTTCTTTCATCCGCATCTCAATGTATTTTGTGCGTCTACGTGTTGATCACACAGAAAATCGTGCCCCAGAGGTCAACAAACATCTGCCTCTGCTTCGTAACGAATTTTTTCCAACGACGGTTTTTTTCTCTCATTGTTTCGTCTCGGCCTGGTTGGTGACCAATTGAATTATTTAACCGATTGCCCGCCCTTCCTCCTTCTTTCGAGTCTTTTAATCGAAATAGGGGAGATCCCGGAGCGAAGGTACGGTTCAATAAATATTGCAACAGGGTATGCCGAGTAGCCAAGCTTGGCTCGAGTATTCTATAGCTCCAATTCATATGTCGTCTATTATTTAATAATTCATCTGGGTATGCTGGCTGGTGGGAAGCACCGTTCAGGTGTAGTCGGCTGGTAAGCTGAGGTGCTGCGTGCGAGTTGGAGTTGGGTAAATTAACCGAAGTATGTTTGAAACGGTGACGTGAGTTTTAATGAAATTGAAAAAAAAAAATGAAATATTCATTTGATCAAGTTGATGTACTCAAATTTTTTACTGATCGAGGAGGGTCAAACAAACAGCTGTAGGTATCTTACCAAGAACCCAGTCAAAATAGGAAAAAATTGGTAGTACCTAATTGTTTTTTTCGCGGAAACTGTTGAATGAAGTAGTTTCCAGTGAAACATGTCATTCTGTTTTGTTTTCCACAAATTATGCAGTATATTTCAGAGACAGGGTTGAAGCCTGCCCACCGAGAGAGGCAAAGGAGACACATTGCCCGGACCCAGAGTTTTGCCAGGTGGCCCAAATTGAATTTTTTTAAGCTTCAGTTGGAAAAATCACATTGTTTTTGGTCAACAATTCACTTAGAAGATGGACCCAAAATAAGTTTTGCCCTGGGCCCACTTTTGCTCTCGTCGGTCCTAGGTTGAAGAAGTGACATCAGAAAATAATCTACGCAAGTGCTACATTTCTCTCACTCTTCAATAGAAGTCTCAATAATGTCTGTGGTAAATAGGACAGGTCCTTGAAGAAATTCTTTCTCGCTATCAACTTAAAAACTGTCGTCAACACGAATAATCGGTACAGAGGGAAACTAGTTCTACGTAAAATTTTGCATGAATATTGATGAAACTTTGATTTTGCACCCTCTGTCCTCAATAGCTCTCAAAAATGAAGTGGCATCGAAAATTTTTTGAGCAAAAATTATCAATTTTTCAATTTTAGATAATGAAAGTTATCACAACTTTTTCATTTCAATAATTACTTCTTCAGAAAATTTTACCTAAAGCTGCAGCACTCATTAGTCCGTTCCAAAAGTTGAAATAATCTGAGTTGTCCTCGTCGTTTCCATGAACACCGTAGGCCCAGTGGCTTGTCTGCAAACTGCTGTGATACTTCTATACAGGGATGACCGATTGAGTTATTACTCAATGGTTGAGACATTCAAAGTCGCGTATCACTGCACTCAGTATTTGGAGTATACGACCAGAGCATTCACACAAATGGTTTACCAGACTAATTATGCTATCTGCTGGCAATCCACTGTATCTCTGGCCAGGTAGTTTTATGTACCCTTGTTAAACTAAGTTTGTTGCGAATTCCTCCAATTTTCAGTAAATAACACGAAGTGGTGACAAGGAAAAACTAAGGAAGGGATTAATTTGATGAATAAATCAGAAAAACTTTTCTTCCTTCAACACTTTTACTCCGGACAAAGCTTTTCAAGCACCAAGTGCTCATCATCAGGTCTGACACAAAATAAGAATTTCTCTGATTTCTTTTATTAAATAACTCGAAAAATATCAGGAATCTGAAAAGAACGGTTCAGTAGGAAATTGTTGTCCTTAAAATTTTCAGAAATGCTCATCATCTGGTCTAACGCACAATAAGAATTTTTCTGATTTATTTTATTAAATAACTCGAAAAACATCAGGAATCTGAAAAGAACGGTTCACTGAAAAGTTGTTGTCCTTGCAATTTTCAGGAGTGCTCATCATCAGGTCTAACTCACAATAAGAATTTTTCTAATTTCTTTTATTAAATAACTAAAAAAATATCAGGAATCTGAAAAGAATGGTTCAGTAGAAAGTTGTTGTCCTCAAAATTTTCAGGGGCCACACAAAAGATGTGAACCATAGAAAACTAGGAGGGGGAACCTTGGGCTTTAACGCTTCAACAGTTGTTGCGAGTATCACTGCGATAGAAAATCATTGAAAATATCATTCCAATATGAGTTAGAGAATTGGTTCCCCCGCCTGATCACCCACCCGTCACGACTTCGTCAACTGGGGATCTTAATTATGTTTCTCGTTTTATTAACACTCGCCCCTCGACGCTTCATAATCATTTCCTAAAACGCTTTCGCCTTCGCCTTCGCCATCGCCTCTTGCGCCAACAACAGTCTGTTACTCGTATATTGTACAAAACAATACGCAGAACTGACGGAAACATGACGCTCGAGTCATAGGATTAGCCTCTCTGCTTCTCTCTAGCTTACATTGTGGCTGCCCTGCCTTCGGTTCCAAACAACTCTTCTCCTTCTTTTCGCCATTCTACGACGACGACGACGACGACGACGGTATTTCGCAACAGTGTGATGGCATAGTAGCAGTGGCAGTGACGTTCGAGGCAAATTTCCAGCCCAGAAATTAGCTCGGCGCGTACATCTCTTTCCGCGCGAGCTAATTCAACCGGAGCCCTTCTCTTACATTAATATTACGACGACGGTGTAGTCGTCGTATCGTAGTTGTGTTTTTGCGGTCGACGCGAGTGTTTAATGAATTATACACCCGTTGCTGCTTCCGCGCCACCTCGACTCGCCCAGCCATTTACCTTCCAGCTTCCAGTCGACTCTTCCTTCTCTATAGTCTTTTGCATCCTATATAATCGTCGCCGCCGCCGTTTTTCGTCTCATCAACGCAACCACACACTCGTACACTGACATTCTCGTGTTATTGAATCGCGAAATATATACGCGAGTAAATACGTACGTCGTATTCAGGGTGTTTAGTAAAATTTTCCATAAACGTACGAGGGTTAGAATTCGATTAAAGTAATGTGCTCGTATACAAATGCCACCAAAAATTATCTAACGAGGTTTGAAAATGAGAAACAATCGCTTTAAACCACCTTCATTTGATTCTTGATCATCCCACCAGAAAAAACCCACGAGAAAAATCCCAAATGGCACATGCATTAAAGGCAAACACCAAAAAACAGTCAATTTTTCGTCTTATAAAACTTGTTGAGCATTACGAAAAATAATCCTACCAATTTTCAGCCATAACTTCGATAATTTTCACCAGACTTAGCGAAGCTTCCAAGTTGTTGGAAATTTTTCGTAATTTGACGATTTATAACGGCGCGCATAATTCAAAATTTTACACGCCTCAAACATCTACCAACTTTGAACGCAATTTGCATATTATGTACTTTTTTTTCTTCTCCCGAATCCTCGGCTGAAAAGTTTGAAAAAAATTTCTACGCGAAAATTCGATACCGTAGCGAGACTTGAGAGATACCTAATCTACACAAAACTGACGAAATTTTCTTGAAATTGGAAATCTAATTTATGATAGCTTTACGAATCACGAGTATTTGGGAGTTGCGTTTGAAATGACTCTTTTACCCCAGAGTGTGGTTTTCATTTTTGACTTTCAATTTGTTTCACGTTTCTATCTTTTTTCAGTTCTTCATCTCTCCAAATATATATTTAAAAAGTCGAGTTGTGGTGTCCATTTGTAACGGGCAGAGTTACCTCAATCGATTTTTAGAATGCTTCATCACCGGAGAGAGAGCTGTTGTGATAATTTTTCGAAATTTTAAAAGACCAGGAATCAGGGGAAAATATTTTGTGACTTCTCCCCTTTCTTCCAAAAGAGAAAAAAGAGACTCACGTGGTTCAACGACACGAAAACGAATAATAAATACGAAAACAAAAACAACTTGAAAGATATGACTCTTTAATATGTGACCTGGGATGTTCGAACCTGGTTAAGTATCATTGCCGCTTAACCAGATTATCATATTCCAGTCACAATTATGAGATGAGTTTTCGACTTAGGATGCTGGAACAGGTCTCTTTCGATTCCTCGTTAAAAAATACTACATGAAACGTGTACAAACTGTTTAAACATGTTCTTATGGGGCATTTGAAAAATCTAATTTTTATCATAATTTCACAAAATTGAAAAGAAAAAGTGGAACTTTACAGCTAAAACTCCAAACAAAGTCATTATCCTTGCACTGTGCCCACAAAATCCACCCTCATCATGTGATCCATCCAACCCCTATCATTTCTCAACCTGTTACTCACACGAATGGCTAAATCTATCGCATTTCCCACACAAAGCTCATGCTTTCGAGTTACAATAGCGTAAAAATATTTCAACTCGATCGAATAGTACGTACATTAAATGGGGTACCCTCACATCGGAACGTATCTGCGCCATATTTCAGACATCGGCTCGCAATCTCAATGGCAAAATCACCCCCTTACATTATTTCTTGCGTCAATGTTACTTACGTAGAGAAGAAAAAACCCCAGTAAGACGTAGAGTCGAATATAAGACGCGAAGGAACTCAATATGCTGGCCAGAGTGAGACGGAGTGCACCAGGAAAAAAAACCGAACGAAGAGAAAAATTACACGAAATCAAAGAATCGTAGACAGAGAAAAAGAGAACTCAGCCTCCTCCTCGCCATTTCGCGAATGAGGGCTGCGGCGACTCTGGAGAGCAAAAAAACCAATAACAAAAGATATACATCTCGAGAATTGAGCAAACTGGCGTTTCAAGAGCGTAATTTTCGTATTTCTAAAGCCTTTTGATAGGTACGATAACGACCACATTTCTTTTGCTCGGCTCGCGCGCTCTCTGCTCCAACATCGGCGTCGCACCGCGCCGCCCAAGAGTATACGCTCTCATAGTGCTCTGGCGAAACCTTTAGCAATCAGCTCGAGCAGAAAATCGAGGTTTCGTATAATGCTCGACTATGCTCCTCGGTCCCGCTCGATTCTCGATCAGTTCCGGTCTTTTCAAATATTATAACAGAGGAAACTCGTCGAATTCGCAGCATCTTACAGGTGAATCATCGTCATTCGACACGTGTGTGTGTGCTGGTGTGCTCCTCGATGGGCTATGCCTACGTATACAGAGTTTCTTTGATCGTCGTCGACGGCTCAATCTCCAAGAACATTGCACCCCCTAATAAAATATTCACTTTCTCGCGTACCCTCGTCGAGCCTGCACACAGACTAACATACAGTAGCTCTGTAGAATACGTTCGTTTTTCTTTCTTTCACGCACTCGTAGGCATATATATGTATAGAAAGGTACCTACCAACACATCACCACTGAACCAAAGTTAAAGTTTTATTCGTCGTGTCGACGACTGGCACTGCCATCGTCTTTTTCTATACGTTACATACGACCCCAAGAAACTCCTTTCATTCGTTACCTTCCGCCTTTCTTTCTCCTTTTCTCTCTCTCTCCCTTCGTCTTCTTTCTTTCTCTTTGCATTTTCCACTTTCTAACTACACCTTGAAGTGTAACTGTCGATGTCGCAGTCGTCTACGTATACGTGAGTAGCTCGACGACGACGGTGGTGCTGGCACTGGCTTTTATATATATACGTATATGTTCCCTTCTTTATATCGCCCACACTTCTTTTAAACTGTTGCGTGTGTCGCATGTTGCGCTCGTTTCGTCGTCGTTTCTCGTCCTGCCAAAGGCGGTAAATGAAAGCAGTAATTTTTTTTTCCTCTCGCTACGATGGATTTCGTTCAGCACAGCACACATACACACTTACAACTCTAACAACCAACTTTATACCTTTCTCGCCTCAGCAAGTATGGAAGAAATACGACGAACAGACAAGATATCTACGTAAGTAGGTATATACAAAAGTATAGTCGTGTCACCCTCTGACATGACCTAACCCTTCATCCATCTCTTCATCTATACTGGCAACTTCGTCATATTATACGAGGTGAAGAGTTGCAAATTATATACTTCTTTCGCATAGCATGCATCATCGCTATGGCATGGCACGTTGAATTAAAACTTTTTGCAAGCCCTTACATTCACTTCGTGATTCACTCTGCACAAGTATAACTTTCCGACGACCGACTCGGTTCACCAGCCACCGGAGTAAAAACAAAAAACGGTGAGAAAAAAACGGTAGCGTCGAGCACAAAGAGCCCAGGCCCAAGCCCTGCTGTCTTGGTCGTTGTCACGCCGTCACTCGCCAACAACGCTAATATAGGCTCATCACCCTTTACACAGAGTACAACTTTTACCCACCTTGTCATCTCATTAACGGAGTTTAAAATGTTTAAAACCTTTGCCGCTGCGAGAGAGTGACGACGGAGGACGAGGACGTAGTTACGCCGCAATAATCTCGGTCGTCATCGCTGTTGTTGGCACGAGTTTTCCCTCTCGCTGCATTCTCCTTCTCCATCTCGCTCTTTCGCAGCGACTGCGACGCAAGTTACCGCATAAGGCGCGCATTAACAACGAAATCATTATCTTTGAATTACACGGAGGCTGCGGCTGCGACGCTGCTGCTGCCAAGCCTCATCAGCACAGCCGTCCACTGTACTTTTGCTGTGTACCTCTCACACCCTCCCTATGAATGTCTCTGTCTCTCTCGACTAACTCTGTTTTATAATATCCTCGGCATGGCATAATTATCAACTTTTTCCCATCATCATTTCGCGCTCTGCAACTTATCTTATTTTCCTACTTCGTCTCAGCACGAATATTCTCAACAACCTCGGCAGCCAGCGTCGCGGCGCGAGTTACTTATTTCAAACTTTATATTATCATATCGTGTTGTACTGTACTGTACAAATGACGCTGGCTGATGGAACGTAGACTTTGTGTAATGTGGACGTGGTGGGGAACGTAGCAATTGCTGGGCTTTGCTGTACTGTAGTCTGTACCTTTGCATTTTATATTCCCCTCTCCGTCCTCCTTCTGCCTACATCTAAATCTCATTCTATCGCTTAGGTAACCACTCTTCAAGTGCACATCTACTTGCAGTTTCCTCTCTACTCTTTTCCGCTGCTGTGTTTCGATCGTCGTTCGTCGTCCGCGAGCTAGACTCGTTAAAAGGACGACGGCCGGTGATTTTCTACCCTTTTCTTTTTCATTTTTTTTTTTTTTTACAATTTAACGAACCCTCGTCAACTGAAAGCGAGCACTTTGCTTCCATCTACTACTTCGAATAATTATTCGTTAATATTTTAATGACTGTATAAATTGCAAAAAAATAATATAAAGCGATAAACAAGCGATGGTCTTTTTTTTGTTCGGTGTAAAAAAATTATATTACAATAGTTTAGCGGAACAATTTTCCCAGCGAAAAGCCATAAATTATTTTGTAATATTTTTAGTTATATGTATTTTCGTCAAAAGTTTATCATGCATTGTTTTCACACAAAAATTGTTAATCGATTTCACAAAAAAAAACCAAAAAAAAACCAGGCCAATTCTCACTTAATTGAAAATAATAATTAAAAGACCAAATAAAGAGTTTTGAAATTGTATAAAAAATTGAGAATTTTCAAAGTTTGAAACGAGAAAAAATTGACAACTCAATAAAAAAAATGCATACGTAATTATTAGTAGATATTTTAAAATTAAAAAAAAAAAACAATACATCGAATAACGTTGCCAAGAAGAAAACAGTTTGGAAAGATTTTAAAGCTGCAGAAATTCAAATTAGGGCGATTGAAAAAAAATTCAAATTCGAAAATTTGCCAAAATTAAAAAAAACTACAATAGAAAAAATTGAAAAAAATCGAATTATTTGAAAAGTTGGATTAAAAATTTGAAGGAAAAAAATCAAAATTAGAAAATGGTGAAAATGAAGAAGAAATAAAAAATGAATTGTAATTTTTTTTCAAACACTCGTAGAAAGTTTAAATTTGAAAAACTTTCAAATTCAAAAAATATTTGAAAATTAATATTGGGAAAACTTTTTAATTCCAAAACTGATATAAAATTTGGAAAAGTGTAAAATAGGGAAAGAATGAAAAAACTGTTAAAAAAATTTGTAAATTACTTCTTAGCCTATATCTTCGAAAAAAGAATACATAAAAACTTCAAATATTTCTATTTCGGAAAATCAAAATTAAAAAATTTAAAAGAATTAGGACCTGGTCAAGTTGAAAATAAGAAGGAGAATAATGTTTGCACAAAGTTTAATTGGGAAAAATTTCAAATTAAAAGAAATTAACGATTTAAAAATGTGAAGAAAAAAATCAAGTCTGGGCAAAGTTAGAAAGAATAAGAAATTAATTTTTTCAAAAATTTAAATGGAAAGTCTGGATACGAAAAAAATCAAAATTGAAAAAAGTTGTGAGAAAGTGGAGAAAAGTTTCAAAAAATTCCCAAAAAAACATACACTTTCAGAATTTTAAAATATAAATTTTCAAAATTTGAGAAAAATTAAAACAAAGGGACATGAAAAATTGATCATTTTTTAAAATAAGAAAAATTAAACTTTGAATTGATTTCAAATATTGAAATATTTTTTGGCGGAGTAAGAACTTGAATTTTTTTGAACAGGAAAAATCCCTAATTTTTTGAAATAACATAAATTTTCATTTTTTGGGATTGAAAATCTTTTCATTTTGTAGCATAAAAAAAGTTCTCAAATTTTTTTGGAGTACAAAAATTTATCAATTTTCTTTGAATGGAAAATTCCTAAATTTTTCAAATTAACATTTTTACTATTTTTTTGGAGCTGGGATTTTTTTCAAATTTTTTGGAGTGAAAATTTTTTTTAATTACTTTGGAATAAAAAAAAATCTTTCATTTTTTGGAATACCTATTTTTTTTTCAATTTTGAGACTGAAAATTTTTTAATTTTTTTTTTAATTAAAAATTTCTCATTTTCTCAACAATTATTACTTATTTATTTTTTTTTTTGAAAAAAAAATAAGTAGGTATACCGTCCTATTTCTTAAATTTTTAGAGAAAAAAAAATTCTGAATTTTCAGGAGCATCGATAAGGTAGTTTATGTAAAAATAAGGAAAAATCGGATAAAATCAAAGTTCTGTAAATCAAAACATTCAGAAAAAAAAATCGAAATCTGCAAAAAATTCCCCTTTCGAAAAAAAAACACGAATTGAAAACATCGTCAAACTTATCCTTTCCAAATCACCCCCTCCCCCCCCCCCTCCCTCTTACAAAAATTCTCTCACCGATTTCCCTATCTCACTCGTGAAACTCGGATCAATAAATTTGTCACTGTAGAAAAAACAAAAATTCAGCAATTTTGCAAAACCACGTCGATTCCTTCAAGTAAGGCAGGCGGCGGAACAAGTCGAAGAAGAAAAAAGAAACACCCATAAAAACTCCATTTCGCGATCGGCAGCAATAAAACTCTGGCAAGACAGGCGAGCCGTTATTCATGCGAACTTCTCCACTCTGCAGTTCTGCACACCCTCATCTCGCAGTTCTAGCGTCTCTTTTAGTTTTTCAAGTAGCATCGAAAAACTCTTCTACGTATTATACGAACTGATTCGCAACAAGCTCTTGGAAAAATTCGCGTAACCCCGAAAAACTACTCGAAATACGAGGAGTATTTTACACAGAGCGAGAGAGATACAAAACTTTGCCACAATTCTGCTTCTTCTCGAGCCGCTTTTACCCCTTTTTCCCACCTATCTTCGTTACCTTTCTAAGTACTTCACACGTTAAAACGAATAATTTATTAGCTCTTTGAAACTCGTTGTAGTCGTTGTCTTCTTCTGCTCTTCTTACCTCTCTTTCGACGACTTTGACGACGTCGTCGTCTCACTATCGTCGAAACTGTTCGACGAGGCAGGTATTAAACATAATTATGTATTTGCACGTGTGTTTGTGTGAGGGGTTGTAGGTACTTCCAAGTATGTTTTGTAACGATTGATACTCGTATCAAAGTACTCGTTTAGCCAGCCCCCCTTTAAAATGTGCTCGATATTATGAAAGACATTAGACAGACATACACCACACACCCCCACACACGATAGAATGAGGTAATTATACGATATTGTAAATTCGACGACGCTCTCCGGCAAATAATAATAAAACAATGCTGGTTTACCTTCATTTAGAGGTACCTACTTCTCCCTTTTCACCCCCTCACATTCGTCATCTGCGATATTTCCCCAGTAGATACCTCGAGAAAAAGAAATATTGTATGAGACCTTCTCGCCGACCAGACTGAACCATTGGACAATCGCTTCTGACTATCCTTTTAGCCTTTGCTCAGCAATGTCAACAAATCCACTGCACATAATCTACGTACCCAAGCCTAGCCCTGTGGTCACATACCATACGCAAACCCATCAATTTAAACGCGACTATTTACGTGTGTTTGACCACAAAATATGCATGCTCTTCTGACGACATAATGCAAAAGACAAAGACAATCGGGCAAACCTATAGACGATATAATAACCGACGCCTGGAATACTTAATACAGCTAAACTGTATAATTTACTCAATTATAACAATATCAAAAACGCAAACCCACCGCTTGTTGCCACAATGTACGTATTTTCCTTTAAATACCCAAAACATACACGTAAAATAAATAATAACCTCGTAATTAGACGGTATCGTACGTATATTATATATTATAGACATCGCGAGGGTGGGTATATCATACGGTAGGTATACATCGTGCACGTCGTCTCTAATACGAAGGCAATATAGGTAAATTTGTAGGTAGGTACTTTCTTACGAATAACAGATATTCACTTGATACGATGCTAACTGTACTATAATCAAATGCTGTTGTGCTGTCCAACTATTTACCTACAGCTCGTATAATGTTTGAAGTAATTTGTCGAATTTCGATGAAATCTTAATACGTTTCGGTGTAATCGATTTGAATAGCTCTTCCTTTCTTCATTTCCTCGTTTCGAAATAGTATCTATACAAAGCTGGAAGTTTTCATCAGATTGTGGGCTAGGCAAGGTATACAATACAGTTCATTTCATCACTTTTCCACAAACACTCGGGCACAATTTTCAGAAAAAAAGACGAACCTATCCATCTAATTCAATTTTTTCCCAAAAATTTGGTTCTTGTATTTCAAAAAAAAAAAAAAAAAAAAAAAAAAAAAAATGATTTTACAAAAAAATTTTGAAAAACAAGCGATCAAACAAACAGTTTCGAAAAATATTATTTCAATAAAAAATAATTCAAGAGTAATATGTAAACATTTTAAAAATTTTAATATTATAAAAAAAGAATCACAAAAAATTATTTCATTGGATATTTTTAAATTTTAAATTTGTGACATCTACTGAAAATTAATGAAAAAATAAATAGAAAATAATTTGGAAAAATTAATCAAAATTGGTCAAGTATTCAAGCGAAATAATTTTACTGGGACAAAATTTTTTTCAATTTGTGCTACTAAAAAAAAATACCGTTATGTTGAAAAAATATTTAAAAAAAAAAAAAAAAAAAAAAAACAGAACCAAAAAATCAAAATTGGTCAAGTATTCAAATTTCAATTTCAAATCAAACGAAATAATTTCACTGTATCAAGACATTTTATGAAGGAAATTCTCCTTTTTAAAAATTTCAAGATGAATTTTCGCCAAGAAACAATTTTTTCAACTAGAAGATTTTTTTTAAAGACAACTTTTCCTAAAATATTTTTTGATAGTTTTTTTCAAGAAAATTATTCATTAGGTACTATCATTAGGTAGCTATAATTTTTTTATGTATTTTTTTCTAGCATTTCTTTTATTTAAAAAAATATCTTCATTTTTCAAAATTATTTTAAAATAAAATCGGTGTTGGTTTTTTTTCAAACAAATTTTTAAAGGTATATCTTTTTGCTTTAACAGATTATTATCTAGAAATACGCTTCTTAATTTTCATAATTTTTTCATTCGTAAATTTTTCAAAAAAAATCAAAATTTTAAAATTTTTTATTCAAATTTCTACTTTTAGAATCAAATTTTGATTTCTATTGAAACAAGCTTTCGATGTTTTTTTTTTTTTTTTCAAAATTCCCAAAAAATATTTTTAACATCACTTAGTAGGTCTAGGTATCAACAAAATTTTCAGAATATTTAGTTTGAATACTTGATCAATTTTGATTTTTTTAGTTCTGTTGTTGTTGGTTTTTTTTTTTTAAATATGTTTAACATCACTTTGTTTACTTTTTTCTTAGTAGCACAAATTGAAAAAAAAATTGTCCCAGTCGAAAAAAATCCGTTGAAAATTTTTTAGATTTTTCTTTTGAGAACTTACATTTTTTTAGAACTTTTTTTAATTTTGTAAAACTTTCTCAGATGATTTCTTCGAAGAACCCGTTCAATTAACACCTTTTTCGAAAATATTTTAATAGATGATTTCTTCGAAGAACCCGTTCAATTAACACCTTTTTCGAAAATTGATGACAAAAATTATTTTGAGGAGATTCTTATCCAAAATATTTTTGATCAAATTTCTCGATAAGACTCAAAATTTTTTTAGATTTTTTTTTTTTAATTTTTAGGTATCTTATATTTTTTCAGATATAAGGTAAGCATATGAATTTTTAAAATTTGAAATTTTAAAAAAAATTCTCAACATTCTTGGGAGAATTCTTTTGAAAAATCTTTCATTCACACCTTTTTTTGAAAATTGCAGAAAAAAATTATTTTCAGAAGAATTTTACTCGAAAAATTCTTCATAAAGATTCGATCTTCTTCTCTTCAGCAGGTAAGCTCCTTTGGTGTCGAATTTTTCTGTCTATTTTTCCATTTTGGTCATCTTAAAAACATACACCATGCCAAAAGCATCTACTCTATACGCTTTCGACCCCCTTCACACACTATTTCCAATCCAAATCCGTCACGTCACATACTTACACCGAAAAGAGAAGAGCAAAAAAAAAGGAAAGAAATCATTATTTGACAGCGGTGCTCTATACGAGTACGGTCTATACGCGCGACTTTTCTCCCTTTCTATAATATTTTCCCGCATTTATATTACGTGTTTGTTGTTTGTTTTTCTTTCTTCCCTTCCCTCTGCCATACACTATACAATTTTCGATATAGTATTTTTTGTCAACAAGTCGCAACGTGTTGAATCACGCTCTCGTAGTTCGACAAATCGCGCTTTTACCCGGATTACACAAAGCTTATCGATGAAATATTAAAATACCTCTCGCGTTTTCGCTTCACCCTGCGCACGCCCCTCGTTGACTCCTATTTACGCCGCCGAGACCACAGTTATATCGTCGTCGAAGCGTCAATTCCAAGATAATAATTCCTTATCGAGGCCAATTTCCCGATACAAACGAGTTTTCATCCCACCAGCCTTATTATGTGTACTTCTATACACAGCTCGAGACTCGATCAAAACTTACTTTATAATGTACCCTCGCTCTTTCTCTCTCAATCTATGTGCCTTTGGAACAGGCAGGGTGAAAGCTTTATAGCCTTGTTTGGTATATTGTGCTTTAAAAATCTCTCATTCTCTCCGCTGCCAGATAGTAGATACCTCATTATAACATACTCATTCGACACCTAACATCAGCATTGGATTACTATAGAGCCCCTTTTACCAACGAGTTTGTTCGAAACAACGATATCATCTTTACTTTTTGGTACTTGGCAAAAGCTGAGACCTTATTATGAGAGCATCTATCTTCGCGATGGTGAGGATTTTCCATATTCAATTCTCAATTCAACAATGACGATAGAAACTACCTGCATAATTGAAAAAATTACCTACTCAATTTTTTTTGAAATAGAGAAATCTCAAATCTTCTGGAGTAGAAATTTTTTTGAAGGAAGGAATTTCAGAATTTTTTAGAATAAAAAATACCTTTTTTTTTTTTTTTTTTTTTTTTGAGAAAAAATGTTATAAAAATAATTTTTTTTATGCGAAGATATTTTTTAAAATTTTTGTGGAAAAATTTCTTAATTTTATCTTTGTGAAGAAGAAAAGTCGTTTCATTTTCGAAAAACCTGGTATAATGATCCCTAAAAATTGAGATTTTTTATTTCAGAAGATTTTTTTAAATTAGATATTGTTCGAAAAAAATCCCAGTTTTTTTCGAAAATGAAACGATTTTTTTTCTTTAAAAAGAAAAAATTAAGAAATTTTTCCACAGAAATTTAAAAAAATATCTTCACATAAGAAAATTTATTTTTATAACATTTGAGGAGTCCTTCGTAAAAACGACCATAGTCAAAAATTAGAAAAAAAAAATTATTCAATTTTCTAATTTAAAATTTCACGAGAAAGACGATGGCTATAAAAGTTTGAAAAAAAAATTGGCCATCATCAATTTTTTTCAACTTTAAAAGTACGTATTTTAGCTGATTATTTTGTAAAAACAACCATATAGTCAACATTTTTGAAGGGAAAGTTGTAAAAATTTCCAAAATTTGAAAAAAAAATTATTACATTTCTTGACATTATGGAAAATTTGAAGATCAAGTAACACCCGCAGAATCAATTTTTTGCCCGAAAACATGATTTGAACACGTTATTTTGGTCTACTGAAAAATTTGTTTTTTTGACTATGGTTGTTTTTACAAAAAAAAAAAAAAAAACATTTTTTCTCAAAAAAAAAACATTTTTTCATTCAAAAAAATTCTGAAATTTCTTCCTTCAAAAAAATTTCTACTCTAGAAGATTTGAGATTTCTTTATTTCAAAAAAAATTGAGTAGCTAATTTTTTTTATTCCAAAACTATTTTTAAAAATTTTTGAACCAAGAAAATCGTTTTTAATTTTTTTTCATTTCGAAAAATGATAATTTTTTCTCCAAAAAAACATAGACCCCCCCCCTCCCCCCAAAAAATATATATTTTCATTTTTCAGAAAATTGAAAAAAAAATGGAAAAATTGAGATTTTTTACTCTAGAGTTCGAAAAAATCTCTTTTACCTACTTGAAAACAATTCAATTCCAGAACGATAAAATTCAAATTTTTGATTTTTTTTTAATGAGCATTTTTTCGAAAAAGTTTTTAAAAAATGGTATTTTTACTTTTGAAAAAAATGAGAATTTTTTTAACGCTTTGTTTAGCAACTACCCAAGGCTAGTGGCGTGAAAATGTTTTTTATTCCAAAACAATTTTTAAAATTTTTTGTACAAAAACTTCATTTTCTTTTCATTCCACAAAATCCTCTTTTTTTTCATTCCAAAAAATACGGAATTTTCCTTAAAAAATACAGATTTCCACCACCCCCCCCCCCCCCCCCGAAAAAAATTCTTCAAGAAAATTAATTTTCTTTTTCAGAGGAATCCCAATATTTTATCAATATTTTTTTTTTTTTTTTTTTTTTTTTAGAAGTTGCAGCAGTTTGAAAAAATTTTAGTTTTAAGCGAATTTGTAATTTTCTTTACTTAATGATTTTTTTTGAAAAATTCATGACTTTTCCATGACTTTCATGACCCATTTTTAAATTTCATAACTTTTTCATGACTTTTTCATGATTTTTATGACCGTTAGACACCCTGAACTGCTTTTTGCTTAAAGGTGCTGAATTAAAAAAAAATACTGCAAGTCTTTTTTTTTAACTCAGTCATTCAAGGGAAAATTAAACAATGAAAAATTTTTTGAACACCAAATTCGTTATGTACCTAATTAATGTGAAGAGTGGCAAGTATATCAACAGTTCAAGTCCAGATCACCTTTCAAGTATCAATACCATAAATCAAAATCTGCTTGGCTCTGTGCCCATTGAAACACATTGCTCTGGCCTTGTCATTTTTTTCTTTGACTTCGTTATTTTGACTTCTACAATTGGTGGAAACCTCCCACAAACAATATCAGTCAAGAGATCGAAGGCAAGTGAAGAAATGGTCCAGTAAGAGCAGTGTGTTTCTCTGCGCCAAGTCGACGAAAAGCAACACACCCTGGTACAATCACGCACGTTTCCAAAGCAATTCTGGCGCCTGAATCTCGCTTCCTCGACATCGACACCGACACAATCGTAGAGAGGAAAAATTACTGAACAACACTTGCCGAGCTGGGAAAAAAATTACAGTAATTTGATACGCGACGAGGCATTCGAAAACGTGGCAGCAGCGCCGTAAATTCAACGTTATGCGAAATTTATATGCTCGACGAACGAAAACATAAATTCTCGTTTAGTAAAAAAAAAAAACACCAGCTAACTCGACCTCTCCATTGTGAAAAAAATCGAACCGTATACTCAGCTGCTATATACAATATATTTTTATCATTTTTCTCCTTTTTTTCTCTCTCTCTCTTCCTCCAATTGCCACCCCTTGGTATATTATTTGTCGTACACACACACACCCAGAGTCCGACTCGGCGAAATTTTCGCATCGCTTGGGGTTTTGAATTAATAACGCACGCTCGCACGAAAACAGCCAGTGAGATTTCGCGAAAAAAAAACAAAAAAAACGCAGAGAGGATAAAAATAGGCGAAAATAGCGTAGAAAAAAAAATAAAACAGTTGATAAAATTACGAATACGATTTGCCAACATTTTTCTTCCTCGCACCCCCTTCCTCAGCGTGGCACTATTTTCACGTTTTCAACTCCACAGCCCCTATTTTGTTGCCTCGCTGATCCACATTACAAATTGTAACGCTAAATGACGATAATTTGGTGGCGCGGAGGCGCAAATTACACGTGTTTTGTAAACAATTGTGTTCGTTTTGAGTAAAAATTTTCACGCGTTAGGCTCCGATGAGTATATTAAAACGAGGCGAATGCTACCAGCGAAATGCTCGCTCTCGGCTCTCTACATAAATGTATACAATTTTATAATAAAAAATCTACTCTGTACGTCGACTCGTACTATTTATGTAGATGCAAAAAAAAATACGTTTACAACGACCAAGGCACCGAGCCGATTATAATTTCACGTTCGATAGATTTTTCCATTTTTTCCCCCCAATTTATTTATTATCGCCCATTTTCCTGTTTTTTTTTTCCTATACTCTTCATCGTGTCCTCATTCTAATTCACCAACACCATCCCTTTCACGTATATAAAGTTATCGATAAAATGAACCTAGGGGAGGTTTTAAACAATAGGTATACAGCACACGAGGAGCAACAGTTTATACCTATATAGCTCGAATTTTCAACACGTGAACTCGAAATGTACAAATATCGAAAAATCTAAGCTGCTTCTTTCCTCTCTCCCTCTCTCTTTCCCATACACGTACAATCAATTTGGCATTCAAATCTCCGCACCTATATATACCTGTAGAATTGAAGGGGAACAAATAAGCAAAAATATATAACCGAAGATACAAAAGTCTCTCCCGCCGCATCCGTCATCGACTAGTTTCTCTTCCTGTGCGTGCGAAATATTCATCTAATTCATTTCGTATCGAGTTTTCTCTACTTACTGCATGTATAAAAGCTATATAAGAGGGAAGAAGCTCTTCGTCTCTATTCGTGGTGAAATTACCATAACGCTTTTCTCGCGGATGATTCAATTTATCGGATTAAGTCGTCTTTGTATTAACACTTTTCGTTTTACAGAATGGACTGTTTCTTTCTTCTTTTTTTTCGTTTCGTTTCGTTTTTTTTTTTTTTTTGCACTATAAAGAATGTTGTTATCAACGAGGCAACGTTTCTTTTAATGCTTAATATTTTTCGTTTCACCAAATGAAAAGCGAGGAAAATGCGAATAAAAAAGGCACGTTTTTCGACACATTTTTTTTGAATATTTTTTTTTCAAAAAAACAAAATTATGAAAATAGGTTAAGACGATTTTCGTAATTTATTTCAATTTCAGCGAAACTATTTTTATCCATTAAAAAAAATTATACTTGAGGTTTTTTGAAAAGCACCCCAGTTCTGATGTCATTTTGTAATTTTTCGTCAATTTTTTTTTTTTTGGTTGTTCCAAACAAATTATAATTTTAAAAATTTTCTCATCTTTGATTTTTTCACCTGTTACTTACCACAAAGTTGTTGTTGTTTTTTTTTTCAAAATGAAAAATTTGAATTTTGATTTTTTTTTGTTCATTTTTGTTCTCAAATTTCAATTCTTTGATAGAGATTGCTTCACAATATAAATTTAGTTATTTAGAAAAAAAAAGAAAAAAAAAAAAAAAAAACACTGTCCTGATATTGAATTTTTTATCGAAAAATACTCGTTACTGATTATTAAATACCTAGTCCAAAAATTATTAGGTATGCAGGTATTTCAAAAAGATTTTCTCGCCTGTTTCCACATTTTTTTTCCTTCATTTCTTTCGTCAAGAGAAAATCACGAATTCTCTATTTTGTGAGATCATTTCTACACCAAAAATTCACAATTATTTTTTTTAATTTTCAATTTCTTTACAAAAATCATTTAGGGTTGTAATTTTTTTATTTTCAAAAAAGAACATATAATTCTCTCATCTCTTCGACCTAATTTTCAAATGAGAGAATCTTCCCAATAAAAAAGGGGATTGTCTTTTTTTAAATGCTTGTAGTTAATTTTTTGGTAATTTTTTAACGAGTCCAAAAATTAAAATCTTACAAATTTTTGATTCATGCGTTCACCAATTTGTTTCTTCCTTTCAAAGAGAAAAATGATTCCGTTTAAGATGAATACCACGAAATTTAGTAATTTTGGGGGTAAGAGTTGAAAAAATCCTCGGTCCTACAGGATGAGGAACTCATTGCTCCGAATTTCAGGGTAACAAATCTCTAGCCTATAGGACTGACAATTTTTATATTACTCGTATCCCAAAATTACCAACACATGACATGTCAGAAGTGCCAAATTCAGATTGTATTCGATAAATGCTTAAAAAGTATAGTGTATTATGAATTTACGAATGTAAGTTAAGAAATCATAATTTATTATTACTGATGCCCGTTTCCATTTGAAAATTTTTTGTGAATTTTTGAAATTGGAAATTTTTAGAAAATCGAAAAATTTGAAAAAATTAATAATTGTTCCTTAGCATACGACTTTATTGAACATTAAAAAAAATAAAAAAAATTATTACGACGTATTTTTGCCCATCTCTGAAATTGAAGGTGTTAAAAAAGAAAATGCTAGGCTATTTAAATTCGATTTTTTTTTTGGTAAATTTACTAGTTTCAAAAAACATTGGATTATAAAATAGCATTTTCTTTTTTAGCCCCTTAAATGTTAGACATAGGCGAAAATATCCATCAACAACCTGTTCCTTCAGTGTTTCCTTTAAAATAAGAAAATTTAAATAAATTCTTCATTTTCACACCATAAATTTGTCATTTTTTAAAATTTGAAATTCTAAAAAAATTCGGCCATCATTAGCTACATTTCTTACCTTCTTTTTTTTATATATATAAATGTTATTTCATTTTTGAAAAACATGTCTTATTGCTACGATTCTGAATGAATTTTTTGTAATTGAGAAAAACTGATTTAAAAAGTATATATAATTTATAAATTTTCTAATTTTTGATTTTTTTTGAATTTCCGCGATTTTTCTTCTTTTAATTTTCGGATTATTTTAATTTTAAAAATTCATTCATTTTTTCCAATTTAGAAGAATTTTTGAATTTTTTGATCATCATTTAATCTACCTACCTAATAAATTTTTAATGAAGTTTTATTTATTATTTTTTTTAAATCATACCGACACATTTAGAAATATTTAAAAAAAAATAATTAGGTAATATTGGTAATTTTGTAACTGAGAAATACTGATTTTTTTTATTTTTTTTATTTTTTGAAAAATATTCATATTTTCATTCATTTTTTTTTTTAAATCCAAAAATTATAATTTAAAATATTTTTTCATTTTTGATATTTTCCCTCCAATTTTTACTATTTTTTTCTCCATTAAAAAAACTGCATCTTGTACTTGATTTATTTTTACACTGAAAATTTGTTCAATTTTTCTTCAACGTTCAATTTTGAAAATGCTTCATTTTCTCATTTTAAAAAAAATCATCCATAAGTACGTTCGCAAATAATTTTTTCAAGAAAAACGTAAATTTCAAACTCGTCTCAATTCTTGAATTTGAAAAATTCAACATGAGAGAAAATCTCACCCCGATTTTTCAAATTTTTTCCTCGAAAAAATACCTCAACAAACCACCTGTCACTTCCAAATTCTACAATTTTCATACCATTCTCGTCTCAGCCCTTCTCGCCAGCACTCTAAATAACTCTACCACTTACTTTAATCGCTTAAAACATCATTCATGTGTAAACACGGTGACACTCGTTGCTTGCACAATAAAAAGTACTACGAACTCGGTCGTTCTTATAAATACAATTTTACACGATAGTTTAATTTTTTACATACCAGCGAGTCTATCTCGTTAAAAATTTGCAACCGGGCGCGTTTTCTCGCCGAAAAACATTACATCGGAGACGAGAAAATTTACCAAAACGTAAATTCCTTATTACTTTATTTTATCCTGGCTCGTCTTCTCGTTTTTCCTTAGCTATATCTTACTATACTTACGTAGGTACGTTTTCTCCCTTCGTATTTCCTTTTCGCTCTCTCTCTCACGCTGGTAAACGTAGCACGACGTTTTTACGTGAAGTACATAAACTCGAAGACAGTATAAAGTGAACATCTTAAAATTTTTAACGTTTCGTTTTCTTTCCTCTCGCTCTTAAACACTGCTCTTTCTCTGTGTGCAGCGCAACACCGCCAGCTAGCGACCAGCTTTTTTCCTCTCTTTTCGCAGCATGCCGCATACCGATATTCTCATTCCCTTCCCGACAGACTGTTTAAAATGCTAGTTTTTCCTTATAGTTAACCTCAGAAGTATTATTATTCTAGCGAAGAAGTTACGCCGGCGACGTTTGACGAATATTTTAAATTCGACGATATTTTTCTTCTTCCCTTTTTTTCTCGCTGGCTTTTTGGTTTTGCTCGCGTCTTCCTCATCGTAGCAATGGTACGTACTCGTATAACCAGGTACACGTAAAAAACAGCTAAAGCGAGCTACGTTTGTGTAGTTTTTTTTTTCTCAACTTCTCTGACGTCGTCTGTAGTCTCTTTCTCTCTCGTTCTCTTCCATTTTCATTAACTTTTGCTGATTCGACTCCGCGGAATTTTTAAAAAGCAACAGTTAAGTGGAGAAAAAAACGAACTCAGTTACGCGGATATTTTGTTTCCTCCTTCGAGACCTCGTAATTTACCCGAAAATATTTCTCTCGGTAGTTTTTTTCAACTCTCACTCGCTTTTACTTGACAAGTATCTAGATTGAGGATGTGCTTTTTGAAGTAATCTTTCGTAATTATGTTAAAATTAAGGACAGAAGTCGTCGACTTTCCTGCCATAGAGTCATATCAGAGCTGGGCAGAATCATTTTAAAAAATAATTTGAATCACAATCACAATCATGAGCTGTTCGAAAGATTAGAATTTCGAAACATTATACACGGAGTTAGGTCCGCGGAATCAAATCAGCAGGTGTTTAAGTTGGAATCGTTGGTCATTCACAGGGTGTCTACATTATTTTTTTTTGGAAAATCCATGACTTTTTCATGACCTTTTTAAGGAACAATATTTCAACGTTTTCAGGAGGGCCCCTTCCAGCATATAGATATGTAACTTGGAATGAATATAAGGGGGCAAACATTTTTCCACATTTTTTCCCTATATTTTGTGGTGAATAGCTATTAAAAAAATTGAGGGAGGGGCGAATACCCCTTGAACCCCTCAAGTTATGCTTATGCCCTGCAAGACCCTTTTTTTGTAACCAAAAAAATCTATTCAACTTTTTTAAAAAAGTTAAATGAGTACTTGGAATTTTCAAGGTGTGTTCGAAAATAATCTCAGTTATTTTTTTCGAAAACGAAACGATTTTTTTTTCTTTACAAAGAAAAAATTAAGAAACTTTTCCACAGAATTTTTAAAAATTATCTTCACATAAGAAAATTTAAAAAAAAAATTTTTACAAAAAAAAAAGAGAAAAAAAGATTTTTGGATAGGTAAGTATTTTTTATTTCAAAAAATCCTGAAATTTCTTCCTTCGAAAAAATTTCTACTCCAGAATATTTGATATTTCTGATTTTTTTTATTCCAAAACAATTTTTAAAAATTTTTAAATCAAAAAATTCGTTTTTAATTTTTTTTATTTCAAAAAATAAGAATTTTATCTCTAAAAAACAGAGATCTCCTCCCAAAAAATAAAAATATTTTATTTTTTATAGAAAATTGAAAAAAAAATCCAAAAAATTGAGATTTTATACTCTAGAGTTCGAAAATTATTTTATTATCAAAATAATTCAATTCCGAAACGATAAAATTCAGATTTCTGATTTTTTTTAAATACGAATTTTTTCGTGAAAGTTTGAGAAATATTTTTTACTTTATTAAATTGAGTATTTTTTCAACGCCTTATATAGCAACTACCTAAGGCAAGTGGCATAAAAATGTTTTTTATTTCAAAACAGTTTTTAAAATTTTTCGTATCAAAAAATTCATTTTTTTCATTCTACAAAAGTCGTTTTTTTCATTCCAAGAAATGGGGATATTTTCCCACCAAAAATAGAGATTTCCATCCTCTCTAAAAAAAGTTCTTCAACAAAATTAATTTTCTTCTTCAGAGAAATCAAGAAATCACAATATTTTATGTTTTTTTTTTGCAACAGTTTGAAAAAATTTCACTTTACGCGAATTTGTAATTTATTTGCCCGGGTAATAATTATCAAGAATTCATGACTTCGAATAGTAAAATTCATGAATTTTCATGATTTAGTAATTTTTTTCAAAAAGTTCTTGACTTTCATGACCTATTTTCAAATTTCATGACTTTTTCATGACTTTCATGATTTTCATGACCTGTAGACACCCTGATTCACCGTACTTCTTTTAATTTTTTTTCCTGAATAAGTTCTTCATTTTTTATGCGAGGCTCCTTTCAAAAAAAATTTTAATCCGAGAATACGAATAATTTTCAAGCATTTAAAAAAAAAAATTCATAAATTATTATTTTTTTGTTGAATTTTATCAAGTCTATTACTATGTAGATACTTGATAGTCGAAATTGGAGGGGAGGGAGGGGTCCAATCGAAATTTTTGTAATAACCAAAATTATTTATAGAATTTCAAGCTACAACTTTCGTTTGAAATTTTTTTCAATTTGACCCCTTCCTCCTCGCCAATTTTGCATTTTGAATCAGAATCAAAATTTTGATGATTTGATTCATAATTCGAATCAAATTTTTGAATCATGGATTTTTTTGTTGAATTTCACCAAATGCAATACTACGTAGATACTCGATATTCGAAATTGGTGGGGAGGGAGGGGTCTAATCGAAATTTTTGAAATAACCAAAATTATTCCTTGGACTTCAAGCTACAACTTCTGTTTCAAAGTTTTTTTCAATTGGACGCCCTCCTCTTCACCAATTTTGAATTTTGAATCAGAATCAAAATTTTGGTGATTTGATTCATGATTCGAACATGAATTTTTTTGTTGAATTTTACCAAGTCCAATATTACGTAGACACTCGATATTCGAAATTGGAGGGGAGGGAGGTGTCCAATCGAAATTTTCGTTCTAACTAAAATTACTCCAAGGACTTCAAGCTACAACTTTTGATTGAAAATTTTTTCAATTGGACCCATTCCTCCTCACCAATTTTGCATTTTGAATCGGAATCAAAATTTGATGATTTCATTCATGATTCGAATCAAATTTTCGAATCACGGATCATTTTATTTAAAAATGATTCTGATTTAAGATTCGAATCATGGATCCTTTTTCATCTTGTGACGATTTTTAAAAAAATTATTTAAAACATAATTCGTGAACTGAATTATAAATTTTCAAAGCACAAGTTAGACAGGTGTCGCGTCGTCGTCTGAATAGTGAAGAAAAAAAATTATTCGATTCGAACTGAAAATAATTTCAAAAATTATTCGAATCACGAATCATTTTTTCGAAGACGATGCAGTTATAAAAATAAAAAATAAATCGAATCAGAATCGGAAATCAAAAATTTAGATTCTAATTAAAAATGATCCAAATCACTCTCAACCCTGTTGCTATATCAATATTTTTTCCTCGTCACGTGTCATCTCGAAATTCATGGAAAAATTAAAATACACTATCTAACGTAAGTAACTAATCTAAATTTGGAAAAAAAAAATTGAAAACCGGTCATCCGGAGTACTCACCATTATAATGAATAGTCGTCACATCCGAATCACTCGAATGCTGAATATGAGGCGGCGGACTGGGCGCTGTTGCTCCTTCGGTCGGGCTCGAAGGCCCCCAAGCCGACTGAGGCTGCATCGGAGACGCCGAATGATGCATTCCAGCCTGGCCCGGGGGTGATTGCTGCATCGACGACGACCCCGACGTCGTCTGTATGAACGACGCACCATGCTGGATGACCGACGTGAGCCTAATCTGCGGAGTCGGATGGCTGGTATGTTGCTGGATGACCGACGGCAGTAATTGGCCCGATTGAGAGTTGGATGGTACTAGCAATTTACCATCCAATACGACGTGTTGATTCTCACCCAGAGGTGGGTAATCTTCGGCCGACGTTTGGTAATAGTTTTGAGGCGGTAGGGGAGTATGCTCGATGACCGTTTGGCTATTGCTGCTGCAGACGACCATCGTCGTCGGTGGTGGAGTTGGTGACGTCGTCCTGGTCGTCGTCGTCGTCGTCGTCGTCGTCGTTGTGTCATCTTGTCTAGATTGTTGCTGTAGCTGTAGCTGTTGCTGTTGGTACTGAATGATTGGTTTGGTATCTGTGGAATTTTGCTGTATGGTCACGACGTCGATTTCTTCATCGTCGTCGTCGTCTTCGTTCTCGTGACAAATGATCGAAGCGGAGAGTGGTTTCTTCATAGATCGATGATGCTCTGGGTCGTCGTCCACCACACTGACCACTAGTTTCTCGTGCAAATGATGATGGGCGCCATTCAAGGCGATCGCAGCGGCCGAAGATTCGGGCACCCCGAGTACAGTGGTCGAGGTCGGGCCAGCCGCCGAAGGATTGGTCGTCGACCACGGATACACTTTCCACTTTTTGGCCATTAGACAGCGAGGCATTTTGGTACGTATCTGAGCCACGATCGCCGCCGATCCACGTCGCCGATGCCGATGATGGTGATGATCGACGAGCACAACATTCGAAAGAAATACACGCACTCGCGAAACGACGAACGCGAGAACTGACCGATTGTGCGATGGAAAAAAATGCGCGCAAGAAGCGAAGAAAAATAATTACAAAAAAACACGAACGTGAAGAGAGAGAAAAATTGAAAAAAAAAATTTACACCAGAGGCGAGAGAAAAATAGAATGAAAATTCAGTTAATTCGACAGATGAATGAAATTAATAGATAAGAATAGCTCCTCGATCGACGATCGAGACGCGACAACGATCAGAATATTTTCCGAACAGAGAAAGCGACTCGAACGACATCGAAAATTTACGAGAAAAAGGTAGAAATCGCGCGATAGCGAAAACTTCGAAAATTGGAAAAATTTTCGAAAAGAGAAAAAATCACCGTATGTTTTTCAAAACCAAAAAATAGAATAGAAAAAGCGAGAAAATGAGAGAGGAAAAAATTGAGAATTTTTTTTTTTAGAGAAAATATTCGTATAGTAAGAGACAGTATAGTTGAAGTAAGTAAGTAAAAGGGATAGAGAAAAGAAAGTTTCGCCTTTACGGCTAAGAAAAAAAGAGGAAAAAAAGAGAGAAGAAGAAACACCAGCCAACGCGCTACCGACTACTGTGGCGCGTTTCCCGAAATGCCGACGCGTTGTTGCTACGCTACACAAATCTGGTATTAAAGCGCATCGCATCGTCGCGGCGGCGACGCGCGCATCACCCACCACCCGATTCGCGCCACTACCGCAGCCCTCGCCGCGCGCCGACTTATTTCCAACCCCGTGACTAGAGGGCCCGGAGGGCCGAAGGGCGGGTGGCGGTGGCGGTGGCGGCGAAACTAGACTTTAAAATATGACACACGGCTAAGATCCACCCTAACGAAAAAGACTAGGATTTATCGTGGAAGAGCCCCACTTGTGGGATTAGGGGGCGACACCCTCTCGCGCATTACGCGCGCTGTCCAGCACACTACAAATTGGAGTCATGCCCTTATCTGCATCGCCTCCGCCGCCGCCACCCCCGTCGTACTCGTCTGGTGTGGTAATTGGCGCGCGGGGAATTACCCGCGCGTCTGCCGCATCGCCTCGTTCGCAAATTCCGCCGCAGCAGAAGCAGCCGCGCCGTTTCCTAAGATTTTCTCGTCGCCGCCGACGAAGCCGCCGCAAGCTCTACGATGCGGCTCTGTATTGCCATGCCGCAGCGAATCGCATAGGCCGTACGTACTCGCGCGACGCGAACGTATGAAATATCCCACCCCCAAGAAATGCCATGCCACCTTTCTCAATGGTGCACTCCGAATGCAGGGCTTGTTGCGGCGGCTCCGCGTGGCGAAAGGGTAACAAGTGAGTATTATTCAACAACAGTTGACTAGATGCATGCGGAATACCAACATTGTCAAAATTTTACTGTTTCATTTGGGTCTAAAGCTAGGAGATTGGAGAAATATTCGATGTTTGAAAAAGAGTCGTAAGAAAGTTTCAAAAAAAAATTAAGCTTTGGCATGTCCCATTAATATTTTGAACTGAAAAAAAAAAACTTGAAAATCTGATGAAGAAAATTTTCATAAAAACTAGAAGAAGCCCGTCGCGAGATTCACGACGGCTAGAAAACAGAAGAAAAAAGAATTTTTCAAATTTTAAAACTAAAAATTTAATAAATAATGATTTTTTTTTTTAAATTTTCAATTTTGATGGAAAAAAGTAATTTAAAAAAAAATTAGAATCATCTTATTTATCAATTTTTTCAAAATGAGAATTTTTCAAAATTTTCTTTAAAAAAAATAATACTGTCTTATACTTACCTAAATAATATAATTTCAGAGTAACCGTTTTCAATGAACTCCATTATTTTAAATTTTCGTTAATTTTTTTGAAACAAAATTTTAAAAAATACATTTTTAAAAAATTTTTAATGTTCAAGTATTATGAAAATTTTTGAAATCCTGTTTGTTCGATTTAAGAACGTTTAATGATTTTAAATTTTTTTATTTTTGCAAATTTTACTCAAATAAAATCTTTCAAATTTTTATTTTTTGAATTTTGTTTTCAAAAAATTTATTTCGTTTTAAAAAATGAATACTTTAATTGAAAAATACCATTTAAAAAAAGAAATTGTTCAGAATTATCATATACTTTCCTTCAAGTTCTCATTCTCAATCACCTCAAAAAAGCATTAATAAATTTTTTTTCAAACTTGGAAAAATAAGAAGACGAAATTTTCTTTAGAATTCAATGCTTGATTTACCTATAAAAAAATAAAATTTCCAGGTATTTTATAAATGTACTTACTCGTATTTTGGACAAATTGATTTAGAACAAAATTTGGAACAATTCGATTTTTAAGTTTAAAATAGATTTTTGACCTTATATTGAAGAAACGTAAATTATTCTAAACAACTCATTTTTAAAATGGAATTTTTTAACCACAATTTAAAAAAAGATGAAATAAAATTTTAAAAAAAAACTGATAAAATTTGAAAAAACATAGGTACCTATCTATTGAAGTTTTTTGATTTTATTTGATAAAAATTTCAAATAAATGCCTGTTTTCAATTGAACTTGAAGTGTAAAAAAATCCATCTTAAAATATAAAATGCAAAGGTCCACATCTTGAATCAGAAATTTGGGAAGATGATAATAGGGAATTCTCCCCTGTGGTGTAGCCCCGTCGTTCCGTGCACTGCACTGGTATGTACTTAAGGGTGACGTGACCCCGTATTTTGAAAATGTTTTGAATATCAGGAGTCAATGGTGACATTTATACTGGAGAAAATAATTCCCTATTTTTCATTTCCTCGTGGTGTAGCCTGTAGCTTCCGTCGCCCCGTTTATAGCACTTGTATGTACTGTACCATAATGTACTTGCCTTGCACTATGAAAAAAACTTGAGTATAATAATAATAATCACGATTTTCAACAAATAATTTTTAATATATAATAAAATTATTAAAGTAAGAAAGGAAATTTGGAAAATTATTATTTAAAAAAATTTGATGAAAAACGATTCTGAATAAAAATTTCAAAAAATGAAAACTTTCTATCAAAATTGAAAAAAAAATTATAAAATTGAAAAAAAATCAACTTACAAAATTTGAAAATAGCCATTAGAATTTTTTGAAAACAAAAATAAATATTATGAAATGAATGACTGTCTTGATACTTGATAGATTAGATAATTTTGATTTTTTTTACAATAAAAGTTGAAATGAGACATGAGTTGACAAAAAAAAAAAAAAAAAAAATGCTGAAGACCAAAATATTTATTATTAAACTTTGGAATAGAAAATTTATTTGAATAACATTTTTTAGAATAAATACTTATTCAGAATTTTATTATTGAAGATTGTTTTTAAAAATTTCAACATTTTCAAATTTTATCATTTAAATTTTTTTTCAATTTTGGTGGAAAAAAGTAATTTAAAAAAAAATTTAGAATCATCTTTTATCAATTTTTTCAAAATGAGAATTTTTCAAAATTTTCTTTCAAAAAAATTATAATTTTAGAGTTACAGTTCCCAATGAATTCTTTTATTTTAAAATTTCGTTAATGTTTGATTTGAGAACGTTTAATTATTTGAATTTTTTTTCATAATGCAAATTTTGCTGGTCTTCTTATTTGAGAAAAATTTGAAATAAATGCCCTGAAGTGTTAAAAGATCCATCTTGATATGTAAAGAACCAGATCTTGAATCGGAAAGGTAATAGGGAGTTCTTCCCCGTGGTGTAGCCCCGTCGTCCTGTGTACTGCACTTACCTTTTATAAAATTATTGAAAAAAATGATAAATTAAAAAAAAAATCAATTATTTGAAAATAGGTATTAGAATTTTTTGAAAACCAATTGAAACATAAAAACTAAAGATCCATAGATATTTTGAATCTGAAGGATGTTAACAGTGAGTTCTTCGCCATAGTTTCGCCCCGTTGCCCCGTGCCCCGTGTACAACCCTGTTATATAACTATAACTAGTTTTTATATTAAAGATATTCGATGTTTGGAAAAAAGTCGTAAGAAAGTTTCAAAAAAAAAATTAAGCTTTGGCATGTCCCATTAATATTTTGAACTGAAAAAAAAAAAACTTGAAAATCTGATGAAGAAAATTTTCATAAAAATTTGGCTTTTGAACAAATTTATCAAAAGTTTTTCAAGCTAAAAAAAACTTACTTTTTTATTACAGCATTTTTCAAAATGTTGCCAAAATCTGAATTTTTAAAATTTTGTTCCATAATTTTTTCAAAATTTTATTGAAAAAAAAAACCAGTTAGGTATATTTTATTCAAACCTCAAATTTTGTCATTTGATTTTTTTTTGTTTTGTTTTAGCCAGAACTGATTAAAATTGTAACGCAAATTTCAGGTCCTACAAAAAGTTTCATTTTTTGTAACTAAAATTTCTGAACTTTTTTCAATATTCAATGATTATTATACGAAACAAAACGAAATTATTCAAATTGGAAAGGTTTCCTTCTTTAATTTTGACACTTGACTTGGGCACTGGAAATTTTTCGAGAAAGTGAGGAGATCACTGATTTTTTCTCTAATTTTTTGAAATGAAAAAATTCTAATTTTTTGGAAGAAAAAATATTATTTTTTTAAGGGATGAAAATTCTCAAACTTTCTAAAGGCTAAAATATTTCATAAATTTTTGGAGAAAAAAATTTCAATTTTTTAGTGAGGAAAAACTATACAATTTTTTTGGAATACAAAAAACTCTTAATTTTTTTTGTAATATTTTTTCAATTGTGTTGAAATGGCCAACAAAAAATTTTCAATTATTTTAGACAATTTTTTTAGAATATACCTGAAACTCGAAAACAAAATGGAATAAAAAAATCTGAAATTGTTCTAGAATAGGTAGGTATAGATTATTGGTGGTGAAAAAATCAAAAAATCTCTGAAATCTTTTTTTTTCGATTTGCACAACAAAAAAAAATATTCTCAATTTTTTGACTAAAAATATTTGCAGCGACAAACCTTTTACTTTTTTTTTAATGATTTTTTAAAAATTTTTCAATCTTTTAGTTTGAAAAATATGTCGCTTTTCCCCTGTTCTAAAATGTTTTTCAGATGGTAAGAAAATTTGAAAGGTCTTCATTTTCTTATAATTATTTCTCTATGAAAACGTTTTTTTTTTTTTTTGGAAATGGAAAAAATTATAAAACCGATAAGTATTGTCAATCTAAAATGAATTTTTTTAAACTTTGTCAAATGAAAAGAAAAAAATTCTGTTTACTGTCAAAATTAAAAATAAAAAAAAAAATCGTTTTTCTTTTTAAAACAAATTCAATTTTTTTTTGAAATTCAAAAAGGTCTAGATAGGTAAGTATCTACTTTTTGTGAAATTTGAAAAAATCGGAATTTGAATTTTTATCAGATACTTGAGTCTAAAAAAAAAATTCTTCCAAAAAAAAAACAACAACAACAAAACGGACAATTTTATAAAAAATATTTTGGTGAAATTTCGAATTTCAAAAAGATCATTTTAGATCTTGGACATTTTTTGTGAAAATTAAAAAAAAAATTATGGAATATTTTTCAGAAAAATTTTGAAATTGCAAAAAAAATTTTAAAAATGTTCAGAGAATTGTTTGTAAGTTTTTTAAAAAATTTCATTTTGGGAAGTTTTTTTGTGAAATAATTGAAAACATTTTATAAAGATTTTGAATTCCAAAAAAAAAAAAAAAAAAAAAAAAAAAAAAAAAAAAAAAAAAAAAAAAAAGGGCATATTTTATGAAAATTGAAGAAATGGACTATTTTTGTCAATATTAATAAGAGTATTTGGTAGAATCATTTTTTTCAACTTTTTTTCGTGAAAAATTCGAAAAATTTCTCCGTAAATTATTTTTTTTAAGAAGATTTTTTGTAAAGAAATAAAAAAAAATTCGGATATTTTCCATTCTTTTAAAAATAATTTGAAATAAGTACGTATACTCAGCCTATTTTTTCAAAAATATTGTTTTCACAGAATTTTTTGTGAATGTTGTTTAAAATTTATTTTTGATTGAATTTTTGAATTTTTTCTTGAAAATTTTTAAACAGTTTCCTTTCAAAAAAAAACTTGTGCAATTTTTAAAAAATTGTTGTCAAGAATTTTGATTTGTGCAATCAAGAAATAGTTTGTACATACGTTTTACACTTAACAGGTGGCAGTTTTCAAAAATCTATAAAAGCAAATTTTTTGTTCAAGATGGAAAATGTAGGGGAAAAAATTTAAAATAAAAATGAGGAAAAGAGTAACTTTTGAGTGAAATAGTGACATAGTCATTATAAAAGTGTTTCGCAATTATGAATACAAACATCAAAATTAATTGTCTGAACGTAATGTAACTCAACTCATTTTTTGTTCTATTTTTAATTTTTTTCAATGGTAAAAAAAACAAATTTGACTAATTTTGTTTTAAAAAAATGTGTATTTTTTTAGACACAAATTTTCCGAAATTCATTCAAAAAACAAGGAGTAGGTATTTTTCACATCCAAAATTTTCAAAATTCTGACATCAAAGTTTTCAAATCTTGCCAAAAACTTATCTATTCTTATCAAATTATTTTTTATGAATCTTCGTATTTTCTCTGCTTTTCGTTACTTTGAAAAGATTTTCAAACTTGCATCTTTGCTTTTTTGAGGTCTTTATTGAAGCAATCTAAATTATCAGACTTTTAAATTGCTCAGTATTTTTCTAAAAAGCCCTTCTCGATAAAATTTTTCAAAGTACCAAAATCCAATCAACAATTTTTCAATATTCATCAACCTGGGATAAACAATGCAACTCGTGATATTTCACACGAATCAGGCAGACGAACCTATCAACTAATTTCCCATAAAAACCTCCTTTCCTCCGCTTCCGAAACAAAAAAATAAACATAAAAGAATTCGCCATTGCCAGCACACAACCTTACCATACAACGAACGAAATCATTTGACGTGGCAATAATTACCGCCGTGTGCAATGTGCATCTACCAAAAGTGCGGCATTCCGCACGTCGCTGCCAAAGAATACGTACTTATACTGAAGAGTGCAAGATAAAAGGGCGGTGGAGAATCAACCAAGTATACCTTGTTACGTATGGTATCTATACTGGGCACGTGAAAAAAACACACACAGAAGAGGAAAAATTAGATGAAAAAAAAAAGAATAGCGTCGAGGCAAAGATATTCATTGGGCTCTTTGATGTGACGCCCTTTGTTTTGCGAGATACACGACTCCTGAGGGAAAAAAATCCGCCAAGGTACTCGAATGGTATGTGAAACACTCGAATGACAAAATAAAAAACGCCAAAGAAGAGGCGAAAACCCAACAGCGAGGAACCGGCGAGATGGGAATTTTTCGTCGCAGAAAGATTGCATATACTCGGCAGAAGACGAGGAGTGCGGTACAGCAGCACACAATTAGTTTGCTCTGGCTTGTAAGCATGTGTACTCGTGTACGTGTGATGATGCTGTTGTGAGAAAAAGTGATGTCATTCGGGGTGTTAAGGGCTCGTTTTCGTTTGTGTTTTGTCACGATAAGGTTTTTTTCCCTACTCGAACACTCTACAGGTACTCGACGACAGAGAAACCTTCTACAAGGCGGAGTACACGAGGAAAATCTGAATGAGGAAACGTATAAAATAAAAGATTTTATTTTCAGAAATTTTCAAAAAATGCGAGTTTTTGCAAAACTGCATTTAATCGATGTAAAAAAAGCTACCTAAGATCCAATGCAAAATCCTGCTCTGGCTGAATTTGTAAAAATTTCAATTTTTAGTAATTTTAATTTATCGATTTTCAAAGGCTACCATTTGGTCCCAGCAAAGTTCTACCCTTACTGAAAATGAGAAAATTTTAATTTTCAGTAAATTTCAAAAGATGTCAATTTTATAGTACGTTCGGCGAAAGATTAGACCTGGCAAATTTTGGCGCGAGAAAGGCGGAGCGAAAATGAACCAATCAACGCGCCGAAACGAACAATTCTCGGCTTCTAATTGCTTCGTTTTTTCACTGCGTCCCCCACTTTTTATTTTGCCAGGTTTAATCTTTCGCCGAACGTACTATAATTTAATCAATTTTCAAAGGCTACCATTTGGTCCTATGCAAAATCTCACCCTTACTGAAAATTCGAAAATTTTAATTTTCAGTAAATTTCAAAAAATGCTAATTTTAATTTAATCAATTTTCAAAGGCTACCATTCGGTCCTATGCAAACTCCTACCCTTACAGAAAATGAGAAAATTTTAATTTTCAGTAAATTTCGAAAAATACCAATTTGAATTTAATTAATTTTCAAAGACTACCATTTGGTCCTATGCAAAATCCTACCATTACTGAAAATGAGAAAATTTTAATTTTCAGTAAATTTCGAAAAATACCAATTTGAATTTAATTAATTTTCAAAGACTACCATTTGGTCCTATGCAAAATCCTACCCTTACTGATATTGAGAGAATTTTTATTTTCAGCTAATTTCAAAAAATTAGAAATTGCATTTAATCAAGGACAAAGGCTCCGAAAAAATTCAATAAAAAATCCTACCCTGCCAAAATTTGTAAAAATTTTATTTTACAATAATTTTCCAAAAATGAGAAATTGCATTTATTCAATGAAAAAAGCTACCCCAAGATCTAATGTAAAATCCTCCTCTGGCCGAATTTCAAAAAAAAAAAATTATTTTCACAAAATTTCAAATAATGCCAGTTTGAATTTAATCAAAGACAAAGGCTACCATTTGGTACAATGCAAAATCCTACCCTTAGTGAAAATGAGAAAAATTTTATTTTCAGTAAAATTCAAAAAATGAGAAATTGCATTTAATCAATGAAAAAAGCTACCCCAAGATCCAATGCAAACCCCTGTTTTGGCTGAATTCATAAAAGATTTTATTTTCAGAAATTTTCAAAAAATCAGAAATTGCATTTAATCAATGACAAAGGCTCCGAAAAACTTCAATGAAAAATTCTTCCCTGACTGAATTTGTAAAAATTTAATTTTTCAGTAATTTTCAATTGACAAGACTCGTATAGGTATAAATATAGAGAGGAGTTGTCGACGATTATTTGAACGGTTGAAAAAAATCAGAACCATTGGCGCATCCAGGGAGGGAGTTAGCGGGCTAATAAAGCTCCCCCAAAACTAGGCCCACTCCTTTCATTGTACCTAATTGTTTTAAAAAGACGTTTTGAAGCTTTTCGTGCAGTGAGAGTGAAATAGCACAAATAAATCGTTCAGTATGGTACTGTAACATCTGCTTATATTTGTATTTGCATTTAATTATAGTGATATCAATTTCAATTCGTTCAATTTTTTAAATGCATTTTCGAGTTGAATGTATACGTATAATTGAGCTTCCACTGTGAACTTCTTGTTGAAAAAATAAATCATCAACATTTGTTGAAAAATAAAATTTTCAATTTTTGTTGAAGAACCAAAATAATGTTCAATTTTTGTTGAAGAACCAAATGTTTAATTTTTGTTGAAACACAAAATTTTCAATTTCTGTTAAAAAACAAAATTTTCAATTTTTGTTGAAAAAAAGAATTTTTAATTGCTGTTGAAAAATAACATTTTCAATTTTTGTTAAAGAACCAAAATAATGTTCAATTTTTGTTGAAAAACAAAATTTTTAATTTTTGTTGAAGAACCATATGTTTAATTTTTGTTGAAACACAAAATTTTCAATTTTTGTTGAAAAACAAACTTTTCAATTTTTGTTGAAAAAAATCCATTTGTGTTGAAAAACAAAATGTTCAATTTTTGTTGAAAAACAGAATTTTCGATTTTTGTTGAAAAACAAAATGTTCAATTTTTGTTGAAAAACAAAAAATATATGTTTAATTTTTTTTGAACAAAATTTTTAATTTTTGTTGAAAAAATAAATTGTCAATTTTTATTGAAATACAAAATGTTCAATTTTTGTTGAAAAACAAAAATATGTTTAATTTTTTTTGAACAAAATTTTTAATTTTTGTTGAAATACAAAATGTTCAATTTTTGTTGAAAAACAAACTTTTCAATTTTTGTTGGGAAACCAAATTTTCAATTTTTGTTGAAAAATGAAAAATCTCAATTTTGTTATTTTAATTTTTGTCAGAAGTCTTTTAAAAATTTTTGCAAAAACATTTTCAACTGTGTATGAAAAAAAGTTGAAACACAAAATTTTATTATTTTTGTTCTAAACCGCAATATCTACTCTCCAATTTTTTTTTAAAATAAAACTTCCAACGTCTTATTTGAAAAAAAAAATCAATTTTGTTGATAATTTTTTGATTCCAAGAATGAAATAAAATACAGCCCATGAAAATAGGTAGGTATCAAGAGTAGTTTGCGCGCTCTACTTTTTTAGCTCCTACCAGAAACTTCTGGATGCGCCAATGATCTGAACCAACCTTCATTCAAAAAGATGAAATGTAACAGTTCCATAAGGAACACCTTACTCAATCTAGTGAACCTGGTATCTGGTAATTTTGTGGTAACCAAAAAATAATAGTATCAAAATTAATACATTAAATATTTATTATTCAAGATTTTTTATTTATCTATTTTTGAAATGTCCTTTAACTCCTCAACCATTCCAGTGAAAACAATAAATTTTAGTTTAAGACGACAAGAATATTTCCATAGAAAGCAGGAATCAATAATGTGAAACTCCATAATTCATGAACTTAATGTGATTCTCAGTATTCATTACAGTGTTTTGAGAAAATAGTGGGTACCCAGTTTGAAAATCCATTTTTTCATTGTCCAGACTACGATGATGTCCGAAAAATGTAAAACAATTTGAACTCACCTCTGCCACTTTTTATTCCAATTTTCATAACGAACCAACTTGCAATCCTGAAACATGAAAAATCGAGAAAAATCCAATCAATAAGCTAATCACATATTACTAGTAAATCGCCCCTTTCTTTTCATATACCAACCACAACCCACACAATCGTCTACGTACATCCGTAGTAGCCTACACAATACAAAAACATATATACCTACTCGTACATCACAATACAGCGACGAGCGACTCTACGAGAAACCACACAATATCAAAACCGTATCATCTTCACCCTGCACTTCTACCTCTTCAGCGATCATCTCATACGAGATACTAGCTCGCTCATTGTTACATAAAGTATAAATACGTATAGGGTATTTACAAGCAACTTCAATTTAAAAAGGATTTTGCGACCGTATCATATCGCGAAGCGGGCGGATAAGTAAAAAATGATGAGTTTAACCAACACATACGCAGCATACGCACATATATACGCCAAACACATACGTAGAAAATTACACATACGTACCTAACACAACCGCGTGTAATGTTTTCAAAATTGGGGTGTTTGTTGCCCGTCGCTTTTCGAGCGCACTTCGCCTTCGAGACGCGGCGATATGATACGGTTTGTTGGGATTTTTTTTTTCTTCAAACTTTGTATCGTTTATTATTATTATTTATATCGCTATATCTCGCGTCTGCGGTGCTGCGAGCGATGAGCTGGGCAACGCGACGTACACTCGCGTTTAATTTGTCGAGAAATTATTTCAGCCACGTTTGTTGGGCTGCAAAGTGCAAATAATACTCGTAAACTCCCAGGGGGTATTCGAATATTTTGTATGTACGGCGAGAGGAGAAGAGAGCAGGGTCCAATTTCATTCGGCTAGACATTTTCGTGAAAAATTTCTCCGCTAAAATATCTACCTATTTTTTGAACGAATCTTCTATTAAAAATGAAAATGAGTTTTCTCACATTTTTTTTCGTAAACATAATATCATTTTTAAAAAGTATCTGCACTGAAATTTTATTTGATTTTTTTTCAAAATTATTCTACAGAATATTAAAATTGGATAAGGTAACTGGCTAAAAATTTAAGAAAAAATGAAAGTATGTGTAAAAGTGAAAATGGAAATTGGAAAAAAAATATAAATTAGAGTTGAATCTAAAATACTTGAGAAAATTTGAAAATCCTACAAAAAAGTTTTGCTCGTTTTATTTTCTTTTTAATTTAAAAAAATTGAAATTTTTTCAAACAAATTTTTAGAATAGGTACCTGTTTTTTGATTCAATTTTTTTTGAAAGAAGTTAGGTAAAAAAAAATAGTTTTGAAAATTTCTTTCAAGAAATTGAATTTTTCAAAATTAAAAAAATATATTTTGGGAAAAGATATTATTTTTTAGGTATACAGTAGATAAATTGTTTTAGAAACGTTAATGAGAAAAAATTATACTCTTTAAAATATATTTTGTTGCAGAAAATTCTATTTTTTTTTTTTTTTTTTTTTTTTTTTTTGAGAAACTGTTCAATTTTTTTTTTTAAATTCACATAATTTTCAAACAAAAATGTATGTACTTACTTGGAAATTACAAAAAAATATTGTTATTTTACACATCATTCTGGAAAACAATCAGAAATTAAAAATAGTTATTTTGGAAACTTTCGTAGAAATTCAAAAATCCTGTTTTGTTGAAAAAAAAAAACATTATTTTTTTCAATTGTTCATTTTTAAATAGAATTCAAAATTGAAAAACGTCTTTAGAAAAAAAAATCTTTACGGAAAATAGTATTTTATGTAAGTAAATAAAAATTCAAAAACACTGTAAAAATACGTAAGTATCATCTATCAACAATATTTTTTTGAAAAAAATTCCATAAAACTTTTTTTGAGAAACATTTAAACTTTTTGTAAACTTACAGATTTTATTATTATTTTTTTTGTTGAAAAAAATCAAAAAACTCATCTTCTAAAAAAGGCTTCAAAAATATTTTTGATACAAAAAATTCTTTGGGAAGGAACTTGGCAGAAGATAAGTGTTGCATGTACCATTTTTTTATTCTCTTGGAAAGAAATTTACAGATAGAAATTATTTTTATGAGGAAAAAATTAACCCCCCCCCCCCTCAAAATACGAGAAAAAAAAACTGAGATAAATTCAGTCATTTTGAAAATATTTTTCATACAATTTTGTTTTAAGTTATGTAAAATAGAAGTTATTTGTAAAATTTTCTAGAAAAAACTCCAAAACCTTTCATAAAAAAAAAAAAAAAAAAAAAAATGGAAAAGTTCACAGATAGAAAGTACTTCAGGAATAATTTTTTAAGGGGGAAAATTCAATTTTTTTCAAAAAAATGCTTGAAAAATATTTTTGGTATTGAAAATTCTCTTGGAAAGAACTTAGCTAGAAAAAGTGAACTAAACTTTCATTTTTACGGAAATTTCCAATTGAAAAAAAAAAGAAAATGAACATGAAAATTGGAAATTTCCGTAAAAATGAGAGTTTAGTTCACTTTTTCTAGCAAAGTTCTTTCCAAGAAAATTTTCGATACCAAAAATATTTTTCAAATATGTTTGGAAAAAAGGATTGAATTTTTTTCTACAGAAATTGCTGAGTGTTTTCAACCTGTGAACCTTTTCACTTTTCCCACTTCTCCTACCAAGTTCTTTTTTGGGAAATTTTCAATAACTACCAAAATATTTTTCAAGCATTTTTGGGGGAAAAAAATGAATTTTTCCACCTGTATTTTCTATCTGTGAACTTTTTTCATTTTTTAAAATTTTTTTTATGAAAGTTTTAGGGGTTAACTTTTTCCCCCATGAAAATAATTTCTATCTGTAAATTTCTTTGGCGTCTTATTTTCTTTTGTTTTTCATTTTTTTATGTTTCAAAAATTACCAATTTTTTCAAAATTGATTTTACAAATGTTTGGCCATTTTGCTTTAAATTATTTTTCATTGTATTACTAAAAATTTTATTTCTTTTACCAGGTTTTCGATTAATTTTGAAATAATTGGGTAGATTTTCGAGTAATTTTTCAAAGATTTGTACAATTTCAGAAATCAGTTTTTACGCAACATTGTCGCGGTATTTCGCTATAGTATTTCGACATTTATCGACGATTTTTTATTTTCATCGAGGAGAAGGAAAAGAAGAAGAAAAAAAGAACGACGATGGAAAACTATTAGGTACTTTATGGCGTAAAACAAAGACGTGAAACCCCGATAGCTGATGGTACATATAATAATGCGATGTATTTACATTGTGGCGGTTGAGGAAAGGATGTGAAGTGAAGGGTACGAGAAAAACATATATGTATAGAGCGTATATGAAGTAATATAGGTACACGGTGGTGGTTGAAATTTGCCATTTTTTTGGTCGATTCGCGGTTCGCGAGATTCGACATACGTTCGCATTACTGTTTTAATAGCTGGTTGAATCTTTGTGCCAGTTTATTCAACTTATAAGTACGTACTATACGTATGTACATAAAAAGGAAACAGATTCAAAGCGACAATAATGTGTTGACTGGGGAGCTGCCTGTGTCGCTTGTTGCGGTACTGCTTGTTGCCAGGAAAGGCAGGCGCGGGTGTTAAAATCGAAATACGCGAATACGATGGAGTTGGTTTTTTTTCTCTCATTTCTATACGGCAGCTGCGACATGGTAGAGAGCTTTGTATTAAAAATGCATTGATTCGATGTAACACGTATTCCATTTTGTCAGCGAGACAATCTTCACGTCACGTTTGCACTTAGATTTTTTCGTATACCGAAACGAAACGGATACGATGGGGAGGCCGAGGAAGGGGGTTGACTTTTACCGCGTGTATCCGACTATGTAAGCTGTGAACCAACGTAATATGTATGCGGTGTTGTAGGCGAAACGATACATATTTTAATTTTTTTCGCGAATTTTTTCTCCCTTTTTTTTTTTTTTTTTTGAATTTTGATGTTATTCTACGTATAAAACATGTTTTTGAATTTTCCATATCGTAAAAATATGTATCGATGCGACGATATAGAATATGCCGAGTGGTTTGGGTGAGTGATTTTTATACGCAGGATCAGAAGGGAAAAGCGAGAACAGAATAAGACGATTGGATCCCCGCAGTACTGATTTTTTGGCACCATCGAAAATTTGCCAAGTCCAATACTTCGTAGATACGTAAATTCAAAATTGGAGGTCAGGGAGGAGTCCAACCAAAATTTTTATAATAACCAAAATTATTCCTAGGACTTCAAGCTACAACTTTTGTTTGAAATTTTTTTCAATTGGACCCTGCCCTCTTCAAGGATTTTGCATAACATGATAACGCTCCGAATATACCAATTAAAAAATGAAATAGTGTAGTAGGAAAGGCCTAGTTTGAAAATTTTTTCAGATAAAAGTTGTAGATTGAGGTCCTAAAAGTAATTTCAGTTATTATAAAATTTTCAGTTGGACCCTCCCCTCAAATTTAGCATAATATGACAAAAATACTTATATTATGGAAAGATGGTGGTGGTAGGGGTCCGATTCATGGGCGCATCCAAGGGGGGAGCTAGCGTGCTGAAGTTCCCCCAAAATTGGGCCCACTCCTTGACATTTTTTTCAATTGTTTTTTTGGAAAACCAAATTTTCAATTTTTGGTCGAAAAATCAAATTTTCAATTTTTGTTGAAAAACAAAATTTTTAATGTTTGTTGGATAACAAAATTTTCAATTTTTCTTACAATTTTTGTTGATTACCGAAAAACAAATTGTTGGGAAACCAAATTTTCAGTTTTTGTTAAAAAACCCAATGTTTCAACATCAAAATTTTTTGTTGAAAAACAAAATTTTCAATTTGTAAAATAAATTGTTGGAAAACCAAATTTTCAGTTTTTGTTAAAAAACCCAATGTTTCAACATTTCTTGAAAAACAAAATTTTTTGTTGAAAAACAAAATTTTCAATTAGTAAAATAAATTGTTGGAAAACCAAATTTTCAATTTTTGTTAAAAAACAAAATTTTCAATTTTTGTTGAAAAACAAAATATTCAATGTTTTTCAATTTTTGTTGAAAAACAAAATTTTTAATGTTTGTTGGAAAACAAAATTTTCAATTTTTCTTGAAAAATAATGTTTACAATTTTTGTTGATTACCGAAAAACAAATTGTTGGGAAACCAAATTTTCAGTTTTTGTTAAAAAACCCAATGTTTCAACATTTCTTGAAAAAAAAAATTTTCAATTAGTAAAATAAATTGTTGGAAAACCAAATTTTCAATTTTTGTTAAAAAACAAGATTTTTAATTTTTGTTGAAAAACGAAATTTTCAATTTTTGTTGGAAAACAAAACTTTCAATTTTTGGCGAAAAACAAAATTATTTTCAATTTTTGTCGAAAAACAAAAAAATCTCAATTTTGTTTTTTTCATTTTTGTTGAAAAACTTGAATTTTCATTTCTGTTAGAAGTCTTTAAAAAAAATTTGCCAAAAATTTTTCAACCGTGTTTGAAAAAAAGTTAAGACGCAAAATTTTCTTATTTTGATTAAAAACTAACATTTTTTACTTTCCTATTTTTAAAATTTTTTAAAATTCATTTTTAGCTGATTTTTCATTTATGAAAAAATCAGCTATTAAATTTGACCCGTTGGTAAGAGTGCGGGGTGTGAGTGATATTTCTCGACGTTTTATGACGAAATATGACGATTGACACCAATTTCGCGATTTGGTATTTCTTTATATATAACTATATGTATATATGTATGTACTAAAATTTGTCACTGCGATAACTGGAGTTATGATTGATGGAATTAGTTGAAATTTATATCAGTGGTAGAGGGTCATTGGGAATAGAAGCCTATTGAATTTGAGCGAAATCGGTTCGCGGGTTCGCGAGATATCCACGATCGAAATTTTCAAAACTCTATAACTACGCAAATAAGCTAGATACGTGATTTTTGCACTTGACCTTTTTTATAGTACTCTACACGATCTATCAGAGTACCAAATTTGAGCGGAATCGGTTCGCGGGTTCGCGAGATATCCGCGATCGAAATTTTCAAAACTGTTGAATCCGCGAATAAGGTAGATATGCGATTTTTGCACATCACTTGTTTTATGTAACGTTACGATAACGGTATTTTAACGTTTCAAATCAAATGAATCAGCGTTCGAGGATGATTCGTTCAATTGAATCAGCCGTTCGCGAACGATTCGTTCAAATGAATCCGTTGTTTGAGAATCGTTCGAATGTCGAATGAATCAGTCGTTCGCGAACGATTCGTTCAAATGAATCCGTTGTTTTTTGAATGATTCGTTCAAATGAATCAGTCGTTTGCGAACGATTCGTTCAAATGAATCGGTCGTTCGTGAAACAAAAGAAAAATCAGCTTTTCTACCACAGATGCGGCGGTAGAGTTTTTTATTTTTTCAAATCAAATTTCCAAAGTCTTATTTGAAAAAAAAATCAATTTTTGTTGATAATTTTTTGATTCCAAGAGTAAAGTAAAATACAGCACATGAAAATAGGTTGGTATCAAGAGTAGTTTGCGCGCTCTTCTTTTTTCTTCAAGTTTTAGCTCCTACCAAGAAAAACTTCTGGATGCGCCAATGGGGTCCGATGGAAAAATATTTCAAACAAAAGTTGTAGTTTGAAGTTTTGAAAATAATTTTGAATATTACAAAAATTGTGATTGGACCCTTCCCTGCACTTCAATTTTGCATTTACGTATCTACAAAGTATTGGACTTGGCAAATTTTCGATGGTGCCAAAAAATCAGTACTGCGGGGATCCAATCGTAGAATAAGGAGCTGGAAATTGAATCGTGTAGCAGCAGCAGGTTGATTCGAAGATATACCAAAACTTGCGAGAAAGCACAAGAGCAAAAAATCTCGCAAATTTGCGAGAGAAAAGGGGAAAAGAATGGAAATAAGGAGAAAAAGGTGCGTCGAAGAAGAAAACAAGGGCTAGAATAGAGCCAGAAAAAAGGTACGTAAATTAACACGTACGGAATTTCCGGCTGCTGCGGTATTACGTATTATACAAACGTTGCGGCGATTTTCTCTTCCTTTCTTTTTTTTTACCTTGGCGATATTTAGCGTGAGACTTAGATTGGGAGATATTTATTCGTCTCGGATGATTCTGCTTTTCCCTTTTTAAATGGTTTTTACTACACTTTGAACGGTTTTATTGCTTCCTGGGACATGGTTATATAGACGTTCTAACTAGGTCACTTTTTCAATTACGAAGATGCTATTTTTTTCCTTCGTCGTCGTCTTCATTTTTTTTTCTTCTTTTTTTTGGGTTCATTTTTTCCCTCTGTCGTCGTCAAGTTCTCTTCGGCTCGTCCGATTCCCTATACGTACACGTACGATATACGAGTACGTAGCACCAACATGGTCGAGAAAAGAAAAACGAAGCTTTTTATCGTTTTATGGAGAGGGATGAAAAAGACGACGTAGACGTTTAAAAATAATATAAGAAAAGAGCGAGAAAATTCGACAACGATGGCGAGCGATGAGAGGAAATAAGTAACTTTATCGAAGCAGCGAGATAACGCGCGAGAGGGAACTACAAAGGGGTTGAAAAAGGGATTGTGACTTGGGCAGTCACGTTTTTTTTTTTGTGTTGCATGTCGCGACGATAAAATTGGTATTATTTACCGTGCTGGACGTTGGACGATGGATGTGAAGCCAATTTTTGTGACCAGTATTTTGGCTGAGTAGGTAGGTAAGGTAGACTGGGAGAAGGATGAGGTCAAGGTTTGGCTGATGTAAGAGGCGGAGATTGCGGATATTTAGATAAAATTTTTTCTTTTTCCCAGTCTGTGATTAACGTAATTATTTTGTAACCACCTGCTTCGCACCAGCGTAGTTACGTACGTGTTGAATATGTTTAGTTTTTGAGATAACCTCGTTTTAAAGAAAATGTTTACGAAGGGAAATCAGCCATGCAACATGTGTTTGTGTTGATTATTTATGGTATGAGTGAAATTTTTATACAAAATATATGTGATATGGTGAAATATGTGGATTGGTAATGGCCTAGATGAAATTTGAATTGTGAATTTGTGTTATTGAATGCGAGTCGTTGATGTTGAGTAATTATATTTTTTTCTTTGATTGTTTTTTTTTTTTTTTTTTTTTTTTTTTGCTAAAAATACTACTCGTATATTTTAGCTCAGCATAGGCATATTTCCGAAGTACATATTATTTTGGATAAAAAATATTCCTGTAGATTTTCAAATTTCAAAGATTTTCTGAATTTGAAACTTTGAAAAAATTCATCTTCCGTGAAGGATTTTGGAAAATTGGCAAAATTTTTAAAAGTTGAGTGAAACAGATGTAATTTTAAAAACATTCAAGTTTAAAAATTACTCAATTTCAAAGTTTTATCAAATTTTGATTGATAATTAAAATTTTTAAAATTGTGAACATTCATCAAACGTCGAAAATCGATCAAATTTGAAAAATTGAAACATTTAAGAATTTCCTTGAATTTTGGAATTTTTTAGCTAATTTCTTGAAATTGTCAAAATGTGTGTATCACCTTGATAAAATCGACCTTTTTCAAATTCTAGAAAATTTGGCTGAATTTAAAAAATTTGATCAAATAACAAAGTCAATCTCATTTAAATATTTTTTTAAATTTAAATCTAAAAACTACCAATTTTTGAATTTTTATTGATTTTTCCACTTGAAAAAAATTTGATTGTTTTCACTTTTTCTAATTTTGATTTTTTTTTATTATTAGGTATTTATTTTTTATTTTATCAATTTTACATTCTTTTTTTTCCTCAATTTTTGTTTAGGTATTAATTTCCTATTTCTTCTCCATTCTTTCAAATTTGTGATTTTTCCAGTTGCATATTTTCTTTATTTCCCCCCCCCCCTTGATCTTCAGTCATTTTCAATTTAAATTCAAAGTTTTTTTTTGTTTTTTGCAATTTTTCAATTTTTTTTTCTGGTTGGAATTTAACCAGTCAAAACATTTTTTCCCGATTAAAGCACCTGCACCAGTCCAAAGTTTTTTTTTTTAAAGTATTTTTTGTTATGGTAGAAGTATCTATTTTCACCAGCCAAGGATTTTTTTTTGGTCGAACTAGTCGAATTATTTTTTCTGGTTACAGCATTTTAATAGGTAGTCAAAGTCAAGGCATTTTTAACATTTTTTTTTCTGGTTGAAACATTTTTACCAGTCAATGAAGTTTTTTTGGTTGAAGCATTTTTTTCAGTTTGAAGCGTTTTTGTGAGTCAACGCATTTTTACAAGTCGAGATTTTTTTTTTTTGGTTGAAGCATTTCTAAATTGAAGTAGGTACCTTAGTATTTTGTTTTACCAGTTCAAACATTTTTTTCTGATTGATGCGTTTTTATTAGACAAACTACTTCTTATCTGGTTGAAGCATTTTTACCAGTCAAAACATTTTTTTCTGGTTGAAATAGTTCTCCCTCCAATTTTCTGTCATTTTTAAATTCAAATAAATTTTTTCCAATTCTTCAATTTTTAGTAATTTTTGGGTTCACTTATTCGTCTTTTGTTGATTTTTTCTTGCATTCAATTTGGTTTGAATTTCTATCTTCTTCAACTTTCAAAAAATAAGTATGTACCTGAAATATTTTTTATCCACGAATTCCTTTTCAGAAGAATTCAGATGAAATTTGTGCACACTAAAAATACTCATCTACTTGTAAAATCGTTTGTAAACCAGTTTTCTATTTTTTTAAATTTTATTCAAAAATATTTTTAATTTTTACAAGAATTTTTGCTCCTGCAAATATTTCTAAATTTTAAAATGAGAATAAATATTTCAAAAATCTTGAAAGATTTTCAATACTGAAATTTTAAAAACGTACCAACGTTTTTCTACGAATTTTTTGTAAGCATTAAAAAATATATTTCAAAAATTCTTTAAAGATGCGTTTTTGTAGAAAGATATGTTTAAACAATTTTTTGATAGGTATGGTTTGCGACTTTTTTTTACGAAAATTCGCAACGATTTGCTTTTGGAGATGTTTTTTGGCGCATTTTTGGTACCTAAATATTTTCCCAACATTTAAAAAAAATTATTGATATTTTTCAACAAAAAAAAAAGTTGCAAGAGAATTTTTTAGAAAAAAAAAAAATAATACAGTGAACTGAATTCATTCAATGAAATCAAGGCGAAAATGGTTTGGCTAAGATTTTACAGAAGTAGTGAGCAAGTATTTAACTGAGATCAGATGATAAATAACTTTATGTGGTCCGCAGAAACGATAATTTTACTGTGGATAATGATATGACCATTTTTTTCTTTACTTGTGAAAAATATTATAATTAATTTTTTTTTTAATTTTCATATGCATAGTGCATATCGATATTAACGCCTTGTCATAATGAATTAATTTTTTTGGAAAAAATCGATTCAAACGGTAATTTTGTAAAGAGATCACAAAACTGCAAATCAGCCCGAGCGTTCGCACCTTCATCTCCACGCGTAACGCCCGAGAAACATCAACGTCCCGCTCTCAAACTTCAAAGTCCGAGAGACACGGGTTGAAATTATCCGATTGACCTAAAATTTTGGAAATCACAATTCCACATGCCAATGAACATTTTTTGGGGGCGTAATAAAAAATCCGGGGGAAAAGGGTTTTTCCCATTGTTTCAATTGCCACCTTAAGGGGGGGGGGGGGGGGCTATAAAAAAAAATTGTTGAATGCATAGCGTTGACAAACGGAATTTTCTAAGACCTTTGCGTGACGTCATTTCGATTTTTCATCCATGAAGTTTTGAAGAAAAATTGGAAACTAATTTCATCTCGCTTTTTTTACAAAAAAAAAAAATAATTTTTGATTTTTGAAAAATAAAAATGCATGGAGTTTTCAAATAAAAAATATATATTCATTTTGCATTTCAATGATGTCATTTTGTAGAAATTATTGATAAATTTTTTGGAAAATCAAAAATTTTAAGCGTCAAAATTGGAGAAAAACATGACTTTTTCTTAATGCCCCGTTTCCAGAAAAACTATGCAACCCACGAGGTTTTTCCTCAGAACGTTTTTTATTCAGTACAGTCTGGTCTGTAGTCTGACGAGAGGGTTTTGCGAAATTTTAATTTGCCGACGACTTCTTTTGAGTTTAATGGAATACTAAGATGAAATTCATGAGAAAGTTAGATAAAATCAGGGGAAAAAGTAGGAATTTCGCAAAACCCTCTCGTCAGACTTCAGACCAGACTGTACTGAATAAAAAACATTCTGAGGAAAAACCTCGTGGGTTGCATAGTTTTTCTGGAAACGGGGCATTAAGAAAAAGTCGTGTTTTTCTCCAATTTTAACGCTTAAAATTTTTGATTTTCCAAAAAATTTATCAATAATTTCTACAAAATGACATCATTGAAATGCAAAATGAATATAATTTTTTTTTTTTTGAAAACTCCATCCATTTTATTTTTTAAAAATCAAAAATTATTTTTTTTTGTAAAAAAAAGCGAGATGAAATTAGTTTCCAATTTTTCTTCAAAACTTCATAGATGAAAAATCAAAATGACGTCACGCAAAGATCTTAGAAAATTACGCTTGTCAACGATATGCATTCAACAAATTTTTTTTTTTTATATGCCCCCTTAATATATACATGAAAAAACCAAAACTTTGAAAATTTAATTATTATCATTTTTATATTGTGGTTTTAGCCATTTTAATTACATTTTTAAAAATTAAATAATTACATGAAATTGAGATAATAGTAAAAAATTGGGAGAAAACAATTATTTGAACAAAAGTTGATCATGTTTTCGAAAAGAATTTAAATCATAAAAAACCGAAACAACAGAAGTTTTTAGCAAAATCTCTAGACCCCAAAAATATTCACAGGAGGGTGTAACAGGTACCATGTTGGTTTTTATAAAAACACCCAAAACATCTTCAAAATATTATAACGACTTTTCCTCGATCGTGACTCACAATAATTCCAAACTATAATTTTCGAAAAATCTTATTCAATTTTAAAGAATTCATCGAAACACACATCCGATGAATAATCATTTTTCAAAATTTTCAAAACATTAAAAATATACTCCCACAAACAACTACCAGCGTAACGATGAAAAAAAAATATAAAAAACAGTACAGAATTAAAAAACGACATTTCCAACCTTCCACCTACATCCCAACGTCGTAATAACTACATCCTCCTCATGTCTACTTTCTTCACATCCATTCGTTCAAATCCCTCGGTTCGACCAATTTTTAAAAAAAAAATTAGCAGCTTATATCTCCAAGCATACATATTATACACGATAAAGGAACCAACATAAATTCCAAGGTCGGTTTTTTCGGCAGTTTTTTTTTCTCCGGCGACGACTACTGAAGTAACGACTCGAGGACGACGCTACACAAGACCGAACGAACCGAACGCGAACGAGCTAGAAAAAAAATTACCGTCGCCAATTTTTTTCCCCGACGATTTGGCAAATTTTAAAATTGTTACGAGCTTGACACTGATGTCGAATAATTTATCGCCTTTCTGAATTTCTTACAAAACCAACACACGACTACGACTTCTGCAACTCTTTCAAGTTTTCATTTCGCGCTTTTCGGAAATTATTAAAAATACGAGTGAAAATTTTTTTTTTTAGAAAAAAACAGCGTTAGGCGGTGGTGTTGGCGAACTCGCGGCATCGAGAAAATTATTCTAATTGAAAAATGTGTGCTCCAGTTGGGGGGGGGGGATTTGCAAATTTATGTATCTCGGGTTACTCCACACTTTGCCCTTAAAATACAAGACGAAAAAAAAACACGCTCGTGTAGTACTTTTTCGGTGTTCGTTTCGATACATACAATTTTTTGGCTTCGACGAAAACATGGGAATTTATTGCATAACGTGTATGTGTGTAGGAGTTGTGAGCCGAAAACTTCGGTTCGCAGCTTGAAAATGCGTTATACGTAAACACGTAGTAACGAGAACATTGATCGTTTCCTTTCCAAATTCACCTTGACTTTGTGACATTATCGCGAATACGAAACTCATTAGGTAATAGGTAATAAAAGTATGACTCGATAAACCCACCTAGATTTTACGTGTAATCTGTATAAGATGAATCTTGACTAATTAATAACGATGATGAGTCTAAAGTTGAGATACAGAGATGTTTCAATTTTGGAGGAAATGTAACTAATTCGGGGGATATGTTTTCGATCGAAAATTTCCGTAACAAGATAGCAGATTTATCGCTTGAAATGCTAAAAAATGATTGCACTCTTAAATTTAGTATCTAGGTAGGTAAAAAAAAAAAAAAATGGCACGAAAAAAATAAAGAAAGAAATGTAATGGAAATCAGTAACTTGTTAACAAATTTTTCAACATTTTATACGTAGTAAGTAACAATACTTGAATGTAAATTTAATATTTAAAAAAAAAAATTTAAAATAACTTCAAAAGATTACAATTCGAACATATTATATTAAAATTTAAAAATTAATTTCTATCATTTTTTTTTCTTCAAAATTTGAATTTTTATCAATTTTTTGGAATTTTTCAAATTTTAATTATATCTAATTAATTATACAATATTTAGAAATTTAACTTCGAAAAATTATTAGAGTTTAGAAATTTTCTAAATTAACATTTTAATAAATTTATAAAAAACTACATACTGAATTTCAACTTTCCATCAAATTTTGGAAATTTTCCAAACATTGAAAAATTTTCTCATACATTTTAAATTATTTTTTTGGAATTTCAGATGAAATGTAAAAATTAATTTAATTTCAAAAGTTTATTAAAATTCAAAAAAATTACCAAATTTTGTGTTTTAATCGAACATTGGAGATCGGAGATTTAAAAAAAAAATCAAAATTCATCAACCCCTAAAAATAATTTAAAATTTACTAAAATTCACATTTTTTAAATTTCAGTGATTGACATTAAGAAATAGGCATTTACACGATTAAATGTAATAGATACAAGAAAGTAACTAAAACTATAATGAAAAAAAAATAATAATAAAAATAGTTCAAGTTTATTTACCAAGTAAAAGTATAAAAAATAAGAAATAACAACCATCATTATGAATTTGAAAAAAAAATCAAAGTTGGATACCCCAAATAAAAATTTTAAAAATATTTTCTTATAAGATATGAAAAAATTCGAACAAATTTAACGACTGTTGAAAAATTCTTATAAAATTAGCTTCAATAATTATAATTACAACGAGTAGCATTTACTGGACACATTACCTATCCATGCATCGGAGCGAAATTTCAAAAAAAAAAAAGTAACTAGAGTAACCTGAAATTTCAAAAAAGTAACCAAAATTATAGAAAAAAGTAACCAAAATTTTTCCATTTCTACTCAAATAATAATTACTCAAAACCCACCCTCTCTCTACCATTTTTCAATAATTTTTTGTTGATTTCGACATTTTGCAACACCTAAAATCAAGGGCCAAAATTTTGAAAAACTTGAAATTGTTCATGAAAAAATATGCATTTTCTGTGAAATCATGATGAATTATAGTTTACCTAATCGTTGGCTCAATTTGTTTCCGCAATTTTTAAAATTTAAATTCTTTACTTTATTGGGATTTTCAATTTTTAAGTACCTACCTACCTATTAACCTTCGATTTGTAAAAAAAAAAATCAATTTGGAATTTTTAAATTGTCCAGTTTCCCAAGTTTTTAAACTGTAAAAAATTATTTGTTTTTAAACAGTTTTCAGTTTGATTTCAAATAATTTTTGATTTCAAAAAAACGTCATTTTTCGTGTTTGAAAAATTTTCAATTGCAAATTATTGTTTATTTTTGAATTTTTTTGCCTTTTCGAAGTTTTATTTTCCAAACAATTTTCAGTTTAAATTTCAATTTATGAATAATTTTCAATTTTTAAAAATTTTGATATCTAAAAAGTTTTGGATTAGTTAAAAGGAATTAAAGTTTTGAAGTTATAAATCTTAAATTTTCAAAAAATTTTGATTTAAAAAAAAAAATTTTGAAAACGTTTCAATTTTCAAAAAAATATCAGCTTTTAAGTTCGTAAAATTTTTAAATTTTGGAACTTTTTTCTCATTTGAAAAAATACAATTTTTTTATACTTCGTTTTTGAGGAGTTTTCTATTCTACATACCTAATTATAATAATAATTTTCAATTTTCAAACATAGTTTTCAAATACTTTCGTCACATTTTTTTTTAAATACACATAAAAAAATTGCTTATAAATTCTCATACAAAAAAAAGTTTTTAGTGAGAAGAAATCTTTTTCATTTTTCGACGAAGTAACCGCCAATTCTTCTGAAAAAGTTTTGTGTGAACTTCGATTTTTTGGACAAAAAATCGTTCATTTGTAGAGAAAAGAATCGATTTCGCGAAGAAAAAATCTCACTTTTAAGTTAAAAAATTTTTCTGCTCCGAAAATTTAGGTGGATTTTGAGAATTTATCCAAATTCAAGAATTAAAAAGTGACAACATTTTGAATTTCTACCATACAAAGATTTAATTTATTTTCTAAATTGGAGAAATTGCAATATTAATATAATTTCTAAAACATAACTTATTTAAAAAAAACTACCAACAATCCAATTTTCATCAATTTTTTTCCAAATTTCAAATTTTTAATAAAAATGAATAAAAAATCGAATTCCAAATATTTACTCAATTTTCAAAATTAAAAAAATTGACCAAATTCAAAAATTACAAATTATACCCATTTTGAATTTCTTTTTGATGTAATTCAAGAGATTTATTTATTTATACATAGTTAAGACTTTTTTTTTAAAATTGTAGAAATGAACGAATTTTACATAGAAATTAGTAACGTACTTGGCGTTCCAAAATATTTTCATTGTTCAATTTCCGATAGGATGACAGAGTTTCAAATTTGAAAAAAATTAAGACCATCTAAAAGCAGGACTTTTGCGGGATCTTTTGAAATATCAGTATTTTCGAACAGTGGTGTGCTTTCACTTTTACGGATCTCAAGTACTTTCAAAACTCGGGGTCTCAGGGGAAATTTCATTTTGGGAGAATTGTTTTTTTTTTCAGAATTTCTGTGGAATGAAAAAATTTTAATTGCATCATCAATTTTTTGAAGAGATTTTTTTTTAAAATGGCGAGAAAACTCTTTTTAATTTATTTGGAGAAAGAATTCGAATTGTTCAAGAGGAAAAATCGCGTGAATTTTTTTGCGATGCAGGCAAAAATATTTTTTTATCAGTTTTGAGAAAAAAATTCTCTAAATTTTTTCAAGGAAAAAGTTTTTTCACTTTCAACACTTTTCAAAAATGTTTCAATTTTTCCCAAAAAATCAGTTCATGAAAAATACTCTTGAAAATCTGGAGAGAGAGGATTTTAATTTTTCGTAGAAACAAATTTTAAAATTTCTTTGGAATAAAAATATCTCAAAACGTAAGAAAATTCTGAATTATTCAGAGCAAAGAAAAATCTATTTTCTTTTGGTAAAAAAGAAAAATCTCGATTTTTCGAGAGTAGGAAAATTTCTGAGTTTTTAATGAATATAATTATGGTTATTTTTTTCAACTTTTAAAGAAAACACTTTTTAAATTTTGCAGTGAAAATATTTTAATGCAGAAAAAAGTTCCAAGTATTTTTTCTGAGAGAGGAATTCCTCATTTTTAGAAGAAAAAAAATCATGTTTTTGACTTTCAATCTTTTTCTCCAAAAATTGAGAAAAGCTTCTAATTTTCGAGACAAAAATTTCTAAAGTTTTTTGTAGTAAACATCTTGTAATTTTCATGCAGATTTTGTTTTTATTTTTATTTTTTTTCAGAGAAAAAATTCTTTCATTTTTAGAAGAAAAAAACATAATCTTATTAATTATTCAATTTTTCCACCATTCTTTTATGAAAACTGGACAATTGCACTTGGCAACTAAAAAAAAATTACTTTTATTAACATTTTATTTTTTATAGTTTTGGGGCCCCAAACTCAGAGGCTTCGCAACAGTAGGTTTGTTTGAGCTATCACAGAATCTGTGAAATCTGCACAGAAAAAGCGTCTGGCCACCCCCCCCCCCCCCCGCTCTAACATCAAACGTTTCTTCTGTACAGTTTCACAGATTCTGTGGACCTCGAACAGACCTATTTTCTGTTTTCTGTTTCACATATTTATTGGCATAGGAGATTTATTTTTCACTTCATAAACAAACTCTTTTTATGACTTTTTTTTCCCTTCAAAAATGAGGCATAACAGGTTGTTTTTTCAATTAAAAAATACTCTTTGAGATTTTTTTTTTTTAATAATCAGTTTAGACATTTCCTTTTTCCTAGAATGATTTGAGAGACACGAATTCAAGTATACTTTCAGCTGTTTTCATTCATAAAAACGAAATAAATGGGGAAAACACCGTGGGGGTCAAAAAGTCATATAGAGGTAGCAGAGTGGAGGAACCTTTATTATATGATATGGGTTGATAGTGCAAAACTCTCCCCTACAAAACCGTGATTCGTGATTCGTCGATTTCATAAGTTTTTCAGCACGTGTCTACATCTTTTAACCGCAAATGAAAGTTTGAATATTTTACAATCATAATTTTCTTCTCGAATATCCGTTCTCGAAATTCACTTTTCCTACAACATTTCCTTACAAATTCATATACCTTCCCAAAGTGTCTAGCAAAATCTTAAAATCACTGAGCAGCACTTTTGTAAGAACCTTCAACAGGGCTGCTCAGAATAAGAACTTTTGCTAAAAAATTAATGAATTTTCAAAATTTTCAAACTCGTAAAATTTTCACATATTAAAAATGAACCAAACCATTTAGGTATGTATTGTTTCCATGCAAAACAAACGCACACGGGGTCGCCTTCCTTCTCTCGTCATTCTTCCATAAAATAAGATTTTTCCAAGACTTCTACATTGAAAACTCACGAGCAATTTTTTCAAAAATATTTCCAAAACGTTGTCTTTTTTTAAAATTATAGAATAAATTCCAACCTTCGAGTAAGTAGTAAACAAATTTTTTAATTTTTTTTCAAGTAAAAAATTTTCTTCTTGTAGTTTTTTTGTAATGAAAGATTTTCCTATTTTGGTAAAAAAAAGAGAAGAAAATCATGACCTATTCATGGTAGGATGTATTGAAAAAGTTTTTCTAATTTGTGGTAGGCATCTAGTTTATTCGAAATAAAAAAATTTCTAATTTTTTTTTTACTCAACTAAAGCTAGAAAGGTTTAAAAAAATTTTCTTGTTTGTATACAACATATTCAATGCACTCCTCCGGTAATCGATTTTACCATTCGGTAACCAATGACAATACTTTAAATCGAATACTTTAATCACATTTTCCAGTTTAAATGGCGTACCTACGAAAACACTCTCAGTATAATGACGAGTCCATTCGTTCATTTCTCTCATGACAGGACCGATGTAGTAGTTCTCAACAACCTCGCGAACTGATCTCGCCATTGGTAAATCTTTCATAATTTTTTTTACCTTCGTTGCGTCTTCCTCGTTCAGACGCAGCAAAATACCTTCTTCCGTACCACGTTCTGGATTCTCGTTATTTAGGATTCGACGCCAAGATTCAATCGACACTGCATACGAAGCCATGCTTTCTAGGGTCGGTATAGTTTCGTAAAATTGCGCAGAAGCTGTATCGTTGAATTCATTACGAATTTGGTTCGATTCGAGGTATCTCGAAGGCCCTGGTTGGTCGTGGGTGGCGGATTCTTCCATTATCTTCCAGTATCTGGAATTGAGAACCATTTTTCAGTTCATTGTGATCGTATAAATCATATTACATGCTCGTAATCTATCAACTGGTTATCAAGTAAGGGACATAATTCGTCGAATTTCGAATATTTGTAGCATTTTTTCATACTCGTGTTTCGTTTTACATTCATTGCTTTCCTGAATTCTTTGTCTCAAAATTTATTTTCCAATAAATCAATCTTGAAACTTTTCTGAAATATCTATCAAAGTCTCACAATAAAGAAGGTCATTTTTGCATGGCCTTTGACAGAACTTTCTTGAAATAAAAAAATTTCCAAATAAAATAATAAAATTGTATACAACTTTTAGAAACAGATCAGATATTTTATACAGTAGATAGGTAAGAATTAAAGTTTGAAAATTTCAAATTACAAATTTTTACCAAACCTAAAAATCCATCAAATTTTACTAAGTGGGCAACCAACTTGAGAAATTCATCAAAAAAATAATTTAGAAAATTTTTAAAATTTATTCAACTTAAAAAGATGATCCGCATACTTACCTAATTTCAAAATTTGGAATTACTCGTACTTAGACCTACCACTATTTTTTTCAATTTCTAAAGATTTTGCTATTGATTTTAAAATTTAAAAAAAAATATATATATCAAACTTGAACAAAAAAATAACATTTAGGAGATTGAAATTTGAATTTTAAATGCATTTTTTCTTTTTAATTTTTAATTTTCATTTAAGAAATTGATTTTTGAAACTGACAAATTTTGAATTTTCATCCATTTTTGATATTTTATCAAAATAAAAAAAAATAAAAATACGAAACTTTTCAAATTTAGCATGCAAAAATTTCCGAAAATTTAAGTGGATTTTGAGAATTTATCCAAATCCAAGAATTAAAAAGCGACAACATTTTGAATTTTCATCAAACAAAGATGTAACTAATTTTTTTTTCTAAATTGGAGAAATTGCAATATTGATATAATTTCTAAAACATAATTTATTTAAAAACTACAAAAATTCCAATTTTTTATCAAGTTTCTTTTTCAAATTTTTAATAAAAATGAATAATCGAATTCCAAATATTTACTCAATTTTCAAAATTAAAAAAATTGTCCAAATTCAAAAATTCATAATTACCCATGTTGAATTTTTTAAAATGAAATTCAAGAGATTTATTATAGTTGAAAGTCAATTTTTTTTGTTGAAATTATTGTAGAAATTAACGAATTGTAGAAATAATAGTAACGTAGGTACTTGACGTTCCAAAATATTTTCATTGTTCAATTTTCGCTATGATGACAGAGTTTCAAATTTGAAAAAATTCAGACCATCTAAAAGCAGGACTTTTACGAGATCTTTTGAAAATCAGTATTTTCGAACAGTGGCGTGCTTTTACTTTTAAGGACCTCAAGTACTTTCAAAACTCGGGGTCTGGATTTTTTTTTTTTTTTTTTTTAATATCGGGTAAATGTCACTTTGGGAGAAGTAAATTGTTTTTTTTTTCTGAATTTCTGTGGAATGAAAAAATTTCAATTATATCATCAATTTTTGAAGAGAATTCAAAAAAAAAAGAAAAAAAAAAAAATGGCGAGAAAACTCTTTTAATTTATTTGAAGAAAGGATCTGAATTGTTCAAGAAGAAAAATCGCGTGATTTTTTTTGGGATACAGGCAAAAATATTGTTTTATCAGTTTTGGAGAAAAATTCTCTATAATTATTATTTCTTTAAGGAAAAAGTTTTTTCACTTTTCATAAATGTTCCAATTTTTTTTTTCTTCAAAAAATCTGTTCATGAAAAATACTTCTGAAAATCTGGGCAATTAATTTTTTCTGAGAGAAGAATTCCTTATTTTTAGATGAAAAAAAAATCATTTTTTGACTTTCAATCTTCTCCTCTAAAAATTGAGAAAAGCTTCTAATTTTCGGGACAGAAAAATTTCTAAATTTTTTTGTGGTAAACATCTTGTAATTTTCATGCAGATTATATTTTTTTTTTTTTTTTTTTTTTAGAGCAAAAATTATTTCATTTTTAGAACAAAAAACGTACCTAATCTTATTAATTATTCAATTTCTCCACCATTATTTTATGAAAACTTGAGAATTCCACTAACTGTGCAAAAAAAATTACTTTTATTATCATTTTGTTTGTTATAGTTTTGGGACCCCAAACGCAGAGGCTTCGCAACATTTTCTTCTTTCTGTTTCACATATTTATTGGTATTGGGGAATAGTTTTTCACTGCATGAACGAACTGTTTTTATGAATTTTTTCCCTTCAAAAATGAGGTATGACAGTTTGTTTTTTCAATAGAGAAACACTCTTTGAGATTTTTTTTTTTAATAATCAGTTTTGACATTTACTTTTTCCTAGAATGATTTGAGAGATACGTATTAATCTATTCCTTCGTGATTTTTATTCAAATCGTCAAAGCTACAAACTTCGATCGTGCCTACTTGAAAATTTAAAATAAAAATGGAACATAATCTGGAGAAACTCTGAAACGAGCAAGTCCTTCCCACGCACATCTTAAAAACAATCGTCTCTCTGGCGGCGAATTTCTTTACACTGTCCCAACACCTCGTTCTTCTTTTTAAATAAGAAAAATAAGAGAATAGTATACGTACGAAAGCTCTACCCGAGCACAACTTTCTTTCGCATTCGAGACAAAAACACGAACGAAACAATCGGTAGGAGAAACTCGATGCTCAGCTTGGCCAAAATACAACACATCCGAGTAACGTAAACTCTCGATAAAAGAAAACTGCGAGACAATACCCTGGCCCTGCACTGCCTTTCCAAGTCGCACTCGCAATAGCGGTGCAACAAGTTTATACGCCAAAGATACCGAGAAGACTTATAATACAAATGAAGAAACAGCGTAGTGGCAATTTGCCGCAGCGTCGAACGAAGAAGAAAAAAAGAAGAAATAAGCGCTGGATCGACGCTCCTATAGTACGAGAATAGAAAGAAACAGAGAAAACTACGCTACGATCCCAAACCAATTGTCAGATTGAAAAGAAAAAGAATCGCTATATAGCGCACCGCGCTTATAGCTTTGAAGGTAAGAGTAATTTTATGTAACTCTTATGAAGTGTTTGACTAACTTCGCTTTATCTGGCTCGCTTCTCCGTCGCCCTTTTACGCCTGGTCGTCTTCGTAGTTCGTATACGACGACGACGGATGGATGCTTTTTAATCTCAGCAATCTCGTTCACCACCTTTGTTGCTTTTTCTCCGTTATAACATTCGATTCTCGTACACTAGAAGCAGCACTTCGCATCTGCACATCTGTACGCATCGTTTACCATTGGTACGATTTTCTTCTCTCGAAATTGAACCACACTGGCGATATGTATATACGAAATCTACACGGAGAAAAATGCCCTGTAAAATTTCCAGTACAGTTTAGCAATATTTCTCAAATGTACGGTACATTCAACTGGAAATTCAGTAGAAATTACCAAAATTAGGGGTATAATACACCAGATAGTCGCTGTAAATAAAATTCTTACAATTTCTAATGAAATAAACAGCAACTTCTATTAAATTTTGTAGAAAAATTCCATATTTTCCACTACAAAAAATGACAGACTACCCACTAATAAAATTTATCATATTTTGGTAAACTCCTTTTACTAATACAGTTATGGAGAAATTACTTGTAAGCTATGTGATAAATTACAAGACGGTTCAGTAAATATTCCACAAATGAGAAGTGATAATTTTGTGCATCTTCGGTGTAGAAAAAATTATGGGTGAAATCTAATAGAAATCACCAGACTGTACAACACATTTTGATAACAGTCATATAAAAGTTATCTGTTTGTATGACAGATAGTGTATAGAAAGAAGGCACTATTTGAGAATTTTTCTTATGGTGAAATTTTAATGTCTCTTTGAAATTTGAATATTTCAGTACGTTAAATGTTTGGTTGAATATTGGTTTTCTCGACTGTTTTGTTTTCCATTGTACTGTGTGAATATTAAGTTCGTAATCGCGTAATTGAATTTATTACACTAAATGAGACAGCCAAAGGTATTAATCATCATTGTATCATACATGATCGAAATGTTTTCCAGACTTTCAAATGGGTTGAAATATGTCCTTTTTTTTCATCTGATGTTCTCTTCAATATTGTAACCACATTATTTTGATTAGGTTTTGATAAATTCGGTTTGAGCAAAATTGAAAAAATGATTTTGTGAAAATTTTCAAAAATTTGTGTTTTTAGTAAACTTTTATAAAATTTAAAAATATGTATATAAATTTTGGAATCGAATTTGGAAATATGTATCTAGTGTTTTAAATGAAGATTTGACTACTTTTTTATTGCAAAATTTTAATCCCGTTTTGAAATTTTCTACAAGTATGATACTGATTATGATTTTCCTGAATTGGCTTTCTCATCGATTTGTTTGTTTTTAGTTTTACTATTTTATGTTTGAAATAATAACTATTTTATGTTTGAAATAATAAATTTGTTTGTGTTTAAAAATAAAAATTTAGATTTTAAACAACCTCATCAGTGCAGTTAGTTTTTGTATGTCCAAGTTTTTTTTTTTTTTTTGGTGTGTGTGTGCGTTTATAATTACAAGATGATCACATCCGTTGGAATGGGTTTCAGATAGATAGTGCAAAAGAGGTTTTGAAGTTTTTTGATAGAGAGGTAGCTGTGGGTGATTTTTGTGTGACCAATTCTCAGTGTTGTTATACTACTCGTAATTTTATCTTGTCTATTTAGGTGTAAGAGATTTTTCCAAAAGTATTATGATTTTTTTTTTTTTTATGTTGAAAGAGTTTATTGGGTGTTTGTTGAGACCAGAGGTGTTGCCAGCTTGTGTATATTTTTTGGGTAAGAAAGGGTGATAGAAGTTGCATTTTACTGAATGTACAAATTTCATAGATTCAGAAAATGTGAAGAGTTCAAAATGAAAAAAGCTGCATTATATTTTATTTCAAAATTCTTGTGACAAATACAGCATTTGCAAGCACACAAATTCGTCACCTGTCAGGTAAAACCCACCTAGTCTATCTAACCTGGTTTTTGGAAATGTGTCTAGGGGTGAAAAGTCATTTTTCGGATTTTAGATGTTGTTCTTTTTTTTGGAAAAGACATCGAAAACATCTAAAATCTGAAAAATAACTTTTCATCCCTTACGATACATTTCCAAAAACCAGGTTAGACAGACTTGGCGGGTTTTACCTAACAGGTGACGAATTTGTGTGCTTGCAAATGCTGTATTTCTCACAAGAATTTTGAAATAAAATGTAATGTTGCAGTTGGCAATTTTTACCAGACTGTTTAGTAGTTTATTGGTAATTAATTACCTGATAAAATGCTATCGAATTGAATGACGAAATGTTCTTCATTATTCCACCAATAATTACTAGACATAGTCAGGTAAATATTGGTGGAATAATAAAGAACATTTTGCGGTTCAATTCGATAGCATTTTATCATGTGACAAATTACCTATAATTACTAAACAGTCTGGTAAAAAATGCTATACTTTCGAGTTAGAAGTTGCAAATTTGTAGTATTATATTTTAATTACAAAATCCTTGTAATTTCTGCTCGATTTCCAATCTTGCTAACGTTTTACACAGAATAATCTATGTAGTTTTTACAGAACTTTTCTCTCCGTGTACTACGAACGACAAACAAAACACGCCAGCTACCTCCGTGCACAAAACACAGCAAAGAACACACAGGCTGGGTCTGGGTTTTTGTCAACTTTGATGGCAATAACACAAAAGCTCTCTCCGACGCTGCCGCCTAATTAAATTATAACCGAGCGCGAAATTATTAACTAGTTCAGCAATCAAATTATATGCATCACGGTTATCACACATAAACTGGCACAAACCCCAACCTCGACCTCGACCAAAACAGTACCACGCAGATGGAGATCGAGCCAGGGTACAGAGGCAGAGACAGACACACCAAAGAATGTTTCAACTTTATACGTTGCTAAACTTCTATACCAACACAACTCACAGTTCCATACACGCGCGTACTGTGGCTAAAATTCGATCGTAAATTACGCTTTACTTTCCGAATTACCAACGATAAGGAGAATAATTAACATCAATTTGTAACCGAGAGAGTCGTTGTGTATACCAGAGACTTATACATACATATAAACGCAACGCACACCAACACCAGCGAGCCGAATGAGCGTCGTCGTCGTTGCTGTTGGAATGGAAGCTGCATCGTCGTCAACACCGCAGAGCCGCCGCAGGGCTAAAGCAATAAGGGTTAAAAGGTGATATCTGTCGTTTAACTCTCCTTTTGTGCCACCACTGTAAAGCTTCATCATCACAAATACGCGAATAGTTATCATAACAGTGGTGCCTATAGCACATACGAGGACGTTTTTTCTGCTATCGAGGTCGGTTTGATTTTTTTTTATGTCGAATAAAATTGATAAATATTTGAAAGAATCTAAATATGTCAAGGAAATTGAAGAAAAAATGGGAAGTTACTTAATGAAAAATTTCAAAAAATTTTATTTTTTGCCAATTAACAAAAAATCAATTGAATTAAAAATGATTGAAAATTAAAATGAATAAAAATTACAAAAATTTGTAAAAAATAAAAATCAAAAAATGGAAAACTATATAAAAAAAATCAACAATGAATCAATAGGTACTTGAACTAAAAATGATTGAAAATCAATATCAAAAAATTAGAAAAATTAGAAAAAATGTAAAGGTACCTACGTAATAAAAAATCGTTAAAATTTAAAAAAAAAATCAATAAACAAAATAATTTTTTGCCAATTAAGAAAAAAAATTGAATGAGTTGAAAATGATTGAAAATTAAAATGAATAAAAATTATAAAAGTTGATTGTAAAAAATCAAAATCAAAATCAAAAAATGGAAAACTCGACAAAAAATGAATAATTTTTTTTCAACTAAAAAAAATTAATACATACTTGTATTAAAAATGATTGAAAATCAAAATAAAAAAATTAGAAAAAATTTGAAGGTACCTACCTACCTATGTAATACAAAATTGTTAAAATTTCAAAAAAAATTGCAATAAACAAAATAATTTGTTTGCCAATTTAAAAAAAAAAGAATTAATTAAAACTAAAAATTAATAAAAATCAAAAACAAATGGAAAACTATTTAAAAAATGGACATACCTACATAGGTACTTTTTTAAACTTAAAAAAAAATTGAGACTTAAACTAAAAATGATTGAAAATCAAAATCAAAAAATTGGAAAAAATGTGAAGGTACCTACGTGATAAAAAAATCGTTGAAATTTCAAAAAAAAAAAAAAATCAATAAACAAAATAATTTTTGCCAATTAAGAAAAAAAATCGAATGAATTAAAAATGATGAAAAATTAAAATGAATAAAAATTATAAAAGTTAATTGTAAAAAATCAAAATCAAAAAATGGAAAACTGAACAAAAAATTAATAATTTTTTTCCAACTAAAAAAAAATTAATACCTACTTACATTAAAAATGATTGAGAATCAAAATAAAAAAAATTAGAAAAAATGTAAAGGTACCTACGTATCAAAAAATTGTTGACATTTCAAAAAAATTTGCAATAAACAAAAAAAAAACGAATTAAGTAAAAATAATTGAAAATCAAAATTCATAGAAATTACAAAAATTTGTAAAAAATTAAAATCAAAATAAAATGGAAAACTAAAAAAATATGAAACAATATAGTATATGCTTTTACTCCGTGACAAAAATTCTAATTTCAAAACGACTGAAAAATAAAAACGAAAAAAGAAAACAAACAAAAATCTAAAAAATAACCACGAAAAATTAAAAAAAAAAAGATTAAACCGGAATGAAGTTCAAAACAATTATTTCAAAAAATGAAAAATGACCAAAACTGAAAATATTTGAAAATTGATATGAAAAAATTGAAACCTGAAAATCAAGAATAACGATGAAACAACACGTGGAAAAATTGAAAACGAAACACAATACCTAAACTTTTGAAAAATTGAAAAAAGATGAAAACGAAAAAATCAGATGATTGAAATTCAAAAATTGGAAAAATCTTATTTTAGAAAGATTTAAAATTTAAATCAGAACTGAAAAATCATGAATTGGAAAAAAATTAAAAATCAAGAAATAAACGCAAAAAATGAAAAAAAAATAGAGAATATAATAAATTTGAATTAATGATTGAATTTTTTTAGAATAAAAAAAATTGACCTACGTTACCAATTGCTGAAATTCAAAAATTTTAAATGGCTGAAAATTGAAAAAAAAAATTGAAATTCAATGTGAAGTAGGCCTACCAATTGATTTTTTAAAAGAGTATAAAGAAAATAATCAGACTGAAAACTAAGGAAAATTCTAAATTCAAAATAATTCAAAATCAAGACTGAAAAATCATAATAAAACTTGTAATAAAATCAAAAAAATTAATAAAAAATAAAAAATGAAAAAATTGAAAGCTAAAAAATAATTGCAAAAAATTTAAGTTTTTTAATTTATAATAAATTGAATAGAAAAATTGAAAAACGACCAACATTGAAAAATAAAATTTAAAAAAATCTGATGATTTTTTTTCGAATTGAAAAAAAAAACGAAAGACATTAAAAATGATTGAAAATCACAACTACTGGAACCGAAAAAACAATTTCAAAAAATCAAAAACAAACAAGAAGAAAAAAAATCAGAATTTAGCCAGTTATATTGTTTTTTAAGAGAACTGGAAGAACATTGAAAATGAAAAATTGGCAAAAAAATTACTAACAATCGGAGTCAAAATTTTAAAAAGGTACCTTCTTGAATAAAATCAAAAATTAAAAAAAAAAATAGGAATTTACTTATACGTGGAAAATACTGAAAAATAAAATAGTGTTACTTGAAATAATAATGAGTGAATTTAGGTAAATCAAAATCAAAATTAAAAAATGAAGAACTAAAAATGAAGTCAAAAATCAATAGAATACGAAACCTAAAATAAAATTTTTTTAAAAAAAGTATGAAAAATTAGAAACTAAATATCATGAATCTCGGAGGATAAAAAACAAATAAAAAATATAGGATAAACAAAATTATTATTTTTTTAATTGGAAAAAAATCAAAACCGAAAATGAAAATGTGGAAGAAAACTTTGAAAATTGGAAAGAGACTAAAATTTAAAAAAAAAATTGAAAATCAAGTACGTATGTACATAGTCAATAGAGAATAAATAATTGTTTTAAATGGAATTTCAAACCCCTCCCCACCCAAAAAAAATAGGCTATAATAATGCATAACTTTTGCAGAATGCTTGCAAAAAAAATATCACCTCAAACACCCCCCCACAACAGCCAACTCTTGATGTAAGCAGGAGATGACAAGATCCATCTCGGAAAGAAAGGAGGAAAAGACATAATTTCTCCATCGATCTTATACTCATCGATGAATTTCTTGTACTTTTCTCAAAACGATAAATTCTTAAGTGTTTCATGTTGGCAGAATTCTAAACCTACATAGGTACTGAATGCAGCAGTATCGACAAGCAAGACGTCGCTTAATCATTCGTCACAAGTTGAGAATTGCGTCACTTGTTACTACACGAATGGATGAATCACTCCTTCTTTATGGGAATCTTATCTAATCGTATCTACTATGGAATTGCAATCTGAAGAAAATCGCAAGTTTAACGACTATCAACTATCAAGAAGCAGTCGAATATCTACATCGTCAAGTTCAAACAACTCACAAAGCGAACTGAATTCCTTATCCTTTCATTATGTGATAAAAATGTGCAAGTTACCACATGTATTAGAACAACCGTACTCGCCTTGATGATTATTATCCAAACCGAAAAATTTAAAATTAATATTTTACCGTGTTTTTTTTTAATCTAGATCATTGAATACAAAAGGTACTTTTCAATCTAGCAACTAAAATATCCCCATTTGGCCAGCTTCGCACCTCGTACGTACCTCGTTTATACAAAATCTTATAAATTTTACACAACTTTAGGGCCGACATAAATTTGCAAATTACGCGTACGGTCTGTGGAATATGTGAACATTATGCGGTTTGTCGTTTATAACCGGCACCGTAACATATTCGCCCAAATACGAGGGAGCAGCGAACGGACGAATAAAAAAATACCGCAGCAGCTCCTACATATTGGAGTACACTGATTTATGGTACAGACGAAATTGTTATTTTAAAATGCAGATAGGTTTTTTGTTTATTTCAAAGGGATATTCGTCGAGTATTTTTGCTCGTAATTCGCCAACACGACCGCCGACGGACCGACGCACGCACACACATCTCAACAAAAACTCGCAGTCGCGCTGCTATTCCAAGACCGCGGAAGATTTCAGATACGAGATTCACTCGCAGATTTATTTAAACATAGATTACAGATGGGTTGAAATGAAGTACCGGACATATCGGACGATCATGAAAATAATACAAACACGACGAATAACGATTAGTATAATGTAATATTACGTTACAATTGAACACAGAAGCCGGACATATGATCGAACTGCCGGTTCACCTGTTGTGTTTCATTTGGCTGATTAAGATTCGAAACCGAATAAAATCATTGAACAAGTTACTTACTGCGTCTGGGAATCCGTTGATAACAATAAAACGTTGAAGGAGACGTTATGAACTCGAAATCGAAATGGTAGCGGTGGCTGCGAGTGACGAGTAGTTGTTCACCGAAAGCAAGCGATCAATCTTGTTCTTGAAGCGATGTTCGATCACCGAAACACTGTCAAATATAAAGTACACACAATTGCACTTCGTAATTACTTTAAAACGAATCAAACGGTGGTTAATCTTAATTATTTTACGTAATTAATACGAGAAGAAATTATAAAACGCAAAAAGCAACAGAAATAATTTTCTGCCATTTGAGAGCGAGGGAAACACAAACACTGTTTACATGAGTGTGCCTGGGTAGAACGTTAGCGTAATGTAGTTTGTTAAATAGGCGCTAGTGTCGCTAGTAACGTACTCTTCGAATTGAAATCTGTTTTTTCATTTTTTTCATTTTTTCCCCCTGCGTTTTTTAAATTTATTTTTCAACAAATTATTTTTGGAAATTACTATTTTTAAAATTTTTTCAATTTTCTAATTTCTTGTAAATTAATTTTCAACATTATGATGAATGAAATTTTTCAATGGCTCGTATTTTTATTAACTATTTTTACTTGAAAAATGGAAAATAAATGCCAAGTGAACAATCATGATTGATACGCGCGAACGCGAACTCGCAAAGCGTATTTTTTTTTTTGGAATGACCAATAAGGATAACATAATATCGTTCAATTATTAGTTCATTTAACTAAATAACGATATTTTTTCTTCAAAATGAAATAAATCGTAATCATAATGAAGGGAAATGTACGAAATAAAATAAAAAAATTAGCTCAAGTCCAAGTCCATTGCTAAACTTTTATAATTACTTACGACGTCGTAATAAAAGTTGAGCAATAGACTTGGACTTGAGCTAATTTTTCATTTTATTTCGTGCATTTCCCTTCATTACGATTACGATTTATTTCATTTTGAAGAAAAAATATCGCTATTCAGTATTTCGAGTACACAGTGGCTATTCTAACGTGCAGTTCCAACATGTTTGTGCAGCTCCAAAAAATGAGTTTTGCAGTTGGAAATTAATTTGTGCAGTTCCAAAAAAAAATCCAAATGCTAAAAATGAATTTTTTCTGTCAAAAAGCATCTGTTTTTCAAAAACTTCCCCCTCGCTTCGCTTGGGCAGTATTTTTTCTATTACATTTTGATAGCAATTGTATGCTAAAAATGCATTTTTTTTTTTCAAAAATCGAATATTTTTCGAAATTTTAGCCCTATTAATATCGTGCGAATGAGAAAAAATCATATTTTTCCTTCAAAAATCGTATATTTTTTCAAAATTTTTGCCCTCGCTTCGCTCGGGCAATATTTTCTTTCGGCATTCTATCAATATCGATAGTATGAGTTGGAAAATTTCAGTAATTAAGTTGGCATTTTCAATTATTTGGCCCCTTTTGAAAATTCGCTTCGGTTCGTCTCTGAATAAAATGATATTCAAAGTTTACCTTACCTAAAAATTCAACAAAATGATTTTTTCTGGAAAACCGTCAAAATTTTACAAGTGACGATTGCACCCCCCCCCCCCCTCCCACCGGTCAACAAAACGTCCATTATACCAACATTTAACATGGCTCTGGAGCTAAGTTTGTGCAGCTCCAAATTTTCCTTAGAATAGGCACTGCGAGTACATACATATAAGAAATTCTTTATTGACACCATTTATACCAAGTTGGCAAGTTCAATACTACATAGATACGTAAATTCAAAATTGGAGGGCAGAGAGTGATCCAATCACAATTTTTGTAATAATCAAAATTATTTTCAAAACTTCAAACTACAACTTTTGTTTGAAATTTTTTTTAATTTGACCCCTAACTCTACCAGTTTTTAATAATATAAGTACCTAAGTCATATTATGCTGAATTGGAAGGTAGGGGAGGGTCTAACTGAAAATTTTATGATAACTGAATTAACTGAAATTACTTCTAGGACCTCAATCTACAACTTCTAGCTGAAAAATTTTTCAATTAGACTCTTCCTCCAATTTTGAAACCCTATCTACCTGATGTTATGTGAAATCAGAGTAGAAGGAGGGATCCAATCGAAATTTTTGTAATAACCAAAATTATTCCTAGTACTTCAAGCTACAACTTTTATTTAAAATTTTTAAATTAGGCCCTTCCTCCCTCACTATTTCATTTTTTAATTGGAACGTTCGGAGTGTTATCCAAAATTGGTGGGGAGGGAGGGGTCCAATTGAAAAAATTTTCAAACAAAAATTGTGGCTTGTAGTTCTACAAATACTTTTGGTTATTACAAAAATTTCGATTTCACCCTTCCCTCCCCTCCAATTTTGAATGAAAAATATTTATGTAGCACTGGACTTAGTTAAAATCATATAAAGTGCATAATATTCGAACAGTGAACGATATTGCACACTCTTCATTTGTTATCCTTATTCCAAAAAAAAAAAAAAAAAAAAAAAATGCATGCGGCAATTTATTATTTTTTCAACGATTATTCAATAAAATTCAAACAAAAATTACGTTATTAAATAAAACTTGAATATGAAATTGTAAAGATATGTATACTCTGTTCAAAATAAGAGTAAAAAACATCAACACACTTTTGTGCAAGGAAATTCAAAATTAATCAGAATAATAACATAGCCAACTATTGCTTGGAATTGTTTTGCTTGTCGAACTCTTATTTTTTCCTTCCCCCCTCTCGCCAATCTGCTGATGTGTTTTTTTTTTACTCTTATTTCGAACAGAGTATAGATATACTAAAATTGATTCACAACAAAATGATTTGATTCTCTTTGTTGGTGTTGGAAAAAAAATACTAGAAATTATTTTTTTTTTAGGCTAAATTTACGATTAATTTCAATTTGGTTATTTTTCATTTGAATTCCTTTGCTTTCGATTTTCGTTTATACATATATTTTTTGTGTTTTTAAATTTGTTTTCTTTGACATCTGCTGCAATAGCAAATTTCCATCTGTTTCGAATCTCTGGCCTTTCGTATTAATTTAATTTTCGAGATGGAAACTGTTACCTAACAGCAAAAAATCCGCAACTAGCAGTAATTTAGCCCTGGCAGGCCCCATTTAACAAAACGTACATTTCTTTTCACACTTTAAAACCAACGTTAGAAAAAAGAATCGAGCATTAGGTATACTTGTTCACAATTCGATTTTTCAAATTCGCGACCACCGACCGCAAAATAATACCGTATAATGAGCACCACCGCAATAAAGAAAAAGTTGCCACGCGACTGACACGTGATTCCAGTGCATACGTTACTGGTCATCAATTATGTATGCTTGTGACAACAATTCGAATCCAGTTGCAACTTCCAGTTCGAAGGGAGTTACTTCTGTTTATTGATTCGACGACATACGTGTGTGTTTTAATTTCGCGTGTAATTTCATTTCGAGTTCGACTCCTAGCAGGGTATTTTCCTCGCCTTTAAATCACGAGAACGAATTGATTATTGATTTAAAATTATCTCCAGTTTTATACTATTTTAAATATAAAATGACTTTTTTTTTAAATGTCTGATCGCAGTGATTATGGTAAAGTTACTTATATAAGAGAAGATAAAAGTGTTTTAATCAATTTATACCCAGAAGCCCATTAGAACGAAAGAAAGGGGCAGGATTTAATAGTCGGTAAAATTCGATCTTTTGCAAGAAATTAACAACGGTTGTCCTGTTTCGCGTGGTACTTTGCGGTGACAGAGACGACGTCGACGTCCGCTGCAACGGCAGCGACAGACACAAACTTTCTATATGGGGTGAAAATAGCATCTCTCTGCTAAAGTTGTATAAGCGATCAGACAAAAGACAAGCTAAAGTTTTACTTTGTGTTCATTGTAGTATATAACACACTCATACAGATGGGTAAAAATACGTACAGCAGAATTGAGGAGCTGGAGCCCTTTTTGACTCGACTTGACAAATTTTGCAGCTCGTTCAAAACGAAATGATGGCGCTCGGCGCAGGAAATTTGTAATTTTGTTGAAGATGGAGGTAATTAAATGAATTTAGTTGCACTGTGAAATTCATTTATGAGGGCGAACTATGCAGTTATTTTTGTTGAATTAAGTATGCTCGAAATGGTAGGTACCTGCTTTTAAAAATGAGAAAACAAGCATACAACTATCATAATTTTTTTTTAAATTAGGTAAGTAAACAAGAATTTTAATTCACAAAAAATTGTTTCTAGGAAAATCATTTCTTGATGGTTTTCACATTTTTGTAATGAAATCGGTCCCAAGATTTTTTTTTGAAAATTTTTATCTGGAAAATTCATTTTTTCATTACAATAGTTTTCCAAGTAAAAGATGATTTTTCATTAAAATGTTTAGGTACCTACTGTTTAAAAAAAAAAGAATTAAAAACATTTTTTTTTCTTCTAGGTACCCCTAAGTACTCAGGTACTTAAAAAAAAATCAAGAGTATAAAAATCATCTTGTGAAAATGTTAAGATAAAAAAAATTGCAGCTTAGTAAGAAATTTGGAAAAAAGAGATAGTAGGTACATCAAAAATTTTTTGGAAATCAACTCAGAAATCTTATCAATAAATTCAAAAAGCATTGAAAAAATTCTCTTGAAAAATGAATTGCAAAATGATATGAATAATTAGGTACTATTTTCTTGAAAAGAGAGATTTTTTTTAGTGTAAATGGATAACATTTTTTCCCCAAAAAACTTATTTGATTTCTTTTCTGAAAAAAATTTATTCAAAAAATGTTTAAATAAGCATTTGGGTACCTACTCGACATTTTTTGGGACAAAAAAGTGGAATGAATTCAAAAAAAAAAAAAAAAAAAAACATTTCAAAGGTTTTTCTACTTTTTAAGGAAAAATTCTCTTTTTTTTGAAAAGATGATTTGAAATTTTTTGAAAAATATTTTTTTGTTGTACTATCTACAAAAATTCTTCTATAAATAATATCTATTTTTCTATTCTTCTAAGTAGATAATAATTTTTCATCGTGATAAATTTTTAAGAAACGTTTTCAGAAAAAATTAAAAAATCTTATTACAAAATTTATCTTAAAATTTTTTATGAGAAAAATTTTGAAAAAATTATTCAAAAATGTGTGAATAATTTTTTTTACTACAAAAATCTTTTAGATACCTACTCAATTTTTTGAAAATAAAAATTTACCTATTTAGAAATTATGTTGAAAAAATTTTTTTGTACAAAAAATTCTCCTTAAAAAATTTGAGGAAAGTAGATACTTGCTTGAGTGGTTTTTCAATAAAGAAAAATTCAAAAATCGTAACTATCAAAAACCACTCTTGAAAAATTTTCATAGGAAAAAATCCATAATCAATTGATCATATATTGAAAAACTTTCTCAAAATTCTTCTTTTCAAAAATTATTTCAGATAAAAAATATTTTTGAACAAAAAACTTACTCAAAAAAAGAGAAAAATGTACTTACAAAAAGTTATTTTGAAACGAAATTTGCAGAATAGAGGTACTTCAGCCATTTTCCTGAAATAAGTTCGAAAATGCTGTAAAATATATTTTTTTACAAAAAATTCTTTTGGGAAAAAAATTGCAGAAAAGAGATGATTTAAAAAGTTTCTATAAAAAATTCAAAAATTTTATGATCAAATTTTTAAAATATTTGTGCATGAAAATTTCCCCTAAAGAATATTTTTGAAAAACTATTAAAAAAAACCAGTGTTGATAAAAATTCTTAAAAGAGATTTTTTTACAAATATCTTTCTAATTTTTCCCTACAAAATTCGAAATTTAATTCAAAAATTTTTTTGAAAAATATTCTACTAACTAAAATTTTTATTACCTATTCAAGAATTATCAAAACATTAAATTTGTAGGTATAAATTTCGAGATTTAAAAGTTATTCAAAAATTTCATCACGAATGGCTTTTCGCATTTGAAAAAAACAGATCTTCTTAAAAAAAATCAAAAATTCTCTTACAAAAAAAAAAAAAAAAAAAAAATTCAACAAAAAACTTTGTTGCAAAATTTATTTTTGAACCAAGAATTCTTTTGGAATGAATTTGGTACCAAAAAAATTTTCAGAAGTTTCCTGAGCAATTCAAATACTCTATCAAAAAATTAATCAATAAAATAAAAAATATATTTTTTACGAAAAATTTTCTCAAAAATTGAGAACAATTTTGTTAAAATAATTTTTTTGTCGCACAAAAAATTCTCTTAGGATGAAATTCGCAGAAAAGGAGCAAATACAATATATTTTTTTAATTTTTCACGAATAATTCGAAAATCATTTCAAACCATTAGACAGATAAACTGATATCGTTTACAAAAAATTAATTTTAAAAATTCGATGTAAAAAATTTTTTGCACAAAAAATTATTTTGGGAATAAATTTACAGAAAACATAGAATTTTAAAATGTTTGTGAAGAACATCAAAAATTCTATTTCAAAATTTTGAAAAATGATACCGATACAAAAAATGTTCTTGGGTGTTTTTTCAAAAAAAAAAAATTTCCAAGAATTTGGTGTAAAAAATATTTTTTACACAAAAAATTATTTTGGGAATAGACTTACAGAAAAATTATAATTTAAAAATTCTTATGAGGAAAATCAAAAATTCCATTTCAAAATTGAAAAAAAAACTTGAATATTATTAAAAAGTTGAAGAGGTAGGGAACTAGAGATCCAATTGAAAAAAATTTCAAACAAAAGTTGTTGCTTGAAGTCCAAGGAATAATTTTGGTTATTATAAAAATGTCGATTGGACTCTTCCTTCCCCTCCAATTTTGAGTATAATCTCTAGACTGTAGTGACCGTTGGACATCTTGATTTAATAAGAAAAAACTCCAATTAGGTAAGCTTCTATTAAAAATTAATATTCTACGCGATTTTCCTTCCAATTCACGACGTAGGAGCCTTTATCGACCCCCTGTAGCCTACTTCGTGCTTGGAAGTTTTTAATATCTAAAGCTTGTGAATTGGCGTACAGAAGAATGCGAACACGACGACATAGCGGTGGCCCTCGTTACGCCACTTATATTATTAGATAACAATGAGAAAATTACGTTGACGAAAATGAATTAATTTTTCATTTTTAATACGATTTATATATACGAAGCCGCTGATCGGTATATTCGTTCAGGGGTTGACATTTATTCCATTAAATATTGACAAGTATGAGTATTTACGGGCCAACTAAAAAAGTTTAAATCGCTTTTGCAATAATGTTATTCCTAGTGAAACGCTAGACAGAGACAGAGCGAGACAGAGACAGAGAAGTATACGATAGAGAGAAGCGAAAAAGGGAAAAAAATATATATATGAACTTGACAAAACGAACTTAAAAACTTCGCCAAAACTTAACGCGCTCTATTCCGTTATAAATCTCGTCAAAAATATTTTAACTCGTTTTATCGTTTCAGGTTTTTTCTGTATATTTTTTTATTTTTATTTTTTTTCTTCTTATTCCTGCTTTGTCACGTATACCGTATACCGCCGTATACTATATACAGTTTAAGAAGGAAAATTTCATTTCCACTCTTACCCTTTGAAAATGCATTCAGTTATATTGTTGGCGGGTAATATGGTGAATCAACTTGTTTCCTCGCAAACGCCTATGCAAAACTTTTTTAATAGTATACTGTAATTGCTTTTCGTAGTAACCTTTAGAAAGCTATTTACTTTGTTTTGTTTCTCGTCGAGTTCTCTTCTTTTTCTTTTTTCTTTTTTTGTGAAAAAGTATGTACGTAGTGGAAGAGTTGGAAGAGAATCGAGAAAGGCATAAAAGCGCAATGAGGAGGGTGAAAGGAAAAAAAAGTTTCGAAACACGTTTTTAGATAAAAAAAGCACGAACATACAATAATGTACCAGTCATACTCGTTTACGCAGATTTTTATCATCGGCTCGCAAAAGGTTAATTTTTTCCATTTACGAGCGTAAAAATTTTTCACCAACCAACGTTTACAATACTCGTATAACATACAGGGTGTTCCAGATTGAGAGTAAAGCCTTGCAACAAGTGACTATGCAACTCATGTTGAGTCGATGTAAGTATGTTTGCCTAACCTTCGGACTGCAGGGGCTGAGTTTTTTTCAATTGTTTTTTTCCAAAATTTTTATTATGTACATTTTTTTAATCTTATTTTTTAAGAAAAACATTTGAAAAAATTATTTGAGAAAAATAAATTTAAAAAAAAATGAATCATAATTTTTTGCAGACGTTTTTCAACAAATTATTCGCTCATAACTTTTGATTGGAGTGAGCTGGAGGAGTGGGGTTTGCGCCATTGAAAAGAGCAGCCTTTTTTCATCTAGAAAATTTAATAATAACAGCTTAGTTAGAGGACAACTTTTTGAGTTATCACAGAAAAACAAGAAAAGTTGTGACTTTTTTCCCATGTTTTTTCAAATGTTTTGCAGGGTATAGACTTCCTTGTCCACTTTTAAAAATTATCAGTCTCACAAAGTAATTCTAGATAAAATTTGCCATCTGATGCCGCAAACCGCAACTTTCTAACTATTATAGTTGTCGAGAAGTGCACGGTTGAAAACACTCTGCCAAAATAGTCTAGTCTCTAATCCATCCCCCTTTTAAAAAGTTTTCACATCTTTGAACCTAAAGCTCTTATTGAAAAATTTGTCAAACAAAAGTTGTAGATGGAGGTCCTTGGAATAATTTTGGTTATGACAAAAATTTCGATTGAACCCCTCCCTCTCCTCCAATTTTGGATAAAACGTATGAGAATCGCCGGATCATTTTCATACGTTTTATGCAAAGTTGGAGGGGGGGGGGGGGGTCCAATCGAAATTTTTGTCATGACCAAAACTATTTCAAGGACCTCAATCTACAACTTTTGTTTGAAAATTTTTTCAATTGGAGCTTTAGGTGCAAAGATACGATTGGATCCCCGCAATACTGATTTTTTGGCACCATCGAAAATTTGTTAAGTCCAATACTTCGTAGATACGTAAATTCAAAATTGGAGGTTAGGGAGGGGTCCAACTAAAATTTTTAAAATAACCAAAATTGTTTTTAGGAATTCAAGCTACAACTTTTGTTTGAATTTTTTTTCAATTGGACCCCGTCCACTCCAAGGATGTTGCATAATATGATAACACTCCGAATATACCAATTAAAAAATGAAATAGTGTGGGAGGAAAGGCCTAGTTTGAAAATTTTTTCAGATAAAAGTTGTAGCTTGAAGTCCTAGAAATAATTTTGTTTATTACAAAAATTTCGATTGGATCTCTCCCTCTCCTCCGGTTTCACATAACATCAGGTAAATACCTTTTCAAAGTCAAAAGAGGGGTCTAATTGAAAAAATTTTCAGACAAAAATTGTAGATTGAGGTCCTAAAAGTAATTTCAGTTATAATAAAATTTTCAGTTAGACCCTCTCCTCCCCTCAAATTTAGCGTAATATGACAAAAATACTTATATTATTGAAAGCTGGTGGAGGTAGGGGTCCGATTGAAAAATATTTCAAACAAAAGTTGTAGTTTGAAGTCTTAAAAATAATTTTGATTATTACAAAAATTGTGATTGGACCCTTACCTGCACTTCAATTTTGAATTTACGTACCTATCTACAAAGTATTGGACTCAGCAAATTTTCGATGATGCCAAAAAATCAGTACTGCTGGGATCCAATCGTGCAAAGATGTTAAAACTTTTTGGAAAGTGGATGGACCCTGGGAAAAAGGGAGCCCCAAAAAATGAAACCCCAGCTCATTTTTTTAAAAATACGTCCTAAATTACGAATCAATCATAAAATCGCTTTTAACCTCTCGATCGCACGGGCGCCTTTTTTTTTTTTTTTTTTTGTTAGATAGACTGGACTGAACAATTTTTTGAGTTATCTCAGAAAAATAAGAAAAATTGTCACTTTTTTAACATGTTTTTTCAAATCTTTTGCTTGGTATAGACGTCCTTAAGCAGTTATAAAAATTACCAGCCCAATGGAAAAATTCTAGACGAAATTTGCCATCCGATGCCGCAAACCGCAACTTTCTAACTATTATAGTTGTCGAGAAGTCATTGGCGCATCCAATGGGGGAGCTAGCGGGCTAAAGCTCCCCCCAAAACTGGCCCAATTTCAATTCGTTCAATTTTTTACGAGTAAATGCATTTTCAAGTTAAATACCTATACGTATAGTTGAGTTTCCACTGTGTATGTACTTCTTGTTGAAAAACAAAATTTTCAATTTTTGTTGAAAAAATAAAATTTTTAATTACTGTTGAATGAAAAACAAAACATTCAATTTTTGTTGATTGTCAAAAAACAAAATTTTTAATTTTTGTCGAAAAACAAATTGCCGGAAAACCAAATTTTCAATGTTTGTTGAAAAACAAAATCTTCAATTTCTGTTGAAACACAAAATTTTCAATTTCTGTTGAAAAAATAAAAGTTACAATTTTTGTTGAAAAATAGAATTTTCAATTTCTGTTGAAAAACAAAACTTTCAATTTTTGTTGAAAAAATCTCAATTTTGTTATTTTCATTTTTGTTGAAAAACTTCAATTTTCATTTTTGTCAGAATTCTTTGAAAAAAATTGGTAAAAAAATTTTCAACTGTGTTTAAAAAAAGTTAACGCAAAATTTTCTGATTGTGATTAACCCTTCGAAGTCACACATAAAATTTAATAAATTGCAGTATTTTTTTATGGCGAATCCAAATTTTTTGTCAGAAATTTTTTTTGGCCAATGGTTTTTTCAAAAAATTCTGAAATCTGAAAAAATTCTTACTTTCATTAGTTTCTAATGACAAACCCATATCTTGGAAACAAAGGGTTGTATCGAAAAAGTACCCCTTTAACACGGATTGCAAATTTCATGGTAAACAATTTTGGTTATTATAAATTTTTTGTTAGAACCAACCGTTTTTGAGAAAAATCAAGAAATAAGGAAGTAGGTCGAAAAATAAAAAATTATAACCCGCCCCCGCCCCTTCAATTCACGAAGTAGGTTTTAGCTCCTACTAAGAAAAACTTCTGGATGCGCCAATGCGGAGAAGCGCACGATTGAAAACCCTCCGCCAAAAATAACTCAGCCCCTGCAGTCCGGAGGTTAGGCAAACATACTTACATCGACTCAACATAAGTTGCATAGTCACTATTCAGAAGGCTTTATTCTCACTCCGGGACACCCTGTAGAATAGTGTGTGGGATGTGGGAAAAAAATAAAGAGTGAAATTTTTTTTACGACCTCATACCTACGTACTAGCATCACACACACATACAAGTTCGGTATACGTATAAATCGTTGGGACGGTGGCCGCTGTCAAGCCTTAGAGGGCCAGGCCGGGGCAGGGCAGGTCACCGGGTTTTTAGATTTTGGCTCACACGAACCGGGCGAAGTGAGAGATTAAGATAATGTAAATGAAATTTACAACCGAAATGGTCATTACGCGGCGAATAAAAAGGCACCTGAATTATTATTATTCCAACGGTGAAATTACCATTTAAAAGAAAACAGTCGGCAGTTAAGTTGGCGAAGGCGCAGGCGAGTGCTGAGCACGGTTTACGTGTGCAATTTAGCAGATAAATTCGCTTTATTTAAGCGTCTCGACCGCACGTGTTCTTCAATAGTGCCCCCTCTGCTCGGGCTTGAGCCCTACGTCAGGTCTCGAGTATAAGCCGCAAGCTACAGCTATACAGCTCTGGCATGTATTCTCGTACAGTTTACCCAATTACGAAGTAATAAACAAAACATGCCGTTGTGTTAGTTCCGAGCTGAAAGCAAGACACCGAACTACCTTGTATACGGGCAATGAGATGAAATTTCGCCCGCAAAAAATAGTATAAATTTAATTACGAAACTGTTGCCATGCCATGCCGACGTACAAGAAAAGAAAAAAACTCATCGTAGACGACGTTTTTGCTGCTGCTTCGCTTTATCAATAAATTAGCTGGCGCTGCTAACGTGTACTTTAAACTGTACTTCCATTAAAGCGACTCTCGATAATTAAGCTCGTTCGAATTAACGCAGCAATTTTATCTCTAACTAGTTCGAGTGATAAGCATAACCATAACGTAACTTGGCGAATGTGTGACGTTAAGGGCTCCCAGTCTCGCCGTTCTTAATTATCCTCAGATATACCGAATAGCGAAATGTGTACTGCGATGGTTAAGTGATTAGCTCGAATGAGAAGTAGTGAATCGATGTGCTAACCCAATTTTGGGTCGAGTGTTGCGAGAAGTTTTTTTTCTTTTAGGTAATTACCGTACGTATTTTCGCGAGGTTTGTTTTTATCATTTTGATTGCACTATTACCCAAAGTAAGTAAGTATTTACCTATAAGTACTACAAGTTGAGTACCTAGTTTATTTTACAAAATAAATAAATTTTCTACAATTTTGTATTAAACTTTTCGAACAAAAAATTCCAAAATTCTCAATTTTTTTCGAGCACAATTCTAGACTTTTTCATTGAAAATTTTGAATAATCCATTTTTAAATTTTATTTGTTTGAAAACCCAATTTCTCCGTTTTTTGGGATTATTTTCAAAAAAGTACTTGATTTCTTAAAAAACCGATCAACCACAAATTAATTTTTTCCGTGATCAATTTCGTCAATTTTTTCAAAAATGAGGCTTCAAAATAATTTTGAAAAATTTTCAGAATTTTTTCAATTTTTTTAAAAAATATTGCTACCTATGCATCTCAAAAATCAGATAAGATGAGCAAATATTTTTTCCAATTTCAACAAATTTTTCATCAATTTTCAAACAAGAGTTATTTATTAAAAATTTTAAAAAGATTTTTTCAAACAAATAAATGATTGCATAGGTAGGTAGGCTCCACTATTTTTTTTTTAAATAAAGCTTCAAAATCATTTTGAAAAGTTTACGAAATTTTTCCAATTTTTTTTTTTTTTTTTTTTTGAAGTTTTTCTTCAAAAATCTTTCTATTTATCTCAAAAATGATGTAAGTAAATATTTTCTTCCAGCTTCAACAAATTCGTCGCCATTTTTTAAACAAAAGTTTTCAAATTAAATAAAAATTGTTTCAATAAATAAAATAATAAAATTACACAGGGAGGTATCTAAATTTTTTCAAAAACTGATTTTCAATCATTTTTAATCTCTATTAAAAATTTCAAGTCGTTTTCAAAGCACAATTTTATTTTGAGATAGATCTCTTAATTTTTGTCAAACCAATAAATACTTGGTATAGTTTTTAATTTTTTTTTTAAATGAAAAATAACCGTTGAATTTTAATTTTTACCTAAACATACATTTTTCAACTTTCTTCAAAAACAGAAATTTCTCAACTTTTTTTAAAAGAACTTGTTTTTTTTTAATGCCTACTTTTTAAATATCCAATCAAAAAAAAAGTTCCCAATTTTAATCAAGAACAATGTGATAAAAAAATTTCAAGAAAAATTTCTCATTTTTTTCTATACAGTTTTGAAAAACTGAATTTTCAATAATTTATTTGTTCATAAAATAAATTTACCTACCCTTATCTTTTTTTTCAAATAAATTTTTTCAATGTTCTTCAAAAATGATTTAAAAAATCAATTTTTTTAGTATCAACATTTAAAAAAATTTTATAATAGGTAAATTTTTTTATTCGTGTTTTTTCCAAAGATTTTTTGAATTTTATCGAAACAAATTTTCAAATACCTAAATAAGCTCTCAAAAACCAAACATCCCTTTTGTGCAAAATTAAATTTTTTGATTTTTCTTACAAACGAACAATTTTTTTCGATTTATCATAGAAACAAAAATTCCAACTATTTTTTTAAACTACTTACATACATAAATTCGTCAATTTTTTTGGTTTATTGGATTTGAGAACAAACTTCTAATTTTTTCCCAATTTAATTTTTCAAAATTCATTTAAAATTTTTTGAAGTGAACTCTGATACACTCGTAAGTAAATAAGTTCTTGAAAAAAACTCGAAAACAAATTTTTTTTGAATTTTCTCTCCAAACAATCTTCGCAATTTTTTTCATAGAAACAAAAATTCAAAATTTTTATCAAAAAGACAAAATCTTGCAACTTTTTTTCAATTCTGAAATTTGAAGGCAAATACGAGGAAGTATTTTAGTTCATTTGATTTGAGAAGAAATTTTCAATGTTTTCCGATTAAATTGTTTAAAATTCATTCAAAAATGATCCTACATTTAAAAAAAAGGGAATGTCCATTTTTTTCATAAACAATGCAAATAAATTGTCTCGACAACTGATTATAAATACTTTTTCAATACTTTCATTTAAAATTGTTTTTAAAAGAAATTTTACATTTTTCAAAACGGTTTTTTTATTTTTTTTATTACCTAAACCAATTTTTAAATAAATAAATTTGAAGAAATTAGCCATTCAATAATTGTAAAAAACTAATTTTTGAATTTTCTCAAAAACAACAATAATTTTTTCAATTTATCACAAAAAGCAAAAAAAACTATTTCTACGAAAAACAATTTTGCAACATTTTTGTTAAAAACTATGAAATTTTGAAAATCACATTTTTTGGTTTATTTGTTCTATACTTATTAAATAATCCCAAAAAAGTCGACATTAAATTTTTTGCAAATAAGACACTTCCAAATTTCATCTAAAATATCATTTTTTTAAAAAACAAAAATCCTCTATTTGAAGTACAATTTGTTGAATTTTACATAAAAAAGTTTTTCAAGTTGAAAAAAGTTATACCGACGTACCCAAAGTCCTAGGCCTACCTATTATTAAAAAATTTGATTAATTTTTTTTTTTTTAAATATTTGAAAATGAAGTTTTTGAAATAATTTGTATTCATGCGTAATTGAATCTACAAGTTTGACTATTTTGCAAACTGATACTCGACTTCAAGTGTTATTTTAAGCCGTATTTTCGAACTCAGCGCGTAATTTTAATACATTTTGATATGCCACTCGAGTATACTCGGATGTATATCAATTTTTGGAAAATTGGCAACGTTGCACCGTACGTATATAGATATACTTCATCTCTAATTTGTCGAGTACGTGGAAAAAAGTTGGAGCACAAATTCGAATCCTTCAAACAAATGCCTTGGTTTCTATGAAAGAAATTGACGACAACTGTTGGAATTCAGCTCGCACAATAGATTGATGACGTATTACAATGAAATTTGGCAACATTGTCAGCAAAAAGAACTATTTTCTCACCATATTATTCGAAAATATCGATGTGGGTACTCAAAACGAAGGAAATTTTGAGCTGATTTCGATTCTTCCGATCATATTTTGATTAAAAGCACCATCCTCATTTAAAAAACATCTCAACGATCGAGGGAATAGATAAAATTGCTTTAAAATAGGGTATAAAGGTGCTATACCATCATCTAAATGACATAACAGCATATAATGGATACTAGTGTACTAAATAACAGGAGAAAACGACATCCTATGTAGTATGTAGGAGAGGAAAAACAAATAAAACATCATTGAGAACGAGTACTACGTACTTAGAGACGAACCCATTACTCATCTGTCGATACACATACATACGTAGGTACAAAGAAACGCGATAGTCATAAAAATAGAGGTCATCGTGGGCGCGGCGCTAAAGGAAAAGCACAGCAAGGTATAGGATACTCGTATTGTAAAAAGTATCCGCATTGCAATGCCATACAAATACACATACACGTACGTAGTACGTATAAAACGAGCTACCTATACGTACTCTTATAGGTAGGTGTAGTAAAGGTAAAGGAAGTGAGGCAGTAGCGCAAAGGACGATGTGAGCCGGACAAGGAAAGCGACTACGATGAGCAGCGAGGGTACGAGCGAATGATATTAATTCCAAGGTGAAGTCGTAAAGATATCATTAGTTCCTAATCCGCAGGCCGCTTTTATTTCCTTTCACCCTTTATTTCTTTCCAGTGTGCAAAACTTATTCCTTGAGAGTTTTTCACTTTGTTACATTAAACACTGTGGTTACTCTAAGCGTTAAACGAGCTGTGATTTGACGAGTCCAAGCCTCGAGTAGGGTATTATAAAGACATCTACTCGATAGGGGGAGATTTCTGGCAACCGAAAAAAAATATGTAATACAATTAGGCTACGAGTAATTCCTCTATACTAAAAAAGGATGCCAATCCTGGCGATACGAATTCGTAAAATAATTTCTATAAATGAAACCCAAACCTACGTCAGAACCTAAACGGCGCCAGGACCGAAGCAACAAAACCAGTAGATTCGACAGAGCGGAAGAGAAAGAAAGGATGCTGCGCCCAGAAGAGATTTTCGATTACAACTTCTTCTGTACTCTTTCCGCATGCGAAAGATTGGCAAAGGGTGCAAAAAAGTTTTATTAGGGTAAAAAAGCAACCGCGGTCGTCGTGTGTTTTCCGGTACCATATTGGCAGGCATTCAGCAGACGCGCGCGATAACTGCCTACGACGGTAAATTAGGCTTGGCAGGTACGAACGCAGGACGTGGAGATGGATTTGGAAAAATATTAAATTTTCACGACACAACGAAAGAATGTCGTCCCATGGTCATCCAACGGACCCACTCCCCAGCACACACCGGTGTCGTGTTGAAATATTCAACACCTCGTGGTCGTCGTTGCCTCGCTAAAATATCCTATACGTATACACGTATTTCACGCGCGTGATTTCGCTTTTCCTCTTTTAGGCGAATTTTCAAAAAAATGATGGCTATTGCGTTAGATACAGATTATCTATCTACAATCTACATGGAAGATTAAGATGGTTTTCGCTACTGCTGGTCCCCCAGCACAGGACTGCTTGAACAGAACAGAAGAGACCAGACCAGATCAGAACAAAACAGAACAACAACAAACAGTAAAATCTCAGTTCAATTTGAACAATAACCGAACAAAACAAAATAATACTCTGAACGAATGAACGAGAACAGAATAGAACAGAACATCCAATCATTTGTTCTGACCAGAACAGAACAGAACAGAACAACACGACTGCGATTTGTTCGGTTCTGTTCAGGATTTCAAAATCAAAATTATATTTTGATATTTTTGACTTTATACCCACACAACTACTCATAACACCATTTCCAACTACCAAACCTCGAGCGAACCTTTTTAAATTAAATTAATTAATTTTTTTGAATAAATGAACAGCACAGAACAGAATAAAACAAAACAACAAAATAAACTTGAACAAAACCAGAACAGAACAATAAGATTAATCTTTCCTTGAACAAAATACCAGAACGATTCATTCATGAAAAGAAAAGAACAGAACAAAACTAATGTTCTGTTCAACCAGCCTTGCTCCAGCACCAAGTGTAATGGGTCGAATGAGGTCAAACTTGTTAATTATGCGAGCTTCCCTAAAAAGAGGAATCACACCCTAGAAATTTTGAGACCCTAACTCAAAATTTGGGATATGGCTTATTTAAAAGAAGGCTCAAGAGGGCAGAGACGGTTTGAGAAAATTTTTTTGGGGGGTGTAGATCGAAAATGCCGAATGAAAATTTTCAAAATGCCGAATGATAATTAATAGGTACAATAGTGGGAAGTAAACCCCTGCGCTGAATTTTTTGAAAAAAGTGAGTTTTCGAAAGAACTTCTCACTATCCTCATAGAAAAATTTTGAAGAACTTATGGTAGCATTATGATTTGAATCAAAACGACTGTTGCTGCCCGAGCGAAGCGAGGACGAAAATTTTTGAAAAAATTGCACTTCTAAAAGAAAAGATGGGCTTTTTTTGCAGAAATTTTGAAAACGTACAATAATTTCTGGTTTTTTAAAAGATGAAAAAGTGATATGTTGCCCGATCGAAGCGAGGGCGAAAATTTTGAAAAAATTGGAATTTTTAATTAAAAATAATGCACTTTAACCATAATTTTTAATATTTTCAAAAAGATCATGTTCATTTTTTAACGTTATAAGTTATAACAATTGAAATGCGCTGATTTTTGATTCCTATTCTGATTCTGAGAGAAAGATGAAGTAGTAGAAGTACATTGCGCGAGCGAAGCGAGGGCGAAATTTTTTTTCATAAATTTACCGAATTTGTGAGTTGGAATTTCTCTCAAATTTATCGAATTTATGATTCGAAATTTCTCAAAAATTTGCCGAATTTGTGATTTAGAATTTCTAAAAAATTTACATATTTGAAATTCAAAACTTTACCAAATTTTGTAAACATACCTAATTTAATTTGTCGGAAGTTTGCCGAATTTGTCGAAAATTTTTCGAAAATTTGCCGAATGGAATCACCGGGGGGGTGTTCCACCCCCCCCCCCACACCCCCCCCTCGCACCGGCTCTGCAAGAGGGACCCAAAAGGATCAAATTTTTTAAAATTTGCACCAGCGATGGAATCCTTCATTATCTCTAACATTTGAAAATTTTAGTTTGTTGAGTTATCTCTGCTCCATTTTAGGTTTCAAAAAGTGGATTTTGGAGTCATTTTTTCACGTTGATGAGCCTGCAAACCCCTCAAAGTGGGCTAGGGGACCCAAAAGTTCATCATAGATCCAGTTTGTACCTTTGATGTGCTTTTTATAGGTTTTCACCTTTGGACCCCATTTGACTTTTGAGTAGAATCAAAAATTAAACATTTTGACACTTTTCGAGTTTCTTGGTACATTTTACATTGATCCCAACCAAATGATCTAGGAAGGAAAAAATTTTATATGTAGAGTTGGTAGAGGTCACTTATGTGTCCTTTCCTGTTTTCCACCTTCAAGCCCCAAATTTGGGATGAGCCAATTTTCGGTGGCAGCTCTATGGGAAGGGTGGTTGAAGTGACGAAATTGTTTTAAATTTGTACCAGCAATAAGGACTCTTATTACCTTTAAAATACCCTAATTTCAGTCCCCTTAGTCATCTCTACCCCACTTTAGGCCATTAGAAGTGGATTTTAAGTTTTTTTTTTTTTATATTGATCAGCTCAAATGCCCACCAAATGGATCCGGGGGGCCAAAAACTTTTTTGTAGAAACAGTTCATGCCCCTGGTGTGCATTTTGTAGGTTTTGACCTTTGGACCCATTTTGACCCTTGTGCAGGGTCAAAAATCAATCATTTTTACGATTTAGCCTGTCTTTTCGGTGCATTGATCAGCCTACAGCCTCAACGAACCCAAACGATCTAGTGGGTCAAAATTAGATATGTAGAGTTGGTAGAGGTCACTGATCTTCCTTTAGGAGTTTTTGACTTTTGAGCTCCTTTTGACCCCATTGTAGAGTTGAAAATCAAAAATTTTCACATTTTGATCCGCTTTTCTGATGCATTTATCGAAATACGGCCCCAACTAAGTGACCTAGGAGATCAAAATTAGCTGTGTGGAGTCAGTAGAGGTCACGGATGTGCCTTTTGGGGGGTTTGACCTTTGAGGTGACCTATTTTTTTGGTGGTGCTTTGGAGGAGGCCCAAAATTATGAAATTGATATAAATTTGTTTTAGCAATGAAAACTCAGTGTACCTCCAACATATTCAAAATTTCAGCTTTCTAGGTCATGTTCACCATTTTTCAGATTTCAAAAATTGGAATAAGAGCTAATTCCTTCGCATTAGACAGATGCACTTTCCTTCTCCGGGCAATGACCAGCGTACAGTCCAAACTAAGCGACCTAGGGGGTTAACATTTTGTATGCATGGTCAGTTAAGGTCACTGATGAGCCTATTGAGATGTTTGACCTTTGGGGACCAAATTTGAGGTTGGTCTCAGTAGGTTCAATTCATGTCCCTGATGATGTGCATCTTATATGATTTGACCTTTCAATCCCTTTTCAGGGTTTCGACCCTTATGTAGGATCAAATATCAAAAAATTTCACGTTTTCAGACAGTTTTTTGGCAGGCAAGTTATTATACCTGAGATACTGACACATACCTAGAGCATTAGACTGAGCCTCCTCAGACAAAATTTCATCAATAAGCACATTTTAACAGCAAACTGATTAAACCTCCTTCAATATTTAATTTAACCAGTCACCTCTATAAAGTCACCTGACTAAAGACCTGCATGAACTGAAACGCCAAGGAAGCTAAAACTGACGAGCCAGGAGTTTGGGGTGGAGCTCCTATCTGAAGCTTCTTTGATGTTTGAACCCACTTCTGCAATTTGTATTCATTGATTACTTCTATTCCTTTAATTTTTGCACGCCATTGAATTAAAAAATTGAAACTGAAACTGAAACTAAAACACCAAAACTGCAGACGTTTTTGAACCACTACTAACTTCGATTCAAAGAATTCGGCTCTCCAGTAGCGTCTTAACATCTACACGTTTTTCTTTCTTTTTTTTGTTGAAAAAGGACCCGTGTTTGGTTTGTGACGCAACAATGCACGAGCAGCAGCACACAATGGGTCGTATCCGGAAACCCACAGTAGCGAATTTTCAATCAATTTAACAATTTTTGGCAACGATACGACGGTCGCGCCGAAAAGGCGCAACGTACGAGTACTGAATCGTACATCAAAGCAACCAATGTCGCCCAGGCCGCAAAAACAAAGAGCAATTACAACGTTTAGAGTTTTTCGAGTCGACGACGTCGAAGCAGTATAGCTGTAGTAGTGGCTCGAGAAGAAAAAGCCCCGCTGGGGAGGTGCAGGGTTTGCGCGTACGATGGTGATGCGGAGAGTTATATAATTCGCATTGATTTGTGATAATCACACTAATCCCTCGTTCTCGCCGCACACTCTTTGCATTTATACAATACGAGGCGTACATTCGCACACGCCGATACACACTTGAGTGTATTAAAAGATGAGCCAGACGGGTATAGGGGGGGTAGGTTGGAGCTTCGGGCGAGGCATCGAGGGGCACGAAATGACAAGGGAGAAGTTTTGTACGCCCGAAAATTTGGACCGGATTTCGAAGACTATAAAATACAGCGAGTAAAACTCTGTTAATGACAGCGTCTACAAATCATATGATAATTTTATGCTTTATCTTATATAGTTTATCTTGTTCGCGGTGCGGCGGTCGCGATGATGTCGTGCCCGGATCCGATTCGATGTGCCGCCGCATCCGAGTGTGTTTTAATGCTTTCGGGCGTCTCGCGACGACGACGACGGCGAAACTCTCTCACTCTCTTCGCGTGCACAAGTTTTGTTATTTTGAATTCGGCTCGTACAGTTAATAGCGCGACATTCGCGACGTTACTGTATGTTATTTGTTGGTAATTTCTTTGCCACCGCGATGCTGTGGCGAAAGCAGGCACACAGAAAAGAAACAAGAGACGTGTACGATTGAAGTTGGCTTTTTGGTTTATTATTTTTGCCTCGAATTAACGAGATACTTTTGCGCGAAAATAATGATAACACGAGGTGAGGCTGCTTTGCATCTCTGCTTCTACCTACGTGCACCGTACCGGTGCTTGTAAGAGGCAAACATACAAACAGAGAGATGCTTTTAGCCACACATCTAACGTTATTGTTGACGAACGAACGCGTGTAATTCAATTAACCAAAGTAGACGAATAATTTTTGTTGCAAAAGTTTTCAGTCGACGAGGCTCAGCCAGAGTGTGACTGTGTGTATGTGCTGTAATGAACGTCTAAGTACAATTTCCTGCAGGCGGTTTACCGTTCTAATCTCGCATACGTGTGGAGTAAAAGTAAATATTTCATCAGACGTTTCAGCCACAGATGTTTCAAAAAGTCAGCCTGGACGAGTCCATTTTATTTTTCATTTTTTCATATTTTGTGTCACTGCATATTTCTTAAAAGTTTTCAAAAATACACAAAATTTGAAAATTTTCAACAGTGAAATAACCAATGTATGTTTACAATTGCATTTTTATTCTGAATATTTTTGAAAAAAAAAATTGGAAAAAAATTTTACTTACCTTAGGTACTCAAAAATAATAAAATCCCAATAAAGACTGCACAAGAATTTGAAAAATCTGTTTTCATGGAAAATTTAAAAAAAAGTAGACACAACATACCTATACTTAATTTTTGAATAACATTTTTTTTGAAGTTTCAAAAATTTTCAAAAAAATCAAATTACCTAATTTGAAAAAAGTTGTTTTCAAAAAACGATTGAAAAAAATTCATTGGGCTAAAATGGAAAAGTAACATTTCAGAAAATCTGATTTTAAAATTTTTTTAAATATTCTGGTCAACCGAAAATTTAAAAAAAAATGAAATTCAAAAGAATTTGAAAAATCACTGAATTACATTTTTTTAAATCAGAGAGAATTAAAAAAAAAAAAAAAAGTATTTCTTTTTGAACAATAGCTATCTGGTACCTACCCATTTGGTTCAGAAATTTTTTTGAAAATTTAAAAAAAAAAAAAATTAGTAAGTTAGTAAACTGAAATTCACGTTTTCATAATCAATGCTGAAAAATTAGCATTGAAAAAAAAATGTGAGTTTTTCTTTAATCAAAAAAATGTAGAAAATGAATGTTTTTGAATAATATTTCAAGAGATTTTGTACAGAGAAAATTCAAGAATTATCATCAAACAAAAATTTCAATTTTTTTCAAAAATAAAAATTTAAAACCTCACTGAACTAAAATTGAATAAATTCAGATTTGATAAAAAATTAACAAATTCTTTTGAAAAAAATCTGGGAAAATTTGAATATATGTATTTCATACCCCCCCCCACCCCCCACCCCTAAAAATAGAATTAAATCTCTAATACACAAACTGTTTCATAAAGTTTTTTTTTTAAATATCAAAGAAATTAGGTAGGTAACATTGTTAAAAAATTTAAATAAGTTTTAACTTTTGATTTCATTCTCATTGAATTAAAACTAATAAACTGTTCAACTTTTTACATCAAAAACATTGAATTTTATCTTTGAAGAATATTTTATGAGATTGGGGTTTTAAAAAATTCAATTAGGTAAGTACTTGATCAGAACTTGAAAGAAATAAAATTGAAATAAACATACATATTGCACAAAAAATTTGAAATTCATTTATTTATTTTTTTGTTTTTTTTTGAATTCAATTGAGAGAAAATTCAAAAAATTCGTTTTTGAGCAATAAGTAATATTTTAGAAGATTTTGTACCTAGCAAAAAAATAATTTAATCAAAACTTCAAAAAATGAATACCTAGTACCTACAAAGTTTTAAAATCTTATTCAACGAATCTTTTTTTTAATAAATAAAAAACCCCATTAACAAAAATTTTGAAAAATGTTTTTTTTTTTAAATTAAAAATTCCATTGAAGAAGAATTGAAAAGATTCCAGATGGAAAGAAAATTAAACAATAGTTTGACTTTGGGAAAAATTCAAACTTTGTTTTTCACAAAAAAATGAAGACATTGGCAAAAAAAATGAAAATTTAAAATTGAGAATTAAATTTTTTAAATGTTTTTAGTTCAAAAGATTTGGTTCAGAAAATAGAAATTGAAAAAAAATAATCTCTTCAACAAAAATTTCAAAAATCGGTTTAAAAAAAAATTAAATCCAATCAACAGAAAATTCTTTTGATTGTTTAAAAAAAAATGGAAGAAACTCGTTGAAAAATGCAAAGATTCACGATAAAATGAAAATCGAATAATAGATTTGAAAATTTGAGTCTAATTTTTTTTTTTTCAAAATAATTTATGTATAAGAAATTATTTTTAATGTTACAATGGCCAAGAATGTTCAAGATAGGTATGTTTTTATAAAAAAAAGTGAAGAAATTCGTATTTTGACAAATGAACATTTTTCTAAATAGAAGATCGAAGATATTTAAAAAAAATTAAAAATATTGAACCAAAATTTCAAAAAAAAAAACAAAAAAAAAACTGTCAAATGAAGAAATTTTTTTGAAAAAAAAACAATTCTTAAGAGAAATTTGAAGAAACTGTCTATATATGTATGTAAAAAAATGAAAACACAAATTAAATACCCTAAGCACATATTTTTCAGAATGTGCAAAAAATTTTCAGGAACTTCTTAGTATGTGCGAAACTTTACTTTGAAATAATCTCTACGTACACAAGACAAACATATAATCTTTAATTTTTTCTTCATTACAGACAAAATGGAAACACTAAATTTGACTTTCAAACCAATAAAGGAAGAGAATAAACCCGAAATTCGTCAATTTTTACTCGAATGCTACTTCCCAGAAGATCAAATCTTACTAGCCACCGGGCGTACAACGCCCACCGAAGGTGAAATCCAATATATCCTCGAAATTATCGACGAAAACTTATCTCTCATGGCTTACAACAGAGAAGACCTTTGCGGTATCATATTAAACGGCATATTCGATCACAATGCCTTACAAGAATTTCAGCAAAAAATCGACTCTTGCCAATGCGACATTAACAAAAAGGTACGTCCATCACCATCATCAGCAAATCGTACTCGACAATTTTTTTTTTCTTAAAAAAAATACTACGCGATTATTCTTCCTTCCCTTTAATCTACGTCTTATTACAGCTCTTCGAATTTTATTTATCGTGGGAACGCGACACACATCGTTGGGAAATACTGCCATGCGATAAAGCATTCAACATACATGTAATCGCCGTGAAATCGAGCTACAGAAGGAAAGGTATTATGAAAGCTTTAGTGAACAGAACTCTGGAGTATGCCAAACAACTCGAACATACCTCGGTCACGGTTGATTGCTCAAGCTTCTACACAGCTAAATATTTCCAAAAGGCAGCGTGGAATTGTATATTCGCTTTGCCTTTTGTGCATTTCAAAGATAACCAAGGAAATCCGTTATTTGTAAAGAAAAATTCGCCACATTTGCATGCTACAACGTTTCACTTGCAAATTTAAAAACTTCAGTTATATGTAAATATACGTTAAAATACGTACGTACGTAGTACGCCTACTTTACTTAGATAGTTCTACTTTTATAATGCGCATCGTCGCATCCGCTATCTTATTTATAAGTTGTGAAAAGTTTTATCGCGTTAAACAATATTAAATTACTTACTTACGTTTTCAAATAACAAAGTATACAAAATATTCCGCTAAGCTGTTTATAACCAACTCGAATGCATTTTTACAGCCTATTTTTGTATTCGTCGCGAAATTTTAACCCATTTTGATACGTCACACGGCCTCGTTCCGATGAAAATATATTTAGAGGATATGTGGCAACGTTGCAATACATTTTTCAAAGGTTCTTTGTCTTTTTCGTGTATTTTTTATGGATTTCTTTTCTCCAATTTACAATCAACAGGATGCTCATAACTTATATTCGTCATTTACAGTATGATTAGCATGATTCTGGGAAATCTTGCCATGTTGCCAACTCTCCAAACGTATTTTTCGACGCCATTTTCGAACTCCTCGTGAAATTTTAACTCAATTTGATATGTCACACGTTAGTCACACGATTGCATTTGAATGAGAAAAAAAATTGTGTACATGTGGCAACCTTGCAATTATATTATTCCCTCGTTTTCATGTTAGATCTTTTATATTACATAATTTTTTGTGCTCATTAATAATTAATATCAACATGAAATAGTCATACGACTTGAACCAATAATAATTATTTATAAAGAAATAAGATCAATTTATAAAAATCATGCCACGTTGTCAAATCTCCTTTACCCCCTCCACTTCAAATTATATTATTTTCACCCAAATATATGCATGTGGGGTGTCGTTATCTAGGTTAATCAGCCCTTTGATTCCGATTCCGAGTTTATTTTTTCTCTATGAGACATCTATCAATCAATACGTCCACTTTCCAAGGTTAATTATGATTTACCAAATTTCTTCACACATTTTTCGACGTCATTTTCGAACTCTTCGTAAAATTTTAAATCAATTTGATATGTCACACGACTACGTTTGAATGAAAAAAAAACATCTATATGTGGCAACGTTGCAAATCGTTTTTCTCATGTTAATACGTCATAATTTTTTTTTGAATTTTTTTTAATGCTCATTTATGTTCAATAGAGTACATACAATTTGAACCAATAATTTATGAAGAAATTGGACAGATCTATAAAAATCATGCTACGTTGTCAAATTTCTTTTACCCCCTCCACTCAGAATTTTAATATTTCCACCCAAATATATGCATGTGGGGTATCGTTATCAAGGTTTATTGACTCGTTGATTCCAATTCCGAGTTTATTTTCCCTCTACGAGACATCTATCAGTCACTACAACCATTTTCCAAGGTTGAATATAATTTTTGAGAACATATTTTCCCATCACATTGTCGCACGAGCCAATCGCCCAGCCAATAAAGCGTACAAATGAGCTCGTCAAACGAATAAAGCCCTTTTTACGACCATTTCTACGAATAAACTACCCTACTCAACATAATAAACCGCCTTCGTACTTGTTACGATTAATTTCGAAACGAATACGATGCTCCTACAGTACTCGTATTTACAAACAACATTCAACACGCACCTAACAATGCGAAGCAACCGAGGGAAAAAAACCTTCACTCGTCAATAAACTAGTATTGGATGTACCTAAACATGGCATGGCATCTACCGCCAATTCTCAACAGTTTTAGGCAACAGTATTTTTGGAGTCGAATCAACAAGAAACAAATCAAAATTCAACAGTGAGCAACAACAAGTTAGTCGATGATAGCTCGACAACGACGACGACGATGAGGAAACACGCTGCAATAAAATTCTGACAATGTAATCTTTAAATACATATTTGGAACGCGCGCACCGCGGCTTCGTACCCTCCCCATTCTGAAAAACTATCAAAAATTTGCTCTTCTTTTTCGGTAAAAAATAAGCTTTCAAAAAAAACCACCACCTAACAACTTACATTGGAAAAAAGATAATAAAAAGGATATTAAGATTAGTTCTGGATACCGTGCGAGAGTTTTTTTTTTCATACGTTTTTTCGCTTCTGCTCTTCAAACCCTGGCCAACTTTTACGATAGGCTATATCAGTAAAATTTATACATTCGACAAGTATCGGCGGCGACGAACGCTCGCGAGCAAAAAAAAGTAAAACTTTGCAGTTTAAATCTTGAGAAAATTTTGTCGAATAAAAGTGTGTGTTGTTACCTCGTAAAAACCAAAAACTAGACCTACTTAAAGTTTAGCAATAAAAAGTGAGTAGAAAGCAAAACGAGCATAGAAGTTGCTTGATTTTTGAGTTTGTGTGAAAATTTATGCGCGCAGAGGAGGCGAAAAAGTTTCACCCTTAATGTTATTTTCTAAATAACTACATCAACGCGCAGTTAGATTTCTCTTTTTCTTTTTCTCGCAAATATTCGCCCAATTGGATACATACGACGAGGTTACCCTGCCCATCGTCATTGTGGCAATTTATACATCGAAATCGGCACTCAACGATAGTGTTTCCCAAAACTGCACCAACACATACACACATTATCATCCTTGGAAGGTTGTTAATCGAGCCAAACGACCTTTTTAAATGTGTTTTTTTCAACTTTGAAAAAAATCATCGGTAAAAGTATATACTCGAATCAAGTACCAGAGAGAGAGAAACAAGAGGAGAAGATAATAATAGGAAAATTAGACCAATATCGGTATATTTTTTTTCGATTAATATTAGGTTTTGATTTATGTTACGATAGTTTTATAGGTTTTTCTTTATGTGGACTTTTTTTATTTTTATTTCGACATCACGCTATTGCGCGCGCGTTTTTTTTCTTTTTTTCTTTCTTTTAAAACTCGTCCGAAAATAGAAAGAAAGGCAGAACGAGAAATCCGCCAGTGGCAGGCAAGAGGAGAGGTACCTAGTGAAGAAATGCACGTACAAAACACACGCACATACACAAATAAATTTCGTTGACTATAAAACTTGGCACATCATTAATCAATACACAAGCGAAGCGAGACGAAGAATGCGAGTTTTATAGTGTTGTAGAAATTTTCCACCCCCTTTTCAGCTCCGTTTTTTCGGTACCTGATGTAATAAAAACTGATATTGCTCACGTGAAAGCAGTATTATTTATGTAAGAACCCTCTATTGTAGCGTTTAACTTGTTGTTTGTAGAAGTTTTTTTTATTTTTTTTATAGGACACTATATTGTTGATTCTCCATTTTTTCCCCTTTCTCATACTGCATGGTACCTTGTTGAATGCTGAAGATGTTTTATGGCGGTAAATACGTACCTAGTTTTGAGCAAAAAAGAGGAATTTAAATACCACATAGAAATAAAAACAGCCTGGGACTAAAAATATGTTTATTTATTAGGTACAATTTTGAAACAATAGAGAAATATTCTACGAATTTATTACACTACCTCCCCCCACCCTCGAATAACTTTTATACATCCGCTGGCAACGACTTTGTTTCAAAATCAACACCCTCGCTATCCAATTTTTCAATGCCCCTCCTCGACTTGACTCCCAGATAACTCCATCCTGTGTTGGAGTTCGCTTCTCCAAAGGATAACTTTTTCAGAAAATCTCTGCAACCTCGTCTGGTTCTCTTATCTTCTCTTTTCTGTTTCTTTTTATCTTTCTTCGGCTCAATTACCACCTCATCGTTATTTCGTTTCCCTTCCAAGACATTCTTTGAAGGCGACAAATCAGTCTTGGACGTCGACTCGACACCTGTATCCTCGACAAGTGGCTCCTCTTCGAGTGTTGACCAGTTTACAATTTTCCTTCGAATGTTCTCCATGTTTTGTATTCCTGGGGGTAACGTTACCAGCGATGGGGGAGGAGTACGTGGTAAAATTTCCAACGAATCCATGGCCATATCGTTGTCCACCAATGGAGCCGGAGTACCAGTCGGTTTCGTGGCTATTCCTGACAATCTAAGTGGTTCAATTTGCATATTGGATGGACCAGGAGTTTGGGATTGCTGATCACAAGTTTTTGGCCGAGATGATATTGCTGGCACATGGATATCGAGATGATTACCTTGCATTAAATGAAACGCATTGGATGTTTTGTGACTCTTGACAAGCTTGGTTGATATTTGCAGCCCCACTTTGGGTGGTATACGACATTGACGTTTTGAATCCTCCGCAAAGGAAGTTATTTTTGGGCAATGGGTCGCATCGTGCCAAATTTCGGATTCATTTTTGGTACCGTCGATGTTTGAAAAGTTATGCAATCGACGAATATTTCCACTTTCAGACTGTGGCTGCAGTTTAGAGCTGGATATTGAATCATCTGCCAGATTAACGATTGAATTTGAAGTCTTGTCAGGTATCAAATTTTGCTCGAGTGCTGTGTGAGGAGAATTTGTTGGGTTTCGAGACGATTCCAACTGGTTTGAAACATGATTTTTGTTGTCGTCTCCTGAAATTATATAATTTGATAAAAAATACTATTCTCAAAAAAGATCCGAGAAAAGTTTGAAAAAAAAATTATTCGAGAATGAATCCAAATTTTAACAGGGTGAGTAGTATATACGGCACAAAAAGTGCTGACCGGCACCAGAGTCAGCACTTTTGGTGCCGCATTCTAGTGGTTTGTTGGTTGCATACCTAAGTAAACCTAAGGCGAGTCAGCACTTTTGGTGCCGCATTCTGGTGGTTTGCTGGTTGCATACCTAAGTAAACCTAAGGTGGTATGTTATAAGTTAACCTAACCTAAGGGTAGGGAGTACTGTCTTTTGGTGTCCCATTCTAGTGGCCGCCATCTTGGATCTGGGGTGTGGTATGCCCCCATCAGGGATCCGGGATGTGGTATGCCCCCCTCTGGGATCCTTGATGTGGTATGCCCCGCCTATAGGCCCCGTCCCTAATTGGGGTACTGGATTAGGCCCCGCCCCTTTGGATCCGCCCACATGTCCCCTCCCCAGTCCCAACCTATATACCTACTACGACCTTTATCGCGACCTTTGAGTTGAATACACTGAATGAAAAGAACACGCGAGAACAAACGAGTGATGTGTACTAAGTATGATGAGAAACTGAGAACTTAATAGGAAAGAGAGTAGGTATTTGAATCAAACCGCATGCGCGCGCAATAGATAAATATTTGGTGGGGATAGTTATTTTTACCAGCGGTGTGTTGAAGAAAGAAAGAAAAAAGCAACGCGGCAATTCTTAGAAAAATTTTTTTTACCAGTAAACAGGATATGAGTCATCATTAAAAATAGAAAAATCAACTGAAAAGAACTGTGCATTAATTCTTGGAAACACTAATCAGCGAAATAATATTTTTTCAACTCTGTTATCTTATCTCTTAGATAAGGGAACAATTCTTTGAAGCGTGCCGCCAAAGAAAATTATTTTTCTTGGAACCTTATCTTATCGCATTTCAAAGAAACTAGCTGACAAATATTTTTTCTCTATACCTTATCTTATCAGGGCAAATGTTTTGACTATAATTTTATACTTTGAACATGCCACAGAATATTTTTCTCTGTGTAACTTATCTGATCGCACCGCACAGGATATGAGTCATCGCGGATGTTTATTTTATTTTCATTGGTGCAGATGAAAGTGGTGGGATAGCGTAACACCCACAAAGAGCAGTATATAACAAGCTGCTGTGCCAATGCTTCTTCAGTGTTCATTCGAGTTTAGAATATAAAATATGGTTGTAGATAGTGTGACTTGGTCATTTTGTAGCAAGGTCTTGGATGATACACAATTACAAGTGATAGTGATCCGGAAAATAATTTGCCTTCTTAACGAATATAATTATTGTATACCTTTGGATAAAAATTGTGAATGTGTATCTTTTTATAAACTCGTTGAACAATTACCTTTACCAAACATACTAAAAGATAAAATACGTGAAATTAGTGTTCGCGATCTGCGCCCGGTTGGAGAAAGAAAAAAGCAACGCGGCAATTCTTAGAAAAAAATTTTACCAGTAAACAGGATATGAGTCCTCATTAAGTAGAAAAATCAACTGAAAAGAACTGCGCATTAATTCTTGGAAACACTAATCAGCAAAATAATATTTCTCCAACTGTTATCTTATCTCTTAGATAAGGGAACAATTCTTTGAAGTGCGTCTTAACAGAAAATTATTTTTCTTGGAACCTTATCTTATGACATCTCTTAGATAAGGGAACAATTCTTTGAAGCATGCCGCCAAAGAAAAAAAGTGGTAAAAAAGATGTAAAAATGATAAAATTTGCATTAAAATGATTGAAAACTGTAAAAAACGTTTGAAAATTGCATGAAATGCATTAAAAACCGTTGAAACATTGTGAAAATTGTGTAAAGACGGTTGAAAATGGTGTAAAACCGTGAAAAAGTGGTAAAAAGATGTAAAAATGATAAAATTTGCGTTAAAATGCTTAAAAACTGTAAAAAACATTTGAAAATTGCATGAAATGCATTAAAAACCGTTGAAACATTGTGAAAATTGTGTAAAAACGGTTGAAAATTGTGTAAAACCATGAAAAAGTGGCAAAAAAGATGTAAAAAATAATAGAACTTGCGTAAAAATGCTTAAAAGCTGTGAAAAAACGTTAGAAAATTGCATGAAATGCATTAAAAACCATTGAAACATCGTGAAAATTTTGTAAAAACAGTTAAAAACGGACTAAAATCCATGGAAAAAGTGGTAAAAAAGATGAAAAAACGATAGAATTTGTGTTAAAATGTAAGAAAAAATTTAAAATGCATCGTATATATACGACATATACGTGCTGTACACTCTATCTAAGAGTATTGAACATACCCGTACTGGATTAGGCCCATTGAAACATCGTGAAAATTTTGTAAAAACAGTTAAAAACGGAGTAAAATCCATGAAAAAGTGGTAAAAAAGATGAAAAAACGATAGAATTTGTGCTAAAATGTAAGAAAAAATTTAAAAACGTTCAAGAGTTGCATGAAATGCAATAAAAACCATTGAAATATCATTAAAATTGTGTAAAAGCAGTTGAAAATGGTGTAAAAGTGTTAAAAAGAGTTTTAAAAAATGTATAAATGATAAAATTTGCAATGAAATGCTTAAAAACAATGAAAAAACATTTGAAAATTGCATGAAATGCAATAAAAAGGATTGAAACATCGTTAAAATTGTGTAAAAACAGTTGAAAATGGCGTAAAAGTGCTAAAAAGAGGCTTATAAAATGCAGAAATGATAAAATCTGCAATGAAATGGTTAAAAATAATGAAAAAAATCGTTTGAAAATTGCATGAAATGCATTAAAAACCTTCAAAACATCGTGAAAATCATGTAAAAGCAGTTGAAAATAGTATAAAACCGTGAAAAAAGTGGTAAAAAAAATGTAAAAAATAATAGAACTTGCGTAAAAATGCTTAAAAGCTGTGAAAAAACGTTAGAAAATTGCATGAAATGCATTAAAAACCATTGAAACATCGTGAAAATTTTGTAAAAACAGTTAAAAACGGAGTAAAATCCATGAAAAAAGTGGTAAAAAAGATGAAAAAACGTTAAAATTTGCGCTAAAATGTAAGAAAAAATTTAAAAACGTTTAAAAGTTGCATGAAATGCATTAAAAACCATTGAAACATCGTTAAAATTGTGCAAAAACAGCTGAAAATGGTATAAAAACACTAAAAAGAGTTTTAAAAAATGTATAAATGATAAAAATTGCAATGAAATGCTTAAAAACAATGAAAAAACGTTTAAAAGTTACATGAAATGCAATAAAAATCATTGAAACATCGTTAAAATTGTGTAAAAACAATTGAAAATTGTGTAAAAGTGCTAAAAAGAGGTTTATAAAATGTAGAAATGATAAAATTTGCAATGAAATGTTTAAAAATAATGAAAAAGCGCATGAAAATTGTATGAAATGCATTAAAAGTCATCGAAACATTGTGAAAATCATGTAAAAACAGCTGAAAATGGTATAAAACCTTGAAAAAGTGATAAAAAATGTAAAAATAATAGAACTTGCGTAAAAATGTTTAAAAGTTGTGAAAAAACGGTTGAAAAGGGTGTAAAACCATGAAAAAAGTGGCAAAAAAGATGTAAAAATGATAAAATTTGCGTTAAAATGCATTAAAAGCCATTGAAACATCGTGAAAATTTTGTAAAAACAGTTGAACCACGCCCCACCCCCATGCCCTTCTCCGCAGTCCCTACCTATATACCTACTACGTCCTTTATCCCGACCTTTATCACGACCTTTGAGTTAACTACACTGAATAAAAAGAACACGCGAGAACAAACGAGTGATGTGTACTAAGCCTTGTTAAGAACTGAAAACTTAATAGGAAAGAGAGAGTAGGTAATTAAATCAAATCGCATGCGCGCGCAATAGATAAATATTTGGTGGGGGATAGTTATTTTTACCAGCGATGTTGAAGAAAGAAAAAAAAGCAACGCGGCAATTCTTAGAAAAAAAAAAAAAAAAAAAAAATTACTAGTAAACAGGATATGAGTCATCATTAAGTATAAAAATCAACTGAAAAGAACTGCGCATTAATTCTTGGAAACACTAATCAGCAAAATAATATTTCTCCAACTCTGTTATCTTATCATTTGGATGAAAGAATTCTTTGAAGCGTGCCGCCAAAGAAAATTAATTTTCTTGGAATCTTATCTTATCTGAGCGGTTGCTTTGGTTATAATTTTATACTTTGAACATACCGCCGAATATTTTTCTCTGTGTAACTTATCTGATTGCACCGCGGCGGATATGAGTCATCGCGGATGTTTATTTTCTTTTCATTGGCACAGCAGCTTGTTATATACTGCTCTTTGTGGGTGTTACGCTATCCCACCACTTTCATCTGCGCACCAATGAAAAGAAAATAAACATCCGCGATGACTCATATCCGCCGCGGTGCAATCAGATAAGTTACACAGAGAAAAATATTCGGCGGTATGTTCAAAGTATAAAATTATAACCAAAGCAACCGCTCAGATAAGATAAGATTCCAAGAAAATTAATTTTCTTTGGCGGCACGCTTCAAAGAATTCTTTCATCCAAATGATAAGATAACAGAGTTGGAGAAATATTATTTTGCTGATTAGTGTTTCCAAGAATTAATGCGCAGTTCTTTTCAGTTGATTTTTATACTTAATGATGACTCATATCCTGTTTACTAGTAATTTTTTTTTTTTTTTTTTTTTTCTAAGTATTGCCGCGTTGCTTTTTTTTCTTTCTTCAACATCGCTGGTAAAAATAACTATCCCCCACCAAATATTTATCTATTGCGCGCGCATGCGATTTGATTTAATTACCTACTCTCTCTTTCCTATTAAGTTTTCAGTTCTTAACAAGGCTTAGTACACATCACTCGTTTGTTCTCGCGTGTTCTTTTTATTCAGTGTAGTTAACTCAAAGGTCGTGATAAAGGTCGGGATAAAGGACGTAGTAGGTATATAGGTAGGGACTGCGGAGAAGGGCATGGGGGTGGGGCGTGGTTCAACTGTTTTTACAAAATTTTCACGATGTTTCAATGGCTTTTAATGCATTTTAACGCAAATTTTATCATTTTTACATCTTTTTTGCCACTTTTTTCATGGTTTTACACCCTTTTCAACCGTTTTTTCACAACTTTTAAACATTTTTATGCAAGTTCTATTATTTTTACATTTTTTATCACTTTTTCAAGGTTTTATACCATTTTCAGCTGTTTTTACATGATTTTCACAATGTTTCGATGACTTTTAATGCATTTCATACAATTTTCATGCGCTTTTTCATTATTTTTAAACATTTCATTGCAAATTTTATCATTTCTACATTTTATAAACCTCTTTTTAGCACTTTTACACAATTTTCAATTGTTTTTACACAATTTTAACGATGTTTCAATGATTTTTATTGCATTTCATGTAACTTTTAAACGTTTTTTCATTGTTTTTAAGCATTTCATTGCAATTTTTATCATTTATACATTTTTTAAAACTCTTTTTAGTGTTTTTATACCATTTTCAGCTGTTTTTGCACAATTTTAACGATGTTTCAATGGTTTTTAATGCATTTCATGCAACTTTTAAACGTTTTTAAATTTTTTCTTACATTTTAGCGCAAATTTTAACGTTTTTTCATCTTTTTTACCACTTTTTTCATGGATTTTACTCCGTTTTTAACTGTTTTTACAAAATTTTCACGATGTTTCAATGGTTTTTAATGCATTTCATGCAATTTTCTAACGTTTTTTCACAGCTTTTAAGCATTTTTACGCAAGTTCTATTATTTTTTACATTTTTTTTACCACTTTTTTCACGGTTTTATACTATTTTCAACTGCTTTTACATGATTTTCACGATGTTTTGAAGGTTTTTAATGCATTTCATGCAATTTTCAAACGATTTTTTTCATTATTTTTAACCATTTCATTGCAGATTTTATCATTTCTGCATTTTATAAGCCTCTTTTTAGCACTTTTACGCCATTTTCAACTGTTTTTACACAATTTTAACGATGTTTCAATCCTTTTTATTGCATTTCATGCAATTTTCAAATGTTTTTTCATTGTTTTTAAGCATTTCATTGCAAATTTTATCATTTATACATTTTTTAAAACTCTTTTTAACACTTTTACACCATTTTCAACTGCTTTTACACAATTTTAATGATATTTCAATGGTTTTTATTGCATTTCATGCAACTCTTGAACGTTTTTAAATTTTTTCTTACATTTTAGCACAAATTCTATCGTTTTTTCATCTTTTTTACCACTTTTTCATGGATTTTACTCCGTTTTTAACTGTTTTTACAAAATTTTCACGATGTTTCAATGGGCCTAATCCAGTACGGGTATGTTCAATACTCTTAGATAGAGTGTACAGCACGTATATGTCGTATATATACGATGCATTTTAAATTTTTTCTTACATTTTAACACAAATTCTATCGTTTTTTCATCTTTTTTACCACTTTTTCCATGGATTTTAGTCCGTTTTTAACTGTTTTTACAAAATTTTCACGATGTTTCAATGGTTTTTAATGCATTTCATGCAATTTTCTAACGTTTTTTCACAGCTTTTAAGCATTTTTACGCAAGTTCTATTATTTTTTACATCTTTTTTGCCACTTTTTCATGGTTTTACACAATTTTCAACCGTTTTTACACAATTTTCACAATGTTTCAACGGTTTTTAATGCATTTCATGCAATTTTCAAATGTTTTTTACAGTTTTTAAGCATTTTAACGCAAATTTTATCATTTTTACATCTTTTTACCACTTTTTCACGGTTTTACACCATTTTCAACCGTCTTTACACAATTTTCACAATGTTTCAACGGTTTTTAATGCATTTCATGCAATTTTCAAACGTTTTTTACAGTTTTCAATCATTTTAATGCAAATTTTATCATTTTTACATCTTTTTTACCACTTTTTTTCTTTGGCGGCATGCTTCAAAGAATTGTTCCCTTATCTAAGAGATGTCATAAGATAAGGTTCCAAGAAAAATAATTTTCTGTTAAGACGCACTTCAAAGAATTGTTCCCTTATCTAAGAGATAAGATAACAGTTGGAGAAATATTATTTTGCTGATTAGTGTTTCCAAGAATTAATGCGCAGTTCTTTTCAGTTGATTTTTCTACTTAATGAGGACTCATATCCTGTTTACTGGTAAAATTTTTTTCTAAGAATTGCCGCGTTGCTTTTTTCTTTCTCCAACCGGGCGCAGATCGCGAACACTAATTTCACGTATTTTATCTTTTAGTATGTTTGGTAAAGGTAATTGTTCAACGAGTTTATAAAAAGATACACATTCACAATTTTTATCCAAAGGTATACAATAATTATATTCGTTAAGAAGGCAAATTATTTTCCGGATCACTATCACTTGTAATTGTGTATCATCCAAGACCTTGCTACAAAATGACCAAGTCACACTATCTACAACCATATTTTATATTCTAAACTCGAATGAACACTGAAGAAGCATTGGCACAGCAGCTTGTTATATACTGCTCTTTGTGGGTGTTACGCTATCCCACCACTTTCATCTGCACCAATGAAAATAAAATAAACATCCGCGATGACTCATATCCTGTGCGGTGCGATCAGATAAGTTACACAGAGAAAAATATTCTGTGGCATGTTCAAAGTATAAAATTATAGTCAAAACATTTGCCCTGATAAGATAAGGTATAGAGAAAAAATATTTGTCAGCTAGTTTCTTTGAAATGCGATAAGATAAGGTTCCAAGAAAAATAATTTTCTTTGGCGGCACGCTTCAAAGAATTGTTCCCTTATCTAAGAGATAAGATAACAGAGTTGAAAAAATATTATTTCGCTGATTAGTGTTTCCAAGAATTAATGCACAGTTCTTTTCAGTTGATTTTTCTATTTTTAATGATGACTCATATCCTGTTTACTGGTAAAAAAATTTTTTCTAAGAATTGCCGCGTTGCTTTTTTCTTTCTTTCTTCAACACACCGCTGGTAAAAATAACTATCCCCACCAAATATTTATCTATTGCGCGCGCATGCGGTTTGATTCAAATACCTACTCTCTTTCCTATTAAGTTCTCAGTTTCTCATCATACTTAGTACACATCACTCGTTTGTTCTCGCGTGTTCTTTTCATTCAGTGTATTCAACTCAAAGGTCGCGATAAAGGTCGTAGTAGGTATATAGGTTGGGACTGGGGAGGGGACATGTGGGCGGATCCAAAGGGGCGGGGCCTAATCCAGTACCCCAATTAGGGACGGGGCCTATAGGCGGGGCATACCACATCAAGGATCCCAGAGGGGGGCATACCACATCCCGGATCCCTGATGGGGGCATACCACACCCCAGATCCAAGATGGCGGCCACTAGAATGGGACACCAAAAGACAGTACTCCCTACCCTTAGGTTAGGTTAACTTATAACATACCACCTTAGGTTTACTTAGGTATGCAACCAGCAAACCACCAGAATGCGGCACCAAAAGTGCTGACTCGCCTTAGGTTTACTTAGGTATGCAACCAACAAACCACTAGAATGCGGCACCAAAAGTGCTGACTCTGGTGCCGGTCAGCACTTTTTGTGCCGTATATACTACTAGGGTGGCTAACTTTTTTTTTTGAAAATCATGATTTTTTCATGACGCTTCCATGGTCTTTCTCATGACCAATATTTATATATTTCCACGTAACTTGGAAGAAATATGGAGGGGAAAATTCCCTTATTTTTTCCCCACAATTAAAAAAAATATTGAAGGAGGAGGCGAATTCCCCTTGAATCCCTTAAGTTATGCCTATGCCCTCCGAGACCCCCTTTTTTTTGTAACTAAAAAAATCTACAATTTGAAAGAAAGTTCAATGAATACTTAGAATTTTCAAGGGTGTAATTCGATTTCGTCCCTAACAGGCGAATGCTTGAAATTTTTTTCATGTTGCAATGTGAGAATGATTTTTTTCTTGGAAATGAAACAAAAAATTTTCACGCAAAAATTCTCCTAAAAAATTTTTAACAACTTTTTCAACAGAAAAACATTGTTTCTATGGGGTTTTTTTTCGTGTCAAAGTTTATAAAATAAGTTCTATTTATTAATTTTACTATCAAAGGAAAAAAAATGATCTCAAAAAATTGAGTTGATATTTCTCTATTTCAAAAAAAGTTTTTTTCATTTCAAAAAATAAGAATTTTTCCTCCAAAAAAACAAAGACCACCAACCAAAAAAAAAAAAAATTATTTGTCAGAAAATTGAGGAAAAAATCCAAAAAGTTGAGATTTTTATACTCTGGAGTTCTAAAAGTATTAAGTATTACTTCAAAACATTCAATTCCAAAACGATAAATTCAGATTTTTGAATTTTTAAAAATGAGAATTTTTTCGCAAAAGTTTAAAAAATATTTTTACTTCAAAAAAAAAAAAATGAGATTTTTTTAACGCCTTGTACAGCAATTACCTAGGGCTAGTGACGTAAAAATTATTTTTATTCCAAAACAATTTTCAAAATTTTTTGCACCAAAAAATTCATTTTTTTCATTCCAAAAAATTCATTCTTTTACATTCCAAAAAATTCATTTTTTTATTCAAAAAAAATCATTCTTTTACATCCCAAAAAATTCATTCTTTTACTCCAAAAAATTCATTTTTTTTTTCATTCCAAAAAATTTATTTCTTTCATTTCAAAAAGTTCATTTTTTCATTCCAAAAAATTCTTTTTTTTTCATCCTAAGAAATGGGGATTTTTTTCCAAAAAATAAAGATTTTCCTCCCCATTGAAAAAATTAATCTCCAAGAAGAAATCACAATATTTTATACATTTTTTTTTTTTTTTTTTTGAGAAGATGCAAGTTGGAAAAAATTCCACTTTTAAGCGAATTTGTAATTTTGCCCGGGTAATATTATCAGAAATTCTGATTCATGACTTTAAAGAGTAAAATTCATGACTTTTCTTGACCTAGTCATTTTTTTGAAAAATCCATGACTTTTCCATGACTTTCACGACCCATTTTCAAATTTCATGACTTTTTCATGACTTTCATTATTTTCACGACTGTTAGACACCCTGATTCAATCTATTCCTACCACACTGAGCTTAACGACTCGTTCTCTCATACAACATATAAAATGCTTCAAAATTAATTCCCATCGCCATTTCTCTGGCAACATCAACGTCAAACTTAGCACAATCTGCGCGGCGTGCCAGTCTTTAATCGATTCGCCGATTTGGCTCTAGACGATGGCGGCTGCTGGCGAAAAATAAAGCTGTTATTGTACACGAGGACGAGTCAGTTACAACGTCTAAACTTTAGATTACTTTCAGCTTATCCCGATGTAAAAGTTACACCATATATATGTCCTCACTCTCCGCCATAGAAGAGCCCAGCATCACCAGTCTGGCGAACCGAGCGAGTAAAAGAGAGAAACAAACACCGTGTAACTATCATAATAAATTAACTACCCCGTCGAAAACAGTTACTCCACTGACTGTGATAACTTCGACGCATTTTGCACTCTTCTATTCTGGGTTTTTCCTCAGCACCGAGCTCTTTTCGCATTTTTAATTACCTACTCGTACTCGGTGTGCGGTGAAACCATTCCGAAACCAAGGAAGACCGTCAGACTGACTGACATAAAGGGTAACAGGCACCAAAGCTTGTTGATAAACGAGCTCGAAGGCAACAGGCTACACAACAACGATTTCATCACTCCTCCTGTGCACTCGCTTCCCTAAAATTAAACATTTTTCACGCCGATCAACGTTTAACTTTAATTAACTCGTTCTTCGAACCACGCCAATGTCGAAAAAAAAAACTACCATCGTCGCCCCACACCAGTCCAAATTTCGCCCTAATTTATTTCTTATTACACCAGGTACTTGCACCACACGTACGTACGAGTATTAAAATCGCATGCCAAAGATTCGCCAGCACTCTACTCGTCGTAAAAATACCTCCACCTCGTGAGACTCTATTATACGCCGGAAATACGTTGTATTATATGCAGGCAAGCGCAGGTACACGTATAATTCGTCGTACGTAAGCGAATCTCGAGAAACAATGACGACGACGACGACGTTACGAGGTGCAAAAAAATCAACTCAGTCACGCCATCGCGATGAGAGACATTAACAAATCAGCACGAGATACCAATTTACCAACCAGGCTGACGAACTGCTTAATGTTCATTCCACATACTGCACAGTATTATAAAATCTACGGTATGACATGCCTTCGCTGCGCTGTCACGCCATCAACGCAAATACCTATCACGAAGACGTCGAAAAAGGTAAAAAACCTTTATCGTCGCTGACAGTTGCGAAAACTTGGTCGCAAGTGCCTTTTCACAGTGTTTGAAAAAAAAAATTTCATTCAAGTGAAAAGTAAGACTTTTTGTAGAACATTATACAGCATAATATAGAAGTTCACCCCCCCCCCCCAAACAGGAAAAACAAATCTTTTTTACCAAAGCAAAAATTAGAAAGAAAAAAATAGGAAATAGCTGAAATTTTACACCAAAATAAAAATTGTACAAACCAACAAAATTTGGAGATAAAATAAAAATTTGAAGTGTTAAAAGAATTGAAATTATTGAATTAAGTAGTAACTAAAAGTTGAGGAAAAAATTTTAAAATGACATCGGAAAAACATTGGAGCTGTTCAAAAAATTAACAATTTTAAACGAACAAAAACACTGCCCCCCCTCGCCAAAAAAAAACTTTAATTAAGTGGATTAAAAATCATTATAAGAATGGGGAAAAATTGAAATGACATTAAAAATTTGATCAAAAATAGAAAATTGAAAAAATGTTGAAAATTAAATTTAGAAATATATAGGTATAAAATTTGCAAAATTTACAAATTAAAATTAAAATAAAAAACGGCAGAGAAAATTTTTTGATTAAAATGAAATTATAAGTACCTACCCGATAAACCAGTTGACTACCGATTTGACGTCGATTTGCGGTTAGTAAAAAGTTTTCCCAATTTTCGACTCAGTATTGACCAATTTCAAATTTTCACAGTCTATTCTCAGTCTATTTTCCGGCATTCTAGACTCATTTTCGACATCGAATTTGGGTAAAAATTTGGTCGATTTTAATTGATCTTTCTCAAGTCATTATCACTCTTAAATCGACCTATTTTCGATGTGCTTTTAAAGTCGATTAAAGGTATTCAAAATTCAAAAGGTCCAAGTCGATAAAAAAGGATATTCGCTTCGTAATAGACTTCTTTTCGACGTCAATTTGGAGTCATATTCGGGTCTATAAAAAAAATCAAATTATGTAAAAACCCCACAATCATCTCTGGTCGATATTTTGAATTATTAGACTCAACTTTGACGTCAAATTTAGGTCTTTTGATAAATACATTTTATCGACGAAATTAAGACGTGTATTTTAGGTCGATTTTTGGTTTTTTTGTGAATAAGTTTTCAAGTAACTAATCGATCTATATTCGACGTCGATTTTTAGCGAAATTTTAGTTTTCTCAGGAATCGACCAACCTTCGACGTCGATTTTTGGTTTTCAAGATTTTTTTTCATTTATATTCTAATTAGTGTTCTATTTACCGTTGAAGACTGATAGACGTGTGGTTAGTTATAAGGATTCCCGAGCAGCAGGTCATGGGATCGAAACCCAGTGAGGTAAGGCCTGAGGAATTTTAGTTGTAAAATTTGGTTTCGATAGTTAGGTATGGTGAATAGGAACACAATTAGGGCAAAAAAAAATCAATTCGGTCATGCCAACACATTATTTAATTAATTAAGTAAATGTTATGACAATGGAAGCCTAAAAACTGACTTTTGATCGACATCGAAAATTAGTCGAATTTAACTCAATATCGACCAATTTTCGACGTCGATTTCATATCACGAATGAGTCGAAATATGGTCGAAATGGGCGGAACTAATTCGACTTTGAATCAACGTCGATTTCAGTACGGAAAATGGTAAAAATCGGGTCGATTTCAGGTATGTTTTGACGTAATTTTGACGGTCGATTTTTGGTTTTTTGGTTTATCGGGTAAATTACCAAACATTCGAAAAATATAAAACAAAAATTAGGTTAGAAATTTAAAAAAAAAAATCAAATTCAAAACAAGCCGAAATTAAAAAAAAAAAAAAAGATAAAATATTTAATTTTTTTCAATACCTACATTGAAAACAACTCGAAAATTATAAAAAAATTTCAATCAAAAAAATCAAAAATTCAAAAAATTGAATAAAATGATGAGCGAAAAATACTTACTCCAAGTACTTAAATTAAAAATAACTTGACATTAGAAAAAATTGAAATAAAATCGAAAATGACTGAAAGTTTTCATTTGTAATAAATAAATAAAAAATAAAAAAAAAGAATGACAGATAAGTTTTTTAAAATTCAAAACAGTCAACAATTTGAAAAAGTGAAAAATTCAAACTACACCTACATAAAAAGTTGAGTTCATTGAAAATTTCATGAAATAATAAAAAATGACAGAGCATCAAAAAATTTTAAAAGTAAAAACATGAAAAAGTGAGAAAAAAATATGACGAATTAAAAGCAACTTGATAATCATGATAAGTTTTTTACGAATAACTACCTACAGAAATTCCAAATTTGGAAAAATTGAATAAAAAGTTAAAGTGACTGAAAACTTCGAAAAAATTCAACAATTGTGGGAATGCTTAAAAATATGAGATTAAATTTAAAATGAGTAAAAATAAAAAAATTACTTCAAATCAAGAAAAAAAATTTAATAAAAATTGAAATTATTAGGTATTTTTTTTAATTTAAAAATTTAAAACTTGAATTTGAAAAAAAAAATCACTCCAAAAATTTTTTCTCTTTAAGTACTTTTATTGCAACACACGGGAAGAATTTTTAGCTTCAAAAAATGGAAAGTTTTTTTTTTATATATTTAAATTGATACAAAATTTGAGATTTTTTTCCTAACGGATTTAAATTAGTTTTGTTCCAAAAATAAGAGATTATTTTCTTTTCTGGGATAAAAAATGAGGTAAAAAATGAATAATAAAAAAGTGATTTTTTCAAAAAAATTAAAACAAGAAATTTAAAGATGGTTTTTTTCTACACGTAAGTAAGTACACTTTTTCTTCAAAACATTAAAATTTTCACTTATATAATTTATTTTTTGTTTCTTAAAAAAACTCGAGATTCCATTGTAAAATTAATTTTTTCTAAAAATGGGAATTGTAATTGAAAAATTCAAAAATTTTTCGTCAGAATCTCTCAGAATGGACCCATATGACTGGGAAATGAACAATTTTTTCAAAAAATTCAATTTAAGGATAATTTGAAATTCACCATGTCCCATGGCAAAAATGATTTTTTTCCAAATATTGGAGTAATTGAAAAATTCAAAAAATTTTCATCAGTACCTCTCAGACTGTACCTGAATCTTGGGGAAAATTCTTATTGAGTAATTGATTCAAAGTGATTCAATTTTAGGACATTTTGAAATTCACCATGTCTCATGGCAGAAATTAATTTTTTCCAAAAATGGGAGTTATTGAATAATTCAAACTTCTTTCGTCAGAATTTTTTAGAATGGACCCGGATAGTGAAAAAATGGGCATTTTTTTTCAAAGAAACTCAATTTAAGTATAAATTTATATTCACCTTGTTTCATGACAAAAATGAATTTTTTCCAAAAATGGGAATAATTGAAAAATTCAACATTTTTTCGTCAGTACCTCTCAGAATGGACCCGAATAATATGAAAAAAATTTATTGCATAATTTTTTCAAAGAAATTCAATTTAAGGATAATTTGAAATTCACCATGCTATACTACCTAAGTGCCAAATGGTAAGTACCTACCTATTAACATTGCAAAATTTATTTTTTCTAAAAATGGGAATAATTGAAAAATTCAAAAAAAATTTGTCAGTATCTCTCAGAATGGACCCGTATGACGAGAAAATGAACAATTTTTTCAAAAAATTCAATTTAAGGATAATTTGGAATTCACTATGTCTCATGGCAAAAATGATTTTTTTTTCAAAAATTAGAATAATTGAAAAATTTAGAATTTTTTCAATAGTACCTCTCAGATTGGACCAGGATAATGAAAAAATGAGAAATTTTTTCAATAAAACTCAATTTAAGTATAAATTTGAATTCACCTTGTTGAATGACAAAAATGAATTTATCTCAAAAATTGGAGAAATTGAAAAATTCAAAAATTTTTCATCAGTACCTTTCAGACGGTACCTGAATCTTGTGAACAAATTCTTATTGAGTAATTGATTCAAGGTGATTCAATTTTAGGATATTTTGAAATTTACCATGTCTCATGGCAGAAATTAATCATTTCCAAAAATGGGAATTATTGAATAATTCAAACTTCTTTCGTCAGAATTTTTCGGAATGGACCCAAATAATGAAAGAATGAACAATTTTTTCAAAAAATTCAATTTAAGGATAATTTGGAATTCACCATGTCTCATGGCGAGAATGATTTTTTTTCCAAAAATGGGAATAATTGAAAAATTCAGATAAATTCAATAGTACCTCTCAGACTGGACCAGGATAATGAAAAAATGAGCAATTTTTTTAAAGAAACTCAATTTAGGTATAAATTAAAAGTCACCTTGTTTCATGACAAAAATGAATTTTTTCCAAAAATGGGAATAATTGAAAAATTCATAATTTTTTCGTCAGTACCTCTCAGGCTGGACCCGAATAATGAGGAAAAAAATTTTATTGCACAATTTTATTGAAGAAATTGAATTAAAGGAAAATTTGAAATTCACTATGCAATAAGTGCCAAATGATACTTAGGCCTCTTGCTTCAAAAAATTCTGATAGGTTTTACTCTAATTGTAAGAACGTAACAAATCTTCATCGATTGAAAAATTTCAGATGTAAAATTTTTTCCGACGTGGCACAAGCAAATGAGTCCATCCCAGGAAAATTCCAAACAAGAGTTACTTATTGCACTGGGGCCCCTCTCGGCTCTCGCCGTCACTGTAATACGCGGAGAAAAATGTGGAATTTGAAGAATTTTATATATCAAGTACAGATTTACTAGCAATTTTACCAATAAAATTTTTTAAAAAAGAGCTAAAATTTTTCCCTAATTTTGTCTAGGTAAAGGCAACTTTTTGGCATAATTTGAGTAGATTATTAGAGGAAAAATAAAAAATGGACGATTACTTTTTCGTGAAAAAAAACCAAACAAACAAAAACAAAAAATCACTGAGGACTACGTAGTTGACTTTTATTTTACTTCTCATTTTTATCATTAGGTCTTAGGTAGGTGTATTATCTACCTATTGTACTGTTTTTCCTGGCTCTAAACATTAAATCGCGGGGGAGCGGTGGTCCAGAAGTTGGTGTAGTACCTTTTGCATTTGGATCTAAAACACTTCCTCCGCCCTTAAAGGGAGTTGTACTGAATAAATGAGAATATTGTTTATAATAATCATAAACACATTTTCTGAATTCCGTTAGTTTTGAATTTTTAATATCCGTAATATCATTGTCCTTGTGAATGTTACTATTGGCTTCGTCAATACTCCTTACTACAGTGTCCGCCATGTGTACACAAGTGAAACGCCCGTGAACGAAATGTAGTAAAATGTCGCGCCATAATAACAGGTCTACATCAGTTAACAAACTTCTGCTTAGACTATTTAAGGAACATAAGTACCACGTCCACTTTTCTATTCTTGAAATATCTTTCGGAATTCTTGTAACAAGGTTGTCAGATACTCTTTCGTCGGGTTGTCGATCTACAATCATTTTGGTTCCTGCATTATAGATGAGACCATGAGAGGATAAAATTTCGTCAACTTCTACAGTTGGAAATTGGTGAAACGTGCATAAATTCTTGAAAAAATAGGGATCATTTTTTTTTAAATTTTTGTAGAATGGATCTTCTAAATTACTTGGAATAATGTATCTCTGTTCATAATATGGTATGACCGTTCTTACGTACTTATCGCATTTAAAATTCGAATTTTCTGATTTGAGGACTTTAAGTTTGTTCAACAAGTCCTGAAGTAGTTTTCCACGCTCTGTCTTCGATACGGTACCGTTGTAAATGTGTACTGCTGATTTATGAAAGTATTCTTCCTCAGAAGCCCACAGTATAGTACTTGAAACATCTGTCTGATCCCCATTACCTGCTGCTGCAGCTGGAGAATCGCCATTTTCATAACTGTTATGGATAACGATTGCAAAAACGATCGAATGTATGATCACAAATCTATTAGCACTACACAAACCCATTTTTTTTGAACGGTATAAAGTGGGAAGCACTCAAAAATCGAAGTATCGTCGCGTTAACATTCCTCTACATTTACATTTGAAAGTCGAGGATGAAATCTCGAACTGAATGTTTCGTTCTTATCTGTTAAGAAAGCAGATAAGTTTCTATAATCTGCAATTGAATCTTATTAAAAACGTTTCATCAGTCATTTATCTAATCTCGTTCTGTTTATTTCATTATCAAATATTTCACTATCTGTCACTGCGATGCTACATTTATAAACCTTATTAGATATACTCAAGATCGAGTAATACTTGAGAGCAAAAATTCACAATGTTGAAGAATGTAAATTTTATCACCTTGAAAATCCCTCTAGTTTGTGTATCACATCGTGACAGTTCGAAAAAGAATATACAATATTTCGACGACCTAACGTTGAAATACCTACCATAAAAAACCTAAAGAAAAAAAAATGGCCAAAAAATGAGACGTTTAGAAAAAAAAAATCAGATTTCAACAAAAATACAATCTCGATGTTAATATTCCAAACATTTTGGAATAATTATTTTCATAAAACTGTGTTACTCAGAATCAAAGGCGGAAAATGTCAAAATAGCCCAGTGCAATTAGGAAAATTTTTGTTTTCTGTAAATTTCAAAAAATGAGAAATTTGCATTTAATCAATGAAAAAAGCTACCCTCCTCTGGCTGAATTTGTAAAAAATTTGGTTTTCTGTTAATTCCAAAAAATGAGAAATGGCATTTATTCAATGAAAATAGTTATACCCTCATCTGGCTGAATTAAAAAAAAAATATATATTTTCAGTAAATTCGAAGAAATGGAAATTTTATTTTTTTCGAACTTCGAAGACAAAGGCTACAATTGATCCAATTCAACATCCTACCCTTAGCGAATTTGTAAAAAGTTATTTATTTTCTGTAAATTTCAAAAAGTGAGAAATTGCATTTAATCAATGAAAAAAGCTACCCTCTTCTGGCTGAATTTGTAAAAAAAAATTGTTTTCTGTTAATTCCAAAAAATGAGAAATGGCATTTATTCAATGAAAAAAGTTACCCTGGTCTGGCTGAATTTAAAAAAAAAATTATTTTCAGTAAATTCGAAAAAATGGGAATTTTAATTTATTCAAAGACAAAGGCTACAATTGATCCAATTCAACATCCTACCCTTAGCGAATTTGTAAAAAGTTATTTATTTCCTGTAAATTTGAAAAAGTGAGAAAAAATGAGATCGCATTTTGGGTCATCAAAGATTTATTGATTTTAAAATGTTCCTTTCAGTGTTCTGAGTAACCACCAAAAAGTCCCCTAACCTCACCCCTCGGAAACTCCCCTAAATGTGGACCCAAAGTGACCCCTTCGTTGTTTTTTGTTCATAACATGTGCAGAATTATGAACGAAAAACAAAGTGGGGTCACTTTGAGTCCACATTTGAGGGAGTTGTCGAGGGGTGAGGTTAGGGGACTTTTTGGTGGTTACTCAGAACACCGATAGGAATCATTTCAAAATCAAAAAATCTTTGATAACCCAAAATGAAATATAAACTTTTTTTTTTTGGTCTAATTGCACTGGACTAAAAAAGGAAATTCTAAACCTTGAAAAAATCTAGGTTAGAATTTGAAAAATTTTAAATCAAAATTTAAACAAAAACTGACAGACAATTTCAAAAAATTCAAAAAAATTGATTTTTGAAAAAGTTCTTGAAATCTAATTAAAAATTAATGAACATCAAACTTTCGTAAAATTAATGAATTTCATCTCGAATTTATGTTACGCAAAGACCTACAATTGTAGGGTGAAATATTGCAAAATTATTGTCAAATAAAAGAAAAATGAGAAAAATTAATTCTAAAAAATTGAAAATTTCAAATTTTGATGCATGTAGAAATTTTCTCAAAATTTACGATTTCCCTTCGAATTAATGCCCCGAAAAGACCTACCTACATTTGTATGATTCAATACCTACTGTGAAAAAATTCACAATTTCAAAAAAAAAAAAAAAAAATGTAAAAATTGATCTTTAAAAAAATTCTCAAAATTAATGAATTTCCACTCGAATTTATGCCACGTGAAGACCTGTATCTGTAGGATTCGACATTTTAAGAAAATTGGCAATAATTCTAAAAAAATTGATCTTAAAAAAATCTTCATAATTTATTATGAACATCAAATTTACAAAATTATTGTTTTTTTTTCAAAAGTATGCCACTTACATATTGTGTACTTGTGAAGAGTAAAATATCCCCCCAAAAAATTGCAAATTCAAGGAGAGAAATGAAAAAATTTATAATTTAAAAGAATTCTGCAATAATTCAGAAGTTTGGAAAAAGTATAACTAGATACCTAAAAAAAATGAAAAAATAAAATAGGTAAGCAAATTATGTTGAAATTAATTTTACAAATGAGGGGTCGTTTGTAAAAACAACCATAGTCATTAGTCAATAAATCAAACTTTATAGGAGATCAAAAAAACATACTCAACAAGTTTTGAGGAACTAAAATTTGAGTAAATTACTTATGAACATCCCCCAAATATCTACTAACTGAGGATACAACATTCATCTCATTTTTATACTCCCTCTTAATCCAATAAATTGAGATCAAAATAATCAACAACTTGACTATGGTTGTTTTTAACAACAAAAAAAAATTGTCTCAGAAAAACTAATAAGTCCAGGGTTTTGTTGTAGAATTTTTTTTTTAATTTTCAATTTGTGGTGGTAAAAGATGATTTTAGAGCGTATCGGTGATTTTCTACTTTACCCCCGGGGGCTGGTGCCTCGAAATACATGATTTTAACCTTAAAAATGAAAGCTTCGGAGTTTTTCATCGATTTTCACTAAACTTGATATGTAAGTACAAATAGCCAAGGGCAATGTTGGGAAATTTTTTCAGATTTTTCCGACCGCTGAAATGACCTTGAAAACGTCCTGGGAGGCACCGTTTGGGAGCTAACAAGCTGGAAAATTTTCCCCTTGTTTTCCAAACTACTTTACACTACTAAGAATTTTTTCAGATTTTTTCCGGAGTGGGGGAAGATTCATATCTAAAAATCCAAAAAACCAATAATATCTGTCATTTTATTGTTTTTTTGTATTTTTAGATATGAATCCCTCCCACTCCGACAAAAATCTGAAAAAATTCTGAGTATTGTAAAATTGTTTGGAAAACAAGGGGAAAAAATTTCCAGTTTGTTAGCTCCCAAAATGAGCCTCCCAGGACGATTTGACATTTTCAAAGTCATTTCGGCGGTAGGAAAAATCTGAAAAAATTTCCCAATAACACCCTTGAGTACATCTACCTACATGCCAAGTTTGGTAAAAATCGATGAAAAACTCACAAAGCTGGAATTTTTAAGGTTAAAATCAGGTATTTCGAGGCACCAGCCCCCGGGGATGAGGTCGAAGATCGCCGATACGCTCTAAAATCATCGTTTACCACCAAAAATCGAAAATCAAAACAAAATTTGAAATTTGGCTCTGGGTCTATGTTTTTAAAAAACCATATTCTGACTATGGTTGTTTTTACAAAGGTACCCTTTTTGGGACCCCCCTCAAAAAGTTATGACGGACTTATTTTTTTGAAAAATGAATATCACCATAATTTTTCTTGTAAAATTTACTTTCAGAAAATAAAATGAAAAAAAAAACGAAAATTCTGACTATGGTGGTTTTTACAAATGACCTCTCAAATGAAATGTTCTCATGGCACTGCTTATAAATTCCTTCGAAAATCGACATTTTTACAAAATGATTTTTTCAATTTTACCTACTAAACGTATACTACTTCCTTATGAAGCACCTTATCGAAAAAGTCACCTACATATCCGCGTGTAAATCTAGTACCAACCTAAGCTTATAGAGCAACAAGGTTTTCTACCCCAACGATACCTTTAAAACGATGAAAAAGAAAAGAGAATAAAAAAGAGACAAGAAACGCACCCGCAGGACGTACTACGTAGAAGACGAACGGGCCTTGGATTCGTTCGCGTGACTGGTACGGCTTAGCTCGAACCACCTTTATTGTAGACTTGACTTTTAAAAGCCGAATGCCAGCGTAGGTAAAGGTACGTATATCCGATGGTAATATTTGTTGCTGCCATTGTTATTGTTATATTACAACGTATAGAAGCCTGATGGCCTTATCTATACCTACGCATAGTTTGCATTTTGACTAACACCGCAGTCATTATTTTTATTAACAAAAAAAAAAAAAAAAAAAAATCAACACCGACTGCAGTATACCTAACTAGAAGAAGCCCGTCGCGAGATTCGCGACGGGCTTCTGATTTTTTTTAAAAATTTTTGATGGAAAAAAGTAATTTAAAAAAAAATTAGAATCATCTTATTTATCAATTTTTTCAAAATGAGAATTTTTCAAAATTTTCTTTAAAAAAAATAATACTGTCTTATACTTACCTAAATAATATAATTTCAGAGTAACCGTTTTCAATGAATTCCATTATTTTAAATTTTCGTTAATTTTTTTGAAACAAAATTTTAAAAAATACATTTTTAAAAAATTTTTAATGTTCAAGTATTATGAAAATTTTTAAAATCCTGTTTGTTCGATTTAAGAACGTTTAATGATTTTAAATTTTTTTCTTTTTGCAAATTTTAATCAAATAAAATCTTTCAAATTTTTATTTTTTGAATTTTGTTTTCAAAAAATTTATTTCGTTTTAAAAAATGAATAATTTAATTGAAAAATACCATTTAAAAAAAGAAATTGTTCAGAATTATCATATACTTTCCTTCAAGTTCTCATTCTCAATCACCTCAAAAAAGCATTAATAAATTTTTTTTCAAACTTGGAAAAATAAGAAGACGGAATTTTCTTTAGAATTCAATGCTGGATTTACCTATAAAAAAATAAAATTTCCAGGTATTTTATAAATGTACTTACTCGTATTTTGGAAAAATTGATTTAGAACAAAATTTGGAACAATTCGATTTTTAAGTTTAAAATAGATTTTTGACCTTATATTGAAGAAACGTAAATTATTCTAAACAACTCATTTTTAAAATGGAATTTTTTAACCAAAATTTAAAAAAAGATGAAATAAAATTTAAAAAAAAAAACTGATAAAATTTGAAAAAAACATAGGTACCTACCTATCTATTGAAGTTTTTTGATGTTATTTGATAAAAATTTTAAATAAATGCCTGTTTTCAATTGAACTCGAAGTGTAAAAAAATCCATCTTAAAATATAAAATGCAAAGGTCCAGATCTTGAATCGGAAATTTGGGAAGATGATAATAGGGAATTCTCCCCTGTGGTGTAGCCCCGTCGCCCCGTGCACTGCACTGGTATGTACTTAAGGGTGACGTGACCCCGTATTTTGAAAATGTTTTGAATATCAGGAGTCAATGGTGACATTTATACTGGAGAAAATAATTCCCTATTTTTCATTTCCTCGTGGTGTAGACTGTAACTTCCGTCGCCCCGTTTATAGCACTTGTATGTACTGTACCATAATGTACTTGCCTTGCACTATGAAAAAAACTTGAGTATAATAATAATAATCACGATTTTCAACAAATAATTTTTAATATATAATAAAATTATTAAAGTAAGAAAGGAAATTTGGAAAATTATTATTTAAAAAAATTTGATGAAAAACGATTCTGAATAAAAATTTCAAAAAATGAAAACTTTCTATCAAAATTGAAAAAAAAAAATTATAAAATTGAAAAAAAATCAACTTACAAAATTTGAAAATAGCCATTAAAATTTTTTGAAAACAAAAATAAATATTAAGAAATGAATGACTGTCTTGATACTTGATAGATTAGATAATTTTGATTTTTTTTACAATAAAAGTTGAAATGAGACATGAGTTGACAAAAAAAAAAAAAAAAAAAAAAAATGCTGAAGACCAAAATATTTATTATTAAACTTTGGAATAGAAAATTTATTTGAATAACATTTTTTAGAATAAATACTTATTCAGAATTTTATTATTGAAGATTGTTTTTAAAAAGTTCAACATTTTCAAATTTTATCATTTAAATTTTTTTTCAATTTTGGTGGAAAAAAGTAATTTAAAAAAAAAATTTAGAATCATCTTTTATCAATTTTTTCAAAATGAGAATTTTTCAAAATTTTCTTTCAAAAAAATTATAATTTTAGAGTTACAGTTCCCAATGAATTCTTTTATTTTAAAATTTCGTTAATGTTTGATTTGAGAACGTTTAATTATTTGAATTTTTTTTCTTAATGCAAATTTTGCTGGTCTTCTTATTTGAGAAAAATTTGAAATAAATGCCCTGAAGTGTTAAAAGATCCATCTTGGAATGTAAAGAACCAGATCTTGAATCGGAAAGGTAATAGGGAGTTCTTCCCCGTGGTGTAGCCCCGTCGCCCTGTGTACTGCACTTACTTTTTATAAAATTATTGAAAAAAATGATAAATTAAAAAAAAAAATCAATTATTTGAAAATACGAGGGGCAGCTGATAAGAAATGCACAGTGACGCATAACTCGCGTAAAAATGGAGCTACAAATATGGTTTAAAAATTTTCATGTAGCTACATGTCTCCTCTACACCTCACAAAAATTTGGTCAAGTTACGTTGAGCCGTTCGTGAGTTATAGGCCTTCAACTGAGGCATTGTCGCGCCATTTGGTCACCGAAGGTTAATGAACGTTATGTAATAAAGTTTATGTCGTGAAAAACTCGAATTCTACTAAAATTTCTGCATATGTTTATCGGACGTGTACTACATCTTCATGTATGATAAAATTTTGAGGCGTGGAGCTGAGGAAAACCTCAATTTCGAATAAAGTCAAACCACCTTTATGAATCAAATTTCACTCGTACGGGTGATGGGTCGACTACGTCTGATTTTATTCGCAATTGAGGTGTCCCTCAGTCCCACTCTGACGAAATTTTTTTGTTTATGGAATCACATGTACAATTTCAATAAACCTGTAGATGCTTCAGTTGGATATTCACGTTTTTTCACGACAAAAAGTTCATCACAGAGCTTACGTCTATCTTGAATGTCAAATGAAGCGAAGATGCCTCAGTTAAAGGCGAATAACTCAAGAGCGGTTCAACTCAAGTTGACAAAATTTTTGTGGGATATAAAGGAGACATGTCCTTATCTAAAAATTGTTCAACCACTACTATAGCTTCATTTTTACGTGAGATAAGCCCATTTCTTATCGCAAAAAAAAAAAGTTCCATAGTAAGTTGATCAACCTTCAGTGACAAAACGCGCGATCATGCCTCAGTTGAAGGCATATAACTTACGAACGGCTCAACGTAACTTGACCAAATTTTTGTGAGGTGTAGAGGAGACATGTAGCTACATGAAATTTTTTTAACCATAATTGTAGCTCCATTTTTACGCGAGTTATACGTCACTGTGCATTTCTTATCAGCCACCCCTCGTAGGTATTAGAATTTTTTGAAAACCAATTGAAACATAAAAACTAAAGATCCATAGATATTTTGAATCTGAAGGATGATAACAGTGAGTTCTTCGCCATAGTTTTGCCCCGTTGCCCCGTGCCCCGTGTACAAACCTGTTATATAACTATATAACTATTACGACTTTCAAAAAATGAGGAAAAATCCAGCTTGAATTTTGAAATACGTAAAATCATGCAGATCCTGAATCAGGATGATTATGATGTACCTATAAGTTAGTTGTTATTCCCCGTGGTGTAGCCCCATCGGCCCCGGGTGCTGCACTTACCACTTTACACTATGAAAAACGTGAATTAATGAAATAATAAATCAATAATACTTGATTATTTTGATGATAATAAAAACAACGAAAAAACCATGAGAAAAGTAGAAAACTAACTGAAGACTAAACAAATCGCTTTTAACGAATACCGATTTCATTTACAATGCGTTATTAAAAGCTTAAAAATAAATAAAAACACGAAAAAACATGCGAAAAACATCAAAAAATTCAAAAACACGCAAAACTTGGCCGGGCTCCGTTTTCGAGCCGCTTGCGTTTTAGCTGCGCGGTAGTTTTTGTTTGTCTACCAAGTTACCTACTAATCGGTAATGCTGCTCGAGTAGTCGACCACGGACCATTAACAATCTCGAGTTTTTAAAGAAAACTCTCTCGCCTATGGGGAAATTTCCTTTGATGTTTCGCCGACGCGTTTTTATATAATAAGATATGGCGATATTGGGGGTGAAAAAATCCACTTTGTAAGTAATCTTTTCTCGAATTCATTCATCTTGTCGACCTTCGGCCCTCAATTTCGTTCTCAACAAATTTCCGCAAGTTTGCTCGATTCGACACTTGGACAGCAGCAGCGAAAAACGTACGGATACCTTTAAAACGAGAACGCTGCCGTCCATTTGATACCAATTCAATTTATTAAACTGTCTTATAGTACGAACCGAGCTACCGAATAAATTTCACCCCGGTCGGGTCTCGATTTCTCGTTCAAGCTAAACAAACACACATCGGCATCGCATAGCATAGCGTAGCTACTTTGCGATAACTGCAGAGATACTTTTCACTTATGTGTAAACTTCATTTGTATTCTGAGAGGCGAAAAATTCCGCCATACATTTGAATAAAATTGACCTCTAACACGTCGTAGTATCGCAGCAAATGATAAAATATACGTTATTATTGGTTTCGTTCGACTCGTCTGTCGACTCGAACCGCCATGATCAATAAGACACTTTTACCTCAAAACTAATAAAGTCACTTTGTCATTCGGCTAAAGTGAGAAAGAAGAAATACTCTCTTCGCAGCAGCCGAGAGAAACTTTCAAAAGAGGCCTACAAACGTAATGACCCCGAAATAATTCCATCCGACTTTTAAGTTGTTATCTTTTCGCCCTTCTTGCAACGACTTTTTCCTCATTATCCAAATGGCATCAGCGTATCTAATTCTTTCCAATTCTTCGCCGCGTTTTTCACCAACCCCTCGGCCTTCGTCGTCGCTTCGTTTTTTTTCCCTCGTAAAAGAATAAAATTCGCCATCTCTTTTTTTCCAAAAAAAAAAATCCCTCTCTGCGCGTATCATTTAATTTCTCGTTCGGTTACGATTACGATGATGATGAGACGAAAAAGATGGGGGCAGAAATAGAACGCTGGAGGAAAACCTGTTAGCCGAGTTGAATTTATGCCCTAAAAAATATAGCAAATTGCATTTTGGCTGAGTAAATATTTTTTTGATTACAAATAAATAGGCCAGAGATTTATATGCATTGTAAGTAAGATTACCTACCAGTATTTATTTTTCGTTGCATCTAAACTCAATTTTTCAAATTCTTGGCATTTCATGATACATCAAGATCAACCTTATACACGAAAGGTGAAAATGCATACCCATCTCGTGCATATTTTGCCATAAATACTTAGTTTTTGCACATAAAAATTTGTTAAATTTTTAATAATCAAAAGAAGCAATTCTAACATTAAATTTCATTTCTGCAAAAAAATTTTCAAACAGAATTTTTTGAGTCAAAAAACTTTTCTAAAGATTTTTTCAAGTAACTAATTTTAAAAAAGTATTCACTGAATTTTAAAAAAAAAGAAAAAAAAAACGAAAATGTCTAATGTTTTTTATAAATTATCTACAAATTTTTTTCCATAAGTTTTTTTTTCAATTTAAAAAAATTAAAAAAAAAATTTCCGCAAAGCTCTTTTCCAAATAATTTTTTTCCTAATCAAAAAAAATGTAAGGATATATTTTGATTAAATTTTTTAATCATTTTCAAATAAAATTTCCAAGTTTGTTTTTTTCAATTTTTGCGGGAGCTTTGAATTTTTTTCAACGAAAATTCCTAAAATATTTTTTACCTGAAAACGTTTTTCTAGTTGAATTTTTCAACATCTTTTGGAGGAATCTTTCATGAAAATTTAAAATTATGCATATTTTTCTTCCTGCAAAGTTCTTTCCCAAAAATTTCTTATGCTCACCTTTTTTTTTCAGGCAGAAATTGTCAAGTGCACTTTTTAGAAATTCCTCTCAAAAAAAATTTGAATGTGATTTTTTTTTTTTTTGAAAAAAAAAATAAAATCTGAAATAGTTTCTACAAAATTTAGTGTTTTTTGTACGAAAATTCCTAGAATATTTTCTATCTGCAAATTATTTTCCAAAATAATTTTAAATTGAAAGAAATTGTGTAGTTTTTTAAAGGAAAATTTATGAAATGTTTTCATTGTGCAAAATTCTTTCATAGAGAATTCTTTTCTCTAAAAATATATTCAAAACAAATTTTTGAATTACCTACTTATTTTTTAAAAAAAATTCCCAAGTACATTTTTTGTAATTTTTTGTAGTATTTTTATATATTCTCAAAAAAGTTTGTAGGTAAGTAGTTCTTTTTTCAAAATTTTCAATTTTTGAAAGTACCTAAAATATTCAAAATTTCAATCCAGGGGAATTTTCAATATGAAGAAAATTTGACATTTTTTCACGAAAATTTATAAAAAGTCTTATTTCTGTAAAGTTCTTTTCTGGAAAAGTTCCATTGCCAAAAAGCATATATTTTAAAGGCATATTTTTTTTTTTTTTTTTTTTTTTTTTTTGAAAATATTTTTCTCAAAAAACATAAAATATTTTCCATCTGCGAATTTCTTTCCTGGAGAATTTATAAAATATTTTCTTTCTCCAAAATTCTTTTTCAGAAAATTTTTAGTCCTGATAGATATTATTTTGAATATTTTTTGACTAACTTCTGAATTATTTTTAGGAAAAATTTTCCCAAGTGCATTTTTGTAATTTTTTAGCAGGATTTTCGAATTTTTCTCAAAAAACATATTTTTCCAACTATTTGTAAAGTTTTACGAAAAAAAAATCCAGACAAATCTTTCTGCGCAAACCTCTTTCTCAGAAAATTTTTTATAGCTACCAAAAACATTCTAAAAAATATTCAGAAAAAAATGTTTAAAGGTATTTTTAAAAATTATTTTTCAATGGATTTAGAAATTTTAGTCCATTTTTTAAAAAAATATTTATTTTCTTCAAAATTGTCTCCAAAAGAATTTTTTAAACTTGTCAAAAAACATGATTGAGCGTTTTCTGTTTTTTTTTAGAAACAATTTTTTTAATAATAATACTTATGTTATTTTTTGAAGAAAAAAAAATGAACAGTAGGTAATTCTTTGCAAAAATATTATTTTTATTATTTTTTATATGCTAGGTAACTAGTAACTACTAATTAGGTACCTATTTCAATTTTTCCCACAAAATTTTTTATATTTTTCCAACTATGAATTTCATTGCAGAAGATTTTTTTTTTAATTTTGAAGAGATTTCAGAAGTTTTTTCAATAAAATTTTTAAAATATTTCCTTTCTAAAAAAATTTTCATGAGAAATTTTTGCACCAAAAATATTTTTCAAGCATTTTTAAAAGAATTAATTTTTGAACTTTTTTCCACCTAAACCAGTGAAAAAATTGATAATAATTCTTCCAAAAAAAAATCGTTTTAAAAAAAGTTTTCAAGAAGTGAATTTTTTGTTCCGGGACCTTTTTTTATGGTTAATCAGGACCATCAAGCTTACCATTTCAGAATCAAAAAATATTTTTTCACCCAACATGCAATTTTACTTGCTTATTCCACTAGGCTATGTGGCAGCACTGTGCGCCTCATTATTCCAGCCACGTGTATTTTCATATAAGTTAAGTTAAATGTAAACAAGTAAATAAAAAACTTAGTAGGCGAATAAATAAAGAAGGGGGAATTTGGCGAATTTAAAATATTTGTTCAGTTTCGATTTTATGTTTTTTTCCTTCGAAAAAAAAAATTCTGTTCGAATTTTTTTTTTTTATCTCGATGTAATTTCTGGCCATCGCGTCGTATTCCAAGTTTACTGCACCAAAAAATAGATTTTCTTTTATACGCCCCCCCCCCTCAACCCATCTTAATGTATCTACACCGATGAAGTGAGATGGAAGCAGGGAAAAGAAAGCAAACATAATAATGCGATTTAAAATACCCCATACGAAGAGCTTGGATTTTTTTTTTTTCAGAACACTCTGGCGTCGAAATAAATTTAATATTTTATTACGTCGTCGTCGTCTTCGTCGAACAGGTGAAACTTAAAGAGGAAAAAAATTCGTTTAAAAATTGAACTCGGTTCGATGGTTCGGTTCGCTTTTATGCTTTCTTCTCTTTGGCTTTTAAAAATCACGCAGTTTCTTTCTCAAATCGCATACGACTCGTTCTATTCGATTTTGTCAACAGTTGGCTAACTCGTTAGCTACAGGTTGGCGCCATAAAAGGAGCAAACTTTATTAAGAATTTCGTTCGCACGTTGCGTGGCATGTATTTTGGACACCACTGGCTTCTTCGTTTTCGAATCTACTCATCTTATCTATCTTATCTATGGCTGGCGTAAATCATACTTCGGCTATGGCGAGCCTTTAAACGAGAATCATCTGCCAAAGGGGAAACGATAAATCATCGCGAATTGAAGACGGCCTCGTCCTCGTCGGCCGACCTGTGCTAAAAAAAAGGGTGTTTTGGGCTCGTCTATGGACGTGCTAGCCGCACTTACACGTGCGTGTGTATCTTGTCCAGCAAACGTGCTATTTTGCGAGGGGGCTCTGGCTGGCAGCCTCCATTACATCGCCGCTCTGCCGGTTAGGTTTGTTTTATCGAGAAGAAATAATTGCCAGCTCATTGTTAAAATTTATCGTACGGAAAGACGTTGATAATGGTGCGAGCTGCCGGTGCAGTTCGTCGACGAAAAAAAAAGCAGCAGCGCGGCGTTGGGACCTCGTGACGTACATCTTCATTATATAATACTCTCTCGTAGCGAAATCGTCGTTGTGTTTTCCAACCACCGAATCTGGCCAATACGTAGGTTTTTTTTTCTATCTTCTATGTACATTGATAGGCTACATAATTTACGAGCAAATGCCAAATTTCAAATTTGCGGCTTTGCCATTGTTCGTGCTGTAGGCAGCATTGTCGAAAAGCTCGCGGCGTTGTGCCATTTCTATTCCACCATTGTATAGGTACCTACCAGAGATGAGCGCGGATACGTGTTTTTGGGTACTCGGATATATCCGCTCAGGACGGATATATGCGGATAAAGTATCCGCGTATCCGCGTATTTTCAAATTTTATTTTACCTACTAGATTTATCTGAATATCAAAAGTATTTAGGACTTTGGTGACAATTCCATGGGGTGGGGAGGGGGTTGACCTACACCAGTAGGTATTTGGAAAAAATTTCAGAGTTGGAGAAAATACTTTTTTCGTTTAATTTAGGGTACCTCTACCTATACGTAACTAAAAGTGTTTAAGGACGCACTCAAGGGGCGGGGGTGGGCCCAATAGTGTACTTGAAAAAAATGTCAGTTTGAAAAATTCAACTTTTTTAAATTAAGTGCTACAAACAGGGGCGTAGCGACCAGGGGGGTTAGAGGGGACGTTTCCCCCCTCGGAGATGTTAAAAAAGTCAAAAAGTTGGCAATTTTGAGTTTCAAAGTTGGCAAACCCGGGAAAAAATGGTTTGATCAAAATTGATCAAAATACGGTGATCTAATTAGATCAAAAAAATGTACCTATCAAAGTTGATCTAAATTGACATAATTTTGATCAAATTATATCAAAATTGATACTTTCTGATTAAAATAGATCGAGTTAGATCTATTTTGATAGGTACATTTTTTTGATCTAATTAGATCACCGTTTTTCTGATCAATTTTGATCAAAGTACGGAATGAATTTCAAAAAAAAAATAGGTTGGCATGTCCGAATCGAGTTTTCTTTCCACTTTTCATTTTATAGGGCATCACACCTTTCCATTTCAACCTAATCCTTCAACGAAATTTCCCAGTCCATGTTCAGTCAGGATTCGATCCCTCTACCTCCCGTTCCAGAATCCATGATCTTGACCCCACAACCACTAGTGCTGTTCGAGAGATAGAGCATTAAATGAAGTATAAATGCTCGTAGGTATATTGATAATAGTAAATTATGCAAACTGAAAAATACACTATTAAAGGTGGAATTATGAAAGTTGGTAAATCAATTTTCTTGATTTTTTTTAGGGAGAAGGAAATCTATTTATGTACCAATTATTATTTATACTTATTATTTTTTATTTATTTATTTTTTTTGAAAAAATCCTCATTTCTTGTAATGAGAAATAAATGAATGTTGTGAAATGAAAAAAAAATGTTTATTTTGGTACAAAATTGTTTAAAAATTATTATGGAATAAAAAATTTTTCACACTACCCTTTGAGTAAATGCCGACTTGCCGTAAAGCGTTTGAAAAAGTCTCTATTTTTTGGAGAAAAGATTCTCATTTTTTGGAATATATTATGTAGGAAAAAAATTAAAAATGAATTTTATTGGTTCAAAAATTTTTTTAAATTATGGTTTTGGAATAAAAAAATATTATCTACTTACTCAACTTTTTTTTTGAAGTAGAGAAATCTCAAATCTTCTAGAGTAGAAATTTTTCGGATGAAGTTCAGGATTTTTTGGAATAAAAAAATATCCAAAAATATTTTTTTTCAAGAAAAAATGTTATATAAAAAATATTAGAGGAATATGATGTGACCCCCTTTTCCCAAATGTGGATCACATAGAATATGACCCCTAAAAATCTGAAAAAATACTTACAATTTCAAAGTGTCAATTTTGTACTACAAAATTCAGATTGGACTCTCCTCTCATCCAATTTTGCATGATGAGTATATGAGTATATGAAAATCATGGGTTTTCCCTATTTTCATACAAAGTATGCACTACACTAAGTACTGTTGACCATATACTCCGTTTCAAATAAGAGTTTAAAAAAAACACTATAATCATCAATAACACCCTTTTGTGCAAGGAAATTCAAAATTAATCCAATAATAACATGGCCAACTATTGCTTGGAATTGTTCTGCTTGTCGAATTCTTATTAAGACATCATGAACATTACTCTGATCAAATTTGATAATTCTGCAAAAACCTTGATCTAACTTGATTGAATTCATCAGTTAGATTTAAAAAGCACATCAAACAATATTTTGATCAAATGTAATGTAAACATGAAACGTTTGGTCAAAGTTGATCGAATTCCATCAGTTAGATCAAGGCACATCAAACAATATTTAGATCAAATTTAATCTAAACACAAAACATTTGATCAAAGTTGATCGAATTCTATCAGTTAGATCAAGGCACATCAAACAATACTTTGATCGAATTTATAGTCTAAACACGAAACATTTGATCAAAATTGATCGGATTCAATCAGTTAGATTAAGACATATCAAGCAATACTTGATCAAATTTGATGTAAACACAAAAAATTTGATCTAAATTGATCCAACACTACGTGTGTCAGTTTATCTAAGTTGATCTGATTTGATCGATATTGTTAAAATTCAATGAAATGATATCATGATTTTAATCAAAACTAATCAATTTTGATCAAATAATTTTTTCCCGGGCGTCTGGAGCCATTCCAGTGCGCTGGAGAAAAGTCAACTTTTCCTGGAGACTTCAGATCGCTTTGAAAATGGTGCCAATCGACTCGGGAGGTCGACTTTGGTGTACAAAACGATTTTCAGGATTCTATTTTGAAATTTACAATTTATTTCAAAAAATGGGTTTTTGGAGGCAGTTCCAGCCATTTTAAAAAATTCTCCAAAAATCGAAAAATCAACTTCGGCATCTAAAAATTTGGTTGTAAGGTCTGGGTGCCATGCTCTTTCATTGAGCCAAATTTCAGCTCAATCGGAGGTGACGAGTTGGCGAGGTTCCCTTATAAACCATATTATGCGAAATTGGAGGGGAGGGAAGGGTCTAATCGAAAATGTTACAATAGCAAAAATTATTTTTAGGACCTCAATCTACAACTTTTGTTTGAAAAAATTTTCAATTGGACCTCTCTGCCAAATTTTGAAAAGGTATCTACCTGATATTTTGTGAAATTGGAGGAAAGGGAGAGATCCAATCGAAATTTTTATAATCATCAAAATTATTTTTAGGATCTCAATCTATAACTTTTATTTGAAATTTTTTTAATCGGTTCCTTCCTCGCTCACTCCTCCAATTTTTAATTACCTCATATCTCAGTAGTGTTATGCAAAATCAGTGTGAGGGGGTCCAATTGAAAAAAACTTCAAACAAAAGTTATAGCTTAAAGACCCAGGAATAATTTTGGATGAAATTACAAAAATTTCGATCAGACCGCTCCTTCCCCTCCAATTTTGAATAAAATAAGTGTCAATCGAAACTTAAAAAAATATATTGTAGATTCACTTGATTCATTTCAGTGAACTACTCACCCAGGCTGGTGGAAATAACAATATACCCAATGAAACATAGGTACGATGAAATGGAAACCTACGATATCGAAAATAGGCTTTCGTACAATAACAACAACAACATCGCCCACTGCCACCTCCTTCGCAGGCTCAAACCGTCCTTACACAGCATTAATAACGCGATCGCGTAAAGTTAATTTCGCCTTATGCTCAAAAATTTACCAATTTATGTGTTTATTTTAAACGTTACAATTACATTCGAATAAGAAGTAACTGGTAATTTACATAGATTAACATATTAATGACATTTTGAAGGGTGAACTTGCGTGTACAGGATACCACACCAGCCTAGGTATAGAGTAGCTCGAGACCTTATACCTACTTTTTACTCTCCCGATAAAGTTCCACTCGTACTTTCTTTTGCCTGCTGCCTCGCCGCGCCCATCATTCTATCTCTCTCTGATTCGTACATTACTATGTATAGCTTGATTTTCCTTCGCCTCGTTGTTCGGGTTCGAATGGTGAACTATGCGTGTAATACCCTACCCTGACTTCGCCTAATTGTTGCGTATTTTCTACCAATATTTCGTTCGAGGTACGCGTACAGGATAAGAATTAGACGCAAATGTGCCGTTGAACAAAACGCGTAGCTGTACGAAATTGATACTATCGCGGAATGTTATATCATGTATAAATTGTAAGGGGATTTTGCTGATAAAATGATAGCCATTCGTTAGTAAAACGTAGATGAGACAGATTATAGGTTTTTTCGAAATGGGTAGTTTGATCGAAAAATTATGTTGAAAAAAACTTACATGGTAATTAAAATTTTATTTGAACATTTAAAGCATTTTTTTAAAAAGTAGGTAAAATGAATTTAGAATTTTTTTAAATGTTTGTACCTAAGCAAACTTTTGAACAAAATAAACAAAACTGCTTTCGAATTATTTTGAAAAAAACTCTATTGATTATTTTTGAAAAAAGTTTGAAAGCAAATTACTTCTAGATAATACAAAATAATTATATAAAAACCATTTTCTCAAATTTGAATGAAAATTGCAAAATCAGATAGGTATTTTTAAACTAAGTCCAAATAAAATATATTTTCTGACAAAATTTTTAAAAAAAGTTTCTCAAAAAATTTTAATAATTATTTTTCATTGGAATAAATTTTTGAAAAAATATTTCTGAGCAAAATTTGAAAAAAAAATCATGTGATGATAATTTTTATCACTATCTATTTTCAAAATAGAATAAAATTTTTTTTTTTAATTTTCTGAAACAAACTAAAGACAAACTTACTTTCATAATTATGTAGGTACTTACTAAATTCGAATAAAATTGTTTTTGAATAAAATTAAATTTCCCGCAAAATCCGAAAAATATTGTTATGCACAAAATTAAGTACTTATCTATTAGTTTTTAACAAATTTAAAATAAAATTTTAAAAAAATTTAAAAAAAAAACATTGAAAAAATATGAAAATATTTCTATACAGTAGTCTACAAAATTGATTTGCCAGCATTTCAATTTTTGAAAAAAAAACTAACAAATTTTTTTTGGAAGAAAATATGGGAAAAATTATTTTTCAATTGATTTGAATGGAATCATTTCCAATTAAAATTGATAAACTCTACAAAATAAAAAGAAAGTGGTGAAAATGACACTTTTACATTTTTGAACAAAATGAAGCATTGGCATTTTTTATGCAAACTTAACTCAAGAGTACTTCTTGCATGTTTATTTTCTAAACTTTCAATTTTTGAACAAAATTTTACAAAATTGTCCTAGAATATAATATTTTTATAGACAAAATTATTTTCCAGAAAAATTCTAATAAAATAAAGTAATTTTCCCAGAAAAGAAATGCTGTTTTTCATAAAAAATTCAAAAATGCATTCTCAAGAAAAATTTCAAAAATTAATTACTGAATAAAAATTGAACAAAATTCAAACAAAATTTTTTTTGAGATGATTTGAAAAAATTCTGAGCAAAATAATTATTTATCATTCGATATTTCAAGTAAAATTAATTCTCCAGTAAAAAAAAAAAAAAATTAAAAATCAAGTTTTGAACGAAATTTGACAAAAATGCTGTGAAACAAAATGAGGACGAATTTATGTTCGGATAAAATTTTTAAAAATGTAAATACTTCCAAGCAGAGTATTTTTGAAGAAAAAAAAAATGATAGGCCTAGAAATATTTAAAAAAAAATTGATTTTCCAATCCAACAAAGTTGGCAAAAATAATTGTGTTTAAACAGAAAAATTTGAAAAATATAATTTTCCAACAATAAAGAAATGTGTGCTTTGGTAAAGTTTGAAAAACGATGTATGTACCTAGTTAAATAAAATTTGAAAAAAGTAACATTCATATTATTTTAGAGCAATTTTTTTATTGTAACTACAAAATATAAAAAAATTGTTCAATAACAAAAAAATTATTTTTGAAAAAAATTTGAATAAAATAATTTTTGCAATGATAAACAAAAACAGAATTTGAAAAAAATATTTTAAGACAAAATTTTTAAAATAGCAAGCAAAATTAAGTATTCAACTAAACTTGATAAAAATATTTTCAAGTAAAAATAATTTTACGATAAAATTTCAACTAAATTTGAAAAAAAAAATGTGAATTTTTCAAAAAATTGAAAAAATTATTCTAAATTATTTTGGGCAAAATTTGAATGAAACAAATTTTCAATGAAAAAAAGTAATTTTGTCAAAAAATACTATTATTTTATTTTAAAACTTTTAGGCAATCCATTTTTTTTTTAAATTTTGCAATTGGAAAATTTATAGGTATTTTTAATTTTTGATCTGAGTAATATACCTAATATTATTAAATTTGGTTCGAAACTAATATTTTGAAATTTTATTAAGAATCCATTTTTTGAATTTTTTGAAATTCTTTTTTCATTTTAATAAAAATTCAAAATTTTAAAATTCTGTTAAAGATCAATTTTTTTTCAACTTCTTTTCAAAATTGAAAATTTTAAATTTTCGATCCCATTGGTATTTTATTAAATTTAGTTCGAAGCCACTATTTTAACAGAAACATTTATTAGAGAACTATTGGATACCAGAAAGTTCAGTAATTTCAAGGCATAATTTTGTGAGTTTGTTCTCATTTTTCAATATTATTGGCAGATCATTCTTGAGTGATGACAAAACAATCCCATTCCATCCAGAAATCGTTTTCATCACTCAGAAATTATTTGTCAATGTTGAGGAATGAGCACAAACTCCTAATTATGTCTTGAAATTATCGAACTTCTGGGCAAAGGTACTGCAATCATTTTTTTCCCTTCAGTTTTGAAACTTCTTTAAAAAATCGTTTTTTTTTTCAGATTTTGATGAAATTCAAATTTTAAAAAATTTTAAGTTCAGTATCTTTTCGAATTCTGTGGAAAATCAATTTTTTAAAATTTTGTTGAAAATTGAAAATTTTAAAATTAAGGTTGGTATAAGCATTAAATCTCGTTCGAATTAAAAAAATAAAATAAAATAAAAATAGTTTCCATTAGAATTTTGGCAAAATTGTTTTGAATCAAATAAAACCATATATCTGAGGTTAAAAAATTATGGTTCATTTTTTTTTTTTTTAAACATAAATTCAACAAATTCCTCAATGTTTTGTTCAAATAAGAATAATTAAATGCAGATGAAAAAATTTCACAACAACCATACGTCAATTTACCCACCGCAACACACACAACTGATTCCCATCTTCGTCGAATCCACATCTCAGGTACATTAATCATCATTCAACTCTTCCACCACTACATTCACAAGACCATCCACCACCAGCTCACTAACAACAACTCGTGTATCATAAATTGCATAACTAGTTTGCCGTATATCCGACAAAACTGGTCGTCTTTGACTATACACAATCATGGACTGGTAGAACCGCTAGAATTTCTTAGCAGAAACCCCAAAAATCTCGAGTGGAAAAAATTTTCACTACGAGTATGCTGGTCCGCCATTTTGTGTAGTATTGAATATTTATATTTGCTTATAACTCTGAAAATACGAGTTTCGCAAAGAAATGTCAAGAGATATTTTTTTTTATAAAATTGAAAAACCTTTCGATTGCAATAAAAAAATTTGAATTTGGTTCGAGTTAAAAAAATTTGAAAAAATATCAAGGCACAATATGGCGGCAGAGCGGTTCTCTACTGTGATGTTTTACCGTTTTGGCGCATGTGCAGAAGATTTTTTTCCACTCTGCCTATGAAATTGCATAACCGGAACGCCGGCATATCGGATCAAAAATTTAACATTGCTCTTATGGGGCTTTACCAGTCCATGATTGTACATTAGGGTGGCCCTTATTTTTCGAATTTTGGAAATGTTGTCGGGACGGGGGTCAATTGGTGACATATTGGTAGAAAATAATTCCCTATTTTTTATTTTTCCTCTAACTGAATTTTAAGCCGTTTCTCAGGGGCCCCCAAATTTGAAAAAATCAAAAAAATAGAAAAAATAGAACATTTTGAAAAGTTTTGAAAATTTTTAGCAAAATGGTCATAGGGATGGTATTTCTATAAGACAAGACCATTTTCGATGATTTCTCATCTTTACCCTCCTTTTCATTGGACATGAAAAAACGTCATTTTTTACGTTTTTTAAAAAATTTGAAAAAAATGGCTACAAAAAAAAAAAAAAAAAATTAATAAAATGGTTTCAACATACATGTTATCACCCAAAAAGGTCATTTACGGTGATATTTCACCACTGCCGTATCAGTGAGAATTGTTCAAAAACTATCAAAAATTGGAAAAAATAAGGTTCCCAAAAATGAAGGTAAGGATGAAAAATCGCCGTAAATGACCTTTTTGGGTGATAACATGTATGCTAAAAACATTTTATTCAAAAAAAAAATGTTTCTTTAATTTTTAGTCATTTTTTTCAAATTTTTTAAAAAACGTAAAAAATGACGTTATTTTATGTCCCATGAAAAGGGGGGTAAAGATAAGAAATCATCGAAAATGGTCTTGTCTTATAGAAATACCATCCCTATGACCATTTTGCTAAAAATTTTCAAAAATTTTCAAAATGTTCTATTTTTTCTTTTTTTTTGATTTTTTCAAATTTGGGGGCCCCTGAGAAACGGCTTAAATATCAGTTAGAGGAAAAATAAAAAATAGGGAATTATTTTCTACCAATATGTCACCAATTGACCCCCCCCCCCCCGTCCCGACAACGTTTCCAAAATTCGAAAAATAAGGGCCACCCTTGTACATAGTCAAAGCTGGTCGTATTAACGGCGAACCGAGTATGCAATTTTATTAACACCTTCGCGAGCCACATAGATGAACATACATTATCGAAGGAGAAGCCCCGCCCACTAAATACGTGTATTTAAGGCGGTTAACTATGCAATTTAATTAACATCCTTCGTCTCCCATCATCGCGGCCGCGTCATCAGAACAGAATCCACAAGCCAGAGTGAAACGCGTATCATCTCGAATCTGTACCACTATGTACCGCACCATCCTCATCCTCCAGCGATCGGTCCATGAAGACAGAGCTACGCACACGCAGGCGACACGACAATGGCGTAGAATTAACCACCGGTGAAAAAGTTTTCACCGCATTCGTACGCTTCAGCCAGACCACAAACGCGAGATCTAAACCAAAAATTAGCATCAAAATGAAAGGTCAAATAGAAGGAAAAATGACCACCGCTGTATACCGTATGTCTGGCTCGCATATGTACATAATGTGTGGCAGGTAGACGAGGACGAGGGGTGGGCTGGGGGGGGGGCGAAAAAGACCGACAACTTTTTCCATATAAGAGTACAGCATGCCGTGCTCGTTTGCAAACTTTCTCATTGAACTGGCACCAGCGACCACGGCTAGATTTATGCTAATTTTATTCAAAACTTTTGTCCTTTCTTATCTAATGCTTAAAGAAGGTCCCAATATCGCCCATGACAACCGGGGAAAAAATGGTTTGATCAAAATTGATCAGTTTGGATTAAAATCATGATATAAATTGATCAAATTTTAACGAAATCGATCAAATCAGATCAACTTAGATAAACTGGCACAGATAGTGTTGGATCAATTTAGATCAAATGTTTTGTGGTTACATCAATTTTGATCAAGTATTGCTTGATATGTTTTGATCCAACTGATTGAATCCAATCAATTTTGATCAAATGTTTTGTGTTTAGATTAAGTTTGATCAAAGTATTGTTTGATGTGCCTTGATCTAACTGATAGAATTATATCAACTTGGACCAAATGTTTTGTGTTTAGATTATATTTGATCTAAATTTTGTTTGATGTGCCTTGATCTAACTGATGGAATTCGATCAACTTTGATCAAACGATTTATGTTTACACTAAATTTGATCGAAATATTGTTTGATGTGCCTTAATCTAACTGATGAATTCAATCAACTTAGATCAGGTTTTTTGCAGATTCGTCAAATTTGATCAGAGTAATGTTCACGATGTCTTAAATCTTATGGCATAATTGTTATTAGATTGATAGGCTTGATGATTCCAACAATCTTGAGCAAGATTGCAATAATTTTTATAACTTTCAACTTTTTTTTTTTAATACCCAGGTTAAAATAAACTTAAGAAGCGATATTCTCTAGAAAATCAAATTTAGGAAATGTTCTTCAAAAATTAATAGTTTTGATTCAAGATTTTGAGAAAGTATATACACATCAACAAATCCTAAAAATTCAATAAAACATCAAAATTTCCACATTTTGAAAAAATCAAAAAGATTAAATAATCAACTTCCTTTTTATTTTTTTCTTGAAAAGTTGTTCAAACATGAATTCATTTTTGAAAATTTGGATTTCAAAGAATTTTCCAAACCGTTCCACCAATTTTTTGATTCTTCAGATATGGAAATCATTTTTTTTCAAGTCCCAAAAAATAAAATAAAATCGATCGAAAAACCAGTTAAATTTTTTTTTAGTAAATTGTGGTTTATTGAAAAAAATTTAAGGAAAAAGGCGTGTTAAAAAAATTTAAAAATTCAAATTCAAACAAACCCGAGCAGCACACTCGACAAATTATCGAAATACAAAATCGACAGAATATCGAATTCGATAAAGTGTAGCGTTAGTTCCGCATAAATCGTGAAATTATCTTTCGATATATAGATAGATTATCGACGAATTATAGTTAGCAAATATTTCGAGATTATAGTAAGATATTTTATCGATAATATATCTATAATATCGAAAGATAATTTCACGATTTAGGCGGAACTTTATCGAATTCGATATTCTGTCGATTTTTTATCGATTTTTTTATTCCGATTTTTCGTCTTTTACTAGCTTTTTTCTATAATTAAAACTCATTAATTAGCATAATTAATACATTAAACTATGCCTAAACACATTATTCATGTTACGGTAAGAGGATCATTTCAGAAAAAGTCAAAAAAAATTATAAAAAATCTGCCACCCGTGGGGCTTGAACCTTCTACCTCCTGCATGGTAATCCTCTTCCTTAACCACTATGCCATACCTTATCGTTGAGGAATTAGCAATAAAACGCTTATAATAGGCAGTTTAGTACTTCCAGACGTGTTGGACTTAGAAAAATTTTCACCAATTTGGAAATAATTTCAAATATTGTCACAAAATCGTTGAAAAATCGTTCGACAAATTTCAGATTATTTGTCGATAATGTAGTTTCAAATATCGCCACAAAATCGTTGAAAAATCGAATTCGAGGAATTTCATATCACGTGTCGATAATAAAGTTTTAAATATCTTCACAAAATCGTTAAAAAATCGAATTCGAGAAATTTCAGATTATTTGTCGATAATATAGTTTCAAATATCGTCACAAAATCGTTAAAAAATCGAAATCGAGAAATTTCATATTACGTGTCGATAATATAGTTTCAAATATCTTCACAAAATCGTTAAAAAATCGAATTCGAGAAATTTCAGATTATTTGTCGATAATATAGTTTCAAATATCTGCACAAAATCGGTGGAAAATCGGATTCTATAAATTTAATATTCTTTGTCGATAGTATCGTTGACGAATATCGTCCTAAAATCGTAATACTATCGAATTCGATAGTTTTTAGATTTTTTGCCTATAAAATCGTACAGCTAAATCTGTATCATATCGTGAGAACATCTTTAGATTTTTAAACGATTTTTTATCGATACGTTTCAACTTTCGATATTATCGATCGAGTGTGCTGCTCGGGAAATTTGAAGAAAAAAATCCTATAATTTTTTTTCAAAATTACTCACTAAATTTCAATAATTCGTCACAATTGCCAGGTAAAATTCACAAAATCTATCTCCACTAATTTTTGGAAACGTACTTATGAGAGACAATTTTTGGAGGGGGATTTTAGGTAATTTTTGAAGTTTTTACTGAAGAATAAAATATTAAAAACATCTGAAATCTGAAAAATAAATTTTTGCACCTTAGATGCCTTTCCAAAAACCAGGTCAGATGGAGTTGGTGAGTTTTACCTGGCAGGTGACAAATTGTTCATTCTTTTTTTCAGTTTTTCACTATGAAGCCCCCTTTTCTTTCATAATAGGTATGTCGCTCCAGGGTGTCTAGAATTGTTAATCTGACTTGATTTGATCCATTTTGATCAAGTTCGAGGTTGTCTCAATACTCGCACACAAAGTGTGGAGCAAAAAGTACATAAGATCTTCGGGAATCCACATTACATTAGATCAACTTTTACGTTGATCCAAACAGGAGATGCGATCATCCCGCAAAGCGCGAGGATGATTAGCTCTCCATTTTTTGATGGATTGTGATAGGAGTAGCGCTGCATACTCATGAAAAAAAGTATAAAACTTTATTAGGAATTCATTACATCCTTTGATCAAAACTGATCAGAAAAACGGTGATCTAATTAGATCAAAAAAATGTCTCTATCAAAATAGATCTAACTTGATCTGTTTCAATCAAGATAAGTCCATTTTGATATATTTTGATCAAAATATGTCAATTCAGATACATTTTGATAGGTACATTTTTTTGATCTAACTAGATCACCGTATTTTGATCAATTTTGGTCAAACCATTTTTTCCCGGGAAGTACACGAGGTACGAATATATATGTCAAAGTAGGTACATACCTGTATACACAACGTACCTATATATGAGTTTCCTCGAGGCTATACCCAGACCAATCGATAAAAAACTAATTTCATATAACAACTATTTCTACAAAAGTAATTTTTTCTTTGTTTAATTAAAAAAAAAAAAAAAAAAAAAAAAATGTACACCCCATTTATAACGTTTTCCAAATACGATGGCATCTCAATAACACGTATATCATCGATGTGTTTACGGTGCAAGAAGCAAACCTCGACCGTCCTTATACTCTTCCTATTACCAACCACACATAACTATATCACAGTGCAAAGACGACAAAAAAAGAAAAAAGAAAAGAAAAAGAAAAAGAAAAAGAATTTCGTAGAATTCATTTATCATTTAATGAATTCCCTCGCTACTCGTGCAGACATAAACCTCTACAAATACATAGACACACACGCACGTAAAACTACCTACTCTACTCCTCGGTGTGCTCGCGCCTTTAAGCCAGCAGACAACGATTTATTCTTTCGAAGACATTTTAAAATAATTTTCTTTTAGTATTAAGGAAAGCGCGGTTAATTCAGTCAATGGAAGAAATAAGTTCACCGTGATAATAAATATAAGGCTCACGCTGCTTCGATGGAAAACAACCCAACTGCAGACAGCAATTCGTCTAATGTGCTATAAACGCGCTGCTACGTAGTGTTTTTTTGTTTTTTCTTCCACTCTGCTGTGTTCCTCACCCCTCACCCCGTCATAGGGCCTAAATCCGGACGAGAGCGTAAAAAAATACGCGCTGATTTGAGGTTTCAGCAGCGGGTGTCCCGAGTAATTTTCGCACCAATTGGGAGTTGAAATGGGGGTTCTTCAGCACTCTCGCCAGATAAGTATGAAAAACACTAAGCCTATGGGATTGAGAAAATTACGTATTACGCATTTGGGTTTCTATAGCAAACAAAAAATCGCATCGATCAATACCAGCGACGAATTTTCATCAATTTTTAGTACAAATATTTTACATCTTACTTCTACTCTCAGTTTTCCATTAAGCAACCATAGATGTGTATTTCCAATTTTTTGTAAGAAATAAATTACTAGGTACATATTTCTTTTCTTTTTGTAGGAAATGTGAAGTTTTTTTTTTCATTAAAAAAATTTCCAATGTTTTAGCAGTTTTTTGTAATGATAAGAAACTTCCATAATATTTTTATTTGTTTTTTAATGTAGTAATAAATATTTTCAAATTTTTGTGTTTTTTTTGGCAATAAAAAATTAACAATTTCTTGTAATTTTTTTGTAGCGAAAATTTTCTCAATTTTTGTCCTTTTTTGGTACCTACGTCTGGCAATTTTTTTTTCATTTTTCTTTTTTTAAGAGAGAAATTTTCAATTTTCAAGTAATCAAGTTTCCAATTTTTTGATGTAAAAAAAAAATCACCATTTAAATTTTTTTGTGGTGAAATGTTTTGAAATTTAAAAAAAATTTTCACTTTCTATTAAGTAGGTATTTATAGTATTTCTTTAGTAAAATTTTTTTCATATGTCTTGTAGTTTTGTGGTAAATCATTTTCAATGTAGGTACCTAATATAAATATTATAGTTTATGAAGTTTTTTTGTATAAACAATTTTTCTGATTTTTGTCTTCTTTTCAGTAGAATAATTTCAAATTCTCTAGTAGGTACCTAGATAATAAAGTTTCCAATTTTTTGGTGTAGGTAAGAAAAGTTTTAATTTTTTTTTTTGGTAGTTTTTTCGAAGTAAATTTTTTTTCAAATTTTGGTAGTTTCATTGCAGTAAAATAATTTACATTTTTTTCTGCAATAAAATATTTTCAATTTTTTATTGTGAAAGAATCTCCATTTTTTTTATTCGTTTGTAGTGAAAAAATTTCTAGTTTTTCGTAGTTTTTTTTTTTTTTTTTTGCAGCAAAAAATTATTAATTATTTATAAGTTTTATGTGGTTTTTTCATAGTAATCAATGTTTCCAGTGTCTATGTCTTGTAGTTTTATCGTTTTTTGTAGTAAAATTTTTTCCCCATTTCTTTTTTTTCTTTTGCAGGGAAATATTCAAAAATTATCAAGTAGTAAATTTTCCAATTTTTTTTTGCTACAAAAAATATGAAAATTCCAATTTTCAAATAATACAGAAATTTTTATTTATTTATTTATTTTTTGGTACCTACTACTTATGTGCATGGCAAAAAAATTTTATCCAAAAATAGGAATAATTGAAAACTTCAGAATTTTTTCGTCATAACCTCTCAGAATGGACACGAAAATAAAAAAAAAATTGCAATTTTTTTCAAAGAAATTCAATTTTAAAGAAAATGTGAAATTCACCATGTAAAGTGCCTATCACTGAAATGCATGGCAAAAATTAATTTTTTCCAAAAATGGGAATAATTGAAAAATTTAGAATTTTTTCGTCATAACCTCTCAGAATGGACCCGAATAATGAGAAAAATATTTTTTTGCAATTTTTTTCAAAAGAATTCAATTTTTAAAAAAATGTGAAATTTCACCATGTAAAGTACCACTGGTACTTAACTAATGCATTGCAAAAATTAATTTTTTCCAAAAATGGGAATAATTGAAAAATTCAGAATTTCTTCGTCATAACCTCTCAGAATGAACCCGAATAATGAGAAAAAATATTTTTTTACAATTTTTTCAAAGAAATTCAAATTTTTTTAAAATGTGAAATTCACCATGTAATAAGTATCACTGGTACTACTACCTAGTGAATATTACCAATTTTTTGTACGTAGTTTTTTTTGTAATAAAATTTTTTCGAATTTTTTGTAGTAGTTGTTGTTGTTGTTGTTTTTTGAGTCAAGAATTACCTACCTATTGTAGTTTTTTTTTTACAGTAAAAATTTATTCCCAATTTTTTACTTTTTTTTTTTTTTTTTTTTTTTTGAAGAAAAAATCCGATTTTTAATGTGAAAAAATAAAAATTGTGAATTTTTTGTGGTAGAAAAACTTTTATTTTTAGTACCTACTTGTATAGTTGTTTCAAGTAAAAAAGTTTGAAAATTTTTGTAGTTTTTCAACAATAACAAAAATTCTAGTTTTCAAGTAATAGAGAAATTTCCACTTTTTTGTGGTAAAAAGACTTCCATTTTTCAGAGTTTTTCTTTCTTTTTTTTTGTTTTTTTTTTCAAATGAAAAAATTTACAATTTTTTGTATTTTTTTTTCTGTTGAAAAATATCTAGGTGTGTATTGAGAAATTTCATTTTTTGAATGCAAGATTTTTTGTTGAAAATTCATGATTTTTTCATGACTTTTCCATGACCTTTATCATGAACAATATTTCTACATTTCCAGGGTCCCCCCTCTGGCATAAGCGTAACTTGGAAGAAATTCCCTATATTTTTTAGCAAAAAGGTATTTAAGAAATTATTGAGGGAGGAGTGGAATGCCCTTGAAACACCCTAAGCTATGCCAATGCCCTCCGAGATACCCTTTTTTTGTAACCAAAAAAATATATAATTTCAAAAAAAAAGGTTTGATGAATACTTGGGACTTTCAAGGATATAATTTGATTTCTTCTCTAAAAGGTGGGTGCTTGAAATTGGTTTCATTTTGTAATGTAACAGTGATTTTTTCCCTGGAAATGACACGAAGAATTCTCCGAAAAAATGTTTAGCAAGTTTTTCCACAGAAAACCATTTTTTCTATGTTTTTTTTTCGTCCCAAAGTTTAAAAAATATTTCATTTGTTTATTTTACTATCAAAGAAGGAAAAAAATGATCCCCAAAAATTGAGATTTTTTTTATTTCAGAAAAAGTTATAAAATTATTGTTTGAAAAATAACTGGGATTTTTTTTTCGAAAATGAAACGCATTTTTTATTCACAGAGAAAAAATTAAAAAACTTTTCCACAAGATTTTAAAAAAATATTTTCACCCAAGAAAATTTAATAACATTTTTTCTCCAAAAAAAAGAAAGATTTTTGGATATTTTTTATTGCAAAAAATCCTGAAATTTGTTCATCCGAAAAAATTTCTACGCCAGAAAAGAAAATTATTTTATTACCCAATGCAAAAAAAATCTCAAATAATTTTTTTTTTAAATTCTCAAACTTGAATTTTTTTCCCTAAAGAAATTTTCTAAAAAAATTTCACTGAATAAACGAACCCTTATCCTTCAATCCAATTACAGCCAAATTTCGCGATAGCAAAAAAAATCTCTAAAAGTCGTACTTTCCACGAAACGAGTCGACTGCTCGGACGAGCTTCTGGTTAGGTAGGTATATCGATAGCACCACATACACCTACGTTCTACACGCCTTCAACGCCGCATAATACGTAGGTTTTTCTTTATAGATAGATAGCAGGTATACGTTGAAAATAAATTATTTTAATTATAACGTTGCTCGTTATCGTAAAGTTATGCGATTCGCCCTATTTTCTCTACCCACATAACGCAACACAAAACACGGAGCGGTTGGTTCGCTCGCTTCGCCATATACACAATGTACCTAGCAGCACCTCGACCTACCTACCTATTATGTGTATTATTACATAGTATACACACTCGTAAGCCAACGTAGATACCAAAAATACATGGTAACAAAATAACAGGACGGACTATATAGGCGACGCATACACGTGAGGACTGAGAAGGACTGCGAGGAGGATCGGAGTGCATACCGAGGCGAAATCCCATCGCCTCATATCGTCGTCCTTTTCACCCATCGCCTGCTCTTACTCTATTCGCCGCGTACACACAAAAGGGTCAGATCATCTTCATCCAAAACCGCAAACCCAGGTATATACGAATGCTACTACAATTAAAGTGATAATCGTCTCGCAAATGGTAATGAATTTCCTTATCGTGGCCTACGATTCGGAAACTTAGCTGCACGCTATCTCACAATTTATAGCCTTTTCTCAAAATATATAGCTTCGTTTTCCCGATCGCGTACAGATATTATGTAAATTTAACAGTTCTCTTCATTTATGTTTCGATTTCGCATGGAAAAAAACACCCTTACGAAAAGAAAAAGGGAAAAAATACCTGCAGAAACGGAATCAAAACAAAATTACGTCTAAGGCTCGTTCGCAGAGCAAGCAACCCCGTTCGGGATTACTTTCAAGGCGAACGTGGGGCCTGATGGGGCAGCGGTACAGGTGGCAGCATTGCTTGCATTTTATCGCCGGGTATTGTTATTTCCACCCGCCTGGGTGAGTAGTTGCTCGGATTTGTAGTGAACATGAACGAAATTGCTCACACCACCTACTTCCATCAGTTCAGATTCTGAACTTGGAAAATTTCTTTCAATTAACATGTAATTTATTCGAAATTGAAGGAGAGGGATGGCTCCAATCGAAATTTTTGTAATAACTAAAATTATTTCCAAGACTTCAAGCCACAAGTTTTGTTTGAAAATTTTTTTCAATTATTGGACCTCTACCTTCGCAATTTTTTAATAATATGAGTGTTCAAGCCATTATGCAAAATTGGAGGGGATGGAAGGGTCTAATCGAAAATTTTATAATAACAAAAATTATTTCTTGGACCTCAATCTACAACTTTTGTTTGAAAAATTTTTCAATTGGACCCCTTCGACAAATTTTGAAAAAGTATCTACCTGATATTATGTGAAATTTGAGGAAAGGGAGAGATCCAATCGAAATTTTTATAATGACCAAAATTATTTTTAGGATTTTGCTCCACAACTTTTGTTTGAAATTTTTTTTAATCGGTATCTTCCTCGTTTATTTATCTGGGATTTTTAATTAATATCTTCGAAGTGTTGTGCAAAATCAGTGGGGAGGGGGTCCAATTTTAAAAAACTTCAAACAAAAGTTGTAGCTTGAAGACTTAGGAATAATTTTAGATATTACAAAAATTTTGATTTAACCCTTCCTTCCCCTCCAATTTCGAATAAAATGAATGTCAATCGAAACTTGAAAGAAATATTCCAAGTCCAGAGATTCAGTTGATTCATTTCTATGAACTACTCACCCAGGCGGGTGGAAATGAAAACACCCTTTATCGCCATCGCACCGGGGTACATTTTCAAAGTACACTACGAGGGGATTTTCGGGTAAATGCGTACGTACGTAATATGTACCAGTACCTACCTACAGAGGCCACCTCACCCCCGATCTTTGCCCACGTATCAGTCAAAAAATAATTAATTGGCCATTTCCCTCTCCTCTCAGCCCTGCCAGCCGAACGTTAATACGTAAATACGGGCGCTCGTGTAACACAAATCCGATCATTACAATAACTTACGTGATGTCACGAATTAGTAATAAATAAATAAATGAATGAACGAGAGAAAAAAAAAAGAAAAGGAAAAACGAAAACTTTTTGTGTTTGGTATTTCCTACAAAACACAGCCGAGCGAAATGGAATCGAGGGAGGAGGAAAAGTCAATCGTGGAACGACTGCCTCGTACAATGGCGGGTGGTAAAGAAAAAGAAATAAAACTGCTTATCGTATCGATTAAGCGCTAATTTTTCTTTTATTGTTAATATTTTTCCACGAGACCATAGAGTTTGAGCGGCAGCGAGCGATATTTTGTCATGCAACCAGATTACCTGGGTTCGGTTTTTTATTACATACTCCTGCCCCACCCTTCAGGCCCTGTGTCCTCTTTATCGTGGCGCAGATTTCGATTTAAATAAAAACCTTAGGTACGTACGTAGACGGTGCGATGTCGATGTGGAGCGCGAGCGAGAGCGAGAGGAGGCGGTGTATCAAACGCGATCGCTAATACACGGAATTTTTCACTTATTTAACCTTACGATAATTCGTCATAAATTTTCCATCGTCTAATCACGTATTGTAACGTTAACCCTTCGTCTTGACAGACTTTTATATAACTATACACGTACCGCGAGCTGTACCCCCCGCTTTAATTCATTTTCTAATTCGGTCGTCATTTTTTTCTTTTTTTTGAAATACATTACGTATACGTATGTTTGAAATGGCGAAATCGTGTTGTGTTCCTTTCGTTTCTATAATAATTATTATGTTCGTTCCTGGATTAATTATAGACCACGTGCAACAGTTGATTTTATGGTAAAATTCTAATTTATTTTAGAAAACACGTTGAACAAATTCAAACGAAAAATTACTTCTGAAAAATTGAAAAAAATTTCTTTAAAAAATTCTTTTGGAAAAGTAAAAATAAAATTGACAAAAAAGTTCTCGTAAAAAGGGAAGATTATTTTGAAAAAAAATTATGGATTTTTAGTGAAGTCTCCTCTGAAAGAAAATCTTTATAACATGGACATGAAATCGATTCGTGACTACAATTATCTATACAATGTTCCCAAGGAATGATTTCCTACATTTCATTTGTCTAAATAAAACAACAGAAATTTATTATTTTCGCCTGACTTCATGCAAAAATTTTTTTTGACTTTTGATCTTATACAAAATGGTGTGAAAATTCGTTTCTCATGATTGGATTCATATATCTTCCCCTCTCCAAACGAAATTAATATGATTGAAAATAGGTACAGACACATATGCACCTACATATTTAATTCCATATTTTTATTAATTTTTTTTTTTTTTTTTTTGATTTTCATAAAATCAAATTTATAGAAAAGTGAAAAATTACCACTTTTTCATGAGTTGAAAAAAATTGAAAAAATCAAAAATTGAGAAATTGAGAAAAATTTTCAAAATTGGAAAATTGAAAATAATTTTTTTCCCGATTTTTATAAATAAAAATAATGAATAATAAATATTTAACGATCAAAATTTTCCCCAAAAATATTGAAATATTTTTTAAATCAATAAAAAATTTTAGAAATCAAAAATTCAGACAGTGGAAAAATTAAAATAAAAAATTCTCGGTTTTTGCAAATTAGAATGAATAGGAAATAATTCTTTACCATCATTTTTTTGTATCTAAAATATGGAAATTTTTATGAGATACTTAAATAAAAATCTTTCATGTTGAAAATATAGAATTGAAAAAAGTTATACAACAAGTAAAAAAAAAACAAAAAAAAAATGAAAATATAATTGAATTTACAATGAAAAATCTTGGATGTTTGAAAAATTGGAGAATTGAGAAATATAGTAATAAACAAAATTACAATTTGAAAAAAGTTGAAATTGCAAACAAATTAAAAAGTTGTAAAATCAGAAAAAAAAATTTAAAAATGAGGAAATGGTAGAAATTGAAGTTTAATCAAAAAGTATGAAACATAGTATATGCTTTTACTCCGTGACAAAATGTCTAAAAGTCACGAATATTAATTTCAACGGAAATTTAAGTCTAAAAAACAAAATGTCTGACAAAATATCTGAAAGTCATCATTCTAAAAAAAATTCTAAGTTTCAGGATGTTTGACAAAATGTCTGAAAGTTTTCTTTCTAAGAAAATAATAAAAAAGTCATAAAATTTTTAAAAATTTTTTCAAGTTTCAAAATGTCCAAAAGTCATGAAATTTATTTAAAAAAATTAAAAAGTCTAAAAAAAATGTCTGACAAAATGTCTAGAAAATGTCTAAAAGTCATAAAATTTCAACAAAAAAAAAATCAAAAAATTCTAAAAATTAAAAAAAAAAAATTTAAGTTTCAAAATGTCAGAAAGTCATCTTTATTAATAAAAATCCAAGTTTCAGAATGTCTGACAAAATGTCTAAAAAATGTCTAAAAGTCATAAAATTTCAAAAAATTTACAAATTTCAAAATGTCTGACATAATTTCTAAAAACTCGAATTTATTAAAAATTTTCTAAGTTTTTTATGTCATCCAAACCTAACCTAATGTAACCTAACCTAACCCAATTTCGTGACGGAGTTTCGTGACGGAATTTCGTGAAAGAATTTCGTGACGGATTTTGGTGTCGTTTTTTTTTTCAATTTTGGTCATCGTAAAAGCATATAGTATGCTAAAAATGACAAACAAAAAATGGAAAGCTTTAAATTGGAAAAAAACACTGCAATAATTTGTCAAAAAATATCAGGCTTTGGAAAAAATTGAAAATTTAAATGAGAAATAGAGATATTTTTCAAGAAATTGGTGAACAATAAATGTAAAATATTGTAAACGACAAAAAAAAATGGGAAAATTAAAATCGATAAATACCTAGGAAATTGAAAAAAGGATTAGGTATACTCGTAATTCTTAAAAATGGAAATAATAGGCAATATAATGATAATTTTTTGTGGTTTTCAAGATTGAAAATTTAAAAATCAAAATATTGAAAAAAATTTCCAAGTAAAAAAAAAAATCAAACAGAATAAATTTTTTTTATTAAATTTACCTACAGCGAAAAAAAATGTGGAATTTCAATTTGGAAGGAATATGGAAAATTAAAAAAAATAAGACCAAAAATTTTTTTTTTAAATTGTGAAAGAATTAAAAAAAATTAATTAGGAAAAAATTTTAAAAATCTCGATTTTTACAATTGAAAAAAAAATTGGAAAATGTTGACAATCAGTTTTTTTTATAAACTAGAAAAATTTTTGGAATAAAAAAAATTTGAAAAATCTAAAATTTAGAAATTTGAAAAAAATTGTCCCACAAGTGAAAAGAAATTGAAAAATATGTGAAAATTCAAGTTTAAATTCAAAATGATAAGTAATTGTAAAAAAATGAAATGAAATTACAAAAGAATTGAGAAATTGGAAAAAATAATATTTGTGAAGAACAAAAAAAAATGCAGAATTTTAATTACAAAATGAAAAATGAAAAAATAAAAAAATTGTAAAATAAAAGACCACATACTACAATTATCGAAAAAAATTATGAATATTTACAAAATGTTTTTTTTTTCAGAAATTGAGCCATTCTGAACATTAGAAAATGTTTAAAAATCGAAAATTCAGAAAATAAGGAAAAATTATCCAATGATTGAAAAAATTCAAAACAAACTAAAATTCAACCGGAATTCACAAATTATTTGACTTTGGAGAAATGAAAAAATAACAAATATAATAATAATCAGAATAACAATTGAAAAAAAAATAAACATGAAAATTTTAGAAAGTAGAAATAGAAGTTTAATAAAAAATTATTCAATTTTGTTTTTAATCACTTAATCTTTTCGAAGTAACCGGATAAATTTTTTTTTAATTTTCGGTCATTTTACATTTTTTCTGATTTGTTGAAGATATTTTCTTATAATAATATTATTCATTTTTTCTGAATTCTAAATTTCTGATTTCTTAAGCCAATTTACTAATTTTAATTTTTTTCAATCCCCTTTTTTCAAATTTCAATTTATTTTATAACTTTATTTTCCCTTTTCAATTTTTTTCGAATTTTTCTAATTTTCTTAAGTTGTTTTAGGAATTTTTATACATCGTCATGTGCCAGGCAAAACTCACCAAAGCCATGTGACTTGTTCCTGAAAAAATACTTAAAATGGGAAAAATTCGTTTTTTTTAGATTTTAGATGTTTTTAGTTTTTTTTTTTAATTTAAAAATATCAAAAATGTCTAAAATCCGAAAAACATCATTTTTCCTAATAGGTAAGTACTTTTCCAGGGACCAAGTCACATAGACTTGGTGAGTTGGCTCCCTGATTAAACATTTCTTTAGTCGCAAAAATTACCTAAAATGAGAATTTGAAGAAATAAGGGGAGATGATGATCAAAATAATTTAAAAATAAAGAATCAAAAATCAAAAAATTTGTACAAATCATCATTATTAACATAGAAAAAAATTGAAAATATTTACAATCATTCTTTTTTATAGAAACATACGTACGATTGAAACTTTGAAGAAATTGAAAATTCAATAACTGGAAAAAATTACGTAGATTAAAAATAGGCAGATGAAAATTTAATAAATTAGAGAAATTAAGATCGCGGAATAATAATTTTTAAAAAACGAAAAAATTGGTATTTAAAATATTTCATCATAATTTATCTAATCTATAAAAATTCACAATAGCATGTTTTTTGATTTTATTAACTTTGGAGGTTCCTCTCCCGCGTCTCTAATGCAAAAAAAAAATCCATATTAAAAATTCTCTATATTTCCTTTTCGAAATTACCCTTTCTCAAAAAAAAACCTTTTCAGAAGAAAAAAAATCTGATATAAAATTATAAAAGATTTGCAAAGAGAATGTGGTCTCACTTCGCTCGAATCTCAATATTTTCCGCACAAATAATTAAGAAAATATGCCAACACGAAGCTCGAAGAAGAAAATCTCACCCACATGGAAATATTGAAAACGGCGAACTACGCTTTTAACCGAGTTCTCAGACGCAAAATATACTTTAATTGGCCATCTGCAAACGTGGCGATGGAATCAAATCGCCCATTATGGTAATTTCAACCATGCAAAACACTCAAATCACGATTTCAACTCAACCAACATTTTTCACAAAACACCGAAGAAGCGAGAGAGGTCTCGCAACGATGACATTTATTGGTATTTTAATGGTCAATTTTGGGGGCATTTAAACGCTCGCATAATGCGAAATTCCTATCCACCTCGGTCCCTCGGGTTAAGAAAATCAACCTGCTATGAGTTTATGTGGGTTGATTTGGCCAATATCAAGAGCCAGCTTTGCTTTTGTATTATTAGAAAATGGGGTGCTGCGAAGATATGGATAATTAAACGAGCACCGGTCGTTTGGTCGAGTTTGACCTACTATCGAAATTCGAGCTAAAGCCAAGATACCACCGATAGCAAGGTATCGATGGTAAAGCACACCCTATAGACGCATTTCGAAGCCGCGAGATCGAAAACTATAACACTTGAAAAATCAACATTATTTTCTTCTTTAGTTGCCCAGTTGGATGACTATACGGGTAGTCTCAACTCTCAAGGCACACTTACCATGAATTAGAAACGAGATACCAGCGCCGAAAAAAAATAACGTCACGAGTTTCGCAGCCAGAGCCAAAAAAACCATCCACAATTCTTCATCGGGGACTAGATGCAGTATTGGGTACACCCAGAAGCCAAATTTCAAGTATGCTCTAATGAGACTACAAAAAATTCACCCAATTACTCGAAAAAATCTATCATTGATCTCCTCAGTACACGTAATAATGGTGCTTGCTTACCAAAAAATATACGATGCAGAAAATACACCCATTGTCGTCAAAGCCAAAATATAATTTCCTTTGTACGTATACTTGGTCGTGATGGTCTCCAGTAAAACTACCAATGATATTACAGAATGCGAACTTGTGGATACCCAATTTGGTAACGTTATTTCTATAATATTTGGTAAGATTAAGTTGCAATCGTAGTAGAACAGCGACCAATACGTCAATGGAACAAACTACAACCAATTTCCCAATTAATAAAACATCCTTTATAGGCTGCATATTAATAATCAAATAATGTCTATAGTCTTCTTCATTTACCAATCCAAAAGGGAACACCACCGATATAAAAAGAAGATTGTTAAATGCTTCCAGAGACTGTGCAATTTTTGACGATCTTCCCACGATGAGATGAATGAAGTCGAGTACAAGAGCCATGAAGATGAATCCGATGTGTAGTGTCTAAAAAATATTCCAATTTTTTTCTAATTTAACCACGAAGAGTATATTCTCGTTCAAAATAGGTGACTTGGTCCTATCACCCCCCCCCCCCCGCCTCCGGGGTATCTAAAAATCTTTTTTATCGAAAATTTCTACTGATTTTATTTTCTTTTTTTTTGAAAAATCAAGATGATCACGTTTTGAAAAATTCCAAAACCTGATGAAATTTTTGATACCTACCTAAAAACTTTTTTTTTTAAATGATGTGAAATTTATTTTCGAAATTTCTGATGATCAAATCAAATCGTTTCAGAAATGCTGAAAAATTCCGATACCCAAATTATTGATACCAGTAAGTAATTTACATTTGAAAAATTTGCATAATCAATTTTTTAAAATAATTTTTAATGATTATTTATTTGAAAAATTCGCCATCAATTTTTATTTTATTTTTAAAAATCTGATACTCAAATTTTTGACCTTAAAAAAATCACTTTTGATGACTTTAGAAACTTGAAAAAAATACAAAATGATGATCAAATGTTTAAAAAAAGTCGTGATCAATTTTTTGATAACTTTTGAGACCTTACCAAATTTAAAAAAAAAAAATAAAATAATAATCAAGTAATTTAAAAAATTCGTGATCAGTATTTTCACTATATTTCAGAAAATCTCGATATTTACCTACTCAAATTTTTGAATACAATTTTTTGATAACTTTTTAATGAATAATTTTTTTTTTGAAAGATTAGAATAAGAAAATTTTCTGAATAATCCTGAAAAACTGATTCCAACTTTTTCATGAAAGTTTTGATAAACAATTTTTGGATAACTTCTGATGATCAATGTTTCTGAAAAAATCCAGTGATCAGTTTTTTTTTGGGTTTTTTTTTGAAATACACTTGAAAATTTTTCACGATCAACTTTCTGATCATAATTTTTTCTTGATAATTTTTATAATAAATTTTTTGATAACTTTCGACCATTACAAATACTTCTAAAAAACTATGAAGATCAAATTATTTGAAAAATTCGTGATCAACATTTACTTAAATTATTTATTGCAATTTTTTTATAACTTCTGATAAAAATATTTAAAAAAAATTTCCATGAATAATTTTTTTTAAAAACCATGACGATCTGTTTTTTGAAAATTTCTGAAAAATCTGATACTGAAATTTTTGAACGCTACTTTTTCATGAAAATTTTGATAACTGTATTTATTAATCAATTTTTTGATAACCCTTGATGACTACTGTATTTTAGAAATTAAGATGATCAAATTTTTTCAAAAATTCGTATTCTAGTAATTTTTTTAAATTCTAAAACATCTCGATGCTCAAATCTTGGATTATCTTTTTTTTCAAAATTTTGATACCCAATCAATTTTTTTTTGGAAAATTTCGAAAAATATGATAGGTACTCTTTTCGATTATAGGTACATTTTGTTCTTCAAAAATTTTCATAGTAAATTTTTTAATATTTTTTTGAAAAATTATCAATGCATAATCAATTTTTCTTCAAAAAACTCAAGATTTTTTTTTTGTTGAAAAATTCTGAAAAATTTTATACCTATTTAAAATATTGACTATCTAGGTAGGTACTTGAAAATTTTTGATTATCAATTTTTTGTAGGATACGTGATGAATTCCTATTAGAAAACTTTTTAAAAATCTGACACTAAACTTTTGATTATAAGTAGATTTTTCTTGAAAATTTTGATACTAACCACTTTTTTGTTAACTTTTGTTGACTACAGTTTTTATTATGATATAAAATTTTTCAAAAATTCGTATTCTAATGCTTTTTCTTTTAATTCTAAAACAATTCGATGCTCATATTTTAGATTATCTTTCTTTTTTTTTCTTTTTTTTTTAAATTTTGATACCTAATCAATTGTTTTTGGAAAATTTCGAAAAGTGTGATACATGTTTTTGATCATACTTTGTTCTTCAAAAATTTTCATAATCAATTTTTTAATGTTTTTTTGATTTTTTTTTTTTTTTTTTGAAAAATTATCAATGTACGTCTTGTATTATCAATTTTCTTTCAAAAAATTCGAGATATTTTTTTGAAAACTTCTGAAAAATTTTATATTTAAAATATTGACCACCTACTTGAAAATTTTTGATTATCAATTTTTTTGTAGAATTTGTGATGAATTCCTACTAGAATTTTTTTTAAAAATTGACACTAAAATCCTGATTATAAGCAGATTTTTCTTGAAAATTTTGATTATAAATTTTTTGAAAACTTTTGATGATTAGGTATCAGGTACTTGATAAAAAAAACAATTAGCTGATTCATTTTTTAATTTTGAAAAATCTCGATATTTATAAATGAACTTCTATTCCTTTTTTTATTTTTATTATTTTTTTTTTTGATAACTTTTGATAACAGTTTATAAAAATAGGTATATGAAACCTATTACCTATATAATAAAAATTTTTGAAAAATTTACGATAAAGTTTTTTGAAAATTTCTGAAAAATCTCAATATTTTAATTCAATTTTTTATTGCAATTTTTTCTGAAAAACTTGAAAAATCATTTTTTTATAACTTTTGATGAATTGTTTTTTTTTTTTTTGAAAACTCTGATAATGAAATTTTTGATGATGATTTTTTTAGAGAGTTTGGTAGGTAATAGGTAAGTATCTCATTGTTAATTTCAAAAAATGGAGACAGAGAGACACCACCTATCTTAGCCGGAGATACCCTTTCTCAACTCACCAAATACCAAGTTGTGACCATTTTCTCGACAAACACCACATTTCCATAATTCAAATACGTCACTAGTAAAGACATATAAAACGACGAAGCACCACTGTGGAAAATAATCTTCCACGAAACCAAACTCATAAGACCACTAATCATAATGGGCCAAAAAAATCAACGAAATCGACACCATTTACACCACACATGCACCATAATAATTATACATAAAACTACCATCCTACTCCGACTCTTTCGACACTCCTAGTCGCATTAAATCGTTCCAATTCTACAAGGTTAATCGAAGTCACAGCCGAATAAATCGTGTTGATATTTACGCTTCGATTATTATTTTGAAAAACTTGGCACACGAAATCAATCCAATTATTATCTATTTTCAATTTCTCTCTTTCTTTCTCTCTCGATTATATTTTTCAAGACCAAATCGACGTCACCTTCGCCAGCACACGGCCGACCCCATTCTCACGCATTTAATAACCCAAACCTTAAAAATTATCGTCCTTAATACACCTGCTGCGTACAACCACCCGCTGACGACGCTGCTGCCATCATCGTGAAGCTTTGCCTGACGTAGAGAAAAAAAAAAACCATCACTCAAACGCCTCCGAAGCTCGGTTCGAATCGGAAATATGTCGCATGATTACAATTGTGTACGCGTGTATGTGATGTGCGAGCTTACAAAACTTTCAGCTACGAGTATTTTTGTACTACGAAAAGCAACGTGCTAAGCAGGAGGAAAATGAGGATGAGAGAGACAACTGGGCCGGGCGCCGGAGTAGGTGGGATGAATGTAAAGACGTATAAACCGCTCAACGACGACCCCCAAAGGCGATACTTATTAAGGTGATAGATGCGATCTAATGATAGGTAATGGCGCTGTTTCAACCATCAGCACCACACCCCAATCAAAGTAATATTTCTTCGCCAGCTGCAATATAGCCGTTTACCAACACATACGAGTGAAAGCCTTCCAATCACACACACTATCGCGCCTGCTATTCGCAATAAGAGACAGATAGAAACGTAAAAAGAGACATACGACATGGCTGTTGAAGAAAAAAAAAACCTCCTTTGATATGTTTTGAAGAAAAAATACCTACGCTCATCTTGCGGTAGTTGGTTACCTTTTTTTTCGCTCCTGTCTCAGATGAGGAGAGGTGAGGTGGCCATCTAGGCATCTGCCACCATCGTCGTTGAATTCCATTTACGTTGACGATCGAATGTAATTTTTTATTCGGGTAATTTTTTTTCTTTTCCACTGTTCAGCTCGTCTCGCTGTAGTTCTTTATCATTAAATAAGCAAATACTCTGTACGTAGACGTAGGCACCCAAAAACATAGCTAGGTATATACCTATCTATCTATAACCCATACGAGGAGCAGCTCTTTCTATACTTTTACTCGATAACTTGGCGTTGTTTCAAGTTCGCGTCAGAGTTGATGGATTCGCATGGATTCGAAATTCAGAATTTTTTCAATAGTACCTCTTAGGCCCAGTTGTACCAAGTGAGTTAAACTAGGTTTAATTATTTAAACCGAGTTTAGCTAAATTTAGCGAAGCTAAGGTTACAATGCATTCAAAAAAACAAAAAACAAAATCTAAACCAATCATATTCCATCCGGCATACGATATGGCCGAATTTAGGTGTAGCAAAGCCACCGAAAATACGTGGTTGATTGTTATTTGGATGTTAAATTAACTGATTTCTTTAATATCACGGCTTCGTATGAAAATAAGTTGAAAATGTTGATGAATAAATTTTTTTAAAAACATTTTCAGTGCGAAAACTTCGGAGTTTTTTTTTTTAAAGTGACATTTCTTCGAATTTTGTACATAAGAAAATGTTTATATTTTGTTGGAAGTGAAAATATCAAAATATAATTTAAACCAGTGTTACGAAGTTAATTCGCCGATATCGGCGGTTTAAGTTAAGGCTCAGTTTAACTGTTAAAAACACGTGTTTTCTTCTTTTTGAGCATAGTTAAAGAAAAAACAAAATTTTAAGTCGTACGGTATAACTAGCCAGAAGATTTTTTGAATGCTAGTGAAACGTAATTGGCTAAAACGTTTGTTTTATTGTGTATATCGCAAATATGATGCACCCACAGCCTAATTGCGGTTTTAGTTAAGTCGAGTTTAACAAAATATTGTACAACTGGGCCTTAGACTGGACCAGGATAATGAAAAAATGAGAAATTTTTTCAATGAAACTCATTTTAAGTATAAATTTGAATTCACCTTGTTAAATGACAAAAATGAATTTTTCTCAAAAATTGTACCTCTCAGACTGTACTTGCATCTTGTGAAAAAATTCTTATTGAGTAATTGATTCAAAGTGATTCAATTTTAGGTCATTTTGAAATTCACCATGTCTCATGTCAGAAATTAATTTTTTCCCAAAATGGGAATAATTGAAAAATTCAGAATTTTTTCAATAGTACCTCTCAGACTGGACCAGGATAATGAAAAAATGGGTAATTTTTTTCAAAGGAACTCAGTTCAAGTATAAATTAAAATTCACCTTGTTTCACGACAAAAATGAATTTTTTCCAAAAATGGGAATAATTGAAAGATTCAAAATTTTTTCGCCATTACCTCTCAGACTGGACCCGAATAAAGTGAAAAAAAATTTATTGCACAATTTTTTGAAGAAATTCAATTTAGGGAAAATTTGTAAGTCACCATGCTATAAGTGCCAAATGGTACTTATTACATTGTAAAATTAATTTTCTCAAAAAATTGGAATAATTGAAAAATTCAAAAATTTTTTGTCAGTACCTCTCAGAATGGACCCTTATGACGGGAAAATGAACAGTTTTTTCAAAAAATTCAATTTAAGGATAATTTGGAATTCATCATGTCTCATGGCGAGAATGATTTTTTTCCAAAAATGGGAATAATTGAAAAATTCAGATAAATTCAATAGTACCTCTCAGACTGGACCAGGATAATGAAAAAATGAACAATTTTTTTAAAGAAACTCAATTTAGGTATAAATTAAAATTCACCTTTTGTTTCATGACAAAAATGAATTTTTTCCAAAAATGGGAATAATTGAAAAATTCATAATTTTTTCGTCAGTACCTCTCAGGCTGGACCCGAATAATGAGGGAAAAAATTTTATAGCGCAATTTTATTGAAGAAATTGAATTAAAGGAAAATTTGAAATTCACTATGCAATAAGTGCCAAATGATACTTAGGCCTCTTGCTTCAAAAAATTCTGATAGGTTTTACTCTAATTGTAAGAACGTAACAAATCTTCATCGATTGAAAAATTTCAGATGTAAAATTTTATCCGACGTGGCACAAGCAAATGAGTCCATCCCAGGAAAATTCCAAACAAGAGTTACTTATTGCACTGGGGCCCCTCTCGGCTCTCGCCGTCACTGTAATACGCGGAGAAAAATGTGGAATTTGAAGAATTTTATATATCAAGGACAGATTTACTAGCAACTTTACCAATAAAAATTTTTAAAAAAAAAGAGCTAAAATTTTTCCCTAATATTGTCTAGGTAAAGGCAACTTTTTGGCATAATTTGAGTAGATTATTAGAGGAAAAATAAAAAATCGACGATTACTTTCTCGTGAAAAAAAAACCCCAAACAAACAAAAACAAAAAATCACTGAGGACTACGTAGTTGACTTTTATTTTACTTCTCATTTTTATCATTAGGTCTTAGGTAGGTGTATTAACTATACCTATTGTACTGTTTTCCCTGACTCTAAACATTAAATTGTGGGGGAGCGGTGGTCCAGAAGTTGATGGAGTACCTTCTGCATTTGGATCTAAACCACTTCCTCCGCCCTTAAAGGGAGTTGTGTACTGAATAAATGAGAATATTTCCTATAATAATCATAAACACATTTTTTGAAATCCGCTAGTTTTGAATTTTGAATATCCGTAATATCATTGTCCTCGTGAATGTTACTATGGGCTTCGTCAATACTCCTTACTACAGTGTCCGCCATGTGTACACAAGTGAAACGCCCGTGAACGTAATGTAGTAAAATGTCGCGCCATAATAACAGGTCTACATCAGTTAACAAACTTCTGCTTAGACTATTTAAGGAACATAAGTACCACGTCCACTTTTCTATTCTTGAAATATCTTTCGGAATTCTTGTAACAAGGTTGTCAGATACTCTTTCGTCGGGTTGTCGATCTACAATCATTTTGGTTCCTGCATTATAGATGAGACCATAAGAGGATAAAATTTCGTCAACTGCTACAGTTGGAAATTGGTGAAACGTGTATAAATTCATGAAGAAATAGGGATCATTTTTTTTTAAATTTTTGTAGAATGGATCTTCTAAATTACTTGGAATAATGTATCTCTGTTCATAATATGGTATGACCGTTCTTACCGACTTATTGCATTTAAAATTCAAAATTTCTGAGTTTTGGGCTTTAAGTTTGTTCAACAAGTCCTGAAGTAGTTTTCCACGCTCTGTCTTAGATAAGGTACCGTTGAAAATTTGTACTACTGATTTATGAAAGTATTCTTCCTCAGAATCCGACAGTATAGTACTTGGAACATCTATCTGATCCCCATTACCTGCTGCTGCAGCTTGAGAATCGCCATTTTCATAACTGTTATGGATAACGATTGCAAAAACGATCGAATGTATGATCACAAATCTATTAGCACTCCACGAACCCATTTTTTTTGAACGGTATAAAGTGGGAAGCACTCATACATCGAAGTATCGTCGCGTTCACATTCCTCTAAATTTACATTTGAAAGTCGAGGATGAAATCTCGAACTGAATGTTTCGTTCTTATCTGTTAAGAAAGCAGATAAGTTTCTATAAGTACGTTTTTAATGAACCTTGCGATAAGTACTTTTCATTTCTATAATGAAAGATTTACAAAATGTGTACTAATAATGGATAAATACGCGTAGAACCGTACGCGTAACTTCGGACGAAAAATATGGTGGTGGCAAAAAAAATTTTCTCTCATTTCTTCAAAAAAAAGCACATAATTTTTCTTATATTTATTTAAAAAATTGTTGAGGGCCCTCTTGCCCCAATTTACGCCTATGAAGAGATATTTCGTACTTACAAAATAATGATGAAATCTAATCGATAGTTGTGATTAACGTACCTACTTAAATTTAATGATATTGAGAATTTGAGAATTTATATATTAATGTTTCGAACCGGCAAATCTTAGTAGGTATTATTAATTCACCCGCGATGACCACTCTGCAATTGAATCATATTAAAAACGTTTCATCAGTCATTTATCTAATCTCGTTCTGTTTATTTCATTATCAAATATTTCACTATCTGTCACTGCGATGCTACATTTATACACCTTATTAGATATACTCAAGATCGAGTAATACTTGAGAGCAAAAATTCACAATGTTGAAGAATGTAAATTTTATCACCTTGAAAATCCCTCTAGTTTCTATATCACATCGTGGCAGTTCGAAAAAGAATATACAATATTTCGACGACCTAACGTTGAAATACCTACCATAAAAAACCTAAAGAAAAAAAATGGACAAAAAATGAGACGTTTAGAAAAAAAAAATCAGAAAGAATTTTCAATTTTTGTTAAGAATTTCAGATGAAAACTCATAAAAATTAAGATGAGAATTTTCACGAAATAGATACTGTTCTTTACTAGAATTTCAACAAAATGAAAATATTTTCAAAATTTTGAAAAAATTACTACAAAATGAGAGATTTTGAAAACAATTCCATTGCAAATTCTAAAAAATCGACAACTTATAAATAAAAAATCAAGATTTCAACAAAAATACAATCTCGAGGTGAATATTCTAAAAATTTTGGAATAATTATTTTCATAAAACTGTGTTACTCAGAATCAAAGGCGGAAAAAAATTCAGAATTTTTTCAATAGTACCTCTCACACTGGACCAGGATAATGAAAAAATGAGCAATTTTTTTAATGAAACTCATTTTAAGTATAAATTTGAATTCACCTTGTTAAATGACAAAAATGAATTTCTCTCAAAAATTGGAGAAATTCAAAAATTTTTCGTCAGTACCTCTCAGACTGTACCTGAATCTTGTGATAAAATTCTTATTGAGTAATTGATTCAAAGTGATTCAATTTTAGCACATTTTGAAATTCACCATGTCTCATGGCAGAAATTAATTTTTTCCAAAAATGGGAATTATTGAATAATTCAACATTTTTTCGTCAGAATCTCTCAGAATGGACCCGTATGACGGGAAAATGAACAATTTTTTCAAAAAATTCAATTTAAGGATAATTTGGAATTCACCATGTCTCATGGCAAAAATGATTTTTTTTTTTTTTTTTAAATGCGAATAATTGAAAAATTCAGAATTTTTTCATCATAACCTCTCAGAGTGAACCTGAATGATGAGAAAAAAAAATTTGACAATTTTTCCAATAAAATTGAATTTTGAGTTGTCCATTGCAAAATGATTTTTTTTTTCAAAAATGGGAATAACTGAAAAATTCAAAAAATTTTCATCATAACCTCTCAGAGTGAACCCTAATGATAAAAAAAAATTCTTTTGTCAATTTTTCCAATGAATGTGAATTTTGGGAAAATGTAAAGTTGCCCATAGCAAAACGATTTTTTTCAAAGATTGGAATAATTAAAAAATCTCAAGTTCTTACGTCAGAACCTCTCAGAATGGACCCGAATGATGGGAAAAAAATTTATTTGAGAAATTTTTTCGAATACTTTCAATTTTAGGAAAATTTGAATTTCACAATGTAATAAGTACCATTTGGTACTTTTACATGGGCAATTTTTTTCAAAAATGGGAATAATTGAAAAATTCAGAATTTTTCATCATAACCTCTCAGAGTGAACCCGAATGATGAGAGAATTAAAATTTTGACAATTTTTCCAATAAAATTGAATTTCGAGAAAATTTGAAATTTCCCATTGCAAAGTGATTTTTGTTTTTCAAAAATGCGAATAATTGAAAAATTCAGAATTTTTTCATCATAACCTCTCAGAGTGAACCTGAATGATAAGAAAAAAAAATTGACAGTTTTTCCAATAAAATAATTGAATTTTGAGTTGCCCATTGCAAAATTATTTTTTTTTTCAAAAATGGTAATAATTGAAAAATTCAGAATTTTTTATTCATAACCTCTCAGAGTGAACCCTAAATGATAAGAAGAAAAAAATTTTGTCAATTTTTCCAATAAAATTGAATTTCGGGAAAATGTAAAGTTGCCCATTGCGAGCGATTTTTTTCAAAGATTGGAATAATTGAAAAATTTCAAATAAAACGTAGCTAGGTATATACCTATCTATCTATAAACCATACGAGGGAGCAGCTCTTTCAGATACTTTTACTCGATAACTTGGCGTTGTTTCAAGTTCGCGTCAAAGTTGATGGATTCGCGCGTTTGCGAACTTGTTAAATTGGTCGACACAATTCATTTTGCACGAAGCAGCATAAGTTAGTGCGACGCACGTTGAAAAATTATGATTAATGATTACATTTAATGCAAAACTATTTCATTAAAACGAACGCCAAGTCCGAAGTGGAGGTACATTAGCAAAAGAAAAAAATCGCGAGAGGTGCGGCGAAGAGAGTAAAAAAAAGTCTCAGCGCGAACTCAAAGAATAAAAAATGATATTTCAAAATGAGACTGAGAGCCCGAATGAACACGGTGCAGAAAAAAAAAATCTTGCCAACTTTTTCTCCTTTTTCTGCTCATTTGTTCCTCGCTGGCAAAGTTTTCTCTTCGAGAAGAAAGTCAAGCCAGTAATAAATGGATTAAAATTTCTAACGCATATGCGATTAATATGAAAACTTCCAAATGAGAGAGCTTTTGTGACGACGTGGCATTCATTTTGACTCTACTTTGATAATTTCAAAGACATTTTCGAATAAAAAAAGATCGAAAATTCGTACGTACAACGATTTCACCGTATTCATTTTAAAAAAAACCTGCTGAGCTCGCTTCTAACACGAATTCGAGCGCTAGAAAGTGTTTTAGAATTTAGAATTCACGTGCAGAAGAAGAAACATCGCATCTCACAGAGTCTCAGCTCACGTAACGAAAAAAGAACCACTTTTTTGGGGGTTTCTCTGCGTCACGACGAAAACAAACACCAACCCCCCTCCTGTCGTAATCGTAAATGCCGAGTTAGCAACAAACAACCTACCAGCGGTGGCAGCCACGGCCTCGGCACAGGCAGTAAAACGACATCGAGAAGAGCGCGAATGGTTAAAAGGCGTGTCTGTTTTAAGAGTTAACAATTTCTCTTGTTTTTGTCGTCTGTCAAACGCATAAACATGACTGTTCGTTACAGTCGGCGACCGTGTACTCGTAGCTTTCTGCAGAGCGCTAATTCGCCGAATTCTACGACGTCGCCGACGCTGCTGCCCACCAAGACGACGAATGCCCGGACGAATTGGTTAATTAGCGACCACTTCTGTCGCCTAAACATATCTTTGTATTATATGACTGTGCTATTCCAAGTATATACCATCGAAAGGACTCGAAAAAGCGCAAAAAAATAGTGAATCTATTCGTTCGAATGTAAATGAAAGCATACAGCAGCTGAGAAAGTAGGAGGAGGGGAGGCACCGTTGACTTCGAAAATATTTGTAAGCAAGCCCCAGAGACGATTAATCGAAAAGAAATAAAGTTGTGAGCAAATTATTGAAAGAAATCGAAATGAAAGTGATGATAAGTTCCGAGAAAATCGTCAATATCAGCCCAGAAAAGATGCGAGATTTGAAATCAGCAACCTCAAAAACCATGATTTCGATACCCATGGTGAATTTTTATCAATTTTCATCACTAAGCCTCAAAACCCACCCCTATTTTCATTTTAACCAAAAAATTGTACATATTTTCACAAAAATTAGAAGTTGAATTTTTTCAAAAATAGGAATAATTGAAAAATTCAAAATTTTTTCATCATAACCTCTCAGAGTGAACCCGAATGATGAGAAAAAAATTTTTGACAATTTTTCCAATAAAATTTAATTTTGTTAAAATTTGAAATTGCCCATTGCAAAGTGATTTTTTTTTTCAAAAATGCGAATAATTCAGAAATTCAGAATTTTTTCATCATAACCTCTCAGAGTTACCCCGAATGATGAGAAAATTTTTTTTTGACAATTTTTCCAATATAAAATTGAATTTTGAGTTGCCCATTGCAAAATGAATTTTTTTCAAAAATGCGAAAAATTAAAAAATCTCAAGTTCTTACGTCAGAACCTCTCAGAATGGACCCGAATAATGAGAAAAAAATTTATTTGAGCAATTTTTTCAAATGCTTTTAATTTTAGGAAAACTTGAATTTCACCATGACATTGTAAAATTAATTTTTTCAAAAAATGGGAATAATTGAAAAATTCAAAAAAAATTTGTCAGTATCTCTCAGAATTGACCCGTCTGACGAGAAAATGAACAATTTTTTCAAAAAATTCAATTTTGGAATTCACCATGTCTCATGGCGAAAATGATTTTTTTTTCCAAAAAGGGGAATAATTGAAAAATTCAGAATTTTTTCAATAGTACCTCTCAGACTGGACCAGGATAATGAAAAAATGAGCAATTTTTTCAATGAAACTCATTTTAAGTATAAATTTGAATTCAGCTTGTTAAATGACAAAAATGAATTTTTCTCAAAAATTAAAGAAATTGAAAAATTCAAAAAAATTTCGTCAGTAGGTACCTCTCAGACTGTACCTGAATCTTGTGAAAAAATATTTGTTGAGTATTTGATTCAAAGTGATTCAATTTTAGGTTATTTTGAAATTCACCATGTCTCATGGCAGAAATTAATCATTTCCAAAAATGGGAATAATTGAAAAATTCAACATTTTTTCGTCAGTACCTCTCAGACTGGACCTGCGAATGATGAGAAAAAAAAATTTGACAATTTTTCCAATAAAATTGAATTTTGAGTTCTCCATTGCAAAATGAATTTTTTTCACAAATGGGAATAATTGAAAAATTCAGAATTTTTTCATAATAACCTCTCAGAGTGAACCCTAATGATACCTAAGAAAACATTTTTTTTGGTCAATTCTTCCAATAAAATTGAATTTTTCGATAATGTAAAGTTGCCCATTGCAAAACGATTTTTTTAAAGATTGGAATAATTGAAAAATTCAGAATTTTTTCATCATAACCTCTCAGAATGAACCCGAATGATGTGAAAAAAATTTTTTAACAGTTTTTTCAATAAAATTGAATTTTGAGAAAATCTAAAGGTGCCCATTGCAAAATGTTTTTTTTTCAAAAATGGGAATAATTGAAAAATTCATAATTTTTTCATCAAAACCTCTCAGAGTGGACTCACATAATGAGAAAAAATTTTTTGAGCAATTTTTTCAAATATACATTCAATTTTAGAAAAATTTGAATTTCACCATGTAGTACCTACCATTTGGTAAGTACTTATTACATGGGCAATTTTTTCAAAAATGGGAATAATAAATTTAAAAATTCAGAATTTTTCATCATAAACTCTCAGAGTGAACCCGAATGACAAGAAATTTTTTTTTGACAATTTTTCCAATAAAATTAAATTTTGAGAAAATTTGAAATTGCCCATTGCAAAGTGATTTTTTTTCAAAAATGTGAATAGGTAATTAAAAAATCTCAAGTTATTACGTCAGAACCTCTCAAAATTGACCCGAATAATATGAGAAAAAAATTTATTTGAGCAATTTTTTCAAATACTTTCAATTTAAGGAAAACTTGAATTTCACCATGGTACTTATTACATGGGCAATTTTTTCAAAAATAGGAATAATTGAAAAATTCAGAATTTTTTCGTCATAACCTCTCAGAGTGAACCCTAATGATGAGAAAAAAATTTTTTTGACAATTTTTCCAATAAAATTGAATTTTGAGAAAATCTGAGGGTGTCCATTGCAAAATGAATTTTTTTCAAAAATGGGAATAATTGAAAAATTCAGAATTTTTACGTCAGAACCTCTCAGAATGGACCCGAATAATGAGAAAAAATTCTATTTGAGCAATCAAAATTTTCCATAAACTTTTCGAACAAAGTATTTTTCAAATGAAACATGAAAATATAATACATTTACTTATCGTTGCTAAGGGAAGAAACTCGTAAGGGTGAGGGTTGTAAATGGGGGTGAGTGATTAAAAAAAAATGATAAAAACCCGTCATATATATTGATTTCTTAGTTTTCGAAGGCTGTGAGTTCGAATCCGAGGATGAGTTTATCCTCAGATACGTCAAATTCGAAGTATACCCTAAATATATATATGTATGCACGCCATTAATCTATAAACTCAGCTTAAAAAAACCATGGTAAACGAATCCTTGTAATTAGTTTCCGGCATCAAGCTCTCCTATTAACTATAAAAATCACGTCGCATTTAACGCGATAAACGAGCTCAGACCTCGAAATATCAACTTCGACCCTGCAGAGAGGGTAGATATAGACGATTTGAAATTTGGCAAAAGCCAGCATCGACCTCCGACGATGAACTATACATTAAGTACACACAATATACCTACGTGCCTTACGATATTAGATTCAATTAACATTCAATCTGAGTTCAGATGACGATACTACGCGCCAAAAAGAGGGTAGGAGGCCGGAAGAAAACGAGGAATTCCGCTCTTAGTGAAGCGATACTCTGTACGATGAAGGGTACCCATTAGCATCGCTCATTAGAATATTGGCCAACGAATGATATCGCCACCGCCATCCCTCTCGCCATTCTCGTTAAATTCCCAGTATTAATACAGAGCAGCAGGCTGTGGGCAAACAGCTTCATTAAGGTAACATATTGATGCCACTTTTGGCCAATTCGGTGGTGCTTAAAAATATACAACTAGGAGATCTGCTGACTTGGTCGACCATAAATCGACAAAAGATGAAAGAAATTAAAATACAATGAGAAAGAGAAGAAGAAACAAAGAAATCTGAGGATAAAAATAGCGGAATATAAAGTAGGTATGAACCGCAGCAACACCCCCTTTGGACGCCTTGCCACATTTTAACGAAACGAAAACCACAGTAACGATAATGTATTTAAATTGAAAACATTTAAATCGTCGAAATCAAAGCGATTTTTTTCTCGTGAGTGAAAACCTCTCCAAAAAATCTCGCAAACGAAGGGTGCAGAGAGAAGGGGTGCGTATTCGAGGCGTTAAAAATTCACTAATTAAAAGATTTTTTCGCATCTAGCTCGTCGTGTAAGAAATAACAACTGATGGAGCGGAGAGAAGAGGAATACATAACCAAAAAAGCGAACAAAAAGAAGGTTAAGAAGAATATTTTTATTATATTTTAATGTTTGATTTGAATATCAGATGAGTTTGTTAATTGCTTTGTTATATTAATGCAAATGCAATAGGTAGTGTATTTCTCGAGATGAAAAGAAGAGAAGTAACGACGACCGTGAATGAAGAAGGGGTGAGAAAAAAACGCCAACGATTTCGATTTGTTTTTTCTTTCTCTCTTTTTTTTTTCTTTTTAATTAAACCGACGCTACCCTTTTTTTTCCTCCGTCTTCGTTTCTGTGTTTCCTTAATCAAATTAATATCTGGAAAAAGCGTAAAATTGAATTTAAAAAGTTTCATCTTGAAAGTTGATTTAAATGGAAGATAGTACCGCGTGGATAGAAGCAGAAGGTTTTTATCTTGGTGCACTTTGTGTAAATAATATAGAATTAGTACTCGTACTTTCGAATAAGCATTAATAAATGGTCGTCGTAGCACGATTTTTTTTTCATCTCCCGACGATAATGGTATCGTCGAATTGAAAACGATATCAAAAGATAAAAGCCGCAGAGTTTTCCGAAGTCTTCGATATAGTATTCGAAGTAATTTTTTTTTTCATCTTTTTTGCCTTACGAAAAAAAGACCTCGAAAACATGCCACGTTTGCTGAAAGCGCAGAACACACGTAGTACAACGAGATAGGTATTGGTTGTTCGAACAGAAACAGAAATCCAAAGGCGAAGCGAAATCGCGTTTTCTGGCTTTTCTAAAAATCATCTCACGTTTTTGATACGACGATATCTAATTTCGTTATTTTTATAATCGAACATGGCTGACAGATTTGGTCAGAAGGCGGTGAAGCGAAGGAGGAGATAGACAAAGTCAAGGGTCGACGACAAACATACTACGCGGGCCCGAATACGATACGAAAATCATAAAACCCTGCCCCCTGCCCTTCATTCGTATTCGCGACGTGGCAAAAATGATTCCGCAGATAATGAACGCAGCATCCAAACGAAAATTTCACCGAGGAGAATAATAAAAACCGGCATCGGGATCGGGATAAAAGAGAAAAACGAAAATAAGCGTACTGTGTGCTCGGTACCACGAGTACGTTTTGTACTCGCGCAAGGGTTAAGGCGAATCGAAAGCAAAGGCGGCGGACACGATGAGGGGTAAAAGCAATAACAACAACAACTATAGCTAAAGTCGAAGCGAGAAGTGTAAAAGAAGAGCATGGCGAAAAATAAGATACAATAGTCGAGTATATCTATAGAGAAGTGGATTACGCGGAGGGCAGTGCTGAAGATGGGAACCATGGTGGAGATGGTTTAATAAGAAAAACAGACTGTGTGTGTGTGTGTGTGCCGGCAAAGAGAGCATCGTTTCGAGCCAGTTGATTTAACTGACGCCATGAAAAACTTTTTGATCCGAAAGAAAACGAAAATGTGTCCTCATTCAAATCAAGCGGTTTTACAGACCATCGAACAATAACACCATTTATTCAGTTTTTACTTCCCTCAAAGACGGTCGGTGGTTCGGTTATTGCGTACACCAACGGTTTTGCCTGCTGCTGCTTCGAAGGAGGTAAAATTTGGTGTACCAATTTTTCTACGATTGGTTACTTTTAGATATTTTCAAGTTTCTTCATTCCAAAGAAGCATAGAAATAAATATTTTATTCCAATGTCGAAATCTACCAAAGCTCATTCTAAACCACACCAAAATTAAAAAAAAAAAAAAAAATCAAAAAATGTTCAGTTGAATTCAAAATTGATCCATAAGAAAATTTCATAAAGTTTCAAGTAAAAAATTATAATCGAAAAAACCATCGAAAAATTGTAAAATTAAGTAAAATGTGTGATAAGATTTGAATTCAAAAAATCTAAATTGCTGAAAATTGAAAGAAAAATACAAATTGAAATAGGTAGGATTAGAAATGGAAAAAAAATTAATAAAAATAAAAATTGGAATTTTGAAACGTTAAAGATTTTTAAGGAAAGAAAAAAAAAATCATTGACAAAATAATAAGAAAAATCAAAAATTGAAAGTTATAAAATATACTTTCTGATGCTTAGACATTAATTTAAAATACCTAATTGAAAAATTACAATTCAAAAAAAATATTGATATGTATAAAATTATAAATAAAAATTAATTGACAATTGCAAAAGGTAGAAAAAAATAAAGGACAATGAAAAATTTAGAGAAACTAGGCAAAATTGTCATTAAAAATAAAGAAGGATTTAAAATTGAATTTGAAATGACTCGAAATTTGAAGACAAATATGAATTAATAGTTTATATGAATCTTTATGTGGAAAGCAATGATACTTCCAATCATCAGAAAGTTTCCCTTTTTTGTCAACTGATTCCACCATCATATCAGTGCATAATTGCTGAAAATTTCAAAACCGAAAGCATTTCTTCAAAAATGACCTTTTTTACAATCACTGAAAAAATTGTAAAAAGTCTTAAATCTTTATGTGGAAAGTAATGACACTTCAAATCATCAGATAGCTTTACATTCTTTGTCAGCTCATTCCACTGCTATCAGATTATTGTATAATTGCTGAAAATTTCAAATGGGAAAGCATTCCTCCAAAAATGATATTTTTTACAATAACTGAGAAAATTTTTGAAAATTGTGAATCATCAGGTGGCAAGTAATGGCACCTCTAATCATCAGGCGACCTCACCTTTTTTGTTAGCTCATTCTAGTACCATATCAATGTATAATTGCTAAAAATTTTCAAGGAGAAAGCATTCCCACAAAATTGATTTTTTTTTTTAAATCACTGAGAAAATTTTGAATCTTCAGGTGGAAAGTAATGGCACTTCCAATCATCAGGCGACCTCTTTCTTTTTGTCAGCTCATTCCATTGCCATATCATTGTATAATTGCTAAAAATTTTCAATGAGGAAGCATTCCTCCAAAAATGATATTTTTTACAATAACTGAGAAAATTTTTGAAAATTGTGAATCATCAGGTGGCAAGAAATGGCACTTCCAATCATCAGGCGACCTCACTTTTTTTGTCAGCTCATTCTAGTATCATATCAGTGTATAATTGCTAAAAATTTTCAATGGGAAAGCATTCCCACAAAACTGACTTTTTTACAAACTGACAATGAGAAAATTGTTCGGAATTGTGAATGTTCAGGTGGATAGTAATGGCACTTCCAATCAACAGGCGACCTCACTTTTTTTGTCAGCTCATTCCACTGTCATATCAGTGTATAATTGCTAAAAATTTTCAATGGGGAAGCATTACTGAAAAAATTACTTTTTCGCAATCACTGAGAAAACTGTTAGGAATTGTGAATCTTTAGGTGGCAAGTAATGACACCTCTAATCATCAGACAACCTTACTTTTTTTGTCAGCTCATTCCAGTACCACAATTATCAGTGTATCATTGCTAAACATTTCCAATGAGAAAGCATTCCTCCAAAAATTATATTTTTTACAATAACTAGGGTTGTGCAAAATATGCTTTTTATTCTACCTCAATATGACTACCCATTTTATCAATTTTTGCTCACTAAAAAAAAAAAAAAAAAAAAAAAAAAAAAAAAATTGATCAACTTAAGTATGAAAATTAATGAAAATGAAATAAATTTATATTTAAATCATCGTTTTCATGAATTTTTTCGTCTCCTTTAACAGTGTTGCCCTTTTTTCAATTAGAATCGTATTCCAATAATTTTGCCCTTTGAAACGATACCCATATTGTCATATTTTAAAAGCATATTTTTTGGCATATTTTCTCTTTTTCGAGCATATTTAAAATATTTTCAACATAAAATATGGCATATTCAAAATATGCTCTATTATAGTCAAAATATGCTCAAAATATGACAAAATTGACAGTTTTGGGCAAAATATGCAAAAATATGAAGATACATATGGGGCTCAATCAACTCGAGATTTCAAGATTCGCAAAGATCTTTTGGATATATCGCATTTTGGGAAGAATTGAAAAAGTCGAAAATTATATAATGCACAACCCTAACAATAACTAAGAAAATTGTTGAAAACTGTGAATCATATAAGGTGGAAAGTAATGGCACTTCTAATCATCAGGCGACCTCACTTTTTTTGTCAGCTCATTCCACTGCCATATCAGTGTATAATTGCTAAAAAATTTCAATGAGAAAGCATTCATCCAAAAATGACATTTCTCGATAATATTTTTTTTTCTATGTACCTACCCAAATCGATAAATTTTTGTCCATTTAAAAAAATTGAAAAATAATCATTTTATTCACTTGTTACCAAAATACTGATAACTTTGTTACCCCCAAAAATTGGCAAAATCTTTTTCTTCGAAAAATTGAGAGAATCCCCTCCTAAAAAAATTTTCTTTTACAAAGTGATGGAACAATTTCTTACTCCAAAAAAGTGATAATATTTTTGAATTTAAAACACAAAAGTATTAGTAGATTAGGGTATTACCAACAATTTTTCTTAAATCAAGAAATTTTCTATTTAAAAAATATTGAAGAAAATTTTACCTAAAAAAAAAAAAAATTTCTCATAGGTATGCGTAATCAATTTTTGAATACAATGGATAGGTAATCCTGAAATTTGAAAATATTAAATTTTTCAGATATCTACCCTCTTGAAAGTTGAAATTAAATAATGAATTTTTCAAAAATGAATCTCTTTAAAATAATGAGTTTGTTAAAAATAGGGATCGTCCTGAAATTTTAAAATATTCAATCAAACATAGACCCACTGAGAAAAATAATTTCCAAATATGTGACCCGGCATGAGAAAAGGGACCGGACAGCCAAAAAATCGATTTTCACTTTTTTGATGTTTTGAGGTCTACTTACCAAGGTCCATCATCTGAACCAGTCAAAATCTTGAAAAAATCAATATTTCCAATCGGCACCTGCAGAAAGGGGACCTAACTGCCAAAAAAATCGATTTTCGCACCAAATAAATGAAATCGTTACTTTTTTGGTGTTCTGAGGTCCACGTACTGAGACCAGTTGTGTGAACCAGTTGAAATTTCAAAAATATCAATATTTCCAATAGGCACCAGAAAAGGGACCTAACTGCCAAAAAAAAATTTTTTTTTACTTATGGCCACATAAAGCAAAAATAACACGAAATACTCACAATTTATCCGAAAACTGATGGTGTATTTGTTATCAGCAAACTTCAGAAATTTTCTTATCACAAGTTTTTTCCGTTTTTGGCAACCTTGAGTTTCGTCAAATTTCCCTTATGCCATTACAAAAAATCTTTCGCACAAAATCAAAAAAAAAAAATTATTAGAAAATATTTCACTCATGCCCATTAACAACTCCCTAAAATTTCAGAAAAATAATCCATTCGTTCCAAATATATTCATTCACAAAGTTTCTTTTTGCTTTCTTGAAAAATTTCCAAAATGACAGTCTGGTCCCTTTTCTTATCCCGGGTCACATATGGTCCCGATTTGAAATAACAAAATAATGAATTTTTGAAAATGACCCGTGTAGCAATGGTCGACGTCGACATCTACATCGACATCTACATCGACAATAATAAAACCCCTTATTTTTACTTAAATCGACTCTTCCCGCCTTGCTGACTCTTTTGTGATCCATGAGAATGTTGGATTTGTCAAAATTTCCAACATTTTCGTAATATTTGATAGATAAAGAAAACGTCGACATGATACCTCGACAGGACGACATAAAATTTGATCGTCGATTAATTCATCAACATTACCATCCACAATTTTTCTTGATCAAATTTTCTGTTAAGAATATCAAAAAGTGTTTGAAATGGTTGGGAAAATGTTTTCTAAAGGGGAAAACACGATTTCTGCAAAACGAATCTACAAATTCTTCATTTTTTTCATAGCCTTGTTTTTCGATGATTTGTTGATGTAAAAGTCGATCGTCGATCAACTCGTCGACATCAGTGTCTACACTGTCGACCATTTTTCAGGTGACTTTTTTATTCTGTCGAAGTGTCGATGGTTTTGAAGATGCATTTGTCGACGTCAAATCCAATGTCGACACATCATCGACTTCACCATCGGCACTGTCGACCATGCGCTGATTTGAAATTCGACATCTCAAGAGTGGTTTTGATACTCGCAGATAAAGTGTCTCGGGAAAAGTATATAAGGTTTTGAGGATTTCCTTGGTGTTAGCTGGACTCGTAGAAGTTCAGCTGAAGCCTGCAAGGGTTATTCCAGTTCAGTGTCAGGACTTTGACAAATTGTCGAGGTCTTGACTTGAACTTTGAAATTTTTGGTAATTGGCATAAATAGCTTTAAGAAATATCAGAGATGAAAAAATTTGAGATAAATGTCGATGTCATACCGACCCAAATGTCGAGGTTACTGTCGATCCATGGAGATGTTATTTTCGATGAAAATGTCGACACATCGACATCCGTCACTTTAGGACCTGACACGTCGACGTAAACGTAGGTAGACGTCCTGTGGAGCCAAATGTCGATGTAATTTTCGATCCACAGAAGGTCGGCAATTACATCGACATTTGGTTCGACATACCGTCTACACTTACGTCGACGTGTCAGGTCCTAAAGTGACGGATGTTGATGTGTCGACATTTACATCGAAATTCACCTTAGCATTGCCGCACGGGGACACCTACTGAAATGAAAAAATACTCAATTTTTCAAATATGGACCCATTTGAAAGGATGATTTTTGAATATGAACCTCTTTTAACTTAATTGAAAAATGATCAATTTTTCGAATATGAACCCCTTTTTTGAAATGATAAAATAATACAATGATGAATTTTTCAAATATGGACCCATTTGAAATGATTAATTCTCCAATACGGACCCCTTTGAAATCAAAAATCAATAAATTTTTCGAAAATTCCACCGAACTGATAAAAAAACACTCAAGTTGGAAATTCCATCTAAATTCTGAAATTTGCTCCTAACAGGTACCCATGCAAAGCTGACTCTACCCACACGTACGCAAGCCGTCGAAGATTAAAGAAAGTAAAACTCTATAGCAGCGAGCCAAGGGGAAAAGGTAATTTATCAAAGATGCAGTCGCTGTATCGGGCAGCAGCATTTCCCAACGCTACAATAAAAATTTTAACGCTCTAGGTACGATGGCTGGCGCACAAGTTACCGTACCGTCGTCGTCGCGATGCTGCTGATATTACATACTAGTACGTACATAGTACACTACGCGAGTATAAGGGTTCACATAGCACCGTAGCGATGGCAATTGTATTATAGGAGGACGCCTGCCTGTCTCTCTCTCTCTCTATCGCAACCATGAAAGATTCCGCTGCAAACTCCCCATAGACCCGTAGGCTTTTGACGGTACAGCCGAGCCTAGCGCCTCGGGAGCTACACTCGATGACGTAGTATACACTTACGTCGTCCTATATGTAAGATCCAGATAGCGAGAATGTGTGCAGTAGGTTTCTTAAACCGTATAGTAGATTTTCACCAAGAGTATATCAAGTAAAAGTATATTCTACCATATATAAACGGTAGGATAATAATATGGAAGATTATATTTTCGCAAAATATTGGTACCAATGTTGATATGGGTGAATTTTCGAGTTACAGCAGTCGTAACGTGCTTCTGGTATCTGAATATTTAAAAAAGCTTCTCCCTGTTGCGACGTTTTACTAAATTTATCCGAGCTAACGTAAAATGTCGTCGCTGGCAAGTTGGGAAATTTGTAATACCAGCATGTGGTGAGTTTGTATAGATATGTATAACGAAGGTGGGTACCTACAAACCGTACGTATGCATATCACAATACAACAAAAGCCCTAAATATACCAAAAACATTCACGTGCTGTACGAGAGCTTAAAAATGGTATATTTTATATATCGGACCCCGAGCTACCATTTAGTTTGGTTGTGAAACAGTTTAGTTGGTGTTTATTATAGCGCTGATAACCACGAATGTGATATGTAAACCTCGCAGTGCTGTGCGGTTTGCATAACAGATAAAAATTATTATAATTTACACCGCACACAGTCGTAGTCGCAGTCGAGGTACGATGCATGATGTTTTCAAACGATATTACGTAATACGACGTGTATAGTACAATACGAAAACTACGACAACCACGATATATCCCTGTGGTGGTAATTCAAGCACAGCGTGAAAAAAAAAGGGAAAGCTCCTGGAAAAAAAAAACGTTTCGCGAACTCGGTCGAGAAATAATGGAAAATAGTGCCGAATACTTGCGAAGATAACGGTTTCAAAATGAGTCCGGCCGACCCAATGGTACCCGCTGATAGAAGAACCTTTTCTCCGAGGGACCTCTCACATCGATCAAGGTTTAATTTGAAATGGAAACGTTACGATTAAATTGTTTCGCGCGTGTGTGGTTTCCAAGTATATTTTGTATCACTTTTTGGCATGTACAGTACAAATGTACCAGAATGAACGAGCTTCGAATTCGTTTCAAATAGGTTCACCGTACCAAATAAATTTTACCCAGAACCTACCATTCGAGTCGACCTTTTTTCAATTTCTTCTCCTCTAACGCGAAATATAAATACTCGACCTTGCATCATATACCATGAGATAATAAAAGAGGCTAGAGAAAAAAATAAGTTGCCCGCACCACAAGGTTGCGGGCATTGCCGAATTTTCAAGTTTCATTGTGAAAGATTCATTGAAAGAGAAAATTTACTATTTTTTGAATTTTTATGAGTTTAAGATAAAAGTATATCATTTTTTTGAAACTTGACAATTTTTTGAAAATTTATCATTTTTGTAAAAATTTACCAATTTTTAAAAATATATGTTATCATTTCTTTTAAAAATCATAAATTTTTTGAAAATTCAACAATTTTTATAAAAATTTACTTATCTAATCCATCATTTCTTAAAATTCATCAATTTTTGAAAATTTGTCAGTTTTGAAAAATTTGTCAATTTTTGAAAATTTGAAAATGTTTAAAAATTTATCAATTTTTTGAAAATTTACCTACTTAATTCATCATTTCTTAAAAATTGTCAATGTTTAAAGTATTGTCAATTTTTAAAAATTTGACAATTTTTTTAAATATTTTGTCAATTTTTGAAAATTTTGAAAATTTGTAAATTTTTTAAAATCGATTATAAATTGTCAAAAAGACAAAAGTTATGATTTTTTCAAAAATTTTCAAAAAAAAAGTTTGATTTTTCTTCCAAAAATTATCAATTTTTAAAAATTCATCAGTACTGTAGGTCAGTGTTGAGCAGCTCCTAAGCTCTTAGCTCAGAGTTTGAGCTTAGCTCCTGAGCTAGCTCTGAGCTAAGCTCTTTTTTTGTGATGAGTCTTAAGAAGAGCTAGCTTTTTGAAGCTAAGCTCCCAATTTTACATGAGCTAAGAGCTAAGAGCTAAGAGCTCAGCTGTAAAACAAAAAATTTCAACTAAGCTCTAGCTCTTTTCTGTTTTTAATGCGTTTTCCTTGTTATGTAGGTTTTTATTAAATTTGGTGTTATTACCATTTGGACTAGAAAAACATTGCGAAAAGGGAGTAAAGAAAATTCAAATTTCAGTTATGGTACCCCCCTACCCATGGATGGAAAACCGAAGAAAAACTTTAGCAACTACCTATGTATTTTTGTTTTTATTCGTGATTTTTCCAAATTCCTTCTTTAAATTTTTCGGGTCAAAATTTCCCATTTGTTCAAATTTTAAGGAATAAGTTACCTACTCATTTTTTTCGAATTGGGATGATTAAAAAAAACGCGAAACACCAAAAAAACTCCAAAAACAAAAAATTTGGGGAAGAAAGTAGGAAACAAAAAACGAAAGTTACCACTAAATTGAAAAAAAAAATCATTTCAAAAAGAAATAAAGAAAAAAAAATCAGAAATATGAAACTTCAAACAAAACACACTATGAAAAAAACAAGAACGAAAAAAGAATTTAAAAAAAAACACCAAAAAGCACTAACGCGATAACTTTAATTAAAAATCCAAAACTGTAAATAAAAAACACAACGAAAAACAATATTAAAAAAAAAAAAAAAGTTACCGTCGCACTATGATGGAAAAAAAATCAGAAAAAACAGATAATTATAGAAACAAAAATTACCACTGAATAAATTAACAGGTAAAATAAATTTCACTCACCATATTATCTGAAGAAGTAAACACCTCAAATGGAATATATCAATATCGCACAGAAAAATCACAAATTTAAAAAAAAATGCGAAACTCCAAACGAAAAACACCAAGAAAAAATAAATAAAAACGCGGAAATGCACTATGTAATTAATTAAAACTCTAAACTTCAAACAAAAAACACGATGAAAAAAACTAATGAAAACGCGAAACCACACTAGTTGTGTACTTAAAAAAGCAAACTCCAAACAAAAAACACCAAGAAAAAAAACTAATGAAAACGCAAAACAAAAAGCACCACAAAAAAAAATAAAAACGCGGAAACGCACCAACACAATTCCCATGTAATTAATTAAAAACGCGACACTTCAAACAAAAAACATCGCAAAAGAAAATTGAAACGCGAAACCACACTAGTTGTATGATTGAAAAAAAAACACGAAAAAAGTTATAGAAACGCGGAACTGCACTAAAGAGATAAGTATGTAATTAAAAACACGAAACTACAAACAAAAAACAACACGAAAAAAAAAAGCAATAGTAACAAACACAAAGCAGCACAAACGCGATACCTATAAGAACTGCTCGCCTCGACCATCAAAATCATACTGAGACCAAAGTAAACAACAACAAACTGGAAATTTCCCCTACTTTCTTCTCTCCATCACCATTACAAACTTCGCATCCACTATACTTTTTCCCCCGCTTCCCCTAATCTCAATTATTAATTACTCCGTAATTATTGCATTTTTAGAAAAAATAATACTGACGTCCCTTGCTACATGAAAAATCAAGTCCACACCGAAAATTTCATTATTCTACGTTCTACGGTTACAGAGAACATTAAAAATAATGTTTTCTAAAATCCCAAATCGAATACATAAGTCCGAATTTTATAGAAAATTCGGCTAATAATCGTGAAGCAGTCGAGTTGCTATTTTAGAGCCGAATTTTTCTATCTATCTAGTAAGCCCTACTTCTTTAGTAACTTTTTCAGTTTTTCAGTTTCAGTTTCAGTTTTAATAGCAGTTCTGGTTTTCTATTTCAGCTTCAGTTTTTTTGATTCAATGGTGCAAAAGAAGACCGAATGAAAACGAAATTATGAATACAAACCACAAAATGTGTTTGAGCATTACAGATTTTATCACTGGTTCCTACCATTTCGCTTCCTAGGTCAAGCTCATAATATGAAGGCTCTGCATTCAAACCTTAGGCTCGTTGGTTTGGTCATCTATCTTGGTTTAATTCGGCTATAACATGCTGATCAACTTACCTGCAAAACAAAAAACAACAAAAAAAAACATGAAATTTAAAAAAAAAATGAAAAAATTACATATTCTACATTGAACAAGGGTCATTGAGGTTCCAAAATACACAACAATAAAAGACATATCAAGGGCATAAACTGAACCTGCGATGATATTTTGATACCACTGGACGATTATGGGGAGTGCCTCAGACCAGAGTTGGGCAGATCCGGATCCTAAAATTTGAAAACTGGATCTATAGATCCAAAATTTTGGATCTGATCTAGATCAGATCCTTTAATTGTAGAAAGGATATGATCTGGATCTTTAGATCCTCAAATTTTCAAAAAATCCCGATCCAGATGCAAATTTTTTTTTTTTATTCAGTTCATCGTTTTTTCTCTGTGGAATGCATTTTTCATTGATGTTTTCAACAATTCTCCAATAATCAATGAAATAAATGAAAAAAAAAACCCTCAAAATTAGGACTTTTGGCTTTCTTTTTGGTTTATTTTCATCAATTTCACAGATTAAATGTTGCAAATGAGAACTTAGATAAAACTTTTTCAGGGCTAAAAATTTCAAATTGTCCAACTTGTATAAAATTAAATTCGAATGAAATTTTAAAGTTCCGAGCTGTATTAATTAATTTACCTATTAAGATAATTAATTAAAAATTTGAGAGAAGGTAAAGGTGAAATTTTTCAAGATTTCAAGTGAATGTTGTAAATTGGCATCATAGAAATAATTTTGGTTATTATAGAAATGTTGCTCGGATCCCTCCCGAACCAATTAATTGAACCCAAATTCTTGAAGTTAATTTTATCTGTTATCAATTTCATTTTATACTTTACAGAAAACAAAGAAATGAATTAAAAACGAAATCCCCCATCCCTCAAAAAAGGATCTGTAAAGATCCAGATCCTCAGCAGGATCTTATCTGGATCTGGATCTTTTGCAGATCCAATGAGGCAAAAGATCTGGATCTGGATCTAGATCCTTTCACTAATGGATCTGCTCATCTCTGCCTCAGACCACAATAAACATTAGATCGCGGATTTTCTGAATTTCGCACATTTTAAAAGTTGTATTGCAAGTCACTTTTCAAATACATAGGTCAATTTAAATTTTTTTGCACTCAAGTCATAGATTTCTATGGTGAAATGATGTTTTCTAGATGCATTTCATCATTCTGAGTCGGTTGCAACCATTTGTGGAAGCCTCGGACCACTTTAAAATGGTAAAATTGCAAAATTTTGCATTTTTGCAATTTTTCAAAGGTCTTTTGCGAGCAAATTTTTAATAATGTCAAAATTTTCATTTTCAATTCAACACTTGGGATGTAAAAGGATGTTTTTCAGATGCATTTCATCGTTCTGTGTCGATTGCAACCATTTGCAAGAGCCTCAGACCACTTATAATTGATAAAATTGCGAAATTTTGCATTTTTGCAATTTTTCTAAGGTGTTTTTACAAGCAAATTTTTAATTTCATTCTCAATTCAACACTTGGAAAGTGAAATGATGTTTTCCAGATGCATTTAGTCGTTCTGAGCCGATTGCAACCATTTGCAGACGCTTCAGACCACTTTAAGTAGGTATAATTGCAAAATTTCACATTTTTGCAATTTTTCAAAGGCGCTTTTGCTAGCGAATTTTCAATAATGTCAAAACTTTCATTCTCAATTCAACGTTTCGAAGGTGAAAAAAAGGTTTTTTACAGATGTAATTCGTCGTTCTGAGTCGATTGCAGCCATTGGCGAGAGCCTCATATCACTTTAAATTGGTAAAATTGCAACATTTCTCATTTTCACATTTTTTCAAAGGTGCTTTTGCAAGCGAATTTTTGTTATGTCAATTTTTTTGCACTCAATCATACAAATCGATGGTGAAACGTTGATCAATGCACCAAGAACATGAGTTAATATGTGAAAATTCGTATTGCCTAACTCAATAGCCAGATTTCGAATCAAAAATTTAACTAAAACACTCAAAAAATCTCCATGGGTGAAGAGAGAGAAATACCAAGAGAGAAGCTGAAATTATTTTGTAATTTTCTGAAATCACTAGAGCGCGATTTTTCGTTTCGCGTCGTAGTAATTTTTTGCAAATTTGTATATTGTTCGAAGTGTCAAACTTTTCGCCTTCCGAGTAGAAATATTGTCCTCTCGAGCAAGGAAATTTTTTTAATTTTTCGCCTTTTCCTCCATCTCACTAGGTACCTACGTGATTCTCGCGATTTTATTTCTAATAACGCAATACCCGAGCTCGATAGTGAATATTATACGACTCGGCATCGTACTAATTACTTTCATCGAATGCTAAGAAAGCGTCGCGTCGATTCGAGTCGGATAAATTAATATATTTTAATTGAAAATTGTACGAGTTGGAATTGAGGTGGCAGCGACGCCAGTCAACGATACGACGAGCAACAAAGTTTCGCAGCTAAATCGTTATTCAATAATGTTTGTTTATCTGTAAAGAAGCATTTTATGGGCGATTCGTGCCTCGCGATTCGAGCCATACACGTGTTTTGTCTGTATCCGTTTCTCTCTCTGAACCTTCCTGCGAGCTTATTTAATTGATACCAGTGTACATTTGCATCCGAGTAGAAAAGACGAACCTTGAATTAATTAGTGCACGCGCGAGGAAGCCGAGGAGACGATCTGCGAAGCCAGCGCAGGAATCTGGAGTCATGTGCTTCACTGCCGGAGTGTATTTAATAACACCACGTACCTATTTTACGCTCCGAATAGCGTCCCGTGTGCGACGAATACCGTATTTATGTGTACATTTCACGAGCGAGTGAGTAGTTTCCAAAGGGGAAGAGATACAAGATCATCATCTACTTGGTTGAAATTTTCATATTTATAAACTTCGTAATCGATTCGAGGATTTTGCAGAGGGTCTAATAAAATGTCAAAACCAAAAAACAGGATTTCCTTCTGCAAGACCTACGACAGGGTTTATTCAAAATAAGAAAATTCATAAATTACCAAGTACATTTTAAAAAATCCACATCATTAGATCGTAAAAATCAATTGAACTTTAGAAATATATCCAATCCAATATCTAATAAAACTTTATTAAAGTCTAAAAAGAGTAAAAAAGTACCAAATTTTAAAGATTTACAAAATTTAAAAATTTATTGCTACTTCATATATAAATTTACTAAAATGTGTCATTTATACAAATTTTGATGCTTTTGATCTGAAATTTGAATAAAATTAATTAAAATTCAAATTTTCATAAAATTTTGAAATGTTTATTTTTGTTTTGTAAATTTTCGAATAGTTTTCATGTTCATAACTTTCACCAAACTGTAAAGATTTTGGCACAAAATTTAAAAAATCGATTCTATCTACTAGAAAAATTGAAAAAAACTATTTATTTTTTGAAAAATTACCATCAAAATACCAATTTGTATTGAATTTAAAAAATTTCGAAAATTTAATAAATTTTTAAAAATATAGACATTTTCAAAATGTTAGGTACAAATTGAACAAATCTTCCAAATTTATTCTAGTGTGAAAATTATCATAATCGGACTTTTATCAAATTTTAAATAATTTCGAAAATAAGTTATATCAAGTATAAAAATCAAGTGCAAAAATCCAAATTCTAATGGCAAGGTGGAAATTTTTCCTGATTTATTTCAATTTTCACCAGATTTAAAATTTTTCTCAATTCAACAATATTTCTTACATTTCAAAAGTTGATTAAAATTCCAAAATTTCCAAAATTTCGTATTCTTATCAAGTTGTTAACAACTTTAATATTTCAGGTTTTCACTAAATTTTAAATAATTTTGAAAATTTATTAAAATTTGAAAATTAAAAAAATTCAAAATTTATTAGGTTTTTTAAATTTTCCAACATTATGGATTTTTGCATCAAAACTTGAAAATTTGTCAGAATTCTAATTTCAATCAAAATTAGAAAAATTTTAAAATTTATTAAATTATACATTTTCTTAAATTTTTTATCGACGTTTGAAAAAGTATCAAATTTTAATAGAAAAATTTTAAAAATGGTCAAATTCTGATCAAAATCTTGGAAATTTCCCTAATTTTTAAATAGGTAAGTAACTATAAGTAAGTTTGTAGATGTACTTGATATTAAAAATTCAATAAAATTTGAAAATGACCAAAATTCAAATTTCACCAAGTAGATATCAAAGTAAGTATTGGAACTTTATTTTGAAAATTCTAAATATTTTCTGAATGTAACGATTCAATGATTTTAAAAAAATTGATTCAACTTCAAAAATTGATTTCAATTACCAAAATAATTCTAATTTTTTGATGTTTTTTGTGATGAAAAATTCCTTTACTTTGTAATTTTAGGAAGTGAATTTGAAAAAAAAAAATGTATTTTTTTTGTAGAAAAATATGCCAGTGCTTTTGCCTTTATGTAGTGAAAAAATTGAAAATTTCTTGTGAGTAGGTATTTAATTTTTTTGGAGTAGGTACGTACAGAATCATGCAATTTTTCAATTTTTTTAATAGCTATAAAAACGGGTTAAAAACCTATAATATTTTTAAAAAGGAAATCCATCATTTCTTTCGAAGGAAATTTCTTCTTAATTTTTGAAGAAAAAATTCTTTCAATTTTTCGGCAAAAAATAAAAATATTTTCAAAATAAAAAGTTTGAAAATTTTTCCAGTAGTTTTTGGTTTTTTTTTTTTTTTTTTTTTGGTAGTTGAAAATTTTTAATGTCTTGTAGTGTTTTTTAATTAATTATTTGTTGTGATTTCCAATTGTTCATCTTTTTTGAAAATAAAAAAATTCTCAATTTTCAAGTAATAGCCTAAAGAAATTCCCAATTTTTTGTGGTTAAAACTTCCATTTTTTACCTAATAGTTTTTTTTTGGAGTAAAAATTTTTTGTATTTTTTTGTAATGATTTTTTATTTTTCAGTTTAATTTTCAAGTATTGAATACATTTTTTCCAATTTTTAGGTGTAAGTAGGTATGTGATTTTTTTTCAAATTTTCATCTTTTGCAGTTTTTTGTAGTCAAGAAATTTCAATTTTTAAAAATTTTCGCAGTAAATAGGTAATTACCAATTTCTTGTAGGTATGCAGTTTTTTCATTATTTTGGTGAATAATTTCTCCAATGTCTTGCAGGTTTTTTTTTTTTTTTTGTAGTAAAACTTCTTTCCGATTTTTTAAAATTTTTTTCAGGTAAAAAAATTTTACTTTTCAAGTAATAGTAAGAAAAAAAATTGTATAATTATGTGGTTTTTTCGTAGGTAACTTACTTCATTTTGTCTTGAACTGCAGGATTTTAAATTTGAAAAAATCATGACTAGCAGGACTTTTGGAGAAATCCATTACTCGTGCAAGCCTGGAAATGGCGTCAGAATTTGATTAAAACTCGAATACAAGCACAACGAAGCCTCATATTTGAAAAATCACTTCGAATTCGAATTAGGCTTTGTTAAAAACCATGAAATCGATATACATGACGATTCTTTATCATTTTACAAAATGCAGCCCTCGAGTGGGCTCTGGGGAGGGGGTCGAATTTCAAATTACGATAAAAAATCGTCACGTATATCGATTTCAAGGGTTTCAAGGATGCTGAACTCGAATCAGAGGATGTTTTTGCGATCCAAAACACGACAAACTCGCGAGCGAGGTGATTTCAACTGTAACTTTCTATCAAGAATTTTTCTGAATTGAAAAAAAGGTGCTTATTGCGGATATTCTGTTATCTGTACCCACTACAGATGTCGTTGGTGAACTGTGCACACACAGAGTGCAATTACTTGGCATCTACGACGCTACAGTCTGGGCCACAATGACGTAGCTGCAGTTGCTCCACGAGTGGAAGCCATTTGAATTTGTCAGACACGATAGCGTATTTTAATAAATAAATAATTTAAAGCCATGCCCGGCGTAAGTATATTATAGGTGTACCGCAACCGGCGGGGTATGGAAATACGAGAGAAAAAGACACAATTGTCGGAACGTTTGTCCATCGCGTCGCGAGAGTTGACGTCGCGATGTCCCATGTCACGTAAACGCAAATAACTTTAGGACGCGTTCGACAGGAAACAGTCGGCGACGAGGGTAGAAGAAAAAAAACCCTGTGACGGCGTATCAAAGTTAACGCGATGGCGTGTGTTTTCAGTTTATTAACCTTATTTTTTACTCGGCGCTGTTTAATTGGATTGTTTTTAAAGCTCTGGCACTCTGGAGAGCGAGAGAACGCGTATACGTAGCCGTTCAGCTGTGGACGAGGGCACAAGCACCGGGAGGGGGGCGAGGGGGCAGAGCGGAGGACGAGTTGGAAAAAAGAGACGTCGAGTTTATGTGCCGGCAACGGTATTATAAATTTCGCTCGGTTGGTGGAAATTTTTCGCTTGATTGGCCATATAAAATGATAAAGAAATCTGCAAGCCGTGACTACTACACTCGTATACTTTCCGCTCGCGTCGAGAGTTGGCCGACACGACGAGACGTTTCGCCTTTTCTACGTAAACTACGCAGTACGTACGGCTCCGCAGATTTATTGCGTACAGTTCTGCTTTTGGATTTTCGTGTTACTAGTTACCATGTAGTACTATGGAGTATACGTAGACAAACGTACGTTTTCATATACAAGAAGCAAAAGAGAAAAAAAAAGGACGTGGTGGATTTTTTCTCAACTTTTTTTCATTTCGCTATCTTTTTCCATTTTTCTCTAGAGACTTTGCTTCGTATGTGTGAGCGTGTGTATTCGTATTTTGCACCAGGGCAATATATTCGCCGTGTTATATTAGGTTTAGATTTAGATAGTTCAACAGGTCGCTAATATTTGACGTTATTTAATAGTCCGCAATATAGGGTTGCCAGTAAAGCAAATACTGCATTGGCTAAGAACCATTCAACAATCGCTCAGGTCATTACTCGAGTATCTCTGATAAAAAATAAAAATTAAAGGGGAGTGCTTCTACAATAATATATCACAACAATGAGAAAATCTGGATCTGATATGCGCTTGTACCCGAAGAAGAGGTAGAAACTAAAAAAAAAGAAATAATTCTCAAACCCATGACTAAGGCAGAGGCAAAAATCAAAAATGCAGTCGAGAGGGTGAATTTGCATTTAGTTTTGTCAAATGCGATTTTGAAGCAGAAATCTGGGCTACGTTCATCTAGACAGGAAATATTTAATTAAATAAAAATGATTTTTTACAAGCATTTTTTTCTAAAAAAAATTTTGAAGATTTTTAGAATTTTTTTCTTTAAAATTTACTTTTGAAGATTTTTTTAAAACTTTTCAAGCAGCACAGAATTTTTTAAAGAATCTATTTTTGAAGTCATAATTTTTTTGGAAAAAAGTTTATTCAATTAAAAAAAATTATACCTTCGTTTTTTAGGAAAAAATTGAGAGAAAAATCAATTTCTTCAGGAAAAAACCACTTGTAAACTGGTAGACGAAAAGGAGTATTTTAAAAAATTGCTTGAAATTAATTCAAAAATAATCTATCAATTTTTAAAAAATTCTTTACAAAAAAAAAAACCTGAAGGAAAATCTACAAAAATAACATCAGAAAGAAATTTGCAAAAAGAAAAAAGTATGTTCTTATTTAATTAGTGTACCTATGTACTAAATTATTTTTGTTTTTAAACTAAAAAATTACATCAAAAAAATAAAATATTATACTCTACATATTTTTTTGGAAAAAAATTAATAATTTTTTCGGAAATGTTTGAAAAAAAAATTTTATTGTGCAAATATTTTGTAGCTTTTTCCAAAAAAAAAAAAAAAACGAAAAATAATTTTAAAAATAATACCTACCTACTTTTTCATAAAAATATACTTAGGTATTAAGATACTCATATTATGGTTGTTTTTAACAAAAAAAAAAAAAAAATTAGTCTCAGAAAAAGTAATATGTCAGGGTTTTGTTGTAGAAACAATTTTTTTTTATTTTCAATTTGTGGTGGTAAAAGATGATTTTAGAGCTTATCGGTGATTTTCCCGGGGGCTGATGCCTCGAAATACATGATTTTAAGCTTTAAAATGCAAGTTTCATCGATTTTTACTAAATTTGGTATGTAAGTACTACAAATACCCAAGGGCAATGTTGGAAAATTTTTTCAGATTTTCCGACCGCTGAAATGACCTTGAAAATGACTTTGAAAATGTCAAATCGCCCTGGGAGGCACAGTTTGGGAGCTAACAAGCTAGAAATTTTTTTTCTTTGTTTTCCAAACTATATTTTACACTACTCAGAATTTTTTCAGATTTTTTTCCGGGGTGGGGGAGATTCATATCTAAAAATCCAAAAAACCAATAATATCTGTCATTGGTTTTTTGGATTTTTAGATATGAATCCTTCCCAACCCGACAAAAATCTGAAAAACTTCTGAATATTATAAAATTGTTTGGAAAACAAGGGGAAAAAATTTCCAGCTTGTTAGCTCCCAAACTGTGCCTCCCAGAACGATTTGACATTTTCAAAGTCATTTTCAAGGTCATTTCAGCGGTCGGAAAAATCTGAAAAAATTTTCCAACATTGCCCTTGGGTATTTGTAGTACTTACATACCAAATTTAGTGAAAATCGATGAAACTTGCATTTTAAAGCTTAAAATCATGTATTTCGAGGCACCAGCCCCCGGGGGTAAGGTCGAAGATCACCGATACGCTCTAAAATCATCTTTTACCACCAAAAATCGAAAATCAAAACAAAATTTGAAATTCGTCTATGGGTCTAGTTTTAAAAAGAACCATATTCTGACTATGGTTGTTTTTACAAAGGTAAGTACTCTTTTTGGGACCACCTCAAAAAGTGACGAATGACTTAGGTACTTTTTTGAAAAATGGATATCACCATAATTTTTCTCGTGAAATGTACTTTCAAAATCTAAAATAAAAAAAATTTCAAAAATTTTGACTGTGGTTGTTTTTACAAATGACCCCTCATTTAGAGGCCCCAAAGGCGAGTCAAAGTAAAAAATTTTAAAAAAATAAAAAAATAAAAAATTTTGAAAATTAATTTTTTTTTTGAAAAAATGGTCTTAAGGTGGGTACTATTATATAAAAAGACCATTTCGATGATTTTTCACTTTTAGCCTCATTTTCATAGGACATAAAAAAACGTCGCTTTTTACGATTTTTGAGAAAAATTGAAAAAAAAATGGTTAAAAACTGAAAAAAAAGTTTTACTTGATAAAATCGTTTTAACATACGCATAACTACCCAAAAAGACCATTTGTGGTGATTTTTCATCATTGACGTGTCGTTGAGAATTTTTTCAAAAAGTATCAAAAATGTGAAAAAATTACCTATATAAAGTGACGATTCCTGAACATGAAAGTAAAGTTGAAAAATTGGTGTAAACTATCTTTTTGGGTGGTAATGTGTATGTTAACACGATTTTATCAAGTAAAACCTTTTTTTTTCAGTTTTTTCAAAAATTGTAAAAAGTGACATTTTTTTATGGCCCATGAAAATAGGACTAAAGATGAAAAATCATAGAAAATTGTCTTTATAGTATTACCCACCTTATGACCATTTTTAAAAAAAATAATAAAATTTTCAAAATTTTTAATTTTTACACATTTAAAAAAAAAATTTACTTTCACTTGCCTTTGGGGCCTGTAAATATTATCCGATTTTCTCATCAGACAGAACATATTAAGCGGTTGGGAGAGGGATTATTTAAAAGTTGGTAAATTTTTGGCCACCCTACTCTATTGTATAGAAATTCTCATGTATTTTGATAAAAGAACTTAATCCTCGTATGTACTTAAACTTATATAAATTATAAAAATGCTAAAGTTGTATTTTTCGTTGTCCCTGCTGCAGGTATTTTTAAATTTTTTTTTGGACTTGCACATCGTCCTAGTATGGTTGGGTATCGACGACGTTGTGTGTGAGGTAGCTGCGACCGCGATGGCAACTTTAATTAAATTTATACTCGGTAAACTTATCGCCAGTTATTATACTTTTAACGAGGCTCTTAGGCTGGTTGCTTTTTATACCACGCTGATATTAATAAAGAATTTATAATTTGTTTCCCTTCAAGAGAAGGCCGTCGGTGGCACCCCTGCAGCCCTGCCTCGCACCAGGGACCAGCGGGTGGCGAGGAATGCCACGAAATAATCCATTTTTCTTTTTTTTTGCGCGAGCATTTTTTTCTTTGCTATTATTATAAGTTGAAGCTTTCTTACGTCGTAAACTGTTTCGTCATTTATTTGGGGATTAAACGACATTAATCATAATTTCTCTTCTGCCACTCAAAGCTCGCCGCATTTTTTTTTTCTATCTTGCAGCGAGAAAGTTGCCGACGCGGCTGATGCTGCCGTATAGTTCGCTCCTTTTTTTTTTTTTTTGGTATTTTCACTTCGTATTAACGTTGCCAACATATTAATTACGAGGCAATTTAAGCGCCAAAAAAAATAATGATATTAAAAATGCTCGTCGTCGTATATAGTCCTTTTTAGTGCTGCGGTACCGGTATTAGAAAAAAAAAAAAAAAAAAACGATTATTCAAAAATTTTACGTCGTAGGAGTCGCAACGTTACGGCGACATATTTTTTCCCTTCTTTCGACGCTTTTTGTGTAAACATAACTTCGGGGATTTGTTTAATTTCGGTCGCCGTTCGTCATTCGGAGCGATTGTATAAGTTGTGAGTTTCTCTTCCTTGTCGTATTTTATATTTTTTCGTCTTGTCGGGGTGTATTGCTCTTCGATAGTTGATGCAAAATGTACTCGAGAGTTTGCGAGTGGATTTTTTGAGGGTATGTCGAGTACAGTTTGGTTGATTCAAAGGTGTAGTATTTTTGTGAAGAAAAATTTATCAAATGGTTCGTTGTAAAAAAATATTCTGAAATTTTTTCATCTATCCTTTAAATACCTACTAGATTTTTAAAAAGATTTTTTGCTAAATTTTGTCATAATTAATTTTTTTTTTTAAATTTCCAAATATAATTTTTTCAGAGAAACTAAATTAAAGGAAAATTTGAAATTCACCATGTAATAATAGTACCACTGGTGCTTATTACATGGCAAAATGAATTTTTTTCAAAAATAGGAATAATTGAAAAATTCTAAATTTTTTCGACAGAATCTCTCAGAATGAACCCGAATAATGAAAAAAACGTTTTTTGAGCAATTTTTTCAAAGAAATTAAATTTAAGGAAAGTTTGAAATTCACATAGCAAAATCAATTTTTTCCAAAAATGAAAAAATTGAAAAATTAAGAATTTTTTCATCAGAACCTCTCATAATGGACCAAAATAATGAGGAAAAAAATTTTTGGATAAATTTTTTCAAAGAAATTAAATTTAAGGAAGATTTGAAATTCACCATATTACACTAATTTTTTTCAAAAATAGGAATAATTGAAAAATTTCAAATCTTTTTAACAGAACCTCTCAAAATGAAACCGAATAATGAGAAAAACGTTTTTTGAGCAATTTTTCAAAGGAATTAAATTCAAGGAAAATTTGAAATTCACATGGCAAAATCAATTTTTTCCAAAAATGAAAAAAATTGAAAAATTCAGAAATTTTTCACCAGAACCTCTCATAATGGACCCAAATAATGAGGGAAAAAAATTTTGGAGCATTTCTTTCAAAGAAATTAAGTTTAAGGAAGATTTGAAATTCACCATATTATAATAAGTATTAGAAGTACCTATACCACATGCAGTACTTATTACATGCCAAAATGATTTTTTTTTTCAAAAATGGGAATAATTGAAAAAGTTAAAATTTTTCCAACAGAATCTCTCAGAATGGACTCAAATAATGAGGAAATTAAATTTAAAGAAAATTTGAAATTCACATGGCAAAATCAATTTTTTCCAAAAATGAAAAAAATTGAGAAATTGAGAAATTTTTCATAAGAGCCTCTCATAATGGACCCGAATAATGAGAAACAAATTTTTTGAGCAATTTTTTCAAAGAAATTGAATTTACAAAAAATTTGAAATTCACATGGCAAAATAAAATTTTTCAAAAATGAAAAAAATTCAAAATTTTTTACCTCTCAAAATGGACCCGAATAATGAGGAAAAAAATATTTTGAGCAATTTTTTCAATGAAACTAAATTTAAGAAAGATTTGAAATTCACATGGCAAAATCAATTTTTCCAAAAATGAAAAAAAAAAAAAAAACAGAATTTTTCATCAGAATCTCTCCAATTGGACCAGAATACCTTATATGAGTGTATTAAAAAAAAAATCGTACCTACAAACAATTTTTCAATTTTTTTTTTTTTTGAAAGAATTTTTGAAAAGATCTGTTGACAAAAAAATTATACAAAATATTATGTGAATAGTCATTTTTTGAAATTTACAGAAAATAAAAATTTTTCTCATTTTCACTAAGGGTAGGATTTTGCACTGGACCAAATGGCAGCCTTTGGCATTGATAAAAATTCAAATTGTCACTTTTTGAAATTTAGCGAAAATAAAAATTTTCTCAAATTCGGCCAGAGAAGGATTTTGCATTGGTTCTTAGGGTAGCTTTTTTCATTGATTAAATGTAGTTTCTCATTTTTTTAAATTTTACTGATGAAAATAAAAATTTTGACAAATTCGCATAGGGTAGGATTTTACATTGGATCAAATAGCAGCCTTTACCATTGATTAAATGCAATTTCGCAAAACCTTTCATTTTTTGAAATCTACAGAAAATAAAAAAAATTTGAATTCCGCTAGAGGAGGATTTTGCATGGGATTTTGGAGTAGCTTTTTTCATTGATTAAATGCAATTTCTCATTTTTTGAAAATCACTAAAAATAAAAATTTTCGGTTAGGTAGGATTTTGAATTGGATCAAATGGTAGCCGTTGTCATTGATTAAATTATGTTTTTGTACTTATAGTAGATATCTCTATGGATAATGTGTTCTGGTCTTTTTTTTAGATTGGTTTGGAAAAGGTGAAAATGGCTTCATTCTACTGTGGCCAATTTACCAAATTTGCCAAGTCACTCGCACTGCCCGGGAGTCAATCGGGCTTTTTAATACAACTGCGACAAAATCTTTGAAGGCAACTTTAATCGAAATTTCCTATTCATAGACATTTTTTTAACCTTCAGACATTTAAAAACTTGATTTTTTTCCCAAAATTTGACGACTTTTAGACATTTTGAAACTTATGAATATTTTTTCTTCTTTTTTTTTGACTTTAAAAAAATTCCTATTAATTAAATTTTAATTGAAATTTTATATTCTTTTTTCAACCATCTTGTTTGTCTTGTTAACTCAAATTTACATTATCAACAACTTTGAAAACTCTTTTAAAAGTTCTTACTCCTTTTTCAACTTAGTATACGAAAAACGCGAAGAATTCTCAATCTACAAGTAGTAGCCTTTGGGGCTTGTGAAGAGAAAAAAATAAAAAGCCAGCAAAGAAACGAAAACGACCACTTCGATACTCTCACAACACAATGTGCAGCAAGAGAGAGGAAAAAAGGCGGAGGATTGTAAAGAAGGAAAAATGGATGAAAAGAGAAAAAAGAGTTGGGCTCTAGTGAGAGGTCAGCGAGATGACGTCGAGGACGAGGACGAGGACGCATAGCAAACAGTGCTACTCGAAGCCGACGTGCTGGAAAAGAGTGTCAGTTATATTGCCTATTCTTTATCAATGTTTTGACGTTAAAAGTCGTCAGCTGCGCTTTATAACGTTAAATATTAGCATTTTATTAGCGACTCATCACACTGACGACGACTACGACGATATTATATATTATAAAAGAAGAGAGAGCAGTAATACCGCCTATATATATAGTATAGTAGAGTATAAGAGCAGCAAGACAAACAACAATAACAACAGCAACAGCAACATCGCGCCGAAAAAAAGAGAAAAAAAAACGTGCCAACACCATCTCGCCTTCATCGTCGCCGTAATGGAATATAGAAAAAAGGGAGATAAAGAAAGAGGGCAATAGGACCTGCATTGTCACGCCATAGCAATTCTTACGCCTGTCAAACGCACGCTATACTTTCCGCCCTGTTCTTAAGTCACGGTCGTTTTTATATTTATAATATTACGGGCGTGGAGGCAAAAACGCGTTTACCGAAATCGTATTTAACAAGAATTCTGTCATCGGCTCTCACTCCCATAATATACGTCGTCGTCCCCTGGCCACCACCTCTACTCCGTCCCCTCAAGATATGGCTGCAGCGAAAGGCTATCGACGCGACTCCCAGACTACGTCCAAAATTCTCATACACTTATACACAGTTTATGAAACCTTATTTCATTTTTATTATGTCTTTTTCGGCTTCTTTTCTCGGCTCCGAAATCATCGGAGCGAAGGGAGAATTTTTACATATTTTATACCTATCTACGTCAGGATCGGATTTATGATGTTACTATACACTCACACTCGACCTTATCTCCGAATTTCTTTATCGTCTGGCATTTATTAAGCTATGCAAGAAGATACTCGAGCCTTGATGGAAATCAGCTGAACTTTTCTATTCGTGTAACCCTCCCCCCCCCCCAAAAAAAACCCTGCAATTGAATAATTTTTTTTTAATTCCTACAGGTCAGAGTTTTGCATGGGATTTTTTCGGAGCTTTTTTCATTGATTAAATGCAATTTCTAATTTTTTGAATTTTACAGAAAATAAATTTTTATTTTCATTTTCAGTAAGGGTAGGATTTTGCATTAGACCAAATGGTAGCCTTTGTCATTAATTAAATGCAATTTCTCATTTTTTGAAAATTTCTGAAAATAAAATTTTTTACAAATTCAGCCAGGGTAGGATTTTGCATTGAATTTTTTCGGAACCTTTCCCATTGATTAAATGCAATTTCTCATTTTTTGAAAATTTCTGAAAATGAAAATTTTGACAAATTCGCTTAGGGTAGGATTTTGCATTGGATCAAATGGTAGCCTTTGTCATTGATTAAATGCAAATTTCAATTTTTTGAAATTTACTGAAAATATTTTTTTTTACAAATTCAGCCAGAGGAGGATTTTGCATGGGAACTTAGGGTAGCTTTTTTCAATGATTAGGTGCAATTTCTCAATTTTCGATTTTTACTGAAAATAAAAAAATTTCCATTTTCGCCAAGGGTAGGATTTTGCCTTGAACATGCATCGGAGCGAAATTTGAAAAAAAAATAGTAACATAACTAACTTAAGTAACCTAAAATTTCAAAAAAAAGTAACCAAAATTATGGAAAAAAGTAACCAACATTTTTCCATTGCCACTCAAATAATGACTCATACCCCCCCCCCCTTTCTACCATTTTTTCAATATTTTTGTTGATTTAGACGATTTGCAACTCCTAAAATCGAGAGCCAAAATTTTGAAAAACTTGAAATTGTTAATGAAAAAATATTCATTTTCTGTGTAATCATGATGAATAATAGTTTGATCGTTGGCTTAAGTAATTCGTTTCCAATTTTTTAAATGTAAATTTTTACGTTATAGGAAATTTCAATTCTATAAAAATCCTTATATAACCTTCAATTTGTAAAAAAAAAATAGTCAATTTTAAATTTTTTGTTTCCTAAGGTTTTAAACTTTAAAAAATTATTTCTTTTGGAACAGTTTTCAGTTTTCAAATGATTTCAAAAAAATGTCAATTTTTGAAAAATTTTCAATTGCAAACAATTGTTTATTTTCTTAAACTCTTTAATTCTCAGTTTTTGAAAAAATTTTGTCTTTCCGAAATTTTTATTTTCAAACAATTTTTAATTTAAATTTCAATTTATAAACCATTTTCAACTTTAAAAAATTTTAGTATCCAAAAAGTTTTGGTTTACTTAAAAGAAATTAAATTTTTGAAGTTATCAATCTTCAAATTTTCAAAAATTTTGATTTCTAAAAAATTTTAATTATTGAAAACTTTTTAATTTAAAAAAAATAGTTGTTTCTAAAAAAATTAAAAATTCCAAATTTATAAAAATTATAATGCCTAAATCATGAGTTGAAAAAATTTCAATTTTTGTGTGGTTTACAAAATGAGTAGGTGCAAAAAGATACCTATTCATTTTTAAAAGTATTCAATTTGCAAAAAAAAAATTAATTAGTAAAATTTCTAATTTTTCAAAAATTTTAAATTTTGGAACGTTTCTCTTATTTAGAAAAATCCAATTTATGAAGACCTTCAAGTTCACTAGCTGAAACAATTTTTTTTATATTTCGTTTTTGAGAGTTCTTTATTCTACATAATTTTAAGTAATAATTTTCAATTTTCAAACATTGTTTTCAAACACTTTGGTCACTTTTTTTTTAAATAGAAAAAAAATGCTGATAAATTCTCAAAAAAAAAAAAAGTTTTTAGTAAGAATAAATTTTTTTATTATTCTTCGACGAAAAAACCTCTAATTCTTCTGAAAAAATTCCCATTTTTTTTTTTTAGTGGAACTTCGATTTTTTGGACAAAAAGTCGTTCATCATTTGTGAAGAAAGAATCTATCAATTAAAAAAAAAAAATCTTATCTCTTACCTAGGTACTTTTTTTTTAGTAAAAATGTGTTTTTTTTTTGTTTTTTTTTTTTTTCAAGAAATGTCTCTTATTTTTAGAGAAAAATAAAATCTTAATTCTTTATAAGAAAAAAACCTCAATTTTAAAATCTCATTTTTAAAAGAATATGTAGGTAATGAACTTTTTTGTTTATTATTTTTTCAATTTATTAATTTTTAAATGAATCTTTCAATTTTTTTGAAATTCACCTAAAAATCTGTAGTTTTGGAAAACAAAGGAAGATGAACGCAATTATTATTTGTACAGTGACCTTTGGCGGACACACGTTGAACAAAAAAAACACCAAGTTTTTTTTTCAATTTTAAAACGTGTTTGAAGAAATTTTGAATGTTAAGGACAGTTTTGTATTTTTCATTCAGATTTTTGACGAAATAGTAACCACAATGGGTGAAAAAGTAACTAAAGTAACCTTGTCGTAAAAAAAGTAACCGCGTTTCGATGCATGCTTGGACCAAAATGGTAGCCTTTGGCATTAATAAAAATTCACATTGTAATTTTTTGGAATTTTGCGAAAATAAAAATTTTCTCAAATTCGGCCAGAGGAGGATTTTGCATTGATTCTTAGGTTAGCTTTTTTCATTAATAAAATTCAATTTTCTAATTTTTTGAGAATTACTGAAAATAATTTTTGTTTACAAATTCAGCCAGAGGAGGATTTTGCATGGGAACTAAGGGTAGCTTTTTTCATTGATTAAATGCGATTTCTCATTTTTTTGAAATTTACAGAAAATAAAAATTTTTACAAATTCAGCCCGAGTAGGATTTTGCTTTGAATTTTTTCGGAGTCTTTGTCATTGATTAAATGCGATTTCTCATTTTTTGAAAATTTCTGAAAATAATTTTTTTTATAAATTCAGTCAGAGGAGGATTTAGTATTGGATTTTAGCATTTCTTTTTCAAACTGAAATACTTCTTCGTTACTCCAGACCTCCCTAAATCGATTATGAGGATGAAAGTGGTGTCAAAAAATTGTGTTCCAGTTGTACAAAATAATCGTAAAAAGCGACGTTTTTCCATGTCCCATGAAAATAAGGCTAAAGATGAAAAATCATCGAAATGGTGTTTTTATATAGTATTACCAACTTTGGGACCATTTTTCAAAAAAAATTGTTTTTTTTAATTTTTACTTTGACTCGCCTTCGGGGCCTCTAAATATTATCCGATTTCAAAAACATTTTTTGTGGTGTGCTTTCTTATCAGATAGAACATATTAAGCGGTTGGGAGCGGGACTTTTTAAAAGTTGGTAAATTTTTTGCCACCCAACAATACATACAGCCAACAACGTAGGTAAATGAAAATAATTCAGTTTTTTTTTGTCTCAATTTTATTGTCGCTACTGGTGAATCTCGAGCTCGAGATACAGGCTTCGTGAGCGAATTAGAGTATACGACGAGTCTCTGCTCCAAGTTTTTTTTTCTCACACGACCAACTCGACGTTTTTTGGCGGTGCAATGGAGCACCGCCGAATTTTATAATGGGATTTACATAGCGTTTTGTTAAGCGTATTAAAAGTCCTTTCAAAAACGTTTTAACAGTCTGATGGTCTCATTTAACCGAGTGTTTTGAATTTCTAGAAAGCTTTTTGCGTATTCGAGCGACGGCTGGGAGGTGAGAGGGGGCAACGATGAGACACGAAGGGCGAGAAAAAATAACGCCAACCGAGTTATACTCGTACCATATACTCATACGATGGCAGTTTATGTGGATTTAATAGACAGTGGGTTTCGTTATTTTATTTCCATTTTTTTTTCCCAACTCTCCACGAAATACATCGAATGGAGGAGGAGGATTCGTACATTGAATTGTTGCATTTCGTGGTATATACAATTTTAGTACAACTCGTACCTCGTATCATTTTACGTATCTACCATAGATTACTGCACCAACCAAAATACAATGCAGGATGTAAATTCGTCGAGCACCACATTGTACGTAGACGTGCCCACCTACCCATCCACCATTAGACTTTGCAAAGGCATTTATCATACAATATGTAATACAGGGATGCGTTTAAATTGTATTATGATGACGATGGCTACCACCACCAGTCCACTACACCACACAGCATCACATACGTGCACATTATAATACAACACATTGGGAAAAGGGTTCGCAGCAGTAAGTATATAGGAAGAGTGGTGGCAATGGCAGCAGCGACTACTGCTACGACACACGAAGCAGAGATAACCGAGCACGAGCAGCACACAGCACAGCACACGAGAGAACCAACCAACTTGTACCCCAGCACACAAAGTAGGAATTACGCCAAACAACTTTTCGCCAACGCGGTAATTTATGAGTTTCAGAAATGTTTGGATGACCCAGATAACATTTAAGGATGAGCCACAGGGTATTACGTACGTATATGTACGTACGACTTGTACGTACCACCGGTATGGTATTATATCGTATGTACATTACATATCCTCCTGTACTGGCATGGCATGGCATGGCGCGTACGATGAAATAGGATCCGACATTTACGTTGGTAAAGCGACAAGGATATAGTGGAAGAAGGGTCGTTGTAGTACAATGTATACGTACATAACCGAGTTGCTTTTTCGTTTTAAAAACTTTTATGAAAATTCACTTTTTAACAAATTCGCAGTTCATTGGCCTAGGTGGTCTGCAAAGAGTTGTGATCTGTCTCCATCACCGATTGGAGATCAATTAGGTATACAACTTGGATTTTGAAAATTTCTTAAAACGGGAGTTGAAGAATTTTTTGAAAATGTAAAAAAATAATTGAAAAAAAACAACAAGAATTTGATTTGAATTATTTTTAAAAAAACAAAAATTGAAATGTTAGGAGAAAAAATTTAATACAAATGAAAATAAAGGATTATGTAAACGAGTATTTTACAAAAGCAATAAACTGGATGAAAATTCGAGTCGAGTCGAAGTTACATTGTCCGTTAGGATCGAAATTTATAAGAATAGAAGTATTCATTCGAACAAATGTTTTGAGAGCGATTGATCCAAACGATTCGTTTGAGAACAATCAATCAATTTGAAAAAGTTGTACCTAGGTAGATATTCTTGTGATTAAAAAAATTTTTTTGAGTAAAATAAAATGTCTCATTCCATGACAGACATACGTGTACAAATACATAGGTATGAATATTATAGATTTTATTTTTAAACAAGAGGTATTGGTTTATGACTTCTCATATTAAATGATGTATCACTTGTATAAAGTACGGTTGGTTGAATTCAATGATGAAATTAATGTTTGAAAAAATATTTCTTTAAATAATAATTGATTAAAAATTAATTTTATTAATTTATTTTTATCAATTAATTTAACTTTTTTTCCTCAACATTTAGTGGGAATTAATGGTATACCTCGACGTTATATTATATGTATATTCTGATTATTACCTATAATTACATGAAATATATGAAATGATGTTAATTTATTATAAAGATAATTTTATAATAGTTATAAATTTATTTAATATTATAATTTTAAATTAATATTTTTTATAATTAAAAATTTTAATAAAAATTTTTTATTATAATTTTATTTAAAGATTATTTTCAATTTTTTGTCAAAATTCACGAACAACTGATTTCAATTTTTTTTTATCACAAATCAAAAATTTTCTCGATATTCTTTGAACATTTTTCAAAGATTTTTTGTAAAAAAAAATATTTTTGAAAATTTTTCTTTTATCAGATTTCTTTCAATTTTTTGTCAAAATTCTTTGGATATTCGTGAAATTTTGATGGATTTTCAGAAAATTCCAAAAAACACCTTAAAACCATCGCAAAAAAAATTCTCGAAAAAAAGTCAAAAAAAAATAATTTCTTTGTCAAAAAACTTTTTTGTCAAACAAATATTATTTAAAGATTATTTTCAATTTCTTGTCAAAATTCACGAACAACTGATTTCAATTTTTTTTTATCACAAATCAAAAATTTTCTGGATATTCTTTGAACATTTTTTAAACATTTTTTTGTAAAAAAAAAAATATTTTTCAAAATTTTTATTTTATCAGATATCTTTCAATTTTTTGTCAAAATTCTTTGGATATTCTTTGAATAATTTTCAAAAGTTTTTTGTCAAAAAATTATTTTTTAAAGATTTTTATTTTTTTATCATTTTTTCAAGTTTTTGTCAAAATTCACAAACAACCAATTTCAAGATTTTTTTTATCTCAAATTTTTGGATATTCTTTGAAGATTTTTCAAAGATTTTTTTTGATGTGTCGCTGTGGGGGGGGGGGGGACTTGTGAAATTTTGATGGATTTTCAGAAAATTCCAAAAAACACCTTAAAACCACCGCAGAAAAAAATCCTCGAAGGAAAGTCAAAAAAAATAATTTCTTTGTCAAAAAAATTTTTTGTCAAACAAATATTATTTAAAGATTATTTTCAATTTTTTGTCAAAATTCACGAACAACTGATTTCAATTTTTTTTTATCACAAATCAAAAATTTTCTCGATATTCTTTGAACATTTTTCAAAGATTTTTTGTAAAAAAAATATTTTTGTAAATTTTTCTTTTATCAGATTTTTTTCAATTTTTTGTCAAAATTCTTTGGATATTCTTTGAATAATTTTCAAAGATTTTTTGTCAAAAACTTATTTTTTAAAGATTTTTATTTTTTTATCGTTTTTTTCAAGTTTTTGTCAAAATTCACAAACAACCAATTTCAAGATTTTTTTATCTCAAATTTTTGGATATTCTTTGAAGATTTTTCAAAGATTTATTTTTGTAAAAAAAATTTTTTTGGAGATCTTTATTATTTTTTTATCAAATGTTTTCAAATTTTTTGTGAAAATTCAAGAAAACTGGATTCATTTCAAAGAATCGTTACGCGAACAATTCTTTCATCCCAAATTCAAATAAAATGAAAAACGACTGATTCATTCGAATGGATCGTTCGCGAACGACTGATTCATTTGAAAGAATCATTTGAAAACAACTGAGTCATTTCAACGAATCGTTCGCGAACGACTGATTCATTTCAAAAACCGTTCGCGAACGACTGATTCATTTCAAAGAATCGTTCGCGAACGACTGATTCATTTCAACGAATCGTTCGTGAACGACTGCTTCATTCAAACAAACCATTCGCGAACAACTGATTCATTTTAACGAATCGTTCGTGAACGACTGATTCATTTCAATGAATCGTTCGGGAACGACTGATTCAATTGAACGAATCATCCTAGACCGCCGATTTAGAGTTTTGAAAATTTCGATCGCGGATATCTCGCGAACCCACTGCTACCAACGGGTCAAATTTAATAGCTGATTTTTTCAAAGAAAAAAATCAGCTAAAATTCTGTAAAAAAGTAGAAATGAAATTTGGGGGAAAAAATTATGCTGAATAATCTTTCAAAATATGATTTTAATTTCTTCAAATTGAAAAATTTGAACAGAAAATATACATAATTATAAAAAAATTTGAACAGATTAATCTTGTAAAAAAAATTTAGTACCCAATTTTTTTCGAAAAAAAAATGTAAATTTTCAAATGTGAAAATTGGTGAGTAGGAAAACCGTGTGAAAAATGTTGTGCAGTTTTATGAGGAAAAGAAATAAAAATTCTTGGGGAAAATGTCTATAATTAAACAACAGAACAAAAAAGTCTTACCAAATTGATTACAAAAAGGTGAACAAAACGAATGAGAAGAATTAAAATAATTATCTTACAAAATTTTTACCTATATTTCGAGTGAAATAGGTGCCTATATTAATTTTAAGTCGTCAAAAACTCAATTTGAAAAAAATCGAAAAAATTGATTTTTTCTAGCTTGAAAAATTGAGCAAACATAAAATATTTTCGTACAGGTTCAATTCCATTTGATAAAAAAAATTTCGGTTAAAAACTTCGCTTGGATCCTCCCTTTTTCAATCGGACTCTCCTCCAACCCAATTTTGAATATTCAAAGGCAAAACAAAATTGGAGCGGAGGGAGAGGGAAGGGTTATAATGACCTAAATTCTTTTTTTCGATTTTTTCTTCATTTTTTCAAGAGTAAAAAAATCCCACTTTTCAAGCACCTACCCAATAAAAAAATTTCCAATTTTTTTGTATTTGGTAAAAAAATTTCATAATTACATATTTTGTAGTTTTTCTGTAATATTTCTAACACGGTATTTTTTTCAAGTAAGAAGTTTTGAGTACTTAACTATGAAATTTACAATTTTTTAAAGAAAAAAATTTCTTTTTTTTTGTAATGAGAAAATTAAAAATTTTTTGGATAATTTTATTTGGAAAAAATGGCAAATTTTTGTAGTTTGTATTGTTTTTTTTTTTTGTTTTTTTTTTAACTAAAAAATTTCAATTTTTAGGTGATAAAGAACTTTTTAATTTTTTGTTGTAAAAAAATCTAAATTATGAAAATTTCCCATTTTTGTAGTTTTTCTGTACACATGCCTATTTCCAATGTCTTGTATTTCTTTCCAAAAGTGAAATAAATTTTCATTTTCACGAAATAATGAAATTTACAATTTTTTCAGTACCTAGATACCTACTTTAAATTTTTTTCATTTTTTTAGTGAAAATTTTTCAAAAAAAATTTCGTCGTTTTTTTAATGATTAAAAAATCGCTAATTTTTTGTGATTTTTTTGTGGTAATTTTTTTTTTTTTTTTTTAAGTGAAAAAAGACCAATTTTTAAGTGATAAGGAATTTTTAAATTTTTTCTAGTTTGTGGTAATATTTTCAAAGCCTCTGTTTTTTTTTACAAAGTAGGTAATAATGAATGAAATTTCCAAACTTTTATAGAAAAAAAAAATCCCCATTTTTTTGTACTTTTTTTTGTAGGAAGAAAATTTCTTAATTTTTGTATCATTTTATTGGAAAAAATTCCAAGTTTTGTAGTTTTTTTTTGTGATAAATTTTATAATTTTTAGTTTTTCGTCTCTTTATTTTTTTTGTTGTTTTTTTGAAGTAAGAAAATATCAATTTTTATGTAGTGATAAAATTTCTAATTTTTGTAGTTTTTCTGTACCTACTTAATATTTTCCATGTCTTGTATTTTTTGAAAGTAAAATAAATTTTTATGTTCACGAAATAATGAAATTTCCAATTTTTCACATCGCATCATAAAAATTTCTATCTGCTTTGGACAAAAACATAAATTTTTTTGTACCTAGTTTTTTTTTGTAAATTTTTTTTTTAATATTTTGTATTTTTTTGGGTGTGTGTTTTTTTTTAAAGTAAAAAAAAGACTCAATTTTCAAGGAATAAAGAACTTTTCAATTTTTATAGTTTTTCGTAGGCAACATTGCAAATTTTTTTTTTTTCAAGTAAAATAAATTTTTATTTTCAAGTAATAATGAAATTTCCAATTTTTTTGTTAATTATTGTAGTTTTTCTGCAGTAAATTTTTTTCTAATTTATTCTTGTCTTTTTTTTTGTAGGTTTTGGGTGGTGAAAAAAATTCCAATTTTTTTCAGATTATTTGTCGATAATGTAGTTTCAAATATCGCCACAAAATCGTTGAAAAATCGAATTCGAGGAATTTCATATTACGTGTCGATAATATAGTTTCAAATATCTTCACAAAATCGTTAAAAAATCGAATTCGAGAAATTTCAGATTATTTGTCGATAATATCGTTTCAAATATCGTCACAAAATCGTTAAAAAATCGAAATCGAGAAATTTCATATTACGTGTCGATAATATAGTTTCAAATATCTTCACGCAATCGTTAGAAAATCGAATTCGAGAAATTGCATATTATGTGTCGATAATATAGTTTCAAATATCTTTACAAAATCGTTAAAAAATCGGATTCGATAAATTTAACATAATCTGTCGATAATATAGTTTCAAATGTCGTCAAAAAATCGGTAAAATATCGAAGTCGAGAAATTTCATATATTCTGTCGATAATATAGTTTTAAATATCTTTACAAAATCGTTAAAAAATCGAATTCGATAAATTTAATATTCTTTGTCGATAATGTATTTTCAAATATCTGCACAAAATCGGTGGAAAATCGGAATCGATAAATTTAATATTCTTTGTCGATAGTATCGTTGACGAATATCGTCATAAAATCTTAATAATATCGAATTCGATAGTTTTTAGATTTTTTGCCTATGAAGTTGTACCGATAAATCTTTATAATATCGTGAGAACATCTATAGATTTTCAAACGATTTTTTATCGATACGTTACATCTTCCGATATTATCGATCGAGTGTGCCGCTCGGGGAATTGAATTTTACTCAAAATTAATTTTAGTAAACAGATTTTTTTAATTTGAACACTATACGAATAAAAAAAAAATGTAAGTTCGTAAAAATTTTCAACAAGGCACAATTTTAAGAAAAAACGTCGGTTCGAGCTTTTCAAAAAATATCACACCACTCTTCGCAAAACTCACTCCCATCCCTCCAATTCACCTCCCGCCATCACAACAACTGAAGAAAATCCCCTCACATATACACACAGCATTGCGCCTTTTACAACTTATCCTGTATCCTCATAAATACAGCCTTTACAAAAAAAAAAAAAAAAAAAAAAAAGTATACTATTCTATAGCATAGATACACGACACGACGTGATACGAAGCTCTAGCTACATCCGCATTTCCTTACACGCCGTAAAAATATCAAAATACCACACCTCGTTTCCAAAAAACAATACAAAACTAAAACAAACACGCAATAGGAGGGCAAAAAATACGCGACAAAAAATAGCTCGCTATTTTTTTTTATATTCGTACGCCCAAGATACATTATAGGGCAGGAGAGGTTACGTTTGTAGCAACATAAACGTCGTCGTAGTCGTGAAATGTCGCTTATGCAAAGGCTGCAGAGGGCCAGGGCAGGGACAGGGACAGCTTACCCTTAAACGCGCATTTTTACGCGAAATTACCCATCGCGAGGCTGTTGCTGCCGCCCAAGCTGCAGCCAGTATATGTGTGTATGGCGAGAATCTCACACATAAACGAATGAATTGTATGTATTAGTTGTATACGTAGCGTAGCTTACGCTTTGTGAACGACGACGACGACGACTACGATGGCGGAGCTAATATTTCATCTTTTTTTTCCCTCCCTTTAGTCGTCGTTTTTCGGCTACACAAGGCGAGAAAATTCCAAACCTGTTGGAATACCGAGCACTCTGCTTGAATTTCGCAACAAACGAGTAATTCGAAGCAAGGTGCGGAGGCAGCCGGAGGGAATGCGGCTCATACACAACACGCTACTCGAGGCGTACACCGTTGTACGCGACCGGAGTAAAATTCAAATTGTTGCGAGCAGAATGGGGAGCGCGCAGGGTGACTGGATTAAGGGCGTAGAGCGGGGGTGCGGGCACGAACGCGCAATTTATCCGCCGACGAGCTCGGCAAAGGCGAAAATCTAGGATAAAGAAAATGATTAGAGAGTGGTGGCTCGATGCCAAAGTAACATTTCGCCACATTATGGCACGTTGCCACGCCGGAATCGGGCCAAATGATGAACCAGAAGTCTTTCTGGCTTTTACTCGAAAATTGTATATCAACGTGATCGATAACGTTATAAAAACCGACGACTGGTGCTATATACCGCTCTGGCCAAATATATATCAATGTGAGCGAGTACCAGAGAGAGATAGAGAAAAGCATCAGCCTCTCCTTTTCGCCAACCTCCTCCAGCCCTCAGCTCGGCAGCATACCATATAACCATCGCCATCGTACATCCCTCTTTGCTCGCGTGAAATACTACTCTGCGAATGATGGCGGTAGCGGCACACACAATACGGTTATGATTTAATGTTTCGGTTATGCGTGGCGAATTTTCATTTTACACAGCAACTTTTCCATTTCACGCGCGTCATGCCGCTTCATTCGTCTATACAGGGTGTCCGGCAGTGGCCAGCCAAATTTGAAATTTGAAGAAAAAAAAAGTTATTTAAGTATATTGCCTAAGTAAATGTGAAAATAAAGGAAGGAAGCTTTGAAAATCGTCATTTTGCAAAGCTAAATCGATTGGCAACACTGCGTTCAAAAAAAAATTTCGACACCGATAGCGCATAGATCTTCAAAAAAAAAAAAAAAGGTGTAATCACACTGAAATGTCTACCTTTGAAATTGAAGGAGTTATAGTAGCACAAAGTTTCGCTCATGAATATTTTCTATCACGAATCTGAGAAAAATTTTATTTTCGCAAAATTTCAAAAAATGACAATTTGAATTCTTATCAATGCCAAAGGCTACCATTTGGTCCAATGCAAAATCATACCTTTTATACTTACAATTACATATAAAAAAAATCAATGTTTTTTTATCAATTTTTGTAATTCAACAAAAAAAAAAGAACTTCAAATTTCAAATTTTCTAACTTTTTTTCATGTATCATTTCAAATCAAGAGCAGAGCTTAAATGATTATGTCCATTGCATCAAGTGAATGAAATTTGAATTTTTTTTATAATTTCTTATAATAAAGATATTTCTGAATTTTTAGGAATAAGGAATAAAAAATTGCACATTTATACAAGAATGTACTGCTGATCTTTTTTAGATTACCTACCTACTAAGTTTCTATAATTTTTTTGAAAAAAAAAAACAAGAAAAAAAACATTTTTTTAGTTTTTTATGAATGAAAAAAATTTTCCCGAATTTTTAATTTTTTTAGGAATAAAAAATTCCTCAGTAGGTATTGTAAAAATTTTGATTCATAAAAATTTCATAAATTTTCCTATTAATTTTAATTTTTTCAATTTTATAGAAAAAATTAAAAATTCTCGTATCATTAAAAATAATTCCTTGTAAATAATATTTTGCTTATCACAAGGTTTCAGTCTTGTTTTTAAATTATTCATAGAAAATTGAAAAAATTTTGTTTGCAAACATTTTCAAAAATCTGATTCTTTAGGTACTATTTTCAGAAATAAAATTTCAAGTAGGTAAGTACCTAAGTTTAATTACAATTTTTTCAGGGAAAATTTCATAAGTTTTCCTATCAATTTTCAATTTTCCAATTTTATAGTATTTTTTTTTCATTTCAAGTATATATTTAGGTAGGTAAGTATATATACTTGAAATTAAAAAAGAACATGGAAATTTTAAAAATTTGTTCACAAACATTTTTTTTACCTGATTTTTTACTATACCTACCTATTTCAAAAATTGCAAACAAATGAAAAATTTCCCCATTAAAAATTTTGAATAGATATTTGTTCATCACTGTTTCTTTGTAAAAAGTTATTGTAAAGAAATTTTCAAAAATTGCTCATTACAGTAAATTAGAAAAAAATATACTTAGGTAAGTATATTTTCTCACAAAAAATTTCAAAATTTTTTACTTACCTAGGTATTGTTTTTAAAATTTTATAAATTTTTTCAATCATTTTTTTACATCATAGAAAATTTTGGAAATTTATCCAAAAAAAATTTCAAAAAATTTTGTATAGGAAATTTGAGCCAAAAGTTTTACAAACATGTCCATTGAAATTGAAAAAAATTTAAGTATACCTATCATTGAAAATTTTAAAAACTTGTTCATGAAAAATTACAAAAATTCGCATTAAATTTCAAAAATTTGAAAGAAAATCCATAGAAAATTGTGAATATGCTGCCTATGTTATCATTTTGCAAAGAAGACTAGAATTTTTTCTCGAAATTAAAAATTTTATTCGAAGAAAAGTTTTAAAATATATTTTTGTGGAGGGAAGTGAAAGATTTTTTGGAGATGCAAATTTTGAAAATTTCTTCATCGAAAAACATTTTCTTGAGGTATTGCTCAAAAGTCAATTTATTGAAATTTTGTTTTAACATGGTGTCTACAGGAACCCCCCCCCCCCCCCCAAAAAAAATCACTACTTTTTCACTGTTCTTTCACTACTTTTTCAACGTTTGCCGACAACATATTCAGAATCCTTCTCGCCAAAAAATTACAGAAAATTGATGACCCTTCTCAAAAACGAATTTGGATCCTACAGAAAAATCGCAATGTTACCAATACAAAGAAATAATCAGCTATTTTCTTTGAAGACGATATAGATTTTTTTCACTACTTTTACTCCAAAAAAAAATTTTATTTTTTTTCTCACAGTTTCGTTAGTAACCAATTTCTTGGAACCCAATTTGAAAATTATTTTATGACAATGACAATTTTTTCAGTTCCGATCAAAAAAAATTTATTGTTTAAAATTTGCTCATATTTTTTTCTAATAAGCGAATACCTATTCAATTTTTAAAAAACCCAAATTCTCAAATTGAATGTTTATTTTCCAAAAACAGTTTTTTGAAATTTCTTAAAAATAAATGTTTTCATTTTTCTACAAATGGAACGAATTAGGTAAATTGGTTAGAACCAAAAAAATAAAAAAATAAAAAAAAATAATTGGTATTTTTTCATAATTTTTTTAATTTGGTGTGCTTGTGGGTCCACTTAGAACTGAGTTGGGGGAAAAATGAAAAATAGGGAATTTTTCTTTTACAAAATGCAACAGCTTGAAATGCTAAAAGGAACGATTTTGCTCAATTTTATTGTTTTTGATTTCTTTGAAAAATTAGGGGAGCCGCCAATTACCACTTAAAATCAAGTTGGAGGGAAAATAAAAAATTGGGAGTTTATTCTCATGACAAGGAACAACTTTGATGGGTTATTTCCAAAAAAGTGCAAGATTTTGAAAATCTGTAAATTTTTTTCATTTTTCCAAAAAAGGGGATGACCCGGCACGGGTTAAAATTCAGTTAGGGGAAAAATAAAAAATAGGGAGTTATTTTCTCATAAAATGAATACACTTTGGGGGGGTAAGACATTTAAAAAGTCGAAAAAGGTAAAATAAGGGCCACCCTAATGTAGAGACATTATTGGAAAAAATTTAATTAATTTTATCTCTTTTTTTTGGAGTTAAAATTAGAAAAAAATAAAAATGAAATTATTTAAAAAAAAAAAAAAAAAATGGAGTCAGTCATGAAAAAAGGATTAGATAAGTATAATTTTTTTTTTCTAGCTGACAAAATTTAAAATTTGTAGTCATTCTTAAAAATATAAGGTACCTGCTTCATTAAAATTAAATTCTTTTTCAATTGATATCCAGTCAGTTTTGCTCTGGGCTTATTTTTGGAATTTTCCACCAATTTTTCGGTCGAATATCTCGACAACGGAGGGTCGGATCGCAAATCAGACTTTTGGAGGCTCAAAAAATTGCAAAAAAAAACTTGAACTAACCCCTTACCAATTGAAAGTTTTTTGAAAAAATTTTGCAATGCAATGTTTTTGGGGAAAAAATGTGATGTATTTAGAAAAAATATTGTAATCTTTTTAAAGAAATATAGTCAGTTTTTTTGATAAAATACTAGGAAAAAAATTGTAATATGCAATATTTTTGAAAAAAATTTGTAACGTTTTTGGAAGAAATAATATTAAGTTTTTGGAAAAAATAATATTGTCATTCTTTTGAAAAAAAAAATTCAGGTAAGAATTTTAATCGTATTGTAACTTTTTTGAAAAAATCTACAACTTTTGTTGAAAATTTTTTCTGATTGGACCTTCCCAAGTCTCAAGATTTTGAAAAGTATCGACATAAGGGTCCAATCGGAATCTTTAAACCATTGCTCCCAGTTGTAAAATTTCAAATTTCAATGATCTGATCAAAGTCGTAATGCTGAAAAATCATCGCTAACGTAGTATGCATGTACCTAAGCCCTCAATTGAAAAAATTTTCAAACAAAATTTGGATATAAGGGTTTGTAGAACAATTTTGATTATTACAAAAATTTCGATTGGACCACTACTTCCCCTTCAATTCTGCATTACACCTACATACGAATGATTATTTTGAATTATATACACACAATTTTCGTACGTAAAATGTGAAATTGGGCGGAATGAGGGGTTAGATCAAAATTTTTGTTATAACTAAAATTATTCTTGGAATCAAAATACACAAATTTTGTTTGAAAATTTTTTCAATTGGAGCCGTAAAATTTTTTTCAAAGACTTGTCGAAATTTTTAAATATGGATTTTCGACATCATTTTTTTATTTTTTCCAAAAATAAACCACACGTGGCCCCATCACACAATTCAATTTTTGGTTCAAAACCTAAATTTCCACTTTTTCCATTTCTTTATTTTCTTTTTAAATTTGTTATTTGTTCAATTTTATGTTTTGACTCAATTTTTAAGTTTTTTTTTTATATCTTAGACTGATTTTATTTCATTTTATAGTTTTTTCCAAATTCCTCATTTTTCCATTTTTTTCATTTCGTTTTCGATTTCAAAAATTTAATTTGAAATAGGTATAAATATTGACTATATGACTGATTGAAATTCCTAACTATTTTGTCTCCATTCATACCCCCCTTTTTTTTTGCAAAGTTTTGTTAGGTAATAGAATGATATAACTATCTATCACTTTTAAAAGTTGAAAAATTTATTCAGTTTTGACCCCGGAATCGTACACCATGTTCATTTATGTATATTTATCTAATAAGAAAAATTAATATTTTAAGTGAAAATACCATTAACGATTAAAAAATAGGTACTCGCAAAAGATAACGAAAATAAGATTATCAGATTTAACGAATACCATCGATTGATTGAATTTTTATAGCGAGATTTTTCATTTCGTACTTCTTATACTTCGTATTGAATTTTTAAAAGTTTCAAAATTCATAAAAATCATTCGAAGATCCATGTGAGAAAAAGCACAGGAATCGTTGATATAAACACATTTAAATTTCGCGGAGGTTGTTCGAAATAGGTATTGATAAAATTGCTCGAAATACTGCAAAAATTATTAAAACATTTTTTAAATAATGAATGAAAATGCGATACAAATTATTAAAAAATTACGTGAAGCTTATTGATAATCGTGAAACTAGTTTGAAATACCTATTTAGAACTTTAAGTAGGTATTTTACATAGGTACCTACTATTCGAAATTCTCCACTTTTTAATTTGAAGTTGGAAAATTAATTTTTTTTCCTCGTTCGTTTAAATTATTTTTCTACCCTTGAACTTTTATAACATTTTATCGGTTGATCCTGGCTGTTGATATCTGATAGCTATACGCATTATAAATTATTAAAAAAATTATCAAATAAGTAGTTAGTTTTCGTTGAAGTATCAATTACTCGTAATTTGATTTTTATTCTAACCTACGTGTATGTACCTAATAGTTGTACTTAGAACATCGAGTGCAGTTGAAAAATTTCATTTTTTCCTCCGGAAATGCTGTCTATTAGTAAATTTGTGTGGTTTTCGGCGATAATCACTTTCGGTAAATATTACACATTTACACTTCCTGAAAGACTTTCTTACTTACTTGCCTATAAAGTTGTAATACTAATTAGTAATTGTGTATATTTTCATAGCTGATTCAATCATCTCCTGTTATGCGAAACCAAATAATATGAATGCACTCGTAAGTATAATAGAGATATGCCTAAGAGCGTCGCTTTAAAAACCAAGAGTCGATTCGCGGAAATTAATTTATTTACTTATTTAACGTTACTTATATGTAATTTTATTAGAACACCGCGACGACATCTGATATAAAAAACATTTTGGAGGAATTAGGAATTCATAAGGAACGCGTCGAGGATTTGGAACCTATCGAGATGCGGATGTTAATACCAAACCTTCATTTAAAACTAAAATTATCACAATTATCACAAGATACACTACAAGATACAACTACAATTAAAAGAAGACCAACTGGTAATCACAAATTAAAAATACCTATATTGCGCTTTTTTTTATTTTCTATAGTTAAATAATAGCATTTTAAAATAAACTCGCACTATCGCAATTATATGTATACACGTATCAAAAGAAGATGAAATTTTGAACTTTTTCACGCGAAAAATTTAAAAAATCAAGTTGAAAACTAATTTTTGGCAGGGTTTGAAAACCCGAGCAGCACAATCGACAAATTATCAAAATAAAAAATCGACAGAATATCGAATTCGATAAAGTGTCGCGTTAGTTCCGCCTAAATCGTGAAATTATCTTTCGATTGTATAGATAGATTATCGACGAATTATAGTTAGCAAAAATTTCGAGATTATAGTAAGATATTTTATCGATAATATATCTAGGTATAATATCGAAAGATAATTTCACGATTTAGGCGGAACTTTTGCGACACTTTATCGAATTCGATATTCTGTCGATTTTTTATCGATTTTTTATTCCGATTATCGTGAGAACATCTATAGATTTTCAAACGATTTTTTATCGATACGTTACATCTTCCGATATTATCGATCGAGTGTGCCGCTCGGGATACCTGAAATACGTTGTTTTTGGAAAAGTGCATCTTAAAATTTCATGAACAGTTTTAGAATCTAATCTACTTTTAATAAATTTAATTGCGATATGTATTGCGAGTTTGTTTTAAAACATTTAGGTATTTTCGTCAACAAGGCATAAATAAATGCTAATGATTCGCATTGCTGGGTGTTATTAGCGCTTTCACCGAAAAAATTCCAGGTGTGGAACCGAAATTAATCGTACATATCCGCAAATTTAATTTCAGTTAGCCGTGGAAGCGTTGTTAGATGTTAACGAGGAAGTGAAAAAGTTTTTGGAAGAAGCCTATCCAAATTGGGCTGTTCATCGGAATCCGAAAAACACAAGCGAAGAAATTTGGAAACTGGTATTCTGTAATTGGCAGGAACCAAGAGTGGTTGCGCTTAAAGCATATCTGAAAGAGAACAACCTTAGCGAAAAAAACTTCATCGAAGCAATAAATTCAAAACTTATTTATAGCACACATAGAATTGCGCATTGGCCTTTGCGACCAGAAGATAAACCACCTGCATACGAATCTCTCAAGAAAATGAATAGTCACAACGCGGAGATTGCTTTGAATCATTTCGTGCAATTTTACTCAAATTTCCTAATGCCATGTACAGTACATGGCATTAGGAAATTTGAGTAAAATGGCACGAAATGAATCCATCAAAGAAGAAGCTTTAAATGAGATGAAAGGTACTAGGCATGAGATTAATAATTACACTTTAATCTAACAATAAGTATATACTCGCGATGACTATGTTCTTTGATCGGGGGAAGTAGTAAGTAGTAATCCATCTAAATTTTCTCTGGAAAAACGAAGGAACGAATAACGAGACCTTAGCTATTTTATTAATATACAAAGTGTTTCATAATTGATCGAGTTACTTGCGCCAACTAAATAGGCAACCACTTAAGAACAATAATATGTTATATATAAACATGTTGCCTATCTTGAAAATTGAAGAAGCCGTGGAAAATTAAACTGAGAATTTTTTTTTTCTTATCCCAAAGAGTTACACCGGTTTCTGGTAATATCTTGACAAAAGCTCTCTTGCTCATTCATTTTCAAAGATGGGCAAAAAAATGTTAAGAATAAAACAAGGTCTTCTTTCAAGTACTATTAGCATAATTGTATGCTTTTACGTTGAACAAAATGGAAAAATCCGATATGAAAATTCGTCACGAAATTCCGACACCAAATTGGGTTAGGTTAGATTAGGGTTAAATTAGGTTAGGTTTGGATGACCTGAAAAAAACAGAAAATTTTTAAAAATTTGATAACATTAGACATTTTGTCAGACATTCCGAAACAGTAATTTTTAAAATAAATTTTATGACTTTTTAATTTAAATTTTCAACTTTTTTTATTTAAACAAAACGCGTATTTTTTTGAAATAGAAGAATCGAAAACATATGGCATCATACTTCTTTATTTGCGAACATGCTTATGAGTATTTTGCACATTTATAAATTTTTATAACAAAACCTGATTACCTATTACACATACTGTACTTATGCTTAATCGCCTTAACCATACCACATAGATACTATTGAAGTGCGCAGTACAATACTAATTTCCAACTTTCTTACAGAAAACAGCCAGAGGTACAGATTGCTGCGAATTCTCAGCATCGAACCGTTTCGCAGTGAGAAACTACTTGCAGAAGTAATTTGTGTAACATTTTTACGCTTATAATAAGGGCGGGGGGGGGGGGGGGGTTAAGAGAAAAATTAGCGATTTAGGTACCTATCTACATTTACTTCACCATTAAAAAAGAAAAAAAGAATACCTATAGGTAAATACATACATAATTATTTTTTTCACTTATGCATTTTACGTACCTATACCTACAGAGTAATTTGAATCTATAAATTTCATTACCCTCAAGCTGAAGGTACCTAAGTACATTATATTTCCAAATTTCAATCTACTCCCCCACTCCCCGTAATCGAGCAAATAAACCAGCTTGTGAAAACAATCAAATTGAGGGTAGGTACAGTGTTAGAGTGCTCACAGTAGAAAATTTTTTTTCCATTTTTCACAACCTTTTACGCTAATCAGAATTGTTTCGAATTTTTATCGTTGGTGCAACTTCCCCAAAATATTCAAAAAGCCAATTAGTCATCCCCCCCCCCCTTAAAATTTTTCCTCGAGGTACATCACTAGATACTCATTTATGGTGATTTCCACTATGTCCTAATGGACTATGTCCTAATTCCTTTTTTCCCTGGAAAAGGGAAAAAAGTGGATTATATCCTAAAAAAAATTAAGGCAAGCAAAATCTCCCTTTTGCAGGGAAAAAAAGTGGATTATGTCCTAGAAATTTTACTCGCTATAAAATTTCCCTCCGACAGGGAAAAACAGCTGATTATGTCCTAAACGTGTCTCATAAATAGAACACCTACCTACTTAAATATTGTACAGTTTTAACAAAGATTATGATTTAAGTGAATAGAAGACGAATATAGACTTTCCAGTTGTGTAGGTAGGTTAGCCCTCAAATTTTCAAAAATTTGCAAAAATCAAAATTTGAAAAAAAAATTCCAAAATGTTACAGAATGGGTTTTATGCCTTTGGTTGGTAAATATAATCGTCGTTATTAATATTTTTTGAAAAAAATCCAGAATTCATCAGATCATCGCATTTATGAGACGTTAAAAAATGTCATATTTTACGTTTTTTTTTTTAAATTGAAAAAAATATATTAAAAATCGTAAAAAAAAATTTTGGAAGTAAAATGGGTTTAACATACCTACATAGTTTTGCCCGAAAAGACAATTTACAGCGATTTTTCATATTTTTTGTACCCTTGATAATTTTTCTAAAACTACGAAAAATTGAAAAAAATGCAGAAAATGACGGTTCCTGAAAATGAAGGTAAAAGATGGAAAATCGTCGTAAATTGTCTTTTTGGGCAAAACTGTGTATGTTAAACCCGTTTTACTTCCAATTTTTTTTTTTCCAATTTTAGCTGATTTTTTTCATTTTGAAAAAATCAGGTATTAAATTTGACCTGATGGTGGGAGTTGGGGTGGGAGTGATATTTCTCGACGTTTTATGACAAAATATGACGATTGACACCAATTTCGCGTTTTGGTATTTCTTTATATATAACTATATGTATTTATTTATTTATGTATGTATAGACAAAATTTGTGTGTGCGATAACTCGAGTTATAATTGATGGAATTAGTTGAAATTTATATCAGCGATAGAGGATCATTGGGAATAGAAGCCTATTGAATTTGAGCAAAATCGGTTCGCGGGTTCGCGAGATATCCGCGATCGAAATTTTCAAAACTCAATAACTCCGCGAATAAGGCGATTTTTGCACATCACCTGTTTTACATAACGTTACGATAACGGTATTTTAACATTACAAATCAAATGAATCAGCGTTCGAGGATGATTCCTTCAATTGAATCATTCGTTCGCGAACGATTTGTTCGAATGAATCAGTCGTTCGCGGACTATTTGTTTGAATGAATCAGTCGTTTGCGGACTATTTGTTTGAATGAATCATGTCATTTGCGAACGATTCGTTCGAAATTTCAAATGAATCAGTCGTTTGCGGACTATTTGTTTGAACGAATCAGTCGTTCGCGAATGATTCGTTCAACTTAATCAGTCGTTCGCGAACGATTCGTTCAAATGAATCGGTCATTCGCGAATGTTTCCTTCGACTCAAATGAATCAGTCATTTGCGGACGATTCGTTTAAATGAATCAGTTGTTCGTGAACGATTTTTTTCTCTGAAAATAACATAGATTTTTCTTCTCAAAAAAAAATGGAGATTTCTTTCCTCTAAAAAAAAATAATAAAAAATAGAAATTTTTAGCTTTGAAGAAAGGAAATTAATTCCATCATTCATAATTAAGGTAATTTTAAAATTTAATGGGAGTTACAATGATATGACAAGAATGAAGGGCATTCATAAGAACAAGAAAAATAGAAAAAAATCAGATTTTCTGACGCGGAGGCTGCGTCAGAGTTTTTTAATCTATTTTTTTCAATTTTTTTTAAAAAAACGTAAAATATATGACATTTTTTTTAATGTCTCATAAATGCGATGATCTAATGAATTCTGGATTTTCGGAAGATATTATTCGATTTCAATTTTTATTTGTTTTTCATGTATCACCTAGACACAACTTTTCCGCGGTATTAAATTTTGAAAATCTAAAATTTTTGATTTTCGTTCCACCCTAACCTACCCACACAACTGGAAAGTCTATATTCGTCTTCTATTCACTTAAATCATAATCTTTGTTAAAACTGTACAATATTTAAGTAGGTAGGTGTTCTATTTATGAGACACGTTTAGGACATAATCAGCTGTTTTTCCCTGTCGGAGGGAAATTTTATAGCGAGTAAAATTTCTAGGACATAATCCACTTTTTTTCCCTGCAAAAGGGAGATTTTGCTTGCCTTAATTTTTTTTAGGATATAATCCACTTTTTTCCCCTTTTTGAGGGAAAAAGGGAATTAGGACATAGTTCATTAGGACAAAGTGGAATAAATCCTCATTTATACACCTTTTGCCCGCAATTTCACTTCAATTCATTCATTTTTCGTGAATTCAGGTTTTTTCATTTATTATTTTATGTGATTAAAATTGAGTAATCACACTGAAAAAACTGATCGCGGATTCGAGTTCTGCAGGTCACTGATTTAAACCCTTGCAGTGATCATTTTGCCCAAAATTGAAAATTTGTTACTTTTTCTACCAATATTTCTTTCATTTTCTGAAAATTGGATAGGTATATGGTCAAAATGTAAACATTTTCAATTTCAGGCAAAATGATTATAAACGTTCTTTGGTAATAATTTATGTTTTAGGAATTCAAAGCGTTCGCCGCGAGTAAAAATTTGAAGGAACCCTTGTCCATTTTTATTCCTGACAAAAACATCAAAAATCTTCCGAAATCTGACAAAGGCGTCTACGTACTTTTCGACAGTGCTGAGAATGCGATTGCGTTCTTCAATGGATGTGTAAGTTGCATGCACACTATAATCAACAATAGATCATAAGCTTGCTTATCTAATAATATGCCAAAGCGCATTTCAGAAGCACTTAAATTATCTTCTTTAAGGGAAACTTATGTTTAATAAAGAAAATATGATCTTACAATCTGAAAAACATTTACCTATCACGTACTAAGCATAGTATATTTCAGGACAACATGGATTTTTATAATGATGAGTGTAAATCGATGTATCTCGCCGATATCAATAATGATGCATTGTTTGGTGGCAAATGCTACATTATGATTAAGATTCAGTCGAAGAAATACAATAAAGATGAAGCGAAAAATTCAAACACCACGCCCAGGCCGATACGTTCAACTGATGTTGTAGATTATGTTGTAAGTACCAAGTATCTTTTACATACCTATTCTAGTTAATCCACCTTACTAAAAACGTATCCATGTTGAGAAGTTACGTGTGTACTTACAAATGATTTTTTTTTAGACCGAAAATTTATCCAACTTATTGACACTACGTAACATATGGCATTCACCGAAAGAGCAAAGTGTAATCCTTCGCTTCAAAAAGTTTGATCACATGCTGATGGCATATCAGCTGGTTGTAAGTGGAAACAAATGTATTGCTTCTTTCATTCTTTAGAATCATAGTCTAATTTTGAGGCTATTTTTATTCCAGAAAAATAAGTATGCTTCCGTTGGGAATATCACCGTGCAAAATAACATTCCGGGATTAAATTCATACGATACTCTTAAATTTACTTCTACTACTCCCGATCCCCCAGAAAACGAGACCCCACCGCCTAATATTACTCCTGAAACTGGATGTAAAACGCACGTGTAAGTACCAGAACTTGCGTTGACATTTTTACGATTAGAATTTTTTACATGCGAGGGTTAGTACGAAAGTAATGTTCCCTATTCGGTAATTTCAAGTAAAAACCATCCATTTACAGCCTTCTTAGTTAGTTACTCTCTCAATCTGAATCAGTTAAAATCCACTGAAGTACAGTGGATTTTCACTGAATCAAATCAAGAAAAGGGGACCGCAGATAAATCAGTGGATTTAACTGATTTGTATCAGTTAAAAACCACTATTACCGCTTTCAGTGAACTTTCGCTGATGAAATAGAGAAAATTATCACTGTTAAAATTATTCAACTTTATTTGATGAATCAGTAGATTTTGATATTGTAGTTCCAGGTAGTGATAATGAAAAATTTGATTTTTAATTTCATTCAATCGAAGGATTTAATTGCACTTTTTACTGTGGGAGTAGGTACTTGGTAAAAAATACAATAAAATCCATCAATTGAACAAAATCCCAAAGTAACAACTTGTTATTTCACCTCCAACCCACCGCAGCAAGATAATTACGTATTTATTTCTGCACAATTATCCAATACATAATATGTGAGATAACTTTCGAATTCTGATTTTAAAGCACAGTGGATACAAAAAACCCGGCACTGTAGATACCAAAGCAGAAGTCTTATCACATTTCATGAAACAAAATTATTACATTACCAAACAGCCATCTGAATGTATGTTCGAGCTTTTTCCTACCGATACTTAATCAATAAGTTTTCACTTGTAAACACAACATTTCACATGATAACATATCTGCTGTCCAAGTTTCCCATATCGGATTCAAGTGCCGGATCCATTATTGTGTATCCACTATACAGTTAAGTCTTATGCAAATGAAAAACTAAAGAGAATGAAATTATAAACAGATCGAGAAACAACTGCGAAAATGACGTATATTTTTCACTTTCTCACTTCATCACACTTCACATTATCAAAAAGCTGAACACAACTAGTCACACTCGAACGTTACTTGTAAATATAATCTGTGCATACGCGTGGCAAAATTCACTGATTAAACAGTTGTTCCGTATTGAGATCACTGATCTTTCAGTTTTTTATGTAACGACTTTTTTTATTCGCTGATACAATCAGTCATTTATAACTTCACTAATGTATCAGCGTAATATTCGCTGATACATTAGCAATAATTCACTGAATTGAATCAGCATTTCATTTTCTATTAAAATTGACTGGATTTCAGTGAAAATTGACTGATTCATCAGTTAAATGAAGTTGACTGCCCGAAATAGTGAAAAATTCACTAATTCAGATTGAGAGAGTAGTCTTGTTCAATGTGAGACAGTTTGAAAGTTTGAAACCGACTCTTTCAATTTATACCAAATTTATGATTATTAATTTATTTCATTAATATAATATTTTTTATAATTTTATATATAAATATATACTTTAACAAAAAAATAAATTTTAAATAATATATTTAATTTATTGAGTCGGAGTGTTGGTCTTTTGGCGTTTAAGTGCCACAAAGTGACGGTCTAAAACCAGTTCTGTCCAAGGTCTGGTTCTGTCGTAGTTGTACCAAAGTCGTAATGTGCAGCTATGTATTCTTATGGAATTTGCATCGCTGTGTCGGTAAAATACTGGACAGACTGGACTGTGTCGGTCAAAATGTCGGTTTTTTGACCCGACTTCCGACCTACTCTGTCGTTCATTTTGCAGTTCGAAAATTCAGAAAAGTTGAATTTTTTTCATTTTGCAGTTCGAGTTTGTTAGCACAATTTAGTGAATGAAGTGGGGATGATCTTGCATCAAAATTCAGAAAAGTCGAATTTTTCATAAGAGAAGGGAGAGTAAAAACGTCGACAAAAATGTCAAAATGAAAATCACATGATAGGCGGTCAAGTCCAAGTTGAATATAGTTTGATTCGAAGTTCATTCATTAGGTTTTGGGCACTCGAAGTTGGAATCTTGCCATTTTTAGCTATGCAAGACTGTGCTTGCTATATCTGCATCTGCGTTGATTTCAGTGCTTTTGTCGCAGTAACTAACTCCTCGAGTAAAATAATTGGTAAGTTAAAATTATTGTTTAGGTACCACGTTAAGGATGATGCTGATCTGGAACAGCAGTTGAGATATGCTGGCAGTAAGCTAATAGTAATCCATTTCTTCGGTGGGTGGTTCGAAAGAAGTGAATTATTCAACCTGGAACTAGAAGCATTATCCGCTGTACAAACAGACGTTGTCTTTTTGAAAATCGATGTGAACGAATGTAAGAAACTCGTCCAGACTTATGGAGTCAGTTCGGTGCCCACATTAATACAGGGTGTCCCATGTAAAACGCAACCCTGATTTTGATGGCGCGTCACTTTCTAGTGAGCGAGTTCGGAACTACTTCGCCGGGTCTGACGTCATCCCCAAACGTTTTCCAACCGCTCTAGGCAGTTTTATCTTTATATCTGCTGCCATGTTTTGTGTTCCAGAATTTTTTATAAATGAAAGTCAAAATATTTTTTTGGGCAATTTTTTGAAGTTTCAAAAACATTTATTAGATTTTCAAGCAAATTTAGGGGTCCTACAGTGGTCCTACGAAAAAATTTGTAAGAACCAAAATTGTAGAGCATAAAATTTACTTCCTAAATAGTATATTATTATATTTTTCTAGGAGTTTTGGTATCGTCATTTTTATAGTCAAAGTTCAAAAATTGAAAATTTCTCCAAACTTTAAACTTTGACTGCAAATATCACGAAAAGTAAGCCTCCTAGAAAAAAACTAATCGCTTACTACGGAAAGCAAATTTCACGCTCTACAATTTTGGTTCTTAGCATTTTTTTCATAGGACCCTTAGATTGTCCATAAAATCCATTTCAAGTCAAGAAAAATTCAAAAATACAGTGTGTACGGTTCAAATTGAACCGTACACACTGTATTTTTGAATTTTTCTTGACTTGAAATGGATTTTATGGACAATCTAAGGGTCCTATGAAAAAAATGCTAAGAACCAAAATTGTAGAGCGTGAAATTTGCTTTCCGTAGTAAGCGATTAGTTTTTTTCTAGGAGGCTTACTTTTCGTGATATTTGCAGTCAAAGTTTAAAGTTTGGAGAAATTTTCAATTTTTGAACTTTGACTATAAAAATGACGATACCAAAACTCCTAGAAAAATATAATAATATACTATTTAGGAAGTAAATTTTATGCTCTACAATTTTGGTTCTTACAAATTTTTTCGTAGGACCACTGTAGGACCCCTAAATTTGCTTGAAAATCTATTAAATGTTTTTGAAACTTCAAAATTGCACAAAAAAATATTTTGACTTTCATTTATAAAAAATTCTGGAACACAAAACATGGCAGTAGATATAAAAATAAAACTGCCTTGAGCGGTTGGAAAACGTTTGGGGATGACGTCAGACCCGGCGAAGTAGTTCCGAACTCGCTCACTAGAAAGTGACGCGCCATCAAAATCAGGGTTGCGCGTTACATGGGACACCCTGTACTTATTAAAAATAAAAACAAAGTATGCAGTCTTTTGGGAACTAGTGTACACGTTTTAAAACAGTTTTTTACATAAGTATGTATAGGTACACTTACATTAGGCTAAGTATTTTTGTAATTTGTAGGTAATTTTTTCGAGTATGAATTCCTCACTTTAATTAATTTATGTACCTAATAAGGTGAAAAAGTCTAGATTAAAATGAACATAAATGATATCTACTAAAGTTGAATTAATTATAGGTAATACTCGTAGGTAGGTAGGTAGGTAGCTAGGTACTATAGTCAGCGTCACGTAAGAAACGCCAAAAACACTTCACAAAACTGAATGATTAAGAGTAAATGACTTGAATGAATGAGGTTAAGTTGTGAATTTAATTTAAGGAATGTGATTCCTTAAATTAAAAATTCACATCTTAACTTCATTCATTCAAGTCATTTACTCTTAATCATTCAAATTTGTGAAGTGTTTTTGACGTTTCTTACGTGACGCTGACTATAGGTTTAAATGATATCTACTATAAAGTTAAATTAAATTATAAATAATATTCATAGGCACTTGTTCAAGTGAATAAATTTTTTTATTCGTTAATTTATGAAACACGTATAAGGTAAGTTTGATTTATGCATTATATGTACGTACTTAGGTGCTTACCAGACGTAATCCTCCAATGCTTAAAAAAAAGAGACAAACTGAAGTTTAAGAAATCAAAATCAGACAAAGAAAAAATTGAGCTTAGCCTGTTGCGTAAATTAACAAAGAGAAAATTGATAGAGTATAACGAGACTAAGGAGCGCGAAATATGCACCTCGATACTTGAAAGTACAAAAAATATAAAATCAATCAAAAAGCTTAAAACTTTGGGTACTCAACAAATGACATACATGCTAGACTCAGAAGGTAATAAAAAATACTCTAGACAAGAAATTTCAGATTTAGTTACAAAATTCTATTCAGACCTTTACGATGACCCAACTAAAAACTCTCAATTATTACCTCCATCCAGTTCGATTGAAAAAGAAGCTAAAATTTTGAAATCTGAAGTAGAACATGTGATATCTAACTTGAAAACCAATAAAGCGGCTGGTAGCGACGGACTTTTGAACGAACATTTCAAATTTGAAGGCGAAGGTCTTGTTGATTTTTTGGGGCTTCTCGACAGTTGATCACTTATTTACTATAAATCAGTAAATCGAAAAGGCCAGAGAATTTGGAATCAACATCTACCTCGCCTTTGTTGATTACAGTAAAGCCTTTGACTCCCTGTTGCATTTATTTATGCTACTTGCATTGAAAACCCAAGGCATACCAGACGACCTTGTAGAGATGATAGATGAGCTATACAACGGTTTACTGGAAAGAATTATAACAGACGTGGAGGGTAAATATTTCAATGTTAAAAAAGGGGTAAAACAGGGAGATCCACTATCACCGTTAATTTTTAGTTGTGCACTGGAAGAAATTTTTAAAAATTTGGACTGGGAAAATAAAGGTATAAATATAAATGGTAAAAAACTAAATCATCTCAGATTCGCAGACGACGTCACTGTTTGCTAGCAGCGAAGAGGAACTTAGGGAAATGCTTATGGAGCTAGAGAGTGAGAGCCAAAAAGCGGGTCTTACCATTAATATTTCGAAAACAAAAATCATGGCTGGTCATTCACAACATTTTGAAATTAAAATTGGAAATAAAACTCTGGAAACTGTGAGCGAAATGACATATTTGGGCCAAATTGTAGCTTTTGATGACAGATCCGAAAAAGAAATTAACAAAAGAATATCCCAAGCCTGGAAAAAATACTGGTCGTTAAGTTACATCTTTAAAAAACCTTATAGAAATGAACTCAAAGCCTCACTCTTTAATAGTTGCGTTCTCCCTGTGTTGACCTACGGGGCTCAGACATGGACCCTAAGCCATAAATTACGTAATCGACTTAAAACAACCCAAAATTCTATGGTGAGGTCAATGCTAGGTACATCGAGAAAACAAAGGATCAAAACAGTAATCCTCAGAAATAAATTGAAAGGCATGAGAGACGTCGTCTGTGAAGCGAGAAGATGTAAATGGTCCTGGGCAGGTCACATCTCTCGAGTGGAGGACAGCAGATGGGCTTCTCTCTGCTGCACTGGCACCCCAATGGCGAAAGAAAGCTAGGCAGGCAAAAGGCGAGGTGGGACGACGAAATAGTCCATTTTCTGGGATATAATAAGCACTACTGTAGGGTGGCGCAAGACCGAGCCGAATGGGCTCGGTTGAGGAGGCCTTTGCCCAAGATTGGGCTCATTAAATTAAGCTTGTCTTAATTTTAATTTTTAAGGCTATAAATAAATAAATAAGGTAGTTGCACCAGTGGTTGACCCTTATAGTGGAAGTCTCTTATTAAATGAGTTCTGGTTTGAAAACTAATAACCTTGGCGAAATGGTGAATATACCAAACGATTCCTTTTGGATTCTACTACAAAATAATCTATATATTTTTTTATTTTAATTTATTTCACCGAGAATTACAATCATTTTAAGTAAAAAAATAGAAAAGTCCAGTAGTTGGTCAAGAAAATCTAGTAGTTGATCATCCAGTAGTTGGTCAATCAGATTATGGCAACGGCTCTCAACCTTTTAATTTTTATAAAAATCAATAAGTATTCGGTAAAATTGTCACTATCATTTTGATCACCTACTGGCTAAAATTGATTTTTTTCTTCCAGTGGATAGTCACCATCATATTTAATAGAATTTTGGCGATATTTTAAATTTCAAATAAAGAAATGGAATCTCCAAACTCTTCTGATTCAGGTCCTAATGGTTATATTTCAAGTTTTATTCATCATCGTAGTGTGTAATTGATATTTTGATAATACTTCGGCTTAACAGAAATCTTTAGAATTGGCATCATTTTGAAAATTGTTCTAACAAAAAAATTTCAGTAGATCATTATTAATTACTTGAACAGAATCGGTTAAAAATGTTATTTTGCTCTAAAGAAATTTTCTGAAGCTATTTTGAAAATTACGCTTAATTATAAACATTTTTTATTCTAAGTGACCAACCACTGGTGCAATTACCTTACCTTAGGTAGATATTGGTATTTTTAAGGATGTGACTGAATTATCTAAATAGGCTTGGACCTATGCGTATACTTATACAGGGTGTCCCGTCACCAGTTAACACCCCTTCACCAGCGATATAGTCAACTCAAACTAAGCTCATGTACGCATGTTTGCCGACCCTGTGAATTGAAGGGGCAGAGATATGCTGAACTGAAAATTTTTTATTTTCAGTTTTGTTTCAGATTTTTAACCATACGTCACTCGACAATCGAGATAGGTAGAAAGTTGCACTTTGCGGCGTTGAAAAGGAAATTTTGTGTAGAATTTTTTAGTGGGGTTGATAATTGTATTAGGTGATCAGGGGGGTCTGTACTGTATTGAATATCTAAAAAAAGTGTCCAAAAATTGAGATTTTTTTGCAATTTTTGAGGAAATCTCAAAAAAGTTTCATCATTTGGTATTATTATTATGATTAGCCTTACATGAAAAAAGTTCGACCTTTCGAATGCCGCAAACCGGACTCTTCTATCTCACTTGGTTAAAAAGTTATAGCAATTTCAATTTCAAAATCAAGACTGAAAAACAAAAAATTATTTTTTCAAAAAAAAAAATTTACCGAAATGTTCTTTAATTCATCTTTAACATCGAGTTTCGCTCAAAATTATTAGTTACGATAGGTATCAAGTTCCAAAAATTAAAATAATTGGAAATTTAAAAAAATGAAAAATAAATTGATTTTTTTTCTGTCTCGATTTCGAAATTGATATTTAAAACTTTATTATCGACACGTAATCTGAAATTTCTCGAATTCGATTTTTCAACGATTTTATGACGATATTTGAAACTATATTATCGACACGTGATATGAAATTCCTCGAATTCGATTTTTCAACGATTTTGTGGCGATATTTGAAACTACATTATCGACAAATAATCTGAAATTTGATGACGCATATGCAAAACCCCTTCGTTTTGAACTATTGTGGCTCCATCCCCCTTGGGGTTAGGAAAACCGTGTATACGTCATTAGATAGGAAATTTAACGTAGATTAAAATTTATAGACCTCATTTTCACGCTGAGGTCAATATTTTAGCAGATACGAGCCAAAAACGTAATTTGGGGGGCTAAGCTCCACAATTAGGGGAGGAAGCCCGCGGAGGACAAGGCAGGACTACTCGGATTCGTTTTTAGGGCATCAAAATGGACCTGTATGCCAAAATTCAGCTTGCCGCGCAACTTTTCCCTATGGATGTTTATTTTTACTGGACTATTTAGCAAAAATAAGAAAAATTTTATTTTCAGTAAAATTCAAAAATTGAGAAAAATTACATTTAATCAATGAAAAAAAAACTACCCTAAGAATCAATGCAAAATCATCCTCTGGCCAAATTTGAGAAAATTTTTATGTTCAGAAAATTTCAAAAAATGTCAATTTGAATTTAATTAATTTTCAAATGCTACCATTTGCTCCAATGCAAAATCCTACCCTTACCAAATATGAGAAAATTTTTATTTTCAGTAAATTTCAAAAAATGCCAATCTGAATTTATTTTATTTTCAAAGGCTACCATTTGCTCTTATGCAGAATCCTACCCTTACTGAAAATGAAAAAAAATATATATATTTTCAGTAAATTTCAAAAAATGCCAATTTTAATTCAATTAATTTTCAAAGGCTACCATTTGGTCCAATGCATAATTCTTCCCTTAGCGAAAATGAGAAAATTTTTATTTTCAGTAAAATTCAAAAAATGAGAAATTGCATTTAATCAATGAAAAAAGCTACCCTAAGAAAATTTTGTTTAAAAAACTCATGAAATAGATGTAACTTTTTATAAGAGGGACAAATAATGTAATGTGAAAATTTGCCAATCTTTGAAAATTAAGGCGCTACGGAGACATTCAACTTCGAAAATACCAGTTTTCAAAGCTTTGTAGCGTCTTCATTTTCCAAAATTGTCAAATTTTTCACAAAAATATTTTTGTTTCTTTCGAAAAATTACACCGCAGGTTCGTGCATTGTCTTGAAGAAATTTTCAAATTTTTGTCCATTACCCCTGCAAAATCGAGATAGGCAGTTAGGCACCATGTTGACGTTGAGTTTTTTTTTGTTAGAGGTGCTCGGTTATATGCAAATTTCAAGTTTGGCAGACCACTCGCCGGACACCCTGTATGTACAAAGGCGTCCATTTCGGACAAAATAGAAATTCGGCATTGGAAGAGGGTTGACGAGCAATAATTGTGGCCCATACTCCTTCGATTTATATATTTTTTTACTATTTTTCAAAATTATTAGGCACTTGAAATAATTTTTGAAAAAAAATTATTACTTTTTTTTAAGCAGTCACTTTGTTCTCTAATTTTTCCTTTAAATTAAATTATTGGTATTTTTTTCAAAAAGCTATAGGTATAGTGGGTTTTTTAAAAGTAGGGTGGGTCAAAATTATTTTTGCTATTTTTCTAATGAACATTTTTTTTTAATTTTTCAAAATGAAATTACCTAGTATAAGTACAAATTATGATAAAAATTGAGCAAAAAGTGTTTACAATTTTTTTTTGTTGGTAAAAAATGAAAAAAAAATACTTTGAAAATTTTGGAAGTAATAATGAGTAAGTATTAAAGTTTAAGGTATAAAAATTGTACCAAAATTTCATCGGAGTAGCCTTTATATTTTGCATTGTATGAAAAGATGTTTTCCTCATTACTCAATAATATGAAATCCCCTGAATTTTTCTTTCTTCAAAATTTCAAGAATTTCTTTTTTAAATTCATGATTAATTGAAAAAATTGTTCTAAATTTTAATTTTATCAGAGTAGTCTTTCGCATTGGATGTGTACTAGCTTTCTTCATTAATCGAATGAAACTGGGTTCTGGGCTGAAATTTTCATTATTCAAAAATTGTCAAAATTTCCAATTTTTATCAAATTCAAAATTCGAAAGTTGTTCATAAATTTCATCAGAGAAGCCTTTTTCATTAGATGAACCATAGAATTACGCTGAAATTTTCATTGGATATTTAAAAATTATCAAAGTTTTCAATTGCTATGAAATTTAAGATTTGTAAATTGATCAAAGACTATTTAATTCGAAAATTGTTCAACTTTCCTCATTAATCGTCATGAAATCATCTGAAATTTTTCATTAAGTACTCAAAAATGTCAATATTTCTATCTTTTGATTTTTTTTGAAATTTTAGAAAAGAACAATATAATTGATCAAATTTTTATCAGAATTTGAATTTTTATTAAATTTTAGAAAAGCCAATATTTCTTTTAAAAAAATATATAATAAAATTGAATCTTTTGCTTATTTAAAAAAATTTGATTAGAATTTTTTCACAAGACTGCATCTCATCATAAAATTTTCATCCAATTTTGTACAATTTTTTCAGTTCGAAAATATCAGAATTTAACTTTCAACGTTATTTTCTGATGATAATTTTTTCCAAAAAGCCTTTATGATGATTCTCGTAAGACACACATAAGATTTTTTAACGTGCAATTATGGTTTGTGATAATTGGTAGTTTCAAAAATAAGTTTGATAATATATTATTTGTAGGGCTAATGTCAACATTATTTTTTCTCCAAAAAATTGAAAGAGTCTCTAAAGAAATAATCATTTTGAAAAATTGAATTCTTAATTCAATCAAACTAAAAAAAAGAGATTTTATTCTCAAAATAATTAAAGAATTTTCCTAAGAAAACGTGTACGTATGACGTGGAAATTCCAGGTATTTGATTCTACCTGAGAATTCTGTAAATTTTTCCAAAATCCTGTTTTTAGCATGAAATCTCACTATCAGATTTTAATTTTATGAAGATCATTTGAACTTGTGATTTTTTAGAGCTTACGATTACAAACCTACTTAAAATTTTTTGCTGACTTAAAATTTGATATTTTATTTTATTTTTTCAGTTTTCAGTTATTTTCAGTTCAATTCAATATTTTAATATTTATTTTTTATTTTTGTAAAATTCATAATTATATTTCAAATTAATTTTTTTTGTAACCATAAATTAATTAACAAATTAAACAATTTAAACAACCAATTCAGTTATTTTTTCAAATTCTCACTTTCTTCATTTTTCATTTTTTTTTTTTGAGTTTTCAAAAAATGTCTCAGTTTTCAATTTAGTATAATTTTTGTAGTCTTCAGTTTTTAGTACGAGTACTTTTAAATTTATTTTCATTCGTTTTGAAAATTTTAATTATTAAACAATTTCCAATTTCTCCCAATTTTCAGCCAGTTTCGATTTTTGATTTTTTTCAAGTTTTGGATTCAGTTATTTTTTCAAAAATTTTTTGTAATACCTTAATAAATTTTTTCAATTTTTTTTCGATGATAATTTTTTTTTTAAATCTGAGTCATATTTTAATTCATTTTGTATTATAAGTAAGTATTTCTTTGATTTTTGATTTTACCCTGTTTTGTTACATTTTGAATTTTCCTCAATTTTTTGAAATACCTACTTGGTGATAAAAAAAAATATCAATTTCTCATGAAATGAAAAAAGTTTGTGAGAGGGGATAAAGGGCCATCTGACTCTAAAAATGTTGCTTTTTGCCTGAAAAATTTTGGTTATACATTGTGAAAAAGTTAATTTACGATTTTAGCAAAATTCCATTACGTTTGGAAACCGAATAAAAAATTTCGTGACACACCTGTTATCCTCGCTAAGGTACGCATAAAAGGGCGCGACAAATAGAGAAAAAATTTCGCCGAAAGCTGCCAGGTTTCTTGTTTTTTTTTCTCTCGCCCTTCCTTTGGAAGAAGTTCACCGAAAAGACGTGCGAATTGAATGGTGCGAGTTGAGTTGCTTTAGAAATAAGAGATTCGTGTGCTTGTGTTGGAGCTCGGTAGTTCGTACCTACTATGGCACTATTTGTTTGAAAACTATCAATATCGAAAACGGGTTCACAAAAAATGTAACATTTTACCAGTTACATACAAATTTGTAAACTTCAGCAGTATAAAACGTTTAAGTTGGTAGCATTTGTAGTTAAGTACGTGTGGAAACACTTCGTTTTCGTTTTTCTTTTTTTTCCCTTTTTTTGCTTTCTTTATTTCTTTCTTTTTTCCGTGTACTTCTCTCACTCGTTGTGTTCATATTTCGTTCGCCAGTTTCCTTTTTAGAGAGCTCGGTTGCGGAAAAACTTTCAATAAGCCAGGGCCAACGAAGCCTTTAACTAACAACAAAATTACTACACTCTCCTCCTATTTAGTTAGAAAAGTTGAAATCGTTTAAACTTTCACCCAACTTTCTTTCTATTAAAACCATACACACGAGATGGTCCGCTCTCCTCGTCTGACGACGGTGCACGGCCGCCCCCTCCCGCCCCTTCACGCTCTTCTATCTCGTTGGTAATATATAAATACGTTACGGTACACTTGCTAAATTGAAACAGAGTCAGTCCAGAAGATTTCTTTCTAAAGTTTTTCTCGACTCGAGATTTTTCAGATAAAAGCCGAATTACTTGGATGAGATTCGTCGTCGTTTTAGAACTCGTCTCCATTTCATTTTGGATTTTTTTTTTCTTTATTTTACGGTGTAATTGTGCCTTGGTTCGGGTGTGATCGAATTAAAAAGGTAGTGCGCTTTTTGGTGCGCATCGTGGGTTCATTTTGATGAGCGAAATGATTACAAGGTGAAAAATGAACCAAGTTGGAAAAACTTATGAGAAAATTCAGATTTACGCTCGAGATTGGTGTAAAAAATTAATAATGCGATGAAAAATAATATAAATTAAATTAATAAGGAAATTAAATTAAATTTAAAGTTTACTTAGGTACTTGAAAAAGTTTAACTAAGTATATGTAGATATGAACACCATACGATTACAGCTCACAGTGTTTCAGAAAATCCTACCAATGTTATGAATGAAATTCTAATAAAAATTGAGTTTAAAAAATGAATAAAAATTTTTCAAACAGATTCGCTCAGGTAAAAAAATGACCAAGTTTTTAGACCAAAAAGTCCAATGCAAAATCCTCCTCTGACCGAATTTGAGAAAAATTTTATTTTCGCTACATTTCAAAAAATGACAATTTGAATTTTTATCGGTGCCACAGGCTACCATTCGGTCTAATAAAAAATCCTACCCTTAGTGAAAGTGAGAAAATTTTTTATTTTCTGTAAATTTCAAAAAATGACAATTCGCATATTATTTTGTAAAATTTTTTTGTCAAGAAAATATTTTGCACCAAATGCAATAGGTAGGTATCTTTTCAAAAATTCTTTCAAAAAAAAAAAAATTGAAAAATTGTTTGTATGATTTTTTTTAATACAATAATTAAGGTATTCGGGTCAATTTCGAGGGGTCCTGATGAAAAATTTCTGAATTTTTCAATTTTTTTCATTTTTGGAAAAAATTGATTTTGCCGTGTGAATTTCAAATTTTCCTTAAATTTAGTTTCTTTGAAAAAATTTATCAAAAAACGTTTTTCTCATTATTTGGGTCCATTATGAGAGGTTCTAATGAAAAATTTCTGAATTTTTCAATTTTTTTCATTTTTTGAAAAAATTGATTTTGCCATTTGAATTTCAAATTTTCTTTAAATTTAATTTCTTTGAAAAAATTGATTAAAAAACGTTTTTCTCATTATTTGGGTTCATTCTGAGAGATTCTGTTGAAAAAATTTGGAATTTTTCAATTATTCCCATTTTTGAAAAAAAATTCATTTAGCCATGTAATAAGTACCATGTGGTACTTATTAATATGGTGAATTTCAAATCTTCCTTAAATTTAATTTCTTTGAAAAATTTGCTCCAAAATTTTTTTTCCTCATTATTTGGGTCCATTATGAGAAATTCGAAAATTGAGAAATTGAATTTAATCAACGAAAAAAGCTACCCTAAGAACCAATGCAAAATTCTCCTCTGACCGAATTTTAAAAAAATTTCATTTTTGCAAAATTTCAAAAAATCACAATTTGAATTTTTATCAATGCCAAAGGCTACCACCATTAGTGAAAATGAGAAAATTTTACTGAAAATAAAATTTTCTCATTTTTACTAAAGGTAGGATTTTGCATTGGACCAAATGGTAGGCTTTTGGCATTGATAAAAATTATTGTCATTTTTTGAAATTTCGCAAAAATGAAAATTTTGAAGTTGAACTGAAAATAACTGAAAACGGAAAAAATAAAATATCAAAATAATATTAAGCCAACAAAAAATTTCAAGTATGTACTCGTAAGCTCGAAAAAATCACAGTTCGAATGATCTGAGATTTTAGGCTAAAAAAAAGGATTCTGGAAAAATTTACAAATACCTTGAATTTTCACATGTGTAAAGACGAAAAAAATATTTAATTACACTCGTATCTGGTACCTAGGTCGGTATACAATTTTCATTACTTCGTATAAAACCGCATCCTCTTCTATCTTGTGGAAATTCGAATGCACTGCGATGGTAAACGAAGCGTGTAATTTAAAGCCAGGGCAGCACGAATCGTCCATGGTCGAACGGACAGAGACGAAAAATATCCCATACTCGAGGAGATTGTACCGTGTACCCTCGCAGAAGAAATTTGTCGCCTCGTTCAAATCGTAAATTTGTTATTTTTGCGGTGTATGGAGGAATGAAAAAACCTCGGGTACGGCGGCGGGACAAGGTCTATAAATTTTATATATTTTTTCTCTCGTTTTCTCGACGTCTTTTCTAACGCGAAGATGATGATTACGCGTGTAAAAGAGAGAAAAATTTATACGAGTATTTATATAGTGTACGATGAAAGTAAGACCCGGGTTATGGCTCTGGGGATATTTTTTTCCTCGTTGTATTTTACTTTCTTTTCTGCTTTTTTTGCTACTTTTTTTCGCCGGGTTCTTTTGTAAAGACGCCGAACCGCCGAGATGATTCGGCAATGGCCATCGAAAATACGAGTATTATATATCGCGAGGATACTTCGTGTGTCGGCTGTGAAATGGGTATTTAATACTGGATTTATTATCAGCGTATAAAAAATGTGTAATTTTTTCTCCTCTTTTTCGGGAGTATACTGTTGTGTTAATTTACTGGTATTATACAAGTATGGTTTTAGCGTCGATAAATTATCATAGGTAGTTGAGAATTTTTATGTGGCGAGTTAAAATTCCATAGGATAAAATGCCCTAAACGGGTATGGCAACGTATAAAAAGATTTATAGCTGAGGACCGAATTGACTCGCAAAAGTTTGGTTATGGCGACTTGAGAGCTCGACTGTCTCCGCCACGAATTGGGCATAAAACGATATTGCTGCTGGTGAGATTTTTTGCGAGTGCATAGTTTACGAAAGTACTACTTTCAAAATATTTTTTTCAAAAGATATCAATTTGAAAAAATCCACCCATGACTTATTATCAGAATCGATTATATTTTTTCTTCAAAATTAATAATAATTTCAAAATGATAAAAAATTGAAATTCAATTTGAAACCCAAAACATAAGAATTGAAATAAAAATTTCTAACTCGAAAAAATTTAGAATCAAAGGGTTGAATACTTATACAAGAAAATTTTCCAATCTCATGAAATTTAGACAAAATTCATTCCAAAAAAAAATTGTTCAACCCATGAATTCAAATTTCCACATAAATAATGAATTTTTCCTCGAAATTATTACTCCAGAAGTCCTATGGTTGTAGGGTTCAATTTTATGAAAACATTTTCAAATCTGATGAAAATTGAAAAAAATCATTCCAAAAAAATTGTTCCACTCATAAATTTAAATTTCCACGTAATAAATTTTTTTTACGAAATTGATGATTTTAAAAATTTTCAAAAATTCGTCAGAAGAAGATTTTGCAATAATTTTAGGGTAGCTTTTTTCATTGGTTAAATGCAACTTCACAATTTTTCTGAAATTGCTAAAATTGATGGTTTTAAAAATCTTGAAAAATTCGTCAGAGGAGGGTAGCTTTTTTCATTGGTTAAATGCAATTTCGCAATGTTTCTGAATTTGCTAAAGTTAAAAATTTTAACAAAATCAGTGATTTTGAAAATCTTGAAAAATTCGTCAGAGGAGGATTTTGCATTGATTTTCAGGGTAGATTTTTTTATTGGTCAAATGCAATTTGTGCAATTTTTCTGAATTTACTGAAAATAATAGATTTTCCCCGAAATTATTACTCCAGAGGACCTACAGTTGCAGGGTTGAAATTACAGGAAAAAATTTCCCAATCAGATAAAAATTTAAAAAATTCATTTCATAAAAATTATTCAGATCATAAATTAAAATTTCCACAAATTTGATGAATTTTTTGTTGAAATTAGGTATTTCTTCGGATGTCCTACAGTTGTAGGGTTGAATTTTGCGAAAAAATTTTCCAATTTAATGAAAATTGAAAAAAGTATTCCAAAAAAATTGTTCAACCCATAAATTAAAACTTCCACAAAATTGATGAATTTTTTCTCGAAATTATTTCTTCGGAGGTCCTGCTGTAGAATTGAATTTTACGAAAAAAAAATTCCAATCTAATGAAAATTGAAAAAATTCGTTCTATTAAAATTGTCCATCCCAAGAATTCAAATTTCCACAAAATTAATGAATTTTTTCTTGTAATTTGAATAATCCAAAAATGTTTCCAATCTGATAAAAATTGAAAAAAAAATCAAAAAAGTCGATAATTTTGTAGAAATTTCAATTTATTGTCTGAACTATTTTTTGGAGTGAATTTTTAAAATTTTCATCAGGTTGGGAGTTTTTTGGAATAATTTTTTTTTCCAATCTAATGAAAATTGAAAAAAAATTATTCCAAAAAAATTGTTCGACTCGTAAATTAAAATTCCCTCAAATATGTCAGACAAAATACAAAATGTCTAAAAGTCATCCAGTTTTGATAAATAGGTAATCGTTTCCAAGTTTTATAATGCTTGACAAAACACCCAAAATCTTTCGTGACGGAATTTCGTCACTTCGAAAAAAAAAAAAAAAAAAATTGGATTACTTTTTTTTTCTAATCAAGTATTTCAGAACTGAAAAGTGTATCCTGAAAAAATACGCCTGAAATAAAATAGGAACAATGCGAATTTTACCACTTTTTTATCATTATGCATCAACTTGAGACTTAATCTAGCATACGAAATTAAACGCAGATTCGATATAGACAAATAAAACGAATATATGGATTATGGAATCTCAATTTCAATTTATCGTGCGAGCAGTGCACGCTCGAACGCATTAATCTACCGCATTGAATCGCATCGTCTACGATGCTCGAGCTTGTACGTAGGAATTAGGAATTACCTACCAATGTGATATGGTATGAGTTGGAAAATCCTCGTACAGACTCGTACGTAACGTGTACGTCTATGCAATAGTGCACTATGTGGTGCGAATGCTTTGGAAAATTACGAAGGGAGACACGTCACGTTGCTCCGTCTCATAGACATAGACCCAGTCGTATCCCATTTAGGTACCTATCAAATGTCACACCGAGTATGAGTCTGGTACACCGTACCAGGTACTTGATAATGCAAAATGCATGTTGAATGAAAGCTGTCGTCACTTTTCACCTTAGTCGAGTGTCAAATTTTTGCATGAAAGTGCGGTGTGTGTGCGATGACGCAGCCATAAACGAGGCGTCGTACTACAGCATTTTCATTGAATATATTGAATGCTTTGCGATTTTTTGCAGAATTTCAAAAATGATTCAAGTTGATGATTTCATTAAAATTCAAAAACCACATGACTACAAATTTTAAATTTCTGTCAATCTGAAATTTTTTAATTTTTACCAAGTTTTAAAAGCCTGCCAAACTTTTAATTTTTTTTAAATAATTTTTTTTTTAATTTGACTAAATTTCAAAAATTTGACAAAATTACCAAATTTTCGACAAATTTTAAATACAAACCAGGACCCTCCTAAATTTTCAAAATAAAATTGTAGGTAGGAATAGATTAAATTTGAAAGTTGATCTGATTTTTAAAAATTTATTATTAAAATTTAACAATTACCTACTTAAAATTCTATTTTTCCCTTCAAATTTTCTATTTTTATTCAATTTTGAAATTTTTGGTAAAAATTTGTTAGATTCAAAAAATTTAAAAATTGCTCCTCATTTTAAATTTTCACCGGAAGATTATATCTACCTACTAATGAAGCTTGAAAAATTAATTTTTGATATTTAACAAGATACATTTTTCAAAAAAAGTTTAAGTTTTCGTTATTTTTAAAAAATTTCAAAATTTGGTCATTTTATTGTTAAATTTTTGAAGTTGACAAATTTTTAAAACTCAGTCAAATTTTCAAACATTTATTTTAAAAAAAATTAAAAGTTTGATACACTCCTAAAACTTGATAAAAATTAAAAATTTCAAATCGTAAAATCGTCAAGTTGAATAATTTTTGAAATTCTGCAAAACTATCAAAAATTTCTGAAAAGACATTTTTCAAGTTCGATCAATTTTTATGATTTTTAAAATTTGGTAATGTTTAAGTTTTGGAGAATTTTTTAAATTGAGTCTATTTTAAAAACACAGTTTTCAAGTTTTTACACTGAATTATTTTTAAAATTTAGTTACTGATTTTCAAATTTTAATATGTAAGTAGGTAAATGTTTTAAATTTGATTAATTTCTATAATTCAACAAAAATTTCAAAGTTTAGCTCGATTTTCGAAAGAATTTCTATGGCAAATTTGCAATTCTTGAATTTTAATGTTCTCATTTTCAAAATGTACTTAGGCAAATTCTCAAAACTTATCAAATGCCAATTTTTAAATTTTAACCAAGTAAGTTTTATATTTTACAAAATCTGGTGATTTTTGAATTTTGATAAATTTTTCAAATCGGATCCATTTTTAAAATTTATGCAAATTTCCAATTTTTTAACTTTGTTTGCAAGATTAAAAAAAAAAGAAAACTTTTTTAAAAACATTTTTGGAATTTTTTTCAACATTTCTGTTAGAAGAATTTTTTCCTCTAGAAATTCTGTATCTACATTTTTTTTCTCATTTTTTTTTATATATTTTTCGATACAGACCATTATCAAACGAATCTTTTGACTTTTTAAAAAAGTGAATAACTAATGAATTAAAAAGATTACCAAAATTCCAATTTTTAAAATTTTAGGTAAAAAATTCAAAAACTTATGAAATTTTTTCTATAATCACGTTTAACACTTCTGCCAAATCTAAAAAAAAAAAATCATCATAAAAATTTATCTAACTTACGAAATTGATCTAATTAAAAGGATTTACGTATAATAATTTAAAAATTGTTAAAGTTGAACTTTTAAAAATAAGAATAGAAATTAATGAAACATTAAAAACTGATCTTATTTTAAAACTTAAGAAAAGCAAAAATTATAAGAATTGGTTGCCTGAAATCAAAATCAATGCACTCTGTTTTCAAGTACGTACAGTCAATAAGGACCAGATTAAAAAAAAAATCATAAAAATTACCAATTCTAGGAAAAACGAAGAACTTTTTTTTTTATTATAATAAAATTGCACCTAATTTTTGAAAATTGAAAATAATGTACTATGTTTCTTTTTGTAAAATTTTTTCACAAGAATTTTTTGTTTAAAAATTTTCAAATAGGTAGGTAACTATGAGTATATTTTGTAAAGACCCCGCCCCCCTAGAAAATTCATTTTAAATAATTATTTTTCATTTTTTTTTCACAGTGTCCAGAGGATTTTTTTTTGGATGCTTATCTATATCTAATTTCAGTTTCTTCCAAGACTTGAAAAATTTTACCTATCTATTTTCAAAAAATATTTTCGGAATCATTTTTTTTTATTCGTCAAACTGATGAAAACTTTTTTAATTCAAAAAAAAAATGAAGTATTCATTAAGAAAAACGCTCTTTAAGATATTTTAGGGCCAAATTAAACCAATTTTTTCAAGATGAGTTTCTCAAAATTTAACTAATTTGACAATTTTCTCAACATTTTTGTCAGGAGAAATTTTTCTTGAAAAATTTACTGCATTCAAAAAGATTTCCAAAAATAATATTTTTAATTCGAATTTTTTCCAGGTGGTTTTTATTTTATTTTATTTTTTTGGTACAAACAAAATCACCTTAGAGGATTTCATTGAGATGATTTCAACTCTTTTTTTTAAACTCAATGAATTTTTTTCAAAAAATAATTTTTGGTATAATTTTTTTCGATTTTTTTTTTCAAGCCAAGTAACATAGAATATTTTTCAAAATATCTACTTACTCGTTGAGATATATTTTGACAAAAAGAAATTTTTTCATCATTTTTTAGAAAATTAATATTTTTTAACATTTTTAAAAGAATTTTTGTCAAAGAATTCTCCATAAATTTTTTTTAGAAAATTTTTTCTTCAAAAGATTTATTAAAAATATTTTTTTTTCAAAAAATTTATTGAGAATAATGTTTTCATCGTAGTATTTATACAGTTTTTTCAATTTTTTTTTCAAATTCTCAAATAACTTGTTTGAGTTATTTTTCAAAATGAATTGGCATCTTCTCTGACCAAGAGAATTTTTTGTATAATTTTTTTTACATTTTTTATTTTTTTCATAGGGTGGTTCTAAAGTCATTTTTTTGCTCTTTGAAATTTTCTTGTAAAATAGCATGCATTATTTTAAACCAAGAATTTAATTTAAGAAGCCAAAATAGAGGAAAAAGTTAAAAAAGTGATTACTATTCTAAATGACTTCTTACAAGATACTTCAAAGTTCAGTATAAGATTGTTGGAAATCTCAAAAACGTTGTTTTTCATTAACAAATATTTTTACAATTTGCAGGAAGACGCCCCCGTCTTTCAAAAAAAAATTGAAAAGAAAACGGACAAAATTCAATAAAATTGCATTATTTGTGAAAAACTGAATAAAATTTGGAGACTAGCACTGAAGTAAAAAATTCTCAACTCAACTGTAAATTTCTCCCACGAAACAAAATCATCTTCGATCTTCGACAGAAAAATGAATCATTCTAATCCCAGTTGAGTATACGTAAAACAACAATTATACATTATGGCTTTTCCAAAGGCCCAGACACACTTTCGGAGCACCCTGTAGATAGCGCAATGTTGTATTCCGTCATTGTTGTGCACTATTCTGGTGCGGTGGAATTTTAATGTGCCGGAGCAGTAGAAGAAGTGTTGCATTCGTAACGTACCTACTGCCATGCGAATGCGGTAAAGTTGGCAAAAGTACCGATACCCGTCTTGCCTCCGCAGGCCGAACACAACTGCCAGTCCGGAGCGGCGACGAGGCTGGAGGGCTCGACACGGCACATGTACCCGTTTAATATTCGAATTGAGCTCCGCAACGTCCCTTATTTAACTGAGCGCGGCTCGTAATTTTCGTTAGCTTTAACATTAATAGGTTGATTTAATTACGGTGTTAACATTGCGGCTGCGGCGACGACGACATCCAGCACTTGCGCTGCGACGAGCCGAGTCAAAAATAAAAGCGTCGTCGTGTTTTGTACGAGTAGGTACTCGTACATAGTAGATGTAGATGTGCATGTACATGTACACCCGCAACCGGAGGCGCGATTTATTGGCTCATAAAATCAGCCTGGATGATTTACGTGAAATTCAATGACGTCGCAACTCGCAGCCTGCTCGGTGCTCATAATCGGCGCTTAATAAATCAGAAAAATAAAAGCATCGGAGCGAGTTCGCCTTTTCATAAACGAGTCGACATTTTCACGCGGGATAATAAATACGCCGAGCTCGTACTCCCGATGCCCATAACTGACTAATTTGGCGCATTTCGACCGATCTGAGCATGATTTATGGGCATCGAAAAAGAAAAACAACAGCAATCGAAGCCATTATGCAGGGTGTCTCATTCAAGAATATATCCTCCGTTCAACTTGTCAAGTCGACAACTTGTTCTAATGATGTGTCGATAAGTTTGTCTAACTGTACCATCGAAGGGGTGAAATACGTACAGCCAAAAAATCATAATTAAAATTTTCCTCAATTTTTTCTCTAGAATAATTTTTCTTATAATTATGAGCAGCTTATTTAAAAAAAAAATAAAAATAAAAAAATAAAAAAATTATTTAAGAAAATAAATTTTAAAAATTTTTAATTATTATTTTCTTTCAGACGTTTTCCAACAAATTATTCGCTCATAACCTTTGATTGGAATAAGATAGAGGGGTGGGGGTTGCACCATTAAAAAGAGCAGCCTTTTTTCAACTAGAAAAGTTAATAATAATAGCTTAGTCATAGGACAAATTTTTGAGTTATCACAGAAAAATGAGAAAAATTGTCACTTTTTTGCATGTTTTTTCAAATATTTTGCTCGGTATAGACTTCCTTGAACAGTTATAAAAATTACCAGCTCTATGAAAAAATTCTAGACAAAATTTGCCATCCGATGCCGCAAAGCAAAGCTTTCTAACTATTATAGTTGCTTAAAAGCGCAAGGTTGAAAAAGAAAACACTCCATCGAAACAAAACAAAAAAAAACAGATGAGCATAACTAAGCCCCTGCAGTCCGGAGGTTAGGCAAACATAATTACTTCGACTCAACATAACCCGGGAAAAAATGATTTGATCAAAATTGATTAGTTTTGATTAAAATCATGATATAAATTGATCGAATTTTAACAAAATCGATCAAATCAGATCAACTTAGATAAACTGACACACGTAGTGTTGGATGAATTTAGATCAAATTTTTTGTGTTTACATCAAATTTGATCACGTATTGCTTGATATGTCTTGATCTAACTGATTGAATCCGATCAATTTTGATCAAATGTTTCGTGTTTAGACTAAATTTGATCAAAGTATTGTTTGATGTGCCTTAAATCTAACTGATTAATTCAATCAAGTTAGATCAAGGTTTTTGCAGAATTATCAAATTTGATCAGAGTAATGTTCATGATGTCTTAATAAGAATTCGACAAGCAGAATAATTCCAAGCAATAGTTGGCCATGTTATTATTGGATTAATTTTGAATTTCCTTGCACAAAGGGATGTTATTGATGATTATAGTGTTTTTTTTAAACTCTTATTTGAAACGGAGTATATGGTCAACAGTACTTAGTGTAGTGCATACTTTGTATGAAAGGGAAAACCCATGATTTTCATATACTCATATACTCATCATGCAAAATTGGATGAGAGAAGGGTCCAATCTGAATTTTGTAGTACAAAATTGACACTTTGAAATTGTAAGTATTTTTTCAGATTTTTAGGGGTCATATTCTATGTGATCCACATTGAGGAAAAGGGGTTCACATCATATTCCTCTAATATTTTTTATATAACATTTTTTCTTAAAAAAAAAATTTTTTGGATATTTTTTTATTCCAAAAAATTCTGAAATTTCTTCATCCGAAAAATTTATACTCTAGAAGATTTGAGATTTCTCTATTTCAAAAAAAAAAAGTTGAATAAGTAGATAATATTTTTTTATTCCAAAACCATAATTTTTAAACAATTTTTGAACCAATAAAATTCGTTTTCAATTTTTTTCCTACATAATATCATATTCCAAAAAATGAGAATCTTTTCTCCAAAAAATAGAGACTTTTCATAATAATTTTTAAACAATTTTGTACCAAAATAAACATTTTTTTTTCATTTCACAACATTCATTTATTTCTCATTACAGGAAATGAGGATTTTTTCAAAAAAAAAAAATAAATAATAATAAGTATAAATAATAATTGGTACATAAATAGATTTCCTTCTCCCTAAAAAAAAATCAAGAAAATTGATTTACCAACTTTCATAATTCCATCTTTAATAGTGTATTTTTCAGTTTGCATAATTTACTATCATCAATATACCTACGAGCATTTATACTTCATTTAGTGCTCTATCTCTCGAACACAACTAGTGGTTGTGTGGTCAAGATCATGGATTCTGGAACGGGAGGTAGAGGGATCGAATCCTGACTGAACATGGACTGGGAAATTTTCGTTGAAGGATTTGGTTGAAATGGAAAGGTGTGATGCCCTATAAAATGAAAAGTGGAAAGAAAACTCGATTCGGACATGCCAACCTATTTTTTTTTTTTTGAAATTCATTCCGTACTTTGATCAAAATTGATCAGAAAAACGGTGATCTAATTAGATCAAAAAAATGTACCTATCAAAATAGATCTAACTCGATCTATTTTAATCAGAAAGTATCAATTTTGATATAATTTGATCAAAATTATGTCAATTTAGATAAACTTTGATAGGTATATTTTTTTGATCTAATTAGATCACCGTATTTTGATCAAACCATTTTTTCCCGGGAAGTTGCATAGTTACTTGTTGGAAGGCTTTACTCTCAATTCGAAACACTCTGTATTGATGGAGATTTTTTTGCAGAGAAATTTTCTAGAAATATGTAGGTATGTATAATTTTTTTATTTCAAAAAATTGTTGATAAAAATATTGAGATTTTTTCAGAGAAATTTTTAGAAATAAGGTAGGTATGTATAATTTTTGTATTTAAAAAAGTTGTTGATAAAATTACAGAAAAATTATATCAAAAAATGAGAAATTATTTATTTAGAAAATAAAATAAAAAAATTTCAAATTCAAAAAACAAAATGAAAAAATTTTACTAATTTTTTTTTTAAATTGGAATATTTTATTCTTAAGAAATAGGATTTTTTTACTTACAAAAAAAAATCAAAGTTAAATAATTAGGTACGATTTTTTCTTAAAGATGCCAAATCGCAAAAAATAAGAATTTTTTTATTCCAAAAAATTGATTTTTTCCTCACTTAGAAAAATATAAATGAAATTCATTCCATTTTTTTTAAATATCTCAAAAAAGTGAGAAATTTTTCGTCACTCATTTTTCATTCGTTTTAGATTAATTCGAAGTGATTTACTATGTACTTTTTCGTTGTTTTCTGCTTGTTCAGTCATTTCTATAAAATGTTTGCATTATAAAGTTCTTTGAACTGCATTTAAAAAAATAAAAAATAAAAAATTGAATGACTTTTCTCGAAATACGATCATTCCTTCAATGGTGTGATTAGGCAACTATACCCACACATTGTTGAAATGAGTTGCAGATTCGTCAGGCAGAAGGGGTTATTCTCGAATTAAACACCCTGTATAAGTGTACTTGTACAGATAGTAAGTATTAAATGCAAATGATGACGCTTAATTGATGGGAAATGTGGTCTCATGAGTTCACCACATAGAACCGCAACTCAGCATGCATCAGAAGCAGATTCTCGTCGGTTTGCAAACATCGAAATCTTATTAAACGTCGCAATACGACCAAGTTGAAATATTCCAACCTAAGTGCTACCCCAAAAGTGGACGAATAACACATGCGATGAAACGATCGAGACTTGAAACGTAAAAATTGGTCAATTTTAGTCCAACTTTTAGTTTTTTATCCATGAAATCCAAATTTCACGTACGATTGTATTCCTCGCGATAATATTAGAAAATACTAACTAAAGATTAGTCAGCGACATCTGTAAATTTTCGAATGAAGTGCCAACCTATCGAATCCATTGGCATTTATACAGAACGTCACATCTCTTTGCACCCCTTCACAAAACACCTTCCAAGAATTCCAATAAAAACACAATTTGTTGGTTCAAACTAATTAATTGTCGCAAAATTCGAATTGAAATATTTTTACAATGAAACTATCGTAAAAAAAATTCATTGTCATGTTTAGCATCATTTTTTCGAAATTATTCCTTCGACTTTCTGGATAGGTAGATACGTTTATATAAATTCTTTATTCATTAATTTCCCCTCCCTCCCTTCAAAAATATCTATTCCAAACTAATGCCAGGAAGAAATACAGATTTTCGTGCTGTACTTTTCTTTGCACGTAATTGAAGTGCCCCTGCCCATGCAATGCAAATACACCAAGAAAAAAAATTTCTCAGGTCTAACTCTCTAACAAACACCCAACCGTATTTTATATCGAGTTTATATACTCGTACAATTTGCAACAAACGTAATGAGTAAATATTTGTTCTTTTACTTGCACATCACTTACTTACAATGCTCTTTTCATCAATTTTTTTTCGTTTATTCTAATTCGCTTCTTTTTTAATTCATTTTTTTTTTACAATTTCTTTTTCTTCTCGCGTTATTTTTTCTGTATCTAATTCCATTTTTTCTAATATTTACACTTTTTAGACGCAAATCAGGCTCTCCGTAGACGTTTTATCAATACCGTCCCAAGGGAAAATTCTTCAACTAGCTCGAATGAGTGCTCTTTTTATGAACAACGCTACAAAAAACGTCTCAAATTCAACAGACAACATTTTAGCATGTTTGGTTAGCAGTCTTTTTAGCGATTGTTCATTTTGAGTAGGCAAATTTAATGAAATCCATAAAAATATGAAAACATAAAAAAATGAAAATTTTATAAAATCAAAATGTTCAGAATAATTGGGGAAAATGGCAAAAAACTAATTAAAATATTACGAAATCGGAAAGAAGTAAGAAATCTAAGAGTATTAGGAAAATTATAAGATCCAGAAAAAATACAAATTGAAAATAATAAGCAATATCGAAAATATTAAAGATGCCTAGGTATGATGAAATTAGAAAACGTAAAAATCAGAAAGTTTTACATTGTCATTAAATTGAAAAAAAGAAAAAAATTTCAAATCGAAACGTGTACTATTTGAAAATCTGGAAAAATGAAAAATCATAAATAAATAAGATGTTTTGAAAATTTTGAAAAGATTATTAACCGCACATAAGTAGATAATTAAAATATTTTTGAAAAAAAAAATAGAATTTGAAAAACTGAGAAATTAAGGAGAAGCAGAGAAGAGGTTGAAAACCCCGGAAGGATTACAAATAAAAATTAGAAACAAAAAATTTCAATTGAAATTAATTTATAGTTGAATTAAAAATTATGACTATTATTTATAAAATTTGAAACAAGCAAATCGAAAAACATTGAAAATTTGATAAAATTTAGGAAATTAAGAAAAATAAAAAATAAAAACAGAAAAACAAAAAAAAAATTATAACATTATCATAATTGAAAAAAATTGATGACAAATCAAAATACCTGTGCATTAAAAAAATAAAAGTGTGATAAAAATTGAGAAATAAAAAAAATGACAAACAACTGAAATATTCCAACAAAAAATTAAAATTAAAATATCAAAAATCAAAAAATTGATAAACAAAAGACAAAGTAAGAAATTTGGGTGCATCATAAAATTGGGAAATTGGTAAAAATGATATTAAATCCATTAAAAAGAATTGGAAAACTGAAATATTGATACATAAAAAGTGAAGAAACAAATATTTGAAAACGTTAAGAAATTACTTATAAAAAAGTGAAAAATTTTAAAATTAAACGTATCGAAAATTGAGGAATAAAAAAATTCAAATAATTTTCTACTCATTACAAAATTTACAGAATGAGAAGCGAAAACTTAAAATTAGTATCTACTGAATAAATTTCATTCATTCAATAGAAAAAATTGGAAAAATGAAAAATGATTGTAATATTCAATAAACTGAATATTGAAATATTGAAAAATCGTATAAAAATAATATTTGAAAAAATCAAAAAAAAAAAAAAAAAAAAAAAAAAACAGATGAGTTAGAAAATTTGAAAGCACTAAAACTTGAGAAATCAAACAAAAAATTGTAAAATTCGTATTGATTTACAAAAACCTTGATAAAAAGTGAAAAATTGTCAAGGAAATAGAAAATTTTGGAAAATGAAAATAAAGAACATTCAATTGAAACGTTTTGAAAAAGAACAATAGGTAGGTAAGTATTAAAAAATAAGAAATGTGAAAAATTGAATATTATTTTGAAAAAACTGAAAAATCACGAAGAACGAAGAATTTTTGGTGCATTAAAAATAAGTTGGAAAAAAATATTGTTTAAAAATTTATAAAAAATTAGGAAACTGAAAATGGCCCAAAAATGGAAAAATTTTAAAAATTAAAAATAATTAATAATCAAAAAAACAATTAAGATGTTGAAAAATATAAAACAAAATATATATAAGTCGAGCATGTGAAAAATATAAGAAACTTTGAAGAAATGAAAAACTCAAAACGCATTTTTAAAAAAATCAAAGAAGAAGAGACGAATTCATAATTATTTAAATAAAAGAAAAATTTCAACATTAAAAAGTTTTTAAGAAATAACAAAAAAATAAAATTGATTTCAAAACTTCAAAAACTTCACAAAAACTGGAAAATTTGGATAAATTCAAAATTATAAAATAATGATAAAACGTTTAACACAAAAATAGAAACTTTAATATTGAAAAAAATCAATACCGATTTGAAAAAATTAAAATATTACAAGAAGTGATAAATTTGATTGCACTGAAAGTTTAGAATATTCAGAAAAAAAATATCGTTGAATTTTTTTTATAAAAATTAAGAAAAAAGAAAGAAATAGACAAAAATGAAGAAATATTTTTGAAAAATGGAAAATTAAATATCCCACCCTCCCTCCAAATGAATATTTGAATAGCATTTAAAAACTTAAAGAATTTAAAAAAATAGGTACTAAGAGAATGTTGAAAATTGAAAACGTTGGGGAAAATGACAAATAATAAAATTTTCAAAAAAAATAATAATAAAATCAAAAATATAACTATTATTTAAAAATATTTTTAAAAATGAATAATCAAAATAACGGTGATAGGTATTTAATTATTTATTCCCACATCTCCCATGTTTGCCTGCATTTATCTGTTTTCTAAATTTTCTCCTGGGCCCCTTTCCTTTAATTCCTTATCAAGTTGTACGACGGGGAAGTTTTTTTTTTTTGTTGGTAAGCATTATTCTATTCTGTTACAGTGAACGTGTCAGAGATTCGATTTTTCACTAATGTACGTATAATATGAGTGAGTATATGAAATAACAAAACCATAAAAAATAACATAAGTGTATAAAAAATGTGTTATAGGTAATTTATAAATAAACTGACAAATCATTAAAAAAATGAAAAATAATTTTCGAATTCATTCAACCATTCGGTTTACTCCGAAATATTAAAAATAATTTAATAAAATTAGAAAAAATATAAAAAAATTCATGCAGGTAATCAAAAAATATAGAAAACCCAAAGAAGTTAAAACATAATAAAATTTGGAATATCTTTTTGAAAAAATTAGGAAATTAAGTGATTAACGATTTTTTATTTTCTTTATTCAAAGTATTGATTTTTCTATCATTTTTATAAATTTTATTTATTTATTTTGAGATTTATGGACATATTGCAGAACATCACATCAGGTGAATTGCAATCATTCGTTTCCCAATATTTTTACAACTTTTTCATTGTTTTAATCACTTTTACTTACTTTCTATTTACGTTCCTTTTTTTTATTTTTCTAATTGGATTTTATGAAATACCAAATCAAGTAACTCTTTTCATTCGTTTCAAATTATTTTCACATTTTTTTCTATTTCATTTTTTTTTCTTTCAAGGTAAGTAATTCATACTTTTTATATGCAAAAAAAAATTTTAAAATAATAATTTCCTTTTTTTGAATATTTTTCCTCTATTCATATTCCATTTCACATTTTAAATTCCCAATACAAAATCTTCATTTCATTTTTTCCTTCCCTGATTGCACATAGAGAAAATTCGCGAATTCTCGGTAAATACGGTAATTCCGGGTACAAAGTGCCGATTCAGCGTGCCGCGTCGGTAAAGCAGTACAAAAGATGGCGCTCGAATCGGCGCTTTCGATGGGGCGAGGGTGTAGTAAATCTGATGCGTCACGCAGTCCAATCTCCTTGGGGGTTGCTTCGGCTTGGCGAGTATTGCGGAAAAAGGGTGCGATTGTGCGTATGTGTGAGTTGGTACGATACAGTGTATAATATGGTAACAGGTGTTGGTGTATACCGAAATCGATCGACTACCTTGCAAGGGTTGGTGCCGGACGCATGCGTCGCCGGTCGCTAGAGCAGCGCGCTATCCCCGAACAGCGTCCCGACGCCTTGCTGTTTACCCGACAAGTGGTTGCTCGTACTATTTCTCTGTTAACTTTTCGCACACACTCTGATTCTACTTTTTTTTTTTTTTACCGTATACTCAACAAGTGTTTTTTTTACGTTTATTTTTCGACTATTATTTAATAAAATTATTCGCGATACGTCGTTACATATTCGTATTTCGATTGCGGCCGTCTCAGTCTTCAAATCAAGGTAAGAATTATAACGTACTAGCGTTTCGCTTCGAGTTCGATCTCTTCTACTGTGCTGTGCTGTGTTGTGGCTGTTTGCTGCACAGTATACACTATACACTACACTACGTATGTATACTACCTACTTTCTCGTCGGCGTGGTTAAACGTTTCGTTCTTCGTTTCGTTTTTCCAATATACTCTATGGCATACACACACGACTAACACGACCACTTGGACCCATATACTGCATATACATTATACATAATACACACATTCGTGCATACAAATCAACGTGCAACGTCCAAGTATAAGTTTTTCTCACAATAGAGCACAGCGCACAATGTATGTTTACTCGTTCCTGCATCGTAGGTATTTTCTTTCCTTTGAAAAATTCACCTCGGTTTTTACCACGCTGCGAAACCCAACGTTTTCGAGATTTCTGCACAGTCTAAGTATAAAAATCAATTTTTCAACTTTGACCCCGGAAATTCCGAAAACCATGCTTTATAGAGAGCTAAAAAAAACAATTTGAATAGAAAGGTATATAATTCAAAGTTCGATAAATCTTTCATCTAATAATTTCTTCCATTCTATGAATTTTTTGAAAATTTCATTAGAATAAACTTGAGTATTTTTTTTATTGATAGCAAATTTTTCTAGCCCACATAAAATAAACAGTAGTTTTTGAAAACCTACATAATTATAAAGAAGATGTGTTTGAGACGAGGAAAAAAACCTCTATTTTAAAAGTGTATAACTCATGGGGTACT